>CM076286.1:0-2400000 GCA_038380795.1 Pyrocephalus nanus | reverse complement strand
TGGGGACACGTGTCCATTGTGTGGCCAGTGCAGCCTGAAAGCACAACAAGCAAGCAAAGTCCTCCAGAAGCTTTTTTTTTTTTTTTTTTCACCTTTTTTATTTTTTTTTAAAATATGCTTAACCAAAAAGCAAATGAAGGAAATGGAAATCCTGAAGCCCTGATGAAAGCAAGGTCGGGTTTTTGTGGGTAGAAGATTTATGGCACCGCGAGTGCTCGGAAATCCTGAGGTACAAAGAGCAGGGACCTGCATGGCCTGAGCAGTTTCTGGGGCCAAATCCAGTGCAAAACACACAAAGAAAGGCCCCAAAATCCCTCCTAATTGCTTATTTTTTAAAAATACATGCATATATCTTATCCTAGAATATATTATATCTGTAGAGCTAAATTTAGGGACGGAAAACCTTCATCAATGAGAAGAAATATATTTTTCACAAGAATGAAACTGGGAAACAATGACCCTAATCCGGTGCCTGTCATGCTGGAATACTTAAAGAGGCATTAATGGAGGTGCTCCCTCCAGTGCATCCATGTGTTTTTGTTTTAAAGGAGTAGAAAGAAGCACCATTGGAAACCTGGAGGCAGTGACGGCTCAGGCTGGTCCAGGTCCTGTAAAAGAGCAAACAGTGGAGGAAACCTCGAGTCCAGGAAAAGTGCAGGAATGCAAGATGGACTCTGGCAAATGTAGGTGGGTGTTTTCTGGAACAGGCACTCTGCCATCCCCCTGGTTAGAAGAGAATAAAAACCAAATTTTAAGCAGAGAACTCGTGGCTTAGTAAGTAAAATAACTTCATGGGAGAGACACGAGGTTTGCAGTCCAGGAAGTGCAATCCACAGTCCAGGACTTGTGTTCTGCTGCCAAACTACTGCCTTTGCTCCTTACCAAGAAATGTTGAGCCATAGATTTCAAAAGACTTGGATTAAATCCTATATAAAGTTCATAAATTTATTATAGGCTTGATTATAATTTTTGCTTACATGTAGTAAACCTGTTATCGCTCTTCCTGCTTGTTCCAATGAAATCTTATTGCTTATCACCTTTTTCAGTATTCCACAGAAGTGATTATTGTTCACTGTGTTGCAACAATATCATTCTTTTCTCTCCTACTGTGCAGGAAAATCTATGCTATCCTTGGAAGATTCAGGATCACCAATTTATGTGTAAGAGTCTCTGTCTTCTGGTAAAATATAAATACAGTGGGTCTGCCTCAGAATGTTAATACTCTTTAAGGAAGAGCTCATTTAGAAAACACCTGAGAAAGTCTTTTGAAAACCTCTAATTTGTGGAAATTTGTGTCAGTGAAAAGTTCTCCACTAAAAAAAAATATTGAAATAATAGTTCAAAAATTTGTTGGTGGGATTTCATATTCTCATTACAACGCACTGAGAGCCAAAAGGGGTCCTAAATCAAAATAATGGGAAGAAAAAAAGTACATCTCCCCTAAAACCTTGAAAATAAGCAATCAACATTCTGTGAAAAACCTCTTAAAGTGAGAATGAGAACTAATTTTTTTTTTTTTTTTTTATTTTACAGCCACCCTATGGGGAAAAAATGCTTTTCAAGGTGACTGATGAAGACTTGAGCCAGAACCTGCTGTGAAGGCCCCCCTGTGCATGAACTGGGAAGTTTCCCTATGGAAAACCAACCAAGAACCCCTCGTTGCTCCCTGCCCTGCTCAGAATCCAAATGCCCTTTATGTGAGAGCTGAATCCCCAAGTGGCACTGGCCACGTGCTTTGTAGAACAGAGAATAAAATAAAGCATCTGTAACCTGGCTCTTTGGGGGCAGCTCTGCCTTGCAGAGGCAGAGAATCCCGAGGGAAAGGTCATGGGAGGGAAGGACCCTCATGGTCCTTCAGGGTGGCTCAGTGAGAGTCAAAAAAAATCAGAGAATCACAGACTGGTTAGGGTTATAAGGGACCTTAAAGCTCATCTTGTTCAACACCTCCCAGTAGCCCAGGTTGCTCAAAAAATAAGGATTTTCTGTTGGGTTTTTTTTTTTTTTAATGAAAAACCTGACCCATTGGGTCATTTTGCAACACACAAACCACCTCTGATTTCAGTTTATGAGACACCCCACATTCCCAAGCGCTGTTTTCCCTTCACCCCCTCTGCAGAACCATCCCCAGCTTCAAAACCAAACCAGTTCAGCCCAAACACTGCCCAGCCCCGAACAGCAGCTTTGGTTTGAGCTCTCAGGCTGTGTGTCATGCTGCAAATTGGGCTTTGCCCACTCCCCCCCTCTTTCCCCCCCCCAGTAAAAACAATCCGAAGGTTGTTTGTTTTCTGGAGATGCCAAAATGCTTTGGAACCTGTGACTTGGCAGGAGAACATTTCCTCGTGTGTTAAAGCAAGGAAAAACATTTGCATGAGGAGCACCCTTGGCGAAATCCAAGTTATTTCCAAGGCTGGCTTTAAGATCCGAGAAATTTCTTAAAGATCCCAACTCCAAGTCAGGATCTTGCTGCTCCCAGGCACAGAAGGAACAGCTGGAGCTGCCATCCTGTTCAAACTCCTCAGTTTTCACTGAGAGCAGATGGGGAGAGCTATGTGTGACCCCCTAGTTAGAAGGAACTACTGCTTTTGTATTGTTAGTACAAGGTAAAGCAGGTTAATGATTCATCCCCACGTAATACAAATATTTTCATCTTCATTACTTTTACTTTTTTTTCTCATTTCTGACAACCCCACACCTCGCAGGGAATTTATATTTGGGCTCCTGACATGCCCACAGCAGGAGAGCAAAGAAATGAGGTGGGAGATGGCAGCAAAGCTCCTGTTAATTATTTTTGATTTTCAAGAGCTTGCAATGTTCTTGGTCTTCGCAGACAAGACCAACTTTGCTCACCCAGACTCCTGCTCTTCCCACCAGGCTGAGGGGACTCAAAATTAGACCCCCTAAGGCTCCCCAGTGTCTTTGTGCCAGGCAGAGGCACCATCCTCAAACCAAGGCTGCCTGGCTCCTGTCCAAGCAAAAATCTGGCTGAAAGGTGCTCCATGGACTTGACCCCATGGAGACTCCTTCCTGAAGGAGCCAGAGGTGCCCTGGACCATTTCTGGGAGCCCACCCACCCTTGGGGTGGCTGTTGTGCAATGGGGGCTGTGTAATCAGGAGGTAAATAAGAGGGTGCACCCTCGGAGTGACAGCAGAGCCGGGCCAGGCATTGGCTTCCCGGCTCTCACGTGGGCTGGTGCTCACCTGCCAGAGCTTTTGGATGCTATTCCTTTAAGGCACAACAGGTGGAAATGCAGGACCAAAGGCGTATTTAAGCCAGCCTGGCACTGCCAGAGCCCTTGTCCTGCTGGGAGAGGGAGGCAGGACACTCACAGAAGGTCCCAGGGTCACCAGCCAAGCGAGAGCCTTCAGAAAGAAAAGCAAAGCAAAATCCTGCAGAGGGAACTGAAGGTGTAAGTAATGCTGCTTCGTTGTCTTTTGGAAATGCAAAATCTTTCTCACTACCTCTTTGAGATGGGGAAGGAGAAGAGCAGCAGTCTGGAGCCTCTTTTGAGGGCTCTTCCTCACAAGTTTAGGGAAGCAGCAGCTCTGAACCAGCAGGTCTCACTGGTGGGAGGCTGATTTCTTGTGAAAGAAGGTCAAAAGCATAGGAACAGGGTTATGACAGTTATGTTTGCTTCTCTGCAGTGGTTTTTTTAATGTTTCCTCTCTGGAAAAAAAAATAAAAGGATTACAATATTACATTACAATATTTGCATATTTACAATAATCATTACAATATTTGCATTAAATATTAGCATAGAAAATGACAAATGTTAGTAAATATTACTATAGCAACCTAAAGCTTTGCTACTCAGCCTAAGGTCATTAGAGTCTTTTGAATTACAACAGGCAAATTTTGAAATTGAAGAGGAGAATTGGTGCAGTTGTGTCCTAAAGGAGGTCTGGAGAGCTCTCAAGTTTATACAGTTACCAGGAAGATAAATAGATCCTGAAGCATAAGAGAATGGGCTGGGCAGGCTGTCCTAAAACTGAAATCAGAGAGTCCTTTCACACTCAGACAAACAGTGAAGGTGTGGGTTTCTGCACATCTGAGTTCTTACTCTGCAAAGAAAATGTTCCTATAGGATTTAATGCATTCCATCTGAAGTACAGAGAAATTTCACCTCCTAATTGTTAATGAATCCTACACTGGCACTGTCCACCCCTCCAGAGGATGCACAAACTGCTGCAGTGAGTTGGGCCTCAGGATGTTCCTGCTCCCTGCAGTAGGAGTATGGAATATTTAATAGTGTCCAAGTTGGTTTTGCTTTCCAGCCCAAGAAACACATGAACCATGACACTCTAATCTGAAAAGCAACAGGTTGGTGCATGGGGTACCTGACACCTTGAAGGAATATAAAATTAGGACACATGCTGATGAATCTAACAGCTTAAAGGAACATAAAATTAGGCCAGCAGCACGATCTCAGCTGGGATTTCAGTCCCTGCCATGAGGGTTGTCTGATTATTCTGTGTTATTTCTTTTCTGGAACATATTGCTCATGCAGGGCAGTGTTTATCTTTTATCTGAGAGTCAATTCCTCATTTTTAACTCCACAAAAATGGGGTGGAATGGTGGCTTTTCCCCATCCTGCTACAGCAAACAAAACTCACAGTAAGCTGAGTTTGCAGTGACCTTGATGAGCAAGGTAAAGATGTGGATAACCCAGTCCTGTGCAGGAAGAAATCTGTTGCTGTGCCCTTTTTTGGGGGCACAGAGGTTTTCAGCACCTCCATAAATCACCCCCAGCACAAATACCAGTGCTCCTCCTCACAGTAAAACTCCTAATGCTGGTCTTGCTTTAAAAGGATTTTGGGGAGAGAGGAAAATATTACCTATATATAAAGTATCTATGTTACCTATATGTTATTATTTCTTCAGCTATTTGAATAACAGCAAACATTCCACAAAACAGAAGGGATCCCAGGCTGGAATGACAAATGTCTCGACTAAATCCTCGTGTTTTGTCGATCCCACAGCACGGCCTTGACACTGGTCATTGTTAAGAGCAGTAGTTAATAGCTAATGGATTGGACTGTGCTGATCCCTGGCAACTTCAATTAGGAGCTCTGAGAAGCTGGCATGCTCCTGGTGCAGCTGAGTCAGCAGAATTTGGGGACTGGACTCTGGTATTTCATACCCAGCCAGATCAGCTGCTTGCTCAGGTTTGCACAATTCAGGGATCAGGTCCTGATCTCTTCCAAATCTTTATAAACTTGAAGATGTTTCTCCCTAGGAGTGACAGATTCCCAAAAGCACAACAGAAATGCAGGGAAGGTCTTGTCATGGCTGAGGTTTGGAAGAGCCAACCTGATCAGAGAGCTCTTGCAGCTGGAAATGTGGAAAATATCACAATGCAGGCATACAACAGTGCTGGAGAGGAAGGTGATGGTCCCAACTTAGGTCAATCCCATAGTGCTGAACCAGGAAAGTGTCCACACACTGCAGATTAGGAAACACAGGCAGAGAGGTCTCATACCACATCTACTGCTGGTTAGCCAGGGGCAAATATCAAGGCCCTCTTTGTGCCGTAGTGTTTGCTTTCTGCAGAATATGTCGTGTTTATCTTGCTGGCTACTGCTGGGATATGTATGAAAGAGCATTTTTCATGCTCAGTGAGTTAATTATTAGCCATGGACAAGTAGCCACTGAGCAAATGGAAATCACAATACAAGGAAGAAGGCACAACAGAACACCTTTCATCTTAACAGGGAAATAAATCTCTTTTTCTTCTACTGGGAATTACCCTTAATAAAATAGTGCCACTTGATGCCCTGAAATCACATTCTTCTGATTGTTTATAAAGATTTTCCTTGGCACCTCTCATCATCTCTGATGGGTCTCTTCCAGCCCAGTGTATTCTATGAACTTGGAACAGGCAGGGAGATCAAGAGCCATGCTTGGGAAATGCACATTCCCATCACTGCACTGGGCAGTGTCCAACAGCACAGGCAGTTCAGGCCAAAGAAAACAATTGAGTCAATGGAGAGCCTTGGTTTCCTCTGAGCCATCACTCTGCCCAAACCAAAAGGAAGGTCAGAGATATTCATCCTGAAGATTATGGAGGTATTTCAAGAGATGCAGCTTGGTTGGTTGTTGCCCATCGCTGGATCCTGGCCAAGGGTTAATTTGTGTGCAGTAGGTTGGACAGGTGGGACAGGGCTTTACTTGGTTGAAGTCTGATTCTTGGAAAAGCAGGGCTGAGGTAAATCCCTGCAGCTCACTAAGCTGCAGCTGAGAAAAGGGGAAAAAAAAAAAAAAGTAGAGGTGAAAATGTTACCATTTTTCCCTTTCCTGGGTCCTTGAAGAGACCAGGGAAACAAAGAGCAAGAATTAAAAACAGATTTCAGTCAGGAACTCCTCACATTACAGAAAGGAGATTGGGGTGTTGAGATGAGACCCACAGGCGAGAACAGTTATCAACTTCCTCTTTCCCATTCAATTCCTTGACAGAAGCAATTAAAAACTATATTTCTCTCTCCTTCAAGTGGCCACCACCCTCATATCCTCCAACCAAAAACAGATTTACGTGATTAAGTTAAATTTTGCGAGTGCGGTTACTCACCAACCTCTGTGTCTTTCCCAGGGCATGCAAGAAAAATGGCTTTGCTAGCATTCATCTTCCTCCTTGCCCTCCTCCCAGCTGGATCTGCAAAGAGCAGACACCCCCCCAAGGCAACAAGTAAGTGCAACTCGCCTGGGGCACAGCTCTTGTGGTGGCACCTTCGGGGAGCAGCTTCACCTCACCAGTGCCCATCACTGCCACGGGACCTTTTCAGGGCACCCGGTGCTGCTCAGCCCCCGGGTCCACGCTCGCCCTGGGACACCTGAGCTGTGTGGCAGAGGTTTACAGACATTTACAGCCAGCATGTTTTCCTCTTGCAGTCTTAAGCCCTGTGTTCGGGCCACGGCAGGTGTACGGCGTGGTCGGCGGGTCGGTCACCGTGAAGTGCTTCTACCCCCCCACCTCCGTGAACAAACACGACAGGAAATATTGGTGCAGGCAGTCGGGCAGGAGGTGTGTGACTGTTGCCTCCACCACTGGCTTCGTTTCCTCGGGCTATGAGGGCAGGATCTCCGTCACTGACTACCCAGAGGCAGAAAACTTCCAGATCAGCATCTCCTCCCTCTCGCCGACGGACGCCGGCACTTACGAGTGTGGCGTTGGTGACAATGGCAGAGGGCTCTCCTACAAAGTCACTCTGAACGTTTCCCAAGGTAATTACAGCTCTGGGGCTTCTTAAAGTATTATTTTCTCTTACACCCCCCTCCCTCCTCTTTTAAATAAGACCCCACAGATCGCCTGTGGAGCAGGGGCTCCCTGCTCGCAGCAAACAGCAGTTTTCATTCCACTGATGGCTGGCCCTGACTGTGGTTCTGTATGCACAGGTCCAGATGTACCCGAGGCAGCTGAGCTCTTCTACGTGAAGCTGCACAGCACCTGGACCGTGACCTGCAGCTTTGGGGAGCAATTTACCTACTTCAGGAAGTACCTGTGCAAGATGGAGGGAGGAGGTTGCCACGACATCATCGATAACATCGAAGACGATGTTATTGATGCGGAATACAGGGGGCGAGTTCTGCTGAGCCTCGAGCACTCTCCAGGCTCATTCAGCATCATGATGACTCAGATGGACTGGGAAGACGCAGGCTTGTACCGCTGTGGGGCCGGTGAATATGGGAAAAGTGGAAAATCCAAGGAACTGGATGTGTTTATCTATGAGGGTAAGCTATTCCCAGTGTGTTTTCTACTTCATCTCTGCTTCTCTTTAGAAGCATTGCTAGCAGTCTCACTTTATTTAACAAGGACTTTAATTTCCCTTTGCAGGCTGCTATTATCCTATTCTTCATCTAGATACTTCTATTTATTTAACTATCTGTAATGCACTAAATCATCAGTAATAAAGCTTGTATCAAGACTTAGCTTTCCCAGCAGTGGCTGGCTATCTTCCCCAGCCCAAAACTCCAGGGGACAAATTCCACCTCCCAGTTTGAGACAAAACAAACCATCTCTTCAAGTCTTAATTCCTTGAATCTCAATATGACAGATGCAGAAAGGAGAAGACCTGCCCTTCCTCTAGCAAAGGGGAAAAAAAGCTTTGAAATGTCTGTACACAAAGCCAACAAGCACCTGGTGAATTTGGGGGAAAGAAAGGCCTGACAGACTCTTTAGGATCAATTCCTGGCAGTGCCAGGACAGTCTCCTGCTGGTTGCACCCCTGAGCTTTGCCTGACCTTGCTTTAGCCATAAGGGCTTTGTTTGATCTGATAATATTGATTTTCTTGGAAGAGTGCCCCATGGACACAAGTGAGACGTTCGTAACCGCTCATGTCATTTTTATCGACAGACAAAAATTTCCCTCAAATGGAGTCCGTGGTAACTGCGACAGAGGGAGGTTCAGCAACTTTCGAATGCCTCTATGAGCCTCTAAAGAAGTCCTCAACGAGGGTCTGGGCCAAGTGGAGATCAGATAAATATACCAGGATCATAGACAACACAGGTTATGTGAAGCCACAGTACGAGGGAAGAGTGGCCATGTTTGAGAACCCAAATAACAGGACAGTCACCATCATCCTGAACCAGCTGAATGATGCAGACAAGGGCTATTACTGGTGCATAACAAATGAACTGAAGGAACAGCAAACATCAGCTGAGCTGAAGATCATAGAAGGTAGGAGGTGGCCCTTTGACAGTTCTCTGCTCGCTCAGTAGGTACAAAATGACCTCTTGAGCATCACAAACGAGCAAATCTGGCCTTTGGAGAAGAGATGTGAGACCCAAGCCTGAACTCACCTCAGTGCCTCTAAAATTGAAACACGTGGTTTCAGTTTTATGAAAAAAAGTGCTCACAAAAATTTCTTGTGCAAATATTTCCTAAACCTTGCAACCCCCTCCCTGCCCCCCTCAGCTTTCACCCAGAGATGCATAAACAGCATCCTTGGTGTTAATTTACCAATGCAGGGAGCACTTTCCCTCGAAGATCCATCTGTAGCAGCACCACTACCTGCTGGCTGACATTCCCAGCGCTGAAACCACTAACACTAGCCTTGATGTTCCATCTGCCCTTGCAGGAAAACCTCAGCTGACAGGACAGAAGGAAGTGGAGGCGCGAGTGGGCTCACGGGTCGATTTAACTTGCTCCTACCCCTGTGCCTACTACACCTATGAGAAGTACTGGTGCAAGTGGAGCCCCAGCGGCTGCTCCATCATGCCAGCCTCTGATGTGAGGCAGTCGGGGCCAGAGGCAACCTGCAACACTTCCAACAGGACAGTCATCCTGAGCTTTGACTCGGTGACAGAGGAGGACGCAGGGTGGTACTGGTGCGGGGTGAAGCGCAACGACCTCTTCGGGGAAACCATGGCGGTGAAGCTGTCTGTGACTGCAGGTGAGCCCCGAGGCAGAGGTTTTTCCTGCTCGCCAGGGCTGTGGATCACTCTGCCAGTCCTCTCCGTAGCCACTAGGCTGCAGCACCTCAAAACACAAGTGCTGCACGCCCAGGGAGTCTCCCAGCGAGGTGCCGACATCACCCCGACTTGGCACAACTTGCCATTTGCGTTTTCATCCACTCATTGTTTTTTGGCTTCCTGGTCCCCACCAGTCTAAATCTCACTTCCTTCCTAACCAATTTTACTGTTACAATTTGTAGCATCATTTAGTTTAAGCCACATCTGTCACATCTTCACCAGATGTGAAGAACTGATGTAGTTCAGAGACTCATCTTGCTCTAGAGAGGTTCTTATCTTAGGAAACAAATGTGCAACAAGAGAGGAAAGGCTAAAACCAACAGCAGGGGGCTTAGCCTCAGCTTTGGTGCAGTATTTTGGAATTAAGATGGTTTTTCTCATGGAGGAATATTGTTAGAAGCAGGGTATCCCATATTTAGCCATCCTAAGTGGGTGATGGTCAAAGTGAAAACCTCATTTCATTTCCTTTGGGGGGGTCAAGGAGCTAGAAATAAAAGCAAAGCAAATATTCAAAATTTGTTCTGGAAACATTAGAAGCAGAACTCGGAAATGCAAGACTTTTGAAAAAGTTTCTAGGCAGTGAGAGTCTACTCGAGATTTCTGCAGTAAACTATTTGGAATGACATTATTTCCAATCTCAAACCCCCTTTTTAAAGAGCCTCTCACATGGAGCCAAAACCCACAGCAGCTCCACATCCACCCCAACACATCCAACTGGTTTTTGTGTCCCCATCTCTGTGCTGCTGCTCACTAATCACACTCCCTTCTCTGGGGTACAACAGGAAACGAGGCCAAGCACAACCCAGAGCTCCTGGACGTTGATGCCCCCAGCCGTGCTGAGTCCCCCAGCCATGCTGAGTCCCCCAGCCATGCTGAGTCCCCCAGCCATGCTGACTTCCCCAACTACGTTGAGCCCGGCCCTGGACCCCGAGGAGGAGCCTACAGTGACTCTGGGGTGAGAAGTGGAGCTGCCTCAGGAAGGTTGGTTCTCTCCTTGTTCTGCCATTGATGATTTTTGTGGGGTTTATATCAACCCACCGTGGGTACTGTGTTTGTACACCGTGTGGTTTAAGCAACAAAAAGAGTTCTTGTCCCAAAAGAACTCTGCTCAAAACATCAGAGGAAAAGGAGAGGGAAAAGTTACAGCAAAGGGCAAGGTTACTTGAAATTAACCTGTAGTTCAAGAAAATGGCCCCAGGAGATTAGAGATTAGAGATTCCAGATACAAAACAACTGCTTGAAAGTACTTCTGTTAAGGTTGGAGAACTTTCCTTCACACATTTATAACCAAGCTGCTGATGCAGCTATTTTGGCACAACCTCTATACTGTATTTTTGTTTGGCTTTTTTTTTATTTTACTAGGATCCAGTGCTAGGATCCAGTCCATTAAGTGAATTGCATCCTGCTCACTCAGAATTATCATTCCATACAAATTTAGACTGCTGGACTTTCAAATACATAATTTTTTAGCGTTCTCTCTTTCCCTCTATTCCAGCCCTGACCAAGGCCATGGCTCCAATACTCTTGCTTTAGTGCTGGGCCCCATTGCTGCCCTGCTCCTGATCGTCGTGACAGCTTTTGCCATCGTTAAATACAGGCAGATGAAGAGATCTGGTGAGTCCCTGCCTTTGTGTCTTTGCTGGGCTGGGCTGCTTTCCTGGTTACCTACCGTGTGATGGGCAGGGAAGGGACCCTGCTGCCCATTGACCCCATCCAACACCCAGAACAGAGTGCCCAGCTGAGACTGAGCCCACCCCAGTGTGTGCTTTGCACTTTGTACCCCACAGCACAGGTGCCAACGTGCTCACACCGGCTCTAAGCAGAGGGTTTGTTTATTTTCCCTCTCTTCCCAGACCTGGTGTCCGTTGGGAGCTACAGGACGAACATCAGCATGTCGGACTTTGAGAGTGTGAAGGATTACAGTGCCAGCAACAGCGCCTGTGTGAAGGAGAGCCAGGAGACTGCCATCGGAGGGGACGGTAGGGTGCTGATTCCAGCCCCCCTCTGGGGTGAGGGGTCTGCAGAAAGGCCCTACAAAAGTCCCAGAAATGCCTGCCCACCTCTCTAACACCTCCCTTTCCCTCCCTGCAGAGTTCGTCACCACCACGGACTCCCCGGAAAGTGTTGCCGAGGCAAAGAAGGCAAAAAGGGTAAGAGGAGGCAGGAGAGAAGCCACTGACCTGGGAGAGACAGCCCTCCAGTCTCTGCCGAAGGGGCTGCCATCTTCCAGGGGCCTTATTTATACCCAAGTGCTCTCCATCTTACCTGGATCCAGCACCTGCTGCAGATCAGCCCCTGTGGGTGGACCTTATACCCCTTTCCTGACTCCACGCTTTAGTGCAGACAGCAACAGCAGCCACCTTGCTTCAAAAAGGAAACAGGAAACCAGTAAAGGCTTTAGGGCAGGGGAGCTGGATGCCAACACACAGGGACAGGCTTGCCATGGAGTCCCAAACCCACAAACATTTAGGGTGTCCCCAGGGCCGAGCAGAGGAGTGATGTTCACATCAGCACCAACGTCACCCTCTGGGTCCTCCCACTCATCCCCTCTGCCCAGGTCACCCCGAGACCCTCATAGCCCACACAATGCTGCCTTTCCCCTGCCACGTGCTGCTCTCCATCCCCAGCCACCTAACTGTGTCCTCCTGTCCTTCCCCAGAGCTCCAAGGAGGATGCTGACCTCGCCTACTCCACCTTCCTCCTCACCTCTGGCAGCATCGCTCAGGGTGGCCCCAGGGGGGACAGCCCTGCCCTGGATGTGTCCCCTCCCCAGGATCAGGTCTGAAGGTCGGGGATTGAGAGGAGGCAGCGACTGGGACCGGCTCTACCTTGAGGATCACACCAAGCCATCAACAAGCACACACACTGTTCACTGCTACCCCAATTTGCTATAGCTTGACCTTTTTTTTTTTTCTTTTTGCTTAAATTCAGCTTCAAGTGGTGATTTAAGAGGAATTGTTTCGTGCCAAATGGGGCTGGGCTGGAAGTGCAGGGTCTGAGTGAGCAGGAGTTCAAGTGGCTCATTCCACCAACAGTTCCAGCACAGTGGGCTCTCGCAGGCATTTTAAAAAAGTCCCATTTTCTTTTAAAAGGCAGCTGGAAAACCCTTTAGAACAGCATCTGATGCTTTTGATTCCTCTAAGCTTTCCCGACCTGAGGGCAGCACCTGCAGGCCAGACACGGTCTGAAGTGTTTTCATGCACAAGCAATAAAGAATATCAGTGGCTTTCAGCAGACCAGGGAACTCGGTCAGTGGGAGAGCACGGGGAGAGCACACCCAGACAGACACAGCAAGGGTGGGAAAAGCTGAATATTCCACAGATAAAGCAATGTAGGAAGCAGCAATGATGAAGAAGTGACGAAGCAGAGAAGCAATTTTCCCCTGAACACCAGGAATGGGACAGGCTGGTGCCTTCCCTGGCGAAGAGAAGGGCTGTGGAGATGGTTTGACAGGGCCAGGGCAGAAACTGCAAATTTAAATTCCCGATTCCTGAGCTTGTGCTGCTGAAGGGCAGCTCTGAGATCAAACCACAAAATATTAGGAATGAAAAACATCACCCTGGGTAGGGTCTGACCTGTGTTGCAGTAACACCACACAATATTTCTGGTTTAGTAAAATATTAGCTGCGTTTAAAAAAAATGAAAACAGAACCACAGCTCAGGGAGGTGCTGGAAAATGGCTGTTACCTGAGAGACACTGAGTTTCACCAAGGACAAAACACAGATTATTCCTGAATCATGGACTTCCCCACAGTGAGTGCTGAGATGAGCTTTTGTGTTTTCACATCCACAGTCCAATAGTCATCACCTTACTGGGACCTCAAATGTCAGGTTACAGCTCACCTACCTCGTCCTCCAGGGCTCCATCCCCTCGTCAGCACGGTGGGAAGGGGCTTGGATATTGGGAAAGGTGTGGAGGGGCCAGGACAGGTCTGTGCCCGCCTGGAGTTGCTGGAAGGGAATGACTGACTCTGGTGCAACAGGAAAGGCGTGAGCCTGGAAAGTGTCCCCGGGGGTGAGCGGCAGGAGAACGCTGAGGTTTGGAAATTTCTGAGAGGAGAAAACCCCTTTTGCTCTCCCTTTGTTGAATCCACTTCCTCTTCAGCCTGCCCAGAGGCGTCCTTCCCCCCAGCTCCCACACCTGCCCTGGGAGCAGCCGGGATGAGCTTAATTCCCGGGAGAGGAGCAGGGGATGAGAGAGGTGAGTGGGCTGAGCATCCTGCCTGCACCCCTCAGCCCTGGCAGCTGCCTGCCTGAGGCTCCTGCTCCTTCCCACTGCTGACACCTCCAGCTGGCACCTCGGTTCCGAAGGGGAACAGCCCTGGGCTACTGCCGTGCTTTGCAGGGGGTGGGAAGGTGTAAAATCACCGGGTTTTGATGGAAGCAGAGAAGCAGGCACGGGTTGAGGCACGCAGCACCCTGCACAGGATGTGAGCAATGAACAGGAGCAATAGTAAGCACTGTGACAGCATAAGCTGAGGACGTGGAATAAAACCCACACATCTCACTGCAGCTGTGATCCAGAGCCCGCCACAATCCATGGAAAGGTCCACAGGGAGCTCACCAAGCAGCCCCTGCTCCTTCAGCTGGCTGGTTCACCAACATGTCAGCTGATTTTGGGAGGTCAGTGCGAGCTGTGGTATCTCACTGCACCACAGCACCGTTCCCAGTGGTTATTCTTTAACAGGGAATCATGGCATGGGCTGTACCTGTGGGTCTTAAAGGGTTGGTTCCAAGAGTGATGGAGCTGAAATATCACCTTTCAGAACGTGGAGGGGTGTATTCCCCCTGACACCTGGACAAATGAAAGTCACTGAAAAAAACACACAAGACAGCAAATTACAAGAATCAGAGCCCTGAGAGGCTTCCCTTTGGCATAAAGAAATAGTTGAGGAAGGACAGTGAGCAGTCAGAGATACCTTCCCTCTGAAAGTGAACCACTAAATCTGATTTGCTGCCAGAGGTCTGACCAGAGTCCTCCTGGGATGAAACCAAAGCAGGAACTTGGTTGCCCTCTGGGGATACAAGGACCTTATTCCATGCTAACAAAATCCTGTTAAAGGACCTCTTTTGGTCTTGGTTCATTTGTGACATCCAGACTCTGCCACTGTCAGCTGCTACAGCAACATTTGTACTAACACCATGTGGGAAAACACAGTGGAAAAGGGATTTAGGGCATGCAGTGGGTTCCAGCAATGTGGGTGCAGGTGCTGGTGGCTAAACGAGCCCAAAACGGGTGAAAACAGACCAGAGCTACACATAGTGCACACTAAAAATTGTCTTGGGGACAACCTGGGGGGATTTATTGTCACTGAGGTCTAAGCTTTGGCCATTCTGGCACCCCTGGGATGCTGGAGTGGCAGTACCTGCTGTGCAAGGGCACCACAGTGAGCTCAGAAGGTTTTACCACCAAGAATCACATAATTCCTCAGAATTCTGACAGCACAGTTTCGAGTGGGGTTTACTTAGTCATTGCAACCAATTTCCACAAAACTCACTCCTGAGTGTCAGTAAATTGCACAACACACACAAGAGCCTTTCTCTGTTCAGCAACCACATATCTTGCACAGAAACCTTTTTTACTGATAAGGCAGAAAATATCTCAAAAGGAAAGGCAGATTTCTAAGGCCTCACACACCTTCTAGGACCTATTCTTGGAAGCATTTCTCACACTGTGCACCTGGTTTCAGCCAGATCCACCAGTGGCAGCAGACCCTTGAGATTAAGTCCAGGTTTATGCAACACCAACTGCACCAGAGCCCTTCCAGCCAGCACTCAGCACTCACGAATGCACATTTCCTACATGAATATACATTCCCTACACAGAAAATTTATAACTTAAACAACAATTTTATTACATGATCACAGCTTATGTCTTGCTGGCAAGAGAAACCCTTTGAGGTTTTTTCCCTTGGAGCATCCTTTGATGGAAGCCAGCTAAGCGAGGGCAGCGCTGATTTAATCAAACTCGTTATTTCCATCTTCATGAAGGCTCTGTTGGTGCCTTCACTGATGTGCCTGGCTAGCAAAGCACTCTGACTGAACCCAGCTGGAATGGGTGAGGAGCTGCACCGATACAGGACATTGTTGTCCCTCTCATCACTGGGCTGTGCAAGGTCCCAGCAGCTCTATCAGCCTCAGCCCTGGTGGGTCGTTGATGCCTCCCTCTCCCTAAGGAGATTTCTCCATCCAGTCTAACAGGATGTCCAGCTCACCCAGGGACTTCATTGCTGCAGATGTGACATTCAGCTGGAATGGGATAAAGGAACAAGTTGTGAGCACAGATATTGAGTACAAACCCACATAAAGGGGATCCAATTATCTGTGTTAATCACCAGGCTCAGGCACCAACTCACCCCTTCGTAGTTTGCAAGTATTTGCTTAAATTTCTCGGTGGATTCCTGCCCACACACGCACTGATTTTGTTCATGCTAGAAAAAAATAAATTCATTAGTTTGAGGAGTTACATTTAAAAATAGCAGTTCAGTTTCTAATTATGCTGTGAATTATAGAACTGAGACCTTGTGAAACTGTGGGAAAGGCTGCAGGTCCCTGAATCAGACTTCAGCTAAGAACAGTTTACTTGACAGACTCAGGGACAAGATAAGTATTATCCTTGAGGACTAACGTGGGAGTTTTGTTTGCTGGCGAGTGGGCAAGCACAGAAATCTCTCAGCGGCCAGACACGCTCTTCACATCACACTGCTTTGTGTTCTTGTTGAAAGCATTTGTATAAATAAAGACTTTGAACTTTATAAAGCTCTTGGGTTTGTTTATACACCAAACACTAACAGAAGAAGCTGAACTGCAGCAAGAGACAAGGCTTACACACTGCCCCAGTTTCCTCTTCATGCTGAGGAAGGAGTTGGCGATGCTGCTGATTTTTCGGTTCACGTACGAATCCTCCGTCTTGCAGTGCTTGAAAACCTTGTCCACGTAGAAGTTGAAGAGGTGATGTGTGATGCAGCATCTGTCTGAAGACTTGAAGAATGAATTTCATTTTTAAAAGGCCTTCCAAAGGGTTATAAAGCTGTAGTCACCAAGCCCCCCTCTGGAATAAACCACCTCTAAGAGGAAGCTCATTGTAGATGAGCACAGAGGGGGATTTTGACTCATATAAAGCTTCTTCATTGCTGCTTGATTTATGCTGCTAATATATATATATGAAATTATTTTAGTCTGCTTTTCCAAGAGATCCATCCTCAGCAAATTTCAACAAAATAAAAAGCTGATTTTGTAGCTGGGTATTGGAGGCTGAGACCTGAAGCAGTGGCCTGTACCCAGCACTTCAGGGTGTGAGAGAGAGCTGAAAACCACTTCTTTGTAACATATTGCACCTCCCAAGACCACATTCCTCTGCTTTTGGATTCTTTAATGGCTTTCCACCCAAGGACACTTACATTAACCTTGTGCAGGGAGTGTGGACAGGACAAGATGCTCAGGGTCCGGATGGGGTCTCTTGCTTGCTGCAAAGGAGAGCACAGAGATGGGGGAGGCTCCAGAGGGGCTTTGGGAGCTGCCAACTAAAGAGCTTCCCCAGCTCCACAAGAGCCTGGAGGAATACTTACAATATTGGCTTTAATTGCTGTGAAACCAGCCCTAATCTCTGTCATGCTCATTGAAACCCTGCAGGCTCCAAAGTGGAGGATTTTGTTCCCAGCTGTCGGCGTCAAATCCACCCAGCAGGACATGGAGAAGAGGCACAGGAACAAGTGGGATCCCTTCATTTCAGCTGCTTGGGAGACCTGCTCAAGGAAAAAAGTTACCTTTCCTAAATAACACAATTGTGATGCATATGAAAACATACATATTTTATATAGCACTTGTAATGTACATCTGTATTAAAAAACCCACACTGGGTAGCACCTCTTAATCATTTCTTTTTTACTCTCCATGAGCAAGAGAAAAAAGAAAAATCAAACAAACTCAAATATTTAACAGAATACCCTAAGAGAAAACAAGGAAAAATAAATAAATTGCCAGTAAAAGAAACTGCATGTAAATAGACATAGCTCTTCTGAATAAATTTTTGGGGGAAAAACAAATACAGATATCTATTAAATTTTTAAAATCTACTGACTCAGAAGCAGCAGGAGGTAACTGTGACTGAAAGCAGCAGGTTCCAAAGTCTGATCCCAAAGGAAAACGCTTTCCCTCAGGAATAGCAGAAGTCAAACACAAGTTCTACTAGCACTGAAAATTAAGGTTATTAATGAAAAAACTACTTCAGAGACACTTTATAAGAATACAAGGAAACACCCACAAGCACATAGAGCAAAAGGATAAAAATCAGTGCCTTACCTTGTTCCTTGGTGTGGGTTCACCTGTGTCGACGATGTCTGACCTGGAGAGCTCCGAAGAGCACGTTTTTATCCCGGTACCAGGAGGAAATAACTCTTGGATTAACTTTTGGGATTTTTCTTGCTTTTCCCGGCATGTATTTCCCTTTGTAAATTACTGAATTAATGAGCAGTGAAAGGGACCAGCTCTCTCCCCCACAGGTGTTTCCCTCACCTACGGAGGCGGGAAATCTTGGCATTGCTGCGTCATCTTTCATTCGGGAAGAAGGATGTGACCAAAAGGAGGGACCATCATGGGGCTCACATCCCTAAAATGCCAAGCTCTGGGGCTTCCCCAGCATGGAGCCGATGCTACCAAGTGCCTTCCTGGCTTGGGATGTGGGAAGTTGAGTGGCATCACCCCGTGGTCTGAACACCCCAGGGCTTCTGGCACCGGACAAGGTGCACTGGTAGAAGTGAAGTGACTCAGGAAGTTGTCCAGACATTTCTCCGTCATTGTCCTGGCCTTCCTCTGCCAGGTTCAGGGAATTCTGCTTCCAGTCTCGCTCCCCAGGTGGGTGGACACTTATCTGCACTGTGTGCCCCTGGTGTTTGGAGCACAAGTACACCAGGTCAGGCATTTTGGATGCCACAGCTCCCTCCTTGGTGGCAGAAGAAATCTCTTGGTTTCCAGGTGACTTTGGTGATGGTTATGCACAGTCCAAGGGTGTCACCCTGCAGAGGGACAGGAATTTCACTCCAGTTTCTCAAAGCCTACCAGCCCAGCAGCAAAATAATGTCTATCCCACCCCAAGCTTTCACTGCTGAGCAAAACTGATGCAGCCAAGGTCCTCTAGCAGGCCAGACACATTCTCCCACCAACATTTCAGATCCAGGAAGGATGGTCAGGTTGACTTACAGGGTAAAATCACCCCTTTAATGCCACAGCCAACCTCCAGAGAAGGTTCCCCTTGAGAGCAGCAGCCCCAGCGTGCACCTCTTGCAATGCAGGTGTATCTTGTGCCACTGCCTGTGGTACACAGTTTTGTTGGCTGACTAATTTATTGATAACCCAGCATACATTCATCACCAGGGAAGACTAGGCAAATGGATTTTATGCCCAGGCTGTTCACAGTATTGCAGAGTGCTCCTGAAACTGCCCCAAATGCACCCAACGTGCCTCCCTCCCGCTGCGCCTTCACCCTGTAAATCAGCCAAAGGGCAGGTCCAAATCTGCAGCAGGTTGCATGTGCCCTTGCTGAGGTGTTGGAGGGGATCTGTGAAAGCCCAAGGCTGTTAATCCCTGCCTTCCTCCCCCAGTTCCCAGCTGCTGCCTGTAACTGCAGCCACAGTTTTGCCTGGAGCGGAGGAAGTGGCAGCAGCAGCATTCCCAGGGGCCCGGTGCACACCCAGCCTGGATGAGGAAACAAGGGAAGAGGCAGTGAGCTCTTACTTCATTATGTAAATGGCAGATGACAGAAAGGGATTTCTTTTTATTTTTTTTTCCTTTTGGTAACTGAACTGGAGCTCACAGTGGGTCAGCCAAGTGCCAGCAGGCAAGGAAGAGCTGTGGGTTAAAGACTGCCAGGAGGGTGGGGAGGAGATTTGGGGGTGATGTGGGAACAGGAGGGAAATGTTGTATTATCAGGGTCCAGGGCCTTGCCACAGACCTCTGCACAGTCCTGGCTGGGTGTCCCTCAGCCTCTCTGTCCTGTCACTGACCATTTGTAAAGCAGAGGCAACAGTGGGACCCTCACCACAAAGGCAAGGAGGAGGAAAACCACGTCAGGGTGGGGGGCAATCTAAAGACATTTTCATTTTTGGTTTTCAGTATATGTGCAACGCTGGGGATGGATTACCTCAAGTGCTGGATCGAGGGGAGGTCCAAAGCCTCACTTTTCAGAGCAGATATGATGGTATCAGCAGGGATCAAAGAATGCTTTGGGTTGGAAGGGACCTTATAGGTCATCTGGTTCCACCCCCTGCCATGGGAAGGGACACCTTCCACTAGCCCAGGCTGCTCCAAGCCCCATCCAACCTGGCCTTGGACACTTCTAGGGATGGGGCAGCCACAGCTTCTCTTGGCAAAACCTGTGCCAGGGCCTCCCCACCCTCACAGGGAGCAATTTCTGCCCAATACCTGCTCTAAACCTCCTCTCTTCCAATTTAAAGCCATCAGCATGCATCGGGCCAAGTCCTGATGGAAGCAAATCACCTGGCTCCCACCTACCTGCCAACCATAGCAACATGAAAATATCCTCAGTGAAACAATTAAAACCATTTCTCATTTGCTCTGGGAAGGAAGAGGAAGAAGAGAAATAGGGACTTCTGAAACTCAGCCGTGTGACGCTGCAGATGAGCTCAGACAGTAAAATGGGAAGCAACCCCCCCAGGCACTCTCAGAACAGTTAAACTTTTCGGGTACTGCAGCATTGGAAGCGAGCAGGAAAGTGGTCCTCTCCCCAGGAACACTTCCAGCTAACGGGGGAGGGCTCCTCCCTCGGGATTTTAAGGCAGGCACGTTACGACAGGGCACACTAAAAAAGTAGTTACAACCCAAAGAACAAGCGAAGGCAGCAGAGAGAGGGTTGTGAGCCAGCTGCCACCGTGCTAGGGAATTAAAACTAAGCCCCGTGTATCATTATCTTATCTCAGAAATCACCAATGCAAAGCGCGTGGTGAGCAGCACAGCTCCTGCACGTCCGGCATCGGCTGCGGTGAATTCAGAAAGGCACAAAAGGTGCTTGCAGGGTCGAAGGGAATGGCCCCAGGGCAGCTGGAAAATAACCCTCGGAGCATCCCCTGCCTGCTCTCGGCAGCTCCGGCCGCTGCCGCGAGGGATGCTGAGGCTCCCCCTGCCTTGCACCGCTGTCACCCTGCAGAGCCGGCACCGCTGCTGTGGCCACCGAACATCCCAACAGCGGCAAAACTGCTGCGGACAAACAGAGCAGACAGTCCTGGAGAGCCCGGGAGTGTGACAGGAGATGAGACACTTAATCACCAGCTATGTTGGGAAACTCAGCAGCAGCTCCCAGCCCTGCTCCAGAGCGCAGGGGAGCCCTCCCTGTGCACCCCCCTCATCTGGAGTTACTGCTGCCTGATCCAGCCCTGACCCAACTTAATCTATTTCAATTAGGTTTTGTTTTATTCTTTAAAAAAAAAAAAAAAATCCTTAAAAGTATATCATCAAACTGTTCTGATCTCAAGGATCTGCTGTCAAGGACCGATCCCACAACACGCTCAACATCAGATTTCCAGTAAAGGGTTTCAGAGTGATAAGGCACCAGTTTCAATAGTGCATTTCAATGCAGTTTCATGCAACAAGAAGTTCTGATAACACTCTACAGCCCAGCCTTGGTTTGTCATTCTTTGTCATCACTCATATTTCACAGCAGCCTTAGGTAAACCATTGTTTCAGATATGAGGGTGATAATGGTTTGTACAGAGATCCCTGGAGCTAGAGAACGTGAGTGATGGAAATGCTGCCAGAAATTTTAATAAAGTGAAAAATTAAGCCTTAATAACAACATCCAGCAACACTATCTGAACTCAGGAACAATTCCTCGTATCCTTCAGGAAAAGATCTGCAATATCCAACTTGGCCACGTGAAACAAAAGTACTTCTAGGATGTTACACCACTCCTTGTAATACTGTTGCTCATCAAAACCCCCGTCAAAGGCGTGTAATTACTGTTCCACAGGCAGAGGAAAATGTTTCCACTTGGTTTTTATGCACTGGAGTAACTTCTTACACACTTGCAGTGGGATAAATTCTGAGCCAGCCCCACCCTTATCATAGCTGGGAGTTAATGGGAAGGTGGACTGCTGTGCTGCAGCTCGGAGCAGTTCTCAGCACCTTAAAAATCAAAGTTTAATTGACAAGCAATCCAGAGCCAAAATCTCATTGGAATAAGAGCTGATCTGTCACAATCCTCCTGAACCCAGGGACTGACACCAGCACCCTACAGATGTCACTGGTCCCAACGTCACTCTTTCCATGAGCTCCTCAATGACACCCTTTTCTCTTCGTGATGGAAACACCCTCTCCCAGCCCTGACAATCAGGCTGCTCTTCTGCTTTTCCCCCTCTTATTAATGCAGCTTGTTAAGGGCAGAGAGCCAGGCCGGGGCTGCCTGCCCTGCCCTCGCCCAGCCCCAGCTCTGCAGTGCTGCTGACAGAAGTACAAAAAGTGTTTTTCTCAGTAAACTCAACGAATGACTCAGAAAACTCTGCGAGGAGTTATCGGCTGAGAGGTGTGGTACATCGTGTACCCTCTCCTCAGTCACGTTTTCTAACCATAACCACCAGAATAATTCTGAAAATCAAACAATTGAGTGCTGCCTCGCAGGGAGCAACAGGCTGAGCACGGCTTGGCTTAAGGAAATGTAGTTTTTATTCAGCCAAGCCCAAGAGACACCCAAAACCAAGGGAGCCAAAGCTCAGGCTGGTTTCCAGGATCCCTTCCCAAGAGGCTCACGCTTGCCCAGGATTCCCAGCAGCTTTAGGACCGCCCTTCATGGGCAGAGCATCTCCTTTGCCAGGACTCTGGGAGAGCCTGGACAATGTCCCTCATCCCAAAACCACGGGGTGCAGCACCTTGATTTAGGGCATCACCCGTGACTGTCCCTCTGGGGCTCTTCCTGCCACTGTGTGTTACCAACAGCCCAACCCAGGATATCCCCAGATGCACGACCCACCAGAAAGGGGACACTGCCATGTTCCCCAGGGAGCACCACCCCACTGCTGTGGGTGACCTTGGGGTCACCTCGTCCTCACTGAGCTGTCCTTGGTCATGGGCAGCTCCCAGCTGTGCAGGGCTGCACGTCACAGCAAATGCCACCGTCCCAGCCACCGCCCTCACGGAGCAGATGCGACACTTGTCGCTGTGACTCACCCGTGGCAGCGCTGCTGCCAAGGCAGGATTTCACCCAAAGAGGGCAAAAACAAAAAAAAAAAGGGTTCTTAGTTTTTTTTTTTTTTCCCTCCACCTTTTAAGACTCACCTTTGTGGAAGAGGAAAAGCGTGGTGGAGGATCTTGTACATCGGCACCTCTTCTGCAGAAAACCATCGATTTAGTCACCGGGGTGGCGGGTGTTGAAGGTTAGATACTTGTTTCCCCTGCTTCGATAAAAAATGAACTCACATTTTGGTTATCGCAAATGGCATCTTCCCCAAAGGGAAATGAATATTTCATGTCTTTAGAGTTAAATAATTTCAGCTCAAGGGCAGCTCATATTGGTTTTTTTTTACCTTTTTTCCTCCACCATGCAAAGAAAATTGGTTATTTTGGCAAAAATTGAGGCACAGTTGCCTGAAAAGAAGTTCCCTGCCTTTGAAGGTGAACAGGAGGACCCAGGGGAGAACAATGTAAAGCCCAACACCCCATGGCAAGATTTGCACCAGCCTCCAAATGTGTGTTAGTATTTCAGACTCAAATCTGCCAACGAGGTTAAACGTGGGCTTAATGAATGGAGGCTTTTGCAGTTTCCAGGTGGTTTCAGAAGCTTTTTGATGTGGCCATCTGATATATTAGCAGTGGGTCTGCTCTTAGAACAAGCAATACCCATGTACAGAAACTGCTGAAGTGCAGTGAAGGCCTGCCTGAGAAGTGCCCCTGTTGGGAGGACCAACATTTCACCAAGAAACGAAACTTTCTTGAAAGGTCTTTCCGAGGGAGAGAGCTGCGATCAGTGAATATGAAAAGTGCTCTGAGCAAATCAAACTTCCACTTTTCAAAGCCACAAGAAGCCCCCATGCACATCTTCCCTGCAGAATTTACACTTGTTTACTCTGCCTGCTTCTAATTTTAAGCTTTTTTTTTTTTTTTTTTTAATCTCTTATATTTAGCCCCGCAATCATAATTCACATTACCAGGCATCAGGTTGCTCCACTTGTTCTGGGCAGTCCCAGGCTCCCATGGACACTGGGTTACACTGTGGATAGAGCAAGTTCGCCCCTTGGAAAGTGGCCAGTCTGAAAGAGATAGGGAACCAAAGAGGAGACAAAAATAAAATTAACCAAAATCGAAGAAAATAGCTGATTCCAAGGGTAGGGATTTTGCCTTGGGAGAAGACTTGTCAGTATTTAGAGAACAAAAGCTGAAGTTCTTTACTTTGGAGATTCAGATCAAGAGTCACAGAGAACAGTGCTGGTTATCAGGTGCTGCCTGCACCTTTGTGGAGATTCACAAAGAACAGTAATTCCTGCAGAACAGAACATGTGCCAGAGTTACCAGGGCTGACCATCTGCACTCCCAGGACACCACAGCACAGCAAAGACATCGCTGTGCAGGAGCCACAGGGGCTGCTTTGTGGTGAAATATCCCCCCCCCCCCAGAGCCAGAGCTTTGAATGGGGTGGCTTTCCAGATTTTCCAGACTATTCTCAGAAGGGAAGAGAAACATCCACCACATTCAATGTTCCTGTGGCTGTCACCAGGAGCAATGACACCAACAGCACCAACACTGCAGGGACCAGCACTGGGCTCTGGGCAGCTCGTGGCAGATGCCAGACCACGGTCTGCTGAGATGCACATACCCATCAGCCAGCTCCTGTATTCCTCCCATCCTTGATTTTGGAAGAGCTAAAGACTGGTGTGACGGCTAAAGTCAGGCAGGACGTTTCACAGAATCATCCAGGTTGGAAGAGACCGTCAAGATCAACTAGTCCAACCATCAGCCATAACCATAATCACCCCCAAACCATATTCCCAAGTGCCCTTTGACAGAAAACCAGGCTTTGGCTCAGGCTGGAGCAGGTGATGGATGCAACTGTCCCACACAGCCCCTGGGTTTGCCCCCGAGGGTGAAATGTGCTGACAGTGCAGGCAATAAATGAGGCCTGATGGAGGAGAAACCGAGAGCTTGCTGCCATCAGCTCCCTTTCTGAATTCTCTGGGGAGCAAATGAATCACTCCAATGGGCAGGCAGAGCTGTCATAATTTTGCTTTCACCAAAACTGAAACTTGTGTTTCAGTAAATTGGCTGTGGATTCACGACGCTCTCGGGGCCGGGTTTCGGTTTTTGGCCGGGTTTTAATTGTGCCCGTCTCAATTTCACAACCAAGGCTGGTTTCACTGGGGCTGGATGCACGTGAGCACTCATGGATGCACTGGGGGAGCTCTGCTCCAGCCCTGGGGGCAGAGGGAGAGCAGGAATAAGACAGGAGGGGGTGAGGCTGGCACCTCACAGCCACTTGGCACCACTGATTCCCACATTATTTGATGACACAACCTGTGGAAATGAGAACAACCAGGAAAATTGGACACTGTTTGCTTCTAGGCATGAGTTCTTGGAAAGCCAAGCTACGAGGAAAGGCTAATTTTTCCAGAGGTTTATCCTCTTACCAATTCCCCTGCAAAGCTCTGCCTGTCCCTGGCACACGTGGCTCCAGCAGCCTGGCCTTCTGCTAGCCAATGATCTCAGTGGCAAACTGAAGACTTGGTCCCTTGCAGTGCCCTTCCTCACTGCACAACCCCTTTTAGTCATAAATATAAATCAAGGCTATTGCAAGGTTTTAATTTGACTTTATATTTCCAGCAGACTGGCCACTTCTGAGGAGTGGGAGATAAGTGCCCATCTCTCCTTTCCTGACAGGCAGGGACAGCCAGCAGAGGAAGTTCCCTTCAGATCTTTTAATTTCTTCTTCTTTTTTTTTTTTTTTTCCTAAATCTTATTTTTAAACACTGTTTTCAGTGAGAGGGGTTTTCCACCATTCAGCTTCATCTTCCACTTCCTGGTTACAGCCCTCAGAAGAGACAGGGAAAACAATAACCAAAATAGTCACAAGTGCCTGATCCTGTTAATGAAGTAAATCTTCCTCAGACTTCCCCAAAAAGATAAATCCCTGGCAAAGGGCTGAGGAAGCTCAAGGAGACCAGTGCTGAGCAGAAGTGGAGCAGACACCTCAGCTCCCGTGGGGAGCAGCAGGTCATGCCCCTGGCAGCAAGAGGATTTCGGGAATATCTTATCAGTGCCTGAACTCTACTGCTTTCATAACTCAAGTTCAGCCCTCATGGCGGGGGGGGTTGGAAATAAATGATCTTTAACCTTCCAACTCAAAGCATTCTATGATACCATGGTGTCTTTGGGTCTCAGTAATTAAGATGAAGTAATTAGGATATCTGGCAGGGGAAACAGCCGGGTTGGATCATGTGCTTCTCCTGTAAAAAAAAGAAAAGAAAAAGAAAAAAGAAAAAAAAAAGGAGAAAAAAGGAAAAAAAGAGAGAATAGAAGGGAGATCTGAACACGTGGAGGTTGAAACATATAAACAACACATTGTAAAAGCCTCTGAAACCTCTGGAAAGCACAATCTGATGGATCATTTTTTAATTAAAAAAAAAAAATCACACCAATGATTTTTGGAGCAGAAATGCAGAGGGGGGCACGTGGGAAATCCCCTGGCAGCCCTGGGGATGCTGCAGCATCCCTCGGGCACAGGGCATGACCCACCACCACGTGCAGCATCACCATCCACGGCACGTGCTTTATCTGCGGCTTGCGGGGTGGCAGAGAAAGCCCAGGATTTCCAAACCCACGGCGTCAGCTGCCTGGCACCGCTCAGAAAACCACCCCAAAACCCCACTGGGTGAGTGGCCCAGCCTGTTGTTGGCTCCAGGGCGAGGGCCTGATGCTGCTGTGGAAGGTGAGCGAGGCTGGCTCCGTAACCCACCCCAGGGTCACGTTCTGCTTCCGAGCAGTGGCTTCACCTCATCTGATTTCCCAAACCGTGATAATAACCCTGCTTTCTGTTTCATGACCCTTCATCACTAGAAACACTTTGTGCTATGGGTCAGGGTGTTGGTGCTAAATCATGACGAAGTCGATATTCTCCAGAAGATCCACCACCCACCCCCCTACGCCCCCCAGTAATACCAAAACCAGAGAAAAGAAACTCATCAAAGCAGCACTTGTGCAATGAGCTGCCCAAGGGAGGAGTTGCTCAAAGTTGCTTCTGTAGAAAGCTTAAAAAAAAAAAAAAAAAAAAGAAAAAGGCAGTGCACGTGATATTTGGGTAATGGATCATTTATTCAGGGGGGTTTTTTGCATGCTTTTACACTCTTAACTTACCTGCAAGCAAACTCACCTGAGATAACCTCGTCCATCCTCCCTCCTCACTCCTGAAACCCCAGTGCTGAGATCCCCATGGGTTTCTCTAAGGACACAAACAGGGCTGTGAGCATCAGAAAATTCCTGTCGACAGCTGATTTTGGGGGGAAATAAAAGAGGTGAAGGATAATAACACCTCTGTTTGCTTTGCAGCACTGACCTCACCCACAACTCTGCACACTCCTCACAGAGTGACTTAAAATGGAAAAATACACATAAAACTGGGAATAAAGCACATCTCACTCTTCTATTCCAGGATGGGGTTTTAAACAAAGATGTTACTCAATCTCTGCCTGAAGATGCAGCAGAATTCCAAATATTGTGAGTTTGATGTGTGCAATTACAAAAGTACAAATATTTCTCAGTGAAGTTAATCACCAAAATACTGAATCTACAGATGGGAACAAGTCTCCATCCCCTGATTTTTTTCATGTGACACTTCCAGCTTGATTTAGATCAAATGGAAGTTCTGGACTTTCTAAGAACTTCTTATATAAGGCTCTCTTTATGTCATACTAGAAGTCACATTGAAGTCAGTCACAATAATGCCTCCAATTCATGATTAATAACCTTATTCTGGACACTTGCATGTGACAAGACAAACCAGTGACACGGGTTAAATTTCCAAAGAGTAATTTGGGATTTACCTGTCGAGGTCAACGTGAGTCACGTCGCAAATTCCGACACAAGGTCTCCAGATGTGAAATGCCCAACGTCATGCAAAAAAAAAATTCTTGAAAAAAAAAAAAAAAAAACAGGCAGTCCAGTTGATGCTTCATCAGGAACTGTTAGTCATCAATGATGGGGCTGCTGAGAGAGAAAATGCCAGCGCTTCAAAACTGTTCTTCGCCCAAGGTGAAAGAAAGGCCACCAAGCTTCTGCTTCCCCAAGAGTAGCACTGGCATCTGAAGGGATGAGAAATAGGGAGTTTTTGAAAAGAAAGACTCACACCACTATGACAACCTGGAAATCTAGGGGACCCCCCTCCAAGGGTTATGTCCAGAGTAGATAGTGCAGAAAATCACAGAATCACTGAGGTTGGAAAAGACCTCTGAGATCATCAAGTCCAACCTGTGACCGAGCCCCACCTTGTCAACCAGGTCAGAGCACTGAGTACCATATCCAGTCATTCCTTAAATGCCAATGTCCCTCTGCCCAAAAGCAAAAGGTAAAAATTTGCTACCTAAAGACTTGCCCACATAAGAAAAGCCCCTTTAATAAGCAGGGTGAGGTGCCACCCTGCTCCAGAGGACGGGACCCTGAGGACTTCCAACCCCCAGCCCCACCAGTGCAGGCTCAGCCAGTGCAGGGTGCCCAGGATGATGCCCAGGACAAATCTTTCCTCGTGCCACACTGGGAGGGGTGAAGTATTTGCCCAAAGGCCTCTGTTTTAGTGAAGAAACAGCATTCTGCTGCCCTGCTGTTTCCTCTGAACTTGCCACTCTCACAAGCTCGTGGGAGGTGGGTAAAAGCGCACGAATTGGCTTTTGAGTAACCCATTTTCCTTCCTGAAATCTTTCTTGGCAAACATGAAAGCTGTTTCCTAAAGGTTTAGAGGTACACCCACATCCCCCGGACACTCTTTAGGAAAAGGTGCTTTCTTCATTCATGAGCCACGCTGTAGTAGTGCAGAGTCAATGCCTTTCCACAGCAGTAAGCAGCTGGTGAGTCAGAGCGAAACTTGCACCGTCAAGATCTCTGACGTGGCAAAAGGAAACACAGGTAAACACAGCAGAGAATCACCCTGCACAGGCCAGAGTTTCCCCTGTGGAACGGGCACATCTGGCTGACGCTGGCAGCAGCCAGAAAACACAAAGCACGTTCTCAAAAGGGGGGTGGGAGGGAACGGCACGAGGATGAGGAGCCGCCAAACAAACGACTGCACGGACACCCAGGCATTGCTCAAGGTCAGAGAAGTTTGGAAATGAGCACTCAGCTCCTTGGCAAGGTGGAAGAAGCCCTGCTGATCAGCTCCTGCTGATGCCAGGGGATGTTCCCAAAGCCGCTCTGCCTTGCATCCCATAAAAACACCAGCACCTAAACCTGCAGCTGAACGACCACTTTGCTGCAGGGGACCAGTCCAGGCTGTTGTTCTGAATAAACTGAACTGTGAGGCTGAAGCTTACTAACCCCTTGGCATGGCAGAGTTTGCACATTAGTCATTTCTGACTGCTAGAATTTTATTCTAGAATGGACAGGGTGTGATATGAGACTTAAATCACATTCTGTTCACACATTTGCTACCTCCTGCTTACACCCTGAATGTTTAAGCAGTTCATACACTTTCTAATTAAGCCATTGTATGGTGACTTAACGTAGGTCACCACCTTTGTAGGATAGGAGACAAGAATTTTAGAATTTAAAATTTGGAGGGAAGTGCCTGGGGCTGCATCCTTCACCCAAGGGAGTGGGTTTAGCTCCAGGATTTGGTCCAGCCCAATGGCTCCTGCCAGACATCACACTCACTGGCTTTATGTATCAGCTTCAATACCCTGATGAAGCTTAAACAGCTGTCCAGGTCTTGGCACTGAAGACTTATTAACCCCTGACAGGTTCAGGTTAAAGCAAAATAAGCTAAAAATTTCCCCAGGGAAAAGTGGGATCCTGCCAGTGAAAATCGAGCTTAAAACCACCAGGTTTTGCCCGAAGCTTCTGCCCTTCTCCTTTCTGATGCTTCTGCTGACCGGCCAAGGGGAGAAAACACACGGCTGAGTTAGAGCAGGGGAAGAGAAATGGGTCACCAAAATCATGACACACGCCCTGATTCAGATGCACTGTGTGCCTGCAGTGATTCACCGGGACCTCGCTTCCCCAGCGCCCCTGGAAGAGGCACCAACAACCAAAAAAAAACAAATCACAACACAGGGATCCCACATTGTCCCCCTCCAACCCTCCAGTTACTGCTGCTTCATCCCCTTCCCCTTACTCATACCCAGTGCATGCCAAACATTCCTTTTACTCCTGAAAATAAAACGAAAAAAAAAATCTCAGTGTACAAGAACAAAGAACACTTTGCATTTTTCCAGCATTTTTCTTGCAACAAATTCCTTCACAGAGGGCTGGAAACTCAGCTTGGAGGAAGCTGAGTGTGATGGAGGAGATGAGAATTTAAGGGATTTTTTCCCATGTTGGAGGCAGGCTGGGAAGAACGAACTGTTTCAAAACAACACGAGAGATTTCAAAGAAAACCCTCTGATTTTTAAGAGGGCTAAATTTATTTCCCCTTTCACTTTCTTGGATACCAGATTCCCGAATTAATAAGTGAAATCTTTATCACAAGGAAGTGGAGGGAGGGTTGTGGACTGATTTACATAGAGGGAGACCAGAAAAGAGAGCGAAGCGGAAAACCAGGAGACGTCAGAGGAATTATCTCCAGCTCTGAAGAGGCAACTTTATCAGAGCTGGGACAACAAGTCCCAGTTAAGACAGGACACACAGTCCTTACAGCCAGCACAGGGTTGCTTGGATGGGGCTTCTATCCATTTCTAGGAAACTAAATGAGATTTAAAAGCCTGAAACGTGGATATTCATTACCTGCTTGTGCACTTTAACCCCACAAACCAATGTTCAAACAGGGGCTCTTGCTGCTCTGGGGGAGCCCAAAGGGAGCCACATCCACGGCTGAGCTCTTCCACAACATCCCCACACAGCATGGCACTGATCCCATCAGCATCCAGACACTTTACCAGCTAAAATTGGGGGGCACAGCCTTTGAGCTTGCAGAGCAGTGAAAAATTCACATGGGCAGACAGATGCAATAACTGAAAAAGAAAAAAAAACTAATTAAAAAGGAAGCTTTCAGGTGATTATGTGTATTTGCAGATGAACACTAGAATGCCAAAAAGGGAGGCAGTGTGTCTGTACAGGTTCATGAAGAGCAAAGCTGCTGAATGATGCAATGCTGCAGGTTTCATAGAAAGGTGGAAAAGTAGCAACACTTTTTTTCACCCTGGGGATAAGACATTCATCTAAATATAAAAAGTAACTGTGAGAATAAAGAATTAACCTCACACAGCACCTTGTCTTCTTCATGTGTCTGCAACTTTCCTCTTCAGCTACATTTAAATTTACAAGAAACAAGCAATGAAAAAAAAATGCAGAGTCTAAGCACAAAAGAATTGATGGGGTGTGAGGAGAGGAGGGAGGTCAAGAGAACAGGAAACCCAAGTTGACGGGAAACCCAAGTGACATTTGGGTTTAATGAATGACTTAAAACCCCAATATTGCTCGTCAGGAAACGGGGGAGAGGAAATGGAGCCATTTTTTGAGAGTATAAATGAGGGGCTCCATCAAGGTGAAAGCTGCAGATCTGCTTTATACCCTCCTGTGAAATCCATCCGAGAGCTGGACCAAGAGGGAAGCAGCCCCTTCCCACACCATGAGAACCTGCCTCAGCTGCAAAGCCATGCCCATCCTCCTGCTCCTGCTGCTCCTGGCTGCCGGCACCCGCTGCCAGCCCTCCTGCCAGCACTTCTCCCAGCTCCTCTCTGCAAAGCTCAGGGAGCTGAGAGTCAAGTTTGAGGAAATCAAGGACTATTTTGTAAGTATAACCCTGCCTGCTTCTTTGCCTTTCTGTTTTTTTGCAGAGTTCAGTGATTTGGAGGGGGAAGAGCTTCCTCCCTGCAGAAATGATTTAGTGTGCGTTGCGTTAAGGGTGAGCAACAGAAGTTCGGTTTCATTGCTCGTTGAGAGGCGGCACATAAGGGTTTTCTTCCTAGTTTTAGTTACAATGAACTCGAGATTTCATAATGAAGCTTTGTGAACCTTAGCAGCCAGACTTCCCACTAAATTAAAACCCGCCAAATTAATCACTGAACTCATAGGAAGGAAATTGTCCTTCCTCCAGGGCAGCGAGGTCCAGCCTCGCCTCAGTGCTGGGTGAAAAGGGAAATCTTTTGCTACAGACTTTTGCTCTGAAAGAAGCACAAAAGCTTGCACAGGGTTATTTTATGGCTGGAGAAACTCTACAGTAACTGAACACCTGGTTTGGTGTCTGTGCGAGGTCACTGCTCTGCCTCACGACGAACAGGAGCCTCAGGGAAAACAGCACAAGATGCTCTCAGAGTATCTCCCATGATAACGATGGTTGGTCACATCTTTGTTACTGTTTTAGTTGTTGCCAGTGTGTTTTAGCAATAGAACAAGATAATTCTGCAGATGAAATCTCAAACTAATGTCATGGCTTGTATTTATTATCAACGGAGTGCAGCCAAGACTTTGGACACAAATCTTGCTCAAAATCTCCCAGTTAAGGTTTGGAAGGACTATTTTTAACCTCTCAGGACAGCTTTTGAGCCCCTTGGTGCCATGGGGTCAATCTTTGGGTGGTGCAAGCCCACCCCACTGCAGCTCTTGAGTCTTTCAGAGCTGCTGGTGCAACAAAGGCACCATGAGAACAAACTCCCTTTTCCCCCATCAACTGGAGACTTACAGAGATAACAAAACCCGGGGGATTAAACCCTCCTGACCTTGCAGACAGGCTGGGGTGGCTTCCAGGGGCTGCCATTGCTTTGACATCTCCCTGAAGAGCATTGCAGTCTCCAGCAGCACTCTTAGACAACACCCTGTGTAGCTGAAGCGAGCGCCGGCAGCAGAGAGAGGAGTTTCACATTAACAAAATCAATGTAACTAAAGATTGTGATTTCATTGTCTTCCTGTCCTCACCCAACAGTCTTTGTGCTGCAAGATTATGGACCAAAGAACTGGTGACTCCTGTACCTGGTGTCAATTTGCTCTGCACACACGTGTGCTGGGTGCTCTTTGCCGCAGCGAGACCACAAATGCAAACAAGAAAAGGATCAGTTGATTAGACAAAGTGAAAAGAGTGTTGATTACCTGCCTAAAAAAGCTCACATTTCCATTGCATCCTCCCACAGCAATCGAAGGACGATGACCTCAGCGTGCAGCTGCTCACCTCCGACCTGCTGGAGGAATTTAAGGTAAGAATCGCAACCCTCACCCGACTCCCTCCTCCTCCTCCTCCTCCATCCCTCGGCGGGTGCTTTTCACAAGAGAGGAAGCAGTCTGGAAATTGGGGCACTTCCTAAAGTCGCGGCAGGACAGCTCTGCAGTGACAGTGTCAGCAGTGACACGCGTGTCTGCGGCGGGGCTGACGCGGCTCCCCACGCGCCGCCAGCGCTCCGACCACCGAAAGGGCGGCTTTGATTTAAAAGAACACCCCGCCCCAACCTGCTTCCCTCCTCTCGCCCCAGGGGAGCCTGGGCTGCCAGTCGGTGTCGGAGATGATGGGGTTCTACATGGAGGAGGTGCTGCCCAGCGCCATGAGGACCAGCACGCACCACCAGCAGAGCATGGGAGACCTGGGCAACCTGCTGCTAAACCTGCGGGCGATGATGAGGCGCTGTGTGAGTGGGGCTCGGCGTCGCGGGGACGGTCCCAGAGCAGCGGGAGGGTGGGCAGGGGGTCCTGGGTGCTGGAGCCACGTGGGGCTGTGCTGATGCCTCCCAAACTCCCGCCTGGAGCAGCCCCATATGGGTCCATCTCCTCAGTCAGGAGGGATGAATCCTGCCCTGGGCACAGAGCACCTCACCTGGGGCTGGCAGCAAAGGGGCACAGGGCTGGGGGGTCCAGGCTCGGGTCACACTTTCAGCAGGGCACGGTGCTAAAAAGCTCTAATTGCTGCCCCAGAGAGCCCCGTGGCCACCCGGGGGGAAGGGGAAGGTGGGGAGCAGCAGTGAGGAGGGGACAGCCCGCACCACATCCCGGGCAGGAAACCCCTGGGGCTGAAGGCGTTGTTTTTTATCCCTCTGCAGCACAGATTCTTCACGTGCGAGGAGAGGAGCAAAAGCATGAAGCACGTGAGGGAAACCTTCAGCAAGGTAAGGTCCTGCTCACGTGGCTGCAGCGAGGGGGAGGAACTCGCTGTTCCAGATCTTACTGATGGCTTCAGCTTAGGATGGAGAGCCCAAAAACAAGTGTTTAATGCATAAATACCTAAAGCAGAGGGATCCAGAGAGCGGTGCTGGAAGGAGCAGCTGCTGGGTTCCCCCGGGAAATCGGGCAGAGAAGCAGGAGATGTGGGAGGAGGGAGGAGAAGTTGTCCAGCGATTGCACATCACAGATATCCTCACAGTCCCACTGAACGCTCTTGGCTTTCACCTGCAGATGGATCAGAATGGAATCTACAAGGCCATGGGAGAGTTTGACATTTTCATCAACTATATCGAAAAATACTTGATGATGAAGGGGAGAAACTGAAGACACCCCTGGCTCTGCCTTTTCCACACCAAATCCTGCTATTTGTTCAGAAATCACTTCAGACTGCAAGATCTCAGGTTATCTCAGGGCTCAGTCATGGGTCAATAACTTCCAGTTCATTATCGTATTTTAAAGGGACTTTTTTTAAAGAATTTAATATTTATTACTTTTGATACCTCAGTGTTAATGTTTACAATATGTTTTGAAGAAGAGTATGACCTTGTAAAATACTATTTATTGTTTGATATTTTAATACTGTTTATCATAGTGCTGTTTCATTCATAGCTTCCAAACACCCAAAGCAGCATTTTTCTGGAGAGCAGACAATGAACAGAGTTTATACCGAGTGAAATTCCACTCTTGATCAGGAGGAATTCCAGCTCTGAAATGAACAAAGTCTACTTTTAAGCAAATGACACTCTCCTTACATTCTATTTCTCTATTTATTTATACAATCAGATGTTTTTATGTTTATGAAGGGGAGGACCTGTACTCCCATAAACACAGCAACAGCTCAGTTAATCTACCTCTAGACTTCAACCTATAAATTAACCCAGATTTAAGGAAAAAACAAATAGTAGTAAGAATGAAATGTTTGGTTCTAATAGAACTTAAATATTGCTAAATATCTGCCTTCCAGAGCTGCTGGGTTGGCCATTCTGCACTTTCAAAAGTTCATCTTACTTTTTTTTTTTTTTAACTCAGTGTTTTATTATCTATTTTCTTTTATAAGTTAGAGGATATTTAATTCACCACCATTTTAAGGTGGCTTGTGTAATTTGCATTCAAAATATACTGAGCTGCTTCCAGCACTGACAGTGTTGGGGTTTGGTTTCTAATCCCCACGTGCTGCAGGGGGGAGGCTGCAGTGAGAGCAGCCTCGGTGGCCCCAAAAGTGGCTGATTTTGGGACTCACCTTCCTCCTCAGCCCAGTCTCCTGTGGGCTCCCCACAGGACACTGAGCCAGAGGGAAATGCCACAACCCAGAGGCATTTACTTCTAATATTTAGAAGTAAAAGGGCCCCAACACGAGGAAACACTGCCATTTTGCTGTTTGCTTTGTAAGTCCCCAGCTGAAGAGAGGCTATTTATAGTGGATTTATTCCGTGTGTACATTGATGGTGACAGAAGGGCATTCCTGCTGGCAGCCTGCCCGCCTGGGAACTGGTTATCCCGGACTTAGGGCAGGAATGCTGCTCCCTGGATGGCTCCTCCTGCTGAAAGCAGTGGGGTGGGCACAGGGCTCAAGGGCGGCGTGGGAGCCAAACACTCTAAAACTGCAATTAAGCTTCTTACCAGGACACGTTAAGCTCCCGTTGAGCCAACTCTGCACTTGTTTTTCCACCAAACACCTTGACTTCCACGCTGGAGGGGAAGCAAGGGCAGTGCTGAGAGCCAAGAGTAGCATCAGCTCCACTCCTGGGGGGGTCACAGTGGTGGGGGGCACCACGTCTCTGCCACGGCTTCTGTCGCTGTGTGAACTCTTGCCTATTTATCTGTACAAAAAGAAATCTTTTATTTTTGCTAATAAAGACCTCCTAATGAACCAAGCCTCTGCTGTGTTCTTGCAAGCTGTTAAACAGGGCTGTGGATCAGCAGCAGTGCACAGATCCTGTGCCCAGTGTCACCGTGCTGGGAAAGAGCCCAGCAGGCACAGATCCAGGTGGGAGGGACCACCCAGGAGGAGCTGAATGTTGTTAATGGCCAGGGAAGTGAGAAGACCTCACATTTAAAAGCAAATTTCTGACAAAATCCCTGCCAGTGATCTACAGCAGAGAAACACCAGCCCCAAGGGTCACTCCAGCCTCTTCAGCCTCTAATCAGCAACTGTTTCAGGCACTGCCCTTTTCAGAGCAGCATTTACAGTTAAGTAACTGGTTTTGAGCCCAAATGTCATTGATAATCACCAGGGCTTTCACATCCCTTCCCCTGGTTTACAGGAGGGAGCACTGCTGCCTCTGTCTACCTGCTGGGGTGTTTTCAAATTCACATCTGCTCTCAGTCAGGATGAGACCTCGATCCTAGATCAGATAGTAGATACCAGCTAAAAATCAGACTATTACAAATCAACAACAGAACTGCTCATTTTTCCCAGGCTGGAGGTTACCTATCTGTGCAGGTGGATCTCTGTGCACATCCTGTACAAAACCCAGGTGGGCATGCACGTGGGAATTCACAGCCCTGTTACCAATAAACCCAGAATTCAACCAGTGTAACCATCTCCACACTGCAGCCCAGCCCTGGTGGCTGCTGGCAGGTACCCACCAGTGTGATGTGGGTCAATGGAATCCTCATGCTGCACAGAGAACAAGGGTTTCCAGGAGCTGCGGGAGTTGTTTGACTGAGGAGAAAGAGGAGACACAGCAAGTCAGCATTCCGAGTGGGATGGCTGCCTGCTTATGGGGGATCAACATGGGAGAGGGTGGGGAGATGCAGCTGAGCCCCTCTGAAGCAGAGTTGGGGAGCTGGAAGGACTACAGGGTTCCCAGCCCTGCTCACAGGTCTGAGCTGGGGGACATTCCCTGCTAGATTCCATGCAAGCCCCGTGCACGGATGTTTGTGCCATTTGTCACCAAAACACGGGGATGTTCGTGACATGACACAGATCTGGTGGGCAGAAGCATGTAAACATATCTCTGACTAAACCTCACGTATCATGTCCGAGAAGATCTAGGAAATCCCAGCAGAAACCATCTGGGAAACCAGAGGCAGCATCTCCCATGGAGAAGTGACATTTCCAGTGGAGGAGCAATCCCCGTGATTCATTTCTGACCATGCCCTCAAGCAGCATTTTCCCAGCCCTGTCCACAGCAGCCCGTCCTGACCAGGATGCACTGCTTAAATAAACCCTTTGGGGTTTTTTTCCCCTGAACTGGGAGACTCAGGGCACTGTCACAAGTCATCCAAGTGGCTCCTGGCACCTCCCTCCAGCCAAAATCCCAGCACCAGCATCACCCAGTGGCTCTCCAGGCTGCACCCTGACCCAACACCTGCATAGGGAGCAGGCAGAGCCTCTGGGTCCCAAAATGAACCTACACATGCCAAAAATATCAATGTGTGGGGGGGAGACACCCAACAAAACCTACTTTTAATAGAGCAGCACGGTGCCATCACAGAGACTGAAGCAGCAGTGGGTGGGATGAGCTGAGCTGAGAGCTGCAGCACTGGGATGGGGTTTAGCCCTGCCCCTGCTGTGCTGGATCCCACCAGCTGCAGGATGAGACCACGGGCACAGAATCCCTGAGTGGTTTGGAAGGGACCTTAAAGACCACAGTAAAGATCCCCTAAATTCCAAGTCACCCCCACCACAACCGGGGACAGCATCCTCTAGCAAACCAAAACAGGACAGTGCTCCCCTGCAATCCCCTTCCTAGTTCAACCTTCTGCTCCTCCTGCAGCCCCAGAAGCTGCTGCACGGGGTGGCTGCGTGTCCCTTATCCCCCATCACTTAGTGCTGAGGTAGTTCCTGCCAATCTCAGTGTCAGTCTGGGTGTTACAGTAACAGCACAAAACCATCGGGTAGATCAAAGGAGGTGGTTTTCTGGTTTTGTTATCCCACAGAAGCAAATGGTTTCCTTGCTGGGTATTTTCCTCCTGAGAGCACAGACCGCTGCCTGATCAGCAGCCCCGATGCCTGGGAGCCTGAGTCATTCACCTGACCTTGGCTGTGCTGACACACAAGGATGAGCTTCCCACCAGCCCAAAATCTGCATCTCAACCAGGTGCCACAGAGGTTTCTGTCTGCTGCAGGCTGCATGTGGTTAAAGCACTTCTTGGGTCAAAAAAAAAAAGAAAAAAAAAAAAAGTTTAAATAGCAAACCCCTGAGGAGAAGAATCATACAGTTGGTCTGAATACAGAAAACGATTATCAGACATGGAGTTCTCTTCTCTTGAAGAGCAGAGAATCACCATTAGGCCAGAAACAAACCTTCTGTGAGCCCCATGGCCAATCCAGACATCATAACACAGCCAACACTAGATAAAAATCTCATTTCTGCCTCCCAGTCAGTCATGAAAAAAAAAAAAAAAAAAAAAAAGTGGTTTCACAAGTGCTTTAGTTCAATTGCTGTTAATTGTGCACAAACATATATAGAAAAAAAAACTCCTGAGGACTCCAGAAGTCCCTGAAAGTTGGGATTGAGGAATGAAGCCACACTTGCCTCTTGGAACAGGAAAAAATTCTCAGCTGGCACAAAGCAGGTGAGAACCTTCTCCAGGACCCTTCAACCTCCCAGGGTGCCACGAGGACCAGGGACGCGTCTTTTGCTGATTAAGAGGGACCTTAAACACAGAAGGAGCAAAATCAAAACAAGCACACTCTTGTTTTAACTTTTTGTTTTGTTTTGTTTCGTTTTTGGAACAGCAAAAGCTTTCAGAACTTCCCACATTTTGTTGTGGTTACAGTTAGCACTTGTCATTTAACTTCAACCTGCTGCCCCACCCGGCCCCACGCAGCTCCTGCCTCCCTGTGCCCTGGATTTTGGCAGCTCGTGACCGAAATTGGGGCTTTGGGCATGGAAGAGGCCAGGTGGAGCAGCAAACACAGGGCTGTGAGCCCCAGCTGGGCATTTACATCACCCAAGGGGGGAAGGGGGAAGCGGCACAGCCCGGGCTCTGCCACTTTCTCATCTCAGGTGGCGAGATCCTGACTAACACCGGGGGCAGGAGGGCGTGGGATTGCCAAAGCCGGGGGCACAGGGCCACATCTGCACCTTCAGTGCTTGGGGTTTTCTGGGAAGGGCTTGTCTCCATCTCCCAAAGCCAGCATCCCTTGGGCCTGTTGGGGTGCAGCTGAAGGGCAGGACACGGGCTCGAGCAACCCTTTGAGCCCGGGGAACCTGCACATCTCGCCCCTCCCCGTGGGGCTCCGCTTTCGATATCTCAGCAAGTGAAATCTAAGCCTGACACCCTTTCATCTCTGCTCTGGCTTTACACAAAAGCTGAAAGCAGCAGCAGTTCCAGTTGTCTCATAGTGAGAGGAGTTCAGGGGCACCTGTGGAGGGGCTGGGGGCTGCCCTGTCCCAACTCTCAGCACTGCCAGGAGCCTTTTTGGCCTCAGCATCGGTGCAGGTGGAAAAACAGGGCACCCACAGGGGTTCCACAGGAGCTGAGGGCTGGTGATCCTGCTTTCAAGAACCAACAACACTCTCTCAGTAAGGGCAGGCAGGTGCTGGCAGCATCAGCCTTGCCTGTGCCTCTCCCTGGGAACAGAACCCAGAGCTGCAAGGTGGGAACCTCACAGGTTACAGAGGAACAAGCTTTGCTCCTCTGGGAAGCCAAACAATTGTTCAACTGTCACTTTGTGCCCTGCAAAAGCCCAGTCATCCTTTTTCTGCAGAATATAAAAAGTCTGAGGACAGATTATTTGGGAGGAAGGATTTCACCAGCTGCCCTGGCATCAGCTTTTCATCTCTCCTCTAAGGCTGCACAGCAGAGCTTGCCCTGACCCTTTTCTGAGCGCTGCAGGAGCGCTGCAGGTTCCTCTCACAAACTCCTCTGCCCTCCAACCACATGGGAAGATAAAAGACAAGTAGGAGGAAGGTTTAGGTTAATGGATCCCAACAAAATGAAGCCTTTAAGAACAAGCAAGCACAGTGATCATTGATCAGGCCCTGTACACAGCCATTTTCACCCTGCTCCACCAGTAAGGGTCCAGCATTCCAGTGCAAAGCTTCGGGAGTCACCCACCTCCCTCTCCAGGTGCAGCACCAGGGCAGGGAGGGAAAGGGGGTGTCAAGCAGCCCCAGGACTGCACCCCATGCTCCCCATCACTGGGTTAAACACTCTGGGTGGAAGGGCCCCCAGGTTACAGGAGCTGAAGGGATTCAGCCCTGACACCCCAACTCAGCGGAAACCTTGGCACGATCCCTGCTGCTGCCACAGACACTGTTTGGAGCAGAAAAAAAAAACACAATAAAAGGGGCTATGGGACGAGCAAAGCCACGCAATTCCCCTGCAGACAGCGAAGGGGAGGGTGTGTGGTGCTGCAGAGACGTTTGGGAGTGACGGGGTTCTCAGCAAGGCGCCCGGTTTCGGCGAAGCTCCGTTTCCCACGTGCCGCGCCGGGCCCCGCCGGCAGCTGAGCCCTTGGGAGCTGAGCCCCGGCTGCCCCACAGGGAGGTTTCACAATGACTCAGGGCTGGTTCCCTCAGCGATGCAGAGCCCAGGCAGGCTGGGGGAGCAGCACCCGGCAGGAACAGCCGCTGCTCTCGCTCCCTGCGTTGCGCTGAGTCGCTGGGTCCCATCCTGGGGCTCCCGGGAGGATTCAGCTCCCAGCATCAAAGCTCAGCCCCAGGGTGATCATGGAATCACAGGCTGGTGTGGGCTGGGAGGGGCCTTAAAGCCCAGCTCATTCCACCCCCTGCCATGGCCAGGGACACCTTCCACAAGACCAGGTTGCTCAGAGCCCTGTCCAACCCGGCCTTCACTATTTCCAGGGATGGAGCAGCCACCACATCTCCAGGCCCCCTGTTCCAGTGTTTCACCACCCTCGCTGTAAAAAATTTCTTCCTCATATCTAGTCCAAATCTACCCTATATTAGTTTAAAACCAGTATCACAACAAGCCCTTTAAAAAGTTTGTACCCATCTTTCCTAAAGGCCCCTTTAAATACCGAAGGGTGACAAAGCAGCAGCCTGACAACGTGAGGCCACAGAGATGCATGAACCCTGTGACACTTCTGAGTGCCACACCAACCACCAATCCATTAATTTATGGAAGTGTGTGGTACAGAGGCGCTGACTCACTTTGGAGGCTGTTAGACGAGGATGCAGAAAGGGGATTGAAATTGTTCTCATCTGTGCCAGATCTTCAGGTGCACAAACCAGAGTGCTTCCCTGGGCTTTCAGATGGAAGAGGAGATGGAAATTTCAGCCCACAATGCAGGGAGATAACCCCAGATGGACAGGGATGGCGATCTAGCAGTTCAACCCAGGCAGTTCTTATTTTCTGCCTTGTGACCTGCTGCCTTCCCTCCCTTGGCAGGGTCTCTCCACCATTTCATCACACCCTGAAGCAACAAAACCCTCTCCTTCGCTCCAGAGCTGGACTACAAGGTTCCTTTCCTGGCAGTGGCACCAAGTTTACTTTTCCCTGAGCCGAAACTTCGTTTCCTGGCTCTTTTGCAATGCTGAGCCCAACTGCTGTGAGCAGCACATCTCACACACCCTCTCCACAACCTGCCTCCCACTCCTGGGTCTGCCAGAGCTGCTCTGGTTTGCAGAGCACCGAGGAAGAGCTTTGCCTTGCCCAGCTGGAAAAGCTGCTGCAAAAAGTCTAGAGCCGGCTTCCTGTGGGCCTCTTTTAACCTAATGGGACAATTTCTGGGAGAGAAAGTTGCTGTTAGCAAAAAAGCACGTCTTGTTCCTTTACTTTTACAGCCGGGTTTCCATTAGCACCCATCACTACCTGTCATTTTCCAGCCAGCTCCAGACAGCCCTCAGCAGGATCCCTCCAACCCCAGGTTTGGGCAAGCCCGATGCCAACATATCTTTTATAAATACAGCATTTCTGAGCATTAAGAAATTTAGCTGTGCTCATCCCAAGCTTCGCAGCAGGAAATCCTGACAATCCCCTGATGTGCCTGATCCTAATTCTTAGAAAAATACAACCATCATCTGATTTTTCGCAAGAATTTTTGCTTTTTTTTTTTTTTTTGAATCTAGAGCAGGTCTGCAAGTACTGAGAGCCCAGGCACAGAAAAACACCTAGTCTCAAAAGTAAATAATCCTCATGATTAGAAAACAAGGGGCACAAGTGAAACAGCAACCAGCTGATTACTCCTCTAGTGCCATTGCACAACGTGCCTTCCTGTCCTGCACATCCACACAGGCCACAGGACGTTTTGTCCTCCTGGGGTTGTCCAGAGTTGACCAACACCATGGGAGCACAGCAAACCACCTCTGGGGGAAGGGGAGAGGCCAGGCTGTGTGCCATCCAGGCTTCACCTCCATCCTTGCAAGAGCAGCAGCTGTTTCTTGTGTTGGCAGACTAAGAACAGAGCCCTTCGTGATTCATCCCTCCGGCAGCAGCAAACACCGATGATCTACTGGAGCAGGGCCAGACTTTTGATCAAAATCACCTCAACAGCGAGAAAAATATATTTTTTTTTTTCCCCCCCTCAGCAGGAAGTTTGCTGCTAAAAATAAAGTGTGAGGAGAGAGGGGTTATTTTCCTGCTAACTACTGAAAATTAAAAATATTGCAGTGAGTCTTTTACATATTCCTTTGGAGTCAGCAGGTTGCATGTGCCCGGGTTTCCATGCTCTGGTCCCACCACACCTGACTCCTGCAAAGAGCCCTGGCCATCATCTCCCACAGGGCCCAGGCCAGCACCTTAATCAAAGATTTTCTATCCCTAAGGGTGATAGAACCACAGAATCCCAGAATGGTTTGGGTTTGGAAGGGACCTTAAAGCTCAGCTCCTTCCAACCCACCTGCCATGATGTGCAGCATCAGCCTCATCTCCCTCAGCCAAAACCAGATCCCTTCCTGCTGTTTTTTCCATCCTTACCTGATTCCAGGAGCACACAGCCCCCCAGCATTCCCCCAGTTCTCTCCACTCTTCTCCGGACGATTTATTTACAGTGCCTTGTGACCAAAATTTTGCTTTCAAACCTGAAGCAACAAAATATCACCTTGTATGAGTAAGCCCCGTTCTCACCCGACGCCCACACTGCCCCAGCTATTCCTTTTAGCATCAACAGCTTTACAGAAAACAGACCTGGGCCACTGAAAGCAATGACAGTCTGGGTGCTGCAGCAAGTGCATGGCCCCTCCGAAGGGAGATCTCACCTGGGAAGGAGCAAAAGTGGAGGGGGTGACACCATGGGCACCCTTTCTCCAGCAGTTGGGATGTTCAGGAGAGCCCTGGGAGCTGTAGGATTACCCTGGGAGACCTGCTTTGCTCTCATGGCTTCAGTGCCAAAATTGGGGGGAGGATGGAGTGGAGAAACCAACCCTGGGAGCAATCCCACAGCCAGATGGTCACTGGCGTTCGTTCCACTCTTCCCTCCACAGACAGAAAACACTTCAAGCCGCAAACCTTCCCATCAGAGTCGAGATTTGTGTCAGTGAGCCCTGTAATTTCCAGAACAGGATCTCAGCAATAAAGGAAACCTGAACCTCAGCCCCTCCTCAGGCTTGGGTTCACTACCAGGATTACGTTTGTTTAGGAAACCTCTTTTTTCCAAAACGTTGAACCTGCGCAAGCCCGCGGGACCCTGCGGCCGCTGCGGGCTGGAAAATCCTGCCTGTGCTTCACACCTCTGAGCGCTGGGCGTGTTTGTGCCATCCACGTTTCCTCCCTGGTGCAGAGAAGGGCGCCGTGCACGCAGGCGTGATGCGCTGCCGGGCTGGGAGATCGCTGGTTTGGAACTCGGCAGCTGAAGACACCGCTCCTCCCGGCTCGGCTGGAGGTCTCTGAAGCTCCAGCTCCCTCCTCGCAGCACCTCTGTGGGATTTGAGCCCCACTGCTGTAGCTGCCCACCCCACCAGGTTCAAAGGGACCTTAAAGCTCAGCTCTTTCCACCCCCAGCCATGGGCAGGGACACCTTCCACCAGCCCAGATTGCTCCAAGTCCTGTCCAGCCTGGCCTTGGACACTCCCAGGGATGGGGCAGCCACAGATTCTCTGGGCAACCTGTGCCAGGGCCTGCCCACCCTCACAGGGAACAATTTCTTCCTAATATCCAATCTAAACCCACTCTCTGTCAGTTTGAAGCCCTTTGTCCTGTGGCTCCACGCTCTCATGAACAGAGCAGGAACACGCAGGAGAGCCGAGGGAGCTCTGGCAGGACCATCCTGCTTCTTCCCCAACATGGGCAGGAGGAGGATGAGGAGACCACTTCCTCCTCTCCTGCAGCAGCAGCAGCAGCTCCCAGCAGCCCCAAATCCCAGCACAGAGGTGACAGCAGGGACTGGGCACAGCTGGTGGCAGCCACAGTCCCCGGGGCCCCACGTGTGCCCCAGCACCCACGGCACCGGATGCGCAGTGTCCCCTGCCGGCACCCGGGCGCAGCACCCACGTCCTGCATCCCACATCCCACATCCCACATCCTACATCCCACATCCCACATCCCCAAAGCCCCAGCCCAGGAGAGCCACACACATCCTGGGGAGGAAACTCTGTCTGCAGCAGCCGGGAAAGGCACAGCCCTGAGATCTCGAGCAGCGGTCCCCAAGGATGCTGTGTCACCAGAGAGCATCCTGGGGAGCTCTTTGGTGGGTAAACCAGCAATTTTAGGACACTGGGAGAGAGGCCACCCAGCCTGGAGCACGGGGTAGGGGGTCTCTTCACAGCCACACAAGCAAGGAGGAGAGACTGGGTGACGCTTTAAGTGTCTTTAATCCAAAGGACTGAAGAGCAGACCGGGAAGATTAGTATAAGCCAACAGACAAAAATAATTAAAAAAAAAAAAAAAAAAAAAGGGAAAAAAAAGAAGGGATAAAAACCGTTTTTTTAAAACAAATCAAAGTTCCATACAGTGTCTAAAAGATCACCTAAAAACTAAACATTGCCTTAAAAAAATCATTTCCCCCCCCCCATTCGAACACATTTAACGAAGTGAAACATCGTGACAAATAATAATAATAATAATTCATGGACTAAAGACTTCAGAGCAGCCATCCTGCTCCCAGCAGGAGCCACGCTGGGGGGGGGCAGCAGGACCCCCATCTCTGGCCAGAGAGGGATCAGTGCTGCCGTCCTGGCTCAAGACACAGCCCTGTGCCACCTCCACCCTCTCCCAGTGCCACCTGCTTGTCCCCATGGAGCCCCCCAGGGCAGCATCTCCCCAGAGCGGGGGCTGTGGGATCAGGTAGAGGCGGCAGGGACACATCTTTTCCCCAGATCCCTGCAGAGCAGGGGGATATCTGGGGGGCAGGGGCAGGCACTGGCCTCCTGCTCGCCCCCCTGCCCACCCCTGAGATCAGAACTGGATTCCAGGCACAGGCACAGACTGTGGTGGCCACGAGCAGCTCCGGGCCCATGGACACGACACACACCCCACGCACAGACAGACCACACGGATGGGCAGAGTCCAGGCTTCCAGCTCAGGGAGAGGTGGGGGGCTGGTTTTGGCTCCTGTGCTTTAAAAGCAGCAGTTTCCTGGCCAGTGAAGCAGCACGGTGGCCACGGGGACCCCCCACGCCAGCCCTGCCACGTAGAGCAGGACAGGGGGGAAGGCAGCTCTCCTTCCCTGTCCCCCCCAAAATCCACTCCCAAGCCTGGAGCCCACCCTCTAGCCAGCACCCACACAGGGAACACGCTGCCTGGCTTTCAGCTCTACAGTAGTTTTTTTTTTTCCTTTTAAAAAATATTTATACGTTATATACCCTAAAAAGGTCACCACAGGAGTTTCCGTGTCTTTGGAAGGAAGGAAGGAAGGAAGGGAAAAAAAAAAAAAAAAAAAGAAATATAAATCAAAACTGTCTCACGAAAGAAAAATAAAAATCCAATTAATCGGTGGCGTTCACCTACAGGACAAAATCCCGGGCCGCAGGTGTGGATCGGATGGGGATCTTACCACCTGCTCCAGAAAGGTCAGAAACACAGGTGAGTAGCTAAAAATAACTAGTCTGGTATAAATGTCTGGATTCCATGCGCTTGATATAACAGTCCGTTTCGTCTTTTTTTTTTTCTGTTTTTCTTTCTTAAAAAATATATATATATAGTTATTGCTTTCTCAGGGGCCGGCGGGGCACCCTCAGTGGGGGAGCGCGGCAGGCTCGGTGGGGTTGGCTTTCTTCCTCCTCTTCATCAGCAAAGGGTTTGAGGAATCTTCGATTTTCTTGATCTTGATTTGTTCGTAGTCCACTCTCATGGTGGCCAGGGCGCTTGTCATCTCCTCCTGCGGGCAGGAGGCACAGGCAGAGCCATCAGCAAAGCCCCCCCCAGGACCCCCAGAGCAGTTGGGAATAAACTGCAGCGAGGCCTGAGTGTCCCAAAGATCATTTTTTCCAGCTCCCTCCCAAGCATGGATCTCCCTGGGAGCCAGCACGCTCACATCAAGCCCAAATTAGAATCATAGAATTGTAAAGGTTGGAAAAGCTCTCTGAGATCATCATTCATCATTTTCTTCCCTGTGAGGGTGGGGAGGCCCTGGCACAGGTTGCCCAGGGAAGCTGTGGCTGCCCCATCCCTGGAAGTGTTTAAGGCCAGGTTGGACAGGGCTTGGAGCACCTGGGATAGTGGAAGGTTCCTGTCCATGGCAGGAAGTTGGAATGAGATGATCTTTAAGCTTCCTTCCACCCCAAACTATTCTGTGATTCTATGGTTAACCCAACACTGCCAGGTCCACCACTAAACCATGCCCCCCAAGTGCCTCATCTACACCCAAGGCCAGTGAATGAGCCCCTTTTGCAGTGAGAAGACAGGAGATGACAGTCCCCAGCGGACACCAGGGGGCAGAGCGTTGCAGACAGCAAAGGAGAGAGTTTTTACCTTCACATCCTCCCACAGATCCTTCTCCTCTTTCAGCACCCGGCTGGTGTGCAGCGGGGTCTGGGGCACCTGCATGGATTGCTGCAGGGAGAGGAGAGGAGTGTGAGCTGGGAGCTGCAGCCATCCCATCCCATCTCAGCCCTGTCCCATCTGCACCCCCCCCCCAAATCTTGCTGCTCCTCCCCCCAGCACTCACCATGATCCAGGGGTGGTTCATGAACTCCGTTATCGTCATGCGCTGGGTCGGGTCCGTCTTCAGCAGGTTGCGGATCAGCTGCTTCACTGGAAGGGTATGAGCAGGGTCAGGCATCAGCAGGTCCCAGGGGGAACCTCCCCGAGCTCCCACCTGAGCCAGCAGCCCCAAAATACCTGCACAGGCCTCCTGTGTGCCACAAGAGCTCACCCTGCTCAAACCCTTCAGCAAAAGCCTCTTGAGGAAAGAGGTGAAGCTGCTGCATCGCTGAGAGGTGACCCACGACATGCCCAAGCTCCCCTCAGCCCTCACAGCGCTGCTGGACACAGGACTGACCCCAAAGTGAGACCTCAGCCTGGGGACAAGCCACCATGGGGACCACATTTACCTTCCTCTGACACTTCGGACCATTCGGGATTGGGAAACTCGTACTGGCCCATTCGGATTCGCTTCTTCATGCCGGGAGAGATGGCCAGGCCGTGGTTGGAGTAGAAGGGGGGGTACCCACACAGCCTGTGCCAGGAGAGGGAACAGAGTCCATGTGTCACCCCAAAAACCTCCCCAGCAGCACCTGCAGGGCACGGGGCAGTGCCAGGAGCAGCTGAGAAAGCTTCTGCCCCACCAGGCAAGCTCGAGAGTTTCACCCCCTCTCGTGGCCCTGGGAGGATGGAGAGGGACTGTCAGACTTACAGAATGTACATGATGACACCGAGGGACCACATGTCACAGGACTTGTCATACTTCTCTGGGCCCAGCACCTCCGGGGCTGAAAGAGAGGAAAATTCCTGAGTCCATGTGGCAGCACCGGGTGAAAGAGGTGTGACCATCCCACGGGTCCACCCACAGCTCCGGGCACTCTTGGCAGCTCCAGGCTGGATGCAGAGGTGATGGGCATTGTCCAAACACCCTCTCCCCAGATCTGCCCTCCATCCCTACAAACCTGGAAGCTCAGAGGTTCCCCAGGCACTTACCCACGTAGTACGGCGTGTAGCACGGAGTGGCCAAGGAGTTGTGCGTGGTGGTTTCTTTAGCAAAGCCAAAGTCTGTGAGTTTTAGCACAGCGTTGGGCCTTTTGGAGGTGTACAGGAGGTTTTCCGGCTGTGGACACACGGGGAAGAAGAAGTGAGCAGCAGGGCTGGGGCAGCCTGGCATTGGCACAGGCCAGGGGGGGCTCAGCACCACCGGGGGAAGGTGAACTCTACCTTCACGTCCCGGTGCGCGATGTTGATCGAGTGCAGGTACTGGATGGCTTCCCCAATGCTCTTCATGATCTCTGAAGCCTCTGAAGCAGCAAAGAAACCATCATGAAGCCTTCATAAGCAAGTTAAAATGAGCACCACGCCCTTGCAAACTCTACAAACCAAAAAGCCTGGCTGAGGCCAAAGGGGTTTCCTCTGCCTCAAGAGCCCTTTTCCATGGAGGCCCCACCCAGCACCCATCCCTGGGTCAGGAGCCTGCAGCAAACGGGACAGAAACTCCCAGGAGAAGGGATGTGGCAGGCTCCAGCCCCTGACCCCAATATCCAAGGAGGGGCTCACACACTGAATATACCCAGCCAGCAGGGAATCCAGCTGGAAAAGCTTTCTCGTTAGGACGTGAAGCCAAGGGGGCTCAGGGTTTGGGCTGTGTAGTTGCTTTTCCTGGCAGTAAGAGTAGCAGGGAACAGGCTAGACCAGAGACACTTCTATAAACATCAAAATATGGTCCAAAGACAAAATCCCAGCACCCTGTGGGCTCCATACCCCTTTCTGTGAAGGCCTGGTCTCCCCTGTCTTGAATCCGGCTGAAGAGCTCCCCACCATCCAAGCTGGAAGAGAAGCAGGCAGCGTTAGACGCTGAAGGTCCATCTCACTCTGCCACAAGCTGTGCCAGAACCTCTGATGCTGGGTCAGGAGCCACACAAGGTCAGCAAGAAACAGCCCCCTTCTCCACCCAAGCCCTTGGGTCGGTGCTTCTGGGTGTGGGGCGTTTCAGAACCTCCTCCTTCCAGAAATGAGCGGGGCAGGGGCTTCGTGCTGGCCGTGGGGACGCCGGGGGCAGGCGGACGTGGTCGCCCCACCAGCCCACAGAAACCCATTTACAGTAAAGGCAGCAAGTGTGGCTTGAAGGTGGTGAGAGAGCACTCCCAGCACACCTGCCCTCCTTTTGCTCACCAGACAACCCCCTCACCGGCACACAAACCCCGGGCAGAAGTGCTGAGCCAAGCTCAGGGCATGGGAGAAGCATCAGCAGCACTGAGATGGGCTCCAGTGATGGGGTTGGGGAGGCAGAGGCTGGACCCCACTGCAGCACAGCAAGGTCTCATGTGAGGTGTTGGAGAAGCACCATGGGATCCTTGGCATGGTTCCCTCCCCCAGTACCCTCAAGGAAAAACTCAGCTCCCGGAGAGATCAGGAGTAAGATACAGGAGAATTCTCCACGAGCAGGGATAATGGCACTTCCTGCCCCTGCATTATCTGAGACAAGCAGAAACGGTTTCTTGCTTTCCCAGCGCCCCTGACGTTCACTGGACATCTGCAATACCAATAGTGGGCAGCCCTCAGGGCCCTGTGCTGCCTGTGAGGATGGATACACACCGAGCTCGTGCCAGAATCAAACACTGGGCGTCACACCCAGAGCACCCTTGGACAGCACGGAGCTCTCACAAGACACAGCCCTGGGGATCTGTCCTACCACTCAGTTACTCCTTCTTTCCACACCACACACCCTCCTTTCCCATCCCTGGCTGCCCAGCGTGGTTCTCAGAAGCCTCTTCCCCCACAAGAGCCGCTGCCTGTGCCGCCTGCCCCGGCACTCCTCGCACCCGCTGCCCCCCCAGGCAACCTACCAGCTTGCCAGAGGAGAGGTTTTGGCAAGGAAGCTGCATCAAATCACAGCTGCGGTTGGGATGTGGTTTCAATACTTTCCCCTTCATTCCTCCTCCTCCTCCCCAGGTTATATCAAACATCTACCCGACCCGGAGCCACCTGACTGCTGCTGCAGGAGGTGCCACAGCCTTAACAGCCGTGCCAGCTCGGCGTGGCCGCTGCTCCACGGACTCACCACGGGCCGCCAGGGTGCCAGGAACACGCCGACTACCCCGAATTTCGATGGCCAAAGCGAGTTTGGTTATGACCTACCTGTGAGAACCACAGGCCCTCAGCCTCCCGACTGCCGAGCGAGTTTTCAGAATGACTCAGAGCCAACGCAGCTCCTGCCGCCCCTCCAACGCCAGCACCGCAGCAGCACTTCCAGGGCTGGCATCCCTACGGCTCACGGGCTGCACCCCCCGGCACGGCACCTCCCTGGGGTACCCAGCACCCCGACAGCAGCGCTGGAAGGTGCTCACCCCACTCCTGGCGTCACCCCAACCCCCCTGCAGGGCTGGGGATGCCCCCTCAGCCAGGGACTCACCACTCCATGACGATGAGCAGACACTTCCTCCCCTGGTAGAGGTTCTCGTAGACGTCCATGATGCGGACGATGTGCGCGCACTGCGACGCCCGCCAGTGCAGCTCCACCTCCCTGCGGGCCTTGGGGCAGTCCTGCAGCATCTGCGAGAGAAATGACACCCCCATCAGCCCCGAGCCCCTCGGGAGAGCCGGGACATGACCACTTGCTGGCACAGTGCCCCCCTGAGAAGGCTCAGGGGTGAGCAGGGTGCTCCCTGCGGGCGCAGCGAGGAGCGCTCTGACAGTGCCTCCATCCCCATCTAGTGGGAAGAGCGAGAAGCCGTGTGCCCTCAGAAGCTTCTTGCCCTTCCTTCCGAGGCTGCCAAAAGCTTATCCCAGCCGCCTGTCACCTCACTGCCACCCCCAGTGCCCAACCAGCAGGACCTCATGAGCCAAATTCTGCGCCCTGATACCCACACCACTGCAGCCCTGAGTGCCACCACACCCTGCTTGGCACATTCCCTGCCGTTTCCCATCCCTCAGCCTTCTGCTCCGTGGGTCCAGCAGGACCCTCCTGTCCTTACACGTGGGCTAGACCACAAAAACTCCCTCACCACAAGTTCAGAGGCCACCAGCACCCGGCCACGTGTGCCTGGGGAGGGGACAAAGCAAACAGCCAGATGTTCCCTAAATAGCCGCTTTTCTCCCAGGCAGCAGCAGCTCTTTAATGAGGCCCCTGCCCTTCCCAAAGACAACTCACAGTTCCCAGGTGCAGGAAGGATTTGCTAGTCTGCCACAGACTATTAATTACCGTGTTTGTCAGGATAAACAACCAGCCTTAATTATCGTGCTCCTAAATATAGAGCAACAAACGTGTCTATCCTGAGCACAGTTCATTTTCCTTCCTGTCTCCAGCAGCTCTCGGGGCTGGGCTCAGTGAAACGCCCTCTGGAGCAGGTCTGCACCTCGGAGCACAGGGATGTGGAAACACACCCCCACCCTCCATGTGCATCAGCAGGAAACAGCAGGTTTGGTCATTTTACCAAGACTTAGACCACAAAGTACTTCTGACCCCTCTGGCCTCTCCTGGACAAGCTCCAGGAGCATGGGAGCATCAGCCCTGGCAGGACCCACAGTGGTGCCCAGCACAGGGGGATATCACAGGAAGAAGGTTAATTCTCACTGCAGCCCCCAAACCCCACACACTGCCTGTTTACAGATGAAACAGTCACTGATGGTGCCCTGGCAGATTAACAGCGATCTGCACTCCTGCCTGGAACAGGAACTGTCCTCTGCCACAGGGGAAGGCAAAACAGGATGTGCCCTTCAGCCACCCACCCATAACCCCATCCGTCCATGGGGTTGGTTTGGCCACACCTCTCCCACCTCCTCGGCTCTCCTGCTTCCTGAGGTGGAGGAATCCCATGCCTGTGGAAACCTGTGATGGCACACGGGGTGTAGGGTGGCATCTGGAAGCTCAGGGAGGACCAAAGTGGCCAAGCCAACCTTTGCACAACTGCTGGACATCACCTGCACTGACAGCCTCGGGGTGAAAGGAAGACAGGGCGGGAGGTTGGACAGCCCCTCCTTGCTTCTCTATTGCTTAATTACCCTAAAAACTGGATCCTGCAGAAGCCAAAACCATAAGCAAACATATCACCAGCCCCCTGAGGAGCCATGCAAGGGGCCTGGAGAAAAGCTTGGCTGTTTTGCAGCCCTGCTCCAGAGATCCTGGCATGGGGAGCCAGGAAGCTGAAGAGAAAAAAACAAAACAAAACAAAACAAAACAAAACACAAAACCAATTTGTAATTACGCGCTGGGAAAATGGAACAGCAGGAAGCAGATAGTTAACATCATTCTGCACAAGACAAACAGGAGAGGTACAGCAAAATGCATCCCATTTTTAGAGGTCACTCAGAGCGCTTTTTAAGCAGATTAATTGTATTTCTAATGAAGTAGGAGGCAGCAGGCTCCATTACCTGCACCAGCACAGCCCTTGACGTTTGTGTCTGTACTCGGGCACCCGCCGGGAGTGAACAGCTGTCCCGATGCTCTCGGAACAGCCGGCTGTGATCCAGCTGCTCCCTCCACCTCCCTGCCAGCCAGGGATGGAGAGGTGATGAACAGGCTTTGAGAGGAGCAGATTAAGCCTTGTTAAGGGAATGATTTGGTTAATTTAGGAAATGTTCCCGGCGGCGTGATGGGAAGCTGAAGGCCACATGCAATGAGGCCGCGTGGGGAAGGGCCATTACCAATGCAGGAAGGACAAGGTGATGCCCAAGCCATGGCAGAACCAGCCCAGCATCGCTTTCTGCACCCCACAAGGTCCTGCCCTCAGCACAGATCAGCCAGGGATGTGCTGAGCATGACACAGCAGTGGCACAGCACCATTGGGTCCTGATCCACACAGGGCAAGAGCAGTGCTTCCACCAGTTTCTCCTCTCCTCTCCTCACAGCTGACAACTTTCCTTCCATTCCTTGGCCACAGCCAGCAGTGAAACCACTGGTGGGTGACATCCCAGCTCCAGTCACAGGAACTTCACATCCAACGCATTTGGGGGGGTGTGGTAACTCTGCCCACGTCCCTGCTTTAGCTCTGGAATGCAGGGCAGCCTATGGCCACAGCAAGATTTGTATTTCTTGGCTTGCAGCGAGGAGGCTGGGATGGGAAAAGCACCTCGTGTTTCCCTGAGGTTCAACAAGGGTCAACTGCCCCCATCCCACCCCAGCAGATTTTGCAACAGCAGCGAACTGGAGCACAACCAGGGTTAACCCTTCCCAGAGCAGCAAGGGCAGCAGATGGGAAAAGCTGCTGGAAACCCCCCCAAAAGCCCACAGCTGCTCTCTCAGTTCAGCTTTTCCATCTCTTGTCTTCTGTTCCCCTTCCAAGGGAGGGCTCCCTGGGGATCAAACCCTTCATTATTTCAGATGGAAAACGCTGCTCTACCTGCTTGCTCTGGCTGGAGCAGAGGCTCTGGCAGCTGAGCAGGGCAGTAACCAGATCCCTGAGTTACACAAGTGTCCCCAGGACAGGGAACAAGGGCAGTGCTGCAGAGGAGGCTCCACCACCGCCTCGGAGCAAACCCAGGCAGGTTCACACTCAGAGGAGTTGCATTCTTTTCCCATTTCAGCTGTTATGTGCGTTAGGTGTTACACTTGCAGCCAGTGCACATCTCCAACCATCAGCTCATCATCAGAGAGCATCCCTGTGTCCCTTCAACATGGCATGGGACAGGGGACAACCAGGAAAGCTGTGGCAACCCAGAGCTCTGCCCCATCCCGTTTCTGCTTCCCATTAGGGCACCTCCCTGCAGGAAAGGAGGGAGAGCGGGGAAAGGGACACTCCACCCTCCTGGCAGCAAGGGAGGAAATTCAGCTTTCAGCCACATTCCAGCTCCCCTCGCAGCAGCAGCTTGACACCTCCGAGATTTCGGCAGACGGCATTTGCTGCCATCCTGTGCCTTGGCTCAGCCCAGCTCCCCCAGGAGCCATTCCACGCTGCGAGAGAAATTAGCTCTGTGCAAAGCTAAACACACTCATTAGCTTCATTAAAACCCTCAAGCTCCAAAACTGGTCCCATCAGGGGACGGCACAGCCCGGCCTCCATGTGCTCAGGACCCCCACAGCAGCAAAGGCTCCTCAAGAGCTCCTGCAGGAGCTCTGGGCTTTTCACCAGCTCTGAAAGACAAACCCTGGAAGCAGCTCCTGACAAGCAAACGGCTCACTGGGATGTCTGCAGGGAGATGGCACCCCAGCAGCAAACTCAAACCCAAACCCAAACCCAGGCTCAGCCTGCTCCTGTGGGCATCGAAAATGAGCTTCAGCTCAAACTTGAAGGGCTGGGGGCTCTGTCCTATTTGCTGGGCAGCACGTGGAGCTGAATTATTCCCCCATCACCTCCCAGCAAGCCCAGCAAAGGTGGGTGGGCACGAGGAAGCAAGGAAGGAAGGAAGGAAGGAAGGAAGGCACTGGAGCAAACAAGGGGGCTGGGGCCGCCCCCGCTCACGTTCCCTCGCCCGTGCGTGTCCTCAGGCACCACTGATTCAGTCTCGCCGCCTCCTCCTGGGATGATGTTCCATGAGTCATGGCAGGTTGGAAAAGGAAGGAAAAGGAAGGTCCCTCCTCCAACTGGCACGGCAGGAGGTCCCCGAGGACACTGTCCTGCTGCTCCTTGCCCTGGGTGCCACCACAGCCCCAAACGCTTCTGCCCCTCGGCAAGCCAAGAACACGCTGTGCTCACTCAGATTGGCGAGATATCCCTGTCCAAGAGCTTGCACTGGAGAAACTCACCTCCCAGGGGCAATTTCCAAGGAAAACAAGGACAGGGCCCACACTGGCATGTTCATTTTCCAAGGCTGCCCCTCTTCACCACACGCTCACCCTGGACACTCCAGCTGCTCTTGCAGGCAGGGTGGTTTTATTTCCACGTGTATTTTGATCACACCTGGTTCTCCTCAGTCCCCCAGCAGAGGAGCACATGCCATGTGCCTCACCTCTGTCAGGACCTGCAGGAGCTTACCCAGACCCCACACCACACCCAGGGGCTCCCTTCAGGACCACAGGGGTCAAAATAAACCCTTCTTAAGTTGCAGCAAGAATAAACCTCCAGCAAAGAGAGAAAAGCTGTCATCCTCCCAAGTGATCAGCAGGGAAGCAAAGCAGAGGTTCCCCCTGCCTGGATCACACACACACAGGCTTCGGATTCCCCTGACCCGGCTAACACAGGGCAAGGAGCATTTTTTCCTAATAAAGCAAAAGGGTTTCTCTTCAAAGGATTTTCCTCTTCTAATCTTCCCCTGCAAACTCGTTGCCAACTGGCGTCAGCTGCTTTACACATTTGTAGAGCCGGTCCTGGAAGCTCTGCACATGCTGTTCCCACCTCACAGCACCAGGAAGGCAAAGCCCCATCGCCCCCAGGACCCACAGTGCAGGGAAACCTGGACTGAACTGAGCCTTTAATGCCAGAACATTTGGGGAGCCCACAGGTAATCACCCCAAAGCTGCCCCAGTCTCTGGCAGGCACAGTTCAGAGGGAGAGGGCAGCAGGAGGGCGTGGGAGCAGCAAAGCTTCGTTCCGCTTTTACTGTTTATGAACTACAGAGGAGAAATAAAATCACGAGTCCCAGAGCCCATAAGAGGAATTATGTTACCAAACAGAGGGAAGATCATGGTTCGACCACAAAGCAAGAACAATTAAACGTGCAGCTCAGGAAACCTCCCCCACATCATCGTGGCTCTTACATAAACCTTTACATTAACCCCATCCCCGCTGCTTACACCCACCAGGACAGACAGAGCTGACGGGACTTTCCCAAGCTGGGGATCATTTCTGCCCTGCCCACACACACAGAGCCACAGATGGAGAGTTTTAAGCTCCAACAGACCAGGCAAAAGCCTCATCCTCATGTTTGTTTTGCCCAGGGAAAGTCAGAGAGGAGAGGTGATGTGTCGGGAGGAGGAGCTGTGCGTGGGTCCGGCACTGTCCTGCCTGCAGCGCGTCCGGGCCTGCCACACCAGGGTGACTGGAAGGGTGGCTTCATCCAAGCCTCATGGCTTGCAAGGCAGGACAGCACCAGGCATCACCTACCCAACTTCCAGAGGTGCCACGAGGGCCCAGGAGGATGTTGAGGCTCGGGCAAGACACGAGCGCAGCCAGCCCCGTCCTCCACAGCCACAAACAAAAGGTTCCTCCACGTTCTCCCGCCTCAAGGAAGACGGAAAGGTTTGGGATAAGGATCCCATGAAGAGAGAATTATTCAGATTAGAAAGAGCTACAAAGAGGGAGCAAGACAAGGAGACGCAATCCAGGCTGAGCAAACACGAACTGACACACACACACACCCGAGCTGCTCGGCCGCATTCTCGCCGCCTGGATTATGGGAGCGCTCGGAGGGAGACCTGGAGCCACCGCAGCAAGCTCAGGGAAAGCCTTCCCAGTGCGTGGCCCTAAACGAGCAACAAGCCAGGCATGAAGAGGCTGTGTGTGCGAGGGGCGAGCTAAAATCCCTTCCAGGGGCAGCCGGCGGAGCAGAGGCAGATTTCGGAGCAGAGGCAGATTTCGGAGCAGAGGCAGATGTCGGAGCGGAGGCAGATGTCGGAGCGGAGGCAGATGTCGGAGCAGAGGCAGATGTCGGAGCGGGCGCCTCGTTCTGGCTCCTGCGGGCAATTTTGCAACGGGGCGAGGGAAGAGGCGGCTCTTGCTCTTTCACAAGGGGCCTCGCTCGCCCACCGTGGTTGCACAACCCTCCCTGCCCGTGTGCTGCCCGTTCCCCTGCCCGCTGCTCCCACGGGGGTCCATGCCCGGGGGAAGGGATGCTCGGGACCCCCCGCCCCGCAGCTCCCCCACCCTGCCCAGGGCATCTGCTGAGCATTTCCTCGCCCCGCTCTCCCCCGCGACAGATGCAGCAGCTATTCAGCCTTTTCAGGCTGCAACAAAAGCCTCTCGAGGCACACAAAGGCGAGGAGCAGGAGAGAGGCCTGGGCTTAAATAAGAGCCACCTGCCAGGGGCCCGTGCCCCCCCCTGGCCAGCCCCGCTCCGAGGAGCCCATTTCCCAGCAGCAAAATAAAAAAATATTCTCGGCACACGGGTTTCAAGGAGAGAAAGTGCCAAAGTGGGTACCCAGGAGCAGCACCCTGGATGCTGAGGGAAGGGCACCAGCACGGTGGGGACGTGGTGGGTGTAGGGAAGGGAACGGGGAGGTGGGCAGGAAGGGGCTGCAAAACTCACAGGGAAAAGTCAAAGCAGGTAAATGGCAACAAGGCAGCAGCACGAAGCATCCCCGCTGAGTCACGCGGCGGCAGCAGGTTGGAGCTGGCGTTTAATGAAGAGAAATAAAGACTTTCAGCTTCATGCATCTGAGAAAAACAAACTTAGGGGCCTACTCAGCCCCATGTTTTTGTTTTGGGATCATCCTTCCGTCCATCAGCAGCAGCACTGGGGTTTGTTGACTCACCGGATGCTCATCTCCCCTGGAGGCACCGGGGCTGCCGTGAGGAGCCAGGATCAGCCCAGGATGAGCCATGGTTAGCAAGGTCCCATGTCCTGCTGCACATGAAGGTCATGCCAGAGGTCCCAGGGAGCAGGTCTGGCTGGAGCGATGGAGCCACCACCCTGGTCAGGACCTCCCCATGAGTCCAATGGGAACAAAGGGGGTCACGACAGCCAAAATGCCTCAGCCCATCCCTTTCTACAGGTATCCAAGGTGTCCCTTCTCACCAGCAGCCACCACAATGCTGGGTCTGAGCAGGGAAAGGACAGACTGTCTTGGGCCAGCAGAAGCCACAGCCCAGCTCTGAAAAGAACCACTTGGGGGGGGATATGCTCAGAGACCCCTCTCTGCAAACCAGACCCCTGCACACCTCTGTTGTGTCTTTTTTCCAGGGCCTTTTATCCACACAACACAAAGTGAAAGGAAAATAGGGAGCCACGGGAAGGGCGGATATCCTCCCACGAGAGCAGCCAGTGGATCTGCTCCACACACAACTCCTCCACTTCCACCTCTTTGCAGAGCTCTGGGCTCCTCCCAACCCCTCCCCAAGCCCTGTGCCTTGCCAAGGTTTCCTATCGGAGCTGACAACGCGGTGAACGGAAAAAAGTGCACACACACGAGCTTTTACGATAGGAAGTGGTTGATATTTGCAGGGGTAATTAATACCAAAGTAAACGCTCGATGTAAACCATTAACTCAGCACTGACCTCTGTCCTTTGAGCTCCCCTCCCACAGGCTCAGCTTGAAAAACCCTTTATCTCCAGCGGTGCCGCCTCCACCAGCCCCGTATCCCGCACCCAGGGGCTTCCCCTCAATGTCAGACACACGAACCACACAGCCCACAGACAGCACCGGGCACTCAGAGCATCTTCTTGGGTCCCTTCCTCACACCAGCCCTGAGGACAACCCTGCCTGACCCCACCGTTACCTCCGAGCCCAGGAGCAGCTTTGGATCCCCCACCCCTACATCCCAGAACCGCTTTTGTTCCTGGACATGCCCACCCATCCCTTATGTTTAAGGCTGGAAGTGATTCCTGGGAGAGGCTTGGGATGGCCCAGATCCATCAGGCAGATCCTGCAGGCTCTGGAGCTGTGAAGCCCTGCCAGAAGGCCACAACACCCACCGCTTCCCGGCAGCTCCTGGGCTCGTGCTCTGCCCAAAAAATGAAGTTTCTCAGGGCTCAGCCCATGGGCAGGGCCCCCCATGGGGGTAGATGAGTGTCTGCCATCCCCCTCCCAGCACACTGATCCTGCCTGCAGCCTTTCCACACACATCTCAGAGCAGCATAAATAAATACATATATATATTTAAAGGAGGAAAAAAAAAAAAAAACAAACCACAAATGAAAACACAAAGCTGCATCAAGGCCAACCTCTCTCGAAGCATCATTCACCCCTGGTTGCTGGGAGCAGCACGGCCTCGGGATGTGTTTCCTGCACCCGTGCCAAGCCTGAGGAGGGTTCCATTTACGCACCCTCGAAGCTCGGTGACGACAGCACGTTTTGCATCATTCTGTGCTTTCTCAGCTGTTGATTTAACACGGTTTCACCTTTGCCACGGGTTTAGTCAACACCAGGGCATAGCAAACACCGCCCTGAGATGAGCCCAGGATGTGCAACCCTGCTGTGATGCCCTGCTTTTGCCGGAGATCCCTGCAGGGACCCAGAGTGGAGCATCCCCCCGGCTGCTGGGACCCACCACCCACCTTGGAATCACCCAAAGGGTGCTCCTGCCTGGTGAGCCCACACCAAGCACGATGTCCAGAGTGGCTCAGAGGCTGCCAGAGTCTCGGGGCTGGGATTGTGGCTCTTCCCCCTGTGAGACACAAACAGCTCCCACGCTGGGTGGCCGCTGTGGGTTTGTTTTGAGCAGGGGAAGGCCAGGCCAGGAGCGACACGGGGATTTCATAACACGCCTTTGTCTGCGTGGGCACCCGGCGAGGCAGAGGCCCCTCGGCCACCAACAGCCCTCCTCCTCCTCCTCCCAATGCTCCCTCCACCCCTCACATGGCACAGCAGCTAAAAACCTCCAGCACTGTCAGCTCCGATGCAGCCAAAGCACGAGCCCACCCTGGGGGATGCACAGGACAGGGAGGGGGCATTAATATGTGTAATGAGAGGGGACAGTAATGAAGAGGCAGAGGGAAAGAAGAGGATTGAACTCCCCTGGATGATTAAGAGCTGTTCAGGGGCAGGCATCCACCCCACACCTTCTCCTTCATCATTTCCCCCAAACACCTCCCAAAGCAGAGCTGCTCACTGACTGCTCATGGCTCTCACTGCAGCCTCCCTGCCCAAGCCAGGCTGTCCTTGCCCCATAGACTGCTCTCCTTCTCTCCTTCCTTCCATCACACAGCTGCTGCACAGCCCCACTGCTCACCAGCACCTGCAGAAGAGCTGGTGGAACCCACCGGGGTTAAGAGCCGAGCAACACTCCAGACTTGAGACTCGACACTGTCTAAGGTCACACACTCCACATTACCCACCACTGCAGTCAGTATTTTAGGGGAAATCCTGGACTCTGAAGCAATGCAGTGAAAATCCAAGAGCCTCCTGCCACTCTGCAAGCCCGAGGGGCCGAGCAGGGCGCTCCTCCTCCAGCAGCCCCTCTTCCCTCCACAGCAGCCATCCCGAGACTCCTTCAGCCAGCAGGAAAAACACAGTTGTGTTTCTATTTTTAAAGAAAAAAAAAAAAAAGCCCTTCTCTGCATCCTGCTGGCACCACATTAAAGCTCTCAGGACATTGGGGGCTATTCTTAGCTCCCTCCAGGCTTTTGGCAGCCCCGAGAGCCTCCCCAGCACCTGTCGGCAGCAGCCGCGCGGCCCTGGAGCTGGGGAGGGTTGGTGAAGCTGGGACAGAGCCCGGACCACCAATGTCCCAGTCAGCACCATAACCTCAAAATCCCTCAGCCAACAAGTGGGCAAAAATCATCACGAAACGCCTGGGTGCACAAATTCCCCAAAACACCAAGGGGATAAACTCCCTCCTGTCAGCGTTACCAAGAGGGAAAGGTCTCTGCCACGAACACGTCCTGCCCAGAAGACAACAGCACAGAGTGAGGGGTCATAGAATCATGGAATGGTTTGGGTTGGAAAGGACCTTAAAGCTCATCCTGTTCCAACCCCCTACCACGGGCTGGGACACCTTCCACTAGACCAGGTTTCTCAGAGCCCCATCCAACCTGAACCAGCCTGGGTTGACAGCAGAGGTTTTATGCTCTTGCATCTTTTCAATATACAGCAAAAACACACGTGGAAAACACGTGGGAAAGACTGGCTGATCCTCCCATGGGTGTCCAGTAATCCACTGCTCGACAGTGTTTACCAGCAGGCTGCTTTATTTCTTACCAACTACAATAGGCAGCAAGTGGTGTGGACTCCTTTTGCCTGTTATATTAAACCAGAAAGGGGATAAGAGGATAAACACAGGGATACTTAAACAAACTATCAAAAAAATCTACTCCTGCAGCGACTGCCTCTCCCCTGGCAGACCAGGTTGCTCTTCTTGGGCATTCCCATACCCAGCTTTTAAAAAGAAACCTCTCCCAACAGACAGCCTCAGAGACACCACCTCATCCCAGGGCAGCGTTAACCGGGACCCCAAGGGGCAGAGGCAGCCCCAGGGCACAGGGTGAGCAGGGGGCAGCTGCTCTCTCCGGGTCGGCCGGGGGCTCCTGGATCCTGCTTTGTATGAATTTAAGCTTTTTCAATCCCACTTATTCATGAAAAGAGCTTAGGGCTGGGGGAAGCCAAAGAGCAGACAGGGCAGCCTTTGTGCGGCTCGGCCGCCCGCCCGCCCACCCGAGGGCTCCGGCAGCCCCCACGTTTCCCCACACAACCCCTGGAGCTCTCTGGGAAGGAGCAGGGCTGGCACTGCCCCTGTGGCCCCACAAAGCCTGGAGCAACACCCCGAGTCAGCAGAGCTTCCGTTTCCTAAGTGAGAGAGAGAGAAGTTAAGCCTCTGATGGTCCGTAGGAACGGCACCCACACCGCCCTTACCCCCATGTCTCACAAAATGAAGGTTAAGGCTTTTTCCAGAGCTGCTGGGAGGGTTTGGATTTGAGGTGGGTAAGATCTGAGGAGGATAAGAGCCAGATGTTCAGTGCTGGTTAGGAGTTAAGTCACTAAACCCTCAAAGCATCACCACTGTGTCCCAGGCGAACCCTCCTTTGGTGACGCTCTCCTTGTTGTTTCAGTGCAGTCCTTGGGGAGAAAGAAACATGAAAGGGATGTTTTGGTTAAAGCCAGAGGTTCTCGATCTGCCAAGGACAGGCTGCCCTGGCTGCCAGAGCCCAGCAACACTGAGTTATCAGGTTCCACCAAGAGCAGCCAAAACCCTCTCCTTGCTCTCATTACCTGGACCCTGTAGGGCCAGAGCCCTCCCTGCCCTGCAGCTCCTTGAGGAAATGGGAATATCACCCCAAAGCACTGCACTGAAGCACACAGAGAACATCACCTCCCATGAATTCTCCAGACTGTGGCAGAGGGCACAAGCCTTAGCCCTGCTCCAAAGCTCCTGGGAAACAGTTCCAGCTCCCAACCCTCCCGCCCCGCTGCCGCCCGGGAGGCGCCGGAGCTGCCGCTCAGCAGCATCCACATTTTATTCCATTCAGAACCTCCTCAACACCTTACTCACCCAGACTTCATCAGCCCAGCATTTGCATCCCTAACGACATGCCAGGCTGGCTGTCTCCTCCAGCAGCAAGGAGCTGGGGAATCGGAGCACCACGACACTTCCAAAAACCCCACCAAGGACCTGGAGCGCTTCCCCGCTGAATCCCACCACCCATGGGGCATCTCACGTCCTGGCAGAGAGAGAAGATGTCCTCTCCAGAAGCCCAGGCAGGTGTCCAGCCAAGGGCTGCAATGCCTCCAGGCTCCCCAAAACAGCCCTGTCCCCATGCCAGAGCCGCTCTGCCTGCGGCACGGGAGGCACCCCCTCGGAAAATGCCAAACTCACAGCTCTGATGACTTCCAGGAGATAATCTGAGTTCAAACTTCCTGGCAAGCCCGGCCTTCCCAGCACCTGGCAGAGCCACTTACGCAAGAGCCGCCCAGGTTTTCTCATCTGTCCAACATGGGCAGTGAGGTTGTGAGATGGCCCAAGAGGAAGAGAGCCTCGAGGGGACAGGGCTGGCCAGAGGAGGCTCTTGCAGGTGACAGCAGCTCCCACAGCCTGGCTGCATCCAAAAGCAGCGGCTACAGGAGCTGCAGGGCTATGGGAGCCAGTGCTCTGTGGTGACAGGTCAGTGACACCCACAGTGGTGAGCAAGCACAGCCCCTGCCTGTTTGCTAAAACAAGTGGAAATGTAAGTTTAAATTGTTCCTAAACACCGAGCTGGTGGATGCCATAAGGCTGTCATTACTGCTGAAATTAAAAACACATCCCTGTTACCAGAACACCACCACCCCCCCCCCCCTTTGTTTTATTTACTATTTCTGTTCAATTAGGCTGAGGACAGCACGCATACTTTCTGATTCGTTTGTTTCTGATTGAACCTGCTTTGCCCCCCAGCCCCGCCGAGATACCCCGGGGATTCCAATCCCATTTCCAAGCAAGGCCAACTTGGGCAGGGCTCCCACCCGCACCTACGGGCGCGAGAGGAGAGGAGCTGCAGCTACTGGAACTGCAGCCTGACGAGACAAGCTGCCAAATTTCCAACAGCAGCCCCAGCTTGTGTTCCAGCCGCATTTCCCTGAAAACACACACACTTGGCAGGACATCCAAGGAGCCTTCCGAGAGGCTGCCCCGGCTCGGTGCCGCGTGCCACGGCCGGAGGATGGCGGGAGGACAGAGGATGGATGGGGAGAGCGGCTGCTCTGGTTCCAAACGCTCAGCAGAAGATGCTCCCGACCCAGGAGGTGCTGTAGGCCTTGGAAAGGGACAGCACAGAGTCCTGACCTGCTCTTACACAGATTTAGCCTGGTGCATCATGAGAGGTGTATGGCAATGGCGAGCCCAAACCTTACTGACCCCCTTCTTCTAGGGCCAGCACAGAGAGCCTGGACTCAAGAGGGGCACCCAAGGGATCTGCCCGCAGCCAAGGGCACAAAGCAAGGCAGCAAACTTGATTATGATGACAAAGGAAATTAATCCATCCTTCCACTGATCCCCAAATCTACAGACCAAACCGCATAAGGACAGCAAGAGCAGAGCAGCAAAGTCCCAGCCTGGCTGGGTGCCCCAGGAACATTCAGATCTGGGTTTGCATTTTGAACTTTATCTCTAGTTTAGGCTACGGCTCGCAGGACAGCCAGGCACAGAATCACATGCAGCCCTGACGCCAGCAGCTTGAATAATCTCATTACATATGACAGCCAAGGCTGTGCCAGCTGCAGGCTGCTTGAGCCAGGGAGCTCACCTGCACTCCCCACTGGGACAGTGCACTTTGTCACAGCAAGGCAGGGCACTGATAAAAGGCTCTAATCTGCTGGAAGATGCCATCATCCTCCTGGGCAGCACCACACTGAACATGGAGCCACAGCAGTGCTCCACGTGCTCCCAGCAGTGCCCAGAGAGGAGCCACACTGGCACCCTCATCCTGTACCCCCCTTCCAACAGCAGATATCACCCCACCACTCTCCAAAGAAAGCTTTTGTGGCTCACAGCATCCCCAGCAAAACTTGTGTTTTGGGTCATCTCAGGTCAGGGGGATCTACCAGCACTCATGGGCCGTTAGTCCCTTCCCGAGGCCACAAAGGGAACAGTGAGTTAATGCAACCATTAAACCTGCCAGGCACTGTAATCCCTACCTCAAATTGGTAAGATCTTTAAAGGCTGAAATCTTTGAAATGACTCAGCCAGCAGGTACAAAGGAAGAACAGTTTAAAAGGCTGTTAAAGCCCTGTGCATTCAGACTTGCTCTTGCGTGCCCTGCTCCGGCCCCCGCGCGCTTCCCCCCCATCCATCTCCGCAGGGACACGGCCCTGGACATGAGAGCCCTCTCCAAAATGAGCCTCCAGGCACCAGTCACGCTCACAGTCCTCGTGCCAGGGCAGCTGGAAGGAGAGCACATGTCCACAGAATAAGACAATCATAGAATGGTTTGGTTGGAAGGGACCTTGAGGGTCATCTCGTTCCAACCTCCCCTCCCATTAGGCCAGGTTGCTTTTAGCATCCATGAAGGATGAGGGATGTCCACAGAGGGGACAGGACCCACTTTCAGTGAGATACAGGTCTCAGAGGCTTTTCAAATCAACATCCCAACCAGAGATGACCACGATGCTCAACAGCTCTGGACCACACTGAAACGCTGACTCAACGTGACTGCTCAGCTCGAAACGGGTTTTTTGGGGGGAACGATCTGGCAAAGCCGTGTTCACATGCCAGCCTCTGGAGCTGGTGGAGGGATCGCCCTGCCCCTCACAGATCCACCCCCTCCAAACTCTCCAGCCTCCAAAGCCAGCCCTCTCCCAAAGGGCAGAGGAGCTGAGCAGCCCGGGGTGGGCACGGGGCTGCCTGGGGGCACCTGGCAAGAGCCAAACCCCTCGAGCTGGGCCGTGGCAGCCGCCCTCACCCACTGCAGACAGTCCCGGCGCGGCGCAGGGGAGGCAGCACGTTATTCTTGGAAACCAGGAGGTGAGGTCATGCTGCCTGAATGCTGCAACTTGAGGCCAGACGCACAGGGCCAGTTGTGCTTGGAGAGGAGCCTGACTTCTGCAGCGAGGGCCGCCTGCAGGTCGGGCAGCCGGGTACGGTCGGAGCTAGGAGGAGGAGGAGAGGGTTTCCTCTCAGCTTCTCAGCAGACAGTGAAAACCACAGCAAAAGGATGGGTTGGAAAACGGGATCAGCTGCTGTCTCTGCTGCTAAAGCCCTTGGACCACCCTGGTATGGGGCGCACGAGCCCACCAGGAAGGCTCAGGGGATGCCAGATCGTAAACTCGAAGTCACACTGCTGTCTGTGCCACAGGGATGGCCAAACAGCCACTTCCAACCCGGCCACTCCTCTGGATGCCTCCCACATACCTGCACCACCCTGCAAGCCATCAAGAGTTCATCCATCTCATCAGATACCAGAGCACATCCTGGATGTTTCTGGGAAGAGAGAAGTCATCAGCTCGCTTTTTCAGGCTTCCTCTGCTGGAAATTTCTGGGAGTTTTCATCACCTGTGCCTACCCATTGTCCACCAAGCACGCTAGGAGACCTGGTTCTCAGTCTGCACAGCTTCAAATTATTCTTTATACACTGTTTTGAATGCTTTGGAGCACATGTCTGATAAATCCCAGCTCTGTGCCGGTCGCTACCTGAGGCAGAGCCACCACCCCCACAGACCAGTGCTGTCCTATACACTGGGCTCTCCTGACAGCACAAATGGGAGTTCAGCACAAAAATCATCCTTTTACCTGGCTGTATTTGGCTACTAAATCACATACACACAGGGGCTGTATTTGTGTCCAGCAGGACGCCAGCAGCTCGGCTCCTCAGCCCAGTGTCGTCTCTGATGGGCTGCAAGGCCTTCAGTAAATCACTGCATCTCAGTTCCCCGCCCCTGAAAACATGGGAAACTTCTTTTGCAAGACCTCTGGCTGATGGCATTAGATTATTATTAAGAGGAAGAGCCCCGCCACTTCCTGAGCACGTACCACAGTGAAAAGCAGGCCCCTGCTCCCAGGCTGTTATCAGCCCATCACAGTCTCAGGTCTGACTGCTCAGAGCATGTAAAGTATTTAGGAGGGATTACGGTAAATCCTAAATTTTTTAAACAAACTCAAACCCCGAGTCAGTAGACTCCTCTGGTCAATGAGATAATAAACCACCGCTTTGGAAAAGTCCCAGTGATGTCACCACACTTTCCACAGCTTTTCAACCACGGCTTGCACAGAAGGCCACAGTGAAGACACTTCTGATTATATTAAATAGATGGTAAAGCTAATAAAAAAAAATAATCTTCCCGCTGAGAGAGGGACAGAAGTACAGCAAACACGCAGTGAGCTGTTTCCCATGAACATAAGCTCAGGATCTTCATCTGCTCCCTCACTTCAGGGATATTTTTCCAGCTGGATTTTCTGGGGGACAAAGCATTTGATCTCAATCAAAGCTGCAGGGAACAGGGTTCTTTGCTCCCCTCAACACCTCTGTAAGAAACCTCTCCCCACGGTGGGAGAGAGAGCACAAGGCCACCAGCTCCACAAGCTTGCTCGTCCACAGAACTGCTCAGTTATCAGCTGTGAGATGCCTGCCCTAATTCCACCACAGGCATCTTTACCAGAATGATAAACCACTAAAGCACCAGCCTCCTTCCTCCTTCTCCATCAGAGGAGCCATCACTCACAGATTATCTGATGAGGCCGAGAGTGAGACTGAGAGTGTTTCGCAAACGTGCCCCAAAGCGCCGGGGATGCTCCAGAAACAGGGCTGCCACAGAGGGGCAGATCCACCAGCCCTGAGAGGCTCTTCCAGCCCTTCCAAAGCTCACCAATCCAGGGGAGGATGCCCCTGCTTTGAAGCTGAGGCCAGGAGTGAGGTTTGTTAATTTGTTTTAAAAGCAACCTGCTCCTCGAAATGCCCCCGGTACTCCCCACTCTCCAGCCTGGCTTACCTGTGATTTCCTCGCTGAATTAAGGCAGCCAGCCACCAACTCGGCATCTTGCCTAAAGATTAGTCTTAAAAGTGGAATTTGCAGCAGGCGAGACAGCCCTCACTCCCAGCCCCACCACTGCAGCCTGACCACAGCGAGCCTCGCCAAGTCAGGCCAGCAGTGACCTACATACAGCAGCCTCTCCAGAAATTACAAGCCTAATTCTGCCTAATAATAAATCACACGGAGGTACAAGGAAGAAAAGGGTGAGGAATCACCCAGACCTCACGTTTCAGTTCCATTCGTCACTTCTCCACGGGCTTTATGTTCCCACCCTGCAGCAGATCATCGTGCATCACACAGGGTCAGGTCATGGGTGACTGGGACCATCCGTGGCTGCTTCACAGCAGATGGTTCAGGGATGCCACACTTACAGGTATTGCTTGGTACCAAAAAGGTAACATGAAACTGAGGGGGTGGGAAACTGAAAAGTTAACAATAATCTATAAGGAGAGTAAAGGAATCTCTTGTTTTCACTGAGGTACTGCACAGAAAGCAGAAGTACCATCCATTAACTCACATACTGCATCATTTTATTTAATGATGCGTCTCTGCCACGGACTATTGCACTGGAAGGAGAAGAAAATTGGCCTCAGTGTTTTCACTGCTGCTAGAACATTGTCTCCAAGCTCTCTTCAGCTTTCCTGGAGCACTAAAAAGTTCTCTTAAGTAAAGTGACTCTCAGCAAAAACCCTTCCCTAAATGCATCTCTCAGTTTGGGAGAAGGAGGTTTAACAATATAATAGTTGCTCGTGATCCAAGAGCAAGCACAACACAACCAGAAGATACCATTAACATCAGGGAGACACAAAACCATGTCTCACCCTCCAGTGGAGGATTGCAGTGTTATACAAGACTTTGAAATATTAAACATAAAGAGTTGACGTCCCAAATGGAAAGGTTCACTGCACAACCAAAGCAGGCAGCAGACAGATTTCAGCTGTGGCTCCTGGCGATGGGCCATCAGGATTCTTTTAAGCATCATCTGAAACATGACAACTCGATGCAATCACTTCTGTGGATCCTGCTTTAGGTCATCTTTCCACTCTGATGCAGCCCATGAGTAATTTGGACCCGAATACCTCTCCACAGGTCTCTTGCAGAGACGTCATCCCGCCTGCGTACCAGAGGAGGGGATGAGGTCAGCACACATCATGTCTAGGGCAGTCACCCACACCAAGTTTGGGCTCGGCAGCTCAGTCCAAATAATACAATCGAATAACTCAAGTGTGTAGCTCACACTCACGAGGACAAACCGGGTACCCACTGCCTGGTCTGAGTGCCCAAACTCCCAGCGTAGCAGTTTTTAAGGTGCTGGAAGGAATCACTTACAGTAGCAGCTGTGCTGCTCTTTGAGAAGCCAGGGACACGTCCAACCACTCAGCTGAACTTGTCCCTCCCCGTCAGGGACGTGAGAAGAGGCCGGGGCAGGGGACAGGGAAGACAATCCCTTTTTCTGAAAGAGATTCAGTGTCAAATATGCCTCACCCCCAGAGAGCTGCGCAGATGCTCTGTGTCACCCTCCTACATCACAGCACCAAGTCCTGCACTCCAGGACGCTTTTAAAGAGGCCAAGGAATCCACAGGACTTGCGGCAGCAAATCCTGACCCATGCTCTGGCATGGGCAGGGTGAGAGCACCAGTCCCAGGCCCCAACCGCCCTGCTGGGCAGAGGAACCGCTGGCACTCGGTGTGCTGTGCCATCCTTCCTCTTTTTGGGGCTGCAAAAGGGAAGTGCTGATATCTGTGCTTTAAACACATGAGTCAGTTTCAGAAGCGAGGAGGAGCCCGTCTGTCAAAATAGAAGAGGATTTCGCTAATTTCCAACCCAACAAGATGACAATACATGTCACCCTGGAGTACAACGCTCGTGAGAAATGCTGGAGTTTCTGACAGGAAAGTCCAACTTATCATCCAACTGCCCCCCACTCTTAAACCACAGGTGCTCAGCGCTGTCCTGTGCCGACCCCACCACCCCTGGGGCACAACCTGTGCCTCCAAAGCCCCGTGTTCACTCACTCACTCAGGTTAGGAACCCTAGACACCAACAGACGGGCACCTCTAAACACAGAAGAGGGGGATGTTATGGGTTTAGGTGGGGTTTTTTCAGCCTTCCCAGTTCTCAGGGTAACGCCAAGGGTTTGAACAGCTCATGTGTGGGCGCAAATTGCAGGGATGCTGGAGAACACGGCGCTCCCACTGAGCAGACTGCCTGTACCCGCGTCACCCAGCGCGTCGTGAATCCATTCAAACTTCCCAAAGTCTCTCCTGCAGAGAGACACGCTCTCCTCTTTCCTCAAAAAAAAACTCGTGTGAAAACGAGGAGAGGGTCGCATCACCTAAAACACAGCTTTCCAGCAACCGTTTACCTATGTCTTTCAAAGAGAAGAAAGTTAGGGGCAAGGGGCAACATCGTAGCGCTGAAATACTCCCTGTGTGAAACAGGGAAGGACAGTCACTCGGTGTAACAGCCAGGAGAGACCTGCCATCAAACGAGGACAGAGGGCAGCTCCTGTGCTTACAGGACATGCCATGAACAGCCCCACTGAGCGAACCCCAGTTCCACGACGCAGACCCCACATTTCGAGACGCAGACCCGAGCTGAGCATCCCAGCCAGGCCACGGGCTCCCCTCCACTCCAGACCCCCGCCACACCTCTCCCCACTGTGCTATCGAGATGTCACACCGTTTCGTTTTTCACACACTAGAAAAGCTGGAAAGCCACGTTTCGCTGCTCGCAATAGCGGGGCGGGGGGGAGGAGGAAAAGATGAGATTAAAGCGCGGCCGGAGGGCGCGGGCGGCAGCTCATTGTCCCACCGGTCCCCCCGGGACCCCCTTCCCCCGCAGCAGATCCCTTCCATCACTGCCAGCGGCCCCTCCCGGCCGAGCGCCCGCCCGGTCCCCGCGTCCCTCCCCATCCCCGGCGCGCCGGGACCGTCTGTGTGTCTGTGTCTGTGTATGTGTGTGTGTGTGTGCTGGGGAGGGGAAGGGAGGGGGGGGGAAAAACCGGTGGGGGGTTCCCTCCGCACCTTGAGCGCGAACTTCTCGCCGCTCTTCTTGCTGAAGATCTCCAAAACTTTCCCGTTGATGCCGAGCCCCAGCACTTGCGTGGTGACCTTGTAGTCGTCCGTGATGGCATTCTTCCGGATCTGCAGGCCGCCCTTCCCCGGCAGGAACGGCGGCGGCGGCGGCGGCCCGTGCTGGGGAGCGGCGGGCGGCGGCGGCGGCGGCGGCTGCGGTGGCGGCGGGCTGGGGAAGCCGGCGGGCGGCGGCGGGGGAGCCCCGGAGAGCATGGCGGGCACGGCGGGGCTACCGCGGGGCTACCCCGCGGGCGGCGGGAGGGCGGCGGGGCCCCGCGGGCCGAGCGGGACGGGCCGGGGGATGCGGGGGGTGAAGCAGCAGCAGCAGCAGCAGCGCTGCCGCCACCGCCGCCGCCGCCTCCCCCCGCCGGTGCGCCCCGGCCCCGGCAAGAGCGATGGCTCCGGTGCGGCGGCGGCTCCTCCTCCTCCTCCTCCGCCGCCGCCTCCTCCTCCCCGCCGGGCCGGCTCTGATGTCAGCGCCCCGGCCGCCGGGGGAGGGACGGGGCGGGGCGGCCCCCGGGGCTGGGGCTGAGCCTGCGCCCGCCCGGCCGGCCCCGCTGCATCCCGCGGGGCGCCCCTTGGGGTGGGGTTTGTCCCGAGGATGCGGGAGAGACCCCCCCTTCCTCCCGGGCTCGCCGCTGCCTGTGCTCCCCCGCCGCCGGAGCCCGCGGGGGGATGGCAACAGGTCGTGGTGTTCCCGGTCCCCCCCATTCCCTCCTCCACTGACAATAGGAATCACGGAATATGCCGAGTTGGAAGGGAATCGCAAGGGTCATCGAGCCCATCAACCCTTAGCCCTGCACAGGACCATCCGCAAGGGCCACACCATGTGTCTGAGAATACCATCCAAAATCTCCTTCGGCTCTGTCAGCTTTGCTGCTGTGCCCACTGCCCTGCGGAGCCTGTTCGGTGCCCAAACACCCTCTGGGGGAAGAACCTTTTCCTGAGATTCAACCTAAACCTATCCTGGCACAACTTTAGGCTATTCCCTGGGTCCTGTCCCTGGTCCCCACAGAGCAGAGCTCATTGCCTGCCCCTCCTCTTCCCCTCCCGAAGGAGCTATAACTGCAATGAGGTCTCCCCTCAGTCTCCTCCAGCTGGACAGCCCAAGTGCTCTCAGCTGCTCCTCAAGGCACTTCACCATGTTTGTTGCCCTTCTTTCTAAGAGTTTAATATCTTTCTTATATTGTGGCCAAAACTGCCACAATATTCAAGGTGAGGAAAGATGAGTAGGTTTAGATTGGATTTTAGGAAGAAATTCTGAGGGGGTGGTGAGTTCCTGGCATGAGCTGACCAGAGAAGCTGTCGCTGCTCCAACCCTGTAAGTGTCCAAGGCCGGGTTGGACGGGGCTTGGAGCAACCTGGGCAAGTGGAGGGTGCCCCTGTCTTCCCACTGCCCCAAGAGCATTCCCGAGGTGACAAAGGACCACTCTAGCAAGTGGGCAACTGGTGCCCCAACGCCTCCATCTACAACTACATCCCAGGAAGATGAGAGTTGTAACCACTGCCACAGCACACAGAGCATCAGGGGATGGCAAACCAGTCCAGAAAGAGTAGAGGCCATCCTGATGGTAGCAAATTAACTCCCATTTCCATGTTTGTTCCATAATCCTGCTCACCACTGATAATCCCTGTTTTCTAAGTAAAGAACATGTGTTTTTGACATCCATCCCTCTTACCCAGCTGTCCCACAAAGAGCAGGGAGCGTGCCCTGGGGAAGAGATGAAGGAACATGCCCAGAGCCATTCCAGGAGCCGACAGCATAGCCTGAAGCAATCTCCCGAGGCCCAGGCACTGCTTTTGGGCAGCCACAGACAGAAGCCCACCCTGTGTGGCACTGCCAAGAGACTGACATGCCACCAGGACAGCGAGGGGGACATGCTCACAGGCTCTGGAGTGTGTCCACAGGGCTGGGATGTGACAAACAGCCCCAGCCTCAAGCCACCAGTCTCTCTGTAAACCATGAGGGGCTCTGGAAGCCCCTCAGAGATGCACTGCTGGAGGGTCCTGCTCAGAAACCACCCTCTCCATCTGCACTGGTGTCAGCAGTTTCACCGGGGCTACAAGGACAGGGCGAGCCATGGAAGTGGCTCCTCTTCTATTTCAAATAAAGGAGAGCAACAGCAAAATAAAATGAGTTCAGGAGAGGGAACACCAAGCCCACAGTGCACAAACCCCACACCAAATCCTCAACAAGCAGCTGCCACCAGAAGAAAGAAGAATCCTGAGCCTGAAAGGGACAGGACAGTGAAGGGCAGGGCAGAGAAGGGCAAGCTGTGACCTCTCTGTCCCTCCACACAGGAGAGGCCACCCCAGAGCAGGAGGCATCTGGTCCACCTCCACCACCCCGGCACCTTCTGTGATCAATAAGATCCTCCTGCTATTTTCTTTAATCAGACCAATAAAGCTGCTCCCACGTTTGCACAGCCAGTTATTAACCCATGACTGATCAATAGCTGGGTGAAGCAGCGGATCCAGCTAATCAAAGCACGTCATTAGCAGCAAGAGACGGAGCGTCTGTCAGGAGGTGGCAGTGACAGTCACCAGATGGGAGAGTGAGTAAACCTACACCAGGCGCTGGCAGCTTTATAAATAAAACTCTTGTCGAGCTCCCAGTGCCTCCCACCACGAGTCCTGAATTTCCCTGTGGAACCCAGGGAGCAGTGGAGGCCTTTGCCCGCTCCGGGCACATTGCAGTTGTGCAAGAACATTTTCCTTCTGGGAAAAATGGATTCGTTCCGGGACTTGCAGCATCTCCCACAATCTGAGCCTGCATCCTGAACCCCAGTTAAGGAGGCGTTTTGGGGGTCAGAGTTAGATCCAGTGTAACCCTATAACAACAGATCAAAGGTGATTCAAAGCTGCTGCTCTGTGGGGTTTTCCCAGCATTGGCTTCCCCTCACTTGGGCTCGTCTCAGCACGTCTGGGGAAAGGAGCCTTTAAGCCAAGTTTTTCTCCACAGAGGAATCTGGTCAAAGGAAAATGATTGACCCACTTTGTAGCTGTGTTTCCTTTCGTTTCATTCATATTTGCTTTGTAACCCGACCCTTCAGCTATTTCAAAGATAAACACCAGGACAGAGGAGGCACAGTTTGGGAGCCTTGGGTCCTGGGTTTCCCATGGAATCCTCCTTGGTTACTCACCCGAGGGAAGGGCTGTGCTGGCTCTTCCATCACAGGCAAGGACAGCCTGGGCCCCCCAGGAGCTGGGAGACCAGAGCCCCCACTTCCCTCTCCCTGCAAGCCTTGGGGGCTGACTCAGGGACAGGGGTTTCCTGATGTGGTCAGCATGTTGACTATGAATTAATCATGGAATAGTTTGGGTTGGAAGGAACCTTAAAGATCATCCCATCCCACTCCTGTCATGGGCAGGGATTCCTTCCACTTGCCCAGGTGGCTCCAAGCCCTGTCCAACCTGGCCTTGGACACTTCCAGGGATGGGGCAGCCACAGCTTCTCTGGGCAACCTGTGCCAGGGCCTGCCCACCCTCCCAGAGAAGAATTTCCTCCTAACATCCAACCTCAGTCTCTCAGTTTAAAGCCATTCCCCCTTGCTTGTAGGGAGTTCGTACTTACACTGCTCTGTGTCTTGCTTGTGGATAAAGTAAAGCCTTCTCTTAGAAAATCCAGTTTATGCAAACAGATGTCTTCTGTCCAAGTAACATATCATGACACCTTTTTTCAGCTCAGTGCAAAACCAGAATCCTCTGCTGAAGTCCTTAGGAAGCAACGGGCCCTTCAGTGTGAATTAAGAAATAAAAGATTTTATTAAAGAAACAATCAGGAGGGGAAGGCAAGAGATGGCCCAGCATGACCATAAAAACTTGATTTACAGTTCTGCTCTTCTCACAGCAAACCTGAACAGTAAAAGCTCGTGGAGCCTCGGCGAGGCAGAAGCACTCGGTGATTTCTCCAAAACCATCCAACCTATCCTAAAGATGGGCCGGAGGGGTGCCGGCTCCCTGATTTACGGGGGTGTCAGGTCCCAGATCGAAGGCAGAGCTCATCCCCCCGAGCCGCCACGAGGTGGCCCCCGGCCCCCGCGGGACCGCTGAGCCCCCGCACCGCGCGTGGCTGCGGGACAGAGCCCCGCGGCTCCCGGGGGGGCGGACGGAGGGTCTGGGGTCCCCAGCCCTGCTCAGGGTGGCACCCAGATGTGCCGCTTCCCCCCAAAAGGGAACCATCCCGGTGGCTGGTGGGTCTCCCCATGTCACACCTTCCCGAGGGAAGCTGCGTCAAAGGAGGGTTAGGTTGGATGTCGGGAAAAGATTCTTCCCCAAAAGAGGGTGATCGGGCACTGAACAGGCTCCCCAGGGTTTGGTCAGGGCTCTAAGGCTTCAGGAGGGTTTGGATACAACCCTTTCAGGGACAGGGTGGGATTTTGGGGCTATCCTGTGCGACTGCCACTGCTCAGCCATGAGACGATTCATCCGGATGTGAATGGGAACTGATTTTTCCGTCCTTCCACTCCCATTTCCATTAGGGATGGCAGCAGGCTCAGCCTTTGCATCCTCATGACACAAGCGGCTGATCTGCGAACGCGCTCTCCATGGCAAGTAATAAACCAGATTGTTATTTGATTATAGCAGAGTTACCAGGAAAAATAGACTATGAAGACGAGGGTAATGATCATTAAGGCTGTGTGCATCCTGTTCTTCTCCCTGGGTGGATCTGTGGGAGCACAAGGCTGGTGAAAAGCTATCCCACATAAAAAATGATAATACCTTTAAATAATCCTGCGTGCTTTTAGGAGAGGGGTAATAGAATTGAAGAGATGTTGTTATTCACCATTATCGCTATTAATGCCATTTGTAAAGCAACAGAAGGATTGGAATAAGGACAGGAGGTAGCTCTGGAAGTCTAGCAGTGAGGTTTTTTCCATTGCTCTGGGAGCTCCAGCTCCGCTCCCACCAGCTGCTCCGCTCTCCCAGGAAGCGGCTGCATCTCAGTGCTTGGAAGTGATCCTTGTGCATGGTTTGCAAATCTATTTATAAAGCACTGTGGGATCCTTCAGGATGAAAGGAGCTATTCTAACTTGGATTTATTTCCCGAAAACTCGACCAAAAATTTCCTCCACTTCACCCTCCAGTCTCCCGCCTCAATGCAAGTCTGAGCAAGAGCGTTTTCATGGGGACCCTCTCTCCCAACCCTTGCCGAGCATAGGATGTTGCTGACTGGGAATATCAGGGATATTCACCACTGGCACCACCCCTTCTGTGGCAGAAGGAGATGGAGCAATGCCCCTTGGCACATGGTGGGGAGAGGCAGCAGCTCCAGGGCCGGGCTTCCCGTCGGCAGATTAACACCCGGAGGGCCCCGGCGTTACTCGCATACCCGAGCGGGGACGGCTCCCCAAACCCTTCCCGCTGGACATACTCGAGCTGACACACAGAGCCCGTAATTGCAGGACACGTCAGGAAATACTGGTCAGGATTATATCTGTCTGGCTGATGGGGATAAGGATTTTCCTCCCCCTTTCCCAGCCACCCTGCACACAGCACAGGGGAGGGGACACACGCCACGGTCGCTGGGCTCAGCAAGACATGAGGGACAAACCATCGTGTGCTGGGTGCATCTTACATGTGCCCACCTCAGGCAGCATCTCCCCCCACGTCAGGGAGTGTTTAGCACAAGGGAAGAGAACACTAAAAGCACACAAAACCCCCCAGCACCAACCCATTACTCTGCTTTTCTCAACACAGTGATTTTTTCCGCCCGGAAATTGGATCCTGATTCATTGCCCACGAGATGATGCCAAATGTTCTTCCCTAACTCACAGTCACAAAAGCCACGACTCAGAAAGACAGAAATACACCAGTTCTAAAATGATTTGCTTTGAAAAGGTTGGAGTCCAGTTGACAAGCAAAACCTCAGATCCTACACCAGCAATCAGAGGGACCGTGTGCTCCTGCACAGCAGAGACCCCTCAGAGGGGCCCAACCAGAAGTACTGATGACCTAAAAGGGTTGTCAAAGGCCCATCACAAGGAAATAAGCTAAACCAGACCCAGGGATGGACAGACAGTCTCCCCCAGCCTTGTCCCAGCTCATCAGCCAAGGGTGGGTGAGCCACAGGAGGAAATGTGGCAGGATCACGCAGAGACTTGGCAACACCTTGGAGGTACAGGAATCTTCACACCAGCCCCAGCTGAACCCAACCTGGCAGTGCCCCCAGGAGCCCCAGATGTGCCTCCTCTCTGTGCCACCTCCTAGGGCACTTGTATCTGCTGGCATCCACATATAACCCAAATCCCTGCTGCTCTGCCAGCAGAGAGGAGGCATTTGTGTGACAAGATTATGGAGATTAGCTCACTTAGCATAAGCAGCTCCTGGGCTGGCCCTAATCCAGAGGGACATATGCAGCCCATGCACTGCTGCTTCCCTGGCTGTCCTGAAGGACCTGTGTGAGCTGGAGGAGATGATTTTCAGTGTTTCTGTGTCAGGGTGGGCCAGTGGGGACCCCACAAATCCTCCCACCCCTGCTAGCAGGGTGGCCACACTGGGATGGGTCTTTCTGCTCCCTCACAGCAATCACTGGGCTGAGAGGCAGCTAAGACAAGCACAGGATCCTCAGGTGGAGTTTTCCCTCTGTATTTTTTTGACACAGCCTTTCCAGGTGCTCTGTACAGCAAACAGAGGCAGCGATCCATAACCTAAAAACACACACATACATGGCAGCAACTGCTCCCTGCAGTTCTCCAAATAATCCTGGGCAGTTACACATCCCAAAGAAACATCTTTACACACCCCACTGCTTGACTTTCACCCACAGGAGGCTTGCTGTTGGGAGCCCAGCTTAGCCACGAGCAGAGCCCAAAGCAGAGCACTGTAGGGCTTGTGGAATCGGCTGTGGAACAAGCAGAGATCATCCTAACCCTCCACAACAACACAACTACTCCCAGCTAGGAGGGAGGACCAGCACTGCTGGAGGGGAACTTCTCCCAGGGCAATTAATGCTGTTAATTGGCCTCAGTCAGGCCTCACTGACCCCCAGGCACTCAGGTGTGCAGGCAAGGGTGTGTGAGCAAGGAGGCTGCCCGAAAGGAAGGGGGAAAGAGGGGGTGAGATCCATGAGAAGATAAAAATTGTGTGATCTCTTGAATCCTATGAGAAGGTGGCCGAGAAAGGTTGGGAGTGATCACAGAATCTCAGAGTGGTTTGAGTTGGAAGGGACTTTAAAGGTCATCTCATTCCAACCCCTGCCATGGGCAGGGACACCTTCCACTTGCCCAGGTTGCTCCAAGCCCCATCCAACCTGGCCTTGGACACTTCCAGGGATGGAGCAGCCACAGCTTCTCTGGGCAACCTGTGCCAGGGCCTGCCCACCCTGTGCCAGTGGCAGCGGGGGCTGGCAGGGCTTTATTGGGGCTTTCTGAGTGTGGTGGAAAAACACTTGGGCCACTGAGCAACAGGCTAAAAGTGGCCGTGTCAGGGCGAGCAGCTGCCGGGGCCGTGCCGGGAGGGCTGAGCTCCCAGCCCGCCGCATCCGCCCCGACGTGCTCGGAGCGACAACACCAGATTACATTGCAGCGGGCTGGGAGCTGGCATGTGGAGCCAGCCAGAAATAAAACTGTTTGTGTAGCAACTGAAAACACAGCAACAGCAGCTAGGTGAGATGTAACTCTCTTTTTTTTTTTTTTTTTTTAATTTGGTAGGAAGAGATGCGTTCGCATTTTAAAGGGATTTTTGCTTGGGATGTGAGCTCCCCAGGGCAGCAGGATGTTCCCGTGCAGGTCTGGGACTCCTTGGCAACAGCAACATGATCATTGCCCTTTCATGTACCACAGGTTGCTGGTGTGCATGGAGAAATGTTGGACACAGCCCAAAATGGAGATGGCAGGATGCAGGTAACAAGCTTGAACCTGGTGTATCCCAGTATTCGGAAAACATCTCTTACATTGCTCCATTCTAGTCCCTTTCCAGCTGTTATTGCACCTCATGGATCAGGAAAGGGAGTTAGAAATGGCTTGGGGGGTTCTTCACATGGACTCAGGCTGAGGATCCACAACCCTGCAGCAGCAGATCTGGGTGAACAGAGGAAGCTCCAGAGAGAAAATAAGGGAGATGGTCTGATAAATGAGTCCAAAAAAGTTATATAGAAAAATAAGAAAAATAACTGTCCTGTGTAATTATAGAGCAAAGGACAAGGTCACCCCATGGCTGTGACAGAGCAAGGACAAACCTCCCACCTGCCATCCCTCCTGCTGGCAGTGCTTAATCCCTCAGCAGTGCCACGTAGGAAGAACTTTGCAAATGGCACCAGGAAGGATAGAGACAGAAAGGACAGGGGGAACACGCCTGAAATGGGGCCCACCAAAAGCTGCATTTGTTGTGGCCCTGTGGGAAGGTAAAAACATCTTCCTATAATGCTGCCAGTTCATAGAAAGGGCCATGGAATGAGACCAGAACCTGAGAAAGCAGCTCATAAAGGCCAGCTTCTCCTCTGGGTGTAACTGGACCCAACGGTGTGGATGATGCGGGGAGCTCTGGGTTTAATTTAATAGGGAAAAAAAAAAAATCATCAAAGAACATTTATAAAGGTTTGTGTCATTCTTGTGTGTTTCCCATCACATGGGGATGTGTCAAAGGATCATGCTTAGTCCTGCAAGTGCTGAAGAAGGGTCTGGAAATAGTTATAGCGAAGCACGTGATCCACCAGACCAGGGAAAAGAAGAAGAAAACCCAGCCTGGAGGTCTCTGACACCCCCTGCCACCTTATTCCCTCTCCTGAAAGCATCACCAGTGCCCCAGGAGTGAGAAATAAGATGATGAGGGAGGTAAAATGCTGCAGCACACGGAACTGCAGCCCAAGTGTGTCCCCGAGCCCTCGGTGGCAGCTCAGCTCCACGCAACTGTCGCTGCAAAAAACATCCTGAATCAGCACCAGCTGGCTGGAAAATGAAAGCTGGGCTGTTTGCTCCCCTCTTGCACCTCCCAAAATAACCAACAGCTTCCCCATGCTCACCCCCCTCCCAGCCACAAACACTCCCAACCTTCCCCAGCAATCAGTGACTGACCAGCGGGAGCCACAGCCATGTCCGCCCTCCCCTTCTCTGTGCCCCTACAAATGACCTACAAAGGGGCATTTTTGAAGATTACCAGGGTATACATGTCTGGAAAGTGTTGGAAAACACAGCTGCCCCCTTCCCAGTGCCGGAGGTGCCATGCAGAGGCTGTGAAGTGCTGCGAGACATCTCCAGCAAAGAGGCAAAATCATCTTAAACCACCCCCGTTGTTTCCACGTTCATCTCCATCTAAAGAAGAAATGAGGCATAAAAAGGTAGGCAGCACATTTCTTCAGGTACCTTCAGAAGGCAAAGGAGCTGCAGGAGTCCTGAGGGCTGCCCACCTCCAGCTCCTTTCTGTCCCAGGTCAGACAAGGGCCGGCAGCACTGAGATCAAACAGTGCCAAAGGCTGAGCTCTGCACAGGAAACAGCAATGAAGGGGATTGTGCAGGGCATGTACAGGGGATCTGCAGCTCATGCCTCAGAGGTTCAGCCTCAGACAAAAAAAAAAAAAAATTACCCCTGTCTGCTCGCCTGCACTCATTTATTCTGTGCTGGTGGCTCTGAGAGCGGAGATCTGGTGTAAATTACTCGCACGACCTTTCCTGTTTGATGACTTTACAGCTGGCTGCACACACCTCAAACATAATTTCATTTATGCCATCCATCATTAACACCTGCTGGGCAGACTGGCAGCTCTTATCAGCAGTGACGTCACTGGTGCTGCTGTCACCCAGGGCTGTGGCAGTGGCAGGGCAGAGCACGGGCACACACACGGGCTGGGGGGGTATCCCTGCACTCACAGCCCTGGGCAGCACGTGGGTGAGGGCCTTGGGCATTATCAGTCAGATAATGTGATAGTACTGAGCACAATCCTCGTGTTGTCCTCCCCTTCTCATCCTTCACCCACGTCAGGATGAGCTCTGAGGCTCCTGCTGAGCCTGGCGGGGTGGAAATAATTTTTTCCAACTCCTTTTTTCCTGCCCTACAAGATCACCCTCCACGTGGCCGCTTGAAGGCCACCAGCTAAACTCCACTCTCCCAGCCACTCCTTGGTTATGATATCTTGCATTTCCACGTCCACAGCGGCCAAAAAACCACCCAGGGCAAGACCTGGCTGCACTGTTTCTCATCTGGAGACCCCCTTGCCCACAGCCCCCTTCCCTAATACACCACATCCAAAGTGTGGTGCATCTCACAATGCAGTGGAAACTGTGAAGAAGTTCACATTAAATCCAACCTGTTTCATGTCACTGGTCTCTACAAGAGCCTCCAACAGTGCATTCTGTGAGCTAATCAGGCACGTGGTTTATTGCTTTCATTCCCTTCTCAGCTATGCTTAATTACACTTAATTATAATAATCATGGTCTCTGCCTTCCTACCTACAACCCACTTGCCCAGGAAAACAATCCTCTCCAATAGGGCCCTCTGCTTGTAAAGCCAAATTCCAGAGCTTCCCAGCGGGAGGAATGCAACCCCTTACATGGCTCCTCTGCTCCCGGAGGCTGGGGCTGCCTCTCTCCCCCTCTTTAGAAAGCTCCTCTCAGCGGTGAAGAATGGACAGACTTAATTCGGGCAACTATTCCATCCCCGCAGACAAAGGAAAAGAGCCGAAGCGCCGCTTAAGGAGCAATTATTTAAATCCCCCCTTGCGAGAGCGGAGGGCAAAGCTGCGGAGCGCTCCTGCCGGCGGTCCCATCTCCCGAGAGCCGCATCCCAAACTCTCCTCGCACTCCTTATAAGTTCAGCGTCCAGAGACGCCTCGGAGCACAGCTGCCTGCATCTGCACCCAGCAGATCCCTGCACGTTCATCATTCCCGGGTAAACACCGGGGAGAGGGGAATGGGACAGCGGGAAAAACAGTCAGAGCACGTCACACGCCCTTCGCTCAAAGATGTCACGTTCAGAATTCAAGGGAAGAGGGAGCAATCTCGCGGAGGAAAAGGCATCTCTGAGCATCTGCGCTGTCCCAAAAGTGTTTGGAAAGCCCATTAGGCTAATTTGACAAGAGGAAAGAAAACAAACCCAAAGCTGCCTACCACTCACTCGTCGCCCGCGCCACAAAGAACTGAGTTTATAAAAAGGATTAGATGAATCATACCAAGACTAGCAGTCCTAGTTTGCTTGCTGATGCTTAAAGAAAAAGGACTTATGGGCAAAATTCACCTCTTTGGTTCAAACACTGACCCATGCTAAGGTCTTCTCTGGCAGGGAGAGCACGGCAACATCCTGCACGTGAGTCCAGGCACCAGCAGTCCTTTATCCCATTAGTTACTAGAAGATACATGCACAGTTTTCACTCTGGTAATTTTGAGGCCCTTTGGAACACCCCCAGAAACTTCGTGGCTCTTATTTTCAGAAAAAAATCATGTGCCTTTAAACATATCAAGCAGAAGCCCCCAAATCTGAAGCTCCCAAACAGGACACCACTGAAGAGTCTCGGCACCCAGGTACAAACTAGATAGGCAGCTTAAAAAAAAAAAAAAAAAAAAAAAAAAAAAAAAAAAAGCCCTCAGCCCATGTCTTTCAGAAGGAAAAAATTAAATGGGACAACAAATGTGCAACAACTCACTTGCTGGACTGATGTGGCTGCTTTTTAAAGCACTTTGTGGGAAATGAATCTGGAACAGCATCAGCCTCTCAGCAGGCAAAAGTTAAACCCAATGAACCAAAGGAATATTGCTAAATGCAAGTAAATCTCCTCTTCTTCTGCCTGTCAAAATGATTCAAGAGTCTCCTGATTAATTTTTCCATCAAGAAATCACATTAATTAACCATAGAATGGTTGGGGTTGGAAAGGATCTTGAAGATCATCCCGTTCCACCCCCTGTCGTGGGGTTGGACTTCCACTTGCCCAGGTTTCTCCAAGCCCCGTCCAACCTGGCCTTGGACACTTCCAGGGATGGAGCAGCCACATCTTCTCTGGCCAACCTGTGCCAGGGCCTGCCCACCCTCCCAGGGAAGGATTTCTTCCCAGTATCCCATCTAACATTCCCCTCTTCCCGTTTGAAGCCATTCCCCCTTGTCCTGTCACCACAATAATATCTGGGATACACCAGATGTGACAACAGGCCAGATTCCAGGCTTTTGCCCCACACTCTGGATCTTTGTGCTGGATTTTTTTTTATATCAACATCCCAGCACAATTTAGCCAGGCAGAAAATGGGAACACAGCTTTGGTATCGGATTCCCAGCTCCTTAGCTGGCACCCAACAGGATTTCCCCTCCCAGGGCACTGTGCAGCTCAGACAGCAGAATTTGTGATACAATACCTTATCATGTTACATCAACAAGCATTACAGCAGGGCAGATAAGCTTATTTTTTTTAAACTGAGGTGCTGTGCCTGAGAAAATGCCACTCAGTCATGCAAAGTGACACTCACTGTCCTGTGGGCTCAGCAGCAAGGGCAGACTGAACACAGAGCCACACACATATATATATGTTTATATATATATATATAGACATAAACATCTAAATGTCTGCATACATACATATATATATACATATTTACTGTTTTCAGGTCGCAAACTTTTTAAAAATCAGATGTTTTCCATTCACCCACATGAAAGCAAGGGGGAAAAAAAAAATCACTCTGTGCTGTCTGCAAACTCCCTGTGTGTAACACACATCGTTTAATCACACAGGTCGTAGCTCCAGACCTTTTACTGCAGCATGATTTCATCTTCAAACCATCCCAATATCCACTTGTGTACAGTAGGTTACCCATTTATAGGTTTCTAATAAAAGCAAATCTTCCCTAAGTGGCTATTACTGGATTTCTCCTTTCAGCCTGGGGATAAGCAGGATTCTGGGCTTTAAAAAGCTCTCCAGTGGGCTGAATAAGAAAGTGACAACTGAGGAATGTCATGGCAAAACTCTGGTGTGTTCTAATTACAGCCCCGTTAATGAGAGGAACATTTGTCAGGCCGGGGCACTCGTCACGTTTAGCACAGACACACTGAAAGCATCTGCTCACAGAGTGAAAATTTTCTCTCCTCTCTCTAGTCCAGATGCCACAGGAGGTGGCATCTGGCAGCACAAGGTAAGTTCCACCAGCTGGAAATAATTAATACCTTTTTTTTCCCCCCCTCTTTTTAATCAAGGACTTTTAGGAATTCGCTAAAGAAAAGCAGGTATTTATTTTCTTTTAAAAACGACCCAAAATACAACTTAAGGAAATCTCTGCTCGTTACGTTTAGATACACAGTTTGAGACTGACTGACTTCCAACATGTTACACTCACATGCACCTTCAGTGCTTTCCAACATTCCCCCACCATATTACACCTCATCAGGATATTTGTAATAAAAAAGCTAACCTGTGAATTCTGCAGACATTTAATACGAACATCTGCACTGTGTAAGAAACCCTGGATGGTCATCTGATTGCACCGGGACAGATGTTGGCTGGTAAAATGCTAAGGCACAGTGCTGTGTGTAGGGGTCTCTTTTACATCCCTCTGCAAGGATTTATTTGGATTAAAGTCCAAATAAAGTCCAACTGCTCCCTGTGAGTCCAGGACAATGTTCACCTCCCCACGGCTGCTCTGGGGAGCCACGGGATGTCACACTGGGGGTCACAGAACTGGAAGGGACCAGTGAGCGGCATCTCAGAATATCAGGGCTCTCTAGTGGGATGTAGGAGGTGTATACATTTCCCAAAAACTTTGTTAAATTAATGAAAAATTGTTAACCAGGTGGTGTCTGTGACCTTCTGGCTCTCACAACTCCCTGACAGGAGGGGGGAGCTGGGGGGAGTCGGGCTCTGCTCCCAGGGAACAGGGACAGGAGGAGAGGGAACGGCCTTGGGCTCTGCGAGGGGAGGGTCAGGTGGGACATCAGGAGGAATTTCTTCCTGGAAAGGGCAGTCAGGCATTGGAAGGGGCTGCCCAGGGAGGTTTGGAGTCCCCACCCCTGCAGATGTCCAAGGAAGGCCTGGCCGTGGCACTCAGTGCTGTGGGATCAGGTGGACTCGATGACCTTGGAGATCTTCTCCAACCCAAACGATCCTGTGACTCTGTGAAGCATCAACATAAAAACACAGTGTCCAACTTCCCAAACTGCCAGGTGCCCACAGCTCTGAGTGCTCAACACACGCAAAATCCACATTTCTTTCACTGAAGTCTCTGAGCCCAGTTTGTTGTGAACTCCAGCTGGGTGCTGCACACAAGTTCCACAGATCTTTCCATATTATTTTGGCTCTCCCCTTCCACAAGGGCATTAAACTTTGGCAGGCAGGGGATTTGGATCAATCATTTCAGCAGAGATCTCTGGGTGCAGCATCAGCCTTTTGCTTGTGTGCCTGGGATTAGCAAGACATTGCTGAGATCATCATGTATAGGTTTCACAGCCAGAACAGCTATTAGTATTAAACAAGAAAAAAAAAACAACCTGCACTGAACAACCCTTTAAAAAGGACTCTGGGTTTGTTTCAGAGGTATTTTTTTATAGAGGCTGATCATTGCAAAGAATCTCTGCTGCTAAACTGTTGCTTCAGAAGTTTTCAGCTGCATTAAATCCCAACAGGTAAAAAAGATCGTAAGCAACACACTCAGCCTTTCACAAAAGTCACATTTAAATCTTTCCAATTAGTCTGCTGTGAATTTTTAGGTCCCTGGACAACCAGGATTCCCATTCAAGCTGGCTGGGAAGGATGAAAACCACTAGTGAGGAGTGCCTGTTGTACACACAAGATCTCGAGAATCGGGTCACTGCTGTCAAACAAACCCCACATTCAGCAGCTGCTGTGACTGAGACCAAGCCTGCAAAGAACTAAACCACCCTGGGTGGGTGTTCCACAGGAAGAATTCCTCACTGTCCCACTGAATTCCAATAAAAACAGGCCTCTCCCTGCCACGTGGACAGGCAGGTACGATCTGGACCCTGTGTATCTGTCAGATGTGATGCTCATGCCCTGTCCCTCTTTTATATAAAAATATTCCTAAGCCCAACAGCTAAAACTGCAGACAACAAACAGCGTGTTATTCACACCACAGAGGCTCATGGGGCAGTAAAACATTATAAGGAACATCTGAAAACAAATTTGGGGTGACTTTTAGAAATGCAATGCCTGTTTTGCTATAAACTCAGGCAGTCTGCATGTTTTGTGCTAACTTCCAAGAAGAGCATGACTGAAATTCCAGTGCTGGCAGATCAACAAGCCTGCAAAGCAAAGCTACCACAAAAATAATAGATGTTCTCTTAGTCCATTTAGACAAGTTTAATTTTAGATTACTTTAAACACGCTCAGCAGTGGCACAGCTCATGAAAACGATGGACATTGGTGATTTTACACCTCACTAAGGTTTAGCTCTCCAAAAAACAAGTGTGACTTTGAGGTTTGACCGTATCTGGTGAACACAGACCGTGAGCACCCTTGATAAATGACAGTCCAGTGACACAGCCTGTGGTCCCACCCTCCACCAATTCACAGGGAATTCAACAAGTCCAGTATCCCAGGGACAATTCCTCACCTCTCTCCCGGATTATCAGCTCACCTGGAGGGCTCTCCCAGTTTGGGAATGCTGTGTGACTCAATTCAGTGAAAGCAAGTGCTTTACAAAGAAAGTGGGGATTAGGAATTGGAAACAACACCCAATGTTCTCAGCTATGTTCCCTGGGTTAGGAGAAGTCCTTTCCAATCCAGCAAATACCTGCTGAGGCTGCTTCCTTTTCCTTCTCATCTGTAGAGACAAGAGCCCCAAAACCAGCAAGACCCTTAACTGTGTGTTTGATTTCCAAATAGAGTAGTCCCAAGTAAGTAGATTCAGCCTTAAACACAACTCACAGCAGGCACCTCGTGCAGTCAGGGCATGCTGAGCCCCATTTCTAGATAAAAAGCCATGTTTTTGCCAGCTAATTACTTTATCTGCAGCTTTCCAGCACCAGCCTTAAGCGAGATTACTGTGTGTGCACCAGGGCTGCCACCTCAGGAGTTACCTCGGAGTCACTTCTTCCCAGAAGTCACAGGAGAATTATTCTGCACATGGCATTTTATAGACAAAATGGTTTAGAACCAGGACACTGCTGTGTGTTCCCAGGAGACCTGTTTGTACAGCTCCCAGCACACCAACACCCTGCTCCTTTTGCCAGGCTCCATCCCTTTATGGCCTCTGTATAAACTGCTTTTAGGCATCCATCCTATCAAGCTATTGCTCCTGAAAGGTTCATTTCTCCTCACCCACCAGGTATATTTTGTTTAAAAAAAATAAATGTAAAGGGCAGAAGAGGAAGAACAATATTTCTGGCTTCTGAAAATGTGCCAAATCTATTAGAGATTCTACTAAAAATCGCTGCTGTCTTCTGCCATTTCCCCATAAAATGCACTTCCCTGGCTCTCCATTCAAATAAAACTTCACTCAGCCAAGCAAAATAAAAAATACCAGCCCTGTGTTATGATGAAGTGACCCATGAACATGCCATACATGCTGGTAGCTGCACAGAGAGAAGCTAGACTGTTATTTTAATATTATTACTAAGCTTATTGAATTGACACTTGGAAAACAAACAACTCAGGAAAGCTACGTACATGACAACCTCACTTTAAACTCCTGGGAACCTCAGTTTGAAGTCCTGGGAAGTTTGGAGCTTTGCCTCTGTCTTTTTGCCTTTTTTTTAAAGGCCTCCACCCAGCATTTCCCCAGTGCTGAATTAACCCCAGAGAGGACAGAATGCAGCCCTATCTCCTCAGAGAGGGAGGGTCTCAATGTGTGTGCCCACCTGATCTTTAAAATCACCCTGGCAACCCCTGGGACTGCATCCTGAGAGTCTCCTCATTTTAACATTCAAAACCTGTTACAGAGGAAGTCATTCAGTTCAAAACCTCCCGTTCATAAAAGCTCTGAACTGCATTTAAAATCGTGCTCAGACACCTGGCAAGGGATCAGATGATTTTGGTGATGGACTGGGGCCATGAGGCTGAGAGAATGAACCACCCCAACAAGCTGTGCTGTTGTCATGACAGGTCACACCACCCTGTCATGTTCTTGGAAGATAAAGGAAGAAGAAATACAAGCTCGTGGATTTCAAGAATGAGAAAATGTAGGCACCCAAAGGCCTGAAGGAATGCAATTAAAACTAAAGCAGCTCTTCCCATAAATTTTTTTCATTTGGATCCACCAGTTCTTGCACCTACTCAGTCTTTCCTGGTTATGTTTTCACAGATTTTTTTTTTTTTTTTAGATTTCAGAGCACACTTCCAAATATTACATGTGTTTTCCCCCACCCCCTCATTTTCTAGTCACAATCCCAGGCCTTAAAAACTTTTACTTGTCTGACAGGAGTGGCACGTTTGCATTTTATTAAAAGAGCTTCACGTAATTCAATGGAATTCACTCTACACAAAAAGATAATTTTTTTTTTTTAAATGACCAAAATTTCAAACATCTATATATAAACCAGCTCTTAAAAGTTCAACATTTTTGTTTTAGGAACAACACTGGAAAAACAAAAGACACACACCTGGCAGAACTGATGATTGAAATCTGAGCTCCAAAGAAACATAATTGCATCATTAGCCCTGAACAAACTGGCTCACACTTGGGAGGGACCAGGTCTGATCTGGAATTCTTGTGATGGACCAGGCCTGATCTCGAATTCCCCTACAATTCCCACAGACTTTTATGGGAAACAGCAAGTGTTACAGAAATTCATAGTTTTATTTAGCTATTTCTTGTGTTTTGTGGCATTTCTACGCTCCTTTAAAATTTTATCATCCAAGTGTTTTCTTTTCCAACAACAAATTCCTTTTTTGGTATCTACACCCCATGGCAGTTTTTTAAAATCTCAGGATAGATAAGGGAAAAGCAGTGCAGAGAAATAAAACCCTTAAAACTTAAGCCATTTGCAAGTTCCCAATGCATTGCATTAATGCACTTGTGCTTTTGACAAGAGATGTAAAAACTTTCCCCGGAATAAAAAGAGTTCAGTTGGAGATAACTGAAAATATGTATTTCAAATCAAGTTCCCTTTCTGTCTTAAGCAAGAGAGTCTGTTAAACCATGATAAGAAATAGTTTGATTTCTAAAACAACATTTTTAAACGTCTGCCACGTTGTCCTTGTACCCACCAGCTGAGCTGACCTCCCCAGAAATGGAATATCCCCCACGGTGTGAGTGAAGCAACTGGACAAAAGTTAGCCCTTTAAATGTGAACATTTTGACTGATCTTTTTAAAATTCGGGATGTGGCCTCTAATAAAAAGTAACTCCATTAAAAAAAAAACCTCTGCATTTAATTTCCTTGCACATCGTGAACGGACAGGCAGAAACACGAGGGATGTTATCCCGGGATTCCAGCATCCCCCACTAGCTGACCAGTTTGGGGAGCACGGAACAGAGAGGAATATTGCTACCAGAGTCAGATCCCAAATTAGCCCTCAGCTTGCTGGCTCCTCCCACCACGGAAGGCAGCCTGGAACCCGTCCCTTGGAAAGAACTTGTGTAGCTGGGGACCCTTCTGGAGGTGGTTCTATCCGCAGGGGGCGGTTTGGGCACTCGTTTACAAATCCAAGGGTGCCTCAGAGCTTGGCCGGGGGTCATGCGTGCCGCAGGATCCCAGCTCAGGCATTCCTTCAGGAAGTCTATAAACAAGGGGTCATCGCAGCCCTTCAGTGCTGTCACCCAGTCCTTGTTCCCCGGAGCTTCCCGGACTTTCCCCCGGCGCGAGCGGCTCCCGTTCAGGGTCACTTTGCCGTCCGCGTGCGTCGTCACGGTGCAGTAACGAGGGTGGCCCTTGGAGTTGATGAAGTTCTTGGCCCGCTTGGACTGATCCAAGAGCTTCTGGGGTGGCATTCCGAGAAGTTCCATCATGCAGGCCAGCTGGTCCGCCTCATCCTCTCCGGGAAAAAGAGGGTATCCGGTCAAAAGCTCCACCAGGATGCAGCCAAAACTCCACATGTCTATGGGCAAGCCGTAGCGGCTTCCCAGGATCACTTCTGGCGCCCGATAGAACCGAGACTGGATGTACGTGTAGACTCTTTGGTGCTCAAAGCAGCTGGACCCAAAATCTATAACCTTGATTCCACTCCTCCCATACTGTTTCAGGAGGATGTTTTCTGGCTTCAAGTCACAGTGGATGATTCTGTTCCTATAAAGAGCAGCCAAACACTGCAGGATGGAGTAAGCAAACTTCCGCACCAGCTGGAGGCCGAAGCCCTGGAACTTATTCCTTTTAATCAGCTCATACAGGTTCACACTCAAGAGCTCGAAGGTCATACAGATGTGGTTCCTGAAGGTGAAGCTTTCCAGCATGTGGATAACATTCATACTGTCTGCTTTATCCTGCTTCTTCAGGTGCTCCAGGATCCGGATCTCCTCTGCCGCTTGGCGGTGGAACCTCTTCTCATTGCGGACCATCTTTAAGGCCAAGTGTTGGTGGAGTTTGTGATCGTACACTTTGGCAACTTGTCCAAAACTGCCCTTGCCGATGATTTTGAGCACTTCATACCTGTAGGCAAGGTGGTCATGGGGCACGTGGATGTAGCTGCCTTGGTCGTCATCGTAGCCGCCGTTGTTGGGGCCGCCGATGACTCCTTGTCTCTTTTTTGCAGCTGGACCCACAAAGTAAATCTCAGAAAAATTAAATATCTCTTGCTGCTCATAAGCAGATAGCTGGTGCCTGTACTGTTTGACAGCTTGCTCCGGAGCTTGGGAAAGACATTTCAGTGCCCTGCCACCAGTTTTAGAAGAGCTTATGTTGTCTAGGATTTTATCTTTTGTCAAAGAAGGGAGAGGTCTTTCTAAACCAGAAACTCCTGCACACTGAAGAGAACTGCTCCTTTTGTTGCCAGAGTCCTCAAATAACTGCTCCACTTTGACCTGATTTCCAGGCAGAGAGTGATCCTTCATCATGAGTTTGTTGATGGAAACCTACAGATAGAGAAAAATAAAGGACTTTAGTTTATCTTTTACAGAACAGACTAAGAACGAGAGCAATACCAACATAAAACAAAATCACTAACACCAATGGCTTTGGCATTTATTAGGGACAAATATAAAATGCTGGATCAAACTAATTTAAGTTACAAACACAGTTATAAAAAGGTACAACAAAGAGAAAGCAACTCACTGAAACAGCACTTGCACAGACGCAACGTGCTTTTAAATCCATAAAGGGAAACCCTAGACAGCCAAACACTCAAAAAGGACACAATACCTATCTCTAGTCAGCAAACTGCCAGGGAACAGCTATGTTTAGCTTTAAACGTGGGTGCAGCAACACAACCAACGACAGATGCAACTTGCACCTGTCTGGAACACGCAGCGTAATGCGAACGTGCGGAGAAGTGGCAGGAATATCACCCAGACAAGATGCCAAAGGAAGACAAGGAAACACACCAGCAGGTGACATATGGCTGGTGTGCCCCAGCTGAGCGAGGAGCAGAAAGATGACAGGGCAAGACAAGGTAAACCACCCTTTAAAAAAAAAAAAAAACAAGCAAACATGTTTTCTCTTTGAAGGGCAAAACACTGTTGTATTGATTGTATGGTAGAATCACAAAAATCCTGAGCTGGAAGGAACTCACAAGGATCATCCAGTCCAACTCCTGGCCCTGCACTGGATACCCCAAAATCCCACCCTGTCCCTCAGAGCACTGTCCAAACCTCCTGGAGCTCTGGCAGCCTTGGGGCTGTGCCCACTGCCCTGGGGAGCCTGTTCAGTGCCAACCACCCTCTGGGGGAAGAACCTTGTCCTGAGATCCAACCTCATCCTGCCCTGCCACAGCTCCAGCTGCTCCCTTGGGTCCTGTCTGGTCACCACAGAGAAGAGAGAGCTGCACAACTATCTTAGGACAGACTTAGAAGCTTTGAATAATTGAGACTATCTCCTACTCACACTCAGCTGACACAGGCTGTAACCACTGCCTCTCACTGCCTTGTGCTAAAATATTTACCTCTGAAATGAACCCACAGAAGGTGAGAAAAACACTGTGAAATTTTTCAAGCTTGTCGTTTTTGCAGTTTAGTAAATGCTGCACTCCCCAGAGGTCAGTTCCCTACTAGCACAGCAGTTATTCCCTTTTCTGCTCACTGACACCCCATGCTGATGGACAGCACAGAGGTGTTGTCTCATCCCATGCAGCACTGAGGAAGCCCTGGCTGCAGTGGCAACATCTGTTTTCCATTTTGTCCTTTAATCTAAAAATAAAGATTTCAGACACATGCCAAACCGAATCCCCTGAAAACCAAAATAACTATACAGGAATCAAACAAAAAATATAAATAAACCTGTAGCCCCACAGCAATAAAACCAAATTCCTTTTTAGTTAAACCCAGTCCAACATCTTGGCTTGGCCAGTAAATAAGGGAAGTGAATGTTCTCGCCAAAAACAACTACACACGTCTCTTAAAAGGGTCTGTTTGTTGGTGCTGCCTTCAAATGTGAATTCTTGCTCACCAGCCCCCAAAAAATGGGCATTTCCTACAGAAGTCAGTCCTTATCGACGGTGACGAGGGGCCAGTAGATATATCCTACTAAGTTCCACTACTCTGGGTCCTATCAACCCAAAAATGCAGTGTGCTGGGAGAGACACGCCTCTGCACAGAGTCTGAGGCAAAAACAACAAAGCCCAGCCCTGGTAATTTCGAATAAACGCCTTTTTCTTGGAGCCTGGCTGACCCTCTGAGATAAGAATGACTTTTTTTTTCAGAGCTGGCTAAAAAGACTATCCAGTCCAGCAGACCCAAACAGTAAGTTTACAAATAAACAGAAAATATAAACACAGAGCTAGGTTCACATTTGTTTTAATATTCCCTACTCGGGAGCAACAGCAACTCTGCTCGTGCTGCTGTTCATAGCAAACATTCTGTACCTTTGAATCCCTAAATAACCAAGGAATTCATTATCCCATTTATCCTGGAACGATTTCTTAATGAAGGAACCGTGGCTTTGGATTTCAAACCCTGACTCGACAGTAGTAAGGTCTCAATTTTCATTCTTAGAGGACTCCCAAAATCATTTGCCACATGATGGTGAGACACAAATATAGATCCATCTTCACTTGAACTCAGACGAGCTGCACTCAGTCACACGACTTCTGGCTAACACCAGCTTGCTCTCAACAGCTTTATTTTACAAACCACAGCTTTTGTTTTATTGGTAAAGCACTATCAGCAGGCAAGAAATGAGGCTGACAACAGCTCAAAACTCTCACTAATAGAAAACTTCATTTTCATTGACAAGGGAACAGTCCAATTCCTACACAATTGGCTTTGCAAAAGTGCATCAGATATTTTCTGAACACTGAACTTAACAGGCTTCATTCAACCCTTGTATTCTCCAAACAGAGAGAATTATGTTCTCCTAGAGCTCAGATGAAGGAATGGGCAGCTGCAGTCACCAAGACTCAATTCTCACATAACATCACATCCTAACAGAAAAATCTTGCAAGGAAACTAAATATCACTTAAATCCAGATACTTCCCCATTAAAATTGAGTATCATCCTTGCATGCTGTGCATGATCAGTTCCTGCTTGCATGATACCACCGAGGTTGTATTGTATTTATGTATCATCATGCAAAACTGGGCATGTTATAAATCCTTAATCTTGCCTTAAGAAGTTAACAGGCTTCAGGGTCAAAATAACAGATGAAGATAAGATACACCAGTCAAACAAAATACTCATGGAGTTATAGTTGTATTTAACTGAAGAGTTCCATTCTACTGGCTTTTGTTCAATAATGAACAACTGAAGTTACACTACAATTTAAAACACTGCAATGTTTCCATATCCCTGCAAACAAACAAAAAAAAAACCCAACCAACTACTCTTCAAACTCTCCTGCTCAACAAAACTCTAAATTCCTTCTGCTCTCCCTCAACATTGCCAAAAAGGGAAAACACAGACCCATGCCCGAGTTTGCACAGACCAAATTAATTACTAATACCTGTTACCATAAAATCCCACAAGGTGATGATTTCCAAATGCATCTTACTCAGGGAAATGTCTATTTTCACTTTTTAGAGAGTGAGACTTTTTTAAGCTCAAGCTCCTTCCCTTCTGCCAGAACTGAACAAGAGCCAAAACACATTAAAAACCCATCTAAAAGACAGATCAGTGTACAAAAGTACAGCTAAACATGACCACTAGCGCTCAGCTGAATCAGTCTAAGGAAAGATCTCCCAACTCCACAACTGCTGAGGGAACACAGCCCTTGTGAAGAAGCCTGTTAACACCTTCAGTCCATAAAGAGCTATTTTGGTAGCAGACGAAGTGACAGATAATGCCCAAGTTTTCAGAGGAGAAAGATACTTTTGTGAGATGTTTGGCAGCCATGCAAACCCACACTGCTCCTTCTGCTGTTCCCAAGTACTTATCCGTTGGAATTTTCATGAGGGAAACTAAAATGGAAACGTGCAGGAGGTAAAGCAAAGTGTGTGTGGATTGACTTATCAGTACAAGGTGACATGGCAGAACACTTCAACCCTTTGTAAAGTAACTTTTTTGATTAAAACACAAGCTGAGGACATTAAGATGAGATTCCTGAGGCTGCCAGCAAGTTCTACAGTGAACACAGCACATCATTTTTATGCTTAGTGAACACAGTAATGTTAATAAGCTACTACAAAGCTGCAAAATCCCACTTTTTTTTTCTCTATAGGGAGATATCTCACTCCTGGATAGTTCTCAGTGCCACACAACACCATGTGAAGACACAGATGATTTTAAAATACTCACTTGAGGTCTTGGAAGGGAAGTGGGTCCGGAGGCGCTGCGTTCTTCATTTGAAGGCTCCTGGTATCTTAAATCATCTATCCTCATATAGGAGTCATACAATCCATCTCCAAACCTGCCTGGAAATGTCCCATATACAAACCAGTTAGTCACAACCATTCACATTGATAAAGGACAGCCTCAAACACTCAAATTTATCTCCCTTACCACCTTTTAATCTGTAAAATCATCGATTCTCATTCATTTGTTAAACGATCTTCCGAATTTAACTCTGTTTTAACACCACAACAGAGCGAGAAGCTCTTGGGCCACCCCGACGTGCACGACACTTTCCAATTCAGAGCTCCTCTTTTGTTAACCAAGTTCTGCACTGCAAAGACATCCTCGGGAAACCCTGAAAACGAACGCCACGCTCCCTTTGCAGAGGCACTAAAACCACCACGCTCCCCATTTTTAAGCAGGGCGATCCCAAACGAGCGGAAAACGGGCAAACCCCTGGATAGCGGGCTACCCTTTTTAAAGCAGGTTATCCTCTTAAAAAAAAAAAAAAAAAAAAAAAAAAAAAAAAAAAAAGAAAGAAAGAAAATAAAGAGAGAGATGTGCGAATTACAGTTGGGGGTGGCAGGGTTGGGGTGGAGGGGGGAAGGAGGAGAAGGCGAACGGGCGGAACCACGCGGGGCTCCCCCGACCCGCAGCCGCCACCCCCCATCGCACCCCCCCGACCCGCGGGACCCCCTCCCGGCCGCCTCACCCGCTCCGAGCGGCCCCTCCAGCTTCCTGCCGAGCAGCATCGTGTCCGGGGGACCCCGGCCCCGGCCCCATCCCCGGCGGGTCCCGCTGCCCAGCGCCGCCGCCCCGGCCCCGGCCCCGGCCCCGGCCCCGGCCCCGGCCGTTGCCCCGGGAACGGCCCCCGCCCGCCGCCCGCCCGCGCCTGCGCAGCGCGGCCGGGGCGGGTTCCTCTCGCACCCAAAAATCTGCCGAGTTTCGCCTCCCGCTCCTCTCCCCACCCTCAAGGCCTCCCCGGTGTGCGGGGAGAGGAATCCTGCGAGGCGCGGGCAGCCCTGGGTAGCGGTTTGGTTGCGCCGAGGCGGGTGCTTGGCTGGTGAAAGTCCCGAGTTTATTTGGGGTTTATTTGGGTTGAGGTCGCTGCTCCCCCTGTGAGTCCCCATGTGAGTCCCATGTTTGCTCAATCCGTGTATTTCACGCCGTGCAGAACTGGAACCCTATTCGGAACGGCGAGGTAGCAGTGGCACTTTACAACATCAGGGCTCCCTTACAAGTGTATATAATGTATGGAGTGTATATACTGCACCAAACCTTTATTAAATTAATAAGTAATAATAAAGTGGGGGGTGTGACCTTCTCGCTTTTTATAACTCCCTGACAGGAGGGTGGAACCGAGGGGGGCAGTCAGGCTCTGATCCCAGGGAACAAGGGACAGGACAAGAGGAAAGACCCACAAGTTGTGCCGGGGGAGGTTTAGGTTGGATATTTGGGATGAATTCTCCCTGGAAAGGGCGGTCAGGCATTGGAAGGGGCTGCCCAGGGAGGTGGTGGAGTCCCCATCCCTGGAGGTGTCCAAGGAAGGATTGGACGTGTCACTCAATGCCCTGGGGTGGGGGACAAGGTGGGCACCGGGCACAGGGTGGGCTGGGTGATCTCGGAGATCTTTTCCATCTTTTCTCAGTGTCTCTGTGATCCCGCGAAGGCTGTAGCGCTGCAACACTCCTACCCGCTTCACCCTCCTCAACCTCGCGCTAGAAATCAATCAATCAATCAATCAGTCAATCAATCAATCAATCAATCAATCAATCGCTGACAGTCCAGCAAATCGCAGCGAGAACCTTACACAGAAAACCGCTTGGAAGTTTCAGAACAAATCAACCCCCCCCCCCCTCCACCACCCCATCGAATCTCCGAGCAGAGCCGCGGGATCGGGACGCGGGGCTCGCATCCCCCCCCCTCCTCCCCATTTCGCGTGGGGGAGCTCCGCGTGGGGAACGGGGTACCGGGGACCCCCCCTCACGGTGCCCGGGGTGGGGGAGAACCGGGAGGGCTCTGCGGGGCCGCTCGGGAGCCCGGAGCCCGTTTCCAGCCGGACGGTTTTGAGGGCGCGGACGGCGCCATGGCGGCCGCCGCGGGCTGAGGGGGACGGGCCCGCCATGTTCGCCCGGGCGTTCCGCGTCAGGGCCAACACCGCCATCAAGGGCTCCGACCGGTGAGTGCCGCGCCGGGACCCCCCGGGAAAGCCGCGGGGAGCGGGCCCGGCATGGGGGGGGCTGCGGGCGGCTCTGCTTTCCCCCCTCCCCCCCCCCCCCGGCAGTCGCTGCTTTTGGATGAGGCTTCTCTGCTTGTTTATGGCGGCTTCTTGTACATACAGGGGGCTGCAAGGGAGGTGGAGAGGGGCTTTGAGTTAGGGCATGGAGCGACAGGACAAGGGGGAATGAATTTAAGCGGAAGGAGAGTAGAATTAGATAGGATGTTGGGAAGAAATCGTTCCCTGGGAGGGTGGGCAGGCCCTGGCACAGGGTGCCCAGAGAAGCTGTGGCTGCCCCATCCCTGGAAGTGTCCAAGGCCAGGTTGGATGGGGCTTGGAGCAACCTGGGCTAGTGAAAGGTGTCCCTGCCCATAGGAGGGGGTGGAAAGATGGTCTTTAAAGGTCCCTTCCAATCCAAACCATTCTGGGATTCTGTAATTCTTCTTAATATTCCTGAGCAGCGATGCTGGGCTAACTTACTGATGGCTCAGATTCACTTGACAGTTCTGTGAGTGACCACACAAACCCACCCTGTGCCGGTCATGTAGCCTTGAAATCCAATTAAACACCAATTAAAACTGGGAGACAGGGAAATCTGGCTGCCCCCTGCTCCCCCTGTGGCCCTGGGTGATGGGGCTGAGCCAGTGTGACACTCCCAGGGTTTGTGCTCAGCAGCTCAGAGTAATAAAATCTCAGCACAAAACAGAGGCAGGGACAGCAAACAGGAGCTGTAAGCAGATGTTTAAGGAAGATATGAGCAGAGCAAGTATATTGGCCCTTTTTCCTGTATTCCTCCACCATGCAGCTACCTCATTTGTAAACCTGGGCACAAATGCCTCAGATTATCATCTGTGAAAAGGTGGGAATCTCAGGAACAACCAGCAAACAATAACTACTGATCTAGGAACTATTCTGACGGCCTAGAACAGCTTTATGACGCGTTTGTGGTTTCATCATTGCAGGAGAAAGCTACGAAGTGATGTTGCAGCAGCTTTTCCCAACCTTAGTGCTGAACAACTGGCTGAGTTTATTCCGAACAAGGAAGAGCTCAATGTCATCAAAATATACTCTCACAAAGGGGAGGCCGTCACTGTTTACATGAATCACAGGAACCCAATACTGTTTGAAGTGGAGAAAACTCTGTATCCAACAGGTATGGGGAGGGAACTCAAATAATCCTCCCTCTTTATTTACCTTTCTCCAAAATATTTCCTTGTCTTAAGCACTAATCACTGTTGTATTTGTACACTTTGTAGTCTTGAGTGCATTTATTCTACCAACATCTTTGCAAATTGTGGATTCTTGCCATAAAAAGGAAATGGATGTGCTCAGAGGTTGGAAACCAGGAAACAAAATTTTTAGGCCATAATTTAGCTTCTTAGCCCCTTTTCTCCGTTGTCCACTGGAAGTTGTAATTTCAAGAAGCTTGATATCCACTCCCAGGCAACCCTGGAATTGGGCAATGAATTACTCCAGTATTCTATGCTTTTTTTTCTCATATGCAATCTGACCTGTTGCAGTAGCATCTCAGCTCAAAGTGTCTGTGATTGAAGGAAAATAATGCAAAAATGTATCTCTAATCTTTATAATAATTGATAGGAATTTGAATTAATTACCACTTTGCTTTTCTCCATCGCATCTACTAATTATTGTAGGATTATTCTAACTTCAGATTTCTTGATTTTTTTGTTTTTTTGAAATTTGGTTCTGTTTTGGGACAGTTTACTCTCTGTGGGTCTACCCAGATCTTCTCCCTGCCTTTTCAACATGGCCCCCCGTGCTACAGAAACTTGCAGGAGGAGCAGGTAAGAGAACCAGAACTTTGTCACTTTGCACTGCAGAAAGGAGTTGCCTTCAGGGTTTTCTGTGGTGTCATCTTTCCCAGTGGCAAAAAATGTACCTGAAACAGCTATAAAGAATTAATTACTTGAAAGCAATTCGTGGCGGTGCCCTAAAAAGGAAAATAAATTAGCTGTAAATTAAAGTTGGTGTACGAGACACAGTAGGTTAAGCTGTTTAAATGCAGTGGGAGTCTCAGATTTGGAAGTACCTTCTCAGGGTGATGAGCAGCTCTGAAGTGGGACACAGAGCTGCCTGTGCCATCGGTCTATCTCTTTTACAACTTCCCCTGAGCAGCTGAGTTCCTTTGCTCCCACCCTGCTTCCTGTCAGTTCCGAGGTGAGCTGACTTTCCCTGTGGATAAGAAGTGAGTTTATGTTGGAACTTGCAGTTGCAAGCAGTGTCAGGCAAATTGTGGACTGTGCAGGTGAGGTTTGAGTTGAATTCCTGGGCTGCTGGCTCTGCCACCTCATTGTGGATCAAGACTAACAAGAAAGGAGTCTATTTTCTGGGACCTGCTTTGAATGCAATTCAGCCTCAGGAGAATCAGGTCATTATAAACTTTAAATTGCTGAACTGCTCAAGCAGAAAAAGATTAAATTGTAGCTGCTGCAGCCTTGTTCTGTACCTAGGAGCGTTGATGTAGGAAGAGATGTCTTTTTCCATGACACAGTATCTGAAGTACAACTCAGGTCCCTTTGTTTGCTTTTTGGGAAAATTAAGTGCTTGAATGTGTGGCTGTGATAGACATCTGAGCAAGCCTGGCCGCTGACTTGTAATGACCCAGTTTCTGGGGGAAAAAAAACAAACAAAACAAAACAAAAAAGACCTGCTAATGGGGGAAGGACGTTGATGAAAGGGCTGTGGGTCATTCATCGCCCATGGCAACCAGGCTACCTCTGGGTAGGATCCAAAGATAAGAAGCTGGCCAGGAGACAATGGCCACAAAGGCAGGGGGGAGAGGTAGAACCACTTCTCAGAAAGGAGAGGAAAGGCATGAGCAGTTCTGCAGACTTGGAGGGGGGGAGTGTTCAGTTAAAAAGAGAAGCATATTAGTGCTTTCTGTGGCATCTCTTCCATGAATTCCAGTATTTCCCATCTGCCCTGGTTATTACATAATTTAATGCTACTTACCTGGTCACATTTAGGTCTTTATGTGGTTTCTATCCTCAGCAATGTGGAGCTTTGGTTGCCATTGCAGAGTTCATTCTAGATTTGCTGCAAGTATTTGTGAGAGTGAAGGGGGGAGAAAAATCTTGTTGGCTTCTTTATCATACACATTAAATGTGGGATGCTGAGGAAGAACGGGTGAGATGCCTTCAAAAGCAGACCATGGAACCACAGGTCAGTCCAGGAGACTGCAAAGAGCTGCTGTGAGGGAGAGCAGGTGCCCTTTGCACAATTTTGTGATGGCATCATGCCATACCTGCGGCATGGAAAACTGTCCTTTACTCACCTGCCAGGCTGTTCATCCCAGCTGAAGGAGGCAGGTCTACAGTTCCTGTCCAGATCAGCAGGGAGATGGTGAGGGCATCTTCCTGAGAATGCCCTGCTGTTGTGTCAGATCCAGGAGGGCTGGGGCACCAGTGGCAAACCTTGGGCAATTTTCCCTTCAGGGAGAGAGCTGCTGGGATAACCTGCCCTTGGCACAGGGGACAGTAAATGGGTAGTTCCAGACACATCTCCTTGTTCCCTTCTCTTTCCGTGTCGTTAATGAGGAGTGATGCTCTCTAGGCTTGGATCTCCTACTTTCTGTTCAAAATAGTCCTCTGGCCTGAGCAAGCTCAGCTGTTCTGCAATTTTTTGGGATGTGCCCAGCACCCTTATGAATTGGATGCCTTACTCCACTGAGAAGTGCTGCCTTACTAGCAGAAATGGAGAATGAGGTTTTCTCAGCCATGTGCTCAGCTGAGAACAGGCTCTTGTGTTTCTGCTGAGCAGCAGCAGGGGTGGGGGTGGAGGAGGTGGTGGCTGAGCCTTTCATTGAGAAATGGATGCGTTTCACTCTTCCCTCAGATCTGATGCTGCCGGGAGTTGTGGTGCCATCTTCTGGCCTCCCTCAGGTGGAGCAGGGCACGCTCTGTGCTGTCACCCTCCTGGGAAACAGGTACTTTTTAGAAAGTAAAAATTAAAACGATTTTTTTTTTTTTTTTTAAACAGGAAGCCTCTGAGGTTTTTGAGGATGTCAAAGCAGAATTGTTCCCATGCATTTGATGCACTGTGGACTTAAATCCACTTAATTTTCTGGGTTAGGATATGTTTGAGCTGAGGTGGACAGCTTTGTAAATTTGTTCTTTTGGACCTGTGGGGGCACGACTGGTAGATTTGTTTTGAAACGGAGCAATTTTTTTGGAAAAAAATTGGATTCTACACAATTGCCTTTTTGTCTGTGAGGAAATTCTGAGTGAGGGACCAGTGCTAAAGCTGCTGTTTTTCTCCCCACTGCTACTCTCTTTTGGCAGTGCATGTACTTTGGTAATTTGTTAAAAGCAAGAATCTGTCACTGCACAACCTTCACTCCAGCTGCACATATCCTTGGGATTCTTTGGAAGACTTTATGCAGCAGAAAGATAACCATAAAATACACAGATGCTTTAAAAAAAAAACAAACAGGTTCTAAAGAGCCAGGGTGTTGTAAAAGAAATTCGGTGTATCCCAGTGGCACAGCCTGCCCAACAGCACAGTGTGTTTGTGGTCCTGCTCTAACACTCCCTTCTTTTCCCAGAGCTCCAGTGGCAGTTGCAGTTGCCACCATGTCCACTGCAGAAATGCTGGCTGCTGGAATGAAGGGGAAGGGCTTTGCTGTGCTGCACACTTACCTGGATCACCTCTGGTGGGTACCTTGCCAGGCCTTTGGGAAAATGGGTAACAAGTCTCACTGTTTACTAAAATCAAAATCCCAGTAAGACTGAGTTATTTGGGTACAGCTTAGATATGACCATTATTAAGGTCTCAGCTACTTGATTTTACTGACCACAGTGCAGCTGCCAGTGCCTTCTTTTCTCAGGGTGACATTTGTTCATTGTCCTGTGGCTTTCAAAGCTGTGTTATGCTTTTTTTTTCCTTTTACAGGGAATATGGTGACAAATCTTACCCTCCTACCTTAGCTCCCTTGGTCCCAGACTGTGCTGCAGAGGAGGGGGCTGGAGATGAGGAAGAGCAGGAGGGGGAAGAGCCTGTCAACAGCTTCCCCCCTGACCCAGTGCAGCACGTGGACATCGGGGATTTGAGCCTGAAGGAGCAAGACAGTTGTGCAGAACTGCTGGGAAAGGAGGAAATCCACGAGAACAGAGCTGCAGAACCAGCTGAAAATGCCAGCACAGAGGATCAGCAGCAACCTGAAGACAGCAGGACTCCACAAGGTAATTGTGCCCACCAGTGAAACCAGATTGTGCCCCTTTGGTGTGCTGAAAGCCCACAGACAACTCTCAGCCTACTTGTCCTTTTTTTTTTTCCCCTGCAGAGCAAATGGATGCTTTATTTAATCAGTGCTTTTTTCATGCCTTAAAATGCAAAGTGAAGAAGTCAGATCTCCCCCTGCTCACCAGCACGTTCCTACGGAGCCACATGTTCTCCTGCTGGTACGTGGTGCAAGGACTGTCTTGGGATTTGCATGCTGGGATTTGGGCTTCAAAACATGGAGATTGACATTTAGGATGAAGTTTTTGGCTCAAAATTAAAATCTGGTCCTTATCTAAGATGATCTGAGATTATGCTCACTTCTGACATCAAGTGCTTTGATCAGATATAATCTTTACATCAAATACTTGGATGTAAGGATTGTCCAGACCTGGATCTGCACTTGAGCTGGCTGACACTTGTTTCAAGATGGTTTATTCACCTGAATGGCTGTTTGCCTGCCCACAAGAACATCAGCACTACTTTCACTCATCATGTTCTATTTATTAGCTTCTTAAGTAATTCTTTCTCTGTGTGATTTGTATTTCCACTGCTAAGAAACTTCTAGCCTAAGTAGCAAGATTTAAGAAGAAATGAAGGGTGACTTGTAACTAAAGAACTTTTAAAAAATCCATTTGTAGCCCTGCTGGACAACAACTGGACATAAAGAAATCAAGCTACAAGAAGGTGAGATTTTTCTGGTGGGTTTATTTTTTTTCCTCAGTAATTTAAATAAGAAACAGAAGGAAAGAAAAAAGTTTGAAGTCCAGAATTGTTCAAGTTTTAGTAAAACACGCAGACCAAACAAAACCTAGAAGCTGTTCTTAAAAGCCAGGGTTTTTTTTTCTCAGCTCTCTGCTCCTGTGGGATTCAGGGGGAAAAGTAATTGGCCTGAAAGCATGAGGATGGATCTGCTTGGAGTGCACTGATGCTCTCTGCCACCATGTACTGAGATCTACCAAAGGAACACTTGCTTTTGTTCTGGCACTCACTGCTCCTTAGCAATTGCTGTGTGTAGAGAAGCAAAGGTGTGGGATGTGGGTTTGTTTTCTTTAAAGAAAGTTTTTCTGATTTAGCAAGTAACTTTAGGGTAGTCAGAAACACATGAACAGCAGTTTAAAGTGCTTGACTCCACATTTCTGATGGTTGCTTCCTTCAGTTCTCTAAATTCCTGCAATCCATGCAGAACCAGAAGATCTTGCAAGTGAAGGAGCTGAACAAAGGTGTGGAGAGCATTGTGGAAGTGGACTGGAAACACCCAGAGTACGTAGAATATCCCAGTCTTTAAACAAGTTGGTAATCTCTGAAATAAGGGAGTGGAATCTGCTGCTTCCAGCTCTAGTTCCTATACTCTGATTGGACTCCTGAATAGCTGTAGAGCCCTCATTTCCTGATTTTAATATGCTCCAAAGGGGTTGTTTTATACCCTCTTTCTGTACATAATTTCTTCTGTTTCCTGCTCTTGTAAAGTTCTTCCAGGTTAACTGTACTCCCAGTGCAATGGAAGGGAGGACTTTCAATCCCCTTCACTCACACCAAACAATCCTTATTTCAGCATTAAAGCATTTGCAGTACCTGAAGGATTTTCTTCAGCCTCTGCTGCCCAAGACAGCAAGAATGAAGACAGGGAACAAGTGTACCATGCTCCTGAAATCATTCCTCTTTACGGGGTCTCAACCAAAATGGTGCCACTCTTTCAGGAGTCTGGACACAGGTAAGCACTAGGGAAGTACAACAAAACCACTGCTACATGAAGAGAGGGAGTAACAAACCAGAAACCATTTGTCTGCCCTCGTGGGGAGGGCCCTGCCAGGCTGTGATGGCACTCAGGAAGAGATTCATTGCTTCAAAAAGGGAAGAAAGATGAGGGGCTGTGACAGCAGCTTTCAGCAAGTACATCACTTCTCCCACAGCTAAGGAGGTGATAGCTCAAGTGTCAAACTTGATACATTTTACTTGGATTGTCTTAATTTCCCATTGGATAAGGCATATCCTGCCCACCCACATATGGTTTACTTAAAAGAGGTAATTTAAATTACTCATTTGCCTCCTCGTGCCCTTACCTTGCCTGTTTTGGTGCCTGTTTGGATTGTACTCAGTCTTTGTTCAGCTGAGCATTTTTGTACATTAGGGTCATCCCCCCAAACTAGGCTCCCCAAACGAGTTTAGAGTCTCTGTAATTACTGCTCTGAGCCTTTAATCTCAGTACAGTAACTGAGGTGTAGCAAGAAACCACTTTTTAGCAGATAAATGTCAGTATTTTGCTGTTGCTACCGAATGCAATCAGGGTAGTCACTGTTTCTGACTTAGTGCCAGAACCCAGCATTCAAGTAATTAAAGCAGTAAGTTCAGAATGTTCTTTCTCTTCAGAAAAGGCAGCATCCTCTCAAGCAGTGAGGTGAGAAACATCATCATTAACTATGTGAAGACCAACGAGCTGGTTGATGAATCAAACAAAAAGTGAGTTGTCCTGCCCTGCTTCCACAGGAGATGCTGCAATTAGAGGAGAAAAGTGATTTGCTTCTAATGCATGGTTTTGTTTTTTAGCTTTGTGAAGGTGAATGCCATTCTGTGTGACTGCCTGTTAGATAAATCAGAACAAGATGAGATCTCACACCTTCAGTGGGATGACCTCTTGAGCAGGTGATTGTTTTCCCAGTGTCCCTTTTTGGAATTACACAGGTTTATTGCACTCAAAGCCACATGTTAGGAGCTGTTTAGGTTTCAACTTCCTGCTGGTAATCCAACAAAAGTAGCCAGAGACCTTCACTTAAACGATCTCATTCTTTATTTAATGAGTAGATACAATTAACTAGTGCTGGAGGGTTTTTTTGTTTACCTGATAACCACTTATCAAGGAAAACTTCCTAAACAAACAGTGACTGGTTCTGTGTATAATCCATACGTACATATTTATAAAGTCATCTTTGCAGTAGATAACTGAACATGCCCTTTTTAGGTGGTCACCCTGCTCCTCTGTGCAGCACAACTTCAATGTCTTGAGTTTCTTCATCACACAATGTTTCTGAGGCTCCTCCAGCTGCTTCCTTTATCTCTGAACCCAGGTTTGCTCGTGGGACAGGAACACAGTTTATGCTGAATTTTAAACTGAAGTTGCCTCACCAGTCTGTGAACAATAGCTTAAAGGCAAAATGAAATAAGCTTTTTCCTCTGCAAGAACTAATTTGTAACTGGGTAAAACTCTTATCATCTAAGCTGTAATTTTTGTGAGTCAGTAGACTTGCTTTCTTTTTAGTCTGTCCCTTTCTTTAAATCACAGCTGGGATGCAAATCTTTTCAGGGGACCATCTTTCATTATCTTCTTAAGATACAAATTCTTATTCCACATACAATCTTGGCTTTCTTGTAGTTTCAAAAACCCGTGAGAGCCTGCAGTGGGAAAGCACAATTAACTGCTGTACTGACTAATTGGGTGTCTAAACTTTGTTCAGGTGCCTTGAACGACTGCAGCCCTTACACCAGGTGACGTTCTTTGGACAAGAACCTGTTGTGAGGAAAGGACACATTGAGCCCATCAACATAACCATAGCCCAGAGATCATCAAATAAGAAGGTAAAAAGAGAACTAAAATGAGGGGGTTTGAGCAGAAGCCCAGATCCCACAAGAGCGTTTTGCTGGGCTGAAGGGGCCGTGGTTTGCTGGTACCTCCAGCAGTGATGTTTGCAATCCACAGGTGACAATTATCAAGAACCTGGAGCTGTATGGTCTGGACCCTCAGTGTGTGGCCAACGCCCTTCAACTGAAAGTCCAAGCCAGTGCCACCATCACCCCAGTACCAGGAGCAAAAGACAGAGTTCAAGTCCAGATCCAAGGGAACCAAATCCATCATCTGGCCAAGATGCTGCTCGGTAAGTGGATTGTGATTGCAGGCAGAGTGAGATTTTAGTTCTTGGGCTGAGCCTGTGTCACCTGAAGTGAGTGAGCTCTGGGTTGTGTTGCAGAGGAGTATCAGCTACCTCGGAAATACGTCCAAGGCCTTGAGAAGGCTCCGAAGCTTGGCCGGAAGAAGTAGGAGAAAAATCTGCCCTGAGGATTTCTCAGCTCTCATTATTTATTCAGGAGTTTGTTTCCTGCCAACAAATCAAGGATCATGTGCAGGCCCTGTTCATTCAGAAATGAGTCCTGGATGTTTACAAGGTCTGGAATTCACCCAAATAATGTTACTGCTCCAGGTGTTCATTTTTCATAAAAATAAAAAGCTGAATAAAACCCCTGGCATTATCCTTTTGTGATATTTTGTAGGAATTCCTGCTGATGCGCTGATTTTCTGGCTACAGTGGCTTTTGGGTAGTTTAACATTCTTGCTTTGCCTCTTTGGTCGAGGGCATTTAATAAACCTCCACTGAAATGTGAGCAAAATGCATCCCAACACATCATCCTGGGACAGCCTCGTGTCCTGCCATAATTATGTTTGTCAGAAGTAAAACCCCTTTGGCTTTAGTTTTTATCCTTTTAAACATTTCCAAGTATTAATACAGACATTTCAGCACTGAGAACAGACTTTATTAGCTGGACTTTTATGGTTTATGTTATTTATATATAGATAAATACACTTTAATGTATTACATCAGCTGTAATTTATCACAGGTAACAGTTCTGTCAGACCCAGCTGAAATGTTAAGAAAGATTAATGGGACACTCTGGTCAGATTCCACAGATGTTCTGTAGCTCTTAAACTGAAGCTTAAACACTTCACAGTAGGGTTAGAAAATTGAAATTCACTGCTAGGGAGGATTCATTTGGACTTAATACTTGGAAGTTCCAGGGGAGGGCGCCAGAAAAAGAAAGTAAAGAGATTTCTTTAATCACTGACAGTTTTATTATTGTCTCTTACACTGTCTGCATATGAACAAGTAGTTTCAGAACCTTCAAAAAAAGCTGAAAGTGAGACATTTTTTAAAAATGCCATAGAATTACTAGGGAGTAGTAAAAATAAATTACAGCATTGCAAAAATGCATTTCACTTTGCCATAGAAGCTTTACTATTCCATCCTATACACAGTATTTTACATGTTTTACAGTAGACATGAAAAATAAACTCACACGACCTAGGCAAGACAATTACTAACCAAAGGCACTGCCAACAGTATTTTGAGCAAAGAAGGGGCAGATACTTCTAAAAACCAGCTCAACTGACCTATCAGACACCCCTTTTATCTCGAAAAAGAACCCAAAAGAAAGAGCCCTCCTCTTGGCAGGAGGTTTTCAGCAGCATCCACAGTGATTGCATAAGAAGCCATGCCTTCTACAAACTGTCAAAGACATGCTGGGGGCCAGGGAGGGAGAGGGGGGACAGTCACCAAAACTGGTAGAAAAAACAACAACAACAAAAAAAGAAATCTGCACAACTTTCAGCCAGAAAGAAAAGGGATTTAAAAATGGTTTTAAATCCAAGCATGGGGGTCTTACTTCTCAGAACCAATGGCAATTTTTTTTTTTTACAGTGTTTTTTGCCTTGATGGAACAGAAGTATTTATATGGTGCTTTGAAGACTCAAAAGCACTAGATAAAATATTATTTAAATTGCTTCACGAGTGAATAGTGAAGTAATAAGTCTTCTTGTAGCTGGACAAACAGCCCCAGAGCATGGAAATTGCTGCTCTGTGGCTGACACCACGTTGTTAAAGGTCATTGGGTGTAGAGTACAGTACAGCTGGAGGCCCTTCCTGCCCTGGGAGCAAAACCCTCTCGCTACTGACCAAAACAGGAGCTGCAGAAAGCGGCTTTAAGAGATGCAGTTACTCTCAGTTTACTCTCATATAGTTTACAAACAAACATACTCTCTAAATCTGGAAAAAAAACCACCAAAATCCCAAGCAGTCACCTTCCAGAAAGAAACAAAACAGTTCCTCATCCCTCTACAGACGAAAGCAGCCTCATCACACCAGTACTTTGGGTATCTGGGGGGGGCAGGAGCGACGAGGCCTCTTGCCAGAAGCCCCTTCCAGGTTCCTCCTTAGCCCAAATGCAAAGTTTTCACACTTCAGGGAAAAAAAAAAAGGCACTGAGGTAAATTTTAGACTCCTCCACGTTACCCAATAACCTGTTGCCTCCCCTCCCGTTTGATGCTGGTGGGATCAGAGCAGCCCACGAGCTCAAAGGGACACTTTGTTCACCGAGTCAAGAGGAAAACCTTTCCCATGCTCCATCCCAATCCAGCAGCGCTGACATTCCCTTTTCCCCACGCCTTGTTGTGGTGTCCTGTGTAAACAGAGGGAGGGCTGGCCCTGGCTGTGTGCAACGTGCTTGGTAGGAAGCACAGAGTAAACGTGGGGCCCATCCTGTCCCACTGGAATCCCTGGAGCCTTCCCTGCCCAGCAGGACTCTGGTCAGAGGGAGGGCAGGAACTGAGGCTCCAGCTCGAGGAATTCTCTGAGGGATGCTCAGTGTGTGCATCCAGTGGGAGCCCTGAGATAGGGAGGGAGCCCTGCTGTCCTCTCCGAGCTCCACGGAGAGAGCAGAACCTGGACCCTCCCTGGGTGAGCACCGGCTGAGAGCGGGGAGAAAACAGGACAGGGAGGAAAACAGGGACAGGGTGTCATGGACAGCAGTGCCAGGAGGGATGGCAGGAGGAAGGAGGGGATGGGGGGTGAGCAGAAAGCATCTGAGGCCAATAGTTCCCTTACTCCTGCTCTTAAGGCTTTCTCACACGCTCTTGGTGCCACCTCCACACCCCAGCCCTGGTTGGAGCTCCTCTGCCTCGCTGCCAGACCTGTTCACAGCTCAGAATCAGTCTGAACTGTGAAGGGGTTTTGAGCTTTCCTGGGTTAGCCTGTTGGAGATGTATTGCTAAGCATTCCATACTGAACCATCAGCCTGTGCCCCAACCATCATCCTTACACTCTTCAAACAGAATTTCCTAGAACATAGGTCCCAATTCCTACAGAGCAGGAAACTCATAAAACACTGGCTTGACTCAGCTAAAAATCAGGGGTATTTGCTTTAATCCACCTTTGCAAAAGTAGAATTCAAACAGAATCAAAACGAATTACTTTTCCAGGAATCAATATTACCAAGTTTCAATAATCCTTACTAACAGCCTGTTTGGGTGTTGCAGCTGCCTGGGTGTCATAACTTGGCACTTCCCTGGCTACCTTAGCCCTGAACAAGTCTGTCCAGCGCTGGTTACAGCTGCAACACCCACGTGGATTGGTGCAACAACCTCCAACCCTTTATCTGCTGCTTCCTGTGCTCTCCTTGCAAAACCAGAACTGGGCCACGTGGGCTGCAGCACCTCTGAACAGGAACAAGCCAGGCTGAGGGAGGAGCACGAACAGCAAGTGTTGCCCTGCTCAAAACATTTAGCCAGGAGATGTTCCTGTGGGGTTTAACACCGAGGATTTTCCACGGGGCCTCTCCATCGGATGGAGCAGCTGAAAAGCCAACCAGCAGCTGTGTTTGGTTCGTCGACCTGCTTTAAAACAGGCTTCCCGTTCTTGGACTGGCTCTGGTCCTGGGATAAGAGGTTTCAGAAGAAGAAAATGCAATAGGATCACTTTAGGGGTGCTGGGAGCCAGTCCTTAATGGAAGGATGAAGAGGGAGAGTGACTAAGGTGTCCTGAGAAGTGTCTTTTCATTTAAAAACAGTACCTAGCTTAGTCTGGTGCCTCCTGAAGGTTATCCAGGTTTGCCTCTGGCTTCTTTCAAGGTCTGTTGCAGTCTCTGTTTAAACCTCTCGTACTTCCTGTGCACTTGCTGGATTTTGTCCTTTTCTTCTTTGTCCAGGATCATCAGGAAGTTCTGAAGCTCTGGGATGGAGAAGGCATCCCACTGCAAAACCAGCAGAAACAAAGTGAGCACACACTGTCCACCTTATGGGCCTTGAGGGTTATTTTACCCCCTCAATCTGTGAAGTGGAACAATAGGAGACATTTAACCATATCTGACCTCCAGGGAGCTTAACCTCATATGGTGAGAGAGAGATGGGATAAGGGGCCACAGCACAAAGGACCATCCCAGTCCTTAGCCCTTGAGTCTGTAGAAGCAAAAAAATCATCTCTGCTCAGGTGAATTAAAGCTCCCACTGCAGGAGATGCCACAATTCCCCGAGGAACTGAAATACATACGGGAGTACTGGATGTGACATCCACCCACACTTGTTGGTACAAGGGGAGCGAGGTCCCAGTGGTGACTCTGCCCTGAGGAGCCAATTTTCTTGATTTTATTGCAGCTACCAAAACTGTTTGAGCCTCAGTAAATCCCCTGGCACGCACAGCCTGCTCAGCTGTCACCTGTGACAGCACCAGGCTGACAGCACGGGACAGGCAGGACACAGGCTGGTGGCTCTGATCACTTAATAAATACTGCTGTGTGTCTGCTCAGCGCTGCCACAGGAATCCAGCATTCCCATGGCATCCTTCCCAACCCCAGTCCTGCTCCTCTTGTCAGCACAGCACGTCCCAGCCACCCCACAGCACGTGAGGCAGAATCTCACGGGATGCAGCAGCTCCCAGCATTTCCCTTCACTGTGGTGAGGAGCAAGACGGCAACCAAAAACTGATGTGAATTTATTACCTGAGTGTCCCTGGCTTCCACTTAAATTAGGGGATTATTTATGACAGTGTTCAGCTAATCTAATTAGCGAGGATTAACTCTGGGGTGGCACTGCCGGGTTCCATAAACAGATTACGGGGTGGCCATCAAAACTGGCCCCAGCATTTTCACAGCTCAAGTTTAAACTGCTTTAAAAACCCAGATAATTTAGGAGCAATAAATGGCCAACCCAGCCCCAAATAAGAGGAAACAGCCTTTCTGGCATGGCACCACTTCACCCGTGCTGTGTCTGCCACACACCTCCCAGCTCTGCCACGTGCTCCAAAACATTCATGTGAAAACCAAGGCAAAGAGGCCCCCACATACCTCAACTTCCCCTGTTTCATTTTCCTTCAGCACAAAACTCAGCACATCTGTGTCAGGGCCTGCCAGCAGCCGGAGGTACAGGGGGTACTCGGTGAGAGGGAGCTTCTGGAAGAGCACTGCAAGGGGACAGCAAACATCCACTGTGAGGTCGTGGCTGCCAGGGCAGGGGACAACTCAGGAGGTCAACTGGAGCATGTAAAAGGGGTTCATGCTGCTCAGGATTATGGGGGAAGCAGCTGAGTCTCTAACACAGATCCATAATGATCTTTGTAAGGTGGATTCAGCTCCTTCTGAAACCATAACTCCCCGTTAACTTAAGCAGCATCCCCTCCTGGGGAGGTCTGCCCATTTATTCACCTGAATTTAGCCTGACACCCCCCTGATTCCTGCAAGACTTTTAGGTACTTTTCTGCAACACGAAGCAGAAGCAGAACCCATCAGCCACAACGAGGCTGGTGGGCCCGAGGGGGTGAACTCACCTTGCCCGTCCTTCCGCATCTCCTTGAAAAGTGCAAACTTCTGGGGATTATCCACCACCATGAACTTCTTCAGGAGCCCCTGGATCACCTCGCTCACCGTGGTCGTGCTGCTGATGTGGAGCTGCTTGATGGCGTCCAGGGGCAGGTAGAAGGAGGTTCTCTTGTCCGTCATGTCAGCCAGGTTCACCTCCCTGAGGGCATCGTAGATGGACTGGGGTCGGATCCCGGCCGGCACCGTCACGGGCCGGCGCAGCTTCAAGTGCACTTTGATGAACCCTGTGTACGTCCCATCGTCGTTCTAAAGCACAGGAGAGGCAGGTCAGGCTCCAGGGAGTCTTTCCAGTCCTTCCTCACCCCCTCAGACCTTTCTGGTCTGCAGTGTGGGGCGACAGCAGGACATCCCCCCATCCCACCCCCCCTTGGTACTGCTGGGGTTTGGGGGATTCTTATTAATCACACAAAAAGTAACTGCTAATTTTGGGTCAGTCACTGCTGATTTTCTCCTGTTCCTTCCCCCCCAGCCATGACTCAGCCTTTCCCCTGTGTCATCCTGGTTTGCTTCAAACCAGCACTGCTACAAGTCAGTTATGGAAACCTTTACATGGAGTTTGTGGTTGCATTTAAGTGAGGATTAGAGGGGGTGGGAAGGGCTGTGCCCTCATGTTCAGCAGGATCTCCCAGCCATATTCCTTCATGTTTTATTCTGGGCTTAGGGGGTTCTCACATCACCATGGCACAAATCACCACTGGAGATCAGCCTGTCTCACCACAGGTCCCTTACCCCACCCTCAGCTCTGCAAAAATGCAGAAATCGGGAGGAAAGCCTGGTTCTGCACAGTCCATCTGTATTTTCAGATGTCATCAAACACCAGGGAGTTATGTAGCTGCTGTTCTTGGAAGTTCTACAATTTAATTATTTCAGGTCCTGTGAAGTTTGTACCTTTCTGTTACTCCAGGGTGTAAAAGAGGGGATTTCCTTGTTTTCTCACCACATATCATCAAGGCCTTACTTAAAGGTGGCAATAAGCAAGTTTGCAATAAAAGCTTCAAAAGACAAATGTTCTTTAGACTTCTGATTAAGCAAGTCTGGCAGGGGAGAGGGGAGGAAGCATCTCTTTCTAGAAAGATTTTCGTGTTTTTAAATACTCTTTACGTGCTTTGCGAGAGCGGCTGAACTGCAGCGTCACAGCCTGACTCATCCCCTCCAGAACAACGTGGGCTCATCTATCTGTGGCAAGTCATTGCCAGCACAGGCTGGCCAGAGATCACTGTGCCAGCACTGCCAGCCAGAAGGGATGGAGGCAGGGAAGGGGGATCTGCACCAGGGAAAGCCAAGCAGGATGAAGAGCAGCTCAAAGGCCACAAGCCCTGCTTGCCCCAGAGACACCTTCCCCCAGGCTGGCTCAGTCCACAGCCCAGAGAAACCAGCACCAGCCTCTGTGCACGAGATAAAAGCAGCCCAGTACGTACCAGCTTCATCAACAGGCAGTTGGTGACCTTTGCGTTGTACTTTTCGATTCTCTGTTTGATCTCCTGGACGGTCGGAGGCTCGGGCTTTTCTTCTTCTACTGTTTGTGTTACATTCTGGAATCAGAAGAGATGGGCTGTGTGTTGGGTAACTCTCCATCTGCTCAGCTCTGCTTTTCCTTGGGAAAGCAGGAGCAGATCCTGAGCTCACGCTCGCAGTGATGGTCCCTGCAGCCAGGAGGGCCAAATGTGCAGGATGCCACATCCCTGCCCCCAAACCACCCCTATACACCAGGAACAGGCAGTGAAGGACAACACAAAACCCATCAGTTAGAGACACAGAGCACTGAAACACCCCCGTACAAACCAAGGCAAAAAAATCCAGCCTTTAAAACTCCCTTACAAAGCAAAGCCACCTGCACCCAGGAGCACTTAGTTACTTCCTGCAAAGCAGTTTGGGAAAAAAAAAAAAATCTCATCCCATTTCCAATATTCACGGCTCTGCCTCCCCAAAACCCAGGGTGCTCATCAAGCAGCTCCCAGCGGGTTCACCCAGGCAGAACCTGAAGTTAAATCTCTCACAGCTCTCGTCCAAAGCCGTGGAAATTATAGCTCAGAGCAATAATACCACACAAGCAGCAAGACTGCTGCATGACTAATAAATCAGTCACTGCAAAGCCAGTCAAAGCATCCCCAGCCCGTGTCAGAAACCGTCTGCCCACATGTGAGTTCACAGGGAGGGTGACGGCGGCTGCTGCTCGCCTGGGTTTTGGGGGAATTTCCTCTTGGGAGGCAAAACCAACAGCTCTGACATGTAGGTGGGCTTCACCTGAAGGCCACCCGTGGAAATGTCACTCATGAATAATCACAGAAGGTTTGAAAAGACCCCTAAGATTGAGTCCAGCTGTTGGCACAGCATTGCCATGCTCACCACTAAACCATGTCCCCAAGTGCCACATCCACAGGCCTCCTGAACACCTCCAGGGATGCTGATTCCACCACCTCCCTAGGCAGCCTGTTCCACTGCCTGATCACCCTTTCTTCAATGAAGAATTTTTGTCTAAACCACTCTAAACCTCCCCTGGTTTCCCTCCAGCCAGGAGAGCAGGTCTCCTCTCAAACCCCGCCTGCCTTATCTGCTAAATCTGCTGCAAACAAGCCTGTGTGTGTCTTGGGCAATGCTCAGTGGGCTGGATCTCCCAGCACAGAGCTCTGCTGCCTTCCCAGAACTCAGCACCTTCCCTGGAGACAGCCTGTGAATGCATTTTGCCAGCACTGCCTGGAACTGTGCTCAGCGCTCCCAGATTTTATGTGGGCTCACTCAGAAGTTGGCATCAGCAGGGAGCAGAAAGCGTGAAGGGATGTGCCATCAAGGCCAGGAAGGCTCAGAATAAAAACTGCAACCTCTGACAATGAAAAGAAAGAGGAAAAAAGGCAGCCTTGGGAGCAAAGCTTGTCTCTTCCCAGGCAGCTCCGGAGCACACAGGACAAGGATGCAGCAAGCTGTAAATAAGCCAATATTGCCCAAGGCTACCCATGATATTTCTTTTAGGAGGAGAATCAAGCACAGGACAAACTGAGACCCTGGTTGCAATCTGGCGAGACAGCTGCAGTCCTGGGACTCGAGAGCCCCAAATTCATTCAAGCAAACCCCAAGTGACAGGTCACAATTTCTGCTTGAGACGAACAAACAGCACAAAAGACCTCTGGAAACACCAATCTGGAGCAGCAACCCCAGGGAGAACACTGACACTGTGCTGCAGTCTCCTCATCCAGAGCCTTCCTTGGGGCTCCAAAAGAGTTGGAGAGGGACTTTGGGCATAGGCATGGAGTGACAGGACAAGGGGTGATGGTTTTAAACTAGAAGAGGGGAGATTTAGATGGGATTTTAGGAAGGAATTATTCCCTGTGAGGTTGGGGAGGCCCTGGCACAGGTTGCTCAGAGAAGCTGTGGCTGCCCCATCCCTGGAAGTGTCCAAGGCCAGGTTGGACGGGGCTTGGAGCATCCTGGGTTAGTGGAAGGTGTCCCTGCCCGTGGCAGGGGGTGGGATTGGATGGGCTTTAAGGTCCTTTCCCACCCAAACCATTCTGTGGCTCTGTGAAAATAAATGACGAGTATTCCAGGGGTATTTAGGAATCTCACATAAACATCCACTGATCATTATGGCAGTTTCAGTGCTGCTCTGTGACACATCAACTGCAGCACCTCTTTATGTGGCTGCTCTCAGGTGCTGGGCTGGCAGGGGAGTCTCTGAAAACAATGCCAAGGGTTGAGATTTTCAAAAGCAGCACTGAGGAAAAGGAAAAAAAAATTAAGAGAAAAAACAAACAAACAAACAGAAAAAACCACCCTTCCCTTTAAGTTAACAGAAGAGGAGCTCTCAGAAACCCTGCACTTCCTCATGTCACCCATTTCACAGTGCTGAGACAGGCACAGCCGTGCTGCCCCCTCACCCCCAGGACTGACCCCCACCCCAATCACACAGGGAGAGAGCCCAGGGGACCCCCAGGACCATCCCCAGAGGGTTGCAGCTGCCCAGAAGAGCTGAGGGCTAACCCTGTGCACTTTCACCACAGCCATCCATGACACAAACACAACCATCCATCCGTCCATCCACCCAGACAACACGTGGCAAAAGCAAACACAGCAGCTCACAGCCTGTCCCTGTCACTGCCTCTCCCAGCAGGGCCATTCCCCCCCTTGCTGGGATGTTTCCAGCCCAGGGACACGGCGTGTGCCAGCAGTGAAGAGCCCTGGGAGCAGCTCGTGCGCTGATGCCGCCCGGTTTCCATGGAGGGCACACGGAGCACCCAGGAACACGTCAGCCTGGAGCAGTGCTGGGCCCCCACAGCAGGCACAGGGCAGATGGTAACGGCTGTGGGTTCCAAGAACCCTAAAACACTCGCAGCAGGAGGCAGTCTGGCTCAGGGGCACGTCACAGGTCTCACGCCGTGTCACCACACAAGCGCATCAACAAACCACTGCCCAACCTCCGGCCTCCTGCCTTCCCCAGGCACTCAGATGTACCTGCTGCTCTCATGGCTTGCTCAGCACCCTGCCAGCTCATTTTCCTCCTGCACCCTCCCATTGAAGGGAAAGGAAGTTTTAAGACAATCTTTCCACGCAGCCACCCCAGCACAGGCACAGTCTGGTGAAACCCATCCATGGCCAAGCAACGAAGTCATGGGAGAAAAGCTGTCCTACAGGATCCAGAGTGGGGCCATCCCAGCTCCAGCAGCTGTTTAGGGCTAGGGGAGCTCTGTGGGACTATAAAGAGCACTGGGGCTCTGAGGGCTCAACACTTCAGTGATGCTCAGGCCTGGCTATACCACGAGCCCATCCACCCCAACCCTGCACTCCCCACGGCTGCAGACTCTGCTCTTCTGCCTTACAGACCAAAACCTGCCTGTGAGTGAGACCCAAAGCAGCCCAGCAGCACCAACCCCACAGTGGGGGAGCCCTGGGAAAGGGTCTGGGAGGAGAAGTGCTGCTCCTTCCTCCTGTGTGATTAGATCAGCCACTTCTCGCTCTTCACAAATCCACCCCGACCTCCGGTTGTGCAAAGTTTCTGGTGCAGAATCTGCAATTCTGGCTAAAGGAAGAAAAAACAGAAGCTTTAACCATAAACCGTTGCCACATTTCCTGTTGCACCGGGACAGGAGGAAACGAGCTGTGAACAAAACAACAGCTCGGGCACCTCTGCCTGCACCTGAACCTGCAGCTTCCCTGGGTGGAAAACAGGGAAGAGCAACCCCAGCCATCCCTGGGGATCACCTCATGGCCTCACAACAGGACACCCGTGTGGCAGCCTGCACAACCAGCACATCCCATCGTGCCACCCTCCCCTGCAACGGGCAGGCAAGGCTGGAGCTGCCAGGGGGATTCCACACCTGCTCCATCAACAACCTGATGCAGAGCATGGCATGGCTGTGGATGCCAGAGGTTAAGCAGACTGTCAGCTCACTGGCAGTGTTTAAACTCAGCAGGTGAGGGGTTTGCCAGCCCATGTGACACTGCCATAAAGTAACTCCCAGACCTGCAGCGACACAGCTACCCACAGACTGCAGAGCAAAGTCCCAGTGACCTGCACAGGACCCTGCCCACGCCCTCCCCCTGCACACAGGCTCCCTCCCATACCCTACATTATCCCTCTGTTGTAAGAGATGACTCGAGCCCCATCTGGCACTTGGGCTAAAGCTCAGTGGGATAAAGGCTGCCCAGCTCCTGGTGCACAAAGCCCATGGCCCGGGGCTCGGGCAGCCACTGTGCCCACGAGTTCCCCCACACCAACCCCCTCTCTGCGACCCACCACTCAGCTAATGAGCCGTGAGCTTGTGACAGGCCATTATGGAAAACCCACAGGCCCTGGTGATCGTGGTGACACGCTCTCAAAAGAATTCCAAGCCAGGAGAGGCAGCAGCGAAGCCTCCAAGACAGAGATTTCCATTTATCGGTATGCAAGGAGAAACACTCTCCACGTCCAGTCAAAGGGCATCCTCCCCACAGCCTCTCACCCTCCCAAAGTCAACCCCCAACCTAAAAACCTTTCTAAAGCAAGCAAAGGCAGCAGCTCTGCACCATGCTGGGAATAACAACAGCTCTAGGTGGGACCCAGGAGCTCTCTGATGCCACTTCAGCAGTGTGGGTGGATGGTGCCCTCTCCCATGGCTCCACCACAGCCCCAGTTGGCACAGAGGAGCTGTGGTTACAATTTGGATGCACAGCTCAAGAGGTGGAAGACCAGCAGTTCACTGTGTTGGTCTCTGCCATGAGCTTCACCACCAAACCAGACATGGAAAGGCACAGTGGGCAGAAAGTCTGAGTGTGCCCTTCCCTGGGACGCTCCTTGGAGCAAGGGGCGCTGCCCTGCAGCCCCAAACCAGCCTCAGGGACACCATCCCTGCTCCCAGCCAATTCTCCTCACCAGCTATTTAGTTAATGAATTTGAAGAGCAGAGCAGCAGAGATGGAGCTGGCCCAACATCACCACATTCTTGGCATTGACCATCTTATCTCGAGGCAGGAGTGGCCAAGTCCTCCCTGGTGTGCTCAGGCACAGCTCCACCACCATTTACATCAACCATGCTGCGACAACTTTCATTCCCAAAAACACATCCTGAGCTCTCCCTTTGGTTTTTATGTTCAGACAGCAGAGTATTTCAAATATCTCTTCAGAAGGGATTATACAACTCAGGGCACCAACCCTCAGTTCTCCTGCTTATTATGGAAAGATTTGTCCTAAAATATCAGAAAGCAAAGCCTGGAGAGCACATCTGAGCCACAGTTCAGAGAAGCATCACCGTCCTGTGCCCACTATCACACCACAGCACAAAGGACTGGAAATAGAAGAGAATGCTTCAAATTTGAGGCACAAACATGAGAGGCAGCAGCTCAGAACTGTAAATCCAGCTGCAGCAGGGAGTGGTGGCAGCTGGGGGACATTGGGGCCAAGGCAGTCAGCAAAGCTGGGACATCTCTGCTCTCACAGAGCTCTCCATCACTGCTCAACACCCAACACTTCCCCTTCACCACCCACTCCCATGGTTCACAGCACTATACTGGGAAAGGATCCACTGCTCCAGCACAGACAGGAAGAGGAGAGAATCATACAACAGATTTGGACCAAAAATCACCCCAAAAAAATTCTAAATACCCCCAGCATTTCACTCCCTTTGAGAAATTCAGATGAGAGGCTGTGGTTTACTTCGGGGTTCAGAGGAAAAGGCAGATGATAAGAGAGCTGTGCATCTCTAGAGGAGGGGAGAGGGATGGTTGCTGCATTTCTGAGAGGTTAGAGCAAGTGAAGATGGGCTCAGTGTTTTGATTGCCATGGAGATTTCACTTAGAAACCGTTTTTCCTGCCACATCTCTGCTCAGCAGTGAGAGCTGAGAGGGTCCTCACAAGGAGCTGCATCTCAGGGGGAATCTGGGCTGGGCAGGACCCCAGGGATGCACAACCACACCAGGGTCTGTGTGCACAGAGACCCTGGCCCGGGTGGTGGATCAGAGGGATCTGCTGATCCTCAGGAGCAGACACTGGGAACTGGTCACAGCCTTGCAGGGCCAAAAAAAGCTTCTTCACCCCCCCTTCCCAAAGAGATGCCCCAGGACCATCCCTTCAGGCAGACTGTACCTGCCTCCCCCCTGGGAATCACTCTGTGCTCTCTGGAACAGAGACAAGGGGACAAAGGGAGGACCCCAAACCAATCCCTGGGCTCTGGCTCCTCTGCACTGCACCAGGCAGGCAATGCCCACTTTGCCCACCCAACACCAGCTGGTTACCCACGAGCCATCTCATCCAGCCCCTGCTCAGCTTCTGTCCCTCTATTTTCTCTTCCTGGACAGACACTTGCCCCTCTCTCTCCCTGTCTGAGCCAGCTCTCCCAGCAGCCACTGATGCAGGACTCCAAGAGCAATTTTGCAGAGTTTTAAGCAATCAGGCTTCAGGCAGAAGCCACTGAAGCCATTCAGCTGGAGAGGCCTGAAAATGCCAAGTAATGGATCTCCAGGGAGGAGGTCACACGTGAGATCTAAAACGGTTCTCTGCTAATGAAGAGTGATTGCAGTGATGGTTCTGAAAATAAAAAGGAATTACAGCAATCCTGGAAAGAGGCTCTTCAGGTTAATACAGTTATTTCAATCAGAAAATCCAGTTCTGCAATCACAGAGAGCAAATTCCACTCTGCTGTTTTAAGTGACTGGAGACACGAATGTCTCCTCCTACCCCCCACATTTCCTCCACAGAGATGTTTCCTGTGTCTTTCAAGACATGTATCCCTAAGTTATCCACATTTAGCTTCCTCCTGCCCCGTGCAGGGCATGCCTGTGGGTTGATGGGTGCCACACTGTGCATCCTGGGTTCAGGAATCATTCCTGGGCATCTAAAGAGGGGCAAACATCACCACTGCCAAACACACCCATCAGGTTAACTCACTTCTGGGTCTAAGCTGGTGTCTTCTGGCCGTGGGCAGGAGCAGGGACCATTCTTGGGGAAAAACAAAGTTGTTGCCACAAGCAGCTCTTGCCAGTGGTGGAAATGTTCCAGGTTCAATAATATCACTTAATTAAGGTGAAAAGAGGGGGGGACAGGGAGTGATTCAAAGCCCATTTGAGATGTCCACCACCTCCTCCTCCTGCAGGATGTGCACCACCACCAACCCCCAGGATGCCACGAACCCCCCAAAACCTTCTTCCCCCGAGGCCTGACGGTGCTTTCCACCTCCAGCCTGAGACACACGAGGCCCCATCTCCACACGTTACACAACACCAGTTGGTTTTAAGCAGCACATTTTGTGTGGTTGTGTGTTTTTTTTTCTCTCTTTCCACTCACAGGAACCATTTCCTCCCCATAACACCAAACCCCCGAAAGGCTCCATCTTCTCTGCCGCCCACGCCGGTCACATCCAGGCAAGGGAGCTGGGAAAAAAAAAAGGGGCTGCAGCAGCTCCAAATCCCTCTGGGAGGGAGAGCTCCTGAGCACCAACAGCACAACAGGACTGGTTTCCAAAGGGTACCCAGGGATCTGCAGTGCCCTGGCTCAAACAGAGCAGCACTGGCTGCACCAGCACCCCGATCTCTTACATCTCCTACACAGATGAATCATCAAATGACATTTAAAAACCAGCAGTAAGTGTCGGTTAATCATAGTGAAAGGGAGCTGCTGGCCAGCAGGGAATATCCCACCTTAAACCCAAGGGAGTGTTTCCTCAGAGAAATCCAAATTCCCAGTAGACTGAAGCTCTCCCCCAGAGCAGCCCCTCCTTCCCAGGGAGAGAAGGGGAGAGCCCTGGGATTGCAGGAGGCTGAACCCCAAAGCACCTGCTCAGGATTGCTGCTGTGCAGCTTCGGGTGCAAATGCAGCAGAGCATGAACAGGGGGGAATTTTAAGTGAAAAAAGCTGCTCCCTGGGCCAGATTTGACCTCTGGGTGCTGCAGGGCTCTCGTTGTGGTGTGAAACCCCCACTTCCGCAGCAGCACCTTCTCCTTTTATGCTCAGCTCTGGTTGAGGCCCTGAAGTTTATGACAGGGATTTTTAATTCTACTTAAATAAACGCTTAAAACCCACGAAGCAGCCTTGTCAATGTTACTGAGGCAGAAATCTCACCCTGGGGTGAAACACTGCCCAGCCAAACCCCTCTCTTCCTTCCCCAAGGCAGGGGCACATGGCCCCCAGGAGCCCAGAGAACGACCACATTCATCACTGTGTTAATAAGTTCACAGATTAATTTAGTCCTGAACTTTCCCATCTCCCCATCCGCAATTTTCAGCAATGCTGCAGATTTTGCGAGGCCAAACCACAGGTCCCTGGCCAGGAGCCTGACCCATGGATGACAGCTGGCAGGGCTGCTACAGGATTTCACCTAACGCTGGGGAAAAAAAAAAAAAAAAAATCACATTTAAAGTCGGCTCCTCCAGCGTGAATCCCCCGGGGAAGGGGGAAACCCGGCTTGTAAAGGATGAGATGGCTGAGGAAAACCTGCAGCACCGCAGACCCCCCTGCACAGGAGAGGGAAGAGCCCTCCGGCAGCTCTGCCCTGACTCCAGCACAGGCTCATTTTGGCAGCACCCGCAGCCAAACGTGCGGGAACACCGAAATCCCCCTCCTCCGGTGTCCCCCCCCTCTCCCAGCACATCCCTCCTCACTAGTTCTGAGCTGTTACCTTGGCAGGGACCTTGCTCTGCGCGCTGCGGAAAAAAGAGGTTTTTGCCGTGAAAAAGCAATCCTCGAGGTCTTCATCCAAACTGCAGTACCCGCTGCTCATGCTGCTGCCGATGGTCATGGAAGCCCGGCAGAGGTGAGAGGCTGAGGGCGCACGGGGGTCGCCGGGGGGCTCGGGGGGCCGGCGACCATCGGGGTCCCCGCTGCGAGCCCGCGCTCACATCCTCGGCTCGCCGGCGCTTTATCTGCAGCAGCAGCTCCTTCTGCTCATCCTCCCGAGCAAGCCGAGCTATTCCTCTTTAACAGGCAGCCGTGCCGGGTAACCCTTCCCTTCCCTCTCCTCCTCCTCCTCCTCCACCCGCCTCCCTGCGCAGCGGCGCTGGGGCAGCATGGAAGGGGGGCAGAGCTGCAGGTTGGCTCCCGGAGCCCCGCTCCGCTCGCTGCCCCGCGGGCTGGTCCCCGCGGGTGCCCGAGCAGCATCGCCTCGCCCTCGCCTCCCCTTCCTGCCCCTCGCCTCGCTCGGCGCAGCCCCGGCCACTTCCTCTTGCAGAATTTCTCACCCTGCTTCCAGCCGAGGTGCTGGGCACTGCCCGGCCCCTTGGGAACCCCCCTGGCACCACCTTGGTGGACCCAAAACACATCGCCAGGGCGGGATGGATGCTGCTCCGTCCCTGTCAGCTGCCGGGGCATCACCTCTCTTTGGGAATCAAGGCCAGGCTGGATCAAAAGGTGGTGGGGAAGAGGGGGAGATTAGTGAGGATGCAACCTGAGGCCCTCCTCGGGGTCCCAGAGACCCCTGGCCATCACAGTGCAGGAGGTACCGGGTGCCTCTCTGCTCTGCAGATAATTTTAGAGCAGCAGGAGCAATTTCAGCAGCACTGGTACCCAGATGAGGCAGCTTTGAGTGTAGACCAGGAAAAAGCCTTTCAGCCCCCGGGTCCTGTTTGCAAGAAGCTCCAGACTGATGAAAATGCCGTGTTGGCCTTGGAAAGAGGCTCAGAAGAATAACATCATCCCTGCTCCCCTCTCCCAGCCCTGCAGGGACCCAGCTCAGCGCTGCCTGCTCCATCCCCTCCAGAGCTGCCACCATCCCATCAATACCCTGTGATTTACCCAGCAGCTTCTAAAGCAGCTGTGACCTTCCTGCTTGGTGAAGATCACCGGTGTTTCTGGAGGGGAACAGCTCTGCTCCCCACAGGCTTTTCCTCCTCCCTCGGCAGGGGCTCCTGAGAGGGGCTGTGCATCCATGGGGAGCACATCCCAGCACAGGCTCTCCTCACCCAGCTGAAAACACACATTTGTGAGCAAGGAGAGGGGACTGAAGGAAAGCCTGACATGCTGTGTTGTAAAAGACTCTGCTTAGGCAATGCAGTAATAATGTACGTGCTGAGAATTCTTCACCACACTTCAGAAACGGAGGAGGGGACAAGGCCTGAGGGTACAGAAAGGTTTGGTTTGGAAAGGGACCTTAAAGTTCATCTCATTCCACCCCCTGCCATGGGCAGGGATACCTTCCACTAGACCAGGCTGCTCTGAGCCCTGGCCTTGAACACTTCCAGGGATAGGGAATCCACAACTTTTCTGGGCAACCTGTGCCAGGGCCTCACCACCCTCCCAGGGAAGAATTTCTTCCCAGTGCCTAAGCTAAACTTGCTCCTCCAACTGGTCCAAAAGGACTCCAAGGCCTTCACAGCCACCACCCAGCACAAAAACCTCTTCCCCTCTCGATAGGTTGCAGATGGTGCTCCAAACCCTTCCATCTGTATCTGCTGGTTGAAGGACTTAAATTACTCCAAGCCTTTGACAGCTCCGTGCCCCACTGCCAGCAGCATCCCAGGAATACGAACTGAGATGTGCATGGCAAAAGACTGGAGGGAGGAGGCAACATCTGCATCTCAAAAAGAGGAAGGCAAGAATCCAAGTGGCTTATTTGCAAAGCAACTGGTAACAGCGTGGAATAAATAAGCCATGCTCTCAGCAGCACAGTCCTCCTGCAGCAGCACAACCCCCTCTGCTCCACAGGGATATATTTAGAGGAGAAAGAGGCTTAAATTGAGCATGTGCAACACAAGCAGAAAGTGAGTGTTGGGCTGATGATCAGCACTGGTGTCTCCTATGAAGCCCTAGCCCCAGGAGTTTCACAGGGGAACCAAGGTGCAGCCCCATGCTAAGCTGGGTGCTCTCCCTCTGCATTCCTCCATGGGATTCTCCAAGAAACCCTCACTTTTCCATTGCAGTCCATCTGTGTGGGAGATCAGCTCCATTAAAAAAAAAAAACCAACCAAGCCAAATAAACCCAAGTAATTTTGGCCTGTTGGTCCAGCAGCAGCTCAATCATTCCCTGCATCTCAGCCCCTCAAAAACCCATCCACCAGTGACCTGCAGCAGTTCTCAGGTGGGAAGTACATGACCAGTTCTGCCAAACCCAGGGACCAAACTCCTGGTGCTGCCAACACCAGCTGAGGTTTTTGCCAGCTAAGTCTGGATGTCAGCTGGGCAGGCTGATCCCCGACCCAAATGTAACACACTCTTAAGTACTTTACTGCATCAAAGCCCAAATTATTAATGCCTGGTATTACAAGGTAACAGCATTAAATATGTGATATTAAAGTAGTTATTTCTCCAATGCTTCCAGCTTGCTTAATTTTGATAATACTATTTAATGACTTCCAACTATGCCAGCTATTAATTTTTCCTATGTTTTCAGTGTGCAATCCTCTTCCCCTCCTGCCAGCATATTCAGGCATCCTGTTAGCCTCCTACTGGAACACTGACACTGCTTTCCCTCCATCCTCCTCCTTTCCAGCAGCAAAACCTGCCTGGCCAACAGAAACACTCCAGGAACGTGGCTGTGTGCTCAGCTTTATGGGTTTAGATCGAGTAAACACGATTTTCCCCTGATTATCCATTATGCATAAAGGAGAACGAAGCTGTATTGCACTGATTTACCCTCATTAACCCTCAAACCAGCCCCCACACACCTCCATCTTCCCCCAGCACAGGCAAGAAGGCTCCATCCAGCACTTTGCTGCTTTGAGGTACCAGGGCCTTGGGACTGGGTTTATGGATTTCTGTTTGCTGCTGGAATTGGAGAGACAATTTTGTTTCCTGGGCACAAAATGCTTCTCCCCCCCCTCTCTGGGATCCCAGCAGAGCCATGTCAGAGTGATGGATTGCCACTGAGCATGGGCTCTGTGTTTGTTATTAGGCCCATCAATAACCCCGGCTGGTGTTATCTCCCTGAAGATGAAACAAGCCTTCCTCATTTTCCTGAGAGCCAGGCTTTTCTCATGCTGCTGGGGGAAGCCCAACAACACCCAACACAAATCTGGCTTCACTTCCCTATACAAACACCTCAAGGTTCAGTGGGGAACCCACTCTGAGCCCCTCTGTAACACGTTACTTAGAAAATAAATCCCATCACACTTCGGATCCCTCCTGACCAGTTTATTCTGAGCAGCACCTTCCTAGCCACATGTCAGCCAGACCAAGCCCAGCAGACCTTGCACAGCAAAGGATGGATGGAAACCAAACCCCACACACCCAAGAGAAACCCCGTGTTGCCTTTGGAAAAGCACACATTTCCATCACCAGTTCTGCACGAGCACGTCGAGGCCCTCCACAAAGAGGGATATAAACACAGGGTTACAGTGAAAGTGAAAACACAGAATCACAGGACCATTAAGATTGCAAAAGGCTTCCAAGATCATCCAGTCCAACCTTCAGCCAAGTACCCTCATGCCCACTAAAGCAGATTGTGAAGTGCCACATCTCCTCATTCTTTGAACGCTTCCAGGGAAGGAGACTCCACCACTTCCCCCGGGGGGAGCTGTTCCAAACACTTTAAAAAAGAACACACAGAGACTGAAAAGGTTCGGTTTCCAAGTCAAATCCACTCCAGGCAGGTTTCTAAGCGGTGCCTTAAGCTCCCAGCATGAAGTATCTTGCATCTCACGTGGAGTGAGTCTCTGCTCCCTGCAGCCTGTTCCGCCCACGCTGGCTCCCAGGACACTGCGGCACAGACACTGCGGGACCCAGGGGGGATTAAAGCCAACAGCTAAGCCTTCCGGAGTAACCCCGGGATTACTGCACTTCCCTAACGCAGATTGAAGAGTCTCGACCCCCTGGGACTACTGAAACTCTTAAAACGAGGCCATCAGACAGAACTCCTGGTGAAAAACGCGCCTTTGCCCCGCTGGTTTTCAAGCGCTTTGCACCCGGGGCTGGGACAAAATTTAATGCCAGTTGGTGCTCCCTTGCAGGCACAGGGACATGAACTGTGTGACAAGGGGGCTGGTGACCCCTTAAGGGCACTGGGGCACGGCCAGGCTGCAGAATGGGGGGACTCAACATTCCTGCTCCTCTCCTGTCCACTCCAGGCAGAACGGGAGCATCTTAAACACAACCAAACTCCACAAACACCTTTGCAGGGATGGAGATGCCCACAGACCCAACCTCCAGTCCACCAGATCACACCCACCCAGGCAGGGCACGTGGGCAGGGTGTTTACAGCCCACCAGTGATGCTGCCCTGGGGTGTGAGCTCCGACAAGCCCTTCCCTCCTGGAAAACCCTTTGGCAGCAAGGCATCAGCTCTCTGGGAGGAGATGCCACAGGTCGCCACGAGGCTGTGCCCCCCACCCCAGAGCCCCCTCCCTGTCGTACCTGGCTGCAGGGTGGCAGCAGGGTGCTCTCAGGGGACAGCTGGCTCTGGCACGGCCCCGGCCGGCGGCAATCCAGCTGGATGAGGCTGCGGCACTCCTGGTGACACGTGTATCTGCAGTCTGCAGGGAGACAAGGAGAAGGTGAGGCACCCAGGCCTGCAGGCTGTGATTGAGGGGTGGGGGGGGTAACCCCAGGAAGGGGCTGGATTCCAGCTGGAGGGCACAGAGATGCTCGTGGGCACCAGCACAGTCCGTTCAGAGTCCCCACTCTGGGGGGGAAAAGGTACCAAAATACCTCACCCAGAGCAGACTTTGCTCCCCTGCCCTCTCCCCAGCCTGTGTTCCTTGCTGCAACACAGCAGCATGAGCCACATTCCTGCCACTTTCCCACTGCCTTTCCCCAGACCTGCTGGCACAGTATGGAAAATGCCCCAATCCCACCAAACCAGAGGGCACCAACTCCCCAGCTCTGCTCCTGGGAGGTGTCTCGCAAAACATCTGGACCAAAAGCCTGACCACTGCACAGGATCCCCACCAGGAGGGAAGAAACGTCTTTGTACGAGATGAAAGTCAAAGTATTTAAGGTCACTAAATGTCATAGAATCATAGAATGGTTTGGGTTGGAAGGGACCTTAAAGAACATCTCATTGCACCTCCTGCCATGGGCAAGGGACACCTTCCACCAGCCCAGGTTGCTCCAAGCCCCTTCCAACCTGAACCTGGACAATTCCAGGGCTGGGGCAGCCACAGCTTCTCTGGGCAACCTGTGCCAGGTCCTAAACATGAACACTGCAAGGACCAGTTACAGTGACCAAGGCACAGATCTACCTCCAGTCTGCCAGAAATCCACCCCTGGAGAGGGCAGGGACACATCCCAGCCGGAGCAGAGGCCCTGACCTCCTGTCCCAGGTGCAGTAATGCATTTGCACAGCGGTTTTTTTGGCTGCTGACCCAATGTCAGACATTAACCAGTTCAAGGAAGGAATTGCACAGACACTGCTGAGCCCAGGTTTAACCCCTTCAGGCACAGGGTCCTGCTTGCCCACGGCTCCAGAGGGGCAGCATTTTTCACAGACAGACAGCTCCCTTCACCAGTTATCCCACACTCATGGCCATCACTCCCCCAGCCCTTTCCCTCAAAGCCCCAGCTCCTCCAAACCCACCTGACTGCAGCAAACAACCTCCTTCCACTTTAACGGCCCATCAGAGCCTTTTAATTTTTAACTGCCGTTCAAACAGCATTAAATTTACTTTTACACTACCCAAAATTCCAGAGAGGTCACCAACCAGAAAAATATCAATTAAAAAAAAAATCCCAAAACCAAGGCAAGAGGGTTCACTCCACAGAGGGATTTGAGTGCCTGTCCCTGCACCTGCCCTGTGACCCCACTCTGAACCATCAAGCTTCAATTTTAAATACCCTTCTTTTTTTGCTTTTCTTTTTTTTTTTTTCCCTTTTTTCCCTTTTTCCTTTAGCATTTGGGTCATTGGTTTTGAATATCTGGGCCTTGCAGGAAAGCGAAGGAATATCCCATGTCTGCTGTGGAAACAGTGATTTCTGCACAGCTCTGGTGAATACTCTAATGCCCCAGAATGAATGAGAGGAGCTGAAGCACTGCTGGGAGCTGATGCCTGAGGGGGGAAACATCAATCTCCAGGGAAAAGAGGGAAATCATTTATCATTTAACATTCATCTGGCGTGAGCTGTCTATCATTCCCCTATTCCAAGTCAGTTGTCTCGAGTGAGCCTGGGGGAAGAGCAGGGAGACTTGCCTTTTTTTTTTTTTTTTTAATTAGAGATAAGCTGCAGTTACACAGTAATTTAATGCATGACCTTTTGAGCAACTGGAACAGCCTTTTAATAGGGGACATTTGCCAAGTCTTTGCTGGAGGTGCCAATAGGAGAATGCTCCAGCTGTGGGTTCACCTGAGCATCTGGCACCAGAACATCCCTCCTGCCTGTGTGGCCCCAGATTTTCACATTTTAGGGAGCTGCCTCCTGCTCTTTCAGACCTCCTGGAGTGGGAAGAGCCTTCCCAGCAAAGGGGTAAAGGCAATGAGAACATGACACACATAACCTGGACCACAGAAATGCCAGTTCCCAGGCCCAGCTCCGGATCAGGCCCATTGTGGCCAGGCATTTCTGTAAGGGATTAAAGTGTGACACCTCCTTAGTCACCATCACCTATTAACAGACCTAATCATCCCATATCCAGCAGGGAGCACTAATTTTAGAAACCCAGCACAGCTTTAGGAAGCAGCCACGTGACAGGTTTGCCAAGAAGAGCAGGATGCCTCCACTTACACTTGGAGATAATTTCCATTCCAGTCAAACAAAGGAACACTTGGAAATGTAGTGGTTTTTTTTTAAAAAATATTAATCTGATCACGATACTGGGAAAAACTTGGGTGGCTGAAGGGAATTTCCCTTTCTCCACAGATTAAAGTCTCTCAGGGGGATTAAGCTGGATGGAGTAAACCAGCCCAATACAGATGCTCATCTCAATGCGTAAACAAAGGGCTGCAGTCATAGAAGGGTTTGGGTTGGAAGGGACCTTAAAGATCATCCAGTCCCACCCCCTCCTATGTGCAGGGACACCTTCCACCAGCCCAGGTTGCTCCAAGCCCCATCCAACCTGGCCTTGGACACTTCCAGGGATGGGGCAGCCACAGCTTCTCTGGGCAACCTGTGCCAGGGCCTCCCCACTCTCACAGGGAACAATTTCTCCAGTCATCCTGTCCAGCCCCATCCTCCCAACCCCCTCTCCAGGACTCCACAGACCCCCTGGGGCACCTTTCAATTCGCCCCATCCCATGTGGAAATGGAAACAAAAGGAGAAAGGGGGCTCTGCTGGAAGGGGGAAATGTGGCAGAAGGGAGATTTCTTCCATTCAAACTCTGGAATCCTTCAGGGGCTCACACACACATCACACACACACCTTCCAGTGCAGGCTACACCCGAGGTGTGATTTTGCTGGGTGCCTCTGCCCACACCCCACGTCACTGGGGTGACCACAGTGACGGCAGCAGGATGTGGCCCTGTGACACCAGAGAGTGGGCAGGCGGCTCCTCCTGCTCTGGGGGGACAGGGCAGGACCTGTGGCACCCCCACAACCATCAGCACTCACAGAGCAGGAGCGGGGCAGGGGCTCAGTTCTGCTGCAAAGCACGTTCTGACACCCCCACGGCGCTGACCCAGCCGGCTTTAGGTCCAAACCAGATGGTTTGGGTTCATTTGTTTGCAAACACAGGCAAAGCCCAAGGGTGTGTTTCTGTTTGTCCAGAGCAGCCAAGGCCCCCTGGGTGACAGCCACCCCTCTGTGAGGTCCCTGCACCACTGCAGCATCTGCAGCACAAACCCAGCTGCTGCCAGATGCTCTTGAGCCTTTTTTTTGCTAAAAGGCCAATTTTCCTTTGGAGTGGCAAGTGGGGCAGCGCCAATTCCCTGTGCTTCTGCCAGGGCAGGGCTGAAAAAGGAGCCAGAGCAGAGGTTGAAGCCTCCTGGTGTCACAGATGTGGTGGCAGGAGATCACACCTGCCAGGCAGGACCCCTGCAGCTCTCCAGTGCCACAAGAGACTCTAAGATCACCCCAAAGAGCAGCAGAAAACCTGCACCCAGCCAATTCCACCCCAAACCCACACCACCACCTACCTCTGAGCAGCAGGACCTCCCTGCTCTGCCTCCTGGGCGGCCGCAGCCCCTCGGACCAAGACTTGGACTTGGGCAAGTGCCTGAAGAGCTTGCGAATTCTCTTTGTTAGGAGCCCAAAGCAAGTGGCTGCTCCCGCTTTCCCTCCTGTCATCCTCGGGAGAGGAGACCCAGAGCTCTCCAGGCACACAGAGAGCGTGCTGCTTCCACGAGAGGCCCTTTCTCCCACGGAGATAAACCCCTGACATGGCCCATTCACAACCTGCTGCCGTTCGAGGGGGTTATTTATTTATTTTTCTGAGCAACGAGGCAACGCCGCGGCTCTCGGAGCTTTGTGCATCTCCGGGCTCGTCCTGTAAGCCGTGGAAAACTTTCTATTTCTGGGGCTTTTTGCTTGATAAGATAAAATAACCCAACGGAAGAGATTAGAGAGAGAAAGCGCAGGACCCGGCCGTGAGCTGGGAGGTCTCTTCCCGGCATCCTCTCTTCGCTTTGCTGCTTTTCCCTGCAGTCTTTTAAACTTTTAGGGGGGGGGGGGCAAAAAAAAAAAAAGGCCTCAGTGTTTAAACAGAGGTTAAAGAAATGCACTGAGATGAACAACATTCATAGTACTGAAACTGTATTTATAATGTTGATTTAAACTCTGCACACAGCAAAGTTTTCTAGATTCTTTCAGAGCACCAGGAAAAATCACAGCATTATAAAAAAGAGGGAGTGTGACCTTTTACACAGACAGACAGTGCTAGGACAAGGGGAGTGGTTTTAAACTAAAAGAGGGGAGATTTAGATTAGATATTAGGAAGGAATTCTTCCCTGGGAGGGTGGGGAGGCCCTGGCACAGGTTGCCCAGAGAAGCTGTGGCTGCCCCAGCCCTGGAAGTGTCCAAGGCCAGGTTGGACGGGGTTTGGAGCACCCTGGGACAGTGGAAGGTGTCCCTTGCCCATGGCAAGGGGTGGCACTGGATGGACTTTAAGGTCCCTTCCAAGCCTAAGCATTCTGTGATCTATCAGTTACAACAATATCAGGTGTCAAGCGATGGGGTGGGACATTAACATCAGTTTAACAACACACTTGAAATCTGCTACTTTGTACCCACTACACCATGACCGTCCCCTCTCTGCTCAGGACTTCTCTCAGGAGCAGACCCGTTTCCAGTGTCCAGCTCCCTGCACACAACACGCTCTTACTTTTACTCAGGGACTAACAAAGATGGAATTTAACTAATCCTAGAAATCACACCAAGCATAAGCAGTGAGTTATCACAGAGGGCTTTCTTATTCACCCAGACAGCATCTCTGCAGCTACAGATATCCCTCCTTCCTACATGGAGACCAGTGAACCCAGCTACACACACTGGGCCAGGGATGAAGCAGAGGGGGAAAAGAGACAACCCAAAAACAAACCTGCACGGCAAGAGCTGGAGCCTCGGCCTCTGCGTCTCTCCATAAATCCTTCCTAAGGCACTGCACTGGACTGCAGCATGAAACATGACCCTAAAAGACCTGAGCTACCCCAGGATCCTGCCACACTGCTCTGGGCAGGTCACCATCCCATCCCACAGCTCCATCTCCTCCCAGGGAAGCGAACGCCCTGCCTGGGGGAGCCGCAGCGGGGTGGGAGCCACCCCAGCACCCCACCCCAAACTCACCCAACCCCAGCAGCACCCGCCTGGCAAACGCCATCCCCACCTGCCCGAGTCACCTGGCAGCAGGACAAGCCTCTGGAATCTGTCTGGATCAGCTAAATGGAACAGAAATGCAAAGTACTGTGGGTCCTGTACTGTTGGCAATTATTATTTACAGTGGCAAGACCAGAGACACGACTGCGTGTGGGAGGACGTGGTGGAGGAAGAGACATGAAAAACCACCGTGTCCTTCAGAGTTCCAGTGGTGTGAGCAGAACCTCATCCCAGCCAGGCTGAGCTCGTTAAAGAACTCGTTATCTTAAGCAAACATACTTGGGAACAAATAACATTGGAACAGTAGCTTGCTCTACAAATTAGAAGGAGAAATGGAGTTTTACCAACTCCCTCCTTGAGGAAACAGGGACTGATTCAGCCCAGAACCTGAACACAGAAGGAGCTGCTCTGGGAGACTGAGGGTGGCTTCAGACCAGAGGCATAAACCCAGCTGGACGCTGAGGTGCTTCACTGAACCGGATCGTGTCGCAAGACCTACAGATCAAAAGCTGCTTCAGGTGCAACTGCATTTGCCACTGAGAACATCAGCTGCTGGACATGCTCCAAGGTTTCCCCCGAGGCAGTGCCTCACAGCCAGCCTTCCCACAGGGAAGCACGGAGACCTGCAGTGAATTTCTTGCAAAGAAGCACTTTCAGCCAATAATGCCCTGTTTTGGTAACACCCTGGTCATCAGAGACACCGAGATTCAGGGAAGCACTTGAGCCACCTCCCAAACCTGACCCATCACTGCCCATCAGTGTCCACCCTTCCCATCAGGAAGCTGCTGCAGTGCCAAGCCCAGCCCGGTTTCTCTGCTGTCCCAAAGCCCAATAAAACACACAGAGGGCTTTGAAGCTGCCTTAGTCACCACGACACAACTGCACCCGCCCCAGCAGAACACACCAAAAACCCCCCTGGCAAAGATGCACCTCTGCAACCTGCCCATCCAGCCCCCTTCTCCCAGCTGCTCCTCAGCCAGGAAAAGCTGCTGGCAGTGGGACAGGCACATTTGCACTCCGACACTGAGATTATTTACTTTAATACTGACTCAGGCTTTGAAAGGTGCCAGCAGCACAAAGCCACCTGCATCAGACAGGAGAGATTCAAGGCACAGCATAAAATGGCACAGCTACTGCTCTTGCCCAAGTGCATTCCCTCCACCACTGGAAACAAGGATTTTTAAGGAATGCCAGCAGGATGGCTCGGGGCAGTCACTCCCAAACTCCCAGCTTCCCATCCCTTCACGTTGATGCCAGTGGGAGCAGCATGCTGGATGTCTGTCACATGTGGTGGGGACTCCAGCACCTCCCTGGGCAGCCCCTTCCAATGCCTGACAGTCCTTTCCATGGAGAAACTCCTCATGTCCAATCTGATCCTCTCCTGGCACAGCTTGAGGCCATTCCATCTCCTCCTGTCCCTGTTCCCTGGGAGCAGAACCCGACCCCCTCTGGCTCCCCTCTCCTATCAGGGAGTTGTAGAGAGTGAGAAGTTCCCCTCTGAGCCTCTTATTCTCCAACCTGAACAATAAATAATATTAAACAACAATAAATTAATAAATACCACGTTCCCATTTTACTAAATGCAACCAGATCTGATAGAAATAAAAATAGGCCAGAACTGTACAAACAAAACCCCAAGTATCCTCAGGCTGCAAGTCAAAAGCAAACAAGCAGCAGCTCTGCATCAGAAGAAAAAGAAATATTCACCAAGGGAGGAGAGCACACCCCGTCTGCAGCTCGCGGGCATTTTTAATGGGAATCACTATTGGGATGACAGGGAATCCAGATGATGTTAAGAGTGTCCCTCTCCCCCATCCTGGTTGTTTAGGGAGTTTTTTTTGAGGCAGAACTACTCCCACAGTCTGAATAATTCTCTGAAATGAAAAGGGAAATAGAGCTATTTAAGATCTGTTTCAATTTAACTATGGAAAACATCCTGCCAGAGGACAAGTCCCTCAAAACAACTATTTATAGTGTTTTGCAACGCCACGAAATTCTGTGAATTTGTATTTTAGGTCAGGGTTCCAAAGCACACAGCCCAGTACCTCATCTTGCACCTGAGCTCCGGGACAGGTCTCCAGGAAAGACAAAAGCCCAGACAAAGTTTGTTTGCCTTCCAATAAACCTTATTTTTATTAAACGTGCCATTTCTTTAAGCACAGCCATTCACACGTTTGCTCCAGTGCACCAGACACAGCTGAGCTGCCGCCCCCAAGGTGATAATCTGGCCCTTACCGGGCTTTGAGGGAGTTAATCAGGAACAGCAGGCAGAAAGCAAAGGTGCACCCAAGAAAACAGATTTACATCGTCCTCATTCAAACAAACGCCCCACTCGGCGAGTTCCCCGGCCCCGGCGTGTCCCCGTGTCACGTTGTGGGGACGGCTGGGTTACATTTAATTACCAGCAGTCAGGGCTAAACCCTTAATGCGATGCAGCAGGGCCATATGGTGCGACTGTCGCTCCCAATTGCCCTTCATCCCAAACGGCACCAGGAGGCATCTGCGAGAGCCCTGCTCGCACCGCGCCATGCAAATCACCACCAGAAACATTTAATTGATTCATAATCTAAGGAAAGCCAAGCGTAAGGACCAGAACTGGCTGAGCGAGGCTCTAATTGCCCCGGTGAGGCTGGTGGTGCTGCAGCACGTGCCCGGCATGAACCCCCCCAAAACAAACCCAAAAATGAGCTACAACGCCTCCTCCGGACAGCCCTGAGCTCACGGTGAGACACGGATCGTTCCCTAATTACCACCAGCACCAACTACTTGCCCTCCACACCGACATTTAAAGGTATCCTCATGCAGGTACAGGTGGTTTTTTATGAATGGCATCAGCACTAACAACTTTTGCAAAAATCAAGAGGCTCAGCTGACCCAGACCAGCAAGTTTTCAAGTCCCTCAAGCCCAAGTGCTGCACTTCAGCTCTGTCCTGAAAGAGAAATTTCCCTCCAGCCTGAGGGACCGAGCTGGAGAGGAGCAGTTCCACGGCCAGCAGAGAGCACAGCACACGCTACCGAGTTATCCCTGACACGGGTCTGCTCAAACCTTCTCGTTTCCCCCCCCCTGCAATAACTAACACTGGTCACACCTTTCCAGGGACCCAGAGCAGCACCCCAGGACATAGGACATGGCCCTGACTGGGTCACCTCGTTCGGGCCCTCCTTCCATCCCACAAGATGGAAAGATGAATCTCTCCTGTCTAACACGAACACTGGCACAGCACTCATCTCACACGAGACGGGCACCTCACTGGCAGGAACACTCTTTCCCCTGGAGTTTGGGCAAAGCCTCAGGCAAATTTAGTCATTCCAGAGGACTTTACCCCTCACCACAAAGCTTTACAAACACCAACCCTCCCTGCCCGCCGAGATGCCAACCCCGCCCATGAGCTGACCATCTCCTCTTTCCTGGAAAAGCTTCCCTTCCCAAACCCACCCGGCAGCTCCGCGCCCACCGCCCGCACCCAGAGACCCCCTCCAGGTCCCTCCCGGACACCCAACCCACCCGGGGAAGGCGGGGGGACCCGGAGTGGGAGTCTGGGGGGTGCAGAGCTGGGAGAAGGGGAGGGCGAAGGTCCGGGCGGCAGAGTCCGGACAGGAGTGCGGGCAGAGCGAGGGATGCGGGACGGCAGCACCGGGCGGAGATGCGGGCAGGGCAGGGGTGCGGGACAGCCAGGCGAAGGCAGGGAGAAGGCAGGGGACAGGCAGGGGACAGGCAGGGCGCAGGCAGGGCTCGAGCACTCACAGTCGCAGCGCAGGGCGCGCTCCCGCACCGCCTCCCCGCACAGGTCGCACCAGCCGCGGCGCGGGAGGCGGGGGGCGAAGCGGTGGCCGCGGTCTCGCTCGGGGGGGTCCCTCGGAGCCGCGAAGATGCTCCGCACGTCGGGCAGGAGCCGCGGGGCTCCCCCGCGCCGCCGCAGCCGCCGCGCCCCCCGAGCCCCGCAGGGGCTGCCCGGGGTGGGGGCGCCGGGGCCCCGGCGCATCGGGGTGGGCACGGGGGGCGGCAGCGGGCGGGGGCACGGCCCCACGGCAGGAGATGCCATGGGCTCGGAGCGGCGGCAGCGGGGCAGCGCAGGCGCCTGGGACCGGCCTGGAGGGAGGAGACACGGCGGGGGTGGGTGGGGACCGGGATCGGCCCCTGTGGGGCCGTGGGGACCCCCCCGGAGCTTTCGCCCTGGGACCCCCTGTGCGATGCTTCCTCCTCGTGGGATTCCCTCTCCCCGCGGGAATCTCCCCGCAATAGCCTCCCCACCGTGGGAATCCCCGCTCTCAGGGGACCTCTCCCTACTGGACGGGCACTCCTAAGAGGTCTGGAATGTCCCGAGGGGGCTGTTTCTGTGCATCCCCACCTGGGGAGGTCCTGCAGCAAGAAGCGGAGTCAGGGGGGCTTTCCCCAGCGCTGCTGCCGGAGCGCAGCCACTTCCCAGGCTTTGTCCCCACGGGACAAGGCGGATCACGAGTGGGCTGTAAATGCAGCTGGATCACCCCTCTCCCGCTGCAGGGACAGCCGAGGGGAATTATCTCCCCCAGCTGAGGCTCCTGTGGTTGTGGGAGATGGGAAAGGGAAAATTGGTTGTGGCCCAAATTTTGCAGCGGCTCCAGCGCTGCTGCTCAGGGCACAGCCCCGCCCTGGGCAAAGGAGGGTTTGGGGGGCACGGATGAAGGTGGCTGGACCTGCGGCCACTCCAAGTGACTCCTGCCTTTGAGCAGCAGGGCTGGATATCGCAGATGATGTGAAGGTCCCTGTCACCATAACCCCTTCCCCCCCTCGGGGTGGAGCCCAGAGTACAGAGAGGGTGACACATCACCCGGGAGTGGTGCAGGACGAAAGTGGCCCTTCTCTGCTGCTCTCACTCGTACTGGTTTGAAAAATTCAGCCAGAACTGTTTCCAGATTTCTTTGGTTTCCAGGTGAGAGGTGTCTGCAGCAAGCACAGAGCTGGGCTGGGTGAATCTTGGCTTCTGGGCTCATGGGAAGCTGAATTTAGCATCTCCCGTGTACTCCTGAGGATAGGATAAGCCAAGGATATCTAAATCCTTTTCAAGGATTCTAATTTAAAGGATGGATTAAAACACTGGCTCTGAATTACAGCAGACTAGTGCCATAAGCAGCCCCTAGTAAGAGCTTCAAACCGAAGGAGGAATAATGCAGCTTGGAAAATTCCAGCTTTATTCTGTGCTAAGCAGCAAGATTAATTTTTGGAAGGTTTTTTTCTTCCCCATTCAGGATCCTGATTCACTTTCATGCCTCTTCTGCCTGTGCCTGAGTACAGCAGCAGATTTATTACTCAGTAAATTGTTTCACAAAACCTTGGTGTTTTATCCTATGTTCTCCTTAGACTGTTAATTGTATCAGGAATCACCTCCAAGAAAGGAAATTACTTTCCTGAGGGCAAAGGTCTACCTGGCACCTGGCTGGGAATCTGTTAAAGCCATTCTGGACTTCTGTTTTCTCATTGCCATCCTGTGACACAGTTTCAGTCTCCATCCTGCAGCATCAGGGCACATAAATACTAAATAAATGTAACATTTTCTGTCCCCATAGGAAGATGGGGCTCAAACCTGCACAAGAGACCTGTCTTTATCCTTTTCATCTGCAGGTATTCAGCATATGAAGCTCTTTTAGGCCATGGGTTAAAATATTAGGGGAGGGGGGAAAACCCACCCAACTAATTAACATTGGCAGGAAAATTCCCGTTTCATTTGGATTCCAGGAGTCCCTTTTGCAGCTGCTGTGTTACAGCAGTTTAAGCATGACAAGGGCTATTAGCAAAAACTCTTTTTTCTTTTTGCCAAGAAATAAATCCCTTTCTGTGGAAGCCAAACATGTTCCAGGTCAAACTCTCAGCTGGTGCGAGTCAGTGCAGCTCCACTGAATCCAAGGAAGTGCAGCAGGAGACCCTGCCTGGGCTCCCTGCCCTGTTCCTACAGGGAATATCAGTGAATTTGAGCTGGATTAAAAAAATCACGTTCATTAGAAAACCAGGAGGATCCTAGAAAATCATTTGTAGGGGAAAAGCTTTTAAGCGATGGCTCAGTTCCACCTCTCGATGGTAAATAGATGGGTTTGACATTCAGGATGTTGGTTTTTATAATTAAAACACACGAGGAGGTTTGGTGCCAAATTCCACCGGGGAAGGTTTCCTGGGCGGGGGGAGCTCCTGGGCACCCTTGGCGTGTTCCTACAAGAAAGCCAAGCCTGGCACAGCCCTGCAGCTGCTGCTCCTTGTTCCCTTGGTTCCCTTGCTGAGGCTCAGGGCAGCGAGATGTTCAGCTCCAGGGATGCATCGTTTTGCCTTTTATCCCCATGTATTATTTAGGATATTAGGAAGGAATTCCTCCCCTTTAAAAGTGGGAATAATCCCTGAATAAGTAAGAAGAGAAAAAGTCTAGCCTCTTCTTCATCTGTCGTGGTGATAGAGAGAAGCCAGAAAACCACGGAGTCCTTCAAGCACTTTTTAAAATAAAGAGAAATAAAACCCCACTCAGTTGTCTGGTCAAACTTCCAAAGGCTCGAGGTACTCAGGGCTAATGCTGGTGAACGTGCAAAAGTGCTGGGGCAGAGAGGTAGGACACAGAGAGCTCCTCAAACACCAGTGCCCGATGGCTCCCCAAGTGCTGGGATTTCCCAGGGGTGGGAAGTGGTTTCGCTTCAGCAGCTGAACATTCACCACTTCCCTCAAACGCCAGGGGTGGGAGCAGCCCCTCCCAACCTGCAGGGACAAAACCAAAGGCTTTAGGCTAGAGAGGGGTCACCTGGGCACAGGCAATCCCAAACTACAGCTCGAGCCAGGCACTAATCTTTGGACCTGTTCCCGTGTCTTCTGGGATGAGCTCTTCATACAGAAAGCAAACCAAGCTGGTCCTATAAAAACAGGGCTGAGATGAATTCCCAATTTCTTTTTTTTCTTTTGAAACTCTCTGACATTCTGATCTGCATGTTCTTACTGTCGATTTGCATCAAGAGCCATCAAAAAAGGTTGCAGAGAAGGAAAATCAGGGGTTTTCAGCAGTACATGCTGGGTTTACAGAGAGTTTCATACGAAAGGAGAAAGCATCCACTTCTCTGTGGCACTCAGCAGCTGGGCAGCACAGGGAAAAGGCTGGGAAGAGGGTGTGGAAATTACAGAGCCTTACAGAGGATCATGGCTAAACCTCCAAGAAAGATAAACTTTTCTGCTGCCAGACCATGATGTAAATTTGGGGATATTAAAACCCCCACTGAACCAGCCCACGAGTGACTGTGGTGGTGCTCAGCAACAGGCACAGCTCCCACACTGGAGCTCCCAGGGAGACCACCCAGAACCCCCCACTCCCTCCCAGGGGTGTGCCCACATCCTGGTGCAAGGAGCGGGAATCAATCCCTGCCTGGAGCATCTCTGGGTGCTCTCACTCACCGCTCGATGATTCTGTTGTTGAACTGGAGATCACAACTCACTGACCTCATCTGCTCCAGCAGCTCCTGCATCCTGCAGGGACACAACCAGCCCTTTATTCCTGCGCTGCTCAACCCCTGCTTCCCACAGGAGAAGGGCTGGGATGTCCCCAGGGTTCACACCCAGCAGGTCTTGGCACAGAGTTTGCCGGCCCTGTGGACACAGAGCCCTCACCCCATTGCAGGGGGTGAGCAGCAGGAGGTTCTGCTCCTCCCCAAGGAGCTGGGGCTGTCCCCAAAACCCTCTTCCAAAAGACTCACCGAAAAGCCAGCTCCTGGCTCAGATGGACTGGGGAAGGCACGGGAGGAACTGGGGCCAAACTCCATTTCTCCATCTGGAGAAACCTGTCCAGAGCCTGCAGAGATGGAGAGATCTGGCAGCCCCCACAGCAGGGGCTGTCTGGGGGTCTGACCCCGGGGGGATGCAGTGCCTGCCTGGATAAACACCCAGGAGGTGACATCACAACCCAGCACATCCACTTCTCCAGGACAAACAAAATAAAACAACCCCACAGTGCCAGGGGAAAAACAAGATCTCCAGTGTGGGATCAGCCACAAAGAACTGCAGCAAGCTGTTTAGAAACATCCCAGGTGCTCCTGCACCCCGTGGGAGGTGGGAGAGGGGAGCAGGAACATCGTCAGGGAGCAGGGAAAGACTGTGGAGCTGCATCCCTGGCAGGACCCCCTGGACACCTACACCCTGCAGGCAGTCCTGGCACTCCATCATCTCCACACCGCAGGTGCTGATGCGGTTGCTGAGCCTCTTCAGGTGCTTCTTTATCTCACAAACTTTCCTAGAAAGAAAAAAACGACTATAAAGTTCCCAGTCAGTGTTTGGCATCGGTGGGGATCGTTAATTTTTTTACGTGTTTTAACTCTGCACAGCTTTCTGCAGACCTTTCTGGATCCAAGTTAAAATCCTGATGGAAAGCGAGTCACAGCAGTGTTGTAATTACAGTTGCAACTTTGCTAGCAGCCACCACAGCCAGGTTATCCAAACAGCACTAATAGCAAAATAATTAGAGAAAATGCTGCTTGTGAGAGAGACAGCTCAGGCCCATCACTTTTGCCAGCAGCTCTGCACAGGATGGTCCTCTGTGTCCCATGGAGGGCTGAGAATCTACCCAAAAAAGCTCCTTGGTCCTTCACCCAACACCCAACAGGCATATCATGAGTTGTATATTTAAAAGAAAAAATAAAAAAAATTGTTTTGGCTTTAAAAAAACAAAGGAAAGAATATTTCAGGTGAATGATCCACCTCCAGTCCCCAAAAAAAACAGCCACCACACCACAAACCCTGGCAGGCAACAACCCAAAACAGGACAATTAGAACTGAAGTAACAATAAATTAAAAATATCCGAGTTGTGACTCACGATGCTTTCTCCCTAAGGACAGAAAAACAGGTACAAAAATACTCCAGGAAAACATGAAGAAGCTTTTTTCTTTTCTTGCACCATCCTCTTCCCTACTGCCTCCCCCTCCCTGCTCTCTGCTGCTGCCATAGCCGGTGGATTGCCCTCAATCACCGCAGGGTAATTTGCTCTTTGCATTATTCCCCGAGCACCATTTAACAGAATATCATTCCCAGTAAGTAGATCTCTTTGTCTCAATACCAGTTTTGTCCTGATAAAATAAGGAAAGAGCTGCTTGGGCTTGAGCTGCAGGTTTAGGGGCTTTTTTTGAAAATAAACTTTAAATAATAAAGGGGTAGAATACGTGGGTTACTGGAATGCCCCCTTTTCCATCCACACCAAGGTCCCAAATTCAGAGCCCCCAGACCCCCAGAGAGGGCTGGTACCTCATCCTGCTGCCGTGGAGGGTCAGGGCCTCCTGGTACTGCTGGACACAGTCATTCTGGAAAATCGACAGAACCTTCCTGGCCAGGTTCCCTAAATTCATCCTAAAACCAGGGAAAAAATGAGAGAACACTGTTACTTCCTCATGTGTATGAAAATGAACGTCACAGCTCACGTGGCCAGGGACCTAAAGCTGGCTGCTGAATAGAGAAAGAGGGGCTGGATGCTCAGCAATGAATTTTGGATCAGTATTATAGAGAGAACAAGCCCTAGCTGTGATGAAGAGGAGCAGGAGGTTCTGGGGGGAATGCCCAGCTGGGCTGCCATCTCCTCCAGGGCACTTCTGAGTAGTCCTTGCTTTAGAATCAATGTTAGACTGAGGATTAATTGAGTTAAAGGAGCTGCCTGTGAAATTTCACCCTTCCCAGTATCTACTGAAATGGGCATTTTTATTTCTTGCCTGTGTTAAATTCCCCTGGTTTCAGTGGAAACAGAAAGGAGGATTTTTAAAGGTACAAAACCCATCAGGTACTTCACTCCCAGTGGAACTTGAGCAGATATGAAAGCAGGGACACTTCCTAAATCAGCATCTCAGTAATAAATAACCCCAAACTAAGTCCTGTGTGAGCAACAGCCTGGAATGTGCTTATTCCCACATCCAACACAGGGATTTGGCCCAACAGCAGCTCCCTGTCCCCAAAGGTTCTCTGACATCTTCATCTGAAATAGTTCATATCTTGAAAACTTCCCTGTGAAAGGCCCTGCATGGATGAACCATCACAGGAACCTCTTACAGGTGCCCTCTGGCAACACTGGTGACCAGGGAACATTTTATATCCCTTTGGGATTCAATCAGAACCACCAAACATGAGGCTGGACACAGCAAGGGCCAGGTCCTGGAAAGGGGAGAGGGTTGGGACTCACTTATCCAGCTTGTGGATTTGTTCCTCATTGTAGCACAGCCCTGGGGAGGAAAGACACAGGTCACCACTCACCACTTATTTTCCTTATTTTCCTTATTTCCTTATTTTCCTTATTTCACAACCCAATAAATGGGCAATTTCACAACACACAGAAATCACCCAAGGGGATTTTTAGGGCTCAGCCCCTGGGGCCACTGTCATGGCACAGAAACAGATGACCTCTAAAGTCCCTTCCAGCCCAAACCAGCCTGTGGTTCGACAATTCGATGAAATAAATTAAACTCAGCAAACTGAAATCACCCAGTGCAGCCCCACACCTTGTGTCCCCCATCCCCATCACTCACTCAGACATGTCCTGGCCTTCTTGAACTGCTTGTAGATCAGCTGCATCTTCTCCAGGCAGCACTCAATCTGCTGGATGCTGGAATGGGGCAGGGAGGAAGGCGTGAGGCCCCCCGAGAGGAAGGGTGTGAGTTTGGGGTGAAATCAGCACTTTGGGGTGAAATCTGAACTCAGAGCCACTGCTGCTCCCCCGTGTGTGTGTGCAGGGACATCACACTGCATCAGTGTGTTTGATGTCTGCAGTGAGAGCTGTGCATGGGCAGTAGCAAAGTGTCACCAGGGATTTCACCACAAACCTTTTGTCTTCGTGCACTTGCTGCCTGTCCTTCACCAGCTCGGACAAAATCCCATCCAGCGCCCCTTGGAAGTCAAAGATGTTGTGGTAGCACTGAGAGAGCTCCTCTGAGACCTGTGGGTGAGGAGGAGAGGTTGGGACCAGCAGCTCTGGAAGATGAGGATGCTCCTCCACCCTGGGGGGGGCTCACCCTCTGCAGCCTTGTCTTCACCATGGCCATGTCCATCACAGCTGGCACCCCACTGCCTGCAGGAACAGACTCGTACCTGAGGAAAGTCAGAAAATGAATATTCCTGAAGTGGAACACGAGCCAGAGGCAGCCATCACCTGTGCAAAGAGATCCCATCCCACGGTGGAGGCAGAGCTGGGTTCCTGCAGAGCTGGGAGGTGCTTTCCTGGGGCAATAACTCACCCAAGTCACGCCCAAAGGGTAACAGATCTGAGCCACGAGATGCAAAGTGCTGATCTGCTAAAAAACTCACCCCTTTGTGTCCAATTTGTTCCAAAAATTGTTGGTTTCATACCCACTGGCTTTGGGCCAGAGCAGACACTGTCTGGCTCCCTGCAGCTGGCACGGGAGGGCTGAGCTGAGCACGGCACGCTGGCTAAGTCAGCAGAAATAGCCCTGATCCAGAGCATGTTGGAAGGGAGGGATGAGCCAGAGCATCCAGCTGCAGCATTACTGCTCTTGGCACTGCAGCCCTGCTCTAATCCCGCTGAACTCAATGGGAACCATGTGTCCCTATTTTTTACTTTTTTTTTTTCTTTTTTTTCCTTTTTTTTTTTTTTTTGAGATGAAATGGAAATTAAGACACTTGCTAAATGGCAGAGAATAAAAGAACAGCTACCCAGCAGCAAAGAATTTTCCACTACAACTACAACAAAAGAGAAGAGCAAAATATCCTTGGGTTGCTTTTAAATGGGTTCAGCTCTTTTTCCCTTTCCCTCAAGCTGGAGCAGCAGCAACCCTGTCCCATTCCTGCACTTACTCTGCAGATCATGGGCTGTAACAGTTGGGAAAACCTGGAGCAGGAGCCACAACCAGGACTAACCCTTAGTTAGGCCACACTTACAGCACACGGGTCTTCACCTCGGTGAGCTGCAGGCAGGTGAGCACTGAGAGACCCCCCCTCCTCTGCTCCAAAATCCTCGAGCACTCCGTTTTCAGGTCCCCTCTGCCAAGAGAGAAAACAGCCTATCCAACACGTGCTGCCTGGAATCAGGAACTCCATCCCAGGGCCAGCTGCCTGTGGTGGGGGTAAGCATGGAGCTGGTGGCTTCTGTCAAAATCCCCTGCCATGGGCAGATACACCTTCCACAGTGATATGAACAGTGATGATCATGGTAATAATAATGATGATAATAATAATAATAATAATAATGATGATGATGATAGATAATAATGATGCTTTTTCCTCAGCATCTCCTAAACTGAAAAAAAGTGACTCAAAACTAACAAGTGGGGACAAGGGCATCCTCACAACACTGAAGGGTGTTTTCCTACAGGTGCAGCCTGGCACCCATGTCCCCTGTGTGGGTCCATCCTGTTCTGCTCCCTCCCAGTACCCCAGGATCCCATCCCACCATCCCCGGTGGTCCCTCACTGGCTGAAGAAGCTGGAAAACCCCAAGTGCTTTAACTGAACACCCGGGAAGGGACATGTCCCACCTTCTGCCACCCCCCCAGGGTGTCTCTGTCACTCACATCACCCAGTGGAGGCCCCTGGCCAGCAGCTCCCGGCCGCGCCGCAGGGCCTGCCCGATGCGCAGGGTCTGGTGTGCGGCACCCACCGCGCTCTGCAAAGCAAAGGGCACTGAAAAAGTGGCCTGAGGCTGCCCCACCTGCCCCTCCCCGAGCCCTCTGAGCACTCCCACCTACCTTGGCTGCACTGCAGTCAGCCACCACGTCCACCTTGGGGACAAACTTTGGGAACTCAAGTGCCGCTGGAAAGACAGACGGCGGTCAGGGGGCTTTGGGAGCGTCTTTGGGACATCTCAGGGTCCAACACTGCTCAGGCACTGAAACCTGGGATCATCCAGGACGTGGACCCATCACCCAGACAGGGGACAGGGATGGGAAAGCTCCTGGGATAATAACTGGAGCAAATGCCTCTCATGACACCCACCCTCGTGCCATGAGCATCTCCAGCTCTGGTACTCACGGTCTCTGTACCGGACCCCCACCACGTCCTCGGGGTGCTCAGCTGTGCTCAGCAAGGTCAGGGGGCTGCGCTCTGTGGTTTTGCAGAAACTGTGAGCTTGGAGATTGGGATCCAGCTCATACAGGTGTCCTTCAAAAAAGTATTCTTGATGGTGAGGGACTATGTTTGTCTGTTTGAAGACGGCGTCTAAAAACTTGGTGGTACTGCAATCGAAAAGGAATGAAAGGGTGGTCACAAGCTCAGATTTCCATCACTTTAGCAGCCTGCTGCCCTCAAAACACCAAAATGCTGATATTTTCTCTTAGCAAAATATCCCACAAGGTCAGCAGAGCCCCTTGGACACCTCCCTGGGGTTCTCTGTGTGCTCCCAGCAAAGGCTGGTTTGAGCCTGGTTTGCTTTAACCTGGCTTAGACGTGGTGCAAGGGGAACAATCACTGCCCCAAGGTTCACCTAGAGAAAGGAGGGGCTGAGGCTCTCGAGCTTGATTCCCAAATTTGCTTTTAACACAGCCTTACGTGTTGTAGGAGTGGATGTAGATGCGGTGGGAGGAAGCCTGCTGCAGGGAGAACACGTCCACCACCATCCTGTGCAAAATGTCATTGGTTCCTGCAAAAAACTGGTCGAATCCCCAGCATTTCTCCTGATCAGCCTCCAGGATGTTAGCCAAAATGGGGATCAGCTGGTCCTTCAGCCCCCTGCAACAGCAGAAGAAGAGATGTTTGCACAGACTGGTGTAACCTTGAGCTGCGGGGACGGGAGATCCTGTACTGAGCTTGCCCTGCCTTGCACCCCCTTTTCCTGGCTGTGGAGTAAAAACCCGGTCTGAGAGCTGTGACACTTACAGATGAAAAGCTTATCTGCCTCCTTAAACCCCCCTGTGCTGTCTGATGTGGGAACTGTGGTGGGACACCACCCTGGCACGGGACACTCACACAGAGAGGCGGCAGGTGATGGGCAGCTCGTAACTCCACTCGATGTTCCCATTCTCCTGCCTCTGGATCCCTGCAATGGCTCCAGGAGGCTTCTCAGTGGTGATTTTGTACCTGTGGAAAGGGAATTGCTGCTGAAACGAGCCAAGTGAGCTCTGTCTGGGTGTCCCTCAGGTAGGAAAAGGGCAGAGCATGGATGGGCTGGGAAAGAGATAATTCACAGCGAGAAAAAAAGTGCCCAGAGGGAAAATGCTGCAAGAAACAGTCACAAACTTCCAAGAAGATATTAACCCTGCCTCCTCTTCCAGCTGTTTAGCCACAAAGTCATGGAAATGCATTTTATAGAATAATAGAGTCACAGCATGGTTTGGGTTGGAAGGGACCTTAAAGACCATCTGGTTCCAACCCACGAGATGCCACCCACCAGATCAGCTTGCTCAGAGCCCCATCCAACCGTCCCATTCGGAAGGAAAACATGGCAAATCTGGCACAGATTCTTTCCCACACAGCACCACACACTTCACAGGTGAATTTCGGGTGCGTGTCAGGGCTTTGAGGCCACGTGGGGATTAAACAAGCGGTAAAAGTGCATCGCAGAACCCCACGGGGGCCACCGGCCGCGGTCCCACCTCCCCCACGCTGCAGCTGGGCACGGTACCTACATGATCTCCTTGTTCCTGCGGGGCCCCCCGAAGGGGACGAAGGGGAGGCTGCCGGTGGCAGCGTGGTAGAAGGTGACGCCGATGCTCCAGAGGTCGACGGTGACGCCGTACGCCTTCTGCTGCGGCTTGCGCAGGACGGCCCGCTCGTACATGTCGGGGTGCTGGGGGGTGAAGCAGAGCAGCACTGGATCCCCCCCCAAAATAAACCACTGCCTGTAACTCTGCAACAAAAACGCTGAGCCCTCCCCCTCTTTCAAAAATATGAAATCAGGCTCTCCATGTTGCTGCTGCAACATACTGTGAGTTGCCCAGCTGTCGGATTGAGGGATGGGCACCAGGCTCCCCCAGAGGGCCACCAGACTGGGGCAGGCTCTACTCACGAGATATTCCTCCGTCCCGTAGACAGACACAAACTTCTCGTCGTCCTCCAGCTCTCGGGCGGCCCCGAAATCGGTCAGTTTGTAGATGCTCTGCCCGTCTTCCCCCACCAGCCGCATGATGTTGCCGGGTTTGATGTCTCTGTGGACGACGCCGTTCTCACGGAGGTGGTTCATCCCTGCCACTGGGCACACGGGGAAGTTTGTGTGTGGGGCTGGGGCACTGGGCTCCAGCAGGCTTTGCTCAGGGTTAGGAATGTGAGAAGGGCTGGGAAGGGGACAAACCCCAGGGTGGTTGCTCTGAAGTGGGGACCAGCGTGAGTGTGGGGATGGAGAAGATGGGTGAGCTCAGGGTAGGGCACTGCCCTTGTGCTCCTCCATCGTGGGGCACAGCCTGTTCCCACAGCTGCTTCCCAGGGCAGGTCTGCAAGGAGAAACCCTCAGCCCTGTGGGTGCAGAGCTCAACCTCACCCCGTTCAGAGGTGCAATTCCTGACCCCTCATTCCAAACCCCAGGGCTGGTGCCTGCGGGGTCCCACCAGCACCACGAGGTCCCCAGCCTGCAGGGTCTCAGTCCTGGGGTGCTGGTGGTGGTGGCAGGGGGTTGGTGGTGGTGGCAGGGGGCTGGTGGTGGTGGCAGGGGGCTGGTGGTCCTGGACCCCCCCACTCACCCACACACTGCAGCACGATGAGGAACTCGGACTCGGCCAAGCCGAAGGCGTTCGCTGGGTCCTCCAGCATGTTCAGCAAACTGCCACTGGAGCAGTACTCCATCACCAGCACCTTCTGCTTGCTGCTGCCCTGTGGTGGGAGATGCTGTGAGGGCTCTGCTGGCCCTGTGTCCCAGATGTGGGCCTGTCCCCCCCACCCAGGCAGGACCAGATCCCCTCCCTCGGTTGGTGGATCCCTGGGCTTCTCCTGCTTGGCCAAACCAGTGCTGGAGAATGTCCCCACTGTGCCAGGTGCCTGGCAAAGGGACAACAGCAGGTCATATCAGTGCTCCAGCACAGTGACACAGTGCCACCAGTGCTCCCAGTGCTGATGGGCCGGGCTGAGACAGAGGGTGGTGAGAAGGGGTGGCAGAGCAGGACCATCACTGCTCTCCTGCAGCTCAGACCACACCCCTGTGGCACTGGCCCAGTGGGCACAGCAGGATTCCCTTCTGAGGGATTCCCAGGTGGGGTCCCACTTACTGTCTCCTCCACGGCAAATAATTTGACAATGTTTTTGTGGTTCAGCTTCCGCAGCATCTCGAACTCTCTCATCTGGACCTCCTGGGGCCGGAGATAGCTGGCATTGTTAAAGACCTTCACAGCCACCAGCTCCCCTGATTTCTGGGAGACGAGGAAAAAGAGAAAAAGGAAATGGGAGGTGATGCCATTCTCATCCAGAGGAGCTCCGTTACTGATCCCACATCCCGCCTGGGATGCAAATGATGCTGATTCTATACCGTGTTTGCTCCGCTGCACAAGCAAACTTCTGTTATTCACCTCCCTCTGCTTCCTGTCCCTGCACCCACGTGCTGCATGTCAGCGTGTTTATTCAGCTCCATAAAAAGTTCCCAGCTGGAGCCGGGGCTGGCAGCTCCCTGTCGGCTCTCCGTGGGATGGGGATGTTCCCAACCCAGCCCCGCAGCCGCCTCTCCTGCCCTGCGCCTGCAGCTTGCTCAATAAACTTCAAAGGCTGGTGAGGAGAAGAGTCTGTTCCAAGCCTGGCAAGTGTTTGCATGAAGTATGCAAATAGCCAGGGATGGGGTTTTCAAAACCTCTGGGCATTCCCCGGAAAACAGCTCCTTCCCCCTTGCGCTGCTCGGCAATCCGGCGGCCGCCGAGCAGGACCCGGCTGCGAGCACCCCAAAAACCGCCCTCCACCCGCAGAGCCAGGGGAAGGAGCCACACAGAAAATGAAAACAAAACCCAAAGCAGCCCCCGGTCTGCTCCCCAGCCGGGGAGCTCCCGGGAGGGCGAGCGGAGGGGAGCAGGAGCATCCCTGTGCCACGGGCAGGAGGGATGGGGGGCACGGGGGCTCCGTGACTTTGGGGTTCCTGCCCCCACCACTGGCCCCTCTCACCTTGTTGCGAGCTTTGTAGACACAGGCTGTGGCTCCCTGGCCCAGGAGGTCGTCGGTGCTCCAGAGGTAGTTGGGGGTGCTCTGCATCTCCAGCGGGAAGCACAGGGGTCACCCCGGGGGCCGCTGGCCACCAAATCCCAGCCTTTGATCCGTCCTTGCCTGGCAAGGGGCAGGGAAGCGCCGGCCAAGGATGTTCCCCTGGGCAGCTCCAACCTCGCCGGCAGCACCACGAGAAGGCTGCGCATGGACCGAGCCGCGAGTGCTGCCAAAAAACCACCCGGCCGGGACCTGTCGGGGCTGGCAGAGAAAAAACCGAACTCTGACAGATGCAAAAAAAATTACGAGCAAACAAGAGCGGAGCGGCGAGAGGCACCTCCCCACCTCGGGAACTGAAACCTACGGATTGCAAAACCCGCTCGGCAACCAGAGGCAGAGCTGGAGGAGGAAATGCTTGGGCTTCCTGCTGGAGAAAAAAAAAAATTCCCAGTGTAATCAGCCATCCCCGGGCGCGCTGGGCTCCTATGGGGGGTAAATGGGGCCGGGATGGGCTCCGGGAACGCCAAAAGGCGCTGAGCACAGGCCACCACCGGATTTGGGAAGCAGAATGGGATCGCGATTCGTGTCCGGGGTGAGAGTCCAGCCCTTGATATCTGTGCTAGCTCTGCCCTGGCACGGACACAGCATCACCCAGCGGGATGTGTGTGCCACTGTCCTCTTTGGATGCCCTGGCAGGGATGTGGGACGCAGGGAGGGATGTGGGATGCAGAGCAGGGTGCAGGGTATGATGTGAGGTGCAGGACAAGATATGGGATGCAGGATGGGATGTGGGACGCAGAGCAGGATGCAGGGTGGAATGTAAGACAGGGTGGGATGCGGGGTGCAAGGCAGGATGTGAGAAGGAGGAGGGGATGCAGGGTGGTACATGGGATGCAGGACAGGATGTGGGAGGCAGGGTGGGATGTGGCATTCAGGGTGGGATGCAGGATGCAGGGTGCTCAGGGCACCCTCCAGTGCCTGCACAGGGCAGAGTGGGGCTCCTCAAGTTCCTGCTCCCTCTCTGGCTCAGACACACCCACACTTTACCTTGATCAGCACCAGCACCAGCTCCCACTGTCAGGATTTACTTCAGGCTGGTGTGGATGTGTTCCTGAAGGCCCCATCCTCCCAAGCAAAGCCTGCAGAGCTCTGTGAGCACAGCAGTGTGTGGTTCATCCAAACCCCAACGTGACACCTCACCAGCCTGCACACAAACTCCACACGGAACCAGTTCCTTAATTCCTGCTGAGCTTCATTTCCCAGCCATGTGAGAGTGTGCCTGGAAAACCCTCTGGAGAGCTGCCAAGCTGCGGGCACAGCTTGCCCTTGCCCTGAGCTTACCCAAGGGGCACCAGGGGCTGGTGTGGGGTGCCTGTGGCAGCTGCAGCAGCGGAAGCGCCGTGACGTCGGTTTAACCACGCGAAGCTTGAAATCACTTTGATTCGAGTCCTTCTGCTGTTAACAGGAAGAGAAAGCGTTGGGGTGACTTCTTGAAATCATGCCTAGTCTTATTTTCTGTGCATGTGGCAATTGAGTCCTTCAAGCAGGACCATCAGTCTCTCCCCACAGCACTGGCCAAGCTCACGGGCTGTGGGTGCAGTGAGGGCTGGGCTGTGTCTCTCGCCCACCAGACTAAAAGATCATCAAATTTGAGATGGAGAAGCCCTTCCCCACACTGAAAAAACTGCAGCTCATTTCTCATGTCATTTCTCAGCACTGAAATCACAGATAAGAGCAGATAACACAAGGAAGAGGGACAAGTAAAACCTCCGGAGGGGAATTCCAGCTGAGTTCCGTCCCAAAGGCCCAGAGTGGTCAAGGGTACACAGTGATGGTTCATCCTGCAGCCCCCACTCAGTCCTGCACCCTCTGCAGCTTTGTAAGTTCAGCTCCTCTACTGGAGCCCTGGGAGCACATGGAGCCCATCCATCAGGAGAGGAAAGGGCCCATCCTATGTTTCAGCTCAGAAACTGAAACAAAGATTTTTTTAAGACAGAAAACCCAGGCCTTGGTGTTTTCTGGGACGTCTGACCATGTTGCTTTAGCTTTCACTGATGGGTGAGCAGGTTTGGGCTGGTAGGGGGCAAAGACAGACAGGAAGGAAATCATTAAAATATTTTATAGCACCCCAAAAAGGTTATTTTCGGGTTGTGCTGCAAGTCTTTTCAGTCAGTTCTCCACAGGCAACACCAGCACACCTTGATGCCAGTGTGGTGCCAGCCCCATGGAGCCCAGGAACACCAGCATATCCCAGTTACCCCAGCAGCTCTCCCAGTCAGGTTCAGCCTTGATGGGAGATCCCAGCCCAGACCCAGGAACTTGCCCCCAAGGTTTGCCTGGCTCCTTTCAGACCCCTTTATCCTTTCCTTTGCTATCCTTTTCAATTTAATAATTCATTTCCTCTCCCTGGTTACTCCAGGTTTTGATGCTCCAATCCCATCTGTCCCACTGGGACTGGATGTGCCCATGGGAGATAAACTCTGGGCTAGCCTGGTCTGGCACAGGCTGGGAGAGCAAAACCCCAACCTTGAAACCAGTTTGTGACAAAAATTAATTGTTCCAGCTGGTGGCAGCAAAGCCTAAAGAATAAGGGACAAGCAGCGAGCTCTGCCTGCAGCAGGGACCTCGTGTCTGGGGGCTTGGCACAGAAAACCCGAGCCCATGACCCCAGTGATGTCCCCACGGTGTCCCTGGGACAAACCTGCTCCTCAGGACACGTTCATGAGAGGCTGAAAAGGTCCCATTTCTTCACACTAACTGCCGTGGTCCTTCCCAGAGGATCCCCTTCCCTTCCACACTGACGATTCACAAGCAACCAAACCCTGCCCTCACTCAGCACCAAACCCTCCCATCATTTACCACCACCTTTCCTTGTTAAAAACCACCATAACGAGAGGTTTGTGAGGGAGGGTCAGACCTACCTGCAGTTCGATGCCATCTGTGGGTTTAAGGGATAAATCACAGTGTCCTCTACTGCTGGACAGTGGGGACCAAAGGAAAATCAAAAATCAATTGTTATCTGTGTCACCCCATTGCCTTTCTGACTCCTATTTCTTGTCAAAAAACAAAAAACCCACCACCACCATGCCCCTGTGCCCAGTCTGCTATAGGGTATGAGCATACAAGCTGCTGTGATTTGGGCTACTAATCTAAGAAGTAAAAGCATCCTGAATTTCCTTCCAGCTCTTGAATCCCTAAAAGAGATGTGGGACAGGGAGCACAGGGATGCTCCATCCCCTCGGGAGCTCATCACAGGGACACTGGGGACAGCTGTCCACAGCTCACTCCCAGCTGAGCACAAAATGCCCTGATTAAACATCAAACCTCACCCTAAATAGGTAATTCCTTGGTATCTAAACAAAGGGAATCCAAAATGACACAGCCCTGCCATGTTTCCCCTCCGTGCTCTGAAAAAAGGCCTATTGAAAAACTGAGACTGGGGAAAGCTGGTAATAATAATAATGATGATGCTGTCCATAATCTCAATCTTAAATCCTCTTTCCTGAGACAGTTGGGGGTCCATCCTCTCCAGGAAAATGAGGAAGATTAAGCATTTTTAAATCAGGTCATTGCAAGGGAAGTGTTTGCCCTGTGGGATCCTGCTGGAGGTGGTAGGTGCGTGCAAGCCCAGGGTGGGGGGACAGTGGAGTCACAGAATCCCAGAATGGTTTTGGATTGGAAGAGACCCTAAAGACCATCCAGTTTCACCTCCTTCCACTAGCCCAGGTTGCTCCAACCTGGCCTTGGATACTCCCAGGGATGGGGCAGCCACAGCATCTCTGGGCAACCTGTGCCAGGGCGTCCCCACCCTCACAGGGAAGAATTTCTTCCTAAAACCCAACCTAAACCTGCTCTCCTTCAGTTTAAGGCCATTCTCCCTTGTCCTATCACTCCCTGCCCATGTGAATCCCTTGTCCTTTGGATCCCTCTTATCCCTGGGCCACACCAATGCTCCTTCCCTGCTGTGATCGAGTGTCCCAGCGCCCAGGAATGACACAGTGTATTCCTGAATCCTGCAGATTCTTCCTCACCTACTTACCAGTGCCAGTAGCACCAATCCTGAGGAGTCCAAAAGCCCCCACAGGCCACGCTCACCCTCTCTCCCACTCAAACCCAGGCACCCACACTCGCTCCAGACATCACACACCGGCACCCTCAGGTCAGTGTTTCCACCATACCCAAAACATTTATTTCTCCAAAACTATTGCTAATGACAATGGATACATTTTGTTGCCCCAGTATGGACCGAACATTTCCAACACATCGACTCCTAATACTGTACAATACTGTACCAAAAGGGGGGGAAAGGGGAAAAAAAAAAAAAAGAAACAAACAAACAAACAAAAAAAGGCTGTACCTCCATATTGTACAGAGTTCTATATACAAAGTACAATTTTACACAGTTTAATATATACACCGTATATATATTGGTGTAGAAGACATGAAACAATGGAAACTGTTTTAGCAAGAACATTCCATCCCACCATCAAAACAACTGCTGTCCATAACCCCAAACCCAACGCACCGTACGAGCCACCACAGGACTGAGGTTCAGACAGAAAACACAATTTCTAGACTCTGCAACCCATTTTTCCCAACGTTACAGCAGAACCACATCACTGCGATCCCTTTAAAATCAGAGATGGTTTTCAGTAACTGCCCCGTTTTGGCTACATAGAGCTGGTCTCTTGAAGAACCTGCTGCTCACAAGTATTGCTCCAGCAGTTTGGCACACTCACGAGCCCAGCCCTTTGGACTTGGCTTATTCACATCTCAGGGCTCTGCCTGGAGAAAAGGCTGGTGAAGTCCACCTCAGGAGTAAGGTTACTACAGTGCCTTGAAAAGGACGGGTCCATCTGCAATTTCCACTGCAAACTGCTAAATATTTACCCTGTATGAAGCTTGGTAGATCAAGTATTAGTACAGCAGGGAGCTGCCCTCCCTCTCCACCTTTGCCTCTTTTTGGCCCATCGTTGAAAAGCAACACTTTTGTCCCAAACTACTTTATAGGAAGCACAAAATAGAACAGGAAAAAAAAAAAACAACAAACCAACAAACCAAACCTTACATTTTCCAGGCCTTGAAAACTGCTGTTTTGGCATCTCGAGAGCCACCAGAACAGATGGTTTGTTCCTAGAACCCGAGCCTGGAAAAGAATTCATCTGCCTTCAGGCGGCGGTGGCAGAGCCTGGAACCGCTTGTGCGTGACACAGCCGGGGCCATCCTGGCCCCACAGGCACAAGGCAGAGGGTCAAGTATTTGTATTTCTTTTTTTTTTTTTTTTTTTTTTCAAGTACCAGGTTGTCACACGGACACAGAGACACGCAGAAAGCTGATCTGGAAAGAGCTCAAACCCCAAAGTTCAGTCCATGAAGTGCTTGGTGTTTTCCCAGAGCCGGCGCTGGGAGCATCCCTGTGGGGAACAACATTCCCTGTGAGAGAACATCCTTTTCTTCCACCAAGGCCTCTTGTGCTACCAGGCCACTAAAGAAACAGCTTTATGTCTCCAACTGCATTTGAGGGGCGATAGCCAAGGCCAGATAAACCCACAGTAGGGCTTGTTGTTTTTGTGAAAGCTAAAAATCTCAGAATAAGTAAATCCCCATCTTGTTAAACTCACCTTCTGTCCAAGACAGGCTCCTAAGTGAGGGAAGTGCCCCAATGCTGCTTTGTTTTTGAAAGCAGTCTTCCTCTATTGTGGTTCACAGGTCAGCAAGTAAATATATTTATACTTTGGAGCACATCCCTGCACAGTCAGGGCTTGATCCTGCCAGGCACAGCTATCCCCAGCACAGCTATCCCCTCCCCTGGCCACCAAACCAGCCCCACACTCCAAGGGATGGGGGCACATCCTTCAAAACTCCCTCCTGTGCTCATGGATGGGCAGGACAGGGGCCAGAGCTCAACCTCTTACTGGGTCAAACTGTCTCAAACGGGGATTTTGGGGGATTTTCCCCTCATTACTGTTGCCTTACTAAAAAACTACGCCCCACTGAGACCAGAATCTCATTTCAAGTGTTCCCCCACCGTGGATTCCACTCTGCCTGGTCCACAGGTCTGGGAAGGATCTGAAGTGCTAATAACTAGAGACATCGATTTCTGCGGAAGAACATCTCTCAAAAGCCCAATAAATCCCCAAACCTACACAATGTTCAACTGAATTTGAGGTTTTGACACACAGAAGAAGAGAAATAAGGCAGCAAACTCCATCTGCAATGAACTTCTCTCGTCCCAGTATTGCTGGAGCTCTTCCAAGTGCGCCGGGTCGCCCCATACCAAGTGCAAGGTGGGGGAACTACAACAGATGGAATTTCTTGCCAAACTGAAGCGTTTCGAGTAATAAATTTATGAGAACTCGGTTATCTTAACCTACTTTTGTGCAAGAACAATCTTGCCTTAAAAAAAAAAAAAGAAAATCATTAAAAAAAAAAAAAAAAAAAGTCAACAAAAAACTCCCAAAACCCAACACATGAGGTATTCAGCACAGGAAACCCAAAGACTCCTTCAGAACAGGTATCAAAATACAGACATATACAACGATTTTTTTTTTTTTTTCTGCTGTCACAGTGCACTCTAATTATTTACTCATTTTCATTGCAATAGAATATCCAGTACAGACAAAGAGAGCAAGTTTGATCGTGTCCCACTGCTTTGACGTGAAGGACAAATTTAAAATTTATCAGCTGCAAGCCTTTGGATGCCCTTAGAGAGGCAGAAATTCAGCACTGGTTAAAGCACACTGCTCCATTCCCAACTAGGGAAATCAGCCAGAAAAGGTTTCGAGCTTCAGAAACTACTCAGATCACCTAAAACCGCGTTTTATTCCAAAAGTTTTTGCTTTGGATTATTTCAATCCAACACCTGATGAACAAGGCCCCCTTGTTCATCCCAAGCACTGCCGAACGGACAGACGTTATTCCAGTTATCCAACACTTCTTGTCTTTATATATTTGACACAAACATCACGTAAAAAAAGTCATGAAAAGAGAATTCCCATGGAAGAGCTAATATTCCTCCGGAACATGAAGATATGAAGTGACACCGATACCTCCCCAAGCAAACCGCTGTGTCGTCCTTGTCCACCCCACGCTGGTCTCTCCTTCCGCAGGGACTTTTCCAGTTCCTCCTTCCCACCTCTCCGTCGTTAAACCCTCGTGGCAAACATTTTCTTGGCCTTGTGTGTTCAGAGAGAGAAGCAGGCAAGCTGAAAGTCTCCATTTCTTTGTTGTGATTTTCCTCTTTGAGTCCCCCCCGTGTGTGAGTTTTCTGCTGGCTGGGCAGACCCGCAGCACGAGGGAGAGGAAGGATGACCTTCAGCCTGCCGTATTGCTTGCTGAAAATGGAAGTGTCAATCACAGTGCACACCAGAATTCCAGTTGAGTTGCTCCACAGACAGGTGATCCTGCCAAGCCCATTCCCCTTGGCAGCAGGATTGTCCCAGAGCTGTGGGTGCTGGAGAAGCACAGTAATTCAGATACAGACAGTTGCTGTTACAGTAACCTGAAGTATTTTCTTTTTTTGTTGTTGTTGTTTAAATCTCCTAATTTCACACTTCAGACCTTGAAGATAGAGAAGAGCATCTCCTCCAACGTGCTGTGCGTGGCTGGACACTTATTCTTAGAAACAAGAATGCTAGGCATAAAAATAGAAAGAAAATAAGGCATTACAAATGAGTTGAAGTCAATCGACAGAGATCCTGCTCTTGACACAGATTACCTTTGGTCATTCATGACCCAAAAAAAAAAAAAAAAGAAAGAAAAGAAAACCAAAAAAATTCCTGCTTAAAAGGAAATGCCAGAAAGTTCTGCCTGAGCAAAAAATTACAAGTTTAACAATTCTATTTTTTTCCCCAAAAGAACAAGTGATTCCTTGGTGGTAGAAGTCCATCAGAACCTGAGAGAGCAAAGGTCGCTGGTCGCGCCGTTGGGATCTTCCGTGAGGTCCAGTGACAGTCACACACGTACCATGGGGCTTCCCCAGGGAAAGCTGAGGAGAAATGGACATCAAAGAGTGTTCTCACTGAAATCTTTCCAGTGTTCCACAAATTCCTTAATTCAGGGCACAGAGGAAGTTGGTGTTTTGAAAAGCCCTCATTAATATGGATCGATCGGTTCTGTAGGGAGGGGGGTGTGCGTGTGGGGACGGACAGGGACACAGGAAAACCCTGCTCCATTTTTCCAAGTAGCATCCTAAATGAATGAGAAAAAAAACATTTCAGCAACTCTTCTTAGAAATGCACGTTTTGTTTCTCCTTTTTTAATTACCAAGTGCCAATTAAACCGACATCGCAGTCACGGGGAAGCCACAAACTGGAGAGAAACTCGGCTAAAAGGGTGAGAAAAATGACTTTTCTCATCTTGTCCTTGCCTGAATTCATTTGATGAACACATAAGGTGTGCAGCTTGTTCTACATCCCAGAAAAGTTTAGGAACAAGGAGAACCAGGGTCAGCCAGGACTGCGAATCTTCTTTAGCGCTGCGAGTGGCGCACGCCTTTGTTTTTGTGTGTGTTTGTTTTTTCTTTTAATTATTATTATTAAATTAAATAAATGTGAGCATTGTGGAGGATTCCCAGGGGAGTACAAAAGAGTCCTTGCAGCCTGCAGGCAGCTGGAGTGTTCGCTGCCTACAGATAAATACAAATACTACGAATCCATTCACATGTCTGAGTCCTGTGGAGGAGCCATGCCAAGGGACACGCAGGGAAAGCCACTCCAGAAGCCACGTGCTGTCACATCGCTGTCCCCAGCGGCATTTCCTGCACTGCTCTATAAGAGCAGAGATCCCTAAATCGAGTCACAGAGGTCACGGTCACCGACCGAAGCGTTTGCAGCCAGAAAGAGGGAGAAGGTAAGGAAGCTTGAGAACTTCTCATCGAAGTTTTGTTTTTTTTACAGTGCTCGTCACCGGGATTTTTGGTGAGGATCCATCCTGATGTGTGATCAAACCAAGGATGTGTGCGTTAGGAAGTGGAACTCCCGTCAGAGGACGCTTCAGTCTTCCAAATTAACTTTGTGGTTTTTTTTACATTCAGTCTCCCGAGACCACACACCACATCAGAGCCCACGGGCTGGAAATTACACTGAAACAATAAAGCTGTTTTTAAATATGGGAGAGCCAAGGGGGGAAACCAGCTCGATTGTCCATAAGCAACAACTGGGCTCTTTGTTGTGCTCCTAAACCCCAGGAGCACGTTTGTTTATATTTGCACAGACACACATTACGTAGAACTCCACAAAATCTAAGAGTGTTCCAGAGTAAACTATTTTTCGTGACAAGTGTCAACTAAAGCATGAGGCTGGATGGCCAAGGGCTTTGGCCCCAGGGGAGGGAGAGGAAAGGGGAGCAAACAAACAGAACCAGAGGATGTGATGGAAGTCGAGACAGACCCTTAAACCACCGTGGCAACAGCGGGCGACGGAATAATAATAATAATAATAATAATGCACAAGAAACAGGCATGTCCAAGCTCCACGTAACCAGTGGCACCAAAACATGCAAGAGACTAAAGATCTATCCTATTGTTTCCCTGTGATAAATGAAACACAGAAATACATAAGTCACTACACCAGTATCCAAAACAGGATGCCACTAAGTGTTTCTTTCAGTGCCCGAACACTCGGACGGGGCATCAACCAGAAACCCAAGATCCAGCTCATCCCTCTGTGTGTGTTTTCCTGCTCAGCTTCCCAGTGACCCGATTCCGGATCTCCCCGAGCGTGGCAGGAACTGTTTTGCCTCACACACACCAGCGACGTGGGGACGTGGGACGAGGTTGTTACCGCTCAGCTCCCGGGGAAGAGCTCCCGGCAGCGAGCAGCAGTTCACAACTAACCTTCAGTTCGGGGAAAAAAAAAAAAAAAAAAATAAAAATCACTTAAATTAAGGAATTTTAATGTCCTTAACAGAGTCTCTCCACCCGAAGCAGTAAGAGCTGTCTCCACGGAGCAGCATGGAGTTGGTCACACAGTACAGGACTTGTCGCTGGGCTGCTGGGACGCAGAGGAGGCCACGCCGGGGCTCGTGGCGTTGGTTTTGGGGAAAACGGCGGGTTTGGGGCGAGTTGCCGGAGGTTTCACCTGGGTGGCCATTTTGACGGACTTGACGGGCCGGAAGGTGCACGGAATGTCCCCGGCCGTGCTGGCACTGCGCTGGAAAGGCGGCTCAGAGTCCTTGAGGAGCTGGGTGTGCAGAGGGCTGGAGGGTTCCGAGGTGGGGGCCACCACGGGGGACGTTTTCAAGGGCTCCAGGGTGTCCAGGACAACGTCTGGCGTGTGCTTGACGCTGCTCTGCCTCTCCAGCTCCCGCAGCTCGTTCAGAGCAGAGTTCATTGTGGCTTCAATGTCCTGCAAACACAGAGGAGAGACCCAGTGAACAGAGCCCAGACATGAAAATACTGATTGATATATATCTATAAAGACTATATAGAAAAATATATGAAATATGTTATTTAAATATAAAATATAGATATAAATATATAAAATTAATATAAGTACAAATATAAATATGTAAATACATATATAAATATGTAAATACATATATAAAGATATAAATACATATATAAATATATATGTATATATAAAATATATATGTAAATATATATATAGGTATGAAATATAGATATAAAAGTATAAATACAGATAAAATACACAGAGGTATAAATGTCTCTATATAGCTATAAATAATATAGATATTTTATTATGTAAAAATAAAGATTAAATATACAATACAAAATATATAATAAACAGTAAGTACTACAGATAATGTATAATAATAATTATATAGATATATAAAATATATCTATATAAATATATGATATATAGATATATAAATATATAGAAATTAATAAATATATATTTATAATATATTATATAATAATTATTTATTTTTATATGTATATATGTGTATTTATATAAATAAAAGACTTTGAGAATGACCTATTTATTTCCAGCCTGTGAACACCAACGCTCAAATTGACCCTGGGTGAAGGACCTTGAGGTGTCAGAGTGAAACCTGTGCCCAACTGTGCAGCATCACATCCTGCAGTCAATAAGCACTAATTTTTTTTCCATCAATAGGGAGGAAAATAATTGCCAGCACTGCCTCGATGCTGATCTGGTCCTTAACTGCTGCTGATGCTGCTTGGGTTTCAAAGATGAATAAAATCCCCAAATGCAGCAATGAATAGAAACCCACTGGATTCAAAGTATTAGCACCCACCCTGGCACTTTTTTTGGCACACAAGATTCAGGAGAGCAAATTCCTGAAGGCTTGATGGTTTTGACACTGCCTGATGGGTCACACACTGGATGCTGAAATCCTTGTGTGCTCTTGCTGCCTCACTGGTTTTCCTGCTGTCTGAGCTGTTCCCAGAAAGGTATTTCACAGGACTCAAAATTTTAGCATTTTAGAACACACAGAAGATACCAGAAACCTGTACAGGAATTCAACCTGACGCTTCTCCTTCCTCTTATAAAATATTACAGTTATTAACAAATAAATATAAAGAGAACTTTGAGATAAAAACGTGGGGGTTTTGTCTCAGCCGGAGCAGGACCTACACTGGTGAACCCACAGAATTCCCTGGGGAGCAGGAGAGCTCAGCCTTGCTGTGACTCACACTTTGGCCACAGCTTTTCAGCTCCCTCAAGAGGCTTTTCAGGGGGTGGGGAAGGTAAATCAGTCAAGGAATGGTGGAAGAAAGCAGAGACAGTAATCTGACACCTCCCAGTCTGTCCTGAGGCCAGGCAGATTTTAGTTGTGAATTTGGGGAAATATGTCAGATGCACAGTGCTTATTAGATGGTGCCTGAAAAGCTGTCACAAGGCAGAAAGAAACACTGATTTAACACAGTGGGATTTTTTTTCTCCCTCCTCTTTTTTATATATTTTCCCCTCCTCGTTCCTTTTTCTCCCCAGACTCTCCTCCAGTGAAACAATGGAGTGTATGTTCTGGCAGGGAGAGGAGATCCTAATTGATAAAACAAAGAATCTGATTTATATCAACCAAAGCCTTGGAAGGACAGGGAAATATGAAGGCAGCAGGAGCTGTATTTTATAATTCCACTGCAACAAATGGGCTAAAGACACTCATAACAGCAAAATACACCCTTCCATCAGAATACCCATCAGGTTTCAATTTGGATTTATTTGCTATTTGGAGTTGCTGTTTTGTCAATAAAAATTACGTTTAATTTTCACATATTTTTCCCCCAGCTCCTTAGAAACCTCCAGAGTCCTGAACCAGGCAGAGCAGTCAGGTCTCCCAGGGCTGGCTTTGTAATCCGAGCCTGGAGCATTCCTTGGCTTTAGACAGATGCATCCATCCCATACTGCAAACAGTTGGTACAGGCAACGTGCAAGTGCAGGCACATCCACCTGGGAAGATCCTTCATGGAAGAGGGAAATTTGTAACATTTACATCTTTTTTTTTTTTTTTTTTTTTTTTCTGTAGCCTGCCCTTCACTTCAAGGCACTTGTCTGAATAAACAGCTCATGAAAACCAGCAGGATTGTGTTCAAAGCTGGTCTCTGAAGCCTGTGAGCATATAAGGATGCCACTGGAGCACTGAAGGAGTCAGCAGCCTGCTTTTATTTTGGCTGTGCTGCTCCATGTGCTTCCAATGTCTCACCACAGGCAAGTCTGCACAACTGACAGGAGAATGTTAAGTCGACACCAAATACTTCGCTTTTCCCGGGTCTTGGAGTTATGATTGTTTAATTCCTTGCTGACAGCTTTGAAATCTGTGTCACTCTCTGAAACGGGAGTTTTTATTGTTGAAATTAAATTCTGAGTAGCGAACGGGGCCAAGTTTTTATGGAGGAAGGACCTGATTGTTCATATTCCCTCCTGAAAGCAGCCTCAGTGCTTTGCACAAAGCAAGGATGAAAGAGCAGACTCAAGCTGTGCTGTAAGTTAATATTGCAGTGAGAGAATCACAGAGCAGTTGGGGTTGGAAGGGCCCTCTGGAGATCACCCAGTCAAGTCCCTCTGCCAAGGCAGGGTCACCTGGAGCAGGTGATACAGGAACACCTCCAGGTGGGTTTGGAATGTCTCCATAGAGGGAGAATCCATGCCCTCCCTGGGCAGCTGTTCCAGAGCTCTGCCACTCTCCAGGGAACTTGTTGTGCTCCTTGTCCTGTCACTGGGCACCACTGAAAAGAGTTTGGCACCATCCCCTGATACCCCTTGGAGTTATTTGTATGGATTGATGAGATCCCCTCTCAGTCTTCTCTTCTCCAGACTAACCAGGCCCAGCTCCTGCAGTCTCCCATCATCAGAGAGATGGTCCATCCCCCAGAACGGAACAGACACGAGATTAAATCAGACTTCGCATTAAAACACCTCATTAAAACATCCTTCAAGTTTCCAAGCCGAGCCTCGAGGGCCAGACACTCCTCCTCACCTGTGCAATGACCTCAGGGTCCATGGGCCGGTGGTTGTTGAAGCTCTTGGACCTCCCTGCTGTGACAGTTTTCCGGATCTGGGGGCTGTCGATCCTGTTCTTCAGCGACGAGTGTCGGCTGATGGAATTGAGGCTGCCGTGGCCACTGATGGAGCACTTATCTGGAACCTCCTTGGGAAGACTTTGGCTCATAATGGGCTGAGATGAGGGTCTGGAACCGGCTATGGCTCCGGGGGAGGCTGGTTCTGCCAGTGAGCTACCTAGTCCATGGCTGTCACTTTGACGGAAGGCTCTTCTGATGCTGCCTGACTCTGGTTTCTTTCTTTGCCTTCAGTCACAAAAGCAAAACAAGTCAATACAAGCAGGCACAAGCAACCAGCTGTCATTTGAAGATATCCCCCCCCAAACCGACACAGAGGACAATGGGAAGAGACATAAAAGATACCCAGATTACAAACACACCCAGGATTTTAGGAGTGGTTGCGGATACAGGAAAATTATAAATCGTTCCAGTTCAACACTTCTAACAACAAGGCTGAGTTCTGGCAGCTGTGCACATTCAGAGCAAAAACAGCAATACTTGGATGGAACGTGATTAACTTGGTCAAGAGGAAAAGAATTTGTATTTGAAGACAAAAAAAAAACCCTCTGTGCCTTCAACAGGTTTTGATGATGTGTTTTTATTACATTCGAAGAGCAGAGCTACAATTTTTGACTGGAGGACACAGTATAAGTCTACTAAGCTCCTGGCCCAAGGCATCAAGTTATTATTTTCAGAGATCAGCAAGCAAAGAACCCCAGTCTGGGGTTAATGATCGTTTCCAATATTTTCTGGTGGTAAGAGGTGGTTCTTTTTCATGGCTTTGGCAGGACCACAAGGCACTTTTCTATGCAGGGCTACAGATAAACCAAAAGATGATGTCAAATGGATGAACTGCTCCAAAGAATTTAGTTTCTACCCCAGCACCTTGCGGTCTGACAGCACGATTCCTCTCAAATCATAGGAAGGCCAATGCAGCAGAATACTTTATGCCATAGGTCTGAAGCTTGGCATCCATTATACAGGGAAGGATCCATTTATATATAGCACCAGCCCCATGAATAACTGCAAGAAAGTGTTAACTCCAGTAGGATTTTGGCATCCAAATAATAATTCAGTGGGTGGCACAACTGTCATTGCGAAACCATCTGATTTAATTTTGCTCAAGTCTGTTCACACATAGGTCAGAAGATTCATTCCTAAAGAAAAAACAACAAAATGAGTCTTATGCTACTGTTGCTAAATATCAGGTTCCCTAGTAAAGGGAAAAAAAAAAACAAAACTGGAGTGGACATTACCCAGGCCTCTTAAAAACACTACACACAACACTACCAAAGCCAGCAGATGGTGAAGCTCCAACATAGGTCTGCTATTACACAAATCTCTCCATAACTGGCAGAATGGCTACTTCAGTGGCTCAGACAATAAATATCATAAAAGAAAGCCCAGATCCCAAGCTGATGCAGATTAACATGGCTTCAAAGATATCAGTGGAGCTCTGCTGAATCCCATAACTAAGGACCAGGCTCTTGAGGACATGAGCAGGTCCAAACCTTTTAAAAGGATGCATTTCTGTTAATGTCTTTATAGGCTACATTCTGTTAAATTAACTGAAGGTTAAAGAATATCCCCTCCCATCAAACTGCAATTATCACATAATACCTTCACTGCACAAAGGAGACGTGGGGGGTTTAATACTAAGGAAATAACCAGAAAGATGAGTCTGCTCCAGAAAAATGAAATAACAGATCATGAAATTTAGTCTGTTACTGGCTTGATTTTTTTGAGCTTTTTACTAAGTTGAGTGCTGGCTAAAGCAACCATTTCTGGTAGAGAAGGTAAGGTTAGAGCAACAGGGGGTTGTGCTGTTTCACTGCAAGCATATGGTTAGTAACCTGAGGTGAGAAGTGCTGGGGAAACAAGAGAGTGTTACAGGCAATGCCAGATGGTGGGACTTCAGGAATGGCATTTATCACAAAATGGGACACCAGCTTCTGAAGGAACTGTCCCCCCACCCCATCAAACAAAAGATGTTAAATGTGGACAAGACACAACGGGCCACAGGACGTAACAACGAATGGGGACACACGATACGAGATCTCATTCCACCATTCCCCTCCCTTTCTCTGCTTAGCTTGTAAAATAGGGCATATTTGGGAAAACAGGAACAGATGGCACCTTGGGGATAGGGAAGAGCAGCCAGGGGGGTTTTAAATGAGCATTGGCCACACTGGTGACAGAGATAGGGCAGCAAAACGCGAGCGAGTTAGAAGAGGGTGGAAGCAGAGAAGAATGGTGGCAGTGCTCGTTAATGAACCTTTGTCAGGGAAGGGACTACTTTACTGGGCTTATCACCAAGCTCTTTACAGTTCAGGAAAATAATGTAAGGCTGTTCTTACTTGTTGATGTTTGCAAGGTAAATGTCTGCGACGTGCCCCCCGCTCGGGCAGCTGGCGCCAGCTCTGGCTGTCACTTTTTCTTCCGGTGGCTCAGAATTTATTTCTATTTCAGACTTCGGGCTGGACCTTTCTGAGATTCCATCCTCACTAGGAAGGAGGAGGGAAGCACATCACAACCAAAAACAGGACAACAGCACTGAATTTCAAACGCAGCACTGTGTATGAAAACACTCACACAGGACAGAGCACAGTGCTGGTGTCTTTCTCTTAAGAATCATTACATATCTTGCAAATCATAGAATGGTTTTCTGGAAAGGATCTTAAAGATCATCCAGTACCAGTCCCCTGCCATGGGCAGGGACACCTTCCACTAGCCCAGGTTGCTCCAAGCCCCATCCAAGGAACTGAAGGAGGAACTCTCCCCCCACCTGGTGCCAACACCTTGCCAGGAACATCCCCCCCTCCCCACCTGAGTTCTGGGCAAGGCCAGGGTGTCACATACGTGTCCTGCACCACGATGTACTGGTGGGGGATGAGGCCGTCGATGCCGTTGTGCCGTCCCTCCCACCAGTCATCCGAGGCCCGCTGGTAGAGCAGGAGGGAGGCTCCTTTCTTGAAGGACAGCTCTCGTGCTGTCCTGCCAAGGTAGTCAAACTTTGCTATTGCTTCTATGGGCTCACACTCTAGGAGACAGAAGGGAACAAACAACAATTCACTAAACCTTTGGGCTTATTCAGTGCTCAGCTGTTTAAACCCATAAAACACAGGCGAGAGCGTGAGGAGGATGAAGTGTTGCTTCTCAAGACTGTGGTGTTTTGAAGCAGCAAAATTCAGAGGGGAACTCCCCTATAACTTGTGGATGTTGCACTTTCAGCATTTGCCTCATCTCTATATTCATCTTTTCCAAGTCATAGACCCACTCACAGCCATCCAAGCCTACAAGGCTGGAAGTGGCAATGGCAAAATTAGCGTATTCTTAAACCAAAAAGCATTTCAAAGCTGGGAAGCAACCAGGTGTGTTCCAGACAACCCTCTGCCTACGGTACACTGCTTCAGGGCAGCTAAACTGAACCTCCCAGGCAGGCAGGAGTTGTTATTAGCATTTGGGGAGGGAAACATCCTCTCGATTCCAAGCCGCTTCAGAAATAAAGCGTCTATTCAGAGGGAAATCTCTGCTGCCTGTGAGGTTCACCTGACCCAGGAGACCAGATTCTGGCACCGTGGGAGGCCTTGCTATTCATCCAGCTGTCGTGGAAGCTCAGGAAAACATCCAGTGCCTCCACTGCTGTGCTCTGTGCAGTGATGGGGGGACTGAGCTGCTTCCCAGCTCCATCCAGCTGGGACGCTCCGTGCCCGCCGAGGTCACGCCTGGAGCTGCACAACGAGCTCCAAACCTGCCTGCAAAGCTCACTCGAGAGCTCCAGCCCTGCCCTGTCTGCAACCAGCCACTAATCCAGGTCCCTGCAGGACTCTGGTATTATACAGAAGGACAATAAGGGCATTTAGACACTCAGGAAGATCAATATGAAATTCACGTGGATTATTTTTAAGACTTGGAAAAATCTGACACCGGTTGAGTCTAAATATATATTAAGCCAGCTCCTAATTCTAGGGAGGAATCAGGGGAATGGGGATGAGCTCAACCACACAGCCCCAGTGGACTTTCTTCATTACTTTAAAGGAGCTTTAACACAGCCAAGCAGCCCATGAAAACTGAGTTTTTTCGTGGCAAAAGAGATTTGTGCTTCCTCTTCCTGGACAAGGAAAGATCTGCTATTCCACACAGAGATCAACCCTGCATCGCAGGAAGCTTCTAAAGTGCAAGAGCAAGCCAAAAAACACTGGAAGGCCAAACATGAGCCACAGCTTTTACAGTTATTCCTTGGGAGAGCAGATGCTCGAGAACTGGGTCTCCATGGCTGCTCACAGGCAGGCAAGGCTTGATAAAATATATGGTGTAAATCCATCTGAGTGAGCTGAAACTCATCAAGCTGAGGGAGCAGAGCAGAAGCATCTCATCCCAAAAAGCCCCACCAGCATCTGAGCTACTCAGCACAAAGTGACCAAGGACTGAGGCCAAATGGCAACAGGACCTGTCAGATCCACCCCCCAAACAATAATTCCTCCATTACTGAACCCAACAGCTCAGGATTCTCTCAACCACACACTTCAGGTAGGCCTGTGGTCAGCCTCACACAAAATCCCGTTATCAGCCCTCAGCAACCAGCCAGGGATTTGGAAGGGTGGGAAAAGCCTGGCCCACGTTGGCAGCTCCCCCAGGCACGTGGGGATCCATGTTTGGCTCCTTCTTTCCTCTTGCTTGCTTTGCCTCTGGAGCCAGTTTCTTCCTAACACTAAAACCCCCAATTATGTTGCTTTTTGGTGTCCCCCTGCATTTAGGAAGGGGATGGGAGTGTGGTTTGGTACATTCCATCTGTTTCATTAGGAAGTGTTTATTGTTCCAGATGAGAGCGGCACTCAGGTTTCTTATGTTTCCAATTTGCTTTTTAGGACTCTGGCTCTTCTCCAGAGAACTGATTTTAGACTTTAATTTCCAGTAGCTTTTTCCTACTACACTTTCAGACAAGAAAGCTGTGTGAATAAAGAGCAATAAGGCTAAGCCAAACAATTTCCCCTGCCAGTCTGAGAGCCTGGGCAGGAAAGCAGCAGATTACAGCGTTTCCACTCATACATGTAATTTAACAAACATATAATGTGCTTGTTTTCCAGCATTTCTGACCTCATACCTGTCTCAAACCAGGGTGCTCTCTCACTTGTACAGTGAGGCTGATGAACAGCTTGGATGCTCTTCAAAACACGACCTCTCTCCCCACTCCAAAATTCAAAAATTCCTTCCTTCAAGTGAGGGTGGCTGGGATGACAGCTTTGCTTTGGGAAGATTAATGCCAGGCTCACAAAAGAGCTTAAGAAGCAAGAGCTAAAGAATCTAAAGACTGAAGGAGGGATAAAACCCCAGGAATATCCATCCCTGAGTCCTGGTGCTGTACCTGCCCTGCTGACAGGTGAGCAAGGTGTGACTGCACAGCTCAGTTAGGACATGAGAGTCCTCCCTTAACCAGACCCTGCAGCTCCCTCAAAGAGATACAGCCCCAGCTCCCTCCTCTGCTTCAGTGCCAAAGGCTCCCTCCCAAATGCTTCCTATGGAATATTCCATGTAGGTTGCAGAACTCCATCCAAAACACCTCCCAGTTTACCTTGCTCAGGGGCCCCACGCAGTCGAGTTCCAGAGGCTGCAGAAGAGTGTCCTTCCCTGATCTCTAACTGCTCATTTCTCACTATTGCCCACCCTTCAGTCACAGAAGGGACCTAAAAATCCCCTCCAGAAACAGCCCCAGTGCACACCCCAGCGTGGGAGCCTGCAGGCTTTAGTCCCAGGCTTCATGCACACGTGAGATGAGTTGGCCTGTCCTTCATCACAGCCATGAAACTGCTCTCTCTTAGATGCAAACTCCAAAAGGACACATTTTCATGCATTTTTAAGAGCTAACACTTGTCAGACAGAACACTCTGTTCAAGACAGAGAGCGAACTCTTGTTTCATTCCCCGAGGCTTCCTCCCAGCAACCTTGGTGAGGAATCACTGTGCCAGTGCTTGACCTTGCTGAGGGAGAACTGATTTCCCAGCAATTTCTAAACATCCTTTACTTTACCACTGGTGTGTGAACACCAGAGATATCACAGGATCACTTAGGTTGGAAAAGACCTTTAAGATCACCGAGCCATGAAACCAGTGAGAACACAGGGATGCCTTGGGAAGGGTTTGTCAGGCAACTGCTGAAGCAGAGAGGCAGCACAGGAGCACCTGGCAGGGCTACTGAGCAAATTCCCAACCAGCTCTAAAAGGGTGACACCTGATTTTAAGGGAATGGTCACTTGGGAAGTATCAACAACAGACACTCACAACTGCAGTGTCACCTTTTCCTTAGGAAATACTGTGAAATTCTCAGCCTTGGCACCTCTTTTCGTTGATCAGACCAGAAAAATGTCACAGAGGTTCCCAAGGAAACCCAAAAATTATCAGTGAGAGAGGCCCCCAGGACTCCCTTACGCTACCTGGCTGTGAGTGGAAGACAAACAGGTTTTGACTTTGTTTTGCTCCCTTCCTTAAAGCAGAAACCACTGGGGCTCAGAGAACTCACAACCCCCCTGCCAGAGCTACCGACAGGGGAAATGCCTGGTACACGCAGAGGGAGTGGGAGAGCATGATGAAACACATCCAGCCTTCGGCTCTGTGCTTCCACCCTGATTCCAAATCCAAGCCTGGAGTGTGCCCAGGCCTGCTGCTAACACGAGACACCCCTGAGAAGAAGGGATAACTTCAAAACACTCAGGTAACTTCCACCTTCTACTGTCAATCCTACACCTTTTTACTTCTCAGCATCAAACGCTGCATGGGATGTTTCGAGTGGCTGTTCTGATTCAAGCCCCACTTTAGGGCTAACTTTAAACTTCAGTTCCAAGGCACTGCCTTCCCTGCCTCCCCCAGGGCTGGCTGCACCAGTTAACCCAGAAGCCCACAGACTGTGCCTACCGTCATCACTGGTGTGGTGTTCGGCCGTGACGTCCTGCACCGAGTCTTCTGTGGAGGCTCTCTCCCCGTGAGGACTTTCACTGCAACAGAAGCAAGCAGGGACTTTACACTGGTGGAAACTGAGTTTCCTCATCACAGCAGTCAGATACAACTGGGAACACCCATGTGGGGAGCCAATATTCAGGCTCTGCTGTGTTACTCTGCAGCGCTTCTGTGCGTGCTGAAGTCACTGTGCCCAAAAATCAAGCTGAATTCTTATTTCATCAACCAACCCAAACATCCAGGTTACCCCTTCTTGTGTGCTGTCAGCAGTTCAACCTCAGCTCTTCCAACCTGGACCTCTGGAGATGCTGAGCAGGGGCAAGCTGGGTCCAGCTCCTTTCTGCCATGCCAGGATTATTCCCTCAGCTCTTTTCTCCACTGCTCTAATTAGCTCATTAGATGGCTGATGAGAAAGCTGCCACTTCCTGGGGGAAATTATTTCTCGATTCATAATGATATTTCCAGGCCTGTGTTTGTCATCTCCCTCCATCCCTTTTATCACCATCTTAAATTGTTCCATTCATTTCACTGAACAGCTCCCATGGCCAGATTAATTGCCTGTAAATAAAGATTCCAGAGCACCTAAACTACCAAGAGGACTCATTTATGTTTGGCAAGAAGAAAAGCTTTGGAAGGATCAATAGACAACAAGTGGCAACCAAAGGTTATGTTTTTGTAAGAAGCTCCACGAGCAGTTCCCTCTGGACAGGAGCAGAAAGGAAGCTGGAAGAGGATCCATTGCCTCTCCCAAGCAGCTCTGCAGAGCTGCTGCCAGCTGGCAGCCCTGCCTGCCTGCCCTGCCTGCTCCTCTCAGGAGGGAAAAAAGGGATAAAAAAAAATAGTGCTTGCTCTTCATCTTACCAGACACCAGAAAACTCATCTACTGCCCTCTCACAGTGTAACTCCTAGAAGGTGATTTTTAATTCTTTTCACATAGGAATAACTTCATCCCCCATTTTGGTCTTGCAGTGGTTAAAATAAGTGACCCTGGATGTACAGTGCTCTCCCCTTGGCAATCCCCCTTCTGCACTCTTTTATAAAGAGGAGAAAAACAGAAAAAGGAGAGGGGGTAAAGTGTTTGAATAATTCTGGTGTCTCGTTATGCTTAATCCACGGGACACCGAGCTGTCCAACATCTCCTGAGTCAGTACCTCTGGAATCAACCTTTCCCATCCTTTGCAAAGCCTTTGTGCTACTTAATATAAGTTTACAGAAGAATCTGCAGCCAAATGGAGGCCCCAGGAGGAAGGAAGGCAGCACTGAGGGCTAAGGTTTCACACAGACTCTGAAGTCATGTCGCACACACATCCAACCGTTGCACAAGGGCCACGTGCCTCCTCCTATCCAGGCCTCCAGCAGCATTTTCCACTAAAAAAACCCATCCTTACTGCTGACTCTGAGGTGTGAGCCCTGGGGTGCTGCTGTGGGAAGCACTGGGCTGCTGGGTTTCACCCTGAGGGCTCCGAAAGTGAGAGCAATAAATCCTGGCAGAGAAAACACTGTGAGAGTGGAGTGAGTTGGGGCAGTGGAGAGGCAGCAACAATTTCTGCTCTCTGTGACCAGGGACAGGACTTGGAGCTGTGTCAGGGCAGGGGCAGGTGGGATCTCAGGGAAAGGTTCTTCCCCCAGAGGGTGGTTGGCACTGAACAGGCTGCCCAGGGTTTGGTCACAGCCCCAAGGCTGCCAGAGCTCCAGAAGGGTTTGGACAACGCTCTCAAGGACAGGGTGGGATTTTGGGGTGTCCTGGGCAGGGCCAGGGGTTGGACTCAGTGATCCTTGTGGGTTCATCCATACACTATCTCCTTCCCTGCCATTTCCACGGTCTCACTTGTAGGTCTCCTGGACTCTCCCTGAGCTGTCTCAGACAGACAGACAGACAGACAGACAGATGCATCACAGCCCAGGCTTGACTCACAGGCAGGATTTCGAAGTTTATGACAAGCCCTGAACCTTGCCCTACCCTGCTGTGCCCAGGGGAAGCTGTTTCACAGCCCTGCCAACTCCAGGCGAGGGTGCAGGTCTGGAGCACAGAGCAGGGGCCGTGGTGCTGAGCCCCAGCAATTCCACACCAAAAAACCATCTGGGAGCTCCCACAGGGCTGGACCCATGAAGTGGCACCAGGACACCTCAGCCACAGCACTCTGCTCCCTGAGGAATCAGCTGAACCCCAAGGATTCACTCTGCTGCCTGCACGGTGAGGAGCCTACGGGCAACAACGAACAACTGTGGAAATACCAGGACTATGAGAAAGCTGGAATGGGAACCAGATGCTCCTTCCTGGCTTTCAGCAGCCTCCCCTGCTTGCTTCTCCCCTTTCTCTGCTTAACAGGGTCCCAGGTCAGGGTGCTAAGGAAGGGCAAGGAAGGAAAACCAAATGCCTTCATAAAGCTGATATCACCTTCCAGGCTGTCGTGCCTCCCCCACACTCCTGTGCTGTGACACCCAAACTGAGGCTACTCAACACTGCACATTTTTATTCCCCTCCTGTCAAAGCTGATGTGTTTCCTTAAGGTCATAAATATTACCAAGTTGGAGGGTTTTTTTTCCCCCTTGCAGTTCTTTCACATGTAACATCAGCTAAAAGCATCAGAGCGAAGGGTAAAATTAAAGAGAATTTCCAAAAGGTTTTGGCAAGTCTTCTGCACACAGCAGTTAGTTGAGAGGAGCCACACGTACAAGGAGTGAGCTGATAGCTACAGCTACCCTGAAACAAGCCAGGGGAACAAGGCTTGCTCTGTCACCACAGTGACTTCATTAAAAAAAAAAAAGTATTTATTTTACTACATGAAAATAATCATTTGCATTCCTGGGACACTGAAGGAGAGAAGGAGCAGGAGGGAAGCGGGGAGGAGATGCAGGACACAATTTAACATTCCTCATCTTCAGAGGGAGAGATCAGCTTGGCCAGTAGGAAAGAAAACACCTCCTTTCCTTCCCCCACTCCCCAACCTTCCACCCCAGATGACAGGAGCCGCTCTGCCTGAATTGCTTCCAGATGTGGCTTCAGACTGAACACGCAGCCGGGCCTCTGGAGCTTTTGGGCTGCATGGAAATGGTGATTTTGCATTCCTGCCTCCCTCCTCCCCCACCGGCAGCGCTGCCCTGAAAATTATACCAGTGCCACAGCCTTCGAGCTGCAAGTGACCCCCCTGTGTCTGAGGCAAAGGCGCTCCAGACAGGCAGAAAGGAAAGGCAAAAGCAGGAGGGAAAAAAAAAAAAAGAAGAAAGAAGGGGAAAAGAAAAAAACCCAACAAGCAAAAAGAGATTGATTTTGGCAGCTACCAAACCAGAATAGCCAAGAAAATCCCTACACAACCTTGCCCTTCAAGATAAGTGAGCTGGGTTTGACAACTGAGTAGCTACTTGATACCAGCTTATTTCTTTTAAGTCAATGGCTCTCCAGAGATATCAGAGCCATCTTCTCTTCCACAAAACAGGTTTTTGAAAGGCTGGGCCAGATGCTCCAATCCTGAATTAGAGAATGCAGAACTCACGACTGTAACATGCTAACCCACAGATAACCATCCACCCATTCATCTTCTCCTCAGTGGTACCCATCCTACCAGTAATCCTCTGTGCTTCCACCTCTGCTATAGACAGGACCTTCCAGCTCCCTTGGGCCTGGGAAGATGTTCTCATGTTGGATGATGATGGTTTTGATCAATTCATTGACATGAGCTTGGCAAGAGACTTGGTCGTGACCTTCAGGCACTGACATCAGCGTTGGCCCAAAGCAGATGGCTAAATTGTAGGGATCCATCATGTTTTCTTCACTGAACTGAGATAAACTGCAAAAAAAAACAGAAGTGGGAAGGAGGGTGAACAGCAGAAATCATCATCATCATAATCCTCTGCTGCAGAACACACAGCTGAGCTCGGAAGGTTTGCTTTGGGCTTTCTGCTGTCTAAAGCTGATCAGCTTTAGCTGATTCAGGGACATGAATGCTCTGGATCCAGGTAAAAAATGAGATACTGATGGCATTTGCAGAGAAATTAAATAGAAACCACAAGGGAGTTCGAAAGCTCGAGACTATGTGAAAAGGGCTGAGTGCTGACTTTATAAGGGGAGCACATTAATCTCTGTCCTTATTCCTTTGTTATTGCTGTTCTGAGCCCACTTGCAGCCCAGCACTCAATACCAGAGCTACAGATCCACTCTGCCATGGATGTAAGTGGAAATAGAGTAGGTTTAGATTGGATATTTGGAAGAAATTGTTCCCTGTGAGGGGGGGGAGGCCCTGGCACAGGTTGCCCAGAGAAGCTGTGACTGCCCCTGGATTCCTTGAAAGTGTCCAAGGCCAGGGTGGACGGGGCTTGGAGCAATCTGATCTAATGGAAGGTGTCCCTGCCGGTGGTTTTAAGGTCCCCTCCAACCCAAACCATTCTGTGATTCCATAACCTTGAGTCCCCATCCCTGGAGGGATTTAAAAGCCAAGCAGATGTGGCCCTTGGGGACAGGGGTTAGTGATGGCCTTGGGCAGTGCTGGGGGAATGGCTGGACTCCATAATCTTTAAGGCCTTCTCCAACCTCAGTGACCCTGTGTTTAATGCCAGAGCTGCAGCAGAGCCCTGGTGCTCCCAAGGACACTCACTGATTGAGGAATGCAAAGAGGTATCTCATTACAATCAGGGTGGTCTTCGGCAGGTTCAGCAGCATCTTCCGCACGTGCAGAGCTCTCTCCTGTAAATTATCCATCGCTGAAAGGAAGAAAGAGCACCAGAGTCATCATCCCACCAAGCCCACAACCTGCCACTGGGTCCAGCGCGCTGTGAGGGCTCCCTTGGGCAGCAGAGCAGCAGCAGGAGGAAGGAATTTTGCCCCTTTTCTGGATGCTCTGCTCAGGAAAGCAAAGGCTGCAGAACCTGCTGGCAAAGCCTTTGACAGTGAAGGTCCCTGAACACGCAAAACTTCCCTGCGAGTTCCTTCCGAGCGTGGGAGCGCTGGATGTCATCTGTTCCAATAGTTCTGGCACAATGGCTCATTCAAGCCTGCTTCGAAAGGTGGGTGTTTAAAAAAAAGAAACTGTGTAACACTCGAAGGAAAATTAACATAGTTAAAGGGTGAGGCAAAAAGCTCTGTGTGCAGCGGCCTACTGAGAAATAAGTGGGCAGCATAAATCATCTCAGAAAGGGAAGAAGTTATTTGGGAGCAGATTTTACTTTTCCCACAGTGCGAGTTCAAGCCTGCAAAATGCATTTATCAGGAGCAGAAAACCACGAGCCATTTCAAGAAGCAGTTATCTTCTGCTTGACTTCAAAGGCTGCCACCGCAAAGGGCCATTTCTCTGCTCGGACAATGGAACCATTCTTCAATTCTGGAGGACATGGCAAGAGCCAGGCTATTTAAGATGAGGTTGCTCACATAGGGAAAAACCACAAACAACTCTCTGCCTACCAGGACCACCTTTAGAAACCAACAGAAATGTTAAAAGCTCGGCTGTGACTACCCTGATGATTGATATTCTCTATAAGGAGACAGAGGATGGTCCCTCGTGGTTACGAAGCTAAAAGGGATAGAAGTAGTACCTTGTCAGCTAAGGGGAGCACACAGGAGCATGGCAGCACATCCAGGGAATGCAGACAAGGCAGGAAGCCCTGCTGGTGATCCCTGCCTCTGACAGGGCCTTTCTGACATCTCCTGGTGACACGTCTTAGAGATTATTTTACAGAAGTGAAGGTTTTTGCTTTATTCTGTTTTAGAAGAATCCTGTCACGAAGCCACTGCCTCACAAAAATCCATCACACAGACCTTAAAATCTGTTCATTTCCATCTCCTTGTTCGTTCATATCAGAGCAAGGATGGCTGTGACCAGGTAACTGCTCAGACTGCCTAACACAGCATGCCAGTGCAACACGAGCCCAACCAAAGTAAGCCCAAAAAGCTTATTCTAGAGTCAGGAAAAAAAAAAAAAGGGGGGGGAAGGGAGGAAAGAAAAGTGGTATTTTAGAAAAATCAACCCTATTTCTTTTCAGATCTTCATATACTTACTGACACAGGCAATCAGATCATGGAAGATATCCTTGGGGAAGAGTGGGTGCTCCAGCCCTCGAAAATAGAGCTTCAGGACTCCTGCTATTGAATCCATGTCGTGGTCATTCTGGTCCCCAGCCAAGGGATCTTCCCCTTCGTGACAAGCAAAGAAAAGCAGGCAAGGAAAAAAAAAATCAGAATACTGGAAGGGTGCACCTCTGCAGGAGAAAAGGATTTATGTTAATCCCACCTACTCCAACGGCACCACAACCAGCGTGAGGCAGAGAGATGGGAAGCTCTGACAGCAATCCCAGGAGACCTGGGACAGCTTCCCTCAGCCGGATTTCAGTGTGGCACTGGAGCTCCTGGAGCAATAGTGACACTCCAGGTATTTGGGAAGGGTGGGAACATCACAGACACACCAGGGAGGTGGATGTTCCACGAGGCAAACTCCCAACTGCAGCTCAGGTGGATGCAGTGGATGCACAAGAAGCATCTCCCACACCTGGCTCAGGAGGATGCAGACATGGGGAACTGGGGTGGGAACATTCCTGGGATAATTTGTTGCTGCAGATATGCCACAGTTTGTCTGTATTACCCAAGGAAAGATGCCCACTTAAGGAGTTGTCCCCTAGGGAGAACTCCCTATCAGACATAATTAGATTTAATGATGGGGCAATCCTCAAATTGAAGCTATATATATCCATTATGTGACTGAAATTACCAAAGCTTGCCTATTATCTTAATAACACATGGGATAATAAATGGGCCACTCCAAACTGGAGCATTATCCCTGATATTAACTGCCACCAAGGGCTCTGGATGAAGTAATAAAATGCAGGGATGTTATTGTTAACTTTGGCAGTCCTGTATATCATTGGCTTTACAGAGACAAGCGAGATGAACTAGAAGAAAAAAATCCCCTTTTTACATCTGCATGTCAGTGCTGGAACAAGTGGTTATTTGGTTATTTTCCCAAGCTGACAGGTATTTCTTCAAATAAAGAAGGGTCTGATTCTGATATCGAGCCTTTTCCTTACTATGGAACACATTTCTGCTTCCTCTCTGCTCCAGGATTTTAACTCTCAGGTAGGTGGAGGTGAAGACAGGTGACATCCCACACCACATTTCACACACGTTGTTCATTAAACACCTCTCTTCCCAAAAGCAGAATGAACTCGCTATGCTTAATTAATTACTGCTTGTCTCTTCCACCAGCAAGCACGGGAACACACTGACTCTGTTCTCTGAGGGTGATGCATTCGGGGGATTAACACAAGGCCTGTTGTTCCCAGTGACCCAGGCAGGACTGGGGAGATGAGCTGCAGGAACTGCCTGAAGAGCAGCTCTTCTGAACCTGCTCTGCCAGGGAGAACAGCCCAGCAAGGAGCTGATGAGTCAGGAGGCTCCCAACTGCTCCCTGCCTTTGTGTGGAACGGCTCTTTCCCACAGAAAATCAAATCTATTAAAAGCTACTGCAAATTAACAGTGCCTCGAAATTTGTTCTCTCCCTTGCTGATATTTAAAATAAATGTAGCCAAGCTGTGCCTCAACAACGTGGAGAACACAAAATTTCATCCTCCAGCAGCCAATCTATCCACAAAGGGCTGGGGGGAGAGGGGAGGAAATTGCAGTTACACCTAATAATGAAATTCTCCTCGTCCTTTAGTGTTACAAACAATCAATAAGCTATCAGACATGAGGGAAGATTGAATTCAGAATATTTATTATACAGACACTCTACAAGGTACAAAGCATAAAACCAAACAACTGAGAATTCAAGGTTAATGAGCGCTAGGGAAACGTTTGGGAGACTCACTTAGGAAATACAAAAATCAAAGGGATAAAATAGACCAAACTGCATTCAAAACAGGCCATTTCAGAGCATTTAAACAAATGCATACATTTGGCAATAATTTCTGAGACACTGGAATAGCTGTTCCTTACCTCTCTCAAATGCATTTTTTATGTCATTCACTTCAACTTGAGACCCAGACACTCGGAATATTCCTTCATGCTGCAAACCTGTAAGACAGTAAGAGATGCTGATAACAACAAGATAAGATAGATTAGATAAGGTGGCACCTTCAGCAGCTACAGCTCATACAATAAGGGAAAGATAAGAACACAGGCAGAAGGATGCTGATTTAAAAGCCACTTCTCTCTTCTGTCCAGGCATGTACAGAAAATGTAAAACCAGACCTCACCACAGACAGAACAAATATTAACCCTTCTTCCTAAACCACTGCAGTAACTGGGCTATAACAGCCACATTATCTTTTATCCTGGGGGATCCCCAAAGGATTTTACAACCCAGAGAAAGTCATAAACTAATGGTGTATCAGCCAGGAGTAAAATATGGCCAGTGCCAGGAGGACAATGTTTATTTTGCAGGAGCGATTCCGCCAAGGCCCGGAGCAAATCAGCCACTTGAAACGGAAGCATTTAATTACCCCAGCACGACCCACGGGCTTAGGACAGGCTTAAAGACATTCCTGCTAAAAAGTGAGCATTAGGAATGTCATTATTTTGTCAAGTAGATGGGATATTCCAATACACTCCCAGCACAACAGTTTTGTTGGTACACGTAAGACGAGCAACAACTGCTGCAAATCAACTCATGAGCAAGGGAAATCAGCTCCCCATCCCCTCCAGCCTTTTCACTGTGGACTTTCTGCAACCAGGAATGCTGCAATGTCTTTGTTTTATTTATAACAGAATCATGGAATATCCTGAGCTGCAAGGGACCCACAGGGATCATCCAGTCCAACTCCTGGCCCTGCACAGACACCCCCAACAATCCCACCCTGTCCCTCAGAGCGTTGTCCAAACCCTCCTGGAGCTCTGGCAGCTTTGGGGCTGTTCCCACTGCCCTGGGGAGCCTGTTCAGTGCCAACCACCCTCTGGGGGAAGAACCTTGTCCTGAGATCCAACCTGACCCTGGCACAGCTCCAGCCCTTCCCTGGGTGCTGTCCCTGTCACCGGGAGCAGAGATTGGAGCTGTCCCTCAAGAGGAAGCTGCAGCCCCCTCAGTCTCCTCCACCTGAACAAGCCAAGTGACCTCAGCCACTCCTCCTATGGCCCCTCCAGACCCTTCCCCTCATAAATATCCATAATAATGGCTATCAATAATAAACTCTCCCTGATGCACCTGTGGCCTCTCCCTCTCCATCCTCCGAGGGGTTTTATCCCATTGCAGGCTGTGACACCACAGCTACAGGGGGAGGAAACAATTCCCAGTGTGGAATAAAAAAAGCATGAAAACCACATTCAATCCCACACCTACACAGCCAAACACTTGGAAAATGTCAGGCTACCTCCAACAAATCCATCCCTGCGTGTTAAGTGCGTCAGGCACCAGCTCTGCTGCCTCACGTGGCTTTGCTGTATGAAAGCACATTCCTGCTAATTCTCAACTGTGCCTTTACACCGTGGCCTGACATTCTGGGCAGAAATCCATTGGGTCTCTTGGAAAATCCCAGCTAGCCCAGCAATACGAGTCTGAAAAGAGTGATCTCCTGATGGCCCTGATTTATCCTGCCTCAGTTCCCGCTGCAACGTGGTTTCAATGATTTTTTTCCACCAAATATCCAAGTATGGCCTTAAAGAAGCACTTGTGATGATCTTCCAAGGGATGATGAGAATGGGACTCTAGATTATAGTTTCTAAAACGGTAATGAAACAAGGAAAATGAAACAGGACCTACTACCCGGCCCTGCATCTTGGGTAATGAAGATAAATTCAACCCCTTTCTACATCTGTTAATTAACAGCTGTTCCACACACTACTAACAAATGATATCAATTAAAAATGAAAACAAATGACAATAAATGTATAGCATTCAAGGCTGTGAAGTTAACCTTCAAAACAGGCATAAATCATCTCCCCGTGGCAGTAAGTGAGCAATTAATTCCCCACTTGACCTCCTACATTCAAACACTCAGAGTATTCCTCCTCCTCTGGGAAGGGGATGATTGTTGTCAGTGAAGGCCACACTTCAGGGCTCACAGGGAGGTGAGTGGAGGTGAGGAATGAGTGGTATCTATGGATGGGAACCTTATTTTGCAAGAAATAAAGGGATATTGTGGGGAGAACAACATTTGCAAGGTCAGTTATTTAGAAAAGTGATTATACACATAATAACCAGCAATACAGCCTAAAAGAGCCATTTTCCTCATGTTGCAATCTCTGGGATTGCTCTGCACAAGCAGCATGTCCTGAGGTGCTCTGAACATTTTTTATAAGGCTGCTACATCACTTCATTTCACAGGAATATCCCAGGACACCTTCAGTCCCCAAACTCACCATGCCTGCTGATGAATCGGATGCAGCTCTCCACGACCAGGGGAATGGCTTGGGAGGAATCCTGCCCAAAGAGACATTCAAAGAGCAGTCAGAATGCAGAGATGGTAAAAGTGAAGAGGAAAAGAAAAAAAAAAAAAAAGGATAAAAAATAAGAAAGGTTTGACTCTGCACACCAACACCACAACTGGCTCTCTCATTTAATTTCCAAGATCCTGAAAAGTATAAATCAGCACTCCAAGACAGGCTATGTGAACTGAAATTCCAAGCCAAATTTTAACTTCACACTATCAACAAGAGATAATTTTGAGTTTTCCCTATCTCCAAGAAACACAATTGAGCTCACTGGGTACCAAAAAGCAACAGATTATCCCCACAGCCAGGGACACAAAGCCTTCCTGAGTAAGTCTTTATTACATAAAGGCACAACAAGTGAGCAGTTACAGGTTTAATGGCGTTGCAGTGGGATTCCAGGGAAATTAAAGGGAATGGGGACAAAGAGACAACAGCATGAATCCTACAAACCACGGCTGTCCCAACAGCTCAGGGCTGTTTGGTATTTTTGGTTCTAGGCCTGTCAGAACAGGGAGTGAAATAATTTTTATATTTTATCAGGGAAAATGAATGAGGCTTTTTTGAGTGATTTCAGTCACTGAACGAGCAGACACCACTTGGACAAGCCTGAAAAGGTCCATGGAAGTGAGAAAGGGATAAAACCATTTGTTTTCCACCAACCCCCCACCACAGCCCTGCTTGGTTACTGAAGGAAACATTAATTACCTGCTTCCTGACGGTGGAGCTGCGCCTGCCACTGATGGGTCAGAACCACCCAGGGGTGCAGGAGGGGAAAAACAGAACACAAGAGTCAGGATAATCCCCCACTATCACCAGCTCATTCCTTTCGCATTCCCAACCACCCGCATTTCGGAGCAGGGAAGGAGCCAGATACCCAAGTCAATCATAGTGACAGGAGCCTCGTTCAATTTATGGAACTCCAGGAAGATTTTAAGTGACTTTAAATCAGTAAAAAAACCGAAGCAGACGCCAGGGAGCTCCGACAAAGGATTGCCCTTGACATTTTAATTCCGGCCGTTCGGAATTCTGCGGCGCGGAGCTCCTCGGAGAAGATGAAGTTGGATATAAATTGCACAGAGCTGCTCTCTGGAAGGGCAGGTGGGAGCAGCCTGGTTCCCACTGTGCTTTTAACAGCTGCCACTGCAGAGTCCTTATTACAGTTTTGATAAGATTTCAAATAAATAAATAACACAAAACCCCCTCTGACATCAGCACGCACCAGCCAGGCTAAGCCTCTTCTGTCTGCTCTCATTTATTGATGTTGGGGGACATTCATGGCAGGAAAAAAAAAAAAAAGAGGAAAAAGCCTTGCTTTGCCAGGATTTCCAAATTCCCCCTCAAAATTTATTACTGGGGTTTAAAATTCCTTTAGTTTCTTGTAAAAATGAAGCCAGAGAGATAATAGCGGAGAGGCCCTAATGTATCATTCCAGCCAATTCCCTGCCAGGGCAGATGGCTGCTGAATTATAAATAAGGGGATCAGAAGTGTGATTTTTAAAAAGACTGTACAACGTGTTAATTTGGGGGAAATTCCTTCCATAAAAATCAAAAACACTGAATGAAAAATTAAAAAAAAAAAAAAATCAGGTTCCACAGGCTGTCACAGACAATAAGGCCGACTTTAAACTATTAGCAGGAATGGTTCTTTGATATTTAAAATTGTTTCATGATGAATAATATTTTATTATTACAGATGTCAGGGTCTAATTAGGACCTGTCAGCTTTGCTTTGCTGTGAGGAATGTGAACAGTAGTAATGGCTCCACACTGGTAGTAATCACCTTCCTTTTGTTAACGAGGCAGGATGATGCACAGCCCCTGCTCCAGCTCCTCGTGCCCAGCAGAGCCCCCTGAATCCATCAATTTGGGGATGGAGATTTGTTATGTTTTACAAAAAAGCCCATCAGAAGCTCAGTTATGGTTCTGTGATTGGTCCTAATTATAAATGGAAAGTTTATTCTCCACCACCTCCATGCTGTTGGATTCCAGCTCCGTGGCACAGCAGAGCGTCAAGGGGATAAAGGGTTTCCTAATTTATGTTACTCAACTCCATGCACCAACCACGTGGACAAACCCTGAAGACTCCCTGGGTCCAACTCTCTCAAAGAGATAGGAATTTGGTTGTAAAAATCTTTGTTTGAAGAATATTCTCTGGGTTCTCACAATTGTTCTGCACTAAATGCAGCGGGGCAAGAAAAGGAATTTGCTTCTGTGTTGGCTCAATCCATGTCCCATCCCTGGAATTGTTCAAGGTTGGAGAGGGTTTGGAGTAACCTGGGATGGTGGGAGGTGTCCCTGCCCACGGCAGGGGGTGGGATGAGATGATCTTCAAGGTCCATTCCAACCCAAACCACTCTGGGATTCTACTTTATGATCCTAAATAAGAATCATTTTCTAACAGATACACGTCCTGGGCTGGTAACTGATCTAGAATGACCAATTTGCATCAGATTTTCCTTAATAATATAATTCCCTGAGCCACACCTACCTGGCTAGGGCACAGTCAGTCCGCTGACCTGTCAGGAAGACAAAGAAATCCAGCATTAGGAGAGAGGAATGGGAAAATGCTTTCAATACTTCTGTAAAGCCAGTTTTGGAAGGAGATGGAGGAGAGGAACCACTGGTGCCAGAGGGGGCAGCTCTGGGAGCTGGACAGTGCCCATCCCTGCTGGCACAGCTCCAGCCAGGAAACACAGCTGCCCAGTGACCCTGTCTCTGGAAAGTATTGTTTTTGAAAACCAGCTCCCTGTGCATTCTAATTGTTGGGCTCTGCCAAAAAAACCGGGGCTTGTCAACCTCTCCCTCCCTCCCACTTCCCAGGGGAATTGGTGGGGCAAGAGATCCTGCTTTATAAAGCCCCTTAGGAAGATTGAAAACATTCCCAGCTTTGTTAGTCCACAGACTGAACGTGCTGGCATTAAGCTATTTTGAGAGACAGACGTTTAATGGTATTTTCCACAAACATATTTATAAAAACATTCCATTAACTTGCACTGAGTTTGCAAGGAAGCAGCCAAGGCTCAGGACTTGCTAATGCAGCATCATCTAAAACATCACAACAAGGAGGAAGAGGCAGGGAAAACGAGGATGTGCTGTTGGGAATTGTACAGGCCTGATCCTTTGCTGGTACAGATTATCATCAGAGAAACCCATCCTGATTCCCAACAGCTGAAAATCCACCTTCCCTCCAGTTGTCTTCCTGCTCCTGGGGAGATGGAAGAATGAAGGAGGGAAACAGCTAATTGCTGATGGCTGACAATTAGTTGAACACATCTTGATAGCCACTTTTCTCTCCCCACGTAAAGCCAAAACAGTGCATAATTTACATGAAAATGTTATTCTGAAGCAGAACTTGCAGCCATCTGTCCCGTTTTCATCATAGAATATTCATATATAGAAATTACATGGCTGTGGCAACATCAAGGGGCTCCTGCATTAGGGTGACAAATGTGTACAGTAGGCAGGGACATAATTACTTGGAGATAGGAAAACTGCTGCTATTTTTATTACTGGAACTTGTCATCTTTAGATTAAGGCAATTTGCACGACGACTAATAAATGTCACCTGAGGATGGGGCAAAGAAGAATCAAGATTACAACAAACCCCTGGATTTTCCAGGCACTGAAGACACACAGCTGTAGGAACATTTTTCAGTAAAGCTTCTAAACGTGCTCTGGGGATGCGTGAAAGGGATTTTATTTGCCCGTTTCCCAATTAAGCGACATTTTATGGGTAAGTCTAGGCACAGTCCCCACTTTGTCCCATTAACCTGCTCATGTGGTTTTGGAAACGAGATGCACCTCCCTTTCTCAGCTCCTTTTGATCTCACAGAGGACAGAAGGATTTTTTTCAGAGGCTGCTGGAGCTCCCCCCACCCAGACCCTCTCTGGGTCCCTTCACAGAGCCACTCAGAAAGCTCTGGTTTGCAAAGCAAATGAAGAAAACAGAAGCAGCCTTTAAATCTACGTGGCAAGACAGAAATCACATTTAATTTCCTCTCCTTTTCCCCCCCCTCCACCACAGCTTGAGCTGGGTTCAGGGGGCAGGCAGGTTAAGAGGAAAGAGGTCTTGGAATGCAGAGGTCAGCTATGATCCAGGAATGTGATTAGTCACAGGGGCAGCACGGGTGTCCCCTGGAGATATTTAGAGGCAGAAGAAAAATACCCTAAGGACACAGAACTTTGGCTTCACCCACCCTTTCTCTGGGACAGCTGAAGAGATGAACAACTTTAAGCAATAAGGCTCAAACCAATGAACATCCTTCCCTTGCCTTCCAGTGGTTTGGGTCTGATAAACATGAAACTCTTAATTACTGTGGCAGTAAGTATTTTAGTTTTATAGTGCATTCTTAAACTGAAAGCAAAGCACTTCAAAGCCCACATGCTGGTTAAGTTTTCATCCACAAGATTTGCACACCATAAACTGTGGGGAGCCCAGCTCAGTTACACATCACAACACCAGCCCCTGCTCCAGCACACAAACCCAGCAACCAGTTGAGCCATTTTTTTTTTTTTTTGACCTGACATTTAGACTGTTAAAACCTTCTCCTCTGCAAACACAAGGCAGTCAGGTTTCTATGGAAACTTGGATGCATAGTTTAAGTGTTTTTGGCCAACAGGATTTGCCCATACCATGAAGGGAAAGAAATCTTCCTTTGTTCTGACACCAACAGTAAATGCATATTCAGTTCTGGCTGCTGCCCCTTGACTAATGCCCTCTAGACAGGCAACATATTTTAAATGCTCTGAAATTTGTTTGTTATTCTCCCAGTAAAAGCCCAGGCTCACATACACTAGTTTGGTTTGAACTCACAGAGGTGAGAACCAGCAACACTACAATGAAAGTAAAACTTCTGACCAGGCTGTCAGTACTTCTCAACACCTCAGCAAACTGTAAATCACAAGGTTTGCCCCAGTGCAGATCATTAAGTGATGAGCAGGAGGTGTGTGAATGGGGAGAGGAGGAAGGAGTGGGCACAAGCTCCACTGAAACGATAAGTGATGCACTTAAATGATTCATTAAGCATCTCGTGTTCACCATTAATCAAGCAGCCATGTAGGTCATTGGGCTTCTCCATCATACAGATCAGGGAAATAAATTCATAAAACATGAGTATGGCCACTTTGCATCACTAATCCAGGGCTGTCACTCTCAGCTCACTAATGCAGTTAAGTGCAACAGCCTGGCTGGGAGCAGAGATGGGGGTCCCAGACTCACTTTCTCCCAGGGTCTTCTGAAGAAGGTCGTGCTTGGCTTGGAGCTTCGTTATCAGGTTCCTGCCTTCCAGATACTCCTTCATTTTCTGTGAGAAAAAAAAAAAAGGATCATGAGGAGACAACTCATGTCTCTGACTGCATCTTCATGTCCCTTGATTCTGAACACAAGTAAAGAACGACACTGAAATTTATAGTTAAAGGATGAATCAAGTCCTGGTTTATCTCTCTGGGCAAGTCCGAAATTCAGCCCATCCATATTTCGAGTCCAACAAAGGTTGGACTTGATCTTGGAGGTCTTTTTTCCAACCTTAATGACTGTATGATCCTCTGTCTGCAGTGCAACTTCCATTGTTCCACTGTGGAATCAGCTGAATGTTTGGCATGTTTGAAGCCATCAGAGGAGCTGTCACCCATCCCTCTGCAGCCAGGGGGGGAATGGAAATGCAGCTGAATGAGCAATCTGTTCTAAACAACTAAAAGGCTGCTACTGTGCTTATTCTCTCACTTAACCTCCCTCACCCCACTTTACTTGTCACATACTGTGGCTGCCTCCACGCTGGATGATGCACAGGGTTGCAGGGGGGGCCACGGGACAAAACAAATAAAGGTATTATTTAAGTTCAGATCTCCTCTCTCAGTGAAATATTGTACTATCATTCATGGTTTTTTTTTCCCCACTGCTTCCTGATTTTTCACAGCTCTGCAAATGCTGGTTTTCTACAGGTCTTTCATCTCTTATTTTTGCAGCTCAGAGCAGTTTTATTTATCTTCACTGAGCTGCAGCACATAAAATACTCTGCTGTACAGTAGCTGTCCATGTTGGAACTGGGACACATTTACACTGAAAAACACACAGATAGCACGTAATTCTTCCAATAACACAGAGCATTCTTTGGAATCGTGAGATTCTAAAACCATTCCACGATATTTTAAAAATTCAGCCAGCAAAATCAACACAAAGAGAGGATTCTCATTTAATAATGGAAGGTTCTCATTCTTATCATTAAATCTTCAAATGGTTTGGGCTGGAAGGGACCTTAAAGATCACCCAGTTCCACCCTTTTCCATTCCCACTGGCTTGTCCCATTTCTATCCACTTTCTCCCAGTTCTGGTCTAGGATTGCCAAATTAGACTGCAAATATTTAAGGTAAAAAAAGAGTATTTTTAGCACTGGCCCCTGCTTGTCCTTTGCAGGTCACAACTGCGGCCTGTATGCAGGAAGTAAAGGACCAAGAAGAAATATATACATAAATAAATATATATATATATACACACAAACCCTGTCAGTACTGAGGGTAAAGGAAAACCTTCCAGGAACTAACGAAGTTTCCCCTGAGGGGTCTCCAGCCGTGCTGTGCACTGACACAACAAACAAAAATGGCTTTAATTAACTGCCAAAAGCCTGTGTTTTACGTCCCTTTGGTTGACAACATTGGAAGAAACATTTCACAAGAATTAAGTCCCTTTGGAGAGTCTCAGCATTTCCTCCTTCCTATGTTAACACTTCAATTTTTTTTGTTGTTTTAGAAGAAAACAGGAAGCTTGATCACTGTGACAACAAATTAATCATATTGCTTTTGGAATTAGCCTGTAGGACCAAGCCCTAACTATATATTTTGCTCAGTTAAAAATTTTACATCAAACCTTGGCAGAAGGGAAACATGAAGAGTTAAAAGCTGCAGAAATAACCAGAGAATCTGACGTGGGGGGTTGAAGATAAATCTGGTTTGGGAGGTCTCGGAGTCAGGGGCGGGTGAAGGGACAGGAAGGGCTGGGAGGCTCAGCTCAAACAGAAGCTTAAAGATCAGCAGATCAACTTGATTTGGCAGACTTAAGCTCCCCTTTGAAGGAGATCTAAGCACTTAAGCTCAGCCTAAGGTGGCTGCAGGCAGGGCAGGGCAGGGTCACAGCGCTGGGACTGTCAATGCTCTGGGCTCAGGTCATGTTAAGAACATCACCTGCCTGGGATTGCAGCAGGGAATGTTTTAAAGGAGAAAAAGAGAAAGTTCCTATTCAGTGCAGCATCTCATGAGATTTTATTCCTATTTCCTCATGCCTGACATTCTGTGCTCTGCCTGTTGCAAGGATGCTTATGAAAAAAAAAAAGCATAATTTTAAAACAAGGCTTCAGGCTTTGTTCAGTGAATTACAAAGATGCATTAGCACTGGATTTTTGGCTTAATAAAAACAGACAAAAAAGAATAATCAAGCTACAGGAGAACTCCTAAGGATTCCATTTCTGGCAGAGCACAGCTGGATTCACACTAAGTGCAATCAGAACAAAGCAGCAGAAATGTCCTCAAGTCACGTTATTTCTGCACTGTGACAATTAAGAGGTGAAGATCTGCTGTTAGTCAGAGCTGGGGAGCATTTTGCACCCAGAAAACCAAGCACCTTGGACACCTCGAGCCCAAACTCGCTGCAGGATTTTCCCAGGGAGATCCAGTCGTCAGATGGGACGTGGAAAGAAGTGAAACGCAAACCAACCGTAAAGAAAACCCATTTCTGCCACTGTCCCACATCCTGATCTGCCCCCAGCCCAGAAAGTCCAGCAGATTTATTCCCTCTTAACACCCTCCAAGAACAACTTCAAACCAGGCACTTGAAGGAGAGGGGGAGTTGGATCTGACTGACCACGACACCAGAGTCACACTGACACACCCAGCCTGACCCTGCTGCAGGACTCATCAGCAGGGAGGCTTCACATCACACTTAAGACCCATGGCTTAAGGGTTTGCTAGTAGTAAATTCCCATTAATTCTAAAGCACTTCACAGAATGAGCATTGTTCTGGCTCTTCATCTTTCCAGAGGGGAAAAAATAACATTCAGCCTAAGAACTAAAATTACCCCCGTTTTGGAGGTAAGAGAATTAAATCATTCATCCCCTCTCCACTCCTCAGGTGGGGCTGAGTGCCAGCTGTGTTATGATTAGCAGCTCTGACAGCTCCAATTCCAGGAAGCAGGTCTGTATCCATGGCAGCAGCAGCCACATCCCTGGATTTCGGCTCCCTGAAGTAGCTGCTGCTTCCCTGCTTTAGCCACCTGCATTAGCTCAGTGCTAAGTCAATCACTCCTCTGCTTTCCACTCACACAGGGCACTTTTAAGCTTCCATTCTGAATACAAATCTTCCTTCAAAGCCCAACAACAGATCCATCAGCGTGCAGGGATGTGCCTCTAGTGGAAACATGTATTATTCCAGTGTGGAGATACTACAGTGAGTATCTTCAATTAAATTCCCATCACTGTATTTACCCAAGAGCTCTGCCTAGTAATGCACTACACGGAATTTCCAGCCTGAGTTACATGAATATGGAATACTCTTTTAAATCACTATTTTTTCTCGCAGTTCATATCCCTCAGCGTTTAGCACATCATAAGGTAAAAGGGGATTTAAATCTCAGTTCTGCTCTGCACTTTTGTTTTCGCCCCCCTGCACAGAGAATGTCTCACCCAGCTCTGCCCTCAGCCTCATTAATACTCATCTGAGCACTTCCTCAGACACTGAAAAAGCTGCTCTTTAGAGATTCAAAGCTTGAAATCTTTATGGAGGATATTTATAAGCCTGGTCAATAGCAGATCAATCCAGCATCTGGTCAGGCTGGTTAAAGAGGGTCTCTAACTAACCCCATGAAACAGAAAAATATCCCCTCCAAATTAAGCCCTGGGTTCCTTCTCCTATTTGAATTTACAATAGTCCGTCTCTAGAGAGGGAATGCTGAGAGTTCAATTAAAAATCACTTTTCTAGTTCCATAACCCTGGGCAGGGTGGTCAATCCCTTCTTAATTGAAGCTGTTTCTCCACCCACTTCTCTCAATAGCCAGTTTCACCTTCCACAAAGGATTTTGAATATTTGTAAGTCAAGGCCTGATGAACCATCCTGAACCATCCAGCTACTGCAATTTGCACAGAAAATTCAGACTTTTAATAATTCTGGGAAGGAGAACGTGAAGGATATTACATACAGCAAAAGAAGCCCAAAGGAATGATAAAGTAACCAGGATAAGAGCCGTGATTTTCATCTGCTAATCTATTTTGAAAATCAAGCCAAATTCAACAGTCTAACATAAATCTGATTTAGAAAAAAAACCACCTAGTATGATATGAAATTCAACATCAAAAAGCTCTTTGCACCTTGTAAAAAGCACTGATTTAGTGAAAAGCTGTGAGCTGGAATTGTAAGATGATAATAACAAAAAATCAAAGAGCTAAACATCCTTTTAGCTTCTATTAATTTTGAAAATTGATATTTACAAGCTATTAAGTTCTTTCTCAGACAATTCTTTTTCAGATGCAGAAGAAATCAAATTTTACACTATTTATCCACTGACCACGTTTGCATCAACAAAGGTATCCCAATGTATTCATAGAGAATTGAAAGCCCACATTTTAAAAACCCAGCATGTTTCCTCTGCTTGCCCAAAATCAATGACAAAAGTGTTTTTCTAAGACCAGAGCATCATTTTGCACTCTCTTTTGAGTATAACTCTAAATAAATCACAATGAAAAGATAGAATAAAGAATGGTTTGGGTTGGAAGGGACCTCAAAGTTCATCCAATTCCACCCCCTGCCACAGGCAGGGACACCTTCCACCAGCCCAGGTTGCTCCAACCTGACCTTGGAGAGCTTCTCTGGGCAAGAAAAAAATTCCCAAGCTCCTAAAAACGAGCCCCTTACCGTGAAGTAGAACTGCTCTGTCTCCTGCTGGTTCGCCCGTCTCTTGGCAATGCTGGGCTTGCTCATGAACGTCTCTGAGACGGTGGATTTCACAGACTCCATGGAGTTGCTGTACTGGAAACAGTCAGAGACATCAAAGTCCTCTATCGTGACAATGTCCTGGATTGTCTGGAGTGTGGCTTCCATCGTCTTCTTAACCTGCCCAGCAAGGAGGAGAGAACTTAAACGCGAGGACAGCACGTTGTGTGCAAACAAGAGAGGCAGTAATGCCCTGGAGCACTTTAGCAACAAACAGATATTACTGGTTTCACGTCCTGACATAATTGAGGTGTAAGTTTTGCTCATTAACAGCACAGCCCATGCAAGCCAAGGGCTGGCAGCACACAAGAACCTGCCAGGAGCAGGAAATCAGCTGTGATCTTACAGGCTGGCATCAGGAGCAGATGTAAAGGCACTTAACCTCAAAGCAAGGAGCGTGGAACAAAGAGGATCTAATTGCCCTCTGTAACTGCATCTACTGGGCATCAAATGTTAGATGTTACAACCAGGACTTCGCTGCACTTTTTGTTTTTACTGAAGGTAAATCCGAATCAACTTCCTAAACATAAAGGAGTTGCAAATTTTACCCAAGGAGGATTAGAAGTTCTTGAACACAGAGGTGCAGAGATAGGCCATACCACTGATGCAGTCTTCTCATCTTAGATGACCAATTAAGCAAAAATCACTCTCACCCCAGGTTATGCAAATTCACTCTCTTCACTTCAAAACATTAAGTTCCTCTTTTTCCCTCAGCTATCCAAAGGCAACTTTTGCAACACAGCCAGTCTTATCAGCTGAAGGATGGGAAGAAAGACCCATGGAGGTATTTGAAAGGATCCTCTCCACACACCCAACTTCCATGTGAGATCACACACTAATGAACTGCTGGCCTCAGCTGCCTCCTTCTTTAACACAAGTCTTCATTAAAGAGGATCACAGCAACTAGATTCTGCCACAACTAGTCCCCCAGTACAGACTGCAAGTGGGTAAGAGGGGTTGTTGATTTTTGGTTGATTAACTGACCTCTTCATTTTCGATCTTCAGCGTCGATAGCCTGGACTGCAACTGCTGACACCGCTGCACCAGCTCACTCTGAACCGGCTGTTGGGCACAGAGCTGGGACTCCTGCAAGGGAAACAGCACAGCTTTCAGAGGGCTAGGAAAAAAACCCACATCATCAAGAACATTGCAGTTAGTCATTTTATTATTACACAGAAGCATTTTCCAAAGTGCTCAACTTGGAAACTTTGCAGCCCTGGATTTCAACCAGTGGCAAAGGGGCTGTGTTCTCCCAAACTGCAGTTCCCTTCCTGGGTGGACTGAACAGTGAGCAAGAGAGAGGATGAGAACATCACAGAAGAGCCAGAAAAAACGAGCTGCTTCCACTCATGTAAGCTCATTGTGTGTTTTGGAAGTCTGAAGGTGCTTTATCACAGATATTGGGCTAAATCACCTGGCAAATCAAGAAGATTTTGGTTCAATGTTTCAGCCAGACATCCTGGGGCAGGGGTACAAGGGGCTGAGCTGGCTCAGCTGAACTACCTGTACACCACAGCAACAGGCACAAGTCACCAGTTAATAAATTCAGGGGAGTTGAAATAAAAAAAAAGAAGAGGTTAGGGACCTGTCAAACATGCCAGAACAGTGAGCTTCCCCGTGCTGCTCAGAATTACTCTTATTTCACAGCATGAGGCAGCTTTTCCCTTCAGTTTTGTTCTGGTTTTCTGCATGGGGGGGCTTTTTAAAAAGAAAACACTGACCTCACTGCCTAAGGCAGAAACTGGAATGGGAGTTTTATCACACAGGCACACACACCATCACATATTCAGGGTGGTACGTGAAGGACTATTGCAACAAGACCATCAGCTGCATTATAAATACTCATTTGGCCTCAAGGACTACCAAGATAAACGATTCAGTGAATGGGAGCTGTTACTGAATGACTGACTGCAGGTAATTCTTTTTTTTCTTCCCATGATCTTACAGGATACTACCAAAGCACAGAAAAAAAAACCAAAACAAAACAGGAAAGGTCATTTGCAGTCTGAGGGTTTCCCTTAAAATGGAACAGACAAAGAAGAGCCTGAAGCAGCGACTGTAATTCCCAGACAGAAAGAAGAGGCTGCAAGAGACCATCCTTCCTGTCTGTGCTCAGTGTTCAGGGGATAATCTAGAAATCCAACCAACTGACCTAAATTAGCACACTGTACATGTGTTCCCATTTAGAACCGGTTTCAGCTTGTGCGACTTTAAACAGCTCCCAGCTGAGGAACCACATCTTGATAAACCCGTAAAGAGAGGGATTTTCCGTGCCAGAAATGAAAGTCCTCTGACAGCCTCGTCTCACAAGGAGGATGCAAAGAGCACCACTGGAAAGCATTTGGGCTCTAAGATCACGCACCCAAATGCATCAAAAAATCGGCATTTATGTTTCTTTATGCTGTCCCCTCAAATTTCTAACTTCAGACTCTGCCTCAGGGTGCAGGAATTTACCTAATTTCATTTATTTATTTATTTGACTCGTAGGTTAAACGAAAGGTTGAAACGGAGTACCCTGCTCACATTTAGTATCAAACCCAATTAAGCATTCTCATCTTCGGTACCTCTGCCAGCCATAAAGAGCCAGAAAAATTCAGACATCCACACCACGAGCCTCTGCTTGATCTTTACATCATCTCCCCTTTCTTGGGCTCCCCTGAACCTCCCAAACCCAGAGCCAAACAGCGGCCTTGGAAGGAGTGGGCGAATTATCCAAGACATGAGAAGTGAACAGGCAGAGCTGGGAGCGTTTACAAAGCCAGAGCGGGAGGAGGGACACAGACTGACCATGTCACCCATGTGTGGCTGGAACTCGAACTTCATGGGGGGGCAGAAGACGTTGTTGTACATCTCCATCAGCCTCTGCTTGTCGCTGTTGGCGTCCAGGTTCTCCACGGCGTTCTCGATGGCGTCCAGCCCCTCGTGCTTCGACTGCTCCAGGTTCAGCTCCGCCGACAGGAACGTCCTGAGGGCTCTGTTGAGGCTGGCGTGGTACCCCAGGTCACAGCACTGCTGGAAAAACACACACAACCCCCCACATGAATAAAGTGGAGGAACTCTGGAGCGGAAATCAAAGCGTTTCCAAAGCCTGGAGTTGTATAAAGGGGTAACAAGTTGTGGGTGTTTCGGCATCTTCTGGGTACCAGAGTGGTCCCACAACCCCCACTCAGTGCAGAGGCATCCTTAGAGAACCTCAACCTATAATGCCACATAAATTTTAGCACCATGTTATAACTAATAACCAAGACAAGCACAGCTTAAACTATTATATCAGTTTTGTGGGGTTTTCATGGAGTATTAGATATTCATTTCATGCTGTTAGAAAAAAGTAACCTAAAAATGGGGGTGTTCAATAGCATGGCAGTGTATTCCCCTAAATTCTAGCCTCGCTTTTAGGGGCTCTGATTCCTATAAACACACTCCAAAAATCCTTAAATAATATTATTCAAAGGAAGAGGAAAACAAGGCACTGAAGTATTACTGGCAAAACAAGACAAAGGATTTGGATCAGGTATAAAAGTTAATCTGCATCTAGATAATTCCACCCAAAACACAGAAAACTGCTTCATTCAGTGTACTTCAGGAAGGAGGAACATGACCTGGACATCCCAGGCATGAGAACAGAGTCATCCAAAAGCCAAGCAGCCTTCGGTTGGGATGATTTCACTGCTGGGGTGAAACAGAAGAGCAAAAAAAAAAAAAAAAACAACTTTGAAGCAGAGAGTGGTTATGGTCAAGAATTTCCTGGCTATGGCTGACACCAGGGTGATGTCACTGGGATACAATCAAGCAGCTTCATCTCCAGCAGGGCTGCAGAGCCAAGTTTTCATGTTTCAGAAGGGGAAAAAGGCACTTTTTCATTAGCTGATCAGAAACAGCCTGGGCTTTTCAGCCATCGAATTAAGAGAGCAAGAAGGAGCCCACCTTCTTGGAATTACAAGCAAGATTACATACACTAGGAGAATATCCAAAAAGAAAGAAAGAGACCATCTGCTTGATTGCTGTGCTGCTCTGTAAGCAAAATTCACATGAAATCTCCTCCTCGCCCATCATTTGGGTCTCATCACTGTCATTGTGTGCAAAAGCAAAGAAAAAAAAGGGGAGAAAAAAGAGAAGGAGGGGTGGTGGGAGAGGGAAGAGAGAGGCTACTGGACCATTCCCTGCTTTCACAGAATTTCTGCCACCGGGTGCTGCTGGATGCCTGGTTCTTGTGCCAACAAGCTGTGGCAGGTGGGGAGTCTTGTAAAAAGAGCTGCAGTTGCTGGTTGGGCTGGAGGCAGAGAATTAAAAGACTTTACATTCAATCAGAAAGAACAAAACCAGCCAAGATAAAGAAAAAAAACAAAACAAAACAAAACACCAAAACAAAAGAGGCCTGATTGAGAATCTGCACGTGTGGAGGCAGTCTTGGATCAGGAGCCACTCACAGCTCCTGCTCAGTGCATACACACTGCAGTGCTTCCCTGCAGTCATGGATGGGGGAAAGGCAGAGTTGGGCCAGCGCTCCAGCCAGGATGAGGATCAGCTCAGATTTAACAGCAGCACTCACTCCTTTGCTCAGAATCACAGAATAGCTGCTGTTGGAAGGGACTTCTGGAGATCACCCAGTCCAACCCCCCTGCCAAGGCAAGGTTACCCAGAGCAGGTGACGCAGAAACTCATCCAGATGGGTTTGGGATGTCTCCAGAGAGGGAGGCTCCACACCCTCCCTGGGCAGCTGTTCCTGGGCTCTGCCACTCTCCATGGAAAGAAATTCCTCCTCATGCTGAGGTGGAACTTCTCATGTTTTAGTTTATGGCCCGTGCTCCTCATCCTGTCACTGGGCACCACTGAACAGATCTGGCACTATCCTGACACCCCTTGGGAATATTTCTCCATCTTCTCCAGACTAACCAGCCCCAGCTCCCACAGTCTCTCCTCCTCAGAGAGATGCCCCAGACCCCTCATCATCTTTGTGGCCTCTGCTGGAGCCTCTCCAGTAGCTCCTTGTCTTTCTTCAGCTGCGGAGACCAGAACTGGACACAGTTCCTGCTGCAGGAGGGGAGAGCACTGGGGGGAACTGGGAAGTCAAAGGGGAGTTAATTTGTCACACCCACCTCGAAGCAAAGTGGTTTGGCTTTCTGCTGTGGAAGGCAGTGACAGAAAACACTTCCCAGCCCGCTCCCCCACTTGAAAGGTTTTTAAAGTCCAGCGCTCCGTGTTTATAAACGTACCAGTCCCGCCGTCCCTTTTCTGGGTTATATAAATGTTTGATGGAATCACTCTCAAAGGAAATCAATTTTTTATAAGAATTTAATGATAACTCATGCCAATTCCCTTCCCAACACGACAGCTGATTAACCCTTTGCCAGTGAGCAGTTTTCAAACGGACCCAAAGCAGAAGATTTAAGGAGAAAAAGCCCTTTGTTCTAAAATGCAATTTCCATTTGGAAGGGAAAGGACGGGATCCTGGAGTAAACAGCAATGGAATAACTATTCCTAGAGGAGTAAAGTAAGCTCTGGGAGTCACTCACACACACATTTTTACCTTTTTTTTTTTTTAATCCTGTCCTAGTGACCCTTTTATAAATACGAGTTAATGCAAACTCCCCATTACTGTAATATTTCATTAGCATCAAAGAGCTGCCTCAGTCCCCAAAGTCAGGAAATTCAAAACTACTGGGCTATGTCAGGAACAATTTATTGTTCTTAACTGTTGATGAAGAATTAACTCCCTGTTATCCTTCCCTGCAACTGGAGAAGGAACACAAAGTGCTGTGTAAACATGACAAGTTTAATGCTGTTGGGTCTAACACAATCTACTTGTAAGTAACTTTGAAGATTACTTTTATATTATATTTCAAAATTCAATACGATCAAATGATTAGATTGAGGGAAAGTATTACAGCCTGGCTTAAAAATCACATTTTTATTTAATTCAGACGGTTCAGATAACCATCACTGGCTATAATTGTTAATTTTCAATCCTTCAGGATCAAAGGCATTAATAAATCTATATTCCCTGTGTCTTGACAATGAGATAACTGAGCTCCATCTCCTGTGCTCCCAGACAAGTCCCACATTTTTCCATGCCTGAAACCAGAACAGATAATATTTTTATTTTAGAGATGATGAGAACTTGTGATGTAGTGTCAAACTGAATGCTTCAAGGGGGTTAACACGGGCATGGACTCACCCACAGGCACAATGGCTCCTCTCTAGGAACAGTGACAAATCCCTGGAATGCTGGAGTTTGGCTCCCTGTCTTGCAGCACTGCCTGCCAGAGACAGCTGGGACTGTGAGAGAAGCACTTCTTTCCAAGCTGGATAACCCAGATTTGTCATGTCCTGCTTGAAACATCTCAGGTCTGTGCTTAGAAATTGGTTTGGGGCTTATGAAATCCAAAAGGATTCTTCACTCTGTATGCTCCATGAAAATACCCTGAGAACGGTCTGAGAGCAGACAAATGAACCAAGCACACGTGCAGCATTTGGTGGAAGACTTATAGATGGGTTGTAAAAGTAAAAACTGAGACAACTGAATTAGGCTGAGGGCAGGGAAGTGAATCCCAACCAACTTTTCAACATAAATATGTACAAAAAGTCATCATTTGTTAAAAAAAAAACCCTGAGACCGCACAATTAAGGTTGAGCAAACGTTAACCAAAACAGGTCTCCTAAAAAGGCAGCAGGAATAAACAACCCAGGCCTCTTCAGCGCAGCAATTCTGCAAATCATGACATTTGGAAATAACAGTATTTTTCAAGCCCGCTCTCATTGACAGCCCTGACCTCCAAAGGACAGGTTTAAAATCAACACCTGGCACAAGAGCACTCCAGGCCAGTTTATCACCGGCTGAATAAATGTACTATATAGACTGTTAGTTATTATAATAGCTGAGTAATTAATAGTGATCTGAGTGCTCTTTATTGCCTGTGTCTAGAGAGACACTTGTGTTCATTACTCCCTGCTCCTGCTGCAGCTCCCTCCAGGCTTTGCAGCCCAGTGTTTCCAGCAGTGACGGCACCGGGATGGCCTCAGAAATGGAACTGGATCCAGCAAGAGGCAGTGACCCAGACACAGCCTGTTCAGTGCTTGAGCTCTGCAGCCTGAAGGGGGGAGTGACATCCCTGTGAGGAGCTCAGGATCCCCAGCTCGGCTGGGATTTTGGGGTGTCTGTACAGGGACAGGAGCTGGATTCAATGATCCTTGTGGGTTCCTCCCAACTCAGGATATTCTATGGTTCTCTGACTTTTTCAAAACTAGCTAAAAGCAACTTCAGGAAATGCTTTTGAACTCCCATTTTCCCCCTCGAATTTCTTCTACTGTTTCTACAGTTCAGAACCCTTTTTTTTTCCAAAATGTGCTTCAGAGTTAAAATCTTGTGGGTTTGCTTGAAATAGCAAACAGAAAATGTCAGGCAACAGTGTGACACCAAAGCTGGGTTTCATTTCAGCTAAGCAACTCCCTTTCTTTTTCAGAGCCACGTTTCTTGTCTCCCTGTGCAACGAACCGAGCTGGCCATCCAAGAAAAGCTCATGTCACAGCTTCATGAACAAACACCAGGGTTGTGGCCACCCTCCCAGCCTGTCCCTGCACAGCTGTGCAGAGGTTTTTTCCAGCTGTGCTGGTGCAGAAGATGCTGAAGGAGGAGGGGAAGGTGTGAGGGCTCATGGCAGTGATACCCAGTGCAGGCCCCCGAGCAGCAGCACTTACATCAATGAGATCAGACAGGTCGTGGATGTAATATTTGAACACCGAGGCATTGGTGGCTTCCAGGGCCAGCAGATACTCATTTCTTGCCTTAATTGCCTTCAGCCTGTTTTCTGTGTACTTTGCTTGGCGCTAAAAGAGAGAGAAAAAGAGAACACCGCATTAAAAGAGGTGTAGCAGCATTTAGAATACTGAACAAACCCTGCTCTGCTCACACAGTTTTTGTCCATTTGAATTCCAGTTTTATCAAGACTCCAAGATTTCAAATGTAGGTTAATTATTCAGATGTTTTGAAGCATTACTGAACTAGGCAGCTCTGGATTGAAAGCCTTCTCTTGAGGCTGTGGGCTGGGGAAGATTAAGGAGAGGATGAAGGAACAAGGTGGGTTTATGAGGTTATTTATGGTCCAGCTCCAGCACTACCAGAAGACCACAGGTATTTTGAGGGCTGCTGCAGGCACCCCACCTCTTCCAACAGAAGCTAGGCTTGAATTTGGTCCTTCCAGAATCTAAAACCATTAAAAAATAACTCTTCCCCTTCCTATTGGCTTGAACCTTAGAGCTGAACTGACCAATTAGTGACTAACTAATCTTAGACTGACTTCAAACTGACTGATTACTAAGGCTCTGCCCACAAAGCCAGTCTGGGATTACTTGACTGCCTCCTATCACAGGTCTTGTGCTTTGTACAAGAAAAATACATGTTAACCAGGACTTCCAGTTACTTTTACACTCCGTTTAACCTTTTTGTGCCATGCCTGCATTACCTGGGATAACACAAAATGCACTTGGGATTCTCCTAAAGGACACTCGGTGCAAGCTTTGGCCTTTCCTTAATCCGAGCGCTTAAAATGGCAAAAAAATAAAGGAGATTGGCATTTGATGACCTACTGCAAAAATCCCCCCTCCACACAAGCAGCAGCACTGCCATGCAGGTACCTTCTCCTTCATTTTCTCAATTTTTTTGACAGAGCTTCGCCGAACGTGTTTCTCTTCAAACTTGACGTTGGACGTCGAGTCGGGGGAGCGCGGGGTCTGCTTGTCTTCTTGTTTCACTGACTTCCCAATCTGCTTCTCCTCCTGCTTCTCTGCCTCCTTCAGCTTGCTCTGAGCGCTGATGCTGTCAGCGTTGTACATGTGGTAGGTTTTCATAACCTGCAGAGAGGTGAGAGCCGGCAGTCAGAGCTGGTTGTTAAACCTGAAATAATCTGGACTGGAAAATTAACTCAGGGAAATTTCTCCCTTCAGGAAAGCAGGACAGAAGGTGCCACGAACGAGTGTGGCTCTCAGAATGAATCTGAAATCAAAGTGGATTATTTTGCAGCTGTTTCTTTGTTTAACTTTGGCATGTGCCTTCTTGTACAATCCAATAAAGGAGGCACGAGATCCAAAAAAAGATCCAGACTCAATCCAGCCTCCTTTACTATTCAAAGAAAATGATATGCCAGCGTTGGAAAATGAGAGCTTTTCATCAGCAGGTAAGTTTTCCAAAGGGATGCCTATCAGTCTTTCATCTGGATGAATCAGTCCTTTAAACATCACAAGTCTCCAGGAACTGTATGTAAATCCTGTCTGAACACAATGGCTGCAAAAGCAACTCAGGTTCCATTTGTTTATATCAAATTTGCTACATAAAAGTACTTCTGTTCACCTTATGTAATAAAAATATTAATAAAAGAGCGTTGTTCTTTTGTTTAGGGGGATCTGCACCCTGTACTGTATTATAGCACATTTTTTAGAATTAAGTATAGATAAATATCCCCCAAAGTCACAAAAAGCCCATTTGTTTCACAGGATATTAACATTTAGCTTTGTGTTGAGGAAAAAGATCTAAAAAACCAAAGGGCACGATACATAAACTAGTTTTTTATCCAGAAATGCAAAGCAATTTTAAGCACACACCAAAACAAACATTATGATGTAACTCTTGTAGGGGGCAAAAGAAACAAACAAAAAAAAAAAAGCACAGTTGCAAAAAGTCACCCCAAATAAATCAAATTTTCTATGCAAGTGGGGTCTTTATTTCAGAGGAAAATCTGTTTATACCTATTTTGCACCATAACATGACACACTTTTACGTAAGTAGGACGCAATCTCTGCCTCTGCAGTGATCAGCAAAGGTTCCCAGATACAAAGAGACACTGGATTTAAACATGAAAGGGAATGTGAATGCAGCCAGTGTTGGAGAGACGTGCTGAATAATTTACACACACGCACTCCCAGCTCCTGCATATGCTCAGAGTATAAAGCAGGCATTTATAATAATAGATTCAAAGTGGTTTCTTCTCCTCTGTCACTGAGAGTGGAACTGGCAGAGAGCAAGAGAAGCAGGAGCAGAAATGGGCAGCTGAATGGTTTCAACCCACGTTGGCAGCCACGGGCTCTGCCCACCCCAGTCTGCTACTGGGGTCACTGGTGACTCACTGGAGCCTGCTGAGGGCACAGCACAGGACAGCTCAGGGCAAGAGAAATTCCAGGCTGTGAAATCCTCTGTGTTTTGCTGGCACAGGGAAAGAAAAGAATCCTCCCATGTCCGTTTTGCCTGAAAACAGGGATTCTGCCAGTGCTTTGGGTGCAGAATCACAACATGACTTAGGCTGGAAAAGACCTCCAAGATCATCAAGCCAGATGATGCCCTCAAACAGAAAATAATTTCTGCAGTAGGCAGTGTTGATTAATCTGAATATTTGGCTTCGATGTAACTGTAATAAATTTTAACTAAGCAGTTCCCTCCATACATTTTACTGATATGGGAAATTTCAGGGATACCCCTGAAACACTGTAACATTACTATTTTTACTGAATTTCATCACAGGGTTGACATGCCATGGCTTGAGGAACACCCCTGGATCATCTTTTGAAAGCAGGAAGGACAGAATTTGTATCTCCGAGTCATGACCCAGCGAATCATTAAGGAAGGACAAAATAAAAGACATTCTGAGCAACTAAACCAAGTGTAAGTTCTGCTTTCAAAAGAGAACTAGCTCGGTAACAGCTGCAGAAAGCAAAAAATCTCGTCAAGCAACAACAGGATTTCCCATTTATCAATGTGAGAAGAAAAACCCCCACGCAGCATCTGAACTCCCAGGAACACGTTCCTCCTCCTTCCTGAGGCAGTGCCCCTTCCTTGGTGCCTCCAGTGGATTTACTGAGATGCAAAAAGATGGAAAACTCTGTTACTCTAAGGGGAACTGCTTTGCTGAGGGTTGAGGATCAAACACACGCAGTGGGTCCCCCCACTGAAGCCCTTCTGTCTGCTCACACCGCACAAAAGGGAAGGTTTTTAGCATATTTACAAATAATTCCACTATCTCTGACTCTTCCTAACTTAAAACCGTCACTGCAGCGAAGCAGGAGGTGTGATCTTCGTGGAGTAAGCACTCACAGAGCTGAAACAACACAGGGACAGAGGGAAAAAGTGGGATTTATGGTGCTTTGTAGGTGGTGAACACGAGGTGCCTCAAACCGCAGGGACTGCGGATGTTTATCGGTGTTGGTGGGAGAACCCAAACACTTCCTTGTGCCTGAAGAGATGCCAAGAAATCAGTTTGATTTACCGTGTAGAGTTCATTCAGGACCTTCATCAAGTCTTCCTGGAGCTGCAATCCCACTTCCTTGCTCTGCAACAAAAGAGAGAAACGAAAGTGAATTGGGGAAGACGGAGAAGAGGCGGAGGAAGTGAGCGTGGAGCATCTACAAATAATTTAGGCCCAATTAAGCACCACTATTTATGCTGGCAAATCCAATAACTGCCCAGCCCAGAGCCACTTAGGGTCACACTGCACCAAGAGTGTTAATAAACTGAAATGTTCTATAAGCACAGAAAGAAAAGCTTTGCTGTGTGGAGATGGAAATGGCCAGAGAACTGGGGGGTTTCAAAGTTCATGCCTGGAAACACACAGACTCGGTAATTTTAGCAGGATCAGGCAAGACTGTGGATATAGGACAGCTTGGTATGGAAGCTGAAGAAATGCAGGATAAGGAAGTCAGCATGTAACAAGAATATTACTCAGTTTAGACATTTTACTCACGCACTACCCACTAAGGCAGTGTTTGCGTGACTGAACCTTCATGCTCTGCGTGTTAGAAGTGTTTAATATCTACTGGGGCAGCAAATTTGATAAGTTCAAGATTATTTATGCCTACAAAGTTCAGGAAAAGAAAAAGATAAAGAGGCAGAGCAGACAAACCCACACTTAAACCAACATTTCTACCTTGGAAGTCAAGATAGTGTTAAGCTGTGAGGGAAAAAAAAAAAACCAAGACCATACTGATAAATCTAAAAGCCAAAAGGGAGAGTTCATATAATTTAAATCTAAATTATCCTCTTCTGAATAGTGTCCAGTTCAGCAGTGCTCAGAGGGTGTTTCTGAGATGACAGGTGTTTTATCCCAGGCTGTTTCTGGGCACTGTGGTTCAGACCAGCCTGGCAGCACAATGGGATGCACAAGTACCCAAGGTCCAATCCTTTCCACTTTCCACACATTCCAGTCCCACGTTCCTAACCCTGCTCCCCAGGTGCTACTGGAAAGAAAAAAACAACAAAAAGGCATCTGACACAAATGCTGACAAAGGAAAGCATCCTGCTTTTTCTGAGGAGTCTTTAATCTAAGGAAAAGCAAGAAGCTGGTGATTCCCAATCCCCAAGGGAGTTCGCAGCAACGAACCTACAGTTTTTTTTCCATCTCTGAAAGCAGGAAAAAAGCTGAAGCTGCTGCTCATCCCTGCAGTGATGTGGGTCACAAGGGTTTTCTGACTGCCTTTTTCTCAACGTGGAGATGATTAATGGAAGTGACTGGCTGGGTCTGTTTTAAACGCCCTGAGCACTGAACTTTTCACACAGAAGGAGCTTTTGAGCAACACGCTCCACTGTGCTGGTGAAACTGCCTGGACTGGCCCAATCATCTGCCTTTCACCAGGCTCTTTTCAGCCCATTTGCTTATTTCTTGCATAAAATTGCTCATTCACTGCACAAACTGCTGAAGCATCAATTATGCGAAATAGATTAAAATGAATATTTTAATGTATGTTCGGGTTGAAGAAGAAAAGGAGACACACACAAGTGCCAAATTGTCAAAACACAAAACTCTTTGTGCTTCCAAATGAGCAATCAAGAAAGAAGCTGCTGGATTGCTGGACTGGAAAAAAACCTTCCATTAAGATGAAGGTGAGATAGATCAGAGGTGCCATGAACACAAGGGCTATGCAATGAGCACTGTTAATGTAACGCTGTTCCCTGCACTGATTCCACAGAAAGAAAAAAAGAAAAAAAAAGGTTTAGGAGGAAAAAAAGCTGAGCTGGCTGACCCTGATAAATGAAAATACATTGGAGGAAGCAGAAGGGTTCGCTTGGGAAAGTCAGAAGAAAATGGAAAAGAAGTTTTTGCTCGAGAGGCAGGTGAAGGTGATGCACAAAGAGAACTTCCCTGACTTCCCATGGAGTTCCAAGTGCAGCCAGATTCAAGGCTGCTGATCCCAACCCTTGTCATACAGGCATGAGAGATTCCAGGATCGTGGCAGAATGTGGCACGGAATTACAAGGAAAATGCATGTCAAGAAAGCAGAACCAACAGTCTTTGCAGTTGCCAGTGTCTTCAGGTATCAATTTCTATTTCAGCATCAAATTCTATGCTGTTCTCTGTTATTCTGTATGTTTTGCAAAGGCAGACAGAGCTTAAAATAAGGTTGTTTGTAAACAACCTTCCAGGAAAAAGCAATAAATGAAGGAAAATCTGATCAGTTCTATTATTATTTATTCACGCCTGGCTCTACCTACAACCACAATCTATCTGCACCTCCCTTAAAGGGCTTGTGCAACAAAATCTTATCTAACTGGCTCTACTAATAAACTGTGTGTGGGGAGGGGAGGTCCCCACAAACCTTGTCTCCTTATCCCATCAGGGCTAAACCCTCTTCCTCTCGATCTGGGAGATGATCTCGTTGGATCATCAGTGATGCTCTTGGAAGCTGGCACAGCACAGGAACCCATCACACACCTGTGGGGCACCAGCACCTCCTCCCCTGTGCTGTGCCAGGGTGTGCAATGGGTGCTGACAACCACGGGCTTGCCTGTCCCTGAAAAATGGGGAAAACAATCAACAGCACCCAAGGAAGTCATTCCAGGCTGGTGACAGCAAGGGCAAAGCTGCATCCTCAGCACGTTCCTCTCAAACTGCCCCTCCTGAGCCTTTCCTGCAGCCCAGAGAAGCTGCTCTGAGCGTGTGTGTGCACACACAAACACACACACACATGCACACTGCTCCTTTGTTACACCAGGGTGGATCTGCACCATGTGCAGAGCTGTAGGTTGCTGCCACATGAATTCCCAGCACCCCGTGCCAGCTCCTCAACGGCCTCTTTGTTCCAGCCCTCCTCCCCTCCACCTCCCCTCTAATTTAATCAAGATGTTTTTTGGGGATCTACTGCAGGACTGGCTTGGCTGTTCCGCATTCCACCAAACATTAACGACTTCAGCTCCGAAATATTCAGGGGGGATAATAAATCTGGGAGCGCAGGAATGCTGTCAACATTTCGTGCCCCGGATCTCGAGCCCCGGGAACGTCGTTCCAGATCTGATAGAAAGATGGGACGGCTTCAAAACAAACATTCCGTGGAGTTCACGAGGTGCTTTCCCCACAAACTCAACAACAGGACTGGAACCATTGGTGGGTGAATGTGTAACACACCGAGATAAGAGATTTTTATCGAATTATGTTGCCTAAAATGATGTCAGACGGCGACAGGGAACCCAAACCTGCTGATTCTGAACTGCTCTCTAGCAGGATCAGCTCCCTACATCTTTTAAAAAGCAATAATTAAATGTACATAGGTAAACATTAAATATTCCCATGTTTTCTGAATCAACAGTGGGAGCTGGGAATGAATCTTGCTGTAACCAGTGAGGAAATGTGCAGCAGTGCAAGATCCTTTTTATTCCTGTCTAAATCCATGTTACAACACCAGGTATTTCTTATGCACTAATTACATTCTACTTATGAAGATTTTTAAAGAGAAGGCTTGCCAGGTAAAATCTACCAAGATACATGTAGCACTTAAATAGAATTCGGTAATTAAAGTTTAGAATTCTTTAGAGGTAGATTCTTGATAGTGTTTTTTACCTCTTATTAATCAACCCTGCCTGTAATTCATTTGCATCCAGCAGCAAACATGGTTTATCACCTCCATGCTCTCATCCAAACAATCAACCAGCTTTACTCTGTCAAGTCTCCATCATCAACATCAGCCCAATGCCTGTGTTATAAATACATCCCACCTGAATCCTGGGCAAATCTCTCCCACAATTTTGATGGATAAATTGCTCAGCCACTCTCACGTGGCCCTACAGAACAGGGATTCTGTAACAACTTCTCCTAAAGCTTCCAACTCCCCAGAATCTAAAGAAAAGCTAAGAAAACAAACTCTGTGTCACACAATACAAATGCATATTTTGGGCAACAGATCATCACTTTCCAGTTTAATGATCCATTATGCCCTGGCCAGTCACATTTAAATGAGACTTGTATTATCTAGTTTTCTCCACCATTTCACCAGTGATTTGTTTCACCACTATGTCAGCAATAAGGAATTTTCCTTCTTACAGCAGAATCCTGCCCTCTGGAAAGCCATTCCTACATGGAACCACGTCACACCACTGCCTCCCATCCTCTGGGCTCAGAGAGCTGCTTCCCAACAGCCCCATTCCCTATTTCCCTGGGTTTTTTTCAGAATTCTGTGCTGATCCTATTGAATCCTTGCCTCCAGGTGCTCTATCCCAACAAACCAGGCTGAGAGCTTTCATTCTTGCTGGAAAACCAGCTACATTTGCCCTCCTTGGACAAGCCACATGTAAAAAGGGCTTCTGGAGGTGGCACTGGTGGAGTCCTGGAGCATACTGGAGTCAGTTTTAATGCTCTGCAGGGCAGCTTTGTGCTACCAACAGCCCCTAATATCCTTTTTTTTTAATCAAACTGCTGTGATGCATCTCTAGGAAAAAGCAACTGGAGGGATCAGTCAGAGGAATGACCTGGAGTGTCCCTGTGGTGTCACCTCGTTCCTGCCTGACCTGGATTTTCACTCCTCGAGATGATCCCACTGGTGAAGGACAGGGTAAGAAAAGAGGAAATTAGAAATCAAATGTAACAACCACAGACTACTTACACAGAAAACAGGACCAAATGCAGTGCATTCCTTGCCCAATCTCTAAGCAGCAGTGACATTTGGACTTAGCACAGAATCATGGAATGGTCTGGGTTGCAGCAGACCTTAAAAATTACCTCATTCCACCCCCTGCCACAGGCAGGGACACCTTCCACTAGCCCAGGATGCTCCAAGCCCTGTCCAACCTGGCCTTGGACACTCCCAGGGATGGGGCAGCCACAGCTTCTCTGGGCAACCTGTGCCAGGCCCCCCCTCATCCTCACAGGGAAGGATTTTTCCTTGATATCCCATCTAAACCTACTCTTTTTCAGCTTCAAGCCATTCCCCCTTGTCCTGTCACTCCATTCTCTGTTAATGGATTTGAAGATCCCTGGGGGTCCCTTCCAATTTGAGGCAGTCTGTGATTCTATGATTTTTAACATACCCAGTGAAGCTATTCCAGCTGTAGCCTCTGGAGTTCAGGGCATCCCTGGGCACCAGGGCTCTGATGGCATCGCTGGGCACGAGGCTGGCAGCGTAACAGGAGCCACCCACTCCCATTACAGGTGGGGGAATCAAATCTCTACCTCAGCAGGAAATTTATGCACTGTTAGCTCAGATAAGAGCAGCCCATGAATTATTTCACTCCCTCTCCCTTCCCCCCCACCCCATTCCACTTGTTCTAAAAATAGGCAGGGTCGGAAAAGCGGGAGATTTCATTTCCCCAGTGAGGCATCAGAAGGTGTCGTTTCACAAGAGGCCTCTGTGTCCTTTTTAGATTTTGGGAAAAGAGTAAGAACTCACCACTGTTTCCTGAGGCACCTAAGGCAGAGGAAGATGCAGTGGATAAGGATGCAAGCAGGGATGTAGCACACAGGTACCAACCCTGCACCTCAGGGGCAGCTGCACTTATGGCATTTGTATATTCACATTCTTCCACTGTTATGGAAAAATACTTCTAGAAATGGCCAGCGTTTCAACCAGTGCATTTCTTTCATGTAAGCCTGGCTTTCCCCTGTGTAGTGTGCTTTGAGATTTGTCATTTCCTGGTACCAGTGCAGCGAGAGACACTGCAGCTGTAAAGTAGGTCATTGCAAGCACAGACCCCTAAGAGAATTAATAATTCTTTTTCCTTGATTACTGCAAGGCTTTTAACCAATTCATTGTGGATTTTCCATTTCACATCAAACACCCTGCAGTGTAGTAGGAGATAAAACTGTTGTTTTTTTTTTCACCACGATCAAAGGTGTTAAATGGGAAGCGAATTTCAAATCCTCACTTTTGTTTTCTTGATTCCACACAGGGTTTGTTTTTTTTTCCTCCCCATAAATAAATATCCCCAATTAAGGGCATACAATAGTGCAAAGGAATGCAAAGGTAGGATTCTCTGTAGGGAGAGGATGCATCCACCTGGAGCAGGCAGAGAGCAGGGCAGGAAGGGTCACTGCTCCCAACATCCCTGGGAGCTTTCCAGCTAAAAAATATGTGTTTTGAACACAGCAGGACCAACCCTGAGTGAGGAGGGACAGGTACCAGCAGGGCAGGCAGATGCTGAGATGGAACCTGGCTCTGTTCAGGGGCACTGCCTGTCCTGAGGCCCCTCCACACACTGACTAAATCTGTCTTTCTGCCTATTATCATTTCCCAATTATTCACAATTTTGTTATGTAAAAATCTGTCACACTGAAAAAAAAAAGAAAAAAAACACAGTTTGTTCATGAACTGTTCCAAGTGGCTGAAGCTTCCACAGTCTGTTCTTTTAAAAAAGCTCTTTTTTTTCCTTAAATTTGAACAAGGTTATCAGTCTGCTTCTAGGGAAACCTCAAAGAGACAACTGAGAAAGAGTGATTAAAGATACCAAATTAAAGAGACTGCTGCTCAAAAGGCTATACATGTATAAATAATCCCAAGGGATCCCACTCAAAAGATACATCTGGAGGCAAAAGAGAACCTGATAACCATGCAAGAAACAGAAAGGTTGTGCTGTGCAGAGAAATGAAGGGTCACATTAAATAGAGAGGGTGACAGGGGGATTGAGGGAAAAGGGGAAATCAAAGTGGGAATCAGCTCAAAAAGGAAAATATTTATATATATATATATATAAATAAAGATATAAAGAAATATTGAAATAAATAAATAAAAGGGCCACTCTGAAGGAGGATAAGCAGGAGGAAATCAAAGCAGTGCTCTCCACGAAAGGAGATGAAGGAATGAAAAGGAGAGCAGACATCAAAGCAGGATCATCTTCCAGGAGAGGGAGAGGTGACTGGAATAGCAACGCTGGTGGCACAAGGGCTTGGAACTTTAGCCTTGTACAAAACCCAGGGCTAAATCATTAACTGCTGCACAAACAAGAAAATATTACCCCCTTCCCAAGGTGTAACTATTTGTTATTAGGATGATTCCACCAGCTCTCCCCGGTTTTATTTGCTGGAGAGGGTGGTTATTCAACCATTTATCTTCCTTTTCTTTGCAGTAGCACAGAATTGCACTGACACTGTCCCTGGGGCCAGACAAATCCCAGATCCCAGCAGGATTCATCTGCAGGACTGTTGGAGCAGCAAGTCCCTGATCAACAGCATCTCTGACTGACACCTAAAAGAATTTCCTCAGTACAAAACAAAGGGCACGGAAAAGGACAGTGCTCCAAGAATTCCTACAGCTCAGGTTGTGACTTCCCAATAAGATACAAACCTGTAGTACATAATTTATTATCTAATTATTTATAAACCCACATTTGGTGCAGACAGTGCTGAGCCATGGAAAGGTTCTGCAGGCAGAGGTAACCGAGGGATAAACAAATCCCAGGGGCAGGAAGAAAGGGGCTGACACACACTGTTCATCCAGCACCACTTCAGTGCTGGCTTTGGCAGCAAACACAGCTCCTCTTATCAGCACAGATACCTTTGAAGTGGCTGCCAGGCTTCCATCCAACACTCAAACAACCGGGACCCTCCACGTCGTCACACAGCCCTGGAGAGGGATCCCATCACAACACACGGACAGCAACACTGGGAGACACAGCCACAGCCTGTGCAGGCTTCCCAGGACACCCAAACACTGCCAACACAAACCCTTTGAAAGCCTGTGTGCAGTGCAGGCACCACGGCTGGAATTTGGGAGGTTCAGTCATTTTAAGGCAGACCCACCCAAGCCCTGCTGTGCCCTCTGCAGAACGGTCCCAGGGGCCCAGAGTGAGCACAGGAGAACCTCAGCCTGAGGATTCTCCATCCCACCCACATTGCCACCACTGCTGATGTTCTTCTGGGCAGGGAGAAGGGCTTGGTGTCCCCACTTCAGGCTCTGTGCTGCTCCCCCCAGCATCCCTGCTGCCTTTCCTTCCCAGCACAGACCTTATCACACCCACCCAGGCCCTTTGCTGCCCTCAGGTTGGATCACAAGCTGCACACTGCACTCAGATCCCCTTTGAAAAAGCTCTCCACTTCACACAGGGTGAGATACAGCAGCTCAAGGGTTGAGCAACAAAAGGCACCTTGAGCACATCCTTTTTTTCCCTGCCTGTCCTTCCCAGCTCACCTGAGACAGCAAGACAGAGAACACTGATTCCATGTTATAAACAGCCCAAGAAAAGGATCTTATGCCCCAAGATTTGATTTCCACTGCCCTCAGCAGAGAAGGATCTCTGTACTGCTCTCCTCTCCATGTTTCACAGCATTATTTACAACCCACTGAGTAGTTCCTAAATATAAGCTACCAGAGCACCTGCAATCAGCCAGGCACGCGTGTAACTCTTTTGGAAGCTGAAGAACATTCCTCAGACTTTAAAATAAATGAAGTATCCTTGTTTTTAAGAGAAGAGATGGTGTAGAACCAGTGAATGGGCTGGAACGACTGCCTGGCACAGGAGAGGCAGGAAACTCCGGTCTCAGAAGCAACACAGCCAGTTATTTCACTGCCATGGCCTGGCTAATTAGGTCTGTGGAGAAGCCACATAAATTTTCTGAGCTGTAGCAGCACACTCATCCAGCTATGCCCTTGGAACTCGTTCTCATTTGGGTTTTGATTAGGACCTCCAAATCTGCCTTCCCCAGCTCCGTGGGAGGGTTTGCAGCACGGCATTGTTTTCCATGGAGCTCCTGTATAAACTCCACCTGCTTCAAGGCAGATAAAAACAGCTCAGCTTTCTTTCTGAGCTGTCACATGCCACACAGCAGCTCTTCTCCATGGAAAAATAGGAAAGGATGCCTCAAAAGTTTAAAAAAGGATGGGAGATCCCAAGGGGAGAGGGAAGAGAACTAGTACGGTTTCAACCTCTGGGCAGAGGCACAAAAATACATGTCATTCCTAAATATCTTGCCAAGTCACTGAATAATTCCCCATCAATACCTACAAACACTGATTAGAAAGGCAGCCTGAGTGAACAATCCTGACTTGATCCACTTGTTCCCAGTTTTTTCATCCAGGAAAAGGTAGAAAAGGTTCCACTTGTCTGTTTATGGTCCAGAGATGTTCTGACAACTGTGCTGCTTATGGGATATTTTGCAAACATGCTGCAGAGGGGTTTCATAAACGGGTAACATTTCCTTAAATCCATGGATTAAAAGCTTATTTGCAATATTTTAACCACACAGCTCATCTGTTTTCTAGCCTGCAGTACCTTTTGTAGCAGTTCCTGCTGCTTCTCGCAGCTCAGGAAGGGAAGAGATTCCAGTGAAAAAGCACAAGCAGCAGCAGATCCAAGTTCAGCCAAATTTCTCTATTTATCAGCTGCTACCAGATAAGAGAGAATGCAATTTTTGTTCTTAACCACCCAGCACAAGTGGAATAGTAATCAAATACCTGCTTTGGCCTTCAGCCAATGTGATATTCCTGGCAGTCAGGCAACAAGTAGTTGGGATTTATTAACAAGTGCCTTTTGTTTGCTCAGATTATAATATGGAGTTTGCCCTTGGTCTGTGAGAAAGAAACCAGAGGGGTATTTTGCTGCTGATCAGTTATTTATTTGTTTTTATTCAAGTCCTGCAGCCCAAAATAAAGCATCACCACGGGTTTGCCCTGTTTTCTAAAGGGGCTGCAAATAGAAATGCCAGTTCCCAGCCAAAACGGGATAATATCAGTTTCCATGTACCACTTTGCCAAGGCATTTTCCAGGCCACTTTGCTCAAGCACAGCCCTTGTTGAAATTCAGTGGGGAGATTACTTCTCCTTTGGAGGGATTAGAGGAATTGAAGAGTAACTGCCATTCAATAATCCTGTGTAAGTATCTAATCAACCATAATGTAATTACCAGAAAGTTTTAAAAGGTCAAAAAGGCCTCAGTGTGGCGTTACTTGAAAACGAGAAGATCCCTCCTCTGCTTGGGCAATGACTTAAAAAGGGTAAGAGAAACAGAGTGTAACAGTTGAATATATTTTTCATACTCCATTAAAAACTCAAGGAACACCACAGTGCATTTGCACTGATTTTCCTTCTCCCACAAAAATCACAACACACACAAAAACCTGCTGCAACAGAGCAGATTCCCCCTGCTCTCCAGGTAACACAGAGATGCTGCTCCTTCAAGTGCATCTTGACATGAAATATCTCACACAATACTGGGCACTGTTCATTTTCCAGCAGCCCAAACAAACTGCGTTTTACAGACTCCCTTCAGCAGTTCAAGCAACAGAGAGAGGTTAAGAAATATCTGAATGCTCTTTCCCCTCCCCAGGCCCTGCAAGAGTAGAAACAACTCCCCGAGCTCAGGACATATTGCAAGGGGGGTGGGGGGCAGAGAAATGGCTTTCAAAGTTAGGGCTGCAGTGATTTCAACATGTTAAGCAGCAGATGTTCCAGCCATTGGCAAATCTCTGCAGAGACCAGGCATGACCAGGGAACAGGAGTTTCAAAGCTCCCATCTCGTGTTTCTTTAACTGGAAGAACAGATCCTTAATAGCAAAACCCTCCCACACTGTCCCACCTTTCTTCCCAGGTGGAAATCAAGGGGAGAGAAAGGGGAGAAGGCAAACAAAAGAGACTTCAATTACATCTTTGCCTTTTTCCAGAGAATGACAATATATCCTTTTATTGTCTGGCATAGCAGGAATTCTCCCGAATTTTTAGCAGCAATTTCTTCTCCATGGCAGATGTAATTCTGCCTTCAGAGAGTTGTTCTTGACTGTGTTCAGAGCTGAAGACCTGAAGCACTCCTGCTTATTTAATTAAAGTTTCAACATCCATGTGAAACCACGAGCAGGTTAAGAGGAAAAAAACATGGCCTGAATTTAGACCAACAAATCTCAGCTGGCCTCATTTGAGAAAATCCTAAAATGCTAGAAGAATAAAATTACTGAAAAAATTAAAGAGTCAAGAGGAATAAAAACCTCAGGTGTTCAGCACAGGCAACAATTAAATCAGTGCACACCAGAAGTAAGAGCTGGAAGGGTTATTTCAGAAGAAGCAAACCAAAAAAGTCTCAGATACCTTCTTGAAGAGGCGTCCTGAGTCCTCGCTGACCTGCACGAAGCGGGGGATGATGTTGTTGAGATAGATGTCACTGAGGGTGGTGTGATCCCTGCTCTCCCTCTTCACCTGATTGAGCAGCAGGTTCCAGCAATTCACTGGCGACAGCACGTTCTGATCCTTCCTGGAAAGGGCACAAAACAGAAAAAGTTGGGTAGGGACTCACCTGAGGGGAACACAACGATTGAGTTCCTGATGCTCTGTGTCTATAAAAGCTGGAAGTCCAGCCATGGGATGGATGGATTTGCCCATTTGCCATGGGCTTTTGTCCCCCACCAAACAGCTCCTGCAAATGCAGGCTGCAGTGTGCCAAATGCAGGCTTTCATTTTTCCTCCTGAATCCAGGATTTTGTGCATAAATCAGTGCCTGAGGGAGAGCGGTGGCTCCAGTGTCTGACAAAGGGTTTCACAGTCCCGTCTCAGGCATTTGTGTCTCGACCACAATAAAAAGATTTCAAGCACTTTGCAGTTGGCTAAATAGCATCTGCATAGGAAACAAAATGTTGTGTTTCATGTACAGACCCAATTATGTGAAAGCATCTCTATCTGTCCTGAGCCAAAGAGACAGAAACACTCTGTACAAGCAGCTTTATTTTCTCATCTTTGAACCCTCTCCACCTTATTAGGGCTGATGCACCCTGCAAATAAGCAACACAAAGGGAGATGAGAGGAACCTCAGTTTATCTGGATCAGCATTTCATCTGCTGAAAGGAGTTAAGTCATTTTTTGGGGCACCATTTCATCCCAGATAAAAGCAGGGAGGCGAGCAGGGATCGTGTGAGGTGCTCCAGCAGCGCTTGGAACTGGCAGATCCAGGTGCAGCCTTAACAGCATCATTTACTTCTCCCTAGGTCTGTTTATCATTCATCTACAGTACAATGATATTTATTTAGAAAAGACTAAGTCAGATCTGTGGTGCAAAGCCAAAGCTCCTCTTGATTGTTGTACGTGACTGTATCGGATTTCTTTCCTCTTAAAAGAAATGGGGTTTAATTTCCATTGAAAAGGGAATATTCTGCACTTGAAAGGACAGCAATCTCTGCTGCAAGAAATGTCTGACATTGGGAAAATGGGAAAACTGAGCCAGGGCAGACTTTCATTACCCTTCTCATGACATCAGCAGTTGGATTTGTAGTGCAATATGGATAATTTTAGATAAAGAAGAACAGTTCAGAAGGGCTGAGCTTAAAGCTTTTTTTCTAAAAAAAAAAAAAAAAAAATAAGAAAAGCTCAGGAATGACTGCAGCCTGTGATTCTCAACTGCTTCAATGTTTGGAGTGTGTGTGTAGTGGGAGGGGATATAAAAAGGACTCTGGCTTTTTTGAGTAAAAAAAAAAAAATTAAAAATAAACCATGAGAAGGCACAGATTTAGTTTAGAGACAGTATTTTCCTTTGTACTCCAGTGTCCTGAACTGCAGGTACAAACCCAGATGGAATGATCCAAGTGCAGAACTGTACAAGGTTCAAACTGCCAGATGTTGAGCCTTGTAAATCAAATAGCTGCCCCTCATCTGCAGCCAGTGTTTGCAGCACAATGCTTGTTTTCTTAATGTGCCACAGAGCTAATTAGTGACTGTGAGACCCGGGTAATAGAACTGGGAATCTCTGGGTGCTGACCAGGCTGCAGCCAAAGTGATGAGCAAAGCAGAGCAGGAGCCATGTGCTCTGAGCCTGCTGAGACAGAGATAAGAGCTGCCACCACAAGAGATGGTAATAAACACATTAAGGGTTTTTTCTTCCATTAAAAAGAGGGCAGGAGGAGAAAAAGCATCTCCAGGAGGAGCTTCTCCAAGGAGCAGCGCTGGGTCAGAGGCACACAGGCCAAATGAAGAGCCACCAACCCTGCCAACAAACTGTGGTTCGGGCAGAAGAAAGGATGTAAAGAGAAGTTCATGAAGGACAGGACTAAAAGATATTAAAAGTTGGCTGGTTTGCTCCTTTACACCCATGGTATCAAAGCACTTTCCCCACTGACTCAGTATTTGCCCTCTAAAGCTGGCAGAGCTACAAATGAAAACCAACCAATGACCATAAAGAGTTTGGGAATGAAACTTAGGAACAGAAAAGCTCAAGACTTTCCACCAGCTGATCTTGTTCTAGCTGTTCAAAATCCTGCCTCAAAATCCCTCCTAGCCCATCCCTATGGACTGTCAGTCCAAATCTCACCACGAGCAGCTTGGAAGAGATGGGAGCCTCAAGAGCCACGAGTTATGATAATGGAAGAGAGCACATGGAAAGGAGCAGGGAGCAGGTACAAGTGCCTTGCTTCCCAAAGCAAACTGAAGCACCAAGGGGAACCAGAAGGGATGCAACAGTTAACTGGACAATTCCCAGCTGTCCAGGCTGCCCTGCCACAACGCCCCGAGCTATTCTAGGGCAGCACATAGCAGGAATACCAGGAACCCATGAAAAGCCTGGTGAGTAAAATCACTGGTGTCTAATGGCGCCAGATGGGTTGTTGACACACTCCATGTGGTTACACATGAAAGGCCATCCTGCAGGAAAAAATAATCCCAACCCCACATGCTTCCAATCCGCGGCCGGGATTGTCACCTTGGGATGCGCGGCAAGCGCCGCACCCCGAGCTCAACCTCGGGCAGCCACAACTCTGCACACTGTGAGGGTTTTCATTTAAATTCCTTTAATTTCTCTGTGCCTGATGGTTTCACTAACCCCTTCAGTGCCTCGCTGAAATGGTCCTTTGCTTTTGGACAGATTCAGTGTCTCTGTGACGAGGGTTTTACAGGAAGGGCGACAAAACCTCTCTGTTATTTACTACTTACGCTTTTCCCAGCGAAAAGCAGAGAAAGGCAGGAACGAAACAGGAAAGGAAAGAGGCAGTGACTTGCTTCAAACCTTCTGAGAAGCCTTTAAAACTCCACACAGTTTTAGAGCACCTCTAAAGCTGCAGCATTTCCTGGGGTGGAACATGGCCACAGTTTTCACAACACAGAGCAGAAGTTCTACAACTGTTTACAGCAAACCTTCTTCAATCGTAACCACGAGCAGATGGCAGAGAGGCAAATTGTGATTTTCATTAACCATTTCAATCCTCAAAGGAGCTGGCAAATGCACTCTGCTTCCAGTTTCATGTCACCACAGAGGAGGGGTGAAAAAGGGAAGGAAAATACGCAAGAGGGACCCGCTGGGTATAACGAAGAACAAGCTCCATTTCCACACATTCTGCAGGATGACGGAGTCAGTGTTCACCCTGAAGTGATAAAAACCGATGAGATCAACCCCAAACTTCAGGACTTGGATATGAATTTTCCCAAAGTGCTGGCATCTCCACATTCACAACAACTGTTGGAGTCAAACTTCCCCACCCCCTCCGTGAGGGGGACGAGGAGAAGAAAGAGGAGGAGGAAAATGCCAAGATCCAGGTTTATTTCAAGCACTATTTACACTCACATAAAGATGGTGTGATGATAGCGAATCTGGAGAGTTTATTTAGGTTAGCCTAAATTACACCAGATCACAGCAATCGGGGGTGTTTGGGAGCAGGAAGAGGAAGTTGTGCACGGATTTTTAGGGAACCACAAAGTATGAAGCCCTGCGGTTTGTCGGGCGTTATCTTGATCGGGTCCTGTGCAACTTCCACTTCAAAGGTTTCAGCTGGTCTCAAAAGATCAGAAGGGAAGATTGAGCCTCAAGTATCTGAAATCTCTTAATTAAATTACTCATTCATACAAGGAACTCGCAGCCAGTCCAAGATTTGTCTGCTTTAAGGGAAGCAGGAGAGAGAGACAGATGACAGTGACACAGAGTTGGGCACTGCAAAGTCACAGCAGAAAAGTTAACTTAAAAAAAAAACTCCCCTCCCCACTAGATTAAAATAAAAAACAACAGATAAAAGAATAACTAATTCATTAAAAAAAATTCAAAATCCACATCTATGAGCCAGGAATAGGAATACTGGGTTTCCATAAGGAGCACCAGACAAGGTAATGATGACTCACACGAGAATGAAAATATTACTTAATAAACACTTACATGAATGAATACAGAATCACAGAATGGTTTGGGTTGGAAGGGACCTTAAAGCTCATCCAGTCCCACCCCGTGTCATGGGCAGGGAAACCTTCCACTATCCAAGCCCCGTCCAACCTGGCCTTGGACACTTCCAGGGATGGGGCAGCCACAGCTTCTCTGGGTAACCTGTGCCAGGGCCTCCCCACCCTCACAGGAGAGGATTTCTTCTGTACATCCAACACAGACTTCCCCTCTTTCCATTTGAACCTGTTCCCCCATCAGTTCCTCAGGAAGGGTCTCCTCTCCAAGGGACATCTCACTGTCCATGTGAACAGAAAACTCTCCCCACCATCCTTCCTGTGAATGATGTTTTCAAAACAAGCCTCCTGGTGGTACACACAACATCTGAAGTTTCCTGTTCGACCTCCCCAAAATTTTCACCCCTAGGGGTGTTCAATGGACACTTCCAGACCTGGCACATCCCTAAACAATCCACGCTGCAAACCATCAGAGCTGGAGGCAGGCCAAGGGTTAGAGCAGAGATTTAATTGTCGATGTAAACACTATTTCAAACCTCTCTGAATTCTGTGCTCTGGCAACAGTGGCTGCAATCACACCAACCAACACAGGGTGAGACTGGGATCACTGACATGATGCAAAACAGCCCAGAAATCCCCCCTGAGGCTTTACATCCATTTTTGCTGGTCACGTATCCCTGGCTCTCCACATTCAAGGAGGTCACTGAATAAAAATGAATGTTTGATTCTCAGAAAAACCTTCCAAATGATGGTGCTTGACAGACTCAGGCAAAGATGTGCAGGACCCAGCTTCATCAAAAAGAATCACAGGTCAAAATAGCCCATGACAATGTTTTTTATTATTGTTATCATCATCATTATTATTATTATCATCATAAACATTATCATAATGATGATAATGAAGTTCACATGACCCAAATGCTTCTGTCAATACCTCCCTCACAGCCTGTATCATCTTTGCTTTAAAGAAATCATTTGGCTTTTACGAAAATTGAACTTCTCTGCAAGCTGCTCATTCAAATCCAGCTTTGATTTTCCCTGACACAGCTCAGCGTTAACTGCAAATTTTGAGAATTACAAGCATGGACATCCATGCTGCTCCCTGCCCTTCTCTTCCAAAAGATTCCAGTTATGAACATCTGTTGTTTACAAGTGCTCAGCCTGAAGGTTGCCAGACTTATTCTGCATCTTCTACTTCAAGGCAAAGGCTGCCAGAAAGCCATCTGAATTTCATGCTGGGATATCCTGGACATTCAGCTCTCCAGCTGACAATTGCTACTCAGTGTCCTGCTTCCAAAGATTATCTTGATTTAAAATATGGCCTTAAAATAGTACTGTCTTTTCATTTTTTTTCTCCTCCTTTCTCTATTTTTTTTTTCTTTCCCATTTTCTCTCTTGAAAGGAATCACTGAAGATTCGCCACGGGTTTTATACTTTTTGAATAGTCAAGTGGCTCTAGGACAAAAATCCCATGAAACAGGAGGACTGAAGCCTGGAGCTGAAGGTCCCAGGGTCTCACTGGAGTGAGACAGAGCCTTTCTCTGGGATTGGAAGTCAGAAGAGACCCCCAAACCTGAGAGACACCTGTGAGGAGGATGCTCTGATTTACCTGCTACTTCAGTCAGGCAGATCTCTGAGGAGCAATGACTACACCAAACCTGTGACCACCAAGCTCTTGTAACAATCAGAGTTAGAAGACTTGGGCTATAAAATGCCTTTTCTTTTTTTTTTTCCTCCACTCCTTGTGCCACTTCTATTTACCAGCAGGTTCTGAGAAATAAATATATTATATATACCAAATATATACATTGTGTATGACTCTTAAATAGCCTGCTCTAACTGAAAAAACAGTTTTAAAAGAGAATAGGCCAAGTGAGGTCTAACAGCCATGGCTGGGAGTTAAAAGCAAGTAAAACCTGGGATGTATCCCACTGCCATCAACTCGTACGTCACCCTGGCTAAATCAATCTGTTCCCTTTCTTCAAAGATCTCAGGTGAGAATAACACACACCTACCTCTGTAAATCATTTTAAGGTGCCCCAGTGAAGCTGCAGGCTGAGCACTGTGCAAACACCCCTTCAGTCCAGCCCCAGCTATGCAGAGTCTGCTGTCAAGACCCAACAGCCTACACTTCAGAACCCACATGGAAAACATTCCTACAAGGACAGGCTGAGAGAACCTGGATTTGTTCAGCCTGGAGAAGAGAAGCTTCAGGGAGACCTAACTGTGCCCTTCCCATACCTGAAGGAGCTGACAAGAAAGATGGAGAGGGACTATTTATAAGGGTGTGGAGTGACAGGACAAGGGGGAATGGCTTCAAACTGACAGGGAGAAGGTTTAGATTGGATATGAGGAAGAAATTCTTCCCTGGGAGGGTGGGGAGGCCCTGGCACAGGTTGCCCAGAGAAGCTGTGGGTGCCCCATCCCTTGAAGTGTCCAAGAGCAGGTTGGACAGGGCTTGGAGCAACCTGGGCTGGTGGAAAGTGTCCTTGTCCACAGCAAGGGGTTGGAACAAGATGATCTTTGAGGTCCCTTCTATGAAAACGTGCCCACCTGACCAGCTCCCCCTCTGAGGCAGAAAAACAAACCCCATGCAAGACCTTTGTGAGAACCTGCCCTTTAAACCCTGCTCTTCCCTTGAAGCCTGTGCTTTCTGCAGCTCAGAGGAGGCTGCTGGAGGGAGCCACACAATCCAATTTCAAGGGTCAGCCTGAAGCCTCCTGCCCTTGACAGCATTCCCTTAAACGAACACAGTCGGAGCAACTTGGCAATTACATAATAGCTGCTGAGTATGAAAGCACATGCAAATTACAGGGTGAGTGCCTGACAGATTTCCTCCTTGAGTGTGTGTTATGGGATCTAAAAATGGCAAGTGACACGGGGAGCAGGCCCTGAATGATACGGTACCTTCCGACATAATTACCAGGTTATGGGAAGAGCAGCCTATTCCTGTGTATTTATAGGGTCAGAGCCAGGCAATTACAGCCCAGGCCCCCGCCTGTGCTCCTCTCCCAGACATGTAATCCCAGGCTCCCGAGGAGGAGAGAGATCTGATGGCTGCCTTTGATCAAACGGGCTTTTGGGGGCTTCCCAAGGAGATTACAGCTTCAGCATCTACCGAGGAGATAGCAGCCAAGATAGTCTCCCCAGCTCAGACAGAGCAGTGGTGGGGAGAGGTAATTATAACTGGAATCGCTTCCTTACTGATCCCTGCGGCATTCTGACACAATCCTGACTGTCGCAGACAGCGGACAAGTGACCAAACAAGTCCTAGATGGAGGTACCCAGGACAGACAGCTTGATCTGTGCCACTGCTGTGGCCAGCACTGCCCACAGAATTGTTTCTTTCTCTTAGTCCAACTCTTGACCAACTTAACAAAAAGATTTTTAAACCCTGCAGTATCACAGCCAGCATGAAGTATTAATTCACACGGAGTCTGTTTGACTATAGTCAAAACTTCCACATTATACATTCACTCTAAATCTCCAAATAGGAACTTTCCCAACACTGGAAGCTGAATACAAAAGCATTTCTATGGGATGTTTCATACCGTGTAATATAAAGGAAACCACCTCAATTTTCACCAGGAACAACAACAAAATCAACTGAAAAGACCAATCATAATGCAAAGGAAAATTACAGTTCAAGGCATAATTTCTTTAGTGCCATCTTAAAGGCATGTGCAGAATACACACAAGCTTATAGTTCTAACAACACTTGCACTGTAGAGGAAAAGAAAAAACACTTCAGACAATGACAGGTCTATAGATAAGCAGAATAACTCTTCTCCAGCCTGTCAAATAGCTCTGCTGGGGAGCCAGGCTTCCCCAACACCACAGCACGATGCGTGTGTTTTAAAGGAGAACTAAATGAAACGACATCAAAGCCGTACAGAAAGCAAACTAAAATGGTGCCTCCTTAATGGCTTCCACAAGAGGAGCTGCTGGTGGAGACAGAAAGCTGTTGCATCCCCACATCCCTCCGAGCACAGCAACAACCAAACACAAAACACGGGCAACAGCCCGACCCAAACAGTGCTCGAAGTGACGCTGCGCTTTGGGCGGGGGACAGACCCAGATGGATCCTCTCAGCCCGATCTGTCCAAAGCAGAAATGATTCAGGTCCCAAGGCTGCTTTAGCTCCGTGTTTTCCCCAGCTGCTGCCCTGACAACAAAACCCAACAAGCCCCTGCTCTGCCCAGATGTCAACTCCGTGTTGGCCACCTCCTCGCTGCGCTGGTGTCTCTGCACCAGCCCCTTCCCCATCCACAGGTCCTCTCCTGCATCCCCCCCATTCCTGGGAAAAGCACCTCCTGGCAGGAGTCAGCAGTAAATCAGAGAGACTTGAATCCATGAAACCACGTTCCACATGTGTTAGTCATCCCAACTCAGATAAGTGGGGAAGAACCAAGAATCAGGAACAACCCCAGCAGTACGGTCAGACCCACTTGGAAATAATGCTTCAAGCAGGGGAAAAACTGTCAATGAGGACAGCTTTAAATTTTATCTGAGTCCCATCCACCTAGGGATCCCCCTGCCCCCAGTGGCACAGCTCTGTTGGACTCTGAAGTACTACTGGCCTCATTTCTCTACTGTTTGAAGTGATAGTAGCAGAGATACAACACTCAACTCCTACACTGGGTATGTGTGGGATATTAAAAACAGAGCTGACAGCATAAAACAGATTGGAAACAGCTACTCATAAAAGAAAAAAAAAAGGCAGACCAAAGCCACTGGCACTGAAGGAAATCCTGGCTTTGTCCACCAAATGTGGTGCACAGCTTTGCCCACCTTTGCCAAGAAAATTAATCCCTTTAGACATGCCAATTTTTCCCATTTCATTCCCTACTGACAGCATTTGACCTACACCAGGAATAACTGAAATAAGCATCCAGAAACATGGAATGGCTTCTGTGTTCAACCCAAACCTGGGAAGCATTTGACTCTGACATTCACAGCAGTGCTGGCACCTACATTCACTAGATCAACTCTCTCCCATTCCTATCCTCGAAATCAAATCTCCAGGGGCAGGGAATGGCGAGGAAAAAAAAAGGGCAAAAACAAAAGGCAAATACTCTACTTGAATTGCTGGTCTTTGGTGCTCCTAGTTTTAGCCAGGAATCTCTCAGCCAACTTCTCCAAATTCCTTGAGTAATCCATCTCAATCTCTGCCTTCTTGCGGAAGAAATCCTGCAAGTCCTGCAGTAACTGGACCCGAAGCTCACACTGTTGGTCAAGGCATTTCAGCTGCTCTACCAATTGGGCACGGATCTCTGTAACAAATAAAAGCACTGAAGATTAAACAAAATCCCATCAGAGGAAAAAAAAAAAAAAAACAAAAATATAAAAAACCACCATCAAAATTCTCCAAGAAAATATAGTTTAAAATATGTTCCCTCATTAGTAACATGTCAGCAAAGCCCCATTAAGATGATTGACTCTACCTGCAGACAGGAAATGATGGCAATTGTATCTTGGAAATTCACACAAAAACCTGCAGTCCGGTGCACAGACCTACCAGCAAAGCTTCACTGCTGGAAAGTGCATCAGTTACAAGTGTCAAGTGCATTTTTGGCATCAAGAACAAGTGGTCACTGCCGAAAAATGTACTGAATCTCGGTCTGGAAAAAGGACTAAAATGCTGCAATACCCCACGTCAGCTCCGAAAATCACTTCAGGGAATTTCTATCAAATTCCTCTGCAGACAATTCCTGATGCAGAAACAAGACTGCTGCACATTCTGGGGCACTCCCTGAAGGCACCAATTTTGGATTATTCAGTTAGTTACTGAGTCTCCAGCTGTGCAGCTCTCGTTATAAACCGAGCCATGAAACAGAGAAAGAAACCCCTTCAGGGAGCCAACACGACAGCACTTCCCATCAGGGAATCATCTCCAGGAAGATGCTTTTTAAAATATCTGCAAGTATCACATCTATGTCTGAAGGACTCATAAAGCACATGGATATAAGTGTTAATATTATAATTAATAATATTAAATATTAATACTCATATTTTCGGCGTAATTATTATGTATATATCTATATTAACACAATATTTCACAAACGGTTTTCAAACATTTCACAAATATGAAAACATCTCCCATTAGCCTCATAAAGCCAGGTGTTCTCCTTATCCTACTGGTCCTGAATTTGAGGGACAGAATAGTGAAATGACTCACTCAGGGTCAAACAGGACAAGAAAACACAGCAGAAGCGTGTCAGTCTCAGTCTAAAAATGCAGAAATATTCAGTGATGCAGCCAGTAAAGGTTATTTGGCTTTTATACAGGCAATAAACTCAACATGAAACCAATAAAATATGCACTTTCATCTCAAGGTCTTTGAGCAGTCAAACTGTAGAGAGGCCTGACTGTTAGTGCTGCTCCTTCCAAAGGTTTTCCAAGCTGTGCTGTTCTCCAAGCTGAGTTCAGAACCAGCAATAAAAGAAGCACAACTCAGGTTTTCCAGCACTCACAGCTTTTCTTCACACCAACAACACACCACGACTGCAAAGTTCGTCACCGCAGCTGAAGGTGGGGAGGGATCATTCCCCAAATGCAATTTTTGTAATCAGCTCCTTCACGGCTAATTCCTGAAATACATAATCTCAGAGGCCAGCTTGGCTCCTCGGTGTGCTGCTTGTCCCTTTGCCCAGAAAAAAGCAAACCATCTGGACCTCCGTGGCTTCACTGCTGCCACGCTCTGTGAGCATCAGCTGCCCTGAACCGAGCTCACATCTGCAGGAGTAATTTTAGGGGACCCATCTTTATTTTAGGGACTCCAAAACCCAAAACACGTGTGTAAAATTACAGCTTCTAGCTAGACTTGCCAAAAAAAAAAAAAAAAAAAAAAATTAAAAGAAGATCGCAATCTGTACGAATGTGGGGTTTTCAAGCTTGATCAGCACTTTAATTTGGTAGTTCCACTTCTCTTAGGCTGTACCCAGGGGCTCCCACAGCAAGGAGAAAACACAAGCAGCAAGGTCATGGCATGGAATGAAACAGAGGAGGGGAAAAAGCTGGTCAGGTTTATTTTTTTTTCCCCAGGAGGGAATTTTAGGAAAGGGAAAACTTGTGTTTCTCCATCAGGAAACACAAGTGCACACAAATACGCTGGCCTGAGTTCTCCATGCAATTCTTTAATCAAACTCCTGGAAGCAGGACCACACCAGGTAAAACCTGCACACTGCATTCACTGCAACTCAGGAGATTTCTTTGGTTTTGAGATGCCTCTGTTGTTTCTTCCAGTATATCAGGACTAGCAGGGCCTGGGAGGGGCACGGGGAAAGAATGGGTATTTACACACACAGCAGATCTGCCAAAACTTCTGTGAAAATTTGCTGCTGATGCTCCACATATGCTCTGCACACCTCCATTCGGTCACAAAACCACTCCAGGATTTGCAAAGTGACCCCTTTAGCCAGGTGAATGCATGAAGAAATAGGGTCAAAACTCAAGTGCAGCGAATGCCTTGTTTGCCTGTGATGCATCTATTTGTGCATTTAGGGTTTGCTGGTTTTCAGAGACCCCCATTAGCAGGATGAGCAGCGGGCACCATGCTGGAAAATAAAACTGGGGTAGGAATGGCAAAGTAATGTGGTACGACCACCCTCCCCTTCTCGGTGCCACAACTGATGGATCTTTTATCGGGGTGACAACCTGGCACACCTGGACATTCTCCACCAGTCCAGAAACCACCCTCAGGAACAAAAACAGAAATACAAAGGACCACTTCCAAAAAACTAGCAGTTCAGGCTAGAAGATCAGCAGGGCACAAGTACCTTAATTATAAAACCACAAGGATGCCCAAGCCCTTGGCTCTCTCGAGGTGGGACACTTCACCCGCAGCTCCCGCTGAACAGCAGCAAGAACCAGGAACTTTGCCTTTGGTACGAAACACAACATCAGCACTTTTCCTTTCTAAATAAACCCAGTGTTTTGGAGGGGAGCAGTGACAGCTGATCGGGCTCCTGCAGGGAACAATGAGCTATTCAGCTCCAGCTTTATCGGGTCCGTGGCGCTGGGCCGGGGAAGGGCAACCTTGCTCATCTTTCACAAACACTCCCCGCAGCCCTTCGCCACAAAATAAAGTCAAGAATGCAGGAATTTCCTGAGGCTTACTGGGCTTTCTGGAGTATGAAGTGTCTGCTTGTTTTCCCACTGCTTACACAAGCAGGAGATGGTTTTTTCCAGCCTCACTCCGAGCTCATACCGGTGCAGTCGGAGCGGCCCGTGCTCCCACCCGCGGGTCACCGAGTTACACGGGACCTTTTCACGTCTGCAGTCACAACCACCACTTTAATTCCGAATTCAGTGCTTCTGCATCTTTTAATTTGCACAGGTTATTAGGTTAGCAGCCACTTGAAACACCAAAAAAGCCTTCCCCCTCCTTTCTCCTTTGGACCATGGCAATCCCACCCACTGTGATCGTTCAAAGGCAAGGAACAGCCTCCTGAAGGCTCTGCTCCTGCTGCCAGTGCTTCAAGTGCCTGCAGGTGAATAATTCAAGGTCAAGATGCCTCTGGCAAAATTAGGATTAAACACCAGGTATTCTTATTCTAAGCCTTGCCCTGTGTTGCTGAATCCTTTCTATTGTATTTCAAGCTCACACGGCTGACAACCACACAACTACACAGCCACAGGAAAGTTTTCCATCTGTTTAAAACAAACCATTTATTCATTTCCATCATAAAGTCACCTGGGTCACCGAGGGACAGACCACTGTTTAATCCCACACAGTTGTGTAACTTTACATTTATCCCTTCTACAACCACCTTCTCAACATTCCCTGCAGCACTCTGCAGGCATATCTAGTTTTTAATTAATTCAAAGGGTAAGGAAGGATCTTATACTTTCTGTATTTTAGTCACATTTGTCATTCATTGACCAGGAAGACTGTGACTCCCACAACCCTGGAAGTGTCCAAGGGCAGGTTGGATGGGGCTTGGAGCAACCTGGGCTAGTGGAAGGTACCCCTGCCCATGGCTGGGGTGTGGAACAAGATGAGCTTTAAGGTCCCTTCCAACCCAAACCAGTCTGGGATTCCAGGATTCAACATTTATCATCTATTTGACCTTTTTTTTTTTTCCCCTTTTAAAGTTTCAAAGCATATAGACAAATGACACTGCATTATTGTGAAGGAACTGCCCCTGAATAAAATGCTGGTATTTAAGGGATGGTGTCTCTAATACTTCCATGGAAAGGTCATCACTAACAGTTTCCATCACAGGCAAGTTCTACAGCATACAACATTCACCTTCTGAAAAAGAACTTACCAAAAAGATTTTTTTTTTTTTTTTAGGGCTTAATCATCCTATAAAGTAAAGCTGGAAGCATGGAAACAAATTTCTGTACTGACTTGTTCAATTGGTTCAGAAGGGCAACCTCAGACCCAGCAGATCAACCTTGCCTGGTCATTCCGTGCACTCTAAGCAACGTTCCCGCTCCAAGCAGGATCCTCTCCCTCCCTAGGAAGGGTTTCAGCTCTTCCCAGTGGTTAAGTTCTAACTGGAGAGCAACCCAGTGAATCCCCTGACAGCACAGAGCACCAGGAGGAGGCACGAGCAGCCCCAGCTGCTTTTCAGTATCTCACTCCATCTCCCTGTATCTGCTCTGCCGCTTTCCCAAGATGTTCCCACCCCCATCCCAAGTGCCACGCTGGATAAAAAAAAAAAAAAAAACATGACAAGCTTGGGAAAGGAGTGGGATGACAACAAAACAGAAGCACCAACCCCCAGCTCCCGCCCAGATTAAACAGCAAGGCTCTCACCCACATGGATCCGCTCCGACCAGCAGAGCTGAGCTCCAAACCCAGCCTTGCCTTGGTGGTCCCCCCATGCCATGGAAGCTCAACATCAGCAGGAGCCAGGCCAAAATCCAAGGGAAAGCAGAATCCAGCCATGAATGGGAAGGTTCAAAAGCCTGGTGTGTAGCTCAGTTATCCCTGACTATCCAGCACCCAGAAGGAATTAGGTGGAAGGACTGGGAAAGGTGTTAAATTGCACACACAGCTCTAACACAATCTTATCTTTCGGCATATGAAAGATAAAGCAGGCCAAAATTGGACAAAAAAAATCTCCATTTAACACCGAAGAGTGGAGCTGTGAATTTAAACCTTGTTCCTTGTCTGTGACAAGCTTTTAAATTCCCATCTTCTGGAAGCTGCCACACGCTCTGGCACTGAACATCAGAGAAAGGCAGTGGCACAGGCATCCACCTGCCTCTCTTTGCAGACTCCAGGGAAGTTAAATTAGAGATCACAGCTTAGTTTGATGCTAACACCCCATTCAGTTTCAAAAAAAATTAAAAGCAGCCAACACCGCAACTGAGAGTAGAAGAAAAAACCATTTAAATATACAAATGACTTTTAAGAGAATGCATCGAATCACATATTTTGACACGTTCTCATCACATCACTAAGAACTGCTCACAATTCCCCAGCTATCACACAGGAGAGGCTGTACTCCAAAGGTGAAGGACTTTGTAGTTTTGTGAATGTTTTCATTGGTACATGATCACAAACAGGGCTGTGACAAATGACAGGCAACAGCCCAGCAACCCCGACCATGGCTGGGAGGTTTAATGACTTAGAAAAGCCTTTATAGAGTAGCAGCAAGAATTTCACAGAACAAGCTGTGTCACTAGCCAAAAGCAGTTGCTCTTCACAGCCTTAAAAATTCTCCCTGGCAATCTAAAATCTGGGCTTTGAAGTGAAAATGATACAAGAGCAGGAAATACAGTCTTTTGTTTAAGACCAGAGCCAGGAGGGAGATTCAGGTTCACAACCACTGTGTGCCCTGGAAAAGGTAAATATTCCTTTTACAACCAGGATATTCCTTATCTATTTGAGAAATAATAGCAATGGGTAACACACACTGATAAGAATCCTTTTATAGTTATAAATATATAAACAGAACTGTAGGCGTTAGGAGCTGAAATTCTTTCCAACAGGGACTGATGAAATTGTTTCGAGGTGTAAGACAAGTGCATGAAGATTTGCATTGATGAAGTGAAAGAAGAGGATGCAAGACATGCTTAAAAGCAAAAATTAAGGCTGGTCCTTTTATTTTCTTACCTTACAATACATTTGCATCACTAATTACTCGGGTCTACCAGCTTTTCCAGGCACAACACAAGGACCACTTGCAGGAGCCACCCCCATCCCAACTGGGACCTGGAAAATTTATAACTTTAAACACCCCCTCAGCTGGAATCCCACTGACCACAGCAAGCCTGTACACTGGTTTTACATGTCCACACACACACAAAAAAATGCTCATCTGCAATTCATGGACTGCAAACTGGTGTGAAGCTTCAGAACTGCAGAGCTTTGAAGTAAATGCTCAAAATCATGCAATTAAACGTGGCCAAGGTGATTAATCCATGCAGAATTCAAATTAAATATTTAAGGGGTTTTTTTTCTGTCTAATGAAGGTCTCCTTTACTATTATCAAAACACAGTCCATGCTGTTGACTCTTCAGGGAGGATGTTTAAAAACAGAATGGAGATTAAATCACCCTGTGCAGGGTTTTACAGTCCTAATTCCAACAGCAAGGCGTGGGTAACTCCTCAAAAAAACCCCTGATAGAGGTAACATGTCACTGGGCAATATTATATATTTGTGCTCTACAACTATATTTATTCAAAACAAATACAAGTTTATCAACACATTACAAATAAGTTAAAACCCCCACATAAACATTCAAACAGCAGCAGCATTGCAACTCCTCCTGCCTGCAGGAAGTTTCCCAGCTATTTTAGGATTACCTGGCCCCTTTGCTTATGCTCTCCCACTTTCTGAATGCTGGATAAAATACTGCAGGCAAGTAGTAAAACTACATTTTTATCACTGATTTGCAGGATGGAATTATCTAATAAGCAATTGAAAAGCCATTTTGACACGTGGACTGTTGGTGTAATCACACACATACATGAAGTTCATCCTTTCAGGACTCAGAGAATAAGTTTGAGCCAACAAACTCTTTGTAGCCTCCAGTAATGAGCACCCCAAGTGCTGTGAGCCCTGGGGGATTGCTCTGGGCCCACTAACCAACCTGAAATAATATGTTCCCTAAACAACTTTTTAATAGTTATTTGAACTATTGTCTTCATCACCCTGCAGGAGAAGAAACACTGCATGCAGTGGCTAAAAATTTGGGGAACGTTTCTAACATAAGGGTTTTTTTTTTTCTGCTTTAAAACCCTTTCTGTTTCTGGCCCTGGGCAAACCAGACCTGACCCAGGTATTTTTCATCACACACTCCTACTGACCACTCAAACCTTTCTCCCAGGAAAAAAAGAAAGTGATTCTTTCCTCAACCCCCACTGTGCTAATTAGAAAATTAGGTGTTTAAGCAGTGCAAGGAGCCTGGACTTGTGCTCCCAGTTACAGAACTCAACAACAGGGAGCAGATGCTGCAAGGAATAAAGCTAAGCACATGCTGGACACATTTTCAATCAAATGACTCCTGATTTCCCACAAAACCAAGGCTGGCTACCACTAAAATGTATGTTTTGAGATCCTTTTTGGGAGAGAGGACAGGAGTGGGGATTTCCACCGGGTGTTGCACAAGAGGCTCAAGATCCGATGAAAAGTTTAACCCCTGCTCCCCCACCAGCCCCGAGACCACCCTGGCCCTGCCTGACCAGCCTTTTATCTCCAACCCCTGCCCACCACTGAGCCACCATTTAACATTTTCAACACCACAAAAAAAAAAAAAGCTATGAAGGGATGAAATATCCAGTTTGGCGAAGGCTCACGAGCAGTGATCCATCCTGGGCCTCCCCACCGGAGCATCAGAGTGCCAGAACTCCTCAGACTGACCAAAAAGTGTGGGAAATGCAGAGAAACACCCTGCAGGAACCACACTAATTCATTTGCAAGCAATGAGCTTGCCTGGGCGTGGGGAGGGAGGGAACCAGGGCTCTGCCTTTCAAAACAGGAGGAGATTTGAATGAAGAATGTGGTGCTGAAGAGTTTCACCTGCACAAAGGACCTCAGGTTCCTTTGTGGAGGGAGAGGCTGCCACTTGCTTTCAACAGGGCTGTCTGTTTATTCTAGGATGGGAATCCACCAGGAAGAGGCAGCAGAGCAGGTCCAGGAGACAAAAGCTAAGATGCTCCTGACCCCGTGGAGCTCCAGCTCTTGCTCCTGTTTGGAAACACCCAGCGCTGATTGATACTCCATGACTTCTTGATGCTGTCAGGAGTCTGCTCCAGACAAAGCAGTTTGGGGAAAAAAATACCTTATTGAAGAAGCTACATTCTGAAATCCCCAAGGAGCAGATGCAGGATCATTCTGGGTTGGAACAAGATGAGCTCTATGGTCACTTCCAACCCCAACCATTCTGTGATTTCATCCTTCTGCAGTGCACTGGCACCTCTCCTACACATTACCCAAAACACACGAAAAATAACTCCCCAGAAATGTTAAAGTGGATTGTGAAATGCAGAATCAGCAGCATTATCCCTGGCTTTACTTCAGATGCAACAAAGCCCAAAGTGAGCTGGTTACCTCTGCTTTGCTCAGCTGATGAAGGATCCGCCCTGGTCTGTGCCATGGGCTGCCTGACACCTGAGTTAAAAGAGGAATTTTCCATTCCTGGTTTCTGCTTTAGGCTTTATACACCCATTTTTAGTGTTAGGCACCGACTCTGCCGCTGCCTCTCCCCACCATCCAAGTAGGACAACTAATTTCCACTCCAAACACTCCTATTCCTTTAATGAATAATTAAACCTGAGCCTCACCTTCTCCACTTTTAAACCTCTGCAAGACACCCAGCACCAGAGTTCTGTGAGCATTTAGTAACGCTCAAGACTAAGCAGTGGCAGAAATATTCACTTCCCACCCCCAAAAACACAGCCCTGGAGCGAAAGGAGGCAAAACTCTTTTCAGAACAGCTCAGAAATATTTGGGTGCCTTTTTTTTTTGTCCCAACTCTATGAGAACTGCAAAGTGCAGAAAGGTGAACTTTAGGGTTAAGAAAAAGGACCTTTTTTTTTCCCCCCTTCTGATGTTAAAAATAATCCTGGCCCATTTCTCCCAATTATTGGATCTAGAAGTTTCTGCTGTGCTTTCCTGGCCTGTTCTGGAGGTGGTTTCTCTCTGCAGCCCTTCACCTCCCCTGTCCTTCCTCCTGCATTCCTCTCTCCTACTCCACAGTGCAGTAGCTGTGTCGCAGCCACAACTCCAGCCCAGAGCTTTACAAATGTCTCCCTTTGAAATGTTGAGGTTTCCTGATCAAAACAGAAGTGAAACAACGGCTTCTTTCGCCTCCCCACATTTTCTCTCCGAGTGTTTCAGCTGCCTCGTGTCAGATACCGTGAGGGGTTTATTTTAACGGTGGGAACAGCCCTAAACTGAATTGAATTATTCATCAGAAACGTGTAATGTGATCATTATTTCTGGCGTTTGCCATATGTTCTTAGAGCCTGGGTTCACTTCGGGAATCCCAATTTAAACTCACCATCCATCCCCGACTGCCACATTCCTTATGCTGCACACACAGACACATCCATAGGTGAGAAAGCAGCATCCACACACACACACACACACACAGAGGCACATGAAATCCTCCACAGTGCTAATTATTTCCTCAGGAAAACAGTCCAGGGATGGACCAAATCCCCCAGATCCCATTCCCAGCTGCCTCTGCAGAAATTTAGCTAATTTGACATTATAATTTTCCATTTCTCTGTCGGGGGTGCTCCAAAGGTTAAGTAAAGTTTGGAAGTGCTGAAAGATACTGGGATGCAAGAACCCAGAAGCAGCATTGATATGAAAAATTACTATTTCTTCCCAGTTCATGAGGCCCGAAGTTACTCTCACACACACAAGGATTTCATGCAAAGTAACATCAAGCGTATTTGTCAAACGAAAAAAATTGCCAGAACAAAAGTGGCAATTTACAACTTACGTGTCTTAATCTCTTCAATTAAAGGAAAATCCTTTGGTGAATTATGTCAGATATTTAGAGATACAAACAGAATGATTAATGCCGGTGTCTAATTGAATTTCACCTCAGGATTTCTTTTCCTCCCTCTCCTCTTTGGTAACGAATACGTTAACATGCATAAATGATTGAGAAATAAATGCAGAGGAACAAAAGGGGACATGTAAACACTCCTCAAGCACACAGCACAGTAAACTAAATTTCAAAATCACTTTCAGCAGGCTGCCAAATTCCAGGGCTGGCTCAGGCAGCAAAGAGAAATAACAGATACATGGCGGAGTCGGTTTTTTAATTGCACTGAGGGTTTTCATCCTTGCTTTGTGTCAAAGAACCAACACCAACTGACCTGGAATATCCCTTAAAGATCCAAAAAAAAAGAGAATTAAGACAAGGCTTAAATCCAGTAATTATGTAGCAGTGAAAGATAACCTTGGGTACCACTATTCCAGAGGCATCCTGAAGATGTCCTGAAAATAAAGGCTCTTCCCTGGTGCCACCAGTACATCCCCTCCTGGTCCTTGGTCTCACTGACTCCCTCCCACATCCTCACACACATCCCAGCTCCTGGAGCTGAGGTATCCCAGGAGATGGGAGGCTGGATGTGCTCCTGGCTGTCCCATCCCGGGGCACGGACCCACCTGGTCGGTCGCGGCTGACCCAGCGAGTGGTCGGGCCAGGGGCAGGCCAACAGCCCCGGGACTTGTACAGCTGCACCATGAAGGATCTCCCCTCTCCCTCCCTGCTGGAACACCGGGCACAGCTCTCAGTCCATGCAGAAGAGGAAGGCGACTGTCCCAAGGAGTCAACAAGGTGAGTCAAATATATGCCAGCAGCCCGGGGTAGTCACTGCCTCCCTGCCAGTCCCTGTCCTCTGTGTGTGTGTGTCTGGGAGGATTTCAGAACCATTAATTAACCCTGAACATTCCAGGGGAGGTGAATAACGAGCATCATTAACAGGTGACTTCAACAAGATCAAAAAGGCCCAAGTTATTTGCCCACGGTACCCGTGGACAGTGATCACAGGGCTTGTTCTCTCCAGAGCAGCCTCTTATTTTCCCCACTAACACCTGCCATTAGACCAAAACATCCCATAAAATCAAAGTAACTCCTCTTTCAGGTGAGTTTATGCCAGGAGAGTTTATGATAAATCAGTCTTAACCGTTTACATAAGAAATCAAATTGGAGCATTGTTTTAATTCATATGTAACACACCCAAAACCCAGCAGATAGAAGCCCAACTGAAAACCACAAGAAACATTTATGTAAAAAACCCCAAATTGCTCCAGTCTCCCTGTTCACATTCAGGAGAAGTTTACACCAGGAATGCTCAATGAAAGCAAAGCTTCTCCTATACAATCCACAGAACTGATTCCTTCAGTTGTAAATATTCAGCTGTGTAATTGCACAGCACTGCTGTGTTTAAAGGAACTCACATTTTACTCTCCAGCACCTCTTGTAAAGGGGGAAATGAATATTTGACAGAGCCTGCAAAGCACGAATTATGTGAATCATCATTTTTCTATCAGTTCATTGTCAGCTACAGCAACACCCATTAATCAGCACAGCTTAGACCAGAGCAGGAATGAGGAGATGCTTATTTTTCATAAGCCTTTGTCAGAGAACTGACATTAAAATTCGGGTCCTCCTTTTTACACACGCATGCACACAACTTTATCATTTAGAAACCCTTTATATCGCTCCAACTTTTACAGTAAATGACTCCAAGTTCAATAAAAGAAAACCATACACTGTTTGGAAGATTTACTACTGTGCAAAAACTAGGTAGGACCTTCATGTAATTTCTGCAATAAAATTACAGTTTTAATCTGAAAGTTTGTTTCTTCTCTGATCCTGTCCCAGCCCCCTTGGGGGAAAAAAAAACAACACACCAACTTTCCAGGAAAAGCTTTTTCCAAAGAAACACAGGTGCAACCCCACCACGTGAATTGCAGCCATGCATTAAGTGATTATATAGAAATATGAGTAATAGTCAAAAGAAAAAAACAAAAGCACACTTTATATATATAGGAATATTTATATATAGGAATATTTATTTATATATAAGAATATTTATTTTTATATAGGAATATTTTTATATATAGGAATATTTATATAGACAGAGAGGAATATTTATATAAATAGGGATATTTATATTTTTATATATATATATATATATACATGAACTTAGAATCACTTGAAGCCAGAGTATGAGACCCAAATCCAGGCACTAATCTGGATTTCCAGTGCCAATTAGATAAGAGGCAATAGAGTGTTCCCTGAAATCAAGCATCATCTACTGCAGACCTCAAGTACTGAAAAGCAGAATGTCATCCAGTGTCATTTCCTTCCACTTCTGAGAAGTCAAAAGGAGCCTTTTTATCAAACAGTCGGAAGCAGGGACAGAAGGAAGGAAACAATCCTGCTCTTACAGAGCACTGGAAAGGCTGGGCAAACTCAGAGAACGTGCACTGGTTGGAAATCACAGAATCCCAGAATACCCTGAGTTGGAAGGGACACACAAGGGTCATCCTGGAGTAAAGCTGCACAAAAGTTAAAGCTTTGCAGGATTTGATGTTTCTAGAAAAAATTCAGCCCTTAAGATATCAAAAATTACCACTATTAAAAACCAGGTCCTTCAGCACCTTCAAGAGCAGAAAGCTTAGAGAATTACAGAATCCCAGAATGGTTTGGGTTGGGATGGACCTTAAAGCCCCTCTCCCAGGGCAGGGACACCTTCCACTGGCCCAGCCTGCTCAGACTGAAATTAAGATTTATCGAAACCATTTGGGCAGGAGGGAACCCAAGCACAGGTAACCCATCCACTGCTGCCATTGCAGATGCTGGGTGTGATTTAATTTACCCTCCCTGTTTGGAGCCCCAGCCATGGGGCCAGAGGAGCCCCTGAAGGAGGTCTCTGCAGCCCTGGCCAAAGTCAACATGGAAGGGAAGGTTGAGCTGCGGCTCTTCCGCCCCGGGAATGTTTGTGTTGGTTCATTGACCAGGCACCGAAAACAACACGCCCAAATCACCCAACCAACCCAGCAGCCCGGCTCAGGAGGATCAGAAATAGCCAGGAGGCTTCAGAGTGCCAAAGGGGTTTATAAATGGGCCAGTAGTGGTAGTTTCAGTGTGAAGTCAGGGTCAGGTTACTGAGAGAAGTTTCTCCGTCCTCCCCTGTGGACAAAAAGCACTTGGAGTCACACAGAGGAAACTCCTCCAGTGCCATGGTAGTTTATCCAGAGATTTAAGCACCCCCAGAACATCCCTGTTTCTCAGTCTCATTAAAATGCCAAAGATGATGGAGCGTTTCGTTTGTGTTTTGTTGGAAATATCTATACTTAAAAAAAAGCTTATGTCAGGAACAGCTAAAAATAACATTGTCTTAAGAATATGGAATGGGAAATAAATGGTGTAGTAAAACCTCCATTGATAAAGTTACATGTGTAACTTTCAATGGGACTTATTTGAATTTGATTTATATGCTGCCAACGCCTCAGATAACTTTGGAAATCCAGTTATTGACACCCCTGAATTATAAATTATCAATACAAGACATTTCATTTTCTTTTATTGCTCATTAGGTGCATAAATCATTAATGCCATGAAGCTGGAACTGACATTTGTAAATTCTCATAGTGGTGGACCATTATTATGAAGAGACATTCCTGTGGAGAGCCAGGACAGATGGATTTGTTATCACCACTTAAAATCCAACACTTTCACAGGAACATCAGAATAACTTACAGTGGGAAAGGAGCAGTGAAAGCTTCAGATGCTCCGGTCCCATTTTCATTTTCAAGAGCCTGAATGGTAATTTCCCATTAACATGAGAGACCTGTTCTTTCACTGCTATAAAGCCATCAGCTCTCTCAACAGAATGAGTAACCTTATCAAAGCAAGCCCCTGTACCTTCCAGTCTGACTCACACGGAGACCATCTGGACAAAACATTCAGACAAGAGCTTTAAAAAAAAAAAAAAAAAAAAATCTTGAAACAAATTGCCAGACAGGATTACACAAAATGATCTGTCGAACGTGTGAGAGACGGCCAGAAAAAAACCCCACAACATCTTTAAAAGCAGACAGAGGGTTAGGAAACATGTATCCTTTTGGGATCCACTTATGGCTTATCTTTTCACATCTCAGCTTTTCCAGCCATTAAACCCAAGAGCAGGTAATGCACTGGGGGTTAAAGGCAGCCTGAAGTCCTGCAGTGTCTGCAGAGACATCAAAGGATCAGGTCACCATCAGCTCTAAGAGCTGGTCCCCAGCCCCCTCAAGTCAAGCCAGTTCTGGACCCGCCTGTCCAACTTCACCAGCTGCTTTTCCCAATTACTCCAGCAATCTCCCAACACTACTATTGTGCCACTGTTTCCTCTTACTGGCCAGAAAGAAGAAATACTCAGACCCCAGGTATTTTTGCCCGTTTCTACCTCGATTTCCCCTGACAGTGATCGGCAACAGCTCCAGCTACTAAATAAAATCTCAAACCTCAGACTTAACCCTCCAAGGTAGTTTTTATCCTTTATCTGCCAAAGCAGGCTCACTGACAGAGCCAAAGCACTGGATACAGCTCACTGCACATTTGCCTTTTCCATTAAGGAGCCCACAGGTCATTTGCCAAAGGACATCCAGATAAAGCAGATGAACTTTCCACTACTCCCCGACAGCTTAATTACTACCCAGAATTTGGAGCAAGCCATAACAACTTCTCATTTGTTTCCACATTTCATTTTTATGACACTCCAACATCTGCAGAGGACGCTGTAATTAAAAAGGAATAAAATCATGTTATAAAAAAAAAAAATAAAAAATAACACAAGCCCTGGACGCAGTTTGTTATTTGCCTGAAGAACGTGGATTACACAGCAAGTACAGATGCTCTGCAGCAAGACAAGTCAGCCTGCAAGCTTTAAAGTCCTGAATTACACACGCTACTGCAGACAGGGCAGACTGAAAAAGAGCTGTAAGAAAACCCCCTGCATTTTCACAGCACCACTGCTGACGTTCCACTTGGCTGTCCCCCAGCGTGGCTGGAAGTTTGCTCCGTGTTGGACTGGGAATCCCATCAGTCTAATGAGATAAGCATAAGGCATCCATCTCTGCAGCATTCCTGCTTACAAGTAACCTAGACAGCAAGTCAGCAGGGCAAAACCTCCTCAAGAACAGGATGTCCAGCTTTTAATCTCCCAAAGTGGAGCTAAGAAACCACTGCATGGGAAGGAAGGCAAGCCAATCAATCTGCAGACAAGCCTGATCCACTCCAGCTTGCCACCACGGCCCAGCCTGAAAAACTTCATTTTTAGCCACGGTGACACTGAGCAACACCCTGGGCACCCTTGTGGGTGATGGAGGGAAGGACTGGACTCAAACAAACAGCTCCACATTTGCAGCTTGCATCAGCAGCACCACTCAGCAATGCAAATTATCTTCCTCAAAGTCGAGAGCCTGCAGAGGAAAAAGTCGAAGTGCCTGGTGACAGCAGCTGCTTCCCCTGTGGCAGCCACTGGAAGCAGAAGCATGTGGCAGCTTCCTTACAGAAAAGCCCTGCCCTTAAAAATGAAGCTGTGAGAGAAAGGACTTCTCCCACCTGTGCTTTGCAGGGAGGATTTCAGATGATCACCCTCCCGAGAGGAGAATTCCACTGCAAACTGCCCGATGGGTGCCCTCTCCCCATCTCCACACGCTCCACCCTGAACACCGATTCCTGCTCCAGCATAAACAACCATCTGCATTTAAATTTAAAATCAGTTTGTGCTTTCCATGATTTCACAACATACTCGAAATAGAACGAACAGAAGATTCTTTCCTCCAGAGGTTTCAGTTCCCTCTTTCAAAAGTTGCATCAGCAGGGGATGACAAGGCTGGTCCTCGCGTGACACCTTCGGACCCCCACTCAGGAGCCATTTCCCCTCAAAACCTCCCCTCTCCCCAGCAAAGAAAAACAGAAAGGGGTCTCCAGTGAGGAGTGGAAGGAAAGGAGCTCCTGAAAGACCTCTGGCTCTCGGAGTGAAAAACATCTCCCGCACACAATGGCCCAAACGTGATGCGGCAGCCACGGCTTTTCATTCCGGCTATTGTGGGCTAAGAATAGCCCTGCCAAGCCCCCATGGCCACATTGTCCTGTCCACCTCCCTCCAGAGAGCTATTTAAAGTCTAAAACAAGCGAGTTTCTCCTTGGATGTCAGCTCTGGGTGGGAAGTCAGAGCTGAGGCAGGCTTGAGGTTGCTGGATTTAAAACTCTGCCCGCTCACTGAGCACTGCCGAGTGGATAAAAGCAGTAGCAGAGGAAATAACAGAGTTGAGGGACCAGTGTGGGTCTGGAGAGCTGCACATGACAACAAGCATATCCCTGAGCCAGCACCTTCACAGGATCACTGAGGTTGGAAAAGACCTCTGAGGTCATCGAGTCCATCACCACTCTGTCACCTAGAGCAGGGCACTGAGTGCCACCTGAGTGCCACCTCCTGCTACCTCCAGGCCACCTCCATTTCCAAGCTGGATAAGGTTTTAAAGGGTATCAATTGGCAGACAGAGGCACAGAGATTGCACAGTGAACTGTCCTCATACAGTAAATACACCCCAACTGCACTGCTCCAAGCATCCCTGCACTCAACCAGCAAGCCAGTAATTTTCCACTGAATTACCTGAAGTACTAAAATCCCACTGTGCTCCCTGATCCAGCATCACTCCTTTACAAATAAAGATAACAGGTACTAAGTGAAATCACAGAAAACCTCATAAGGCAAGGCAGTCACAGAGGTGGAAATCAGCAGCCACTCTGCTTTCCAAGAACAAGACAGCACAACACCAGCTTAAACTCCATCATTTGTGAGGAAGTCCAAATATATCCAAACCAGCAGACACAGACTGGGAGTGAATGCCACTGCCCAGGGACACTGCACACATCTCAGCCCAGCCTCCAAATTCTTTGTGAATGACACCCCATTCACAAAATAAACCCATGCACTCGGGCTATGTCTATAAACACTAATTGTTTTGATTTGTAATTGTCACAGAAATATCAGCCTTTTAAAAAAAAACACGTTACTTAAGCCCCAGGAGCCCCATCAGAGCCTCGGTGCTCGTAAGACAGCTGCAAACCCAAGGCAGAATTTCTTCTTCTATCTGCAGCTGTGCAGAGCCAAAAGCTCCTCCCAGCCCCAAGCTGGGTCCAAAGGAGCAGAAAAGTGATTCATCCTCCCACTCTCCATCCAGGCTCCTGCTTCCCCCTGCCAGAGGAGCCCAAACCCACCACCTTTGGCAGCCTGGAGCACTCCAGCACCGAGACAGGAGTCACTCCCAGCTCTCCCAACAGCGTGAACATTTGGTGACATTTCCACTGCTACAAACAGGGAATGGATTTGAATCAGGACCTTAAAAAAGATAGAGGTTGAGTCATCCATGCCGGCTTCTCGCTCATTAAACTGGATTTTGCTTATTCCCAATTTGCAGCTTGCTACATATGAAGAGTATCTTAAAGAAAATATAATCAAGGAAGCCTTTAGCAAGCAAAGAAAAAAAAAAAAACAGCCCCCAAAACGAACTCACTGATGCCCAGTTTCTCATCCACTTACTGTGTTCACTGGACTTCTCACTTCATCTAGAACAACCCTGCCAACAGGGGAGAATGGAAATTAGCCTCTTCCCAAATCAAAATGACAGCAATTAAGCCATTAACAAGTTGCTTGGTGAGTTCAGGCCACGAGCCTGTAGCATTAAATGGCATTTTTAAGCCTTTCTAGGGAAGAACCACCACTTGCTGTTACAGCTCTCCAAAGGCTGGAGTAGATGGTTACAGAAGTGATGCACAAAAAAGCTGCATCTGGCAGAGCAAAAGAACTAAAATTAACCCCCCCAAAAAAACCTCCACACCAGCAAGTTAATAGTAGGTCTGTAAAAATATTAACTTAGGCAATGAAAGACTCAGAGTCTACACTATTAGTTTATTTAGAGTAACCGCATTATTAACCAATTTGCCATCAGGAATAACAGCCATACCCACTGTCACCACCAGCAGAGAACTTCCAATGTGCAAAACACGCTGGGATGAACAGTCTGACCTCAAACCAAGCTCCAGCACTTGGAAAATGAAATCCCCAAGGAACCAGGCACTTGCTAAAATTTTAAAGCCTCCCTAATTAAATGACAAGGCAAAGCAGATTTTTCTTTGCTCCTGATAAACTCTCCCCCTTCCTTGGACACATCCCATGGCTTTGTAGGGTTTTCCTTGTCTGCTCCAGTCCCAGATGACATAGGGAAGAAAAAGGCATTAAACACCATCGTGTGGATTAACAGCATTTGGGAGCACTGAGAAAGTGCCTCTTCTTTTTGACAGCAGAACCTCTTCTTGCTGGATAAAATAAACGGGTCAGAAAGCAGGAGAAAATTCCCACCACCAGGCACTAAAACCAAGGAAAAGGTCTCTGCAGCACAAGGGGGTCTTCTATTTGCTCTGGCACATCCCCACAGACACCCCAAAAATCCATCCCCTAGGAATGAAGGAGAGCACTCCAGAGCATGTCCTACACAACAAAAGGACAGGGAATCAACCCACATATAAGTTTGTCGTGTTTGTTATACCACAAAAAAAATATATTTAACATTCACAAACTTCCTCCCCTGTAAACTGAAAATCTTCCCAAAGCTCTGAAGCTCAACCTGACAGTGGGAACAGTCAAGGTTGGCTTCAACACTGAGGATTTCTCACAGATGGAGGAAAAGTGGCAACACAATCCCAGTGCAGGAGGTGGCAAAAATGAGCCTCTTCCACGTTCTCACCTGGTCTCTCTTCTTGGCAGCTTAAAGAGTTTAAAATTTTAAAGTAGAAATTTGATGTCCAGGACTGGCAAACCGGTATCTTTGCCAGCACCAAAGTTCACAGAAAGCCTTTAACTCCTAAAAATAAATCTCAGAACATTCATTCAAAGTCAATCCCAGTGGAGCAAAAAAAAGAACTTTGGGAGAATCATAAAAAAATGGAGCTTAAAAATAGCAAACCTGTTTGTTTGTGTTGGGAAACTTCAGGGGAGTGTTTATTTTCTACTTACTCCTCAAAACACCAGAAAACAGGGAGGGAAAAAAGTGAAGGGAGAAAGGAATTAAGTGAAGGGATACCTAAAGACACATTCCAGCTTCCTGACAATCCAGTTCAAGATTGCATGAACTCATTCATGACATTATTTTTGACTGTTTTTTGCAGGAAACTACAAGTTTTATTTGAGGGATGAGCTACATCACCCCTCCTCTCCCGGTTTCCACTTGGACCAGTGAGCACCTTCGGACTGGACAGACATCTCAGTCAAAATCCTGCTGGGATTTGTCATTTCATCACCTCCAAAAAAAAAAAAAGGAACAAAAAAAAATTTAAAAAAGTTAAAGCACTCTGCAATTATCTCCTCTGTCTGAGTAACTTTTCTTAAAAAGAAGACACACATCCTGTCCAGCCACACAGGCTGCACTGCCAGACAAAAAAAAAAGATTTAAAGAAGTTCAGTGTTCCCTAAATGCGTTTCAAGATCTGTAACCGAATCCCACAGATCTCACCAGAGACCCTGATTTAGGTCATCTCGAGTAATTCACTCCCATTTAATCTTTTCACCTATTTTCAGGCCACTTGGAATACAATGGCCCAGCAAGATCTGCTGAAAGCCCCAATTCAGGGACCCAAAGAACACGGGCTCCCAAAAAAGAGATCTGAATTAAGGGCAGGAGGATCCCTCTCCTCACCCACGGGGAAAAACAGCTCTCACAAAGCTCTAGCACAAAGGCTGATTTCAGTGAATGGTCCTTCAGGGATCATAAACCATGTAATGCTATTTGAAAGGGAAATGGATGGAATTTTAAAGGGAAAAGAAAGCAAATTGTTATTGCATGCATGTTATAAAGACACATGCAGTTATACCCACCAATAATTTGATTTATTTGTCTTCAAAGTGGCTGAGGAATAACACTTGCAATGCTTAAAATGTGCCACAGGAAGTTTCAGAATCAGAGAATTCTCCTAAACACAACCCCGTCTTTTGAATTTCTTGCTTAAGCAAAGATGCAGGAGTTCTCAATTATAAATATTACATATGGTGTCTGAACATCCTCACTAACACTGAGAGGCAAGGGAGAGCGAAACCTAAGTGCAGACAAGATGTTAAGTGAAAGAAGACTTCAGAAAGTGATGTAGTAATAAAATATAAACTTCAAGAGATTTGTGATACAGCTGAAGAGCTCTTTAGTGTTTTGAAAAGAACATTGTGTTTGGGCTACTCAAAACCAAACTCACCTCTCCCATGTGAATAAATACTTCATACACTGAATGATAAAAAAAAAAGTAACAGTAAAAGTGCTTTCCTCCTATCTGATAAAATCCACTCTGTGTAAAGGAAATGTACTCTAAAAAAAGTTAATGGTCAACAGATTTTGGTGTTATTGCCATAAGCCAGAGCCACGATGAGTGAGGCTTCAGGGGGATCTTTGCTTTGTTAACAAAATCAGCTTCAAGAGAGGCACACGACAAGGAGCAATAGAAACAGGAGGTGGGGAAGGAAAAGGAACCTGTTTTCCTGGTACCTCACACAGCCCTTAGTGCAGGGAGCTGAATTTATTCTTCCTATCACTGTCAAATATTCAAAGTAATCCTGCAAACCTGGTGCAGCCTTCCCATAACACACAGCCCAGGCAGGGCTGGCTTTCAGAAAATAAAATAAAATAAAAATCAACTTACTCTTTCCTATAGATACACACAGTTCTCATCCTCTCACTGCACCTCTCCAGGCAGGACCTCAAAGCAACCTCCTCCTTGAAAGGAGAGGCATCGATGTCTTAGAACTGATAAATGTGTTTGAATAGTCAACACATAAATAGCTTCTTACAGCAAGGACCACAGCAAGCCTTCCAAAGGATCCAGAATCCCTAAATTAAAGGTAACAGCAAATTAGCAGCACTTTCATCCCAACCATAGCAGCTGGAGGAGCAGCTCTGGTTTTGGGAGAGGGTGGGGCACGATGAGAACTATTTGCATGAAGCCCAATCATAAAACCACTGAAACGATGAGAGGGAGCTGGAAAAGGCAACAGAGCTCGGGGAAAATTATAGCTGCTCCTTCAGCTCCCAGCAAGGATTTATGATGGAATTCACAAGCTACAGATGCTGCTTTCTGGAGGAACCTCCAAGCAGCAGAAAAACAACATCCATCCTTATCCCTCCCTATGTGGTTGACTGGCAGTTCCTTCCCAAAATACTGATGGAGCCTTTTCTCCTGTGTCCAGTTCTGGTCACTCAGTTCAGGAAGGACCATGGAGGGTCTGGAGCACCAGGAGAGCTGAGGGAGCTGGGGGGGGCTCAGCCTGGAGAAAAGGAGGCTCAGGGGGGACCTTCTGGCTCTGCAACTCCCTGACAGGAGGGGAGAGCTGGGGGGGGGTCAGCACAGGGTGGACTGGATGATCCTGGAGGGATTTTCCAACCTCAGTGATCCTGTGAGGGCTGTAGTGCTGTAACACTCCCACTGTAATAACTCCTACCCGCTCCACTCTCCTCAATCTCGAGCTGGAAATCCATCAGTAACAGTCAAGCAAACGCATAAATCACAGCAAGAATTGACCAACCCTCAGAGGATGTTTACCACAAAATAACCTGGAGCTCCAGAACAAAACAAGGCAAAAACCCAAAACAAAACCAAACCAAAACACTCCCTTTGCTGCCAAAAGCTGTCGCTGCTTTCAACAAATAAAAGAAGACTCTACGTGGAGGGATTTTCCAGAGAGGCCACTGCCAGAATTTTTTCCCCTTGATTTCAATCTGAAACCAAACGAACTACCTGGATTTCCAAGGGCACCTTTAGGGGGGAGCATTTTTTAGCCAAGATTTCTGGGGACAAAGAGTGAAAGGTGGAAATTAATGAAACCCTTCCCAGCTCTCTTCTGTCAGACTTGCCTGTGATGGGGAAAATAATTTGATTTAAAGCCTTAAGTAAAGATTAATTCCTTAAGTATGAAGAAAATGCTTATAAATGCATTTGCCCTTGGACAACTGGCCTAAATAAAAGGATTTCTGTCACAGTTTTGGGTAAAGCAATTTAGCATTACAGGCAGGAATTAATCATATAATGGAAGGTAACACCAGCATATGGATTGATAAAAGATCAAACCAATCTAAGAGAAAATACAGGCAGTCTGGATGGGCTAAGAGCACAGGGAGAGAGAGAAGAGGCAACTTAGCAACCAGGAACAAGCCTTTACACCACCCAGGAAATAAAATCAACACTCAGGAGGTCCAAAAGTCAGCCCCAAGGGGTGCTCAGCCCAAGTTCTGAGTTCATCCAACAACCCTGGTCAGCAGAGCTGGCATCTCCCTGCTAAAAAAAAAACCTTACACAGCTTAGCACAGACAGAACTTTGACTTGCAAATAGTTTCCCTGGAGTAACCAGAAACTAATAATATCACAGCCCTGATCAACCTGACAGAGATCAGGCTATCTAAGCCTCTCCCAGCATGTGTGTGGCTGCTGTGCATCCTCTATTTTTCCATAATTTTATTTTTTTTTTTATTTCTATAGCACAACTCACGGAAGCCCCTAAGAGCCAAAAATAGAAAAAGGGAAAAAAAAAAAAAAGGCAGAACAACAAGTATCCAGAGTTTTTAGACATTCAGCTCCAGGGGGGAAAACACAAGAGCACAGTTTCATTCATAGCAAGTTAAGTTTCCATCCAAACATCATTTACTGTATCCTGTGACCTTTGTAGTGCTGCATTTGTTCCTCCCTCCGTAGGGCTCAGAAAGCCTTTTCCCCCCTCCCTTTTCCAGCTGCATAGTTTTAAGTCGTTTACTGGCAAAGGCTTTTGTTCATTTTTTCAGCATCTTTCTTCAGCTCTGGAGCCGCCCAGACGGGCACAAGCAGCACAAACACTGCTGCTTCACTGGTTATTTTTGAAAGGGTGAACGGGATGAAGCCTCTTCCCCTTCTTCACCAGATGGGAGAGAACACAGAAAAGTTAGGAAGGGTTATGTTCATTAAAGAGACCAAAACAAAGCCAGGCTCCTTTCCAAAACCACTTCACAGGGATAGTCGTTTATTAAATTTTGGAGGAACTGGTTATCGAACTCCGGGGAGAAACCTCCACGGGCCTGCCCAGAGCTCTGCACCTCCACACTCTGCTTTGTCACTGTCATTCATTAATTCATCTACTGCACAGATTAGCAAAAAATAGAGGCAATTTCATGAACAGCAATAACGGCTGCTTCTTATTTACGTGCCTCCTGTCCCAAGCTTTCCAAGCTCTTCATGTTCATCAGACATGGGGTTCTCCAAAACACACCCGCAACAGACCTGCTTTTATGGGTCATGGGTTGGAATTTACAACAAACAATGACCAAAATAAATAAATAAATAGAATTTTGATGGTGGATTTACCAAAAGCTCTGGTTAGTAAAGCAGCCTTTTCAGCAGGGCAGACATGTCAACATCTTGGTAAAGCCAAATAAACCTCTGATACCCTCTGTCTTGCCTTTGGACATGCAGCACAGATTCTGCTTCTAGAGGCATTTGTTACAGCTCTGGGTTTCCAAGAAGGTGGAAGAGCATCAGCTTTCCAGCAAACTTCATTTCTGTTCACGGATCAAAACTGCCTGGATGGTTATTCACAGTGCCATCAATACCCTCAGGAGAAGTCGACTCGTCATCGCTGTGATTTCCCAGTAAAACACTTGAGACAGCCTCCCCCAGCCCTCCCCAGATGAACTGGGGTGGAAGAAGGAGAATTGTCATTTGCCAGGGAGCCCACAACAGCCACCATCTGTCTGTGGCTGCCACAGCACAGCCCAAATTGAGTAACTACATCTGGTATGAGAGTGCAAGTCCCTTGGACTCATAATCCTGTCCCCATGTAAAACTTCTTTGTGTTTGAACAACAAATAGTGCTGATGAAACACGGGAATAGCTGCTATTTTTTCCTAAAAGCAGGAACATCACTTAAAACGTGTTTTGGTACCAGATAACCAGCAACAGAACAGCAAGAGTCCTGCTCAGAGTTAACCTGCATAAAGAAAAGGATTTTGTGGAATTTCCTGTGACATCTAAATTCACAAAGTAAGTGCTAATGAGTAGGAGCATCCTCAAAGACACCAGAGTAATTCATCCCACTACATTTAAACCTCATCCATCAGGCATCTTAAATATTCCCAAATAAAGGCTTTAATAACACACAACATGTCACAGCTCCTTAAAATTGTCCATCAGTTTGGTTTCCTCCTGCCCTGCATGGATCACTGGCTCCCTGCTGAGGAGGGGAACGAGGGGATCAATTAATGCCTAAATATAAGGTTAACACAGGGAAATGGCAATTCCTCCTCATTTCATCCAGATCACTGCAGCAACAAAGAGCTGCTGCTGGGAAGGACTGATTACCCCAAAGTGGGTTTGCCCTCCATTTCTCACCACTGAGCCTCCAGAAGCAGCAGACGGGATCAGATTTTATTGCTGCAATATCCAGGCACACTCTGAACAAAACTGCATGGATTAAAACACCCCTGGAAGTGTCCAAGGCCAGGTTGGATGGAGCTTGGAGCAACCTGGGCTCGTGGAAGGTGTCCCTGCCCATGGCAGGGGTTGGGATGGGATGAGTTTTAAGGTCCCTTCCAACCTAAACCATTTTGGGATTCTACAAAACGCAGCTTTTCAGTTTTCCCTCACGCCATGGGCAGGTCAAGCAGAGGCTAAAACCCAAAGAAAACAGAAAAATACCTTTCTAAACAAACCCATTCAAAGAATAAGCTCCAGTTTGTGCTGCTGATCATCCTGGCCCTTCTAAGGCAGCAAACAAAAGCTACAGCAAGAAAAACACTCCTATTACCCTGCTCAGTTTGCCTTGTGAAAGCCACCAGGGACATGGAGCTGTTGGGATTGATGGAGAATCAAGATATTGGGATGGAAAACAATCCATCCACTTGTTCAGAGCGAGGAATTCCACGGCTTTGGCAGCCACAAAGCCCCTTCCCCTCTGACCATCCGAGTGGGGACGGCACTGCTGGCCAAAGACACACTCAGGGACTAATTCCCAGGCAACAACTGTCGTTATTTTAAGCAGATTCAATTTGCAAGCACTCCCCATCTATAAATTGCACGGCTCCATGGTTTCCTCTCCGCAGGAAAACCGTCGTCCAATGGCAGCCCTACAAAAACAAACCGAAAAAATCCTCCCCTGCTCGAAAGAAGAGAAGCCAAGAGGCTCTTCCTGGAAAGTTCTGTGATTAAAAAAAAAAATAAATTAAAAAAAATTTAAAAAAAATCAACGTCAGAACTACTGGGACTGACCAACTCAGCTGGAATTGGTGCTGCAGCACTTCAGGGCTGGAGATTAAAATCCACGCTTGGTTTAGAGTTAATCTGGTTATTTGGCTCCTTCTCCGGAGTCAAAAAGCCAGGAGCTGCTTATGGGCCACGGGATAAGACAGATCCCCAGGCCTAATTCAGCACATTTCACACAAATAAACGTGAAGAAAAAGGTCTTTCTGCATCGTGCTGGAAACACTGAAGACCTAAGAATTTTTGCAGCATATTTAGCAACACCTTGAGGGAAAATACTGGAGAAAAAGTGCTAAATGTTTTAAAATTTGCTGCTGTAGTTTATGCCAAAGATTCACTGCGCTAGGGGTGCACAGTGGATTAAACCTCAGGGCTGTGCCTGGGTGTATCAGCTGAGATTTACACCCAGCTCACATTCACATGTACACTTTATTTCCCGAGCTGTGATTAACTTTCCCTGTGTCAACTCAAAGCAAAACAACAGGGTCGGTAGATTTTGGGTTTAACAACAATAAACAGTTACTTCGGTGGCAAAAAAAAAAAAAGTGATATTTTAAATGGTTCGAATCCATTTGCAGCATCTGCCTGGAAAAAACACCAGCTGAGCTTCCTTGACACAGTTACTCTACATCCCCATGGTTTCTGACTTCAAACACATTAAGAGTTTCACTGACCCACTAACTGAGGATTCCACAAAAAAGGTCTTTTTTTTGTCTTCTGTAATGTTGCTATTTTGAAAGAAAAGGAAAAAGTGGAAACCAGGGATGATCTCTAATGATGGAATTACTGCCAAGTCAAGACCCTTTCTCCCACTTTCTCCCACACTTTCTCATCCCACGGCGAATCAAACCATAACTCCGTGTCTGCTTCCATCGCCTACAAAACACTGACAGCATTCCAAGAGCAGGAGTCCCATAATGTCGTAGGAATTCTCAGAGAGAAGGCATGAAATCTGTGAAAGTCATACCAAAAAATGAACTAAATAAAGTCATAAGTAATGAATATCAACTGTGCATGGCAGAGCAAAAGCTATTCAAGGGAACATGTGTTTAAACATACTTTCCATCTCAACAAAGGTTCAGATTTTTCACTCTTCATAACGACAGCTGAAAAGAGTTGACCAGGCAAGCAGATCCTTCCAAGTGAATTCCCAAAATGGGCAAAAATTAGTAAGGATTTAAAAGGAAAAGAAGAAAAGAGAAGTCAAGCCTTTTAACTAACAGAAAAAAAAAAAAAAAAGGAAAAGATGCTAATGTGTAACCTCACCACGAAAGGAAATCAGCTGGAGCTAAGGAAAAATGTCGTGGGGCTCCCTTAGTTGGGAGTTAGGGAAAACTGGCTATTACTTGTAAACTTTTTATGGAATCCTACTGGAGTTACACTGGCAATTCCTCCTGCTTTTGGAGCAAACTGCAACACTTAAATGGACAGAGTGCTTTGGTCAGCTTTGGTCTCCAGCCTTCCAATGCCTGACGAATCTGCAAAAGAGGGATTTTGGAGCCAGAGGGGAAAGAAGGACGACCCTGCATTCTTTCACCTCCTCCCATCCTCATTAATAATCCATTTAGTAGGAATTGTGCATAGGACACAAAAAAAACCCCAAACTATTGCTGGAGCATCAAACCCGTCTCCCAACAGCCCCTTCCCCCTCCCTGGCAGTGGCTGCTCCGTTGGCCCAATCCAGCTCCAAAACTCAAGGGATTAACACTATCAGGAACTGCAGAAAACCAGATGATTCCCCAGCAGTTCCACAGCCAGAGCTTGGAGCAAGTCATTGTTGCAAACAAATGGAATCACTTACACGCGCAGAGCTGCGATTAACTGTAAAAAACCCCTTAAAAGGTAGTTTTTCATTTTAAATGGGAACGTTAATCCAGCGCGTGCAAAGTCAAAAGATCAAAGTTCAGGACTGTTTCTCTCAACCACACCGGGTTAAAGTGGTTGAAAAGTCTATTTACAGGGTGTATTAAAGAGGGGCTGACAAAGCTCAGCCCTGACTCTGGGGATCCCCCCACACGTGGAGCAAGGGTTGGAGTCACAGCGTGCAGTGACTAACCTGGTGACCCAAACAGAAGATGAACACAGCAGAGAAATCAACATTTATCTGTAAAATCCACAGCACTGACAACCCACAGGTGCACAGGGTCAGCAATAAAACAAATGGACAAATGGCAGTGATTTCAACCCACTGATCTAAAAATCTAAAGAGGGTTCTATAAATCTTTTCCTCCCAGGCAAGTGCTGCCCGTGCAGTGTCCACAAGAAAACTTGCAAACCTTGAAAGAAATGGTGATTTTTGTTTCAAATCGCCACCAAAGGCATCACACTTCCTTTGCAGCCCCCAAATTGCAGCTGCTGACCCCGTCACAGCTACTTTGGAATCCTTCACACGCTCAAGGGCTGGACCACTCCAAAGAGCTCACCAGGATTAAAAACTGCTGACCATCACTCGAGGAGATGGACCATACAAATGAGATTGCTACGCAGCACTTAAAGCAAAAAAAAAATCACAGCCAGGTCAAACACACCATCAGACATTCAATCCAGAGAGGGGAAAAAGGACTCATCCAAAATTTATCAGCCATTTTGGGAAGATTTAAAAGAAAGTTTCAGACGTGATAGCAGCCTGAGTGTGATGGCAGCAAGTTGTTCTTAATCAGGATTCCTCTCTTAGCTCAGGCACAGCTCAGTAACCACACAGCCACCTCTGGGCTGTGCTCGCTCCCGCTATAAATTACCTCATCCATTTGTCATATTTTTAGCACTTTTTGGGCAGCGCTGCAAGATCTGCAAGAGATGCATTTTAACCTTTGTTAGAGACTACTCAAGGACAGAAGTGGTTTATGAACCCTGGCTGTGTAAAAAAATGTCAGTATTAAATTTCTGCAGCTCAAACCATGGAGCTATTTACTGAAGCTTTCTACAAACTAATTAAATATAAGGCTCTCGTGGGACACGAGGAGAAAGAAAAGGAGAATTAAGAGATAAATCACTGGCTTTTCTTTCCTCAGCAAGTGTACACTCCAATTTAATACATTAAACCAAAAAACACTCTGACAGCCCTTGGTCGGGCACAGATAGGCAGCATCCAAATCTCACACGGAACACACTGCACAGCATAAATTAATTATCTCTGCTTTACCACAACTTGCACAAAGGAATTGGGAGAGACAATCCAGACAAGGGGATGAGCTTGAGATATCAAAGGCTCCATATGGAGACCACAGAATCTCACTTTCCAGCTTCACAGAACTCCCAGTCTTTGTGAGCACATGGCACAGAGACGAATCAAAGCAGCGCTTCCCTCCCCTGCTGACCCCGTGTCATCTTGTCAGGAGAATTCCTACCACATGACATGCAGGCATTTCAGAGCTTCCTCGGAGAGAGGGGCTCTCCAAAATCTCACAAGAAGAGCCCTCTAGTAGTGGAAACCTCTCCAAGTGCAAAAGGGACAACCACGATGCCGAACACAACGCGGGCTCTCGGCATCACCTGATGGCCAAAGACTCGAGGTCAGCGCAGGTGTTGAGGAAAATCACCCTGTCTGGGCATCTCTGTGGGTTAATTCCCTTCTGCACCAGACCAAGTTTGTGGCTGAACCTCCAGGTGCTGGAGACCACGGGATCAATGGATTATCCAGCTTGGGAGGGAGCTCAGGAGGTCACCCAGCCCCACACTCTGGGTGCTCAGGTCAGAGCAAGCAGCTCAGGGCTGCATCCAGCCTGGTTCCAACATTGGCTTCAATACCCTGGAAAACATTTTCCAGGGAAGCCGTGGCTGCCCCATCCCTGCAAGTGCCCAAGGCCAGGTTGGATAAACTGGGAGCAACCTGGGCTTGTGGAAGATGCCCCTGGCACGTGGCAGGGGGTGGAACTGGATGGTCTTTAAGGTCCTTCCAACCCAAGCCATTCCATGACCCTTTGCCCTGTCACCCCTTTGCACCTTTCACAAAAAAAACCCACTGAGTTCATTCAGCAACAGCAAATCAAAAATTTTGCATAACAACGATCTATTAACCAAACTATTCGTTAAATGGTTTTTGATTAGCAACTTCAAGACTATTAAATTTTTAAACAAAGCCCCATCATTCCATTAGCAATCATTTAAAGTGCTTAAGTAGGTGTTTGTGGATTAATGGTTTTAAATGAAGCCTCTAAACACGATTTCCAGCCAGGATGGGGCAGAGAAAAAAAAAAAAAAAAAAAAAAGCTCTGAGTTTCTAAATGCCAGTAAAAAAATATCAGAGTTTTCTCATCTGAGAAGATGATGATACCTTACAATTCATGGAACACGCCAACACGTGATTCACCTCACCCCCACAGCTACTGCTTCATTTCACAACTCGAGAGAAAAGACATCAAACAACCCTAATCTGAGTTAACACCATTTCCACGCCGTTCCCACAATTAAGGTCAGAATTTGTCAGGGCTCAGGACACCAAATTTTTTTCTGTGTGGTGTCTGATGATGAGGCAGCACCACACTTGTGGATTTAGGTGTGTCTTCAGTACCATCTCATCTTCCCGCTGGGATGGGGAAACCAGCACATCCCTGGAATTAGAGCTGAGGGGTCTCACTGCTCACAGGAGTTTCCCTAAGGAATCACATCGCTCAGAACCAAGGCTCCTGTGAGATGTCAAGCAAGTTTCATGGCATTTTAAAAGGAGCAGATGATTTCAAAGTCTGCCCTCAAACTTGACACCCTAAAAGTAGAGAGACAACGATCCCTGTGGTCAAAGCTGAGAGGTTCATTCCAGGTGGAGAAGGGAAGCTCCCTCCCTGCTCCAAAAGAAACGAGGGGATGTTACAGGATTGTCAAGTGCATTTTTGAGCTCTTTGGTCCATCCACACCTCCCTCTCAAGGAAGAGCAGGGGATGGATTAGCACCTCCTGGAATCCCCATGCAGAGAAAGCTGAACTGTGAGAGGGGATGAACATCCTGAGACAAACTCCTCGCTGCCCTCAGCACCAATTCGGGAAGGAAACCCCCTTCTCTTGGCTCCTCCTGATCCATTTACACACTTCTGGCCTTCTTAACCTCAGGTATTCAAAAGAGGGACATTTTATAAGGCAAAAAAAAAAAAAAGAAAAAAAAAAAATCCATGTGCCACTACTGCAGTTCACTTTTGGGATCCCATTTCCAGGTCTCTGCATGTTGGCACCTCCATGAGCTGAGTTCTGCACACACAGGGAAGGCTCATTCCCATTTTCCCCGTTTTCCTGGTCTCTTGTTTGAAAAGGAAGGGAAAATTTCCAATTCCTGAAAGCACTGAGAGGTGAGAAGATGTGCTTTGCTAATTCTAAAGCCTTGCTTCTCGTTGTTCCCAAATATTGTGACTACAGGCTTGGATCCATCACGCACACTTTGATGGGGTAAATAATGAAAGAACATACAAGCCTCTAATTTTACACTGCCTTCAATTCCCATCTCCAAAGCCAGCTAGAAAACAGGAATAGAAACTAAACCAGTAAAAAAGAAACACGCCCTTCTCCATTTCGAACTTGGAGAGCCTAAGCATTAAAATAAATAAATAAATAAATCAAAATAAACTCTTACACAGCTTTATATTTGCTCAGATAAGCATTTTCAACAGAAATGTCAAAACTACTTCTAGGTACAGGGCACTGGGGTCAGTGTAGGACATGCCCTGGAGGACAAAATGTTTTAATGATTTGCAACCAACGAGCAGCCCCCCCAGCAGGAAAAATAACCAAGCACCCAATTGCAAAACAATATTTTAATTGTCAGCTTTAATTTAGGTTTCCTACTCGGATTTAAATAATTTTTTTTTCTTTTTTTTTGGCCAAATTGCATTGATTGAACTCAATCAGCCCTGCCCGAAGGCCATCTTTCCTGCAAGCTCTGAGCATACCAAGCAAGTTTTAGCCAATTAGATAAATCACTGAATCTCATAACTTCCTAGCAGCAATACATCAAGCCACGCACGAGCCATAATTAATTATTTTAAAATACATATTGTCTTGAAAACTTCGCGAAAATTAAGCAGCTCAGGAGGCATTTCACCATCCTTTATGCTGGGGATTTTTTTTAATTTTTTTTTTTTTTTTTTTTAACCTAAGGCACATGATGGCCTGAAACCCAGCCAGCTGAATTCTGCAGAAGACTTGCACGGTCACTGCAAACCCACCCCTGTTTATTATTCCTTCTGATGATGGGGATGACACTGATGCATCAGTTTTATTCATTTATATATGTGTATATAAATATATATATATATGTGTGTGTGTGTACACCCACACCCACACCCTGCAGCCTTAAGGTGTTACACTCATGAGCACAGTCAAGGAAAACCAGGCAGCAATATTATGGACTCAGCAGCAAAATCCTGAAAAATGGAAGTTTCTAGCACAAACAGCTTCTACAGGGACCCTCAGCACAGTCCCCATCACCACCAGTGGAAATGTGCTCTCCTCTGACACTACACAGATTGTTGAAAGATTCCCATGACAGGCAGAGGATTAAAAAGCAATTCCCTGGCTCTTGCATTTCACATGCAAAGCCGTATTTCAGAAACGGCAGGCAGGAAAATACGGATCTCTCCCAACTCAGAAACGTGTGTATTCCGTGAAAAAAAAAAAAAAAAAATAATAATAAAAAAAAAATGCCCTCGCTGTGGTACCTTAAAACGGCAATACCAAAGCAGGAACTACCCCCGTGGGGACGAGGAACAGCACTGCAAACCCGATCCAGCATTGTATTACGAAAAAGCCCTGCAAATTCCAGGCAATCTGCAAATGATTTCCCCCCCTTCCCCACCCAAACATCCACCGCAAACTCCTACAATCGCGAGTCAGGACTGCAGTGGCCAAAAGGGATGGAAATAAAACCGTTCCTACCTTTAACTTGGGTGTCATACTCAGCTATGATCTCCTTATCCTTTTTGAATTTTGCTGGCGACGTCATGTTTTCTTTTCCAAAAAAAAAAAAAAAAAAAAAAAAAAAAAAAAAAAAAAAGGCGCTTAAGCTCCAAAGAGATCCCCCAGAACGCGAGATATAAAGGCAATTTCGCTCCTCTCAACAGATTGCCTCGGTTTTCCGCTCGTCCTTCCCCCTTCCCCCCCAAAAAAGGGGAAAAAAAATAATCAAAAAAATCAGTCCATGGAGAGAGGGTGTGAGAGGGAGCACGGCAGCAGGAAAATGCAGATGTTGAGATCAGCGGATGGAAGAGGCAGCAGTTTTGTCTCCCTGCACCAAATCCTTGAGCAGCAGCATCAGCCTAGCGAGAATCCTGCAGCCCCCAAAGGCTCTTCCTGATCCTTAATGGCACAGCCAGGGAGTGGAAGTCCTTCCGCACAACATGTTTCGTGTGGGTTTGGTTTGCCTTTTCTCTCTCTTTTTATTTATTTATTTATTTATTCTCCCACCCCTAATGAGCTCGGAGATGATGCAAATCAAATCCCAACCGAGAGCAGAAGCGGAGGACAAGAAGCTTTCTTTCCTTTGGTTTGCTCGCCTGCAAAAGCAAAATAAAACAAAAATAAATAAACAAATATATAAGTATATTTTAAAAAAATTACAGCCTGCGGACGAAAACTGTGATGGGGAGAAACGCTGCCCTGCCACCCTGACATTGCAAATCGTCCTCTGAGCAGCAGCAGGAGCAGGGCAGGAGCTCGGGGTTCTGCAGCCCCACCAGGTGACCCAGGGCACACACCCACCCCGGGGGCTGCTCCGGGGAGGGGGTCCCAGGGGACACGGGGGGGATTAGGGGATGGTTTGGGGAGAGGGGGCTCCTTGGGGTGCAGGGGCTGTGGTTTGGGGTGCAGGTCCCGGGGGAGCGGAGGGTGGTTTAGGGAGCGAGGGCTCCTTGGGGAGTGGGGTCCCCCTTTGGGAAGCGGATCCCGGGGGGCGAGTGGGAGCTCCCTGGGGGAGTAGGGGCTAGGTCGGGGGTGCGGGGGGCTCCTCTGGATACCGGGGGCTGCTTTGGGAAGCGGGGGCTATTTGGGGAGCAGGTCCCGCTTTGGGAAGCGGGAGCCGGCTTGGGGTGCAGGTACCGGGACAGCGGGGACGCCTTTGGGGTGCGAGTCCCCCTTGGGAAGCGGGTTCCGGGGGGCTCCTTTGGGAGCGGGTCCCGGGAAGCGGGGACTCCTTTGGGGGTCCCCTGGGACGCGGCTCCGGGGGTGCGGGAGGCGGGCGGGACCCGCAGCATCGCCCGCCCCGCCCCGGCGGAGCCCCCGCACACCGGGCGGCTCCACCCGCAGCTTCTCCCTCCGGTTTTCTATCTGGGGGGGAGTAATTGGGGTTTTTCCAGCGCGGGGCAGGGCGGGACACAACTTTTCCCCTGTCTTTTTTTTTTTTTTTTTTAATTTTGTATTTTCCCCCACCCACCCCGGTTTTTTTGGGGAGGGGTGGAGGAGGGAGGGCGCGAGCCCTCCGCGGAAGATGCGCGTACGGGGAGGAAGAAATAAATAAACACACGGCACCCGCCGGATCCGCATCCCGCCCGGGAAGAACAATGAGGGCGGCGGGGAGAGAGGAAACGTGGGGGGGTCCCGGGGCGGCGGAGGGGAGGGGGGGGAAGGAGAGGGGGGCCGGGGATGGGGGTTCGCGGAGGCAGCGGGGGGCTGCCCGCTGCTCGCCAACCCACCGAGGGGCTGGCAGAGGAGGACCGGGGGTCGGGCAGCCAGGCGGGGCTGTTACCTGGGCGCTGCGGAGCCGCCTCCCGCAGCCGGGGCGTCCTCCGGCCGCTGAGCGCCCGCCACCCGGGCCCCCGCACCGGCCCGCTGCCGCCCCGCCCCCGCCGCGCCCCGGCCAATCGGCACGCCCCGCTGGGCATGACCGACGCTCGCTTTCACCAATCAAATACCTCCGCCTCCAAGATAGCCCCGCCCCCTCTTCCCGCCCCGCTGGAGGCCCCGCCCCGAGGAGTAGTCAGGGCGGGGCGCGCTGTGAGGAGTGACAAGCGATATGACCAATAGAAATGAGGCACGGGGCACCGCCCCGCCAATAGCCGAGCGGCGGGGGTGGGGCCACGCGGGTTTTCGTCAATGGGAGTGGGCGTGGCCTGCCGCTGCCAATGGGAGGGCGAGGCCGGGAATTCAAACTGACAGGTGGGAGCGTGGCCGTTGGAGGCGCCGGCACCGGGATCGATACCGGGATATCGGGACATCGAGACATCGGGATATCGGGACATCGGGGCAGGCATCCCACCCGCCATGACCTCCAGCGGCTGCACGTTCGAGGACCGGAGCGTGGCCGTGCTGTGCTGCCGGTTCTGCCGGCAGGTGCTGAGCTCCCGCGGGATGCGGGCGGTGCTGCTGGCGGACACCGACACCGACCTCTACTCCACCGACATCCCGCCCTCCGGGTAAGCGCCAGGCACGGGGGGGGGGTCCCACGGGGTCCCTCCGGAGAGGGATCGATGCTGGCAGTGCCAGGGTTCAGCCTGACCCGGCTAAGCGGGGCTGGCGGGGCTGCAGGAGCATCACCGTGGCTCCGGCACTTAAAAACCCGCTGTCGCCAGCAAAACAGCCCCACAGGACGCAGTTCAGCCCATCCCTCTATTTCCACTCCCACCCGGCTCTGCTTCAGCCCTGGAGAAACCATGGGATGCCAAGAGCAAGGCTGTCCCCGCCCCTCTGCTCCCTCCCCAAATTTAATCCATTCATGGGGATGACACAGTCTCAGGAGCTCCTCCAGCTCCTTGCAGAAGCAGAGATTAGAATTTGAAATAAAGGCCTGCAAACAGAACAAACCTGATCTGTCACTGCTCCCAGAAGGGCTCTCCCCCAAAGTCGGTTTGTGTGCTGCTTTCCCAGAGCGAGATTTGAATACTAAGGAAATCAGGTTGTGAAATGACATGGTAATCAGAAAGTATGGGTTGAAAAGGAGATAAGAAATCAAAGGTTTGGTTTTAAATGTCCCAGCCTTTAAGGGATTGCTCTGTATCTCCTGTTGGGATTTGCCAGGAACTGGGGTGATGTTTGTAACCAGGTTTCTGACTGTCAGTGCCACACAGCCCCAGCCTGCAAGTCTCTACCAAGAGAAACTCTTCTTTTTGAGCTATTTTGAGAGGACTTGTGATATTAAGGCAATGTCACGTGGGTCTCTTCTTGTTTCCATATGAGTGTGGCTGGTAGCTGGTAGGAAAATATGTGAGCACTTTTAAAACCAGACTATGACCAGTAGCAGCATCACCGGGTTGTGGCTTCAGACCTGTGTTGTTCAAACATTACAGTTGTGATCACAGCCACATCTAAACTCCTGTGTCTCCCCTTCCCTCCCAACCAGGACTGTTGATTTCACAGGAAGCTGCTATTTCACCGAAATCTGCAAGTGCAAACTGAAGAACATCGCGTGTTTGAAGTGGTGAGAGCACAGTCCATGACACTGGCACCCCAAAACACTGCCTAACCTCCCCCCTGCCTGCTCCTGCAATGCAAGAGTTAAGGGATGAATGAACAGATTGCATTCCCTGTTGCAGATTTAATGCTGCTTGATAGAAACTCAACCCACCACTCCTGGGCATGGCTGCCAGTCTATTTTCTGTGCAAGTCCCCAGTGAAAATGTGACAACCTTGTCAGGAGTCTGAGTCTATGGGAAAGCTTGTGAGCCACCTGCCTGATTAAATGTCTGCTTCAACACTGAGATGACTGTGTGAATAAGGCCCCAGTAAGAAGCAGTTACTCATATTCTAATTAATAGAACATCCTCTTGGCAGATCGAGTTGTTGAGAGCAGATGGAACATGCTGTCGCTAAAAGTTCTTGGAGTTCTTTTATCCTCCTTATTAGTGCCTGATATTTAAGAGTGAAAACAACAACTCTCAAATAGCTCACAGTCATTTGAGATGATCCCTTCGGCTTCCTGATCAAGACTTCTACCTTGTTCTGATTTAAATTGGGGGGGGGGGGTGATAGAAACACAACATTTTAGTTTTCAGAGAGAAGCAGAGACATAGAAATATCTCACCAGAGCACATGAAAGTAGGAAAATGGTTGTTCTGGGTTTCAGTTGAGGAAAGTTGATAAGGCTTCAATATTCTGGCACAGGTTGCCAGAATATTCCCAGGCTGTCCCATCCCTGGAGGTGTCCAAGGCCAGGTTGGATAAACTTGGAGCAACCTGGGCTAGTGAAAGGTGCCCCTGCCCATGTCAGGGCTGGAATTGGATGGTCTTTAAGGTCCTTCCAACCAAACCATTCCATGATTCTCAGTCTTATCATTCCTATCACTGATTCTCTCCTGTGCACGGGGCTTCTGTACAGGTGGGTTTTGTGTGTGATGAACTTCTGTGCTGATTCCAATGGAATCACAGGCCTTCCAAAAAAAAAAAAAATAAAAAACACACCAGCATCTGTTGGTATGTAAACTAATCTGGCTTACACAATTTAGGTTACTAGTGGCTCTCTATGCCAAAGATCTGAAACTCAGATATTCTGTAACTCCTGACAGATGTTCCCTAAATATTTAAGATACATGTTTAACTACGTTCCCTTAACTTAATCAAAACAGGGGCATTACATAATGGTCTGGTACCGTGGCTATTTAACATCAGTTTGGGCTGGGAAAAGCCACCAACATCTGTCTTTTCATCAGCCACTTGCATTGCTCATTATTTCACTTGCCTTTCCAGTGGGAACGTTGTTGGTTACCACGTGATTTCTCCCTGCAAACCCTGCCTTTTATCCTGCAACAACGGCCACTTCTGGATGTTCCACATCCAAGCAGTCATTGCTATCAACAGGCTTGACCCTTCTGGTAAAGAACCCATTTGTTTCCTTCCCTAAAATCCCGAATCCTGATTCTAAGGAGGCAGCTCGATATAGTTATAGCATATGGAGGGAGGGTGACATATGGAGGCACAAGGAAGTGTTACTGCACTGCTAATCTGGAAAACTGCTTGGGGTGGGGGCGGGAGAAAGGGTGGTTGTAGCTGCAAATGAAAATCTGAGTGTAAATTGATCTCCACCAGAAGACTTAAATCAAACCTCCCCCCTTCTGCGGACGCAAGTGGGGGGTTTTCTGCAGCGCTGCTATCACCAGCACAAACACAGCTATTTATAGTGGCATGTGTGGCTTTACTGGGCCCTCAGGCAGCTGGCCAAGGGACACTCTTTTTTTTTTGGGTGAGTCATGTTGTCACTCTGACCCTCGCCGGCTGAATCCTCAGGAGCTGGAGCTGCAGCTTCTTCAGCTGGGGGCTGGTGGGATGCCAAGAGTCTGGCAGGGTGGGAATCCTCAGGAACCCACAGCCCTCTGACAAATCACTCCTGCTCCTCTCAACTCGCTGCCCAAACCTCTCAGGGTCACCTGTGCCTCTCTCTTTAAAACTAAACCAGGCATGGGGGGGTCATCAATAGCTGCATGAATTAGTTACAGAAACGCTTCAGCAGGTTTGTTCTTTGAAATGTGATGTAAACAACACCAACACTCCCAAGATCACTCAGAAACAGAAAATAGACATATTTATCAGGAACGTGACTTAACGGGTTTTGCAAGGATTATTTTCTCTCAAAATAGACAGTAGTGAAACTTAAAATTAAGCTCACAATCCAAAAATACCTATTTTTTTTCCCCTCCCCTCCTTTGTCTCCTTACCTCCTTCCCACCAGGTGTGAATGTGTTGCTCTGGGGCAACTTGCCCGATTTGGAGGAAAGCACGGATGAAGATCAATCCTGTACCTCTGAGGAGGAGTACATCAGATAAATGGGATTATCTACAGCCTCTTCCCTGGATTTGTTTCTGTTTGGTTTGTTTGGTTTTTTTTTTTCCTGATGGCCCATCAGAGCTTAAACAACAGAAAAAAACCCACAGAAAATCTGGAAAACCATCCTAAAAAAGGAAAGCATCTTCCTCTTTCACTGCAGCCTTCCTTGGACTCTTGAATCTTCCAACTGTGTAACTTCTGAGTAGAGATACTCCTTGGTTAGACCTGGGAATGCAATCAGAAGGTGCATTTACTGAGGTCTAGATCTGTTTTTGCTTTTTATACTGCAGCCTCAACATCTTCTTAACTGTGTTTTCTTCTTTCCTAAAGCACTTTTCACAAGGCAAAGTCTTTCAGCTTAAAACTCTTCAGAAATAATCAGTCTGGTTGATGGGGTTCTGACAGAGACTTCCCATCTTCACCTGGCAGTGCTTTCAGGATCTTGTCTCCAGAGAGATTGATCTCATATTTTTTCCCCCCCTTTAAATTCTGCAGTTTCTTAATGTCTGATAGAACTTCGAGGCTACAATGAGGTTTTTCTTCAGGTCAGCAATAAAACCCATCCTGTTTTACACATTATTTTTTTCCCTTTATGGGGTAGGCATCCCTCCAAAACACAACTCAGCCATGCAATTGGGTCTTTTTAGAGAAAAAAAAAAGAGATCAGGTGAAATATTTGGTGTTCAGACCTAACTTTACATCCCAAGGCATAAAGGCCATCTGGTTCCTCCAAGTAATCTATTCAAAGCTCGTTTTCTGAGTGGTTTGTAACAACCATAATATTTAACTTCTGAACTAAGTACTGTTCCCTTCAGCTACTCACCTGAAGGGTCACCAGCGGAAAATTCAAGATAAAATCACATAAGAGAACACTTTTAAATCTGGATTGATGCTGAATAAATCATTCTGTAGCCTCTTGTGATACTTGAAAGGGGTGCAATAAAGACAGATCTGAATTGTCTTGGTATTTTTACTGCATGTTATATATTTCTTAATTAACAGTACTACCTCTTCTGCATTGTTGAAATGTATATGGGTAAATATATATATGTATGTGTATGTCTTGTTTTGAATTCCTGTGTTATGTCTGCTCATGAAATAAAAGCTTTGGATTACAGAGTCTTCAGGGGTATAATAAATATGGATGGGTAATGACATCAGATAATACAAACAATGAAATAGAATCTTGTATTAAAATAGTAGAGTAATTAGGTTTTTACCATTACGAATTTGTTTTAGACAACCTAAAAAAAAAAAATTGCTTTCCTTTTAGGCAGACAAAGCTGACAGTTCCTCAGTCTTAGTTAATTCTTCTGCAATTCAATATTCAAATTTTTGCCAGATTTCTGTGCTGCATGAATCTGATCACGATGTGACTACAGTAATAAGCCAGCAAGGTGACATCTCAAAAGATTTTTTCCAACAGAATTCAAGAGCTAAAAATACATCTGATTGTTTTTGCATAAGTAGCACAACAGTTCCAGTGTAATCCTGCTTATTGCCAGTCCAACACTCCTCATTTCTAACCCTCCTAATTCCCTGTCAAGTCGGTGTCAGGGCAGAGCTGTTCTCCCACAGGGAAGCAGACCACTGTAATTTCTTCCCACCAAGTCCATAATTCTGTTTTTGCTCCCCCATCTGTACACAAAGAACTGGAAGTTCTACTCTGCACCACTTTAATTGCACAGGCCTGTTTGAGCGAGTTCAGCCCATCAGCTTGGGATTAAAAGTCAGCCAACTTTTAGGTGAGTTCAGTCCCTTTCTGTTGTCAAAGAAGCTGTAGGTGTTAAATACAAAGTAAGCAAACATCCCCTGTTGCCCCACTGTCCTGAATGTCAGCAAACAAACTAATCCTGTCTAGGGATACTTCTTTCTGTCTGAAATTAAAGAGAGAACTGAGTAGGCAGCTCCTGGGAAAGCCACAGCAGCTTCTTCACAGAGCCCTAACGTTTGGGGTTAAGTTTCCAAGGATTATCCTGTGCAGGGAGATATTTAAACAGATTCACAGATGGATCTAAGACCAGAGAACTGGCACAAAAACAGATCAATATTCCTAGAAACGCTCCCAAGCACTTCAAAACACCCAAAGCTGCATTTGAAATAAAACAGTTTGGGTCTCTCCTGTGTTATCTCTCTATTCTTTGACACATAAGATCTCTGTGTTGCAGCACAACCCTGGAATCTGAAAGTGATGGTTGCAAATCATCTGGTATAATAATAGACCAAGAGAGACGATGCCCAGGATGGATTTATCAGCAGGATTCAGCTTCCTGATAGATCTGATCCAGGCTGATCCAGGAGAAGCTGGGCAGCTGTTCTTCCTCCTGGTGAGGATTCCACAGGGAAATTTTAGGTGATCTTTGCTGTGCAGCCACCGGAGTCACAAGGCTGAAAAACAAGAACTGCCTCCTAAGGCTTTTCCTTCTGCTCATCGAGGTACCCCAGGCAAGCAATTAAAGAACTTCAGTGTCTCTAATCAGACCTGGGTTTATTTAAGAAGGGACTGAACACCAGGCAAAAGGTCTTAAATTTGAGACTCCCAGTCAGCTCTTCTGCAAGACTCCAAATTTTCCTGGCACTAAGATCATTCCCTGGAGCTGATCCCTCCAGCCTCAGTGCCCAAGGATTGGATCTGCCATCCCATGTCCCAGACCTGATCCCAGCAGCTCTAACAAGTTGTGTAACACAGACTTGTAGGTTCAGGGGCACTGAGAGTAGAATCCCAAAAGCCAATGAGTAAAAAAATAACTTTGATTTGATTTTTAAGTCTCAGGGCGCTGTGCAATCACTCTGTTATTGATGGCCACCCCTTTTTTTTTTCCCTGCAATGCACAATATTGGCTGGAGGGGTAGAGAAAAGTCATAGCAAGACAGTGATAAATTGATACTCCTCCATGTTAAATAAGACCTACCAGAAAAAAAAAAAAAAAAAAAAGAAAAAAAGCACATTTAAATATTCCTCCTTATTCCAGTGCAGCCTAATGCCTAATCACAACCTCACATTTATGTAACACCATCCATCCCAAAGTGCTCTCCAGTGACAAAGCAGGAATTCTTTTACCACTGAACTGCAGCCACGTCCAGGATGCAGAGCAGCTGCCAGGCAGGCAGGGAGCAGGGTGAGCATCGTCCTGGAATGAAGCCAGAACATGATCCCTGTCAGGACAAACCGACAGGTTGATTACCCAGGGAGGTTCAGCTTGAAAGACACTCTCTCCTTACACAGCCTGGAATGCAGCTCCTCTGCTCCCAGCAGGTGACAGATGGGTCACCTCTCCCAGGACACAGAATGAAGTGCCAGGCTCTGAATCTGAGCAAGAGTCCTATGACAAGAGGCAGAAATTACTGAGCTACCCCTGGTTCTCTGCTCCTCTCCCTGGCAGGCAGGAGCTGGCTTTTGAAAGTGAACTAAAAGGGTCATTTATTACAAAAGCACCCAATTTGGCATGAGAGGTCACTGTTCCATATTTTATTACGTTTGCAGTCTGTGTGGTTTCTGAAAGCATATCCCAAGGAACAGCCAAGTAAACAACCTTTGTGTGCTATTATTTGGATTAAGGGAGTGTCTACAGGCCGGTGTAGCACAACCACCATGGGGCTATTGTGCAAGAAACTGTGAGCACAGAGACTCAGGGGAGCTGCTGAGAAAACAAGGCAGCCAAGGGGGTAAGGAAAGGCACCACTGGCTGTCAGAGATCAGAGGTAAAGCCTGAAGAGGAGACTCCTTAGATCCAAGACTATGAGAGACACCAAGCCAGGCCTGTTCCTGCAGCTATGGATCACTTCTTCCTATTCCAACAGGAATTTGCAAGTCTATGAATAGTCTACCCTTGCACAGATTCCATCCCAGAATCACAGAATGGTTGGGGTTGGAAGGGAACTTAAAGATCATCTCATTCCAACCCCATCATCTCATGCTTCAATCATCTCACACCTAAAAGGATCCTGCTCTGTGCCAGGGCTTCTGCATTTCTGCTGCATTATCAGGTTTTTCTCTTGCTTTGGCATACACAGAGGATATATAGCCTCTAGTCAAATACCTATAAAAAGCCTACAGAGAAAGCAGGTTATTCCAAACCTGTGCAGATCCAGCATTCCTAGAACAGGAGATGTGCTCTTCAATTCATGCAGGGCACAGGAACCCAAGCAGGCTGCTTGCCTTGAACATCCCCACTGGAATTAACTCCAAGTTAATGCTGAGGCACCACCCCCCAAAATTCCTTCTTCTCAACAGGAAACATCAACCCTGCTGCTCTCCCAACAGGCATCAGCATTCCCAAGCAGCCAGGGGGACATTTCAGCTGCTTTGCTGTCTTGTCACAGCCTGTGTGACACAAGAGCTGCACTCCATTGAGTTCTCTTTAGAAAGCAGGGCTCCCATTTTGGACAGCAACGAGGGAGGGGGGAAAATAAATACCCAAGAGGGAACAAAGCTGGTCAAATAGAAGCCAAACAAAATCTCTGGTGCTTCCCTTCTCGTGTCATCTGAAGGCTGACAGCTTGATGTCAGTGGGTAATGCCACACGAGGGAAATTAGCACCACCAGCACTCCCTGGCACTGCCATCTGCATGTCAGCGTGGGGAGAAGCTTGTGCAGGCACAAGGGAAAGCCAGACTGATTGAAAAAAAAAAAAAAAAAAACCAAAAAACTTGATCTTCTGCCTTTCTCTGACTTACACTTATTTCCTGGAGGAAAGTGCTAATTAAAAATAACCCAGTACCGCTCCACCGTAGGTGCAGCCACACTGGGATCCTTCCCTGCTGTGCCACGGCAGAAGCTGATTAGTTCATCCCACTCCAGCATATGGCCTGCTTTGGAAGGGAAAATTTCCACTAACAGAGGAGATAACACTTGAAATACAGCTGGTTTGGGACTCTCATTCTAATTTACTCAAAGAGAACTTGGCCGTGTGTCCACTGGGCACATCCAAGAGTTCCTGACACAAAAGCAAGCTAACAGGAATTAAATTTCAGAGAAATTCACCCGGTTTTGCCTCGTCATCTGTCTGCCTCTCAGTGCCAACAGACTGCCCAGACAGAAAAGGGGTTCCAGGACCAAGGGACAACAAGAATACAAAGCTCACCCCCCCTTGGCCTGCACCATCCAGAGGTTTTGCAGCAGCTCTGCCTTTGCTCCCACTTTGCTTGCCTTCATTTTGAGAAGTATGAGCAGATATTTGATTCTGAGACCAGCAGGGCTTCAACCAGAACAGATCTGGTCTGGGATTCCTACTGTGCTTGCTGAACACTCCCAGAAAGCTTCTCCAGCCGACCTTGGCAAGGGGAGAGCAAGAGGCGAATGCGCCTCGAGCTGCCTGGGATGTGAGGAGTGCCAGCAGTGCCAGGAGTGCCAGGAGTGCCAGGAGTGCCAGGAGTGCCAGGCTCCCTTGGCCCGCATTAAAAACACACCAGGTGAAGCTCCAGACCCAAAAACATTTGAAGACAACGTAGGTGGGATCTGTGCCCCAACCAGGACTAAGGAATGCACCTTCACAAATGGTGTAATTAAGCAAAACCCCGTTTTAGGCTCCTCTGCTGAACACAAACCCCAGGCCCTTTCAGTGACTGAATTTTCCAACCTCTTTGGAGCCATTTGCCATGATCAAGCCACTCATTCTCTCAATTCATCTCTGTGTAAGAGGACACAGAGCAGTAGATGGTTTTAGACCCCCAGAATACCAAAGCTGCAGTAGTTTCCTCACAGGGTGATCAACTGAACCAACACAATCAGAGAATTATTTGGCTAAGAATGCAGATGGAATGACACAGAGTCACATTTGAGGGAAGGTTGTGAAAGCTCCTGCAGATTCAGTCTAGCATCCACTCATATTTAATGAGGGCCTAAAAAGTTTGGAAAAAATTAAGCAATCATCTCTTGTGCAAAGCCCATCACGAGACTTTCCACAATGTTGCTCCATTTTTTTTTTTCTTGGACCCCAGGTTGGACATGAATTTTACTCTTCAGAGTGAATTTTACCCTGCTTCAAATTTTTACCCAGAGCCCAAATGACTTTCTTTGTAGCTGAGAATTTAAAATTCAGATGAATGCATTTTTGCATCTCGTGTGCTACCAGAAGGCAACAATCATAAGTGGCAGGAAGCCTTTATTCAGCAAAATTATATCCACTTTTTTTTTTTTTTTTTTTTAAGTTCCAGTTCTGATGGGCAATCAACATTTAAAAACTGCTTAAAAGGCACTGGCCACGATAAGAAACCTTTTACCATATTGACCCTGATTTCATACAAACATGCCAGTGATGCATGAACTTGAATTGCTCCTTTCCTTTGTGCCACAAAACACTCCTCAGCAAATTCAGCAGCACTTGCTGCAAATCAACCAAAAAAAAAAATACAAAATCACAGGACTTTAATAACAGGCAGCTTCTGGACGGTGTCAGGTGCTCTGATAACAACCTGCCACTCCTGCTGCATCGCTGCAGCCTCCTCTTGCTCCTGCCAGGGGGGTTCAGACGTGGGCACTGATGGCTCTGGCATTAATTGCAGGGTTCATTGCCAGTCCTGACAAGGAGGCAGCAGCTCTTTCCCCTCCCCGTGCCTCGCCCCAGCTCACTGAAAGCAGTCACATCTCATCACACACTGCCATGGCCAGCAGGAGATGCCAGGTGGATCCCAGCCTGCTGCTTTTCCCAAGCCCTAGGGAGAGTGGTGCAGTTATCCCCGTGCTCTGTCCCCGGTAATAAATGTGAATAAATGTGATGTTCTGGTGCCTGTCCCCTCCACAGCCTCCCAGCACAGATCAAAGCCAGCCCTGCTGGGTGTGTACACGCACACAGGAGACACTTTAATTACAGTCTGAGAATTCCTCTGCTTGAAAAAGAACTGGTTCCCTCTTTGTCACCTCTCCCCCACAAAAAAACTCACCTGGCCCAATTTACTCCTGGAAAACAAGCTGGGATTGCAAATGACCTGGGGAGAAGAGACATCAGCCAAGTGTATCTTGGCTGAAAACGGGCTTTGAAGGGCAAAACTCAACACCAACACAGGCTTTGATGGCACAACACAGGCCCAGAGATCTGCTCCTTAAGCTTTGCCCTCCCTGGGATCTGCCTGCCCATGGAAGGGGAGATGGTTCTGGCTAAAAGGCTGCTCTGCTGGGTTTGGGTGTGAACAGTGCCAGTCTCCCTTAGCCTAAATTAAAAACACAGGGTGTGAAGATAGAGACCCAAAAACATTTGAAGACAACGTAGGTGGGATTTCCCACTCCCTGCTGATGGAAGGAATGGAGAAAAACCAGGAAACTCTGCTCTTCCTTTTGCTGACTTGGTTACAAGAAGTGTTGGGAACACACAGATGCTGCTGCTGGGCTTTCACCTCGAGTGACAGAATTAAAACTCTGCCCAACAAGAGCTGGGGAGGAGCATCCCTTCAGCCCCAAACTGCACAGAGCTTTGACATCATCTTCTGGCCACTGCTGGGAAGAGAAAGGAGAACCCTCCAGGCCATCACAGCCACCAAGCCAGCCCAGATTCCCCCCTGTGCTGCCATTTTCCATGCCAGGGACACGGTGCCAGCGTGGCACCTCCTCCCCACATCACACCCTGGGGCTGCTGGGCAGGACAAAGACCAGCCCCGGGAATGATCCCACTCCCTCTGCTCCCACTCTTTGCAGGCGTGGCCTTGCAGGGATGTGACAGGGGAGGGTGTAAAGTACAGGGTGGGTGAATCCATCTGTGCACACCCTCCCAAACTGACCCCAGCTGGAATGTGCTCAGGGGAAAAGGTGTAGGAGAAGCTGACAGGACTCTGTCCCTGGGGAGGGGGAGGCTGGCCCTGCAGCAAGTGGTGTCTGGGCATGCCAGCCTGGGCAGGAGCACATCTGTGCCACTCCAAAGGGGGGTCCTTTGCCCTGCAGAGCAGGATGCTGGTCCCTCTCACCCACAGACATCCCTTGGCCTTGGCTGATGCTTCAGGAGACACTTGCCTTTGTTCCAGCAGTGCATGAACCCCCCAGTATCTCACCAGCTCGCTGTCCTCTGCCTCCAGAGCTCCAGAAATAAGGTGGGAGTGTTTTCTAAAGCCAAGCAGCAGCACCTCTGCCAGCCCTGCTCTTTAGAGTCTTTTCCAACCAAAAAAATTCTGGGATTCTCCAGCTGGTGGTCCCACAGCCCGAGCAGGACACCTGCACTTCCAGCCAGGCCAGGAGGAAGTTGAAGCTGAGGGTGGGTAGTGCAGGAAACACATGTGTGTGCACATCCCACGGTGATCCTGGGTCTCCCAGCTCTGGATCTCAGCAGGACCGTTGCCATCAAGCCACGGGATAAGGGACACTGGCATTGTGCTCAACAAATCTGCATCAAGAGTGATAGCAGAAAATTCAAGTGAATTTGTAACTGCAGCCAATTGTAAGGACAGAAGGGATCCTCCACACGACACCAAGTATTAAATTCCCTGATATCAGAGTGAAATAAAGATAGCAGGGAAAAACAAGAGCTCACTATCAACGGAGAGAGAGAAGGGGACTCTGATATTTTAAGGCATTCACCTTTAGGTTATAAGCTGCTTATCTCAGACTGCTACATATGTGGTCTCCTTGGGAACCGAGTCAGACAATAAATCAGATGTGCCAACGTTTATCAGAAGCTCCAACCAGCCAAAAACATCAGCTCTCCTAAGAATGCCAAATCAGCTTCGTGGGAGGCAGGGCCAAGCCTGGAGTCACTCCTAAGGCACGCAGCAGGGGGAAGAAACACCCCTGGTAAACTCCAAATAAACGTTGCTCACGGTGCTGCTCCTCATTGCCGTGCCCTCCCGGAGCCAAGGGCTGTGTCAGAAGCTTCAGGGGGAGGAGAAAAGAGCAAAATCAACCTGGCATTTCGTGGGCACGGTTAATGCACACATCAGGGCAGCATCTGCATATCGTGCCCAGTCAGCCACAAAAATGACCCTGCCCACCCTCCTCACAGTCTGAGGCAATGCAAGAGATCATTCTTGTTCTAGTCTGAACTAGAGGGGAGGGGGAAAGCAATAAATGAGGAACAGTGGTAGGAATAAAAACAGTCAGCAAGATCAGTATATGAATATTCTCTAAGTGCAGAAATCCTGCCAGGCACAAGGAAAAAAATCCAGACACTTCACATGTCAGAAATAAAAGAACCTCAACCAAATCTCAAATCTCTCTTTTTTTTCTTTTTTTTTTTTAAACTGGTGAAAATTTCCCAACCAGCTCCAAAATGTTTCGCTGCTTATGTGTAACCAGAGGAATGTCACGGCAGGAATTCTCAGGGCAAAGACCTCTGTCTCACTTACAGGGGGAGTTGGCCGGGAATTAACTAGTGGGAAAGCAGCAGCAGAGACACTGGAGAGCCTCATTTATCCCCAAATCCAGAGGCATGGGATGTAGTTGGTGTGTTTGGGATTTGGTGAGTGACCCGCGGACTGGGAGCACCTCGGGGAGCTGGGTGGGGACAGTGCCAAGGTCTGAGCAGGGCACAGCTTCGCTTGTGGCCCAAAAAAGAGGAGAAATTCGCCTTTTCCAGGAGGAAAATTCCCGCTTTCCTTGGACACCCCCCCCGCCCGGAGCCAGCCGGGGCCGCAGCTCCACCTGCGGGCGAGCAGGGGAACTGCACCCTGCCCCGAGGGAGGGCCCAAAAACGACCTTTAATTGTATTTTTTGTTTGTTTTATCCATTTTAGACCTTTTAATCTCTCTCTTTTTTTTTTTTTATTTCTCTCTCTCTCTCTTTTTTTTTTTTTTTTTTTTTTTTTTTTTGTAACCGTGGTTTTGGGGTAGAAATACGGGACAGGTTCTGGACTTGGGTGGTGTTTCAGCACAAAACACAGCCCCAAATCAGCCACTGCTCCCGGGAAAACCAACAGCCCGGCCCAGGCAATCAGGGCAATTTGTGACTGACACCTCTCCCTTCCTGTGTGGATTGCAGCTGAAACTCCCTCTGAGGTCATTCCCCATTAGCAAGCTAAGAAATGAGGAGAAAAACAAAGCTTGTTCATTGGCCAAACTGAGAAAACCCCCGGAGAACACAACGACTGGGACTTGCCTTCCCTTTGGCAAAGCTCTTCTCCTGGAATTTGTGCTGAAGCTCAGTGCATCCTTACAGGTCTGTTTTTAATCAGCTGGGCCATCAAGTGAATAATAGCTAATGGAGAACCATTTAAATCCAATTAAGTAACTCCTTACCTATTTGGCTCTATTAAAAAAAAAAAAAAAGACATAAAACATCTCTCAAGGAGTCATCCAGGGACAGAGCCTTTAGCAGAGACAATCATGGGCATCAGGATTAAAGAATATCCCAAAACAGCATCCACAATTTAACAAGCTTTAATTTTGCTTCCATTCTCCTGCACTGAGCCTTTCTGGAAACAAGCAATCCTTGGGGATCTTTTGGGAACAACTGCTTAAAACAGCCTTTACCTGTAACAATTCTACTCCTATTTCTGTCCCCTGCTCCCCCTCGATCATACCAGGAACTCAAAGAGGAGCAAGAAGCAATCACCTCGGGTGTCAGAAGTCAGGTTGGATGTTTGGGCTCATCTTAAATTCCCTGGATTGGGCTGGTCGGTGCAGCTGCTTGGCCAGAGGGTTGCAAACAGCTCCAGCCTGACCCATGTCCTGCCAAACACTTACTGATGGCTCAGGATTTGCTCCCTTTGCTCCTCGGGAGGGCTCATTAGTGCCTGAGCCCCCCACAAACAGAGCCCCCAGAGAGCCCAGAAGGTGCAGGGATGCAGCCAGGAGCACTCTGTGCCCTGCAAGTGGCACTTACTCCAGGCAGCCCCACAACAGCAGAATTGTTGAGCTGATTCCCTTTGATTTCCCCCATGAACAACCAGCCTGCCTGAAGCGAAGCAAAACAAGCAAATGAGGGGAAGAGCGAGATTTTCAGAGGCAGCAGAGTCAGATCCTGATCATTAACACTTAGGTAGCTTTAAACATTTCCCAACAGTGTCATTGCTGTTCTCTCTCTCTCTCTCCCTCTGGTGACACACTCTGCTGCTGCTTCACTTGTCTCCAAGCTCCAGTCCAAGACAAAACAACAATAAAATTCTACATGGGATCTAACACTGCCTCCCAGCAGTACACACTTTGTTGGAACTTATTAACCAGCTCCCAGCTTGTTCCCTGCATAATCACTTCGTACTTCAAAGTCTCCGCCAGCAGACAGAGCTAAATGATGGTGTTAAATTCAATCATGTATAAAATTAATTAGTTTGGGGGCAGGACAGTGGATATTGCTTGTCAAAAGTTGGGATATTGGCTGAATGGGCTCACTCAGGGCCCTGGGGACCTTTAACTTCCCAAGCAAAACCTTGTGCTCTGTTCTCCTGGATGTGGCTTTTCAAGCGGGGCGGATGAGGAGAGAACTGGTGGCTCCCTGCAGAGAATTGTTCAGGGACACCAGAATTATCCCTGAGTGGAGCAGAAAGCTGTGCTTGTTCCTGCTAAAAGCAGAGGGATGGTTCCCACACTTAGATAAACCCACACTTGCAAGATTTGACACATTAGATAACAATTGATGCTTTAGAAACCCCCCAGCATTATAGAACCACAGGACCCCAGAATTGTTTGGCTTGGAGGGGACCTTAAAGTTCCACCCCCCTTCAACACCTTCCACCAGACCAGGTTGCTCAGAGCTCCATCCAACCTGGCCTTGAACACTTGCAGGGATGGGGCAGCCACACCTTCTCCAGGCAACCTGCTAATAATTCCTTATAATTATAATTGCCCTGGCCTGGCAGTGCTGCTCTGCACATCCAGGTGTGGCTGGGCCATCTGGCCAGCTCTCTCAAGGCCAGGTTTCCAAAAAGGTTATTAGAGGACTCCAGGGATCTCTGAGCCCCCCAGACTGGCTGCTGGGAATTCTGTTCCACTCAATTCACCAGGAGGGAAAACAGCATCTGGCTCATCCATCACCTGCTGCAGGTCACCTCAGGGAAGGGCCCCTTCTCCTCTGCATCTCTGGTTTCCTTCCGGGATAATCCCGTCCCAATTAGCTTTTGAGGACTTAGACACGGTTTTAATTATTTTTAAGTCTCACCATCGAAGTGAACAATCCCAGAACCCTGTGAGGCATCGGGGCAGCTCGGCTGAACATGAGGGGTTTAGCAGCGATTTTCACATTTCCCCTTAATCCAGCAGTTAGCTGTAAATCTGCCCCCCCTCGTCGGGGCCGGGCTCGCTCTCACCTCGGTGTGACGATGCTTTGTTAAGCCTCTGGCTGGGATTTGATGCCCTGAGTTGATGTGAATCGTCTGCGAGGAAAGGCAGCAGCTCTCTGGGTTGCAGTCCCAGATCTCTTTGGTGCTCATTAGGAAGGCAAGAGCTCCCTAGACACAACCAGGCACTGAATGTCTGCTAAACACGAACAAATACAGGGCTTTGAAGGGCTCAGGGCAGAACCACACACAAATCTCCACCTAATTTGAAAACGGGGCTGCGATCAGGGCACGAGCTCTGTCGGTACTGAGGGCTTTGTTGTTTGTTTGCCAAACAAAACTCTGCAAAACCTCAAACACACACACAAAAAAACCCCTCAACACGCAAAAAAACCCCCAAGCATCTGTCCCTCCCACCCCCACCTAAAACACACAGCTCCCATTCTGGCAGCTGATTTGGGGTGAGCCCCCTGAAGCCAGGAGGATGGAGATTGAACTCGCTGCTCCTGCAGCAACATCCACTTTTCTCGTGCCCATGCAGAAACCCTAAGGACAAGCCAGCGGTTGATGCTTCCCCCTGAATGTTAATTTGCCTCATTTTCCAGGCGCCGGTGAGACAGGGAGATAACAGAGAGGCCGCTGGAGAAATCCATTGATTGCAGCCCCTCGGAGTGTGGGGAAGGGATAATCCATCCATTCCAGCCAGAAATGCCGCTCGGCAGCTCGGCCGAGTTACAGAGTGATGGAACCGCGCGCTTGGCAGGTTCCAAAATGTCATTATTCCGAGACACGGGGCAGCAATTCCCATCTGCAGCGGCAGCGCTAAAACACATCCCCGTGGCCTTTCAAATGCGCTGCGCGAACGCGCATGGAAATGGCTGGAAGAGATGCCTGGGCAATTAGCACCGTCCGTGCAGGGAGGAGGCACAGACGCTGTCTGGCGATGTTAAACGATGTTTTTGGAGGCGCTGCCACAGCCTAACCCAGCCCTGGGCTAAAATAATCCCCTCGGTCTACGGTCTGCCTGAAAAAGAGGTGTTATGCTCCCCTTTGTTCATCATTATCAGGCACTTGGAGGCAGCAAGTCAGGTGGTTAAAAATCAATTTCTGAGGATGGTGCAGAGCCATTCCTATTCCGTGCTGCTCGAATTCTTCAGTGGGTATTTAGGATGCAGTGAAACAAGTTGCTTTTCTAGCATCTCTAGACTATTGGCTTTACCACCAAAGCAACCACCCGTTCTTCTCACAACTGCTGTCTCCCCAGAGAAATCCTGGCCTGCAAGAGGCTCTTCAAAGACAGATGGACAGTCTGCCTGCTTTATGACCAAAAATACCAGCTCCTCCCAAAAGAAACCAGACGTTGAACTTCACGAAGGAAAGTTAAAAACCGAGATTCAGAAGAATATTCAGCTGTTAACCTGCGGATCTCTGGGAGGTTAAAATCTGTTTCCCACCCAGCTGAATGATTCCCCGGGTGCTGGAGCACACCCCTGAGTTAGGAGACAAACACCCCTGCCTTCAACACCAACATTAACGGGCATGATCCTAAATTCCCACTGCAACAGTGTCCATCCTGCATCCCAAATGCAGGGAATGGTGTCCATGGGGTCTTCAAACCCACTCAGGGCACAGCAGGGAGAGCAGAGCTCAGTGCCCTGTGCTGATACATCCCCCAGAGCTGGTCCCACATGTCCCTGCACCTTCCCTTTCACCTCAGCACCGACACTGCTGCTGAAAACAGGCCCTGGCTGCCTGGTGTGACCCAACCACCCACCCCGGGCAGGCAGAACACCGTGTGCTGCTGCTGTACTTTGTCACCTTCTCCTCAGACACCTCACACTGGGAGAGGATTAACGAGCATTTGCTGCCTTCCCCAAGGCTCCCATCCTGCTGTTCCAACTGCCAGGGCACCCAGATGAGAGCGGCTGGAGGATTAACTACTCCTGTCCTACCCAGAGGACAGGGTGGGTGGGTGATGGGGGGAGCAGGGAAGGGCTCACCACACTCGTGCAGGCCCTCAGAGCTGCTGCCCAGTTCCAAACCTGGCCAGAGCAGGTTTGGTGGGTCAAGGGGAGGATTCCTTGTCAGAACTGCTGTTCTTGTGCAAAGGGCTGGAGCTGCACTTCCCAGTTCCCACCTGGAACTGTGTCTGCTCTCCCAGGTCCCCATCAGGACAGATCTGGGGCAGCATCCCCTCGGGCGTGCAGAGCTGACAATTCCTGCAGCAGCAGAATCATCAGGGCACAGCAACGATCCGGGGGATGCCCAGGAATCAAGAGCCACACACAGGCAGCACCCCGGGGTTACAGCTCCATCAGCACTGCCAGGGGCTCGTGCCCACAGCCAGTTAATTAGGAGAGCAGGCAGCACACAGAGCACAGCTTTCTGCTTGGCTTGCAGGAGCCGCGGCGCGGGGAGGAGACAGACCATTAGGGCTGCGTTTCCAAGGAGATTTTCACACACTCTGATGGGGAGAAAAAAAAAAAGCCCAACACTTTTAATGCAAGCTGAAGGTAGTAATTCTGCTGGCACTCCTTATCTGTTGAGCACGTCGAGATAAAACACTGGTGAAACTACAATAATGAGCGTTAATTGGGTTTGTTTGGGGCTGTTCTCCATATAAAAAGTAGCAAACAAAGAAGTTGCTTAAACAGCTTAAGAGCAGCAGCAGCAGCATTTGGGGTGACCACATCTTGACTCTGTGGACTTGTCTCTCAGCACCTGGAGGTCCCTTAGTTTGAGCTTTCAGGGTAATAATGTCAGGGCAGGTGAGGAATTCCTGGTGAACAACACAAGCTGAGCTCAGTGCTGGTCACCCAGAGGGAAAGGATCTCCCTGGGGCAGCTGCACAATCCCAGCCACGCTTCCCTGAGTTCAGGCAAACAGGCAAGAACAACCTTTCATCACAAAGCCTTGAACTTCGCTGCAGCAGGGCGAATGCAGATCTCTGCAGAGGTTTTCCCTCTGATTCATCATTTTCTAATGCATTATCCCAAAGCAGCTGCTCCTCTCCTTTCATAACCCTGATTGATGCCTCTCCTACCTGGAGGAGAACAGGCCCTGAATCACCTCAGCATTTCCGTGGGCAAGGAGGGCACAACAGGAGGCAAAGCAGATCTGAGGCCATGGGAAGGTTCTTACTCATTCCCCCTCTGTACTGAGATTTTCAATCAGACATGGTTTAAATCCTTTATCTGCACAAAGAGGAGGAAGGAGGGTAAGAGCAGGTTCCCCTCCCACTCCAGAGCACAGATGCCTCCAGCATCCCTGTCCCCAGGGACTGCAGCCCAGCTCAGGGTGATGCATCCCAAGCACCCACCCTGCTCTGATCTGCCCATGGGGACCAGCTCTGCCAGCCTGACCCCACACAAACCCATCCCCAGGACCAGAGCCTGGGAGCCACCCCTGCAAACAACACAAACTTCCCACCCAGGGGTTTATTAAAAATAACATTTTTTTAAAAATACATATATCCACTGTATAAACCAAAATACAGAACCAAAATACCTTTCCCAGTCTGGCCACACTGTCACTGCTGCCTGGGTGGGAATCACACCCCAAGTGAATCCTCCTTTCCCCTCTGTCCACACCACAGCCAACAGACATAGTTTCCCCCCCCCTTCCCCAGCAGCCTGTCAGCAGAGAACAGGAAAAAAACATTTGTTTCCAGCCTTGAAATTTGATGTTTTGTAGGGGTTTTTCTTATTATTGATTTTAAGGTTGTAAATGCTCTGGCCGTGTCAGGTTTTTAAATGCTAATGATGGTGAGAGCAAAAGGAGATGAAGGAGCAGGGAAGGAAACTGCAGCATTTCACAGCTACCAAAGTCTTTAAACATCCCTGGCTATACAAGGAAACCAACAGGGAGAGTGTAAGGATGATAAACAAGTAATTTGCTACCTCGAAGACGCCTGTAGATTCAATTTTGCCTCTGGCAGTTTTCTCTACTTAAGCAGGTTTGCACACATGTGGGTCAAATGAGAAGACACAGCCAAACAAGGAGGAAAAAAGTAAACTCTAATAGAGTTATCAGCTGCAATAACACCCCAGGATTGGATTTATTTTATTTAACAGAAGTCTCCTGGTGCTCTTCACCAGCCTGGGAGACGTTTCTGGATCCCTGTGGACCGTGCCAGGGAGAGGAGGTCGGTTCCAATCCCACTGGTGTGGGCTGACCTGTGGGGTTTTGGGGAGCAACTCTGCTTTTGGGCATGGTTTGGGGATTCTGGGGGTGCTTGGATGGGCAGGGCTGTCCCAAACATCAGGGACATCAGGAGGATGAAGGGAGCTGGGCTGTCAAATTCCCAGTTTGGACACAACACCCCTGGGAGCAGCAGCTCAGCCCGCCAAGTTTATGTTCAAGGCAACACTTTAAACGCTGATCCTTTAATTCTTTAACACAACACTGTCATCTTTTGTTGTTCTGCTTGCCAGTTTTTACACGGATTTTCCATTAAAATCCAGCTGGCTTGTTCTGCCTGGGAGTGTCCCCACCAGGCACCGCTTTGGGGCACCCACCATGTGTTCAGCATATTTATTTATGCACCCAGACATGCTCTCTAATATTAAGCAGGATCAGAGGTTTTAATTAAGTGGGGGAAAAAAGCAATCTGAGTGAGGGAAAGGGTGGGGGGAGGAAAAGGTGAGGCTGACAGTCTGGTTTATAATTTCCTTAAAGTGATGGAAGCTGCTGTTGGAGAGGTGATGCTGCCCGATTTCACTGGGGAGTTTTCTCCCCCCAGAGTGCAATGGGAGTCACTGTGCAACCAGGGGGCATTTGAAAAGAGGTTAATATTTTGGGATATTTCACACGGCACCAGGATGGATCAGAGCAGGGCTGGATCCTTCTGCACTCCCAGTAAGGGGAGCAATCACACCACACAAAGAATTTGTTTCCCCGAGACAGATACCACAAGGTGACTTTTCTGAGAACTCCTCACAATCATTTCAAGCAATAAAAACCTCAAATTATATCAAGTTTTCAGCTTCCAGACTCCCCACATTTGAGGAAAGCAAAGGACAGTCCTACCTGGAGTCAGGTCTGTGGCAAGAGCCAGCTGGGCTTTGAGGTCCTGAAGTCTTTAAGAACTGGGAAGTCTCAGCAGTTTATATTTTCAGTGGGGAACTCATTCATGGCTTCATTTTGACAGGGAGTTGGCATTTAATACAGCATGAGATACCAGGAATTCCCAGCCCTCATTCCTGCCTTCAGCCTTCCCAAGGAGACACCCCAAGATGCTATAAAGCACTTGCAACATCATTAACTTTACAGCATCTGAACCAGAGCAAAATGACCAAATCTTGCTTTTCCTGACCTAAACCACAAAAAACATTTCAGTGATTAAATGCTAAAGACAGACCAAGCCTGTGTTGTGCTGTCAGCAATAAAAGTTTAACAGCATCACATACCACAAATAAAATGTTTGTGTTGAAAAGGGAGCCAAAGCAGCATACAAACCCAAGCCAGCAAATTTTATTTATTTAACCAGCAAGCCACCCACAAAAAAAAAAAAAAAAAAAAGTAACCAGGTGCTGTGCCAAATGACTTAACAATCACAAAACCTCTACCTCTGCTCCACAGTAGGGGTGTAGGATGCCAGCTGTAATAAAAACAGCGGTTTATGTGCCATGCTTTGTGGTGTACTGGTGTTCTCAGCTGCCAAAAATCAGGGATGCAATCCAGCATTACCCTGACAAACCAAATTTAAGAGCTTAGAAATCCAGTTACGTGGTCCCTGAGCTTCCCCCAGGGCAAAGGGAGGGATCACAGACCCTGGGACAGGAGGTTTCACCACATTTTAGGGCTCAGGTCACCCTGCAGGGGGGGATAACCCAGGTTAACCCCCACCCTGCACATGTGCCCTCCCTCCCTGGACACAGAAAGATGCATTACCAGAAAACTGCAGGGTTTTTCCTCATCGCGAAACGCCTCCAACCTCTGCTCCCCAGGGCCTGGTTTGGGTGGAACAGCCTAAATAGCTGCAGGTGAGGCTGAGCCATCACTTACCCAAAGCTCCCAGAGCCCTGACCAAACCAGCACCTTCCTCAGCCAGCAGTTCCCGAGCTGCTGGGCTGGAGAACCCAGTCCTGGTGTTGCATCAAAACCTTCAGGAAACCCCTGAATGAAAATGAGTTTGCTTTTCAATCCATCTGCTTCAAAAAAAAAATTTCTTTCCTGTGATAATCTCTCTTCCCTAAAGACAATAAGTTTCTATTTTCTGGGATTATTTCTCTTTTGTGAATTAGCTCCAGTTTCCTCCAGCACCTTTGCAGAATTCTCCATGTAACTAAACTCAGGTAAAAGCTCTGATTCCAAGGGAGTTGCTCCCAAACCAAGCTGATGCCAGAAAAAGCTGAGTCTGCCCTCAAAACCCTCTCAGTGTTTCTTTCTCTCTGCAGAATCTGCCCTTCCATCTCTGCCTTCCTCTCAGCTTTCATTGCTTTGTAGGTGTTGGGTTTTTTTTTTGCATTGCCCTCTATTAATCTTCCAGAAAATCAGCTGTCTGATCACAAACATAGAAAATTACATTATTCACTGCAAACCTTCCTACCTCCAGCACCTCCACCAGGCACTCTCTGATGGGTACTTTATATCCATGGGGTCTCATAAGGATGAATGTCTTTTAATTAGACACAAACTGCGCTCATTTAGGGTTATTAAAGGTGATCTGCAAATTTATTCAGCAAATAACAGCCTTTATACAGGGAATTTTGCTGTAATATCACCAGCCTGTGAGCTGGGGCAGCAGAGCCCATGTCCAGCAGGCACGTGCTGGGACAAAGCCCGTGTCAGGTGATTTTTTTAATCCATCTTTTCCCCCCAGGGAAAGGAAAAAAAGGCTGGAAATGGATGGGTGGTTTAATTTCTTATTTATTTTTTTTTTACTGCCATCATTCAGCAGCCAGCAGGGAAAACAAAGCCTCAATGTTGCAAAATAGAAGTGAAATGGTGTGTGCACACACTCACCAGGTGTGTTTGTGCGTGTAGGCAGTGAAAATGTTTTGCAATCGCACGCCATGTGAGAAAACAGGCTGAAAGGCTCAAAGAAGAGTGGGAAGAGAAGGTGAGGAGGTGCCAGAGCTCTCAGGCAGGTGAGGGGCAAGAGCCTTTCAGCTCCAGACTCACCTGGGTTTTCCACCACACAATTTACAGCGCTCTCATCCCGCTGCTGGCCATCACCTTCCCTCTGGCCCACACCAAACCTCTGCAGCTCCCTTCTCCCTGCCAGCTTCGCCCTTCCCGTGGATTTTTCCAGGCTCTGTGCGGATGAGAGATGGTGCAAACGCTGGTGACCCGTGGCAGAGGCTGCTCTGGGGATGGGCACAACTCCCTCCCCGCTTTCGGGGTGGTTTCCCGTCAGATGGAGTAAAATGACACAGTTTAGTTGAGGGCTCTTTGCCACATCTCAGGGATGATAATCTCTACCCCACAGAGAAGGAAAGGGAGAGCAGAGCAAACTGGGCAGCCCCGGGATGTGGTGCCAGCAAATGATGTCTGCAGTGACTTTGCTGCGGGGCTGAGACCCAGCTGCACAAAGCTGATGGATGTCTGGCTCCTGCTGTGGGGGACCCACACCCCCTCGTCCCCAGGCTCTTGGGATGGAGAGATCCCAGCAGGAGAAGCCAAGGGCAGAGATTTTTTGGGGGGGTCTGACTTGTAGAGACAGAGCAAATCAAGGGCAGGCTGTGCCCAGCCCTGACTCGCTGCAGGAGAGGGGACGCAGGGGACAAAGGTGGAAGCGCAGGAGGATTCCCAGAAATCCCCCTCGGTAAAATCCCCTGGGATGGCAGCTCTGGAGAGAGCAGCAGGAGGGGAATCAGCACTCACCTGTCTGGTGCAGGGTCCGGCAGCGCTCTCAGAGCGCAGGGGCAGGGCCGTGGTGGGGCCAGCGGGGAGGGACCTGCCAGGGCTTAAATAAAACCCAGCCCCGAGGGACGGTGCTCACACACCGAGAGCCACTGCCAGCAGACAGACACCCTCTTCCAACAGGCTGGGAAATGCTCACCTGCCTGCCACTCTTGGAATGAAAAGGCCAAAGGGATGCAGCATCTGTAGGGTTTTCTATTCCTTTTACTACAGAGAGAAGCAGTGCAGAGAACTTCCCTTTCCCCTTGGATTTGCCAGCGCAGGGGGGATGCACAAGACCAGCAGTGAAAGGAGAAACAGGGATTTGGACACGTTTAGTGAAGAGGAAAGAAATATCAAGAACTAAGAAGGGGCTCTTGCACCTCTCTGCTCCACAGGAATATTTTTTCCAGAGCAGCACAGACAGAGAGGGAATTGCAGGTGCTCGACACAGGGTTAGCGTGGTGCTGACAGGTGACAACGTGTTGGGGACAGCTGGAGGAGGCCCATCCAGCCCTCAGGCAAGGCCACAGGAGTTGGTGCTCAGGGGAAGCACCAACTTTGGTTTCTCAGCCCTGGGGAGACAGGGAAGGGGTTCAGGGGCATCGGAGAGAAGCACTGGAGCTGCCTGCGCTCCTGCAGAGCTTCCCGAAGGGATGGAGCCGGGCTGGGATGGGAACAGCACTTCCCACAGCCAGCCTGGGCTGCTGAGCCCGGCAGGGGACCCCAACCTGACGCTGCTGCACACTCGGGACGAGGAGCTGGCCAAGGCAGAGGTCGGGGTGCTGGGCACCATCCTGGCCGTGGCCACCCTGGGCAACGCGGGGGTGCTGCTGGCCATGTACCGGCTGCGCAGGAAGATGAGCCGCATGCACCTCTTCATCCTGCACCTGGGGCTGAGCGACCTGGGCGTGGCGCTCTTCCAGGTGCTGCCGCAGCTCATCTGGAAGGTGACCTACCGCTTCCTGGGGCCCGACCCCCTCTGCAGGGCCGTCAAGTACCTGCAGGTGCTGAGCATGTTCGCCTCCACCTACATGCTGATGGCCATGACCCTGGACCGCTACCTGGCCGTGTGCCACCCGCTGCACACCCTGCAGCAGCCCACCCGCCAGGCCTACGCCATGATCGGGGCCACGTGGCTGCTCAGCTGCCTGCTCAGCCTGCCCCAGGTGTTCATCTTCTCCCTGCGGGAGGTTCGCCAGGGCTCGGGGGTGCTGGACTGCTGGGCAGACTTCAGGTACCCGTGGGGAGCCCGGGCCTACATCACCTGGACCACGCTGTGCATCTTCATCCTGCCCGTCGGCGTCCTCACCGCCTGCTACGGCCTCATCTGCTACGAGATCTGCAAGAACCTCAAGGGCAAGACCCAGAGCGGTGCCCCTGGCACGGGGGGGTCCTCGGGGGCTGCCCCTCCGGCCCCCTGCCCCCCGGAGAAGGGCGGGCAGCCCTCGCGGGTGAGCAGCGTGAGGACCATCTCCCGCGCCAAGATCCGCACGGTGAAGATGACCTTCGTCATCGTGGCCGCCTATGTCACCTGCTGGGCGCCCTTCTTCAGCGTGCAGATGTGGTCAGTGTGGGATGAGGACGCTCCTGACGATGGTGAGTGGTGGGTGGGTGTGGGGGAGATGCGCAGGGTGGGCGCAGGGCCTTGGGAACACGCAGTTTCCCAAGTTTTTAACGAACTCTAACCGAGAGCTGTCTTGTTATTCTGTCATTTTTTTAAAAAAATCAGAGGTTTCCTCCCCAGTGATATTTATAGAAAAGCTGTTTGCAGAGTCAAATCATTCCTTTCATCAGAAAAACCACTGAAAAATAATGATTTCTGGCCCTTATCCACAGGGATGGGCAAAGATGTGGGAACATCCGTGCCCCGTCCCTTCCCTCGTGTAGGAATTCACAGAGGTTTCAGAAGTGCATTTCTGGTTTCATGGGTTGATTTTTCCCCCCCCCCCCGGAAATTTTCAGTAGCTTTCCTAGCCTGTTCATGGGTAGAAGGAACTTTATCCAAGATGAAAGATCCTCTGGGAGATGCTCTGGCCAGCAAAGAGGCTGCAGGAAGATCCAAAAGGTCCTGGGTCTCACCTCCCAGGACACTCCCTGAGGATGTGCTCTGGAACATCCCCACTGCAGAGCATCACCCTCTGCCAAGGGTAGAGCCTGGCTCTGCCAGCACACTGCAAACCCTCCTGCCCAAAGGAATGCCAGGGAGCTGGGATGGGAACGGCACAAAGGACAAGCGCCCAAGCCAAAGAGAGCCCCCAGGTCCTTCCCATCCTTTGTGGAGGTTTCATCTCTCCTCCTTGCCTCCCCAGAGTCCACCAACGTGGCTTTCAGCATCACCATGCTGCTGGCCAGCCTCAGCAGCTGCTGCAACCCCTGGATCTACATGTTCTTCAGCGGGCACCTGCTCCAGGACGCCGCTCGCTGCCTGCGCTGCCGGGGTGGGCACCGGGCAGGGCTGCGCAGAGCGGCCTCCACCGGGAGCCTCTGCAGCAGGAAAACCACCATCCTGAGCCACAGCCACCACGCCAGCCCTGCCAGCCTCCCCCTGCACGGGGGCAGTGCCAGGGAGCTGTACCCACCCTGTGAGGAGGGGGTGACGGAGTCGGGAACGCTCTAGGGTACCGTGGGCACTGATGTCCCTCCAGTGCCACCACCACGAGCTGCGTGTCACAGCCGCTCCCCCCCCCAGCTGGTAGCATCTCATTTTGCAGAAATCTAAATATGTAACCCAGAAAACATCACTGTCCACCTCGTCCTTGCTGCTGCACGCCCTGAGAGCATCGAGGGCGGATGGACAGAGCCCCACCAACCACTGCCTGACCCCAGCACTCACCTCCCCGGGGCTTTAGGGAGCCTCTGGCTGCTCTCCTCCAGGAAGAGGATGCTGCATCCTCCTTGAAGGGGATGCTGCACCAGCAAAATCTTCCTGGGGGGACTCGAGCTTTGTGTGTTTCTCAGACGCCAGCAGAGCAGCCTGAGCACAGCAGGAGGCAACGTGGCTCCATCTGCTCGAGAGCTCCCCGTGAGTTACTCATCTCCCATCCTCAGGGCTTTGCTGGCTGAGCAGACAAGCAGGACACAGCTCTGCCCCGCCCTGGGGCACATCACACTCACCCCTCGGGGCTGCAGAGAGTGATCCTCTGCTCACAGGCAGGTCTGGAGCTGACACCCTGCCCATCTCCCTGGAGATAGGTATGGGGCTAGAGCAGACACATCCTCTCTTGCACCCCACAGCTGTCCTGCTGTGGACTGTGCCCATCTGAGGGCCCAAAATGCAGCACTGACACCCCCAAGGTGGCCAAGTCCTGGCCCCGCTCCAGCTCAGATCCTGCTTCCCTCCGATCCCTGGCACTTCCCATCAGGTTTACTCACAGCCCCCAACCCCTGTGTGGGGCTGCTCTGGCTGTTCAACATCTGCTGCATCCCACTGCAGAGCTGCTCTCAAATTGCTGCTGCTTTTGTCTCATTTAGCAGGGATAAGGGTGCCAAAACCACCCAGGGCTCAGACAAGGCTTCAGGGAACTGGGGAGCACAGAGGAGGGGGGTCTGGAGTGAGCTGTGGCTTTGTAGTCCCAGCCTGGTCCCTGCTCTTCTCCCTGTTCACTGAGGGTATCCCAGAAGCTGTTTTGTGCAAGAATAAAGCATGGATGAGGCAGGAAAGAGCATCCATTTGCTCTGGGAGTCGAGCTCAAAAGCTGCTGATGGTGACGTACAAATGTCCCAGCAAAGGTACCAAATCCCCTGCGAGCAATGTGCATTGATCCTTCTGTTATCACAGGCTAAACCTGTAAAAATAAGACATTAGGAGCAAAATAGTTTGAAATCTTAAATTATTTTCACTTTTTAATCACCAAAGAATTTGAATCAGGTTTCCCAGAAACTCCCACTGGCTGGTTTTGGCCTTCCCCCCCGACCCAAGCCCACCCCTCTCCTGGCCCTCTCTAGTGACGTTTCCCAGACATGCTTTGGGGTTTTGAACATTTTCCTTCGTGTGCCCTTCAAATTGTGCCAGATCTGCAGAGCAAGGCTATAAAACCAGGAGTGCCTGACCCACCCCCCCTCCCATGATCAATACCAAATCAATTGTCTCACAACCTTTCATTATTAAAGCACTTTGCTGCCGAGCTGATTTCAAATGCACTTGGGGCAGCTCCATCCCTGAGAGAGGGGGGCTGTGCTGGGAGGCAGCAGCTCCATCCCCCACACAAAGAGCTGCCAGCTCCACACTCCCCCTTCCCAACAGTTTTTGGAAGTTTATTTCTTTGATAATCCTAAGTAACAAAATGCAGAGTGAGGAGCAAGGGCATCACCCAGGTGGGGAGAGGCTGACCCAGGCACTCGGGGCATCAGGTGTGGGGACAAAGCAAGGAAAGCAAAAGATGGGAGACAGGGAATATCATTCCTCTCCACAAGGAGGTCCCCCAAAGGAAATATTTTGAGCATCAAAGGAAAGGGGGTGCAGGGAAGGGCAGTGGATCAGGGCTTGGCAGGCAGAGAGGGCAACACAGGGGGAGAAACTGCATTTAACAGGATTTTATGAGGGTGATCAGCAAAACAAGCATCATTCAGAGGAGCTGTCAGCCAGTCTGGGTGGGTATTTTGAAGATCACTGCATTTCCCTCCCTGAACTACATCCCATTTCAAGGGGTTGGGGGGGAATATTTATTTGCTTTCACGAAATGACAAAAGGGGCCATCACACAAAACTGGGGGGCACATTTCAGCCTGGGTGGGAGGAACACTTCCATGCACCACCCCACGCTCCGGGAACAGTGATGCCTTTAAGCAAAATGCCGAGTCAACTGCATTCCTTGTGCTGCAGGGAATAAGAGCTGCAGGCATCAGCCTGTGCCAGGCACTGCCCGAGGGAAGGGGCAGCCCTGGTGGTGCAGCTGGGCATTGCCCAGCAGCTTCCAGGGGGTCACAGCTTCACCTCCGTGTACTCCACAGGCTTGCACGCCACGGGGCTGAAGCAGGGCCAGAGATGTTCTTTCTTCTTCTTTGGGTCAACATTGACATAGTCCCTCCCACTCTTGATGTCCTCGTAGTCCTGGGCACAGCCTGGCCCACGGCCCTTCCCTGGGAAGACCAGGGATGTGTAATTGATGTTTTCTCCTGAGCCCTGGCCCTGCAGAAGCAGACACGACGAACCCCAGGTCAGGCCCCAGCACTGAACCCGCCCAAAGGGGTGCACCCATTCATAGAATGGTGGGCTCTGTGCCCAGGGCTGTACCTGTGGGCAGGAAGGGCTGTCAGCCGAGTCCTCTGAGGTGTCCGAGGATGTGTCGCTGCTCCCTGAAACACAGCAGGCGTTACCACCAGCAGCCCTTCCCAGGGAGCTACAGGAGTGAAACCTGAAAATCCAAAACCCACCAGTGTGAGCCCTCCCCACCACACCCCCAGCCTGTAGGAAACCAGGCAGGGAAAGCCCGGGGAGAGAGGAGGGAACTGGGGTGGTGAGTGGCTCCTGTGCCGGCCCTTTGCTGGCCACTTGCTCCCATGGCCACCCCGGGGTCTTCACAGCTTGGAAAGGAGGGCACATCACACAAATGCCAAGCCAAAAGTTCCCATCCCAGCGCCAGGACAAAGCCCTGTTGCTGCAGGACCCCCTTACCTGCATCGGCTGGTGCTGGTTGTTGTGCCCTGGCCCCTCCTGCTGATGGGGCTGGATCCGGGGTGGGCTGTGCCACAGGGCTGCTAGACCCCTGCATCCCATGGGAATGTTGGGCTGTGAGCAGGAGGAGAGTGAGCACCTCGCCCTGGCTGTACCCCACACACCACATGGACCCCCACCCTGTCCAGGAGCCCCAGCCCTGCCCCACAACAACCCCGACCACCCCAGCAACAATCACTGCTGTGCCCTGGAGCGGGCACAGATCCACCAGCTCGCTCAGGGAGATGATTCAGCCGTGCCCTGTTCTACAGGGAGAGGCTGCAGCGTTAAACTGCAGTGTCAGGGCCTCTCCTTGCAGGTTTGAAATGAGTTTGACCCCGGTGGCCAAGCAGAGCTAGGTTATGTACAAATGTGAGCAGCAGTTTTGAGTGAAAGGCTTTCCTGCCGGAAAGTGGAGCTTCGTCGGAAATAAGATGCTGTCAATGGATTCTGGAGGTGTTTTTCCACCACTTCACTACCAAGAGCAATGAAAGAAAACAACACAGGGTTGCATAACCCTCATTTACAGCTCTCACACAGCCTGGACCCCAGCACAGCACAGTGATGCTGATGCTCCATCCCTGCCCTGACCTTTTCCCATTCCACACCGGGCCCCAAAAAAGGAACCCAGCAGGGAAAGCCAACAGCACAGTAAATTACCTATTTTCCTGCTGAGCATGATGTAAAGTGACAGCAAGAGGAGAGCATACAGGACCAAGGTGACAGCTGAGATGATGACAAATATCCACCTGAACAAGAGAAAAATATTCTCTTAAATCTTTCAGGTACTGTTTGGCTGCTGCTGGATCAAGACAAAAGGGTTGCTGCTAGTTTTCGTGTTTGCTTTTTGCCTTTAAGGCAATGTGCCCCAAAATCTGGGGCTTGGTTTACAAGAACAACTGGTGTTCCTTGCACTTCATTTTTTTGGGTGCCCGTCCTCAGAAGGGTTTTTGAAACCCTCATTGCCAGTTTGGGGGGGGAGTGTGTGGTGCTTGAGGGAATGGAGAAATTATAGATATTATGGAATTATAGAATGGTTTGGGTTGGAAAACACCTCTGAAGCTCCTCCAGTCAAACCCCCCTGTTGAGCAGGGACATCTTCAACTAGACCAGATGTCTCAGAGCCCCCCAGCCATCAGGGCTCTGCTCCCAGGGTGTGGCACTCACCACTCACAGGAGATCATTCTCCCAGCGAGGCGTCTCCAAGGCCTTGGGGGGACACAGAGAGGCAGCAAGACCTGCTGGCAACCAAGCAAAATGGTCCCCTTGAGCTTCAGGCTGCTCCTCACGAGCTGAAGGTCGGGCTCAGCACTTTGAGAGCGGTGGTTGGGCACTGCAGATGTCAAATAAAGGTCCCCCAGCCCTCCCTCTGTGTGAGCTCTTCTTGTTCACACCCTCACAGGGCCACAGGCTCTCCCTGCCCTTATCACTGAGCTTAATGGCTTTATAAACTGTCACCTCAGTCCTATCTGCTACTTGACAGGGGCTCCACTGCGGCCCTGAGAGCAGCAAGAATTGAAATTTATTCTTCTTGCTTTAATCCTCTCTTGCGGTTCTTTCTTTCTTTTTTTTCTCTTAATCCCCAAAAAAAAAAAAAAATAAAGAGAGAGAGAACTATAATCTGAAAAAAAAACATGTAGAAGAAAGTAACCAAAAGAAGGTTGTGAGTTGGTGTGAGGCTCTTGCATCAGTCCAGGTCCAGACAGAAATATCAGAGGCCTTTCAACACCTCTGTGTCCAAGACACCTCGGATTTAATTCTAGGTGAGCGCTTAAATCCTGTTGAAGTTAAGAAGGTTTGAGGCAGAAAATCAGAAAACACCAATGCCTGAGCTGGGCCCCTTTCTTGGGGCTTCTGGCCATAACACTCAGGAGATTTATTACAAAGGACAGCAATCGAGGTGCTCATTTTGTGAGTTTTCACTTGCATAAAATAACTCCAAATTTTCACTCAGCCCCCATAAACTCTCAGTTATAAATGGCTAACAGGGAGAGATTTCAATGGAAGCTTTGATACAATGATTAAAGAAGCCATGATAATATGACTGATAGACTGATAGATTGATAGTTACAGCAAAGGCATTATCCATCCCATGGATCAGATTCTATAATTTCCTCTATGACACGTTTCAAAGTACAATTCATCAAAAGCTTTCCTGATAACCACCACTCTCCTGTGAAATCCCACTTACCCAAACAATCTGGCAACAGCTGACCTAAAAGTCCATTTCTTGCTGGAATCTTCCCCCTCCCTTATTGAACTGCTCTGTCCCCCAATGCCCCCCTCAGAGGGCTGCCATTCTTTAAAGGCTCATTTCCTACCGTGGGGCAGGAGATGCTGCTGAGGCAGATAACCATCTGCAAAAAACCCAAGCTGTTCAAAAGGAAATTGCAAAATAAGACCCAAATCCAACTATCAGTGGCGGGCAGGCTCTTTGCTGAGATGGGTACGGCGAGATCGAAGCGCCGATAGGCGAACACGTCTCGAAATCTCTGTTTGGAGAGAGCAGCCAGCCAGAGCCTGGCAGCACATGTACATTTTTGGTCTATCAGGTAATTTCTGTGGGCCTCCCACCCTCCAGTTCCCCCCCCCCCCAAGGACATGAACCCCTTTCTCAAGCAAGATGCTGTGTTGGAATCAAGGCTTGCAAAGAGCTGCTCCTCGGCCCGATTGCCGAGAGGTCAATGCAAGACGCCTCCGCTCCATCTGAAGGTAAGAAAAACCACCAGAATGCCTCAAATTGTTTTAGTGCCATCAGAGTCAGGCCTTGCTGGCCCAGTTTAAGGCCAAAGCTCAGCCTGGCAGTGGCACCCTCAGGTGTGGACACCCAGCCCAGCTCTCCTCCTGCTGTTCCACCCCTCTGCTTTCCGAGCGTTGCATCCAGCGCCGGGCAGAGCGCGATACCCAGCGGTGATTTACCTGGGAGAGAGGAGCTTCCCACACCTCCTTCCTGCAGGACTGGGGCAGCTGGAGCCTTGGAGGCAGCAGGATCTAAGGATGTCTCGGCAGCATTTTGGGTGCAGCCGCAGGGTCCGGCAGCTCAGAGCACTCGCCGGCTCGGTGCCGGATGCGGTCACGCTCTGCCCCCTTGGCGATGGCAGGAACGAGCCCACATGAGGTTCCATGACGTCTCCCCTCTGTCAGCTGCCTCATTTAAATATATTTGGGTGTTTCTCTGCTGTCCTGCAACCGCTTTGCTCCGGGGTTTGGGACCCTGCACGGCTTGACCAGTTCTGCATCCTGCTCCGCCTTCCAGCAGGTTTGTGCTAAAATGCAGCTGAGCTTCCTTGGAGCAAAGCAGTCCTGAGGGCAGGGAGCCAGCTGCAGTCCCCAGCAACTCAGCTGCCACCCAAAAAGTGCCCTGGGTGCTTCCAGGTCAACATCTTCCACAGGGATAAAATATATTACCTCACAGGGGATGTGGTCCCAGCACCTTGCACGGCTCTGTGTCTGCTGAGGGTGGATGGGCCTCCACCTGCCCATGCTCTGGAAAGTTTTCTGGTTCAGTAACGACTTGCAGCATCACTTAATAATGATGGAGTGCAAGCAGCAGCCTGGCAGACCCCTCCTGATGGTTCCCAGCAGATCTGGGGAGGGCTGGGCCACTGTTCCATAGGAACTGATGATTTTGCAGCTCTCACGCTGAGCCGGAGTTCAGGTGCTGGAAATTCCCTGCAGCAGCCTGGCCTCTCCTGTGCTTTTTCCCTGGAAGGAGACAGGTCAGGAACCCTTTTTGCAAAGTCCCTAATCATGGGGATGGTGCCTGCTGGCATTTCAACATCTCCATCACCCCCACAGCAACCTTCTCCCAAGGAGATGACATCCCAACATCCCAGTGAGTCCCCTGGACTTTCTAAAGGCAAAGAGAAGAACAGATCCCAGGAAGAACAACATACCCCAGGAGCTGTCAGGGTTCACCCCCAGGAGCTGCACCACAAATTGGGGTCCCCTGCCACATCCCCACCACGAGTCAGTCATTTCCCACATTACCCCTCCTCCCCTGGGACCGCAGGATCATCATCTCCATCACCAGGAGGTGTTAGTCCTGCTCTACTCACAACTGCTTTGCCACAGGTAAATATTTAACTGAAACTTGCTTGTTTGTTGGTGGCTTTTTTTTAGGTGTTTGCTGTTGCAGCATTTCTCTCTTTCAAGTGCTGGGTGACTGATAAGCAGATTAACAGGTGGGAGAAGTGTCTGATAAACAGAGGCAAAAAAAAAGGCTTTTTTAGAACACTCGATTTGAATCAGCCAGAGCTCGTCGTGGAAGTGGCTGCACTAAAGGAAATGCATAAAAAGGAACACAGATAACATATTTTTAGCCTCAAAGCAGGTTTCTCACACCTCTGTACACTGAGGTGTGTTTTTCACCCAAGGTGCAAAATGTATTTCTGAGGTACCTGAGGGCAGGTATGTGCAGCTGAGAGGGTGAGACACTCCTTGGGACAGCCCCTGCCTGGCAGCAGTGAAGGGTTTGCACAGATATTATTTACCTGGGATGCTCCAGGAGCTTTAGCCACCTTTAATCACATTTCCATGGGGTGTAAGAGCTTTTTCTCCTGTATTCCACTTACTGAGGTACAGCTGAAAGTGTGCACGAAGCAAAGCCTTTTTTGTCCCAGTTTTCTGGGCAAATATGGTCGAGCTGCTCCCAAAAGAGAGAAAAAACCACCCCATTTTGCTCCACTTGAAACAAAAATGTTGATGCACCTTTGAGAATTTAGCTTTTAAAATTCCTTCTAAAATAGCTAAAAAGTACAAATAATTTTGCTTAACTTCAAGAATTTCTAAATGTAAGCTTTGGCCTCTTTATTCCTTTCATCCTCATATTTTAATGCTGAACCCACTGTTACGAGTTTGCAGATTACGATGATCCAACTGGGGAACCTTTTGAACAAAATAAACTATTTCACTGAAAGTATTTGGTGTGTCTGTGCTACAGCTCACCCTCACGTTTATCTCTGAAGCCCAGTGACCCTTCAGGCTGGGTTTTCTGACAGGATTTTCGGGTTATAAACCATGTCTGGAACAATCCACTTGCTGCTTTCAGCCGATCTGGCACTTGCTGCTGCAGCTTTTGTTTTAGGAAGTTTGTTTTTAATCCATGAATATATGATTAGGACGAGAAGGGAAAAACATTAAATACATAAAGTACATTAAACTGCATCTTAAAAGGGAAATACATAATAACTTGGGGTAAAGCTACTCAATAAAGAAAATACTGCAGCCACCAATCCGGGCACAGGGAAATACAGGGAATTTTCATTTGATTGGGAAAAATACGTCAGCATCCGCCATCAGCATCCACTCTGCCTTGCCTTGCGTGTCCCTGCTTATACCAAAAAATTTTATAGATTTTTTTAAGCTTAATCTCCCTGCAAAGCTGTGGAGAGGAGGAGCCTTGGGGCATCTCCCAGGGACAGAGACACAATTCCCCCCAAAACCAACTTGGCTCTCTCACAGCCTCGTTGGTACCTGGGCCTCACAGGTGAGGACTTTAATTTCCTGGATGAGGGCTTTATTTAGATAAACCAGACTGACTGGGATAAAGAAAAAACTGATTAGCACCATGCTAAGGGTAGAAACCCCATAAATGAGTAAAACACCCGAGTAAAACACCCCCTTTTGTGGCACCCACCATTAGTGCCATAAACATGGAAAACAAGGACAGCACTGGTCTGAGAGATGGTGGCAGCAAGAAAACCCTTTCCTCCCCCCACTTCAATTCCCCACTCGCCAGCCCTGGTATCTGAAGGCTTTATTTGTTCATCAGCATTTTCTATTTGCACTCAGAGGCTTTAATGAGACGCCCGTCCTGGGTTAAACAAAACTCCCAGGGGACGAGCCCATTAGTGGCTGGAAAGCAACAGGGAACTGTCTCCCATGAAAAGCCGCTTCTTCCTGGCATGACTACAGTTTAAATGGGAAAGCAGGAGATTCCAGAGCAGTTCATCACTGCTAATTAGTGTTTTCTTTCTAGTTTGGTGGCTGCCCTGATGCTACAAACACTGCACTGCATCCTTTTCCTGCACTTCCCAGCAGCTGCCAGGGTTTGGGGCACCCCATGGCCACGGGCAGGTGCCTGGAGTGGGGCTGTGGGGCAAAGGAAAGGGGAAACTCTCCCAAAGAGCATTTTGGGGGGACTTCCACTGGCTGTGTGATTGCCAGTGGACAGGGACGGGTGTTGGGATGAGTGCTCCCACTGTGGGACACCTTCCCTTCCCCAACAGCAGCCAGCCCAGCTCCCTGCAGGTTCCCCCCACGCCTCCCTCACCCACAAAAGCAAACCTGACCCCACGGTGCCGGCTCTGCCTCGCCTGGGACGTGGCCAGTGATTCACTGCCGGTGCCCGAGTGTTGACTCTGGCAGGGGCGTTATCACGGGCAGCCCTGTGGGTATAAGAACAGCCTGCAGAGCCCAGCGAGGCCACTGAGCCGCCAGCATGAAGAGCCTCCTCCTCCTCCTCCTCCTCGCCGTGCTCTGCCTCTCCCTGGCCAGCGGCCTGAAAAGGTAAGGGGGTCCCCGAGCTGCCCCCCAGTTCCCCCAGGCTCTCGGAGGGGCTTTGCTCTTTGGGTGCTGCCAGAGCTGAGCTGCCCCTGGCACAGACGCCTTGGTTGCCAACACCAGTGTTGGCACCACACCGTGGTCTCTGGTTTCTCACATCACTCCTCGGGCTCCATCCCCCTGGGCAGACCCCAGGAGCAGTGGGATGAGATGGGGTCTGTAAACAAGGGCTTTGTGAGCATGAATTCCCCTTGGCCCTGCTCACCTCCCCCAGCCTGAAGGCCCTTTCCATCAGTCACGTTGAGCTCCTGCCTGTTCCATCACTGCCAGGACGTGCATCCTCCCCTGCCAGCTTTGCCCTGGATTTGCTGCCTCCTAAAACAGATCGAGTGCCCCCGTTTCGCCTCGGCAGGAAGGCTCTGCACTGGGGGACGTGGGGGGAAACACGCTCTGGACCTGCATCCCGGCTCTGCTGGGACCCTCAGGGTGGGCACGGGGGCTGCAGGACTCCAGCAGCACCCAGGGCCCTGTGTGAGTGACCAGGACCCTTCTCCCCCAGGGTGCCCCTGACGCGGCGCCGCTCCCTGCGGAAGCTGCTGCGGGAGCGTGGGCAGCTCTCCCACTTCTGGAGAGCCCACGGGCTGGACACGGCGCAGGACAGCGAGGACTGCGCTGCCTTCTCGGACACCAGCGAGCCCCTCATCAACTACCTGGATGTAAGCAGGGCACACGAGTCTGCCTGAGCAGTTCCCCAGTGCTTCCCAGAAATCCTGCGCCTGCAGCCGTGCCCGGCGTGCCAGGACTCGCTGCCCGCCCGTGCCCGCCTGGCCTTTTGTTCCCCGGAATGTGGCGATGAGGACAAGGCAGAGCATTCACGGCAGGCACTGCCAGCCCTCTCCCTCCCTGCTGCATTCTCCCCACCCTCTGGGAGACAAAAACTAACACGCTCATCAGAGCAAGTCCCACCACAAAGGACCCAGAGGTGCAGGGGCTTCCCCAGGCTCATCCCTTTCCCCAGCAGAGCCCCCGCAGCCCCTTCCACTCTCTGCATCCTGGTGATGAGGGTCTCCTCGGGGCCCAGCCTTCCCAGGAAGAGGATGGAGCCTGCACCCACCATCCTGCCTTTTGTTCTCACCTTCCCTTTGTTGCTCCTTAAATATTTGTCTCCTTTATTTCACCTGTCACGATGTGACCCTGATAGAACCCCCCCCTCCATGCCCTGTGGACACCCCAGCACAGGCTCCCCTTGGCCAGAGTTTGTTGGTATGCTGACAGCTCATGGTGGTCCGTGCTCCACTCTTTGCCAGATGGAGTATTTTGGGCAGATCTCCATCGGAACTCCCCCCCAGAACTTCACTGTGGTGTTCGACACGGGCTCCTCCAACCTCTGGGTTCCGTCCATCTACTGCGTCAGCAAAGCCTGTGGTGAGTGCAGCCTGACCAGTGAGGCCATGGGGTCACCAGCACACCCAGCCTGAGACCTTGGGGGACCCTCCCCACCCAGCTGAGCCCTGCAAGGCACACACAGATAACAGAAATGCGGGGGGCAGGCGGGCGAGCCCCAGTGGGTGTGTCTGCCCGGGAGTGGGTGGTGATCACACCACCAGGTGACACTGGCCATGTTCTTGTGGGAGCCTTTAAACAAACAGGGGAAGATGATAGCCCAGATTATGGCTTGTCAGCAAGGGCCAGGGTGGCAGGAGCAGGAGGGCACAGCTCTGGGCTGGCTGCCCGGGGGCTCGGTGGGTGACAAGCACTGGGCTTGTTCGGGCTGTCAGTGATGAGCCAGTCCTGCTGCCGTGGGACATGGAGCATCTCTGAGCAGCCCCAGGGCTGCCCCAGAGCCTGGGGGGAATTGGGGAATATAACTGGATACCACAGTGCCTGTGAGGCTGCTCCTGGCTGCAAACCAGGAATAGCAGTGCTTGCCTTTGGGACTCATAAAAACACCACACGAGCTAATCCCACTCCTCTAACAACCCTGCCACCTTTCAGTCAGATTGAAATGGCATAAGTTTTATCCCTCCTCAAAACTCCAGCATGACCCTTGGCAGCGTGCCCGTGACCAGGAGATTTGGTGACACCACCCTCCACCATCATTTGTCTCCGCTGGCCATGGTGGGGGCTCTGGCAGCAGTAGCCACGCAAAAAAAATAACATTTCCGCTGACAGATCCCATCTCCTTCCCCAGCTGGACACGCCAGATTCCAACCAACACAGTCCAGCACCTACCAGGTGATAGGGACCCCCTTCTCCATCCAGTATGGGACCGGCAGTCTGACGGGGCTCATCGGATCCGACCAAGTAGCCGTGAGTCACCTTTGGCCTCTCCTGCTCTGGACAACGTGCCCGGCACTTGCCCATGGACTCGGCACTCCCACGGAACCCCCTCCTCCCTGCAGGTCGAGGGGCTCTCCGTGAGCAACCAGCAGTTTGCAGAGAGCATCAGCGAGCCAGGAAAAGCCTTCCTGGATGCCGAGTTCGACGGGATCCTGGGGCTGGCTTACCCCTTGCTGGCTGTGGATGGGGTCACTCCGGTCTTTGACAACATGATGGCACAAAACCTGGTGGAGCTGCCCGTGTTCTCTGTCTACATGAGCAAGTACGGACACAGCCTTGCTCCTGGATGCTGCTTAGAGTCTGTCATTGCTTGGGGGAGCAGGAGGGGCTGCTAAAATATAGATATTTTCCTGAGATAGTGAAGGGGGTTTGGTGCCAGGCTGAGCATCAAAGACCTGTGGCCTTACAGGAATTGCATTTGTGGGAAGCAGGCAGGGGTCAATCTGCCCATTTAAAATGTTATTTGCAAAGTCAACAGGAAAAAATGCCTCATGGCTTTTCCTCCTCCCTCCAGGAACCCTGAATCCCCCCTAGGAGGAGAGCTGCTTTTTGGGGGTTTTGACACGTCCCGCTTCACAGGGACCCTGAACTGGGTGCCAGTGACCCAGCAAGGGTACTGGCAGATCCAGCTGGACAAGTGAGTGGTGCTGGACAGGGAGGGAAGGCTGGGCCGGGGTGGAGGAGCAGGACAAATCCCTCCTGGTCCTTCTCCCTCGCCTCTTCCAGCATCCAGGTGGGTGGGACAGTGGCTTTCTGCGCCAATGGCTGCCAGGCCATCGTGGACACCGGGACGTCGCTCATCGCAGGGCCCACCAAGGAGGTCAAACAGCTGCAAAACTACATTGGTGCTGTGCCAGTGGATGGAGAGGTGAGAGGCAGGGTGGGGACAGGAGGGGGCAAAGCTCTGGGCCCTCCACCCTGGCTGGAGTGACCCCCTGGCCGTGTTGCAGTATGCCGTGGAGTGCAGCAACCTCGAGGCGATGCCCGACGTGACCTTCACCATCAACGGGCTCCCCTACACGCTCAGCGCCCAGGCTTACACCCTCATGGTATGGCTGTGGCACCACCCCCCTGCCCTTCCCAGCAGCAGTTCCAGTGACAAAGGTGGCCCAGAGCCACCCTGGGAGCTGAGCCGTGTGTCCCAGTGGGTCACAAGCCCCACTGCCTCGTGCTCTGTCACCATTCCTGCGACGTTTCCACGGGCACGAGGCTCTCGGGCTCATTGCCAGCTCTGCCCTTCTCCTCCCCCAGGAGTACGGTGATGGTGTGGCCTTCTGCATCAGCGGCTTCCAGGGCAATGACATCCCCCCTCCAGCCGGACCCCTCTGGATTTTGGGCGATGTTTTTATCCGTCAGTTCTACTCCGTCTTTGACCGTGGCAACAACAGGGTGGGGTTGGCCCCGGCTGTCCCTTAGGCCTGGGACATCCTGTGGGGTAGGAGGGGAACAGAGCCACCAGGATGCTGCCCTCGGGCAGGCCAGGGGATGTCACTGCTGCATCAGTGTCTCCCCAGGGAGATGAAGACACCTGAAGAGCCCAGCAGAAGGTCAGTCCACGCCAGGATGCAATTTCACAGTGAACATAAAAACGTCTCGAGCAGCTCCGTGATCTGCTCTGCAGATTCGGCGTTTTTTTAAACATGAGCCAATAAAAGCTTTAATAAACCAAAATCTGCCCCGCTTGCATCATCAGGAGCCCAGCAGTGACCCTGTGGGTCTCATCTGGGTTGCACTGGGGTGTTAAATCCTCCTCCCCCAGATCCTGCCCTCCTCCCTCGGTGACCCATGGCACTGCCAGGGCTACGTGTTCAGCGTGGCTGGAGCTTCCCTGCTCTGGAGGGAGCCTTGGCAGTGCAGGACCCAGAAGGTCAACCCTGTGGTCCTTAGCTGGGGTTTCCACATGGGCAGAAAGAAGAGGATGCTTTGCCCAGGTAGAGGTGTCTGTGGGCATGCCTGGCTATCCCGTGGGTCTGAGGCCACAGCTGTGGGAGTGGGCAGGGCAGGGACTGAGGGAAGCACTGGGAATGCACACCTCAGTCAGCTGAGCTGCTGCTGGCAAACAAGAAAGGAACAAGGAGACTGGAAAGACCCTGGGGCTTTTCCTGTGCCCTAAAAACCGGTGATTTCCAGTGAATTTTGCTTTGATTCCCTGGAGGAACTTACAGAGACAACGTGGCTCAAAGAAAGAAAGGGCAAAGCATCTGCTGAGATCTGGGCTGGGCTGTGGGGTCTGTGGGGGGGCTGCTGGGCATTGGGGTCCAAGGAGTTGCTGCAGCACATGTGACTCACTGACAGCACAAGGGATGTGTGAGAGGGCACGAGCAGCTCATGCATGAGACACCCCAGGCACACACACATGGAGGGCAGCAAGAAAGGGAACCGTGGAAAAGGGTTATTTTTACCCAGGCCTTTGCTCCGTTTGCTGACACTGAAACAAGGCCCTGCAGCCCTGACTGACTCCAGGGTGACAGGGTGTCCATGGGCCAGACCAGGCTTCATGGCTGCTCCATCATTCCCAGACCAGAGCAGCCTTCAGGGTTGGGTCTGAGAGCGCTGGAATACTCAGAACTGGTTGTAAACTTGGCAGCTCTGCCTCGTGGTTTGCAATAAAAGAAGATATCTGCCTTACTCAGAAACACTGATTGTGCCACTGACCAGTGTGGGTTCTGTAACGTTTCCTGTGTTGACTTCACTGCTGCAGTCAAAGATAAGGTTCTGGGGCAGCTGGACAAAGGTCTCCTCTCCCTCTTCCACCTTAACTCTTAGCAGGCCAAGGTGCTGCTGGGCACCAGCCATGGGCAAGGGGGTAGCATCCAGCTCCCCCAGCCTGATGAGGGACCACCCAGTGTCCCCAAACACCAGCTGGCTGTGAGACATGACCCAGCCTGGACTTCACCAGGACTGCTCTGGTGCCATGTGCCCTTGGGATCCCAGAGCATTCTTGACAGGTTTTGAGGGGGATATTGCTCCAGAAAATACCAAGCATCCCAATAAGGAGTAACCCACTCCCTCTGCCCCCCCAGGGAGGCTGAACAGCTTAAGGAACAGTTTCATCACTCGGATGCCTTTTGCTTTCTTCCCTTTCCCTCACTCTCCCAGCCCCCTGAGCCTCACCACAGAGAACAGCCCGTGCTCTCCCTGGCCAATCCAGCCTTTCCTCTGTCTGTGGCAGCCCCCAGCCTGTGTTTCATGGTCTCCCAGCTGCGAGACCTTCCTCATAGTCACAGGGCACAAACCCCACGCCTTTTCCTCTGAATTGCTGACGTGGTGGAGCAGCCAGGACAGCACTGAAGCTGTCGCTGCAGGAGCTGCTGAGCACTCTTGGCCACCACCTCCTCCACACCACTGCCTTTATCCAGGGCAAATCTCACCCCAGGAGAATAGGAACTTTGAGAAAATCCTGCTTCTTGGGAATTCAAACACAAGCCAGAGCCGGCTCTGAGCCCGGGCTGGGCACCCTGATGGGCACAGCCCTCCTGCCCAAAAGCAGAAGTGGCTGAAGGCACCAGCTGTGGCGATGCAACCACAAACGCCATCTGCACCGGTGCAGAGAGACAGCGATCATCTGACTGGGTGAGCAACCCCTGTCCCACCAGGAACGAGGGCAGAAGTTGTTGAGGGGGAGGCTGAACAGTAAAGTCTCCCTGCAAGGACAAAGGTGAAGCAGCATGATGAAAATAGGCTGAAAACAGGGATTAGGAGAGACCTGCTGCAGGGAAACATCAGCCTTTTACCCATCACGGGTGAGAACTGGCTCAGGTTCTTCTGCCTCGTCCCAGCTCCTCCCAGTGCCTGCCCTCTGGGGGGAAAAACAGATTTTTCTGGCCAGACAGGTCCCAAAATTACACCTGGGGAGGGGGAGGGTTTGTCCTGCTGAGTGCAGCGATCCTGCCTGAGATCCCGCAAGGGATGTCTATAGTGGGAAAAAAAATTGACAAAAATGAGGGCAGCCAGTGGCAAAACAAAAAGGTGGTGATCTTGGAGGGACCCCATGCCTGGGTCCCTCTCAGGCCACCAGCAACCACTGGTTCAGGGTGAGGGAGCCAGGAGGGTTCACAAGGTGGGGGGACACCACTCTGCCACTGCAAACCCCAAATCCTGCAGAATGCTTGGCAAAGGCTCAGGACCTGCCCTTGCATGTTGGGAAGCACAGGTCTGCCTTTGCCGCCAGAGCCAAGCAGGTTTTCCCACTCCAAAAAACCGTGGGCAGCAGGCTGGAGCTCGCAGAAACAAGCACCATGTTGCTCCATAGTGGCAGCTGAGATCCTAAAATCCCACTTGCCAGCTGAACACTTTCCCCTCCAGGAGATGCCACCAGGTCTGGTTAGTGGGGTTTTCATCCTGGCACGGTCCCCTCCTGTTGGGGTGCTTGGATATCTGGCTGGCTGTGGATGCAGGGTGGGAGCCCCTGTGGAATGGGAGTTACAGGGATGCGGCACGGTGTGGAAACACTCCTGCTTCCCACCCTGCCCCTCTCCTGCCTGCAAAACGAGATGAAGACACAGAGACCTCCCAGCCCCCTCGAACGGATCCCATCCCCTCCTCACCTGCCACGGTCCCCCCACTGTCCCCAGCTCCCAAATCCGCTTATCCCACCCCGCACTGTCAGAGCTGCCTGAGCACAGTCCAGGATGGCTCCAGGGATGTCACCGAGAGCCCCCGCCTGGCTTTTGTTCCCAGCCCTCGACAGCCCCCTCAGCAGGAAGGCAGATAAGGGGTCCCGCGGAGGTGGGTGAAAGGTACCGGGGGATTCCGAGCAAGAGCAGAGGCCAAAAGTCAGTCCCAAACTCCAGCGGACGAGGAGAACCTTGTTCTCCTTGCCCTGCCGGACCCCCAGCCGGGCAGAGCCCCGGAGCAGAGGGGAACTCCGCTGCCATCCCAGCGCCCGCCCGCGGCTCCTCCGCCAGCCCCGGCAGGATCTCGGCCCCTTTCTGCTGATGTCACGGAGCGGGGCCCCGCAGACGCCTTCTTTCCTGGATCCTCCTCTCTCGCCTCTCCCCTCCCTGGGCCGCCGGCTGGAGCGGAGCCCAGAGCCTCGGCTGCCCGGCCGACGGATGCCCCGGCAGGTGAGTGCACTGCCCTCCTGCCCCTCTGGCCCCCGGGATGCAGCTGAGACTCCCCCCAGAGAAGGGAAAAAAAAAGTCTGGAAAACTCCATTTTGAGTTTAAAACTATCTGGCTTCCCAGAAAGCTGGCAAAAGGACTGGAGAGCCTGTGCGTGCTGAGACACGAGGCTCTGCCTGTGCCCAGGATGCTGCCCGCGGCCGCGTTGGGATGGCAGAGGGGTGCAGGGGGGCTTGGACCCCACAGCTGAGACCCGCCCTGGCAGGGGGGGTGTCCCAAGGCGGAATGGCGAAGGGCTGGCCAACGCATCGGGGAAAAATGCAGGGAAGAGGCTGCCAGTGTTTCCATCTGTGCCTTGGCCGGCGCGGGGCCGGGCGGTGCCGTGAGGATGGGGCTGCTGGGAGTGCCGGAGGATGCTCGTCCCGCCTGGGAAGGGGGTTTGCTGGAGGTGCTCAGGGCTCCCGGCCAGGCACAGAGCATGTGGGGACACCAGGACGTGCTGGGATGCAGCCCGAGGGGAGCATCTCAAGGTGCTCCTGGGCTGGGATGCTCCGTGGGCTGTGCTTGGGGTCTTCTTTAACAAATGTAATTTCCCGCAGGATCCCCAGTGCGCACTAGGTGTGTGTGCCAGGTTTAGGGGGAGGGATTGTGCTGGAGAAGGAGTGGGAGAGGCAGGGAAGTTGCTCCCAGCAGGTTTGAATGGAGATGAACTGGCGTGTCTGGACGAGCAGCGGCACCTCGGGAGCCCGTCATGGGCAGTGACGTGGGCTGGACTCGTTGTAGGGGTTTCTGTGGCTGGGACACAAGTGCAGAGGGGGGGTGGCACAGCACAAGTATGGCATGGACACAGTGCTGGAAGGCATGGATGTGGTGCTGGCATGGCATGGACACAGTGCTGGCACAGGGCAGGCATGGTGATGTCCATGGTCCCGGGACAGATGGATGGGAGCATGGAGAGGCCACGGGGAGCAGTGGCTGATCCCACACCTCACCAGGAGCCAAGTCCCATCCCCAGAGCTGGCTGACTCCCTCTTGTCCTGCAGGGCCTGTCCATGGATGCCAGCAAGAAGGTGGATCTGAAGATAATCATCATCGGAGCTCTGGGGTAAGGAGCAGTGCCGGTGAGGGAGGGAAGCCCTCCATGTGGGCTGGGTTATGCAGCCCCTGCCCCTGCTGTGAGTGACCCCCTGAGCAGTGCAAAGCATCACCAGTGTCCCTTTCCCCTCTGCCAGCGTGGGCAAAACCTCCCTCCTGCACCAGTACGTGCACAAGACGTTTTACGAGGATTATCGCACCACGCTGGGCGCCAGCATCCTCACCAAGGTCCTGGCCGTGGACAACACCCCTCTGAAGCTGCAGGTGAGCAGAGCTGGCACTGCCTGGGGTGCCCACCCTGATCCCACATGTGTCCCACTGTCCCCAAACTCCTATCTGTGTCACGAGGTGAAGGCCTGGATTTGCAGCATCCATGAACTCCAGTGGAATCCCACAGGAGATTTGGGAGCTCAGCACTCCCCAAAGCTGGTGCCCTGAGCTTAACAGAGCACAGGGCTGCAAACACCCACCCTGCTCGTGCCATGTGTGTGTAGCTGTGCCCTTCTCTGCCCTAGATCTGGGACACAGGGGGACAGGAGCGATTCCGGTCCATGGTGTCGACGTTTTACAAGGGCTCGGACGGCTGCATGCTGGCCTTCGACGTGACTGACAGGGAGTCCTTCGAGGCCCTGGACAACTGGAGAGATGACTTTCTGGAGAAGGTCATTCCAAGGGAGCAGGATTTCCCCATGGTCGTGCTGGGGAACAAAATAGACCTCTGTGATCGGCAGGTGAGGGTGGAGGAGGGTGGAGTCGGTTAATGGACGGACTGGATGATCTTAAAGTCTTTTCCAACCTAAATGATTCCATGATTGGGATGCCTTAGTGTCCATTAGGCTTATCAGCACTGATCCTTCACCTGCAGAGCCTGCCTTCTCCCTTTTGCTCATGTGAAAAACAGGACCCCAGGCAAGGAGCTGCCACCTCCCCCTTGCCTCTTGCAGGGGATAAGCAGCATCCCTCTACTGCCCTTTGACAGAGACTGTCCCACTGAAGGCAGCAGGAATGGCAATATCAGGCAGCTATTCCAGCTCTCTAGCAGCCACAGGCATCCCTGTGAGGCAACCCCATCCTCCCTTCCCACAGGTACCCAAGGAAACCGCCTCAGCCTGGTGCAAGGAGAAGGACATCCCTTATTTTGAAGTCAGTGCCAAGAACAACATCAACGTGGCAGAGGCTTTCGAGACCCTGGCGAAGCAGGCGCTAACGACGGTGAGCATCCTCCTGCTCCAAGCCTGTGCTGGAGGCAGGAATTCGGGTGGGGAGCTGGATTCAGCCTGGGCTGGTCTGACAGACCCCCCCCCCAGCCCACCCTCTGGTGTGGAACAGCTCCTGCTGTAACGAGTAGGAGAGCCCAGGGAGTGAGAAATGTTTGATTTCTTAAAATAGATCCTAAACCGGTTAGAAAGGAGCAAGAATTGTCTCCCTTAGCCCGTGGTGACAGGAACGGGGCGTGTGGCACCCACAGCGCGCCAGCACTGTCCTCTAGCGGCCATCTCACGGGGACACTCGTGTCCCCACGCCCTGCACAAGGCAGCTTCTCCCCGGATTTTGCCTTAAATCCCAAATCAGGATTGAACCTCGGTCCGCTCAGGCTGGCTCTGAGCTGACTCCACTCATCCTTTCCCTTCTCCGTTTTTTTCCAGTACAAAGGGATTTTTGAGAGTTATTTAACTGACTCCATCAAACTCACTCCCTATGACAAGCCCAAGAAGAGCTGCTGCTGACCCCGGGCACTCCCCACATTGGACCCCACGATGCCCACGGCTGGAGCCTCTTTCAGGGGTTTGCCCCCTGTGCCCATCCCAGGACTGTCCAAGCCAGGGCACAGAAGGACCAGCACTGGACACAGCGGGGCCAGCTCACTGTGCACCCCAGGACTTGCTGCTCCCCACGGCTCCAGAGCTGCTCTCCTGAACCAGCAACTCCCAAATTGCTGCTGTGTCACAGCGGCCCCATCCCCCTGGATCTGCTGCCATCTGGCACCCGAGCAGGCAATGCCCCTGTGGTGACAGTGCCAGGGCCCCTGTGGTGACAGTGCCAGGGCCCCTGTGGTGACAGTGCCAGGGCCCCTGTGGTGACGGTGCCAGTGCTCCTGATGCCTTTCCAGAGACCACGACCTTGTCCCCAGAGCTGTCCCTTCCCAGTGCATGGGTTGGTGGCCCCACGGCTCTCACGGTGCTCACGGGGGGGACATGTGGGGCTGGTGGCCTTAACACAGGGCTGAGAGCAGCTGGGTCCCCTCCTGGCATCAGCCACGGTGGAGGCAACTGTTCCGTGCCTCGTGCCTCGGTCTCCCCTGCCCTCAAGCACATGGTCCATCAAACACCTTCCACTCCCACCCCACCCAGGGAGGATCCTCAGAAAAGCACTTTGTCAGGGATTCTTTTTATATATATATATATATATATAATTCTAAAAAAAAGGAAATTAAATATTTCATTTTTATTTACGTGTTATAAAATTCTCCTGTGGTCACGCAGCAGGAGGACGGGGTGGGGGCTGTGGACTCCTGTGCTCCAGACTTTCCTCCCTGAGCCTGTGCCAGCTTCTCACTGCTGGGGGGATGCATTCTGGGGCTGGATTATTTCTTTTTTTTCCCATTGCAAATTTAGGGTCAAGGGGGAGAGGAGACATCTGAAGCATCGTGCGAAGTGGGTGTGTAGTGGTGGCACGAGGCCTGGCTGGGGTGGCTGTCGGCAGAGGGAGCCTGCTGGGAGCAGAGCCAGGCTCCTGTTTCCCTTCCTGCATCCATCCCACTGCGGATGGGGCACCTTGGAGGAGCTCTGTGGAGGCACAGGCTGGGGCTGGCCAGGGATGTGGCCGTGGACAACCCGTGCCACCTTCCCTGCAGCCCTGGGAGCCACATCCCTGGGGCTGCAGCATCCCAGTTGCTGGGCTGGATGGACTCAGGTGGATCCCAAGCCGGGCACTCTGCCTGTTAGGTCACCAAAGGACCCCCTGCCCTCCTACCACCCTCTTCCAGCCCCATCCATGCTGTCCACAGTGGTCCCACAGAGCTTCCCAGCGGCACAGGGGCTCACCCAGACCTTCCCACGAGCAGCAGCTTCCTCACTGGCTGGGAACAGCCCCCATGGGTGGCAGGGGCATGGCACAGGGCTGGCAGTGTGTGCAGGGAGGGTGGAAGCTGAGGGAGGGCTCAGCATGGGGGTGTGGGGGGCTGCAGAGCTGGAATCAGACTGCCCGTCTCCGGCACGTAGAGACCTTCCCGCCCTCCTCCTTACGCAACACTCAGCCTGTTTATTTGGGCACCAGGCCGGGGAGAGGATTTGTCCCTTAATATTAGGAGGAGAGGGGCATTAACCACTTCACTCCCGAGCTCTGCTGGCCCTCTCCCCGCTCTGTGCCTGCCCAGAGCCCTCCCCAGGCCCAGCACCACACGCCCCATCCTGGCACAGCTCCGGGCTGAGCATCAGCCAGTGCCTGGGCCAGGGCTGTTTGGACAACACGGCCGTTCGTGTCAATAGCCACGTTGTTTCTAATCACACCCTTTCCCCAGAAGCTCTCAGTGCTGGCAAACAAAAACCTGACCTGTTTTAGCCCAGCAAGCAGCAATTTGGACGCCCAGAGCTGAGCAGGTCACACAGACTCACTGGGTGTAGTGGGTGCTCCCTCGGCCGGGGCTGAGCACCACTGGCACGAGCCCAGGGCTGCTGTGAGTGCTGGAGCCCAGGATTGACAGGAGCTGGAGCCAGGGGGGAGCTGCAGGCTTGGCTTGGGGTGCAGCTGACAACTGGGCTGCCCTGGGGAGGGATGGCCAGGAGCACCCAGTTTTGCTGGGGACACATCCAGGCACAGCTCGCTGCAGGGCCCTTATTCAGCTTCTGAGGTGCTGGGCTTGAGCTGTGCATCCACAGAACATCATTCCAGACACAGGAGCTAAGACTGAAGGATATTACAACCTTGGGAGCTGGCAGGATCTCCAGTGGCATCACCACCCCTGCAGAGATCCTGGCTAACACACCTTGCAGGGGTCCAGCACCATGACGGAGCTGACCGCAGCCATCCAGCCTCTCTCCTCCCTCCATCCCTCCTGGATAGGAGCACTGGCATGGCCCTGGTAGCGCTGGGACAGCCAGGAAGGCCAGGAGACCGAGCAGGGTGGCACAGTGCCAGGCAGGATGCTGGCAGGGGCAGCCAGAGGTGCTAAGCTGGTAACACTATCCCGCGGTCGAAACTTGATAAAGGACGGGGGGAGGTTTGTAACACGTGGGATTAACAAGGTCAGCTCAAGATTTTCTCAGGGTGAAAATCAAAGGGAAAAATATTTACCTTGTGTGACTCAGTGAGTTCCTGTGCAGCCAGCAGTGCCTGAGGAGAGCCCAGAGAGGAACCAAACCTGAGCCTGAGCCCTGCACTGCTGCCTGTACAGGTTTTCATTCACTCACCCAAATTACTTAAATCAATTAAAGAAGCCCAGACTGAAGATGCTGAGCACAGAATAGAGACCATCCCAACCCTGCTCTCAGTACTTGCAGAATTAGCACCCGACACTCACCCCAAATCCCTGACTCCCAGCTGCAGTTTGCTGCTGAGGTTTAATTACCCCTGAGAGCTCTTCACCCTCTGCCATCCCACGTGCTCTAAAAGCACGGCATGTTCTCCGTGGTGTTACCTGGTGTAGCCAGCCCGGCTGAGCCCTGACAGCTTCCAGGGGTGGGAGCCTGGTTGGAGTGGGTGGATTTGCATCATAAATGCCCTGTGCGGGGCTGACAGGCAGCGGCTCCTCTGCTGCTCCTGCCTGAGGCACATCCCAACCTTCCAGCGACAACGGGCAGCAGTGGCAAAGAATCGTGGAATCAATAATTCGGCTTGGAAAAGCCCTCCAAGACCATCAAGTCCAAGCCCACCACTAAGACACATCCCTAAGCGTCCATCCCCCCCAGCCTGTGGCAATTGGCACTGGGTGGGATTAAATTCTTTTATTGAACATGTGAGAACCAAAACAGAGCTGCAAAGCAAATCTTTACAAATCAAGTTTTCCTGTTGGGAAGCAGAAACCACATCAACCCGATCTGGGATTGACTGAGAGTAACGCGGTGGCTTCAGCCACTTCAAAGCACACCTGATAAAAAACCCCAGGGGTTCAAAGTTCCAGGTGGCCTTTCAAAAGCTTCAGACATGAAAAATACAATCATGGCATCATGCAAAGCCTTATCTGTGTCCTCTGGTGCCACCGGGCAGCGGGTGAGTAAACACGTTTGTAGGTCAGCAGAGGTTTGTGCAGCCTCCCCGGGCCGTGGTGGCAGCTCCTGGTCCCTCTCACCTGTCAGGAAGGGCTCGGTGTGGTGGCCTGGCTGGAAGGCACACTGGCACCTCTTTCCACGAGTGCTCCTGATGCAGTTAATTACCTGAATGACTCCTCTCTGCTTCTCCTTCACGCCCCTCACAGGGGAGGTGTTGTTAGGGTGTCCCAGCTGCAGTGACCACCCATGTGTGGGGTTGTGTGGGGCCACAGGTCATGTGGGGCCACAGAGCCCTGCCTGTCCCCAGGGGCTGGAGCAGCGGGGCCGGGGGGACACGGCAGGACTGCGAGGAAGCACGTAGAGGGGATTAGGGGCTGTGGGCAGCCCTGCAGTCAGCTGAGGTCCCTGCTGAAGTCAGCAGGCAGCCTGAGCCTCGGGCTGTCCCTCCTGCACGGGGCAGCAGCAGAGAGCAGCCCACGGGGATGGGCAGGGTGGCTCCAGCCAGCCCGGCACAGGGAGGCACTGCTGTCCCACTCGGGCAGCCTCCTGCTCCGAGGGTTTTCTGAAGTCCATGAGCATTTAGCAAAGCCCTGCAGAGATGCCCAGTGCTGCAGAGAGGATCCCATGTACAGGACAGACCAACAAGCAGGAATAGCAGCAGCAGAAGCATCCAGAGAAATCCGTGAAGGACTGATTTCACCAGGGTGGGACTGCTCCCTGTCACCAAGGCAGGACAGGGGTGCTCACACGGAGTGGATGTGCCCCTTGGCACAGGGTTGGACGTCACCTTCACCAGGGAGTTTGGGTGATATGTGCACCTGGAGATCAGGAGCAGCGTCAGGCTCCTGTGATGGGCACCTCTCTGCCCCCACATTCCACAGATTTTGGGTCCACACTCTGTCCTGCATGAACAAGCAGCTCCTCAGAGCACAAACAGACATGAACAATGGTGATCTGCAGCTTTTTGGGTCAACCCACTGGCTCTGAGCAAAGGGAGAATGTAGACTTGCTTCCTCCTGATGCCCTGGCTGAGCACCCCATGGTCTGCATGAGGCACCCCTGGGGATTGACTGGGAGAATCCAGGGCACACATGGACCAGCAGAGCCTCCCTCCAGCCCTGGATGAGGCTCAGAGCAGGGAACACAACTCCTGCCAGATTCCACTCGGGCGTTTCATCCCTCGGGCCCAAAATGGCTTATTTAGTTTGAAATGCCCATTGACCCACCGACCCTTTGGAGGCAGGCTGGCACCTGAGCTGGCTCCTGGCCTCGTGCCACCCGCACCCAGCCACGGCTGCAGCACCACAACACCCTGCCTGAAACTTCTGAGAAAGGCAAAGCCGGCTCTTCCATCTGAAATGAGGCTCCTGATCTCTCTCCAGGGGCGACAGGACCTCCACCTCACGTCAAACCCCTCAGCACTTCTGCAGGTATCTACCTTAGAGCCCAGAACAATGGGATGGTTCATTTCACAGCTTATCTCCCATCGCTGGGGTCGGAGCATTTGGACCTTAATGAGTTTGGGCCTTAATGAGTTGCCCGAGGCCACAGCAGCAGCAGCAGGGACTGTGATGGGACCACGTTCACTTTCCCCCCCAGGCCCCCCTGCTCCAACTTGCACGAAACGCTGGTGGAAAGGAGGGAGAAGCCCAAACTCCTCCACACACCTTCTCACTTTTTTTTAAAGATTCCTGTCTTTTTTTTTTTTTTTAATTGGAAACCCCCCCCTTTACTAGAAGCCAGTCGTTTGAGTGAAAAAGCCTCATTTTGGTCGACTCTCCTAATTCAGAGTGGGCAGAAAGCCTTGAGGGGTGGGGGGAGGCAGCTCCCAGAGCCAGCCCCCAGCCTGGATTCCAGGAGAGCGGGATATTCCACATGGCAGCCCATGGGCTGGGGCCCCCCAAGGCTGCGGGGCTGCTCCAAGGCCAGGAATTTTTGATGGACTGCGTGTTCTGGGACTTCTCTCAACCAGCCCAAGGAGCTGCTGAGCACTGCCTGTGTTCCTGGGCCTTGGGCAGACCTTGCTGGGCACTGGTGTGTTCCCCTGGAGGAGGCAGATATCTTCCACCTATTTTACAAATAAGATAACAGCCCTTGCTCAAGGTGACTGGAGCTGGCACAAGGGCTGTCCAGGGAGCCCAGCTGAGGACAAGCAGCCTGGTGCTGCTCCATGATGCACTCCAGGGGCTGCTCCTTTGCTGGGCAGGGTCTTCTCATGGGTGATGATTGATCTGGAGGCCCTTGCTGTGCTCCAGACAGAGATCTGAGTTGGTGGGGTCGGCTCTAACCAAGAGAACATGCTCTACTCCCCAAGCCAGGATGTCTTAACGCTGCAAAGCCTTCAATTTGGGGGTGTGCCCATGCCAGCCCTGCTGCCATGGCCCAGGGCTCTCCCATGAGGAGATCTCCCTCTCCAGCACTGCTGTGCCAGGGCTTGTTCAACACACACATGCAGGTGACACAGTCTCAGCAGGAGGCTGGCCCTTCCCGTGCCTCTGGAGATATTCCCACAGGGCTAATGCAGGCTGTAAAGGCCCTGAGCAGATGTGACAGGACAATTCCCCCCCCAGCAGATACCCACAAATCTTCAGAGCCTCTCCCCAGCCCTGAGTTCACACCAAGAACTGACCGGCACGGAACGTCCACGTCCTCGTGTCGCTGCCGAGCCACAGGGGCAGCTTTGAACCTCCCGATGCCTTTCTGCATTCCAGCCTTTATTTTGGTGCTGTAAATAATCCTGCTGTCTCCCTCCAGGACATTGTGTTCCTCATTCCTCCCCGGATAAAGCCGGTGACCCCTGTGCCAGCTGCGGAGCCCCAGCGCGTGTCCCCGCGGGGAAAGGGGGAAGTGGGAACGCCGGCGGTTCCCTTTCAGGTGGGAGCTGTGTCTCCATGGCCTGGCACCCCTGGAGCCAGTGGTTTGGCCACCTCTGCCAGCGGGAGGGTGGCATCCAGCCCAGGCCAAGCACCTGCATTCCTGGGCAAGGAGGAAACGGTGATAACCGGCCTTGGGAATCTCACCGGCCCAGCCAGGCTGTGCGTGGGGTGACACGCTGTGCCCGTGGGGACACTGTGGCTGCCTGGTGGGTGCCAAGCCCTGGCCACCCTCTGCTCGCAGCTGGCAGGCCAGAGCATCCCCATGGCACTGGGCATGTCCAATACCCTGCTCCAGGAATGGCCATCCCGTTCCTGCAGGATTTTGGCAGCCCAGATCTCTGCTTTCCCGTCTGGCCGAGGCACATCACTGATCTCAAGGGCTCCTGAAGGGACAGGCAGACAAGGTAGGGACACAGGACACTCCAGCTGACTGCAGCTGTCCCCTGGGCAGGTGTCACAGCATGAGTGACACATCAGCCATGTGGAGAAATCCCCCAGCCCCTCTCAGTGTCTTCAGAACCTCCCAGATCAGCCTGGAAAAACCAAATTCTCTCCATGAAAGGGAGAAGGCTGCCCCCGCTCCATCTGCATCATCTCCGTCCCAGACTCCAGCTCTGACCTGTGCCTGCACAAGCCTTTTCCTTGGCAAAACCACCCAAAAGCAAGGAGCAGCTCTGGCTGCAGGTCAGAAGGAGGGAGAGAGGGAGGAAGGCTCCCAGCAGGTCCCACCATCAGCAGAGCTCCCAGGAATGAGCCCATTCCACCCCGGGGCATGTGCTGCCTTTCCCTGCTGACAGTAACCTCAGGGCTCCGCTGAGTTATTGCCACTGAATTATTGCCCTCATTAAGTGCCATATATCTGCTAATATTAATCACCTGCAAACAAATCCACACATTCCAGCCCATGGAATGCTGCTATCGGCCCAGCAGATTAACAGCTCAGCAGTCTGTGCACCCCAGGCTCCACGGATGACTTGTGGAAGTTCCTGGGGATGTCTTTCCATGTCCAGGTGCTTCCCAGCTTCTCTGACACCCCAGTGCTCCCCAGACACTCATCCATGACCTGCACATCCCCCTGGCTGCTCTGTTGGTGGACACACCCTTGGGCCACACGTGGTGAGTTTGGCCAAAGCAGAAGGAGGCAGAATCAAAGTTATATTTATAGTTACTGCAAATGGAATTTGCCCAGGACTGCTCCTCCTGTGCAAGAAATGACCAAGGCCCATCAGTGGCTGCACAGGGCTGGGCTCTCCATGGGGCAAGACCTTGCTGTAGCCTGATCACACCCACCAGGACTTTGGAATAGCAGCTCTTCCCACAGGGAGCAGGAGCCAGCGGCGAGTCTGTCTGTCCCCTCCTGGATTTAGAGGGGACAAAGCCTGAAGGTCTCAGGTAAGTCATTCCCTGTGGGCAAATATTAAACATTATAGCTAATTAAGCCTGGACATTAATTAGCATCATCCAGGCAGTTTAGCATCACCACTGAAGCAGAGGTGCTGTTTCCCCTCTTTCCACGGTTCCCTTTGGCAGAATCCCCGTGCCTGGGGCTGTGGGTGCTCCAAATTCCCCTGGATTTGCCCCCTGACAGGGACCACCGTGACCCCTGGTGGGCTGGTCCCATTGCCATGCCAGGCATTTCCGTTTCAAAGGGCTCCACACGTATCAGGCTGCCCTTTAAAAAAAGAAACCACTCGATAGGAGTTATTAATGATATTTACAGGATCGTAACCGCTTGGCAATTATTACCTCTGTCTGTCAGACGGCAATGAATCAGCCCCCGTCCCTCTGGCACCCTCTGGCAGGGTGTTCCTTTGGCAGGCTCTGGACACACTGATTGATCTGGGTAAGATGAGGTTTCTTGGCAGTAAATGCTGACGCCTCGAGCGTGCACAAGGTACCAGAGATTTTTCCTGTGACAGCCTCTGGGAGCGAGCAAAGGCCACAGAGTGTGTTTCCCTGCCCTGCCTTCTCTCACCCTGCTCCCTTTTCCCATCGTTTTCCATCACACACAGCCCACAAATCCTCAGAGGCAGCAGCACATCCCAGGGAGGGCAGCAGAGCCATCCCCACAAACACCTCATGCCAAGCTGTCCTTGGGGACAACGGGAAACAACGACAGATCAATTTTTCTACAGCAAACAACCCCCTGCAGCTTCTTTCTGGTGGCCAATTCCCAGTCCAACTCATCACCTGTGGCATCACCTGTGGCAGTTCCAGGCCTCCTGCACTCTCAAATTCCTCTGGGAGGAGATGAGAGGAAACCAGGAGCCTGGACCCAGCTTGGCACAGTGGTGCTACCATGGGTTGGGGACAGCTGGGGACGAGCCTTGTCCCTTAGTCTGGGCTGGCTGCTCCCTGAGAGGGAAAACATCACAGGAGTGCCTTATCCAGTCTGAAATTCTGCCTCTTCCGAGACACCTGCAGCTTCCCAAGCCAGGAGATCAACCAGGACCTCCGGGGGTGGCTCCCAGCCCGGCACCTCCCCTCTGCATCCCTGTCCACTGCCAGGGGCACCTGAAGAACTTGTCAAACCCTGCTGCAGAGGAGCACGTGGCGAGGTGTGGCTGCTGCCTGGGGACGGTGCCTGCCAGGCTGATGACAGATAGCCCAGCCTGATCCTCACCGGCACATCCACCGAGGGCTTCCCCACGCAGGGAACGCAGCCCACGCCCTCTCTCCTGGGCAGGCAAGCAGGGGCTTTGCTTCCCTTTCCCACTCCTCTCATCCCTTTGAACCTGGAAATAAGAAAGGCACCGCTTTCCCCTGCCAATCCCATCTTCAAAGCCCGAGCAGCGGGGTCTGGCGCTGGCACAAAGCGCGCCATTGTCCGTCCCGGAGGCGGAGAGTCAGCCAGGGCTCAAAGGACAGGGAGACGCTGCCCACCAGGCCCAACAAAAGCATCTTCTGCTGCCCCAGGTCCATGGCAGGTGAGGGAGGGGCCTGGGGTGACAGTGAATATGGGCTATTGTCACCCAGAGCATAGAGGGACCTGCAGAGGTGATCAAACAGCCCAGGCCAGAGCAGGGAAGGGTGGGGTGAGGGGGGGCATCCAAAAAGCTCTTCTGCCTCTTCAGATCTCCCCTTATCTCCCCGGGCTATCTCCTGGGCTTAGCCCGGGTGTACAAGCTTGCAATTACCTCCTCAAGCCAATCAGGCGCCGAGCACAGCCCTCGGTCCCCTTGACTGAGGTGATTTATAAATGACTCACTGGCTTCTTTGAGCACAGACCTCTGCACACCTCCTTGGGAGCACCTCTCCTGCCACATCTGCAGCTCCCCCCGCCAGGATCGCCCGCCGAGGCGCAGGTAACCCCCTCCAACAATCGGGCTCTTTGTCTGGGTGGGCGTGGGGGATTTACACTCCGGGTTGCACAGCCACTGGGTGTGAGTTGTAGTATTTGGAGAACTGGTACTTTCTTTTTTTTTTTTTTTATTTTCCGCCCCCCTCCTTCTCTTTTCCTCCCTCCTTTCCCGCAAAGGGGATTTACGGCGGGCAGATTTACTCAGGAATTAGCAACGCCAGTGATCCAACAGCTTGATTTATGGGGAGAGGCTGGAAGAGCCAACTATGTGAATTAATTATTGCTAGAATAAATCCTGCCATCTTACCCTGTCTGGTTCCTGCTGAGATCTGTGGAAGGGATTTGCCCGGTATAGGAGAGGCAACACTGATGAGAGACCCTTGTTTTCTGGATCCTTGTTATGATCAGAACTGTCAGTAGAGTGGTCCCTGCCCTAAGGATGTCGGAGCCCAGAAGAGATGTTGCACATCCAGGCATAGTGGGAAGGGATGTGGAGCCCAGAGCCCACAGGCAATGGTTGAGGAGCACTTGTTGTGTACAGGAATCTAACCTAGGAAAGGGGTCTTGGCTGCAGAGGGGATGCTGGAGCATTGGAGGCCTGGCTGTGGGCATACAATCAGGTCAGGAGGGAATTTTAAAGCTGGAAATGAGAAGTGTTCCCTCACTGAGACCTGTCAGACTGAGTGCAGGGTCTCCAGCTCCTCTCAGAGCCATCTCATGGGATGTTTAGGTCCAGTTTGGAAGGGTCTTTCATATACAAGCAAGAGGAAATATCCCCTCAGGATTGGTCCACTGTGGAAATTCACCCAACTGGGATGCTTTCTGCTCTGCCCTGATAAAATTTGTCCACACCTTATTTGTAAGCAGGCTGAAACCTGGAGCTGGGGACCTGTCCTTCTTTTCCTTGAAGATAAGTCCTTGGAGTGACATTTGTGGCTGGTCACCCAGTATTTCTGCCCCAGGTCAGATTATCCCAGTAGAGAAATGCTGTCCCATCCTCTGCCTCTGGGGCAGGATGGAAGGGGTGACCCCAGAGGTGTTTTTCCTTCTCCAGGAGCGAATCCACAGGGGCAGGAGCAGGTTCAGGAGTGAGCTCTCAGCAGGCATCCTGGATCAATGTTTGCAGGCACTGCAAGAATGCTGCAGTCTGCAAACTTTTTAATTCCCTTGGATTTGCATTGCCCACCTGCTCTTCAAAGGCAGAGGGCAAGGTCTGTGTCAGAGGCACGTGGAGAGCAGAGACTGCGGCACTGAGGGACAACAAAGTCTCACTTCTCCCTTTAAATGCCCTTTCTAACCTTCTCTCCCCATTCCAACTGGCTGTGGGATCGGGAAGGGGATGGGAAGGATGGACACACCACTTCCCAGGGGACAGGCTGGGATGCTGTTGGGATCAGGCACTGCTCTCTGCCTGGCAGCCTGATCCCAGCACTGCTCTGCCACACTCAGCAAGGTGACACCCTGGGCAGGGCAGGGAAGCTGGTGGCTTTGGGAGGACTGTGATGGGGTGTATTGACACCCCAAACTGCAGCCCCCCAGGCCGTGTGCCCGCTGCCTCACCCCTACCCAGCCCCTCCTCGGATGCAGCCACCAAAGTCACAAGAGAGTTGGGGTGGGGTTGGGAGCAAGAGGGTTAATTAAACAAATCACAGAAAGCAGGCCCAATCTGGGCTCTGTCACCCCGGTGCCAGTCCAGGGCAAACCCCCCGTGCCCACAGCATTTGCTCCCCCACCACCCCATTCCCAAGCACAGCAGCCGAGCTGCTGGATGCAAACATTTTTCTTAATAAAACACCCTTCGAGCCAAACACTTTGGCTTCACCTTCAGTAGCTGGCAGATGCCTGCAGATTTTTATTATTCTGGTTACCAAGCACAGAGCTAGTTTGGTTAGAAACTCGTGTGAAGTGGTACATCAAACATTGGCACCGGCCCAGAGCCGGCAGCACAAGAGCACAGCTCCTGCCCGGTGCCTGCGCTGGGCTGGGTCACTCACAACAAGAAAAGGGCCATCTGCCTTATGGAAATCACCTATTTAACACTCCAAATATTTAATCTAAACAGAAGGAGAACAGTGATTTAATGCCTGGCTGCTCTGTGGCGAAAGTGCAGGAATGGGGATGGCAGATCCCAAGGGGGACGTTACGGCCAGCGTGCAGCGGGATGGGAGGTGGGAGCTGGAGGGAAGCAGGGATGTCTCCTCCCAGCCCTCCTCGAGGTGTGTCAGGGCCCATTAGCACCTCCTGGCACCCCTCTCCCTCCTTCACCCTCTCCCTCTCCCTCTGGCTTCTATTCCACCAGCCATCGTGATGGTTCCTCGTGGAAAATTGACTGAAACAGTGAAGTTTCGACTGAACTTTATGGATTCTGGCATTTTGCCTTTTCTGAGGTTGAAAGCTGGTTTGGGGGTAGGATATTTTTCATAACTGATTTATATGCTCTCCTAGCATCAGCCTTTTCTGTTTCCAACAGTCAAGAGGTTAAGAAAAGGTTAAAGCCCAGGGATAAATGTGTGTGCCCAGTGCGTGGCATCAGCCCCCTGAATACAACCACTGCTTCCCTGCTTCTGCCTCTTCCCCCTCCCCAGATTACTAGGAAAGGGGTTTTTACCAATACCCCTGTGCCAGAAATGTGGGGCCATGGATCTGGCTCTACCACTTCAAGGTGTTTTGTTCCTGAATGAGTTCATTTGTAGATGAAGGCTGTGGCCACCCAGAGCCAAAGGTGAAACAAACCCAAATGAATCAAAGTGGCCCCAGTGAAGACTTTAACCTGGATGAACGTGCCAAGGGTCCCTTGGTGATGAGTTCCTGGTGTGATCCATCAGCTGGACTCAGTCCTGGCATGTTCCTGATGCCAGGAGGTCGGAGGGAGTGAACAACCTGGGAGTGCAGGGGCGGATCCTCCGGGCTGATCGGCGCCCGATTGCGGAGGTGAATTATACAACATCCTTCTGAAACACCTGAACTGAGTGACTGACTGGCAGCAGAAACCTCCTTTTCCTGCTGCCTGGGTGCTTTGCAAACCCAGCTGGACACGAGAGGCCTGAAAGGGAGAGGGAAGGGGCCGTGTGGCAGGAGGGTGAGGGGAGCACCTGGCACTGCAGCATCCAGAGCTGCACGATCTAACACTGAAATATCTGCCACTGCAACTTCTGGCACCACAGAGCCCTGTCCCTCCCCGTGCCATGCACATTTCAGAGCAGGAGGCCATTCCTTTCTCTCCTGATCTCTAAGACATGGGCCCTTTCCTTGTGCTGCCCCAGGGCTCCCACGGCACCTGCACCGGGGCTGCGAGTGGGAGGGTGGGAACTGTGGTGCTCTCAGTGCTGAAGGCACTGATTCAGGGAAACAGGAGTCAAGACCTTGTCCTGGTGTTGCAACCAAACCCTTGCACCTGTGCCTGCCTTCTCCCCGCACACCTTGTCTCCTGGGGTAGGGGAGAGTTGCTTTTATGACCCTTTCTTGGGCAATGGGGCTGGGAGGGAGGTGTTTTGGATGAAGATTCACCCAGGATTTGGAAGGGAGCAGACCTCTGAACCCCAGCAGTCAGCACAGAGGGCTGGGTGTGCATGGTCTTGTGCAAGGAGAAGGGGGATGGAGAGGGGACAGGCGAAGGGGGAAACATCACTCTGATTTATTATTTTTCTCCCTAAAATGTAGCAGAGGCCTTCCCCTGAATCCCATCTCTTGCACTGGGGTCAGTTTGGACCCTTCCATCACACATAAGGCAGTGATCAGGTGGCTTTCCCACCAAATCTTGACTCACTCCTTGGACTGGAGTCCCTTGTTCTGTGCCTACGTCAGGACAGGAAAGTGGCTTTGTGCCAGTGGCTCCTGTCAACACCAGCCAGGAACCTCAATGTGACTTTCCTCTTCCCAAACACAGCTATCACCAGCACAGGCACAGGAGATAAGAGCTTAGTAAGTGTGTTTGCAAGACGAAATCTGGGAAAAAAAAAAATGTCTGTGGCTGGTTTAGGACCAGCAGGGCTTGGACTGGCCAGGGATGGACTTATGGGACACTTGGCTCATGACCTGCTGGGACAATATTATTCACCCACATCACATTGTTGGGGTGAAGCAGTTCTGGTTTCATTTGTTGTTTGCTCCAAGTATCACATCACCTTTATGTACTCAGCCTGTCACAAGGTCTCAGTAGACTTAGTGAGGTCAGACTTCACATTTCTGAGCATCACCCACTCCAGCCACCACACTGCAGGAATGGGCTTCCTGAAAAGCTTGTGATGTGGGCCCTGCACTTGGAGCTCTTCCCCCTGACCTTGCCCTTTATTTCGATGCCCACAGTGGAAAAGAAATCTTGAAAAACCTGGTCCCTGGCACTCCTGCTTTCCCCTCCATACTCACTGCACTGCTCTAGGGTCCTGCCCCAGATGCAGGATTTAAACCAGCTTGCCGTGGTCTTATCCCAGGACAGCTGGCTTTGCCTTTTCTTCAAGGAGCAAGTTCTCTTTAATTCCAAAATCTCAGAGGTTTAACCTGCTGTTTGATCTAGGGCAAGGCCAGTGATAAGCCAAGTCAAGAACTTGACTCTGTCCGAGACGCTGACATCACTAGCCTGTTTGTTTAAGATGGAATTTAATCATGGGGATATTTTTCCCTCCATACGTGCTTTGTCTATTATTTTTCCTGATTGCCAGCACTTTCTCCCAGCGGGGGAAATTCATTAAAGAGCTGGGATCTAATTGGCTGGTTGGGGCTGTCTGATGGCAGACACACTGTTCAGCAAGGGATGGAGCTGGGAAACACAGCTCAGGGAGACTTCTTGCACCACAACCTCAGGTGGGTTTATCACCCCTGAGAAGCTGTTGCTGAGTCTGGACCTGGGCTACAAAATATTCATGAGGGAGAACTGGAAATTCAGAGCAGGGAGTGGGAGACAGGCTGGGAACCTGCTCAGCAATGGGATGGGGAGGCAGGGAGAAGACATGCAGACTGATGTGGGAAAACTGAATGACTGTTTATGGAAGAGGCTGGGAAGAGCCTAGGACACTGCTTAGTCTCAGCCTGCACCAATTCTCCAAAGGTAAAGCTCGTCATGGCTCTTAGAAAGGTGTCCCTAGGGGAAAAGGAGCAGCAGGGATGCCGGTGTGAGCAGGCCTGCAGAGGGCACTGGATCAGGCGCCTGGCACTGCAGGAAGAGGGATGTGCCTCCTCTTTCCCGGAGCTGTCCCTCCAGAGCCACAGGCTGGGGTCCCTCCCGAGTCCCGTGGGTGCAGATCAGGGCCTGGAATCAGAAACACCCCCTTGCTGGAGCTGTTTTACAGCAAAGTGCACTTGATTGGCCCTGTGATGTCTAAAGGAGCGGGGTTGATGACCTCCCTTTCTAAACCCATTACCTGCCATTTGCATAATGATTCTGTTGACCTAAATCCTCCCCAAAGTTTCGGCTGCCTGCATCATACTTTCCTCCCTGCCCGGCTCTGCTGGGCCACACAGCTACACAGTGCTCGTGTCTGCCAGCTCTGAGGCAGCTGCTCATCAGCAAGGACTGGCACCAATCCCGTGGATGGACACTTTGCTCATCCTGGTTCCTTGGAACTCGGTGTCAAGGTGTGCACTGAGTTCAGCAGTGCAAGGGGGAGGAGGTTCTGGTACATTCAGATCACTCCTTAAGCTCTCAGCAACCTGGATGTTGTTTCTTGATACATTCTCCCGCCTGAATCACCAGCTTTTGCCACCCCCTCTTCTCCTCCTGTGTTGGGCAATGACCCACTTAGTTACACGCCAAACCACAAATAATTACCAAGATCCTTGTTTTATATCTGACCACTTCCTCCCTCCCCTCCCAGCCTGGCCAGTTTGGGATGATTCTCCCCTCTTCCCAGGCATGGCTGGTAATGGTAAAATAAGGGTTCTCTCGAGTTCATCACCTCTCTGGTGGGACCCAGATACGGGGCAGGACTAGTCTGCCCAGATGTTTTGGCACCTTCATCACTGAAATGAATTAGCAACAGTTATCTCTCTGCACATCACTTCCTAGAGTAAACCAAGGATTCATCCACAGCCTCTCATGGCAGGAGAGGATTGGGAAGGCTGTGGAATGCTGATGGGACTGGGCAGCATGGCAGGAACACCTGGGATGGAAACAGCCTTTGATTGTGGTGCCAGTGTCTCCCACTGCGAACTCTGCCAGGGCTGCCCAGCCTTGCAAGGTCTTGCCAACCCCACCGATGGTGAAACTGAGGCATGAGAAAGGTCAAGTGACTTGCCCCAGGCAAAAAGGCAGAGGCTGGCAGAGCCAAGATTAACATCCCTGCTCTCTGCCTGCCAGGCAATCCAGGACTGGCCGGATCCCTTTGGCACGGCATCACTCCTTAACACCACCCTCCAAAGAGCTGCTAAACCTCCCTGTGCCAGGCGATCCAGGATGGCTCTGTCCCCTCTGCACGGCATCACTCATTTAGCATCACCTCCCAGGAGCTGGTAAAGCTCCCTGTGCAGGAGCAGCAGCCCCTGGAGCTGGGAGAAGCCACTCCCAGGACCTGCCTCTGCGCCACGGGGAAACTATTTAGGGTGGAGGAGTTCGGGGAGGGCTCCCAGACGCTGGAGGTGTCCGGTCTGTTATACTGCAGGTGGGGCCAGCTCTACTCACATTCTTGGCTTTGCTTTTTTTCTCCTTTTTTTTTTTTTTTTTTTTTTTCCTGGGAAAAATTTCAGTGACCCAGAGATGAGCCAGGCCAGGCCCCGCTATGTGGTGGAACGCCCCGCGTACTCCCTCAGCCTCTTCGACGAGGAGTTCGAGAAGAAAACCAGGACTTACCCCCTTGGGGAAAAGCTGAGAAGCCTTTTCAGGTAACATAGAATGCTACAGCTGGGATATGTGTAGATTTAGTGTGGAGTTGGGGTATAACTCAGACCTGGGGATGCAGGTCCCATTTTTATCCTGGGAAGCCTTCTCCAAGGTCTCCAGGGTTTTGATGGATGGAAGGCATGGGAGAAAAGGCAAATTGCACTGAAGCAAGTGAAACTGGTGGCTCTTTTCACTGCTGGGTTGGAAGGCAAATCAGCAGAACAGTTTGCAATAAGTGCATTTGAGATTTGGGGGTCTGTTTCCCAAGGGATTTTTTTTTTGAATAGTGAAAAAAGAACAACTGGTGATGTGGATTATTTTTTTAAGCCTTTCAGCTGCAATTTCCTTTTATCAGCTTCCTGATCAAAACCAACACCAACTTAAAGAGAGGTTTATAATCATGCAAATAAAGATGAATAACCTGACGCTGATACATTGCTTGGAAATCAATCTACCTTCCTTGGAAGAAAGAAAAGCAGTAACACAGGAAAGAGAGAACACGAAGTTAGCAAGCAGAAATGTGAGATGTTGCATGTGTCAATCCAGAAACAATCTTCTTTTTTTCAGACACGCTTGGAGGGTTTTTTGTGCCCAAGCACCTGAAAAAGTTCATCTTTGGCTCTGTGCAACTGTCCCGTGAATCTCTGAGCTGTGTTTCCTCCCCACAGCTCACCTATCCCCTGTTTGAAGGGGAAAAGGATATTGGGGAGCTAAATCCTTCATTCTCTGCAGCTTCCAGCTGTGGCAGCATTGGGAACCTCTCACTATATGAGGAAGGTCCCCATTATAACCCTCCACTGTGTGCACAGCTAATTAACCACAAGAATCTTGCCCTTGTAGGGAAGGGAAGTGCCCCAAACTCTGGGCTCAGAATTTGGTGAGGTAGAAAGTTTGAGACCCTCCTGGGAAGATCCTTACTGGCTCACTTCCCAGCTCCCTTGCTTCCTCCCTTCTTTACTCATTTGCTTTCATTTTTTATATCTCCATTAGATGTTCAGCCTCCAGATTCAAACTCGCCCTCTTTCGCCTGTTCCCGATCCTGGTGTGGCTTCCCAAGTACAAAATTAAGGACTATATTTTGCCTGATGTCCTCGGTGGGCTCAGTGCAGGGACAATCCAAGTGCCACAAGGTGAGATGTGATGGCTGTGTGAGTCTCCAAAAGGGAATAACAGTTTGCCATTTCAAGGTCTGCAGATGATGCTGATGCCCAGTTTGGGGGGGATTACCTGCCTTTACTGCTGGCATTTTTGAATCCAAGCTCTGCCTCCAACCTGGTTGTTCCTATATTTCTTTGCAGTGCCCATTTCCCTTGTGTTTTCCAGGCATGGCCTTTGCTCTCCTGGCCAATCTACCTCCTGTCAATGGGCTCTACTCCTCCTTCTTCCCCTTGGTGACATACCTCTTCCTCGGGGGAATCCATCAGATGGTCCCAGGTAAGAGCCTGCAGAGCATCTGTCTGCACAAAACAATTAAATACTGACTGGGAATACTCATTGTGTCCCAGAACAGGGATGTTTGCTCTGTCAGGGGTTTGTGGGATCCCCAATTCTGGCTGCACAGCAGGATCTGACCCCACTGAACCGTGGCCACGTCCCTCTGTGGGGCTGGTGACGGGCTGGGTGACTCGGTGTGCACAGCCCAACCTGCCCCAGTGCCTTCCAGGACAGGGTGCTCCCTAGAGAGAGCTCCTGACCTCACTGTCTTGTGCTGCAGGTACCTTTGCTGTCGTCAGCATTATTGTTGGCAACATCTGCAATGAGCTGGCTCCAGAGTCGGACTTCCAGTACTTCAACCACACCACCAATGAGACCAGTGTGAACACCACGGCCCTGGAGGCGGCCAGGCTGCAGATCTCTGCCACCTTAGCCTGCCTGACAGCCATCATCCAGGTGAGGACTTGCTGCACCACCTCTGCTGCGTCCCCTGCCATAGAGCTTTGGGGGGGATCCCACCCCTGCTTTGGTCCCGGGTGTGAAATTCCCCACATGGTGAGCCAGTGGTGACACCCTGCAGCTGCCACAGCTCTGAGAGCACTTCCTCTGTCCCACCCTCCAGCTGTGCCTGGGCTTCGTGCAGTTTGGCTTTGTTGCCATCTACCTCTCCGAGTCCTTCATCAGGGGCTTCATGACGGCGGCGGGGCTGCAGATCCTCATCTCCGTGCTCAAGTACGTCTTCGGCTTGACAGTCCCGTCTTACACCGGGCCCTTAGCTATCGTCTATGTAAGTGGGTGCTCTGGGCAGACACCTTCCACCACCCCTCAGGCATCACTGACATCCCCCACCCCCCGAGGGAAAGGGGGGGCTTGGAGAGAAGGGAAGGGTGGAGGGAAGGGGAGTTCATCCACCAGCCCTGCCCTGCACCAACTGCTGATGCCCTGCAGGGCATTATCTGAGCCCCTGTCGGCGAGTTTCTATTAAGAAATCGTTAAATGGGAGTGGGGTTTGGGGAGAATGTGAGCTGTGCTGCTTTACATTCACAATTGTTAGAAAAAGAAACTTCCTCTGAGCAGGTTTGCCCATTCCCTGGATTTCCTGCATCTTCTATGGATGCATCCTCCAGTGATGCAGGCAGAACCACCAGCACAGGCCCAGGGCTGGTGGCTGATCCCTCAGAGAAGTTTCCAGCACTTCTCTCATCCCATCTCAGGGTGTTTGCAGTGATGATGGTAACAAGTGCTCTCTGCTGTGCTGCCCATGTTGTGCAGTCTCTGGTTCCTCGTGACACCCTCTCCTCTTCTCTCCCATTTAGACATTCATTGACATTTGTAAAGGTCTGCCCAAAACCAACCTGGCCTCCCTGGTCTATGCCTTGGTCAGTGCTGTGCTCCTGATCATTGTCAAGGAGCTCAACCTGAAGTACATGAAGAAGATCCGGATGCCCATCCCCATGGAGATCATCATCGTAAGTGACCCTCCCCTCCCAGCCCTGGGACACTGCTGCTCGCAGCAGACCCATCATGTAGAGCATCTGCACAGTGAATATGACGTGACCCACACATGGCCTGGGGTCAGGAATTGGGCCATCCTCATGGAGGACACCTCTGACTCCCAGCTCATCCCTGTCAGGCTGTGCCTGCATCCTGGGGATGCTGAGGATGGGGAACATAACTCCTGCTGGCACTGTTCTCTCCTCTCCTAGCCCAAGCTCGGTGCTGATTTTATTCTGCCAGCCCCGGGAGCACAGCAAGATTAGTGCTCTGAGCCAGCTCAGCTCTTCCTGCTCACTCTCTTTATTCTCTTCATTGTCTTTCAGGTAATAGTTGCAACTGCAATCTCTGGCAGCTTCGACATGCCCGAGAAGTACGGCATGCCCATCGTCGGGAAGATCAGCATGGGGTAAGTGCCTGAGAAGCTCTGACTCACCTTCCAGACAGTTTTCCTTCCTCCTCCTCCTCCTGCAACCTGGAAAACACCTCACTCTTCCCTGCTCTATGACAGTCCCCTTCCAGGACTGTCAGGCAGCGCTGTTACACAACCCCCACCATCCAGAGTGCAGGCATGGATTATGTCATCCCTGAACACACCAGCTCCTCACCCACCTCGCTGGCCCCACAGACACTCACGTCCCAACTCTGCTCTGAGTGCAGGTTCCCAGAGCCCACCCTGCCCCTGGTGAGCAAGTGGAAGGACATGGTGGGCACCGCCTTCTCCCTCGCCATCGTGGGCTACGTGATCAACCTGGCCATGGGCAGGACTCTGGCAGCCAAGCACGGCTACGACGTGGACCCCAACCAGGTAACGCTCAGGTGGGAAGCTGCAGGCAGGGACTGCTGCTCTTGCTCTCAGGCGTGAAGGGGAAACCTCACGGCGTGAACGGGAAAAGTGCTCGGACGGGCCCGGCTCCAGACGGACGTGCTGCTCCCCCACGCTGGCAGGCTCAGGTGGCACAGGGCCATGTGGGGGGTGAAAGGACACGGCAGACACATCTCCAGAGAGCCTGGACAAGGCTGAGCTCTGCTGTCTTGCTCTCCCTCCAGACCCGAGGGTTCTGCTGGCACAGACAGGCTCTTGGCAGGTTGTTGAAGCACAACGATGTATTTCTCAGTGAGCAGAGAAAGACCTGGATTCCTGGTGTGTCACCCAGATACTGTGGGAGGCAGGACATTAAATAATCCTCTTTTGTCATCACTGGCACAGTGGCAGCTTTCAATAACAGTCACACATACCACATGGAGCCCTGCCCTTAGTGTGTCAACAGATGACAACGTGTTTATGTGGAATTGTGCTTCCAGGTTTCCCTGCTGTACCAGAACCCATCCCAGCTCTTACTGAAAGGAAAGGGTCTGGGATACACTGCTGGGAAGCCAGGGCCCTTCCCTGGCCACGCAGACCCCAGACCTGCTCTCCTGTCTGGCTGCTCACACGTGTTGGCAGAACAGGCAGATGTTATTTGTGATGACCATATTCCACATGTCCGCAGGAAATGCTGGCCCTGGGCTGCAGCAACTTCTTTGGATCCTTCTTCAAAATCCACGTGATCTGCTGTGCCCTCTCTGTCACTCTCGCTGTGGATGGGGCAGGAGCAAAATCCCAAGTTAGTATTTCCTCCTCCTCCTCCTCCTCCTCCTCCTCCTTCTCCTCCTCCTCCTCCTCCTCTCTTCCCTATATGACCCTCCTTGAGCACAAATCCTTGAGCTGCCAAGTGCTGCCAGCCTGACCTGGCTCTGCAGGTCTGGAGAAGCTTCACATTTGAGTGCTTCACGTTGTTGTTGCTGTTGTTAAAGAAGAATTTCCTCCCTCTCCAACCCCATTTTGTTCCCTGGGTGTTTCTTTGGATTCAGTCACAGATGTAGAGCTGTCAATCTGCATTCCCAGCCTGGCTCTCAGAGCTACCAGTAAGGGGTTATCTGTGATCTCTGCAAAATCCTGCCTATTTTCAGAGGCAATCATCTGCTCACACAAAATACTGCAGCGACCAGTTGTGCCCTTGGCTGCAGCAGCAGGAGGAGAAAGACCCCTGGGGAGTTTAGGAAGACCCTAAGCTGTTTGCTGCAGTGATTTCTCTCCTCTCTGCAGGTGGCAAGTTTCTTTGTGGCCTTGGTGGTTATGGTGACCATGTTGTCTCTGGGAATCTACCTGGAACCTCTTCCAAAGGTAACACAAACATCTGTGCAAGCAGCGTGGTGGTTGCGACACAGGCTCCACACACCCAAGAGAGGGCACAGCCTGGCTCCAAAAAAAAAACCCTGATGCAAACTCCTGCATGGCAGGGGGTTTGTTCCTGGCCTGGGGACCTGTCTGCACTGAGTCTCTGGAAGCAAGAACCACAGAATCATGGAATGGATGGGGTTGGAAGGGACATTAAAGCTCATCCCATCCCACCCCCTGCCATGGGCAGCAACACCTTCCACTAGCCCAGATTGCTCCGAGCCCTGTCCAACCTGGACTTGGGCACTTTCAGGGATGGGGCAGCCACAGCTTCTCTGGGCAAATACAAGTATAAACAACAGTCTAAATTATAGTCAGACAATGGTCTAAAATACTCTGCTTAGATTCAGGCAAGATCTTTGTGAGCATCACCCTTCCCCATTTCCTTGTGGGATCAGGACCGAGGAAGGCAGATGCTGCAGAAAGCACCTGCTGCCAACCATGGCACATCCACACCCTGGCTGACACCATCCCCTCTCCTCCACAGTCTGTCCTGGGAGCCCTCATTGCAGTGAACCTGAAAAACTCCCTCAAGCAGCTGGCTGATCCCTTCTACCTGTGGAAGAAGAGCAAGTTGGACTGTGTGAGTGCCTGGGGTGGTGGGAGGCATCACCTGCCTCAGCTGGCAGCTCAGGCAGGACCAGCAGGTTTTGGGGGGCATTTAGGGGTATGAATCCCTTGCAGGAGGTGGGTTTTGCTCTCTTGGTGTGATGGTGCTTCCAACCCCTCACCAACGAGGCCCTGGAGCCTGTCCTGCCCAGCTGAGCACCCGGGTGCTCAGAGCACATATCAGAGAGGCCTGAACTATTACCTGCTGTGTTTAAATGCCAATCAAGTGCGGGAGCCTGTTTGCCCAGAACTAGCCAAACCGGCCCTGCTCAATATCTGCGAGTCATGACTTAAAAACTCACACAATAGCCCTCCAGGGTGAGGAGAGCCCTTCACAGTGATAAGGACTCCAGGCACTGGTTGATGTATAAACCCAGGCAGGGGGTGCGGGGGAGTGAGAACGGAATTTGGAAATGTCTGACATAAAAAGACAGTGTTTGAACAGGACTCCCACGGCTGAGTGGTGTGTGTGGACACTGAGCCAATATCCTGTCAGGTCCCGACAAACCACCTTATCGGGGGAATCAGGAGTCCAGAGGGGCTGACCTGAGCCTTTAAGAGCTTTCCCAAAATACTGTTCAAACAGGTGCTGGAGAAGGGATGGGTTGGCAATCTGAGCTCATCTCTGAGCGGGTTCTGCTGATGCTGGTGGGTGGGATGGAAGGTCTGGCGGCTCTGGTGGTTCATGTGAGGGCAGTGAAGTTATTGCCCATTACCAGAGCTCACACAGGGGAGCACAGACCCACCCCATGGGCTTAGAAACCCCATCCCAAAGCCTGGGCAGACCCCTGAGGGATGATGGACTGAGTGGAGGTGCATGGAGTGCAGGGACCAGGCAGATGCCAATGGAGTGAATGGGATTCCCCTGACCTTAATCTCCTTGGAATTTGAACTAGATTCAGTGTCCTGTCCCAAAATGGGGAACACTGATTCTGGGTGTTGTTCAGACCACTGGTGTTCATCTCCTTCAGGCTGGTTGTGTTTCAGGACAACTAACTCCACAGACAGAGCCCAGCACAAAGCCTGGATGGCGGGAAGCCCTTCCCTGCCATTTACACACAAAATCCACATAAATTAGGAGGCTGAAGTCATCAGTTACTCTGACTCGTCCAAGGTCAAAGTTAGGTTTTATTAGTCTTGAGGATGGGATTAAAATAACCTGATAATGATTCTCAGAGGGCAAGTTTATGAGCTGGGGCAGGACTAATTTCAAGTGGAGGGAGCTGCTCAAGCGCTGACATATAAAAATGACAAATGTCAGAGCTGTGAGCTGGAGGTAAAGCAGGTTTTGGGGTGCTCTGTCATACTTGGCCATCAAACCCGCTCTGTGGTCGGGTCATTTACGGCAGGTGCTCAGGAGGTTCTCGGGGAGATGCTGATTCCTTCTGAAATGCTCTGACTGCCAGCAGGAGCTTCTTGGGGCTGAGAGCAGATGGTGTGATCTGCAGGAGCCTTTCCTGGGCTAGCCAGGCTGATACTTTTTTGGATGGAAGGGGCGGCGTGTTCGTGCAGCCGTGAAGAAACGCGCCGGCTGCTTTTACGCCCGAGAAACTGGGGCTCCTGGCAAACTGCCCGGCGAGGATGTTCTGCACGAAAACACGCCAAAAAAAAAAAGAAAAAAGCGGAGAATTCGGGTTTTGGAGAATCCAGGTCTTGGTCTGTCGATCCCACGTGGTTTTGGGAGTCCAGGATATCAGCACAGGGCCGTTTTCCATCCGAAATGACCTGCTGTGCCCTCCTCTCTCTGCAGTTGGTGTGGCTGGTGAGCTTCCTCTCCGCTTTCTTCCTGAGCCTTCCCTACGGAGTCGCGGTGGGCGTGGGATTTTCCGTGCTGGTCGTGGTTTTCCATACCCAGTTGTGAGTACCAGCTCAGCTACAAGAGACAGCAAACCCCCCCCCAAAAGGGGGGCAGAATGGAGGGTTTTATAACCGACCTCTGGCCCGTGTCTCGAAGGAACGCGCGGCAGGAGCCCGGGGGAGCGCAGGTGTCCTCCCCGGAATGTGCAAACAGGAATGGCAGGCGCTAATTTACCGCCTGCATTCCCGCTCCCGTGCACATCCCAAGGCGAGGGGAAGTCTCTCAGGGTGTTTGCTTCACCCTGCACAGCTCCCAGCAGAAAGTCCCGCTCATCCAAAGAGCCAGCCCCGTGCATGTGCAGAGGCCGGCGGGAAGTTTTTCACACCCTTTTTTAATCCGTCAAAAGCCCCTTTTATTAATATTTCCCAGCCTGGGACCTCCTGTAGGGATGAAATGCGAGTATTTTCATAAAGCAAATTTTCAAATCCTGGTGTGGAATGCGAATCAAAGCAGTTTTCTTCCCCTGCAACATTCACTCTAATGCTGCTCCCTTCTTTCCTGCAGCCGGAACGGCTCTGCCCTGGGCCAGGTGACTTCCACTGACATCTACAGGAATCCCAAGTCCTACAACAAGGTCAGGTGAAGATAAAGCATCCTCAGGGAAATTTGCTGTTCTTTGTTTGCCTCTGGTACCCAGGCCTGGTCTGAGCTCTTGTCTCTGTTGCAGGTACACGAAGTTAATGGGATCAAAATTGTGACCTATTGCTCGCCTCTGTATTTTGCCAACTCCGAGATATTCCGGGAGAAGGTCATAGCCAAGGTGAGCCATGCCCTGACAAATTTCTGCCTGCAGCCAATCCCAAATGGCCCTTGCTCTCCCCTGCATTGCTGTATGGAGATAATTAAGCCATGGATGATCACAACAGATGGTCACATCCATCCTTTACTCTTCCACCTTCTTCTCCCTGAGCTTCAGGACTGATTGTAGAGCTCATCTGAGAGGTTATACCTGAATCCTGGCAGGTATCCCCCTCCAAGCTCTGCCAAAACAGGGGCATCCTGCTACTGCAAGTCTCTCCCTGCATGTGCAGGTACCCTGAGTTGCTGAAGATGTTTGGTTGCCACCAGGATCATCTCACCCTGGTGCACAGCTGCTGCCACAGGCTGGGAAATACCAGGAAAGCCCCTGACTATGGGTCTGAACAGACCTTTTCAAAGAAAACTCTTTCTTTCCAACAGACTGGGGTGGATCCTGGGAAAGTGTACTTGGCCAGGAAGAAGTATCTGAAAAGGCAGGAGAAGGGGACAGCACAGCCACCAACGAAGCTCCCGAAATTCCTACTGAAGCAGAACAAGGTAACTCAGGTCAGGTTCCTGTGTTCATGAATAAGATCCCAAGTCCCCCCCAAACAGCTCCTCATGACACAGGATTTTCTGCATTGTCTTCCTGGCCACATTCACCACCTCTCACCTCCTTTCCATCCCACCCACACCTCCATTCCTCCCAACATGGTGAACAGTTTGGTAGAAACCAGGCTTGTCATCCTTCCCTAAAGATGCATCTGTGTCAGCATTTCAGTTCCAAAGTGCCCTTTCACAGCCCGTTTTCCAGCCATCCCAGCTGCATTTTGGTTTGCAGTGCTGAGCAGTTTTGAAGCATGGGAAGATGAATCATGTCAAATTAATCTAACGAACTCCAGCCCCAGGGGACACCCAGTCTAGGGCCAGGTTGGAGTCATCCCAGATTAAAAACACCTCATTGCCAGTGGATACAGTGGCTGCCCTGACTCTGCATTTCTGCTTTGCTGCAGACCTTGTCTTTGCAAGAGCTCCAGAAGGACTTTGAAAGCACCTCTCCGACAGATACCAACAACAACCAGATGACTGCCAATGGTGCCAGCATCTCCTACATCACCTTCCACCCCCCTGCCAGCGGTGCTGGGACAGTGCAGAGCTCCAGGGACCTGGGCAGCACCACCACCCTGCAGGGAAGCACTTTCAGCGTCATGCCCAGGGCAGATGTTGACCCTGTGCTGACAGCACCGCCCTACATCAGCTTTCACACCATCATCCTGGACATGAGCGGGGTGTGCTTTGTCGACCTCATGGGCACAAAAGCTCTGAGCAAGGTTAGTTCTGTGCTGCAAGCACAGCCAAGCTGCAGGTGCCTTCTGCTTCCTTGGGCATCTCTGATAAAAGGTGTTTACCTGCTTCAGTAGGTTTGTGTGCTTTTCTCCTTCAGCATCCCCAGAACATGTAAAGCCCTGATATAAGACTTTATGAATTAACAAAAGCTGGAGCAGCAGCCTAATTAATCCTTTTTCTCCCCTCTCATCCCTTCTAGCTGTGTTCCAGTTACCAGAAGATTGGGATTAAAGTGTTCTTGGCAAATGTGCAGGGTAAGAATCCACAAAGAACACATTTCCACGTGATCTTCCCCCATTTCTGTGCTCCTGACAGAGGGGAGAACTTTTCTGTGTTCTTTATGCAAACTGTGTGAGATGTCAGCCTTTTGCTGGACCAAACCAGAACAGAGGAGAGAAGAGAACAGAAGAAAGGAAACACTGATCCCTGTGTGGGAAATCAGTCCTTTCATTTGGGAAGTGATATGGCTGGAACATCTCCAAAAATATGGAGCAAAAGAGATCCCTACTCTCATTTCTGCAGCAAATCTGCTCACCTTCAAAGCCACACACACCTTCAAAGGCTTCTCCTTTGCTTTCCTCCTCATTCACATGCCTCTCCTCTCTCCAGCCCAGGTGTACAATGACATCAGCACAGGTGGAGTCTTTGAGGAAGGAGGCCTGGATCGAAGTCACATCTTCCTGACCATCCACGATGCTGTTTTGTTTGCACTGGCCAATATCAAAGAAGTTGTCCACCCCCCCATCTTGGAAGAGGTAAATTTGCTCCACAGGCTTTCCCAGCTCACAGGACTGTACTTATCAGGTTCACTGGCTACATCAGCACGAAGGAAGAATAACAAATTGCTCCTGCAACTGATAAAGCTTCCTGTTTATCTCAGTAGTGGCAAATGTCTAAATCCAACAAAATATTTCATCTCCTAGTGGCCACGTACAGGCCAAGCACCTGCTGATTGAATGGATTTCCATGGGAATTCAGAAGTGTAAATGTCTCATACAAACCCTTGGCTGAGAGATGAAGGTTGTCCCATCCTGGAGAAGCCAAAGGAGCTGTTCCAGCACCGTGGCCTCAGTTTGGTGCTGGGTGGAACAGGCAGCTGCACACAGGGGCAGAATTTGGCCCTCAGAAATGAAGACAAAGCAGAGTCACCTGTCCAGGAATGATCTCAGCATAAGTAAACTCTCCCTGGGTTGAGAGGAGAAAAGGCCAAGGCAGGAAGGCGGCACATTCTGAGGGCACAGCGTCAGACAGGCTCTTTCCCCAAACTGGGGTTGGTTTATTGTGTGGTAATTTCCCTGGAATCAGGGCAGTGGGAGCCAGTTATCTCACAAGAACAAGTTAAGGTATCTCCTATCTGGGCAGAGTGATATGTAAATGCCAACTTAGTCACAGGAGATAAACAAACAGCGCAGGATTCCTTCTGTGCCCCTTCCCCTGGGCATTTCTGTCGGAGCACGTGTGATGTTTGAAGCCTGGGTTAGTCATTATTTTTGTTCCTTTTGACCCTGACAATTTGTGGATTCGATTCTTCCCTGCACAGAGGCCAAACCAGACGGAGCTCTCCATCTCTGACGAGTCTGTGGATGAAAGCAGTGCAGAGTTCAAGAACCTGGAGGAGGTGAGTTCTAGTGCCAGGGGTCACTGCAGCTGTGGGTGTAAGGTGGAAATCAGAAGTCATGTTTGGGATTGATTAGACGGGAACTCCCTTGTGCCATTGCTGGGCAAACTGCAAGCAACAGCAATGCTTTGAAAAGTTAATTGCAAATATGATTTTAAATCCCTGTCCTGAGGAGCTCTGGCAGGCAGCTGGATGAGGAGCAGGTTATCCCACAGGGAATCCTTTAATCCATTCTGGGCCACACAGCTCAGGTTCACAGTCAGACCTGTGGTCCCCACACACTGGGGGGAACTTGGAGGACCAGGTTTAACTCACACCCAAAAAAAACTATCATAGGTCAAGTTTCTCAGCACAGACTTTATTAATGCCAAATTGACTTGCACGCATGTTTGGGTCCTGGAAGGAGATCTGTTCCAGTGCTGACCTTTGCCATGCTATCCATGCACATCCCACCACCAGCTTTCCCTCGTGGAGAAGGGCTGGGAAGGGCTGGGGTTTCTGGTGGTGTTTCCCTGTGGGACTGAACAATGCTGAGCTGGGTGGGTGGGTCTGTGCCACAGGACCACCCCTAACCCTGTGTGTCTTCTGCACCCTTTAGGAGATGTTTGGAAGCATGTTCCACTCAGAAAACCAGACAGCTCTGTGAGCACAGGGAGCACCAGAGTGTGGGCAAACCCTCCAGAACGGACTCCTCTCTCCAATCCTTTTGTGAAGACCTGGGGATGCAACAGGTTTGCAAAGCAAGAGGCCATCACACCTCTGGGACTGACACATCCCTCCCTCCCTCCTGCTCTGTTTGTGGTGCTCAGAGCAGTGGACTCTGCAGCAGCACCCGAGGGAAGCAGGAACTCAGGAAATGCCATCCCATGGATTAGAGGAGAAGGGAGCTCATTTGAAGGCAGGTGCCTTAACCCAGGGGACGATGAGTCACCGGTGCCAAGCGCTCTCCTTTGTCTCACACAATCAACCCTTCTGCCCACATCGGATTACGTAACTTGGGCATCCTGCTCCTTTCTTTCCCCCTCCTCCCTCTCTTCCTGATGAAGTGAAATACAAGCAAATATTAAAAGCCTGTCAGGGCTTTTGATTCTCGAGCGAAGGCGGCTCTTGCAAAGCCGTTCTGTGATGTGCACTGACCTGGGGGGGGGCCTGGAAGTGCAGCCCCCCTAAATTTCCCCTCCTGTCTGTGTAGCACCATCTCTGCCTCTCCTGTGGCCCCTCTGCCATGACCCCCCTGCTCCCCTCTCTCTGTGACCCAGAGTCCCACAAACCACTGCCTCAAACCCCAGTGCCTCACACCAGTACTGTCATTTCTGACACCCCCAAGACCTTGGTACTCTCTCTCAGAAGGGCTAATTTCTGAATTATGTGGGTTTTTTTTTATTTACTAATAGGATGTGCTTGTAATCAGAAATCAGAATTCTCTGTTACATGCATATTGCCCTGCCTGCCTGGTGAGAAGACAAACCTCTTGTTCAGAATGTGATATTTCCATTCCAATTCTCTACTATATTTGATAATTTTTGCTAAAATTCACCACAGACTGATGCTGCCAGGACTATCTACCTCGGGCAAACTCGCCTGCCTCGCTGACCCAGAGACAGACCCTGGAGATCTTCCTCATTTCTAAAAACCTGACAGATGTTCTTTTATATTTGAGTGATGTTCACAACAACTGCTATTTTAGTTTCCTTGTCTGATGCCTTCCCTTCTTACCCAGTGCTGATGATGTGACAGTAATGACAAGGTGTCAATACAAAACCTGAAAATTCTAAGTGCAAGGCAAGGGTTAAAGGGGACCCTTCTTTCTTCAGTGGATTTCAACCTCAAGTCTGGCTTTTATGAAAAAAAGGTTATAAAAAATTAAGATAAAGACATATTGAAACGTCTTCAATTGCAACAAAACCAATTTTTTGGTCTGAATTTCAAATCTTCCTACAGAATATTTCCAGCACTGGGATAAAAGGCAGCAGTTGCCAAGAAAAAAAAAAACTGGACAGTAATGGAAGCAAATCTGGGCAGTCTGTTTTCTTCCCATGAATGCAAAAAAAAAGAGAGGGGCCTTAATAATGAAAGTAAATTATATTTTAAACTGTTATTTCTCTATTATTGCTCTAAGATATTAGAAATATGAGCAAGCTTTAATGTACAATTTTGAATTACAAAGCCATTATCGAGCTGATTCACCAGCAGATTGCTGAAGGCTTTCTGGGAAGAGAGTGTGGGGTTTTCCTACAGCTCCCAGATACCTCATTTTTAAGAAAAATAGAGCTTCATGAACCACCTTAGCTAGACAGCCAATAAAGGAAACAACATCAGGGCCTTGCCAGTTTGGTTTTATGAAACATCTCTTTAACTAAGTCACCATTTCTCTACCTCAGTTCCTGGTTATGTGGTGCAGGAGAGAATAATAGAACCAAAAGAGGGGAGTTTCCAGGAGGAAAACCCCACTAGCTAATGGTTATTCCTTATTTTAATGTCAGACAGCGGTGATTTCTCCAGAACCATGTCTAGCTTGTTCTACGAGGTAAAACCAAGAGATTAAGTCTCTTAAATTATCTTTGAGGGTGATTACTCATGGTCTGTTGTTACTGCCCGAGCGCTCCTTTGACAAAGAGCAACAGGGAGGTTGGTGCAGTGGAACAAGAAGTTGTCCTAATCAATACTTCTGTATCTCTGAGGTGGGATCACATGAAAAGAGGAAAATTCCCATTTCCAGCTCCTCATTGGGGATTCCTTGCAGGAGGCTGATTTCAGGAAACCTCAGAGCAACAGAGTGTGCAGAAAACAGGGACTGTGGTTTGTGCAGTTCCTGCAAGTGTGAAGGATGGGGTGTCAGGAGGGACAGATAGAAAGCAGCAGTGGCTGCTCTGAAATCTGATGAGCCAGACAGAAGGAAACCTCATTTCTGTAGCCACGGGTTAATTCTGGCAATAAATGTAATATCAGCACTGCTGGAGGCACAGTGTGGCCAAAGGCTTAATTTCCAAGTGCCTGGGCAGAGAATTGGGGAATCTCAGATTCACACTGGTGAAATTTTTACCTTCCAGTGCCCCTTTAATTCTCTTAAATAACAGTGATGTTGATGTGTGACGGCTCTGAAGCCTTCCTTGGTAAATGCATGATGTATAACCAGCTCAGAAATGTTTGTAATTTATTTAATTTAATATTGGTTTCGTTCTTTTTTTTTTTTTTTTTTTTTTTTTTTTGATAATAAAGAATATGTGAACAATCATCTGCTTCTGCTGATTTGAGAGAGGAAGATTTCTGTGGGGGTTCCCATCTGGTATTTGGCATCCTGGGATAGTTCATGCCATGGGAAGGTGGGGTAAATCTTTCCATTCAAAAGAAGTAAAGAAGGGAAGAACAACTGTTCCATCGTGCTGGTTGGTGGAAACATGGAAAAAAGTGGATTTTTGGATTTAAAGCCTGTCAGGAGTGGGGTTGGCACAGCCAGGGCATGACTCTGGGGCTGCCTTGGGATCTTCTTCAGCCTGCTCCTGGCTGACCCTGCCAAGGAAGCCAGGGACTGTTCATCAGGAACTGGAATGACAGAACAGGAGGGAATGGCTGCAAACTGACAGGGAGAAGGTTTAGATTGAATATTGGGAAGGAATTCTTCCCTGTGAGGGTGGGCAGGCCCTGGCACAGGTTGCCCAGAGAAGCTGTGGCTGCCCCATCCCTGGAAGTGTCCAAGGCCAGGTTGGAGCAACCTGGGCTAGTGGAAGGTGTCTCTACCCGTGGCAGGGGGTGGAATGAGATGACCTTTAAAGTCCCTTCCACCCCAAACCATCCCGTGACTGCGATTCCAGTGCGGCCTGAGGGAACCGCGCCCCGCCCGCCGCCATGGCCGCTCCAAACTACAACTCCCAGCAGCCCGCGCGGAGGGGGCGGGCACAACCCGCCCACCTGCGCAATCCCATTGGTCGACTCTCCGGCGAGGCGGGTGGTGATTGGCTCAGGGCCACGCCCCTCCGGACCGTGCCGGGATGGCGGGCGGGCGGCGGGCGGCCATGGCGGCCGGGCTGGCGCTGGGCGCGGCGGTGCTGGCGGTGGCCGCGGCCGTTCTGCTCCGCGCCTTCGTCCTGCGGCCCCCGGCCGGGCTCCCGCGGCTGTGGGCGCGGAGCGCCGGCACCGCCGCCCTCAGCGCCGACGAGCGGCGGGAGCTGAAGGAGGCGCTGCGAGGTGAGGGGGCCCGCGCACGGCGTGTGCCCCCCTCGCCCCCAGGACGCGGCTGAGGGCGGGACACAGGGCGAGGGTGGGACCCGAGTGGAGGCGGCCGCTCCTCGGGTGCTTTGCCGGGGAAGGAGCGGGTGTTGGCCAGGGCAGGGATTGTCACCTGTGCTGGGGCCACACCTGGAGCGCTGCGTCCAGTTCTGGTCACTCGGTTCAGGAGGGACATTGAGAGGCTGGAGTGTGGGCAGGGAAGGGGACAGAGCTGGGAAGGGTCTGGAGCACCAGGAGAGCTGAGGGAGATGGGGGGGCTCAGCCTGGAGAAAAGGAGACTCAGGGGGCACATTCTGGTTCTGCAATTCCCTGAGAGAAGGGGGGAGCCGGAGAGGGTCGGACTCTGCTCCCAGGGAACAAGGGACAGGAGGAGAGGGAACGGCCTCAGGCTGTGCTGGGGAGGGTCAGGTTGAACATCAGGAGGAATTTCCTCATGGAAGGGATGGTCAGGCCTTGGAAGGGACTGCCCAGAGAGGTGGTGGAGTCCTCACCCCTGGAGGTGTCCAAGGAAGGACTGGATATGGCACTCAGTGCTCTGGTGGGCTTTGGTCACAGGCTGGACTCGATGGACTCAGAGGTTTTTTTCCAACCTCAGTGATTCTGTGACTCTCCTGAACCAGCTCTGGCCCAGTGTTGATTCTGCCATTCCCTGCTCATACACACAGAAAGCACCAGGCACCTGTGAGGGTGTTTTCCAGACATCCCTTTGGCCACTGGATAAGTCACTGTCGAGATTTTTTCCCTCTCTTGCTCACCACTGGCAGCCTGGCTGTGACCTCTGCTGCTGTGTTTGTGCTGTGTGACGTGGGAGATTGGAGGGGTTTAGATCTCAGGAGGGCTGGCAGTGTGCAGGAAACCACAATCTGGCATAAAATGATAGCCCTGCGCTGTTCAAGTAGTGCTTGGGTGTGTAAATCTCATACCTTGCTGGTTTGTAGGATTTATTGCCTAGCAAATCGTGTTTGCATACCTTTTTAATGGGAAAATGAAGGGTCACAATAGATTTTTGCGTTAATTGCCGAGTCACACGACCTCAAAAGAATCTGTAACCTCACTTGACAGATGCTCTTGGGAAAGGCAGCTGGGACTGGGACTGAGTTAAACCCATTTTCTGCAGCACAGTGGCTGGATTTTGGAGAGCAGCTGTGTCTGAGCCTGTTTAAATGACAGAGCAGACTAAAAGAACCAACAAAAGACCTGTCTGTTTATATATTTTAATAGTTAGAGCAGTCTGTGTAATAACACTCTTGCCATCACGACACAAGTCACTGTTGAGAAAGAACCTTGAACTGCCAACTAAGCTGCTTGTTCAGCTGCCAGAGTAGTTTATGCTTCTGAGGAATCAGATCACCCAAGCAAATTGCAGCTGCTCCTGGACAGTAGCATTTTTAACGATATCATTCAACACTTCAGGATGAAAAGTGGAGTCAGATTATCTGCAGAAATGCCCTGGCTGAGCTGTTAGGAAATCCTGGTGGCTGCCTGTGCACAGCTCAGCTGAAGCACATCAGCCCTTTTTGATAGTGGCAGCTCTTGCTGTGCTGTGAAATAATGTTTAAAGCTCCTGGAAAATATTCAGGAACATAAACATCCTTCCCCTCTTCAGATGGCAGTGCAAGTATTGTTTGATTTCAGCGCTGAGTGATTTCTGGTCTGTGTTTCACTGAAGGTGCCATTAAAATCCCAACTGTGTCCACGTCTTCAGATGACTTGAATACAACAGCCATGGCAGAATTTGGGAGTTACATTCAGAAAGGTACTAAACTTTCATTCTCAGCAATCTCTGCTGCTTGATTTCATTTTGATAAACAAACTGGAGAGTGTATATATGGTTCCTGAATATAATGGAACAGATTTTCTGAAGAAAGGCCTGTCAGAACTGGCACATGTGTATTTTTGGGGTATCCATGGCCAAAACTTGAACAGGGAAAGTTTAAACAACTTCTTGCACCCATGGTTTTTGGTCATTGAGTTGGTTAAATGCCATTAAAAATAAATAAATAAATAAATAAAAGGATAATTACTGCTGCTTCAGCTTTTTTTTTTTTTTTTTTTGGCAGTTCCAGTACTGGTGAACGAGAATTCCTGGTTTGTTTAGGAAAGTTTTAAATACAAAGCGAGGTGGATTGGTGCAAGTGTGAGAACTTCTGTTCTCTCTTGTGATCAGTCTCATTTGCAGTGCTCCCCTGAGGCTAAATAGGTGACAGCTCTATGGGATGTACAATCATAGCATGGGGCATTATTGTTACTTTTTCTTTTACATGTGTTTTTAATTTTTTTTTTTTTCCCTAACAGTCTTCCCAGCTGTATTTTCTTCAAAGTTCATCCAGCATGAAATTGTAGGGCAATACAGCCACCTCTTTACTGTTCAGGGCTCTGCCCCTGACCTGCTGCCCTATATGCTGCTGGCACACATGGATGTTGTGCCTGCTCCCCCCGAGGGCTGGGATTTCCCTCCTTTCTCAGCTGCAGAGCACGAAGGTTTCATCTACGGACGAGGAACGCTGGATAACAAAAACTCTGCCATAGTACGTCCTCTTGGTAACGTCATTTCAGCAGGATAAAAGCCTGGCAAGGGTAAATTGGAGGAGTCTGTTCTCTTGGAATCCACTGCATTGTCTCTCTTGCCCCCCTTTTGAATTAATTAGTGATAAATCCCCGAGCCCTGCAGTGTTGTCCCAGGTTTTCCTAGAGATGGAGTGACCACGATTACTGAAGAAAGCAGAGTTAAAGCTCTTAGAAGAATCAGAAGAACATGTTCACAGATGCAGATGTATTTGGTTAAATGCCATATTTAAAATGTTATGGCCCAGGTTGCCCAGAGAAGCTGTGGCTGCCCCATCCCTGGGAGTGTCCAAGGCCAGGTTGGATGTGCCTTGGGGCAACCTAGGCTAGTGGAAGGTGTCCCTGCCCATGGCAGGGGGTGAGAACTGAAATGATCTTTAATGCCCCTTCCAACCCACACCATTCCATGATTGTGTGTCAAATGCTGTGTTTGAAATCAGGGATAGACCTTTTCCATTTTCCCAGGTGTCACACGGCCATTCAAAGCCAAAGTTGGCCCTTTGAAAAGGCTTGAGTTTCAAAATAAACAGTGTTTATTTAATAGGATTGACAAATAACCCTGTATCTTTTTTCCAGTCTGTGGCAGAACAAAGAGCTGTTGTACTAAATACATTCAGGAGGAATAAAATACAGAAAAGATTGATCTGGGCAAGATTTCTCATTGGGGAAAGGCTGATGGAAAATTAGTAAGGAAAATGGCCCTTTGTGCCTTGTGGTGATTAAATATTTAAACAAATATTTAGCAAACCAATGTCAGGGATGCTGTGACTGCTTATTGTGACATAGGCCATGCTCCTAGAAGGTTTCAGGTTATTTAATCATCGATTTCAAACCCTTGGAACTTGAAAGTTTGGTTTGGTGCTTCCTTCTTCTGTGAACTGCAGAAGTAACTCCACAAAGGGACCAAAAAAATGAGCAATTTCAGTGAACGTGGTGAAACAAGATGTGAAAAATTAAGGAGTTTAAATTGAAAAAAACAGGTGAGATGAGATAATATGGTAATACATTGTTATATATATCTGCCACAGCAAATGGTAGATTTGATTTCTCATTCTTCAAATTAAGTTTCTGTTTTGTTGGGTTTTTTTGGTCATCTTGGCACTTCCTGTACAAAATATACTGCTGATTAAAATCACTGGATTCGGTGGCTCAGGTCAGAGCCAATCTGTGTGTGGGACAGGCAGTTTCAGGGACCAGTGAATTCCTTAAAGAATTACAACTTTGTCCTGCTTATCAACACAAATATTGCAGTGTTTTTTCCAGGGTATGGGAATATCCTCAGTAGGAGCCTTAGAAATCAAAGCTATCTGTGAGCTTAAGTCTCCTCAAGGGCTGTGAAAGCATCACACTTCTCTTACATCACCCTGCACTCTTTTACATTTATTCTCCTCATTAACACCCAGGGATGGTACAACACATTCTGCTTTTCCTGCAGGGAATTCTGCAGGCTCTGGAATTTCTGCTGAGGAGGAATTACAGACCCCGCCGATCTTTCTATGTTGGCATCGGACACGATGAAGAGGTATTTCATTTCCCTGCAATAACGAGTTGTTTGCACTGTTCATGGAGGTAACAAGGCTTTAATTTCTTCAACATTGTTCAGCTGGAATGTCTTCCCTGTTTCTCTTGGTTCTGTGGGGAGATACTGTGTCAGGCACGAGGGCAGAGTTGTATGTTGATTGTTTGGCTTTGAGTGACGTTGACAAAGGGTTTGGTGTGATGAGGAAGGAGAAGAGAACACAGGAGGAGGGTGGTAGTTCAGATTCTTTCCTGCAAGGAAGGTGCAGCAGGAGTCACATTTTGGAGTACACATAGGACATGAAAAGCTGGGTTAAGATTTACAGGGTTGTTGCAAATGATCAGGAAGAACTAACAAAAATGTTAGTGGTACAGAGAGACAGGTGAGGTGGGTTTGTTTATGCATTTTCAAAATAGAAAAAGAATTGTTAAGAGTTAAAATGAATATGTTTTAAAATCGCTGTTCTGTGGAGCTTATAGCTCTGAGATATCACTGTGTCTAAAAATCAGGAGAAATTCAAGCAACACTGAGGGGCTGGTGAATGAGAGCACTCCTCAGTGTGGACATAAATCCATCTGCTACCGGGCCATTAACAATCTCCAGTGAATTTTGCTGGGAGAATCTTCTGTGAGCAGGTCGCTCTGGAGCTGTTCACCAGGGGCAATCCTGCACAGGCACCATCAGCAGCAAGGTGTTTTCCAGGATTCCTCCTGCCTTAATCTAAGCAATTCCTCTGTCTGGATTCTCCCAGGTGTCTGGTAGGAAGGGAGCAATGAAAATGGCAGCTCTGCTGGAATCCAGAGGAGTGAAACTCTCCTTCCTGCTGGACGAGGGAAGCGCAGTACTGGACGGGATCATTGCCGGAGTGAAGAAGCCAGTGGCTCTGTAAGGAGAACACGAGTGGTCCCGATGAAAGTGATTCATTTTCAATAATTAATTAGTGATTAATGACCTTGCTAATGTCACTACAGTATGTTTTCAAGGCGTGGGGCAGCGTTGGTGTTGCTGCAGCAGTGGCACAAAGTGCAAGCCAAGGACCTTCAGCCTTTGCTTGCTGTCCATCACAGCTGTGCTGACAGAAGCAGAATGTTCCACTTAGCCCTTGCAAGCATTTTAATTTTGTGCTGGGGAGAAGCAGCCAAGACATCAGTCCTCCAGACATCTAAATATTGTGATAATGATTTGTTGCTGCTGCTTCTTGGGTGTTTTTTATGATACCAAAACTACACACAGTAGTTATTTTTATCTGTAGCCTGTGTATGTGTGTTTGGGGTTGGTTGCATGAATCATTTATTTGTTTATTTATTGACTTATTTGTCTATCATTGAGCAGAATTGCTGTCACAGAAAAGGGTTCAATGACACTGAACTTCACTGTGGAAAAAACACCAGGACATTCATCCTTTCCTCCTAAGGAGACAAGTATTGGCATTCTTGCAGCAGCCATGTCCAGGTGAGAGTTTCCCTGTCATCCAACATCAAAGACAGTCAAGCAGACTCCCAAGTCACTGATATGTGACTTTTTTAATATTTGTACTTAGAGCCTTTTTCAAATTCCTGTCAATGTATTTGAAATTGCAGTTTGTAGCTCACTTTGAAGGGCAGAAATACAGCTCCCAGCAAAGGGACAATTGCCAGGTGTCTGCGGTGTCTTTTCACTTCAGCTGTTCCCTGTGTCAGTTGATTCTTTAAAAGCAAGACAAGTGCTGTCTACCCTAATTTACTCTGTAGCAATAGAGATTCCTTTGTCTGGGCTGCAGGATTTCTCTGGAATTTATTCCTGCACATGCCTGCTACCTCAGCTGGTAATTCTCCAAGCCAGTAAACACGGTGTAGAGTCATAATGTGACTGCATAAATCGTCTCTTTACGTGTCAGTGTAGATACCAAACCGGCTAATAAATATATATTTTAAAAAAACTTAGTATGTCCAGGCATGGTGGAATCTGCTGTGATGTGTTCCTAGATTTCCATGTATTTATAGGAGTCAGGCTTTGAGATTTTTTTCAGCTGTTTTTCAAAGGAAGTCTTTGCGTGTGACTGGAACGCCCAGAAATCTGTGGAGCTGCGCTCGCAGATTCACTCACCATGAGAGCTAAGTGTGATTGCATCTCAAATATAATTCAGAAATCAAATTCCTGTCAAGCTTCTGGAGCAATAACAGCCGGAGATTTAATTTTTTTTTAATTTTTTTAAATTCCAAATGCTGTTTGTTTTGCAGACTGGAGCAGAATCCCTTGCGCAACCTCTTTGGCCACGGGCCAGAGCTCATGACTATGGAGCACCTTGCAGCAGAGGTGAGGAAAGCAGCTTGATTTCATTCCCAGATTTCCATATTAATAAGTGAAGAGTAACCCAGCTTATGAATTTAGAGCACAGCTAGGTCTTGGAAAGGAGAAGACTTCAGCTGGCCTTTCTCCCAGATAATTGTTTCTGCTGGAATTGTTTCAGCCGTAGCCAAGTGACTCTGCCGCGCTCTTGGAAACTGGAAACTTTCTGATTTGTGGCTTTATTTCTTCCCCTTAGTTCAGGTTTCCTCTCAATCTCATCATGAGCAATCTGTGGCTGTTTTCACCTATTGTCAGCAGGTAAGCAAGAAAACAGATCCTTGATAAACCTTAAAAGATGAAGCCGTTTCTAGTCTTCCCAGGAAATCAGTTACATTGTTTTACAGTTCAGACAATTCAGTGTTTTACTGTTAATAAGCACTTCCTTAATTGAACAAGCCATCATTCAGCTTATTGCCTGTAGAATGATGGCTTGTGTTTTAGGAATGTTCACCTTGTTTGAAAATTTTTGTTTGTTTCTTTCTGGTTTTTTTAAAGAGTTCTTGCCTCGAAACCTTCCACCAACGCCTTGATTCGAACGACGACCGCAGTCACCATGTTTAATGCAGGAATCAAGGTACTTTCACTTGCATTTTTCTCCATGTAACAGGATGAGACCATTAGGATATTTAATTTCCAGCTATTTATATCCATTTATAAGATCAGTATGGGCCCTGTTTGTCACCACCTGTCACCACCACTCTCATTCCTCCTTCAGATGCAGCTTGGATTTGGCGACAGTTGAAAATCGCTTCCTTTCCAAAGTCTCTGATCTCTGTCAACCAGTCTTAAGGTTGTTAATGCTTTAGGACAGACAAGAAAGAGTGTTTTCTGTGTAATCCTACAAAATATCAACGAGGATATTTGAAACTCACAGTCATAAGCACTTCCCTGGCCCAGGTGGGGTCTTGTGTTCGTAGGATAGGTCTGGTGTTTGCCTTAAGCAGGGTTAGTTTGCACCTTGGACTGAGAGATAAGAGCTTCTGGCTGATACAGCCAGATCCTGCCCTGATAAGGAGGTGTAGCTGTCCAAAAATCCCATAGCCCTGGAAAATAAACAGGCTGTTTGGTGTGTCCCTGGAAAAATCTGTTACTGAAAAGCATCACTGGACAAGAAAACAAGATGCAGTGGCTGAACAGTGACACGGAGTGGCCAGGAGAGAACTGACACCCTGGTTACTTGCTGTTTGGTTTTTTCCTAGAGATTATGCATTTTTTGTTAAACAAAGTTATAAGTATTCATTCTGTAGAAAAGAAGAGTTAATGTGTGTTCAGTAACATCATTTAAGTGACTTATATCTCATATTTGGGAAAAAGGAACATGACAATGAGATAAAAATTGCTTAAAAGGGAAACCAAAATAAAGTTTCTGAACTTCTCAACAGAAAGTTTCTGAAGGGAGAGGGCTTAGCTCAAGATACAAATTTCTATATAAGGGCTAATTTAATTTTTGTTGAATTTACTAATGTTTCCTTGTGTATTTATCTGCATTTTAGATGAGATTTACAGTGCTCCAACAAAAAGAGATATCACACTACGTGGAAATCGTGAAGCATTAGGCTGAGGCCTGGAGTTGTTTGACTTCCTGAGTTTGCAGCTGGCATTTTAATCAGTTTTTAACTTCCTTTTAACTTTGGCCCTTCCTTTCTGTTCTAGGTGAATGTCATCCCTTCTTCTGCGAAAGCCACCGTGAACTTCCGGATCCACTCGGCCGAGACGGCTGCTGAGGTACCCACTGACCCCCCACTGCAGGGCCTCAGCTTCCCAAATCCTTCTGTGCCAAAGAGCAGCTCAAAACACCTTCCCTTCCCGAGCCTTTGCTGGAAGTTTTTCTTCCTAGAACTTTTTTTTTTTTCTGGGTGATTTGGATGATGTAACTCCCAAGAGCATCAGGTTGACCCCCCTGCCTTTCAGAATTGAAGCAGTTCATGAACACCTTGAGACAGGGATTGCACTGGGGTTAAAAAATTCAGCTGAATATCATGAAGAAGAGGAAGAGAGGCTGACACACAGCTTCAACAGCCACAATTGACAGTTCACAGGCAAATGTTTTCTGGAAAGCAGAATGTCTGCTGATGTCTGTAAGGGATGCTGTCTCATTTCTTGTGCTTATTTGATCCCTGTGTTTTACCCACAGGTGCTGGAGACAGTTAGAAACACCATTGCTGATGACAGAGTGAAGATTGATGTAGTAGAGGCCTTTGATCCACTCCCCATCAGTCCTTGGGATGAGCAGACATTTGCAGTCCATATTTTTCAAAAAACCATTCTGGACACTTTCCCAGATGTTGACAGTGTAGTCCCAGGTAACAGCAGGCACATGATGATTGTTTCCTCTCCAGCTTCTGCCCCCTCCCCCATTTGTTTCCATTTTCTGTGTACTTCTCCACCCCAGCTGTTAACTACTGGAAACAGCTGTTTTTTCCTCTTTTTATTCCGTTCCCTTTTTATGCTTTAAAAGTTTTAATGTTGGGGTTTTTTTTTTAAGTAGTGGAAGTAAAAAAGCAAACAGGAAGCTGACAGAAACAATGAGCCTTGAATTGGACTCTCTGCACATACAAAGGAATCTCTTCAGGGAAGAAAGGGATTGTGAGGGAGAGGAGGAGGTCTTCTTGCTTTAGGTCTTCTTTTATTGTTTTCATAGCTGGCAAAGCCATTCCTGCTTTTCTGTATTGTTCCTTAGCATCCCAGCCCCTTCCCTTTCTTGCAGCTCCTTCCTAGCTCTGTAAGTGTTTGTTGGACTGCAGTTTGAGGCTTAAACTTTTGGAGAGGCTGTTCTTAGACTGAATTGTACGTCCAGCTCCTGTTCCTGGAGGAGAGAATGTCCCTCCAGGATGTACCAACCCACTGTTTCCAGTGATGCTGCTTTTGGTGCAGGCAGGGGTTCCACAGAGCTGTTATCAGCTGCCTCTCCCTTCTCCTGAGGGAAATGGGGGTCATTAAATAGCTGCTGTGATGCAGAGTGAGCCTCTGGGGCTTTGTTTTCCAGGCACGTGCATTGGAAACACGGACAGCAGGCACTTCACCAACGTCACCAACGCCATTTACCGCTTCAACCCGCTGCTGCTGACTGCAGATGATCTCCCCAGGTATGAGCTCTGCCTGCTGTGGGCAGCTGCTGGGCTGGGCAGCAGGGAAAGGGAAGATGCAGCTGCCTCAGGCAGAAGGAAACCCAACCTTGTGTACCTTGGCGTGCTGGTGGCGTGGCCTCACACCCAGCCAGGCCACCCATTTCCTGCAGATTTGGGTGCTGCTCTAACAGGGGTGGAAATTACTCTGGGAGAGCATCGGCCCTCACTCATTGTTCCTTCAAATGCAGGCAGGGCTCATTTAGGTGTTCCATTTGGTAGGTCAGCAGTGCTGTGGAGCTCACTGTGGTGCAGGAGTGTGAAAGGTGGTGTTCTGGTGGTTGGCCTTGTCCAGGAGCTTTATCCACATTTTTGGACGCATTCCACTCTGAATTGATTTGCTCCTTAAAGCTGGAAATTAGGTTTCCTGAAATAAAGTGATAACAACATCATCATGCAAGGGATTATTTGTTCATTCAGCATGTATTAGATGTGTCATTTCATGAAGGTGCAGGTGCTGCAGAAGAGTGTTTTGGCTGTGCAGGACAGTGACATAACTGGCCAAGAAACGGGCAGAGAGCTGGAATACTGTTAGGATTTTTTTTCCACATACACCACAGACATAGCTGTTTTGCTCTGAGCCTTAGAATCAGTAAATTTGGTTTGGTTATAGTGTAGAATTTTCTGTTCATGTTTTGCATTGCTTTATGAAGCCAACAGGCAAGAAGGGTGCTGGGCATGTGCAGGAGGGTCACAAATACACACTGGAATCAAAACCACTCCTCTTTTTCTTCCAGGATCCATGGGTTGAATGAGAGAATCTCCATTGAGAATTACGAGAAACAGGTGGAGTTCCTCTTTCAGCTGATCAAGAACTGTGACATTGACACTCTTCCAGAGCCCCACTCCAGCTCCCACGAGCTGTGAGAGACACCCTGAGAGGAGCAGCTGCTGAGGTGGCCTGTGGGACACAGGGGGCTGGGCTGAAGGTGCAGTTCTGTGCTGGCCATTGAGCTCCATCTGGAATTTGGGGCTTGTATATGGTGGTTTACATACAGATGGGAAAACTGCTGGTTGCTGCTTTGGGAAAATGCGTGGTTTGCCACAGAACCTGCATAAAACACAACAAAATAACCCAGATTTCTGCTCCTCCCTGGTCTGACGTGCAGCCATTAATATGACATTAATTTTTTTCTTTAAGCCTCTGAAATTGGCAGTCACTTAAAAATCTAAGCTATAATCAGCAGTCACTCGCCAGTGAGAGGTGAATCATCCTCTGGGCCTTTGGCAAACTCATTTGATACAGTAATTTGACTTTTCATTCATTTGAATGAGGTGTCTGTCAGCAGTTCATGTGGAAGGTTTGTGACGTGCTGAAAGGTTTCACGTCCCTGGCAGAGTCACACTAAGAGTTCAAAATTGCACTGCTGGGTTTGGGCTGCTTTCTCAAGGGGATTCTCCCAGGCTGCTTCCCCAGGGGATGCTCTCAGCCAGCATCCAAGGTGCTCTCAGCCAGTGTCAGTGTTACCTCCCAACTGCCAAGCTCTTCCATTCATGCACTGATTTCTGACTGTTTTAAAATACTGAGCTCCAGAAGTTGCTGTAACTGATGAGGTGCTGAAAACTTTTCTTCCTGTCTTCTTAGTGATTCTTTTTTTCTGTTTTCCTCCCTGACTCTTTGGTGTGGCTCAGGGTATGTTGTGCAGCTGGGTGTCAGAGTAAAGGGACTGCAGCTTGAAACAAGAAACTAACCCACTGCTGTCAGCTCATCTATTTTTTCTTTTCACTGAATCAGTTCCTGTACTGTATGTTTCTCATTTGCTCCTCTGAGAACTTGATTGTGAAAGATGTGAAGCCCTTCAGCTTCTTCCAGTTCAGTGGAACCAGAGGTTTGTTCCTTCACTGCCTGTGCAGTTTTCACTTTGCTGCAGCCCTTCCACTGCCTCAGTTCTTTGGGAATGCTGGGATAGACAGGCCATTGATGTTGACTCTGTTTCATCCTGCACTTCCTGCCTGTCCTTGATAGCACTTTTGGCCTTGTTGGTCTCTTTAGCTGGGGTTACCAGTATTAATTAAGCAAATAAATAATTAGCACCTTGATATTAGCCAAAGAGAAGCCTGGGTGAAAGCTGCCTTGTAGCACTGACACAGTCACATATCTCCTCCTGCTGCAGAGATGTGGCTCTTTTTCACAGCCTGAGTTATACATTGGAATGGGTGTTCTGCTCTGAATTCATACTGTAAAATCTATTGGAATGTACAGGAAATACCATGAAATGTATCCTGAAAAACACTGATGGAACTGTGATTCCTCTTCTCTCTGTTCACCATTCTCTTATTTATTTGCAATGTGATCTTATCATTGTGGCCAGAGGGCTACAACTCTACCACCTACTAAATAATTGAAACAAGATTGATGTTTTCATCTAATAAAACAAGGAATTCGGATTCTTTTCTGATTGATATTTAGCCTTTTTATCTAACTGTATAATTGCAGTGAAGTCATTTCCACACCTGATTCTACGCTGCAGCAATTCATAAAGTTTCCATCAAAACAAACCCACATTTTTTTTTTTTCCAGCCAGCTTTGATCTTTTGCACCCTCCCTGGTGCTCCCCCTTCCTATACAAAACCAGCTAGCTCTGTTCAGGCATTATTGGGCAGTAAATAGTTGCATCTTTTATGGTTTGCTGCACTTTGTCTGTGTGCCCTGGCGTCAGTGATTTGTTCAGCCACGTGCCTGTGGCTCTTTTGTGAAGGTGTCATCCCTCTTGCAAACTCCTGTTGCAGGCACAGCAAAAGTGATGTGTCAGGGCCCAGCAGAGAATAAAACACAGCCCCGGGGGTGGGAGGTGCAGGAAGGTTTTGTTGTTGGGGTTTTTTTCGCTGGCAGATCTCTGTAAAACTGAGTCTGAAGCCTTTGCTGTGTGGGGTCAGTGTTGTTTAACACCTGATGGTTGTGCTGCCAGTCAGAGGGACCTCCACAGGCTGGAGAAATGGGAGAACAGGACTGGCATGAGGGAGCACAGCTGGTGAAAATCCTAACCTGGGTCATGCTGTTGTGGTGTGGAAGGAGGGGTTTGTTGCCTCTTGCAACAGCAGAGGAGTCCTGAAAGCACAGCATTCTTTATATTCCGTAATCTGCTATCCCCAACCCCAAATCCCCCCCCTCTGTGTTTTGGTGAAGATTGTTTCCTTGTGAGACGTTCATCTGAAGGTTCTTTTTGCTGCTGAAGGAAAAGTGAAGGGCAAACAGCTCTGGGAAGGCAGGGCTGCTTTTGGCAGGTGCTGTGCAAATGTGTGCCATGTGATTTCTCTGCAGAGCCTCATTAAGTGCTGCTCATCAGCCAGTGCTGAAATCGTGCAGTGCCTCTGCTCTGCTGCAGCCTGAGCCCCCCAAACTCCAGGGCTTTGAACACACCAGCAGCATCCACTGCTGGAAAAGCACATTCCCCACCTCTTGCCTGTTTTTCCCAGTCACTTCTGATAACTGTCTGTGCTTTTTTTCCCATGCAGCAGCTTTGCCTTTGTGTTTTTGAGGCTCTTATCAAGTTGGCTGCCATGTCATGCTCATCTGACACTATTCTGAAGGGTTTGGTGTCTGCACACCTCTCCTGACACAGGACTGGGAATGTCTCTTACCCTGAGTGCTGTGGGAAATCCTGGTGTCATCACGTAACACCAGCAAACACAGATGATGATGTGCTGGCCTTTCTCACCTACAGCTTTGCCTGGTGTGAGTAGTTCCTCGCTGATGCCAAGTGCACCCTGAAAACACAGATTATTAACTCCCAGAGCTATTCTTTTTTGGTTGTAATGAGTCACTGTGCCTTGAGCATGGAGAGCAATTACCTCTGACTCATCAGAGAAGGAAAAGCCTGATTTTCTGCTCTGAAGACAGGTAACTTGGTGTCATACTAATGATTTGAGCACTCTGTTAGTCCAGTTCCAGTCTGTTAACATTTTTGTGTAATATCCATAGCAACTTCCTTTTTTCCCTGCTTTTCCCCAAGTCCCCAAAGCTGCCGTTCTTCTGACAGCTCTAAATGACGCATCTGCAGTTGTCCAGTCATCCCAGCCTGCTGTGGGCCAGCTGATTTAGGGGCACGAGGACCTGCTACACCATGGAGAAAAGGTCACATTCCACACCTGCATTTTCTAAAGAAAGCTCTGTTGCTGGTCTCTGTTTCACAGGGCTTGGTTTATTTTCAGCCCCGAGTGACCGTGGGGAGTTCAGGCCCAGAGCTGCAGGAGGACGCAGGAACAAGGTGTTTACAAAGTTGTTTCCTCCAGCTTGGCATTTGACACTTGCATTCTTGGCTCCTCTTTTGCCACTTTATTTGGTATTCCACGGAGCTGGCAAAATCCATTTTCTCCAGCAGGTGCTGTGAAAACTCCCCCTTGCCCAGAGCAAGACACGCTCTGAGGAATCCGGAGGCTGCTCAGCCACAACCTGCAGAGGTGAGCATTCCTCACCTCCAGCTCAGCCTGTGAGCCTTAACTCTGTGCTCTTCAGTGGTTGAACCCTGCACAGATTCTTGCCAGTGTGTTCTGTCCTCCCCTTGCTGGTGCTCTGAAACTTTTACACATTTGTCCTTTCAATCCACGAATTCGAGTTCTTGTGATGACACTTCAAAGATGCACTGCTGTGAGGTCTCTACAGCACCAACATCTCCGTGCCTGGAGTGGTGCAGAAGTGCTGCCCAGGGGTTGTTTGGCCCAGCTGAGCAGCTCAGGGCAGGCTGTGTGACATCAGGTTTGCCGTGCAGGGGTTTGGCTCCGCTTTCCGCTCCCACACTTCCCGGGGCAGCGGGTGGTGCAGATAAAGAGCTCAGCGTGGGGGGGAAGGGAGGGACCTGCCCCCTGCTCGCTGCAGATCACCGAGCTTGATTGAAGAGCTGTGGTGGTGGGCCCCAGAGGAAGCTGCAGCCAGTTCTCAGCAGGAAGGAAAATGACCACATGGAAGGGTGGTGAGGGCAGGGGACAAAGGATAAACGCTCTTTGGCACTGATGGATTTACCCACAGCCTGGGCAGTGGGGTTTAGAAGCAGCATTTCCCAGGGTGCTTTTCGTGCATTTTAACTTGTATTTTTAATCCAACACATTCTGTGAAATAGAAGGGAGTTAAAGAGATGATTTTCATTTATTCTTTTTTAATACCAGCCTCTGCCCTGACCAGCCTTGTGGTATTGGTGAATGTAAATGAGCTGACAGCCCATATCCGGAACAAACCCGAAATGTGAGGCACATCCTCAGTGCCTCCAGGACAGGTGTCCATGGCCCTGCTATCTCACCGGAACCACTGGCCTTGTGGAGCACAGGAAACCAGGACCTTCCAGCTCCTCTCTGCCAGGACCTCTCACGTGGCCAAAAGGACCTGGCTGGGGCTGACCCGTGTTTGTCACAGCACGTGGGTGACACAGGAACCCAGCTGGGAGCACTGCTCCTGTGGGCCTTGGGAAAAATAAAAGGATGGTGATGGGGTTGTTTGCTTCCAGGCTGGCAAAGCAGAATTTCCAGGGTCTGCATTTCTTCTCCCAGATCGGGGTCAGCCTCTGACATCGTTGCCTGCCCTCGTGAGCTGCTTTTGCTCTGGACTGACACCTGAAGGGGTAAGTCATGACCAGTCTTTGAGTTTGCCTGTTGGGATTTCTGTTTGCAAGTAATTAGGAACTCAGTTCCTTCGGGGTCCTTGGTCAAAGGCAGCTGGGACTGCACTGACAGCTGTGACAGAGTGGTGGAGCTGGAACAGGGAGCAAAGGCACCTCTCAGGGCACTCTCAGCTCTGGATTAGGGGGATGTTTTGAGTGACTTTGGCCAAACCCTCTTATTTTGCTGGATTCTGTGCAAGGGGGAGTCACCCTGTACCCACTGTGGGCTCTCAGGCTGTTCCTGAGTGCTGGCCCAGGGCTGGACAGTTTGACAGTGCCAAAATCACGTGGCTGCTGTAAAACACACGGGCACGACATTCCCTGATCCAGCGACATTCCCTGATCCAGCGCAGCTCAGTGGTGAACCCTTCCCTTTCCAAACACTTTGTTGCCTTTGGTACCTGCTCCCATTGCAATTGGAAACCCATTTCCTGCCCTTTCATCCTCTGCCTCTCTGATCTCTGCTCCGGTGGGGGGTTTTATCTATTTCTGTGTTCTTGTCTCAGGCAGCTTTTGTCTCCCCACTTCCACTTCCTGAGCGTGCAGGTGGCCTGGGCAGCACCAAGGTCAGGTTTTGGTGTGCCTTGCTTTTGGGGAGGGGAGGTTTATCTGCTCCATGTGTTCCAGCCACCCTCTTCTCCCAGAGCAGCAAATATTTCAGGGAAAAAAACCCTCCCCTTGCTCAATTTTTAACGAGAGCAGACAGAAACGGAGCAGCAGAGCCCAGAGCTTCAGATCACAATGGGTCCCCTGCTGCCCACAACTGCCTTGGCTTCCTCGAGGAATGAAGTCACCAGCTCCAGTCACACTTGTGTCCCTGTATCCAGGGGGGAATGTGGTTCCTGTGCTGCCCTCCCCCTTCCCCCTGCACGGGTGGTTGTGTCACAGCCACCCTTATTGGCCCAAAACCTGTCTCCAAGGCCTGGAGCTGGGGATCACGTCATCACCCTGAGTAATGACTTGCTGCTGACTGTTTCCTGGGAGGAAAGGAAAGGCAGGAAGGAAAAAACAACTGCTCATAAGTTCCACTCATGCAAAAAAAAAAAAAAAAAAAAAAAAGGGGAGAAATAAAAGGAAAACATGAATCAGAAAAGCTGGTGTCATTCAAGAACATGACATTCTGCAGAGCATTGAGGAACTGACCTCTGCAGCAGGAGGTTTAAAGCTTTTTGTTTGTTTGTTGGGGAACAGTTTGGCGTAAACAGGCAAAGTGTGGACGTGACAATATTCCTAATTTTTTTTTTCCTGAACTCCACCAGTCTGGCAGAGGCCTGAAAGCCAGTGGGTACCACTTGTACCGTGTCGGTGCTCCTGGGCCTGGCTCCAGCCCCATTCCCCTGGATGGGGGATAACCAAAGCACAAATCCATAGTGGGATGGATGGACAGATGGATGGATGGATCACAGGAAAGTGGGATGGATGGATCAGGGGACTGCAGATGGACGGATAGTGGGATGGACAGACGGATTGAGAGCAGGATCGTGGATGGCCAGCAGGATCACTGGATCCTGGCACAGCACAGGGATGGATGGATGGATGGGATGGATGGAGGGATGGATGGGTGAATGGGATATAGGGAGGTATGGAGGGATGGATGGGTGGATGGACAGAAGGATGGATGGGTGAATGGATGGATGGATGGGATATAGGGAGGGATGGATGGGTGGATGGACAGAAGGATGGTTGGAGCGGAATCGCTCCCCTTGCTCCACGCGGACTCTCCCACGCGTCACCCCCAGGCCACGCCCATCACCGCGAGTGGGCGTGGCCTCCCCTCCATCCCCTCCATTCCCTCCCCGCCGCGGTCCTCGCGGGGGGGCGGGGCTCGGAGTGACGCCACGCGCCCGCAGCCAATAGGAGCGCGGCGCGGCGCGCTGGGCAGGGCCGCCATTGGCCGGGGGTGATGTCAGGGCGGCGCGCGCCGGGCCCGGCGGGGCAGAGCGGGGAGAGCGGCCCGGGGAGCGCTGAGGGAGCCGAGAGGGAGCGCTGAGGGAGCGGCGACGGAGGTGAGAGAGCGCTGAGGGAGCGCGGTGCGGGAGCCCTGAGGGATCGCTGCGGGAGCGCTGAGCGAGCGGCGGCACGGCGGGCACACGGAGCGGGACCCACCGCGGCAGCTCCGCTCCGCTCCGGGCAGCGCATCCCCGCGGTGTCCCCGCGGTGTCCCCGCGGTGTCCCCGCCGCGGCCGCTCCGGTCCCGCTCCCCCCGCCACGCGGCTCTGCGGGCGCTGCGGCACCGGCGGGCGGGGGCAGAGCCCCGGCTGGGGGCTCCGGGGGTCCCTCTGTCCCCTGGCACGGCCCCGCTGAGAGGGGAAGAAGAGCCGAGGGGATAGTCTGGGGTGCGCTGGAGGCTGAACCTTCGGCACAGAAATGAAGGAGCTGTTGTGCTGCCGTGGAATCCAACAGAGTATCTGCTTTCCTCCCTTGTGTTTCAGGTGAAAGGCGAGTTCTTGGAAAGCCGCGTCAAATCCAGGGCTGTCCGAATGCCAGAGCCCACCCTGCAGCCTGCCCAGCTCAGTGAGCGACCTTAACTGGGGACCTGCTGTTGCTCTGAATAAGAGCTGTGGTCGCCTTGTGCTGCTGGGTGAGAAATCCTCCTGGAAGAGGAGGACGGCAGTGACACTTGGAGCTTGCTGGGATTGCTGGCAGAGAGCACGAGCCAGGCTGAAACAGAGCAAAAAACCCACAGGAGACTTCAGACTGGAATCCTGCAGGGGCACAGTGCTCTTTGAGACAGCAAGAGAAGGTAGCAGAAAGAGCTTTTCCAGGTTGGATCATCTCTACAAGCCAGGTTTTCTGCCTGCCTTGGGTGCTCCATCACAGCAGTCGCGCTGCAGGAGGAGAACCCGGAGAAAGATGCACTAAAGTGTCAGACGTCAAAGAAGGAAAGCTTGGATCCTGCCTTGGAGGCTGCTGTAGCAACACAGCACTGGAGAGGAGAACCAGAGGGAATTAACTGGCCATCGCTCCCAGTTCCTGCTCTCTCAGTGGTTGGTGTCCCCCGTTCCTGGACTTTGCTTGATGGGGATCTCTGCTGCAGGAGCAGGCTCTGCACTCCAAGGCAGGCGAGCAGGGGTAGGAGAGGTCACTCCTAGATGCCGGAAAGGCCATTTGTGTAAGCTCCTGGCAGAAGATCTCCTCTGGAACAGCTGCTGGCTGTAGGCCCACCGAGCCAAGGGTCAGGATAGCCTCTGAACAGCATGTCTTCCAAGCCTGACAAGAAGGAGACCCACCAGGCCAACGGGGCTGTGCCTGTGGACCATCTCACCAGTGCGGCCCAGGGGCAGCTGGTGGAGCCCTCAGATTTCCTGGGCCCTGCTGCAGTGGAAGCAGTGGTGCTGGAGTCCCGTGCCAACGCCAAAGGGGTGCGGGAAGACGATGCCCTGCTGGAAAATGGCAGCCAGAGCAATGAAAGCGATGACACCAGCACACACCAGAGTCCGGAGCCAGCCTCGCCCCTCAAGGAGACCTCCTTTTCCATCGGGCTGCAAGTCCTCTTCCCGTTCCTCCTGGCAGGCTTTGGGACAGTTGCTGCTGGAATGGTGCTGGACATTGTGCAGGTAGGACTGATGCTTCCCTGGCATGGCACTGGGCTCCGAATCCTGTCTCTTGGAGCCAGGAGGGACTGGAATGCCAGGGCTAGTTCAGCAGGTGGCAACAGGGAGGGAAGGAGACCCTCCCTGTGTCTGGGGAAGGGGAGACAGAGAGACCTTGGTGATGTGTGGAATGAGGGAAGGAGAGGCTGAGGGCACCCCTGCACAGCTGTGGCTCAGAGGAGGAGGTCACAGCTGGCACGTGCTCCTGAAGTGGCCAGGGGTGCCAGGGCTAAAGGTTCCTCCTGGGAGGTGTGTGGACGTGATCCTTAGGAAAGGCCTGCCAGAGAGCTGGCAGTGAGCTCTGGATGAAAACCGTGTTACCTCGGCAGGTGATACTGTGGGAAGCTGACAGCCTGGCAGCCTGTTTGTGTTTTTATGTGGGAATTGGTGCCTCTGGAAGCTGTGGCTCCTGCACTGGTCTCTGACACGTTTTCCAAGCATGTGTGTCTGGCAGCAGAGGAGTTGCTTCACCCTTTCTCCTTTGCCCTGGAAGACAGGCTGGGCAGAGCTGTCTGATGCCCAGCCCAAAGTGGTGGCTGAGACTCACAACTCGCTCATCTGTGCAGTGCAGGTTTATGAAACCCTTTGGATGGGGGAGGCAGCCATTTTGGAGCTGTGGTCAACCAAAAATGCTCTGCTTGAAGCTCCTCTCTTTACTCCAGTGAGGTAAACAAGCCCTGGAGTGTTGGCAGAGAAGGGCTCGAGTGTCAGTCCTGGGTGTTGCTGGCAGTTCAGATCATCCCCTCCCCAGCCCTGTGCCAGGGTAAGTTCAGTCAGAGGGTTTTTTTGGACTCGTGGGTGGTCAAGCAGACAGTCCTCGTGGTGTCCTGCCCGTAACAGCAGTTTCCCTGCATGCCTTTGCACTCTGGTCATCCTTACGGCCTCTCTTGGCCGTTGAGAGAGCTGTGAAGTGACTCAAAACAGGAAAGGCTGGATGTGCTAAATTAATCCGGGGGAGAGAGATTTACTGGAATCATTTTCTTAAAAAGAAAAGACATTTCAAGCAGTGTTTCCCTCGGCAAGGTGCCCTGTAAGCTCGTGCTTGGCTCTCCTGGAAGTCGCCCAGAGCCGGGGATTTGAACCCAACCTAAAGTTTTTCCTGGAGAAGGAGCAGCTCCTCCTGGCTGGGAAGGAGCTGGGATACTGCAGCTGAGCCCTGTGCTCTCTCCTGCCTTTCTCTTTTATGGCCATTGCAAATAAAACTCTGTAATTCCTGTGTCCCATAGCAGCCCAGCGTGTGGCCGGGCAGCTTTTCCTGCCAGCAGCTCTAACTCCCTTCAGCCTTGGGATTAAATGAGGCATCCAAATGCCATAGGGTGGGAAAGGGGGATGGGGAAGCTTGTTGGCTTGGCCTGGGGAGCTGATCCTGATAACTGGCTTCCAAAGGCTCAGAGCCTTGGATGAAAGGAGGGAGCATGTGGAGTGGGTCACTGGAGCCCCGTGGCTTTGGATGCAGCCGTGGTTGGTGCTGGCTGGGGGGCTCCATGCACTCCATGTCCTGTGTTTTGGAGAGCTGGACTAATCAGCCAGCTGTAATTGGTCTCCCCACTGGGAAAACAAGCAGCCCTGGCCTTTGGCCATGCTGTCCCATTAACGTGTCCCTGGGAATGTGCCTCTCAGGAGGAGGATTTGCCTCTGCTGCCTCTGGGATGGAGGAGACTCCAGGCCAGGTACATGTGAGTGCCCCGCTGGTTTTTGTGTGCAGTGCAGGACTCTTGGCACAGTCCCCTTTCCCAGCAGAGCCCCAATTGTTGTTTTCCAGACTTATCTGCTCCCTGGAGGTTCTTTGGATGGACAGGATTTCATAAGGATGAGGGGAGTCTGCTTGACCCCCTCTGGTGTTACCACCACCCCTCCAGGGTGGGTGTCAGGGACTGCCAGCCCTGGATTCCTGTCAGGGCTGCCCATTCCTTGGCATTTTGGAGGCAGAATGCCAGGAGAAGCAGCTGCACCGAGGCAGTCGCAGCCCCGACCTGCAGCAGCCCCTCCCCTGAGCCGTGAATCACCGCCCTGCTGCGATCCGAGCAAAACCAGCTCTTCCTCCTGAGCTGTGAGCCTTGACTTCACACCCAGGGACTGAAACCACACGGCTGAGGGGCAGCTGATCCCCTGGGAATATCTGCAGAGCTTCCCAAAGGCAGGGAGCTGCAAAACAGCACCTGGGGGTTGGTGTTTCATCCAGACCCTCCAGAGGCTGGTACAGGCAGAAAGGGATTTTATCATCTCGATGTCCTGAACTTAAAAGCCTCACTTCCTCTTCTCTTCCCCATTTTTTTTGTCTTGCCCAAACAGCCTGGCCCTTGCTCTGCCCCTGCAGCCATATCATGGGCACAGGTCTGTCTCTGTTCCCTGCAGGAGCCACTGAGCCCTTGGAGCAGTAGGAAATGCCCCAAGCCCAGTGTTGTATAACATCTTATATTAAGAAAGTTGGCAGGAGCCCGTGGGTCCTGCTCTTTGCAGTGAGCAAGCTGCTGATCTCTGCAGAAATCTCCTTGTTTTCCTTCCCCAAAGATGGCTTTTATTCCTTTCTCCAGCAACAGCCCTGTCTTGCTCAGGGAGCTGCTTCTGGCACCGGTTTGCAGTGCAGCCTCCCCCCTTAAAGTTTCATTTACAAAGCCAGGGTTGGGACAAGGTGAGGGAGGGTTTGAGCTGGTGCTGGCTCTTGCCTGATCCTGCCTCTGTGATCTCTGGAGCCAGGAAAGTTTTGCACTCCAGCCCCTGGCCTGACTAATGACGATGTTCCTCTCATTAAGTGATTCTGGTGACACCCAGCTTGTCCTGCTGGGAAGTGGCAGCGTGGTGTTCACTGATTGAGCTCTGGATGCTGCTGAGAGGGAAGTTGTAGCAAAGGATTCACCCGCAGACCAGGCAGCAAAATAATCACAGTGACTGCTAAAAATAGAGTGGGGAGAGCCTGGATGTGTCTTAAAGGAAGCTCAGCCTGATGTGAGGCTGGGCTGGATGGAGTGTCTGAGACTGCTCTCCTGCTCTGCTCAGCAGTGAGCACTGAGATCACACACAGTCACAGTCACTGAGGTTGAAAAAGCCCTCCAGGGTCACCAAGTCCATCCTTGGTGCCCAATCCCCACCTTGTCCCCAAGCCCAAAGCACTGAGTGCCACGTCCAGTCCTTCCCTGGACACCTCCAGGGATGGTGGCTTCCCCTGGAGAGTGGGATCCTCAGGAGCAGAAACAGAGTGTTGTGGTTGTGCCTGAGATAGCTGAGCAGCTTTTATCCCTGTACCTGGGAGCTGGAGTGTGTGGTCAGCTTGTCAGAGCATCCCAGAATGGTTTGGGTTGGAAGGGACCTTAAAGTGGTCCCAATTTATTCATCTCAAGCACTTTTCTCTCCAGTGGTTTTTCAAGTGAGTGCAGCTTGAATGTCGGTGTTGCAAAGGACCTACAGGAAACTGGAACTTGTTGGCTTAGTGGTGAGGGATGGAAAAATAAACAAAAGTGATTGAAACCCTTCCCCACAGGAAGGTATTAGTCACCCAGGTAGTGACTTATTATATTTGCTGGGAGGTGTTGGCACACGAGTCTTCCTTGTCCTAGAAAGAAATCCACGTCCCTGGTGAGCCTGGCAGTCTGACAGTGCCAAGAAAAGCTCTGGGAGAGGTGGAGCCTCTCCCAGGTAACTTTTGCAGGTAGCATTGACAGGTAAAGTTGCAGAGCTGTGATATTTAACGTGCCCAGCACGGCACCAGCTGCTGGGAGTGTGAGTCCAGTGTCCTTTAAGGAGTGTGGCAGCCAGGCCAGTGTGGGAAGCAGGAGTTATTTTGGACACAGGGCCTTCTTGCAACACATCCATGACAATGCAGAGAGGGGCAGTGAGGTTTGAGGGTTTTTTTTTTAAATGCAACTGGGAGGTTTTTTGGAGTGGTTTTGTGTTTTCCTGCAAGCCAGCTGCTCTTCTATAAGGCTGCTTACCCTGCAATTACCCTTTTTGTTTTTTCTTAAATAACCATGGCTGCCTCCCTCCCTCATCCCAGGGGAGGTGACTTGACTGGAGAGCCAGAAGAGTTAGGAAATACCTGTAATGTAAGTGCCAGGTGAGGTACCAGGGAAAGGTGGCCACAGTGGGCTGGGTTTTGGATCAGGGAGCAGCAATGCTTTGCTCCAAAATGTCTTTGTGAGGCACACATGTAAGAATGGCTCTCAGCTGAGACTGACCAAGCTTCAGATTCTGCCAAAAATCGCAAATATTGGGCAAAGTCTCTTCCTCTTTCCCTATTTTGGCCTCCCTGTGCGTAAACATTTTGTCAGTTGGGGAATCTTTGGGGGATTTTTCACTGAAAATTGCCAGCTCAGAGCTGCTTTTGAAACTCAGCAGGAAAAGGAAAACGTGGTCCCTGCTACACACATGTCAAGAATTGTGAAACCACTGCAAAATTCCCAAGTGTGGCAGCAGGAAGGGGACTGGGATGGCTGCTGGGGGCAGTGCCAGGGGTTTGTATGGGCCATGCCGAGATTTAATGCTCTGTGTTCTAATCTTGCAGCACTGGGACGTCTTCAAAAACGTGACCAACTTGTTTATCTTGGTACCTGCACTGCTGGGCCTGAAGGGGAACCTGGAGATGACTCTGGCATCCCGCCTGTCCACTGCTGTGAGTGTCCAGGGAGCTGAGGGAGGGAGAGGGATGCCGGCTTTGGGAAGAGGTGGGAAGGAAAATCTCTGTACCGGTGACCAAGACAGCAGAGCCTGGAGTTCAGCGTTCTGGGAAGGTGTTTGCATCCCACTGGGCTGATGGGATTTGAAGGTTTAATGGTCCTTAAGCTCTGCTGACAGTTCAGTTCCTTGTGCTGGCTGCTCAGGGGCCTGAGGGCACGGTGAGAGATGGCTTTGGAGTGTTTGGATCCAGCCTTTTTTTATGAGGAAGCTGGTGCAGGAATGCTATCAGAGCAGGCTGGAAGGAGCCAGGGTGGGGAGGAATTGTACAGCAAAGCAGAGGGGACCTTGCACTGAGAGCTCACAGGGGGATTGACAGGCTCTTGAAGTGATGGAGATCTCCTGCTCCCATTCAGTCGGGTTCCTGTGGAACACTGAGCTCCCTGTGAGGGATGGGGCAGGCTCTGTGAGCTCCTCAGAGCACTGGGTTAGTCCAGCTGTAAATGAATGGCTTTGTGTTTAAATGTCCCTCCAACACAAGCACTCTTGTCTGTGGAGCTGCTGGAGAGACACCAACACCCTCTCCTGACAGGGACAATAACTCTCCCTCCTGCTGCAAGGCATCTCCTGCTTGAGCATGACAGCAAGTGACTGCCTGCTGCTGCTGTGTTCCCCATGATGGGAGCTTGGAACTTTACATCTAGGAGGTGTTAGCTGCCTGCTGCCAAGCTTCTGGCTCCTCTGTGCTGTGAGTTGCTGAGGAGGAGAGAGTCCTTGCAGCAGCCAGCCTGGCCTTGGCTTCCACAGTGCTGATGTACCTTGGCTCGAGAGAGCTGCTTGGGAAGTGCTCACTGAGATGTAGGGATGGAGAACTGTCTGCCTGGGTGGCAGCAGCAACCTCCTTCTTGGCATGTTCCCTTCCCCTCAGCCTTCCCCTGCTGCTTGCTGCAGGGTGGAACAGGTCCTGCTGACCATGGGGAGCACCTCCTTCCTTCTTGGATGCAGCCCTTGCCCTTCGTTCCCTGGAGGAGCAGGGCCCTGGGAACGGCTGTGCCAGCACTGCCTGCCAAAAGCTGGGCTGTGGCTGCTTCCCTCGGGGCTGGGCTCCTCTGCCCAGCCACTGTGGGGAGGGCAAAGCTGCTGGGAGGCCCCACACTGCCCCTGGGCCAGCAGTGCCAGGGCCTGCAGGGACAGAGGCTGAGCTTTGTTTGCCCCTTGGTTCTGGGAAACAAATCCCTTTGTTTTATTCGCTCTCCATTGTTCGGATCCTGACAGGATCCTTGCTGTCCCAGACACAGGCCCTTCTCCATCCTGACCTTGCCCAGCTTGCCCTTTCTGAGCATGGGCTGGTCAGGGTGAGCGCTTGGCTCTCCTGGGACAAAGGCAGAGTGGCACTTGTGCGTCCTCTTCCCTCCTGGGGCTGGCACAGGGCAGTGTCGGGGCAGGCTCGGCAGAGAAACCAAAATGTGGAAAGCCAGGAATGCAAAACTTTGCCCCATCTGCTCTGGTGGCTGCAGGAGGGTCACGAGGACACCAGCACAGAGAGCACCCACCAGCCTGGTCTGCTGGTGCCTCGTGGGCCAACAGCCAGGCTTTGGCCTCTCTGTCCCTTTGCCCCATCTGCCTCCACACAGGTCCCAGGGCCTTGCTCTCTGCCTCCTTAAAATCATGGAATTCACAGAGTCATCAAGGTTCTAAAAGACCTCCAAGATCATCAAGTCCAGCCTCCTCACGTCTGTGCATGGTGGGACAGGACAATCTCTTGTTCTCTCCTTTTTCCCCTTGCCCTGCTCGTCCCTCAGCGTGGGGTCCCACGTGCAGGCGTGTGGGGGGAGCTCCCCTCTGACCGGAGCTTCCCGCTGTGGATCCCGTGCTCTCTCCACAGCAAAGCAGCCCAGAGTGGTTTCTCAGACTCTGGGTTTCTAATTAGTGCTGCGTTAAGGCACCTCAGACATTCCTTTCCCAATTAAGAAGCAAAACTCTCCCATTAGTTAAAGGATTTAAATCCTGTTGGCAGCGACTACAGCTAGGTTATGTTAATCCCAGCCTAATTGCCATGTGGCTGGAATTTTAAGGTCAGGCTTCATATGGAGCTCAAATTCCTGTGCTGAATGTGCTACTCCAGTCAACTTTTTGTTAGTTATCCCCCGTTCCTTCCTCCTCTCCACTAAACTACCTGGAATAATTCACTCCAGAGCTGGGGGCATCTCAGTGCTGCTTGAACTGAGCTGGCAGTTCTCAGGCACACGCAGCAAGGAGAGCAGAGGGATTAGTTGATCATTGACTCCTGGTTTTCTTGTTTTGTTTTCCTTTGCTGGAGACCAGCAAGGAAACCTGAGAGGAGGAAACTGCTGCTGCATTGTTGTGCAGTTTGGTGCTGTCAGCCAACAGCTCCAGCACACATTTGAGCCTCTCCCTTGCTGCCATCTTCATCAGCTTCTACTAATACAAATTAGGTACAAGTTTATATGCTCTGCTCATCCATTCTTCCATAAAAAGCCCCAGAAGGTGGTCGGGAAGAGCAGAGCTGGTGCCCTGCAGTGACCAGCAGCGACTTCCACTGGGCTATTTCGGATCGCGCTCCAGGGAATTAAAGCAACTTTGCATCTCTCCTGGTTATCCTGATTAGCATCTCCCGCAGCTGCAGCGGTGCCAGGTGACCCCTGTGCCATGGCTGCTTCCTCCCAGTCCACCCCCACGTGGCCCTGGCCTTGTTTACTCAGCTTTTAACCAAAACAGGGTGTTTTTGCTGCCAGCTTCCTCTGCCCACGTGCTGCCCTGGCCTCGCTCCGTGTCGGAGCAGGGGCACACACAGCTGACCTGGCACCCCTGTCTCCCTCCTGCCTGGCTGACCTGAGGGGCATTGTGACCCAGCTGGGCCTGAGCCAGGCTTGGCTGGATCAGCAGGGCAGTGAATTGTGGTGGGTCAGTGAGCAGCAGGGTGTGACTACAAAGGGACACACAGGGGGGATCTCGGTGCTCTCGCAAGATTTCCAGCAGGTAAATCCAGAGCAGCGGTTGGAAGAGGTGCTGTAGATACCCAGGGTGTACACCCCAAGGGACAGTCACAGCCTGTGCCCCAGCTGGCCCCTCACACCTGCAAACACACCTCTGCAGAGCTGCAAGGCAGGAATTTCACTTGCTGGCCTGTGCAAAGTGCTGTCAGTCTTTAATGATATTCCATGTCCTTTTACAGGCTAATATTGGCCAAATGGACACACCCAAAGAGTTCTGGAAGATGATAACAGGAAACATGGCTCTGCTACTGGTAAGAAAAAGGGAAAGGAGGAGGAAGTGGAATATTGGTAGCTGGTACAAGCCCAACTCTGGCAAATGTAGGTGGTTTAAATACCTGTGTTTGTTACTGACTGTCAATATTCTGTGTCTAACGGGGAGGCAAGTGGCACCTTTTTGTCCTATAGTCATGTTTGCTCTACAGGTTAGACTTGGTGTTTCCCTGCTGGATTCTAATCCACCTGACATGGGATCCTGGGTGGTGCTTCCCTCTTAGAATCATAGAACAGAATCATGGAGTGGTTTGGGTTGGAAGGGGCATTAAAGCTCATCCAGTTCCAATCCTTCCACTAGCCCAGGTTGCTCCAAGCCCTGTCCAACCTGGCCTTGGGCACTTTCAGGGATGGGGCAGCCACAGCTTCTCTGAGCAACCTCTTCCCTCACCCTGGGGCTGTTTGCTCTCTTGGTGACCCTCTGGTGTCCATTTCCAGGTTCAGGCCACCGTGGTTGGCTTCCTGGCCTCCATCGCAGCCGTGGTGTTCGGATGGATCCCAGACGGGCACTTCAGCCTGTACCACGCTGTCCTGCTCTGTGCCAGCAGTGTGGCCACTGCCTTCGTTGCTTCCCTTTTTCTGGGTGAGAGACAGATGCTGAATGCCCTCTGTGCACACCTCTGTCTAAAATGCTCGGCTGCCTTTGGCCTCACCCTGTTTTTTTCCTCTTCTCCCCTCTAGGAATGATTATGATTGGGGTCATCATCGGATCCAGGAAGATGGGGATCAACCCTGATAATGTGGCCACACCAATTGCTGCCAGCCTGGGGGATCTGGTCACCCTGGCTCTGCTGTCAGGAATCAGCTGTGGCTTGTACAAGGACCTGGGTGAGGAGCAACAAAAGGCCTTTGCCTGGTCCTTCTTGTGCTGCTGCATCTCCCACTCACCTCACCCTCTTCCTTTGCCCTTTCTGTGCTTGGGCTATGTAGGATTCCTGGTCTGGAGCTCCCTCAGATAGCGAGACTTAGACTGATAAGGGGAGGAAATGGACTTTCTCAGGGTCTTGTAGCTGCAGGCACTCTTGGCAGGGACCTGCACACTTCCCTCTTGATGGGTAAAGTGGTCAGGAAGGGCTTGTCCCCTTCCAGATGCTGGGGGCTTGGCTGTGGCTGAAGCACTGGGAGAAGGAAGGTCTGGATTTCATCTGCTGTGCAGTCAGCACCAGCTGGGGATCCTCAGTGCAGGGCTGCAGCTGTGGCCTCTCCACTTCCTCCTCCTTCCCCGGGGCCAGGATACAGGGATGTGACTCAGCCAGGTTCATCCAGAGGTGAAGCAACACTGGGAGATCCTGCCCAGGAGCGGGAAGTGGGAATGAGCAGTTGAAATGGAAGAGATCTTACTGGGACCTGTTGATAAACAGACCCAAGTGTTGTCCTCACAGCCCTGTGCCCCGTGACGTTGTACTGACACCCCTATGAGTAAAACTGACACCCCTATGAGTAAAACTCCCACCCCTGTGAGGACACCAGGAGGAAGAAGGACGATGTCCTGCAGAGTTGAGGCTGGACTGGCCCAGTTTTCCTGCCCTTCCTGGCATTCCCACCTGCAGCAGTCTGTGGCCAGGCTCGCTGAGCTCTGCTGAAGCAGCACTGCAGTGGGATGTGTCCTTGATATTTCTCTTATTTCTCCCCCAGAGAGCAAGTTCTACGTGAATCCCCTGGTGTGCTCCTTGTTCTTGGCCCTGCTGCCCATCTGGGTCTTCGTGGCCAGGAAGGATTCTGCAACCTGGGAGGTGCTTTGTTCCAGCTGGGAGCCCGTCGTCATCGCCATGGCCATCAGCAGGTGGGAGGTTTCCTGTCCCCCCACACAGCCTCACTCCAGGAACATTCCAGCACTGACCTCTCCCATCTTCCCCCTGCAGCGTTGGGGGGTTGATTTTGGACAGGACGGTCTCGGATCCGAACTTTGCCGGGATGGCTGTTTTCACTCCAGTGATCAATGGTGAGTCCTTCCCACCCTGGCTGGGGTTGCAGCTCTTGGAGGCTCCTGGCAAACAGTGGAATTGTCTCCTGGGCCTTATTTCAAGCAGGTTAGGGACAGTGAATCTCTTTTGGATGCCAGTGAGGCACTGTGGTTTGACTCAAGCTTTACAGCACCGTGGCTCCCCCCAGTGCCAGCCTTTCACTGAAGGGTGACTGCCCTGGGAGGTTGTTCTTCCTAACAGACACCTTTCCAGGGACCTCTTCACTTCCTCATTCCTCCCGTCTGGTGGGACACCCCCACCTTCCAAAATATTTGCCTTGTGGCATCTGGCAACGTGGAGATTCATATTTGCACCTGGGAGTCAGGAAATCCAATTGCTTCTGCTATAAAGCTTTGACCTCCTTTCTGCCTAATGAACCAGGGAAACTCCTTTTTTTTTTTTAATTCCTTTTTACAAGAAATGGGGTTAATTCTGAGCCAGTGCCTCTTGTGCCAGTGAGTTTCACAGTTTCATTCCGCCTCATGTGAAAAATAATAGTTTTAAACTTCCTGTGTGTGTTTTGGTGTCTGACTCATCATTTTTGTTTCACATATTTCTTCCAAGCCAAGCTGCAGTAATAGAATGGCACCTCTTTTACTGAGGGGCCTGAAGGGAAGCTGCAGAACAGTGTGCTTTGTCTGAGCTCCTTACATCCTGCAAAGGGGGGATTTGGGTCAAAAATAGACTGTCCTACATTATCCCAGCACCTGGCAATTCTAGGTCTGCTGGTTGTTGAAAACAGCTCTTCAAAGTGTTTGAAACATCACCTTCCTCTCTCTCCTGACCTGCAGGTGTGGGTGGCAACCTGGTGGCAGTGCAGGCCAGCCGCATCTCCACCTACCTGCACATGAGTGGGATGCCTGGAGAGAGCTCCAAAACAGCCCCTTGGAAGTGCCCCAGCCCTTGCAGCACTTTCTGCAGCTCAGGTATCTGTGTCAGCCCTTGAAATGCGTTGATTTGGGGCAGCAGCAGCGGCTGCAGTTGCTGGCTGGGCTCCCTGGGGCAGTGGCTGGAGCGCTGTCACAGGAAAGGGTGGCCCAGGCCTGTTGGGAGGCAGCTGTGGGTGAGAGTTTTGTGCTGGAATTTCAAGCCTGATGTCCCTCTCCGTCCCCCTGCAGATGTGAACTCCCGCTCTGCCCGGGTGCTCTTCCTCCTGGTGGTGCCTGGGCACCTGGTTTTCCTCTACACCATCAGCTCCATGCAGGGGGGCCACACCACGCTCACCCTGATCTTCGTGGTGTTCTACATGACAGCTGCACTGCTCCAGGTGAGTGCAGCCCCTCGGGGGGCTGAGCCCCCAGGCTGGGCCAGGGGACACTGCCACCTCACCTGCAGTGGCACCCGCTCTGTCACTCGAGCTGTAGGACACAGCACTCAGGAAGGGGGTGCTGACCCCTGGCCATTCTTTGGGATGTGGCTGTGCCTCTGTGAGCCAGACTGGCAGAGCTGACCTCTGGGATAGCAGGGCTCAGGATTTGGGGCTGACATGTGGCTCTTCCCTTCCTGCCCCCCCAGGTTCTTATTCTGCTCTACATCGCTGACTGGATGGTGCACTGGATGTGGAACAGGGACCTCGACCCAGACAACTTCTCCATCCCATACCTGACAGCCCTGGGGGACCTCATTGGGACAGGGCTCCTCGCTGTCAGCTTTCACATCCTCTGGCTCATCGGGGACCGGGACTCTGATGTGGGGGATTAGCTCTCTCCCTGCTCCCCCCTTCCCACCCTTCTCCTCCTCCTTTCATTCTTGTTGCTTCTTTTCCTCCACCTTTACTCTTCTTTGCTTCCTCCCCACGCCCTTGTCTCTCTTGAGACTTCACCTTTAGTACCGGATTCTCATTATTTTCAATGGGAATTTTATGGGGTTTATATTCCAAGCCCAGTTTGTACAGAAAAATCTCTCTAGTTTTAGGAAGGACAAAAAAAAAAAAAGACAAAACAAAAACAAAAGTGTAACGAGACAATCACCAAGTGCAATTTTGTAGGAGCTGTGTCTGAACCAAGGTTACAGTGAAGTTCCTGATCAGTCAGATCGTGCAAGGAGCCCACCCTGCCCCACTCACTCGAGGTCAAGGGCTGCTTTTTCGCTTCATAAGCGTTTTAAATCCTGGAGCTCAAGTTCAGGTTTATTTTACTGAACTGGCACCTTCTAGCAAAGTACAACCTCACAGAGGAGGGCACAGGGCGTCTCCTGCCTTCTGTGCCCTGACACCCTCCTGCCTTGTGTTGGCTCTGAACCTCCATCCCCTGCCCAGCCCCTAAAGGGTGAGGGGGTTTCTGGGAGAGGGATGAGTGAAGAAGGTGAGGAAGGGTCCTGTGTGCCCACAGGGAAGTGAGTGATCTTGGGATTGAGGACTGCAGAGCCCCCAAGCCTGGCCATGAGCAGGCTGGTCTTTGCTGGCAGATTTAGTCTCCCTTTTGCCAACCATCCAGCAGCACCTCGGACTCCTTGTTCTGCCTCTTATGAGCTGAGTTCAGCTGCTCTGTGCTTCGTCCTAAGGGGCTGTGAGCTCTCCCCATCCATCATCCCCCTTCCACCTGCCAGTGCTCCACTGGAGGATCTGCTGGAGCCCTCCTGGATGCTCTTTGCAGCCTCTCCTTTGTGCTGCTGTGGGCACAGCACCGTTTTCAGGGCAGTCTGCTCAGTGCTGTTGACTTTCAGGAAGGAGTGGATGGAAAAACAGCTCCTATTTTGTGTGTTCAGATGTTCTTTCAGTTGCTGAGCGCAGCTGATGGGCCCAGGGCAGCTGGGAAGAAGCCACCCAGTGCCTCTCCCAGCTGAGCCTGAGGTGTTTCAAGCTGGTCAGCATTAGTCTTTTGGTGCCTGTTAGGGAAGGACATCCATGTTCAGCCATGGGATTCCTCTCCCTGCAAAGGCACCAGCTGGAAAACAGGTCAGCAGGCACAGCCGGATTTCTGGAGCCCTGGCTCTTGGTGCAGCTCTGAGGACATGGCTGGAGCACAGGGGTGTAAAATCTGGGATTGGGGTGACAGCCCCGCTTGGAAGTGCTGTCTGAGCACTGGGAGTGCAGGCTTTGCTTCTCTGATTCTTCCTCTGCTGCTTTTTGTGCTGCTCAGCTCAGTGATGGCTGAAATTCCTTCCCTTCCCCTGTTTAGCCCATGTTGGAAGGGCTCTCACACAGCCTGCAGTGACACAGTGAGAGGAAACCTGGCCATCTGTTTGACTGAGATGCTTGAAATGATCCTCCTTTGAGCCTTGAATACTCTTTAGTGCTCCCATTGGGATCAGAATCAGTTCTGGAGGCTGAGGCAGCTCCCATGAGCAGCTCTGACCAACTCAAATAGTCGCAGGCCCAGGGACAAACAAAAGATGGAGCCTTTGTGCCTCTCTTTTATAGGGTTTGGCTGCTGTGGCCACGCCCCATGGGTGGGACAGCTGGTTCACTGACCACTCAGTGCTCTCCTAAGCCTGAGTGATGGGTGCTGGTGGCCAATCAGATGTCTGGGCTGTGTGGTGTGGGCGGGTTCCCAGGCAGGCCTGATTTGATTGACAGCCGGGCCACATGGCACTGCCCTGAGGGCTCCAGGCGCCATGTTGGGCACAGAGCAGAACCAGAAATTTGGGCGTGGATTTGGGGCTGTCTGCTTTGCCTCCTGCTTTAAACCCGTTCCTCCCACCACAGCACGACTATCCTTAGCTGGTATCACTTCCTCTTTTTGCCTAACTTCCAGATTTCTCACACAAACCAGCGCTCGTCTCCTCCCTTTGGCTCTCTGCGAGGCAGCCCAGTTGTGGTGCTGGCAGCGCTGATCTTCACCTGAAGTAGCTCCAGGTGGGGACATCTGTTTGTTACTCTGAGCAATGCCAGAGCTAACAGAGCTTAACAAAGCGCTGCCTTAGTGGAAATGGCTTTGCTTTAGGCAAGGAGCAATTCCTTGGGGACAGTTCCTGCCTCTCCCAGAGACCAGAGCCAATGAACCGGGGGGGCAGGCCAAGACCAAAGTTAGTCTGTGTGGGAGCAGCTCTGATCCTCCTCTGTCCCCCCTGGTGACTTCTCACACATCTCATCTGGCTCAAAGCTGTGCCCAAAATAACCCCCAAAAACCCAACCACGAACCAAACCCCAACGTGTGCTGCTGTGCCAGGCTCTCAGCCTGGAGAATTCTGGAACGTTCTCTGCCGCCCACCCGATTTCTCTGCCTGATGTTGAGGAATAGATACGAGACATTAACACTTCAGCTTTTATGTGTACATAGAGAAGCTCTCCTGGTCTTTTAGGTGTCGCATCACTCTTCACTTCCCCAGGAGAAGAGGAACAATCTGCCTCTCTTGGTCTCGAGTGCAGAGACCCCGAGGGGGTGGGAGCTGCTGGGCTGGGGGTCCCAGTGTTACATACGGTCTAAAGGTGTGTTTGGGGCATGGGCAGGGAAGAATCTAATTTAAAAACTGAGGAATACTGATGGAAAAACCTCTTCCCACTGGTTGCACTCAAATGCATGCCTACTCTACAGCTGCCTGCAGATGAAAAATCCTGGTCTATTCTTTTATTAAAGGAAAAAAAAAAAAAGACTGTCTTAATTATTTATAGTTCCTATAACTGACAGATGTCAACTTAACTGATAAATTATATTTGGTTAAATAAAGATGACATTTATTTATGTGGACTGTGGTGTGTTTCCTCCTTATGCCTCTGCTTGGTTCTCACATTTTGCAGCTTATTTTAGCTCAGGCTGGAGCTCTTTTGACACCCAGTGGCAGGAGAGTTACAAAATCAAATAAATTGCTGGGCATGAAGCAAAGTGGGATTAGTGTCAAGTGCCAGATTACCTTGACCTGGCCTTGGGGGGGGTCCCAGCAGGAATCTGGGTGTTTGTTCTGGGTACAGAGCCCAGCCCTGGCTCCCCGAGCGCTGCTTACACTGCTGCCTGTGCCTGTTGATTAAGGTTTGTGGGACAAAAAGGTTCTGCAGCTTTTGGGGCACGCTGAGCCCCTGGATCTGCAGGAATCGCTGGCTGTGGAAGGACTCCCATGCTCCCCAGCTGCTGGGCACTGATTCCCTGCAGGGCTGTGCCTCCAGCTCGCCCAAACAAGAGGATCTTGGTGCAGAACACCAAAACAAAGCCCTGGCAGTGCTGGCTCACATCCCACACGCTGAATATCAGCCTTATCCTGCTCTCCTGGGGAGGCAGGGGGTGTGTTGGCCTTTTTGGGGAGGCAGGGGGTGTGTTGGCCTTTTTGGGGAGGCAGGGGGTGTGTTGGCCTTTTTGGGGAGGCAGGGGGTGTGTTGGCCTTTTCTAGCTGGGGGAAGGAGCCCGTGTTCCAGAGAGAAACACTGGGGCATGAAGACCCTGAAGGAATAAAAATATATTAATACATGTGTGTGTTGTGGAGTCTTTTTGTTGATTTATGGGTTGCAAAGGGGCTGGGGGTGCAGAGGGCAGGGTCTGGGGATACAAGGGGTACCCAGAGCAGGGCTGGGAATGCAGAGGGCAGGGTCGGGGGATGCAGGGGATGCAGAGGCTGGATCTGGGGGTGCAGGGGATGGATGGAGCTGGATCTGGGGGTGCAGGGGACGCAGAGGACTGGATCAGGGGATGCAAAGGGCTGGATCTGGGGGTGCAGGGTATGGATGGAGCTGGATCCGGGGGTGCAGGGGACGCATGGAGCTGGATCCGGGGGTGCAGGGGATGCAGAGGGCTGGATCTAGGAATGCAATGGGCTGAGTCCGGGGGTGCCCCGGGCGGGCAGGGCGAGCGAACTACAGGTCCCGGCAGCCCCGCCGCGGTTCCGCCGCTGCCCCACCTGACCCTCTCACATGACCGGCGGGGCCGGGGCCGGGGCCGGGGCCGGGATGGGGCAGCGCGATCGCATGTTCAAGGTGCTGGTGGTCGGGGACGCCACGGTGGGCAAGACATCGCTGGTGCAGCGCTACGCGAACGACAGCTTCAACCGGCACTACAAATCCACCGTGGGAGGTGAGCGGGGGGACCCTGCCCTCCACCCGGGCATCCCGGTGCTCTCCCTGGGGTCCCCGGATTCTCCCCGGGGTCCCGGTGCCCTCCCCCGGGACCGGCACCGGCCTTTCCACCGGGTCTGTCCCCGCTTCGCATTCCCGAGCCCTCCCGGCTCCGTCCCGGAGCGCCCCGGGTTCCCCTCCCCAACTCAGCCGAGCCCCCCGGGACCGCCGCCCCCTCTGCCCGTGGGATGCTCGTCCTGCTCCCCCTCTGCCCGTGGGATGCTCGTCCTGCTCCCCCTCTGCCCGTGGGATGCTCGTCCTGCTCCCCTCTGCCCGTAGGATGCTCGTCCTCCTCCCCTCCGCCCGTGGGAGGGGGAATTTGGGAGAGGAACGAGCGTCCCATCGGGGGTTTGTTGAGCATCTCCCGCAGCAGCTCCCAGAGCCTCTTCCCGGAGCCCCCCGGGGGTTTCTGCCCCATCCTTCTCCCCCCTGCCTGGGAATAACCACCCCCAGGAGCTGCGCTCTGGACAGGCTGAGGTTACAGGCTCAGCTCTTCCCAGCAAAACCAGCAGCATTAATTAATGGTTTGGAATGGATTTAGCAGCCTGGAACCACCACTGGGGTGTCGGTGGTGATTGGGAAGGTCATGGGGCAGCGACAGGTCTGGGAATGGGGATGGGTGGGGTTGTGGGTTCTTTGTTCAACACTGGTGTAAATGAATAAGCTGGAAGGAGCAGGAGCTGACAAGGCTTTTCCTTGGAAATCTCCCCAGAGGCCTAAAATAGTGGGGGCCAAGCAGAGCTGTTCAAGTCTTCTTATTCAGGAATCGAGGAGGGGATGGATTAAAAGTGGAAAACACTGGAGATCCACATCCCAGTGGGCAGAGTGCTGGGCTGTGCCCACAGTCTCTCCCAGCAGGAAGAGCTGCAGACTTTTTTCTTCTTTTTTTTTTTTTTTTATTTTTTTGTGGGTTTTTTGGTTTTTTTCTCCTTAGTTCCTGGTTTTGGTAAGGCCCAGCCCTGCCGAGTCTGGCTGCCAGTGGTACCACACAGGTTTTCCCCTGCAGTAAAAACCTGACCCATCAGAGTCTGAGGAACACAGGGTTTCCCCTTTTGACTCACTGCACTGGTTAAATCAAATCATGGAATGATGGAAGGGATCTTAAAGCTCATCCACCAGCCCAGGTTGCTCCAAGCCCCGTCCAAGCTGGAGCTGTGAATGGGCTGGCTACAAACCCGCTGGTTCGGGATTCTGGAAGATCCCACGATTTGGCCTGTGCTGGGAGATGGGGAAGGGCTGTGGAGGAATGAGCTCTGGGGTGCAGAACACCCCTGATGAGGTTTCCTTTCTCTTTTGGGGATTCTCTAGTGGATTTCGCCCTGAAGGTGGTTCAGTGGTCGGAGTCGGAGACGGTGCGGCTGCAGCTCTGGGACATCGCAGGTAAGTCCTTTTGCTCCCAAAATAAATCCCAGGAGCCTGTGGATTCCAGGGGTTTGCAGGGCTGGCTCTAGCCTGCCACAGCAATTTAAATATTTAATTAAAGGCCCATTTGCAAGGAGCTCAGACGGTAATTCCTGCTGAGCATTTCCTTTTGGTTTCCAAGCCAGAGCAGGGGGAATGGGGGAACAGGCTCATCTGTAACTGGATATGTGACTTCTCAGCTCCACATCTTGTGCTAAAACCCGGATTTCTGGCGTGACAGCCAGGAATCCTGAGCCTTGCATGGAGCAGCTTCATGGACCTCACACTGCTTTGGCTGCCAGGATTGGGATCTGGCTGCTCCATGAGCTGTGGGAGCAAGGCCAGTGGATCCCTCGGGAGCAGGCATGGCAAGAGTCACGTTGGGTGAGCAGGTCGGGAGCAGGACACACTCCAAGGGACAATGTTGCATGTGCTGAGGTGGAGGGAGGAGCCCCTGCTCCCTGGAGAGGTGCAGGAAAACGTGGTTCCCAAATTCCCTGGCACCAGGACAGGGCAGCAGCGTCTCTAAAATGGCACCTCTGGATCCGGAGAGATGAGAAAAACAGGGCTGTGGTTTCCTCCCGTTTTGCTGCTCGGCCGCCTGTGTTTGGAATCCTTAAAAAGGCAACAGGAAGGAGAAGTTGGCAGCGGGAGGATTGCAGCAAGAAACTGGTTTCAGTTTTGGCACCAAAAAAAAAAAGGCTTTTGAGGTGTGGAAAGCAGGGGGGCCATGCTGGCACTGTGCCCTTGTTGTGCCCCAAGAGAAGGAGATGCCTGAGCTGACAGTCCCTGGGCACTCAGAGGTGTGGGGGGACACAGGGCTGGCTTGAGGGACACCAGGAATAATGCAAATATTGTGGTTGCTCCATGCCTGGAAGTGTCCAAGGCCAGGTTGAGCTTGGAGCAACCTGGAAGGTGTTCCTGCCGGTGGCAGGGGGTGGGATGAGATGAGCTTTAAGGTCTGGGATTCCATGACGTTATGATCTGAGTGCTGGCATTCAGAGCTGCCCAGTTTGCTCCAGCTCCATCAAACTGGATCAAACTGGAGTGCCTGAATTTCCTCATTATTTGAGTGGGGATCATGAGTGTCAGCTGAGAAAAGGATGGCCCACAATAAACACATCATCCCAAAAGAGTAACCCCGAGGGGGGTGATTTTTTTCCCTTTGATCCCTCAAGGACAGGAACGTTTCACGTCCATGACCCGCCTGTACTACAGGGAGGCCTCAGCCTGTGTCATCATGTTTGATGTCACCAACATCAGCACCTTCAGCAACAGCCAGAAGTGGAAGCAGGATTTGGACAGCAAGCTCCTGCTGCCAGATGGGAACCCCGTGCCTTGCCTGCTGCTGGCCAACAAGGTGAGGAGCTCTGGGTGTGCTCTGGGCCTGTTTGGGTGGCTCTGTGTGGTTTTGTGGGGTGGTTTTGTGTGTGTGTTGTGGGACTGGTAGGACTCCATGTGTGGATGCACTGAGTTGTTCCCTTGGACTCCTTGGGCTGGGAAGGCTTTTCCAGCCTCAGTGGTTCTGGGATTCAGTTCTGAGGTGAAAGTTTTGCCTGTTTTAGGGAAATCTGTGTGCCTGACCCATGAGCTGTTATGGGTCAGGATCCCTCTGCCTCCTGGTACATCCTGTTGTCATCACTGTGGTCTCAGTGCCACCACACCTGGGACTCCTTCCCTGGCTGCTGAGAGGCAGATTTGGGATGAGGGGCAGTGTTTGAAGCTCCATTCCATGCGTGCTTGACTGAGGTGTGTCAGTAACTCAGATGAGATAAATAAATTGCTGCTTGCAACATCCCATTAGGAACCTTGCCCCGAGAGCTCTCTCAGCCTGGGGATGTGGGAGCTGTGGAGGGCTGAGCTGCCTGCACACTGGCAGTAAATGGCCCTCCCAGCTTAAAAATTAGGAAGAAATTGTTTCCTGTGAGGGTGTGAGGCCCTGGCACAGCCTGCCCAGAGAAGCTGTGGCTGCCCCATCCCTGGAAGTGTCCAAGGCCAGGTTGGATAAACTTGGAGCAACCTGGGCTGGTGGAAGGTGTCCCTGCCCATGGCAGGGGGTAGAATAACATGATGTTTAAGTCCCCTTCCAAGTGAAACTCTTGCATGATTCTGTGATCCTGAAATGCCTGATTCCTGTTTTCCAGTGTGACCTTTCCCCCTGGGCAGTGACAAGAGAAGAAGTGGATCGGTTCAGCAAGGAAAACGGCTTTTCGGGATGGGTGGAGACGTCTGTCAAGGAAAACAAGAATATCAATGAGGCCATGAGGTAGGAACAGTGCCTGGTGATGCATCCAAGAGTTAATTCCCTGCACAGAGAGGTTGTGGTCTCCCCATCCCTGGAACTGATCATCCAGTCCTAACTGTCAAAACATCACCACCACCACCATGTTCACCACTAAACCACGTCCCCAGGTGCCACATCCACACATTTTTGGAGCACTTCCAGGGCTTTACAACCCTTTCCCTGAGGAGTTTTTTCCTTGTATCTGAGCTAAACCTGCTCTGGGTATTCACAGCTCACCTTGAGCTCAGGCAGGTGGTACCCAGGGGTTCTGTTGATGTGTCCCAGTCCTTAAGTGGACCCGAGGTGAGGTGGTTGCAGTAAGTGTTGTGATTTATCCAGTCCCTGCAGAGTCTCCTGATGCTGCCAGGTAATCTTAGGAATCCTCAGTGCTATGAAGTCCCTTAACCTGATTTTTCAATCATTTTCTGGAGTTTTGTGTCCTTCTGGGCTGAATTTTCTGTTTCTTTTCTGCACTGCTGAAAAGCTGGGTGGCCCCCATAATGCTGCTGGTTAAAAAAAAACCCACAAAAAACAACAAACTCACAAACCAAACTGTCAAATGTTTGTCTTGCAGAGTGCTGATTGAAAAGATGATGTCCTCATCCACGGGTGATGGAAGTTCCTCCACTGCTGGGAGTGGGGATTATATTAACTTTAAAGAGACCTCCCCACCAGGCTGGGCGTGTTGTTAGAGCCCCTGACACACCAACTCCTCGGGTCTGGCAGTGATGGTCCTTCTATTATCATCATCATATCTCCCTGAACTGGCTCTCACTGGTTTAGGGGTGAGTTTTTTTACAAGATCATGGACTGTTTCCTGTTTAGTGAATATTCTTTCTCAGTAGAGCATTTGCTACAGTGACTTGAGTGAGGAGTGGAAAGGAGTGGGAGGATTCCTCTTTTCTCCCAGTGTGGCTGGAGCTCTGCTGCTCTGATGTAGCACAGGCCATGTCCAAGCACAGGGCTTGGATTAGATTTGTTGTTGTTTTTTTTTTTTAATTTTTGAGCACTTCACCTTCTGCCAGGTGCTGGCCTGTCCCAGGCTGCTGAAGGTGTATTTTTAATACTGTTTGCACCTTTACCCCCATCCTCCTGCACCCACCACACCCAAGAGGCACCAGCCCAGGGCCTTGGTCCACACACAGAGTCCAGGGGGATGTCCCTGTGGATTCCCAGCGTGGGATCACAGCTCCCTGCTCCGTGCTCTGGAATGACAAGAGTCTCCTGGACCGACCCAACACATCCCCTCATCACCACTCAGGGTGTAAGGGGGGTGTGGATCGATGTGGTGCCCGTGGAACCAGAGCTGGGCAGGTTCCAGGGGGAATTTGGGCAGTGGAGCAGCACAGCCCCTCTCTGGCCTGAGTTCTGACCGTGCTGTTCAGCAGCAGAGACCTCGAGCTCTGGTCAGGAATTGCCTTCTGTCCTCCCTGCTCTCTCCCCCTCTGGCACCATCCCATTATCCTGCTGTGCTGCCCCTTTATTGGGGCAGGGGGAGCTGGATGAGGGGGGGGGCTGTAAAACCCTTTGTGTGCCAGAACAAGGCTCCTTTTTCACTTTTTAGCACGCCCTGGATCCCACCACCCCTTTTGAACAGCCTTGCAAGTGCTGATGAATTGCCTTCCCACCATTATCCTGCGGCCAGGAGGGAATTTGGTGGCAGGGCTGGTGCAGGAAACAGCTCCCTGAAAGCCCCCCCACTGCTTTTAGAGGGGAGGAAAGAGGAGGAGAAGACTTTGTGGGACAAAAAGGAAGTAAAGAAACCACTCCCCACTTCTCTCTGGTGCCTCCTTCCCCCCCCCCAAGTACCCCAGGTACTGCTTGTGGGGAAAAACTGGTGCCCCAAAATTGGTACAAGCCCAGCAGAGATCTCAGGAGAGCGAGCAGGAAACTCAGACTGCAGGGCTGGAGTCAGAATGGTGTGTGGATTTGATATGGTTTTTGATCTTCCATGGCTCTGTGATGGCAGTGTGTGATGGTACAGAATTGTCCTGCCCATGTTTTAAGGGTTGGATTTCAGCAAATGGCCTTCAGTGACGTTTTTCCCCTTGAAAACAGGACTATAAATTGCTCTGTCCTGATTCCTGGTGAATTAGGACTGGTTTTCTTTGGCAAATTATTCCTCCTGCCTGTCTTTTCTTACTCTGTATAATCTATGGAGGGAGAAGGTGGTGGAAAAGGAACCAATTGCCTTCACTAAGCATAAAAAAAAATCCAAGTTTTCCTTCTCTGAAGCTGAAAATAATTTATAAGTGGACAGGAAGGGTTAAGAAATTTAGAACCAGTGCTCCACTGTTTTAATTAAAAGCTGAAATACCTGGGCTAGGATTGTGTCATGGAAATATTGCCAAATTTGGGGTCAGGGGTGCTTAAATACCCCCTTTTCTGTGCTGCTGTTTTCACTGTAGAAACATGGAGAACTGGTTAGCAACAAAATGGAAGTGCCTTGCTGAATTTTACTTCACTGTGTTTAAAAAAAAAAAAAAAAAAAAGGAAAGGAAATGGGTTTTAATCCTACAAATATTTCTAGTTCTTTGTGGAACATGAGGAGACGTGCCTGAGTTTTTAAAGGATCTGTCACGAAACTGTTGAGATTCAGGTGTTATTTATTGAGTTTTGTACGTGCACCTTAAAGTGTTTTGGCAAAGAGACCAAGTGTTAGAGCCTGAAAGGTGGAGAAACCCCTGCCCAGGGCCCACCACTGCTCAGTTCAGCTCGTGGAAACTGGAAATTCCCAGTTCCTGTTCCGTCCAGTTATAGAATCCCAGAATGGTTTGGGTTGGAAGGGACCTTAAAGCTCATACCACGCCCTGCCATGGGCAGGGACATTTTCTACTAGCCCAGGTTGCTCCAAGTTTATCCAACCTGGCCCTGGAGAATTCCAGGGACGGGGCAGCCACAGCTTCCCTGGGCAACCTGTGCCACCCTCCCAGGGAATTCCTGGGCAGAAAAGCCTCTTTACACCTTTTATCTGTCACTTTAATAACCTCCCAGTGCCTCTTTGGTGCCTGCACCTCCCAACCTGCACCTTTTCTTTCAGAAGTGCCTCAAGCAAAAAGCCAAAGGAAGGGGTTTTTTGTGTTTTTTTTTTTTTTCCTATTCTACATCATTTCTGTTCTGCCCAGTGGTTTCCAGTCCCGGTGGGAGCCTTGGGGGGATTTATTTTCCACACTTACTGTTGGTTAACATCTGCCACAGGAGACAGATGTTAAAAAGAAACCCCCCCAAGCTGCACAGCAGAAAGAGCCGTTGCTGGAGCTCGTGTGAAACCCCAACCAGACAGGAAAACGATTTCCCTGTGCAGATGTGTGTGTTTTCAGAGACCTCTGTGGAGCACAAGGGGCTTAAAAAAAACCAGGCAAAACAAAGCCAGCAACCCACCCCTTGATTTAGTTCTGTAAAACAGGTTCAAAAGCCCCATCCAAGATGCTCTTTCTGGGCTGGGCAGCGTGGAAGGGACGTGGGCAATGGGTGGTGCCAGCTGGAATAATTCTTGTTTTTAAAGCAACTGAAAGGGAAAAAAAAAAAACAAGAAGTGTTTTAAACGAAGTTAAGTCTTGTTCATGCAGGTGGATAAAAGCCTGAACCTTTCAGGTATGAATCAGAAAAGTCTTGCCTTTGTTCTGCTCCCCTCGTGCCTTTCAGCAGGAATGAGCTGGTGGGGAAATGAAGGTGTTTATTCTCCCTGCTTTGACTTTGTACCCTCTGTGTCCATTTTCCTCCCATCCACACGTTGTTCCCCCTTCCTGTAACTTGAATTTGTGGTCTTGGGACTCAAAGCCCTGTGAAGTTGAAAGGTGTGTTTTCTGTGCTGGTGGCTGCACTCTGTGGGTCCACCCAGCTGGAGGTTTTCACTGCAATAGGATTGGAAAGCAGATTATAGGACATAAATAAGTCAACAATCTCAAAACTTAGCTTTTTTTTGTTTAATTGCTTGCTGTTACACAGAAATGTTTTACAGACAGGGTCCTGATGGCTGTAAAACTTCAGTATTATCTTGTTTATGTAAAGAGGAAAAACTGTTGGGAGGTTTAATCCACATCAATCAGTAACTAATGCAGCATTGCAACAGTTGGAAATAAAAAATTGACATGGCTTGGGTAGTGGTTGTTGTTTTCCTGTCTCAAGAAACGGGTTCACAAGTTGAAACTAAAAATAACAATAACAGGAATGTATAAAACACACACTGTGAACTGCAGCAAAACAAATGAGATCCTTTCCACTGAAACACCCTCAATTATTGAAGTTTTATTGAGCTACAGGCAGGACATAAACATGCAAAACTTGTGCATCTGTGAGTCAGCCAGAGTGGTTTTTAATCCAATATCTCCAGCTCAAAGGAGAGAGCAAAGAATTCCTTGATGTGGTTACTGCACCTTCCCCCTCAGGGCCTGGAAATTCGGGATATTTTGGGGCTGGATGTGCAGGCAGTTGCTCCAAGTGCCTCTTTTTCTCCCTGATCAGCTCGATTTTCATGAGTATTGACTGGCACAAAGGACAGGGCACAGCTGGATTGGGCAGAAAAATGGCAATAATTCCAAAGGGGGAAAATGAAGCTCAAGCAGGGCATTAAATGAACTCAAATTATCTTTTCATTGTAATTACTGCCATAAAGCTGACCATGTTTGTATTGCCAAAACAGTATTTTCAGAGAACCCAGCATATAAAAATATCTTCTTAAGTACTATTTTTAATAAAATGGAGGGATGAGTCTCTTTAAAGATCCAAGTGCAAAGCAAAAGTGAGTAGTTATTGGAGAAGCTGCCATTTTAATGACTGTGGAATACATTTAATTTTTCCATGGTTAAAGCAGCTCCTTTTCTAAACAGAATGAGTAATTTTGGGAGGTTTGTAGGGAATTTATGGTCTAAAAATCAGATATCTTCAGTGGGCTTTGCATGAATTCTGCATGTCCCTGTGCTGACGAGCGTGGTGATGAAATCAGGGCTGATGATAAAAATCTCCTGCTCAAATTAATTTGTGTATCTTCCTAATGAAAGCGAATCCCACTGAACCCGGGGCTGATCAGTGCCATAAAACAACCCAAGTGTCATAAAGGGTGTAGATTATTACAAATTTAATCCAATTACACTATCTGCCCCCGTTTTGGGGGTCACTCCAGAGCACAGGAGGTGCTGTTTGACCCGAAGATGAAGGAGCAGGAGGGAATGGTGTGGTAAATCCAATGGAATTCCACTGGGATTTGTGGTGCCAGGGCTGGCTGTCACCGTCCCCCCCTCGGGGTGTTTGTCCCCTCCTGGCAGGGCTCTCACAGGGGATGGCAATTCCTGCTGTGCATTCCCAGGGTGGGATCCTCTGAAGTCTGGGAAGGATTCCATGACAAAGGGGCTGCGGGGCTGGAATGCCCCCAGGCTGGGATCAGCCTGCCCTAACCTGGCTGCCTAAGTCGCGATAGGCACGACAGGGACGGAGGAAACGCAGCCCGGTGTGACAGCCAAACAAACCGGAGCCTTTCCACCCAAACACCCCCAATTACCGGAATTTTATTGTGCTATAAACATGCAAAACTTGTGCATCTGTGAGTCAGCCAGAGTGGCTTTTAATCCGATATCTCCAGCTCAAAGGAGAGAGCAAAGAATTCCTTGATGTGGTTACTGCACCTTCCCCCTCAGGGCCCGGAAATTCGGGATATTTTGGGGCTGGATGTGCAGGCAGTTGCTCCAAGTGCCTCTTTTTCTCCGTGATCAGCTCGATTTTCATGAGTATTGACTGGCACAAAGGACAGGGCACAGCTGGATTGGGCAGAAAAATGGCAATAATTCCAAAGGGGGAAAATGAAGCTCAAGCAGGGCATTAAATGAACTCAAATTATCCTTTAATTATAATTACTGCCATAAATTTGACCATGTTTGTATTGTCAAACCAGTATTTTCAGAGAACCCAACATATAAAAATACCTTTTTAAGTGCTTTTTAAAATAAACCGGAAGATGATCTAAAGATCCAAGTGCAAAGCAAAAGTGAGTTGTTATTGTAGAAGCTGCCATTTTAATGACTGTGGAATACATTTAATTTTTCCATGGTTAAAGCAGCTCCTTTTCTAAACAGAATGAGTAATTTTGGGCTTTCTAGGGAATTTGAAGTGTAAAAAAACCTGAAATATCTTCAGTGGACTTTGCATAAACTGTGGATGTCCTTAATTGCAGACCAGCACGGGGAAAGTGGTGGTGGTGACATCAGTGCCGACGACAAAATCGACGGCTGGGGGTGATTCCCTGCGTTTTTTTCCTAACAAAAATCCACGGCGCCGATCCCGCTCCCGGGGCCGCCTTTTTCCCTCCAAAACCGCGCCGGGCCCGGGCGGCGAATCTGCGGGACGGGCCCCGAGGCCCCCGCCGAGCCATGAAGAAATCAGCGGAGGAAGGCGGGAAAAAAAAAAAAACAAACCAAACCCAGCGGTGCCCGGGCGGCGCCGGGACCGTGCTGGCGGTGCGGGGTGTGCGGGATGTGCGGGGTGCTCGGGACGGGCCCGCGGGTCCCCCCGTGACGAATCTGCCGCTGCTGCCCCCGCCGCGTGCGGGGCCGCGCGCGCCGCCCTCCCCGCGGGGGCGCGGTGGGCGGGGCCGTGCGCGGCCGTGATGGTTCGAACGGGCCAATGGCGGCGGGCCCGGCCGGAGGGGCGGCCAATCGGCGAGCGGCGGGGGCGGAGCCCGGCGCGCGGAGGGGGCGGGGCCGCCCTCCCCTCGCTCGCATCCTCTCGGCGGGGCGAGCGCGACCATTTTGCGGGGGGGAGCGGCGGGAGCGGGACCGGCGCGGACACCGGGGCTGCGGGCCGGGAACGGGGCGGCCACACCGGCACCCGGGAGCGCCGGCGGGGAGCGGCAGCGGGGGCGGCAGCGGCGCCTGGAGGGAGGAATAGCGGCAGCAGCAGCAGCGGCGGCGGCTCCGGCGGCGCGGCCTGAGGCGCTGGGCCCAGCGCTCCCGCTCGCTCCGGGCGGCCCCGGCGGCCTCGGCGGCCTCAGCGTCCCCTGTTCCCTCCGCGCCCACCCCCCGGGGGCGGCACGAACCCGCCGGGAAGATGTCCCGGCCCGTCAGGTGAGTCGCGCAGCCGCCTCTCCCGCCCCGGCCGCCGCGGCCCCGCGCAGGCCGCGCTTTTCAGGGCCGTGCCCATTTTTCTCCTCTATTTCCCCTTGTTTGCCCCCCCGGTAACCGCGCGCCTTCACCGCAGTAAACGCACCGTTCCGCGCCGTGCTCCTCATGCGGGGCTGGGGGCGGGCTGGGGGGTGGCCGGCCCTGCGTGCGCTTGTCCCACATTTTTGTAACGTTGTGTAGGGAGGGGGGGAGGAAAAAAAGGGAATTGTCGCCGTGACCCACTTGGCGCGGGGCGGGCGCCGCTCGGCCGCCCATCCCCTGCCCCTGCCCCGCCGCCCGGGGAGGGGGCGCGGGGCCACCCCCAGGGGGGTCCGGGCCACGGGGGCTGTGCTGGGGAACCACGCTGAGGGGAGGAGCCGCTGGGAGGAGGAGGAGGAGAAGGAGGAGGAGGACACACACGCCCTGCTCCTCCCGCCCGCCAGCCCGCCCGCAGCGCTCCGGGGTCGTTTTCCTGCTGGTGTTTGTGTCCCCCTCCTTCCCCGCCACCTCTCCCGGAGAGGGGTTGCGGTGTGGAGGAGAGGAAAAAGCTTTTTGGCGGTGCTGTTTGGGAGCTGTGCGTTCGCGGAGGTAGGAGGGGTGGTTGTGTCCGTGGTGAAGCGGTGCTGGACCTCGAGGAGCTGCTGGTGGTGCGGTGTTGGTGGGGTTTGAGAACCCACAGCACCGGGAATTGGTGCCCGTGGAACGGCTGGAGCTGTGGCAGGGAGGGTTTGGGTGGGTATCAGGACAAGGTTCTTCCCCCAGAGGGTATTGGGCACTGAACAGGCTCCCCAGGGTAGTGGTCACAGCCCCAAGGCTGCCAGAGCTCCAGGAGGGTTTGGACAACGCTGTGAGGGACAGGGTGGGATTTTGGGGTGTCTGTGCAGGGTCAGGGGTTGGACTGGGTGATCATTGTGGGTCCCATCCGGCTCGGGACGTTCTGTATAAATTCTCTGATTCTGTGAACTTGCCTCATAGCTGAAAGTTTACCAAGGGGGCAGGAGTGTCTTCCTTTTCACTCTCCTCTGCAGAGAGAGTGAACCTGTGATTTTAGACAGTGAATTTGCGATTCTGTAGAAAAGGAAAGAGGTTTCTCAAGTTGCTCTCCTGATGCTCTGAAATTTTTTCATTCTCAAGGTGCTTGAGTAACTGGTTGTGTTTTTATTCCCAGTAAGCCTAGTCTGGGGTATGGATGTGTGGATATTTTGGATATTCGAAATAATAAATACAAATTAATTGTGGGCATGATACATATATATGTATTTATAGGTGATATACTTGATGTTTAAGTGACAGCTAAAAAAATAATTAAAATAACCATCCCCCATCCAGTCCTGGAGGGCTGTGAAAGGTTTGACAGGCCCAGGTCTGCAGGGAAATAAAGCACCAAAGTCCAGCAGGTTGTTGGGAGCACAAAACCTGTTGGCAGGAGAGAGGTAGCAGTCCTGTCTGCCTGTATTTAACAGCCCTTCCAGGGGGAAAAAGGGAAATACTCAGGGCCTGCTACGTTATATTTATTGCCCTACTAAATATTAACTGGAGGGCTCTGCTAATAGATCTAAATCCATTAATAAATTAATTCTGAAATGGATTTTTTTTTTCTGGCCATCTCAGCTTGTGGTTGGTGATATGGCAGCCTGGTGAAAGGCTCTTCATCAGGGTAGGATTTAGTGTTGGAAAAGTTTTCCTCTAGTCAGTGTTCTTTGAATTAATTTATGATGTCTGCTGGTTTCTAGTGAATATATGCTCCTAAAACAGTGAAGTTAATAAAATCCACCATATATATCCCCAGTTTTTACTGCACTTGTCATGGAATGCTGCCTTAAAACTGAGTCTGGTTGTTGAAGTCAGTTCCTTAAAACTGTTAAGGAATAGTAATAAAGTGCTGGTATTTACAGGCTTCGTGTGCCAAGTACTTTCTACACAATTAAATTTCACCTGGATGGATATTTATGGTATTTGCACTATTGTTAGAAAAAGGCAAGAAGTAAAAAATAAAGGAACCTGAAATTACTGAACCTGTTGTGGGTAACTCAGCCGAGAACTGCAAAGAGCAGCTGGGGCTGGTGGTGACATTATATCCCTATAATATAAAATATTATAGGGATATAATAAATTAAATACTTTAAACCACTTTTTTTATATACACCGTCAATCAATAATGCGTTTCAAGTCAGAATTTTGACTTTTAATGGAGTTTGTTTCTGGTTTTCCTCCCTGCTCACTTCCACTTGCTGGGGTTTGGTTCTGTCCCCATGCTCTGCACCAAAACACCTCTGTATTAAAATCTGCTCAATTATAGTTAGATTCCACTAGAGAACGGGCACAGGGCTGCTTGAACTGTTGCTGCATAAATCATTTCACTGTTTGATGGGGTTTCAAGTCACCTGTGACGTGTTTTGGGTCCATAGTTGTCACCACATGTCTTGTGTCAACTCCTGATGGGGATTGGAACTCCATGGTCATTCATGGAAGGCCCAAATCCAGCACTGCTTTGTGCAGCTTTAAAAGTGACAGCCAGAAGTGTTTCTTGCAGGTATTTTCATTATCTGTGTATTAAAAAAAGGCACTAAAAGGTGCTTTTCATGGCAGTATTTATTGACAATGTTGGCCCCAAAGGGGACACCTTTGAGAACCAGAAGGGGAATCCCCACTGAGCCAGCCCTGAGGGTGAGGGAGGGGCTGTAGCTTTGTTCACAAATGCTTGGTTTGATGGTTATGGTGGTGAAATGATGCACAGAATCTCAGTAACCATTTAATCTGGTTCATTCCCCTTGCTGGGTGGTGTTAGAGGGGAGGTTGTTGCACCTGCTGGTTGTCATTAAAGCAGTGACTCGATTTTTGAAGGCTCCTTTTAGCATTGCTTTTCAGGAGTATGTGTTGTGATTTTTTTTTTTTAAACTTGGCCTTTATCTGTGGATTTTAATGCCTGCAGAAATACCTGGGGATTTAAGCATTCCCTTTAAAAAAACCCATAATATTTCTTCCTGATTGTAGTGTCTGTTCTGATGTGTTGCCTTGCAGAGACTGAGGCTTTAGGGACCTCAGTAGCTGAAGATGAGGTACTACTGTACAATTCCTGCTCAGTTTTAGAGGCATTTAGTGATCCTTTGACATGTTGACATTGCTTTTCATAATTTCCAAATAGCTGTTTGCAAGAATTACTCTGCATTTCTGAGTTCTATTTAAATTACTTATTGCTTTGCTAAGTGCTTCCATCCCAATGTGTTGATGACTTGCTGGATGAGTTGCTGTTTATTCCAAAAGTGTTATTAAAACTTATGCTCTTAGACCTCTCTCTGTACGTTTTGTCCCCCAATTCCTTCACACACACACACTTTAAATGTTAAGCTGAATTAGCAAGGAATTACCTTTAAATTTCAGTGCATATTTTAAGCCAGATTGAACAATACCCACCCCAGCTGTCCACTAGCCTGTCTTTTTATGCTCAGTCTAACTGGATTTAACAAAGAGTTTATTTTTATGTCTGGTTGCTTGCCTTAACATCCTTCTGGATCTTGCTCATGGCAAAGAGCCTCTTCATTGACAACACCAGCAATCTCTTTTTCTGGCTCTTGCAGTGAACTTGCACAGTGTGGATTTATCTCCTTGGTGTAAGAAACGTTGCAGTCCCTTGTTGCAAACTTGTAATTATCAAGTGCTGTTGACAGTTCTAAATAAAACCATCAGTTGATCCAAACGAGCTGAATGATGAGGATAAAGTGAGGAGAAGGGCAGGAGCAGGTTGGTTGGTGTTTCTGTCCCTCTGAGCTTCTCTGCTTCTGTTGGGAACTGGCAGATTTTTAGCAGTACAGATATTCCTTCTTTCTTCCACCCTCTCCTTGCCCTGCAAAATAAGATGATGGCACAAGGAAACAGCTTTCTCTTCTCTTTTCTTCTCAAATTGTAATTTCTGGGGTTTTTTTTGATTCAAGTACCACAACTCTTGTTCACCAGGTAGGGAAAGCTGAGCAGGGTTCACCTCCCAGCTGAAAACACAGGGGGCAGTGCTTGGAGCAAAGATGTTTTCCACAGGGACACTGGTTTTGTTAATGTTTTAGCTGGCACTGTTGCATTTTCAGTACCTGATTAAACGTGTCTGACTGGAGGCAGCAAGATGGAACTGTGCATGACCAACTTGCAAGGTGGCAGTATTACAATTTCCATCCTGTTTGATAAGAGGTGTCCAAAACTGTTGTTTTACAAAGCTGCTCGAACAGAATGCGTGGAAATTTTGCCTTTTTTTTTTTCTTTTTTTTTTCCCATTTATGCTTTTGGAAGAAAAAATAAAACTGTAAATAGTTGGTACTTATTTAATAAGATGTTTGGTTTGGTGTAACTGCTCACCAGGATAAAAATCAGTGTTTTCTCACGTGAGGTGGGTCAGGAGGCAATCTTCAGGAGGACTACCTGTTGGAATAGGAATGTAAATCCCTGGATGATGAGCCATGACAAGCCTTGCCAATAACTGTGCTCCTGAACTGATGTTTTACCCTGCTCAGGCTGTGTGAGTGAGCAGTTGCTCTGCACCACGGTGCTGTTGTACTTTGTTCCACTCACACATGCTCTGAGGCTTGGATGGGATTCAGCCTGGAGAAATCCAATCACTGCTCTTGCCTTCCTTTTATTTGCCTATTTGATTTTGTTTTTAATTTGAAGGATTGGCTTTGTTTTTTGCTCTATAATTTTTTGAAGAGTCTCAGTGCAGGGTTGGAACCCAATTTTGCTCTTTCCCCCTTCGAAGGCTGGTGCTGTGAGCCACGAGTTAGAGGTGCCTGTACAGGAGGGCAACTTCAGATTGATTGATTGGAGAGGGATCAGCAGCCAGAGCAGTGATGACTTTGGGTGTCTTTCAGCTAAACAGGCTTATCAGCAGTGCCTGCTGTTGATGCCAAGGTGCAGCTCAGCCCTGGGAGCGGGATGTGAAGTTGCCCAGAGGGAGGGGAAGGGTGGATCCCTGTGTGGATGGAGCTGCTCTTGCCTTCCCCCTGCAGATCTCCTCAGGTCTGAGGTGCTGGGGAGGGCTCTTCATAAGTGCTTTCCTGACTTCCCGAGCTGTACCAGTGAGCTCATGGGATGATCCCTGCAAAATCAAACTTCCCACTGGCTTTGGGCCAAAAGGATTGTAAAAAAGGGGTGTTTGAACCTCTGGGGCCTTTTCCAGCTGTGCCTCCTCCTCCCATTCCATGTGAGCAGTTACAGGAAGGGTTTGGAGTCTGAGTTTGGCTGAGACATTGTCAGTGAACTCAAATATAATTCATTTATGGGTCTGGCTTGGTTCCCTCAAGTAGCTGCATCACAGGGCACTTAAATCTTGTCAATAAAGCAGTTGGGCCTCGATTGACAAGGTGCTGATAAAAAACTACCAATTCCTTACATTTCATTTCATTTTTGAGCTTCCAGTAGGTTAGAGAAGCAGATCTAAATTTTCTTGAGCAGTGAGGTTTCGGTTTCAGTAATAGCTGCTTGTGTAGGTAACTAATTTTGTGTAGAATTGGCCATTGCATTTGCCCAGTTGATGATCCCTCGGTGCCTGTGCCACTCTCAGCTTGGTTAAAGAGCAGAGGAGGTGCCAGGGAGGTAAAAAAATACAGGTTCATTGACTACAAACACAGCTGGGGTGAAATGTGGGCCTGGGTTCCTTGTTGTGCCTGGTGACACAGCTCTGGCATCTTCCTGGAGAATCACTGGAACTCCTGGAGAAAACTCCCAGAAGCCCCAGTGAAAACTTAAAAGTGATTTTAGAAACAGGGATCACACGGGAAAACAAACATTCCAGGAGAATTTTTTTTGTGGGGTATATTGGGCTGTGAAAAGCAGAAGCACAAAACAGAGCAGTTGAGGGATGTTTAGTAATGGTAGTATTTGTGTGCTTACTAAAAAGCTTTTTCAGACTGTGAGATTGTAATCCAGACTATTACAATTATTTCCTTAGGAAAATTATTACTATTATTTCCTTAGGAAAATGCTGGAATGTACTGTGTCTTCACTTCTGCCTTCAGAGGTGTAGGTGGCTGGTTATGAGAGTTTCCATGGGATATTTTTGGGCTCCAAATCCAGCACTGGAAATGAGGATATGTTTCTTAAAGAAAGCTTTTGTATCTCAATAATTTTTTGATTCCTCATCTCTAATTGTATTCCTAATTTTTTTTTTCCTGCTTTTTACCAGGAACAGGAAGGTGGTCGATTACTCCCAGTTTCAGGAATCAGATGATGCTGGTAAATGGCTTTTTTTTCTTAACAATCTCATATTCTTGGGTAGAGCAGTTCATCATTATTGCCTTGCATATTAATTGTTTGCCTTTAACTCAAATTCTGAGGAGTTCCTGCTCTTCACAGCCCGAACTGTTAATAAGTATTTGAAAATGTAATGATTTTCATATGTTTTGTATTAAACAAACAATGGTGATAGAAATCTTATTATTTAATGCTTGTATTGTTGCAGTGCCTTCAGGCTCTTGGCAGCAACTTCCTTCCCTGGTCTATGTTATGTCCTGGATATCCCTAATGCCACTTTTTTTCTGCAGGAAAATATGTTTTCCATTTATTTTAGTGGACTCTGGTTGGGCCCATAATATCAGGCATTTTGGGGAATGGCATCTAAAAAAATAATCATCTTTATGTTCTGTGTGAATTGAATGTTTTCTGGAGGCCATATGGAATATATTTTGAGTTCTTAGAAGGCAGGCACAATCCTGCTGTTTGTTTATCAGATGACACTGATAATTAATATGAAACAAATATGCTTAGTTCTTAATTTCAGCTCTGTTAAGAAGGTATTTTATCAGAGCTGTAAAAAAGTTGTGCTGTAAACTCCTGTATAATGACATGCTTTTCCCCAGCAGAGGACAGTAAATAGTGTTTGCTGTTAAAAGCGTGGAGAAATATGTATGGATGTTAATTTTTAATAGCTTTATATAATAACTGACTAGGTGTAAAATGAGATTCTGTGTCCTCTGGTAAGGTTTTTTTATGTTTCTTAACACCCCTGTGTCAGACCTGACCGTACACAGCGTTTTTATTGTGCTTGTTGGCACCAGAAAAGGCCAATCACAAATTTAAGGCAGGACTTTGCTTCTGTAACATCTCCTTTGAAGCTTTGTGATCTTGCTTGGTTGGTTTATTTTTTTTTATTTTTTTGTTTTGTTTTTTTTGAAGGGCTTCTTTTTGTTGTGCATGAAATGATCAGTTTTAAGTTAGAGCTGAGGAAGGCAGTTTGCTGGCAAGTAGGAGTTTGATTCAAACCCATTTTGTACTGTCCCGTCCAGATGAAGATTATGGAAGAGATTCAGGGCCCCCATCCAAGAAAATCCGCTCGTCTCCCCGAGAGGCCAAAAATAAGAGGAGATCTGGGAAGAACTCTCAGGAAGACAGGTAAAAGGACAGCACTTCAGCTCTTGGGAACGTGTCCTGTGGGGGTGTGGGGAGAGGGACCTTGCAGGAGGTGGAATTCGAGTCTGCAGGGTGAGACTGGGAGATCTCAGGCTCAGAACTTGCATAACCAGCTTAGACAGTGAGCTGGTTCTTCCTTATCTGAGCAGACACAGAAATCATGTGTGAAGCACTTGTCACTGGTGCTCCATCTCTGAAATAGCTTTCCAGAGCCAGACAGTTGGAATAGGGAGGAATATGATCCCAGTTAGAAAAGTTGTCAGCTGGGATGATTCTCCAGGTGAGTTGGTGGTGAGATGCAGTTCATTTTCCACGGTTGCAGTGTGCTCAGGACATTCCTGTCCTTACAGGTTAAGTGGGATGCTGCAGGGGCCATTTGGTACTTCTGTGGTTCTGCACATGCCCCAGAGTAAGCCTGAACACGGTAACATCCAGGAAAAGTGCATGTTCCCAGCCTAGACATCAGTTTGCTCTTTAAAAATGGTTATTTCCCACACAACAGTGACTGAAAACCAGGTTAGAACAGCAGTCAGACTTTTATCTCTCTCTCATTTCCAGTGAGGATTCAGAAGACAAAGATGTGAAGACTAAGAAAGACGATTCACACTCAGCAGGTAACTCCATTGTACTGACACATCTTCAGAACAGGCAGGGTCTCTTCAAAACCAGTTTGTGGGAGTTGAAGGAGTAGGATTTTAGAAAAGCAGCACTTTTCTAATACACTTACCTGAAGTTGGATTCTGCCTCCCCTGCTGTCACTTCCCAGCCTGGTTTGGGATAATGTGGTGGGGTTTTTTTGGTGCAGTGTGATGGTACTATGAAGTTTGTCTTCACAGGTGGATAGACTTGTTAATCTCTTCCCTGTAGTTTTTATCCATGTGTCAGAATGATGCAAGAAACTTCACTTTGTACCTTTTCCTTCCAGATGAAGATTTTGGCAGTGAAGATGATGATATAGGAGCAGATGATGGCAAGGCTGACAGTGACTATGAGAGCTCTCAAAAAAGCAAAAAAGGAAAAAAGGCTAAACCAGACAAGAATAAGAGAGCAGCCTCCAAATCCAGGAAAAGGCCTGCAGGTAAAAAAAAAAAAAAAAAAAGAAAAATCAAAAAAGAGGTTACTGGCAGTTGGGTGACTACAGGGAGGTGTTTATTATGTTGAGCGTGGCTGTGTTGTCCTCACAGCTCAATTATCAGTGAGTTCTTGATTTACTCTCCTATTAATGACTTGCTGCCTCAAGACAGAGGGTCTGTGTTGTGCATCCCTCATAACCTGGTGCCTTTTGCTGCAGAGGACAGCGAGGATGAGAAGGAGGATCACAAAAACGTCCGTCAGCAGCGACAGGCGGCGTCCAAAGCAGCTTCCAAACAGCGGGAGATGCTCATGGATGACGTGGGGAGCGAGGAGGAAGAGCAGGAGGATGATGAGGCCCAGTTCCAGGAGAGTGAGTAAATGGGATTGTAAAAAGTTCACATCAGTGATGAACTGGTTCAGTAGCAGGTGTGAGTTTGTGTCTGGCCACACAGCAGAAGGAACAGTTTGCTTTTTGACTGTGACACCGAAAGCATAAATTGTCCTTCTTAATAATTTACTTTGTACTGTCCAACAGACCAAGCTTTGGTTTTTCTCCCCTAGAATTTTTCACACCTAGCTCAGAGTTTGCAGATGTATGTTTTTGTAAGCAGCCCTAAAGGATTGTTGTAAAGCTCTCACTGCTTCTTGCTGTCCCTCTGGTTTTAAGGCACTGATGGTGCTAGTCTCAGATGATGTAAAAACCAAGCCAGATGTTTTAGCCCAGCAGATAAGTGGGAGCTCACAGGGTCTCAATTTGTGTCCTGTCTCACTGGCAGGTCTCTCATCTTCTGCTCCCTTTCCTCTTTGCCCTCAAAAAAACTTAAATTTCTCTATGCTTCCAGCAGATTCAGGAAGTGATGAAGATTTCCTCATGGAAGATGATGATGACAGTGATTATGGCAGTTCAAAAAAGAAGAATAAGAAGGTCTCCAAGAAATCCAAGCCAGAGAGGAAAGAAAAGAAAATGCCCAAGCCCAGGCTAAAGGCTACAGGTGAGTCTGCAAAGAAAGCTGCTCAGTTTGCCTTTGGTTGTTTTCTTTCTCTGCTATTAAAGGACTTGGTAGAAATCTTGGGGTCACATAAATGCTGAAGGGCTAAAATGCCATGATTTAAAGCAGTAATGTGAAATAATAAGGTGGCTTTAATTCTTACTTAAGAGATTGAATTAACCTACATCTTCTTAGTTAAAACTGCATAGTATTCAAAAGCTTCCCTGTTGAGGTGCTGCATTGTGATTTTTTTCTGTCTTGTAGCCAAATAATACAATTTGTGGCTTTTTGGGGGACTCTGTGATGTTTTCAGGCTGGGGGATGGTGGGGAAATCTGAACCAAAGGAGAAATCCATGCATTTCTGCAGCAAGTTTGAAATTTAATAGATAATGCATGTTCTGGTTTGACAAGAGCTGTGCTCATTCATGATGTCACAGTTAGTCAGGACCTGCCATGAAACAGCTTTAAAATCTTGTCAGCTGATTTTTCACTTCAGCTTTGCTGATTGGGAGTGCAGAAAACAACCTGTGGGGTCAGAGCAAAACGGGACCTGCTGCTGAAGTGCCTTGTAAATCCCATTGGTGTAACACCATGTCAGGTTATTTTCTGCCTTTGCTGATGGAAAGTTTTACAAGCTTTCTCTTGTTTCAGTGACCCCCAGTCCAGTGAAAGGCAAAGGGAAGGGAGGTCGCCCCACAGCCTCCAAGGCAACGAAAGAAAAGACCCCATCCCCCAAAGAAGAGGATGAAGAGCCTGAAAGCCCCCCAGAAAAGAAAAAATCAGCCAGCCCTCCACCAGAGAAGTCAGGGGATGAGGGATCTGAAGATGAAGCACCCTCTGGTGAAGATTAAATGGCAGTTGAGGAAATCTTTGGTTAAAAAAAAAAAAGAGAAAAAAAAAAAAGAAAAAGGAAAAGAAAAACATACTTTTAGGGGTAGAACACGGTTTTGGCTGTGGCTTGACTCATGGGCTTTGAATGCTGTCTTTACTTTCAGCTGTTTAATACAGTGTATCCTTTTTTAATAAGAGGAAACCCTTATACAGTAATATTTTGAAGTCAATGTTCTCTGTTGGCCATTCCGTTCTCCCTCCCCCAGCAAATCTGAAAGCCATTTGAGACAAATTAACAGACCATTAAATATATTTTTTTTTTTCCAAGGGATATTGCAGTTGTGAAGCAATAAGGTTTAAGGACTGATATATGGAAACCATACTTACAAATCCTTAAGTAGAATAGATTTTTCCCAGTGCTGGTAAGAGTTGTTTTAAAACTATTATTCTGTATTTGAATATATGGAGAGAAAAGAAAAAAAAAAAAAAAGAACCTATGCTTTAACAGACTTTTGTTGAAATAAGTTCACTCTCAGAAAAAAATGTAGTTGATATAATTCCAGTGGAGGAAAAAGGAGATACAGGGAGGAAACCTGTATTCCTTGGATTCAGGCACGTTTTTCATGGAAAGCAATCAAGAGACCCGGAGATGGTCCAGTGTCTTTGATTTAGAAAAGACCCTCCAATTAGGATGGGAGATTTTTAATTATTTTTTTTTTTTTTTTGTCTTTGCTGGATAGAAAACTGTTCTGCTGTAGGCAAATTGCAGCCCATTCTGTACAAACCCAGATATACAACTTACAAGCTTCCCACATCCATGAGCCCCACTTTACTTCTTCAGGGTTGGCTGTAGATGGGCAGAATAAAGAAGAGAAATTACAAACCACTTTAGAAACCAGTTTCCATTTGGTTTTGTGGAAAATGTCATTAAGAGATTTTTTCCAAGGAGGAAAAAAAAAAATGGGTAGTGTAAAAAAGAAATTCTTTAAGTTTTGGGGCGAGGGATGTCCGTCTGTAAATGTGAAGCAAAGGATTCCGTAGTGCTCTGGTCAGTCTTGGATCCCATGAGTCAGGCTTTAGTGTTTCTCTTCTCTCCCTCCATCTGTCCTCAGAAAAGCTCCAGGGTGGTCCCTCAGCCCCTGCAGCTGCAGAGTGGGACAGCAGGCAGTGACCATCCCCAAACCCAGCCCACTCCATCCACAGCCACTCAATCTGCTGGGCCAGCCCCCCGAGCCTGGGAGCTGGTGAGGGATGGAGCTGGGAGGAAGGGGAGTGTTGGAAGCAGGACTGTTTCAGAAGGAGAGCAGGAGACCCCTCTAAATGCAAGACACTCGAGATGTGTGTGGTGGCATTTTAATGTGCTTTTATCAAAGCAGCCACGTCCTTTCTTGTTGGGTTTTTTATTTTTTTTCTTTGTTATTTTTAAACCTCCATTGAACTACACAAGCCTTGGTTTTCAAACCCTGATAACAGAGGTTGCTGCCATGTTTGTTGGTGGAAATATTTCAAAACTGGACCTGCCATTTTTCTTTCTTTTTTTTTTTTTTTATTCCCTTTAAACCCTTTGTGCTTCTGTACGTTGCTCACAGTTATCTTCCAGCTGACAAGCTTTGCATCCTATTTTTTTTTTTTGGTTGTTTTTTTTTTGTCACAGAACTACACCTTTTGTAACCAGCCTCTTGAAGGTGTAACATAAGGCAGCTAATTAGTTGAATTTCTGGTAGCTCATGCTGTCAGATTCGTAATCCTGTTTGGATTTTAGAGAGCTCTTAGATGTCATACACTAATATGATCAGGAAGGACACTTGGCTGAACCCATAGGGAGCCTGAGGATGCCTCAGATTGGGGAGTGGAATATTAATGCAACAGCCGAGTGGTTTGTCTTGTGTGGTTCATAGCCCTGGTTTTTTATTGAGGCTGGTAAATTCCTTTACCTTGGCTTATTAAAAATTTCAAGTTCTCTTAACGTTCTTTACTCTCATGAAACTACTGTTGCCGTTACAATAAAGATGATCGTTGTTTCGATTGTAAATCTTTCATTTTTGAAGTGGTTCCACTTTCCAAGAGCAGCTTCCAGGCCTGGAGCGAAGCCCCCAATCTCGAGAAAGAAGTGAATGTAAATCCCCTCTCCTCTCCCAGCGCCTCTTCCCTGATTTCTGGGAGAGCAGCAGAGCCTCTTGCATTCCCTCTGCTCCTAGTCCTGCACTTCCTGGGGAATATGGGAAAAATAAATGGCCATTTTTAAAACATTTTGGGGGGAGCAAACACTCCTGCCAGTGTTTGCTTCTCAGGGTTGTTCCCTTCCAATCCAGACCGTGTTTCAAGCAACTCTTGTCCGTTGGGTTCTTAAGGGGGTTTTTTGGTATTAAAATGTGCAAGGATTATATTGCAGTTCATGTGGTCAAACAGCTGGTTCTTCACTAGAGATCTTTTCAGAAGAGTGTATTTTTTGAGTTCTGCTTAAAATACATATTTTTGGGGTCTCTTTTTTTTTTTTCCCCCAACACGGTTAAGGAAAGTTCAGGCTGTGAAAAATCTGTTTCCGTTGTTCTCAGCTCAGGTTTTGGGACTGGATTGTTTTATGCCTGGCAAGTTTGGCCCTTTATCTCACAGGACTGTTTTTTGTTGGTTTTTTTTTCCCCCTCACGCACTCATTTCTCGTGGCTGTTCCACAGTGCTGATTCTCTGAGTTCGTCACATCCCAAACACGATGCAAATCCCGTGCTTTGGGGATTTTGTAACTTTTTTCTAAATCTTCCTGTTCTGATTTATGCCAACACTAAGCCCTGATGGTTTCTTGGCTGCTCTGTTAGAAACGCAGCCCTTTACGTTCATATTTTTATGATTTTCAATTATTTTTAGCACACACCATTTTTTAGTAGCAGCAGCTTCACGTTTTTCCATGTCCTTTCTTAATTAATTAGTGTTCAGCATTCTGATTTCTCGAAGGAAAGCTGTGCAAATGCCTTTCTTTGGGAGCACGGATGGTTCTCCGTGGAGCAGAAAGTTTTCATTCACAGGAGGCTTTGAAAATCTTCACTTGCACAGCTGTAGTTTTGGAGCCTCTGCAGAGAGGTAAATGGATTTATTCCAAAGTTTAGTCAAGTCTTGAGTCCTGCCCTGATCTTACCATTAAAAGATAGCAGTTTATAACTTGTATTTTAATTTCTTTTGGATGTTCTAAATCCACACCACCACGTTGAGTTTTGCAGTTCGTGCTGACAGTCCTGCCTTGGTTTGATCAGTCAGAAGTGGCAGTTTCAGGTGGAATTTCGTATTGAAGGTGATTTGCTGCAGTTTCTGATCAGCATCAGAATGCCCACCATGCTGAGCTGAGCAGGTTTCTGAGTGGACTGTGGGGGAGAGCCTGACAAAAACGGGGCAGCTGAGAGGCTTTGAATTCTGTTTTAACTTCATCAGAGCAGAAGAGTGAGAGGGGAGAGAAGCAGCACATCTTGGGTGACACCAGTGCCAGGTAATGGCTCTGAGCCTGCTCAGCTCCTGTGCCAGCACAGGAGGTGATGGCCAGCCAGGGACAGTGGCAGAAGATGTGCTGGAATTCCTGGTTTTTTCCTTTTTCCCTTTTTTTTTTCCCCTCCACTGGTGATGGTCACAAAGGTACAATAGACACTGAGGCACCCAGGTTAAGGAGGGGAGGGAAGCAAACTGTAACATGCTGGAAGCTTTTGAGCTGTAGAAACTGGTGCTTTGCTTTATGTAATTTGTTTGTGGAGTGTTTATTTTTATAACAGATCATATTGTTGAACACATGGTTCTTAAAACCTACAAACTGATCCGAGAGTTTAATATTTGATCGAGAAGTGGACGTTCATCTGTTGGGGGGAGGCAGGATGTGAAAAGGAAGCAGATGGATATTTAAAGAGACACTGTCACGAGGTAGATGCTGGCATATAGGAGATGTTAGTTTTGGGGAGGGGGGGGTGACATCTATATGTTGAAATTTATATATTCTATATGTATATGATCAAATAGAAAAAAAAAAAAAATGTTCCCTGAGCTTTTTGAGTATTTTCCTTACAGTTCTGGGAGGTTCAAATGGCAGTTCTAATCAAATAGGAAGCAGCAGTAACTGTTCTGTTCTTGGCTCCTTGTTCCTTCAGTGCTCTGAGGAGCATCAGACCGTGCCCTCTGAGGCCTCCCCCAAACCCAGTGTGCCCTCATCCCAGACTCCCCCCTCCCAATAGTTGACTGGCATTTGAATGTCTTTTCATTGAACTCTTTCTACTAAAACCCACCACTCTTTCTAAGTCTAGTCAAGTCCTGCCACGTGCTGGCTCTGTCTCAACCACTGTCGGCCCCGACTCAGCCTTCCTGCCCCTGCAGCCGGCCCAGCATGCTCAGTGTGACTGCAAACCACCCTTGTGCATATGCTTTGTATATTGGGGCGAGGGGGTTTTTTTATATATATATTTTGGGAGGGGGTGGGGGTAGCGGGTGGGATGGAGGAAATCCCTCAAATCAGCTTAAGCCAGACTTAAATTGTGTGTAAAAGCCCCCCAGGTCTGTGGTGTGTGAGTGCCGCGGGTGTGAGTGCGCGCCTGGGAGCGTCTGACATCTGATCCCTTTGTGTTCACGAGCTTTGTGAGTTTGACTTTTATTTTATTTTTGTTTGTTTTGTTTTGTTTTTGTTTTTCCTCTCCTGCAGAAGCAATTGTTAACGAAATTAAAGTTGTAAATAAGAGCTACGTTAATTTTCCGTTCTAACGTCGCGTCACAGCAGAACCCCTGAATAAATCAGTGGGAAGGTAGAGGAGGAGACTCCAGGTAGGGCCTTGGGCAAGGCATCATTCTGTGGTATGCAATGACTATTTGTCTTGAGTATTTGCAATCCCCCTGCTGAGCTTTTCTGAAAATCAGGCTCTTTGCAGTTCCCCTCCCCATCCTTTTTTAATTATTTTTGTCGTTGTTGTTGATCTCAAGAGCGGACAGAAAAGGGGCAGCTGCAAAAAGTCACCTCTGGGCCCAGTGGGGTTGGCAACTCTTGCAATACCTTGACAACACTGAGATATAAGCATGGTACTAGGAGTTAAGTCTGAATGTAACATTAATGCTTTATTTAAAATAAAAAATGAACCCCACACTTCCTTCTTGGTTTTTGTTTTTTCAAGGGGTTGAAGTGAACATGACTGTCGCCCATGTTCGTGAATTTATAGATGCAACATTCATTGGTAGAATTGTGTGATGGTCTTTTGTGCTACTTAATTTTACATATTCCAGTCTCTGTATGTACCTGCAAAGAAAGAAAGAAAGAAAAACAAAATAACAAAACCCTGCTTTGCTTTTATTGAAAGGGTTCCCAGGACTGCATACCTGCTCCTGAGCTCTGTTTTAAGTATGTGTATCCTTCGCTTGTATTTTGTATTAAAAAAAGAAAAAAAAAAAAAAGGAAAAAAAAAAAAAAAAGAACCACGAGGAAAAAGAACCCTTTTATTGTTCAGCATGTTGGAATTGTGTCCCCTCTTTTATTTTTCTCCTTTTTGGAATATATTAAGCAACTCATTCTTCTGTATCTTTTATTTTCTTTTGTAAACTTTTTGGTTTTGTTTAAAAATGGCTTTATAAAAGGGCTTTTATAACCCATGAACACGAGTTGTGTAATTCTTCTGCTGGTTGAAGGTATCACCCTTCAAGTGGTTGGTTGAGGTGTCAAATGTGTTTATCTTCTGGGATGTGTGATGGTTTTGGGATTGACTCCTTGGAAAGCTCGTGTGTTGTCTGGGGAGGGGAGGTTGAGTTTTGGCCAGAAGAGTGGGGCAGGTGGGACCTTCCCATCTCTACCCATGAGATGAGGGGCAAGAATTACAAATTAAAGTCATGTTGGCTGTGAGAAGCCCAACCTGGGCTTTCCTAGCGTTCCAGGAGGGTTGTGAGTTGGGGATTTAAGGCTCAAAGCCCTTCATAGGTCACGTCACCTCCATGAGCTCTCCCAAGTTTGTCCCAGCAGTGCCAGCAGCCCCACAGCCCCTGCTTATGGAAGATTTCGTTGGGAATATGGGATAAATCACCTAAATCCTGCTTGCCTGGGTGTGGTGTCAGCATGGGGGGTCTGCCCAGGCACAGAGGGTCACGGCTCATCATCTGTGCTCCTAATAAATCCGTTCCAGCCCATTTCCTGCGGAATCCTCGACCCCGGTAAATTCAGAGCCGTTTTTACCGATTTTGACCCATTTTTTGGTGTCCTGCCCGCGCTGCGCCAGGAGGGGGCGCGCTGGGACGGTTCCTCATCCCGCTCCCTCCTTCCCTTGGGATGAGCCGGGAAAGGCTCTGGAATATCGAATGGTGTGCGATGGGCAATTGTTCTCTTAGCGCCATAAATGGTGCGTCCTTGTGTGTGTTTATTAAAAACCGAAGCGGTTCGTCAGGACCAGCACCTGGAATTGTTTGTTCCTCACGGGGATTAAGCTGAAGCTGCTTTTGGGATCCGAGGGGAGCGTGCTTTCCTGAAAGGTTTGGGATGGCTGAACGTGCTTGTAGCCCTTGTGCTGTCCTTGCCCCAGGTCAGCAGGATGCTCAACCACAATGAAGTGGTGGTTCATTTATATATTTGCTTTTGGGGGTTATTTGGGGCACTTTATGAAATGCCATCTCTCTGTCTGGCTGCAGGGGTTTTCTACCTATTCCCTTTATCCCACAGGGTGGTAAAATGAGGCTCTGTAACCCGGTAGTGTTTGCTGCTGGATGCTGCTGCTGCTGACAGGGATGCTCCAGGCTTTTGGAACGGAGAGCTTTAATAATGGGAATGGAGTGGTTTAAGCACGCAGCTCGTGGCATTCCTGTCTTTTCCCTTTGAACAGGGCAGCCAGTGAACCTTGCCAGGTATTCCTACCTCACTGCTGTGGCATCTGCTGCAGTCTTGACATGGATTTCTGATCCTGGAGCGGAGTTTCCTTCAGGTCCTGCTGCACCACTTCACTTTTAGGCTGCTTTCCTCCTCAGCTTTGCTCCTTGGAGCCCAGTGGATTTCCTGACCTCTCCATCCTGTTGGCAGATGCTTTGCCAGCATAACTTAAGGAAACTTCCCTAACAAAAGTTCCCATTGGCTTCGTGGTATTTACAGGGAATTAATACCAGAAACAAATTATTTGTTTCTGGATTTGCTGGACGTGCATCTGAGCAGTGGACACGGATAAGGTTTAGTAACTCCAGCGAGTGCTGCCAAACCGGGGGAATAAGATTCCCTTGGCAAACAACCCTCGCTGTCAAGTTTGAATCTGAGAGAATTTTGCCTGGGGAATATCCTGTTTTTGTGTTCCTTTTGGTAGCGTTTGGTTCTAGGAGGAAAATCGAGTCCAAAGGTGGAATTCAAGACGGGATCTGTTTTGCGGCAGCACAGCTTGTTGGGGCCCTGCAGGTGCCCTCGGAGGAGTAAATGGGCTGGGGTTGGTTTGAAGAGCTGCTGTTCTGAGCTCTGCTCTGTGGGAGCAGGGACAGGACCCAGGGAAAGGCTGGAGCTGTGCCAGGGCAGGCTCAGGTGGGATCTCAGGGGAAGGTTCTTCCCCCAGAGGGTGGTTGGGCACTGAACAGGCTCCCCAGGGCAGTGGGCACAGCTTGGGAGTTTTTACTTCTTTCTCTGGTATTTGGGGTGTGTCCCCCACACAGTGTGATAGATTAAGCACAGATATCACTAATAATTTAAATTCCTGCTGTCTAGGGGTGAAGGAGAGCCCTGGGGGTGCCTCAATCTGCCCCTCAGGCACTGATTGAAGAGCCCTGGGGCTCTGTGCCGTGTGATTTGAGGGGCTGGCTCCGACCTGTGTGCTCAGAACCACATCCGGGGCTCTCACACATCTCCGGCTTCGCAGTTTGATGTAGCCCAGGAAATGGGGTTTTGTGTGTTTTGGTGTTTTCTTTTTTTTTTTTTTTTTCCTCTTCCCATAGACAGAGGTCAAGTTCAAGTGCAGTTATCCCGCTGTGGCAGCACTGGAATGCAGCGAGGGACGGTTCCTGCTGAAGTTTCTGGGTCAGGCTGAGCCCTTGGCCCCAAACCACGGTCAGTTCTCCCTCCCTCCTGCGTGGCCATGGGCTGATGGACACCCAGTGAAAACAGCCCTGCACAAAGGCAGAGCCATTTCCTACCCTGCCTCTTGGACAACATTTCATTTACCCTCCCAACCTGATAAGTTGGGGTTTATATTCGAGGTTCTGCTTTATATTCACTTGTGAATTGCGCAGCCTGAAGAGGAGCTGGGACTTTATTTGAATAATCTCTTGTCTTTCAGGTTGAATAACATTTGTGTTTTGGGTAGATAGCAGTTCCAGCAGAACTACATTTCCTGCTGTCACAATATCTTTATCCTTAAGCATTTCTAGCTGAGCCCTTGGCCTTGGTGGGAGGTTTTGGTTTGCATTATCAATTAGTGCCTTTCCTCAACAGGGGGGTCTGTTGGCTTTGGTTGTTGCAAACCTTTTCAAACATTTTTGATTAATTGCAGTGTTTAATGTCTGAGAACTTCTGTCTTCCTCCTCTTGTGAAATGAAGTCAGTACTGACCTTTTTTTTTTTATTTTTTTTTTTTAAGTCTCTGCTTGGATTTTTTTCAATTATTTTTTTATTTTTATTTTAATTTTTTTTTAGCTAAATGTTTCTGAATGTTTCTTCTTCACTTCCTGAATGAAGGGAATGAATAGTTTGAATATAATCCTATTTACTACATAGAGCTGTCAGTTCTTTTTCCCTAAACTGGCTTTATTTTAATTCTTTTTTAATTAAAATTTAATTTTAAATTTTAATTTTTTTTTTAATTTTACTTCACTGCTGATTATGATACTGCATTTGAAACAGTTTCTGTTCCCAGAACCAGTTCAGTACATTAGTTTTAAACTAATAAGTAACACATTTCTCAAAGGCAGACAAGGCCTCACATTTGGAAGTGACTCATGTTCTTTCACTCTCATTCACATTAAACTGGTTTTACACCTTTAAATGCATAAAAACCACTTAAGTGGCTTTTAAACATTTCTCCCGTTTCCTTCTTTTGTAGAGCAAGGTGCCAGAAGGAAAAAAGAAAATATCCTTGGGTGCAAATCCTTGTTCTCACTCTTGAATCTCCTTCTCCCCCCTGCCCAAGGGCTTCTGAGTGTAAAACAGAGCAAGCTGCAGAGTTTAACAACTTGTGTTACCTCTTAGAGTGCATTTTCCCACGTGAGTTAAATGCAAACTTAAATGTTTTTAAGGAAAAATCGTGGAATCCTGGGATGGTTTGGGTTGGAAGGGACATTAGAGCTCCTTAAACCTTCCAGGTTGCTCCAAGCCCCATCCAACCTGGCCTTGGACACTTCCAGGGATCCAGGGGCAGCCACAGCTTCTCTGGGCACTCTGTGCCTGTGTTGATGTCAGTGCTGCTTCCCTGGGTAGGACACGGTGCAGATGCCCCTGGAGGAGAATTCCAGAGGGCTGGAAAGAGCAGGGGAGCCCAGCGTGGGAAGCAGGCCCTGGGGAACTGCTCTCTTTGCCCCTCCAGTCATCAGGAGCTCAAACCCAACGAGGAAGGAGCCCAGTTCTCTGATCTGGTGGTAGAAGGCTGTGCTAATTAAAAGGAACAAAAAATTCCCAAGACTTGCAAGTGCTGGAAGGCGTTGCTGCCACCAAAACAAACAGCCAAGCTTTAAAGCTAAGCTGAGTTTGCAGGGGAGCTGTTGGCAAACAGACTCGGAAAAATAAACAAATAAAAAGCTGCCACCTCCTTTTCCTCACTGGTGCTGCACCATTTCTCAGATCTCTGGGCTTTTCTCTGGATCTCGGGGCCCTACAACAAGGGGCAGCCCAGTCTGCTCCAGGAGAGCTTTCCTGGCTCCTTAAAGAAAAAAAAAAAGGAAGAAGGGGGGTTAGGAGATTGTCCTCTGGAGTTGATCCCATTATGACAGGGCTCATTACATCAAATTTGGGCGCTCACTCTACCATATGGAGCAGGGGGGACCCTGTCTGGGCTCACTGCTGGGGACGTCTCCAGCCCTGTTTGTGTGTCTTGACCCCGGGCAATCCTGCCATTCTTCCCTCGTTAATCCAGGGATTTGTGGAATGCCAGTGACCCCACAGAGAGTCTCTCCTGAGCTGCCAGGGCTGGGAGTGACACGGAATTGTCAGCAGTGATATCTGGGGGAGTTCATCGTGGAGCAGTTTTTAACATTCGGGTCAGAGTCAGCCCCCAGGATTTCAGAGGGTGGGGCTGTTTGGAATTAATCAAATTAATCATGAAGTTATCAGTGCGTGTGGACTGTTGGTATTTTTTAATTTTGTTTGGGAGTAGCAGGAGCAAAGGAGTTGCTGCCTTGGGTGGTTCTAGGAGACCTCCTGGTGCTGGAATGGCCATAAAAATTCTAGAGGAGCGTGGCACAGAAAGGAAAATGGCTTTTAGAGACAGGAAAGGGAGAGACACAAAAACCTGGGATGGTGGTGAAAGAAGTGAGACAATCATTAAGCCATGACAGCCACGTTTGCCCTGTCCTGTCATTATGAGATTGGAGTGGAAAACTCTCATTATTCTTTTGATGATCCCTTTTTTTTTTTTGTTAATTAATGAAATAATTAAGGTTCTACCAATGCTAATTTTCCTGTTTGTTTGCAGGCAGGTGTATGGCCTCGTCCTTCTCCATCCTTGGCTACTCCAAAGCAGGATTGATCCCCCAAAAAAAGATGGATCTTCTCTAACAGCTGGAGAGGAGCAGAGCTTGGGTGTCCTTATTCTGCAGTCCCTTCCTGCCTGTGCAGTGCAAGGGCTGCAGAATAAACACACTGGGAAATATTTGCTCTGTGTGCTATAAACAGGGTGCACGTTGTTTACCTGCAGCAAACATCCACCCATCAATTGTGTGATAAAACAGTCAAGGAAAGGCACAATTTTTAACCTTCTGAGGTTTCACAGATAATTATTCTTGATCGACTGGTTTGACAAGAAACGTCTTTCATGGCGAAAGGGGCTGGGGTGGTTTCTGTAAACGCTTTACAGTTATTTTCTGTTTTGGGTTTCCTGCTTCACCCACCCCATAATGATGAATTGGGGAAGTTTCCTGAAAGAATTGACCCCCAAGTTCTGCAGAAAGCTGTCTGGCAAAGCTGAGAGGTGTCGTGCAAGACAAAAGGAAATGGACTGGAAGAATTGTGGCTCTGTGGGAGAAATGGGGACGGGAGGAAAAAAATTGTGAGTGGGGAAGAAAAGCCAAGGAGGAGTCTGGAGACACCTCCAGTGTGGCTTTAGGTGCTGCCTGGAGAAAGGGTTTGGATTTGGAATCAAAGAATTCTCATTGTTTAGGCCCTGCTTTGTCCAAGCGACTGGAACTTTTTACTTCCCTTTGCAGATAACCAGAATTTAATTTAAAAAAAACCCACCAAGATGGCCCCTCAGTGGAGCAAACAGCAGGACCTGCTTTTTCATCTGGCTGTCCCTGCCCAGGAGGGACTTGTATCAGTGAGTTATTGTTCAGTTAAGGTCACCAGGGCCCCTGGTTTGGGCTGTGTCCCACCCAGAGCCCCCCAGGGTCCCATGGGCAGAGCTCGGGGCTGACGCTGCCCTGGGAAATCGAGTGGATGGCTCATGGGGTGCATCATTTGCAAGTGGCTGAGCAAATGTGTTGCAGGGAAAGGCTGGGAGACTGAATGGGAGCTGACAGTTTCCTTGGCACCCGAACCAGAAAGAAATCCATGGCTTTGTTTCTTGCTTAGCAGAACTAAAGGGCGAGCAAGGCACGGGGTGGTTTTAAGCTGCTGGTACCAAACGTGCAGGGTGGGAAAGAGTTCAGTCCACAGGCAGCTTTCTCTTAGCAGATTTGAATCAAAATAGGCTGTTTTCACAAGGAAGAGCCTCATATCTTATGCCCTGAGCTGGAAATCCGTAAACTGACACTGGAGTTGTCTGCTTTGCCCCGTGGCAAAGTGATTCTGGGCTGCAGTGAAATCAAATTTACCCCCCTGGGGTAAGAGTGGGAGGCAGTGGGTGGGATGTGAGCAGTTATCTGATGCTCTGGTGAGGAAAAGACCTTTCAGAGGAGGGTGGGACCCATCCCAAACTGGCATCTGCCAGGCACTGGCCAGGAAATTCTTCCCTGCCTCGTTTGTGGGACTGAGGTGGGCAAGGAGTGATGTGCTGGGGAGGAGAGGCAGGCTGGTATCAAAGCTGCACTGCAGGTTGTAGAATAAGGTGGTGCAAACAGAATAAGGTGGTGCAAACAGAATAAGGTGGTGCAAAGTGCCCTTTCTCTTCCCAGAGGCCTTCCTGAGTGGTGCTGGGCTGTCCCTGGGGTTGCAGAGGGTTAAAGAGCCCTCTGGGGCCAGGGGCCAAGCGTGGGGAGCTCTGCAACAGCTCAGGATTAAAGTTCAGAGAGCTGCAGCCTGCACTCTCAGCCCGTGGCTGCTCTCACAGGGCACCAAAGCAGAGCTGGGCTCCCTTTCCACCCGTGGGAAGTGTGGCTTTACCTGCAGCCCGGAGGTGACAGCCCAGAAAGCGGCAGGGCAGGGGCAGAGGCGTCAGCAGAGCTCTTGCTCTGCTCCTCTCCAGCTTCCCCTCGGGGGAGCTGTTTGGATTTCAGGTTTCTCCTCTTGCATCCACAGCAAAGGACATCCCTTTCCCTGCTGGGAGTTCCCCCGTGGCCTCCTGGCAGGACAAGGGGACAACCACAGCTTTTCTGGGCTGGTGGCAGCGCTCAGAGCTGCGGGGACATCGCCTGGCTGGAGGGGGCAGGGGTTAAGAATGTGGCCCAGGGACCAGCTGAAGTGTTTGTGCTGCTCTCTGTAAATAGAGCAGATGTGCCCAGATCTCAGCTCTTCCCCTCTGTGCCGCCTGCAGGGGCTGGTGCTGAGCAGCAAACAGTGGGAGCCAGGCCAGTGTCAATAAGGGGGTTTTTGATGGGTTTGTTTGCTTGGCTGCAAAGGCCTTGGGATCCTGGGAGAGGTACAGGGTGACCCCACCTGCCCAGCACACAACCAGAGCTATCCCTGACGGGTTCCTGGGTGAGACAGGCTTTGCAGAGGCTCCAAACCATGAGGTTGTTGCAGTCTTGAGACTCACAATTAAAAGCAAATAAGTAAGTAGCTTCCTGGTTTTGGCAATTTATGGCTGGTGATGTTTCCAAGCTTTTTTTTTTCCTGCTTTTTTTTTTTCTTTACAACCAAAACACGAGGAAGTGGATATTTTTGAAAAGAAAAATAATTTTAAAAAAAACCCCACCACTTGCCTGAATCCATGACTGCAACTGCTCCAAAACTAAATATTGTGAAACTCAGGGGAGATAAAAATTCTGCAAAGCTGATAGAGTGCTGATGCAGTGTCCTCCCTGCAGCCTCTCCCAGGGAAAAGCAGCTGCCTGCACCGTTAGCTGGGGGTGACCACACTGAGGAGGGACAGAGAGGAGCTCTGGGATGCTGCATCATCCTGTGCCAAGGAATTCCTACTGCCACGGAAAATGCAATTCCTGCCATTTCCCTGCCCCAGATTCCCCCTCCTCAGTGGTGCTGACTGTGGCAGTTTTTACCTGGGCAAGGGCTGACTTTGCAGCTCCTTTTCCCATCCCTTGATTTTTCCCCCTTGATGTGTTGGAGGCTCCCTGGAGCACCAGGCCCTGCTGCTCTGGGCACCCACCACCTCCCAGACCTTGTGAGGGACTCAAAATGCCCTTTTCTGGCACCCCCCACTCTGAAAGTCGTAGCCTGGTGGCTTCTCCTGAAGTGCTGGAGACAAAAATACATTTCCTGTTTAGAGAGAGAGCGAAGATCAGCCCTGAAGTGCGGCCGCCTGCTCTGGTACCTCAATTATAAACAGCCTGTGCTGCCTGTGCTTGTTCCAGTGGCTTTTTCTCTCTAAAGGTCCATTAAACACAATTACACAGAGTCCATCTCCTGGCAGCATCACTCCTGACAGGCACAAGAGTTTCAGAACTGCCAGCCTGTCAGGGAAGATCCCTCTAAAAGCCCCAGCGTGAATTCCCACCTTTGTTCTCGAGGCAGCAGCACCAAACACCACCAAAGTGTGTTTCTGCTTTGCATTTCTCTAACCCTTTTCCACCTGGGTGTCTGAATTCTCTGTAAGTATCACTCAGCCTCCCTGGGTGGGGTGCTGAGGTTGGGTTTGTGCTCTCAGCTCGCAGAAAGGTTTGGGTTGTGAGTCAGCAGCCGCTCTGCAATCAAGGTCAGGACTTGCATTTTCTGCAATTAAAGCACAAAATGGGCTTAAAGCCACCCTTAGGCCAACCTGGGGCTCCCAGAGTCAGCCAGAGCACCCGTGAAATTCATCTCTGGAGGGGATCAGGGCCGTGCATTCTCTCTGTGGGGCTCCAGCAGAGGAATCTGAGCTGTCACAGCTCATCCTGTGCCCAGGTAAAGCTGAGAGGTCTCCTGCTCTCCTTCTCCTTGTGTTCTCTGCCACATGTGGTGCTTCCTGACCCCTGTCAATATTCTGGTCAATACCAAGAGCTCTGCCTGGCTGGGCACGTGAGATTTAGATAAGACCAGGGCAAATCTGTGCCATGATCTAATCATGCACGAGCAGCTGGCATGGCAGTTGACTCTCTACTTCCCCTGTTTGATAAATAATTCTGGTTTGCAGATTCCCATGATGGCTCAATCCTGAGTTATTCTGAAGCTTCTGGTCCTGCTTCAGAATAAGTTATTAGGCCCATTTATAAGCCCAGGGCTGGATTTAGTGAAACCAGAATACAGCCAAGGTCAGGCTGTTATTGCTGTGTTTAGGTACCCAAGTACATGGTTTAAATTTTCAGAGTTGCTGATCCCACTGAGCCCTTGCCAAAGTGCTCCTGGGAACTCGGTGTGGAATCTCCAGTGGCTGGAAATGCCAAGTGCTCAGTGCTCTGGGCTGGGGGACAAGGTGGGGATGGGGTTGGACTCGATGGTCTTGGGGGTCTTTTCCAACCTCAATGATTTTGTGATTCTGAGCAATCCCTCTCCAGCTCCAAGAGGGTTTGGTCTTCTGTACCGGTATGAAACGCTAAATATTCATTTATCTTGTGACTTTTGAGAGAAACAAAGCTTTCTGTGCCCTGGCCCAGCCCCTGTTGTTGGTGCAGACACGTGTAGAGCTCTGGCTCTGAGAGGTCCCCAGTGCCAGTGTCCCAGTGGGACCAGCAGAGCCTCCTCTCAGTGACATCCAGGAGTGTCCAGCACCACAGCCTGCAATTTCTGCTTTCAAACTGGCTGCCTGGGCCTGAACCAAGATCACACAGTGAGTCAGAGCCGGGAATAGAAGGGAGGAAACTGCAATTCATGCTGCTCGTCTGACCACTGAGCCCAGCAGTGCCCAGCTCCTCCTGCTCCATGTGGGAATCCACCTAGGGACAGTCATCTGCTCCAGTGCGAGAGAGGGAGGGAAAGAGAGAGAGAAAAAAAATCCAACAACAAGCACTAATAGCTAGGAAATTGCTTGTGAACTCCTCTGACTAGAAAACAGGGGCAGCTCTCCCCACCCAGATTTGGATTCTGGCACTTCCCCAGCTGAAGTCATAGCCCAGCTCTCCAGTGCTTTTTGTTGGGTTTGGATTTTTTTGTTACTGAGTTCCTGCATCTGGAGTGCCAAAAAAGCTCCTTTTTTTTTTTTTTTTTTTTCCTTTTTTTCAGGAAACAGCAGTGTCATTTCTCCTCGTCAGCCACCCCAGTGAGGGAGTTCTCATCAGCTCAAGTGGCAACAAATGCAGGTGCTCCTCTGCTTTTTCTGTGGAGGGTGAGTCCTTCCAGCAAAACTTTGGGAGGGAGCAGCTGCTCCCAGTAAAAACACCGCTATCCTGCTGACCCAAGCTGAAATGTGACGTGGAAATGGGATTTTTGACCTTGAGAGGTACAAAGCTGCTGAAAGGAGGGACCCTGTGAAGATTAAAAATAACTAATCTTTTGTAATGCTTCTGTAACTAATAGAGCTGGATGAATTCACTGCAAAACCAAGGGCCAAATCTTTAAATAGTACAAACCAGCCCAAGCCTTTTGGTGACTTTTGAAGTCTTCAGCTGAAGAACTGGCCCAAGCATTTGCAAACATTCATTTAGGAACAGCTGGTTTTGTCAACTGCATTCTTGCCTCATTTTTCCTATCCTTTGCTCATTTTGTTCACACACATTAAAAAAAAAAAAAAAAAAAAAAAAAAAAAAAAAAAAAGATACTTGTTGCTGCAGATGTTTAGGAAAGGCTATTCTGTCTAAGGGTTCTCATCTCGAGGGCTGGCTGGATGAATAGAACATTGATTTTTCCTCAGCTCAGAGTCCTGTTAGACAAGTTAGATGCTGATATGACGTGGAGATCTCTCTGTATAAGTGTGTGTATAGAAATGTATATATTTTGTGTCTCTCCTCGCAGCCACATGAGTTAAGCAGCCACGTCCCATGAATAATGTCCAGGGCCAGGTCACAAGCTTCCCAGAGCAGGGGACCCGTTTGCACCCAACGACGAGGAACGAACAGTACTTAGTTAAACCCAAACAAAACCGAAAACAAAACCACTCCTGCTGCGGGCGATGATGCTCGAGAAGGAGGGAGGGAGGGAGGGGGGAAAAGAGAAAAGGTTAAAAAAAACCAAAACTGTTTGTTTGTTTGTTTGTTTTAAAAAGTGAAACCACTTTTTGCTCGGGTTGAATGGCCGGGCAAGACGGAGCGGCCGATGGGGAGCGGGTGTTTGGAGGTGTGCGGGGCTGTTCTCCCTGGGATGCTCTCTGTTCTCCCGGCCAGGGGTGCGGGCAGCAGGGATGCTCTGCCAGCACCGAGATCCAGCAGCGGGGCTGCCGTGCCGGGCTCGGGTTCGGCCGCGGGGGCTGCGGGGACCGGGGGATGCTCTTCCCGCAAGGGGAAACAGCGTGCGGGGATCCGGGGCTGTTCTCCTGGGGAAAGGCGATGCTCTCCTGGAGGACACTGCGGGGATCCGGGGCTGTTCTCCCGGGGAAAGGCTCCGGGGGACGGGGATGCTCTCCCGGAGCGGGGAGGGTCGGGCTGCGGGGCTTTGGGAGCGGGGCTGCGGTGTCTTTGCGGGGGCGGCCGAGCCCCCCCCGGCCCCGCTCGGCCCGGGCAGCGCATGCTCCCTGCCGGGCCCAACCTGCCCATTTAAACGGCGGCGGAGGCGCGGGCTGAGCCGGGCTTGGCTCCGCTCAGCGCCGAGGTAGGACCGGGGCTAACGCCGGGATGGGGCGGGGATGGTCGCGCCGGGCAGCGGGAGCGGCTCCCGGGGGAGCTGCCGGAGCTCTCGGGGGTCCCCGGGTGGCTCTGGGGGGTCCCGGGGAGCTGCCGGGGCTCTCGGAGGGCTCCGGGGATGCGAGCGCTGCTCGGACCCCCCGTGGGTCCCGCTGATGCTCCCGCGGTCCCGCTGCGGATCGGCGGAGGAAGGGGGGGAACAAAAAACCCTGGCGGGTGGGAGGCAGAGCAGGTAGGGCTGTGGGTAGGTGGGTGGGTGGGGGGTCCCACGCCCCCCGAGCCGGGTTGCAGCATCGTGTGCCGCGAGATTTTTTTTTTCCACGCTTCTCGTTCTGGCAGAGACATCCGCTGCGAGCGGGCCGGGCTGGAAGGATCGCTGGAGCGGGCGTAGGAGCCTGGGGAAGCGGGATGTGACCGTGGGCTTCCAGAAATTCCTGGAGACTCGCAGGGACAGGTCAGTGAATCCTCAGAATGCAAGGAAGGCAGCACCGGGGCAAAGGGAAGTTTTCTTTACACGTGGTTGTAGGTTCTGTTTGGGTTCGCTGCCAGGTTACCCGTCTCGCCCGGTCGGCTCTAGTGGGAGCTTGAGCCGGCTGATGCTTCAGCAGTGGTACCTCAATGTCATAATGTGGACATTCCAGAGGTTACTGACTTTGGTATGATATTCCAGGGTTTACTGACTTTGGCATGACTCGAGATTTTGGTGGTGAAATTCCTTAGCTGTTTGTGATAAACATTAGCTAACAGACTAATTTGTCTTCCTGTGGATGGCAGCTTTAGGGGGAAGAGAAAGGCATTAGAATAAACTTAATATTTAGGCTGGTGATGGCCAAACTTGGCGAGGTGCTTGGATTAAAGCAGAAAACAATAAACATCAGAAGGGAAATGTATCTGGAACAGCTTTGCTGGTCCTCCCCTAGACCTGTCAGAGCTCATGAGCAGCACAGGGAAAGGGGCCAGGCTCCAACTGTGCCCAACCCTGGCACTGCTCTGGTTCTAGCAGTGGTTCAAGCGAGCAGTGTTTGTACGAGCAACATGAGAATTACTCAAAATTTATAGAAATAGAACATGAGTAAGAACTTCAAAAGTACCCAAATGACCTGGGCACTGCAGTCATGCAGGCACTCCTGAAAAACGTGTACCAGCCTTTAAACCTTTTCTGTTATTTGCCCCACCTGCAATTTTCTTTCTCTTCTTCTTTTTTTTTTTTTTTTTTCATTTTAAAATGTGTGATGCTACCTGGGTTTTCTGGCATCATCCATCTACCACCCTTCTGCTCGTGGGGAGTGGCAGAGCCAGGAAAGCCAGACTGCCAGCCCTGTGCTGGGATTCCAGGCGGTGCCTAAAACTCTGGAACTTATTACCACAAAGCCATCGTGGAAGCCAAGAGCTCTTGGCTTATGTGATTTGAGGGGGGGGGAGAGAATGAATTAAAAAAAAAAAAAAAGGATTAGAAATTTGATATGGATAATGAGAATCTGCAGAATTAATAGCAAATTAAGTGGGAGCTTTAGGAGGGATATAAATCCCTTTCTTTCAGGGCATAAACCGATCTTGGGATTTAGGAGGAAACTTCTCCTTGTAGGGAGGTTTTGCTTGCACTGGCTGCTGGTGGGATATTCCCCTACAGCCTGTTACTGCCTGTGCAGGGATATCTGAGTGTTGTGTCTTCTTAGAGAGGCTCCAGTTAAAGTGTCTGACTCTCCAAGCGTTTCCCAACATCAGATTGTTGGGAAAGGCCCAAGGCACCTGGGTTTGTGCTGAGCCTGCCCAAGGATAAGAGTAACATCATCTGTGAACAAAGCAGTGGTTTCACAGGCTGTCATCCCTGTGGTAAGGTGGTAGTAGATGCCTCAACATCCTCCAGACTTACTCCAGCAGCATTTCCAGGGTGTACAGTCAGATTTTGCCAGCACTTCATGGATGTATCCATGTTATATCCAGGGTGGGAGAGGCTGAAATCACTGGACTGATCACTGAGCTAAAAAAATCCAGCCCTTGGTCTCTTTATCTTTGCCAGAGTCCCTCGGAAATGATGTTTAGCATAAACTCTTGGTAACCTTTTCCCCAAACTGTTTATCTCGCTGGAGCACTCAAGTGGCAGGGTTGGGGTGGGGGGAAGGGGGTGGTTTTGGTCTTTTATTCCCTGAGTTTTGTATCTCTGCTCTTCAGCTCCATGTGGGGCTTAGGGTGATGGCTGGATTCTTGTGGCTGATGGCATTAGGACTGCATGCTCTTGAAAATAAAAAGGAATAACCTTAACTGCATAATTTTGGGCTAAAGCTGCAAGTAGAAGCTTTGGTTAAAGTTTGAACCAACAAAGCTGGTCCTGAAAGCATCAAATCCATTGTATGATGAAGTGATGGGGCAAAACCTGCTCTTTGAACAGAACTCTGTGGGTCTCCTCATGTGTCTTCTGGTAAAGCCTCTTTGGAAATACCTGGGAGCAGAGTTCCTGCATCACTGAAAATCTCAACCCCTTGTGTTGGATCCACGAGAAGCTCTGAAGGGTTTTGCAAATGACTCCTGAGGAATGCAGGGAAGCAAAGGAAGACAGAGGTTGATGATCTGTAAAAGCAGTGTTTGTTTGTGATATTTGTAATCCACTTTGGGCTTCCACGGTTTTACATGGACAAAAAAAAAGGCCTGGAAAGTTTTGCCTGTGGTGCTTCCCTGACTCCTCCCTTTGTAAGGAGTTCTGTGGAGGGGGATGTGGCAGAGAACTTCAGGGTTTGTGTGGACACTTCTGGCACTTGGTGTCATTCGAGCTGCCTGTGAGTCTGTCAGGGCTGGAGCAGTGCTCAGAGCCTGCTTTTAAAGAACAAGAAAAAAAAACACAGAATAGACCTTCCAAAATAATCTGCTGATGGTCTCTCTCTTTTTTTTTTTTTTTTTTTTTTTTTTTTTTTTTTTTTTCCCTCCTCTGGCTTTACTCTCTTCAGAATTTTACCCTACTTTTTGTCAGAGTAGGATCATAGAGCCTTCCAGACAAGCTCTAAGTGGTGTGAGTAACATGTTTGTGTTTATCTTCCACCTTTCTCTACCTTGGAGCAGTTCACCCAAGGAGTGTCTTGTTGTGCTGGTTGTTTTAGGTTTTCTTTAATGTGCACGTTGCTGCCTCCTTGTCTTGGCTGGGGCAACATCAAAGCAAAGCTCTTGACCGTTGGGTGAAAGTTGAGGAGGTTTGGGATGGATTCAAGGCTGGGAGGGAGCAGAGGAGAAAGGAGCTGCAGGCAGCGGTCAGGGTGAGCAGGTGATGAAAGGGGTGTGAAATGCTGTGCCTTGAGCAGTGAGAGACAGATGGGATGGAGACACAGATGCCCAGAGGAGTCCTGTCTGGTGAATCTCTGCTACTGTAAGTAATTCCATCAGATGATGATGTGCTGTGGCTCCTGCAGGAGGTGGGGGCAGTCAGCCTAGGACAGCTATTCTTAACTAAACCCAACCTGGACAGCCAACCTGGGAAGTCTTGTGATCCCTCAGCCGTGCAGCTGAACCCGTGATGGAGGCTGAGAGTGGAGCAAGAGAGTCATGAGAGGCTTCTGAGCAGCCTGTCAGCAATTCTCAGTGCTGATCTGAGTTCTGAATGCTTAGTATCAGTCATCAAAACTATCCATGTGAGAACAGGAACCCTCAGGCTCAGCTGAAAAGGGTGTTGGAGACCCTCATCCTTGCTTTTAATAAGCAGGGGGGAAAATTTAAGGCTGTCTCTGCAAGGTGGTCGAGCCACGTGTGAGCTCAGAGCAGACTGTCTGTAAACATGGACTGCACAGCATAGAGGAAATCTTGCACTCACCACAAACAGAGCGATAGGAAAACAGTAAACTAAAGGATTATTCATACATCTCCCTGTCCCAGTGCTAAGGTTAGAACTCAGATTGGTGTTTATCCCTTGAAACCTGTTCTCCTCCTCGTGCTGCTGTTTCTCCTCACTGCTGGAAGGATCTGGGCCTGATCTTGTGTTTGGGAGCTGCTGATGTGTCCAACCCGCTGAGCTATCGAGTTGCTGGTTCAGAAAACAGAGCTGAGTGGAGCTATAAGGGCACCATTTCATTATTGCTGTTTGCATGCGTGCTGTTCCTTGGAGGTCCTCTAATTTGTGCCCTTCCTCCTTGTTTTCATATCCTAAAATGTCAGTTCCTCTTGCAGTCCGAAAATATTTGCTTAACATTTCGCCAGCCCGCAGAAGAGGAGAAACAGACCCCCGTGAATATTGTCTGGCAAAATAAGGACTGTGATGCAGGAATGTGGTTCAAATGGCTCCTTTGTCTCGGGGCTGGAGGCACTGGAACACACACAGCAAGAAGCAGGTGCTTGATTTGCAGCTCTGAACCGTTTTTCTTCCTCCTCGTTGCTGTTCGTGAGCTAAAAGAGAGTGCTGTTAGCCCAGATCCCAAGGACTTGCCCTGCCTTACATCCAGGGAAACCTTGTTTGAGTAACACATGAAATCAGCCCCGATTTCAGAGCCAGCTTCTGGTGACTTGCAGATGAATTCTCATTAATTGCCGGGTTTGGAACACTCAGAAGGCGTAAGGATGGCCTCTGGCGAAATAATGAGGTTTATTTGAAAATAGAAACTTAAAACAATGCTGGGCACTGGGCTTGGTTTGTGAGGTATAAAGTTTTCCCCCTTCAATCAAGGGAACAGAGGTTTTTTTTTTCCACCTTCTTTTGGGTGGGAGCTGAAGTTCTCTGTGGTGGTTTGTCTCCAGGAGCTGGGACTTCAAGAAAAACGCAAATCTAATGAGTGCAGTGACTCAAATCCGTGCAGGTTGTCAGCACTCAAAAGACATTAATGTTCTTGCAGAGCAGGCTGGAGCCAACTTCGGGAATAATGTGCACATAGTTGTGGATAACATCGAAATCTGGCCTTGGATTTTATGGGTTGAGACTTTGGGTGAAGTGGTGCATGCAATGAAATCCATGGATCACATTTTCATCACCAGATGGAGGAGTGAATCCTGCTGGGATCTGACTTGGGGCATCAAAGAAACTGAGGTGGTGATCAAACCTCAACTGTGGTGCTATTTTGCCATCTCCTCCCTGCTGCCTGCTCCCAGTTCAGGAGTAATGGGCAGAGCTGGCTCTTTGGTTGGACTGGAAGTGGCTGTGAGTGTCCCCTCTCCCTTCTCTGTCCTCTGCACAGACACCAAACCCCTCCACGTTAACTGGACCCTGTGAGCGAGGCCCCTGATGGTGATTTTGGTACCTTTTCCATCAGCAGTGCTCTGTCTGGGGATGTTGGGCTGGAGAACCATCTGCTCCAGGCTGTGTTTTGCTGCTCTTCTTCCCCCCTGCCCAGGGCTGTGGTGCCACATCACGTTGGAGAGGGGGTACCCAAAGTGTTTTGGTCACTGAGTGTCCTGCCAGTGCTCTCCCTGTTACCACTGTGCTACCTCGCCCTGGGTTCTGGAGTAAACCCATAAATCCTCCCTTCAGAGCTGTGCAAGGAGAATAAAGGATTGTTGTGGCCGCAGAGAGAGAGCTTCCTTGTAGGTCTGTGGCGGGAGGCACTTCATAAATACAAAGAGATGGAGCACAAAGGGACAAGGAGATGACAGTGGCTTCCAAGGCTGTGGTACCAGGTACTGGCTCGTGGCGTGACAGGGGAGGGCTTTGTGCAGCCACTGTTGCTGTTGGACTCCAGAGGTGCGTTTGGGAATGTTTATGACAAACGATTCCTGTGTGTGAGGGGCGGTGGGAGCAGCTGGAGCAGCGCTGGAACAAAAGGCTGCTGTGCTACAGCCAAGGCCGACTGAGCAATTAATGGGCCTGGAAGGGTGGCTTTTCATGAGAATTGACTAAAGCTGGGTTTGGGGAGAGCGGCTGAATGTAGTCTGGAGAGGGGTCTGAGCGTGCATATGAAAAGGAGAGCACAGGAATTAACACGGGGGATAACTGGAGGGAGGGAAGGAAGGAAGGAAGGACTCTTCCCAGCTATTAAATCTTCGAGCCTATGGATATTGTTTCAGGGGAAATTCTTGCAACCTCAGTGCTTGAGACCCGTCCATTCAGGCTGGACAAATCAGTGGAGAATGTGCTGCTGGGAGCAGTCCTGCAGCAGCCCCGGGGAAGATGATTCAACAGGGCCTCTTTCAGCTTTGATTTCTGCGAACAGGCTGCGTTTGTGCTGCCCCCAGATCCTCCCATTCATCACTGTCTGTGGCCAATGCTGATAGCAGAGCAGGAGCCTTTTGGGCAAGAGCAGGGAGTGCTGGCTGTCCCTGGGCTAAGCCCTGGATCCAAGGCCAGTCAGCACATGCTGATGAACGGCCAGGATGGCTCAGGACAGTGCTGGGGATAAGCCCTTTCCCAGCCCTTCCTGGGCAAAGCCAGCTTTGTGCATGCCGGAGGTGCCCTGGCTGTTTGCCCAAGGCAGCCCAGAGCGTGTTACAGGAATATCAGAGGTCTTTCTGCTTCATTTGTAGCTCACTGAACTTTACTCCAGTAAATAATGGCAAGAGAGGGACCTGTGTGGAGAGAAAATCCTGCCTCTACTCAACTCTTCAATGCACAAACTTTCACTTATCCTTTGCTGTTACAACAGGCTTTCTCTGAGACTTTTTCAGCTCCCAGACCACTTTCCTGCCTGTCCTCCCTGACAGATGCAGTCTGTGCTCTGTGCCAGCTTAAACCTGTGCCACAAAATCCCTGAGCACCCCTGCTCAGAGGGCTCTGCAACATCCAGGCAGCTCTGAACTTGAACTCCACGCTTAGTTACTAAAAATCTAATAACTTAAGGCTGATATTCTTTCCAGGGCTTTAAAAAATAGAAGTGAGGTTCCTGTTTGTAAGGAGGCACGGGGTGGGGATTGAGTGGGGTGGCAAAAATGCCTCACTCTGGTCACCTCCTGTAGCAATGGCAGCTTTGAGCCTCGCTCTTTGAAAGGTGGAAAACTCCCCTTCCAGATATTGCATGCTGGTGTATTTTGTGGGAATGTTAAACCCCTGTGTGCTCTGAGTCTCTAACACATTAAACTGACAGTGAGAATGAGGAAAGGGGAAAAAAAAAAGCTTTTTAAGTTTCCCATAAAGACCTTCCGGTGAAACTTATCTGCCTTTAAAAAGTAAAATCTGATTGCTTCTTATCTTTGCAATTATCCAGACAATTTCAGGCAGAAATAAAATCATAGAACCCCACGTTTTCAGACCCAGACCCCATGGCTGGTCTGTCGTGATAAGGAAAAGGCTCTCTGTGCTCCAGCAGTGATCTGAGGGCCCTCATTAACCCAGAGGAGTTGGGTGCAGGGAGAAGGCAGAGCTTGGGCAGCTTTTGCTGCCCCAGGCAGGTGAAAACTGCTGTTCTTGTGACTTTGATCCGTGAACTGAGAGCACCCTAGAAAATTCCCGTTGTTCCCTGCACACCTGTCCCTTTGGCAGAGGGGGCTGGCTGTGTGTTCAGGAGTTCTGGGAGGTCTCTGTGTGCTTCATCAAGTGATGAGGAGATGCCAGCCCTGAGCAGGTGAAACACTGTGGGATCACCCCCTGTGCCAGGCACAAGTCCTGCTGTGGTTCCCCCAGCCCAGTTTGGGGGTCCCTCAGCTATGGGGTGTTTATTGGGGCACTCAGCCCTTCACACCAGAGCTGAACTGGGCTCTCCAGTGCAGTTGTTCTGGAGTGTCTTTACTGGGGACATGAAGGTGCCTGGAGTGTGGCACAAACCAAACTCCAGCCAGAGGGGCCACAGGGAGGGTGGAAGTGGCCACTGCCAGCGGGGCAGGTGGCTGGGACAGCCACACCTTACAGCAGCTCCCAGTTTAACATATTTAAGGAGTTTTGCTTCATTCCCTCCCCTCTTTGCACCATGGGGGGCTGCCTGTCCCACATCCATCCCTGCTTGGTGCTGGGCAAACCCAGGAGGGGCTGATGTGACTGATGGGGGCTCTGCACTCACAGCTGTCTCGGGGCTATTCCTCACGCTGCAAAGGCTCTTTGTCTGGTTCAAAGCCATGACCTCATTTTACAGACAGAAAGCAGAGAGGGACAAACCCACCAACCTGCCAGGGGAGGTCAGAGGGCTTTGCTGAGAGATATGTCAGCATCAAACTTCTCGGGCAGGGACACAAATAACTGGGACTGCAGACCAGAAAATTGCCATGAAAAAATGGCCTAACCACCATGTGATTACAAAAGGGCCCATTAGTTCTGTGTGTGTGTCCAGGACTCAAAAGTGTGCCCTTTGAGGAAGAGCACGAGGTCACGCTCCCAAAACTTTAAGCAGAAGGGGGCTGTGTAAGTGTGTGCCTGGTGCTTTCTCTCTCTGTGTGGAGCTTGGGATGCTCTCCTCCTTTTCCCCAGGCACAAAAAAAAAAAAAGAAAAAAAAAAGGGAAGCTTCGTGTTCAGTGTTGGGTGACAGCAATTCCCACTGGGGTTAAATTTGTCAAATTTGTTAATTTTTGGGGTTGCAGCTTTGGGGAATGAACACCCCTCCAGCCCTCCCAGGGCTCAGCAGCTTGTTTTTGGGTTGTTCCTGTCCCATCCACGGGTAAGGGGCTGGATTTACAGTCTCAGGGGTCTGTGCCACCCGTGGCCTTTGCTCTGACCTCTCATACATCAGGGCTGTCCTCTCTACCCCAAGGCTGGTCCTGAGACTCAGCTGGCCCCATGACTGTCACAGCTTTCCAGATAAGGGTGGAAATGATGATGCTGGAAGTCCTGGAGCTGCCTTGGAGCCACGGTGTGCTGGAGCAGGAGGAGCTGAAGTTGGCTGTGCCTTGCTGAGGGGTCAGATGTCCCATTACACAGCCCCTGTGCTTTAGTTGGAAACAACAAGTTCCAGTTTCACTTCCCGTTTTCCCAGCCCTGTGGACAGGCAATGCAAAGTGGACACAGCCAGGCAATAAGGGCTTCTGCCTCCCCATCTCTCCTCTGTTGCAGATGGGGAAATAATTCTCATTTCACTCATCACTAGTGATGAGAACTCAGAAGCTGTGTGTCAGTGCTGAGGTGACCCATGTGTGACAGCCATGTGCTTGTTCTCTGTGTGCCCTGACATCCTTCCAACAAGCAAAGGTTTGCTCTTCTCTTTGCCAGTTCCAGGTTGTTGGGGTAAGTGCTTTGTGATCTGCTTTCCCTGTTTCACTCCCGGTGATCATTTTTTTCCTAGGGATTCCAGCAGTGCAAACCTATGAAATCCCATGTGCTTGCTCAGGCAGGGCTGGTGGAGAGAGGACTTTATAACTCAAAATAAGGTGGTGATGACCAGCACAAAAGTTCCTGTGCAGTTTAGGGGTCTGCAGAGGAAGGAAATGCAGATTCCATGCAGGTGTTCACTGGATTTTGGTGACTGTGGTCTGCCTTTGGCTTGGCTGTGCTTGTGGGGACACTGGTGAGGATGCCCTGACCTTGGACAATCCTGCTGTGTGTGGTGGGTGTTCTGCAGGGGTTTTGAAGGACTGCCCAGTCTCAGGGCTCTGGGGACAGTGTAGGTGTGTGGGGTGACAGTGCTTCATCCTGTGGCCAGTGGCACTGCCAGACTCCAGCAGGATTCCCTGCCTGGAGAGGTTTGGATGCTCCTCCACCACCGCTGACCTTTGCAAGCCTCATCTCTGCTGAGGACATGTCTGGGGGTCCCTCTGGGCACAGTAACCCCATCCCAGAGCCCCAGATCCCACCTCTGCAGGGAAGGGTGGGCGAATGGGACGTGTTACTGGGCTGGCTGTGCTGCAGAATCCCTGGAATGGGGGGGGTCAGAGCCACCTGTTGGACTTTCAGCCATGGGGAGGCTGCTGCCCTTTTTTAACAGCGTCCCTCTCCTTTTTCCTCACTCCTCACTTCCCGGTATTCCCTTTACAACCAGCCCATTGTGCTGTGGGCTACGGCAGCTGGGTGGAGTGTTTCAGGCTCAAGTGTAATTTCAGTGCCTTTAAAAGCCTTTGGAGGGCTTTTTTTTTTCTTTTTTTTTTTTTTTTTTTTTTTCCCCCTGAAGAGGACAGCAACGCCAACAAGGGATAATTTGATGGATTACTCTGCGGGGCTGAGGGGCTCTCCTTAATCCCCTTTGTGGGGCTGCTTGACGAGACGCGGAGCAGAAGCCCCCCAGCCCCAGGCAGAGAAAAGGCAGCTCAGCAGGGTGGGTTTTACACACTGACATATAAATACAGGCCCTGGTCATGTGGTGCTGGATATAATCTGTGCCCGTTACCACGCTGCCGAGAAGGGGGCACCTGGAGGGGGCTTTTTTTTTTTTTTTTTTTCTTTTTTTTTCTCCCCTCCTTTTCCAGTTCAATTTACATTTTTATTCTTCTGGTAAAAAATAATAAACGGAGAAGAAAGGCTGGGACGGGGGAGAGGTCGGGTTGGATCAAATGCCGGGGTGATGGGCACAGCGTTTAAAGCGCCAGAAATGAGTGAAATTCAAGTGAAAAGCAGAAGCAGATCATCTCATTTCCCCTCCCGCTCCAAAACGGGGGCTCTCCTCTCATGAATAAAAGCGAGGGCTTGGGTCATGCAGTAGCAAAACAAAGCTGTGGCTCTGATGTAGAGCCAGCCAACCTTGTCTGGAGGTCTTGAGCTGTTTGCAGCAGACCTGACGCCGGCTCAGGAAAGCGTGACCGGAGGGAGTGAGGCTGTTGGGGCGGTTGCATTGTGTGTGTTTTGGAGCCTGTGAGGCCTCTGTGTGCTTAATGAAGTGTGGTGAGGAGATGCCAGCCCTGAGCAGGTGAAATGTTGTGGGATCACCCCCTGTGCCAGGCACAAGTCCTGCTGTGGTTCCTCCAGCCCAGTCTGGAGGTCCCTCTGCAGCTGAGCTCGGCTGTGGGGTGTTTATTGGGGCGCTCAGCCCTTCAGCACATCAGAGCTGAACTGGGCCCTCCAGTGCAGTTGTTTTTGAGTGCCTGTGATGGAAACAGGGCTGAGTTACAGACCAGCAAGGTGGGGGTCAGCCTGTCAGCCTTGGACCTTGCTTGCTGCAGAAATCAGGGTGCCCAGCTCCAATCTGTGCCCCATTGTTGTCCACGCTCCTACCATGGATCTGCCAGGCAGGATGAAGCTCAGTGCTGCTGCCTGCCAAGCACATGGGAGTTAATGACACCCTCTGGCACCACTGTGGGCCCTGGGCTCATGTCTGTCCCTCTGAGAGCTCCAAAAGTGTCAGCGTGGCCTCTGCTGAGTCAGTGACCCCGTTAGTCAGACAGGCGGTTCCTGTTTGTAACGGGAGGGGAGGAGGAGGAGGAGGAGGAGGAGGACTGGCTGGAGCTGGCCACTCTTTGCTGCTCTATCTTTCCTGTGGTCAAACAGTCAGGCACGGGAGCTAAGGCAGCTGAAGGCTGGGAGAACCCTCCTGGCAGGAGCAATTCCTTTGCCAGAGGAGGCAGCAGGATGGGGGACAGGAGGTCGGTGGAGGCTGGGGCTGCTCTGCTGTCTGTGTGATGTTCGTGTTTTGGGATGAGGATAAAGCATCCACAGAGCTGTTGGCACTTGGGATAGCAGAGGTGTGGAGGGGGAAGGGATTAAAATATCCTGGCTGCTGGACACTGCCCTGTGGGGTGAGGGAGGGGATTTCAAGTGGACTGGGGTGCCCAGGTCTGCCTTGTTCTCCTCTGGGGAGATTTCCACCCGCTGCTGCTCTTCCCCTAAGCCAGGCTGGTATCAATGGAGCCCCCAAGCTCAAAGGAAATGCAGAGTTAATTCAGAGACTTAATAAATGCCTGTCTTCCCATCCCTGCTTTATGACCACTCCCCTCTCCCCGCACTCTGAATGGGGTCAAGGAGATTTGGGAGGGGAGGGGGGAAGGGGAGAGGGTCAGGAGAGGTCAGGTGAGTTTTCCATTGCATCCCGCTCGGCCCTGCCAGAGCTATTCTCCATGGTGGATTTCACATTCAGCAGCCCTGAATGGACACTGATAGCTGTGAAAGGCTCTGGCACTGCATGAACAGCCCTTCCCTGAGCACTCCCCCTTGTGCTCTCTCCCACCCTTTCTTCCAGAGGGCTTCCAGGGAGCAGGGAATTAATAACATTCATCAGGAGCCCCTTGGAAGGTTGGAAGTGGGCTGGTGGGGTTAGAAATGGAAACCCAATGGCTTTGCAAGATCTTTTGCTCTCTCCTCTTTCTGCTGCCCCTTGGGAATGGGTTTGTGCATCAAACCTGCCGTGCCAGGGGAAGGGAAGGTGAGGATCCATCCCTGTCACCTGGGAACTGCTGAGCTGAAGCTTTTCCTTTCCTAAGGCAAAGGCTCTCATGGGGCAATTTGTTTTCTGTATAAGACAGCCCTGACAGGTCAAAAATAGTTGATAAGAGAGCCATCAGATGGTTTGGGTTGGAAGGGACCTTAAATCTCGTTCCACCCCCTGCCATGGGCAGGGACACCTCCTTTCTGTTTTGGTGCTTTTTTTTGTCTCCCCTGCTGTCCCCGTGGGTGGCAGGGAACCCTCTCCTGCCTTTGTCCAGCAATACTCTGCTCTGCTCCTGCCCCTGGACCCGCCCTCCTACCTGGCTGCCAGGTGAACCTCTGGGAGTTGATCTGTTGTTTCTCTGCAGAGAAAGGAAGGGAAAAGTTGGGTTTGCAAGCTGGAAAGTAAAACAGAAACCCTTGGGCTTGGAGATGTTTAATTTTCCTTGGGGAGGGAAAGGAAGAGCAGAGCAAGAGCATAAACAGCAGCAGCTGATGTCCCCACGGCACGACAGCTCGGAGAGCAGCTGTGGGAAAGCCCCACATGTGGCTCCCTTCTGCTTCTGTGTGCAGGAAACCTTGCACAGAAGGGCTGCTGTGTCCCTTTTGGGGGCTGGCTGCTGTCCTGGCCAGGGTGCTCAGCACTGGAAGGACAAATGCTGTCCCTGGTGTAGAAGTTTGGGGAAGCTGAGGCCAAAGGGCAAGAAGTGCCTGCTGTCACGTGGACCAGACACCCCACATCTGACTGTGGAAGGTCTCCCCAAGGTGCCAAATCCCCAAATGGGATGGACAGGGTGGTGCCAGCTGGGAGAAGGTTTTGCCTGACTCCTTCCACACCAGGGCAAAGCTACAGAGCCCCAAAGCCAAACCAGTCCTCCTGCATATTCCACTGGATAAATTGTCCTGGAAGTGATTGGATTAGTGGCTTAAGGGAAGTGCCTTGCAGCTGGGACTGGTACTTAGAGCCAGGCTGTGCTACCTGCAAAGCTGTGGGGAACATCTTGCTGGCATTAAAAAGAAAATAATAACAATGCCACGTCCTAAATCTCTGCTGGGTGTTGTGAGTCACCAGATCAGCGAGGTGTTAACACCGGGACAGGGCTGTGGGCCAGGTTCAGGTGTGAGCCCAAAGCTGGCCTTTGTCTCAGGGCAGGTTTGGGGCAGCACTGGGCGAGCTGGGGGTTCTCAGGGGTGGTGCTGGCAGGCTGTGTTTGCTCTGTGTGAGGGGCCCAGAGTGCTTTGGTGCTGAGAACACACCTGTTATCAGCAGGCAGGGAGGGCCCTGAAACCAAAGCTGTGTCTGTCCCAGCTCGGTTCCACCTCTGCTTGCCTGCAAACTACTTAAGAAGCTTTTCCTGAATGCTGTGTTCCCGGGCTGGGCGCTGCAGGGATCCCCTGCCAACGTGGGGAGGAGGTGAGTCCGGGCTCTGTGAGCCTCCCAAATCTTCCTTTTCCATCGCCTGTCCTTACAGATCAACAGTTCTTGGGGTTTTTCTGTCTGCACTGGCATTTCTTTCCAACTGAGCCAGTCCACGTCTCTGTATTCTGTGAATAGAATTAAGAAGTAATTTTTAGGTATTGGGACAAAATGCAGCTTAAACAGAGAAGTTCATCATCTGCTGCACCTGTATCTACAACTGGGTTGCTGCTGACAACTTCTCATCTCTGGCTGGTTTTGCTTCTGGGTACACTGGGATTTCTTTTCTCCTTAAAGCCCTCTCAGGGTGTGGAGGGGGAAGAGACAGGTCTTTCCCTACCTACTGATAAGAAATTCCGCCTTTGCCTCCAAACTGAAGTTCTCAGGCAGTTGGGATGGACAGGTCCTGCTGCCTCCTCAGTGCTCGGGGTGTCAGAGCAGTAAGAGGGAAGAAAAGAATTTTTAATCCTTGTGTGTGTGTGACAGACATCTTTTACTTGATGTTTGGGGTTTCTCTTGAGATAAATCCCCCTCTTTAAGCTCTCCAGACCCCACACTAGAGCAGGCAGTGGCTGTTACATCTCCCTTTGAGGTCTAACCCGGAGTGATGGTGGCTCAGTTAATTTTGCCTCGTGACTCTGCTTCCTGCAGTGAACAGCACCCAGGCTTGTGCTGTTGGAGCTGCGGGGCTGCAGCTTAAATTCCTCCCCCAGGGCTGTGAGCCAGCTGGGCACCCATCCCAGCCGAGACATCCTGTGCCTAACCCACATCTGAGCAAGGTGGTCGCTGCCCCCATCCCTTCCTTGCAGACCCAGCGTTCTGAAGTGATGCTCAGCGTGGCTGGGGCCTCAGAGGGTTCCTTTGAAGCCACCTCTGGTGATTAAAGGGAAAAAAAACTGGTGCTGCTCCCCCTCTGTTTGCTATTTGACCTTGGGCAAAGCCTAAACATTCGCAGTTGTGAAAAGGGGGGGATGTTCTGTGACAGTTGAGGTCTCGGTGAGCGTGTGGAGGGGGAAGGTGAAGGATCCCAGAAGGAAAATAATTGGTACTTATTGTGTGTAACTGGCAGCCTGACAACAACTCCTGAGCTCTGGAGTGGTGCCTCTCCTCTGCAGCAGCAAGAGGTGGAGGGAATGCCTAAACCTCATCCCCACTGTGGCAGCTTCACCCAGTCACCCCCCATCCCCCCCGAGGGTTATCTGGCTGAGGGGAAGAAAGAAGTCACAGGAATTGTCCCATCTGTATCTGTCCACTAACACCTGTGCAGGGATGGGGGTCAAACACATGCCCTGTGAAGTCAGGGGTCACTAATTAGCACCGCACTGGGTGATAATGTGGAGTTTGATCCCTGCCCAGTGCAGCTCTGGCAGGGCTGTGGTCCAGCTGGTTCAAGCTGTTCACACCTCAAATTGTGGAATTGTCAAGGTTGGAGGAAACCTTTGAGATCATCAAATCCAACCATCTCCCGCATTCTGCTCAGCCCTCTGACGAGCAGCAGTTCCAGCTCTGCCAGGTCTGTCCCTCTCCCTTAGGGGTGAGAAGTCAGAGCACATTAACCCTGAGAATTGGGCAACAGATTGTTTTACTCCTACATTAGTGTTTGTGAAGGAGCTTAATGTCTCACTGATCCCTTCTGCCTTTCCCAGAATAACCACGGACCACCTTCCCGAGGTGCTGTTAGCAAAGCAGCAGTTTGGTGGGCTGGGTGTGTTGGTAACCCTGGGGGATTCCTTTCCTTTGGGACTGACACAGTGGCAGGCTCACAACAGGTTACTGAGAGGCTTCTGCTGCCTCCTGCTCAGCCCCTGTCCTGATCTGGTGGCCTCTCCCCTCTGAAGAAGCTGGAGAGAGGGAGCACGTTACAGGGCAAATAAATGACTCAATCTAATGAGTAAGGTAATTGCCATTCACTGTTAGATGAGGCTAAAGTGGGTCAGGTTTGTTTGTGAAACTCCATGGAGGCACCATCTGTTCTCTGTGCCCCGTCTCGGGGGCTGGAGATGGGATTTGGGTGAAAGTGCTTCCCTGGGAGCCTGTGGGGCAGCATAGGAGGTGTCCTGGTCATTAGGCAGGGGTGTGGGTCTCTGGAGATGACCCTGTGTGGCTGCAGGGAAGTGCCTGCAGCCCTGATCCTCAGAGGGATTGATTTCACTGGCAGAGGGGACCCCAAATCCTTTGTCTCTCTGCTACAACTGGCCAGCCCTAAGAGGAGGCAGGACAGGACACTGAGAGGTTGTTAGACCTCCCTTAGCCTGGAGGTAGGATTGGATTTTCCCCAACCACATCTGACAGGTGTGTGTCTCACCTGTCACAAACCCTTGGAGAGAAACCTGGCACTGGTGTGGTTCATGTCCTTTAACCCTGCATCTATCCCAGACCCTCCCATGCCTGCAAGCCTGTGGGGATGGGGACTGTCCCTTTCAGTGACGAGGTGTCTGTGATTCCTGGTTTCAGCCCTCAACCCTGCTGTGTCTAACAACCTCTCTCTCCTCACAGCCCACAGCATGTGAGCAGCAGGGGAAGCCTGGAGCGGGATCCCTGCCTGCCCACGCCTGGACTCGACCCTGCTGGGGCCACATCTTGCACTGAGAGGAAGAGGAAGAGACAGTTCATCCACCCTTGCTAACAATGGGAAGCAGCACTTCTCCAGCGAGCCGGGAAGGGAAGCTCCGGGGGCATCCCTGGGAGCGCTGCAGCAGGATGGACACTGCCCTGTGCCACTGAGGGCTCAGGGCAGCGTGGCTCGGGGGGCTGTGGGGGCAGCATGTTCTTCCAGAGCTGCAGGACCCAGCTGCTGCTGGTCAACTCGCTGACCTTCGGGCTGGAGGTGTGCCTGGCTGCAGGGATCACCTACGTGCCACCGCTGCTGCTGGAGGTGGGCGTGGAGGAGAAGTTCATGACCATGGTTTTGGGTAGGCAGTTTTTAATCTCCTCTTCGAGGTGCTTGTTTCCCCTTGGAGGCTGGAGGGCAGGGGTGAATACAGGCAGGTGTGTGCCTGGTGGTCGCAGGGCTGCTCTTACATCCAGGGCAGCCTTGTGCCTGGAGGAGGGGGCTGCTGGAGGAGCCACTGAGGCCTCCCGAATTCCTGGAACATCCCAGGCTTTGCACAGTGTGTACAAACCATTGTCCTCCACATCTGTCTTCTTAACACCACCTCTTTCTCTTTTCCAGGGATAGGACCAGTCCTCGGCTTGGTTTTTGTCCCGCTGATCGGATCCGCCAGCGACCACTGGCACAGCAGCTACGGCCGGAGGAGACCTTTCATCTGGATGCTCTGCCTGGGGGTCCTGCTGAGCCTCTTCGTCATCCCCCACGCCAGCAGCCTGGCCAGCCTGTTTGCCCTCAACCCTCGCCCCCTGGAGATCGCCTTCCTCATCCTGGGCATCGGGCTGCTGGATTTCTGCGGCCAGGTGTGCTTCACCCCGCTGGAGGCCCTGCTCTCCGACCTCTTCCAGGAGCCGGAGCACTGCCGCCAGGCCTTCTCCATGTACGCCTTCATGATCAGCCTGGGGGGCTGCATCGGGTACCTGCTGCCGGCCATCGACTGGGGGGGCAGCTTCCTGGCCCCCTACCTGGGAGGGCAGGAGACCTGCCTCTTCAGCCTGCTCGCCGTCATTTTCCTCGGCTGCGTGCTGGCCACGCTCTTCGTCACGGAGGAGGAGGCGGCCGCCCAGGCGGACGCTCTGGATGGCCCGGCGCTGAAGGACTCGTCCCCCAAGCCCTCCCCTGCCCGCTGCCCGTGCCAGCTGTCCCGAGGGTCCTGCCTGCTGCGGGCCAGGCAGGCGCTGCGGGCCCTGAGGAACCTCTGTGCGGTGGTGCCGCGGCTGCACGGCCTCTACTGCCGCATCCCCCGCGTCATCCGCCGCCTCTTCGTGGCCGAGCTCTGCAGCTGGATGGCCCTCATGACCTTCATGCTGTTCTACACCGACTTCGTTGGGGAAGGGCTGTACCACGGCGTGCCCAGGGCCAAGCCGGGCACGGATGCCAGGCGGCACTACGATGAAGGTGAGAGGGGGACCGGGCGCTCTGAGGCTGCGGCGCCCGCTCCCCGGGACAGGAGGGGTTTTGTGGGAGCTCAGCTCTGCTGCTAATGCAAAAACAAAACAAAACAAAAAAACCAAAAAAAAGTTACAGGAAACGTGGCTTTCTGCAGATGGGTCAGGAAAAAACATTCTCCCGTGGCACGGGGGGCCAAGCTGGGAAACACCGCCTTGTTCTGTGAGCTTCCCAGCACAGAGTCAGATCTGGCAGGGCAGCCCTGGCCTGGGGCTGGATTGTTAAGTGGCAGAACGGTCTGGCAGGTTGTGCACTGAACAGGATGGATCCGGCTCTGCCTGCAAGCTGTGGTTGCTGCTGCCAGGTCCTTTCACTGCTCTTCCCTCCTTTTTAAACGAGCAGGAATGGTGTTCCCCATCCCTAGGAGAGCAGGGGTTGGAAAGCCAGGATGTGCTGTGCAGCAGTGAGGTGGAATTTGCTGCATCTTCCTTCCCTGCTGCTGTGAGATCCCCATCTCCCAGCTGTATCTGGGGAGCCCTCAAGCAGCTCCCCCAGTTCTCAGCCTTCTCTCTCCAGTGCTTTAGTGCTGACCACAAGTCTGGAGCTGCCACGTCCCCATCCCAGGACACTGCTCACAGCAGCACGTTACCTGCTCACTGGTGCTCCTGCTGTCCCCCTTGGGCTGCTGGGCTGTGCCAGAGCCTTGACTGGCTGCCTAACCCTCCTTTTGCCCTCCCTAATCCAAATCTTTTATTCTGGGAGGCACCTTCCTGGCCCTCCTCCTGCAGCTGTATATCTTGCCCTCTGCAAGCACACTGCCTCTTTGTGCTGGGTGTCTGTTTAACTTACAGGGAGCTTAATTATTATTTAACACTTGCACTGTTTAGCTTCCAGCAGGTCAGCACTGCATTGTGCTGGCTGTCATAGAAACGTGTTGAGTACTGATCCTCGCTCCAAAGAGTTAATGGTTTTAATTCCCTGAAATCTGATAGATCTTTGCAGAGGGTAAGGTCCGGGATCGCTACCGGATACTGCAGTGATTTAGTGGATGTTGAATACTTTGCCTTGGCTTGAGCACAGTTCCTCGCTCCTTTTGTTCTGCTGCTGCCTTTGGCATCAGATAACAGATCCTGGTTCATGAGCAGGTGACAGATGCTGGGGCAAGAGCAGGAAGGTGCAAACAATGACTTCCAAAGACAAGAGTGGCATTTGGATTCCCCTGCGGTTAGACCGGGGTGCCCGGGAGGGAGCAGGGCTGGTGGAGGGGGCAGCAGCAGGCTGGGCTTTTGCTGAGCTGATGCTGCTCTGCTTCCTGCCCCAGCTGTCAGGCTGTGCCACACTCTGTGTGCACTGTTTGGAGTTTGGAACCCAAGGAAGAGGGCAGGATTTCCCCAGGTGAAGCCCGGGCAGTGCCCGTCACCCCCTCTGCTTGCCTGCAGGTGTGCGGATGGGCAGCTTGGGCCTCTTCCTGCAGTGCATCACCTCCATCTTCTTCTCGACAATCATGGACCGGCTGGTGAAGCAGTTTGGGACTCGGGCAGTGTACCTGGCCAGCGTGGTGTTCTTCCCCGGGGCCGCCTTCGTCATGTGCCTGTCCCACAGCGTCACCGTGGTCACCATCTCGGCCGCCCTCACGGGCTTCACCTTCTCCGCGCTGCAGATCCTGCCCTACACCCTGGCATCCCTCTACCACCACGACAAGCAGGTAGGGATCTGCCCCACCTGTGGCCAGTCCAGCCTGTGGGAGAGAAGCACACGCCTGTATCCAAAGGTTTTCCACCTGTCCCCAAGCTGTGCCTTCTCCGAAGGTTCATCTGAGATGGAGATGAGAGTTTAGGGATCCCCTGCTCACCACAAGCATTATTTGTTTTTAAAAAGAGTGGAGTGGGTAAGATGGCAGGAATCAGCCAGGATGGATGTACCAAAAGTGTGTTCCCTGTTCCTCTGTGTCCTGCAGATTTTTAGGGAAACTGGTTCAGGTTACCCCAAGAATTTTCAGCCCTTAGAGGTCCTGCTTTCCAATTTTTGTCCAGAGCTTCAAGATCAGTAAAATGACAACTGAGGTTCTTCCCACTCCCATTGCTCCACGAAAAATAAACCTTGTGAAACTTGTGACACCAACACAAAGGCCTGTAACCCTGTCCCACAGATGTTATCCTTGTGGAGCAGTCCTAGGAGGTTCCTGAGTTGCACACTGGATTAATGGGAGTTTCTCTTGTGCTGCAAATGCAGAATTAATTTGTGGTTTGAGAGCAGCTCTTTCATCCCAGCAGCAGTGGTTGGCTGTGCAGTGGAATAAGTAGGAGTTGTTACCACAGGCATCCAGATGTTCACATTGAACAAATCCTCGGGACCAACCCATCCCAGTTGGCACCAGGCAGTAATGAGAGGGGATGAGGGAATGCTCAGCTCTGCAAAAGCTTCAGCTTGGCTGGGATCTCCCATGGACGAATTATCAGTGGAATGAAAACCAAACTCCACAGGCTGGGAATGGGAAGGCCACATGCCCAACTGTTTGCCAAAGGCTCGACAGGGAAACACTGGGAGTACAATGAGTGAGGGGCACAGCTGGGGCTGGTCTCTCTGTTGCCATCCCTGGAAATTCCTCCTTCCTTTACCCGCTCCTTTGAGCTGGGAGACCCCACAAGAAGTCCCTAAAAAGCCTTTTTCAGGAAATCCTCCATCTTCCCCATTCCTGTTCTTTTTTTTCCTGCTGTTGGAGTCTGTCAGAATTTTGGTTTGGGGTGATTTGAAAGCCAGGTTCTCACTAAGCTCATTCCTCCTGCATGTTCAAGTAATTTTCTCGAGATGTAAATTAATTCTCCACACTAGATATTCAAACACACACCCTCCCAAAACTCATATCCCTGAAGTTCTAGCCTGGATTAGCATAGAAACCAAGAAAATGCTGCCTGGGCCTTCAGGGCAGCCTCTGACACTCCCAGAGAAGACTCAGTGGGGCTGGAAGTGTGAGGGACCTCCTGGTTTGGCTCACACAAAGCCCTTCCTGTGCTAGGTTTTGAGCTGCTTTGAAGTTTGATGGCAATGGGAGGCCTGTGGGAGGATTTTTAGGCTCCAGAAAGATAAGTGACAGCCCATATTGATGCATTTAAGTGTGCCAAGGCTGCTGAGAGCTTTGGGATGACCTGCAGCAGAGCTGGGGTGCCCACATCCTGCACCAGTTCCCTCCTCTTGATCCATGTCCAGGTCCCTCCTGCACAAGGGAGGGGAGCTCCCCTCTGAGCCTGCACTGGGCACAGCTCTCTGCTCCCAAACAGGTGCTCTTTTTTTTCCTGTTTCATTTGCTTTGTTTGTTCAATCTCCACGCAGATAATGGATTGACATGTCCTTGGTTATCTGCCCTACCCCCTGCAGACCAGGGGTTGTGCATAATAGCAAACACTCTGGAGTTTGAAAGCAGCATTTTCCCTGCCTGCACATGACTGCCCACGGTTTGTTGGTGTTAACGTGGGGAGCTTTTCCATCCAAATGCTCTGTGTGAATGCCCTGGAGCCAGCCATGCCCCAGAGATCTCACAGCTTGAGCAGAGCCAGGCGAAAAAAGGGTGAGAAAAAAAGATTTTGCTTCCCCCCCCCCCGCCCCTCTTTTCCAGCTGCAGTGAGGAGGCTCAGGGCAGGCAGATGAAGCAATTCTTCAGCTTCAAGGTTTGTTGCAGAGCTGAGAAAAGAGCCCTTCCCTGAGTTCCCAGTACTGTGTCATCCCAGCTGGGGTCACTTTGAAGTGTCCCAGATGAGACTGGCCACTCGTCCAGGGCTCTGGAATGATCATCTGCCCTTTGGGCTCTTGTGCAGGGAGGGTTTGGGCTCCCAGCCACCCACTCTACAAACACTGCTGTTTGCACTGGAGTGGGCTGTGTGGCTCTGTGATATTCCAGAGTGGACTCTGGCCCTTCACTCCTGCCCTGCTTCAGGTCATCTTAGGATGGGGTGAGCCCAGATCCCCTTGGCACCCACTGAGGAGGTGACAACCAGCACAAACTGTCCCCAGGCTGGCTTTGGGCTGCAGCAGCAGCCTGCTGAGCCCCAGAGCTCCATCACAGCAAAGGCCCCACTTGGCTGGGTTCCCCCGGTGAGTCAGGGCTGCTCTGAACCCCGTGCCAGTCAGGAAAAAGCCATCCTGGCTCCTGGAGGCCACCTCATGTGGGCCAGGCTCAGGCTGGCATTCCACCTGACAAACATAAAGCCACACTAGCACAAAACCCAGGGTGGTCCCTCTGCCCCCCACCCCACCCCATCCTCACGCGCCTCCCTCTTCTCCGCAGGTGTTTTTGCATAAATACAAGAGCAAAGAGGAGGAAGACGCAGCTCTACTGGACAAGAAATCAGCCTTCTCTAAAGGCCTCCTCTCCAGCCAGAAGCTGCCTTACCAGAATGGCCACGCTGGGAGCCTCTTTTCGTCCTCCTCCTCCTCCTCCTCCTCGCCTTCCTCCCCTCCCGCTGCCCCCAGCTCCGCTCTGTGCGTCAGCTCCTCCTGCGACGTCTCGCTCATGATGATGGTGGGAGAACCGGACCCGGCTGCCCCTGGCAGGGGGATCTGCCTGGACCTGGCCATCCTGGACAGCGCCTTCCTGCTCTCTCAGGTCGTGCCCTCCCTCTTCATGGGCTCCATCGTGCAGTTCACGCAGTCGGTCACTGCCTACATGGTGTCGGCCGCCGGCTTTGGCCTGGTGGCCATTTACTTCGCAACCAAAGTTGTCTTCGACAAGAGTGACATGGCCAAGTACTCTGTGTGACGTGGGGGGCCCTGCCACGTGGTGAGAGGAGGCGCGTGGTGCCCGCACGGCCACTCGTGGGAAGCCTCGCGTGGCACCCGCGCTGTCCCCGCGCTGTCCCCATGGCCCCGGGGTTGGGGAAGTTCTGGGGCCGGGGGCAGGACAGGGCTAATCTCAGGTGTAAATATGAGCCATCAGGGAGCTGTGCTTTGGGTCAGCAGTGCTTTCCAGAGGTGCCTTTATCAGAAGGAGGGAGCACGGCACAGGCAGCGCCAAAGGGGTTGTGCCAGGGCGAGGAAGGAGCTGGACCTTCCCTCTAAGAACGGGTCGTGTCTGTGAGCAGGGGCAGCAGCTGGGTACAAGGAGGGGGTAAATCATTGCCCCTCCTGTTCTCCCCTCACAGCTGTATCCTTCTCCCCCTGCTTGTTGCGGTTTTACCCAACTTCTTGAGCAATACTCCTGCAAATGGGACAGTGGGAGGAGATTTCCTTGGGGGGAAAAAAAAAAAAAACAGATGGGTGGTGAAGGTTTGGCCACGGAGCCAAGGGGGTGCACAAACACTTTTGTTCATCCCCACCTCGGCTCTGGCTGGGAGAAACCGTCCAGGAGAAAAGTTACTACGTCTTGTTTCAGAAAAACAAGTAACGTTCCACTAGGACCAGTTCCAAAAGGTGATCTACCTTTTACCTACGTACCAGGTTGCATCAGATAGAAAGGACTTCTGAGCTCTTTTTTTTTTTTTCTAATGATTGTTTTTAGCTTTCTTCACACAGTTCTCAGCAACTCTGACCTCTCACTCCTCACCTCAGTGCCTGGACCTGCCTCCTGCTCTCTCCTCTAACAGTTCAAGCCTGTTGTGACTTTTCCACACCAGGCCCCTAAAAGATAGTGCTGCACACAAGGGAAATACTCCCAGAGGGTTTTCAGACCTGTGACAGTGAAGTAGAACAGGGAGAGCTCTCCTGCAAGGCTACCTGGGAACAGGTGTACCAGGCCTGGGGATGCTGGAGGAATGAGGAGTTGAACTCAGGAGTGGTCTCTGCTGCAGTGGGGAGATGGAGCTGTCACTGCCTGTGGCTGTTTGGGCTTTCCTAAAAATCATTTTATTTCCAGACAGGACTCCAGATTCCTCTCAGGCAGAGCAAAAACCCAGTTACCTGTTAGACAAAGCACCTTGTGCTGGGACCAAACCCTCCTGGGTGTTTTCCAGGCTGTTTGGCTCCCAGCTCTGAGTAATCTCCCACTGGCAGCGGAGTGGCTGCAGCTGTGAGTCCTTCTGGCCAGTCCCCTTCACCATCCGAGTGGAGCAGCTGGAATAATTCTGCTGATGGCAGATTTCTACCACTCAAAGACTACCCACACACCAAGCAGGAGGTGAGGTCCTGGCCCCCAGTCAGCACTTGGGCTTTGCAATGATCCAAACTCCGTGACAGTGCAGACAGGGGAGGCCAAGCTGGTCCTGCGAGCACACAGAAAGTCTTTGACTTTGGCTGGGCCAGACAAGCTGTTTGTGAGTAATTTTCTGTGGAGGTGTGTGGGCAGCGAGATGCACTTGTGAGGTTCGGCTGAAGGGCAAAATGTTGCTATTTTGGCAGAGTCTTGTCAGCCTGTTCCTTGGCACGGGGGCCGGGTGACTCCCCTGCTGTCTGAGACGGGCCCTCAGAGGGCTGCTCGGCTCTTTAAATGCTTCTTTCCCGTCAGGGGTCACTGTTTTTGTTTTATTTCTTCTCAAATTATATGCCTGCCAGCCTCCCTTTCCCACAACAAGGTTTTGCGTGCTGAAATGCAGCTGTTTTGGGGATGGATTTGGCAGTTGCTTAACCACTTACGGAAACAGTTTTGGGGCTGTACTTCCTACCCTGTCCACTGCAGGCTGGAGCAGGAAAGGCTTTGGGGCAAAATGTTGCTGCCAAAGCTGGGGTGTTTCTTGAATGAATGATATTTTTTTTCAAACAGGTGTGCTGAAGAATCCTTGATTTTTATTTTTTTTCCCCAGGTAAAACAGTGGGGAACCTTCACACGTGGAGGCTGTTGGGATGCTCAAGTGCTTTTGATAATTGAGCCATTTGTTTAAGTGCCTAAAGTGCTTGCACACCAAACTTGAGGTGTAGGGGTTTGGTGATAAGGGCCTTAAATGCTTCATTACAGACACCCAAGTGATAAAGCACAGGGTTAGAAGGGTAGACAGCTGGGTTTTAAACAGGAGATCAGGGTGAGGGAGGAGGAAGAAGAGGGGGGGTTCAGGGAAAATTGGATGTTGTAGGTATGGAAGGGACTGGTGTGGGGCACTGGCTGGAACTGGGCTGCACTGTGGTGGGTGGGAACCCCTCGTTGTGACCTCACACTGTCCATGAAACCCTTTACAACCCTTCATCCTTGTCATTTGTGCCAGCACAACCCCAGCCACGTCCAAGAGCTGGCTGAGCTCAGGTTTGGGCTGGGCTCTCCCAGCTGCCTTCCCAAAGCCCTGGGGGACGTTGCTGTCACCACTACAGCCCTGATTGTGTGCTCTTGGTACCAAAAGCCTTTTCTCCCTGGTTCAAGGAGGCATTTCTTCCAGAAACTCCTTTATTTGTAAGATTGGCCCTTCTGGCTTCTCTGTGGGGATCACGTGTGGACCACCAGGGATGTTCTAGTGAAGGTAAGAGCATCCCTTGCCTGCTGTTACTGGTGTTGCCTGTGAGAACACAGGCTGTGGGACCACAGGTTTGGGTACAAACTCCTCGAGGGTGGAGATGTGGCACTTTCCTCTTCCAGCTCGTGGGTGCACTGCTGTGTTCCTCTCACAGGCTCATCCTGCCTCACCTCTCCTTTTGTGCTATGAGGGGGGTTTGATCGTGGACAGGGGGAGGAAGGAGAACATTACTGTGAGCCTGTTGTGAATCTCTAGGTTAGGAAAGGATGGATGGATGGATGGATGGATGCTGGTTTTCCTGTCGAGATCATCCCCTGTCCGCGAGATCGTCCGCGTTTTTATTTATTCGGTAGAGTAAATATTTTGTATACGATGCGAGAGGAAGGCTATTATTATAAATTTCTATGAGAAGGAGGAAATAAAAAGGCGTTTAAAGGGGCCGATGGTGTGTTCGTGTGCCTGACGGGAGCGGCCGCTGGGGGGCGCCACCAGCGCGGCAGAGAGGGGTGGGATCGGGGGCGTGGTCAGTGATTGGGGGCGTGGTCAGTGATTGGGGGCGTGACCAGCCATGAGGGGGCGGGAATAGGAACTAAGAAGGCGTGGCTAAAGACGAAGGGCGGGGTCAAAGGCTGGGTTTATGAATGGGGCGGGGATAAGGGCGGGGCCAGTGACGGGGTGGGGACATGGGCGTGGTCATGGGCATACGGATGGGGATATGGGCGTGGCCATGGAACAAGAGGTAGGACCGAGGCAGAGTCATTGATGAGGCGAAAAATGGGCGTGGCCATGGACCGGGGGCGCGGTCGGCGTGTTGAGGGGCGGGGTCTGAGCTGGGGGCGTGGCCATGGGCACGGGCCGTCCCGGGGATGCGGGCGGGATGCGGGGTCTGGATGGGCTGAAGGGCTGGGATTTGGGGTCCTTATTTAATATTCAAATAAGTATTATTAATAATTATTCACAATAATTTAATACTTAACTATTTAGTACTTTAATAAGTATTATCAGCAGTAACATTAAAGGGCTGTGACAGTGGGACACGGGGTAAGTGACACCCTGAGGCACAGCAGCGATCAGGGGAACAGCCATGGATTGACCTTTCCATGCACCTTCACTGCTGGAGTGTTTTTTGGTTTGTATTTGTTTGGGGTCGATGGGATCTCCTCTCAAGCCTTTTTGGTATTTTAGAGGGGCTGAGCCCACCCTGTCAAAGGCAGCCCAAGGCCATCCTTAGGGACTCCCTGAGGAACTCACAAACCTGCAGCCACCCAAGGACAGACCTCACACACCTTACCCAAACCCTGCGGCCCTGCCAAAACTCTTCCTCCCGGAACTAACACCTGTATCCCGCTGGATGCCAGCGGGAACCGTCGCCGCCGCTGCCTGCCGGGACTCGACTTCTTTTTCCTGAAATGCTGGAGAAACCTGGAGCGCCTCCAGTGTAAATTAACAGGGGGAGGAACCCACGGCAAACTGCGGGATCTCCTCCGGGAGCAGCTCCAGCCGCCCCGGGCAGGGCCAGAGCGGGGGACACCCCGAGCCCCCGGTGCCCCTCCCGGGGCGGGTGTTCCCGTGCCAATGGGATCGGCGGCCGGAGCCGAGCCCTCTGCGGGGCGGGGCGGGCCGGGAGCCGCCCCCGCCGGGAGCCGCGGGACCCGCGTGGACCGAGCCGGGTAAGGGGCGCGGGGGGCGCGGGGGTCCCGCCCTGCAGCGCTCCCGGGGGGCACGGCCGGGCTCGGGGTGGGCTTCGCTCCCTTGGGTGATGAAGCAAGTGGCAAACCAGCCTGGATGTCCCCGGCCCTGGGGGCTTCCAGCCCGCCCTGCGTGGGCGCCCCGACCCGCGCGTGGGGTGCAGTGGGAGCAGACCCCGCTCACTCCCGCTCGTCCCCGGGCATGGCTTTGTCGCGGCGGGGTCGCCTCGGCCATCGCACGTGGCCCCGGCGGTGACCGTGTGACCGCCGCTGTCCCGGGCTGTGCGCGGACAGCGCGGGTGGCACTCGCGGCCCCGGGAGGGTCACGGGTGTTCCGCTCACGTTGCTCAGTCACGGGAGCGGAGCCCTGACCCTCGGCTGCGCTCCCAGCTCCTGCCTGCTGGCCGACCTTGGGCGAATCGCTCTTTCTCCGTGTGCTCCGGGGGCACATCTGCTGATTTCAGACGGCAGGCGAGGGCTCAGGAGGGGTTTGAAGGGGTGTAGGAGTTTGGAAGTGCAGAGAGAAGCTCGAGAGCCTCGCAGTGTGACCAGAGGGCCACTCAGGGCTCCATTTCCTTGCAGTAGCTCTGGGGTGACAGCACTGTTGGCATTTTGCAAATTTGCCTTGGGTTGAGAAGCTGCTGACCCCTGTCACGGGTACCCACTGAGTGTGTTGGCACAGAACGTGCCTCCAGGTAACACATGTCCCCCTGTCACCGCTCTGCCGGGTGGGGCAGCACTGATTGCCCCCTCTCAGATGGAAAACTGAGCACCAGAGCACTCCAAGGCTGCACGAGAAGTCTGCAGCAGAGCAGGATCCTGCTCAGATCTCCTCAAGTCCTGAGCCAGCAGCTCAACCACCAGCCCTTCTTCCTGCCCTCTGGTCGTGCTTTTATTCCTGTTGTCAGTTCAACAGAAGGGTTGTAACTACAGCTAAGGAGTTGACAGTGCAATTGAGTTGTCCTGGGGACATGCTGGAGGGATGGAGACTTCCTGAGCTGCTCTGCAAGGAGACCTGGTTGGAAAATCAGGTTTTAAGACCTTCTGGAAGAGGTAAACAGAAATTTTTGGTAGCCAGAGGGGGGAGGCTTTCCCTGCAGAAAGAGAAGCAGAGACCAGAAGGAGATCATAAGTGGAGTGGAGGAAGGAGTGGAGTTGGATGCTGCCTTGAAGGGGATGGTTCAGAGCAGGAATTTGTGTTGTGCTGAAAATTTGAAGCCTGAAGGCTGAGGTTGGCCCAGACACCTTCCTTGCCTCATGTGTGAGCAGCCTCTCCTCACCATGAACTGTTGATGCAGAGCTGCAAATGCCCCCTGAGCGATGTGGCACCTTGCTCTGGGCAGGTTTTAAACAGTGTGGGGGTTATTTTTTTAAGAGCATTTATATCACATCCAGACTGCTTCTCAAAAATTCCCTCTCCCAGCTCTTGGGACCCTGAGAGCGCTGATAACCAGGACTGGCTTGGCTGGTTTGCAGCTCTACAGAGATCTCACGGACTCAGTCTGGACAAGGGACTTGGGCACAGGGTTTTTTTCCATTGGAAGCAGGATTTTTGTGTTCGATGTAAATAGCTCCTGATGCCTTGGGCGGTTTGGGTGCTCTGGAACAGGATGCAGCCTCCAAGCTGACCTCTCACAGGGGCAGGGATGGCGTGTGGCTGCTCTGAGGGTGCTTGGGCACCTCACTCACAACCCCCTGAGCCACAGCGGGGCCTGGGGGATCTGAGATGTTGCCTCATGGAATACCAGTCCCCTCTGGGGACCACACAGGTCTGACCTGGGGACACTCTGCTCGCTCTCACGTGGTGTTTGTGTCCTCAGGGGCCCTGTGAGCTGACCCCAGACAGGCTGTCTGTGCTGCTCTCTGGAGGTGTGACTGAGTTTGGGCAGACCTGCCTGAACAGGGTCCCAGCTGGCTTGTACAGGCACTGCTGGCCCTGGACCCACAGAGTGGGTGAACACTCACCAGGGCCCCGGGCACTTTGGCAGCAGCACCCTCCGAGCTGTCTGGTTACCTGTGCAGGTTGTGAGCTCGGATCCAGCCAGGCTGGGTCTGTGTCAGGGCGTGGTTGCACCACATTTGCAGCGTGGAGAAGCCAGCAGCCTCTCCTGGCTCACAATTAACTCCTGGTTGTAAGCCCCAAGTCATCCTCTCCACCACCCAGCAGTGCACAGCTGCCCTCCGGTGTAGGTGGAAGAGGGATGAAGGGTTTCATTGTGTATTTTCACCTTCATAAACTCCCCAGAGAAGTTTGCTTCTGGGGGGAAATCTGTCTCTTTACAGCCTGTTGGCATCCTGGAGAGGAAAGTGGTTAGTGTGTGTTTTTTTTGAGCAACAGACTCTTTAAAAACAAAGGCCCCTGACTAGTTCTGATGTTTTCTTTTTTTTTCATGCACAGTCCATTTTGTTCAAAGGCTGAGGTTTTCATGTTTGCTTTTGAATTTGGAAATAACCTTGGTGGTGTTCCCTTGCAGATGAACAAAGACTTCCCCAGCTGAGCTCCTCCTGAGGCTTCTGAGCTCTTTGTAGGGGGGGGAGCAGTGAGTCAACAAATGGTCTCTGTGAGCTGCCAGGAGCTGCTGCCCTCCTTGACCAGCCCTTCCCTGCTCGAGAGCTTGGCCAGTGCCCTGCAGCGCAGGATGCCACCATCCCTTCTGCCAGGGCATGGCAGTGAGAGGACATCTGGCCCCCCAGAGGGCTTTGGCCACCTCCTGGCAGGCAGCACTAGCCCTGCTGAAGGCTCCCTGCTGTCCAAGGGGGGACACCCCAAACCCCAGCTCACCGTCTGCGAGGCTCAGCTCAAGCTGCCCGACTTCTGCAGCAGCCTCTCCCAGGACTTCATCCCCACCCTGGAGGAGATTGAGGAGTTCCTGAGGGAGAAGGCAGAGTTCCTCAGGGATGAAGGCCCTGAGCTTCACCCAGCTGGAGGGGAGGAGAGCCAACCTGGGGTCAGCTCGGGTGGCTCTGGGGAACGGCCCGTCTGCAGCGTGCAAGGAGACGTCCCGAGCTCTGCTCAGCCTGCAGGGACAGCTGATGGTGGTGTACCTGCTGGGAGCATTCCTGTTGTCCTCCAAATCCAGCCTCTCCAGATGGACAGCCACCCACAGGGTGCCACAGCTGGGGTCAGGGTGGCCCAGCTGGTCATCAGCCTGCAGGGTCCAAACTTGTCCCTCCTCCCTCAGCTCCAGCCCCCTGTGACCACCGGGGACCAAAAATACGTCAGGATCGCCCCCCTGCCGGTCTCCACGAGGCCTGGGGCACCGGGGGACGGGCAGGAGGTGGAGGCAGCCCCCAGGCATCATCAGGGCCCCCCTTCCCTCTCCAGGATCCACAAGTGCTCCCACCCGGGCTGTGACAAGGTGTATTCCAAGAGCTCCCACCTGAAGGCTCATTTCCGCCGGCACACCGGGGAGAAACCCTACACCTGTGCCTGGCCCAACTGCGGCTGGAGGTGAGTGGGGGCTCTCTGGGGGTGGGGGTCCCTGGAAAAGGGCCTGCCAGGGCTTGGTGAGGTGGCAGGAGAGCTCCTGGCTGGTGAAAATCCAGCACGAAATCACCCGTTTCCTTTCCCGGGTGAATTATGGGAGAGAGCTGGAAGGGCACATGGAGAAGTGAAGCTTTTGGAGTGTTTTGGGTGGTTTTCACTCAGTCCAAAAGTGCTGAGAATCTCCAGCTGGGGGCATGTAGCTGATATTCTCCTCTGATATTCTCCCCAACACCCAAATCCTCCATGAACTGGGTGCCTAAACCCCCTGTGGCAATACCCCTTTTCCAGGTGATGTGTTCATTCTGGAAGCTTTCTGTGTCTAGCTCAGGACAATTTCTGCAGTGGGGATCCAAAAATGGCCTCTCACATTAATATTTGTCCAAGGAAACGGGAGTCTCAGTCCTTCCTCAGCAGCCAGTGTGCAATTCTGGGTCTGTTTTGCAACCTTTTGCTTTCTCTGGCTGTTTGCTGCCCTGGCTGCCCGTATCCCTCACACACCCCTGGGCCTGGGCTGGATCTCCATGCTGCATTTACTTTTGTTTGCCCTGCACGTGATGGTGGTTGTTGTTTCCTTTGATCTGTGTTCCCTAAATTAGCCCTGCTCCCTAAATTAACCCTGCTATTTAATCTGGCTGCACTTCTCTGATTACTGCTCTGCTGGGGTGTTCTCTTCCTGGTGCTGTGTGCCTGTCCCGAGGGGCAGGATGCTCCTGCAGCCTTTGGCAGGAAGGGCTGACAGTCCTCAGGTCTTTCCATCAGCAGATCTCCAGGGATATCACACACAGAGCTGGTGTTGGCAGCTCAGCTTTCCTGGTTTCTTACACAACCTTCTGGCTTTCACTCTCTGCTTCATTCCCCTGGATGGTTTTATGGTGTCTGTCTTGGGGGGTGCTGAAACCCTGGAAGATGAGAGACTAATCTGAATTTTGGGACTCCCTCTTGCTGCCCCTTTGCCCTCAGAAACTGCCCCTCCATTTCAACTGTACCCACAGTGCAGGTTTATCAGCATCAGCTCCTTTTCCAGTCCCAGCCAGGACCTGAGGATGGCCTTGGGACACGTCCTGTTTCCACAGAGGTTTCTGTGAGCAGCCACAGTATTTCCCAGCCCAGGTGTGAGCCCGAAATCCTCTCACTGGAGTCTGGGGTTGCAGCTGAAGCTCTTTGCTTTTGTGCTTTTTTGCGTGGGCACGTTTCAGGCAGATGGAAAAACCCTCCTGTCCTAATGCTCCTGCCATCTGTGCTGGCTCCTCACAGGCAGAGCAGGAGTAAATCCAGCCTGGTCCTGCTCTCCAGCACTCCCCTGACAGGCAAAGCCACGCTGGAGCCACTCCAGGCCTTGTGAGACCGTGGGCACTCAAAATACCCGTGACCAACCTGCTGCCCGTGCCCCCAGGTCTGGATCTGCGTGTGCCAGGTGGGAGGAAGGTGCAGGGGAATCGAGTGGGGACACACTTGTGGTTAAAGGGACTTCCCAGGCTGTTCAGCTGATCTGCTCCAGGTGTGGGAGTTACACAGACCAGCAGTGTGGGCACTGAGTATTCCCATGTTCCTGCAGTGGCTTTGGCATGGGAACCTCTGCCCCGTGCTCCAGGCTGGGTGTGTTTGCATTTCCTCCCTTTTTCTCTGTATTTAGCTCAGCTCTCAGGCAGTTTCCCTTTTCCCAGCTCCCAGTCCAGCCCAGGATGATGGGGAAAACTCGCTGCCACTGGCAGAGACAAGGGGATGCTCCGAGTTTGCAGGGAGAACCCACACCCTCAGAGAAAACAAACCTTCTCTCAACAGCTCTGGGCTGGATGGGGTGTTACAGGAAAGCCTTCCCTCCCAGGATCCTGGAATGTGTCCTTTAGCCTGAGAGGATGCCCCAAAAATCGCTTTCTCACAGTGTCTGGCCTCGGGGCTCTCACCCCCTGGGCTTCAGCAAGTTCAAACAAATGAAGGAAGTAGGTGGCCAGCATCCCTAAAGAGCAGTGGAAAGAAATGAAGATCTCAGGGGGTGAATTACTTTCCCCTTTCCAATTTCCAAACAGGATTCCAACCCCCATTTCCGAACTTGGAGGAGTCTCCTATGGGAGCTCTGCCTCCCCAGAGGGTTGGATGGGGCAGAGGAGTGACCCATCTAGGGTGATCCAGGAGGCTGTGGCAGAGACAGAGCTCATCCTCCCCCGTGCCAGGGTCCCTGTGCCACCTGTCCTGGCCAGCAGGGCAGGCTGGACCCACCGCTGTTCCCTCCTCCCGCAGGTTCTCCCGGTCGGACGAGCTCTCCCGTCACAAGCGCTCCCACTCCGGGGTGAAGCCCTACCAGTGTGCTGCCTGTGAGAAGAAGTTTGCCCGCAGTGACCATTTAGCCAAACACCTGAAGATCCACCGGGGCCAGCCCTGCAGCCCACGGACACCTCAGGGGGGCAGCAGGAGGTGATTCCTGCTGCTCATCCCTGCCAGGACGAGGGCAGGAGCCCCCAGAGCCGAGCAAACAGTGCAGAAACCACCAGTGAAGAGGGGAAAATGACTCTTTGCCAAATCATGGGAGAGGCTGTGCTACCCCTCTGTTCAAGGATGACAGTGTTCATGGCCTGTTTCGGGTACTTTTGTTCTCTGAAATACATGTGAAGGAAACTGGAGTTCAGCTGGGGTGAGACTGTTTGTGTGCGTAGGGAAGTGGGGTTGGGTTGAGCTTGAGACCTTGAGAGACAGAGCAAGGTATTTCCAGCCCAGGGGAGCTTTGGATGGGCCATCCCTGGAAGTGTTCAAGAACAGGCTGGATGGGGCTTGGATGGGGCAAGCTGGGATGGTGGGAGGTGTCCCTGCCCGTGGGAGGGGGTGAAATGAGATGTGTGCCCTCAAAGGGATCAGGAAAGCAGCACCAGAAAAGTCCTTTTTAACATGAAAGGAGAGTGCCAAGGAGAGACAGGGATGTGTGAGACCCCAGAAGAGCTGAGAGCCCCTATCAGGGGGTCAGAGCAGCTCCCGGGCTCTGACGTCCGTCTTGTATTTGACTTCTGGTTAATTAAAGGCCAACTCCTCGCTCCTGTGCCAAGTTCCTGAGCTTCTGCAAACATCTGGGAGGGAATTATGTGCTTGTACAAACACAGAATAAGCGTCAGGAGTTCGAGGCAGGCAGGGTGCCCTTTCCACGTGGCTTTGCCAGCACGTCTCGAGCTGATATTTAGTGCCCTGCAGGCTCTAACTCGGCTGTGCCCGTGCCCTGCTGCTGATACCCCGATGTTCTCCCAGCTCAGGCCTCCACGTGCTTGTCTCACGCTGCCCTTGAGCTGCTTTAGGGAGGAGTGTGGAGTTGTGCCCAAAGCAGGGACTGGGAAATGAGCTAATCTCTGTTCCCTGCCCTGTGGAGGGCGGGTTTGCACAGCAGACAGGTTGTTCTCTGGTCCCCACAGGGGTGGTAGAAGCACCTCTGGATGAGACACCAGACTTCTGTGTGAGACACACAGGCTCAGGAAGGAATCCACCCTAGGGGCAGTGTGGTGGGGCTGGAGATGTGGATGTTGGTGGCTGCTCCTCCCCGCAGCTCTTCCTGCTTTGCTGAAGTCACAGCAGTGAAAGAAGGAGCAAGGGAGCTGAAAATCCTTGTTTTGTTCTTAATCTGGAATATTTAGGGATGCTCATGCTGCCCCTGAAGGAGATGCTGATGCAGTGGAGATGGATGGGGGAGGGCACTTTCCACCACTGAGGTTCTCTGAGGGTCTCCCTGCTGACCTTGTTTCTCCTGCTGTTTGTCATTCCAGGGGCCACAATTCAGGCCAGGACCTGATGCTCTACAAGCACTAAAGAGAAAGGTCCTCTTCCCCCACACTTCTGGCCCCCAGAAACGGGAAAATTTTCCCTCAAGTCTAACCCCCATCACGCAGAAACGCTGTTTCCACAGAGGAGGAACGTAACTAAAGCCAGGGTTTGGATCCCTCTTTGTGGAAACAAGCTGAAGGACGGCTCCTAGCCAGGCTCCAGCCTCAGCCAAGTGGGGAACCGGCTGTGGCTGCAGGAAGAGCCACAGCTAATGGAGCTGCTGCTGTGATTGCAGAGGGCTGGGGTGTTTTCTGGGAGAACACCCGCATCGCCGGCATTCCCCATCCCTGGGCGGCACAGCAGGGCTTAGGGCACGAAGAGCTGGAGCCACGCTGCTCACCTGCACATCCAAGCCTTCCCCAAAGGTCTGGGAGGGCTGGTTTCTTGATCCTGGCTTAAAACTCCTTCCCCCTCAGCTCCTGAGTGGGAAGGTGTGGATAGGCTGCATGGAAAGCCGCTGCCTGCAGCGAGGCTTCTCCCCTGTGAGTGCCAGGGTGCGAGACCTGCAGCCCTCAGCTAGGCTGTCTGGGGAGAGCTCTCCCCTCTGGGCAGGGAAGGCGGCTTTCCCAAGGATTAGCTGGAGATCTGGGGCTGCTGTGGCTGCTCCTGGCCTGGTCAAGCATGACCAGATGCCAGCAAGGAACAGGTCCCAGGTGTGTGTGTGCTGCTGCCCCTCTGGGGATGAGCCGGAGCACACAGGTATTCCAGAGCCTATTTTGGGCTGCCTTTTGTTCCAGAGCCTTTTTGCCTGGCAAGGAATTCATTTCATGCCCTCTTTGCTGGAGGGCTCTCTGCAGAGGCCACGTGCCAACGTGACTCATGCCCCGCCTCGTGCTTTTTTTCTCTGTCCCCCTTTGCTCTTCTCTCGCTCCAGACTCGCTCACAGCACTCCCTGCTCGCTCTGGACCTGCCCCATCCTGCCTCCCTCCGCTCCCAGCCCAAGGCAAGCGGTGAGGCTGCACCTTTCCAAGCTGTGGGGCAGGAACAGCCGTGCCTCATCCTCAGTCCCAAGCCCTTCTCTGTCCTCCAGAGGGTCCACTCTGCTCCTGGGATGGAGCTGCAGGGCTGGGAACAGTGGGGACTTGACAGCCTGCCTCGTTTGTTTTGCCCTTTCTTTAGAAGAACCACAAAGGGAGAGGAGAGATTTTTATAAAATAACCCACCCTAGATCCGTATCTCTTGTGCAATGGGTGTTGTAGTCTCTCACCTGCTTCCCTCTGGGGACTTTGGATGGCTTACAAGGTTTACTGGAGGCTCTGTAATTACCCATCCTTTGCTCCAGTGAGGATGTTACTCCACAGAAACGTTCACTGGGGAAGTGAGATGTGACCTGTGGCAGCAGGAGGGATGAGGATCCTTCTGTCTCCCCAAAGACAGAAGAGCACTGGGGCTGCCAAGAGGTGACACAAGTGTCACCAAATCTGCTGGGCCTTAACCTGGCTCTGCCTCAGATGGTGCTGCTCTAAGTGAATCCATGTGCCTGCCATGGATTTCTTGCTGGAGGAGTGGGAATGGGAAGGACCGGTTGCCTTGTGCTGGGAGCCAAAAGGCTGTCAGGTTGCTAAGCAGTGCTTTTTAAGAAATCCATGCAGGCAGACAGGAGTTGTAGCAGGGCAGGACGTGGGAGAGCACGGAGAGAAATTCAGGCAACGTTTCTAAATTTGCAGCTGGGGCTCTGGATTTAGCAGGAGCGCAGTGCAGAGCCCTCCATCCTCGGCAGCACGAGTGACAGCAGTGACATCCCGAGCCGCCCACGTGGAGCTCGTGCCGGCTGCTCATCCTGGGGGATGAGCCAAGGGCCAGTGCAAATCCACAGCCTGCTTTAAAGTCCCTTTGGAAATATGGCTCTAAGATGGATCATGGCATTAGGGTTTTCTTTTTCCCTTTTTTTCCCCCCTTACTAAAATCAGAGCTGGATTTTTATTAATGATTCTGCCTTCCAGAGTTCGGTTTTATTGGGGGCAAATGTAATTCTTGGAGTAGTTGCTGTTTCTCACACTGGCTCAGCAGCAGAATTTGGCTTGAGGAGGGGAGAAAACTAGAATTTGAGGTTTTCAGGAAGAACAGGGAAAAAAAAATCCCTTTGTGGGAATGGGATTGAACAGGCAAAGAGGGTCATTTGAGAGTTCCTCCAGTGAGCCAGATCCTGTCCCTGAGTGACAAAAGGTGGGAGCTGCTAATGGAATACAGAACAGGGAAGTTTTGCAGCTCTGTGGGCAAGGTTTTGACCCTCAGGTGTCTCCTCAGCACTTCTTGGGCCTGAAGCTGGGAGGAAAAGGGAAGGAGCCCCTGTGTTGGATCACACGTGTCCCAGGAGGCAGTTCAAGCTCTTCTGGAGCCATCACTGAGCACAAAACATGAGGTTTCCTTGCCAGGGTGTGGCTATATCCCATCCCTGTGCTGCAGGGCAGGCAGGAGCTCACACCTGATGCTCTGCCGGGGGGAGCAGCCCCGGGGACTGAGGGGTTAATGAACAAACGAGCTCAATTAAAACAGCTGGCTGGGCTTGACTTGCTCCTTCATAATCAGCTTTCTAAGGAGGCACAAGAGCACTCCCAGGGAGGCTGGAGCAGGGAAGAACATCTCCATGCAGGAATGAGGCTGCTGAGCGAGTGGCTTTTGTCCGTCGCTCGCCCCGCAGGGCTCGGTGGCCCCAACCCCAGGCTGGGGGTTTGCCCTTAGCATGGACTGGGGACAGGTGGTTTGCAGGGATGCACCTTTCCTAGGAGCTGCTCTCCACTGCCTGTGCAGGTAAAACACTTTGCTTGCTGATGTTTTGCCCCAAAGAGGGGGAGGTTTCCGGCTGATGGGATGAATTCCCTGTGGGAGAGGACACGGGGCGGGGTGGTGACGGTGTCTGGTCACTCGTGACATTCTGTGTTTGATCCAGGAACTGGGCAGTGGTACAGAAAAGGCTTATCCTCCCCTGCTTCCCTCGAAAATCCACCCAGATAAAGCCTTTTTTGGCGCAGAAAGTACGTGGTGGGAGTGGGGGGAAAGGGGGAGAATCAGATCCGTGATTCGACATCCACGGATCCGTGGTCGCTTTTGGAAACGTCGTCGGTTCTTTTCGTGTGAATTGCTCTAAGTTCCCCTCAGAAATTGCAGCTTCACAGCTCCTTGCTGAGGGAGCTGAGCAAGCTGCAGTCTGGCTTCTCACCTCTGCTATTTCAGACCTGGGGTTTTGTTTGCACAAACAACAGGCCCGGAGATGAAATTCCAGCTGCCACATCAATGGTCCCTGCCCCGTGACGGTGCAGGTGGGTCAGCTGAGGGGAACCAGTGAGGTTTCCAAGCGTTGCATCAGGAATTTTACTCAGGATGTGGGAACTTCAGGAGGGGAACTGTGTGTTTGGTAGGAGAAGGGCTGTGCAAGGCAGTGGGAACTCGTTTGGCAACGTTGTGTAACAACCAGACCTCTCTGGTGCGCAGCTTTAGGGCTAAACTTTCATAAGCACCTGAAACCACCTCTGAGCTGCTCTGAGTCAGGGGGGTGATGAGCCCTTCTGAAAAAAATTCCAGCCCTGCTCCCCACTGGGGAGTGAAGTTTTCATGTAACTGGGCGATTCTGCTTCTTCCTGAAATGAAACACCAAAAAAAAAAAAACAAAACAGAGGAAAAAGGCTTTATTGGGTCTGAGAAATAAGAGATCTTGGGCATGGAAGGGAACACAGGGATGGGAAGTGAGTTACTTCATCATCTTCAAGGTGCTCCAAAAGTGAAGGCTTGCAGGTATTTTGTGGGTCCCTCAGTGCTTTGAAATACTCTGTGGGCATCCTGCAGGGGTTTTGGGATCTTTGTGAGGTGATGACTTCCCACATCCTGGGATCCTAATATTGGGAACTGAGGCCTCAGTGAGAAACCAGGGATGGTGGAAGGTGTCCCTGCCCATGGAAGGGGATGGAATGAGATGAGCTTTAAGGTCCCTTCCAACCCAAACTATCCTGGCATTCTGTGATCCAAAAAGGCCTTGAATATTAAGCTTCCTGAGAGAGCAACAAGTGTTTTTTTCACTGGGAAACTTTAAACAACCCTTCCCTCATCTAAAGGCTTTTTCCATGTGAGTGTATCCTCTTGCTAGAGAGGCACACCACCTCTAAAAGCCAAGGAATGAGCAGAACAGCTCTGAGATTGCCAATGCTCAGTCTTGGAATTAGGAGCTGGATTAAAATAGCACCTGTGTGTTCTGGAGCGAGGCCTCCTTAGGGTCTGATTAGCTGTTGCATAATTTTCTGGCTTCTCATCCCCTCCTGACCCTCCCTCACGTCACGGCAGAGCCAGAACCTTGCAGGAAGGCTTCTCTTTTTGGATAAGTCAGTGCTTTTGGACATCTCTCTGGCCAGCTTGTGCTGTGTTTTCCTACAGCTGGGGGTTCTGTATCCCTTCAGGACTCTGTCCTTGCCCAGCACTTGCAAAATCCATCTCTAGGTGCTGCCACCTGATGAACACTCCCCAGAAATCCTGACTGAGATGTGTTTTTGTTTGACTATTTTTCTCTGCTGCCTCTTTTTCTTCAAAATACCTTTGCACATGAGCTGCCTTTTTAAAAGGTGTGTGTTTTTTTGCATATGGGCTCTTTCCAAACCCTGCCTTGTTGCCTGCTTGGTTTCATCCCATCCCTTTGTCTTGTCCTGTATCTCTCCCCTTGTGATGGTGTCTAAGATAGGAACAAGCCCACGTCGGGTTGGAACCGCAGAACCAAGTGGGAGTTGCACAAAGCAGGAAATTTATTATCCTTCTAAAAAAAAAAAAAGCTGTCAGTGGTGTCACCCTAAGGGATGCAGCTGCAGCTGAAGCCCGTGAGGTCCTTGGGATGCTGGGGTGGGGGTGATTTTTGTGTGTGTGTGTATGCTGTCCCTCTCCCTGTGCTGTCTCTTTGGGTTCAGCCCAAGTGCTGGACCCTGAGCACGAAGGAAATCTGAGATTTTTGGGTGTGCTGGTGGATTTAGCTGATGGCAAGCGGAAACGAAGCCACAAAGAGATTATTTTATATGTTATACTTCAGCAGTTGTTTGTAGCAGGGATGGATTCGGGAAGAACCTGGAGCTGTGTTGGTGCCTTCGGAGATGGAGCTTTGCTCTTCCAAAACATTTCCAGACCCCACTGGAGCCTGGCAGGTGCTGACAGACCAGGTCTGTGTGATCCTGGATTGTGGGAAATGCTCCTGTTTGGAGCTGTGTCGTTCTCCCACTCTGCACTGAGGTACTCAAAGGCACAGCACAGTGGGTGCCAGTTCCTGGGGGTTTTTCATCTGGAGCTCCTGGAGAAACCAACTGGTTTTGGGAGCATTCCCTGTGCACTCCCAGGTGCTGGTCCCTTCCCAAGGAAAGGGAATGAGCTCTGGTTGAGGTGCACACACACAGAGAAATGTTGGCAAACCTCCCACCTCTGACTCCACAGGAAGAGCCTGAGAGGGCTTTGTGTTATTTCCCTCTTTGTTGTTTTTTTTTTTTTGTTTTTTTTTTTGTCTCAGGGTGGGAGAAGGGAGTCCAGGCTTTAAACAGAGGAAAAACTTGGGATGGAGCATGGCAGGGAAGAGGGATGGGCACAGGGAAAAGCTGGTGGAGTTTGTCAGCAGGTCTGGCTCACTGTGGCTTAGTTGGGTTTGACTCCTCTGCAGTGAAAATCGGGTAGAGCTGAGGAGGCAACTGCTCAGTGCCTTGGGAAAGGGGCCTCCTGAGCTCCCAGCTGGTCCTGGGTCATTCCCAAGGGAAAAGTAGTGCTGATAATGTGAAGTGCTCCGTGGAAATAATGACTGATGCTTTCCACAGGAAAAGGAAATATGGATATGCTTTCACTTCAGAGGGGGGGAATTACTTCGAAAGTTGAAGAAACTCACTCTGGATGTTTGTGGAGCATTTTTTTGTGCCTTTTTCTCCTTTCTTTCCCCTCCCTGGTCTCTCTAACTGTTTGGTTTTTTTGTTTTTACTTTGGAAGTGCAGCTGGGAAAACCAGGAACCATCCTCTTAACTACTGCATTTTAAAATAAAATTAACTTCTGTAAATGAATAAATAACGATCGGCTCGGTCGAAAACTTCCTCTCTTCCCATGACAAAGTGCTCTGGGGGAAACCCCTGTACCTCATCCCTGCAGTCAAAAGGCATCTCAGATCCTAAACTCTGACTTTCTCTGCTTTCATCTCCCTCCTGTTTCCCTGTGACTGTGCAGGGAAGCTCTGATAAAGAGTTATTTGAAGGTGTTGTGAAATGCAGGATCGTGTTCCCGAAATTACAAACCTCCTTTTTGCTTCATTTGGCTCCAGGTGGGACCAGCTGAAGGAGATGACCTGGTAAAAATGGGGAATTTCCTTCACAGAAACAGCTTTTAAAGGTGGCTGGAGCTGCTCAGGCTTAACCAGGAGCTGAGCTACAATTCCCATGTTTAGGGATGGTGGTAATTCCCAAAAAAAAAACCCCCATCCCTGGCTGTGGTGCTTTGGGTTGTGCCCGTGGAGCAGGACTGAGGTTTGTGAGGAGGCACAAACAAAATGTGCAGAGGCTTTGTGGAGTCTCAGGTAACCTTTCACCAGCCCAGGAAACAGGAGCTGCGTGTTTTGGCATGAAGGGCCTCTCCAAAACTCTCTTCTCCCGTGCCAAAGGGTGGGAATCCCACGGAGAGGCTGTTTGTTCACCGAGGGAAGGGGGAGAGCGTTGCCTTCTCAGTGCCTGATCCAGTGGGAAGTACCTGGGGTGTCCCACTGGTATGAGGAGTGGTTTTGAGGGCGATACCTCAGAAAGGCTCCTGGAGAGCTGGAGAGGGGCTTTGGATCAGGGTCTGGAAGGACAGGACATAGGGAATGACTTCCCACTGACACAGGGCAGGGTTAAATGGAATATTGGGGATAAATCCTTCCCTGTGAGGGTGGGGAGGCCCTGGCACAGCCTGCCCAGAGAAGCTGTGGCTGCCCCAGCCCTGGGAGTGTCCAAGGCCAGGTTGGATAATCTTGGAGCAACCTGGGCTGGTGGAAGGTGCCCCTGCCCATGGCAGGGGGTAGAATGAGATGGTCTTTGCCCACCCAACCCATCCTGAGAGTGGAACAGCAGTTTCCTGGGGACTCAGGGCTGCTTTAATGAGCTCCAGGGTGATTAAGGCTCCTGCCTTTGCCTCGCTTTGCTGGTAAAACCTCTCTGCTCTAGAAGGATGGATCTCGTCACTTTTTTTTTTTTTTTTCTTTTAAATAAAAATAAGGGGTTGTTTGGATCCAGGGCTCGGTTCATGGGATCCAGGGGGGTGAGCTGGTTGGATCCAGTGGTTGCTTGTTTGGATCCAAGGCTTCGTTTAGATGTTTGTTTGGATCCAGAGGTCGGGTGGCTTTGGATGTTTGGATGCAGGGGTGGGGGTTTTTTTGGATCCGGAGGTGGATTTTCTTGGATCCAGTGGCTGATTTGTCTAAATCCAGACGTCTCTTGGTTGGGATCCAGTGGTCGGTTATTTGCATTTAGGATGGCTTTACTTTAAATTTTTTTACCCGTTTTGCCGCGCTCCACCCTTCCCCTCGCTCATCACGCCCCGCATTCCTGGGGGTCTCCCCCCATTCCCGACCCCCCGTGTCCGTGTCCCCCCGTGGCCGGGCCGCGGGCACATGGCCGCGGGCGGCGGGTCGGGCACTAGGACCGCGCGGGGACCGCTCGGCGAGGGCCGCGCCCTCCCATTGGCCGGCGGCCCCCCCGCGCCGCGCCGCCATTGGCCGAGCTGCGGGGCCGTGGGCGGGAGCGGCGCTACGGCGGCAGCGGAGGGTCAAGCGGCCGCCCCGCCGTGTGTAACGCGGCCGCCCCGCGCTCCGCCCGCCCGCCCGCCCGCCCGGGATGCGGCCCCGGCGGCCGGGCCGGGCATGAGGGACGGCGGGGGGGCCGCGCCCAGCACCGGCACCGCACGGGAGCGCCGCGCCCGGGCACCGGCGGGGCTCCTCCTCGGTGAGCGGGGGCGGGCGGGGGCCGAGCGGTTCCACCCGCGCGGGGCTGCGGGACGGGGGTCCCGGTGGGGGGCCGGGGCTGTCCCGCCTGACCCGGGCAGGGAGCCGTGCCCGCCTGGGGCCGGGGCTCGGGGGGGGCCCGGCGTTGGGGGTTTGCATCCAGCGATGGGCTGGATCCAGGGATTCCTTGGGTCCGGGGGCTGGTTGGGTTCAGGGGTTGTTTGGATCCAGGGATTCGTTGGATTTAGGGGGTGGTTGGTTGGATCCAGGGGTTGATTGTTGGGATCCAGGGGTTGTTTGGATACAGGGGTTGATTGGTTGGCTGGATCCAGGGGTGGTTTGTATCCAAGGATTCGTTGGATCCAGGGGTTGACTGATTGGAGCCGGTGATTGTGTGGATCCGGGGATTGACTGGATTTAGGGGCTGGTTGGTTGGATTCAGTGGCTGTTTGGATCCCAGGGTGGGTTGGTTGGCTGGTGGGATCCAGGGGTTGTTCGGATCCAGGGATTGGCTGTTTAGGATTCAGTGCCTGTTTGGATCCAGGGACTGACTAGATTTAGGGGGCTGGTAGGTTGGATCCAGGGGGTGGTTGTTTTCCAGTTCCTCGCTCCACCACTGTTTTTTTTTTGGGTTTTTTGTTTGTTTGGTTGTTTTTTTTTTCCTTCAGTCCTCCTGCACTGCCCTCCCCGAGCTGGGTGGATTCCTGCCCACATCAATGAGGGGGGCGGAGGGGAAAGTATGTAAATCCCTGCTGGGATCCTTTATTTTGTGTGCACATGTCCATGCACACACCTGTGCTACCTCCAGAGCCAACCCCCACTAATGTGCTGTGCCAGGGGGGGCTGGAAATGGGAGCTCTTCGGTGGTGTTTTTTAAGGAGCAGCTCCCGAGAAACGCAGGGATTGCTTTGTGGGCGTTTGGGGAGGGGTGGGGGGAGCAGAATCCAGTCATTAGCATTTCTCTCTGCCCATCCTGTTCCCAACAAACGCGCTCCCCGTGCCTGACACAGCGGCGCGTTCGTGATTTCGGTCGGGCTGTTTATTTTTAGGGTCTCAGCGCCTGTTTGGAGGGAATAGTTGTTCCATCGCCATGGCAACGGGGCCGAGTGTATCATAAACATTGTTAAAGGAGAGCTTTTCCAGTTTAAATGAGACTTCCCTTCCATAATCAAGCTGGGATGGACGTGAACCCCTTTAACCTGTTGTTTGGGGTTGCTCCGCAGTGTGCAGACCTTGCTGTGAGCTGAGGATGCTTTTGCTTCACTCGTGCCCATCGGAGCCAATTTAATCTGCTGGTGGTAAACATCCCCCTCTGCCCATCTTCAGGAGGAAGCATCTGTAATCTACTTAGGAGCTTCCAGGGAAATCAGTGTTTTCGTGGCTTAGTCAGGAACAATCCCATCAGTGCCACAAAGCAGGCAGGGACTGATCAAAGGTGCTTTGGGTTTGAAGTTTCCCATTCTCTCTATCTGTCCTAAACCTTCCTGTGCTCTCATATCCTAAAAAAAAAAGAGAGCTAGGAAAGGGAGACTGCTTAGCAGAGTGTAGAAAAGCAGGGAAATGAGGTTTATCCATAAAACTATCAGTGCTGGGATGTCAGTCGTCCTCAGCCAGGGGTGGAGGGTCAGGGATTGGAGCAGCTGGAGAAAGTACTTTGAAATCCCCCCTGTTCACTGTTTTTTCCATCAGGTTAAACACTTTCAAGTGTCGGTTGTGATGATCAAAATCCTATTTGGTAACAGTTGTCTCTGTATGGAGATTAAAAAAAACAAATGCCCAAAAAGCTGTTTGGCTCATCCACTGCCAACCTGAGCCTGCAGCCATAAATCCAGTGGGAATCCTGATGCCACTGCTGTCCTTCACGGCTTGTTTTCTGATCCTAGTTTGCTTATTCAGGAAGCAAGTAGAAAAATAACAGAGGAAAAACTAGAAAACACTAAGAAAAACAAATACTTACTTCTCAGGAGTTAAAAAGCCGAAACAGTTTGTTCCCGAGTCCCAAAATAGTTGTTAACACCTAAATTTCATCTGAAGCAACTTAAAATTTTTTTTGAGCCAGGAACCCAAAAATTTATTGCAACATTTGTTTTGAATTAAAAAAAAAAAAAAAAAAAAAGAGGCTTGGAGTAGGATTAGGCAGTGAAAAGTCTGGAGCAGCTCTTATCATAAGGACATCCTCCAGCATTTCCTTCCAAGGAACTTCCTGCCTCGATAACCACGACTTCTCCTTCAGAACAGGCTGATTTTCCTGACTCCTTTGGAAACAACAGGGGAAAACAAGAATTTATTTGGTCTAGGGTAGTTTTTTTCCCCTTATTCTTACCTGATTTTACTTAGTTATTAGAGAAGGTATAATTTGATTATCACTTGGAAAGCTGCCAGGGTTTGGAATTTGTTTAAGGGTGGTGTTGCAGGTGTGGAATTCTGCATCTCTGCTTTAATTCCTTGTGAATAATGACTTTATTTTATGCATAGAACAGTTTTTAACCTGGTATTTCACCTGTCTGTGTGTTCTGGAAAAGGACTCAGTACCCTTCCATGTTTCCCACCACGTCAGGGTATGTAATAGCTGGTTTTTGGACAATAGTTTGGGGTTGTTTGGTTTTTTTTTCTCCTCTTTCTAAAATTAATTAAAATTTATAAAATCCTAAAAGTACCCGTTCAGGTGAGCCACAGTCTCAGGAGCTTGAAAAAGCTTTTGTGAAAGGTTTATTAGGAACGGGATATTTCCCAGTGCTGTGCTAATGAAATGGTTGCTTGGTTGTGTTTTTTTAAGCACTTAATTAGACACTTATCAACCATGTCCCACCCTCTGCTAAAATAAAAGGGGTAGGGCAGCTGCTTATTTATGAATTTATTTAATTGCCTGGACAAAGACATTGCAAAAATCCCATCAGGTTTTGAGGTTTGGAGCCCGGACTTGGGCCTGCGACCTCCAAAAGTCTCCTCCAAGCAGCGCCGCTGTTTGTTTTCCTGGAACAGCTCTCAAGGCCCTGTGTCCACAGGAACATTGCACAACGGGGCAGGAGTTATTGTCTCTGAATTCCTTCTGCTCACACACCATGGCCATCTCAGACTGCCGAGAAACCCCGGGAAAGGCTCTGCAGGGGTGAAGTCTGACCAGTTCAGAGCGTTGTGCTCACAGCCAGCCCGGATTTCCTGGAATTTCCGGGGGCTGAAGCCTTGATTTGCTGGCCTGAATGTGTCACCTGTGCCACTGTGAGGTCCCCCAGACCTGTTGCTGCCTTCATTTCATTATATTTTTGAGCTGAGAAGAGGTTTCTGTGTCTCCCTCTGTGTCATCTCTTGAGGTGTCCCTGTGTGTGACAGCTGGTTAAATCGTGGTGGTGGTTTTGTCCTCGCTGTGTGACTGTGTGACATCCTCCCTCTCCTTTGCTCCATCCTTGTTCCTGTGTGGGTTTTATTCAGCCCATCTGCAGAACTCATCAGGCTGCAGATGCTGCTGAGAGGCTGTTGGAACGAGTGGGGGTGAAAGATTACTCGGTGCCGAGTCAAAGCACAGGAAATCTGCCAGAAGACCTCGAGCGTGGCGGGGGTTAGGCCAGGCCTGAGCCCCCCCAAATCCTGCCCCTGCTCCCTCCTCAGGGCCTGGCGAGGGTGCCTGCCCTCCTGGAGTCACAGAAGGAGTTTGTTTGGCCACTCTGAGTGTAGCTGCTGGGTGAGATCAGGGTGAGATTCCCACGTGCCACTTCCTAAACTCCTCCTGCCTGCTGTGCCACCGCTGACTGCACCCCCTCCTTGCCAGGAGGTGCAGGGCCCGGGGCTCTGTGATCACACATGGGGCTGGTTGTGGCTGTGGCACAGATGCACGAGGAGAAGTCACCGGAAAAGATCCCTATCTTGTGTCCTGGCTCTGCTGCGAGCTCTGAGGCTTTGTGAAGTCAAGGCCTCGGAGCTGCAGCAGCCTGGGAGGGAGCTGCAGCAGCAGGGGGAAGGCTCAGGTTTGCAGCCAAACTCCGTCAGCTCCTCGGTGAACTTCAAGGGTCATCCGTAGGCGTCAGAGAAGATCTCAAGACAATAATAGTGCTCTATTTTAGCATACTTATTACAAAGTATAACTGCCCTCTGCCTCTAGCAACTATTTTTTCCTCTGCTCAGATGGTGCAGGAGCGGCAAGGCCATTGTCACAAGCAGCAGTTCTGCCTAGTCCCCTCGTTGGCTTTTCAGCTTAGGCCTTCTTCTTCTCTCTCCATGAAAATAACCTTCAGCAGGAAGATGGCTTGCAGTGGTGTGTTTGTAATTATTGGTGCATTCATCCAGAAGAAAAAGCAGTCGGGTTTGTGCTGACGGGGAGCTGTGCGAGGAGGTTGGGGCCTTTTCATGGAATTTGAAAGAAGCTGAAATGCTGTTTGCGTCATTAACGTGGGGTAGGAGTGGGACAGTGGGTTCCTGTCCTCATCCTGATTTCTTTACTTTCTAACTAGTGGGTCTTTAGCATCTCTGCAGAGTGTGTGTGTGTGGGGGGGTTTTGGTGTATGTTTGATTAAAAAGGACAAGAGGATCTTCTGAGTTGTGTCAGTGCAGGAGGGGTTTGAGTACATGGCCATGGTGTGGATCCCCCTCTCCAGGGCAGCTGAAGATGTTCTGCAAAACATGGGCAGGACAAGGAGCTCGAGTCCCTTCTCATCCCTGTGGTTGAAAGGTAAAGGCTCGGGAGAAGCAGAGCTGTCACCTCCTGCCCCAGGTGCTGGAGGAGGAGGAGGAGGAACCTTTTCAACGTGTTCGTTGGTTCTCAGACAAAGAGAAGGGCTCAGCTCGCCTCTACTGGTTTTCATTTTACATCTTGTGTGATTTATTTTTTATATTCTGCTTTTTCCTGAAGAAACAGGGGTGCTTTGATGTGTTCTTATGCTGCATCAAGGTAAATGAGTTGTCTTGGTTCACAATACAAGGGTGTCTCCCATACACACATTATACTTTCCCAGTTCTCCAGCTGCTCCTGGAGTCTGAAGATCTACCTGTGATCCCATTGCTTTGGCCACCGTGGGGGGTTGTGTTCTGGCCTTCCCTTTGTGTAAAATCTTCAGAAAACTCTGTGTTCCCTGTTCCATTGAGGTACCCGTGAGGTTCCACTGAGGGATCTCCATCATTTCCTCTATATAAACACAATAAATATTGAATAAAGAGGAATATGTGCAATATAACCCATCCATGAACAATTCCAAAGTGCTCTCTGCTCCTGGTCTGTAACACCAAGATCTCAGTAAGACTTTTCCACCCTGTTAATGTGTCTAACACAGGACTTTTTAAAGCTGGGGGTACTCAAGGTGTCCTCCAAATGATGGACAAAACCGTGACACCCCTAAAGCTGTAAAAGCCAGAAACATCAGTAGGGGCTTGATCAATGCAACACTCCAGTACAATCTGTAACTCTGCCCCTGGGAGAAGGATCCTTCCAGCTGGAAAACTCTGGGATTTGGGCAGCATGAACTCATAATTTGGTAAATGCTCCTCAGAACGACACAGCTCAATGCAAGGAAAGGTGTATTTATTTTTTTTTTAATATCTTGTATTTCCCAGAATTTTGGCCACTCCATGTGCGCCCTGTTACTGAACTTTGTGTTGTCAGGAGTGCTGCTGTGTCAGCTTTGTGCATTTCCAGCTGGATGCCAAACCAGCTGTGATCCCAAACCTAGGTTTGGATGCTTGGCTGTGATAGAGGCTGATGAGCTTTGAGCTACAGCGAGGTGGTACTTCCAAAAGGGAAGCAGCCTAATGAAATAATAGCAGTTAAATTCTGGGATGCAATCTGCATGGATTTTTAGGAGGAGAGGTTAAAAAAAAAAAAAAGTAAAAAAATAAAAAAGCCTTTGCCACTCTGAAATTCTGTTGCTAATCTGATTTCCACGTGGCTGCCTCTCCCGTTGCATCAGTCAGCCCGTTTGGTGCAGTGCTGATCCGGGCTCCCAAAGTGCTGGAGATAAATGTAGCGTGGGAATAATCACTCAACTTCATCTTCCTGCTCTCTCTTAGCACGTATCCCTGGCACTGACAGCTCTGCAGAGTGGTGGAATCAGATCCTTAGTGCACAGCACAGGCGTGTGCGTCGTGCCCGTGGATGAGGATCCGCAGCGGGCACGGCCTCGGAGATAGGGAATGGAACTGGCACATGGGCATTCCAGGCAGTTCTGAGGAGGAGCTGATCCCGTATGGATCAGCTGGCACGCCATGGGAAGCGTCTGGAAGCACAGCCTTGAGTTTCTTAGAGTGCCGAGCAATTAATTTGGGCAAGCAGGGAGTTGTATGTGCACGGTAATTAACAGGGAAAGCACCTTAGGCCAGCATAGCAACGTGGTGTGGGTGTCCTTCAGGTTGAGATTGCTGTAATTGCAGCAATTTAAACTGGCTTGATCAATGGCATGGCCCTGTGGAGTCACCCAGCCTGCCATGGGGCAGGGATTCTGCAAAACAGGTTAAATGTGATGGGCTGGGCCCAAAAAGGCACCTGCCCCGGGGCACCTGATTTCAATAAGCCCTGTGTAAACTGCCAGTAATCCTTTCTCAGGGCTCACTGAACGCTGAGGCTCTCACATGGAGACTGTTCCCTTCCTTATATAGGGCTGGATAAGTGCTGGGCAGTAATGAGATTGGAATAAAAGGCTTTGGGAGCAAAGATGAGCTGGCAGTCCTGGCTGGATCTTAAAACTGAGCCCTGTGTACACATGGACTTCAAACAAGTCCTTGGACTTGATGCCTCTGCTTGTGAACAGCAGCTGGGCTCTCAGGCTGTGGATTCACCCAGATAGAAACCCCTATACACTTAGGTTTCTTTTTTGAGGAGAAAAAAAAAATCTAGCACTTTGACATATAAAACCATTTTTAGTGTGGTGGTTCTTATTCCAGAGCACTTGGGTTTGTTTTTATTTCACAAGAACAAGTTCAAACTGCATTAATTGTCACAGTTCTGAACTAAGAGAATCCATGTGAGATGCTGAATTAATATTTTCTCTGCTGTGTCTTATGTGCAGACAGAATTCTTAGTGTTCTGCTTAAAAATGTTTGTGGAAATACTGTTTTGTGTAGTCAGATATGGTCAAGGAAAAATGACATCTCTCTGCCTTGTCTGTCCTTGATGAATTTATACATCGAGGGGAAAACTGCCCTGGGTGTTGAGGAATCAGCTGGCAGATGTTAGTCCTAGAAAGCCTCAGCCTAAATCACCGGTGTAGGTAAGACATGGCAGGAATTGAGACAAGCAAAGGCAGTGCTTGAAATAATTTTATTTGCTTTCATGTTTACACTCTTTAGAAAAACAGGGATGATACTTGGAAAGATTAGGAAGAGAGGGGAGTAGGGTTGATGAGGAAGAGGCAGAAGTGTGAACTGAAGGAAAATGGAGTTGTTTTGCTCTGGCATCTTCCCGGGGCTTTGCAGTTACTTGATCTGCTGTTTTTGAGGTTGGAGGTAGGGGCAGGTACGGAAAGGAGGCGGTGAGTGGGAGGTTTGATTTTTTGGGGGGTTGTTTTTTTTTTTTTTTTTTTACCTGGGTGTACCTGAGCTGTTTCTCATAAAGCAGTACAAGCCAGAGTGGGTGAACATGGAACAACTTAGAAAAAAATTTTTTTTGGGGGTAGTGACTCACTGCAACTTACCCAAAGTGACCTGATTTAGTTAAATGAGGCTAAATATAACCCATGTGAAAAGTACTGACATGTGGGAGGAGACGACAGAGTTGGCACTCAGCCTCTCTGTTCTGCAGGGAACATCTTTCACGACTGGTGACTAATAATTTTTACTCTTGCTGGCTTTGGAAATAACATCTCAGCTCCATCACCCCCTTGTAGGGAGAGGAGGGAAATGCTCTGCTAACCTGCCCATTTATCTGCCTCTCTGCCTTTCAGCTCATTGCTATGGACAGTGCTATCACCCTGTGGCAGTTCCTCCTCCAGCTCCTCCAAGAGCCTCAGAACAAGAACATCATCTGTTGGACCTCCAACGACGGGGAGTTCAAGCTGCTGCAGGCAGAGGAGGTGGCCAGGCTGTGGGGGATCCGCAAGAACAAGCCCAGCATGAACTATGATAAACTCAGCCGAGCGCTCAGATACTACTACGTGAAGGTAACAAATCCCCCTCCAATCCTTATCCATCCTTTGCCAGCCTTAATGGGCTTTGTTTCCTTTTTCATCCCAGGCTTGAGGAAGTTGTACTAGTTTGTTTAAAAGTGGGGATTTTTAATTTTTTTTGTTTTAGTGTTCTGTCTCGTTGTGCTGCCGTTGGTTATTTGATAAGGTTTTAAGGGCAAAGTTTTATCTTTGTGTCTTTCCTGACACAAATCTGTGCGTGAATTGTTGCATCCCAATCCCTTTTCCAAAAGTGCATACCCTTGCAAGGGTTAAAATCCTCAGCACTCCAGGTAAAACAGCACTGGGAAATGATGATTGAGGTGGTGAGTGTTCTGCCACTTTTAAGATCTTTTCTGCAGTTTTCTCTACAAAAGAGCTTCAAAATAAGGATTTTCAGTGAATCAGCCCCAAGTATTTTTATTTTTCCTCTGTGTGTTCAGAATTTCACCTCTGACATGGCCAGTGATTCCAATCCAGCAGAGTAAGAAGCTTCTCTTGTTCAGCAAAATGTCTTCAAGACTTACCTTGGTTTCAATAAGCCGTTTATCCCACAACTGTTACTGTGCCAGTGTGGGAGATAAAAATAAAGCAGTTTCTGAGGAACCTCAGTGGGTAGCAGGTGGTAAGTTACTGGTGTTTATTGTTGGGTGGCACAAATCTGGCTTTGTGCTGAGAGATCTCAGTAATAATAATTGCATGATAAATGGAGATAATCTGAAGCCCAAATTGCGTGTGGCATTTCGCTGAGGAGCAAAACAAGTTTGACAGATGCTGTTTTGTGGTATTGAAATAGCTGATTATCCTGCATTCCACTGACTAGTTCAGCTACTTACTTTCCTTTATTATCATCTTATTAAGGATAAAAGTGGTTTGATTAGAAGTACCAGCTCTCAATTCTGCAAAGCTGTAGAAACCCTTTAAAATACTGCAAGTTCTCCTGTTAGGTTACCCTGACTGTACCCAGGTCAGTGTTCCCTGAGGGGGTTAATGGGTAATTTTTAATTTTATTTAAAAATAAGAATAAATCGTCAGGTTTTAGGCTGTTTTTAGTGTATTTAATGTCAGGTTAAGCTCACCTGCTTTGGTGTTTTGTCTGTGAGCTCTGGGAATGCTACTTTGGGAGCAGGACTGAATTGCAGGAATGCAGTGTGTTTTTAAGGCAGAAAAAAGAAACATTTTTTTGATGAAAGATTACAGGCTTTAATTCCTCTGCCTATTTTGGGCAGTGTTTGTAGGAAGAAAATTAATCTGAAGAAGGTCTAAATATATATATATATATATCTTCTTACCCACAGAATATCATTAAGAAAGTGAACGGGAAGAAGTTTGTGTACAAGTTTGTCTCATACCCGGAGATTTTAAACATGGACCCGCTTGTGGTGGGCCGGATAGAGGGGGACCCCGAACTGACCGGCTTTGGGGAGGTCAACAGCGCTCCAAAGGACGTGGAAAACTGCGGGAAGGAGAAGTCGCAGTCGTGCGCGAAGTCCTCGAGCCGCAACGACTACATCCACTCAGGCCTGTACTCCTCCTTCACCCTCAACTCCCTCAACAACTCCAGCGTCAAACTCTTCCGCTCCATCAAGATCGAGAACCCGGCGGAGAAGCTGACGGAGAAGAAGCCTCAGGAGCCGACCCCCTCCGTCATCAAGTTTGTCACCATGCCCTCCAAAAAGCCCCCCTCGGCCCCCCTGGTCTCCACCACCTCGGCCGTCTCCGCCGCCCCCGCGGCTTCTGCCGCTCCCGCCGCGTCCTCCTCCCTCCCCGTGGGATCCGAGGAGACCCTGCAGACCCTGGAGACGCTCGTGCTGCCCAAGCTGACCGTCCCCGAGGCTCCAGCACCTTTGCCAAACTTAACCACCAGCTTCACCCCCACCCCGCCCATGTCCTCGGTGTCTCCCACTCTGCAGGTCCCCTCCACGCCCCCGTCGCCGCCCCTGAGCTCCAACCCCGACCTGGACATTGACACGGACATCGAGTCCGTGGCCTCCCAGCAGCTGGAGCAGGCCCAGAGCCTTCAGCACCAATCCCCAGAGCCCAAAGAGCAGCAGGATTCGTCCGTGCTGGAGAAGGAATTTGCCAATCACCTCTCCAGATCTAAGAAACCCAAAGGGCTGGAGTTGGCTCCCACTCTCGTCATTACGGGCAGCGATCCAAGTCCCCTGGGGATTCTGAGTCCTTCTCTCCCAACTGCTTCTCTTACTCCAGCACTTTTCTCTCAGGTAACACAACTCCCTTCCTGCTTTCTTTTTTTAAAGTAACAATGGTGATTATGTTACATTTTAAACCAGTATGGGAAGGCAAGTGGAAAAATGAATAGTTGGTTCATTGTGTGTGGTGTTCTGAAACCCAGGATGTTCCCTCCCCCCCCCTTTTTTTTTTTTTTTAATTAAAACCTAAGTTTTATTCACAGTTGGTATTAACATCACCTCAAAAGGGTGCCCAAGTGGTGTGTCAGCCCTGCATGTCTGTGCAGGGTTGGCATGTGGAGGCAAAACCCAAACCAGCACCAGCAGGATCCTCTGTAAACCTTGCCAGGGGGGGAACTGAATTATTTCAGAAACCCTAAACCCTGCCCTTATCCTTCAGCTGGTTCTGAAAATGCTTTAAAAATAGAGAAGCACAGAGGTGTCTGTTTGGCAGCTTTTTTTTACTCAAATATAGGCATTTAGTTAAGGCCAGAGTCTTGTGAGTGAGCATGAACGGCAATAAGAGCAGCTGCTTAATTTGGTTGTTATCTTTGTGTGGGAAAGGAAAGCTTTTATGTCTCATGGAGAACTTGGAAGAGAACTGAATCCAGCTAGGCTGTTAAATCATTCTGTATCTATTTAATCTCTTTCCTGTAATAAATTGGAATTAGAGTGAAGCTGAAGGGAAGCTGCTGATTGAAAAGCGAAATGGCTGAAGACAGGGGGGAAAAAAGCAAGTGGAATTGCTCTTCTGGCACCCTGGGAAGTGTTTGGCTGGTGAACCTGGAGCATCCAGAGTATTCAGAAGCTGGATGGAAACTTGTTTTATTGTTACTTATACTGCCATTGTCAGCCAGACCAGGCTTGTGCCCGCTGTCTGCTCCTTTTGGGTTCCTAATCCCAGTTTTCCCAAGCCCTTGCAGGTGCTGGGTGCTGGATTGCAGGCTGAGTTGCTCTGCTGGAGGTTCCAGCAGGATTTGGCAGCTGTTGGGAAAAGAGGGCGGATCGCTCAGCCAGGGGAGGGGGAGCAGGGAGTGGGAGTTCCTGACACTGGGAGCCAGCCCTGGCAGCTGCAGGAGCTGGGGTGGCTGTGGCTGGGTTTTCCACGTGCTCTTGCTCCAGGGGTGGGTCTCACTCAGCTCTCCTGTCTCTTCCAGACTCCCATCCTGCTGACTCCCAGCCCGTTGCTCTCCAGCATCCACTTCTGGAGTACCCTGAGCCCGGTGGCTCCTCTCAGTCCTGCCAGGTTGCAAGGTGCTAATACCCTCTTTCAGGTGAGTTCAGAAGTGTTTTCAATGAACTGCAGCAAATGAGGAATAAACAACGCACTGGACATTTTTCTCTAGAAATAGCTGATAATTAACAGAGGGACTGTTTAGACCTGTGCTTTCCCAACAACCTGTATTAAAATCACTTGTTAATTGAGGACTTGGGCAGTGCTCAGTGCAGGGATTGCTGTGGCATTAAAAAAAAGTAAAAGTGGAAACCAAGAGGATTCTTTGAAGTTTGGGGGGTTTTTTCTTTGTTATGTTTTGCTGTTGGGTTTGATTTTTTTTTTTCCCCCCTGGAGGGGGCTTCTACCTGCACAGATATGGGAGGAACAGTGAATTAAAGTGGCCTCTTGCCTAATAATTTTTGTTTTGTCTCTTTAGTTTCCATCAGTGCTGAACAGTCACGGCCCATTTACTCTGTCTGGACTGGATGGACCCTCTACCCCTGGCCCATTTTCCCCTGACCTCCAGAAGACATAGCACATGAACTCTTGGAAAAGACACATTGGCAAGCAAGGGAAAGATGGGACACTTCTATTTAACCACGTTTTTTTAAAATGAGCAATTTCTAGTTCCACACAGAGATTCTCAACAGTCATAGTTTTTCGCCATTCCCATTCCAAAGTAAAATGCCTTTTTTTTTCTTCTTTTTTTTTTTTTTTCCCACGAAATTCCCTTTTTTTTTTTTTTTTTTTTTTTTCTGAAGAACCCAGGTTGGGAATGTATATGCAAACGCCTTAATAGGAGCTGCAGCTCCAGTTCTCTTCCCTCCTTGGTTTGGAAGATCTCACACGGTCAAAAGGGACTTTTGGTTGGTGTTGCAGCAACTGAGTCTGCACTGACTGCAGTAAACAGCGTCAGGGAAGTCTTTTCTCTGTGACTTTTTTTGGGGAAAAAAAACCCCTCTGTTCTTCTGCTTCCTGTGCTTGGCAAGAAGATACCTAATCAGGATGGAAGCTGGCATTCCAGGAAATGCTGGGGAAAGGGGTGTGTGCACTCCAGCTTTGCCTTCGGGGCAACGGGGACTTCTGCAGCAACAAAAGCAGCCTGGTCTGTTCTGCTGTAAAAAAAACGTCTTGTCTTTTTTGCAGGGAGAAAATTTTCAAGGACTATTCATAACGCTTCATATGCTGAGATATGGACAATTTGGGAGTGGTGGTGTGTCCCACCAGCCCAGCTCCCCCTGGGAGGAGTGGTCTGGCTGGAGCCTGGATGCTCCCCTGCCCTCCCTTCGCTGGGGAGGTGAGGTCTGGAGAGAGGAAGTGAGTTGGTGGGATGAGTTCCTTTCAATCCTCAGAAAGTTTTGAATGCTGAAGTCCAAACATTTCTTGTGCCAGAGAACCTGTTCCAGAGCCTGTGATCTCACTGCTGGATGAGCAGGATGGTGGATTTTCCTCGGAGGTTTTGGGGGATGGGGTGGGGGTGCCTGTGCTGAGGTTGCTGCCTGGTGCTGGAGTTCCACACCCAAACAGTGGTGAGAGCACAGATGTCCCAGCATTAACCTTACTTCTCTTTCCCACAGGTTTGGAAAAGTTTCCTGCTTTTCCACAAGTGGAGGAGCTCCTCTTCTACCAGCTCTTAGCTTGAGTTTTGCATTAGAGCTGTTGTTCTTTTTTTGGGGAAGCACTGACCCAAAATCAGGCTCAGTGTGTCCAGCTGCCTGAGGGGGTTCCACAGTGTGCTGACCTCGTTGTAAATCTGCTCTTGCATTGCTTTTCTTGGTGGTGTGGATGGATTAATAATGCAGGATTCATTTCCAGAGCCATTTGAGACGAAATGAAATTTGTAGATAGATTTTTTTTTTTTTTTTACACCTCAGGAGGCCTTTTAAGAGAACTGAGGAGTGAAAGGAGGGAGTTTTTCCTCTCTCAGACCCTCAGAGTCTGGATGTCTTGGTCTGTGGGTGCTGGGCCCTCCTCCTTCCATTTGGGGCATCTGATGTCAGGCAGCAACTTCTGCTGATGGGGATGGAAGGGAATCTTTTCCATAAAATACCCAGTAGAAAACAGGTGGGAACATCTCTCTCCTTCAGCACCCTCCCCTGGCTGCCTGCAGAGTTTTCAGGAGCAGAAGATCGTCCCTTCACAGCAAGAGGAGCTGACAGTGTTTGCTGTACATACTGCACCCTGTTCCACGGAGAAGTGGTGAACTCAAGCTTTTCCAGAGTTTTCCCTTTGCCACTTTTTTCCAGGCTTTGGAATTCACTTTCAAAGGGTGTTGACAACGCCCGAGACTTCTCTTCCTTGGTGGTGTTACCTTCCTGTATTCTGTAAACCACTTTGTGTGTTCCTGACGTGACACCTGGGACAGGTGGGTGGAACGGTTGATTTTTGGTTTCTTTTTCTGGGCATTGTTCATCCAGAACACCTGGATTGCCCAGTGGGAATGGGAAAAAAGAGTATTTCCTTCTTCAGGTGGAGAAGCAGGGAGTGAGCTCATGGAGTGACCTGTCTTCCTGTTGGGTTCTGTCAGAGGCATAAATGCTTCACATTTAGACATCAGCAAGATGCAGGATGAAGTTCCTGTGCCAGCAGCTCTTAAAATGTGCAATATTGACCTTTTTTTTTTTTTTTTCTTTATTATTATTAATTTTTAATGCAGAAGCAAAGCTGCAGATGATAACTGAGAGCAGGCATCTGGAATTTTCTGGTTTGCATGGTGGCTTTTGAGTCTGCTCTAGAAAAATATATATAGCTATGTATAAATAGCAGCACTTTTTTTCATGGTTGTTTTAGGTTGGCCAATTTTACGCCCACCAAGTGTGTGGACTTTTGAGAGCAACATTGCAGGCTAGGATTAGAATTTAAAAGTAATTAATGAGCACTAAAAAAAAAAAAAAAAACCTTGCAATTTAATTGCTTCCCTTTTCCCTATCCCCTATGGAGAAAAGCCAAGTTTTATTTGTTTAAAAGTCGTGTATGTGCACACATGCACTTAATTCTCTGTGAACTTTTATCACTTTGAGCATAGGTATGCAAGAGAACCCAGCCTGGGCTCCTGCTCTTTTCCAGGAAGCTCCAGGAGAGGAGCAGCTCTGCTGCCTTTTTCTCCATTACGACTTTCAGGTCACTTAAAGGGAATATTATCTTGTATATATGCTGCCTGATTAAACACACATTTACTGACAGGTATGGAACTGCCAGCTTTTTTTTTTTTTTTTTTTTTTTTCTTTTTTTGGATCACATTCCTGACTTCTTGGGGCTCAGTTATGTGATGGGCTGGTTTCTCTGCTAGGTCACTTCAGGAGCACTTTGCAGCTCCTTGCAACTCGTTTTTTTGTTTAGTGTAGGGCAGGAGGGTGTTAATTAATAGAGGTTCTCTTTTCGTGGCCATGGTGGCAGTTTGCACTGTGGTGGTGGCTTAAAAAAAAAAAAAATGATAATGCAGCATTACAGAAACCTTTTCTTAGATGCCAGTGGATGTTGCTGGAGTAGCCAAGGGATTGTGGAATGCTTGGGAATATTTGCATTGGTTCATTCGTAGCTGGTGGTAGAATTGGGACTGGATGAGCATCTCTCTTGCTTCTGGAAATCTCTTTTCTGTGCCACTGCTGCTGTTTCTGCAGAGTTGGGAGCCTTGCCCTGCTGGTGCTGTGTGTGCCACACCTGAGATCCCGGATTCTCAGGATGCCACTGGCAACACAGACAGCCCATGGAAGCAGGAATGGGTTTGGGATTCCCTCCAGTTACAGAACCATTCCTGTTCTGTCTCACCTGGGAAGGGAATCCTGGGGAGGAGGGGGGTGGAGGAACACTGGGGGTTTTTTTTAACCAGCAGCTCAAGCCCAGAGCCTTGTTTCAGAACCTGAGTTTGTCAGCAGTGGTGGCTGAATGCAATTCCTATACACTGTCTTTGGCACATTCAAGCTGTGTTTTGCAGTAGGTCAGCAAGTGATAAAATGCCTTGAGTTTGGGAAGTCGCTGCTTTAACTTGGAGCATCCTCAGACTTCAGGATCCATGCAGTCTTTGGTGTAGGGTGTGTGTGAGAACAGAGGCTTTGCCTGTTCAGTGGCTTGTTTGGGATAATTCCTCCCTCTATTACGTTTTCAGACCTCAGATTTCTCACAAACAGATCCTTCTTGTGTTTCCAGCGTTCATTCTAAGGACAGTGAAGGCTGCTTGGGTGCAACCCCCCCTTTCCCCAGCTTTCCACAGCACTGAGCTGCAGCAAGGCCAGGTTCCCTCATCACTGCAGCTTTCAGTGAGAGCTCTGCAGGCTGAGGTGGGAGGACAGAGCTGTCCTAGAGCACTGATGGGTTTCTCAGGTGAGAGTTCTGCTCCACTTCCATAGCGTTTTCCCCTGTCAGAACCTGCAGTTCTGACACTCTCTTGCTTCCCATAATTTATCCATTTAGCTTTTAGTTACCTTTTTGCTCCTGTTTTTATAGCAGTTTTATATGTTATACTCCCGTTTTATGATTTAACCTCTTCCATTTTTTTTAAGGCATATTTGTTTACAGTACATCTCAGTGTTGTATCAAGAGGCTCTCTTGGTATTGCCAGCTCTGAAAATCAACTACAGCCATCGTTACCGAGCGTTGTCGGAGCCGATGGGCGATTTAAAACTCGCTGTTCGAGTTTTGGGTGTCCACAACAGTTTTGTTCTGTTTCATTTCTTAGCTCTCCTGTGTTGAGAAGTAGAATGTGGATCTGTGAGAGTAGAAATAGGGAAAAGGAAAAAAAAAAAAAAAAGAGCCCACCTGGCCTCTGAGGGGGTGGGGATGGATGGTTTGGTTTGGTTTAAGACAAAATGTGGCATTGCAAAGAGCCCCCCCCAGGACCTCACACTTGGCAGGTCAGTCAGAAATCCACGAGGATTGCAATCATGTTGCTCAGAAGCTGTTCAGGATGTTTCACGAGGATGTCTTGCCTAAACAGGGATTTATTTTTTTTTTTATGGTTTGGTTGGAATTTAACGGAACAGGAATTGGCAGCGGCTGTTGGGTCTGGGCAGCAAATCTGCTGTGAACAGATCTATGGATGGTGGGATATGGGACATGCTGGAGCTGCTCTGCTGAGGTCAGGTGAAGGGTTGAAGGATAAAATGCAGTGACAGTTCTGTGCAGGGGGTTCCTGCTCTGCCCTTGGATCAGCCCCTGTGCACACGGAATTCCACTTGGAGCGAGTAGTGCTGACCGTGGAGGCAAGAGCTGGTCCTGGCCAGAGAAGAACTCTTGGAAATGGAACCAGATCTTTCTCCACAGCCTAATTTTAGTCATGAGGGTACAACAGAGGAGCTGCAAAGCCACAGGGATGGTACATTCCTGCAAATCTGTTTGCAGGAGCAGCTCCTTTGGAAAATCCCTGATGGATTTGGTGCCATCTGGAGCAGAAAGGTGAAGCTTTGGGTTTAGTGTGTGCTGGATCTTGACCTGAGGCATGTTGTTCCTGCCTTTAGACCAAAAACAAACAGAAATAAGGAGGAGCTGTTCGCTGCAGAAGGGTGATTGGTTTTGGGCTGAGCAGAACCAGGCTCTGCCAGGTAGGAAAGCTGGGCAGGGCCTGTGTTTCTTTTTGGATGGGTGTGTTGAAGTATTTCCCTTTTGGAATAGCAAGATACCTGCTTCATAAACATTATTTTTTTTGGGGAAAAAAACCCTCCTCAAACTGACTAGAATTGCTTTCTGTTTACCCCTACCAAAAAAAGGTGGTAGAAGATTTTTTGCCTGTGGAGCTATTCCAGCTGTCTGATGAGAAGCACACTTTGAGAGCTGAAAACTTGGGGTTTTTTTTTAGATTCCTCGTGCCTGGAATAGCCCTGCATGGAGCACACAAGTGTCATGCCTGACAGGACGTGTCCAGCATGGAGTCTGGCTTCCAAATTTGTATAAATACCCCTTGCCACGTTCACTGCACTCTGCAGTTGCCACTTTTACATGTTTTGCACACCCTGGTGAAGTGTTTTTTTTTGGGGTGGGGGCTTTTTCTTTTCTTTTAGTCCTCCAGTCAGACTCGGGATGTGCCAGAGGTTATTTTTAAAAGCAGCTCTGACATCGGTGGATGCCACATCTCCTAAAAAACAACAAACAAACAAAAAGTGTCTTAAACGTGTCTTTGAGTAGTTTTGTGTTCTTGGAACAAAAGGTTGGATTTCTTTACTGGAGACACTTCTCTTTTAACAGAGACCGTGCATTGCAGAGGGTTTTCATCTCAACCTGGTTTTGGCAGGGGGTGGAACAGGGTAATGCTGGACCTTTGGAGAACAGGGACCTTCATGGAGTGACCTGTGAGGGGAGGCTGGAGGTGATTTTGGAGCCCATTTCAGCCCTGGAGCAGTACATGCAGCAGTGCTGTACCAATAACTGGAAGCTGTGGGGTTTTTTTTTTATTATTATTTTAACTTTTTTTTTTTTTCATGGGTTTATTTTTTCATGGTTTATTTTTTGAACACAGGAAGGCTTTTGAGGGTGGCCTCTGCATGGTTCCTGGTGTGTGCTGTGTGCTGGGGTGGGGGGTTACAATACCTGGGTTTGCTCGAAGCTCCTTGAGATGTGTTGTGGTTTGTTCTTTTCTTTGTTTTCCTTTTTTTTTTTTTCTGGCTGGCATGTCTTAAATCTTCAGGCTTTGGAAACTGCTTTCTAGAGTTGTGTTGACTTTTTGTTCTGCTGTTGTTCAGTTGCACAGAGTTTTCTATATATGATGTACTAGTTTTGACGTTAATTCTCTGTGAACAGGGTTGAGATTATTTCCTTGTAGTTTAAAAAAAAAAAAAAAAGAAACAAAAGTTGTATTCCTAAAAAAAACTCCCTTTTCAGATCTTGTTTGTATCCTGTTGCAGTGTTACCAGATGGCCTTATGTACGTCACAGTGTTTTGTGATAAGTACAGTAGCACATTTAATGCTTATTTCCCCTCTGTTTTTATAGCTGAGAAGTGTATTTGTAATAACAAGAGCTGAATAAACGGGCAAATTCTAGGTAAGGGTGGTGGTTGTCTCCCCTCATGGGTACTGGGGCAGCTGGAGTTAATCTGGCACTAAATCCTCAACCAGCACGAGACTGCCTTGGGAATTCTGAGACTTGGCAGGCGTGGATCGTTGTGCCAGGGCCTTGGGAATCACAGCAGCTCCACTGGCTCCCCCACAACTGCTCCATCTTCCCCGGGCTGAGAACCCGCTCTGGGCAGCTTTGGGGCTGGGAGAGTCAGGGGAGGGAAGTTGAAAGTTAATTTTTAGCAACTTCAGCGACCTGGGAAGGTGGGCAGGCCAGTTTTGTCCTGTTTATTTCTGCAGTGCAGTTCTGTTCTGGGAAGTGACTTCCTGAGGCCTTTAGTGGTTGAATTTTTAGGCTAATCCTGGGTTGTTGTTTTTTTTTTTTTTTTTTTGCTGTGGAGTTCTGGGCTCTCCAGCAGCTCTGACAGCTCTGCTGGGAGCAGCCTGAGCAGATTTCCCTGTCAGGTGATTTTCAGCTCTGCAGTGGATCCAGTTTTACCTTCCTGTGATTTTTAACTCAACAATGAGTGGTTAAAAATTATGTTGGAAGCAGCAGAGAGAACATTTTCAGTCGCTCTTTCCCGAACAGAATTGCATTCGTTTTTTTTTCTATAAATATATAAATAGTACCAAGTCTAGAGACAAAGCAAGTTATGTTGTAGTGAGTGTCTCAACTTCCTACACTGGAGACTTTTCTAGACATGATCTTTTAGAGACAACTGTAACCTCACCCCTCTGTGGTCCTTGTTACAGTTGGGTGAACCTGCCTGGGACAGAAAAGCTTCTCAGTCTGACTTTTTTTTTTTTTAAATAATACCTTATAATAAGAGTATCTTAATGCCATTGTGTTTAAAAAAGAAAAAAAAATGCTGGTATGTAATGCAAGTACATAAATAGCCAAAGTTTTCAGTAATTGTTCAGTGTTACTAAATTTTGCTTTTATTTAACCTTCCAAGATAACATTTAGGAAGACCTTCAGCATGTTGATACCACAAAAGTCTGATCAACTCTTGATTAGAGCAGATGTGGAGTTATTTGAACACATTTCAGGTTTGAATGCAATTTGGAGGCAAAGTTTTTAAGATGCAAAACTTCCTTTGCACTGTAATGACACTTCAAATGCTGCTTTTACAGTGGCTCATTGGTAATTGTTATTCAAACATCATGAAGGTCTTTCCTGAGAAATCAGGTGACTTTTCTATTGCTTCAATTTTTGTGCAAAAAAGTAAAAATAAACAAAAAAATAAAATCAATGTATTGCAATCTTTTTTAAAAATGGGGTGGGAATAGTTAAAAGAAAACTATTTTATGTAAGAACTGACAGAGGGATTTGCTTTGTATAATGCAAGCTGGCTTTAAAAAAGCATTGTAGCAAATTATTCAAGTCAATCATATGTTAATAGTTATGTGCAACCAGACATGCAAAACAATTGTATTTTTTTAAATAAATATTTTTAACAAAGTTTCTGCTCTTTTGACTGGGTTGTGTTTTTTTCTGGACTTTTTTTGCAGTAGAGGAAATAGAAAGTTACACCTGCAGGGCAGCTTGGGCTGTGGGAAGGAGAGAGTTCAGCAGAGCTTGAGGTAAAAAGTCCTTTCACAGCATCCCAGGTTCGAGTGGAGACAGAGATGGAGTTGGGAAGGATGGATTGGGGTGGGGTTTGGTGGGGGTTTTTTTGCTGCAAATGGGTTTTGCACACACCCCCTTTTTTCCTTCGGGGTATTTCCAGGAGAGTAACAGTGGCATCCTGTGGAGCTGGAGAAGAACTGCAGCACCTGCTGCCCGGGGTGACATCTGTTCTAGGACTGGAATAGAACCATGGAGTGATTTGGGGTGGAAGGGACTTTAAACATCACCCAGTGCCACCCCCTGCCATGGGCAGGGACACCTTCCACTAGAATTGTTTGCTCCAAGCCCCCTCCAGCCTGGCCTTGGACACTTCCAGAGATGGAGCAGACACCATTTCTTTGGGTTACTTCCTTTTTTCCAAGCATTTTTTCCATAAAATATCTTCACAAGCTCCCACAGATGGTCCTGTGGAAAGAGCCTCAAGAGCTGATGAATTAAAAGGACTTTGTACCTGAAGGTGAGTGGTAGTAAGCAAATGCAGGAACAGGTAAATGCAGTTCAGCTCTGGGTTTAGCTCATTCTTGGCCTTCAGGAGCATCACATGCCAGAATCAGAACCTATTCTAGGATTCTCTAATGAAACTAAACCAAATTGAAGGCCAGGCTTGGAACAACCTGGGCTAGTGGAAGATGTCCCTGTCCATGGCAGGAGGGCAAAATGAGGAATTCTTTTAAGATCTCTTCCAACCAGACCATTCTGGGATTCTAGAAAGGCTAAAAAGAGTTTAAATTAAAAGAGCTGGTAAATTCAGGCTGAGTTTCCAAACTGGTCAGTGCAGGAGCTGATGGTCTTGGCCAGAAAGAGCTGGAGTTACCCGAGTCCAGGCACGAGAGAATTTAGCAATCAATCAATCAATCAATCACCTTTTAATTAAACACTGCTTTATATACACACATACATATGTACATCCACATACAGCAGTTAAAGCAAGAAGAACATGTCCAATCACTCACTGAGGAAGGAGCTGTTTGGAGCTTTACATTCCTCTAAAGCCAGTCCTTCCCCCGGAGCTGGAGCAGGCCATGCGTGGGCTATGAGAGTACCTTACACAAGGCACCTGGATGAGAATATTGCACAGGTAAAGCAGCTGGAGACTGGCTCCCAAATACACCTCTGGGGAAGCTTCAGTTGGAAGCTGGAAATGAAACCACCCTAAAGGACACTGCCACTTGCAGCAGCTGAAGTAGTGACTGACTTAAAGCAAAACAAACCCATCACAAACTCATTCTTTGGAAAAAAAAAAAAAAAAAAAAGAAAAAAAAAGAAACCGAAAAAGAAAAAGCAAATGATTGTAATAATCAAGAGGCCTGAGCATGCTGAGTAAGACACTGTCTGAGTGAACGTGTTTGTGGTGTGGAATATACAGGAATCAAGTGTGCAAATCCAGGCAGGGCCTGCTACCACGTGCAGCTGGTGGGCTCTGCCAGTGGGGAACCCTTCCCCTTGGGGAGGATGGATGGAGGTGGCACTGACTCGAGTCCATCTTGCACAAAAACGAATTAAAATCCAGGATTGTGCTGTAAATTCAAGGGGCTTCTGTACATTACAGGCCAGAAAATAAATCTGTTCAATTCAGCAACTAAGCCAGGAGACATTCAGTCACGTGTGGAGCAGAGAGAGAGCCTCTTCCTTCTCACCCTCCGTCCTGAGCAGGTGAGGAAGTTCATTTTACAGGAGGAACTGCTGGGAAATCCTCTCTGCTCACACCTTTCAGCCACAGGGTCAGGCTGGCACTTAAAAGTCCTTTTGGTCCAAGTGACACTGGCAGCTCGTGCTCAGCTCGCTGCAGCGTTCTGGGATGCTTCCTTGATTCTCAACTTACCCAGTCGAATGTGCTTTTGATTGCAGAGAACTTGCATGATTCAGTCATTAGATGTGAAATCATCCTCAGGAGTAATGCTTAATTGGTGGGGGGGGTGGTTTATTGCTTGTGTAGAGCTTGGCCACTTCCTCAGCGCTGGTACTGCCCCGTGTCATCTGGCACTGCTGCTTTGTCAGGAGAGGCATCGTCCAGCTCTGCAGGATGGACACGAAACACCCAAATGAACAGTTCTGCTGAGCCTAAAGGGGGTGTGCATGAGCTCTCCCAAACAGGAGTGGTGCTTTTCCATCACCCACCACAGGAGCTTAATTCACTGGTCATTAAAAAAAAGTCACTGAGGTTGGAAAACCCCTCTGAGATTGAGTCCAGCCTGTGCCTGATCCCAACCTTGTCCCCCAGCCCAGGGCACTGAGTGCCACATCACCTCCAGGGGTGGGGACTCCAAACCTCCCTGGGCAGCCCCTCCCAATCCCCCACCACCCCTTCCAGCAAGAAATTCCTCCTGATGTCCAACCTGACCCTGCCCTGGCACAGCCTGAGGCCGTTCCCTCTCCTCCTGTCCCTGTTCCCTGGGAGCAGAGCCCGACCCCCCCTGGCTCCCCTCTCCTGTCAGAGAGTTGCAGAGTCAGAAGATCCCCCCTGAGCCTCCTTTCCTCCAGGCTGAGCCCCCCCAGCTCCCTCCCTACAGCTCCAGTCACCCCTTTCCTGCCCCCTGGACATTTTCCCTGTCACGCTCTGCTCCTTTTGTAGGAGGTGCTTACAAAAACAAACAGCCTTTGCAGACTGAGGTGATAAGCAAGAAATCCTTTATCAGCAGGGCTTTCTTCAAGAGCCTGACAGCTGCCCTTGGATAGCAGAGCCACTTGTTCCCTGGATTTCAGCCAGGGAACAGCACAGGGGAGCCGGTTCAGTCTCTGAGATCCACAGACCATTCCTACTTTTCCCCTCGCTTCTCCAACAGAAAAGAAAGCAAACCCCGGGTTGTGGCTGCCAAGGCTTTGTGGGCAAGTCAAAGCAGGAAAAGGGGAGAGGAAGCAGCAGCAAAATAAACATTTCCTTGCATTTTGCTGGCGTGCTGGGCCCTGGCTCTGCGGTGCTGCAGGTGCTGCTCTTCCTTCCATTCCCAAAAGCAGGGCTGAGGGGCTGGTGCTTTCTTACCTGGAGAGGGCTTGGGGTACATCCTGTGGAAAAACACCAGGAAGGCGTAGAAGGTGAAGGCCAAGCATCCAAAGATCATCCCACAGACCAGGAAACTGTAGCTGCCCCGATCGTGGATAATCTGCAACGGGAAGGGAAATGGGAGAGGGAGCAGCCATCACCACAGCACTCAGATAGGTCAGTGAGGGCTTCACTGGGTGATAACTCGAGAGGTCAGGCAGTGCTTCTTCCCAGCAGCTGCACAAAACCAGGACTAAAGTTTGGACTTTAAAATTCCAGGCAGTTTTTGGCCTGCCTTGCCTACTCACCGACCCCACCAGCAGCTGTAGTACCATCTCCCCAATCCCAGCTCCAGTCACCAACACCGTTGTGGCACAACCTGCAAGGAAAACAGTGCAAGGGATGGTGGCAGGAACAGGTGGAACAACCAGCAGGGTCAGCTTTAAACTGCTCTTCCAGGGGATCTCCCCACACAAGAGTTACAAAAATTCCTCGGTGTTGCCCCACTTAATGCTGAAAATGCCTCTGCTCACCTGCAGCAGAGCAGAAAGGGAAAAGTTTAAGCCAAAAAAAACCCAGATCTCCCTATCCCTCGTTCCTGTTGGCAGAGGTGATGTTGCTCCTTGCTGGAAAGATTCTCATTTTTCTGTCTGGCTGCCCCTGAGCCAGAGGTTGGCAGAGACCTCCTGGCAGAGCCGGCCAGACTCGGGGGTTTCCAGCTCGCTGATAATCTGAGGATGTTGTCAAAAACATCCTCCCTGCAAAACCTCTAGGGCAGCACTTCTGTGAGCCTGAGATCCCTAAAGCTGGGGGAAAGCTGGATCCCTGCCTGGGGGAGTTGTGACTCTGGGCTGGAATGAACAATTCCAAAGCGGCTCTCCTGCTTCCAGGCTATCCCTGGGGAGGGAAGGAGCAGCTCAGGGTGATGGGATCTGACCACCCAGCAGCTCCCAGAGCCTGGCAGGTGTTCCCAAATCCCGGCTCACCCCTGTACTGCAGGATGTCCTCGGTGTAGGCCAGCATGCTGGGGAAGGTGCTGCTGAGGAACAGCCCCAGGGAGGCCGTGCCCACGAACAGGAAGACGACGCTGGAGGAGAAAATCAGGAGCAGGAGGAAGGTCACGAGGACTCCAACCTGTGAATAAAACACACACACAGAGAATAACAGAAATGCTGCGCTGCAACAGGCTCCAGGTTTTATTTCCAGCAGGAGAAATGGCCTGGGAAAGGAAAATGTGCTGAGAAAAGAGCAGTAACGAGAAAATAAAGTAACTGCACAGGTAAAATCCATCTGGCTTTTGGGAATTTGGTGGGTTTTGTAGCAGGATTTTATGGCATTAACTTGGGTTTACGTCTCAGCTTCATTATGCAGAAACTTCAGGTTGTACCCAGAAAAATACTTATTGATATTTAATGTTTAAGTAATTGCTATAATAATAATAATAATAATATAATAAAGAGCTATGTAAATATTGCTGCATGTTAAATAAAATAATAATTAATACAGTAGTAGTGCTCCTTCCACGATACATACATATTTCAATCACTAATAATTCTTTAACCTGAATAAGATTTAACTGCTGAATGTGACTTAACTCAAAGAATTAACTCTCAGTATCTGCTCAGAAAGCAGCCACAGCATTAAAGCCAAAGAGCCACCTACATTTAAATAAACGTGCCCTCACCTCTGGCTTGTACAGGAAACAGCCAAAAACTCCCCAAAATGCCCAAGTGAGCCCAGGCAGAGTCAGCAGAGGGAGCTCTGAGATTCCAGCTCGTGTTGAATTAATTGTCTCAGCCCTGACTGGAGCCCATCTGCACGAGCTCAAGGGAGATTTGGACTCCGAAGAAGCTGAATTCAAGCTGCTGTTTGTGTGACCCTGCAGGGACCCTAAGAGCTGGGCTATCCTACAGCAGCAGTGCCAGCTGCCAGCACGGCACAGGGGGCAGTGCCAGCCAAGGGGATTTTTACTCAAAATATCCCAAAATGTCTCTTCTCATCACCCTGTGCTCAGCCTCAGTGTTAGCTGTGACACTCGCCACCAAAATAACTTCTGGTTTAAATAGATTGTACATTAAATGCCCTTTCACTCCTTTCTTCTTCTTTAGGAAATGGGAATGGGATCATCTCCCTCCCTGTTGCCTCATCCTCACACACATCCTGAAGGGATTCCTTCCCCTTTCTCCAAGTGAACGTGTTTCACTAATTTAAGCCACCTCACACCACGCTGGTTTCTCTGACAACTGCTGCAGTGTGAGCAGAGAATTTATGGAATGATCTGCCTTCCCTTTCCCACGGAATTCATTTCCCTGGAGATGCAGGAGGGGACAGCGTGCACAGTAAATGAGGTTGGCAGGCACCTTCCCTGGTGCTCTCACAACCTCTCCTGCCAGGTTAACCGAGGAATGGGCTCTGCAAGGTCCTGCAGCCAAGTTTTGGGTCTGGAGGTCCCCTTGTCCTGCCCCACCTGGTGCCAACCTGCCCCAGAGAGAGGAGCTGGAGCTCTGCACGTCCCAACCACACCGAGACAGCCCGGTGGGGATAAACCAGGAGCAGAGCAGCCTAAACCCAGCCTTACCACGTTGATGAAAACCATGGTGGATGGCTTCATGCGGTAGGACACGGGGATGGAGATGAGCCTGCCCAGGGTGATGAAGCCCCAGAAGAGGCTGGGCAGGTACCCAGCCACCTTGTGCACCACGGCCAGAGGCTCCTCCACGGCGTAGCTGTACACAAAGCCTGAGTACTCTCCCTGCAGGGACACAAAACCCTCTGTCACAGCCAGGGAGGGAGTTCAACCCACCCCTCGCTTCTTCACGGCTGGGGAGCCACGAAGGAACCCGTTCCCAAGGCTTTGCAGCTCCCACCAGAGGCAGAACACGCGGCTTAACCTCAGCCCAGACCTAACAGCGATGCCAGGTAAAAGGGTTTGGGCTGTTCCAAGTGGTCTGGGAGGAGGAAACCCCAGAGCTTTGATCAGATAATGCCCCCCTGCCAGCTGAACTCACCACAATCCCATCAGTCATGAAGAGAACCAGAGCCCCAGTGACATGGACTGCGAAGTAGGTGTAAGAAGCCCCCCTGAAGTTCCTGCTTTGGCAGCAGCTCAACAAGTCATCGTGACCTGGTGAAAAACAATGCAAGGCAAACTCAGGGTTGAGTGGTTGCCAGCCCTCAGTGGGGATTTGTTTTGTGCCCAGATTTATGGAGGACTGTGGATGTGGGGCATTGCTGACCTGGGCTGGCACCACCTCACCTTTACCCACCTCTAAGCTTTGGGTGCTGCCCAAAAATCCTGACTGTCCAGGGAACCTGCCACCCCCTCTTTCTGTAACTGCTGGTGCTCCTCTTGCCATTTAGGGACCCCACATTGCTGGCCCTGCTCTTACAGGCAATAAAAACAAGCCCACCCAACCCCAGCACTCACAGCCCCTCACCCTCGGAACCCCCACACAGGAGGGTCCTGCCCAGGAGAGATCACATTCCTGGGATAAATAACATTGAACCAAACAGGCCAACTTTGGGAAAGAGAGAATTAAAACACACACAGCTCACTGTCACCTCATCTGAACAGACCCCTGGCAGAGCCAGGGTTCAGGACCCCAGGAATTTCTAATCTTCCCAACCATCTGCTTGTAGTATTCCCTGAAATTCCCTTTTACTGCTCAGGTAAAGCCAGCTCTCCAGAAATAACACTGAACACTCCCCTGACAGCCCTAAGCCATGTTTACTTCCGAGATTCACAATTTAACCAAGGAATTTACTTTGATATGCTTCTCCTGGGTAGCAAAGAACAATGTCACCATTGTCCCCAAAACAGGGTGTAGTCACAAGCTCAAGAGCAAACTATTGCTGGATTTAACTTTCCCCCTCAAACAAGGGCACTGGCCTTATTCCTTTCCCATCAAATTCGGTGCCTGCAGCACAATGGCCATTTTTAAACTGAGCAGCCAGTGAGAAACCTGACCCAAAACCAGAGGGAACCAAGGGGCACAACCTTCACCTGTGTTCAAAGCAAGCCCAGGGTTGGTTTTAGCAGAAATACAGGCTGGAGTCCTGATCAGGATTAGGACTCTCATCTCTGTTCAAGGGTTCCATCTAATTTGAGGGTAATTGGGCACCAAATGGGTTGTTTGGATTGCCTGAGTGCTCCTGGATTGGGTTCATGTGCACCCTCTGGAACGTTCCCTCCTCAAACAATAGCATTAAACTCAAAACACGGCTGTTCCTCCCCCAAAAAAGCTGCAGGAGCAGTGGCTCCAACTCACCTCCAGCTGCCTGGGGTCTCTGCCCCGGGGTGGAGAGCTCGTCCTTGTCCACGGGCCGCGTCTCCATGGCCAGCTCATCTGCTGACAGCAGGGGGTGGCTGCTGCCATTGAAACACGGGACCATCCTCTCCTTGTAGAGCAGGAAGAACACAGCGATGGGCACGGGCAGCTGAGGGGGCACAGAGGGACAGGTGAGCACAGCAAGCTGGGCAGAAACAAAGGAGGTGCCTGAATCGCCCTCCAAGACCAAAAACAGAGCTTTAAAAAGCCTTAAGTGCTTTGTACTCTATCCACACTGTTTATACTCTGCTGAAAAGTCTGAAGGAAGCGTGAAACAAATGGCATAAAACACTTTTGGTTATTTATGCTATGCAGTGATGTAATAACAGGTAATTTCTGGGCAGGGTTTCACGACTCGGACTGGTGACCCAGCTGGTACAGGAATGGGAGCTGAGGGTAAGGAGCCACTGTGGGAGGGATGGAGCTTGTTGGGAGACAGCAGACAGGGGGAAAAATAAAGCAAGTTGAGAGAAAAGTCTCCTGATCTGCTGGGGCATCTCCAGCCAGTCCCTGTGGGATGGGAACCATTCACATGGGACTGGGGACAGGGACACTGGAACAGAAGGCACCTAAAGACAAACCTCAGGAAGCACCAAAACGTTCCAGGGTCCAACATTTGGCCACTTCTGCCCAAAGACTAAAACAACAGAGCAGCTTTTGCCTGGGCAAAGTTTTAACAGGAGACCTTCTGTGGTTGGAATTCTCTGTGAGGGAAGAGCAAGCTGCTCCAAGACACATCCTCAGCCATTAGCAGAGGTTGCTCAGCACCTCCTAAGAGATGAGCTCGTGGTTCCCAGGCCAACAGTGACAGCACAGCCACAGCTGAGCGACTCCAAACAGCCCCCTGGCTCAGCCTCTGGACCAGGAGGGAGCTGGGAATGAGGAGCAGGGAACCTCCAGCCACTGCTGCTGCTGCCTGAGAGCCCCCTGTGCATCCAGGGATGCTCCCAGCACAGGACAGTCCCATTCCCTGCAGTCCCAGCCCACCATTCCCTTCCTGCCTGGTGCCAACACCCACAGGGACCCTGGGCTTGTACCTGCCCTCTGGATCCACCAGGCAGCAGCCACAGCATCCCATTCCCTGGCACTGTGCTCCCAGGGGATGAGCCTGCTCCTTGCACACTCCCACGACTCGGTGGTGCCTCCAAGTCCAGAGGGAATTGCTCTTTTTTTTTTTTTTTTTTTGGTGAGAAAGCAGAGGGAAGCACAGGGAGCTGTCCTGCCCCTCGCCAGCCCTCCCAGCACAACCCAGCCGTGTTTACTCCGCCACAAGCCGGGGGAGAAAGCCAGGAAATCCTAAGTGACAGCTCATTCCCTTGTTTTGTCCGTGTCTGTGAGCAAGTGTGAGCTCCAAGCTCCAAATTTCCTGCCTTTTGTTGGCTCGTGGCATGATTTAAATGTATGGAGAATTCCCCCCCCTAAACATACACACACCCCCCCCACCCCTCCTCTCTCGCCCTCAATTCATTTACGAGCCTTCATTGTTCTGGGAACAATGGGAATAGGAACAGTTAGTTCGGTCCCATGGAAGAAAAACGCATTTGCTTGATAGTTCTGATCCTTCCGGAGGTCAGGACCAGATTTTATTCTTCTAAATTGCAGATTTTGCAAAAAAAAAAAAAAAAAAAATTAAATATACCCACACAGAGGGACTGGCTGTGCAGATAACGGCCCTGGGCACCTCCAGCCTTAAGGAGCACTTGGTGTCTCCACAGAAAAGGGCCCCAGTTTGGGAATCCTCAGCTCCCAAAGTGGAGGTGCATCCCTGCTCTCCACACCCTCATCTCCAGGGCAAGCAGCTCCCTTTTGCTTCGGAGCTCCCAAAGCCCCCAAACCCTTCAGGGAGCCCAAACTGCGAGAAAAAAAAAGGAGATGAGCCCCAGCACAACCCCTAAAACAAGGACAGTGGTCCCCAAAGCACCCCCTGAGGACTCCACAGTGTCCCACTCCATCCTCAGCCCCACCAAGCTGCACACCCCAGTCCCATCTCCCATCAGATCCCCCTCCTGAGCAGGCATTTCCTCAAGGATTCTCTTCCCAGGCTAATTTTGCTGCTTTCCTGCATTTTCCAGCAGGTTTTATGTTTTTTTTTTTCCAAGGGGCAAGAGGGGCACCTGAGCATCCCACCAGGAGCCTGAGGACCAACCAGGCAGCAGGAGGCCCAGTCCCTGGACCCAACACTCCAGGCTCCACTTGCCAAATTCCCAGGGTTTTTCCTTCCCCTGGCAGCCTTCAACCACCGTCATGAGCTCGACAAGTGGCTGCATCCCACAGACAGTGTGGGGATAATCCAGGCCCTTCCCTCCAGCTGCTATTTCGGGCTCTCCCCCCCGCCAGGAACACGGGATCATTCCCTGCTATTGTATCCAGGCTACTTTTGAGCAACCTAAGCACAATGGAGTGTCCCACACTTCCCCTGGGAAACCACCTTCCGGACAAACACATCCCTCTCCGAGGAACATTTTCCTGATTTCCAGCCCCTTGGAACGGGCTGGATGATGCCATTTCCGTTCTGTGGGAAAAAAAACACCCCGAATTTTAAAACATGTTTTTTCGTTCCAAATCTGGGACGAAAAGGCAAAAAATTTTTCCTCTCAGAATGAAAGATTTTGGCCGGGAGTCATCCAAGCACTTTGTTTTGATTATGTTGAGCCGCTTCATTTTACTAAAGCAAAAGCCATTTTTGCTTCAATAACATCAACACAGCTCCTCTGTCAGCTTTACACATCACACACTGAGTGTGTGAGTGCCAGAGTCAAATTGAGATGTTTCCACTTTAAACAAAAAATTAAAAAAAAAAAAAAAAAAAAAAAAAAAAAAAAAAAAAAATTCAAGAACTCGAAATGAATCATTCCAGCTTGTGTCTTGTCAGAATACACACAGCCCTGCGAAAACTGGGATGGAAATGTGGGGTTTTGAGCAATTTCATAACAAGACTTGCTGGTCCTGGTTTCCATTTTCTACGGGTTTACTGATTTCATCCACGCCCCCCCCCCCCCCATTGCCATCATCTACACATTTACACCTTAAAGGGTCAGCAGTTTTGGAGCTCGGCACCTCCAGTGGGCTGGGTTAGTTTAAACAAGGAATAAAGTCCGTTCCCTCGGTGGGGATTTGGGAAAGGCAATAACAACAGCTTGGCTGTGGCAGGGGGACACACTCCAGAGCTGTGCACAGCCAGCTCCCCCACTCTATTTATGTTTGCATCAACCCTCATCCCAAAACCCAGAGGTCTCCAGCCCCCCAGACTCCCTGCCATCTTCCTGGTATTCCTGCAGCGTGCAGGAATCCTGCTCTCAGTGTGGGCACACACATTCAAACCACCCACACAAGCAAATGGCTCTGGAGCACCAAGTGATGCACAAGCCCAGCTCCCAACCTGCTGGGCACAGCCTGTGGTCCCATCCTGCCCCAAAATGTCCACGGGACACCGCTGGGAACACAGGGGGGCTCTGGCAGCCACCATCAGTGCTCCCAATCTCAGCCCCACTGTGGGGCTCAAAGCAGGTATTAAACTCTGCCTCAAAACGAAATTAGGCTGCTCAGAACTGACTGGCAGAGGAGATAAGGTTCTGGTGTAATTAAAAGCACATTTCCCATGGCATAGGCAGAGCTGCAGGTAATTAAAGCTGCTTCTCCTCCCAGGCAGAGCATTCTTTTGCTACTTCTGCACAGCAGCTCATCACAGCCCCTGCCCAGCTCCTTCACCTGCCTGCTCTCCTCCCCTCAGGGGGCTGTGACAGCCCCTGGATGAGGTGCACTGGGGAAAGTTTTAGTTACAACTCCCAGAAGTAGAAGGGGCACCAGCTCAGCAGTCCCTGCCCTGGCAGATGTTTAAGAACAGAGAACAGAGCACATTATGGGCAGGGCTCCAGGGGTTGGGCTCTGCCCTGCCCACGGGGCACCCCAGGACCCTCACCCCCAGGGATTCCCACCCAGGGACCATAACCAGGCCTGGCATCAGCCCCAGCACGAGCAGCACCGCTTGGCAGGGCTGATGTTCCCTTCAACAACACACACTGCGCTCTTATCACTCCACATCGACATGGACCATTAGACACAGGCTGGAAGGGCTCCTGCTGCCAGGGGAGGGACAGCTCTGCTGCAGAGGGACTGGAGATAGGCACCACATGGCCACAGCCCTGCCAGGCTGTGCCAGGTTTCACCCTGCTGGGATTTGGTATTAACCAGAGGTGAGGAACAAAGGCCAGGCTGGACGGGGGCCCTGGGCACACCTGGTGCGGTGAATGGCATCCCTGCCCATGGCAGGGGGTGGAATGAGGTGATCTTTAGGTCCTTCCAACCCAAAGTATGCTGTGATTCTACTCTAGGATTCTCCAAGAGAGCCCACGGGCTGCAGGCAGGAGCAGCTTGCTGGGGATCCCCTCTGGGGGAAGAGGATGGGCACTAAACCCCATCTCCCTCTGAAAGGCAGGACCACAGGGCTTCCACGTCTGCTGTGATCCACCAGGAAACACAATAAACAGGCAGAGACACCCTGATGCAGCTCTCAGTTCTCTGATGGGCACTTTGGTGTGAGTATCTTGGCAAACCCCCTCCTGACACACCATCCCCACACCAGCTGACTGGGGAGGAAGGCCCTGTGGCTCTGAGTGCAGTTTTCTGGTCTGACTCCTGCTCAGGGGATGCTGGGGGTACAAACTGCTCCCAGAGGGCTCAGTCCTCACCCTGCAGGGTGGTACCTGCCCCCCAATCCTGTCTGATGGTGAAGTGACCGCTGGTTCTGCATCACAGAGCCCTGTCCTGACGGAACCCGGGCACTTGGCAAGAAATGCACCTTTTCTGTGCACCAGCACAACCATCCTCCTGCCTCTCCCCACCACCAGCATCCCCCAAAATGCTACAGCCTCCTGCAAATCCGAGGAGCAGGGATGTTCCCAAGCAGCATCCCGGGCCATTCCGGCCACTTACATTGATGAGGGCCATGATCCAGAAGGCGTAGGACACACGGGTCACCACCATGCCCTTCATGGGCAGGTCGTAGTGGGACAGGTTGCCCGGGTGGTGCGGCACCAGGGACTTTCGGATGTGAGGGAGGTTGCTGGAGGCGTTGGCCGTGGAGTTGGACAGGATGCAGTTGGTGTCTGACAGGAAGGGGTCGGCTATGAGGGGGCTCAGCAGGGCCCCAAAGCCCACGAAGAAGTGGAGGGCCTGCAGGAGAGGAGACACACAGGTGGAAGAGCGGGATCACCGCTCTGCAGGGAGGTGGCAGAGCCCCTCAGCTCCTCTTCCTCCCGGGAGGAAGCACAGCCCCAGAGCAGATCCAGACTCCACACCCACCTGCAGGAAGATGGCAGAGTCCTTCTGGTAGATCTTCACCAGCTGCATGTTGGAGATGGTGTCGATGCACCCCATGGCCAGTCCTGCCACAGCCATGACCACAGCCAGGACCACCACATTGTGGCACAGGGGGATGATGGCAAAGACCAGGGAGATGGCCAGGGATGAGGCGAAGAGTGCAAACAAGGACTGAGCCAACCTGAGGGGGGAAAAGAGGAAAGACAGGACAGGATTATCACCACGAGAGCAGCACCCACACCACACCACACCTGCCCCCAGCTCCAGGGCAGGAGAAGCACTCACAGGCTGCAGCTCCAGCACATGCTTTTCGGACAAGAGAAGGGAAAATACCACCTACCCTTCACCCCAGTGCCCCCACATCACCAGCAGAGCCACCTCCTGTGTGGAGGGTGATGCCCCAAAGAGGCAGATCTTCCCCCCAGATTTTTGAGGAACCATCCCACAGGGTGTGTGTTTCAAGGCAGAACAATCCCCTTCCCTTGCTAACTGGGCAGATCTGATGATGCAAAGGGATGTGGGTACGGGCAGGTGAGGCCACATCGTGACTCCTGAGCAGCTCTGGGGCATTTCTGAGAGCTGCTGGCACCCACACCACTGTGCCATCCCAGAACGTGCTGTCCTGCTCTCAGGGAACACAGGGAAGCCACTGCAGCTCCTTCTCCGTGCCCTGTGCCACCTCCGCTCTGGCAGCATCACCTCTCCTCCCGGCACGACAGGATGGGATTGAGCAGTGCAGCCACTCCCCAGCCCACACCGTCCATCAGAGGAGCCCCGGGGCTGTGCGTGGTGGGGACAAGGCTGGTGTGTCCCCTCCCAGGAGCAGCGGCTGCTCCGGGGGAGAGCCGGGGGAGCCAGAGAGCAGCGCTGGCACTGCGCGGCCCCGGAGCTGCCAAGTGGGAAGGCAGGAAGGAAGGAAGGAAGGAAACAGGGACCAGACAGCACTAGAAGCAGCAGAGAGATGGGACTGTGAAAGCACAGCAGAGAGGGAACAGCACAGGCAGGTCCCTGTCCCACTCCAGCTTCCCAGACCCCTGGGAGAAGCCCTGAGCGATGAGTTGGTAATTAGCAATAATTAAGGTCTGATGGGGATCGTGGGTCTGTGCACAGCAAAGGGCTCACAGGTACACCCCCTGCAAGCAGAACACCCACATTTCTGCTCACACCCTGCCAGCCAGGCGGGAGAAGGCGATGGGGAGGCAGAGGCTGCAAGCACAGCTGGGCACCTCCGTGCCACCCCTCCCGCCCTGCCTGCTGGTCCAGAACGGCCTGGCCTCGTGCACGTCACTGTGTTTCTGCACAGCCCTCATCCACCTGCAGCCCCACAGGGACTCAGCCCTCCACCCTCCCCGTCCTGCTTACGCTGCACTTCCACAGCACCGCGGGGGACACGGGCCAAGGGCGCCTCTCCCGTGTTCTGCTGCCCCATGGCACAAACCTGGCCCTGCTCACACGGCCCAGCCCAGCCTGGCTCACCTGTCAGCCAGCCCGTGGCAGGGCAGACAGCGTTCCACCAGGCTGTAAGTGCTGGTGGGTCTCTGATGGCAAAGCGGGGAGCCAGCGTGGGATTCCTGGGGGAGGGCGGGAGCCGGGCGGGATGTGAGATGTGCACAGTCACGGCAGCAAGAGCAGCTAACAAATGAGAGACAGGTAGCCTCGGGCCTGGAGAGATGAGGCAGCTCTCTCCAGGGTACAGCAGGAGGGAGAGAGGCAGAGGCACCAGCAGCTGGTGCATCTGAGGCCGGGAGTGACGGGGAAAGGCACACGAGACATCCCCAAAACGCCTCTTCCCTTCCCTCCTGCAGCCCCAGCGGAGCCACCACGGCACTGCCTGTGCTGGGCTGGGGAGCACCTTCATCCCTGGAGAGAGGCCTCATTGTGGATGATGGCATGGCCTCAATAAACACTAAAAACATCACCTCGGTTTGCCCCCGTGGGTAAAAATTCCTGCCTCCAGCCCTAAGTTAAGAATGCAGTTGTGCCCCTTCGCAAACACCAGCAGGGTGTACACAGCCCTGCTGCCCCTTCCCTGGCTCTGGCATTAGTGGGGGGAGCAGGGAATTGCTGCCAGATGCCAAGGATGTAGCTGCAGGACACAGCTCAGCACCCAGGGAGGCCCCGAACAACCGTCTGAGGGATTTCTTTAGGAACAACCCCCTCTGAAAGCACCCTTAAACGAGGAACCCCGTGACTTTCAGAGCACCTCGTGTCTTGATGCTGCAAAACCAATTCACTCCTCCAAAGGGCTTGAAAAGCAGCCCTGATGTCGTGCCACAGGCTGGTCTCTGACACCTCTGTGTCCCCATCATTAACCAGTGCCCGAGCCCAGCACAGCTCTGGACCAGCTGTGCCCATGCCCAGGGCAGACTCCACTTCAGCAGAGTCTTGGAATGCCACAGACCACCCAGGGCATGTCCTGGCTCCCTCACAGGGCCTGAGGGTGGGTCTGCAGCTGCCCCTGAGAGGTTTAGGCTGATCTCCATAGGATTAGGATGGTCAATTCTACAGTCAGTCCTGCAGCCACAGCCAGCAACGCTTCCCCTCTCCTTCCCTGGGTGTTCCCACTGCAGCAGGCTCCCTTCAACTTCAGGCACATTCTCCCTGCCCCCAGGGAGCATTTTCTAAGCCACTCACATCAAGAAGAAAAATGATAATCAGGCTAACTCAGACTTGCAAAACTGATCATTAAAACCCCAAAGCCCTAAGGGGACAAGGTGAGGACGTGGAGGAGGCAGGGATTATCCCACATCAGCCTTCATCATCCCACATCCCCCTGTCTCCAGAGGAAGCACAGCCAGGCTCAGGGAGCATTGCCTGACATGCTCAAGTCACTGTGCTGCTCCCTCAGCAACAAAAGGTTTTCCTTTGCAGGGAGGAGTGTTTTGTGTGCACCAAGTATTCAGCAGGACACAAAAATGCAGTTTCTGAATAAAACCCAACAAACTGGGGCTCAGGAGCTCAGTTACTCAGGTGCTCCTGCCATCAGTGCACAGGGGGAGTGTGATTTTAACTTCTCCAAGCAGGCCTAAGATCCAACAAAATGGGACAGTGGGAAGCAAGAGGGAGAGTGGCAGGGGATGCAGGTGAACAGAGCTCTCTCCTGGGGCTTTCAGTGCCAGGGCTCTCACTCCACCTCAACCCTAACCCCCCTCGTGCAAACAGCCTGGGAAAATCCGTATTTTCTGAAGCAGAGCTTGGTCACAACAGCCCAGCAAACCCCAAGCAGGTGTTAGCAGAGAGCAGCAGCCTGCTGTGAATCTGAGGGTGAGCCTAAACAACACACCTCGAAGTCACATCCTGCTCCCCCAAACCCAGGACTCCAGCAGAGAGCAAAAACATCCTTTTTACACCCCTCGGGGAACCTCACAATGGCAAACTTTTTTTTTTTTTCTTCCTTAAAAATCTCACATGAGAGGGAATTCTGGAGCTGGCTCTGACCGAAGGGATTCGTGCCATCATTATGCTCCATCCCCCCAGTGCCAGGAGCACAGGGACCACAGCCCAGCACTCAGCACCTTCTCTGCTCAGGGGAACCAAACTTTATTTAGGTCCCACCAGCCACAGAATGCAGTGACAACAACACTGCTGTCCCTCCCCAGCCCATCACTCAGGCCAATCCATATTTTAAGCAAAAAGCAAAGCCTGTGTTCCTCAGGCATCAGGAATCACACACAGCTTGCAGCCAGCCTTGGCTCGCTGCTCACAGGCAGGCAACGCTTGAGATGCTCTAGAGCAGCTTTCCATCTCCTAACTGGAAAAGATGACCTGTCCAGTGCTCCTCCCTGCCTGGCACCAGCGCCGGCATAATTTGATTTATAAACCCACAGCGGGGCCCAGCAGTAGAAACCCTCATCACAGGGACAGCTCAATCCATCCATCCATCCCTGAGGAGGGGACGGTACTGGAGCTCCTGGAGCCTGAACAGTTAATATTCCCAGCCAAACCCACACGTTTGTACCCTGGCAGGCTGTGAGTAACCCCCCACAACGCTCACAAGCACAAGTATCTGAAACACTCCCTCCTGCCTTGGCAGGGCTGTCACTCCTCAGCCAGGATTCACAGGCACTTCACAAACCCTCTGTGCCCCAAACACATCCCGGTTCAGCAGCAAAACACGCTCCTTCCCCCTCTGCAGCTGCAGAGTTAAGAGTTTGGGAGTCTCCAAGCACAGAATCCCCAGTGGACCCGTGTACCCGGAGCTCTGGTAGGAGCTGACAGCAGGAAACAATTCTGCATTTTCCTTCCCTGCTCCTTCAAACATATGCGAGGCAGCCCGGGGTCTGGCAGAGGCTCTGCCTGCTGACCCAGCAGTCTCAGATCCGTGTCAGACCCAGAGCGAGGTTCCCACGTGCTGTTCCCATCCCCGCACACCCCACGGGGCAGCTCCTGCCTCCTCACGGAGCCCTTGGGCTCCGCCAGCCAGGACAGCTCAGCGTCCCACGATGGCGATTTACAGGTGCTCAAACCACCGAGCCAAGAAGCGGAAACGCAGCAGCGCTTAAAAAAAAGCGTTTCCCAAGGAGCATTTTAAAGGATTCGTGCAAAAATCCTCCCGTCTACACCTCGCACATCCGCACGGCGCGCGTACCAGACACACACACAGCACACACACACAAGGAGCTGACACGTTACATCACCACCCCGAGAATCAGTGACAATGTAAATAATCAGCTGATTCTCACAACTGTCACCAAGCCTCAAATCAAACGCCTCTCTGGCAATCTTTAGGGCTGAGCCATCGCGGGTTATTTATTTTAAACACATCCTGGACCGGAGGCTGGGTGCAAGCCCGTGGTAGGCTGTGCCCGGGTGTCTCCCCAGCCCCTCAAATCCCCTGCTCGCCCCCTACTCACATCCCACCACTTGTCTGCCTCGACAACGCCTCGATTTCTGACACCGAGGTTATCAAAACATGCTCACAAAAATATTCTTTTTGGGGAGGTTGGGGGGGGGAAACAATCAATGCTGAGGAGAACACCCTCCCGGGAAGTTCTGGCTGGAAGTTCACACTAAGGCTATCGCTGCGCTGAGCTCCAGGAACCGGCAGCTCCTCCATCCACGGGGATGGAACCACAGCAGGAGCAGAGCGGCACCCCCGGGAGCGGCTCCCGCCGGGAATCCCCCTCCCTCCGAGCGCTCGGGCCAGGGGGCTGCGGACCCTCCGCGACGCCCACGGTCGCTCCACTCGGGAAGGGTTTTCCCACTCTGCATCCCGAAAAAACCCGGCGGGAGGGAGGCGAATCCCGGGAAGGGGGAGCTGGAGCTGCCCGCCCCCGACCCGGGCTAAGGGAGAGGAAAGGGGGGGTCTGTGCCGAGCCCATCGATTCCCTCCCCCCGAGGGAGGTGCGCTGAGTTTGCCAGGCGCTTACGTCCTCTTGAAGACCCCTCCGAGGCAGCTGCCGAGCAGGAGGCAGAACTGCTGGGAGAAGAAGACCCAGGTGATCTGGGAGAGGGAGCTCTGGGTCTGGCAGCGCAGGTCCAGCAGCGTGGGCCCCAGGAAGGCGATGCAGAGGCCGAAGCTGAAGAAGACGCTCCAGTAGGTGAGGGTGGGCTGCAGGTTCCTCCGGAACCGCGCCGACACCCGCTCGTCCCACCACATGGTGGGCGGCGGCGCGGGGCGGCCGCGGTGATGGATCCGGCGCTGAGCTCCGGCCCCGCCGCCGCCCCGCTCCCGAGCCCGGCCCCGCTCCCGAGCCCGGCCCCGCTCCTCCTTTGCGGGATGTGGCTCCCGAGCCCGCCGCGCCGGCCGCTGGCTCCGCCTCCGGGGCCGGGCGGAGCGGGGCCCCTCTCCATCCCCCGCCGCCCCCGGAGCCGCCCCGGCGCACCCCGGAGCATCCCTCGGGGGCTGGAAGGATCCCGAGCATCGCGTGTCCCCCCTCCCTCCTCCTCCTCCTCCTCCTCCTCGTCCTCCTCTTCCACCTCCTCCCTCTCCTCTCTCCCAGTTCCAGCATCATCTTCCCAAAAGTGGGGCGACCCCTCTGCGTGCTCCGCGCACCCCGCGGTATTCAACTACAGGAGCAGAGCACGGCCAAGCTCTGTTCTAAAGGAAAGCTCTAAAGGAAATCCAGAAAACCCCCTTTTTTGTCCTTTTTTTGTTTTTTTTTCCCCTGCTGCCGACGGTCCCTGCGGTCTCCTGCGCCCGTAAATAGGTGCCACCCTCCCAGACAAACGCAATTAAAGTTGCCCCTTCCCTGATAAGAGGCACAGGATGGCTCGGGGCTGGGGGGGAGGACACGGGTTTTAAAGCCGGAGCAGTCGGTGCTTACGCAAAAGGTCTTCTCTAGAGGATGGGTTTATAAATATTTCACCTACTTTAGCTAGGAAAGACTGGCAATTTTTAGAACACTCTTTCCAGGCAAAAGCAGAATCGATGGAGCTCAGCCATGATGGAGGGCCGGCTCCAGGTCCCTTCCTGGGCACAGGTACTCACCCATCCTGTGACCCGGCCCTCAGGAATGCTGCTCCGGGGCTGCAGGTGCTCATTTCCACCTGGCCGTAGCTTAATGTTTAGCTAATCCAAATTGCATCCAAGTCCTTGCTCTTCCATGCCCACAGAATCCACTGGGTCTTCCCAAGAGTGAGGAAGTGTCCCCTTCCACCCCCACAGTGAGCCAACTGACTGTGGGTACCAGTGGGGCAGGGGGGTGATTGTGCCCCTGCCCTCCCAGCTGCCCCAAAATCAGAACTCCTGGGGCTGCTCAGCACCTGCACCTGAAGCCATTAAACAATCAGAGAAGCAGCTGAGCTGCCTGGAGGGCTGGAGCAATGTCCTTGTCCTGTTTGACTGATGGGAAAACCCAGGGCCGGGAAGGAATGAAGCGCTCTGCTCAGGGACAGGGAGTGAGTCAACAGCGAGGGCGGAAATTGGGTTTTATCATTTTACATGATAAACCACCTTCCTAAACAGCCTGGATGGCAGGGTGGAGGGGAGAGGGAGGCACAGCCTGGAAGCCACAGCCTCAGGCTCTCCCTGCCAGGCAAGAACTAGATTTGAGAGGCCACACTGCTGCAAAGTGTCTCAGCTCAATTCCCCATCCACAAGCAGAGGATGAGGGAGAAAGGATTGTGACAATAAAGTCCTTCCCATCAAAACACTGCTGGGAAAGTCATCTCCTGACTGTCTATCCGTACATCTCCTTGTTCATGGAGCCAACTGAACCTGATGAAACAGCAGATCCTTGTCTTCCACACACCAGGTGCTCTGCCCCAGGAAAAAGGTTGACCTGTGGTTCCCCTGGTCCGCATTCTTGATCTTGATCTTGGTTCTCCCTTTACTGGACAGGGAGTTGGGAGACCTGCACTCTCCTCCTGGCTTCCACCGCTGCATCCCCATCACTGGGGAGCATCAGCTCCCTGGGGCTCGAATTCCCAACTATAAAATGGCTGAGCAAGGCTTTCCCCACCTTTGCAGGCTCCCTGCATCCTCCACTCCCAGATGAAAAGGCAGCACCCAGGCACCAGAGCTGACAGATATTGGCACAACCCCTTCCCCAGCTCCAACAACTGACCTGAATGCCAGAACAGTCGCTTCCAGGAATATCAGGCCCTTTTTTCTCAGGGATAACACAAACCATGCAAGATATGCTTGCAAATAAGAACCGAGGCGTAGGTGGGTTAGTCAGCACAGGAACGCACAGATCCTTTCTGGTTCCACACTCTGAGATCCAGATCCTGGGAGGGTGGCTCATAAAAATGCAAGCCACAGGACCATGAGTATATGCAACACCCGAATTAGCTTCACCAGGAGGCACTTTCGGCTGTTTTCCAAACTGAGATCAATGTTGTACTTGCACTGAATTAAACACCCACAGCTTTGCACTTGCTGCAAACTGCAGAGCGAACCCATGAATGAAGGAAGAGCAGAGCAGCACGGCTGCAGCCAGCAGTGCGCTCCTGAACATCCAACAGGCGTCTGGGAAACTCCTTCCCGTGCCCTCCATCGTCCCTGGGACAGCAAGAGGCACAGCAGGCATTTTTTGCACTGTACCAGTTAATTTTTTCAGCTCCTCTATCGTGATCAGTCCTGATTGCAGTGACTACAGGGCTTCGACCCAGATTTGCTCAGAGCTGCTGTTGTGCTGTTGGCATCGCTTCTCTTCGCCCAGTCTTCAACACAGTGGGGGGATCCAACTCTAGTTGTAGGTTTTCTAAGGGTTTCCTTGGGGTGGAACCAGCTGAGACCCCCCCAGCTGGGCTTGGGACAGGGGGTGCCTGGGGACAGGCTCGCCCAGGGCTTTTGCTGCTGTTGGCAGCTTGGCCAAGGGCCTGGGGCTGAGAGATTGCTCAAGTGTTCCCTGTCCTTCTCTTGCCAAAGACCACAAAGGGTCTTTGCTTTCTGACACCCTCAGAAACCACAAGAGTCACCCCAGTGTGATGGGTCCAAGAGCTACGTGTACATTTGGAGATGGGAACTTGTGATGCATCCAAAAAAACCCAGCAGCGAGCCAAGCTTGAGCAGATAAGAAAATAACTCTGAATCACTGAACCTTCCTGACAGAGGACAGGATGCTTCTTACAACACCAGGTAAACTTCCCCACAGGATGAGTCAAACCTTTCTTGGCTGCCTGAGAGGTGCTCAGCAACCCGAATGGGCACACGAGAGGGGTGTTCACCTCCTGTACTTCGGGGTCAAGAGTTTCAAAACACCCAGTGTCATTTGGAAAGCTTGGCTCCCCTTCTAGGTCAAACATTAGCCTGAAATCTTGGCCCAGTTCTTACAGATCTTCTAACACTTGTCTGAAAGGAGGAAGTGCTCACCTGCAGGTTTTTCTGCTGCCCAACTGGAACAGATCACACACCCACCATGGCTGAGCTGCAACCCCTGTGCTTCCTGCTTGAGGGCACCAAAACCACGGCCCGGGGGGGGGTGGCTGCAAGGGAGCAGCCAGCCTGAGCCTCCCCCAAAACGCACCAGGAATGCGATGACACACAAATAATCTCGTGGAGGGCAGCGGGTATCACGCCAGCTTCATGGGACTGGTTGACCCAGGGAGCAACCAGTGACCTGGCTGGAGCATCCTGGAGAGGCAGGAGGACTCCCTAAGGGAATGCTTGGGCTGTTTGGGCAGCTGGGAATGTCTGGAAGCCAGGAGGGGGATGTGGGCCAGGGATGCTGGGCAGCATTCCCCCGGATGCAGCAGTGGCAGCTGCGACGCTGGAGGAATGAGGGCAGCAGATGGAGGAACTGGTTTGGCAAACAGGTTGTTAGTGGGGACCCGCCCACACCAGTCCCAGAACGTGACTCAGGCTGGGAGTGCTGGAGCTGCAGCCCAAGGAGGGGCTGAAGGGCACTGTCCCCTTCCCTAAACCAGCCCATCAGCCATGGGCTGTCACCACAGCCTGGTCCCAAAGATCCCACTGGGCCCCTCCTGCCCCAGCTCTGCCTCTTCCCATATTCACAGGACAGTGGTGGCTGGAGATTCTCTCCAGCACTGACAGGCCAGGGAGCAGGAATATGCAAAGGGGACAGTGGAGCTGAATAACTCTGATACCAGGGGGATTTTAGCTGCTGGATCTGGGGGGGGAAAAAGGGCTCCCCTGTGCCTTCCCCAGCTCTGCCCTCTGGCTGGTTTGCCAGCCTGGGCTGGGCTCATCAGCCTTGGGCTTTATTTGCCCGATAGGCTTATGGCAATATTTATTTAGGGCCTCAGGAGCCACGCAAGGCACCACAAAAACATTTTCCTATTACGCACAAGTCTCCCAGGTCTTGTGTCCCAGCCCCCTGCAAAGGTCAGGTGCCGGCCAAACTCCTTTTGTGCTCTTTAGGAGTTTCCTGCACCCAGCCAAAAAGTGCCCTGGTAGCAGGAAAGGCGTCCTGGAGCTGCAGGGAAGGCTGTGGGAATGATCCTGTGGGAAGGAGCAAAAGTGGCATGGCATGGAATGGCATGGAATGGCATGGAATGGCATGGAATGGCATGGAATGGCACAGCTGCCTTCCCTGAGCAGCCACCACAGAGCAGCTCACCCTGCCAAGGGACCTGCAGATGATCCCCCCTTTCCTTCAGTCCCACCTCCCTGAAACTCAAAACCAAAGCAGGTCCTTCTCCTACCAAAAAAAGAGAAAAAAGAGAAAAATTATATCTTGTGCAAACCCATCCCATATTCCATAAAGTTTATTGTCCAATCTCGGCTTTGGGGCACTCACAACACAACTGTAATTAATATCGGCCTTTTAGCAATAAAATGAGCTACAAAACACTCCATGTCACACCTGACATACAAAAATTGAAATATTCCTATAAAACATGGAGACACCAGGTTGGTAGATGGATACAATCTTTTATTTATTTATTTTTTTCCTTTGTGCCTTTCCATTTATTCCTGAAACACTTCCTATTAAAAAAAAAAAAAAATCGTCACTCCTTTTGGAATAAATCTTTAAAACCGTTTCTTTTAAAATGCATTTTTCGCCTGTACAACACAAGTTAAATATATTACTGGTCTTCTGCAAATGAATCACACCAGGGGACATTCACAGTTTGTGTATCCTGGCCACTTGCATCCGTTTTTTCCTGCTGCAGGACAAGCTCGATGCTGAGGATGGAGGAAGGCAGTGAAGAAGCCAGAAAGTGGCTTTCAGAAGTGTTTGTGCCCAGACCTGGCTCACAGAGGGGGGCTCAGGGACATCCAAAATCAGCTCTTAACAAGACCTGAGCACACAGAGACAGGGCAGATGTGCAGCACAGCTGGGGCAGCACCATCAGGCAGAGCCAGAGCTTTTGGCAGGCAAGATTGGGTAAAAAAAAACCCAAAGAAAACATTGGAGAACCTTGGGAAAATGCCCCTTTAATTAGGGTTGTTTTTTTTTTTCCCCTCGTGTGAAAGGGAGAGGGAAAAAAAAAAAAGGCATTTATTTAGTCCTTAGTCTCCAAGATACAATGTAGTTTTGTTGTTTAAAATCTTTACTTAGATCTGGCAAAGGGTTGGGCCAGGAAAGGCGGGTGCACGTGGGAATGGAGAGATGAAAATGAGATGAAACAGCTCTGCCTCCAAGTGCTGTTGTCGTCCCAAACACAGACCTGGCTTTACACATCACTTTACTTATATATTCCTTTTCCCAGCCTTGAGCTGAAGAGCTGAGAGAACACAGCCTTTCCTGAGGGCACAGCCAAAACTCCCGTTTCCCACCAGAATTGGTTAAAAAAAATCACCACCAACAACAAAAAAACTCGAAATAAAATGTGTGGAAGACAAAGCAACAGTTTCCTTTTGTCAGGACTCCCCATCTGCCAGGAGCGGCAGCTGCTCCACAAAGCAGTGCATGGGAGAATCCAAAAAACGAGGAAAAAACGCTGGAGAGCCACAGAAATGCCCAGAATTTTCGTTAATAATCCAGCTTGGGAGCTTGGCTGGTGCTCCAAAACCTGGGCCAGCTCATCCTGCCAGGGATGAGCTGCTGGAGCAGGCACAGGGGAGGTGGAGGGGGGCATCCATCTCCTCATAAACCCAGCTCATGGAGACTGGAATGCCATCCCAGAGATGGAGAAGGGGCATTTGGCTCCAGGCTCTGATCTCTGCCAACCTGCAGCTCCTTTTCTTGCCAGCCTGTGGAGATCAGAGGCTCGGGGCTCACCTTGCTCAGCGGGGCACCAAATATTTACACACCTTCTCACCTCCTCAGTGGGAGTCAAATACCCACTAAATGAGTGGAACAAAAGGGGGTTATCTGAAATTGGGGCTGTTAGTGGCACTCAGGGCTGATAAATGCCTCCTTTAGGGAGGATTTGTAGGAAAGGCAAAGGCTGCAAAAGAATAAACAGGAGCCACCAGGCCCTTTGTCTTTGCCCTCTGATCCTGGGAATGCCTCCTGGTCATTGCCAGAGGTTCCTGTAGGTGACTTTGATCTTCAGCAGGAATATCTGCCTTAAGGAGGGAGAGCTGAGACCACCCTGATCCGGTGTGTTCTGTCTCCCAGTGGAAATGTGGGATGGCTCAGCTTGCAAGTCTGCCCCACAGATCCCTGCCATGCCAAGGAAATTCCTTGGTGAGAGGAAGGAGGGCAGAGTGAGAGTCCAGACTGGCTCCCCCCCCCGGGAGCAGCCCCAGCAGCAGGAGCCGGGAGTGGGGACAGGAGAGCACGGCCCTGACACGAGGCTGAAATGCGTCACTGGGGCTGGTGGCTGCTCACGCTCTTCCCTATCAAATGGAAGCAATTAAGGAGCTATTCAGCCTGCTGGAAGCTGGACACAGCGAGAGGGAACAGAGCAGGGATGGGCAAACCTCAAACAATGCAGACGTCTGGATGCTTGTCTAGGACAGACCCCAATTAACAGCTTTGCCCGGGTGGGGAGCAAAATCCAGCACTGCCACGGGGAGGAGTCGTGCCAGGGGCTCTGGGGACCTCTCTGGAGTCCCCAGTTCTCTCCTCCTGCTGTGTGTTTTCCAAGGATCACAGGGGAAATGACGCACAGCCAAGCAGAATCCAGCCCTCATCACTCCCTGCTGGGCGGGGGAACAGCAGCACAGAGAGCTGCCACCATCCCCTGAGCAGGGCACCCAGCACACCCTGCCAGGCCAGGCCCAGGTGACACTCACACCACTGGCCACGTCCTGGTCACCCCCACGGGCTGCAGGACCAGTGGGTGAGGGCACCAGCCATCCAAGGAAATGATGGGAATATCGCACAGCAGAGAGATTGTGGCCACGCTCACACACTTGCAGGCGTTGCAGGCTGCTTGCAGGCTGTGGGGGAGAGGTGCAGCAGGGCCCCTTCACTCAGCATGGATTTGGCACCTTCATGAAGTGCATGGAGGGGAAAACACAGCCAGGGCAGCCTCCATCCTGCTCAGCACACTCACACCTCACACCTCACACCTCGGTCCATCCCTCTGAGCCCGGGCTGGGACAATCCCCACCCAGAGGGCAGGCAGGGAGGCTCGAGGGATGGTTTGCTCCTCTCCAGGTCTATTTCTGGTGCCCACAGCTGAGCTGTGGGAGGTTTGGCACCTCTCTCCCCCTCCCTCCAGGGAGAGATGCAGGTGGTGGGTGGGTGCAGCGCTTCGCTGCCGAGGGACTCGGGCTCTGCCTGGTGGTGTGGGGGCTCAGGGATGGGATGGGGGGAGTTGTGCTCCTGAGACACTGTCTGGGACCCCCCATCCTGCCCCTTGTGGGGTCAGAGAGGGTCGTGGCTGTGGGGGATGAGGAAGGGGGTGCTCTGTGGGTGCCTGGGAAAGGCTGGTGGGAGGGCACAGAGCCAGAGCTCTCCTGGCCCCTGCTCTGCACAGGTACCTGCACCCCAGGTACCCCTTGCTCTCAGCTCAGGACATCCCAGCTGGCTAAATTTGGGAATAGAGTGATGGCAAGGAGGGGGAGGTGTGGGGGGAAGCGATGGGGAGCCCTCCCCTTCCAGCTGCCCCACCCTGGTCAGGATTCAGGGCCCAAAGATGGGGAGAGCTAAAAAAAAGGGCTCTGCAGGACAGAAGCAAGGGCAACAAGGGAGGGCTGCCCTGGTTTCTGTGCTCCAGGGGCAGCCTCTCAGTGCCAGGCTGGGTCCTGCCTGCAACTCATGCCAAGTGTCCCCCCCTGCCACCCCAAGAACCTGGGGGTGCAGAGCAGGTTGTCTGAGCAAAAGGTACGTGTTCAGAAATGCCTGTCTGGGCCAAACACCACAGCTTTGGAGCCACCAAACCCTTCTGTGCTCCACAGAACCTCCCCGTGCCCAGCTCACCCCCAGGGTGCATTTGCACAGGCTCGAGGTCCTGCAGGTCCTGGATCACCTGCCCTGGGGGGGTGACAGCTCACGTCTGACGGGGACAACACGAGAACAAGAGGGGGGAACAAGGCCACAGGTCCATCAACGGCAGCTCCAGGGCTTTGGGGACAGATAGGGACACCCTGAGGCCGAGGGCACTTCAGCATTGTCCTGCCCCAGGCGGGGATCCTGCGGGGAAAGGGGGGTCGGGTGGGAGCTCATTGCCGTCTCCTTTCTCAGTGCTTCGATCTCCATGGTGACAAGGGGAACATGAGATCCAGGTTTAAAATATACTCTGCCTCCTGTTCTTCCCTCGGGCTGAGGAAGAGAGAGAGAAAGAGAGAGAGAGATGGGTCAGGGAGGTCAGACAGTGACTCTGCAGAGCAGCTGAGCCCTGAGGTGCTCTGGGTTGGCAGATCCCGAGCCCACAGCATCCAGGGAGGAGGGAGCTGTGCCTCAGGACACCTAAAAGTGGCTTTAGTACTGTGGTAGGTGACAAGCAAGGATGCCCCAGGGGTCATTTGTGGACTAAAGGAGGTAACAAAAAGCAGGTTTAGCTTTTCCCTACGTGGGACCCACTGGGAGTAACCCCAGTGCCAGCATGGCCCCTGGCACCACTTGGGAGAGGCCAGAGGGCTTTTCCCCGGTCCTACCTGACTGCTGGAAGGCTGAGCCTCGGTATCCAGGGTCCTTCTGAAGCTGGATCTCCTTCAGGGAAAAGATGGAGGCATCTGGGCAGAGGGGGCAGAGAGAGGGGTCAGTCCAGCTGATCCAAAACCCTGGAGCCAGGGGGGACAGCCCTGCCATGTGGCACCTCACCAGAGCTCTTCTCTCTCTCTCTCCTACTCCATCCCATCCCACCTAAATTATTTCTTGCTCTCACAGCCCTCCAGCTCCCACCCCACCCCGCTGCAGGAGCACCTCTGAGTGAGCAAAGACAAAGGGCTGCCAACCACCCCCTGGGGCCGCCCAGCAACCCTTCCTGCCCCACCCGAGGGGACAGGCAGCACTTACTGTCAGGCAGGAGGTGCACCCTGTCTCCCAGGCTCTTGAAGTAGGGGTGCTGCAGGGCTGCCTCTGCTGAGATCCGGCCCTTGGCTCTGTACTGCACAAAGCCCCACAAGAAAGGGAGTTACACACAGTGTGCACATCTGGGCACCTCTGCCCATCTGGGCCGCGTGCTGGGTGACTGACCCAGCAATGGGGATGTGCAGGCAGTTCCCAGTGCCATTTGGAGCAGCACAGGGCACAGCACACGCCGTGGGAGCACGGGAAGGCACTGGCCACGCTGTACCTCACGGGTCATCAGCTCTGTGCCCTCTTGCTTGTGTGGGAGGGGACACAGGGTAAAGGGTTCACCATCCTTGGTGGGAGGTGCTTTGGGACAGCTGTAGGGTCACAGCTGGTCCTGCAGCCACAGCTCCTCTCCTGCCTGGCTCCAGTGAGGGCAGCCAGAGCACCTTCCCTGGAGCAAATCCCTTTGCCACCCCACCTGGGCCGCTCTGCCACTCACCAGAAGGAGGTTTGTCAGCAGGTCAATGCCTTCTGAGTCCAGCCTGAGAGAAAGAGGGAATAAAACCAGGAGATAGTCAAAGAATTGCACCTGAGGAGGAGAGGCACTGCAACCTCCAGCACCACAAGGACAAAATGAAACTGGTCTCCCCTTTCCACCCAGCAAGAATCCCCCCCACCATGGGTTCGGTGTCCCTGCTCCAGGAGGTACCTGGGGGCGTGATTTATTAAGGGCTGGGCTCGGTACTGGGTGAAATTGTAAGCCTTGAACTCCTCGTTGGATGTTATCCCAGGCCAGGTGTCTTCTGTGGGGGTACCTGGGAGGGGGGCAGAGGGAAACCCGTCATGGTCATTTGGTACAGAAAGAAAACCCTCCTGAGTGGGGGTCTCCTGTCCCTGAGAGAGAGGCCGTGGCTGGCACTGCCTGGGGCAGCCAGCAAGGAGCAGCTCGCCCTCAGCCCTCTGCCAGCCTGGAGGGGGGCTCTGGGCAGACTCTGCCCTCCCCTGCCCACCCCATCCCCTGCCAGCCCACCCCAATCCACATCATCCCACTCCATCCCGCTCCATCCCAGCCCATCCCATCCCATCCCAGCCCTGCCCACGCCGCCGCCGCTCCCGCCGCTCCCGCAGGCAGCCACTGCCCTCGCGTGGGGATGCAGGCACAGCACAGCCCTCACCCAGCAGCCTGAAGATGAGGTGCAGCTCCTCCTTCACCGTGGAGCCGGGGAACATGGGCCGCCCCGTCACCATCTCGTAGTGGATGCACCCGACGCCCCTGGAGCACGGGAGACACCCCGGGATTAGGGAGGGGCAAACCCCGCGGGATGAGGCTCCTGGAGCAGGGAAATGACCTCCAGGAGCTCTGTCCTTTCTATCTACCCCGACAGGGACAGCACACCCTGAAGACCTCGCCCCCCAGGGGACATGGAAAACAGCTCTGGGAGAGCCCCCCACTCACTGTGGGGATGTGGATGGAAATGCCTGACCCACCTCATCCCAGAGAGCCCGGGAAGCTGCAGGTTTGGAGCTGTGACTCACCACATGTCGATGGGCGTGGAATATTCCGTGGATCCCAGCAGGACGTCGGGGGGTCGGTACCACAGCGTCACCACCTCGTTGGAATAGGTTTTCGTAGGGACTGACTTGGCCCTGGCGAGTCCTGAGGATGGAAGGGATGGACATCAAGGAGCTGCACCCCTCTTCCAACGCTGCATCTTCCCTGGAGGGGCTCACCTACCGAAATCAGCCAGTTTGAGCTCCCCCCTCTCGTTGATGAGCAGGTTCTGGGGTTTGAGGTCTCGGTGCAGGATCTTCCTGCCGTGGCAATAAGCCAGACCCCTCAGCAGCTGGAACATGAAGATCTGCGGGGAGGAGAAGGGGTCTGCACTTAGCACGGGGGCAGGGGCCCTAAAAATGAACCTGCCTCGAGGTATCCCAAACTCATGGCCAGGAAAGACCCCTGGGGGTGGGACACACTCTAGGGAAGGGTTCAGGCCTTTACCTTCACATTGTGCACACTCATCAGGTTCCCACAGTTATCCAGGTACTGCTTGAGGTCATTGTCCTGCAGTGGGAAGAACAGGTCAGCCTGCCCTTCCCCTGGCCCCCCATCACCCACCCACGGAAAAACACCATCCCCACCATCCCCCCCATCCCCAGAGAGCCCCCCAGACCCACCAGGTACTCGAAGACGAGGGTGAGGGAGCGCTCGGTGTGGATGATGTCGTGCAGGGTCACGATGTTGGCGTGTTTCAGGTTCTTCAGCAGCGACACTGCGAGGTTTTGGGGGGCAGGGGACAGGTTGGGGCAGCAGGACCTGGGGCTGGCCGCAGGTACCCCCTGCACCACCCACCCCAAATCTGCCTGTGATGGGGAAAAGCCCCCCCTTTGCCCTCACCTTCCCGTATGGCCGTGCAAGGAGCCCCTTCCTCGTGCTCCAGCCGGATTTCCTTCAGGGCCACCAGGTTCTCTGTCAGTTTGCTGCGTCCTTTGAAGACGGTGGCGTAGGTGCCCTGGGAGGGGGAGAGACAACAAGCCCTGCAGCCCATTTCCCAGGCTGGCACAGCACTGATATCTCCAAAACATTTGGGGGAAGGACTGTTTGAAGTGGCAGGGCCAGGCCTGAACTCCACAGGGAGACCTGGTCTTAAACGTTTCTGGATATTGAAGAAATTTGGCTTTATTGGATTTTGGGATTTGTTAAAGAAATCTGCCCTTTTTGCATTTCAAGCTGCCCTTTGGACTTCAGTTAATTCCTTACTGGGAATCAATAGGATGCTTCATAGGATACTCACCTCCCCCAGTTTGTCCAGTTTAACGTAGGTTTCCAGCTTCCCAAAGCCAATATCTGACTGTAAGAGAGAGAGAGGAAATCATCACTGGCAGTGGCAACAACAGCCTGCAAATCCACGGATTCAGGTGGCGCTCCCAGCAGACCCCCTGAAACTGCAGCTTTCTTTGGGGACAGAGGCACCTCCTCAGCAGGCTGGGATCATGTGTGTGCCAGGGAAAGGGATGATTCCCAACAGAACAGGCTCCAAGGCACGGGCAAACCACTGTTCCTGAAGCTTTAATAAAGTGGTGCCGTCCTCCCCCAAAATACGGTTCCCTTGTTGTAATCCCGGCCAGCAGCTCTGCCTCCAGCCCACCCCAAGAGCCCCCAGCCCTGATCCAAGGGCTCATTCCACACTGCTCACCAGCAGATGGAGCTGGATGGACAGCTGTCACTCAGCAGGCAGGGAAAGGGACCCTGGGGAGGCACTAAAAGGGGTCCCCCCACCCTGTGCCCAGGCACAACCAGCAGCCCCAGCTCTGGGGTGCTCCTGCAGCCCCCCCAGCTCCCCAGCTCTGCCCCACGGGAAGGCACTGACAGCCCACCAAGCTCTCCCAAGATGGGCAACTGCCTTCTTGCTCGCTCAGGATGGATTTGAACCAGCAGATCCCAGGGGGACAGTGGGATTTTTACTCCATCGACTCCCCAGACCCTCTGGGTGCCCTGGGGAGGGGCCATGTCCTGAGCAGGGGAACAAAGTGGCTGCTGCAATCCGGAGGTGCTGCACAACCCCTTGGAGCCACATTCCTTATTCATGGAGGGGACCATGAATATTAATGCCACAACCCTCTGGCTGTGTCTATTTTATTGATTAGACAGCACAGGCAGGTAAATGCAAGCGCTCCTGTCCTCCTCCTCCTCCCCCTGAGCAGGCATGTTGGGTCCAAAGATGCCCTCTGAGACCTGGCTGTGGTAAATGTCCAGCCCTGGGCGCTCCTGGGCAGCAGGACAGGTCCCTGCACAGCTGGGCACAGGGCACAGAGTTTCTGCTCCCACTTTTTGCTGCTGCTCTGCAGCAAAAGAAACCCAAATGTCAGCACTAATGCAAAGGCTAATTCATTATTTATCCACATTTGCATTTCAACCAGCAGAGGCTCCAGCGCTTGCCAAGCTGCAGGAGGGTTCCCCCCTCCTCCCACGGGGAAGGAGCCAGGCCAAGGGGACAGTCAGGTGTGTGCACAGGTGAGGGAAGGAATGTGCAGGCCTGGGGAACTTGCACAGCAGCACTGAGGTGTGAACGGGGAGGGGATGGAGATCTCAGGATCAGAGTCCTTTGGGTGGGGAAAGACCTCCAAGACTGAGTGACTGATCCCCACCCAGAGCACTGAGTGCCACATCCAGTCATTCCTCGGACACCTCCAGGGATGGGGACTCCACCACCTCCCCGGGCAGCCCCTTCCAGTGCCTGACCACCCTTTCCAGCAAGAAATTCCTCCTGACATCCAAGCTGCCCCTTCCCCTGGCACAGCCTGGGTGCACAGTGAGCCTCACCAGGGAAGCCCTCCGGGACATCCTGCTGAGGGGCTTGGGGAACTCCGGGCTCTCCATCTGCAGCTTCTGCAGGAACTCAGGGGGCAGGCGGATGTCCATGGGCAGGGAGAGGCGTTTGCTGACGTCCTGCAGAGAGGGACAGAGGAGTGGGTGGTGAAAGGAGGACTCCAACCAGAGCTGGTGTGGCTGGTGAAGTGATGGAGCAGCATCCTCAGTGAGAGGAAAAGGGAAGGGGGGGGTGTGTGCTCATGGGGATGCACCCCAGGCTTGGTCAGGTACCACGGGACTGATGCTGAGGGCACCCAGGGGCACCCTGACACTGCCAGACCCCCAGGAACCCAACAGTGGCTCTTCCAGCCAGCAGGGAGGTGACAGCCAGAGGTTCCCACGTCCCCCCTGCCCCGCCCCGAGCCTGCAGCAGCACTTGCCTCCATGGAGAAGCGGCGCTGGTTGTTGCTGCGGTACCTCACGGCCACCGGGGACTGCCCTTCCACCTCCGACGGAGAGAGGGGGCTGCTGTCGGCCCGGAATTCCCTGCCCAGCTGTCCCAGCTGCAGGTGCCCTTGGGCCAGGTCTGAGGACAAACAGAGACAGGAGGGGGAGCTGCTGGAGTGGTGGCTGAAGTGGATTCCTCTGGGCTGGGTCAATAGAGAAGCAAAAACAGAAAGAGAGCCCTGGAGACACACACAGACATCTCATCTGCCCTGGGAACCACCAGACCCAAAGGCAGCAGGGCACTTTCCTCCAAGGATGTGACCATTTCCTGGAAGGAGTTGGGGATTAAAGGCTGCAGAGTCACTTATTGCAAAACAAACCACTCCAGGCCCTCCTGCCCCAACCTGCTGCCCTGAGCCAGGCACAGCCCCCAGGAGCACAAGAGCTCTCTTGAGAACCAGAGCAGCTCAGGAAAATAACTCTCTTCTCTTGGGACTCCAGGTATGAAGCCTCTCTGAGCCCAAGAAACCCTGAAAGGAGGCAGAAATCAGAACAAAATAAACCATTGAGCTCCTCCTGGTCCCCAGTTTGAGGTTTGCACCTAAACCTCCCCGCTCTGTAATTAGCAGCTGGCTGGCAGGAACAGACCCAGCCAAACACTGGTGGGTTCAAGGCAGGTCACCTGGACCCCAGTGAGGTGGATTCCTCTGGTTCACCTGGATTCTGTTCCCCAAGGGGCTGCTCAGGGGTGAGGCAGCACTACACCACCTCCCATCTCCTGCTGCCCCGGGCTGGCCCCTGCCCATCGCCCAGCCCTCCCCCTGGGCTGCACAGACACAATCGCTGCTCTGCCCGAGCCAGCGATGATCTCATGGCTGAGGGCAGGGCTGCTTTGCACGGGGTGCTGGGCAGGGCTGGGACCTGGCTGGGGTTTGCTGGGCTGATGGATGAGAGGTGGCAGGCAAGAGACCTGGGAGGGGAGCCCGAGGGGCAGCTCACACCTAAGGGGTGGGTTCAGCCCCTGCCACTGGGCTTGAGAGGATCTGAAACAGTGCCAGGAGGTTTTGGGCTGACAGGTCTAAAACAAGGTACAGCCACCTCTCTTTGCTCCTCTTGTCCCTTTCCACCCATCTGGAACAATTAGGAAACATCCTGAATTAACCACAGGTATGAAAGTAACGTGGATCAATTAAACTGGATCAAATCTTTTTCACTTGCTCATTTCCTAAGCACGTTACCTGCCAAAATACCCCCAACCACCCAAAAGCCATTTAAAATCTGACTGAGTGGACTCCAACTAATCCACCTGAAATTATGTTCTGGGTGAATTTGTGCTGGTTCCCATAGGTAAAAAATGCCCAAAGCTTGGGAAAAGGTGCAGCCTGTCCTGAAAGGTGCAAACCAGCAGCACTGTCTCTTTGAACCCCTGGATCAGTGTCCATGTCCTCATCTACACGAACATTTGATACAGAGGTAAATCGACAGCCTGGAATATTCCAGTGCACCCAAAGGGGATGGGGAAAGCAGGTAAAACACTCGGGAGACTCGCAGGGATGAGGGGAAAGGTGTTTGGGCTGCCCTGGGGCCAGAGTGGGGAGGGGGATGTACCAGACCAGCACACCCTGGGCTGTCCCAAGGAGCACCCAGAGATTCCCACCGGGATTCTCCCCAAGGGCCGGGGTTGCCTCCAGGCTTGGAGGACCCTCCTGGGTGCTCACAGAGGGGGGGAGATGTGAAGCTGTGGGCGTGAAAACGTGAGAGCCCTGACACCCTGCAAATAATGAGGCTGCCTGGGATATCAAAGCAAATTAAAGCCAGAGCTCAGACACGGCGGCTGCCTCTGACGAGCCTCCCGCCCTTCCAGAAATATATTTAAACACAGCCTCTGCCAAAACAAGCTTTGATCTCCCAAGGAAAGGGGCCAGAACCCTCCGCTGCTTGCCTGACTCTTAATTGCTTTGCAAAGTGTGAACTCTCCTCTCAAGGCTCTGTTGCACTCAGACCCGGGATTGCTCATCCTCCTCCCACCCACTCGTTATCACCTCTTTGGGGCAGATGGGACACACCAAGACCTGAAACCTCTGAAAAAAATGGAGCCTGCATTGTGTGGCTCCACCAAGGTGACATTGCCTGTGATGGGAAAAGCTGTTTGCTTTTCCAGACGGTTTTTTTAACTCGTTTTCTATCGGCCTCTGTGAGTGAGGTCATGAGAATTATGGGATGGAGAGGACAGGGCTGGGGATTTCTCACCACACGCCCAACAGAGGCAGGTTTGTCCCCAGGAGAAGGTCCTGCCCTGTCCTGTTCCATGAGCCAGAGCAGCTCTGCAGATGCTCCTGAGCGACCTGGTCTGGTGGAAGGTGTCCCTGCCCGTGGCAAGGGGGTTGGAATGAGATGAGCTTTAAAGTCCTTTCCAACCCAAACCAGTCTGGGATTCCGTGATTCTTGGGCTGACATTCACAGCCAGCACAGTGTGGGATGTGCCATGACCTGGGAATGCTGCTATCCCCTGATTCCTGATGCTGCAGGGAACATAAAACCTGCCAGCAATTCCCTGAGGAGCTCCACGAGGTGAGGAAAGGAAGACTGATGTGTTGATCTGAGCTGTGATTAGCACTTGTCTCTGGAGCCAGTGATCACAGCGCCTGAGCCCTCACTGGTTGTCACCAGGAGGGACAAGATCCCTGCAGGCGGGTCTGGAGCCCTGGGGAGGGCAGACACAGCCCAGGGGTAGCCCCACAGGTCCTAAAAGAGAAGGTGAAACCTTCAGTGGAGCTGTTCCCTGGGCAAGAGAAGCAGCACAGGAGCTGCTGCCACGGCTGCAGGCTCAGCTCTTGCTCCCCACAGCTGGAACAAAGTTATTTTCCCTCTTGGCATTTTGATTCTCCACCTCTAGAACAGACCAAGACTTGGGAGAGAACTAAACTCAGAGCCCTCTCCAGCTCCCAGGAGGTCCAAACCAGATCACAAACCCTGGTGCACAACCCCCTTCTGTTCTGCCCCCCTCCAGCTGCCCCCTGAGGAGCCTCCTGGCACAGGGATGTGGGTGATGAGTTCCCAGCCAGGAGGGTTCATTATCAGACAAATGTGGCTGCCAGGGCCCTCCACAAACAACCTGGAGAGGGGATTAAGGGCACCGTGGAGGTGACTCCTCCGGGTTGTTTACAATCCCCACGGGAAACTTAATCACGGGATCTCACAGGAGGGAGCGGGTTTGGGGTGGGGGGCAGGGCCTGGGCTGTGTGGGAGAGGGATGGGGTCCAAAGTGGCAACTGGACAACCAGGGAATGGTGGGGGCACCAAGGAGGGAAAGCTGGGGAGGGGGCTAGGATGATGGGGAAGGTCAGTGGGGGCTGGCCCTGGGACAGCTCAGGGCTGCACAAGGAGCAGCTCCGCCCCCAGAGCCCCTGATGCATTCCTGGGTCCAGGCAGGAGAATCTCCTAATACACCTCATCATGGACTAGTTCTGGTCCAGGCAGGAGGATCTCCTACACCACATCCCAGTCCAGCGCTGGCCCAGCCTCTAACCACGGGCTGGGAGCACCCTCACTCCTGGCCCCAAGCTCTGCTCAGACTTTGCTCTTACTCTCTCCTGGGCTACCTCAGGAGCAAGCCCAAAAGCTCAGGGAGGGACTGGCAGATGCTGCTTGCACTGGTTTGTCATTCAGGGGCAAAGGAAGACCAGTGACTGTCTCTTTATCCAAGCAGAATAACAGGGAAATCACCTCTCTGGGTTGCAGGGCACAGAAAGGAGCCCGGGCTCCCAAATGCCAGAGCAGCTCCCCTGAGGAGGGCAACAGCAGGAGCAGCTCTCAGCACCCAGGGCTTCCTCAGCCTTGCCCCATTTTATCCCCACAGCTTCTGCACATCTAATTAAGGGCTCAGTCTAATTATAGCCCTGGCTGGGGTGTGAGGGGAGGTGTGTGGGAGCGGGGCAGGAGGAGGGATGATGCTCAGGGCAGCCTGGCTGTGTGGAGAGATAAAGGAGCCTGGGGGGCTGCAGGAGTGAGGAGAGCCAGCTCAGAATTAGGTCCCTGCATCTCTCCTTCGGAGCAGGTTGGCACAGAGCTGGTGCCTCCCCACAGTGCCAATCCCATCACGGGCAGGGGGGACTCTGGCAGGGGAACCAGAGCTGGAACCTGAGCTGAGCAGAGCCTGGAGGGGCTGGGCTGTGGAACAGGAGGAACAGTGACATGAGGGGATGGCCAGGAGTGGCTCAGCCTCGTACCCACAGCAGCCAATTCAGCCCTGGATGGGCCGTGCCCAAATTCAGCCGGTGCCCAAAGCCCGTCAGAGGCTCTGCCTGCCCCAGCACGGCCAGGGGGCTGAGCTGCTCCCACTCTGTGCCTCCAGCCTTGCCCCTCCCTGGCTCTGCCCCCCCAGGCCCCAGAGCCTGCCCCAGCCTGCACCGAGGGCTGCTCTGTTTGCACAAGGGATGTGCCCGTTGGGCTCAGGGAGATGTTAACCCTAAACCTCCCTGGGAGCCTGAGAACGGCCTCCCAAGGAAAGGCTGTGGGGCCAGGATGGTTCAGTGAGCTCTGGGTGCTGCCCAGGAGAGAGGGAACAGCCCCCTTGGCTTGGGGCAAGCGTCAGCCTGTAGCCCTGGAGGGGGCTCACAGCCCACTTTGGGGCGGGCAGGAGGAGATCCCACGCTTTCCCACTCTCAACCCTAACCACAGATGTGTCATTCCTCCCCATTTTGTGCAAATACCTTTCCCTCCCATAAGACTTTCCTTATGCAAGTATAAATCTCTCTTCACGTTTAATGACAAGGTGTTATTAATCCTGGTGGATGGATGGGGAAAGCAACACCGAGGAAGGGGCAGGAACTTTCCACACACCCTGGGGGCTGGAGAGGAGAGCCCTGCTGGCAGCACTGACCCCAGACGCTCCTGACCAGCCCCAGCACCACCCCAGGGGCCTGGGGGCTCCTTACCTTCATTCCTCTGGTTGTTGAGCTGGTTGAACTGCTCTGTGAACTCAGTCAGTGACTCCTCGATGGTCTCTGTCCGCGGCACCGAGAGTGAAAACCTCCTCTTGAAGTTTTTCATCTTGTTCATTTTCCCTCGTGCTGCCAGGGATGGCAGAGCCCTGCAGAGAAGGGAGAGCAGGCTGAGAGGGCTGGACAACACACAGGATTCCTTCCCTCCATCCCCCCCAGCCCCACAGCTCCTGCTCTCTGGGGCTCTGGCAGCATCCCAACCCAAATTTCCCCCTATCTGGGGACCTGCAGGGGTCCCCTGGGACATCCCCACTGCTGTGTCAGAGCAGATGAGGAGCCACGTGGCCACCAGGGGAATTGGGTTCCTCATTTTTTAAGAGCTGGAGATTGTCAAGAGGTACAGGGGGCTCCTTTTCTGAGCCCAGCACAGGGCTGTGCACACTCAGTCACAACCATCAGCACAGGCTGTGCCTTATGGCATCCTTGGAAACTCCGGGAATGCCTGGAACGGGGAAGAGCAGGGTAGAAATACAAGGAAGGCAAGGAAGAGTAAATAGAAGAGACTCAAACCCACACTCCTCCCTGTTCAAGGAGGCCCCTCTCCCCTGGCACTTTGGTCTCTGCTTTGCCCTTGCACAAAAGACTTCCTGAGCCAGCAGCAAAGAGCTGAGTGGAGCCAGTCTGGGCTGGGGGGATCCCCCAGAGTCACAGCACAGGGAGATGCTTTGACCTCTCAGCTTCCTCGTGAGCCCCAGTGACTCATCCTGATGGGCATTAGAGTCGCCTTAAGCCGGAGATCTGATTAAAGCCATAAAACCCTTAAAGGAAGAAAACCCTCCAGGGGCACATGGCAAAGTGTGCTGGGTCTGAGCAGCCACAGGAGCTCGCTCTGGACACTGTTTTGCCTTTCCTTTCCTGCTGTGGCTCTTCCCAGGCCCAGCAGCACGGATGGGATCGGGCTGGAAGTGCTGCCTGGGCAGGGTTTGGGCTCCAGCACCAGCCCTGCTGCACTCTGGTGCTGCTCCTCCTGCCCAGCACACACCCAGCACCCAGCCTGCTGTCCTGCCAGCTCCCTGCTCTCATGGAATCATGGAATGGCTTGGGTTGGAAAGGACCTTAAAGCTCATCTCCTTCCACCCCCTGCCATGGGCAGGGACACCTTCCATTAGGCCAGGTTGCTCCAAGTCCTGTCAAACCTGGCCTTGGACACTTCCAGGGATGGGACATCTCACTCCCAACTGGCCACAGCTCTGTCCCTTCCAGTCCCAGGCCTGAGGAGGTTTGAGTCTGTCCCTCTCCCCAGTCCCAGGAGTGTAGGGATGCTCCTCCACCATCCTTTATCCTCTCAACCCTCTCACCTGCCTGGCAGGGGATTTTCCATTAACACCTCTCCACTCCTTAATGCTGCTCTGACCCACCGACCCCAGGGAGCATCTTGAAGGGGTAAATCAACCCTTGGTACCAAACAGGCACCAAAACTACCCACAGAGGTTCTTTCCCGCTGGGAGGGGCTCTTTCCTGCACCAACACACACATCCCGTGCCCCTGGAGCAGGTGGGCCCCCTATTCCTGGGTGTCCCTGCTCTTCCCTGGCTGTCCCCGCTCCTCCCCCAGCCCCCTCCGAGGCTTATCAGCACAAACAAACAAACGGTGATCGCATTCCGGGCTGATGCGATCAGACACCGCATCCGGGAGCCGGCGCATCCCCGTCGTCGCCAGGACAACGGGAACACTCGGGCTGACATGCCTGCATCTGAAAGCTTAAAAGATTATCCGTCAGCAATATAAACACTCCCGTTTGGGTGCCTGCCAGGCTCTGCGGTGAGGCACGGCACCCTGCAGTGGGTGAATCCCCTGAAAATCCCCGGGATTCACCTGAATCCTGGGCACTCACATGCCTCAGCCACCCCCACTCAGCTCCCACCTCTAACGCTGCAAACGCCTTAAAACTGAAGGGTTTTTTTTTTCAGTCCTGCCTGGAATCAGGGCTGGGGTGTTTGCTGGGGGTGGGAAGGGAGGCTGGAGGATGACAGACACATCCACTCCAGCCTCCAGACACTGAAATGTTTCCTCAGCACTACAGAGACGTGCCTTGACAATGAAGATGTGGCACTGGTGATGCTGCACCAGCAAAGTCTTCGTGCTGGTGCCTTCCTCGTGGTCCAAATAACGCCTTCAATCTGACTCCTCACCTTGCAACCCGAGAGAGTCTGAACCAGGGCACTGCTGGTGTGTGGAAATGCTGCCAGTGTTGCAGGTGCCCAAGGAAATTAAACCCACCTGGAAAAACGGTGCCAGGTTTCGCTCCTGACCCTGCTGAAGTGGCACAAAGGACGGCCACAGGGGCTCCTGTGCTCACGTTTTCATGTCAGACCTGCAGAAAACTCTGCTCCACAAATCCCAATCCTTCCTCCCCACTCTTTGCTTCCTGCAGGAATGCCAGCAGCTCCAGGCTGCTAAATATAAACCCCCTCGGGGAGGAACTGGGGTGGGGGTAAAAATAGCCCCGGGATGGCTCCCTGCCCCTCCTGCCACTCCTGAGCTGCCCTGTGCCTGTTCCATGCTCCTCATCCTCATCCTCATTCTCATCCTCATCCTCATGGCTGGGGCTGTTTCTTCCAGCTACACCTGGACCTGCTCGGCCTCTGTTGATGGAGTTCACATGAAAGAGTTTGTCAGCTGGAATTTATGGGGCTGTTCCTGCCCTCAGCCCTCCACCCCTCCCCAGAGGAATTCCCCCCTGCCCCAGTGCCCATGAGGTTCCAGCCCAGCCCTCTCCCCCAGCACGGATTTCAAAGGAAGAATTCCTGTTGGGTTTGGGGTTTTTTTCCACCACACAAGGAACCTCAGCAACCCCTGCCCTGCGAGGCACCAGGGATGGAGGGAGCTGATGGTTCCCGACGTGCACAAACATGACGTTGCACGAAGGGAAGGAGCAGTTTTAAAAATGAAATCACCCGGGCTGGAATGTGGCCAAGGAACGGGGATTAAAGCCAGCAGGGTGAGTGATCTGCATTTGCTGTAATACAGTCGGATAGTAAATACTTGGCTAAAACACTTCAAAGACCCCAAAGCTGAATCCCATCAGGAAAGCTCCTCACGGGATCAAGACAAGAAGTTAACGATCCTTTAAACGCTGCATTCAGGGCAGTGCCCACACTCAGGGAACTGTTCCCGCAGGCATCCGGGCTGGGACTGTCCACAAAACCTGCTGGTTCCCCGCCCTGCAGTTCGTGGGACAGGTATTTGAGGCATCACCAGTGAGAGAAACTGTCCCCTTTCTCCTCCAGCACGTGGCAGGGCTTTGGGAGCAAAGCTGTGGAGCACGAACTGCTTTATTGCTTTTCACAAGTGCTAAGGGGCTCTGGTTTTTTTCCTTAGCATTTTAACAGCCTCATGCCCCCATTTCCCAGCGGAAAGAGTGGAAAGCTTGGAGGGAATAGTTTGCTTCTTTTAAAGCCTTTTTTTTTTTTTTTTTTTTTTTTAAATTAAATCCCCAGAGAGATTAACACTCGTGTTTACAAGGCAAAATGAACAGTCCTATTCAGCAGTTACAGCTCAGGTCCCCAGAAGTGTATGGGAGCAAATGGGGAGTGACCCGAGGCTGTCCTGGGGAGCCAGAGGGAAAATGCTCAAACACACACCAGGGATGATGCTGAATTCTCTGGGGCAGCTGGGAATCCTCCCAGGGCAAGGAGGGAGGGGCAATCAGCCCCTGACCACCAAATGAACATCTCCTTGGCCACTCAGCTGCCGGTCTGAAACCCTCCCTGGGGTGACAAGCTCTGTCCCCAGCACAGATGCAGAGCACAGCCCGAGTGGATCAGTCCTGCAGTTTGCAGGAATTCCTCTCCCCAAAAGGTGAGTGATGAGGGGAGAGAGCAAGGCCAGAGCTCTCCTCCCTGCACATTTCCCTCCCACAGCTCAGGTCAAGATCCTGCAGGGAAAGAAGCACAATCAATTTCTATTAATCTACAGGAGCCCTGTAGCAAACAGCAAGACCATCATCCCAGGGCAGCCACTGCCCTGGGCGTGATTGAAAAGGGAGCTTGGGATCCCCAGGGAGCCAGTCCATCCTCACTCTGCAATTTCTTTCCCTCCTGTGTCGCTGCCTTCCGTGATTACAACGAATGCAGCACGCCAGGAACGTGACTGTGGCAGCCAGGAGGTCACTGTCCCCCCCTGGCACATCCACAGCTGGGAGACTTTACAGAACCACAGAATCCCAGACTGGTTTGGGTTGGAAGGGACCTTAAAGCTCATCTTGTTCCAACTCGTGCCATGGGCAGGGACACCTCCCAGCATCCCAGCTTGCTCCAAGTTTATCCAGCCTGGCCTTGGACACTTCCAGGGCTGGGATGAGAACCTGTGCTCCACGCAGGGGTGGGAGGGCAAGGAAAGCCCCTTGCTGGGTGCACATTTCCCCTGCCATTTGTGCCGGTGCTGACAATGAGCCCAGTAACAGGAGCACACAAAGGATGTTTGTTCTGCCTTTGGATATTTTCCTTTCTCAGCCCCGTGTGGTGCAGTCAGCAGCTCTCCCTTGGCTCTTCCCTCCCCGGCTCTTGGTGAGATCAGGGCAGCTCCAAGGAAGGCATTAAAATGACAGTCATTATTCCAGCAGCCTCCAAACACTGGGCACTTATTCCCCTAACCTGAGAAAAGTGTCCAGTGTTCAGCTGGAACAACAATAGACTGCAAGTGTCCAGTGTGGCCACCCCAGCCGTCCCTGGGGTGCTGGGGGGGAGCTCAGGGCTCACATTGTCCATGCCCTGACAGTGTCAGTGCTTCCATGGTCCATTCAGCATCCCCAGGGGAAGAGCAGCCTGGATTCACAGCCACTGTGGACCAGCAGATGCCCTGCTCCATCCCATCCCACCCCACCCCATCATCCCATCCATCATGTGGGTTTGCTCCAGGAGGGCAGGCAGTGGGAAATGATTCTGAGCAGAAACCACAGGACCTTTCCCCCCGAGACAGACACTCCCTTCCATACCCAGTGTTGCTACAGCAGCTGTCTAAGTTATTGACACTTAATTTAGGGTCACTTGGGAGTCCAGGGCACGTGTCCCACTGTGGCAGAACCGCCTGATCCTACAGCAGTGTGACCACAGCCCAGGAGAGCTGGGAGCAAAGAGCTGTGCTGGGATTGCTGGGCCAGCAGCACTTCCCAGCTCTGGCAGGATGCTCCTGGAGCTGTATGATGTTTAGCCATTCTACCCCTCCCCCTTTTCCATGACTCACTTTCACCTCCCATCCCTTCATTACTCCTCCTTCACAGCTCTGGGTACCCCGAGCACAGCGATACCAACACAAGCAATTACTGAGGAGGAACAAGACCAGCAAACACCAGCCTGGGCCTTGCTTTTATGACACTCAACTGATTACTGACTGACAATTAACCCACACAGTCCAAGCTGCATCCCAGCAAGGCTGGCCCCAGCTCTGCCTGCTCCTCATGAGCCCCTGGAGGGCACCCTGATGTCCTCTCCCAGCATCACCTCCTGCCATGTCCCACTCACAGAGGGTCCTGAATGTCCACAGACAGCCAGCAAAGTGGTCCTGGATCCTGCTGAGTGAAAGACACTCCCAGAAAGACAAACCAAGCCCTGTCACCCCAGCAGCTGGCACTCAGCATTCTGAGTGGCTGCAGAGATAGCAGAGAAGGTGCCAAGCTTCCAGCTGCCAAGGAGTCATTCTCAGGAACATGAAGCCTCTTATTTTCTCTCCCAGAAGTGTTTAACCTGTGGCTGAGTCTGTCAGCACCTGCCCTTCCTTTATTACTGCATGGGAAGGAGAATCCACATTATGGGAGAAGATTCCCGGTGTAGGAGAGCCCAAACCCCGCTGAGCTGCTCCCCCAGGAACGTTCCCAACACACCTGCAGCTCCATCCCGCTGGATGAACCCTCACACACAGGTTATGTAGGGTCTGCTGCCTTCCTAACTGCTGTTTTCTTTCCTCCTTTTCCTTTTTCTCCCCCCTTTTTTTTTTTTTTTTTTTTTTTTTTTTAATTAGAGCTTTCGTTCTTTCCCAGCCCACACAGAGCTCCCAGAGCTGCAGGCTCGTCTGTGATTGCAGACAGGAGCACATGGAAAGCCAGGATTCACGTTCCCTGCAGTGGTCAGGAGGAGCCAGGAGGGGTTGTCTGCTCTGCCTTAGAACAGCAAACGCTGGAATTTTCCTCCTGTGCCCCCAATGATTTCATCCTGCACTCAAAGCCTCCCCTTCTGGCACGTGAGGACAGGGCTGAAAGGAAGGGATCGCTGCAAAATGAGGACTGGGGGGGTTGTGGGTGTGATTAATCCCTTCAGCTGAAATGTGGAAGCAGCCCCAGGAGCTGGCTTTGCCCAGGGGTGTGACCAGAGCTCAGCTGGCACCTCGGGGACAGCTGAGCAGGGGGATCACCCAGCCCCAGCTCCCCTTCCTAAAAGCATTCCTAGGGAGAGTATTTAAAGGAACACAAATGACATCCTGGACACTCGATAGCCCCCGAGGAATCTGAGAAATGCAGCCACCTCTGGGGCAAGGGAAGGGAGGAGGGGGGGACAGCAACCAGCACAGCAGCCCAAGGGTGGTGGAGGGAAGAAATGCAAGCCAGATCCTTGTGAGAAACCTTTCCAGAGGGATCCTGGTATCAAAAGATCTTGACAGGACCAAACTCCCCCAGAAAAAAAAAAAGGAGAAGAGCTTTAATATAAACAGAAGCACAAGGTTTATAGGGAGCAGCAGCACCACAAGCACTCAGAGCGATTCAGGGCTCGGGCTCCTTGCCATGGGTTTTCTGGGAGACCAGAAAGGCCTGCCTTGCTCTGCCCTGACAAAAGGGGCTTAGAAAAAGGCTGAAACCTCTACAGTCCACCTGGATTTCCATGCCCTCCAGGCCTGGCAGAGGGAGGAGGAGCTGTGCAAACAGCTTGGTGTGGGATTAGTGCTTCCCCCTCGCCCAGCAAGCTCCCAGTTGAGATCCAGCAGCTCCTCGGAGCTGACACCGCTACTAAACCAGCCTCCCACCATCCTTGGACTGCTCCTTCTGCTGCAGCAGGGAAAGCATGAAAGGGGATGGTGTTCCTGACCTACTTGTCCCCACTCCAGCACCTCCCAGTACCAGCTACGGGCTGGGTTTCCCCCAGGACGAAGCTCTGGAGCGGTGGTGCCCCTGCTTGGCATTAGGCACACAAAGCCCTTTGCAGCAGGGTTTCAAATCTGTTTTATTTAAAGCTCTGGAACAGTCACATGGCAGGAAGGTGGGGAGCAAACACTGCGAGTCTCCTTCCCTGCCAAGGACTGCACTAATCTGCTATTTCATCTTAACCCAGTTGTGAGCCCACCCTTGGAGGGCTTTGTGCACGTGGATTTTGCCCCTCAGGTGTGAGGGGAAGAGCAGCCACACAGGTAGGGAGCAGGGGGAGCCAAGGCTGGAGGAATCAGAGGGTTTCAAAGCACTGCAGGAGCTGTAATTGCTTTTGGATCCCTCTCCCCCAGGAGGAGAAAAGCAAAGCTGCAACAACATCTCTCTCATCCCAACCCTTCCTCCTCAGGATGATCTCAGCGGTGCTCAGAGCCCCTGGCAGGGTGAGATGTGCAGGTGGGCACCTCTGTGACCCTTCCTGGCTCTGCTTCCCAGATCCAGAGCCTTCAGGATGAGGGAAGGGATCTCCCTTGTCCTTGCTCCAGCTGGTGAGCAGGCACTTCTGTCCCACTGAGCTGCTGGAGGAAGGCAGGGGGTTTAAAAAATCCTCCTGAGCCAGGAGGTAGCTGCCAGGGGTGCCAGCATGGTAAGAGCAGTGTTTGGAGGCAGCAGGTTTGGCAAGAGCATCACTACCACAGTGCCAGGCCATGGGACATGAACATGAACAGCTCCAGGGATGGCTCTCCCTTCTCCCTAAACCATTTTCCTCGGACACAGGGGTGCCACAAGCAGGCTGTGGATTGCCCAAGAGCCCTGAGAGGCCCTGGGATGGTGAAAGCTTTCCAGGATCCCAACCTGGCAAGATGCTGCCTTCCAGGAATCAGTCCCTGAGGGAGCAGCAGGGCATCCTCAGCCATCCCTGCACTGCCTGGGGACAACCCCCTCCCTAAAACCCTCGCCCCAGCACACCACAATCTGTGACATTTTCATGTTAAACCCAACATGGACAGGGCTGGAAGAGAGAGATCCCAGGTGAAACATGTACAAACAGATTAAACATGCCCCAGTGCCTGCAAACCTCTGCTCACTTCCCCACGGAGGGCAACATTTCATGCATATCTGGGAACTCTGTGAGCACACAGTGTTTAGATAAACCTTGTTCCTTGTTAAACTGTAAATAACATCTGGCTCACCGAGCCAAACCAAGCCCCAGCTCCGTGTCCTCAAAGCTGCAGTGTCAGTCGTGGGGATGGCAGACAAAGCAAGCGTGTTTGGTGGGCTTTTAAATAATGAATTTATCTCTTTTTTCTTCTTAAAAGATAATTTTTCCACTTCACTCCCAACCCACCTCCCCTCCCTATACTTTAAAATCTATCCCAACCCTCCACTGAGTGCTGGTGGAGTCCCCCACAGCTCCAGTGTCCTTGACAAGCAGGACTGGTTTCTGCACGAGCCTTGGAAACTGGGGGGGAGATAACAGAGCCCAGGGGGAGATAAACAGAGTGAAAGAGCACGAGGGAGAGAGAGATCTCTCCCAGGAAAACACATGGCTGGGCTCACAAGTCCTTGGACACTGCTAGGAGGAGATAGGTGCTGGGTTATGAGCACGTGCTGACCCCCGGCCCGCAGCCTGCTGTGCTGCTGAGAGGCATCAGAAGCACAAACCAAGGGAAAATAAATTCAAATGCAGTGCTTTTCCCTCCCCCTGGGTCAAAACACAGAGCTGTTTCCTTGTTGTTTCCACAGGAGTCAAGGAGACTCCAGGCTACAAAAGCGGGATGGGAAGGGATGATGCTGAGCAGGGCTGCTCAAAGCTCACTGGGGTGTTCTCAATCCTCCTCTCCTGCCTCACCAGCTGATAAAGTTGTTGCTTCATAGGAAATGCCCGAGATAAGGAAGGATTATAATCCTGAGGCCCGAAGAGAGAGAGGTTTGGGCTGTGTTCACACAGCAGAGCATCAGTGCCCCCCTCCTCTCCCCACTGCACCCAGTTCTTATCTGCTGCCCCACCGGTGGGGTTGGTGGTGCACACTGCAGCTGAGCGTGCTTGCCATGCTATGATAGTGCAATTAGTTGCACAATTAATCGTTAATAAGAAGGGATTGAAGGGGATTAAGTACTTAAATAGAACACATGCTGCTAGTGGTAATTTATAAAAGTACTCCTTCTCCCTCAGACACTGTGCCGTGTTTTCCTGGAATTAAAGTGACTCGAACGGGCCTTTTCTCTGCACCTTCTGCACTGAGGAATTAGCTGTTTCCATCCCTCTGTGGCTGCCCTGGAGTCTGAGGGGATCCAGCAGCACGATGGGCACCTCTGTGCACTCCAGGTTTGCCTGCCGAGGGACAGGGCATCAGCAGGAGTGATGGGAAAGCTCCTGCTGCTCCTGCTCTTTTCCAGGGGCTTTGGGAGTCGCTGCTAAAGCAGGGGGATGGTGGAAGGGAGGGCTGTGAGGGTGGTGTGGGGGTGTTGTGATGGTTTGTTTAAGGGAGGGAGCAGTCTGGGGACACAGAGACACTCTCTGCATTTAAATTTGGATGAGGCACAAACCAATCTCTGGCTGTAACCAAAAAGAGCAGGAAAACCACTGGTTTTCCTGCCTCCTCCTCAAACTCCCCAGGCACACAGTGTTGTTTCTCTGTCCCCCTCCAGACACCAATTTACATTGCAAATGGTGTTTCCAAATTCCTGCCTAAACCCCAGGCGCTGGGGAGGCTGCCCAGGTGCTGCCAGACCATCCACAGGCTTTTTTTGGGATCCTTCCAAAGGGCAGGAACAGCTCCGAGGTGCCTGGTCAAGGCAAGGGACTCCAACTCCCACCCCTGCAGCTTCACATCCCCCTGTCCCTGTGGCTCCAGGCAGCTCTGGGTGGTGACAGGATTTGTGCTGGCCCTGACAGCCCATCCTCCCCCACCTCAGACCCACAGCAGGGAACTTTTCAGCCTTGAATCAAACATCAAACCAGCAGAAAAACAACCCCCTTGGGCACCCCTCAGGGGTTTCTTGCCTCGACCACACAAGCCTACAGTGAGTCGTGGCCCTGCCGAGGTTTCCTCTGCACTGGGCAGCATTCCAGACTCCAGCTCTTCCTCCAAAAAAACCAGATTATTCCAGCTGATGGGCAAGGGCACAGTGCAAGTTCTTCCCCTGCTCTGGCTGAGGAGGCAGTGAGGGGTGACACAGGCTCTGTGCTGTCCCCCAGGTCCTGTGGACGCCCCAGTAACAGGCAGCATTCTCAGCACACCCATCCCAGTGGCACGTGGGGACCAATTCCATTGCATCCCATCCAGTGGGCCACTGGGACTGACTCTATCACATCCCATCCCAAAAGGGCCATGGGATTGAATCCATCACATCCCATCCCAAAAGGGCCATGGGACTGAATCCATCACATCCCATCCCAAAAGGGCCATGGGACTGAATCCATCACATCCCATCCCAAAAGGGCCATGGGACTGAATCCATCACATCCCATCCCAAAAGGGCCATGGGACTGAATCCATCACATCCCATCCCAGTGGGACATGGGGACCAACTCTGTTGCACCCCACACAGAAGACCCCAGCACCCCACAGCACCACTGGCAGAGCAGCTCCCTGTCCCTGCCCAATCCTGGGATAAAGAGAGGCTTTGAGTGCCCGCTGCTGATGCCCAGTGAACACCCAGGATCAATGCCTGCACTGTGGGGTGGGTTGGGAACGCTCCCCCCTGGATGTGGCTTTCCTCAGGCAGGATGGGGAGCGCTGGCAGACCTGCAAAGGGCTCCTCCTCACAGCCAGGACCCGGGGGATGTGGCTGTTCCCTGCTCGGGACCAACACTGGCCTTACAGTGCCCTTCATTGCAAACATGGAAAGCAAACAGAGAATTCCAGCCGCGGGAATGGGATCCCAGCTCCTCGTGGGGCGGGGCTGCAGCCAGACACCAGCACGGCAGGAATCAGAAGGACAGATAAGGGAAGGCTGGGATTTGTGAGGCAGTTCCTGACAGCCTGTACTTCCTGCATCCCGTGGCACAGCGATGGCTGTGCAGTGATTAGTTAATAATTACAAGCTGACCAGCCCTCAGGAGTGAGGGCTGTGGCAGGAGGAGGGAGAGGTGCTCCAGGCTGAACGTGGGTTTTCCGTATTTTCCGCCTCGCACTGAAAAAATTTGGAGCTGTTTATCCCGGGTCCAGCACGGGGAGCAGCTGCTGGAAAGGTTATTGTGCCCAGAGGAACCTGGGAACAGCTCCTGGCCCCTCTGTGGTCACTGCTCCTTCAAGGAAGGCCCAGCAGCTCACTAAGATCAGCTGCCCTCCAGCCTTGTGGGAATCTGGCTGTTATCCCCCCTCCCACTGAGGCAGGAAAATAGGAAATCTGGAGATGGGATGGGGCTCACCCGAGGTCAAACAGCAAGTCAATGGCACAGCTAGAAAAGAGCCCAGGAGATCTGGCCCTGGATCCTGTCTCCAAACCCTGCATCCTACCTCCAAATCTGGGAATCTACCCCAAACCCTAGATCCTACTCCCAAAACCTGGATCTTGCCTTCAACCCTTGAAACCCACTCCCAAGCCCTTGATCCTACCTTAAACCCTTGAATCCTACCTCTAAAACCTGGATCCTGCCCCTCCAAACCCTGGATCCTGCCCCTCCAACCCCTGGATCCTGCCCCTCCAACTCCCTCCTGCAGCCCCGTTTCCTTTGCTCTGCTGTTCATAGATCACTGCAGCACGGATTTACTGGATCAGGACTCGGATCCTCGATTTCTGGGATCTCCTGAAGATCCCTGCAGCTCCCTGGCTGCGTCCTTGGGTACCTACAGCTCAGCATTTGCTCCAGCACAGGCTTGGCACATCAGCTGCCAGTCTAAAAGGTTTTCCAGCAAATAATTCGAGTGATAGAAGGCGCAAATCCAAGCTCCTGGTGATATTCCATGCTGGAATACAGGAAAAAAAACAACCCCAAACTGATGAATTTCTATGCTTGTGCATGTTCCCAAGTGCAGAATTGAGGCTCCTGTTCACGAACCTTGTCAGATTTAGCAACTAAAAAAAGATGCAGCTTCAAGAGTGGGAATTTCTGGGAGGAACAGGAGTGAGGGGAAAGCGATGCCTGGGGAAGGGGGTGGTTTGAGGATAAATCCAACTGGGATCAGGAATCACAACCCCTGAGTGACCAGCATATTAACACTGACTGAATAATTAAACAGATCCAGTAAAAAATAAACTGCTTCAATCAAAATAGAGAAATTGCAGGGGAAAAAAAAATGGAACGTTCGGAATGTTTCTGCTTCCCCAAAAAAAAAAAGGCACATTTTGATTTTTTTTCAGAGGTTTCAGTGTTTACAGCTTCGACAGCCTCTCCTTTTTTAATTGAGCAATTCGATTAAAAGTCACCAGAACGACAGCAACACCCCACAAAACTGGTCAAATCCAGTCCCCTGCCCTCCTCCAAAACCCCCAGCTGGGAAAATTTGGGTTGTTTTACAGGAAACAGCTGAGCAGTTCAGAGACTGGGAGCGAAAGAGAGGGAGAGGGCTCAAGGAGAAGCCTCCAGTAATAAAAACATCACTGCATGAGCAAACTGAAAAGGTGCCCAAAAGCCAAACAAAATTCATGTCACCCCAGAGCCCAGACAGAGAGGGGCTGTTTAAAACAGACCAGCTCATCAGAGAGAGTTTAAACCTCTGGTTGCAGATCCAGGGCCATCAGTGAAGGGACTTGCTAGCCCCAGGAATATCTCCCCCTGCCTCAGTTTCCCCTCCGATAAATGATGAGGACAGAACTGCCAAGGTGAATTCTTTGGGTGTAAATTATCAAATTACTAAGTAACAAAATAAAAGAGTAGGAGAAAAAAAGGAAAGCAACAAAATAATTGGATTGGATGCACCATTAATTGGAGTGTCTCCACTGGCAGTGCCTCCTTTCCTTCCAGCTGCACACATCAACCCTCCCCTTCCCAGGCACTAAGGAAAGGGCAGTAAATCCAACCCCACTCCCTCCTGTTTGCTCCCTCCTCTCTGCATCACAGTAGCAGCTCTGATGATCCCCGTGCTCCTGCAGTGCTGGCAGAGGTGCCAGGTGCCAGGCACTGACAGCTCTGGAGCCGCAATTTGCTGCTCAAATAATGCCTGATTGTTGTCCTGGCAGCGCCTGCTGGGCCCAGGGATCGAGGCTCTGGTGAGGAATTGTCCCTGCTCTAAAATGCCCCACTTAAACCCACAAGGGAAGAAAAAAAGGGAAGCAAACACAGGTCAGGCCGAGCCGAGACCTCTGAAACGTTCCACCTGAGCTGCTCCTGGAGCCCTGGCTCCTGAAAGGCAGTGAGCATCAATCCTTGGAAACAGCAGCTCAAATACCCCTCAGCATGAACACTCACAGAGTTATTTACCCTCCCTGCACTCCAGGGTGGCCGGGATGGCCCCTACTGGGAGTTGGGAGGGCACAGAGAAGCCACAAACAAAACCAGAGTGGTGCTGGCAGCGGGATGCAAGTGCCCCAAAGCCTGGAGCATCCTCCCACTCCAGGAGCTGCATTCCCACAGAGTTTTAACAGGAGCCTGGCTGCTGCTCAGGTGTGAAAAGGAAGGGCTGGATTTCCAGCAGGGATCAGCCCAGTGGGCAGGGAAGCTGTGCCGGGGACAACGTGGACATTTCCCAGCGGGAACGCGGCGTGCCTGCAAAAATCCGGCCTTAACTGTGGCGGCTTGGAGCTCATCCCTGAAGCAGCCAGGGAGCCCAGAAGGTGAGAGAGAACACAGGTCTCGAGTTCAGAGATTGGCAGCTGGAATGAGGTGAAGGAGGGAGGCAAAGGGAGCAGGAGACAGATGAGAGGTGGCAGCGGTGGCAGGAGCGCAGACAGAGCCCAGCCGGCTTCCCGAGGCTCACCCGCTCTGCTCTGTGGCTCGAAAATAATTCCACAGCAGTTTCTTTTCCAGCCAGGCCGCCCAGACAAAGACACCAGCAGAGATTGTGAGCGACTGAGCAAACAAGCGGCAGATGAGCAGCACTGGCTGCAGGCAAAATGCTACCTGAAAAGAAACCCTGATTAGAAGCCTAAAGAGAGAGCAAGAGATGCTCCGGCTGATTAGGGATTGACTTCGAGAAGTTAATTGTTCACCAGATTGTAATCTGGGCTTTTGCATCTACATTAATCAACAGGTTGCTTTCTGCTCTCAGTTTTCCCTTTGCAAACAGCAGGAACAAGTGAATTTAGAGGAAGGCCAACCCAGCAGGTCAAAGCTCTGCGTGGATGGAGTGTGCTGAAAGCAAGCAAAGGGCCTTTTTTAAATAGAGACCTTTCACTGGTTTTCTACCTGTAAAGAAGCAAAACAAGCCCATGGCAGAGAGCAGAGCTGACCTTTCTGGGTGTCAGTACACGAGTTACACCCAGCAGAACTCACTCCAAGCTGGGTTGGGATCTGCTCTGAACTGGCCCCAGAGCCAAGGCCCCCTGCCCTCTTGCCTGGAGAAGCTGCTTTAAGTTTCCCCCAATTTCCCTGAGCACGGAAGGAGAATTTGTGAGGCTCCTACTGAGTATAAACCCTCTTGGAAACCCTTGCTGTTATTTGACCTGACTCCCAAACACGCATCCCGGATTTTCTGGAGATTCTCAGACCTCCTGGCCCAAACCTCAGGTCTGTGTGGAAGCCAGAGGAATGTCTCAGGGTTTACAAGGCTTGACCAAACATTCATTTCTCTCCAGAAGGCCAGACCAAAGGGATGGTCTCAGTGGAAGCAGCAACATGTGGATATTTTAGTGTAGACATGACCTATGGAAAGCACAGACATGGTTTCTGTCTGACCAGGTGACAGGACACAGGACACATGGGCTTGGGAGATCAAAACTCAACTCCCTGAGCTACCACAGGCTCCTTGAGCCATTTTGCCTCTCTGTTTTACCATGCTCAAAGTGCAGCTGCCTTCATCTACCTCGTCTAGATCCAGTGCCAGCAACAGAAGGCAAAATCTGTCCCCTCCAGCCCCCCTGCTCAGGGCTGTACCCTGACAAACAAGCCAGTGGCACTGGTAATGAATGCACATGAGAGGCAGCAGATAAAAGCTGATAAAGCTAAAGATTTAAAGCAGCTCGTTTGGGAGCCAGTAAAAATCAGCCAAGCACATCCAGCTGCATTTCAGTCACCTGTAACCTCCGAATATGTGACACCATCACTTGGCTCTGCCACTGGCTCGGCAGCAAAGCCTGTCTGAAGGGTCCATTCAGGGACCACAAAGAGCTTGTTCAGTGAAAAGGGGCCTTCGTGGCATTGAGAGGAGGATTTTAGAGCTTCCACGCCCATCCCTGCCAGCATCCCAAAGCCCCGCAGAGCTCAGGGAGCAAAACCTCTGAGAACAAAGCAAGGTCAAGTGTTAACAGATGGGGGGACTCAGACATGGGGATATGGTGGTGACGTGTCCAAGGTCAGGCAGAATCCGTGGCAAGGCCATGGGCAGATCCTCAGAGTCCTGTTTAGTTACAAATTTTTCTCTCTTTCTTTCTATCCAAGTAGGATAAGAGAGGGGGAACTCCCAGCTATTACTGGCGAGGTTGTTCCACTACTCCTTTATTAATTGCTCTCATTTGGACTTGGTACCAATATTTTCCAGCATGGGTGAGTAAACCTGAGTACCTGGAAACAAACCTGCAAGACCTGCCATCAGAAGTGGTCCTGCCTGGAGAATGGACACCAAAACCTGCTCAGAAGTTTTTCTGGCGTGCCAAGAGCCTAAAAATCAGTGCAACTGTGAGCTGGGTGCACTCACACCTACACACAGAGATGAAGTCTCACGGCTGAGGTGCCAGCTGGTGAACCAGGTGCCCTCCCACTCCTGCCTCTGCTCCTCCTGTGCATCGGGCTCCAGGACAGCCACCTCCCATCGATGTGCCTTCCCTGGGGAGGAAAGGATGCTCTAGGCTACAAATGCACTTTGAGATCTCAGTGTGCCCCCACTGACACGTTCCTGCTGACACAAACTGTCCAGTTATCTCATGCCTGGCTGTCTGCACAGGGAGAATCTTTTCAGGATCACGGGAACTGGTTTTCATGACCTCTCCCCAGATGGGGTGACCCAGATGCCCTGGCAAAGCCTCGTGAGGCAGGGAAACAAGACTCTGCTTGCATTTACCACAGTTCAGCTGTGGGGAATCACATCTGCAGATCTTTGTGCCGCCCCATTACCACTGAGGAGGAAATTAATCCTGTTTCCTTGCAGGGTCCTGTCTGAAGGCACTTGCCCTTTCACAAATCTTATCCAGAGGCTCTTTAACTTTTTGCCTGACGCTTGTCCAAAGCCCTTCCCCTTCAGGCACCTTCTCCAAGCCCGACACACACACACGTCACATCACACTGCTCATCTGCTTGATGCACAGCACAAAACCCTGTGCCAGCAGCCCCAGGCCTGACCCTGATGGTTCTTCTTTTCAGAGCAAACGCCACTATTGTGCCAACACGCTCATTCCAGGTTGTTTTCACGGAGAGATGAGCCAGTCCATTAAAGCCTGACTTTTCAGGGGGTAGGGCTGGCACGGCAGGGAGGGCAGCTCTCAGGAGCGAGGAGGGGGACAGGCATTCTGGGGCAAGTTCTCCCACATCCCTGGGAACTTGTCAGAGCAACAGGCGGGTTGGAGAGATGCAGCTGATAGTGACGGCCACAAAAAAATGCAGCGCAAGGGGAACGCCAGCCGGCCATCAGCAGGGCTCCTGTCTGAGCCGGTGAACCCACCACGCAGATCCCGGGTGTCAGTACCCCCCCTCCCAAAGGAATTCTCCCTCTGGAAGGGTCCCCCCCGGACCTTCACAGCGGCACCCACGCCAGGGGTGTCTGCCAAAGTTGATAACCAGTGAAGCGTCGACCAGAGCTCCCTAACCCAGGTTTAGGACCAAAACAAGCGCAGGAATCTCCCACAGCAGGGCACAGACAGGTATAAATCCTCGGTATGCGCTCGGTACGGAGCCGAACCCTCCCTCCCCATACCTCCAACTTCAGCTCTTCCCTCCCCTCGCACTTTCTGCCCCAAACAGTCCCAAAGGCAGCGGGGCTGGGAGAGGGGGGGGTGCGGGCAGGGCCCCCCATCCCCGCCGCGGGGGCACTCACCGAGCAGGTCTCTCTCCCTCCTGCCGTGTCCCTTCCTCCTTCCTGCCGCCGGCACCGCGGGGCCGGGGCAGAGCCGGGGCAGAGCCGGGGCAGAGCCGGGGCAGAGCCGGGGCAGAGCCGGGGCGGCGCTGCGGGAGCCGCGGGGCCGCTCCGGGAACGGGCCGGGCTGGGAAGGGGCTGGCAACGAGCCGGGAGCGGGTCGGGAGCGGTGCCGGAGCAGAAGCGGTGCCGGTGCCGGGAGGGTCTGGAGCGGCGCTGATGCCGGAGCAGGAGTCGGAGCAGGAGCGGGTTGGAGCGGTACCGGAGCCGGCTCAGAGGCGGAGCAGGAGCGGGATCTGGTGCCGGTGCGGGCGCGGTGCGGGACCCGGCGCGGTGCGGGAGCGCTGCCGGCGCTCGGCTCGGAGCGGCTCTGGCTCCTCCCCGCGCAGCCCCGGGATAAGGAGCCCGCTCGGCCCCGCTGCCCCGGCAGCGCTGCGGGCAGGGACACACGGACACAGGGACACAGGGACACAGGGACACACGGACACGCACACACACTGATCGCAGCTTCGCACCCGGCTCAGGGGAATTCCCTCCTGCGGCTCTTCCCACCCGTCCCTGAGGCTCTTGGCAGATGTGCCGGAGCGGGGGCAGCCCGTGAAAGCGGGACCTGCATCCCCCGGGGCGGCCGCGGAGCTTCCAGCCTCTTGTCACTCTGTCGGTGGGGTTACGTATTTAGCAGCGGCTCCGCCATCCGTTCCAGCTACTTGTTGTCTTATATTTAGTCAAACATTCTCGGTTTGCCAGAAATAGAGCAGCCGTGGAAATAAATCAGGCTGACTGGAGGTGCCAACATTGTCTGCCTGAAACTAATTAATTTCTTATATCCTCTGCTATATTAGTCCTCGCCTTCCCTCTGCAGACCGTCCTGCCTGTCAGCAGAGCTGCTGTAATTAGTGGGTATCGTGCCTAAATCTGGGGGATGTGCAGGAGGTTTGTTGTGCCGGGGGAAGGCTGAGGGATGCCAGCAGGACACCTGGGCAGGGAAGGAGCAAAATCCATCTACACAGAGTATGGAAAGTGGGAACACAGAGGACACAGCAGGGCTGGTGAGGGGGAGGAAAGGGGGAACAAGTTCTCTGCGGGGAAATCCTTTTTGGGGGAGCATATGGGGCCTTCTCCTTTCAAGACCTCTGAGATCCCACAAGACTGTCCAGGAGACACAAATTCAGGCTTTCTGCTGCTGACAGAACTCCTTTTTCCCTTTTCCTTTTGGAACGTGGGAGTCTGGTCGGACTTGCTGACTCTCCTTTCTTATATTAGAACCATCAAGCTTGCTGGGAGACACTTTGAGGAACGGGGAAGTGGCTCACAGATGGTGTGGTAAAAGCTGAGCCCCCGTGGAGGAAAGGGATGTTTTGCCAGGATCCATTTTCTCTGCTCACTTTGGCCTGTCCCACGGCAACACCCGAGGCCCCTGGGGGTGCTTGTGGGCTGTGTGAGTGGGGTCAGACATTCAACAGCAGCTCATCAGTCAACCCCCCTCATGAGCACCATGAGCTGAGCACACAGGGCTGAACCAGTGGGCTCTGAACTGGAACTGCCCCCTCCAGAAGCAGATGGGGAGTTCAGACTTGAGTCACATCTCCCCATTTGGGATGTGGTGACTTCGCAGCAGGGGTGAGATCCTGTCCTTCGGTGGCACAGGGCGAGCAGCTCGTTTCTCACTGCCTGGAGCTGCTGGTTTCTCACCTACATCCCGAGGATTTGCATCCTCTGCTCTGCAGGGCTCAGGGAGGAGCAGCAGAGGGTGAGACCCAGAGGTGTGATGTGCCTCTTGGCTCGTGTGGCCGCCTGCCCTCTCCTAACCCCTGGTCAATGAGTACCTGGTCATGTGGGTGCACACTCAGCTCCGTGTGAGTTGGCCATCACGCTCCCTTCGTGCCACTGGCTGCAGAAATGGGCAGGTTTTCCACAGCACAGTGTGCAGCCAGGCTCTGGAATCCCTCTGACTTCCCTATTCAGCCATCTCCTCTATTTAAAGAGGAGATGTCACCCCGGGGGGGGAAGGGGAGATGTCTCAAACACTTACGTGCCATTCCCAGCACAGTGGAACAACTGCTGCCACACCCCCCATACCACGGCTCTGAGACCACCTGGCACTCCCAGTCCCCTCTGAAACAGAAGCCAAAGGGGATCCCCAGCAAAAGCTCCGGGAAATTAAGGAGAGGAAGGCCCCAAACTGGAGCTGGACATGGAAAGCAGCTCCAAGAGAAAGGGCAAGAATGTTACAAGCAATTAGTGGACAGAGACATGAGCTCAGTGGTCGTGTCACACGAGCTGCTTATTGGTGCGTAACATTCCCCCTAAACATAAATTACAATAATCAACATGCCAGGGGTTGCTGTAAACCTGACAGGGATGGCTCTGGAGCAGGATGTGGAGAGGGAAAGCACCCAGCTGGGATTGCTGTCCCTGCCTGTTCAAAGACTGGAGGGGAGGCACCAGGCTGTGATGGATGTTCCCCAGCATGTGGGACAAGAACACAGCACATCTGCCTGGCAGACTGATGTGGGACTAAAGAGGCCCTAGGCTGTTAATGGGGCTGGGGCTGCTCCACTGGTAACAGCACAAAGCAAAGGGTGCCTTACCCTGTGCCCTGTGAAGGGCTGAGGTCGCTGGTGTTGAACTTGGCACCCACCTGAGATGCCTCTGCAATCTGTGTTTCCAAGGCAGAGCCTCGGGGCATTTTCCAAACATGCCAGCTGTAATGGCTGAGCAAAAGGCAGACAGAAGTGCTTGTTTTTCTGTGAGTTTGTCTAAAATTACTTTGGGTTCTGGGGCTGTTTTTTCCCTCTTGTGTTGTCACAGTGGAATCGCACAGCCTCGCAGAGGTCCGGGGGAAATCAGGTGTGAAAATGGGCTCGTTGTAGCTGGGAGTGTTTCATAAAAAACCGAGTCTGTGGTTAGGAGTGTTTCATAAAAAAATGGCTCTGGCTGGGAAACTGCAAAACTTTATGTAAGTGCATGGCTGTGATCACCTCAGCTCGTGCTGGGGGAGACTTTGCTCAGCACTTCCTTCTCCTCCTCCCAGTATATTCCACCCTGGGGATAGTTATGCAGTGTGTCCTTTCCCTGGGGCAGCCAGAGGAGTGCTGGGTTTTGTCCCGCAGCTGTTCTCCCTCTTGAGATAAATTGCATCTTTTGAAGACACGGGGGCTGTGCTTCCTCACCGCGGTGTCTGCTGTCACCTCCCTGCAAACAGCACCTCGGCCCAGCTGCAGAGGGGAGAGGAGGGGGAGGTGAGAAGGAGGCAAGGCTGCAGCAGGCAGAGAGGCCTGACACACCCCTGGGTGCTCCTGTCTTTGTGGGTGCCACATCCCTGCAGGAATGTGATGCACATAACCCAGGGTGAGGGCTCTGGGCTGTTCCTGCCCTCGGCACAGTCCTGGGATTTCCTCTGGGCAGAGGCAGTCCTGTGTCTGCTGCACACCAGATCGCTCACTCTCCTTTATTCCCACCCTGAAAAGCCAGCCCCAGTCACACAGCAGCCCGAGGTGCCGAGCTGGGCTCCTTCCCAAGGCCAGGGGAAATGGGTGCCTGTGTTCCACGGGATGCAGGTGGGAGCGAGTGCCAGGAGCCACAGGGAACACTGCAGCATCCTGAGCAGCATTTCAATCACAGTCCCCGAGGGGTTTGCTGGGGCTGCTCCTCTCCAGAACCTTCCCTGTCAGCAAACAGCACTGAAGGGATGCGAGAGGGACCGTGGAGATGGCGAGGAGTCAGCACAGCCCTGGGGACACGGGGAGAGCAGTCCCAGCCCCAGTGTCACATCACAGGGGCAAAAAAGAGCTTCAAAGACTCCACTGTGCAGCCCTTACCCCTGTCCCAGCCTGTCCAGGGGGTGCTGCAGGGACTGACACAAAACTGGAGCCCAGGCAGTGCCTGCCTTGCAAAGCTGAGCCTGCCCCAGGCCCTCTCCCTGTGTGGCTCCTGGCCAGACACATTAAATCCTCCTCTTCTCACTCCCATGGTGAGGCCCCGGTGGGGACACTCCAGCCAGGGCTGGGAGCTGGCCTTGGGAGAGAGGGGGGAGAGAGCCCAGGGCAGCCTGGGGAGGGGGGGAGAGCTGGAGGGCTCCAAAATTGGGGAGCAGCCCCAGCCACCCCTCCCAGAGCACACACAGGGAGGCAGGGGCTCACCTGCACACTAAGCACTGACACAGCAGGCCCAGTAAGAACCAGTTAAAGAGAGATACGACCTCCAAACAGCGCTGTACCCAGCAGGCATCACTGTCTCCCTAGAGAGAGGTCCAGAGCTCCAATCTGCAGCCCAGTGCTCTCACACAGGACTCCTGGCAATCCCAGCAGATACACACAGTATATTAAACCTGACAGCTCCCACTGAAGCATCAGAGAAATGGCAGCAACGTGAACGTGCTTGACTTCTCCAGGAAGCCCAGGGCAGCTCTGGGGGGAGGGGGTGGTTTCACCTGTTTTCCTCCTGCAGCTCCTCTGGCCCCGCTCCCTGCCACACCGAGCAGTGTCTGGGCTGCAGAGCCCTGCAGAGCCCCAGCAGCTCAGGGGCACGTTTTCTCCACTGCTAAACTCACATGGACATGCATGTGTGCTGCTCTGAGGAGAGCAGCTCCCCAGAGGTCTGCAGGGAATATTTCACAGTCACTGCATCCAGGCAGCACTTCCCTTCCCCACTGCCCTGACATTCAATAGGCACCGAGTCATGGAAAGAAAATGTGTTCAATGCCTCCCCTGCCCTGGCCCGTCCTCCCTTGTGCACAGGCAGGCATGTGGAAATCATTGCCCAGCGCTGCATTTCAGCAACAATCAAGAGGGCTGGAGTTGAAAGCTGGCTGCTAAGTCGAGGAAAACTGGCAAATGGGCCCCATGCTCCAGTGCCCAGCCTGGCACGGCAGGATCTGCTCCTGCCGAGGGCTGGAGAGGCCAAAGCCACCCCCTGGTGTCACTGGGAGGGCAGGGGGAGCTGCTGTGGCCCCATGGCTGGGCACGGTGCTCACAGGGGCTGCAGTGGCTGTGGACCACCCTGCTTTAACAACCACCTCCCTGGTTACATCTCTGAAAGTGTAAATCACAAAATCACAGAATGGTTTGGGTAGGAAGGGACCTTAAAAATCACCCAGTGCCACCCTGCCATGGGCAGGGACACCTTCCTCTAGTCCATGGTGCTCCAACCTGGCCTTGGACATTTCTAGGGATGGGGCAGCCATAGCTTCTCTGGGCAACCTGTGCCAGGACCTCCCCACCCTCCGAGGGAACAATTTCTTCCCAATATCCCATCTAAACCTTCCCTCTTTGAGTTTGAAGCCATTCCCCCTTGTCCTGTCACTCCAAAAATGGGAATATTGCTATTATTATTCACAGGCAGGTGAATTGAGGAGCATGGGAAACTGAGACAAGTTCAGATATCCTTGGCACCACAGCCTTGTCCCTGAGCTGAGGGAATTCCTCAGGGTCTCCCTTCAAATCTCCATCAACATTCCAAACCGAGCCCAGATACCTGCAGGCTGCTCTTGTCCCCCATGGGAATTGGCTCTCTGTGATCCCAAATGATCCTGAGACCAAACTCAGTGTGAGTCCCTGTGGGAGCTGCCACACTCCATCCTGTGGGACACAAAGTCACCGTCCCCAGGGTGGCCACAGCAACCACGAGACCAATTGAAGACCCCGGAATCCGGCAGCATCTCCTCCTAATTTTGCCCATGGAGCATCACCATAACAACAGCTCCACCAATCCATGCCAGGGATTCAGGCACTTAGCAACCAGGAGCTGCCAAACTGCAAAAACAAAGTGGGAAACACGCACGAAGTCTGCGAGCGAGCAGAGCTCCAGCTCCGGTGGGCAAAGCCAGGCAGACACCAAAACTTCTCCCACATCCAGTGGCTCTGGAGCCAAGGCACCCTTTGCCCTGCCTGTGGTGCCTGTGGAAGGTGAGTTTGGCCTTTGTTTTTGGCATTCCAGTGCGTGCTCCCCCCTCCCTCGCTCGGTGTGAGGGCAGTGCTGGCACACAGGGGCTGTCACCCTGACTGTCACCCGGCCACAGGACCTGCAGAAAGGGCTCTGCCTGAAGCTTTCCAGGTGGGTTCAGCAGCTGATTCACCGGGGTTAAATCCCCTCAGGTGCCAGCACTGAGTTCAAAAGGAACCCACGCTGTCCCCAAGGAGTTTGCTCCTGTGAGCGGACCTTGTCCCTTGTCACCCTTGCCAGGCAAGTGCAGGGAGGAGATAAGTTGTGGTTTTTTTTTTCAGAGAACAATCCACCTCTCTCCCACTGACTCACTGACAAGCTTCCCCTTTGCAGGCAGCAGTTCACGGGGTGAGCTGGAGGCTGAGCAGTGCTCGCTGCAGGAAGGGGGGGAGTCAGTGCACCCAGGGCTTGGAGCTGCTTCCTCATGGGCCCAAGGAGCACCCAAGTTCTGTGGGGTGATGTGTCTGAGCAAGCCCAGCAGATGCTTCTCCCTGCCAGAGCACACCAGACACACCAGCGAAGTGCCTGGTGCTTTCCTGCTGATGGAAAGTGGGAGTCCCTGCTTGGACTGGGAGCAGCAGCACAGAAATACCCCGTGAACAGAACAGCACATGGGGCTTTCCAGCCCAAACCAGTGAGAGCCCTGTTAGCAGGATGCAATCCCATGGCCTGGGCAGTGCAGCAGGTCTGGCTGGAGAATAAGGGCTTTCCTGAGCCCTTGGCCACGGGGATACATGGATGGATGGGTGGATGGAACAGCAGGCTGGCAATATTCGGCAAGAACAGCTTGGGTGGCACCAGAGAGGGACTCCCTCACTGCTGGCTCTGGCAGCCCTCAGGATGGTAAGCCAGGATTTGCTGCTTGCCTCACAGTCTGTTTGCTATTTTCAGCCCAAATGAGGAATCCAGCCCAGCTCTGCCTTCCCAAAACATTGATTCAGGCATAAACTTCAGAGGGCATTAGAGGGATGATAAATGTGAGAGCATTCCCAAAAAAAGAAGAGCCAGGAACGGGCTCGAGCTGCAGTGCTACACACATGCACGGGGGGGCACAGAGAAAAGCACCCCTGAGAGGGCAGGGATGGCAGGGCTGTGCCCAAGAAAGATGCTTGGCTTAGCTGGGAGCGGAGTGGGTGCAGTCCCACCTTCACACACACGCCGGTGCTCGTGCCAGCCCAGCTCGTGGTGTCTGGGAGCCTCTCCAGCCCACACGAGTCTGTCGAGGCTGCTGGAGCTGATGTTCACCCCACACTGCCTCCTCTCCAGTCTGACATCCCCCACCCCTGCTGTTATAATTAGGGAATTGGAGCAGATGGCAGCAGAGTTAGCTGGAAAGAGGAAAATCTCATCCACAGCTGCCGCTCGCTGCGTGCAAGTCCTTCCCTCTGAGGCAAGTGGGGCTGACAGCTCTGTGAGCAGAGGGGAAGCTGCTGGGGCTGGGTGCTGCAACAACATCCCCAAAAGGCTCTCAGCTGGGGGCTGTGGGCTGGGGGAGGGTGCCAGGAAGGTTGTGGGCACAGGGAGTGAAGCACAGCGTGGTCAGAGCCCAGGCACTGGTGGCACCACAGGGACCCCGGGCTACCCCATCCCCGCTGCCCCTGAGGGGCTGTGTGAGCTCCTGGAGCTCCGTGCACCTCGGTGTCAGCTCCTGTTTTCATCCCTGCAGGCTTTAGGGAAACCTGCACTGGAATAAACCACTGCTCTGTTTTTTTTTCCTTCCCCAGCAAACACTCCCAACGCCGCTCTGTGCTGCTTCTCCCCGGGCACAAACAGAACTGGGGCAGGCAGGGCACACAAAGGACCTTGCCCCCTCCTCCCCTGCCAGCAAACATCCGTGTGTCAGCAGCAAAGGGCAGAGAGAAATTCCTGGAGGTAAGACCTGGCAAGGCCTCTCAGGACTGGCTGCATCCCAGGGAAAAAACCCTTGGCATCCCAGGGAAAAAACCCTTGGCATCCCAGGGATAGCACAGGTCCCACTCTGGGCTGGGCAGGGCAGGGAGGATGGGCTTTTAGGGTGCCCAGAATGTGTTTTAGCTGGTGCTGACGCATCAACCCAGAGGAAAACCACCAGTGCCCGGTGGAGGCAGCTCCCTGCAAGGCAGGGACTGGGGTGAAACTCCAGCACAAGCCCCTTCCTTACTGAATTCACCTCTATTAGTTCATTAGTGCTGTGATTCCCCAGGCAATAAATGCTCTGATGGCACGTGGAGTCTCTCCTGCTCAACCCTGCAGTCCTGCTCTCCCAAGAGTGTGACTCCCCTGAGAGAGAAACTTTCCTGTTGCCTTCTTCTGGCTGGAAGAGGCTCAGGATTCCTTCTGGGAGGTGCTGAGTGTTCAGTGGATGCTCCACAAGCTCTTGGCTAGTCCAGTTTTCTGAGAGCTGAGCCCCCCATGTCGTGAAATCCCTGGGAGCCAGGGGTTGCTCAGCTCAGCATCCCACCCCCAGCATCACAGGAGGGCTCCCAGGGCTGCTGATGTCACTCACTAAGTAAGGCAGTTCCAGGAAAAAAAAAAAAAACAAAACAAACCAAACCAACAAACCCAAAAAAAACGCCCCAATAATTGAAATACAGGTTTAGGGCAGGACTGTTCTGGATAAATCTGCTCTCTTGCTGGTCTCACAGATTTAATCAATTAGCACCACAGAAGAGCTCTGCATTTGCAGATGCTGGGGCTGATTCTCCTTGTGCTCGTGCTGCTTCCAGTCGGGAATCAAGGCCATAAAACTACCGAGAGCAAGAGGAAAATGCCAGTTCTGCTGCCCAGCACGGCCTTCACTTGCTGGGCTCAGAGCTCCTCAGAAGCCCCTGGGGTACAACCAACTTATTTATAGCTGTTTACTCACTAAACACACACAAAGGAAGGCAAAATGTCAAGGCACTGCTGCAAACTGAGCTGGGCCCTGCACATTCAGCCTGTCACACCCAGGGATGCTGGACCTGCTCAGGAGCTGGGGATGGAGCAGAGCCAGCCAAGGAATGTGGGTCCTGTCTGGAAGCTGGTGCTGCTTGTAACCCCCCACCCCATCCCAAACATCTGGAAGCCCAGCACCTCCTGGCTGTGGGGTCATCTGTCCCAGGAGTGCAGTGCCCATTTATCTGCCAGTACAGATCATCTCCTCCTCGGCTTTTAACATTTTTAGCCCCTGCCCACCAGCAGCTAACAAGGAAATGTCCAACTCAGGTGTCAGACACCGAGAAGAGCTGATGGGACCCATCCAAGGTTGATGGGAATGTGTTCCAAAGCACTGCTTGAGACTCCTCCACGATGGAGGCAAATCCCGGTGTCACTGCTGCCAAGTGCTTTATCCTTTCCTTTATGAAATATTCCCGGGAAATGCGTGCTTCCAGCACAGGCACTGAGGTTTTGCAGGACAGCAGGGCACCCTCCCCAGGGCTGGTGGCCACAAGGAATGATTTTCCAGGGGCTCTGTCCCCCTCCTGCTTTGTGCCTGACCCTGCGTGACAGCGGCCGGGAAAGTCCTGGTTGGCATCTCCCATGAGATGAAACACCTTCCAAGCTGGCTGGAGCCTGGATCCAGCAGTGTGCCAGTGATCCCTGCCCAGCTGGGCGGGCTGGAGCAGCGTGAGCTCCCCAGGATGGATAAGGCACAGCTGATCAGCCGTGACTCAGCACCACCCTGAGCCCATGCTGGGCGTGAGGAGCGAGGGCTGACTCTGTGCCAGGGGGCAAACCCTGCTCCTGGCTGTCACCTGGCACTGCCCAGCCCACAGGAAGCACAGGTGCTCCCAAGCAGGCCCAGGCAGGTCCTGCCAGGCTCACAGACCGGGGCTGTCGTTGGTCTTGCTGGCTGTGAGCAGCTCCAGGACAGGCACCTGGATATCCGTGCTGTTCCTCCTGTGAAAGGGGCTGCACCTAATCCAGGTGCCCAGGAGTTCTGTTTAGAGGAGGAAAAAGAGGAGCCCAGTCATTTGGAGCTGTGCCAGGGCAGGATGAGGTTGGATCTCAGGGAAAAGTTCTTCCCCCAGAGGGTGGTTGGCACTGAACAGGCATTTTTCCCTGGGCAGTGGGCAGTTAACACCATGGATGATTGCAGGAGCCTTTTCCTGGAGAAGGGGCTTTCCCTCTTGAGTCCCGTGTCCCTGTTTGGTCCCTTCCCGGCTCTTCTCTCAAGCCCTCACCTCCTTGGCTGTCCTGTCCCCCGGCTCCAGGCACAGCAGGCAGGTTTGTCCCCAGGTTCCGAGGTGATCGCAGGAGTTTTTGGAAAATGCTTCCACCTCGTGGTCCTCTGGAGAAACGACTGCCTGGGAAATGCCGGGCTGCTCCCCTGGAACCCGGAGAGACGGAGAAACCGGGCCGTGCTGCCCTCTCTGCTCGCTCTGCTGCTGGGCTGAGCTGGGGCATCCCTCTGCTCAGCCCTGGCACTGCCTGGGCACCGCTGCATCCAGGGACTGGCACTGGTGCATCCCGAGGGATGGGCACGGACAGACCCAGGGCTGAGGAGGAGTTCAAGAACCCCACGATCTGTTCAAACCCAGTGCTCCCAGTGCTCCCAGTGCTCCCAGCCCACGTGTGCTCACACGAGTGCCTGCAGAGCTCAGCCCCGGGTGCCAGAGCTGCTGAACCAGTTCTGCCAGGGGACAGAACTGGCCACTCCCGGGTCCCCTCCAAACCCTGCCAGGGCAGGCGGATGGGGTGGGGAAGGAGTGGAACAGCCTTGATCACACCAGGAACCTCCTCACTTCACCAGGCAACCTTCCCTGGCTGGGAGGTGCTGCAGGGAGGGGGATCACAGCCCTCTGGGGGTCCCTGTCCCGCTTCTGCCACCAGCACAGTCTGAAGCGCTGGGAAAGGCACTTCTGCTCCACTGTGGGAGATCCCTGATCTTCAGTACTCCAGGATGAAAACATCAGCTTTCACGCAGATCTCCTGTTAGGACATAGAGGTTTTCACAATTATGGAATCCTCAAATAGTTTGGGTTGGAAGAGACCTTGGAGACCACACAGTGCCACCCCCTGTCAGGGTTCCACCAGCCCAGGTTTCTCCAACTTGGCCTTGGACACTTCCAGGGATGAGGCAGCCACAGCTTCTCTGGGCAACCTGTGCCAGGGCCTTCCCTCCCTCACAGGGGAGAATTCCTTCCCAATATCTCATCCAAATCTCCCTTCCTTCAGCTTAAAGCCATTAAAGTTGTTTTGGCTGGGTTTTGTGCAGGATCAGGATGAAACACCCGCAGTTTTCTCCCGGGCCACAACTGTTACACTCGCACATTAACTGTTTTTAAGACAAATGATCCCTCTCTTGCAATTCTCGGGCGACGTCTCATTTCTCCACAAACAGCCTCCTGCCCCTGCTGGCAGGTGGATTTTGGAGAAACACTTAAAAACCTGGCAGAGCTTTCTTTCCCCACATGCTGCTACAGGAACCAGGTGGGCCTTTGTGAGAACGCTGGGATTTAGGGCAGCTGAAACATCCCCAAGGATAGATTAACTATCCCTCCTTTCTGCCCTCCATGGAGCTCAGCCCGTGCTACAGAAATGCAGCTCAGAATGTGGATTTCAGAGGATGTAACCCGTCCTTTACAGAGAGTTTTCTCAGCATTAACTGCCCTCACACCCTCACTGAGGCAGCAGCTGCTTCTCCACAAGCAGGAAAGGGGCTCCCCATCCCTGCTCCTGTGAAGGCTCTGCACAGAAGTGACATCCCTGCTGTCACAGCCAACGCCACACACATCAGAGACCTTTCAGAAGACACAACCAGGCTGCTCGTGTCCCATTTGTGCTCACACACAGTCCCTGACCCAGCCTCAGCCTGAACAGTCTGCAGAGTGAAAGCCATTCCCGGGAGGAACTGGGAATTAACGCAGGAGAGCGAGCAAACCTGCCGAGCACAACACGTGTGGTTGGAAACGGTGGTACCCAAGAGACACAGCGTGGCTCCTTGTAATCACACAGGGCTGGGCTAATTTCTCCTGTCAGAAAGCACCTCGAATTTTGTGAGAAAAGCGGTTTTGGTGGCGGTGGAAGCTTTCCCAGCGGGGACTGAGTGAAACTCGGCGACTCCACTCGTGTTTGCAGAGAGCCTGGGGAGAGCAGCCCTGCCCAAGAGCTGGATTCTCCCGCTGCCACCGCTTTAGACACTCAGCTGCTCCACCTGGCAAGATCGACCCTGCACGGGGCTGACAGGTAACAGGCAGGCAGGGCTTGGAGGAGGCTTATAGCCAGCTTCCTTTTCCCGGGAATACAAGGCGGGGGAGAGGCATCTTTAGAGGCAGCACACGGCCCCTGCTCTCCTGGCCGGGGCTCAAGCCGAGAGCTCCCCGTTAATGAGAAGGAAGTCGGGAGCGGTGGGATCGGGAAGTGCCTTTTGTTCAGCCCATACGGCCAGTTGGCACGTCAGGACCCACCGGGGGAGGGGAGGAGGGGATGGAGGGGGGGGGGGGGTTAATCAAAAGGCCCGCTAAAGCGCGGTGAGAAACCTGCCAGTCGCCATACGAGGAAATTAAAAATCAGGCACCATATGCCGCGCGGCCCCGGGGAGGGAGCGGGAGCGTCGGGAGCGGCGTCCGCATCTGCCCGGGGCAGGTGCGCTCCGGGCCGGGGAGGGGGGAAAGGCCCGTCCGTCACCTCCCGGGGAAGGACAGAGCCGGGGAAACCAGGGGAGCCGAGGGGAAGGACGACACATGTTCAGCCCGGCCCAGTGGCAGAGCCAGCCGGGGAGGCAGAGCCAATGGCTGCTTTTCATGCTCAGTGAGTCCGTCCACCTCCACCTCCCCCCCTCTCCCCTCCCTCCCCGAGTCCTTAAGTTGCAGCTTTTAACTACCTCGGTGTTCAAAGCAAATATGATGCTCAGCGTGAACAGAAGGAAGAGCCTGCTGACAGGTAGACAGCATGGACACTGATCCCGGCAGGGCCGGCTGCTGAGAGAGGTACGTGCTTTCCAAGGCAGGGATCCGAAAGCAATCACATTTGGGATGCAAACTCGGAGCAGACTTTAATTTTCCAGCAGGGGGAATATGGAAATCTGGCTCGCTCGAAATGATTCATCCCCCCCCCCCCCCCCCGTTCCCCTCCCCTCCCCTTCCCACCACCGCCACCTCCCCTCCCTCTGCGTCCTCTCCCCATCCCTCCCAGCACAAACGCTTCGCTGCAGCCTCTCCATCCTGGTGCCTCCGTGTTGGGGGTCCTGGTGCTCCCCACTAAAATCGGGAGCGGAGGTTTAAGCGGGACCTGGGGAGAGGGTGGTCCCCGGGGGGTGGGTGGGCTCGGGAGCCGGGGCACTGAGAGGGGATCCCGGCTGGCCAGAACCATCCCTGGGGAGCCGGCACTGCCCTGCCCAGCTCCCGGGGGGCAGCCGGGGGCTCTCCCGAACGGGTGCTTTTCCCTGACAAGTGTCAGGCTCCTGGCGCTGCCGGCGGAGGGAGCGGAGGGATTGGGAACAATGGAGCAGGGCCGGGGCAGAGTTAAGCTCCGCTCTCCAAGGGCTTTGTGCTCAAAGACGCCCCTGACCCAGCACTGTGTTAACCTCACCCACGTCCCCTGCCCTGAACTGGTCTGGGGAGAGGGGAGGGCGAGGCCTGGCCGAAGGATGTCCCTTCCAGGCACTGTTGCTGGTTCTGTGAGCCCTGGTTGTGTTTGCTGTTTCGGGGCAGACCCTCTCCTTTGGCTGTTTCAGACTGAGGGTGCCCCCCCCCCCCCCACGGCTGGGTGACACCTCTGGGGAGGCCGAGGGAGGTGAGGGTGACACCGGTGTGACAAAGCCCCTTGTGTGGTGGCAAAGTGGCTTCTCTCGCGCTGCCGCGTGGGAGGTGTTCGGGACTTGCTGCTCCCGGGATTTCTGCGGAGTTCGTTCTCACGTTTATAAACACAGAGCTGTTTTCTCAGGCGCATCCAGGAGAATTAAAAAGGGGGCAGTTGTGGGGATCCTCCAGCCAGGGCTAGCAGGATCTCCCTGCCTCCTGGGTAGCTTGGAAGAACTTTTGTGGGCTTGAGAAGAAGAGGGGAGCCCTTGTGGGCATCCCCTGAGCTCGGCTTTGCTCTGCCCCGTCCCGGGGATGGGCACAGGGCAGAGTCCTGAGCCGGGGCTGCTCTCAGCATCCTCATTTCCACCCTCTCTGCTGTCGGAGCTGATTCCTCTGTGTGTGCCGGTATAAACATTGTCGGACAAATCCTTCCTGGCGGTGATGCCATCAGGTGGCGCTTGGTAATAGGCAGCGTCGCTGTGGGAGTCTGGAGAGGGAACACTTGTTGCTGTGAGCTGCACTTCGGCAGGGCACGGGGAGACTGGGGCACCCAGAGCCCCTGGGAGCTGCACAGGGAACAGGGAGATGGGACACCCAGAGCCCCCTGGTCACACAAGGCCACAGCTCTGGAGGTGACACCAAAAAAAGAGGAAAGACTTTCTGCAGGCACTGGGAGGGATGTGGAGATGGGAGCATAAGCATGGAAAGCTTTTCCTCTCAAAGCTTTTCCCCTCTGCAGAGCTTGTTTTTCATTATAGACTATTTCGGACTCAGGGATGTCTGGCGTGTGACCTCAGCCCTGTCACCTCCACAGCTTTGCTCAAATGGATGGCTCTGTCACAGTGTGACACAGGTCTCTGAGGGAGGCTGCCCAAGGTAAAAGTTTCTGTGCAGCCTGGAGAGCTCTTGTACTCCTGGGAACACTTTTATGGTCAGCCAGATGCATTCAGGGCAGGGCAGAGTGTTCCCCTGTGGTCTCATAAACCTGCTGCTCCTGTGTGGGGCTGCCCCAAACCAACCTGCACCATCCTGAAGGGCTGATTAGAACCGGGCTTAGGGGACCACCCATCCCAGGGCACAGAGTTCACCATGAGGGTCCACACTTTCCAGCTCCTGTGCAAAGCTCCCCAGGCCAGGAATGGCTGTGGGTGCACACAGTGGGGCACAGTGCTGTCCAAACTCACCTGCTCCATCCCAAATCCCACCTCCACCGGCCCTGGCGCTTGGGGGCCGTTTCTTTAGGGGAACTGCTCATCACTTCCAGGGTCAGAGAGGATTTGCCACCCTCCAGGGCCCACACAGCCCAGAGCACAGCCCAGCCCTCCTTTCCCTCAAGGATAACCCTCCCACTGACTTCAAAGCCAAGGCAGCTTGGGAGGACAAAGAGGAGCATTGTGACTGACAGCGCTTGGGGACACCGCACGCAAGTTGTTTTTGGAGATCCCGAATCCAAGAGCGTTTTTGCAGCTTAGCTCAAGTGTGCAGAGAGCAGACGGAGCTGAGGAGGAAGAGAGCCGCTCAAACTAAAGTAAGAGCATCCACACCGGGGTTTGCATCCAGATTCACTCCACGGAATCCGGCACAACTTCCACGCGGAGACGAAAACCTCAGGCGCGATCCCAGCTCAGAGGCTGCACCAGGAACGGGGACCTGGGCACGAGAGGCTTCACAGCAGCTGAGCCAGCACCTTTGGGTGCCCTCGGTGTGGTGCAAAGCACGGGATGAGGCTGTTCCTGGCTCAGCTCATCCCAGGGGTGGGAGCGGCTGCCGGGCTCTCTGTGGGGCCGCTGTTCGCAGCAGCAGCCCCGGCTCCAGCACAAGGGAGCACGTCCCCTGTTAATCAGCATTTAATTAAAGGACATGCTGACATTTGGAAATCAGAAGCAAGTCTCCTGTGTGGGCTGCCTCTCTCTGCCGCTCGCCTCTTCTCTGAATCACTCCCTGACATTTTGCCAGATTAGGATGTGACTCTCTCTCTCTTTCTCTCTCTCTCTCTGTCTCTCTCTCTCTCTCTCTCCCTTCTTCCTTATAAAAATAAATTGAAAAGGAGAGGCAAAGCCACCGCTGCTGCTGAGGGAGAGGACACTGGGGACGGGGGCTCGCTGGGGAAAAGCTCCCTTTATTCCCGGTCCTACAAAGGCCCTGCTGTGGGGCAGGACAGGGATGCTGAGGTGGGGGGTACTCACCCTGTCCCCCCCGTGTTTCCCCCCGGGTGTCCCCGTGTACCCCCATGTACCCCCCCCCCCACGGTGAATCCCCCCGTGTCCCCCGCGTGTCCCCCGGTGTATCCCCCTGTGCACCCCATGTGTCCCCCTCGTGTCCCCCCCTTCACGCTGTGCGTGTCCCACCCCCCGGTGTCGCCCCCCGCCCCCCTGAGCAGGACGGGGCATTGCGGGGCCGGGGGTCCCTTCCCTTCCCCTCCCGGCCCGGGGGCAGGGGGTCCCCCGGCTCGTCCCTCCGCCCATCCCCACGGGGTCCCACCGTGATGTCCCCCCCTCCGCGCCTCCTCCCGCACCTTCTGCCGCTCTGAAACGGGGCCAGCGAGTGTGTTTATCTGCTCGCCCATTGCCGAGCTGGGAAATGCAAACAGCAGCGAGGGCCGGGGGAGGGGGGGGGGAGTGGGGGATTGGGGGGAACCCTCACCGTTCGCTTCCCCTCGGCTGCTCATTTCAACCTTCTTTCAAGCAGAAATTACTCACATTAATCAGGAGTGGGAATGTGTTTGCAGCCCTGCAGATTTGGCAGCGCGGAATCAAATTCCATCAGTAGCAGCGGGAGGACGGGAGCCTGTATCTGCTGTGCACAGCCTAATAGAGCCATTGCCGGGGGAAATTGGATCCGGGAGCTCCCCTAAATTAATCTACCCTTTAAAAAAATGCCAGGAGATCTACATGACAAATGAGCGTTTGCAGCGGAAACAGATGCAAACACCCCGCGCATCACATCGGGCTGGGGCTGCCCCGGGGATGGCGGCTGCGGGGGAGAGGGACACAAAAACCTCCTGGAACCGGGTCCCTGGACCTGCAATCAGGGTGGGGAGAGCTGCTGGGACAGCAGAGAGGAGCAAAACTCGAACGGATCATTAAAGGCTCACAGAAAGGAAAGGGGGAGGTGTTTATCACAAATCTGGGTTCTTTCACCCTGTGTGCAAGGAGCAGATCCACACACGGGGTTGAGGGAGTTGATTTATTTACAGTTCTCTGCAGAAAGGGGTGCTGGGGGTTACCCAAACTCTGCAGTAGTCACAGAATGGTTTGGGTTGGAAGGGACCTTAAACATCACCCAGTGCCACCCCCTTCCATGGGCAGGGACACCTTCCACTAGCACAGATTGCTCCAACCTGGCCTTGGACACTTCCAGGGCTGGGGCAGCCACAGCTTCTCTGGGCAACCTGTGCCAGGGCCTCCCCACCCTCCCAGGGAAGAATTTCTTCCCCCAAGATCTAACCTAAATTTCCCCCCTGTCAGTCTGAACACCTTACTCTTTGTCCTGCCACTCCCGTTCCTGATGATCAGCCCCTGCCCAGCTTCTTTACAAGCCCCTTCAGACCCTGGGAGGTGCTGGGAGTTCTCCACACCACCTCCTCCTCCCCAGGCTGAACAGCCCCAGCTCTCTCAGCCCATCCCTGCCTGCAGCCCCTCTCCTGCTCCCCACAGCCAGGAGTGGTGCTGGGTGCCCAGAGCCGTGCCCAGAGCCGTGCCCAGAGCCGTGCCCAGAGCTGTGCCCAGCACATGCAGAGGGGCCATGGGGCAGCCAGGAGAAGCCCAGCGAGGCACAGCCAGGGCTGTGGGGCAGCAGCAGGTGCTGCCAGGCTGCTCCCACCACCATCCCACGGTGGCAGGGGGGAGAACAAGGCAGGTGGGGGTTCCTGGGGCCCTGGCTCGGTGCCGGGGGTTGGGGCGCAGCTGCCGCAGCTCCTGCGCTGTAATAGAGCTGCTGCTGCTGCTGCTCCAAGGTGATTGCTGCTTTATTGGCTTATTTTTAGTCGTGTGGCCGTGTTGGGAGCAAGATGGATGGGGCTTGTCTTGCCTTGGGAGAGACTTTTGTTGCAGCAGGAGCCCAGGCACGAGGAATGAGCGACTGCTCTGAGGGCTGCCTTGGAAACGGGGGGAGTGGAGCTCCCCAGGGCACAGAGGGGCTCTCCAGCCCCCCATTCCTGCCCCAGGAAGGGTCTGTAGGGTGGGCTTAGAGGGGCCAGGCCAGGTGTGTGGGCTGCCTGATGTTGGGCTGTTACCTCCAGTGAAGGACCCCCTGTTGTTGGGAGGTTCCCACAGACACACGTGGTGGGAAAATCAGAGGATCCATGTGGTGGTCAGGGGCTTGTCTGCCCTGAGGGTCTCCCATTCCAGGGGGCTTTCTTCTCACAGTCACCCAAGCTCGTGTCCCGTGGCTGCTGCTGGAGTGGTGGGAGCTGTGGCCAGCGAGGCCACAGGGAGTACTGATTGGTTTTCCAGTGTAACCTGACAGAGCCTATTCTGCTGATGTAATGAAGATGGATGATCCCATCCTCTCGCCCTGGTGCTTTGGGGAAAGGGAAAATTATTTGCTGCATCCTGGAGGGATGTGCTGGAGTCCTCCTGTACCTCAGCTCGTTCCCACTGCTCTTGCTGGTTTTCTCTGCTTTCCATCCTTGTGGTTCTCTGCCTTCTCGTGTTCCAGCACTGCCCCAGTGTCCATCTGCACGTGCATCTCCTCCTGAGGGCCCAGCAGCCCTGGGCATCCCAGCTGCCAGCCCTGCTTGCTGCAAACACATCCCACCTCCAACACATGGGGAAATCTCCCACTGGCAAGCCCAGTTCCTGAGCCCAGAGCTTCATCTCTGGACCTGTTCAGTGCCAAGTGCAGCCCTGTGGGGTTGGTGAGCTCCTTCCACAGCCTGACCTGAGCATTTGGGGAAAGTGCAGCCTGACCAGCAGTGATGGATCCATCTCTCTACTGTGACACCAGGCTCAAGCACTCACACGGCACGAGGCACTTATGTACAGTCATAAAAGTGATTTAAAGTTGGACAGGGGTTTAAAAGAAAAGAAAAACCAAAAAAACCAAGCTCACCTATTCTCGGGTCTGTATTTCCCTCGTAGCCTTTGCCCTTTGGGTTTGATGTTTTCAGGCTGTTCTCCACAAACAGCACAGTTGGAAATGCTGCAGTGTTTTTCTATCCAGAGCTGAGAATCCTCCAGAATCACAGGGCTGTGGGAAGAAAAAAGAAGTACCAACTGCTGGAATGCACGAGGTGTGATCTCTGGAGCTGCCAGCACCTCTGCAAAGGAAACCATCCCTGCTTCAGGAATCTGAGAAGTCTCATGGCTGATCCAAACCCCAGACCTGGCATTCCAGGCCTGACCCAAGGCCCAGCACCTCCCTCACTTCCAGCTGAGCTCCATCCTGGGAAAACCCCCCATCGTGGAGCAAAGATTTCCAGGGGTGCAGAGACAGGGTGACAATCACAGCCCACCTGTTAAAACTCAGAGCCTGTTTTAGGGTGGCACCTCTGGCATTCCAGACAAGTTCTACAAGGGGATGAATAAATTCTTGTAAAACCAAGGGGAAATAATCCTGTAGCAAATACATGGCACCTTTTCAGCCTCCTGAGTCCACTTGGATATTCATGGCAGGGCAATTACTCTTTTTCCCAGCTCAGGGAACTGATTTTAAGTAAGGAGAGCTGGTCATGACAAATCACAGTGCTCTGTAATTTCGAAGTAAATACTTTAAAAAAATAAGGCACCCCAAGCACCTTCCTGCCACTGGATGCAAACACAGCATGAACAAAATGATGAACCTTTTGGTGGCATTTTTGTGGTGGGGTCAGTTTGGGGAGGAGCTTTGGAGGGTCCAGGTTGCCAGGATCACATCCACGTGTTCCACAGCCACCTTTTCCTCCTGCTCCCAGCAGACAACTTCAGCCAAACATCTGGCAAAGCTGTGGCCCGTGGCAGGCCAGGCTGACAGTTCCTGGGAGATCAACCCCCCCCCACCCCAAGCATCATTCCTTGGTGGGAGCTCCCTCACAAAGGCAAGAAACGGAAGCAAATCTTACATGACACATTTATTTTTGTCATCTATTTATTAGCTCAGAGCAAAAGTCCTGCTGCGCTGCATTCTGGGGATTATGCAAATGAGGGACATCAAGACAATTAAAAAAAAAAAAAAGAAAAAAGAATAAAAAAGCCCAAGTGAGCACAATGTCAGAGAGGAGCAGATGCTGAGGGGTGGCACAGCCCCCCTTGCCCCGACAGTTCCTGGCCTGCCTGGGCCGCCTGCTCCACATCCAGCACATCCCTCCATCCAAACACTCCCCACGTGCACAACCCAGCCAAGCAGCTCGTTAGGCCCAGCAGTTAATGAGCTGCCCAGCACATCTCCCAGGGTGTTTGCCCTCATCTGTCCCTGTTTAGGGGGAAGGATGTGCTGGTTTGGACCCTGCTCCCAACTCGTCCCCCCTCAGGTCTCACCTCCATCGCTGCAGCCAAAATTAAGGGCTAGAATTTGGGTTTAGGGGGCTGCCCACAGGGCAGAGAGCAGGGAGGGTCCTTGCCCCCTGCCAGGGCCCTCCTGTGTCCCCAGGGCAGAGCAGGCCGCTGGAAGGTGAGGTAATGCCGTGCTCATGTCGGGTCGGGCGCTGCCACGGGAGGAGGATCTGGCGCCCAAGCCCGGCTAAATCCCCACTGAATCACCCGTTGTTACAGTGACAGCTCGGGATTTAGGAGAGCTAAAGTGGATGGAGAGCAATGAGCTGGGGAGGGGAAAAAAAGAAAGAAAAAAAAAAAAGGTCCCAAATCCGACTTGTCTTTGCTTTGCCAAGCCCCGGAGGACTCGGGATGTGTGTTTGGGATTTAATCCTGTCTGAACCCCTCTAGTTTGAGACAGGGGTGGAGGGAGAGCTTAAGGAGGCTGAAGTGAGTGCATGTCGAGAGCTGCTCCCAAGGACAGCTCCTGCCCCGGCTGCTGCTCCTGGAAGTGGGAAAACGTTTCCCAAAAGCCTGTGGAAGAGCACAGGCAGGCTGGCGCTCAGAGACAGGCAAAGATGAGGGGACCAGCCAGGGAAACACGCTCGCATCCCCACTCCTCTAATTACACTCATTAGGGAAGGAACGCTGCCTCCGATTTCCAGCTCCACCAGCTATTTTTAATCCCCCTGGCTGCTGAAAGCGTGCACCGGAGACCTCGGGTGGGTGGTGGTTTTGTTTTGGTTTTTTTTTTTTTTTCTTTTTCCATGCTGGAAACGGGGATTTCTCCTCCCAGGTCAGAGGCTCTTTTGTGTCTGCTTGGCTGGGAGACGGGGCCGGAGACAAAGCAGGAAGGGAGAAAGAAGGAGAGGGGCGAGCCGGCATCCCTGCCCCGGGGAACGGGATGCGCGGAGCGCCGTGCGGGGAATGGGAAGCGGGCAGGGATGCAGGGGAGAGCGCGGCTCCGGTGGCGAGAGATAATTTATGCACAACCTCAGCTTGGGGTTGCGGGCGGCCGTCCCCAGCCGGCGTGGGAGGGAGGGAGGCCTCTCCCCATCGCCCCTTCACCCGCCTCCTCCCGCCCCGCAGCCACACACAGCCACACAATCCCCTCACAATTAGGAAGACACCTATTCAGCACCGCTCCGGCATCGCTGGGCTTTTGTTCCTTCTCTTCTTCTCCGCCGGCGGAGCTCTCTCTCTCTCTCTCTTCTCCCTTCCCTCCGCTCGGCTCCGAGCAGCGCCCGCCGGTTCCTTAAGTTGCTTTTCGTAATCTCCACCAAAGAATCGCTGGAGTCCCGCGGTTGAGGCTGCAGGAGGAGAGAGAGGAGGAGTGGGAGGAAAGGAAAAAAAAAAAAAGGAGGAAAAAAAGTAAGATGGCTTTTTTTTTTTTTTTCTCTCTCTTTCTTTGTCTGGAGTCTTGCCTCGGAGGAGCTGTGTGTGTGTGTGTGAGGGTGAGCGGGAGCGCTGGCTGCGCGCTCGGCTTAGGATGGGATGGGCGAGGAGCACATGGAGAGCACCCGCAGGCACCTGCACCCCCCCCCCCGCTCCCGGGAGTGTTACCTGCTCAGCATCCCCGGGGATGCCCCTCTGGGAGCATCCCAAAGCAATCCAAGCCCTTTATCCCCTTGGTGGCGGGTGTTGAAAACGCGTTTGTGGATGTGGATGCACAGGTTTAAGTCTGTTTGCAGTGTTGTAGCTGATGGGTGGCACTGGCTTGCTGTAGTTCTGGTCTTGTGGATGTAGCTGATTAGCTGGGAAAATTTAAATTCTCTTTGTTTTAAGTGAGTATAACCGCCAGCTTGTCAAAATTCATCCCTACATGAAGATTTGTGAAGGGGTGTGTGTGTATATTCATGTATATTTGCATTACTTATGTTGACACAGGATTACATGCAACACATGTTAATGTTCTTATCAGCTAAATTACACGGGGAGCTCATTAACTCTTGGATTCCAATGCTGGAATGAGCGTTCCTGGGTATGAATATGTGTTTGTGTAACGATCCCTGGTACCAGATATATAAAACTTACTGTATATAAGTTTTTTGTCCTGCCCTGTGAAGCGGGGGGGTTGTAGGACTGTGTGTGTGTGTGTGTGTGTGCAAACACTTTGGCTTTGTTTATAGCACATGCAGAGGTGCATTTGGATTTCTGGAGGGCAAGGAGCAGGTCTGTGCCTCGCTGAGCCTCCCTGAACCCTGCAAGGAGGTGCCGGTGTGGTCGGCAGGGCTGGGCGTGCTGTGGAACTGCACCCGAGCAATCCTTCCCCTCTCCGGCTGCAAACTTGCAGCTCCATCAGCAGCGCTGGCATTGGACACATGGAGAGGAGGGAGGCTCTCCGGGTCCTCTCCGATGAGGTAATCCCACAGAAAGATAAGGGAAGTGGTGCATGTGTTAACCTGAGCGGTGATGTCAGCCAGGGGAAAGGAGATTAATCACTCGGAGGTAGGAATTGCCTTGGTTTTGGTGTCTGATTCCCGCCGTTTATTCCAGGAGTGCCAGGGAAGCCTCACCGGGGTGAGGGGGTCCTGAGGGTTTGGGGGGGGTGCTGGGCAGCCCAAAGGGGTGGCAGTGGCTCTTGTGGTGATTTCAGCACTGTGTGTGTGTCTGTCTGTGTGTGTGCCAGCCCTGCTGCACTCACGTGTCTGGACTGCGATAGCCCCTTAAGGAGGAGGAGAATTTTCCTCTGCCAGAAGCTTCAGTGACAGAGAGGAGAGGGGAAGGTGGCAGAGCCTTCAGACTCCCCTCCAAGGAGCGGGCTGGGGGTGCCCAAGGGACCTAAATGATGTCCCCTCCTGGTTTGTGATGTGTCCGTGTGTCCCCAGGCAGTGGTGGCAGACCTTCAGCAGCAGGGCTGGGTGGGACCAGGGCTGGGATGGCTCCAGGCAGAGGGAACAGCCTCATGCACAGGCTTGGGACAGCTCCACACTGCGTTTTTGGGTGTTCCCATGGGGCTGGTTTTCCCTCCAGGTGTGGCTGTGCCTTGTGGGGGGAGAGCAATAGAACCCTGGTGCCCTGCCCAGCAGGGTGAGAGCAGTGGAGGGAACATCTCCAAAGTGGAAAAGAGGCACTTTTTCCCCAGCAGAATTTCTCCTCCTGCTAATGGGTGTCACATCACGGCACGAGCCTGCAGTGATTTGTCAGCAGGACGTGATAAATGGCTGGAAACGGGGACCAGCAGGGCTGGGAGCAGCTGGAACACAAATCTCTCATGTCTGCCTCACCTTGGGCCTGACACCCAGGATTCATCCCTGATGCTCCCACCCCTCCAGCTGTACAACCTGGCCCTAGGATGCTGATATTCCCTCTCCAGGGGCTGATCCATGTGCTGTGTCCTATTCCAATCCCACATTTCCTGCACACAGTGCCCTTGCCCCGCTGCCTGTTGCACTGAGGTCGGCCCATGAGCCGGAGGTTTGGCACTCAGGGTCTTCCCCACGACCAGGGGAGAGCCTGCAAAGCCCAAACCCAGAGCCAGCTTGGCCTCCCAGTGCCCAGACAGGGTCCCCAAAACCCAGGATGAAAAACTGTGTCGGGCTTAACCACCCTCTGCCTCACCCTGGTGCACGATGGCAGCTCCCATGTGGGGAAGGCCACCAACCCCCCCTGTTTCCATCCCTATCACCCCAGCTTTGTTAATCCTCTCTGGCCTGCAGTGGGGACCATCAGCAGGGACACACAGGGAGGGTCCCATCAGCCCCACAGCTGCCACCTCTCCCTGCCCTGCTGGCCTCTTCTGTGCATCCAGAGGGAGATTCCCAGTGGGAAGACAGGGTTGCACAGGACAGACTGGATGGAATGTCTGCCAGGAACCCTCTGTTGAGTGTGCAGGTTGAGTCAGGGGGGCTCTGGGGGTCAGTGCAGCTGCTGGGCAGGTACAGGGGGCACAGGCTGGTCCTTGGTGGGAACAGTTAAACCCTCTTAAAGGGTTAAACCCTCCTCAAGCCCAGTGCAAAGCCATGCTGTGAGTTCCAGATGAGCACTGGCAGCTGTCCCTGCTCCTGTCCCAGGAGAGAGATGGGGCTGGGGCTGTTGGAGCTTGTGCATGTGGTGGTGAAGTCACATGAGAGGGGTTTTGGGGTCTGCTCTGTGAGGGGGTGGAAAGGGCACCTTAGCAGGGCCCCTTCCCCAGCACAGCCTGTCACTCAGGGACTCAGCCTCGATTGGTGGTGGTGGGAGATGGGTTGATCTCTTTTTTCTTCCCAAGTCTGTGGTCAGGGTGATGTCTCTGAAGTCACTGGACTCACCTGGGACAGGTCTGAGCCCCAGGAAGGGTCTCCCCAGGGGAGCTGAGGTGGCCACTCTGGTGATGCTCATCCTGCCTTCTCTTTTTACCTCCGGACAAGCGACCCTGCACCCTCAGAGAGCTCTTCCCTCACCTTTCCCCTCTCTTTGTTCCCTCTGCTCTGGTTGTTTCTGACCACTGAACCCTTCAGAAGGTCTTTCACCACTGCCAAGTCCAAGCTGCTGGAGATCCAAGGGGAGCAGAGCTCGCCCTCCTCCTCACCGGGGAGCAGCCTCTGGGGTTTGTGGGACAGCTCAGCTGGAGTTCCCAAATCCCTGTCAGAGCCAGACCACTGATCCCCCCATCCCTGCCTGACCCAGACCACTGATCCCCCCACCCCTGCCAGAGCCAGGCCATCCCTCACCAGCCCTGTGTCTGCTCCAGCAAATCGAGACAATCTCCCCCCCTCCCCGGCTCCTGCAGCGTCTCCTGCCTCCCAGCCCAGACTTAATTACAGCTGGGGCTGTGGGAGCTGAAATGTCTGTGCCCAGGAATGTGCTGAAGGGCCCGGGAGGATCTTGTTAGCGAGTGACTTACCTGGATCCCCGAGCTGAGGTTGCCCTCTCTTAAAGGGCTCTGTGGCAGAGTGATGGTGAGGGTGCAGGAACAGATCTGGGTCATTATCTCGTCCCTTCCCTCCCTGCCTCTCTCATCCCTCCACCTTGAAATAACTCCAGAGGAACCAGGGGATGCTCAGCAAGCTGAGAAACAAAATCACTTAGGGTTGCAGAATATTGTGTTTCATCTAGAAAAAAAACCTTTCCTTACATTCCCAGGCACCTAAAAAAAAGTGATTTTGGTAAGGAGGAAGGAGAGCTGGAAGTGGCGATGCTGTTCCAGATGGAAAAGTGGGAAGGAAAGGTTGCAGCTTCTCGGAGCTGGTTTGGTACCTAAAGCTGACTGCTACAAACTGACTGGCTTTGCAAAATATTCCTCCTGGCTCCAACTTGTCCCAGTGAGAACATTCCTTCTCACTAAAGGAACCTCAGGCACCCATGGAAAAGCCAGTGCTGGGAGTGCCTGGGCAGCCCTGTCCCCACAGGCACCTCAACAGCCCCAGTTTTGGTACACAAGCCCATGATTTAGGGAAAACCTGGCCCTGGGGTGCCCACTGGAAGAGAAAAACACCTCCCCTGGGCTGCCAGGGTGTCGGGGAGCAATGCCTGCAGTCCTGGAGAGGGGTGGCTGAGCATCCCTGTGGGGATAAAGCCAAGTGCTGAAGTAGCCAGAAAAAAAAAGATTCCTTTCCTCTCCTTAAAGCAAATCCTGCTGGGTTCTGTGCTTTGGAAGGAGCGTGTGGCTGAGTGTGCCCCTGCAAAATGAGGAGGATTTTGGCCCTTCCTGTGGGTTTTCCCATGGCTGTGGTGCACCCTGGAGAAGGGAGCTGGGCTCTGGCTGTGATGCTGCAGCGCTGGCCACGCTCTCAGCCTGTGCTGCTGTGGTGTTGTTGTGGCTGCAAACGTGGATTTATGGAGCACATCTCCCTGGAATGCCTCGATAAAAGGTGCTGGAGATGCTGTGGTCTCATCTGCAGCTCTGGGGAGCCGCAGGGAAGCAGATTGGTGCTGCTTTCCTGAGCGTTATGGATGTGCTGAGGGAATCAGGGGAGGTTGCTCAGCTTACCTGGCCTCCCCTTTTTATAGCCTGGAAGATTTATGGGGAATTCTGGAGAGATTTGGGTTATACCTGTGTTGTTAAAGCAGCCATCAGTGGAAAATCAGGTGATGAGAAAGCTGATTAAAATCCATAAATAACCCCAGTATCACCCTATCCATGGGATGTACAGGTGACAGACAACGTGCCCCTTCAGCTGTGCAGAGCACCACTACAACAAATGCTCTGGAGCCTCCTTTTCCCCCAGTAGATGTTTCTATAAAGCCAAAAAGTCCCTCCATAATGACTTGGAGAACAAGGTAAAGGCTGGGAAATGACATTGTTACAATGACAAATATTCTCTGAATCCCCAATTCACGATCCTGGGCGCCTTATAAATGTGATTAGTAGATGTAATCTTGCTGTGCTGGAGCCAGTTGTCAAGACAGCTTGAAAATGGATCATTGCCCGACTCTGACTTCAACTGGTCCCCAAGTTCTAATAGTTATTGTTTTAAATAGTTGATTTTAAATAGTTAATAGCCATTGTTTAAAAACTAACCAGGAGTTGGGGAGGGGGGAACTGCAGGTGATCCCCTAAAACAAAGGCTAAAACAACCCTGAAACATCCCCTAAAACAACCTTCTTGGGGTGCAAATAGTATGGATCTATGTGCAAAAAATCCTTCAGGTGTTCTCAGCTAGGTCAGCCTTCATTCTGGAGTATCAGTCCATCTGCCTGTCCATCTGTCCATCTGTCCTTTCCATGACAGTTATTGGGGTTTGTTGTTTCCCTCCACCTCACAGCAGGGATGAAGCAGCCCTGGACAGTCCCTGCCCATTTCTCAGTTCCCCCCACACCTGGGACATGGGCAGGGAGCTGGGAAAGGAGGGAATGAGCCCTGGGAGAAGGTGAAACAGCGCCGAGAGCCCTTGGCTCTGGTCAGGCCTCCTCTCCTGCTCTGATTTTGGGTCCCCTCACTTTGGACACTGTCACGGGGGCACCCCAGGGGCCTGGCTGCCCCAAAGGAGATTCCCACACGAGCCTCTCTGGGTGCCGTGGGACCTGCCAGGCACAGGGTTTTCTGCAAATGAGCTGCAAAGGCAGGAGAGGAAGATTTCCAGAGGCACTCAAGTGCTTGTGGGTAGCTGGGACGGTTCCAGCCAGGTTGTCAGAGCATCCCAGTATCCCCCAGGGCTGGCAAAAACCAGGATAAGCCCTAAGAGCCCCTGGCTCCCCAGGGAGTGAGGCAATTCCTTTGCTGGAGGCAGCAAAGCAGTGTTTGAGGCATCAATCTGAGTGCTGGGAGTCTCTGAGGTGCATCTGATGCCTTCACCCAGGATTTCCTGTGGCATCCCGCTGGGAACGTGGTTTCAGAGGAAGCTGGTGCTGCTCAAGCTTTGGCACTTTTGGGGCAGCCTGGGTGCTGGGGACATGGTGAGAGAGTCCCCAAAGTCACACCCGCCTTCCCAACCTGCCCAAACAGCCCCCACCCGCCCCAAAGCAGCTCCTGGGACGACCAGCACGGGGGAGGCTTTGAGCGTATCCAAGATACAGCGGGATTTGGGCACCCTGTCAAATGTTCTCATTGTCTGACCCTTGTCCAGACGCCAGCAAAACCCTTTGGGAAATTCCCCCTCCACCCAGAGCACCGGCTTTAATTACAGAAGAGGAATGTGAGGCGCTGCTCCTCCTGCCTGCACGCTCGGCCGAGCGTGGGCCGTGTCCCCAAAGTTTGGGCTCTAGGAGGGTAGAGGGATTTGGGTTTGGAGAGGAGAGGTAGAGGGAGCACAGGGAAGGACAGGAGTGGAGGTGGGCACTGGCTGCCTGGTGGTCGTGGGACACTTCCCAAGCCCAGGGTGAGGAGCGGGGGCTCGTCCCCCCCGTCCCGCCCTGGCAGCAGTACCCGAGCAGCAGGACATGAGTAATATCCATCCCACTGGGGGAGTTAGATCAAAGGCACTGAAGTAGATACAAGAGGTTTCTGCTTCACAGACCAGAGAGGCTGCAGTTCAATAGCGCCTTTGTTACCGGCTCTCCCGAGCCAGGGATGGAGAAATACCTGACCCCCCGCTCTCTCCCTCCCTCCCTCCCTCCCTCCTTCCCTCCCTCCCTCCCTCCCTGCGCTCCCGGCCCCTCGGTGCTCAACCATCTCAAGTATGTGCCCGCGCAGAGAGGCTCGGTGGGACGCGGGGTGCTGGGGATGGCAGCGGGAGCAGCCGGCAAGGGGAGGGCTGGGGGGTCACACCAGAACCCCCCCGCAGCCAGGCAGGGCTCGGGGAGGTGGGAGTGACCCCCTTCCCCATCCCTCCGGGCACCCTCTGCCCGAACACCCCCGGGTTGTGCTGGCAGGGACCGGGGGAGGACAGGACGGTGCGGGCACTGCCATCCCGAGCCCAGGGATGGCTGGCACGGGGCCCTTCCCGCGGAGAGGATGCCACGCTGCCAAAGGTGAGGTCAGCCGCGCTCGGCCGGCGGCTCCGGGCTGTCCTCGGGCCCCTGCGGTGTGGAGTGGGGATGGTGGCTCTGGGATGGGCACGTGGCCTCCTGTTCCCCGGGCTGGGGAAGGCGGCCTGGCACTGAATTGGGCGCCACCTCCTCGGGAAGGTCTTGGGGTGCCCACAGGGCCGTGTCCCAAAAAGCCACCGGGACAGATTTACCCCCGGAATGTGCAGTGAAATTGGGGCTGGTCCTCGGTGCGCCCCAAGGAACTAAGAGGTGGGTCAGTGCTGGGCATGGAGGGCAGAGAACCATGTGGGGCTGTTGGCATCTACCCCCATAGCTGGAGTTTTCCCAGCAGATCTTCCCAGAGCAAAACCTGCGCTGAGGATGGAACGCTGGGACCCAGCAATGTTGGGATACCTGTGGAGGGGCTGGAGGGGAGCGTGGCTGTGCCACAGGTGGGGGGCACATGGTGACCTTTTTTCCTCACCGTTCATAAATGGGAGGTAAAAGAGGAAAGACCTTGGGGAGGGGAAAAAACTCAGTCCTCTTCTCCAGGAGTTTGGTTTGTAGGTCAAAGTCGTGTTCACTGCTATTACAAACCACAGGGGCAGAACCCTCCCCACTTCCCATCCTGCTTGCTGCGTGGTTTTGGGAACATTGGATTTCCCAAGGATTCTGGTGAGGGCAACGAGCAAGGGAGTTTCCTGCCCTCAGCAGCAGAGCTGACCTCATCAGCTCCTGGCAATTAGCACTCGCTGCTGATGAAGGAGCCGTGTCCTGACACAGGGGAGGGAATAAAGGCCGAGGCCAGCGCTTTCCCAGGACAACCTGGGCAGTTTTGGTGCCACCCAGGTTGTTTCCCCAGGTGTGGGGAGGTGTGGAGGCTTTTCTACAGAGTAAGGTCTGTGGCCAGCTCTCGGGGGAGCTGCTGGAGCAGCTGCTCCTGTGAAACACATCACCTTGTCCTGAGATGCCTCTTTTGGGGGTAACGAGACGGAAACTCCCCCGAAAAGGCACGGGGGGAAGCAGCAGTGGGGGAGGTGAGCAGGAGGCGGGTTTGCAGCCAGACCTTTCTTTAGCCCTTTGTCTCAGCCGACAAAGGCGGGTCTGTTGGATGCACCTCGGCTGAGCATCCGCTGCCTCTGCGGCCTCAGCCAGGTGAGCTGTGGGGGCCGCGGGGCCTGCAGGGAGGGGTTTGGCTCCCACTTGTGCTCCTGAGCGACTCTGACTGTGGGCAAGTCCCTCTGCGGCCCCAAGGGTCAGATTTTCAAAGCAGCCCCAGGGCAGGGTACAGCTACACCCCCAAGGCAAGTGTTTTCCACCCCCTTGCTTGGAAAAGGGATTTATCCCACAGATCCCGGTGCTCCTCCTCGGAAAGGGACACTTGATCTGCAGGTGGAAATCTGTGCTGCTCCGTTTGCAGCCAGACCGACTGCCTGGTTTATAACTCAAGGTTTAGCAGGTTCATTGTGGTCCTCCAAAGCAGCACAAAAAGCTGTGCTGGGGAACAGCAGGTCCTGAGAAGAGATGAGGTGTAGCTGTGGCCGGGACACCGGGAGAGGGAAAAGAGACCATTCCACTGCTGCTCCGTGGACATCCTGCCATTCATTCTGGCCGTGGCACGGTGCCTTTTAAGCATCACCCCTGCTGCTGTCCCTGCAGTCACAGCTCATTACAGCATCCGGAGCACAAAGGCAGGGCACAGGGTCCTCCTCCCGGGGTCAGGTCCCTGCTGAGGGGACAGACACGCCAGGCTCGGATCTCTCCTTGCTGACCCGTGGGTAACCCAGGAGAAGCCACCCCGCGGTGCCACGGTGCTGAGGGGTGTTTTGGGTGGGAACCTACCCAATTTTTGGGGTCCCCACGCAGGGAGGGAGCGGGTTGTGCTCCCAGCTGGTCACAGGGAGGGAGGACAACTCAGCCAGAAGAGTTACTTTTTTTACCACCCCCCCCCCGGCTCTCCTTTCCCTTTTTTCCTTTGCTTTTCCCCAAAGACTGCTGGCTTATCCTGGCTAAGCCCTCTGCTGTGGTCTATGGCTTTTTATTCCTATGTGATTGCTTTCCCTAACTCATGTAGGGCGAAAAGCCATGGGCTACACAGAGGAGGGACTGCACCTTCCAGGCACCTCCGCCGAGCGCGCACGGACCCCTGAGCCCCGTTCTGCCCACCCCTGTTTCTCTGGCTAACAAACCACCAGTGAAAGGGGGCATTGAAGCCTTGCAGGGCCCTCATCCAGACAGGGGTGGGGACACAAAGGGGGCCGGGGGTGGTGGGGGGCACGGCCTTTCATTGAGCGGCGCCGGGCGCTGGCCGAGGGGCTGCGAGGGCGGCAGGAGCGGCTTTTCTTTGGCAGGGAGCTTTTCTCACACGGTTCAAAGCATCCCCACCTGCACCCCCCCCCGCAAGAACAAAAGGGCCAGGCAGAGACCAAGGGCATTGCCAAGGGGAGACGCCCGGCCCGGCTGCCAGGGGAGGGCAGGAGCACTTTGAGGTTGAGGCTCCGCCGAGCAGGGGTGAGGAGGGGGCTGAGGGATGTCCTGGCACCTTCAGACACGTCTCCCACCACGCTGTGCCCCTGCCAGGGGTGCTGGAGACCCAGCAGAGGCTGTGGCCACGCAGTTTGCACCAGGCAGGGTCTGTCCCCGCAGCTCCCATGAGGTCACGGCCAGGCCGGTGCCCTGGGGATGCTGGAGGGGAGCTGGTGGCCAGGAGCACGTGGGAAGGACAGGTTTAGTTCCACAGCAGGACTTGGCAAACTGGCGCTTTTTAAACGGGCAAAGGCAATGTCTGCGAGCACAGAAACCTGTCAGGGCTGGGCTGGATCCACGGGGTGGGAGAGATGGGTGCAGATCCCACTGCCACGGGCCCTGTTCCTGCAGATCCCACCACCACAACCCCCATTCTGCAGATCCCATCGCTACAGATCCCCCTGCCACAAATCCCATCACCCCAGACCCCACCACTGCAGCCCCCACCACCCCCACGACCACCTGAGCGGCTTTGGGGGATTCCAAACCACCTTGCCAAGCAGGAAACGAGCAATTCCTCCCTTCTTTTTGTGGTGTTTTTTTTCTTTTTTTTTTCTTTTCTCACTTCCTGAGCTTTGAGTCATTAGGTGTCAGGCTTTCAAGTTTATTTCACCAGCCTGGAATGCATCTTTAAAAATAATAGTCATTGAAAAAAACTGAAAGCTGAGATTCAGCTGTAATCCTATGACTCAAGGAGGTGTGGAAGGAAGAAAATCACAAAATCCCATGAGTTCCAACAATGAAAGCATGAGAGCTGGCAGGACTGTGCCACATAAATCATCAAAACTAAACACCATCCGTCAAAATGAAAGGAATTAAGCCAATCTCGCCAGGCTGTTTTAATTATTTTTTAATGAGGATTTGCTCATTCAGAAAATTCACCCCTGACAATGCCTGCCCCGAGCCATTCACGCCGGCCAGGGTGGACACGCTTCGCTTGGCCCCACCACCCCCACTCTGGGGAGCTCAGAGAGAGGGTGCCAAGGAGGGGAGAGCAGGGCAAAATTACTCAAAACCACACCAGGAGTCCTGGTTTTGTTGCAGTCCAAACACTAGTCCTGGTTTTGTTGCGATCCAAAATGCTGCGGCGGGGAAGTCACGAGCAAAATCCTCCTCCCTGGATCCCAAACATTCCCAGAATGATTTGGGTCTTAAAGCTCACCTTGTTCCACCCATGGCAGGGACACTTTCCATTAGCCCAGCTTGCTCCAAGCTGGCCCCTTGGGCACTTCCAGGGGTGAGGAAGCCACAACCATCAGCCCCCGTTAACATTTCGGTGGCTGCCGGGCAAAAGCAGCTCTGAGCAGGATTATTGGCAGCCTGTCTGCACTCTACCAGCGAGCTCCTCCACCCTCGAGACCTGCTCTCGCTACCTTTCATGCTATTGATTTTTCCTTTAGCAAGGCAGGCACGGGGCACGGAGGGGGCAGAGGGAGCACAACCCGCTGTGCTTCCCGAGGAATGGCTGGGACGGGAACAAACGGAGCGGGCACGTCCCTCTGGTGGTCAGGGAGCCGGGGCTGGGGGCTTTGTGCCAAATCTTGCCCTTCTCTGCCAAGCCCAGCGCCCCCCCAGGCACTGCCCAAGGGGCTTTAGCAGAGAGATTTGTCCTGAGGTTTTCAGTCTGCTCTGTCCTCAGGGACACCTGAGGGGACGCGCACGGGACGAGCGTTCCCGTGAAAGTGCAGAAGGCACTGGCAAGGGACCCCTGGCAAAGGTCCAGCGTGAAGAGGGGATGCTGCCAGCACCAGGTGAGCTCTCAGCCTGTCTGGCATCCATCTCCCAGCAGCAGCTCCAGTCACCTTTCAATTAGCGCAGCTCTGTGATCGCTGCCCACGGCCAGGGCTGGCCACAGCCAAGCTCCTCGGCTGCCCTGGGTTATAAAACACTCATGGCATTAAATAAAACAGGGGACCAGGTTGGGACTCTCAAAGCATGGTGGAGAATTGAGGCATGCAGCTCTTTTTGAGAAGGCAGTGATTGAAATCCCAGCTCATCCCATTGCTGGTCGAAAGAAAGCGGCTCGAGGAGGAGCCACCCAAAGGCAGCTCTGTGGCCAAAATCACCCAGCTGGACCCCTCCAGCATTCCCTGGTCCTTTCCAAGCTCCCAAGAGTGAATGTGCAGAGCAGGACGAGTTGCTAATTACAGGTAATAACTGCCATTAATGAGTGAGGCATCCACCGGCCAGGCCTCTTCCTGGCACTGGGCGTGGAGCTCCCATATCCCAAAGCTGGGTGAGGCACAGGCTTGTCCAAGGAGGGGGAATCGCAGCTTCATGCCCTGACACGGAGCCCCTGTGCTGCTGCATCAGCCCCTGGACACCCCTCGTGGCAGCACAAGTAATTTTGGGCACCAGCTCCCAAAAACTGCCGAGGGTTGGGATGGGGTTTGTCTCTGATGATGATTCGAAAGAGCACCGCCTTCCTCCTGGGTTACCCAGCCCGCTGGGTGCAGGTCCCGGGAGATAACCGGGGGAAAGTGTGCCAATTATCGATATTTTAATTACAGCCAGATGATAACGAACTGGAAAGCTGCAGCTTTTAATCAAAGCTGTGACAGCACCCAGCCCTGGGAGGGTTGGTGGATGCCTTGGGCTGCAGCACTGGGACCTTCCACGAGGGGAAATGATGCTCAGTGGGAGCCTGGGGAGGGGATTTTAAAGCTCAGCCTTGGCACAGGATGCCCGGAAAGAGAGCAGGGCATTCAAACCCACACCCTCAAGAGGCAGCCTCAGCCGTGCAGGGGGTTGAGCAGTGCCAGGGTATGTGATGCTGTCACTGGGTATTCACCCTTTGCATCAGGGGGATCAGTTCCTTGAGTGCTGATCCCACACGAAATCCAGGTCACTCAATCTTTTGGGAAAATCCATCCCCTCCACACACACACCCCCACCAGCTGCCCAGGGGCTGGGGGAGGTTTACACAGACAATTCACCAACGGGACAAAAAGAGCCAAATCCGGGGCTTGCCGGGAATTCTTTATTCAAGCTCTGCCCTGGGCGGGGAATTACGGATGCACCAGTTGTGCCACCGAGCACCTTCCCCCCTCCCGTCTGCTTGGAAATGGGTTATTTAGTAACTGGTGAGGCCACCGGTGCTGAGTCAGCCCGCAGCTAATGAACACCCCGGCTGCCCATTTGAAATTTATTGCACCTATTAATTACAACCATTAGCTGCAGCCAGTGAAATTTTTATAATGAGGACCCTTGCGACTTTGCCTTCCTAGCAGCAAATTAACTGTGTGGGGGGAAGAATCAATGGGATCAGCAGACTTTACAGAAGCGATGTTTTAATTAGTGATTCTCTGCAAACATGCCAAGCAACATCTTCTCCGTTCATTATCTCTCCTTAAAGGGATGGTGCTGCTTTTCAGGTTGGTTTTATCCCGGCCTCAGCCTCTCTGTTGTTGGGTTTCTAATGCACTGCTGCTCATTATAGAGGCTGCTTTGAAGTCGGGTTTAGCTTAGGACTGGTTGTAAGCAGCGAGATGTCCGAGGTTGGTGGGGGAAAATAAAAGGCAACCCCGGGAAATAATGAGTTTGAAAGCTTGGCTGGCAAATATCTAAATTGGATGGATTCTGTGGTTGGCAGGAGGAGGAGGAGGAGGAGGGTGAGGAGTGTGGGAAAGGGGTTGTGTCCACACAGGGATGGGCTCTGGGATGCAGGACCTGAACCTTGGGATGCTTAAAAATGGAAGGGACAAAAGTGTCCCAGGCAAAGCTCTGTCCGTGCCTGGAGCATCCACATCACCCAGGACTTCCAGGCAACTGAAGAAAGTCCTTGCAAGTCCCAGCTGTGTCTTTGGGGACTCTTCCAAGGATGTCTGCTCAGTGGATCTCAGAAAGCCAGGCTGGTGATCCCCAAATCATCAGTCACTCCTAAAAATCTCATCTGTGGCTGTGGCTGTGGCTGTGGCTGGACCAGCCATCCCGAGAGGCAAACGAAACAAAATACCTGGGAACTTTTCTACACTTCATTACAAATTATTTCATTCCATTCGGCTCCCTGCAAAACTCCAGGAGCAATTTCCATTGCAGATAATCTCATTTCCCAGGGAGAAAGCCCGACACACGCCCGGCAGCAAAAGGCAGCCTTGAAATTCAGGGTTTCAAATGCAAAACTTGTTGGGTTTTTTTCCCCCCCCCTCCCGAAGAAGAGGTCGCTGAAAAGTTAATTCAAAAAGTCAATTCAGAAATAGAAAAGCTGAGGCAGGGGAAGGAAATGGGCTGGAATGGAAGATTTTGGTGCCCACTGATGGGCAGCACCTTCCTGTCTCTGCAGCAAGGCTGTGCTGAGCCCTGCCTGCACCCCTGCCTGCTCCCCTGGCTCTCCCTGCCTGGCACCTTCCCTCCTGAAGCTGCTCCTGCTGCCCAGCCGATCCCAGGGACACAGGAATCGCCGGGCTAAGGCACAGACTCCGTCCAGCTGGTTCAGAGAGACATTTTTTAGGGCTCGGGGAAAGTGCCATTATTAAAGTGAGCATGCTGATTGCAGACAGCTCCCAATTCATCACTGTGACAGTGACAAACACGGCCTGGGGGTTATGCAGTTGACTAAAGAGAATTCTCCAGCTTTACATTTTTAATGGTCCTCGCATTTTCTCCGCTGCAGCCGGAGTTTTATCCGAAAGGATCTTCTGCCTTGAATAGAAAGGGCAGCACGGGGGGCTGGTGGAGCATGCCCAGCCCTTGCAAATCAGGCAGGGCTTCTGTCAGCGCTGCCCAAGCCAGTCCATTTCTTTTTTTTAATTATTCCTTGCTCCTTCAGGATCCTTTTTCCACCTTTTCAAGAAGAACAGGAGCGTCGGCCTCAGCTGGGCTGCCTCCATTCTCCGGGGCTCATTCATCATTGTCCCCCTCCTGAATGGGAGGCAGAGGGTCAGCCTGAAAAGCCTCCCTGGTACAAGCTCCTCTAAATTTATCAATAGGTGCCTAAATGGACGGTGGGGTCCCAGCCAGACCCCCCAGGCTCTCGGGGAGGCTTTGTGTCTGCGTGGGGGGCACCGCCAGGCCGGGCACGCCGAGGTTTTGGGGTGGCACAGGGGGCACCCCTGGGGACCCTCGGGGGCTGCCTGGGAGGTCTGGGGTCTGCCTGGTTAAATAGGGGAGGTGTTGGACAGCAGGGACGGTGCTGTTGGGGTGGTGGGGGGCCCTGCACGGGCGAGGGAAGCGTTTCAAAACCCGGCTGAGGTGGGGCTGGAGCAGACGCCGTGTGCCCACCCCAAAACAGGCTCCCCATCGCCCCTTCCCTGTGCTCTGCTCCAGCTGGATCCATGCAAAGCCGGGAGGGCTCAGGGGTGGGAGGTGAGAGAGCCCCCCTCCTTCACCCCCCCCAAACCCCCTCTCCCCACCAGCCGTTCCCTCCAAAATCCCATTCTCAAGGCTGGCAACAAAAAAAAGCAGCAGCACAAAGGGAGACGCCGGGACCTGCCGCTATGCTGGGAAGCCATTCAGAACGGGAGGCTCATTAAAGAGCCCGTTGTCATTATTTGTGAGCTCCAGAGGTAGCCTGATTTAATTTGGGAGCTACCAGACAGGTACCCAGATGGCTGGGGATGGAGGGGGTGGGGGGTGGAAGCAGCGGCAGGAGTGAATTAAATGGGATGTTTCTCGCTTTGTGCTGCAGCTGGGCCCCCTTGGAAAGGGGGGAAGTGGAAAGGCAGCGATGTGGCATCACCCCCCTGCATCATCACCGCTGGTGGGGAGCTGATGGGTTTGGCTTTTGGCTTTTTTCCCTTGGGTAATTCCCTCCCAGATGTCCCTGCTGGGAATTAGGGCTGCTCCAAACTCCAGTGGGGGTTTGGAGGGTCGTGGTGCTGAGGGTGGGCAGTGCAGGGCCGGGCACAGATCCCTCTGAACACCAGCACTGCCTGTTCTGGGGAAAAATCAGAGCTGGGTGCTGCAAATTGTACAAAAACTGATCCAGAGAAGCTGTGGCTGCCCCATCCCTGGAAGTGTCCGAGGCTGGACAAGGCCTGGAGCAACCTGGGCTAGTGGAAGGTGTCCCTGCCCATGGCAGGAGTTGGAATGGGATGAGCTTTAAGGTCCCTCCCCACCCAAAGCAGTCTGGGATTCTATTTTTTTTTCCTGAGAAAAGGTAAAAATTCGAGCAGGGAGCAAACGAAGGTCTGGCTTCAGACGGAATTTCTGCGCCGATTTGTTATTTATTTAAAAAACCCCCAGCCTTTTTCATTTGCATAATTACATTTTGCAGCTGTTGGGCCATCGTGTGGGCTGTGCTTTGGGGCATTATTTTATCTGCTGGAAAGGGACACAAAGAGAGGGAACCGGGAGAGCTCAGCTGAGGCTCTTTGTGCCAGAAACCTTCAGTGCTGCCCCCGTGCCGGGGCTGTCCCAGGGCTCCTCACCTCCCAGGCCCTCCATATGCAGCAGGAGCTGCAAGCTGTCCCCACGTCTGTCCTGATTGTTCCCTGCTTGGGAGGAGAGGGGCTTGGTGGGGAGGGGGGGAGTTTTAATCTCCTTGCCTTTGGCCAGCTGGGGAATTTGGGAGAGCGTGGCTGGGGGGAGGGAGGAGGGGGGAGATGTGATCTGGTGCAGGGGACATTTCCCGGTTTTGTGGTTTTGGGGGTCTGTTCTACACCCTCCATCCTGCCTGTGCCCCTCCAGGAGCTGCCCTGACTGCTCTCCCTGTCCCCATCCAGGTTCTCCCGGGGTTGCTCCCAAGCCTCCCCTGCTCCGGGGGATGCCCCAGTTCACCTTTGCTTGCTTCTGTGGGCTCCATGGCTTCTGCAAGATGAAGAGGAAGAAAGAAGAGCCCAGTGCAGAGCAGGAGACAGCTGTGTGAGGAGCAGAGCCTGCTGAGCTGTGCCTCGGGACCCTGCCTGTCCCCTCGGTACTGCGGGGGCTGGGGGCAGCACGGGGTGGGGGGGAGCTGCTTGACCTCCCCTAACCTGTTTCTCCTCCACTTTCTCTCATTTTCTCTTCCCAGGGCACAGGGATGCCCTTGCTGGGAGGCAGAAGCAGAGGCTGGGGGTGTCACCCCGGTGTTGCAGCAATCCCACCCAGACACCCCGCCCTGCCGGGCACTGAGCCCCCAGCACCCCAGCACTCGGGGTCAGAGGGTCCCTGCACCCCGGGGGGATAGACATTTCCCTCCTGGACGAGCCAACCTGCCCCTTGCTCCAGCAAATCTCAACACACAGACCTGGAAGGGTTTCAAAAGCCGGGGCCAGGCCTTGGGGTCCCGGTGCTGGGCAGGGTTGGCCCCTGGCTGGTAAGTTGTCCCGCTGCTGCAGGACTGGCTGGAGGCAGAAAACGAGCTGGTTTGGGGTTTGTTTCTCTTTTTGAAGTCTCAAGCGATTGCCTGTGACTCCAAGAAGCCGTTCTCCGTGCCTCTGCTCCCATGGCTGCAGCACCCTGGAGTGTTCTGGAGGCACCAGACACACGGACCCTGCTCGGATGCCTCTCCTTCTGTGACCAGTGCAGACCAGCAGCTCCCACCCCACGGGCAGGAGGGACACCTCGGGGTGTGAGCCCACCCCCTGCCCCCCTGAGCTGTGAGGCTCAGCAGGAGGTTGTTCTTTTTTGGGGACCAGGACCAAATCCCTGAGCTTGGGGCACCTGAGATCCGATCCAGGGACATGTTGTCCAGGGCAGAAATCCTTCAGTTCTTCCATGCTGCGCTCCCCACCTCCCTGTGGAGACCCTCTGAGCCTGGGGCCAAAGGCAGTGCCCCGGATTGCTGGGCAGGAGCTGCTCTTCCCCAGGGTTAGTCCTGCTCCTGCCACCACTTTTTCTGTGGTGACTGTGCCCATGAACCCCCCTTCTCCCCCCACCCTGTCTATCTGTCCTTCCCACCCTCTGCTAAAGCCATACAGGGGCCCCCTGCATGCTGTGCCTTCCCCAGGGGTCTCAGGCAGACATTCCCGCTGGGATACCCTCCAAACAGCCCCAGGATCTGCACGTGGGAGAGCTGGTGAGTGTTGGGGTTTGGGTCTTGGTGCCAGCTCCCCCATCCCTGATCACGCACAGGGTTTGGGTCTCAGTGCCCAATTCCCTGTCCCTGAACATGCCCAGCGTTCCCATTCGGGCACCAGCAGCTCCCATTTGCTGGAGAGCAGCAGGGACAGCCCCTGGAAAGGGTAAATGCTTGGGGGCAGCCGGTTGGCACGGGGGGATTGATTTTGAGACCCCCAAGGAGCTCCCACCATGGGGGATGAGCACCCTTGGAGCACAAATCCTCCCCCATGGTTAAGTGGCTTGACCTTTCCAGGGTTTTCCCAGTGCTCCCAGACCCACACTCGGCCAACAGAGCTGTCTGTGCCACTGACAGCTCCCTTAGGAGCAGATCTGTTGGCTCAGCCAACATCCAGGACCAACACGGCTGTTATTTTATTTTCTTATCCAAAGGATTTAGCACAAAAACCTGAGCTTGGCCAGCAGTAACAGCACAAAGGTTCAGCTGAGCAGCTTAAAATTCTCCCTGTTCCCCGGGAAGCAGCTGACTGGGGTGGGAGGTGGCAGCCAGGGGGGGACCCCGGGCAGGGGGACACAGGTTATGTGAGGTCTCTGTGTGTCACACCCGGGCTGGGGCAGCTCAGGACATTTTGCTCCTTCCCCTCTTTGATCCCAAGTGATGTGAGCTGTGGGATCCAGTGGTGCACCCCCCAGCAGTGTTCCCAGGTGGGTATTTCCCAGCTGGACTCCAGGTTTGGCACTGGAGGAGGGAACACAGTGGCACGTGAGGTGACCTGTGAGGGACCCGCCAGTCCAGCTGCCCTGTCGTTTGTCACCATCGAGCCCAGCAGGTTCCAGCCTGGTTAATGCTGATGCTCCCACGTTTTGGCTTGGTTGGGGGACAGAGGTGGGGTCCCTGCTAATGATCTGAGCAGGCATCACCCTGTGAGAGCAGCATGGAGAGCTGGGGAGGCTCGGGCAGCAGGGCAGGCTCCAGGGAGAGCACCCAGAGGAGAGGTTTGGGGAAAATCATGGGAAGCTCAGATGGAACTGAATTATCCCTGAGGGATGAGGAGGAGTGGCCCTAGTTCATTGCTGTGGTGAAGATGTGCAGCTATTGAGGTTCTGTGTCACTGGAGGAGGAGGCTGGGGCTGGGGACGGGCTCCCAGTTCTCCCAGTTGCAGCAGGAGTCCCCCAGGCTGGGCTGGGATGAGCTGGGAGCTGTGCAGATGTAGTGCATGACCACAGAATGGGTTGGGTTGGGTTGGAAGGGATCTTAAAGCCCACCCAGTTCCAAGCCCCTGACCACACCACTCACACCCCTAGCACACCCCACCCCTGCTGTGTCTGCAGCAGCTCTGTGCCTGCTCGGGTTTTTCCCTGTGTCTCGAACATTCCTGTCTCCGGAGAGGGGTTCCCAAGGCTGGGAAGTTTAATGAATGTAGCAGTAAAACCCAGACAGGCTCGCCCACACCCATTATGTGTGCGTTTGAAAACGCGAACAAACCCACCAGGAGCCGTGTGAATGGGAAAGCCACTCGAGCTGCACTTTTTATTTTTTGAGGAGAATTTTCCCACCTCCCTAGGTGGATGCAGCTCTCGAAGCAACAACAATATGCTTTCCACCACGTCCCCGAGCAAAATGGTTTGCTCCTGGATTGACCTCTATTGTGTTCCTAAACGGCTCGTGGTGCTTTTTGATTCCCCCCTCCCCGTCATAATGACTTGACCTCCAGATTTATGGCTGAAGGTCTTTTCATCTGCACGTTGTTCCCCCACCAGACCGCAGCCTGACGCTTTTCTGGAGCAAACCTGCCAAGAGCTGAGCCCCCCTTCCCCCTTCTGAGCCCCTCAGAGCCCCCCATCCTCCCACTGGCAAATCTGCAGCGGGCAGAAGCAAATGGATTTGTTTCCCTCTTTCCCGTGGCAGCGTTTTAATAGGGCAGCGTCTGCTCCGAGCCTGCGAGGGCTGGGATGTGACAGCTCCTGTCACAGAACGCTCCCTCCCCGTCTCCTTCTCTCTTCCCCCACATTTGCAACAACCCCTGGCGTTTTTATAGACTCAGAGTTTGCTTCTTTTCCAGGGTTTCCTCTTGCTCTCCTTGCCCTTTGGCTCTTCCAACCCCAACTTTTGCTTCTCCGCTCCGGAGTCCCCCGGACCTGAGCGATGCTGGAGCAGATAAATCTTACTGACTTGCTAACTATCATCCAGTGGTTCCCAAGTGCTTTTCCAAGGTTTTTCCGTCCTCTGGAGAGGGGAAGGAAGGTGCAGGGAGCTCCCTGGACTGGCTCACTGAGGCTGCAGAACCCCTCCTGTCCTGGCTGTTCCTGGGGCATCCTTGGGGAAGGGGGGCAGGAAGGTGTGAGGTGTCCTCTCCATCAGGAATCCAGCTCAGTGTGCAGCTGGAATCTCTGCAAGTCCCACCACGGGTTCCCAGGGTTTCTGGAGGGAGCCTCCACCTCCACCCCTCCTCAGGGGAAAGGAGAGCCCTGCTCCCGAAAGATGCATTTGTTCCCACCAGCAATAATCCCCCTTTAATCCTATTACACCGAGGAAGGCATCCAACTTCCCTTGGAGCAGATGATGGGATGCACAGAGGAGGGGGCCCCTCTCTCCCTGTGGTGCCTGGCCTGGGTCCCCACTGGGGTTTGGGGGGTGGGTGACCCACAGCTCGTCCCCTTCCCGTGCACCCCGAGCTTTTCCTCCGGTGCCAAAGGTCTGGAGTGAAGCAACGACACCCCTGGGATGGAGCAGAACATCCTCCCAAAACAGGCAGGGTGGTCCCCCCAGGAAATGCTGGCCTCCTTGGGAGGGAAGGAAGGAGGCAAAGAGCCTGCAGATGTTTATTTGCATGGACAACAGCCAGGCTGGGGACCAAAACCTGCGGGTGGGGGGTGCAGACCCCTTGAAAGATGGGCTGGGGATGGAGGGGTCCTGGGGATGGAATTGTCCCAGTAATAGTGGGGTCCTGGAGAACGGGGGGTCCCAGTGACAGAGGGATCCTGGTATTGGAGTTGTCCTGGTGCTGGAGGGGTCCTGGTGCCAGAGGGGTCCTGGTGCCAGGGGGGTGGTGCCAGAGGAGCGTGCAGGATCTGGTGTGAGCTGCAGGAATGTTTGTGCACTGAGCTGGAAGGGCACAAGCACCAGCTGGGGGAGGCAAGCCAAGGAAAAAAACTGCAGCTTGAACTCTCCATCTGGTAACACATTCTTAAAGGGTTTGCTGGAGATGTGAAAGAGGAGCAGAAAATAACCCTGGGGAGCCCGAGGCTGACACTCCACAGCAGGACAGACTTCCACCCAAGCCATGACTGGGAGCACTGGACTCACAACGAGCTCTGTTTGCTGCAGGCAGGGCAATCTCTGCATCCTCTGGGGGGGTGGCCAAGAGAAAACCACTTTTTTTTAATATATTTTTATTATTATTATTTTTTCCCCAGAAGTCACCTGGTCAAAGCCATCCTTTTCCCCCTCCCACGGGCAGGATTTTCTTTCCAGCTGCTCTTGGCCTGGATGCTCCCAGCCCGTTCCAGCTGACCTCCCCGAGCTTTCCTCTCGCTCAGAACGATTTGTGGCCGCCCCCAAAACACCACTTTTTCCAGAATGTTATTCTAAGGACAAAGCCCAGGCAGCTTTGGGCAGCTCCAGGTGGGCACGGGGGAAGCTCATGTTGTTTTGGGAAAATGCTGAGCGTGTTCTGTTCCTATTTTTGCACATCAGCAGAGCCTCCCGAGCTCAGGGTTTGCAGCCCTGGCGAGTCCTTGGCGAGGACCTTCAGATTTAGCTTTGGGCCAAAAAGAAAACAAAAAAAACCCAAAAAACCCAGGGATGCTGGTGAAACCCAAAGTGTATTTCTTGAATGTAACTTTCTTTTTGCACAAGGATTTGTGGTGATGGACTTTATTACTTGGGATTAATCGCTGCTCTGGAGTTTTTTAAGTGTAAAGATGTGGGTCAAGCTCGACCCTTGTTTTATGCCAGTGTAAACCCAGAGAGACAATCTGACACTGAGGTGTCTCCAGAAATATTAACTAAACAGAAATGAGCTTGGACTGGACCCCAACACTCAGATTTCTTCCGTTTCTCCAGATTTTTCCTATGCAAAAACACACAAGCAACCAGCACGAGCAGGCAAAGGCAGGCTCACAGCAGGTCCTGACTCAACAAAGCCCTGCCTAAATCTCAGTGCTTGCTCTGGGATTTTGCTCCAGCCAATAAATTTTCCTGATTCCACCCAAAATAAACCCATATCGATCCCTGATGAAGTGGGAAAGGCACAGAACCATCCTTCCAACATCCCCCTGATGCTGCCTAACAGGGATCAGAGCATTAAACCTCTTTGTATCGTCCTTTTTTTTTTTTTTTTTTTTTTTAATCCCACTGCCTGGATTTCATCAGGAAAGGGACCTGTTCCTCCTCAGGAGTCTCCCGGCCCCAGGAGCCATAGAAACCCAGAGTACTGTATGTTAAGGAAAATAAACGTGGCATTTGCAAATAAACACACGTCTCTACGCACAGAGCAGAGCACTTCCCATGGGAATTCCTATGCTAGAGGAACATGTAAGTTAAATAAATAAATATGTAAGTTAAATAAATAAACAGTGTTTATAAGAATATTTAGAGTGTGCATTTTCCAGTCGTTTGGAGATGGGGGTTTTTTGCTACAGGACAGGCTTCCTCCTTCTCTCAGCTGGTTCTTCAAAACACCCCAAAATACACCTTCCAAAGGCCCACATTCCCGGGGTTTGGAAATGGGGAAGGGCACAGTGGTATTAAGGCCTAAATCAGCCCCACAACAATGCCCTTCATTATTGGGATATCAGGAAGACTCCCAGCAGAGGGCTTTGGAAATCGGATGGAAAAAAACTCCCCAAGTTTATTTGAGTAATTATTGGGATTGTTAACGAGCATCTCTGGCCGGGGTTCGGCCTGAGGGGATGGAGCATCATTTTCCTGGAGGTGGGACAAGAGGAGAGATGGGAGTTCCCTCGTGCTGTTCCTGCCAATCCAGCTGTGTTGCAGCTGGAGAGTCCTGCTGCAAATCTGCTCATTTACACACACACAGAGGGTGCAAAGCAGAAGGTGCTGTGAAATCCAGTGCTGGCACCTTTTGTGAAATTTACTAAATATGTAAAAATCATATACAATACATAAGAATTCTACTAAATATATAAATTAGATATGAATTATAAATATATTAAAGAATATATATATAAATATGTATAGATGTATATATTTTCTATCCAGGGTGATCACGGTTATTAACAAGGTGACACTCAGGGGCAGCTGAAGTGAACTTTCATGGAATCATGGAAGGGTTTGGGTTGGAAGGGACCTTCCAGACCCACTCCCTGCCATGGGCAGGGACACTTTTCACTATCCCAGGTTGCTCCAAGCCCTGTCCAACCTGGCCTTGGACACTTCCAGGGCTGGGGCAGCCACAGCTTCTCTGGGTAACCTGTGCCAGGGCCTCACTACCCTCATAGGGTAGAGTTTCTTCCTCATGTCAAATCTAAACCTACTCTCTGCCAGTTTGAAGCCGTTCCCCCTTGCCCTGCCACTCCATGCCATGTTAAAAGTCCCTCTCCAGGTGGCTTGTAGGCCCCTTCTCTGACAGAATCACAACGAAATAAGCAGCAAAAACAGATTGTGAGAGCCACCCAGCCTATTGCGGGCTGAGAACGGTCCAACTCATCGCACGTCACGGGCCGCGCTCCCGGCGAGGGCCCTTTAAAAGAGGCGGGGCCGGAACAAACCACAGCGGGGTGTGTGGGGGGGATCGCTTCTTCCGCCACCACAGCGTTCAGTGGGGGAGGCGCCGGGACACCCCTCCCTGGGGGGGACGGTGGTACAGGCGCGGGGTGGGGCGTGGCCAGCGGGGAGGGCGGGCGGCTTGGAAACCGCTGAGGCGGCCGGGGGGGGTTGTGAGGAAGAGAAGGAAGCGGCGGCTCCAGCGGGACGGGCCGGGGCATTCCCGGGAGAGGGAGATTCCCGGGAGCGGGAGGTCCCCGCTGAGGCCTGGGATGGTGGATCCTGGCGGCGGTTTGAGGGGGGGAAGGGGGCGCAGGCTCTTGCGGGAAGGGCGGAGGAGGCGCTGGCGGGACCTCGTGGCGCAACGGTAGCGCGTCTGACTCCAGATCAGAAGGCTGCGTGTTCGAATCACGTCGGGGTCACGGCGGCTCCTTTGAGGGGCTCCCTTTTTCACCTCCCGCGGCAGATTTTGGGGGTACCCCTGGGTGGGACGGGGGGTGCAGGGAGGGCTCGGAGCCACGTCCAGCCCGGCCTTGGAAACTCCCAGGGATGGGGCAGCCACAGCTTCTCTGGGCACCCTGTGCCAGGGCCTGCCCACCCTCCCAGGGAAGAATATTTTCCTAATATTCCATCTAAACCCACTCTTTGCCAGTTTGAAGCTATCCGCCCTTGTCCTGTCACTCCAGGCCCATAAAATAATTTCTGTCCGTTTTTCCTTCAGGCACCAGAAGGGGACAATTAAAGACACGCTGAAGCTTCTCCTCTCCAGGCTGAGCAATCCCAGCTCTCCCAGCAGAGCTGCTCCATCCTTCTGCTCATCCTGGTGTCTCATCTGGACTGGCTCCAACATCCTCTGTGTGCTGGGACCCCAGCTCTGGAGGCAGCACAGTCCCCCCGGTGCTCCAGATGGAACTTTTACAACCTCAGTGGCACCTCCTCGCTTTTCCTCAGCCCTGCCCTCTGTTGTTTTAACCTCTTTTTGCATTTGAAAGGAACAATAAAGGCAAAGTCTGATCTGCAGGCCGGATAAAGCCTCTTAAGTGGTCATTAACTGTAGCTGCTTCAACCTGTTGAGCAGGTGATGGGTTTGTGCACACCTGAGCTCAAGTCTTGATCTCTTCCCATTAACTGGCTTTTGTCTTGACTGGCTTTGCCTTTGAACTTCATTGCTTTATAAGAGCACAAAGGAACAAAGGTTGTGATGAAAAACAGCACCAGACTAAAAAGAAACAGACATTGAGTCTTTATTGCCCCTGCTTTCAGTGATAACGAGTTTAATTAAGGAAAAAAGGGTGGGTAAAAAAACCAAAAAACAAACCTGTTATCTGGAAGTATCCACAGGGATGTGAAATGTGTGGTGAATAAAGCTGTTTGTGAGGTGACAGCAGGAAATGTTTAAACCTCACTCTGGAAGCCTGAATAAATAAATATATATAGTTATATATATTTGTATTTTATGAAGTTTTTAGGTAGTGACACTCTCATGAAGCTTGGTAAGCTCTAAATAGTTAGATATTCACACCAGGCACGTGGTGGGATTTTGGGATTGTCCTGAGCAGGGCCAGGAGTTGGATTGGATGGTCCTTAGAGGTCCCTTCCCACTCAGAATGTTCCATGATTGTATTTTGTGAAAAGATGACACAGCGGGACAGAAGTCAAAGGTATTGTGTACTGTGATTTTTTTTTTTATTATTATTTTTCTATATGAAGGTTGGACTTGATGATCTTGGAGTTCTTTTCCAACCTTAATGATTCTATGAATGGCAAGAAGTAATATTAAAGGTAAATACTGAGAGCTAAAAAGCAATATTAAAGGCAAACAGGGATTATGGGGGGATCTCCTGGATCCACGGGGGCTGTTCCCACTGTGATCTGTGGGGGGCAGTGCCCATCTTCCTTCCTCCCAGATTTTGTGGGCTGATAAACAGAGGTCCTTGGAGCAGAGCGTCACCTCTGGGATGTGGGATCACCTTCCAGCCTCTCCCGGGCTGCTCCCGAGGCTTCCCTGGGACACTGAGAAATCCCATGGGGAAAACGGCCAGTGTTTGTGGAGGCCCTAATGAAGGGAGTGCTGATGGCAAAGGGGCTCTGCTTACAGAAAACCTCATTTTCTGAAGCAGTTTCAACTGAGTGTTTGCTGGTGCTGCTTGTCTGAACCCGTGCCTGGTGTCCTGTGAAGAAACAAACCCAAAGAATATCTGGATATCACCGAGGTAATTCCATTTTATCCCGTCCCACTTGCTCTGCTTTCCGGCAGAGAGTAAGGAAGGAGTATTATTCCAGAAAAAAAAAAAAAAAATCCCCCCAAAAAAAGACACGAAAGAGCAGATTTGAGCTGGGGAGCGTTTTAATTTCCCCCCCTAACGGAGGTGGCAAATGTTCCAATCAAAAGCAGGTCACCAGAGAGCACGGCATGGAGGAGCAGCTGTTGCATCCAGTCATGCACGATATTCCCGTGCCAGGAGTGATTCATTTGGACTGGGTAATATATATGGAAATGTGCTGCTGGAAATAACCTATTGTGCTCACCCGGGCCCTGACAGGGCTGGGCTGGGCTTTGGGGGTTCTTGAAGTGCCTTTTCCTGGCTTGGATGTGCCAAATAAGCACAAAAAAACCCCCAAACACCTTGGAGTGAGGGAGCATTACTGGGCTGCATTAATCTCTGTGTATATTTGCCTTTTTTTAGGCTGACATGGCTGAATGGAACACCTTCAGCTCTGAGAACATCCCCTAAATGAAGGCTCTGACAGGGAGCTGGATGGAGAGAGAGAGAGAGAATAAAATCCTGCAGCAGGAGCAGTCTGGATGAACAGATAAAGGAGGAAGAAGAAAGGGAATGAAGGAGGTGGACCGTTGCAGTATTCTGAAAAACATCTGAGCTGAAAGGGGTTTTGACTTTTTTTTTTTTTTTTTTTTTTTAACTCAAGCAGAACATTCCGTGTTTTAATCTTCCCAAAAGCCTTTTGGGGAGTTCCTTAGCACGGAAAGCCGGTTTGCCCCCACCTTTTCTTTATTGTCACGTCCTTTTGAAGTTCTCTTCAAAGGTGAAGCCCAACTTCCCATTTACTCTGCAGCCCGTAATGAACATCCAGCCCTTTGTTTAAGCAATTAGCTTGGTGGGGGTGATTTCTGGGGCTGTTTAAAAAATAAAAAAAAGAACCAAATTCCCGAATCCTGAGCGGTTTGGACATGTTTTGAAAAAACACTGAGCCAACAGCTGTGCAGTGGACTAATCTGACAGTACAGCAGCTGTCATAACAAAAGCAGAGCTGCTTCAAACACAGCTTCTTTGTTGGGTGATTGAAAATGATTTAAAGGAAAAGGTTATTTACTGCTTCTCCCGTGTGGGGGCTGGCTCAGGGGCTGTTCTCTGTGATCCCCCTGCAGATGAATGGGCTCTTAACCACTTCTTTACTCCTCTTTAGAGACTCAAGATGGTTTGGGGACCTGAATTTCGTTGGGATCCTTTGCTGCTGGCTTTGTCCCCAGGCCCCCTGTGTTTTTTGGAATCCTCGGCTGAGGTGCCTGCTCTGGTTCTGGGTTGTTGGCAGATCCTTCCATCCCATTCACACCCCACATCTGTAATCACTGAGTGCTCCAGGGAGGATAATTAAGCAGTGTCACTTGTAAAGATGGCCTGAACTGGGGCTGTTTTAAAGTATCAAATTATGCAACCTGGTGTGGATATTTCAGGTTAATTCCCTCGTATTTTAAGGCCCTTTCCCCCCCTCACTTTTTTCTCATTCAGACAGAAGTGCTGGAGTAACCTTTGAAACAAAAGACTTCAAAGTGACAGCAGCCTGTGCCTCTGGCTATCCTGAAGTAAGTAATCTACTAAAGCATGAATATTTTATGTCTCTACAGCTAAATGAAGGAAATTACAAGTTGATATAAACTGATGTTCTTTGTATTAGCTCATGACAAATGCAGCAATTACCCCCAATCAGTTAATTACAGCATCCTTCTGTGGCCTGCCTTCCACTTCCATGAGCTTTCTCTTGTAAGAGGGCTGAGTTAAACTCACAGTTCCTTTGTGCTGCTTCTTGGGAGAAGGGCTTTGTTTATGCTGTTGGAAATGATATCACTTTTAACACCACAGTGACAGTCATGTTCCCTCGGTCCCATCTTGCTGCTTTCCCTCTGGTTCATGCCCTTCACACCTGGAGATGTCTGAGGATCCTCTGCAGCTCCTCCTTTGGCTGGCTGACAGGACAGCAGCTCAATAACCCTCTTTGAGAGTGCATTAAAGTGAGATATTAACAATTAGGGGGGTTGGAGGGTCGCTGCTTTAATGGATGAACTTCAGGTGGGTTGTAAACGTGGGTGGCCGTGTTAGAATTCACTGCTGAGCTGCTGAAAGCAGAACAGTCTCCACAGACTCCTCCGAGTGCCTTTCAGCTTTGAGCTCCTTTGTGAGAGCAGCTTTGTGAAAATACACTCCCATTCTTCTGAGTTTTGCAGGGACGGAAGAGGGAACCCTGGGAGACTGTCTCCTGCTGCTGGTAGAAAATCATGAAAGTGTTTTTTGGTTTTTTTTGGGTTTTTTTTCCTTGCAAGGGAACACGGGAATCAAAGGGGGCCCTGACCTGTCGTGATTCAGCTCGAGGCCGACCAGGCAAGAGCTCTGCTGGTGCTGCTTTGCTGTCAGTCCTCCTGCAGCAGATCCCAGGCGTGCCCCACGTGCCATTCCCGGTCATTCCTGGCCTGCTGCATCCCAAACACCTTTCCCTGGGAACAGGAGGTGTCCAGGGTGAGAGCTGAGCAGCGCTGGGTTATCTGGGAGCAGGTGGTGACGGGACAAAGGGGAGTGGTTTTGAACTGAAAGAGAGGAGATTTAGATTGTTTGGGAGAAATTCCTCCTTGGGAGCGTGGGGAGGGACTGGGATGGAATTCCCAGAGAAGCTGTGGCTGCCCCATCCCTGGAAGTGTCCAAGGCCAGATTGGATGGGGCTTGGAGCAACCTGGGCTGGTGGAAGGTGTCCCTGCCCATGGCAGGAGGTGGCACTGGATGAGCTTTAAGGTCCCTTCCAACCCAAACCATTCCATGATCCCTCTGTACCAGCTGCAAAACAAAAGTGGGACCTGGGTCAGTCTCAAAGGATTATTCAAACAGAAGCCTGACTTTGTTCTTCTTGGGTTTATTTTTTTCATTCTGCCCTAACTTCAAGATTCCTCTTTAACTTAATGGTAGCATTCTGTGTCTAAAATATAACTTCATCAAAGGTGATGATGCTTCAAACTGAGCTAGAAGATCTTACCCTAAAGCAGAGACTGAAGTGAGATGGTTTGCTCTGGAATTTGCTTTTTATCCAGGAAGTAAAAAACCCACTTGTATTTCCATTCTTGCCATGAAACTCAGCAGGGTGGGATTTAAGGAGCACATCACTCACACGTGTCAAGGGGACATGTGGCATCTCTGGAGCTGAAGGACAATCACTTGTCACTCCTCTAGGGTGGCAGCAGAGAAAATATTTGGGCTGGTTGCTGCTCTTTGGTGGCTTTCCTCTTTTTTTATTCCCTGAACTGTCTCACTTCTCTTTGCCCCCGGCCCCTTTTCCCAGCTCTGCTCAGTTCCCACCTTGGAAGTGTGGATGGAATTACTGATGGACTGACATCCCATCACCACCCACCTCCTCAAAGGGTTTTGTTTTCAAGCTGCTTTTTTGTGTTGTTTTTGGTTTTTTTTTTCCTTTTCTTTTTAAAGCACAAAATGCTCCAACATTTAACCCCCAAAGGAAAGGAAACCAACTTTCTCTGCCATTTAAATGAAAGATTTTGGGGTGGATCAGGACTTCATTCACCAAACTCTATTTTTTTCCTAGAAAATCTGAATTCTATGCTGATTTCCTTTACCCACATCCTCTTAAAATCCACTTTTTACACAGCCTGCTCCTGTGTCTTATCTCTGCCTGGCCCATGAATGATTAACCCTCCTGCCTCTGAGACCTGGAGGACAAAATGCTGCTGTGCAAAGTCCCTCCCCTCGCTCAGACACTCACCCAGCTCCTTCCCAGGGGCACTTTGGACCCTGCTCTGGGATGTGCTGACCTCAGGAGGGCAGATGGGAACACTTGGGAGCTGCAGGTTGTGATCCCATCAAACTGCTTTATTCGGTGCTCTGGGAACCCCTGGGTTGGGGCTCATCTGCTCCCAGCCCTGCTGTGTCTGTAAACCCTCCTCCTGGGAGCAAACAGCTCTTTTCCAGCCGTGTATAAACATGGAATTACCCTCTATTTTTACCAAAAGCACACAAAGCCACAGCGAGGCAGCTTCGAGCTCGTTCTGCTGCGTGGGGCTGGTTTGGAACGTTCCTGTGCACGAGGGTGGGTTTATGTGGGTGGTTTTTTGTTTTTTTTTGGTTTGTTTTTTTTTTTCCCAGCACTGTCTTTTCCAAGTGCCTGCCTGTCTGGAGGGATGTCTCAATGTGTTTGTCAAATGGGCACACGCAGCTGGTGGACTTCTCCCCCGTGGGTAAAGATTCTGATGGAGGGATCCCGGAGCTCTTGGCTCCTGTCTGCTCGTGTTAAGGTGACTCCCTGAGCACTGCAACCAGCTCAGGGCCCTGCAGGAGGGGAGAATTAATTAATTAACTAGTTAATTAACTGTCAGCTCGCCAAATCTCTGGGAGAAATGACAGGGGAGGATGGATGGTGTCTCTCCAGTGCCCTGCGCTGCCAAAGCACCAGCTCTGCCTGCTGGCACAGAGAGGTGCCTGGGCAGGCCGTGGTTTTCCTCTTTATCTGCAACCACCTCATCTCTTCTAAAAGAAAAGCCTCTTGCTGGGCTGCTGGGGGTGATTTTTTTGCTGCTTTTTTTCCCTCACCCCCTGTTTTTTTACCTCCTGGCCTGCTCAGTGCAGCTCCCCCCACCTTCCCCAGGCAGGAGGGGGTTTGTGCTCCTTGGCTCGAGTTGGCTCAGCCTGAAGTGAGGTGAGGAGGAGGTAAATAAAAACCTTACCGTGGGGCTTATTTGTGTAATTTGCAGGAATTCCTGCAACTCTCCTGCTGTTCCCATGGAAACAGATGTTGGGTTGCAGGAAAGTGCTGTAGGTTTTCAGGACTATTATTCCTCCCCCCCCCCCTTAACAGTGACACCTCTTTCATAATTTTTAAGCAGCCTGGAAAAAAAAATACAGCCTCTTGTGCTTTTTGAGGCACAAATGTGGAGTGTGAGCTCCATCATTCCCAGACAGACAGTTATTTTCCAGCCTGTTGGCTCTGACTCATCCACCAGGCAGGTTGGAACACCTGGGGTTTTGTGGCTGAGCTGCTTTTGTCACATTTAAACTCACCCTCTTCCCCTGCCTTCGCCTCATTTCTCTTGTCTCTCTCAGGTGTTGGCTGGTGCAGACTGTTCATCCCTCAAGGTGAGGCTTTATCCATCCATCCATCCATCCATCCAGGAAATTATGGTGGCCAGTGAAAAGTCATTTTTGGAGTTTCTTTGCTGTTTTGTTTTTAAATGGGGTGAATTAAATGTTGTAAAGGTGAAAGAGGGTTTGTTTTGGTGAGTTATTAGGAGCAGGTATGTAGGGCTGTGAGGATGAGGAGGACCAAGGCAGAGCTCTGCCAGGGCCCTGATCTGTGTCCCACCATCCCTGCTCCCTGTTTTATCATAATCCATCGTGTTTTTCCTTCCATCCAGAGGCCCCTGGTGGATCTGAAAACCCCACTCAGCGAGTGCTGTGCACACAGGACGAGGAGCCCAACCAAGCAGGTGAGACAGGAAGACAAAAAGCAGGATGTAAAAACCCAAAACCAACTCCCCTCCCCCCCAAAAAAACCCCACAAAAATTAAATCTCAACCAACCAACCAAAAACCCACCTGGACTCCTCTGCTAAATAATAATAACAGCTAACAGATATTAAGTGTCCAATGATGCCAGACTGCTAATAGCCCCCCTGTTAAAATCCAGTTTGATGGCATCTTCTGAAATTCCTCCAGAAGTGAATTCTCAGTGTAATGAAGATCTTGGTGTTCGATTGGCCCCGTGCTGGAGGGGTTTATTTAAACACAAATTGAATCCTCCCACTGGAAAGCTAAACAGGAGATTAAAATAGCTGCCAGGGGATGGGAATTTGCTTTATGAAGAGTCATTTGACTCAACTTCTTGTTGATTTCCCCATTTTTCTTATTTTATGGCTGGAGATGCTTTGGAAGAGTTGCCTCTCCCGACCAGCAGGAGCTGCTGGCAGGAATGAACCCTGTCTGGGTCACTGGGAGGCTCAACTTTAATCCCCCTCCAGTCACCTCTGGCACTGTCACTGCTCCAGGGAAGTGGCCACTGGAGAATTGAGTCCCTCTGATGTGGAGACAAGACTTTCCCAGCTCTGGAAGTTGCAGGTTCGAGGGGTGATGGTGTTGAGAACTCTGTGCCAGTGGGCAAAGCTGCACGGGCAGAATTCCCTGGGGGTGCCAAGGAGGTTCAGAGCTCCAGAAAACCCCTGCAAGGGAGTTCCTGAAGGGTTAAAAACATCTGCAGGGCTGAACTACAGCTGGATCTGTGGGGAGGAGCTGGGAAGTTTGATGGAAGGTGCACTGAAAGGGTCTTTTTTCATTTTTTTTTTTCTCTTTTGGCTTTTGCTTAGAAATGACTTTCCTGCAGATTTATTCTGCGACACTTGCAGGAGAAGAACACGCTTTTAACAGGTTTGTGGAGAAGCAGGTCAGGGAAGTGAGAGCCTGGCATGCCTGACAGGCCCAAGGGTCGGTCCTACATCCCACCAGTGCCTCTGCACCCTCCCAGCCCCTCGTGGGACGGCTGGAGCTGCAGGGAGCAGAGATTTGTGGCCTTTGTTTCCCCCCACAGCGGGGTGGCACATCCATGGCATGGGCTCTTCCCTCCCTGAGCCCTGGGGTCCATCCCCTGCCAGCCAGCCTGGGCAGACCCCCCTCCCAGGGGCAGCTCCAGCTTTCCAGCTCCTGCTCTCCCTTTCCCAGGAGTTTTGTTTGTGCTGCCAGGAGGACGGGGGGGATGTGAGGGGGGGAAGAGCCGCCGTTCCAGAACATCCTGTGCCATAAAAGCCATAAAAGGCTTAAGTATGGACTGGTGATGCTGGGAGCCCGCACGCACACTGCTCCGGGGAGGAGAGCAGATGGGGAAACACCCTCCTCCGTCACCGTCCTACATCTTCCAGAGGGGGAAGATCAGCGCCGCTGGATTTATGGTGATTTTCCTTTTTTCCCCCTCCCACGCAGCGTTCCCAGCCCCGGCTGCTCCCGGCGCCGCTCGCGTCCCTGGAGGCGACTGCAAAGGGATGCTCGGAGGGCACCGGGGCTTTTCGGGGTGAAGTTGCGGCGGGTTCCTGGCCATGCTCCGCCTGGACCCGCTTTCCCCGGAGCTGTGAGTACATCTGCTCTGCCCCAGCCATCCCGGCGGGAGGGAGGGAGGGAGGGAGGGAGGTCAGTGGGTTATTTGGGAGGGGATGCCTTGGAAGGGAACAGATCCCTCCCGGTGTCAGGCTTTTAAAGAGCAACCAGAATCAAAGCTTTGAGTTTGTGTTCCTCCCCCCTCCACCCCCCCCAAAAAAAAGTGGGTTAAAAAGGATGGATTTCCCCTTACTTTTTGTGCAGAAGGGTGGGGTTTACCCTTACTTCTTATTTATTTCTTTTTTTTATTGTTTCCTTCCCCTCAGCAGCCCCCAAATCCCGTATTTTCAGCCTTTCTCCCAGCCCAGGCCCTGGCAGGGATGGGGGTGTGCCGTGACCTCCCCCCAGCTGTGATCTGGCCCAGGCTCTTCCCATTCCCCCCGCAGGGATGCAGCCGAAATTCAGGAGTGACAGGAGCTTTGCAAACACAACCAGAGAGGCTGCAGGGCTTGAAAAAGCCCTTCTGTGCTTGTGGCTCGTGCAAAAGGGAAGCTGTTTGTGCAGAGGCAGCCTTGGGGGGCGAGGGGAGGGATGCAGGATGCTGCTGGGACTCGGAGGGGAGAGGGGATCCCTTCGGTCCTGCAGGTGGGTCTTGATTAAATTATGGCTCTTGAGCTGCACTGAGATGTGAGCAAATCTTACCTTGTTCTGCTGATTCTTCAGCCCACACAGGGAGGGAGAAAAAAAACCACACAAGGCTGGTCTGGGCTCTTTCTCTGTGCTAAAAAAAATGAAACAGCTTCTCTGCCTGTCCCGTGGCTGCAAAGGCTCCTGAAATGCTGGTGCTGTGGAATATTCCCTTCCACAGCCCCCCTGCCCTGCTCCTCTCAGCAGCTGCAGGAAATTGCCCTTGGCACGAGGAGGGTGGAAATGATCTCAGGGGACTGGGATGGGGGGAAGGGGTGAAGCTGAGGGAGGGGGGGGAGGTCAGATCGGTCACAGCCTCCAAACTGCGTCTGCAGAGGATGCTCGGGACCAGGAGGAGCAAAACGAGCTGCTTGTGAGTGCTGCTGCTTTTTATTTGCTTGGTACAATTAATTACCTTCTAATCCTAATGCTTTTCCTCTTTGCTTTTGCCTCTTTTTTTTTTTTTTTTTTTTTTTTTTTTTTTTTTTTTTTTTTGCCAGCTGGGTGATTTGCAGAGAGAGGCAGAGAACTAGTGGATTTTTTGTCGTTGCTGTTGTTGTTGTTGTTTTTTCTGGGTAGCTGTTACTATGGCAAGGAAACTTGATTCAGACAGAGGTCAGAAATACCAGGCTGAAAATTTCATGCATGTTCTGTTTAAAGCCTCAGCTGCCAGGGTTTGAGCCAGGGAGAAGGAAAAAGCACCAGAGTCCCTGCATTTCAGAGGCTTTCCAACCTTTTCTGCCCAAAGGTAAGGATTTATTTGCCAGCCCAGGCTTGGTGCCCTGTGACATCCTGGGGCTGTGCAACAGTCAGGGCTCGTGGAAAGGCCGCCTGTGCCTTCTTGTGCCACCAGAAATGGTGTTGGGCTGGGTCACCCAGCTCCTCCCTGCAGGTGACCCCAGGAGAAGTGGATTTTGGAGGGGTTTTCCAAAGATCCTGGTCCCACTCAACCAGGAGTGAGTGGTGAGGGTTTGGAGAGATCTGTGGAGGGTGCTGAGCTCTCTGGACTGTTCTACAATGGGGGGGGGTTTGGGGTGCTGGGCCCCTCTGAAAATCTGTTTGGTGGCAGGGAAATGAGCTTTATCCCTGGAGGAGGAGGGATTTCTGGTTCCCTTCTGGGTGCTGAGCAGAGGGAACGTGGACTTGGAGCTTCCTGGAGAACCTGTGAACGTTGTGTTTGCTGTGATATCAGGGAAGCTCCAGCTGCAGGTACCTTTGGGGATTTTGGGGACATGTAGAGTCCCACCTCCACCTGCAGCACCCCTCTGGGGGGGAACTGAGCCCCAGGAGAGCAGGAATGATGGTCCCAGGAGAGCAGGAATGGTGGTCCCAGGACAGCCTGGCTGGGGCGTGCTGGGTGTCCTGGTCCCTCCCTGCCCCTCAGAGCAGGCGAGTGCTTGAGGAGCAGAGGTCACTTCCCACTTCCATTTCCACATCCCTTCTCCAAACTGTGCACTGGATCCTGTGCCTGGAACAGCTCCAGGGAAGCACCCAAGTGTTGCTGTAAGTGGAATTGCACTGGGAAGAGAGTGAGGAGCAGGCAGGGCTGAGCTGGGCTGTGCCTGACCCCCCTTTCTGGCAGTGGGTGAATTCCTGAGATCTCCCCTCCGTGTTCCCCCTCCTGGCTTTGTACCACGGTCCTTGGGACAGAAATGGGTTGGTTCCCTGCCCTGAAGCATCTCCTTTGAGCTGCCTGTGCTCTGTCATCTCTCCTGCTCTGGATCTGATGGAGCACAGGCAGCCAAGGCAGAGCTGGAACGGAGCTGCTCCCTCCCACCTGGTGCTGAGGAGCAGGAGCTGTGACTGCTGCAGGGCTTTGGGTGCAATTCCCAGTGTGTTTTCCCTGTTCCTGCCTCTGTGGTGATGTCTGTCCCTGGAGCAGTGGGAATTGTGGCTGGAAGCTGCTGGATGATGATGCTGGGTGTCAGGTTGTTTGCAGCCTCTTGTCCCTTGGGAATGACACCAGAGCCTTTCCCTGAAGCAGCAGTGTGATGGGTTCCTCTGTCCCACTGGTGACTGGCTGTGCCTGTTTTAAGCTGCTCCTGGTGGCAGGAAGGAGCACACGGGCTGTGTTTGGGGTTGGCAGGTGTGAGGTTCTGGACCCAGCTCCTGATGGGAGTCCTGGCTCTGACCCATCCCGAGATCTGCTGGTGGAAATCTGGGATCAGTGGAATCAGTGGAGCTGCTTGTTGGAGGGAGGAGATTTGGGCTCCAGCCTCGTGTGCTGGCCCTCTGGACTGAGGGAATTCCACACCTGGAGCAGCAAAGCTTCTGAATCCTGGGGAGAGGTGGGATCAGGAGGGAGGGGAAAGCAGCGCCGAGCTCCGACACCTCTGCCCGTGGATCCCTTTGACACCCACCAGTGCTTGTGATAAACCACAAATTAGGGTGGGTAGTAAATACCACTGAGCCAGGGGCTCTCCAGGATGAGCCCAGGGAAACCTGCAGGGTGAGGAATGGCTTTTCCTTGGAGGGACCGTCGGGGTGTCACAGCACAGGGAGCTCAGTCCTGCACACCAAGAGCCCTGAGCCCTTCCAGTGGGTGCTGGGGGGGCTCCCCTTGCCCAGCCAGGCTCCATATCCACTTGGGAAAGACCCTGGAGGGTTTGTAGGTGCCTGCTGAGCTCTTAAAGCAGGGATTTTTGTCTTGCAGGGGCAAGGGTTGGGCGCTGGAGCGGGCTCAGCCCCGTCCCTGCCACCTCCTCTGGTAGAAAAGCAATTTCCCTTCCTTTTGATTTCAAAATGTCAATGCTTCCAATTAGCGTGGTATAATTAAATGGTAGTTCCCTGTGCCTGGGAGAGGGAGGTGGTTGCAGTGCACTGAGGGGGGAGGGGGTCAGCATTTTTTGACAGCTTCCCAGGAGATGCAGGTGATGCTGGAGACATAGAGACAGGGGACGTGGGCACAGCGACCTTGATTTTCTTTAAATAGCATGAAAAAGGAAGAGCAGGTTATTTGGATGCCAAGGCAGCTGAATGCAGGCACAGCTTTGCATTACAGCTGCTGATGGCTCTGGAGATGCTGCTTGCCCTTCTGGGACCACCCCTGGGCTGAATTTCCAGGTCTTTGCTCTGAATTTCCAGGTCTTGGCTCTGAATTTCCAGGTCTTGGCTCTGAATTTCCAGGTCTTGGCTCTGAATTTCCAGGCCTTTGCTCTGCTTGTTCCCACAAAGGACCTGCCCAGCACTCCAGAGAAATCCTCAGCTGCCTCCAAGTGCTTTGAGCCACGTTCTGTGTGCTGCTGTGTTGAAAAAGAACCTTCAGGCTGCTTTAGACAAGTGTTCTCAAAGCTTTGGATAGTCCTTAATGACAGCAGAGAAATTGCCTGGCAGCAGCAGGTTCTGTGCCTGTCAGACATCTGAGTGGTGCTGCTCGTGTCTCATCCCAGCACTTGGGAGCTGAAGGATTTGAGGCACAGGGCAGGAAAAGAACTTCTGGATGTCTGAATCTGATCTCTCCTGGAAACAGGAGCTGCCTCCGCTCCTTTTGCTTGATTTACTTCGCCCACACTGGATTTGTCCGTGGAAATGCATGAATATTCACCTGGAAAGCAAATCAATTATCCATGAGAGCGGTGGCCCAGAGCTGCTGGAAGTGCCAAGGCACAAATCCCAGAGCTGATCCCTTTGCTGTGGTGATGCTCCTGGCGAGGGGAGAGCTGGGATTTGGGCTGGGGGAGGGCTGCCCCTTTCTCCTCAGGTTCTGGGAACATGGGGAGCGTGGCCTGATGTTCTGCTGCTGCTTTTTGTTGTTGCTTTGTGTTCCTTTGAGCTGCTGGGATGTGCCCCTGGTGGGTCCTGCTGCTGGAGGGTGACAGCCCAGGGAGGATTTATCACTTTATTAACCACATTCTTTATGCCATAAATAATATTTAGCGGACTACTGAAATTTATCTGGGAGAATAAGTTAAAACAACCAGCCTTGCTTGCACTGATTGGTTTTCCTGCCAGCTCAGACTTGTATGGGAAGGGATTTTTTTGGGGGTCTCAGTCCAGTTGTGAGACCTGTTTCACTGATGCTTTTGATTTTCTTTGTGGAGTCAAAGAATCCCAGAGTGATTTGGGTTGGAAGGGACCTCAAAGGGACCTTCTCCCCTTCCATGGAGCCTCCCTGGTCCCTGCTGTGATCCCCAGGAAGGATCAGGATCATCCCAAGAGCCGGGGGATGGCAGGAGGCTGGAGGTGGCTGTTGCTAAGCTACAGGCTGTGCCTGCTCTGGCTGTCAGGGCAGACCTGGCACTTCTGTGTGAGGGGTGCCCTATTCCTGGGTCAGGGAGTTCTGCTGACCCCCCTTGTTTGCTCCCTGCCACGGATGGAGCAGCAGGAAAAGAGCTCCGGGTTTCCCTTTTGGGAGAAGGGAATCACAGGACATCCCTGTGAGGAACCCATGGACTCTCAGACTTGGTTGAGTTATTTGTGCTTAGATATCTGAGACAGAGCTGGATTTTTGCACCCCAACCCCACATCCACACTGGGCTGAGGGGCTGGTCCTGCACTGGGTGTCAGCCAAGGAGAAAAGGACACGGGCCCAGGGGTGACCCTGTGCTCCAGGGGCTCCCAAAATGTGTCCTGCAGCAAAGCAGAGCCAGCCAGCCCCCCTCTGCTGCCAGGGAGGGACCTCAGCCATCTCAGGAGCCTGTGCGTGGGGAGGAGAGGGAATGATGCTGTCCCTTTGTTGGCACCTTTGTTTTTGGCAGCTCCTGGCCCTGCCCTTCAGCCCTGTCTCCAAATGTCTGAGCAGGCAGCACGTGCTGGGAGGTGCTGCTGTGTCTGCAAGGGCACAGAGGATTCTGGCTTTGCTTTAAGGGCAGTTGTTAAATAAACCCAATTACACGGTGAGGGTGGGGATGTTCAGAGCAAAGCCCCCCTCCCTCCAGGCTGGGCAGGCGCGCCAGCGCTGCCTTTGTTCCTCTCTGCTTGCCCTCTCTCTGTCCTCCTGCGCTAATTAAGCTCATCTGCATCCTGCTTAACGACGTCCGGAGAGGGGAGATGAAATAAAGACGGTGGTTTTCCAGCCAGAGCTCGTGCTTCTCCTCCCGGGGATCCCTCCCAGCTCCCGGTGGGTGGCACAGCCCTGGGCTGGGCTGGGCTGGGCTGGAGAGGTGGGAGCTGGGGCGGTTCCTCCCCGGGGTCTGCCCAGGGATGAAGATGAGGAGGAATCGATGGGGTCAGAGGAGGAGGACGCAAGGAAAAGTTCCCCAGGAGGCAGGAAAACAGCCAGGGAAGTGAGCAGACGCTCCGGAGCCTCCTGGGTTTGAATGTCACTCGGGGGCGGGGATGCTCGGGAGGCAGGGTAACAAAAAGCAGGAGAACAAACTGACTCCAACCTGCTCGCCTCGTTATTTTTATTTTTTTCACACTCCCTCCCCCCCCCCCCAACTACTTCTTTTGTTTTGTTTTATTTTTAGGATCGGGCTCTGCCTGAGCTTCTGAGGCAGGTCTGGATCTGCAGGATTTAGTGGAGATGGAATGAAAGGTACTGGTGGTGCTGCCCTGGGTGGAGGGTGGCAGAGGGGCTGTGGGGAGGGAGGGATGCTCTGCTCCTGCTCTGCTCCTGGCTGCCAGGGCAGGGTGGTGTTTGCACTCCCTGTGTCTCTGGCTGCTTTTCCAGAGGGGCATTGAGGGGCTGGAGTGAGTTCAGGGAAGGGAACAGAGCTGGGGAAGGGTCTGGAGCACCAGGAGGGGCTGAGGGAGCTGGGGGGGCTCAACCTGGAGAAAAGGAGGCTCAGGGGGGACCTTCTGGATCTGCAACTCCCTGACAGGAGGGGGGAGCTGGGGGGAGTTGGGCTCTGCTCCCAGGGAACAGGGACAGGAGGAGAGGGAACGGCCTCAGCTGTGCCAGGGGAGGGGCAGGTTGGACATCAGGAGGAATTCCTTGCTGGAAAGGATGGTCAGGCCTTGGCAGGGGCTGCCCAGGGAGGTGATGGAGTCCCCATCCCTGGAGGTGTCCAAGGCAGGCCTGGATGTGGCACTCAGTGCCCTGTGCTGGGTGACAAGGTGGGGACGGGTCACAGGGTGGGCTCCACAACCCTGGAGTTCTTTTCCAGCCTCAGTGATCCCGTTATCTCCGTGATTCCCCTCTCTGTTCCACAGCATAACCACCCCCCTCACCATGGAGCTGGCCAGCACCAAGGACTTCCAGTGGAAATCCCTGGCCCCGCTCCCGAGCCGCAGGGTGTACTCCACGCTGGTGGAGGCCGGGGGCCAGGTCTTCGCCATCGGGGGCTGTGATGACAGCGGTGTCCCCGTGGACTCCTTCGAGGTTTATTCCCCCGAGGCCGACCAGTGGACGTCCCTGCCCCCCATGCCCACGGCACGGGCGGGGGTGGCCGTGGCCACCCTGGGCAAGAGGATCATGGTGGTGGGAGGGGTGGGGGCCAACCAGCTGCCCCTGAAGGTGGTGGAGATGTACAACATCGATGAGGGCAGGTGGAAGAAGAGGAGCTCGCTGAGGGAGGCGGCCATGGGCATCTCGGTGACGGCCAAAGGCAAGGGGGGGGACCTGCCATGGGGCTGGGGGGTGGCACCAGTTCACGGGGTGCTGGCTGAAGGTTGGGCTCAGTGATCTCAGAGGGTTTTTCCAACCTGTTTGATTCCCTAACTGGTGCATCAGGCACTCTTTAAAGCTTCCTGGGCCATGGCACACAGGGTCACCTTGTTGTTCTCCTCCGAAACCTCTGCTGTGCTTCCAGAATTTGAGCCTCGTGTTTGTCACGTCCCACCTGCCAAAGATGTTCTGTAGGAGGCTGAATGCAGATAAACCAGGGGGGCTGATCTGTGTTGTCAGCCCTGGAACCACAAGGGTGAGGACTGTGTGATCCCTGAGGGGGATTTTGGACAGGTCCAAGCTCCAGGATATCAAATCAAACTCCCTCAGGGTTTTGAGCAAATTCTGGCCCTTGAGTGCTGTGGATGCTGGAAGAAGAGGAAAGGTGCTGCTGCCTGAAGGTCTCAGAGCCACAGAACAGCTTTGGTTTGAGGAGACATCTCTGATCCAAGCCCAGAAGCAGCCAGGAGAGGTTATCTTCATGGCCACAGGCTCAAATCATTGTATGAGAAGAGGAAGCAGCTGGTTTTGTGAAGCTCCTCTGCAAGCCCTGGTTTAAATGCCCCGAGCCCTGCCTTATCAGCCCACCTGATTTCTCAGTTTCCAAGGGAATCCATGGAGCACTGACTTCCTCTGGTGTGCTCTGCCCTGCTTTGAAGAGCCTGGGGTGGGAGCTGTGCTGCTGAGGTCAGGCAGCTCCCAGGATTAGGGATCTAATCTCCAGGCAGCTTCTTTGAAAGCTGCTGGGTTTGTTTGCTTAAGTGGCTTTAAAAAAGCTACCGTCAAGGAATGCTTAAAAATAATGTTTACCATCCTGGAGATGATTTTCCAGTCTGAGAATAAGCTCTCCTGGCTGATAAGGCGGGGTCAGTGGGGGGTGAGAGGCCAGGTGTGTTTTTGCAGGGTGGGGATTTCTGGTGCTTTGCTGTCATAATATTGGGATTTTTTTTTTTTTCCTTGCTTCTGGCCTTGTGCAGACTACAGGGTGTATGCAGCTGGTGGGATGGGAGCTGACCTGCGGCCACACAACTTCCTGCAGCACTATGACATGCTCAAGGACATCTGGGTGTCCCTGGCAGCCATGCCCACGCCCCGCTACGCTGCCACCTCCTTCCTCAGGGGCACCAAGATCTACGTGCTGGGTAAGGACCAGCCCTGCCTCCTCCTCCTCCTCCTTTGATCTGAGCACTGAGAACCTCCCTGGAAGAGGCTTTTGGGGATGTTCTCCTCCATCCTGCCCTGATTTCTCACTCACTCAGAAACACCGGGGGGTTTTGAGGTGGGTTTGTGTTCACGGCTCCACAAGGAGCACCCACGAGAGCCCCTCCGGCACCCTGGGAGCTGCTGGGTGGGTGGGTGGGCTCCCCTGTACCCCTCCCCACACTGCTGGAAGATGAGGGGACATTGGTCTTTGCCTGCTTGCTTTGCAGCCCCGTGACTGTGCTAAAAGCCCTCGGACTCAACTACATGCATAAAATACTTCAATAAATAAACACTTCTATGCATTTTATAGCAGCAGCAGCTTCACAAAGGGACTGCCTTTGGCAGAGGAAAGACCTGTGTAGTTGGGCTGGAACAAGCCCTTTGCAGGGGATGATTTTCATGAGTTTTGCCTCGCAGGAATGGAAACCGAGGCAGAGGAACGTTGCAGTCAGCTTGCGGCCAAACGGCACGTCAGGATCAAAACACACAAGCCCTGATTTCTCAAACGGCCAGACAGCCCTGGTTTGCTTTAGGGGTGACCAGAAAAAAGCCTTTGATCTATTTTGCACTGTGCTGGCTGCTGGGGAACAGTTTGTGAGCCCAGGAGCCAGCACAGGCTCTGCCTTCAAAGGCGTCTGAGCTGAGAATAGCTGTATTCAGCTGAGCCTGACGGGTGGGGGGATAATGTGGATCTTTGGCAGTGGGAGCAGCAGCTGCTCCGGCTCTCCTGCTCTCAGGAGCTTGGCAGCAAGGCCAGGGCTCGCTGGATCTGAGCTCATCTGAATTGCAAAGGCTCCCCGAGCCTGATCCCTGCTCTGCTGTGAATTTGTCTCGATTAAACCGGCGCATACCAAACACCTCCCAGTGCTGGGGGCTGGGGGGGGTGATGTGCTGAGAAATGAAGGGTCTCTGTGGGGTGAACCTGCAGCTAAAGGAGAAGGGAGCACAAAGGTGAAGAATTCCCTGGCCCAGCAGGTGACCTGAGATCCCGGGAGGCTCCTGTGGTGCCTGCTCTGACCCCTTCCCTCCCCCTTTCCCAGGTGGAAGGCAGTCCAAGTACGCCATCAACGCCTTCGAAGTCTTCGACACGGACACCAGGTCGTGGACCAAGTTCCCCAACATCCCCAACAAAAGGGCCTTCTCCAGCTTCGTGCCCACGGAGGACAAGCTGTTCAGCCTCGGGGGGCTGCGGCAGGGACGGCTCTACAGGCAGCCCAAGTTCATGAGGACCGTGGATGTGTTTGATGTGGAGCAAGGTGGGGCTGTGTGGGGGGGCTGGGCTGGGGGCTCTGCTGTCCTGGCAGGGCACAGAGCTCTCATCTGCTCAGGCCTGGGGCTGCTGGTGCTTGAGCCCAGCCTAGAGGAAGACCTACAGTCAGGATTAACAAGCGAAAAGGGGAAAACCACGGTCCAGAGGCGGCTGGATTGAACAGCTGCCTCCTGAGCTGGTGATGAGGGACCCGACCCCTTTCACGGGGTTTTATTACCCCAAGGTGTAGCAGCAAAACTGCACCCCCTGAGGCAAGAAGGCCAGAGAGGTTTTCCAGCAGTGGATGCTCCCATAACACCCAGTGTGTGTCCTGTCCCTCCCAGGTGGCTGGATGAAGATGGAGCGCTCCTGCTACCTGAAGAAGAGGCGAGCAGACTTCGTGGCTGGGTACCTGAAAGGCAGAGTTGTCGTGGCTGGGGGACTGGGTGAGGCTCTGGGGGTGCTGGAACACTTTTAAAGCCGAGTGTGGGCCATGTGTTGCCGTTACAAGGAGGAGAAGTCCTGCTCCTTGGCTGGCTGGAGGGAGCAGGGAAAAACCAAGCCCAGAAGGGAATGGGGTGCAGAGCACCCAAGGGATGCTCCATGGTTATTCCCAGGTAACCCAGCGCCTCTCTTTGTGCTTGCAGGAAACCAGCCAACTGTCCTGGAGTCTGCAGAGGCTTTCCACCCCGAGAAGAACAAGTGGGAGAGCCTCCCCCCCATGCCCACCCCGCGCTGTGCCTGCTCCAGCATCGTGGTGCGGGACTGCCTGCTGGCCGTGGGGGGGGTGAGCCAGGGCCTGAGCACGGCCGTGGAGGCCTTGTGCCTCTTGGATTCCTAGCTGGATCCCGAGCTGGATCCTGCCCAGAGCAGGACCTGCCCCTCACTGGCCCCAGCAGTGGCACTGGTGGTGGTGCTGGCAGCTCCTGGGTCAGGTGAGTGCCACCCCAGCTGTCCTGGGAGCTTTGGAAGCTCAGCTCTGGAGCCACCAGACAGAGCTGCTGGTCCTCTGCTGGGCACTGCTGTTGGAGCCTCGTGGAGGGACCTCCACTTGGCCAGGGGTCCCCTCCAGTCACCTCAGGACATCTGGGAATTGTCTCCCTGCAGCCATCCTGACCCGCTACCAAAAGGTTTGGAGGTGTTGGGACCATCCAGACAGGTCAGTGGTGGCTCAGGGGAGGAGTCAGGGGAGGACTGTTGTGGCATTGCCCTCTTTGAGCATCCCTGTGCTTCCCTGCACAGATCCCTTTGGCTGCAGCAGGGGAAACTCCCAGCCTGCAGCCAGATCCAGGGGATCATTCCTTTGCCTTCATAGCAAGGCTTTTCCTGCAAACCTGTAGCATTTTCCTGGCACTGGGGCAGAGGGGCTGCCGGTGATCCCTGAGGGATGAATTCCCAAGGGGCCATTCTGGCCCTTACTTTTGGCCCAGGACTGGCACAGATCCTGCCTTGGCTGGGCTTGGCAGAGATGGCCTCAAATCACAGCGTTCCAACCTGGTTTCAGCTACTTTAATGGTTTGGGATCTTCTCCTCAGCCCTGGGAGTTTTTGGGGTGTACAATTCCAGCTTGTAGCAGCTGTGCCATTAAAACTGCCTTTGGAAAAGCCCCTGGAGGAGCCCGTGCTGTGCTCTGGGGCTGTGCCAGGGCTGTGAATCCGTCAAAATGTGGGACCCAGAGTGAAAAGGAGGAGAGGTGGGAGCCTGGGATCATGGAATCACGGGATGTTTTGGGTTGAAAGGGACCCCCTCCTCTGTCCCCTCGCAAGGCGCCACATCCCTCGCTGATCGTGGTCCCGGGGCTGCGGGGCAGGGGGGTCCCTGTGCTGCGGGGGGGTCCCTGTGCCGCGGTGGTGTCAGGCGAAGGGTGCGGGATTTCTGCGGGGCCGCTCCCGCGGAGCAGCGAGGACACCGTGCGGCCGCCGCGGACACGGCGGGGCCGGGCATCGCTCCTGCTGCTTCCCCGGAGCAGGACAGGGTCCCATCGGCTCCTTCTCCGGGCTGGATCCCCCGCATCCCGAGTGCCACGCAGCTGGGATGGCAGGGAACGGGCACCGGCTCTGCCGCTCCCACCCTGCCCCTGAGCCTCATCCCGCCTGCCTGGCTGGGACAGCGCCTGCCAGAGGCTCACGGGCTGTTTTGGGTGGGAAAGGACCTTAAAGACCACCCAGTTCCACCCCCCTGCCGTGGGCAGGGTCGCCTTCCACTGGGCCAGGTTGCTGTCCCCGTCCCCTGCCACGCTCCCACCTGTGATCCTGGTGTGTTCTTCGTTTAGGCAGCGTGGTTTGGGAGGTGGATAAATGCAGACAGCTGATGGCTGGGATGGAGGGCCAGACCACATCCCTGGGTGACTGGAGGGCTGCTGGGTCTGGCAGAGCTGAGGGAAGGTGCTCAGAGCACCCCTCTGCATGTGCAGCCCTGGGGGTGCTGCCTCCCGACCCCAGAATGCTCACAAATCATCCCTTTGAACCACAAAAATCCCAGGAAGATGGAGGAGGCTCAGGGAGGGAACGAGGAGCCTTCTCCTCCAGATCAAACCCTGCATCTCCCTGCACAGCAAATCTCTCTTTCAGCTGCCTCTGCACAGGGCCTGGCTGTTAATGAGGAGTTTTCCTTTGTCCTCAAGGAACCTTTCCCACACACAGCACGGCCTGGTGCTGCTCTACTCTTGGTTTCTCGTTAGCCCCAAGCCCTGCTCAGCTCAGCAAGGCCGAGCTGCTGTGCTTTGTTAATCTGGAGCGAGGGGAGGAGGGATGTGCTGCCTTTGTCTGGCTGCAGCACAGCTGGAGGCTCAGCCTTTGCTTTCTGGGGAGAGTGACAGACAAAGAAGTGCCATGGGAATAGAGCTGCTGTAAGGCTTGATGAAGAGATGGCAGGGACCGGGGACAGGGCCGGGGGTGACAGTCACTAATCAAAGCTGGGGATGTGCTGAGCATTCAGAGAGGGGGAAAAAGAGGAGCTCTGAGCCCCCACGTAGGGAGAAGCAGATCCAGGTCAGCTGCTTGTGTAGTGAATCCCAAGCTCTCATCACCAAACAGGATGCTGGTACATCCCTGGAGCTGCTGAGTCCCTGGTGCCAGTGGGTGCTCCTGGCTGTGGGGAGGCTTTTCCCCATGTTGGAGCCAGTGCAGAGTGCAGAGGAGGGAGGGTGGCATTCCCCAGCTGTGGCACGAGCTGGAGGATTGAGAACCATCTCCACTGATGGCTCTCACAGCTGCACCTTCGTTCCTGCCCTTCTCTGGGCTGCTCCTGCTGCCGTGGGAAGCAGGAGCCTGCAGGAGATTTGTCCCAACCTGCTGCTTTTTGTCACACGAGGGCCGTGCCCGCCCTCTGGGTGAGGTAGGTGTGACCCTGGCCAGGGCTGGGGAGCAGGGAGGGGGATCAGGTGCTCCTGGCTGTGGGTGCAGGGGGTGGTTTGCGTTGTTTAAGCAGGTTTAAGGGGTTGGTTTGGGCTGAGCGGTGCTGGACGAGCTCCCAGAGCTCCGAACAGCAGATGGCATCCATGGGCTGGAGCTCAGGCTGGAGCAGCATCTCCAGCAGCCAGGCAGAGATGGACCACACTGGTGGGATGGCTCCAAAATCCCATTTTGGGCTTAGCTCTTGGTCACCAGCACAAGGATCCAGCAAAGAAATGGACGTGGAAAGAAAATGCATCTCCTCCAGCATCTTGTTCCCAGGCATCCCCTCTGATCCAAACACCTTCCAGCAGCTGAAATCTGCTCTGGGATCCAAATGGTCCTTAAAGCTGCTGCCCAGAGTCAGTCAGGGAAATGCCTGAGGTGCCCTGTGAGTCTGTGGGCACAGAGGGCAGAGTCCTGTGCGCTGGTGCAAAAGCAGCGTGTGCAGCCCCTGGCCCTGTGCGTGTGTCCCTCGGGACCAGGGTCAGGTGTGGCAGCACAGGGGGGGCTGTCTGTGCATCCCAGAGCAAACAGCTCCAGCTGCTCCACGCTCCCAGGGCCCCAAGAGCATTCCCACCCAGCGAGCTCGGGGCTCTCCCAGCGCTGCACCCACGTTATGAGAGCACATACCTGGGAGCCACTGTCACCTCCAGCAGCTCCTGCTGCCTGAGCACCGCTGTGACAAGCAGAGCTGCTCCCAGGGCTCTCTGAGAGGTATTTGCCTGGATTCACACGTTACCCAGCTCAGTGGGTGGCAGACACGGATCTGTTGCACCATCGAGGCTTGTGGGTTCCTCCCTGCTCTGCTCCCTGGGAGCTGCTGCCCTGGCTGGGGTTGGTCCTGCTCTCACGGGAGGTTTTGTGGCCTCCAGGCTCTTGCTGCCCTGGTTCTTTGGGCAGGGTTTTCCCCCAAAACAAGCTCAAACCGAACTGTGGTGTTTGTCCTTGAGGGACAGGGGGTTCGGTGAATTGCCCAGCTCCTCTCACAGCAGGAGGAGTTGGTTGTGAAACCTAAAAAACCCATTTAGATGCCAGTTCAGGACTGCATTTAAGGGGAGTGCTCAGACCTCACAGAGGACCTGCTGATGCCAGAGCAGCTGAACCTTTCCTGTAAGCTGTGGTCGGTGCTGCAAAGGGAATACTCCAGAAATAAAGCAATCAGATCTAAAATCGCTGTGTTTCAGCCCAGCTTCCTTTCCACAGTACGCAGTAAATCTGACCTGCTTTGGAGAATTGCTGTCAGCAACCTTCAGAATGGATTGGCAATTATCTGTGGTAGCTTTCCTCTCTCTTTTTTTTTTAAATGTATGTATTATCTCAGAGCTGCCCTGGCAAGGGATCACGTTTCGGTACAGCGAGTGCTCTGAACGCTGCGCTGTGACATTCTTTGTCACTGAGCTCCGGTGGCTTTGTCACCCGCTTTCTCCTGTTCCTGGGAGGCTGCAGAAAGCTCTGGGTGGCTCCTGCTGCCCCAGTTAACCCCCCCCCCCAGTTCCACAGGACCCCGTGCCCACCCCCCTGGGTGCCCACCCTGCTCCCTGTGTGCCTTTATCCCGCACCCAGCTGAGCTCCCGGAGTTTTCCAGTGACCTGCTGGGGCTCCACAAATCCCTGACTGGCTGTGGCCGTGTCCTCGCCTGAACTCCCGATGCTCCGAGTTTTCTGAGAGGCTTTTCAGCCCCAGCCCCCGTGGCTGCTCCGGCACAGCGGCCGAGGGCCCTCCTGCCAAAATCCAGCTCTCATTGTCTCCGAGCAGCCTTTGTCTGCACAAACAGGAAACTGCCTCACAACAACCTCCAGCAGGTCTGGTCGAGGAGCACAAATTACTCCCGGACCTTGCCGTGGACTTGTGAGTCGTGGTTGTTGGGGACGATGCCCTTTTGGGGTCACTGCTGCCCTTTGGGGTCACTGCTGCCCCTTGGGGTCACTGCTGCCCCTTGGGGTCATCTTTGCCCTTGGTGGCCAAAGGGGACCCAGTGCAGTGTTGTGGGGATGCTGTCATGGAGCTCCAGCCATGGATTTCTCTCTGGGTAGCTGGGAATAGAGCTCCTCTGTGCTGCAGTGGCACCAGGGAATTCCAGGACGCTGCCCCATCCCTGCCAGGTTCCCAACCCCTCAGCCCACGAATTTCTCCCTGGATAGCTGGGCATGGAGCTCCTCCCTGCTGCCAGAGGTGCAGTGGCATTGAAAAACGCCAGGATATGTCCCTGCCACCCCCCCTGTCAGGTCCCCAACCCTGCAGGGACACCAGGAGCGGAGTCACCCCTGGCTGCTCCCGCTGCCAGCAGACAAACCATTCCATCAGCATCCGCCGGTGCTGGAACGGATATGGAGTCACCACCCTGACACACAGACGCTTCCTGCCCCGAAAATAAAAGCTCCAGCCCTTTTTTGGGGGAATTTTGCTTATTTTTTTAATTAAATGCCTCAGTGTTTCTGCAGCCCCGTCCCGTGCTGGGACCAAAGAAGATGAATTCATATTTTGAGGTGGCTTGTCCCTGAGTTCATCACAGTTTGGACTAAAAGCTCATCAATCTAGTGATCAAAGCAGGTGTGCCACTGATCCAGGGTGGATTGCTCTTATAGAACAGTGGGAAATGAGGTTTTGGGACCTTCTGGGGCTGATTCAGCTGCAGAGTGAGCAGGACACCAATCCTGTCACTGCTTGGTACAGTTTTTGTTCTTTCCCTCTGCTTGATGTGCTTCACTGCCCATCTTTCTCCTGGCAATATTGTGTTCAGCTGTGATTCATCCCTGTCCTTTATCTCCTTCCTGCTCTCCTTGCCTACGCTGGGAGACAGGGAGAGACCTGGGTGCAGGAGGAAAACCTGACCAGGCTACTGAGGTTTCGTTATGATGACCCCTAAAAATGGGCTCAATGGGCACAAATTCTGCCCACTGAGTCGGTTTTCAGCTAAAAATGGATGTAAAAGATGAGGATGGCTTTACCCAGAGCAGAGGTTTGTCCAGGAAGGATGGATGGGTGGATGGATGGATGGGTGGATGGATGGATGGATGGATGGATGGATGGAGGGTGGGGTGAGTTGAGCTGCAGTGGTGGGATAGAGAGGTGGCCTCTGCTGTGCTCATTAGCTGTGATAGGCCATAAATTACTTTTCAAAGGGCTCCTATTGGTACTAATGTGTTTCCCTTCTTCTGCTGATGGATGGGGCACCCGGTGGGGAGGATCAGAGCAGACTCAGTGTTTTCGGAGGGGGAATGGGTTTCACACCTGCCTGAGCACTACCCAGCAGCAGGTGAGGAATGCTGGAGCTTGGGAGGCCACTAACGAGGGGTGATCATTAAACTTTTTGTTGCCTTTGGCATTTTAATGCCTTCATCTCCCCGTGGGGGGTCTCACCGGGTAAGCAAATCTTCTGGGCGAAGTTTATTCCCCTGCCAGTCCACAACTGGGGCTGAACAGAGCCTGAGTCCAAAGGCTGAGCTTCTGACCGGGACATGGATGTTTTTTAGCCCTGAAAGAACGCTCTGGGGTTTGTTTGAAAACAATAAATAAACGAACACAAAGCCAGGAGCCTGGGAGTAAACAGAGCTGCCGAGGAGCCGAGCTCTGAGCAGGTCTCCCTGATGTGGAGCCAAATTCCTTTCCAAGTTTTAGTGAACACTCATGGAGGCAGCGGGAGAAGCCCTGTTTGGGATTCCTAAGGCTGAAGCTGGGGGAGGAAGGGGGAATTTCCGTGGATTTCCCCACTGCTGAGAAAGTGCTGCTGCAATAGAGGATCCTTATCAGTGGATTCCAGTGGGTTTAGATCCTCTCCCTTGGCATTTCCATCAAAATGGGCTTCCTGAGCTGGTCTGGAACAAACACATACCTAAGCCTTCCTATCAGCACAACACACAACATCGCAGAGAAGAATTTACCGGGCCTAAGCAGAAAGAGAAGCTGCTTCCTTTCATTCCAGAGGAAAGCCTCTGGAAAGCATCCTTATAAATCAGCAGGAGCATTAAACACGTGCTTGAAGCTAAACGTGAGCTCAAGTGCTTTCTTGGAGTGGTGGGCTGGACCAGGAGCGGTCCCACAGCTGGTGACAGCATTGCTGAGTGAGCTGCAGGTGTCTGGGAGACACCAACACACGGCACTTTCCTCTTGGGCAAGGGAAATCGCTTTGCTGATTGCAAGAAGGTAGGCTTGGGCCTTCCCTCCTCAGCTCTTCTGCAATCTCGGGGCTGTGCCTGAACAGGATCCCATCTGTTTACCTTGACTTTGAAATTACAGCAGTTCAGTTGATCTCATCTGGGCCGTGTTTATCTCCCCGATGGCCGCCCGTCACGGGGAAAGGGCTCCTGTTACTGCACAGTAAATAATTCACTGTCACAACTGATGCAGCCCCAGATCCTCTTCGGGTGCCCTGGGCTAATTTTAAAACAGGGAGAGAGGTTTTCCCATGGTGTTCAGCCTGGGGGGAGGTTTGGGGTGGAAAGGATGCAGGACCAGCCTGAGGCTGCAAGTGGTTCACAGCGTGAGGAATGGAGGTGACACATGGCCACTGGCAATAAAACCCAGTGACAGTGACAGGGTAAGGTACCTGTGTGCCCAAACTGCATCAAAATGGTATTTGAGGTGTGTGGAGCAGCACTGAGACAGATCACAGCCAGGAATGAGCAGTTTGGTGTGTGACTGTGTCCGTGACCTGGGCTCCTTCCTGTCCCTGTTACAGCTCCCCTGCGGGGCAGATGTCCTGAACAGGTCATTTTATGACCTCAGTCCTTCAAAGGCCAGATTGCAAGGCCAGCCAGGGGACTGTGACACCCTCCTGGGTCTCATCCTGACACAGAGATGCTGAGAGCGGGCACTGGGACATCACACAGCTCCATCCTGGGTCACCTCTGTGCTCAGGGGCACAAAGCCTGCCGAGAGAGGGACCTGTGCTGGATTAGATCATCCCTGGCAGACATTTAGGACCCCCCCTCCTGCTCTGCCTCACCCTGCCGGGCTGCCCTGAGCTGCTGGAAGCGGTGGGAAAATGCAGGTCTGAGTGGGGGGATGAGTAATGCCTCAGCTATCTCCTCCTCCGATCAATACGGTGTGTCCTCGCACATGCCAGAGCCCGGCAGGAGCTTTTGTTTTGGCTGCTTCGGGAAATAATTGCATTCTTTTAATATCTCAAAACAAAGATTTACCACAGGGGCAGACAGACCACACGGGAAGGTGCTGCTGAGTTAGAAGCAGGAAGGTCCGTGAGGAGCCTTTGCGTGGGAGCCTCAGACGTTTCACTGCAGACATTTCACCCCCCCTCAGGCTCCTCTGCTCCCTCCCTGCGTGTCCAGGAGGGCCAAACGTGGTCCTGTGGTGAGCATGGAAAGGCTGTGCTTGCCCAGGCCTCTCCTCTCCGTGATTTTGCCCTTAATACACATTTTTTCCCTGTGTCCTGGGCACACTGTGGCTCTTGCAGCAAACCGTGTCTGTGTGTCTTGGCTGCACTTCTGTGTCCCTCTGTCCCTGCTTCTCTCCAGGTGGGAGACGTCCAGGTGCTTTGCTCCACATTATGGAATTATAGAATGGATTAAAAGGGACATTAAAGGCTGTCTCATTCCACCCCCTCTCCATGGGCAGGGACACCTTCCACTAGCCCAGGTTGCTCCAAGCCCCTTTCAACCTGGCCTTGGGCACTTCCAGGGATGGGGCAGCCACAGCTTCTCTGGGAAACCTGTGCCAGGGCCTCATTACCCTCACACGGAACATTTTCATCCCAATATCCCATCTAACCCTGCCCTGTCTCAGTGTGACACCATTCCCCCTTCTCCCATCACTCCAGGCCCTTGTCCAAAGCCCCTCTCCAGCCCTGACCCTCCCAGCGCTCCGATCCCGCTCCCCTTCCCACCCTTTGGGTGCAAGTCTCCCTGTATCATCCCCTGGAAAATCCTCAACTCCCCCCCCATCCCTACGGGACCCCCCGTGCCCCCCTTTGTGCCCTCTCTCTCCCTCGTCCCTGGATTTCCTCCCCGTGCCCGCACTTTGTGCCTTCCCCGCTCCGTGGGTCGCCCCTCTCCACCCTTCCCCGCGTGTTCCCCGCTCCCAGCGCTGCCCGGGGGGTCTCCCCGCATCCCGGGCCCCCTCCCCCGGTACCGGCCCCGGGCGGGGCGGCCGCGGCTGCCGCCAATGGGCGCGGGGGGGCGCGGCCCCGGGGCTGCCGCATTTATCGGCCGGGACGGGCCGGGACGAGCCGGGCGGCGGCGGCGGAGCCGGGGCTGGGATCGGGAATCAGGGATCAGGAATCAGGATGGAGCGGGCGGCGGTGCCGGGACCCGGGGCCGGTTCGGCGCTGGCCGCCTCGCTGGCCGAGGGGCTCATCAAGTCGCCGCGGCCGCTGATGAAGAAGCAGGCGGTGAAGCGGCACCACCACAAGCACAACCTCAAGCACCGCTACGAGTTCCTGGAGACGCTGGGGAAAGGCACCTACGGCAAGGTGAAGAAAGCCCGGGAGCGCTCTGGGAAGCTGGTAAGGATCCCCCTCCCCTGTTTCCTGGTGCATCCTCACCGTGCGCGGGTCCCTGAGCATCCCCCCGCTCTGAGCAGCGTGGTCCTGATGCATCCCCTTCCTTCCCGGTGCATCCCCCCCGTTCTCGGTGCTCTCCCCACCCCGGTGCATCCCCCCCGTGTGCCGACGGCCCCAGAGCATCCCCCCTGCTTCCAGCAGCCCGGCCCCCTCCGGTGCTCCCCCTTCCACTCCGTCCCCGGCGCATCCTCCCCGTGCGCCGGTGCGGGACCCCCAAGCACCCCCCGTTCCTCTCAGCATGTTCGCAGTGCATCCCCCCGCTCCGGTGCGTCCCCATCCTGCCCATCCCGGTTCCTCCCGGCTCCCCGCAGCCCCCGCCCGGCCCCGCTCCCTCCGCAGTGTGCGGGAGGCTGCGGCGCTGCCCCCCCCCCCAACACCCCGTGCCGCAGGAGGGGGCACAGCGGTGACAGGGCCAGCCCGGAGGGGCCTCGTCCCCCCCTTGCCGGGGGGCTGCAGCTCCTCTCGCCCACTTGACCGCGTCGGGCTTCCTGCGGGAAGGGGCGGGCAGGGATCCGGCCGCCCAGAGCAAACACGGCACTCCAGTCTGAAGGGTTTTTCCCTTCCTCTCGCCCTGGCTCTGGGTTGGGTTCGCTGCTGGCTTTCACACGGTGTGGGGCACCCAGGGCCACGCCGGCACAGCCCAGCGTCTGTCCAAAATCCTGACTCACTCCAGCGACGCTGGAGCAAGTGGGGCCGTGCAGGGATTCCACAGGGATCCCTCACCCCTGGGAACGCGGGATGCTCCTGTCCTGGCTGCCCTGTCCTCCGGGAATCTGCAGGGCTTCAAACTCAGGCGCGATTTCTCAGCCCCGAGCACCCCGAGGTGTGGGATGGGACCCAAAAAAGACACTGTCACACTGCCCTGACCACGGGGGAGCAGGGAGGTGACCTGTGAGCAGCAGGGCTGGCCCGGACAGGCTGCTGGGGCTGAGCAGGGTGTGGGATCGGCTCCGTCCCGTCCCACAGAGGCACGTCAAGGAGAACAGCTGTAAATCTGAGAGGTTTTCTTGTGTAATGCGACAGCTCCTAATGAAGTCAGAGCTGTCGTTTCCATTAGCCTATCTGATTCTGGAGAAGCTGCTGTTTTGCTGCATAATCAGGGCCTTGAAATGCAGCTTCCACCCACGGAGCTTGAAGGATCCCTCCCCTCGGGATGGGCGAGATTTGGCTTTCCCTGTCTGCACCTAGCGAAGCTGGGAATCTTTGAACTTCCCGAAAACTCGGCCATCTGTGGGAGCCCTTTGGGACCGGGATGGGCAGCGCTGCTCTATTGTAATGCAAATTCAATACACAGGCCACGGCTCCTGGGGGAGATGGAGATAGTCAAAGGCTCTGCTAACTGGTACCTCATCAGGCTGGCCGTGTAGGCACAGGAGACTTAACCACAAATCTCTCCTCTTCCCACAAATTCTTTCTGGTAGTACTCAGCACTTCCGGACCTGTTTAATCTGGAGGCTTATCCTGAGCTGGGTTGTTATTTGCTCCTTCTCTAAGTGGCTTTCACTTCCTAAACACCAAGGTGTGAGAGCAGGTAGGGGTTACCCCTCGTGGGATCCCACGGTGCCAGCTGGGGCTGTAAAGCTGGAGCTGCTCCATGCTCGTGGGTTTAGCCTCTGGCTAATCAGAAGCTGCCTCTGTCAGAGCCACTGAATATTGAACCATCTGGTTTTACCGCCTGCATTCCTTTTTCCCCCCTCTGGATTTCAACCAACCTACCTGGGCTGGGAGCAGGCTGAGCCTAAATCAGTTTTTAGGTAGGCAGCAGGGAAGCCCAGGCTCCTGCAGCCAAAGGATGTTTTGGGACTTCCACCAACGTTTTTTGTCTTGTAAAACCATTTTCTGGTTAGAATTCCTCCAGCTGAAGTGCTGCTGGTGCCTTTTGCTGGGTTTCTTCTGCTGAGTGCCCTTCCCAGTCCATGGAAAAATGTTGTGTCCCTGCAACATCAGATGGGGAGAGAGCTGCTGGTTCTTTTTCCTTTTCTTTTTTTTTTTTTCTTTTTTTTCTTTTATTCCCTTTCTTTTCCCCTGTGTCTTTTGGGGTTGAAGGGTCAGCAACATGGGGTTGCAAACTGGCTCCTGCCCCTGTTTGCATGGCAGCACCTGGGCCCTTTATTTTCCTCCCAGCCTGGTTCCCAAGTCCTGGCCTGCAGCCGAGTCAGACAGAACAAGGGACCTCCCGTGGGACTCTCCTTGATGTCACAAGTGTCTCTGTGGGCTCGTGGGGGGTCAGGGAGAGGCAGCACCTGGAATATTCCAGAGCGGCAAAGCCTCTTTTGATCTCCAGTCAGGGGCAAAGCCCAGTCTCTTCCCTAGTGGGGTGTAATCCATATTTCATGGAGCATGAAATGCTGCCCTTACAGTCTGGAACGACTTCTAAAGGGCTGCCTGAGGTTGTAGCTTAATGCATCTTTCAGCAGCTGCTGAAAATACCTGTTCTGCCCCCAAAAAACTTTTTAATTAAAAGCCTTTTTGACTTGGAAAGTGCTCCTGAGCTCCTAGAGGAAGGCTCCAGTGGGACTTCTTGGGGCTGTTTCCCACAGGAGATTCTCCCCCTGGCACTGGTGGTGGGGGCTGTGGCTCTGCCTGTCCCTGAAGCTGCTGGTCCCCATCCCCAGGGTGGCTGATGGGACTTCCCTGTCTCAAGGGGAGAATAGATGCCTCCCTCTGCTGCCAGCCCGCTTAGGAAGGGAAAGTTTGGGAACAAAGCTGCTTGCTGGCACCCCTGTGGAAGGATGGGATGGCTGAGGGATTGACAGGCAGATAAACCACCCTACCCTGGGCGGCTGGCTCGGTCTCTGAGGGGGGAGATGTGGACCCTCACAGTGCTGTGCCCTCCCTGTGCCCACCTGCCTGAGGGCAGAGCTCCTCAGGGAGAGCCCTGGGGCTCTCACAGCACCCAAAACCTGCTCCCTGCTGCAGCTTTGCTCTGCCTGCAGGTCACTGAGTGCTGAGGATGTGCTGGGCACTGCCAGGGGCACCTCCCGAGGCTTCCCACGCTGGCAGCCTGGAGCCACTTCACCATTTAGGGAGAGTGGATCTTGCCCTGAGCCCTGGCTCAGCACTGGATGTGTGTGAGCCACCCAGTCAGCAAGGAAATCTTCTCTGTGCCCCCCAAAATGCCAAGGCTGTTGGGCTGGGTGTCAGTCTTTAGTGGGGGGGGGTGAATAGAGGGAGCCAACAAGAATTCAGGAAGGCTGGTTGGCTGCATGAAAGCTCTGCCTGCATTCTAGCAGGGGTCAGGCAACTGGGGCAAGAGGAAAAAATTGTTAAACTTTAAGCTGTTCACCTACACAAAGGTCGGGGGAAAGAATATCTGAGTTTCCAGAAGGGTTAAGCACTTTCAGTATTGTTTTATACAGAAAACTGGGTTATTGGGCTTGCCCTGGCCAGAGTCCACTCTGCTGCTCTGCTTCAGCCCCTGGGGCTGGTACAGGTTCCTCCCTGGTGCTGCCTGAAGTGGCAGCCCCCCTAAATAAGAGGGACACGAGGCTGAGCATCCACCCCACTCCACCAGAGAGGGAGGAGGAGGAGGAGGAGGAGGAGGAGGAGGAGGAGGAGGAGGATCCCTGTGCACCAGGACCATGAGCATCACTCCTGAACCGGCAGCTGGGGCCCGAGGGGGGTCTGTGGCCCCTCTCCTTGTTGCTGGGAGACCGGTGAGGGGGTCCCTTTACAGGATTAAAGCTGTTCCGCATTCTTGTCTGGGAGAAAAAAAAAATAAAAAAAAAAAAAGAAGAAAAAAAAAAGAGGTTCTGCTGGATTCAGTTGTAAATTCGACCCTAGGAGCACATTGTCTCTGCCCAGCCCCTTTGAAAGAAGATTAGAAGGCATCTATTCTCCCAGCACTTACCCTTCTTTCTCCTCCCCTTTCGATTTCCTTGTCGGGGATCACTTGAAAACCCGAGTGAAAGCCTGGAAAGGCCTCCCTGTTAGCCATGCTGGGTCTCCCACCCTGTGCCCGGGATGGGATCTCCTCTTTAATCCGAACTTTCTCCTCCCTCTACACCACCAACTCCTTGGAATCAGTATTTGCCAGGAGAACAAAACCTGGGTGTTGTGTTGTGGTTTTTGTTTTGTTTTGTTTTGTTTTTCTCCGTCATGACCCCAAGAAGACTTTGCTGTTGTTTTTATCTCCCAAGTCATGCGTGCAGGTCGCATTCCTTCAGCTGGCCACGATCCCAGCCCGGGACACAATTCCCAGGAATGAGGAGCAGGGCTGTGCTACCTGCAGGTGGAGGGCAGGGCAGCCCCTCTGGTGGGAGCAGCTTGCCGTGGTGGGGGAAGCAGGGGGAGCTTCTCCCTTTTGTTCAGCGACACAAAAATGAAAGCACAAACCCCAAATCCATAAAGTTTGCTTTTATCAGAGCTGTTTCTGTGGAGTTGGGCAGCTCTGCTCTTGGACACAGGCACGAGGAGGAGCTGGGTCATTGAGATCTTCTCTGTGAGCCCTTTCCCAAAAGAGTGGGGTGGGTTTCTTGCTCTGCCTTTGAGGAAACCACAGCCGGGTGACCTTCTGTGCTCCCCCACAGGTGGCCATCAAGTCCATCCGGAAGGACAAAATCAGGGACGAGCAGGACCTTGTCCATATCCGGAGGGAGATTGAGATCATGTCCTCCCTCAACCACCCCCACATCATTGCTGTGCACGAAGGTGAGCCCTCCTGCCCCTTCCCTTCTCCAGCAGCGTCTCCCTGAGCGGTTTCCCCTCACAGGACCTACCAGGGCAGCTCCCACTGGGTGGGTTTGGCCCCATTGGGTGGGTTTGCCCTCCCTGGGGGGACTTTATCCCAGCCCCTCAACCCCCTCACAGGACCTGGCTGCTGTTTTTGGTGACTCAGCTCTGGTGGGGAAAGCAGGTGTTGCCTGGATGTGCTTTCCCCAGAGCAGCGGTGAGGGGAAATACCTGCTCCAGAAACAGCCCTTCTGTCCCATCCCCTCCTGCCCAGAGGGGGAACTCAGCTTGGGAAATCTCATTTCTTTCTTTCAAAAAGTCTCTTTTTGGAGCTGGAAGCCTCGTGAGAGGCTGTGCTGTGCTGGGAGCCAGGGACCCCTGCAAACCCCAGTGCTGAGTGTGGTTGTGCTGGGCACTCTCCCCAGCCGTGGGAGCCTTGGGAATCCCCATGGCTCTGCTCTCAGCCCAAGGCAGGAGTTAATCTCAGTGCTGGAGTCCTCTTCTTTCCCTCCCCTGGGGCACTGGAAAACCAAACTGCTGGGAGAGCTCCTGGTGCTCCCGGGCTTGGCTTTATGGCCAGGGCTGGGCTTTGCTCCTGGGGTGTTGGGACAACACCAACCAACCAAAGGGGAATTTCCCTGGGCTCTGCCTGCCTTTCCCTGGGCTCTGCCTGCCTTTCCCTGGGCTCTGCCTGCCTTTCCCTGGGCTCTGCCTGCCTTCCCAGTGCATGTGAAGGATCCAGAGTCCCTTTGTCCTCCAAACAAAAGCAAGTGGGTTGGCAGTTCCTACGCGGTGTTTGCAAGGGCTGAGTCACCCCGACTGCTGGAATTCAAAAATATTGAGGGAGCTTTCTGCAAACAGGAAGAAAACGCTCCGACTCTTGGCTCCAGCTCCTTGGGAGCAATGAGAACACTCAGGAAGGCCGTGGGCTGTGCCAGCACTGCCACCTTCCCCCCTGGCAGGGGCTCCTAGCAGAGAGCCTCGTGCCTCACTCACCTCCTGGCAGAGCACAGCCCTTGCTCGTGGGCCATGTGGCTGCAGAGCTGCCTGGCCAGCAGCCCTGGTGGCACTGGGGGGAGGGGTTGGGAGTGTTTGGGTAGCAGCCCTGGTGGTCCCACACCTATTTTGTGGAAGGGTGAGGGCAGGGGGTGGGGTGGGCAGAGTGCCAGGGAGTCCTCACCTGATCGTTCCCTCGGCGTGTGTGCCAAGGAGAATTCCTGCAGCTCCAAGCACCTTTCCTAACCACCCCCCCTGTGTCCTGCAGTGTTTGAGAACAGCAGTAAGATCGTCATTGTGATGGAATACGCCAGCAAGGGCGACCTGTACGACTACATCAGCGAGCGGCAGCGGCTCACGGAGCAGGAGGCACGGCACTTCTTCCGCCAGGTCGTGTCTGCCGTCTACTACTGCCACAAGGTGGGCTGGCACCGCCATTCCCGTGGCATTCCCGGGGGGAGAATCAGCAGGATGGGATTCTGAGGGCTCTGCAGGGCCAGCTGAAGGCAGAGGGGCAGCAGCTGGGGATGGGGGGAGATGCAAAGCCCGGTGGGGAAGCCGAGCCCGGGCTGGGAGGTGGGGGGAGCTCGTGGCTGTTTGGTTTTCCCGGGAGAGGGGTTGATCCTGCCTCTTATCTGGGGGGTGTGGCAGCACCCCGGCAGCTTTTGGGGAGCCCTGGGCCTCGGCTCTGGCTGCTGTGGTGTGGGGGTGGCTAACCTGGCCAGGGAGTTGTCACCTCCTGTCCCACCCTCCCAGAAGGAGCCACCCAGGGCTGCCCATGGCGCTGGAAGCCAAGCCCTGGGTCACCCTTCTTGTTCCTGAAGGGAATGTGCAGCTATAAACCCTCTCCAGGACTATGGGATGAGCTGTGCCCGCCCTGGAAGGACCCTCGAGCCTGAGGGTCTCCCTGGAGGATGTTCCAGGCCAGGGTTGGGACACCTCCTGCACCCAAAACCAAATCGGGGTCCTGCTTAGCTGGGCAAGCAGCAGGTCCTGGCAGAGCCCAGAGCTGTGCCCACCGTGCCTGGGTGGAGGTGGCACCAGGAGCTCTCCTGGCTGGGGAGGGTGAGGGAGCCCAAGGTGGCACCCGGGGCAGGCATTTCTGAGCAGCACCAGGAGCTGGCAGCGCCCAGGCCGGGACGTGGCTCCCAGCCTGTCTTTGGGTGGCACACCCAGGGCTGTTTGCTGCTCCTGTGCCCTGTTTGCGTGCCCCTGTGAACGGCAGTGACCTCCCCAGGGGCCTGGCTTTCCCTTCCCCCAGCACTCCATAAACAACCTAACCCTGGCTCTGCCTCCCCTCCCACAGAACGGGATCGTGCACAGGGACCTCAAGCTGGAGAACATCCTGCTCGATGCCAACGGCAACATCAAGGTGAGGGCTTGGCAGAGCCAGAGGGGGGCCCAAGGGGGTGCTGCCCAGCTTGGAGGTGGCCACAACGCCCTGGAACCCCAGGGAAGGTGCTTCCCGGAGCTCTGGGACTGCTGGCGTCACCCGGAGCGCTGTTTTCCCAGGAAATGGGGAGCCAGGAGGGCACCTGTGCCTGTCCCTGCTATCTGAGGCGGCCCAACCTCAAAGCTGCTGGTAAAGCCATAACTGATATTTGCCTGCTGATAAGAGGGCAAAGTCTGAGCACCCAGGTCGGTGCACAAGCAGCTGGATGAGAAAGGTCTCTGCAGGGGAAACTCCCAGTTCCCGTAAGGACCAGCCTTACCAGGTGTGAGGCAGTTTCTGGCTCTGCTGGCCCCGAGTGATGATTTTTGCTGCAGCTGCCAGGGAGGAAGGGCACAGCGTGGCCTCAGCCAGGCACCTGTGTGGTTGGTGATGACAGGCTTATCTCTGCAAGGGATAATTTTGCAATTGGGAGCTCGCACGCAGCCGCTGCACCTCCTGCCTGGTGTCACTGGCAGGTGTAACGAGGATAATGAAAGCCTCTGTGCAAGGTGGAGCTGATAGGGACAGCCTGGGGTGGCTGGGAAGGAGCTGGAGGAGAGCCCAGCAGCTCTCCCTCCAACCTCACCTTTCCATCTGCCTCTGCTCCAGGGGATGGGACAGAGGGGCAGAGCCACAGGGCAGCTGCTGTAACAGCTTTTTGGGAGTGGGAAAGGAACAGGAGCAACCTCAGGGGGGGAAAGTCAGGCTGCTGGTGCTCCCTGAGGAGACTGAGGGCACCCAGCACCGCAGTGCCACGGGCAGGTTCGTACCTGGAGAGCTCCAGGTGGCAAAGCTGCTCCAGCTGCTCAGGGAAGCTTTGCTGATGGATAACAGCTGGAAATGTCTCTCCAGATTGCAGATTTTGGGCTGTCCAATGTTTACCAGCAGGACAAACTTCTGCAGACCTACTGTGGGAGCCCCCTGTACGCGTCCCCCGAAATCATCAACGGGAGGCCCTACAAGGGCCCCGAGGTAGGTTGGGCCTCATCTGCCATGGGTGGGGATTGGACCGGGGAAAATCCTGGGTGGTTTGGGTCCCCTGAGGCTGGACACTGCCTGGTTGGGGTGTGGCAGCCACAGTGGGGTGGATGTGTTGGGGTGCAGGTGGCTGGAGCTGGTGCTGCCCCATGGTCTGTCCTCCCCTGCCACTCCAGGAGCTCCCGCTGAGGCTCTGGCAGGGAATCCTGCCCAGGTGGGGTGTGGGCTGGGGCAGCCTGGTCCTGCTGCCCCCCTCCAGGCTCCTCTGTCCCCCTGGCAGGTGGACAGCTGGTCCCTGGGCGTGCTCCTCTACATCCTGGTTCATGGCACGATGCCGTTCGACGGCCACGACTACAAGACTCTGGTCAAGCAGATCACGAGTGGGGACTACCGGGAGCCCCCGAAGCTGTCAGGTAGGCAGACCCCCAGCCCCCTGAGTGTCCCCCCCCCCTTCCCTGTGCCCCCTTCAGGGCCTGACCTGCCTGTTCCCCAGACGCCTGCGGGCTGATCCGGTGGATGCTGATGGTGAACCCCGAGCGCCGCGCCACCATCGAGGACATCGCCACGCACTGGTGGGTCAACTGGGGCTACAGGATGCCCGTGGGGGAGCAGGAGCTGCTGAGGGACAGCGAGTCCCCCCTGGCCACGGTGGCGGAGTGGCTGCGCCGCTCGTCCCGGCCCCTGCTGGAGAATGGCTCCAAGGTGCGCTGCTTCCTGAAGCAGCACATCCCCGGCGTCACCCTGGAGCGCCAGCGCTCCCTCAAGAAGTCCAAGAAGGAGAACGACGTCTCCCACGCGCTGCAGGAGGTGCCCGTGGCCCCGGAGAACCCCTCCAAGTCCATCCTCAAGCGGCCCAAGGGCATCCTGAAGAAGAGGAACTCTTGCGAGCAGAAGGTGCCCAGCCCCGGGCCCCCCCTGCTGGCGTCGCCCGTGGGAGAGGCGAAGGGGGAGGACGAGGAGGGGGTCCCTGCGGGTCTCACCCGCATCCTGTCCTCTGGAATGCTGCCCTGCAGCACGGGCACCGCAGCAGCGCCCAAGAAGGGAATACTGAAAAAGCCCCCGACGAGGGAGTCGGGGTATTACTCATCCCTGGAGTGCTGCGAGTCCGGGGATGTGCTGGACGCGGGCAGCTTGGACCTGGACGGCAGCGTGTTTGCCGACAGCCCCTCCCCTGGGCAGGGCCCGCAGGGTCTCCCCGCCCGCAAGGGCATCCTCAAACACAACGGCAAATTCTCCTCGAGCAGCGCCGAGCCCGAGAGCCCCCCCGGGCAGGGCTTCGGGGGTTTCGGCGAGGTGCCCCTGCCCCAGGCGCCCCGAGCCCGCCCGTCCAGCGCCGTCAGCGAGGACAGCATCCTGTCCACAGAGTCCTTCGACCAGCTGGACCTGCCCGCCAGGGCTGCCCCCGGCACCGGGGGCATGCGGGGCTGCGTGTCCGCCGACAGCCTGCTGAGGCTGGGAGAGGAGGAGGAGGAGCTGGAGGGAGGGCGGAGGATGCGCCGCTGGACTGTGACCCACTGCCGGAGCCCCCTGGCAGAGAGCAGCCTGTCCCTGGCGGGCTGTGACGGTGTCCCCGAGGGGTTCTGCTGCGCTGTGGCCGTCGGAGGGAAGCTGAGCTGAGGGTACCCCCGGGGCTGGTGCGTTTCTGGGGGGAGGGGGCCGAGCCCTCCCCGCCCCGGGGCTGCTGGTGCTGCTGACCCACGTCCCGTGTATTTATTTGGCAGCCTCGTGCCCCTCGGTGCCCCAGGGCTGGGACATTCAATGGGCCAAAGCTCTGAGTGCCCTCCGTGGAGGGGCTGGGGGGGTTCCCCCCTCGCTGCCGTCCTCCCCTCGCAAACAGGCTCATCTCATCTCATCTCAAACCAGGGGGGGGTTGGGGGGATTTGTTTTCTTCTTTGCACTGGTTGTTTTTTTTTATTTTTATTTTTTTTTTGGCTGCACAAGGTCACGGGTGGGGTGGATGATATACCTCAAACGAGCTGGAGATGTAGCAGGGTGCTGGCGAGGGGGCTGAAAGGTGCTGCCCGTGGGCTGGGCTCCCTTGATGTGCTGGCAACAGGGGCCAAACCGCCCAGGCCACGGCTCTTCCCTCTCCTGTGCTGAGAAACACAACTGGATCGGGCCAAAACCCCAGGCTGAGACAATGCTCTGATGCCAACGTCTGTTACTGGAATGCTGAGGAAAAAAAAAAAAAGAAACAGAACAAAAAAAAAGGTGTCTTTGGTGAGGCACCGTGACTTTATTTATTGCCTTTGTCCAACCTGATGGAAAGTGTCAGCAGCACGGGCTGTGTCTGGCTCCAGCACGGCCTCCCAGGGCTGTTTTTTTGGGAGCTGTCTGTGTCCTTGTCTCACCAGGCTCCGTTGCACTATTGCCATGTGTTTGCTGGCCCTTCTCCCTTCTCCAGGGCGTGTGTGTTTTCCCTCCTTCCTACAACTGTGGTCTGGAGAAAACTATTAAATTAAAAGCAAATGGTAAATGCGAGTTGTGCTCTTGTTCTGGGGGGAGATGGGGGTGGCCTCCTGGAGCTGCCTGTCCCAGCCCCAAGGGGCTCCCTGTGCTGCTCCTGGGGGGATGTGGCTGTGCCCCCAGCCCAGGTGAGTGGGAGTCTGCTCAGAGATAAGCCCTGTGAGGTGTGACACCCCCGAGCAGGGTGTCCTCAGCGTCCCCCAGCGCTCCAGCACATGCCCAACTGGGTTTAAGTGGTGCCTCCCACAGCATTGGGTGGTGCTGAGCTGGGACACCCCTGATTTGGGGGCTCTAGGAGGGGGTCAGGCTGGTTTTAAGGCTGAGCAAGCAGAGCCCAAGCTTTAGGGAAAGCTGTGTTGGAGGCAGATGGGCCTGGAGGAGGAGGAGCCCCTTTTCCACCTCACCCTGGTGCCCGTGGGCAGCCCCGCTGTCCCAGCTCTGCTCCCAAATCTCCTCACCGGAGCTGGGTGGGTTTGGATCTGTGACACACATCCAGGTTTTGGTGGCAGGAGGTGCCTCCTGGGCACCTGCCATCACCTCTGACAGCACCTGCAGGTGCCTCAGCTGGGGGAAGGACCAGCAAAGCTGAGCCCCCGCTGTCAGATCTGCCCCCCCTGCAGCCCTTTCCTTTATCCCCTTCTCCCTCCGCGCCACTGAAACCTGGTTTATCGCTCCATAAAGCCCTGCAAGGCTTTCCCCTTTCCAGCCGGGTTAATAAGAGCCATTTCAGGTCTCCGGGGGGCAGGGGCAGGGTGGCAGGGCTGCCTGCCCGGAATGCCGACCCTCGTCCCACCAGGCTGCAGCCACAGAGGGGGGGTCACCGCGCTCGGCCCCCCGCCGTGCATTCCCCGCGTGCTTCCCGAGCCATTAAGAAACGCTGGAGCGGTTAAAGCTGTTCCCAGGGCACCCAGCTCAGCCAGGACAAAGTCCCGGTGCCCTGTGGGGTGGGATGAGCCCTGAGTGCAGCCCCCACAGGGCACCGGGAGCATCCCAGGGTGGGCATCAGGTCGGGCTGAGCTTTAACAGCCACTGAGGGACGGAGATTCCTTTTAGGGAGGCGTCTGTGGGTTTGGTTTTGGAGCATCCCAGGTCCTGCCCTGTTAATGATTTGCAGGAAAACAGCTGTGTGTGCTGGTTTGGGAGCTGTGGCAGCTCCAGGTGGGCACCGTGTGGGTGTGGGGCACACGCTGCCCACCCCATTCATCCCCGGGCCACAGCGATGGGTAAGGGTGGGCAATGCTGTTGGGGGGGCGAAGGAGGCAGCCTGAGCCTGGAATCCTCTTGGAATCGGTGGGAGGGGGTGCAGTGAGTGCCCCCCACCCTGCTGGTGCCCCCTCCCCTCTCTGCTCCCGACATTCCCCCACCAGGCCTTGGAAACGCTCCTTTCATCCCGGCCCTGATTTCCGCTGCCTCTGCCCCTCCTGTCTGGCAGCTGCCCCCCCCTCAAGGCGGGGGCTGAGCCCCCCTTTCAGACCACCACCATTATTGAGGGCTCTTTTATCCAGCCCTTTCATCCCGAGGATTGGCAAACCCTCTGCTTCCCTCCCACCCCTGCCGTGGGTGTGTGAGGAGGGGGACAATGACCTCAGAGCAGCGTTTTGCTGGGAAAATGCCATTTTTTGGGGGTGACTTCAGTCGACCTGCTGAGTTCTGCTGCCCAAGGGGTGAGTGGGAGCAGGGCTGTGCTCCTGCCAGGATGGCTGATGGGGAGAGGGAAGCGGGAGAAACACCCAAGGATAAATGACCCTGGGTGATGAGAGGATGCTGGAGAGTTTGGAGCACGGCCTGTTGCCCTGGGGGTTTATCCCAACCGGTGCAAGCTTCCCTTGTCACTGTCCCAAGGGATTATCCAGGTGAAGGCAGCCCACAGCAAAGTGGGGGACAGCCTGGACCTCCCCTGCTGGGCCTTGGGGTGCTGGGGGAGACTGGTACCTCCCTCCTGCTGCATTCCAGGGCCTGGTGCTGCAGACACTTCCAGAGGGCAGGTGTAGGGGGGTTCTCAGGCATGGAAAAGGTGCATTTCCAGGGATTTTTAAGGGGGGTGTAGGGGTGGGTGGTGTGTCTCAGTGGGTCACTCAGACCCCAGGCTCAGATCGACAAGTCATGCTTATTTGGGGGCCGTTTCGGGAGCCCCATCCCTGTGTGACATCCACTAGCATCCCCCTTAAAAAAGGGAGAAAAGGGGATTTTGGGGCTGGAGCAGCCCTGAGCTGGCTGAGGCAGCAAAGCCAGCGGCCCCAGCACCACTCCCAGCAGGTCCTGCCGGGGCCGGGCGGCTTTCCCGGCAGAGCTGTGGGCACTCCCCTGGCCCGGGGGCACTGCCTGAGTCACCCCCTGCTCCTGCCCGGGCTTGTGCCGGGGAGCCCGGATGCGCCGAGCCCATATTTGGGAGCGGGGCAGGCGGAGCAGGATCGGGGAGATGCGGCTTGGGAAGGGGGGGATGCTGTGACCCCAGGGACAGCCTGAAGCAACAGCCACGCACATGACTGTGTCCCAGCACTCTGCCTCTTCCCAGAACCGTCCTCACACCGCTGGAACAGAGCTGGATGAAGGGTCACAGCCAGTCCTCGTTAACTTCCAGCTCCTAACGATGCCCAGGGCGCCGAGCTCAGGGGTGCTCTGGGGTTTTAGGGGTCATCCCCCTCTGTCTGTGCCTGATCTGCTGTCCTTCCTCCCCACAGGAATTCTTCCATTGTTGGTTTTGTCTCCCTCAGGTTTTCTGCTGGAGCATTTTCTGTCTGTCTTGACACATGGTGGGCCCGGAGCCAACAGCAGTTCTGAGACATTTTGTCATTGAGTGCCGGAACAATTAACACAACAAAGTTTAGATGTTTCTTTGCCTGTGATTCTTTCAAAGTGGGGCTTTTATTTTATTTATTTAATTTTTTTTTCCCTATTTTAAAAGGTGCCTCCACAACTACCTGTTTGATTGCTGGATTTCTTTGAAGATCTGAAGAAGAGAAATCCCCACATGAAAGTCCTCCCGTCTCCAATGGCCCCTTTGCTGCAGCCTGGAGCGGCCCAAAAAGGGGAGAGAGCGGCACCCAGAAACTTTGATCCTGTTTCCCTGGAGCACAGGGAATGGCTAGATCAAATCTGAGACCTAAAATGCGATCCTAGGCTCCGCTGGGGACCCAGAATTGGTGACCCTACTGCCCTGGGGAGCCTGTTAAGTGACCAACCATCCCCTGGAAGGGAAGAAACTTCTCTGAGATCAAACCTGACACAGCTCCAGCCGCTCCCTGGGTGCTGTCACTGCTCGCAGGGAGCAGAGATCGGAGTTCCCCTCCAAGCTGTCCCTGGACACGGCTCACCTGAGCACCCTACCCCGCACACCCCACCCCTCCCTGAGCCCTGGGGATGCCAGGCATGGCTGCAGGGGATGGCTGCCACATGGCAACAAACCCCTAGTGGCTTCCCAAGCGCTTCCCACGTGCGTGCAAAGCAGGCACAGGAGGCTCTGAGCCTTGGGGCTCCCACGGGAGAACCGGCCCCGCTGGCTCGATGGCCCGCTGAGAGCGGGGCTGCCACGGGGGCTCTGCGGGGACGTGGCACACCCAGATGCTGTCTGCGTGCCAGGCTGCCAGCTCGTTCCTCCCTTCCAGAGCCGGCTGAACCGCTCCCTCCGGGTCAGGCTCGGCCCCTGAGCGGGCAGGGGAGGAGGCAGCAGGGTGGGGAGGTCGGGGCTCGGTGCCCCTGCAGGAATTTGGCAGCGGGGTGAAAACGTGCCCGTGCCATGATGGCAGGGATGCCCTAGCCCCCTGCAGACAGCAGGGGTGAGATGCAGCCCTCCTGGGCGCTGTGGGAAGTGGGGGATTGGTGTTCCCGCTTTAGGGCTGGAGCAGAGGAGTCGCACACAGTTACTCGGGTGCCTGGAGATGCAAAGCATCGCCTCACGGGATCATCAGGACTCCCAGCCTGGCTTGGCTGGGTATCAGAGTCCCGAAATCGGGACCAGCCAGGTCCGGCCCTCTCAGGAAACCTGTCTGGGTGCTTCTTTGCATTCGCAGGCAACCAGATATGCTGGGAAAATCACCCTCCCCTGCAGCTCCCAGCGGGCCTGCACTCCTTTCCCGTGTGAGACATGGGATGAGCTCCCTCACGGTGCTGGGCTGGGGGTGATGCAGCAATGGCTCTTGGCAGAGGTGTTTTGGAGCCTCCTGCTCCCCCTTGTGCAGGCCTTGTGCCCACTGCTGTACAGACCCAGCCAGGAGGGTCATGGTGTTGGGGCACATTTGGCTTTCCCGGTGCATGGAGCCCTGGGGGTGCTGGCCTGGGCCCTGCAGAGATGCCACCGTGGTGACCTGGTGGTGAGAGAAGGTGTCACAACCCCTGGTGACCCACAGGGCCACCTGAGTGAGTCACTGAGCTGTCAGGGCTGCACCCCAGACACCCACAGTGCCTGAGGGGTCAGAGCCACTTGTGCAAGCCTGGGGAGCCCCAGGAGCAGCTGAAGGGCTGGGATGAGGGGCTGTGGCTGGGGACATGTCACGGTTCATCCCCACACCCCTGTGCTCTGCCCACAGCTCTTGGTGCTGGGAAGGCACCGGGGACAGGGACAGCAGGGCCATCACAGACCCTCTGGCAGGCCTGGGGGGCCTTTGGCCAGGGGTTTGATGGATGGTCCTTATGTCTTTCCAGCTCAGGAAATTTGGGATGATTTGGGATCCATGATTTGGGATTCCTCTGTTCCTCCAGGGTGGTTCTAGGGGTTGGGTGGCTCCAAGGACACAGCTGGACCCCTCCAGCCCTGCCAGGCTCCGATCGACCCACGAGTCCCATCAGCCCTGGGGGAGCCCCTCGATCAATTATTTCTCTAATCTTATCTAACTGGCTTTCTCCTGCTTTCCCTTGTGTGCCTTCCCCTCCCTGCCTTCCCCTCCCTCCCCGACAGCTCCTCTTCCCCCCTCCAGCCCTCTGCTTTGATCCTAGGAAGAAGCAATTGATCCTCCTTATCTTTATTGTGGTAGAGACATTCCCAGCACTGCCCTTAATTAAATTCCCCTTCATTTTCCTCCAGAAGCCTTTCTTTCCCCCAGCCCCAGACGAGTATTTATTTTTAAACGTGCAATTAAATTATTAGATCGGCCGCGAGTGTGACAGCAGCCGGATCCACCGGGGCTCTGCTCGGGTTCAGGGGGTGAACTCGGGGCTTCCCCCTCCCCACACAGCTCCCCTGGGGCTGCTGGATCTTCACGAGCTCGAGGTGCTGCTGTTCACAGGTCACTGTGCCACTGGTCACAGTGGCATTGCCACAGCGGCACAGGCACCGGCCGTGGTGGAGCTGGCACTGCTCACAGTGCCACTGGCACTGGTCAGAGTAGCACAGGTGGCATTGGCACTTGCCACGGTGACTTTGGCACCTGCCGTGGTGGCACTGGCACCTGCCCTGGTGGCCCTGGCTTCCCCCCAGGTGAGGGCCGGTGCTGCCGGCTGTGTCTCTGGCTGTGTCTCTGCACCGCTTTAAGCTTTTCCGCTCGGAAATTTTTCCTCCTCCAGACACTTTGACCTCGGGGGCAGGGAGTATTTTTCATGCGGAGCAGCCGAAATTCCCCCGGAGACAGCGCAGGAATGCGAGGCATGTTATCCTTGGTACCAGCTCTTTCTTTTTACGGCCTAAGCTTGGCCACGCCGGCGAAGGGGAGGGGGAGGCCGGGGTCCCGCGCCGTTCCCATCCAGGACTGCCAACATCCCCCCCTCCCAATCCCCTTCCTCCTTATCCCTCTCCTCCTTGGGAAAACTCCCCCACGCTGTGCCAGGTTCCCGGCTCTCCGTGCCCAGTTTGGCAGCGGGGTGAGCTGGGGCTGAGGCGACTCTGGCAGCACCCCGAAAATGAGGTGAGCACCTCTGGGTCCCTCCAGGGCTTGGGTGCTGCTCTCCTCGGGAGATCCCCGGGGGATATTCTGGGAGCTCTCCCGGCAGGGCAGAGGGCAGCAAGTGCGTTGTTTTATCGTGCCGGGCTCGTGCCGCGGGACCCGTCAGCGCAGGGAGATAAATCACTGCCTCGTCCGTCTCCATTAAGCGCAATTACCCCCGAGATACCAAACCAATTTATTAGGATTACTCCATCCGAGCTCGCCGCGGTGACAGCAGGTCACGCACACGCGGGGCAGGGCAAAGAGGGGGGCACTGCTGCCCGGCCACCTTCACCCCACGGGACCTAGGCACCCCGGGGCACCTTTGGGTGGCATTGATGGGGCCAGCCCCAAACGGGCAGCAGAGGGAAATCCTGCCGAGGGAAAGGCTGTCCCTTCGGGAGAGCTGCCACCCCAGGTGCCCCTCGTCCCCTACACCCACCTCGGGGTGTCCCCAGTGGTCTCTGTCCCACCCTGAGTGCGGTCCCTAAGTGTGCCCAGTTCGCCCCATACGATGCCACAGCAGGCAAGGGGTGGCTGAGCCCCGGGGCCACGAGGGTCCCCGTGCCCGGTGGCACCAGCCCGGCGTGCCCCGCAGCCCCCGGCCCCTGTCACTCGGCCCGATCCCGCTCTCAATAGCGGCGCGGGAGCCCAGCTGCAGCTATTACATAAAACGCAATTAGCGCGGGGCGAGGGAGGCCTGAATGGCATTAAGGAATTCCTCCCGGGCTGACGTCAAAGCTTCACCTCTCCCCCCAGAGCCCGCACAAAGGGGGCCGTTCTGAGCCCCCCCGGCCCCGCTGTGCAGAATGCGAGTCCTCAGGGAGCCCCGGGCTGCACATGCCACTCGGGAATTGTCCCTGCCACCGGCACGAATGGCACCACAGGCTCCCTGCGCAGCTCCCACCTCCCCCTGGCTGGGCATGGGAAGGTGCCAGTGGCCCCATGTGCCAGCTGCTTGCCCAAGAGAGGGGGGGCAGGGCCGGGTGCCCGGCCTGGGGAGCAGAGGGGGATGCTGGAGGGGCAGTGGGGTGTCATTCCTGGCTGGCACGACCATCCCTGGGGCAGGATGGAGTGGAAGTGAGGACCAGGGAGGGGGACAGGCAGGTCTGGGAACGGGAGGTGCCGAAATTCCCGCTGGGGTGGGATCACCCAGCGGGCTGGAGGAGCTCTGACGCTGCCCCAGCACCGGGGCCTCCTCAGGCTGCTGCCAAGGAGGTCACAGGGACGGGGCAGTGCCAGGACATGGCCATTCTGATGTCAGTGTACCCAAGTGTCACAGGCTGCGATGGGGGAGGGTGGCAGGGCTCACGTGTGGGGCTCCTGCCCCAAAACCTCCATTTCACAGCGACTGTGTGACAGGACAAGGGGTATAAATGGTTCTAAACTAACAGAGGGTCGGTTTAGATGGGATATGAGGATTTAAAATAAGGGTGAGGAGGCCCTGGCACAGGTTGCCCAGAGAAGCTGTGGCTGCCCCATCCCTGGGAGTGTCCAAGGCCAGGTTGGATGGGGCTTGGGGCCACCTGGGCTAGTGGAAGGTGTCCCTGCCCATGGCAGGGGGTGGAACGAGATGAGCTTTAAGGTCCCTTCCAAGCCAAACCCTTCTGGATTCTCTGGTTGCTGGTGCTGAGCTGTGGTGCTGGGGCAGGGCTGGGCTGCGGGCAGGAAGGGGTTAAGGCGCTAATTGGGGTGGGGGACTCCACTCTGGGCCGCCACCCTGCCCCTGCCCCTACCCTTACCCCTGCCCGGCGTGAAGGGAAGATGCTCCGGGATCTGCGGTGGGGACCGGGGGCCCTCCTGTGGCTGCGGGTCCGCGGTGCCTCATTCCCCTCCCTACAGCCCCCCTCTCTGCCTGGGCCGCTGAGAACCACCAGCAAACAGGGTTTGTCCCCATCCTCCTCCCTCCCTCTGGGCGTGGGGCTGGCAGGGCTGGGGCAGCTGCACCCCTGGGGTCCCCCCCGGGGGCTCTCAGGGTCTGGGCTCAGTGGATGGAGCTGAATTGAGGGAGCTCTGACTTTGGAATTTTAATTATTCTCTGCTTTGTTCTTACAGGTGTTTCATGGAGTAAGGGCTGGGACGTGGCAGGGCAGGGAGCTCTGCTGGACCTGAGGATGGGGTAGGTCCCCCCTGCTCTGGGCAAGCCCACCTTGCTCACATGAAGTTCACGGGGATAAATCCGACTGTTCTCCCTAGACAGGGTGTGCCCTGGGTGTCACCTGCACCATGGGCCTCGGGGAGCCACCACAAAGGTGTGTCCTGTCCATACCTGTGTGTGCCACCTGGGCACAGCCCTGCTCCTGCCCTGGGACTTGGCTGAACCTCCTCTCTGATACCAAACCCGTGTCACCTCCCAGATGCCAGAGGAGTTGTGATGCTCAAGCTGTGCTGGTGTGAGAGGTGATGCTCAAGTGCTGAGGGGATGCAGGGTGGGCTGGCTTGGCCCTGGGAGTACGGAGAAGGTGGGACAGGACATGCAGCTTCTCCCCCACATGCATCTGTGAGACCCCCAAGAACCCCCCCAAGCACCCTGTGCTCTGTGCCAGCCCCAGGAAGTGTTAAGGGCCAAATTCTCAGCTGAGGCAAAGTGGTTCAGGGCCTCAAAGCCGGTGGTTTGCACCAGAGGAGGACCTGGCTACGCACGTACTTTTATATATATATTTATATATATATGTGTGTGTATAGATATATTACATAAATATATACGTATGAAATAATTTAAGAAACATCCGAGACAGCATGCTGTGCTCTGGGGTGGGGCTGGGAGGCAGCTGCTCCCCCCTGCCCTGCCCCACCAGCTTTGATTCACAGATGGAAACAGAGTCTGGAATTAAATTAAAAACCGCACACACGCACACACACACGACACGGTGCAGAGGCTGCAGAACTCAGAGGCGTGATGCCAGAAAGTCCAGGTGTCCCTGAAGAGATTGGATCAACTAAAGCCAAAGAACTGGGAAATAAATAAATGAAACCAGCAGAGGGGATCTCGCTCGTGCCGGTGCCGTCTGCAGCACCGGGTCCCCTGCGTCTGCCCAGCCCCTGTGGGGACACCAGGACACTGCCACAGCCCTGCTCTGTCCTGGCTGGGCTGTGCTGGGCTCGGGAGAGGCTGGTGGGACGTGTGTGTCCTGCTGTGTTTGCCTTGGACCCGCTTGCTCCATCACCACGTGCTTTGCTTTCACTCCGTCCCAGAACGGAGCTTTTTGCCACCTTGGCCGTCAAGGATGAAAGGGAAATCCCAGCCCCAATTAACCCCTCTCCTCTCTCCGCAGGAAGCTCTCCCGGAGCCAGGCTTGGTCCAGCTCAATCCTTCCCACCACCTGAAGACCCCTGCAGGAGATCTCCTTCCCACGGACTTCAGGGTAAAAAAAAAAAAACCCTCCAAAAACCCCCCTAGAAAAACCCAGCGCCCTGTAAATCACCAGTGTCTCCCAAAACTCCTCCTCGTTCCCCAGCCCACCCTCCCCAAAACGCCCCAGGGGACTGACGGATCCCAACTCCAACTCCGGGCGACCCCCGAGGGCCGGGAAAGCAGCCGGACCGAGCGCGTGAAGAAACAACCCGAAGGCTTTTGGACCCCCGTCCCCTCCTCCTCCTCCCTCTCCTCTGCGGGAAATGGAAAGCCCCCCTGAAGCTGTGGGATCAGCTGGGCAGCAGGACGTGCTCCAGGAAGTAGCTGATGGAGTCCCAGTGCTTCCAGAGGAAGAAGAGGAGCAGGACGAGCAGGGCGGTGCTGAGGATGCGCATGCGGGTCTTCATGAGCGGCGTGATGAAGTTGGCGATGGTGGAGACGAAGACGAGCAGCACGGCCATGAGGGCCAGGATGACGTTGATGAACTTGCCCAGCAGGGCCCGGGCGTTGGCGTTTTCCACCCCCTCCAGCTGCACCACCTGCTGCTGCTGCTGCTGCAGCTCCAGCTTCGTCACCCGTGTCAGGCACGACTCCACGGCCTCCTGCGAGGAGGGGTGGGGGGTCAGCAGCTCCAGGGGTGCCCCCCACCAGGGATTTCGGCGCCTGCCCCACCCTCCCCGACCTCCCTGAAGGGGAGTTCTGCTCCTGGCTGGGCTGGGGAAGGTCTGGGTGCTGGGAGGACCCGCCAAAGCAGGGAAAATGAGGCAAACTGGGACAGGGGGGAATGACTTCCCACTGCCAGAGGGCAAGGATGGATGGGATACTGGGAAGGAATTTCTCCCTGTGAGGGTGGGAGGGCCCTGGCACAGGTTGCCCAGAGAAGCTGTGGCTGCCCCAGCCCAGGAATGTCCCAGGCCAGACTGGACGGGGCTTGGAGCAACCTGGGCTAGTGGAAGGTGTCCCTGGCCGTGGCAGGGGGTTGAACAAGATGATCTTTGCCATCTCTTCCAATCCAACCCATTCTGTGGTTTTGGGGACGTGGTTTAGTTACCTGCTTCTTGCTGTGACACCTGGAGAGTGCCAGGAAAAGGGACTCCCCCCTTTCCCTACCCTCTATCCCAGCCCGGGGTCTCTTCCTCACCCCGTGGGTGGAGGGTGCAGCAGGGGGCTGGGCCCTCACCCTGCCCTACCTGGATGTCCCTTGCCCTCTCGTAGGACTGGTAGGCCACCTTCTCCTCCATGCTGGCCAGCTCCTGCTTCAGGTTGGTCATTTCATTCTGGTGCAGCTCCGTGAGGTCGTTCAGCTGCTCCTCCAGGCGCTCGTACCTGTGCAGGAGGGGCACTGAGGTGGGCAGATCTCCCTGAGACCCCCCTGCCCTCCTTCCCCTGGCACTGGGGAAGCCACCCAGCCTCCCCTGACCCTCCCCTGGCTGTGCCAGCTGAGGGAAAACATCACGAGATCCTCCACACTGGCAGTGGGGACTGCAGCTCTCCATGTCCCTGGAATGCAGGGCTTCGCTGGGCGAGCCCAGGATGGTGGCTTATGGTCCCCAAAGAGCCACCCTTGGTGACAAACACCCTCCCCATCCCTACCTGTACCGCTCCTCCTGCAGGCACTGCGTCATGTAGGTGTAATCCCGCTGCAGCTGCGCCTTGAGGTCCTCCATGGAGTCCTCCAGGTGGGACTGGCTGTCCTTGATCTCGCGCAGCTCCTCCAGGATGGTGTCGAAGTTGTTGTGGTGGCTGTCCAGCGTGTTGGACTTGGGGCTGCCCAGGCCGCCGGGCCCGGCCCCGGAGTTGCTGCCGCCGGCGGAGCCCGAGGTGGCGCTGGAGCACTCGTCGTCGCTGCCGTACTTGGGGCTGGACACCAGCGTGGCGCTGCCGCTGAGCGCCCGCGACGCCTCCTCGGGGTGCCCGTCGTCCAGCGTGTCCTTCAGGTGGGCGATGTTGTCGGCGCTGCCGAACTTGTTGCGGATGAGGCTGGCGAACTCGCGGGGCTTGGACACCACGGCCGTGTGGGTGGCCTGGGAGAGCCCCGAGAGCCCGCCCTTGACGCCCTCCACCACGCCGCCGCTGAAGCCGCTGATGCTGGAGCGCACGTTGGCCCCCACGTCCTTGAGGCCCTGGTGCATGTCCCGGAACACATCCTTGGGCTGGCGGGAGGGGCCGTTCTGCTCGATCTCCTTCAGCTTCTTATGGTAGTGCTCCAGCTTCTTGTGCAGCTGCGCGATGGTCTGCGCCGACTTCTGGTTCTTCTTCTCGAACACCTGCTTGATGCGCGACGCCTGCTGCTTGTCCGCGTTGTTGGCCAGCTTCAGGTACTCGGCCACGTTGTCATCCCGGGCCTCCTGCTCGATCTTGATCTGCTCCGTGATCTTGAGGATCTTCTGGTGCAGGTGCTCGATGGCCGCTTTCGTCCGGTGCGGGTCGGGGGTGCCATCGGGCACGTCCAGGCACACGGTGCCGTCGGCGTCGCCGTGCCCGGCGCCTGGGGGCAGGTTCAGGGTGGTCACGTCCCCCTTGTCCAGCTGCCAGCGAAGAGAGAGCAGGGTGATGCTCAGGGGAGGGAGGGGGACAGGGGGCAGGGGGGCAGAGAACAGGGGACGAGGCAAGAGCTGGGCGGGAGAATAGTTAACCAGAGACACAGCAGGGTGTTGGGTTGTTTTCCAGCTGGTTGAACATTTCCCAGCCACACCAGCCCTGCTGGCATCCCAGTGAGAGAGCACAGCAAGCAGTCAGGGGTTTGGGGCTGGGTTTTCCCGGTGGTTTTCAGCAAGGAGCATCTGCTGCCACCGGGAGCTTGGCTTGACTTTCTGCCCTCGCCCAGGGCAGGCACAGGGACCTGCCTTTCTGGGCTGCTGGACTTGCCAGCCAGGGAAAGGGGAGAGGACAACTGGAAGCCATCATCAGATCTGCCACCAAGCCAGCGGAGAGCGCAGGGATTGAGCAACCCAGAGGTATTTCAGTCTTGCTTTCAGCCTGGCTTTTAGCCTGGATGCACCCGGGGAGCTGAGCCCAAGAGAAACTCTGCCCTAACCTCGAGTTGTGGGTGACCTGGGATCAGCTCCTGACCCCAGGGCTGCAAGTGCAGGGATTTCTTCGCTTGCTTTTCCAATCCTCCTCAAACTCCTCTCCGGAACACAAGCTGCCACCCAGGAAATTCGGACAAATGCCGAATTCCATTTTACAGATGGAAAAAACTGGAGCTTGGGGAGAGGAAATCACTTGCCTGAGGCCACATTTCAAATCACTGACAGGGCCTGGACTGCTACCCAGGTCCTGCCTCGTGCTCTCCAACCTGGACTTGCTGCTTGGCCACTTGGGGGGGAAGGGGGGGGAGGGAATAAATCACTAAATCTTTCCAGTTGCTGGGTTTTACATGCAGATTCTTATGCAAAACCTCCCTGGTTGTATAAATGGCTCCTGGCTTCTAATTAAGAGCTGCTTGAAAGTTAAATACTGTTGGCAGACCTGAATAATTTCTAATTTCCATCACACTTTCCCCGAATGACCCCTTAATAGGGATAATGCTGCGAGATCATTGCTTAGGAGTGTGTTATCTCCAGGAAATGCCGGGTGCAGGAGGGAGGAATGTTCTCAAGATGCTGCTTGTGAACATTCCCATCTGCAGTAGGTCCCCAGGGGGGCTTGGAAAAGCCAGAGCCAACACTGCCCTCCTGTTATTCACTTGCATCTCCTCCTTCCCTGTTGTCCCGCTGGGAGTCTGGGGGTGTTGGAACTTCAGCTGGAGTTCTCAGCTTCCTTGGGAGTGGCCCCAGCCCCCTCCCCAAGGGCTTTTGGTCTCTCTCAGTTCTCTAATTTGGGGCACGGGCTGGGGGGGTGGGAGCAAAAGGCAGAACCCAGCTGGCCTCGCTGTCTGGAGCGGGGATTTTTAAACAAACATCAATTCCTAACAAATTACCCACCGTGTTTGCTGCCAGGCTATTCTTAGCCACTCCGCCAGGCTGGGCCCTCCACCAAGGGTTTTTGCTTTGGTTTCTTATCAGGAGGCAAAAATTAGAAACAGCAGGAAACAGACTTTTTGCCCAGATGTGCAGCTCTCTGCAGAGAGAGGGAAAAACTGACCCCGGCAAAGGAAAAGGGAGGTCCGGAGATAACGGAACGGGAAACCCCGGCTGGGCCAGCTGAGGGGAGAGGTTTCCAAAGAGGGAAAGGTTTGGGAATCACCCCTGTAAAGCCAATCTTTTGGACTGGAAAGAGAGTAGGGTTAGAGGGGATAGTGGGAAGAAACTCTTCGCTGTGAGGGTGGCACAGAGAAGCTGTGGCTGCCCCAGCCCTGGGAGTGTCCAAGGCCAGGTTGGAGCAAGCTGGGCTAGTGGAAGGTGTCCCTGCACGTGGCAGGGGGTTGGAATAAGATGATCTTTAGGTTTCTTCCAAACCATTCTGGGATTTGTTCAAGGGATTATATTTGGGAGCATGGGAGGGAAGGGAGGGGCAGGATGGGTGGTGAACTGCACAGATCCAGTGCTGCCCATCCACGCTGACAGGGCTGGGATGAAATCCCGTCCCCTGCTCTCTCTCAGACACGGGATGGATCATAGGAAAGGCACATCAGGTTATTGCTTTGAAAACAACAACCAAAAAACCCCACAATACAGATCTCTGCAGAATTAACAGACACTGCCTGCCAAATCCCAGCAAACCTAAATGACTGTGCAGTGGATTTAACAGGGGGATTATGAAAAGCCACACTTTCCCTACATGCAGAAAGCCCTCTGGTAGGCACATCAAAATGAAAGTGCTGTTTGCCAGCGCTTGTTTTCCAGGCAGGCTCGGAGGGGAGAGCCGGGGGTGATGTGGGATGCGGGAGGAATGCAGGACGCAGGGAGGGAAATTATTCTTATCAACAGAACTCGGCCCAGGAGAGCTGAGATATGCAAAAGGCTCGAGCTAATAAGCTGAGCAAACAGTACTTAGAGGGCCATGGCCTGGCACAATTATGCAATGGGGGGTTCTTTGGTGCTGCAGGTTTGGGGGAAGGCAGAGCAGGAGGCAGGTGAGGAGCTCAAGGCAGGGCCCTGCAGTGGGACCCCGCACACCCCCGGCTGGATTGAACCCCCTCCTTGAGAAACTGCACAATTATTGCAAAGTTCAGAGCGAAACTCTCCAGGCACTTACTCATACCCTGAACTATTCTGTTTTCCAAGCCCTCCAGCCCACTGGGAAGCACGGTGGATGAGTTAACTGCTGCAGCCACCCCGAGCGAGGACTCTCCCTGCAAAGTGTGACTGTGATTCCTGGCTGGAACACAGCGGCCGTGGGAAGGACCATGTGCACCTTCAAGCACGGGAAAAACAAGTGCCACGGGGCTGCTGAGGGATGTTGGATGCAGGGAGCTGCTGCACTGATCTGGCAGCTCCACAGCAAAGGTGTCACCGTGTCTGGGTCCCTTCGTGGCCGTGGAAAGCCATGAGGGAAAGGCCACGGCCAGCAGAGAAGTGCAGGTGGGTAGTGGACGTGGGGAAGGTGATTTTGGGGTGGTTATTAAATGCAGCCCCTCTTCCTCAGAGCATTTTATCAGCATAACTCAGCACAGCATCTTGTGAGTTGGTGACTGCCCGGCGTCACCAGGGACACCTGGAGTGTCCCTGTCCCTGTCCCCACGTGCATTCCCAGCCCTGAGCCTCCCAGAGCAGAGCTGCTGTTCCCACCAGACCCACCCCAGGTGTTGAAAATAGAAGCAGGAGCCCTGACTCACGCTTCCCACCCCGGTTCAGAGCCTGTGGCAGTGCCCGAGGTGGGCAGCCCGTGTCCCCCTCTGTGCCCTGCCCGCTCCCTGCTCCCCAGCCATCCCTGCATGGGCACAGCAGGCCGACAGCAGCTGCCTCCACTGATTTACCAGCCTGAGAACCATTTTCCTTACATAATGCAGCGAGGCACGTTCAAGGATTCAGCTCCCAGAGGAGTTTCCCACCCAGCACGGACCCGGTGGGTTCCATTCGCCGCGCGCCAGGAACGGAGGTACCGACACCCCTTCCCCCCGCGGGTCTCTCTGCCCATCACCATCCTCCCCATCGCCTCATTCGGACCCCAAACAGCTGCCAGGACCTACCTCCATGGCGGGCAGGGCTGGGGTGCCCCGGGGCTAGTTGGTGTGGGTGGCTCGGCCGTGTCCCCGCGGTGTTCCCGAGCCCCGCAGCGATGCCCGGGCAGTGCCGGCTGCCATGGCCGGGGAAAAAGCAGCAGCTGATGGCAGCGAAGTTTTGGGGGAGCAGCAGGGAGGAAGGAGGATGAGGACGATGAAGATGACCCCCCTGCAGCCCCGGCAGGGCTGGCCCCGGGCGCTGGGGAAGCGCAGGGACGGAGGCGATGGCTCCGGCGGGATTGCCGACTCAGGAAATCTGCCGGAGCTGTTTACAGCTCCCAGCGGCTGGAGCTTTCAGGGCTGTAACGCAAAACCCCCCTCTCGTCCCCGTGCCGGGATATTCACACGCCTCCAGCCCCATACGCTGCCTGTGCCCTGACGCAGGGGGTCGGGACGGGCTCCTGGCATCTGCTGTGTCACAGAGCAGGACACGGAGCCTGGGAGAGGCAGGGGGAGGGAACCCATCAGGGACAAACCCCAGGGGAACAGACACACGGGGAAAACACAGCCATTCTACGAGGAGCTGGGCAGCCTGAGGAGGCTGAACGAGAACCAAGCCGCCCATGCCAGGGCCAGGAGGTGTCTCGGCCCTTGGTGGGCACTGGATGGACCTGGCTCTGTCCCCCTCGTGCCACGGAGAGTGGAGGGAAGGGCACTGACCCGATTCTGCCACGGGAGAACGTGCAAGGCACAGAGAACACAACCAGCTGGCTGGCCAGATATAGGTTTGGAGATTCATGTGCAACTCAAAAAGATATTAAAGGAGATGTCTGAAAGCAAGCAGGGATGAGCACAGGTTCAGGTACAGCAGAAGCCAGTGGCAGTCTGGAATCACCACCTGGGCACTGCATTTATTCCTGGGCCAGTGGAGCTGCTGAGGAGCCAAAGGGAAAATCCTGGGTGAGAAGGAGACCTGGAGCTCGAGTGTTTGGCTCACCCCAGACCTGTGGGGCTGCACAGAGCAGGGCTGATGGATCAGGCCTGGATAAGAGCGACTGAAGGAAGCAGAACTGAAGGCCAGAGCTGTGCCAGACCAAAGCCCTGCTGATGCTGAAACCTCAACCCCACCACGGCCACGGACAAGGGGCTAACTGGGACAAGTTCCTTTGCAGCTCTCTGCTTCAGTTATTCCTCAAAAAAAAAAAAAACACCCAAAAAAGCAACAAGGCAACAAGAGCTTAGGGAGCATTTGCAGCCGCCCGTGGAGCGGAGCAGGCCGGAGCGGTGAGCTGACCGTGACCTAGATCCATGTGTAATGGGGAAGCCTGTGCTGCTCCCACAGCTGAGCCAGCCGAGCACTGCTCAGCCTCGTGCTTTGCCTCCCCTCCTGGGGCTGTCCCACAGCCATCTGTGCCCTGCAAGCGCAGCCTGCCACGCCGCAGAGGCGCTGGGAGCGGTGCCGAACCCCAAACCCCACTGCTTTAGACCCCGCAGCCTTCAACCTGGCAGTGCCAGACCCTCCTGGAGCAGCACAGGGTGCCAGGAGCAGGGAGAAGGCAGAGCTGGAACAGCCTGGCACGGCCCAATCCACGATGTGAAGCTGCCAACATGCAGCTCAACACCACAACGACTAAAATCCTTGCCCGCTCCTCGCCCGGGCTCCCACCCTGGCAGAACCGGCACCAACCGTCCCGAAAGGCTCAGAGAAGAGCAGATTCCCCGGAGAATTAAACCCAGCAGGAGCAGAAACCAGCTGTGCCTACCATGTGGTGCTCAGCCAGGCTGGGGAAGGGTGAGGACGAGGCAGAGCTTCCTCCTGGTGCTGCAGGGAACGGTGAGAGCGCGCGGTGCTGCCCACGGTGCTGGCAGCACACGGGGCTCCTCGCCAGCCTGGGTAGGAGCAGCGTGTCTCCCGTGGGCTGGCACTGCTCCTCAGCTGTCCCCCTGAGCCCAGAGGGTGGATTTAGCAGCCTGGCCAAGCCTCGGGCCGTGGATGCCTCGGGCATGACACAGGGCAGATGATTGAGGGCTTTGGGTTGGTATCTCCCATAGCATCACTTCTCCTTTTAGCACAGGAGTCAGAGGTCACTTCCCATCACTCTTGTGCTGTCTCAGCAGGGCAGGAACATTACCCAGCTGCACAGGACACTGTGGAAAGCACCCTTCCTGCTCCGAAATCTGCTTTCCACTTCCCTCCTTCAAGGCTGGCCCCGAAACCCATCTGCTTCCCTCAGCGGCTTTTGGGGCTGCCAGGCACTGCCCTGCCCTGGTGCTGTGACACAGCCCACCCAGCAGTGCCCCCCACAGACCCTGCCTGACCTGCTGGGCTGTCCCTGGCCTGGGGAAGGACAGAGGAGCACGGATTTCCCCAGAGGACGCTGATGGTGAGGACTTGATAAAAGCTGGGATGTTCGGGACTGTGCAGGCAGTGAGGCCTGGAGAGCATTTTTGGGATTTACTGGGGATCTCAGGTGCTGGATTCCTAGGAAAGCACCTGCCCTCAGCTCCCCAGCACAAGGGGAAGGTTAACAAATAGTTGCAGAAGCAACAGCATTGCTCATTAATGCTCCAGAAAAAAGGGGGAGCAGTGGTGCAACATGTCCCCTCCCAGGGGCACAGACTGCCCTCCACACGACTCAAAACCCCTCCTGGCACAGGAAAAGTGGTGGTTTTGCAAGGGAATTACCCAAGAGCTTGGTGCCAGACTCCCCTTTATCCTTACCCCCAGCTCTGCTTTAGATTTAGTTCACTGCTTTAGTGGCAGGCAGCTCTTTTTTCAGGCCTGACCATAAGGGGCAAACTTAAAAATCAAAAAACTCCAGCACCCATGCAAAGAAAATCCCTGGATGGCCACAAAATCACAGCAGATTTGGTGTGTGCTGGTGCTGAGCGGGGCAGGATCCACCCACGAGCTCCTGGTCTGAGCATCTCAGCCAAGAGATGGGTCACCTTATGGTGCAACAAGAACACGAGGCAGATTTGGGGCTTGGGCTGTGCTGGGACTGGGGCTGGGCTTAGTGTAGGGAGGCAGGTACTGAAAACAGGAGGAAAAAAACATCTGAGCTGCACCAGAGCCTCCCTGACCCGGCTGGGAAAGCTGTGGAGCCAGGATGACGATGCAGGTGAAGATCTGCTCAGTCCACTGCTCCTCAGCATCACATTCCCAAGTGCTTTTGGAGTCCAAAGCCAGCGGCTCCTTGGCCAAGAGCTCCACCCTTGCCAGCAGCAGCCTGGCCTTCTCCTGCAGGTACCACCTTGCCCCTCACCCCTTATCCCTGAACTTCCCAGCTCCTTGCCTAGGGGCAGGAATCCCATCCCACAGGGCTCATGGCACCTGGACAAGTTCAGACAGGCAGATCCCAGGATCCTCCCCTGGGAAGTCCCTGTGCCTCTGTGCCCGTCCACCCCACACAGACCCCAGTGTTCCCTAATTCCACACCACATCCTCTGAGCTGGGGACTGTCCCCTGCGCCCTGGGCTTCCATCCCACGCACCAGCAGACCCCAAATCCCACGGGATCGAGGCGCTGGCAGCGCTGCCTGACGGGAGCAGGAGCTGCTGGTGGGCTGGAATCAACAGCCATATGTCAGCAAGGCTGGGGAACGCGGTGTCTTCACCGAGGGGTGAATCAGTCCCGCAGTCTGATATTCTTCTCCTGAATTAATTAAGCAGCAATCTCGCCTGCCTTTGTCTTCACAGCTATTATCTGCTTGTTGCAAAGTGCTCCTGGAAGCACCATCCATCCCGATGGGAGTGCGGGAACGAGTTCCCAGCACCTCCTCCCCCCCTCTTTGGCTGGCAGACTCATTCCCCTGCTGCACGTGGGGAGATGGAGGTGGTGAGGTGGGAGCTCCCCTGGGCACGAAGGCTCTCACGTCTCCAACTCCAGGATGCCCGGTGGGAGCTCAGTTTGCAGCCAAGGTCAGTGATTCCCCCCAAAATCCTCCTGAAGAGATGCACGAGAATTCACCAGCGCATGGATGTGTTGGCTCTGGTTCCCAGCTGGGGAAACTGAGGCAGGCAACGAGGGAAACCCCCTGCCTGGAAAACTTCTGCCTGGGGTGGATGTGGGGACAGCCACAGGTGGGTTGTGCAGAGTCCCTGTCCCAGTTGTGGACTGAGACCAGTCCTGGGAAACTGGAGCCCATAGGAGGGAGAAACTCCATCCTCCCTCTGGAACTGAAGGCAGTTGGATGCCAGGAGGGCTGGAGGGAGCCCAGGGCTGAGCTGGACGTGCCTCAGCCGGAGAGCAGATGCCAGGGCAGGGACAGTGAACTTTGCCTGCCATCCCCAAGCTGCCACGGCGAAGGCCGAGCCGTCCCACAGCCCCTCGGCCACCCCAAACCCCTCTGCCCCCACGGGCCACAGCCCTCCCACCCCAGGGTGGGTGCCCAGGAATTCCAGGTTTCTCCCTGCTGCCTGTAATCCGTCTGGCCCTGATATAGCCACTGACCCCGGGGGAATCTAAATTTAGCGGGATGAATCCTGCCCTGTGTCCAGAGGGCTGGTGCCCTTGAGGCAGCAGGATGGCAGGGCTGGGGCTGTAAGGACAGGTCCCACCCCCCCAGAAGGCAGAGCCCCAGGACACTGCAGACCCTCTCCTGCAGGGCTGGGGCAGGGAGAGGGCCATGGGGAGAGGAGACTGGAGCAGGGAAACAGCCCACTTGGGTTGTGATCCCATAAATAAGCGTGGCTCACAGCCCCCGGGGAGCCCAAAGCTGAGACGTGGCACAAAGCCCCCCTGCTCCCCCCTTTCCTCCAGTGTCTCACAGGAGAAGCATCTGCTCCGGAAGGCCAAGGAGGCCGCTGGAGGGACCCGGGAGGGGGGCCACACGGGCAGCTGGTGCTGTCACTTGCCGAGGGACACCGAGAGAGCAGCGAGCCCGGCCGGGGTCTGGCCCCGAGCATCCCCCGGCGGGTCCTGAGCACGGCCGCACTCGTGACACTTGTGACGGACCCCCCTGGGACGCGGGGGGGGAGAAGGCGGCCGGGAGCGCGCACGGACGGACGGACAGACAGGCGGACAGACGGACGGACAGACAGGCGGACGGACGGACGGACGGACAGACAGGCGGACGGACGGACAGACGGACGGACAGACAGGCGGACGGACGGACGGACGGACAGACAGGCGGACGGACGGACAGACAGGCGGACAGACGGACAGACAGGCGGACGGACGGACAGACGGACGGACAGACAGGCGGACGGACGGACAGGCGGACGCCGCGCAGCGCTGCGGTAACGCCGCCCTCTAACGGCCACCGGCCCCGCCGCTCCCCCCGCCGGGACCCCCCGCGCCAAGGCGGGGCTCACCTGGACGTGGACCATCCCGCAGTCCCCGCAGGCGTCCGCGCAGCTCCCCGGCAGCACCAGGCACAGAACCCCGCGGCCGCCCCGCTCCAGCTCCGGCGGCCCCGCCGGGGGCGAGGAACCCCCCGGGATGCTCTGCCCCGCCAGCACCGGCGCTCGGCCGAGCCCCGGAGGGAGCCCGCGGGGAGACCCCGCCTGCAGCAGGGATGGGGGGGCTGCGGGGAGACCCCCACCCTCCTGCGCTGTCGGGGCCTCGCCGGTAATTCCCGTGTGCCCGCCCCTGCCGGCGGCCTGGCGGGTCACCAGCGCGGGGATTAGGGAGATGAGGACAAGGCTCCCTCTCCCGCACGCTCCCGTGCCCGCCGCTGCCTCCCGCCCGGCCCCGGCGGTGCCGCTGTCACCGCCGCTGTCACACGCGTGCCACCGGGGTACAGCGACAGCGATGAGCGCCCCAAACGTGCCCCAAACGGGCCGAACAGGAGAGCCGCGGGAGGGCGGGGGTTTGGGATCCAGCGATGCTCCCGGCCGGGGGTACCCGCGGCTCCCGCAGCTCCCGCAGCTCGTGGGCGAGCGGAGACCCCTGAAGTGCAATCCAGAGATGCGGCCCCGCCGGCACACAGCGACCGCACGGGCTCCGGGAGCAGCGCCGGCAGCCAAAGGCTCGGTGCAGAGCTGCCAGCAGGAGGCAGGGGATGGCCGAGTCATCCCACACTCATCCGAGCCATCCCAAACTCACAGAGCCACCCCAAACTCATCTGAGCCATCCCAAACTCATCCGAGCCATCCCAAACTCACAGAGCCATCCCAAACTCACAGAGCCATCCCAAACTCATCCGAGTCACCCCAAACTCATCCGAGCCATCCCAAACTCACAGAGCCATCCCAAACTCATCCGAATCATCCCAAACTCACAGAGCCATCCCTAACTCACAGAGCCATCCCAAACTCATCCGAGTCATCCCAAAGCCCTTGGCATCGCTCCCCAGGGCACATGAGGCACCTCTGGGGGGTACATCACGAGCCCTAGCCAGAACTGGCACCCAGCACCAGATTCCCAGACTGTGCCATGGTCCCCCTCCAGCCACCCCAGCTGCTCCCTGCCACCACAGGCTGCTCTTGGGGGGAATTAATGGGTTCAGGGGGGAGGAAATGTGTGTGCCACGATCTAAATGGGTGGAAGGTGCCATCAGGGACCATGGGGTGAGGAACCAGCACAGGTAAAGGGAGAACCACAGGAACTTAATCAAAAAAAAAAAAAAAAAGAAAAGGGGAAAAAAAAATCACTAGCTGTTCATAAGGCACTGACTGAGGCTGAGGGACCCCTTGAGGGATTCATCCAGAGTGTGCAATGGGGGGAAAATCCAGCATGAAATTTTTTTGGGGGGGAAAACGGCCCTTTCCCAGGAGCCCCTGAGGGTGAGGCAGGGAGGAGGTGTCAGATCCCTGAGGACAAGGCAGGAGTGATGCCAAGCAATCCTCGCCCAAAGCCCCAGTGTCACCCACCCTCCTGGGGGTGCTGGAGCCCAGGGCACGGCCACACCAGCCATCCCTGAGGGAAAGGAGCTGGTTTGCTGCGGGCAGGAGGCTCCTGAGGGCTGTGGAAAAATAATCCGGCACGAGAATATCACGTAGCTCTTGTTTCTCTAAATAGGTTATTTTTCCACTGCCTCACAAAGGCCCCAGTATCTCCTCTCTTCTTATTACTCTTTGTGTCATATGCAGTTAATTATTCATCCCCTCTGTGTGCTGCTCTGGGAGTGGACACGGACCTGCCCTGCTCCTGCCTCCCTCTGGGTGCTTCTGTCCCAGTGGGATCAAAGCTTTGGCCGTAACCCCAGAGGGCTCACTGGGATTGGGCTCCTTGCAAGGCAGTGCCCCAGGCCACAGGGAAGAAATTTTGGCTCCAATTAACAACCTGCTGCTCCTGCCCCTGAGTGGCCACTCATTCCAGTGGGGAGGAGCAGGGAAGGGTCGGAGTGTCCTGATTTGCACACAGTAAACAGGGGAGAGAAGGACCTGGAGGGGGCAGAGGAGGACCTGGGCACTCATTTCTTGCAGGGCTGCTGATACAATGACGTGTTTATCCTCTGGGCCCAGATTCCCACGGCCCCAGGGGGTGGCAGGGGAGCAGGGCTGGCACCCGCTGCGCACCACGGGCGTCAGCTGCAGCTTGGCACTGCCACTGCCCAGGGAAACACAAAGAAAAAGGATCTGGTTGAGCCTTTTTCCATTAGCTCAGAGGGCAACAGGAGTCTCCAGGTCAGATTTCCCTCTGGGAGAGCAAGCAGAGAGGAGTGTTTGGGTGGGGGGCGCGTGGGGAGCATCGCTCCCATTTTCTGCACCCACTGGGTGCCACTGGCTGGGGGAGCACATAAATCTGCCAGCCCACTGCTGTCCCACCCTGGCAGCTCTGCCCAGCCCCTGCCACCCCATGACACAGCCACCCAGCAGGAACCCCCTGTGGGATGCCAGAGCCTGCCTGGCCATCTCCTCATCCCAAGCTTTGCCAACTCACTGCTGGTATTTTCAGGTAAATTAAAAAAAAAACAAAACAAAACTAAAAACCCAAGAAAGATACTTCCAGCCCTCAGGGCTGCAGAGAGCAGCTTTAGAGTGGGACTGAGCTCCAAAGGCCAAGGAGAGAAGCTGACAGGGAGAATCCCACCGGCTTCCAGAGCACCTCTCCCCGCCTGCCCCGTGAACTCCCTGTGCCTGCTGGGCTAATCTCGGCTGCTTCATAATTAATGGCACTAAACACTCGATGGAAACACCACCCTGTCCATCAGCTTGGCACGGACTGCTTTAAAAATCACTTTGGATGGGACCAGCTCACAGCTCAGCCCTTCCAGGTGCCCAGCCCTGGGCTGCCAGGATCCCCTCAGACCCCGTGCCAGGGGTCCCATCCCACTGAAACAGAGCTCTTGGCAGGTCCTTTTTCCTTTCCCTCAAATCCCACTCAGGGAATCAGACCAGTGCACATCCCTGCCTTCACTTCCCCATAGGAGAAGCATCAACCCCAGCAGCTCCAGACCTGAGTGGTTCCCATCCACTATCTGGTGCCACCAGTGCTGCCCCGAGGGACAATCTCATCCCAGCAGCACTTTGGGGTGTTCTGCACCCAGTCCTGCCCTGGCTCCCCATTGTGTCCTCACCCCAGCCCGGGTGCAGCCACAGAATCACTGAGGTTGGAAAAGCCCTCCAAGATCGTTGAGTCCAACTTGTGACCCCTCCCCACCTTGTCACCCAGACACAATGAGTGCCACATCCAGCCTTTCCTTGACCACCTCCAGAGATGAGGACTCCACCACCTCCCTGGGCAGCCCACTCCAATGTCTAATCACCCTTTCTGCAAAGAAATTCCTCCCTGTGTCCAACCTAAACATCCCCTGGAGCAGCCTGACCATGTCCTCTTGTCCCATCGCTGGCTGCCTGAGAGGACAGCCAGACTCCCATCTGGCTCCCCGCTCCTGCCAGGGAGTTGTCGAGTGAGAAGGTCCCTCCTAAGCCTCCTTTCCTGCAGGCTGAGCCCCCCCAGACCCCTCACAGCACACGCAACCGCAGCCCTACCTTATCAGCCAGGCCCTCGGTGTCCTCGGTCAGCAGGTAGATGGCCCCGCTCTCGGCCAGGAGGATGGCAGTGTCCGTGGTGGAGGAGGACCTGGGCCGGCCCTGGTGCTGATGGAGGATGGCCGTGAGGCTGCTGTCCTGGGGGGCCTTGCGCCCGAGGTGGGGGCTGCCCCTCTGGGGCTCCAGGGAGCCGCTCTTGGCGCGGCGGCTGCCGCTGTGCAGGCTCGTGCCGCGCTTGATGGAGGGCCGGGAGCGGATCTGCTGCAGCACCCGGTTGAAGGCGGTGGGCCGGGCGGGCAGGTCGTGCAGGGACACGGCGTAGGACACGCGGTGCATCTCCGGGGAGCGCTCCTTCTCGTCGGGGGACTCGTGGTCGGACGCGCCGGGCGGCGGCGGCGGCGGCGGCAGCGAGTCCTGCGGGTTGTGCTGCTCCCGCTCCCGTGAGCGCCGGCGGCTGTGGAACAGGTGCTTCAGGCCGTGGCCGAACATGGAGCCCTCGGACAGCTGCTGGATTTTCTGGGGGACAGGACGAAGGGAAAGAACAGCTCCCGTGGCTGCCGCGGCATCGCCCTGCGGCAGCACCTGCGGCTCCCGGGGATGGCTGAACCGAAACCGGCTCTGGATTTTGAGGGGGTAAAGAGCCTCTGGAGGGGTTCTGGAGATCCCCCACACTGTCCCCAAGGGATCTGTGGAAGGGAAAGAGCCCCACTGCCAGCGCTGCACTTACACCCGTGGAAAATCCTAAATATTAGGGCTGAGCATGGTGGCTTGGGAGGGCTCAGGTGCACATCCCACCAGCATTCCCTGTGACAGGGGGTCTCCAATGAGCCCTGGTTACCCCTAAATGAGCAAGAAGAGCAGAAAGACCCTCAGAGTTTGGAGCCAACACACTGCACAGAGACCCCAACCCCGCATGCAGAGGGAATGGAGCAGCCTTTTCCTTCACTAGGAATGCCAAGGTTACTCCCAGCTTTGGAGCCTTCCCAGGAGCCACCTGCTCCAGGAAGGATTGTGGGGCGAGGGGGGCTTTTCCCCTGTGGGATTTTCCATGGTCCAGGCTGGCCTTGCTTATGGGGGTGAAACCACATCTCACTGCCCTGTGCCACCAAATGCAGCCCCTGAGGTGTCCCCTCTCCCGGGGCTGGGACTGCCGTTCCCAGGGAGCACAGGGCAGTTCCCAGGAGGGCTCCCGGGAATGGGGGTGGCCACAGCCACGCTGCAGTCATGCAATATGGATGGTGGAACAGATCCCGCTCCCGATTACAGCCGGGTCAGCCCGGGCAGGTTTCCCTGCAGCCACTGGAAGGCCCAGATTTGCATCCCGGGCAGGCTTTGGCCCGGTGCCCTCTGCACCGTGCGCTCACTCGGCGGGGCAGCAACTTCCAGCATCCCCCGAGGGCTCAGTGGATCCCAGATCCCCCGCTCCCTGCCCCACCACGGCTGCCAGGCAGCAAGTAAAGGCTCCTGGGACATCCAAAGCTCCTCTCCCCTCCCCGAGCAGCCCCAGCTGCCAGGAACCCGGCAGAGCACAGGGCACAGCTCTGCCCTGCTGCTCCCTGCCCCAACTTTGGAGTCGGGCCGAGCATTCCCCGTTCTGAGGACGCCAATCCTGACCCTGCTGACGTCCAGGGCCACTTCAGCTCCGATTCACTGTGGCAGGGCTGTCCCCAGGGACGCTGGTTCCCGTGGCAGCAGCTCCTGCTCGGAAGCCAGCCCGAACTGGGAGCTCTCTGCGGGCACTTGGCAAAGGCTCCGGAGTTTGGGAAAGCTCTGATGTTCCAGACACGGCCTCCAGGAGCTGCAGGCTGAGAAAGGGCTCCTTCCCCTAAAAATCCCAGATATGAAAGCCACAAGGTCCAGATCCATCAGGGCCTAATTCTCATCACACCTGTAACGCTGACAAGGAGCCAGCAACGAGATTCCCGTGTCGCTAAACTGTGCAGGCACAGCCTTTCATCCTCCCCTCAGCCACTCACAAGGAAAATATCCACCCTTTTGGTTTTCCCTGGGAAATATATAATAAATCCACAGTGCTGAAATGCTACTTCAGGAAATAGTGATTTAAATTTTATTCTATTTATAGAGTCTCTATGGAAACAGAGGCTGCATTAGGAAGGTAATAACTCTTAAACCCCCAGATTTCTCCCCTCGAGGGCACGGCAGACCCTCAGGGGCACAGTCAGCTCTTCAGGAGGTCCAAGTGAAAAGAAACAACCAGCTCCCTTCCTCGAGGGTGATGAAAACAACCTAAAAGTGGAGCTGGCAGGAAAAGAGAAGAGGTTTTCCCAGCAGCAAGGTGGAGGTGGGAGCCAGAAGCCCTCAGGTGGTTTTGGTCCGACAGCTCCACCTGATTGAAATGAGCCTTTTAAAACAAACTCTCCTCAGGCCCTTTCCAAGTTTTCCTGAAAGAACCTTTCAGGGGCTCTGCAGGCGAGGGATCTGCATGGAAAAAAAAGGAGGAGGGAAGCAAAGAGTGGAATCCCAGCCCTGCTGCTCCAGGATGGAACCCACGGGACCAACGGCTGGTCAAGCTCAAGGTTTGTCTGTGTGAAGTTGTTGGGAGTTTGTGTGGCCACAAATACTGCAGAGAATTTGGTGATGTAAAAACTCTCTTTTCTTGTGTTACCCTGGGAAATTCCTGCACTTCCAAAGCAGAGGCATTTTTCTGGCACCAAACTGCTCGTGGCTCGGGACAGAGCGTCTGCACAGGCTGTTTCGGAACAGCAAAGTAATAACTGAGGCAGTGGATACAGAGAATAATTTCTCAGTGTGGACAGCTGTAAACTGCTGATTTTAATCCAAAAATATCTGTATTTCTTTGGGCTTTTGCATTAATGCAGCCAGGGCTTCCTGCTTGGTGGTGGGGACTTGTTTCTGTGGAGCTCAAAGGGGCAGCCCCTGCTCCATCTGCACTGAGAATGGCTGGGGAAAAAAAAACATTTTAACCCAAAGCAACATCTCCTGCAGGAAAACTGTGACTGGGATGGCTGTTTTGTCTTGGCCTCTGCCCTTTGGCAATATTCCATGGGAGAGTCAGGTGCTGCCCTTGCCCACCGTGGCTCTCCAGGGCTGGTTTTCCTGCCACTGGAACCTCCCAGTTTCCCCCTAAATGGTTTTCCAGCTCTGCCCCGACATCCAAACCTCTTACTCGGCTTTCAGACAGACACCCAAGGAGGGGATCTTGTTGCCATGACCTTCTAGCACAGCCCCATGCTGCGAAATCCTGCTTAATTGTTATTATTACTATTAATTATTTACATCCCTGGCCCGCCCAGAGGCTCCAGCCAAGGCTCTGGGGCTCTGTGGAGAACTGCACAGACACAGTGGAAGTCCCATCCCTTCCCACCCCATCCCGTCCCTCAGCACTCCTTATTTTAAGGCACAGGGGGTTCGTTCCCCCATCAGACAGGGGAGGCCACAGCTCACAGCCCCCAAAGAGCAGCAGGAGCCAACAGGTCCTGCTCTTCCCTGTGTGGGCTTTCCAGTCCTCCTCCTGCTTCCTCCAGCTGCATCCCCACCAAGGGGGTCCTAAAACCACCCAGCACCCCCCAGCCAGGCTGGGGGACAGGCTCAGAGCTGTCCCCAAGGGGTGACAGCCCCGCTGCCCCTCTCAGCCCCATCCCACAGAGCTCCCCAAGCTCCCCAAGTTCTGCCGCTCCTCCCGCTGCCAAAAAACGCCGAGGAAAACGTGGAGCTGTTCTAAAATGGCAAATCAAGCACTCCCCCACACGCACACCGCTCCTCCCGGGGCCAGCAGGAGAGAACAAGCATGTGACAACCGTTAGTCATGTTGGTTCAGGCACTACCAGCACGCTGGAGCACCAGGCAGCTCCCGGAACCTCTCCCGAAAACCAGGGCATTCAGTGCCCAGCTGTGGGGGGCTCCTGAGCCCTCCTGAGCTCCCCACCCCGGGTGGCATCTGCAGGGTGAGATCTCTGCTGCTGGTGCTGAGAGGAGCCAGAGGTGCCAGATGTGCTCCCGGGGGAGCAGCGCAGCTCACGACCGCCTCTCCCATGGCTGTCACCTCCCAGCGGACTGTGGGGACTCTGAGGGCTGAAACCCAGTGGGAAGCAAGGATGGGGGTCCTGGGGGAGCAGATTTGGGATCACAGGCAGCTGAGCACGGAGCAGCCCACACCACCAGGAGCCTGTTCCCGCTGGGATGCAAGTGCAGCTCCAGGGAGGGCTCCTGCCCCTCCGCTGTGCCCAGCACAAACTCCAGGGAATGCCCTGCCTGGGGGGATGCTCTGCCCTCCCTGAGGGGCCAGGGGGTCCTGGGGTGCAGCAGAGACCCCCAAGGGGTCCCTGCCAGCAGCCCCAGGGCTGTGGGTGAGCGATGCCCCAGGGAAGTGATGGATTGGGCTGCTCCAGGGACTGTGCTGCTCTGCTACCTGACAACAGCTCCATGCCAGAGCCACAGGGGAGCCAGCTCACCTTGGCCGTGTCCTTTCAGGACCAAAATACGCCTGGAAAATTGTCTGTGCCCAGGATTAAATAGAAATGCACCTCAGGGTTTAGAATAGGGGCTGGTGACCTTTATGGAGAGGTGGAATCCTCCTTATCCTCCCTGCACTGCCATGGGTGGGATGATGAATCCCATCGAGGGGTCTCCACCCCCACATCCATCCCCTGGGATCTCCAAAAAAAACCCAAACCCAGCTGAGTGGGATGAAGTGGGAGGTTTGTGCTTCACTCCACCCCCTTCAGCCACCCCTGTCCCAACCCCATTGCTCCCAGTGCTGGGAAGTTGTCCCTCATCTCCCTCCTCCTCAGGAGGGGCTCCCAAGCTCCACAGAGCCCAGGGGAAGCATTTTGTCCATGGATGTGGGGTTTGGATCAGGCCCTGAGCAGCGGGAAGAGCTTAGGCCAGTGCCTCTGGATTCCTGCTGATCTTGGGTTTCGGGATGAAAGGAGGGAAAGGCAGGAGCCATGGAGTCCAGGACCGTGAAACTGGAGATGGGAATGATGTCAGGCTTCAACTTTCAGCCCTTGGGCAGATCAGACCACTGGGAAGAACAGAGAGAGGGGGAACACTCAGGGATGCCTGGGGACAGTGGGAGTGGCACCAAGTGGTGCTGGGACACCCCAGCAGCCACCAGAGGCTGGATGTCTCCTCCTGCAGTGCTTTGTATGGATCCAGTCACTCTGCTGCAGAGCACAGCAATGCCTGCCACCTGATGTATTGCTGAGCAGAAGAACTACGTGTCACACACCAGCCCTGCTCCTTGCCAGCACTCATTTTCCCTCTGCTCCCCTCCTGGAGCCCTCATTGCTAGCAGAGGAGCGGGAGCAGGGCCGGGGGAAGGGAGAGCTGCCGTGGATCTGCCGGGGTTCAGGGATGGAGATGACACAAGGCAGCCTGCTGTTTCCAGCTTGCCAGCTCAAATCCATCTTCAGCTGGGCAGCAAAGGAAAGTTTACACTGCTCCACGGGGAGCTGAGGCCGGTGGTTTGGTGGGTGGCACCGTGCCAGCAGAGCGACCACGGACCAGCTCGGCCCCACCCCACTGTGCAGCTCCAGAGGGGGTTTGGGGCAGGAAAACTCTCAGATTGTATTAAAGATGCCCCTAATTGCAGCAGCAGGAGGTGAAGTGGCTGCTCGTGGTGGCTGTGGCGGGGCCAGGCTGAGCCCCACGGAAGCTGCGGGCAGTCCCTGGGCACAGTTTTCCATCTGCCCTGCCCAGAGAAGCGAGTCTGAGGATTTATTCCATGCAGGTAATTAATTGCTGAGCTACAGGCACGTTAGAGGTGAGCACTGGAAGCAAACCTGCAGCAGGGTACCACGCTCAGGTCGATAAAATCAATGGGCTTTTGGCCACGGCCGGTGCTGCCCGCGGGGTGAGGCTGCGGAGCCGGCTGAGCTCCAGCTCCTGGCTGGATGTGCCCACCCAGGAATGCTTGGGGTGCTGCTCACAGCCATCTGCCCCACGCTCCCACCCCCTCCTGACCCCCTGTGCAGGTGAGAAGGGGCCTTAAAGCTCATCCAGTTTTATGGGCAATGGCCTTGGACACTTCCAGGGATGGAGCAGCCTCAACTCCTCTGGGCAACCTGTGCCAGGGCCTGCCCACCCTCACAGCCCATGGATGTGCCTTGCCCTGGCTCGGGGCTCTCCCTTCCAGCTGTTTTTTTGTACCCCAGGACAGCAAAGCCCAAACAGCCCCGGGAGCAGGAGCTGCTGCTCGGACACAGAGGGAGAGGCCTTGTGTGCCACGTCCTGCAGCCACGGGGCTTCCTGTGCTTCCAGCAGCCCAGTTCTCCTGTAGGAATGGAGGTTTTGATCCCTGGCTGCCTGTCTGGAAGGGATGCCTGCAGGCACCGACAGCCCTGGACCTGCTTCTCGGCTTCCACGTGACCTTGACCGCCCCGGGGAGACCTCCTAGGCCGAGCAGCCGGCTGAGGTGTCCACAGCAGGGGAGTCCATCCTGGATCCCAGGCTGCCCATGGGTGCCCAGGGACATCTCCCACTTTTTCCAGGCCTTTCCGAAACCAGGGAGTGGAAGCAGCACCGCTGGAACACCACAGTGTGACCACCACGAGCTGCAGCTTGTGGGAACCCCCAAGCTCCAGGGGTTTTCCTGCAGGGAATTCATCCCTTCAGGATGAAACCCCACCGTGCCCTCGCCAGCGGCACCCTGTTGAACAGCCGGGGGGGTTGGGGCTGCTCCTGCTTCCAAACCCGCGGGAATTTTCTGCTGGATTTCCAGCGGGACCGCCCCATCCTCCTCCTTCCCTCCCTCGGGATCGGCTCCTTCCCTCCCGCAGCGCTGCGGTGCCCGGGAACTTGTTTTCCTCCCTGACCGGACCCAGCCCGAAGGCCCGCGAGGAGCAACCTCGGGGCCATTTCTACACCGTCACTTCCCGGTGCCGCAGCCCCGGATCCTCCCGGAGCGTCCCCCCCGCACCGGGCAGGGACGCACCGGGCTCTCTGCGGGGACACAGCCCTGTCACCCCTGCCTGGGACCACCCTCGTCCCGGGAGCTCCTCATCCCAGGAGCATCTTCATCGCAGGACCATCCCCACCCTGGGTCCATCTCCATCCCTGGAGCATCCTCATTTAGGAGCATCCTCATCCCAGGAGCATCCTCATCACAAGACCATCCCCATCCTGCGACCGTCTCCATCCCAGGAGCCTCCCCATCCCTGGAGCATCCCCACCCAGAAGCATCCCCATAACAGGAGCATCCCCATCCCAGAATCGTCCTCATCCAGGACCCTCGCCATCCCAGAGGAGCACTCTATTCCCAGGATCCTCCCCACCGCAGCACCGTCCCCATCCCCGAAGCATCCTCCTCCCGGGATCGCCCCCATCCCGGAGGCATCCCGTACCCTCCAAGGTCACACCTGTGGCAGGGTCGGCACCCCCCGAGCTCCATCGCACGGGTGACCCCGCGGGGCGCTCAGCATCCCATGGGATGCTCCCTGGGGATCCTCCCCCCCACCCCGTGTCCCATCGGGACGTCCCCGCCGCTCACCTTCAGGTCGGGGGGCTTGGAGCGCGCCGGCGGGACAGCGCCCGCCTCGGGGCCGGCCGCCGCCGCCTCCCCGGCCTTGCCCTCCATGCCGCCGTGCCCGGGCGGCGGCTCCGCCGCGGGATCGTCCTCGGGCTGCTGCAGCTCGTCCGAGCGGCACCGCTTCATAGCGGGGCGCGGGGAGCGGGGGGCGCGGGGGGCGGCGGCGGCTCCGGGCGGCGGCCGGGGGGCCGGTGCGGGGCCCGCGGGCGGTGCGGCCCCGGCCCGCCCGCCCCGCCGAGCCCGAGCCCGGGCCGGGCGGCGGTTCCGCGCCCCGGCGGCTCCGCGCCCGCCGCCGGCACCGGCATCGCCGCCGCCGCTGACTGACAGGGCTGCGGGCCAATGGGGGCCCGGAGAGGGCGGGCAGGAGGGCGGTGATTGGCGGAGGCGGTGCGGAGAGCGGGGCTGAAGGGCGAGCCTCCCTCTGAGTGACGGTGAGATTAGCCAATGGAAGTGCTCAGAGGGAGGGGCGGCCAGCGGTGATTGGCGGTAGACGCAGAGGGGGCGTGTCCCGCCTCCTGCCGTGCCGGTGCCGCGCAGCCCTCCGCGAGCGGGAGCGGCTGCTCCCCTTTCCCTTCCCTTTCCCTTTTCCTTCCCCTTTTCCTTCCGCTTTTCCTCCCTCTTTTTTAAACTCATTATTTTAGGATCGTTCTGGGATTTTTTTTTCCGGTTGTTTTTTCTCGCCCCCCCCTCCCCCGGGGGTGGGCGGATGCCGCGGAGATAGGTCGTCGGCGGCGCCTCTTCGCCAGACTACAGTTCCCATGAGGCTTCGCGGACTACAACTCCCGGGGCGCCCCGCGCTCGGCGTCTTCTCCGGCCTCCTCCCCCTTTGCCCCTCGGCGTGCCGATAAAGGTTCCGCGCACACGCAGCGCGGCTGGCGGAGGCGCTGCCCCTCGGCGCGACGAGGAGAAGGAGGCGGGGGTCGGGGAGGAGGGAGGGGGGGGGGGGTCGGGAGAACCTCCCGGGGAGGTTCCCTCCCTGGGAGAGAAAAAAAAAAAAAAGAGGGGCGGCCGGCCTGGCCGGGGCCGAGCGCGCGGCGCAGCGGGGAGGGGATACCGGGGCGGACCCGGAGGACATGGAGGGCGAGGGGGGCCCGGGCCGGGCCGGGGCCGTGCGGGAGCTCTGCCGCTCCTTCGGCCACTACAACCGGCACCTGGCGCGGCTGCAGCACAACCTGCGAGAGACCAGGCGGTTCTTCCGCGACGTGCAGCTCTCCCAGGGACGCCCCTTCGCCCCGGAGGCCGCCGGCGACGCTCCCCGAGCAGGGGACGGGGATGAGGGGCCCGGGGACGGTCCCGCGGCCGGCGGTGAGAGGGGACGGGATGGGGATCGGGGTGGGCAAGGTTCTGCGGGTGAACGGAGGGTTCCTGGGGTGAGGTGGTGTGCGAGGGTTGGGGGGCAGGTGAAAGGGTGGTGGGGGGTGAAAGGCTCCCTTTATGGGGCTGCGGGGTCTCTGATGGGGTTTAGAGGGGCTGGGGGTGCCTGTGGAGAGCTTGGGGCTGTGGGAGGGTTGGTGGGGTGTAGGGAGCGGTGGTTTCGGTGGGTGTTAGGAAAAGGTTCTGCCCCCTGAGGGTGGTTGGGCACTGAACAGGCTCCCCAGGGCAGTGGGCACAGCCCCAAACCTGCCAGAGCTCCAGGAGGGTTTGGGGGTGGGATTGTCGGGGTGTCCGTGCAGGGCCAGGATTTGGAATTTGATGATCCCTGTTGGTCCCTTCCAGCCCAGGATATTCCACTCTTCCCTCTCCCGGTTTTTCGGCTCCCCCTTTGCAGGGGTGTCAGGAAGAGGGGCGGGTGGGATGAGGGGTCGCTGTTCCCGGGGGGTGTGTGTTTGTCCCCGGGGGTCCCGTGGGAACAGTGGGTCCCTTCAGCAGCTCCCCGAGCATTTGTGCTGCTGTTGACAAACAGAGCTGCTCTCCTGCCACGTGCAGGACTCCGTCTTTCCATAAGACTGTCTTGTGAGGGGAGACTTTGGCGTGACGTGAAACCTTTTATAAAGATCTTCTTCATTCATTTCCAAACGGCTTCATGAGTCATCTCTGTTGGCCACTTGTCCAGGAGACTTGTCCCTGCTCGTCTCACCCTCACGGCTGTGGCTTGAAAATGGAAGTGTTGGGATCTCCTGTCTGTGTATTAAAAACAAACAAAAAACACAACAACCCTGGGTTGTGTCTGGCTGGTTGGGAGTTCACTTTCCCCATCTGGGTGCCATCACTAATTCAGTATTCCTGACATAGATACTGAATCCAACAGGTTTCCTGCCTGTTGTTTCTGACCCAGAGCGCTCATAACCTTCATTTTTTTATTCAAATCCCTGCTTTGACCCGATGTGACTTTACTGGCCCTACGTCAGGTCTTGGTTGTGCTGACAGTGATGACAGTGTGGGCTCCTGGCTCAGGATTTCAGGCTGCAGAGGTTGTCTGGCTCTGCAAACTGTGGATTTAAGTTCTATTTTCAAACTGGTGATCAAGTGAATAAACCTGCGCTGGGTTAGAGGGTGGGAGTTTGTGGTGGGAGTTGAGGGGAGTGTGGGAACAGGGAGAGGATGAGGAGCAGGACTTGGTAAATTAATGGACAACTGTAAAATAACTGTGAATTAATGATTGTTAGGGTTTTTTTTTAAGTTCTGGGAAGTCACAAGCCTTTGCCCAAATCCCAGAGCTTTGGCATTGCTTATTAACTTTGTGCCTGAATAACTCCCAGGTGGTTGTTGAAGAATCTTTATTATATTAATAATAATAATAATTATATTTATAACAACAAGAGCTCCTTGTTTCTGTACAGTTTTAATTGTGTTTTACATTCCTGGTGTTCTCTGAACTGTAGTGGCTGGTAATGAAGGTCTTTTTCCCTGTGTAACATGGGGAGTTTTTTAAGTGTCAGAGGGTTTAAAGAGCACAGTTCTTACCGAAATCAGAACCACTTCTTGCCCTTCAGGTGGTATCAAAGTGAGAGGAATTCTGAGCAAATTGTTCTGCAGACTTTTTGTGAAGCACAGGGGGAACTGGGGAGTGGAGTGGACAGGACACACTGCCCAGGGCTGGAGTGGAAAATAAACTGTGAAAGTAAATGCAGATGTCTTGGAAACAAAACAAAGCGAAGGGTTTGCTTTTGAGGCACCTGAAAAACCCGTGGAACAGCCTGGAAAGGGAAGTGCCCTCTGGATGAAGAGCCAAAGCCCAGCCTGGGTTACTCTGCCCACAGCCAGGGCTGAGTATCTGCTCAGGAGTGGCCCCTGGGGCGAGCTGGGTCAGCCCTGGCTGGCACTTTGGGGAGAAATCAATCCTTTTCCATCCCACTCAGGAGGGTGACAGCCAAATCCATCAGCAAATGACTGGCACTGACCAAAGCGTGGGGGGCAGCAGCAGGACTCCCTCCCCACGGTGGGAGAAGGGAACTCCATCCAAGGGAGGGAATAATTTGCCTCCCAGCTACTGGTTATGAGGGAAAGGCGAGTCTGGTTTGCTCTGTCTGCCTTTCTGAAGGAGCCAACAAAATCCTGTCTGTTCTCTGGGGCTGCCTTGCCGTGAATTGGCATCTTAAGAGTGATTTGTTCGAGTGCTGGGACGATCCCTGCAGCTTCAGGTCTGGCAGCTTTTGGCTCTTGGTGCTGGTAAATGGTGTGTTTTCTGCAAAAACAAACCCTGAGCTGGGGACTTGGCAGCAGGTTTTCCTAAAATATGTGAATATACCAAGAAAAAAACTCCCTCAGCCCTGCTTTCTGCTGATTGGGGTTGTTTTCTTTGTTCTGCGCTTGCAGTAATTGGGGGATCACTGGGGAATCACGGAATCCCAAAATGGTTTGGGTTGGGATGTCATGGGGACACCTTCCACTCGCCCAGGTTGCTCCAAGCCCCGTCCAACCTGGCCTTGGGCACCTCAGTTGATGGAACTGTGCTAATCATGAGTCTCGTGGTGGCCAAAACCTCCTGCAGGTCATGACCAGCAGCACAGAAATGGGAGGATTTCTCTGAAAACCCTCAAGTGTTTTGCAGTAAGAAGGTCTGGCCATATTTAGGTTGTCCTCATGCAGCGTTGAACATGGAACAGAAACACAAGTGATGCTGGCAGAGGATCCCTGGAAAAGGGATGAGTCAATGCTTTGGGGCTTCTATAGATTCCATAAATCCAACCTCAGCCTCTCCTGCCAAGTGTTTGGCTGAGTTTTGAGCTGAGCCTTGGTGAGAGACGTCCTTGTTCTTGGACAGGCCTCCTTTCATCCCCCGGGATCCACGCGCTCCAGGACTCCCCCGAGCCCTGGAAGTGTTTTGAAGTGTTCATCACATGTCTGCCAGTGATTACACTTCATGGATCCAGGATGCAGCACCAGCTCCAGCCCTTGGCAGGAGTCCTGTCACGAACAGGAGCTGCTCAGGGGTATCCCTGCAGGTTCTGGACCTCCTTTGTGCTGGGAAAATACCCAGTGATGGACAAACACAGGGTTAAAGCCTCTGCCATGGCCTGGATGGTGCTGATAAAGCAGCCTGGGCTAGTGGAAGGTGTCCCTGCCCATGGCAGGGGGTGGGATGTCATCTTTAGGGTCCCTTCCCACCCAAACCAGTCTGTGATTCCATTTATATATCCATGTGTGCCTCAATAATTTCAGTGAAGCTGCTGCATTTCAATCATTTTCCATCAGTCAGTACCCACAAAGCCTGCCTGGAGTGGGGAGGGGGAGCTCTGCCTCCTCTCTGCTCTTCAAAAGCCTCTGCCTCTGCAGCCCTTCCTGAATTGTTTTATTTTTTCATGCCTGGTAGCTGAAGGGTGAGAGTCTGGATTGCAGCAGAAGGCTCAATAAATGTTACCAGATCAAAGAAATTCTTCATCTTGCAGATGAAGGCTAAAATGTGCTACTTGTGGGTTTTTGCAGATCCTTATCTTTGTGTGAGCTCCTGGCCAGCTCTTGGCCCTTTGGTCACTTGATGTGGCTGCTCTGCCAGGCTGTGGATGATCTTGAAAGGCTTGTTTAAGGAACAGTTAGAAGAGCCAGTCCCACTTCAAGGAGTGATTTCTCTCTTAGCCTTTCCCAAACTCGACTTTTGGGGGTCAGCAATCAGGGTTTTTGTGGGGGCAGAGGTGCAGGAGAGGGGTTTGCTGAGCCACCTTAGTGTTGGGGTGGGAAAACTCCTCCAACAGTCTATTTTCAGATGGAAGATTTGAAGGAAAAGCAGATTTTGGGCAAGATGTTGAAGAAGCCTTAAACTGGTGTAAGACACAAAGAACTACATGTGGTGCTGCTCCAAACTGGATTTTAATTAAACCAGAGGAGTGGAGTGGTGTCAGTAAGGACCAGAATGTGTGGTGTGCTCTCTTTAATTTGGTTTGTAGTGTCCAGGAGTATCTTGGTACATGGGAGTATCTTGTTTTCTTGGGGCTTGGAGATGCTGAAACAATTTTGGCTGCCAGAACATGACTCATTAGAAGAATTTTAATAGCCCTGGTGAAGCAGGACCTTCCCTGTCAAATCCCAGTTGCTGTGTTGGAGGGAATTCTCTCTCTAAACTGCTGCTCTTGCCAGTTTACCCCCTGTCAGGGCAGTCGTGGTGGTGGTGGTTTGAAATTGGTGTCAGGTTTAAAACCTGGTGGATTTTGGGGCCTGGTGCCTCCATTTGCCATTTCATTCTTGGTGCCCCCAGGTCTGGACCACGACCCAGCCCTGGCTGTGCTGCAGCACCAGCTGTTCTGTGTTCCTGAAGTGCAGCACACGAGGGATTGGTTGGTTTGTCCACGTTTTTTGCTCTACCAGAGTGATTCCATTGCGCTGGGGGACACAAAGCTGCTCGAGGCTGAGTGTGGGCAAAGCTCTGTTTGGGTGTTGTGAGAGAACAGAGAAGCTGAACCCAGTCCTGAGCCTGAATTACTGCTGGGAGTTGTTCCATCCCTCTGAGCTTGGAATTCTTAGCTTGTGATGCTGCAGCCGGGGTTTCAGCTGGCAGATGAGTAAGGAGGGTGATTACAGGGAGTCCTGCTCTGGAGAAGATACAGATGTTGAGTAATTTCCTTTTGCAGCTTAAGTGCTGCTCTTAAAACGCCAATCTGTCCAAGTGTGCCTGTTTGGTTGAGCTGGGCAGGTTGGGAAAGGTGTTTGCTGGCGGTGCCTCCAGGGGGTGAAGCTGTTGCTGTGTTTTGGGCTGCTCCAGAACCTTCTGGCTCTTCTTCCCTCCCCAGCTGCTGGAAGTGGGGCGCTTCCTGGAGGTGCTGTGGCTGTTGGTTGTAGGGAACTGCTGGCAGAGGCTGTTCCTTCTCCTCCTGTGCCTCAGCAACCTCGGTCCTGTCTGCCTGATGTACAGAGGCGATTTTGCAGGAATGCCTTTCCCTGAGGCCAAAACAGAGGGTTTGCTGCTTTAATGCCAGTATTCCTAGATTTTGGTCCACAGGCTTGTGCAGTGGCACTCCTGGGATTTGGTAGATGTGAATTGTCTGATGCTTTGAAGTGTGGGTGGAACTGTCACTGATTCAGAGCCATAAAAACTTGGGAAGTGTCGGCCTTAGTGACCCACTGGGCTTCCTGGAGCTCCTGATCCAGGGCAAGCACTGTTCCAGCCCCAGGCAGGATTAAACCTGTGGTTGTTTTGACCTTGACAGCTGTTTTATCTTGACTTTTTGGGCCTTCCATGAGTCCCTCTCTAACCTACTGATACCCTGAGTTGGAAGGGCTAATCCAGGTCCCCAAAATCCCACCCTGTGCCACGTGCTGGGGGGGGAGAAGAAGAGTGACAAACTGCTCCAGTGGCCTTGTGGGAACGAACCTGCTGGTGGTGCAGCAGGAATGCTGAGTCATTGATGTGGATTCTGGGTGGGCTGTGGGGCAGCAGTGCCTGAGCTCGTCCCTCCAACCCCTCCTAACTGAGCCTGTCCCCGCTTCCAGGGCAGAACTTCATCTCCTTCCCCCGGCACGAGGAGGAGCATCTGCAGCGCTCCGTGAGCTGGCACCCCTGCCTGCTGATCCTGGGCCAGAACTGCAGTGCCAAGTGCCAGCTGCTCAACATCCTGCTGGGGGAGAAGCTGCTCCCCACCACCAAGATCAGCAACGAGGAGAACTGCAAGAGGCGGCGCGTCCGCTTCACGCACGGCAGCCAGACCCGCGTGAGCCTGGCCCTGCCCCAGCAGTACGAGCTGGTGCACGTGCTGGCAGCTCACAGGGGCCACTGGGACACCATCCCCGAGGAGGACCTGGAGATCCAGGGGGACCCCGAGGACCCTGCCCACCGCATCGCCGAGCTGGAGGTCACGCTGCCCTACTCGCTGCTCAAGGTAGGTGGGGGGTGCTGTCCCTGCCCCCTTTCCCAGGGGGAGATCCACACTTGCAGTCCCTGATGGAGCAGATGGGGCCACCTCTCAGTCAGAGGGGTCCTGGTAATTGAGGAGAAGCTGGAGGCTGCTGTTGGGGTTGTAACTGGACATCGCTGTCTGTGCTGATGGGTCTTTGAGTGTTGAGTCACAGAATCCATTAGGTTGGAAAAGATCTGAGATCGAGTCCAGCTTTTGGCTCTTGGCGTTATCATTCCTGTCTTGTGTTTCCATCCAAGCTTAGAACTCCAAGTGTCTCCTCAAATTTGCCTCAGTCCCAAAGTCGTTCAGAGTTGGCTCTGCTGTCTCGTGGCAGCCAGCAGCTCTCATACAAGGCTATGGACTCCATCTCTGTCCTGAAGAGCTTATTGTCAGCAAAAAGCTTCTTAATTCCACCCTTTGGGAGAGGACAGGCTTTTTGCATCTCTGTGCTGTCCCTGGAAGCTGCAGGTGTTGAGAGCAAGAAGGTTCCCTAAAGAGCTGCTGGTGCTGCAGAGGAAATGCCTGTTCTGGGTCTTCTGCCTCCAAACTCCTGCCTTGCTGGGCAGAGAAGGCTCTGGAGCTGTCCCTGTCTGTGCCTTGCTTAGGTTGTTCCCTGGGCCAGCTCTGCAGCCCTCCCTCAGCTTCTCCTGGGAGCCACAAAGATCCCTCTGTCTGCCTTCGGGGATATTTAGGACATTTAGATGAAAACAGCTACTCAGATTAAATTGAAAAGGGCTGGTGGAATAAAAAAGCTCTTCCAGTAGAAGGAGAAGGGAGGGTGAATCAGCCTCAGATGGATTCAAAGGATTCCTGATGTGCACTGAAGGGTCTGAAGGACAAACAGACATTTTTTTTTAAAAGGCTGATAGGAGATTCTGATTAACTGTCCAGGTGATGGGGCTGGGGGATAGCTCCCTGGTAAATTCCTGGTAAAATCTCAGAGTTTGGCCTCCTACTGAGACCTGTGTTATCCCCCTTTTCCAACTAATGGGAGTTCTCCAGCCCTGCTCAGTGTAGACCAGGCAGTGAAGTTTGAGTAAATACCTGCTTGTCATGGACAGGGCTTCTGTAACCAGTGGAATTTCCATCCACAGCCACAATGGAGGAGGTTTCTGGACACTGTCCAAAAAATCTCATGTCTGCAGAACAGCTCTGAAGGAACTTCTGCTTCTTCTTTTCTTGTGGAACAAAACTCTGACTCTAATTACAGTTACATCCAGGATGTTAACAGGGTATCCAGCACTGATCTTAAGGGTTTAGGTTTGCCCAGAGAACTTGGAGGAGCTCAGCACATTTTTGGACAGAGGGAGAGGGAAATCAATCTGAATTTTACTCCATCTGTTCCCTGAAATCCCCATATTTTCATCTGTTTTTTTTTTTTTTTTTTTTTTTTTTTTATTTCATAACCTCCCCTTTTAGATATTTAAAAACACTTTGTTGTTATTTGAACATCAAACACTATTCCAGTAAAGAAAGACTAAATTATTTGTAAGTTAACAATATCCAAATAAACCAAACTACTTTATTTGGAAGTAAATCAAAACAAGTGTAGAATATTCCTGGTTTTAATACCAAACTGCCACTGGAGCACCCTGAGGGGTTTTTCTGCAAGGATGGCACCATCCTTGATTTTCTGTGTCTTAATCCAAACCTGCCTCACAGGAGAAGCGGGGGGAGGAAGGAGCCAAAACTTTCATTTACATGGAATGGCTGCTGCTGTGAGAACCTTGTGCTACTGGGTAGGTGAACTTGGTTATTTTTAAACATCAAATATCAGGGCTTGGGAAAAAAAAAAACAACCACCCTTTGGCAAAGCTGCTCTATTCCTTGGGGATCTCTGTGCACAGGAATTCATGTGGGTCATGGGGAATAATCCATTTAGCCAGACAGATTATTAGATTTACAGTGGGAGCAAACAGTTGGCTCTTTCCCTAAATCTTTATCAGTTGTGCCCAGGGAGCTGAAATGGGCTCCTCTCAAGGGGTGGTTTTGCTCTGGATGGGCTTAAAAAGTTCCCTTTTTTTTTTTTTTTTTCTTCCTGCTGTTCTCCTGTTTTGTGGGACTTGTAATCTTGGGCTGTGAAGCTTTTAGGAAGGTTTGTAGGGACAGAAAAAGGTTCATCTGCTGTGAAAGGGCTGGGAAATGAATGGAGAAGGAGAGCTGGGTTGATTTGGGTTTGTTGTGTTTCCTCAGGTGCTGCAGCAGTGATTCAGGGCACAGGAATCCCTGGCTCTTAAAAGTGGCAAAGGATGTGCTTAAGTACCTGCTGGGTGATAATTTATGGCCATCCTGCTTAAAACCTGCAGGAATGTGCTCTGATCTCCTGCCTGAGAGTGTTTTTAATCTCTGTATCCAAACATATTTCAGTTTATAGGAAGATAGAGGAATATTTTTAAAGGAATGCGTGCAGTTTTGTAGTGTTAACACAAAAAAGCTTTGTGTTGGCTGAGATTTTTTTTTTTTTGGGCCCTTCCAGCAAAGGTAAAATGAAATTTCCCCCCCACCAAAAAAAAATAGGGTTAAAATCCAAGTTCTTTACGGGACAGCTGAGTGTGGTGTAGATCACTTCTCTTGCAGGGGATTCTCTCTCTTACTGGTGCCTCAGATCCCCATGGAAACAGAACAAACTGGCAAGGTTTCAGAAAAATTGGGTGGGAGAAGTGTGTGTAAAACAACAACAACAGAAAAAAAAGATTCTAAGTAGGATCTGGGGGTATAAATGTTCCTCAGATTAATAGGGAGGCATGAAATGAGCTCCCATTTGTAATAAATGCAGTGACTGTCAGACTTGAGTGAGTCACAGGCTGTTCTTGGAAGGCAAAGTATCAGATGGGTGCAGAAAAAGACTGGCCTTCAGTCACAGTAGGAGTTTGGGTAAAAATGGGACTAAATTGGGTTGGTTTTCAGCCCCTCAGTTAACTGAGCAAACAGTGATTAAACTGCCCCGAGCCCAGGAAAAGTAGGACAAGGCCCTCTGGGGATGGAGCAGAGAAATGCTTTAAAGTGCTTTGGAAATGAGGAATTTTCTGTTGGTTTAGTAAACTGGCACAGTTCAGTGGTCCCTGGGTGCATTCAGCAGAGGCTCCACGTGTCTTAGTGGAGGTCCAGGTCTGCTTGACCCTTAATTTTCATTTCTGTTCTCTGTGCTGGTGTCTGCAGCACCTCAGCACCCCATTTCAAGTGGCAGAGCTTTAACTCCCAATGTTTGCCCTCCTGACCTTCAGGTGGCCAAGTGGGAAGCTCTGGTGTTTTATAAAGGGCTTTTTTAGTGCAGGAGAACAGGGCTGAGGTTCCTTGAGAGCAGTTTGCTGCTCCCAGCTGGGTGAGGAGTGTTTCTGAGCAGCTGCAAAGCTGTGGGAATCCAGCGTGAGTCACAGGTATTCCCCACGTGAATCCTCGAGTGGGGCTGCAGGGATGGTGCTGAAACATCTCTAGGACATTCTGGGGAGGGGGAAACCAACCAAAACAAGGGGTGGGCAAGAAATGTTTCCTCTCTGGCCAAGGGTTTTGTGGGAGCAGCAGGCCCCGTGGCTCGGGGTGGTGGGTGCTGCGTGTTGGTTTTCTCCCCGTCTCCTGGAGACAGCTCTGGCTTCCTCCTTTGTTTACAGTGGCTGCTGTGAGTCAGCTCCTGGGGGATGTTGCAGCCCTGCACATCCCCTTCTGCTCAGCTCCTGTGCCCCAGCCAGGTTTGGGGGCAGGAGTGGCTTCCTGAGAGCTCTTAAGGGTGGTCAGGGGACGTGGTCAGGAAAAATGATTGAAGGATTGTTAATTATCACCCTCTGTTGTGAGCCAAAGATGGTACTTGAAATTGTCTCTTCAGTCCAGAGCCTTTCTTTCCTTATTTTAGTAGTGATATATGGAATTCTAACACTGATCTTGCACGTCCAAAGGGGACTCCCATCTTCCTTGGAAGGGAAGGAAGCAGGTTCCAAACTGGCCCTGTGCTGTAGGGTTGGTAAGAAATGCTGTCACAGCAGCAGAACTGTGCAATAAGAAAACAACTAAAACAAAATCCATCTTTTAGCTTTGAGTTGGATTTAAAGAAAGCCATAACCAAGCCTGTCACAGCCATCTGTTCTCCTGGCTGGGAACTCAGGTTGTTGTGCTGCCTTTTTCTTGGCAGTAGTGGCTTGGGTAGTGCTTCCCACTCACGGGAATCTGGCAGCATGGATGTCTGGGAGACATCAGCAGGGGAGGCTGCTGCAAAATGGGGCAGGTACAAGCTGAAGAATTCCAGTTGTTCTGTGATCCTGGCATACTTGGTGGAAGTTTTATTCTCAGCCAGGCTAAAACTCAGAGGCACCGGGTCCAAAACAAGAGCTTTGGAGTCGGCGGGCCCTGAGCCCTGTGTGGGGGCATCCCTGTGGGATCAGCCTCGCGGGTGATGCTGTGGGGAAGACTCCAGGACTTCCCTGGGGGGTTTTGAGTGGTTCTGGTTTGGGTTGTGCCGCACTGGTGCGTGCGAGGACCCGCTCAGACGTGTCGGTGTTTGCCCTCAGGAGGTGGACGTGGTGGTGGCGCCGTGCCGGGGCTTCCAGCCAGCGGAGGACACCCTGGGGGAGTTTGTGAACCAGGTGCTGCCCGTGGTGACCTTCGCCATCAGCGAGGCCCAGCTCTCCCCCTCGGACCAGGCCGAGCTGAGAACCATCAAGGAGAAGTTCTCGCTGCCCATCTTCTTCTTCCGCGTGCCCGAGGCCGGGGCCGAGCTGATCTCCCCCCGGAAAGCGGACGGCGAGAAGTCCTCCCTGCACTGCCAGCTGCTGGACCTGCAGTACCTGAGCTCCAACCACTGCAGCTGCGGGGACTCCCAGAGCATGCTGGTGGAGCAGCTGGAGAAGCTGAGGCTGCTGAGCACCTTCTCCAGGCAGGTGCTGCAGAAGCACCTGGTGGAGGCGGCCACGAGCCTGAACGAGCTGCACTGCCGCTGCCTCAACATCTTCATCAACCAGGCCTTCGACATGCAGAGGGACCTGCAGATCACCCCCAAGAGGCTGGAGTACACCCGCAGGAAGGAGAACGAGCTCTACGAGTCCCTCATGGGCATCGCCAACCGCAAGCAGGAGGAGATGAAGGACATGATCGTGGAGACGCTGGGCAACATGAAGGAGGAGCTGCTGGAGGACGCTGCCAGCATGGAGTTCAAAGGTGACTGCACCGCTGGGAATGGAGGGGTTGGGGGCTTGAAAGGAGGGGGGCAGAGTGGTATTTACATTCTGCAAGGGATGGGGGGATGGTGGTCTGGGCGAGAGACTTGGAGATGTTCAGAACGTGCCAAAAACACAGAGGTTCAGAATGTGCAAAATGCACAAAGATTCAGGTATTCAGAATACCCAAAATGCACAAAGATTCAGGTATTCAGAATACCCAAAATCCACAAAGGTTCACAATGTTCAGACATTCAGGATATACCAAAATGCACAAAGATTTGATTTTTCAGTAGTATCTGTTGGGTAAAAAGCACCACCCTTGAATGAGAGGCCTGAGCAGGTTTCTTGTGGTTCAGACTTTCCCCCCCCCCCCCCAGACCTTCCTGCACTGTTCTGGGTTTAAGGTATTTCACTTCTTTAATTCCCTGCTCCATGAAGAACTGAACAACTCTGTCCACGTTGCCTCAGTGGCTGTGTTGAGATTTGGGAATAAATCTGCCCTGAGGAAAAAAAAAGCCATTTCAGTGTCAGCAGTGAAGGTTCAGTTGGTGCTTTCTGCTCAGTCTATTTGAGAGAGTTTGGCATGAGACACTTGGGTTTAGACCCTTCCAAAACGAAATCCTTCTGGGTAGGGAAAGTTTTCCTTTGGAAAAAAAAAAAAAGAAAGAAAATCAACACAACATATTTTGCTCCCAAGGCTTGGCATGGAGTGTGTTTTGGGGAAATGTGAGAGTTGTCACCACCTCTTCCAGCAGCAGAACTGCAGGAGCTCTGAGCTGGAAACCCAGGGGATGGTGTGTAAGCTGTGAAGGGCGAGAGGCCCCCCAAATTCTGGCTGTGGGAGTGTGGTCTGGCAGAGGCAGCGCAGGGAAGGTTTGTGGGTTGGTGCTCCACAGCTCTTTTTCTCTGCTTGCCAGAGGTTTGCTGTAACAATCACTTCTGTTCCAAGGGAATGCACTTCACTGGGATGGTGGGGAAAGATTTGCCTGCCTAAAGTAAAATCAGGAACAACTCGGGGGCTTTTGGGTTAGAAATCAGCTTTGGAGAACTGAGTGCTTGCCTGAGGGTCGAGAGAGGCCCAAACTGCAGGCATAATTCCTGTTTTCCACATGTCCCACCCTTCCCAGCCTTGGAGCCCTGCAGTGCCTGAGCTCAGGATTCTGCCTGTGCCAGGAGCGTGTCCAGGGGCAGCACGAGATAAACCACCTGCAGGAAATCCTTGGGCACATTTATTTGCCCAACACACACGCCACTTGCAGCATCTTGCTGGCTCTCAGCACTTGGAGTGCTCCCCTGAAGGAAAGGGAGGTGTTATTTTGAGGAGCTGATGCCATCTGCCGATCCCTGCCTTTGTTTTAAGTAGGCTGGGCTGGCGCTGGCCAAAATCCAGGGACGAGGTTTGCAGCTCCTGGGAGGAACAGGAGTATTTTGGAGGGGTTACAGGGCAGGGATTGCTTGAAAATACCAGGTGGTGATGGACCTTTCCAAGGCACCAGGAAAAAAATGCCACATACCTGGTGTGGCTGTTCCATCCCTTCCCTCTGGCCATCCAGCAGTGCCTGGAAGGATTTCCTGGGCTGCACTAGACAGAAACACAGCTTTGTCTGAAGGAAGGAACCTCTGAAGGTGGAGGGGAAAAAAAAAACGGCTTTTGGAGCAGAAGCTTCTTCTCTGGGTGCTCAGAGCAGCTCTCAGGAGTCGTTGTTACCACCCTGTGACCACCAAGGGTGTCTCTTGCCTTTCCTGTGTGCAGATATCATCATCCCTGAGAACGGGGAGCCCGTCAGCTCCAAGGACATCAAGTGCTGCATTAAGCAGATCCAGGAACTGATTATTTCCCGGTTAAACCAAGCAGTTGCCAACAAGTTAATCAGCTCAGTGGACTATCTGAGGGAGAGCTTTGTGGGGACTCTGGAGAGGTGCCTCAAGAGCCTGGAGGAGTCCTGGGAGGTGTCAGTACATCCCGTGAGGAGTTTGGAGAAGCCCAAGGACGGTTCTGTGCACATCACAAGCAATTATCTCAAACAGGTACCCGTGGCTGGGGTGGCTCTTCAGAGAGTTCTTATCACTGGCTTTCTCCTGAGCCAGGGAGGGTGGTGGGAGGTGGAGATGCCCAGGGAAATCAGAGGGACACAGCTCTGGAATGTGTGGGGTTTGGGGTCATTAAGGGAGGTGCTAAAACTGGAGAACAGTCACTTAAGGGCCTAACACTTAATTTTCCTAAATCTGTATATAAAAAGAGATTACAACCTAGAAACTCCTCTGAGTTCAATGCAGTAAATGAATTAACCAAGTGGTTCGTGGGTTATACCACAGAGCAGAATTCTTTCTTCATTTTCAGGGGGTCTAGCAAAGTTTATGGCTTGCAAAGTTTCCCAGACTTACATCTTTTCCTGCTTTCCAGATCCTAAATGCAGCTTATCATGTGGAAGTCACCTTCCACTCTGGCTCAACAGTGACCAGGATGCTGTGGGAACAGATCAAACAGGTATGGGCACCTCCAGCGGTTATTCCTGAGGATTTCCATCCCTGGAAGTGTCCAAGGCCAGGCTGGAGAGGGCTTGGAGCAACCTGGGCTAGTGGAAGGTGTCCCTGGGGGTGGTACAAGGTGGGCTTTAAGGTCCCTGCCAACCCAAACCAGTCTGAGATTCCATGATTCCAATACTTAATGTAAAGCAAAGACCTCCTGAGTGTTTTCTTGAGCCAAGGCCTGAAGGGCCTTTTGAAACTCGTGACTGTTTGGAGTAATGTTGTTTATTTGGGTTTGTGGGTTCCTTGTGGGTTTTTCTTTGCTTGTTTTGCAGTGTATCTTGATTTAGGTCAATTCACTCTTCTCCCCCCAGAGCAGACCAGATTTGCTCTGGTTTTTATGTTAAATTTCTGTCTGTTTTCATTGATGGTGGTGAAATCCCAGCTCGGAGCTGCTGCTGACCTTTATTGCCTTCTCCCTCCTGAGATTCCTTGGATGGGTGAGGGGAGCACCACTCTATCCCAGAGAGGTGCAGTGCAGACAAACCTGGCAGAGGGATCCAGCCTGGCTGTGCAGCCCCTGGATTTCTGTGGCCTCCCATAAAGGGTGGGGCAGGGCAGTTGAATCACCCGGGAATTACGGGAAGTGGTGCATTCCAACCCCCCGGGATTGCCCAGCAAAAAGAAGCCTCCCTGTCGATTTTGCCACTTTGGGAGCCTCTCTCTCCCTGATTCTCTGGGCTCCTGCTTGTGCTGCCACTTCCCTCAGCCCAGAAGCTGCACCACAGCCGTGTGGTTTTCCAGCTGGTGGCTGTTGGAGCCGTTCCTGGTCGGTTGGGAAGGGGTGGTTGGGTTGTAGGAATGAACTGAGCAGCTGCTCAGACCAATCAGACCATCTTATTGGGATGTACAACAGTGTTGGGAGCAGTGCCTCTGGGTTAGAACCATGGAATCCTGGAATGGGTTGGGTGGGAAAGGGACCTTAAAGCTCACCCAGTGCCACCCCCTGCCTCAGGCAGGGACACCTTCCACTGGCCAAGGCTGCTCCAAGTTTATCCAACCTGGCCTTGGACACTTCCAGGGATCCAGGGGCAGCCACAGCTTCTCTTGGCAACCCCTACCAGGGCTTCCCCGCCCTCTGAGTCAATAATTAGCAATTACTCCAAGGTAATTATGTAGCCCAGATCTGTGTGCAGGTCACCGTGTCATTACAAGGTGTCTGAGCAAATCCACTGTCCCTGGATTTTTTTTTTTGGTGCCAGTGCCTGAGCTTTGTGTCCCGTTTTCCCAGATAATCCAGCGGATCACGTGGGTCAGCCCCCCTGCCATCACCAGCGACTGGAAGAGGAAGGTGGCCCAGGATGCCATCGAGAGCCTCAGCGCTTCCAAGCTGGCCAAGAGCATCTGCAGCCAGTTCAGGACCAGGCTCAACAGCTCCCACGAGGCCTTTGCAGCTTCTCTGCGGCAGGTGAGTGTGGGCAGCTGCTCAGGAGGGTTTGTTTTGGGCTGTGCCATTTGGGGAGAGAAATCTGAATTCCAGGAGCAGCTGAAAGAGCAGCTGGTGCAGTGAATGCAGCCGCTCTGTGGGGAGAGGTGGCAGAGCTGAGGTGAGAGCTCTTGACACCAGGTCTTATTTTTTAAACTGGACATTCAGGGCCCCCTCAGCCTTGTCCCAGTGTGGCTCCAGAGCAGCAGCAGGGTGACAGTGTGTGTGTGTGGTGTCTCCTGCAGCTGGAGGATGGTCACTCTGGCAGGCTGGAGAGGACGGAGGACCTGTGGCTGAAGGTGCGGAAGGATCACGCTCCCCGGCTCGCCCGGCTGTCCCTGGAGAGCAGATCCCTGCAGGATGTGCTGCTGCACGGTGAGCACCCTGTGCCACCCTCCCCCTCCTCCTGAGGCAGCCCCTGGGTGGGGAGGAGCAGGAGGGGTTTTTCATTCCCACATCCCCAGTTCCCTGGATGCTGCTGTGGGCCTGTTGGAGGCTCTGGGCTGCCAGGCTGGGAATGTGCAGGAGAAATCCGTGTGTTTTAGTGCCTGGCTCCACGTGCTGTGGTGTCTGAGTGTGCCTGGCTGTTGTGCCTTGCAGGCAAACCCAAGCTGGGCCGGGAGCTGGGCCGAGGGCAGTACGGAGTGGTGTACCTGTGTGACAGCTGGGGGGGGCACTTCCCCTGCGCCCTCAAATCTGTTGTTCCCCCAGATGAGAAGCACTGGAACGACCTTGCACTTGAGTTTCACTATATGAGGTGTGTATCCCCAGGGTTTTTCCTCCTTCTCCTCAATGCCACAGTCATTTAGGCTGGAAAAGGCCCCCCAAGATCAGAGTCCAGCCTGTGCCCCATCCCCACCTTGTCCCCCAGACCAGAGCCCTGAGTGCCACCTCCAGTTGTGCTGCAGACACTGGAATTGCACAGGCAGGGCCTGATTCCCTCTGGTTTTATTCTGGAGTCAGTGACTTGACCCCATGGAATGCCAAGCTGCCATTCCTGAGCTTGCTAGGACTCCTGGCCAGTGCCACTGCCAGGTGTAAGAGGCACAGAGGGGTGGGCAAACATCCTCCTCCCTGCCTCCAGCTGGTTCCCTGGGCTCTGTGCTCTTCAAGTTCCTGCTGTTTTGCAGGAGTAAATTAGAATTAATAGACTATTATAGCAAACAGTTCTTCTCCCCTGATTCTTGGTGTTGAATCATCCCTCCTTTCCCAACCTGTCTGAATCCACAAAGGAAAATGATGGCTCTGCTTTGCAGAAAGCAGCTTGTTTTCAGTAAACAGCTGCAGGCAGGTGCTTCAGCACAGACAGCTGAAATAGTACAGGGGTTTTTTTTGGAACTATAACCTTTAATAGGGCTTTTTTTGAGTTTAATTGGCTCAGGCAGCTGGATATTCTTGTGGTGCTCTGAACTGTGAATTTTTCCTGCACAGGACCTTATTGCTGTGCTAAAGCTGCAGCTCCTGGGCATGTTCTCTTTAGGATGGGAGGCTTGGCCTGGGCTCAAGGGGATAAAAATGACCAGTTTTCTGTGCTGAACCTCCCCCAGGTCCCTGCAGACACATGAGAGGCTCGTGCACCTCCATGGATCCGTGATAGATTATGGCTATGGAGGAGGCTCCAGCATCGCTGTGCTGCTGATCATGGAGCGGCTGCACAGGGACCTCTACACGGGGCTAAAGGTACCAACAGCCTGGGTCTCTGTGTGTTAAACAGGTTTATACATCCCTGCCCCATCCCTGGGAGTGCCCAAGGCCAGGTTGGACAGGGCTTGGGGCAACCTGGGCATCCCTGCCCATGCTGGGGGGGGAGAACTGGATGAGCTTTAAGTTCCCTTTCCACCCAAACCGTTCTGGGATTGTCTAATTAAAAAAAAAAAAAAATACATCTAAATCTATATATATATATATTGGTCTGTAGGACAAAGCTGGAATTGCTTGGGTTTGGTAAATAAGAGTGAGGGAAGGTAAGCTGGACTTGCAGGAGTGAAATGTGTGTGTGTTTGTTCCTCAGGCCGGGCTGGAACTGGAGACACGGTTGCAGATTGCCTTGGATGTGGTGGAAGGGATCCGGTACCTGCACAGCCAGGGGCTGGTGCACAGGGACATCAAGCTGAAAAATGTCTTGGTAAGGAGCACTCTGGCATCACCTGGCTGATCCTGGAGGCTTACAAGACCTCTGTAGTGGGAGGGAGAAGCTTAAGTGAAGGAATAAGCTGGCCTGGCAGTGGAGGTTTCCCTCACTCCTCTTCTGGCCCCAGGCTCGGGGCAAAGGCAGCAGTGCAGTGACTCCTCTGCAGTGTAGGCAGCTTGAGCTCCAAGTGGGATTTCCAGTTCCTGCTTCTCTTAAATGCCAGCCACACCCTTGATGTAGAAGACAGGTGGAGGCATGTCCTGGCACTGAGCTCTGCAAGGTGAGTGTCCAAGAGCAGCCAGGCAATCAATTCAGAGCAGCTCGTTAAGAACAAGTGCCCAAACCCTCCCCAGTGTAAACAGTTTTAGAACCCTGGTGTTGTTGAAAGGCAGCCCTGGGACTGAGCAGCGTGGTTATCAGCTGCCTCTGTGTGGATTCTCCTGCAGCTGGACAAAAAGAATCGAGCCAAAATCACTGACTTGGGGTTCTGCAAACCAGAGGCCATGATGTCTGGCAGCATTGTGGGCACACCCATTCACATGGCTCCTGAGCTCTTCACAGGTATGTTCCCCCCACTGACCCCACTGCTGGCCTCCTGCTCTTGCCTGGAACTGTGAGGGCCACGATGAGGGGAAAGGGATGAGAGGACAAGCCCCTGCTTCCAGTGGATTCTCTGTGTGGTTTTTTGTCAGTCTTGAAAGAGAACTGTGGGATTGATCAGCTTTGCTGAAGTGGTTAATACTTCTGCAGTTGGAAAGTTAAATTATTGGTTATTAGGAAGCTGGGGATAATCGGCTTTCATAGGCAGATCCTTCAGGAAGGATCTCCTGAAAGGAATTTCCATCCTGTGGAGTGTTTGAATTCCCTCTGCATTGGGCCTCTGGCCCAGGGGCTCTCTTGAGGGTTTTCCTGAGCCTTCCAGTAGCACTTAGAGGTTCTTACCTCACTTATCAGAATCCCTGTGGTCTGTCAGAGCTGCCCCTGCTTGGGCAAGATTGAAATCAAATTGGGTCAACCCTGTTTGTGTTTAATTTAGAGTGTTATTTTAATGTTATTCAGATGGTTCTTAATAACAGTGAAATTCTCCTGGCCATAGGCTGGACCTGAGCACTGGCTTAGCCCTGGGGCACCTGGGGTGCTCAGTCTTGGCTGATTTAGTGGGTGAAGATGAAGTGTAAAAACCTGAGAACTGGAAAATCTTAACTTTTATCCTTTACCTTCGGCCATGACTGCTGCTGTGTTCCTTCCCCCCACTCTTGCCTTGTGGCAGTGAAGTTGTGGTTTAAACTTGAAGAAGCTGGACACTAAATGAGTCCTCAGCCTGAGGGGGATGTTTGTCCTGCTGATCAGATGTGCTTTTGTCCCAGGGAAGTACGATAACTCAGTGGATGTTTACGCCTTTGGGATTCTCTTCTGGTACATCTGCTCGGGCCACGTGAAGTTACCAGAGGCTTTTGAGAGATGTGCAAGCAAAGATCACCTGTGGAACAACGTCAGGAGAGGTACAGAGGCTTGCTCCAGCTCCCCCCTTCTGTCAGGGAGTTGCAGAGCCAGAAGGTCCCCCCTGAGCCTCCTTTTCTCCAGGCTGAGCCCCCCCAGCTCCCTCAGCTCTCCTGGTGCTCCAAGCCCCTTCCCAGCTCCCTTCCCTTCCCTGAACTCACTCCAGCCCCACAATGTCCCTCCTGAACTGAGTGACCAGAACTGGACATCCCTGCCCTGCTCCTGCTGGACACTTCCTGACCTGGGCCAAGATGTTTTTGGGGCACTCTAAAGAGTAACATTCCCTAGTTCACCTTAGACAGATTCTACTGAAAATTGACCTAAAATGAGCAGGATAAAAAAAGGGGCTTTTGGTTGAGCAGCTCTTCTCTATCACCACAGGAGCTGTGCCTGCACACCCTTAACCCATGGAGCAGCACAACCCTGGTGATGTAACCCCAGCCCCCAGAGCCAGCCAGGCCTGATCCCCTGAGGAATGTTTAATCCCTTGCAGTTCCTGGAGGTTTCTGTACATCCATCTGCAGCCTTGCTGAGGGAGCTGGGTGTGGAGAGAAGCACTGGGGCAGGTGTTCCCCAAAATACAAACTCACTCCTGTGCCTGGCTGGGGGCTCAGTGAGTGCTGGGTGTTGTTGGCAGCTCAACCCCTCGTGCTGTGTCCTGGGATCAGGATTGTTTTATCCCTCATCCCTCAGTTCCTGTCCCTGCAAACTCTCCCCTTCTCATGTGAAAAAGATTAACTCAGATGAGTGAGTCTCCCATTTGGCCAGGAGGCTGCACTTGCTGCTCATTCCCACGTTGAACTGGCTCCCAAAGGCACTGGAATGTGCAGGTGGGTGGGTGTGGGGGGAACCTTTTTCTTTAGAATTCATTTTGCTCCCAAATAGTTGCAGAGAGGAGACTCCTGGTGAAATGTAAATGTGCTGGGAGAGCTGGGGGGGTCAGCCTGGAGGAGAGAAGGCTCCAGGGAGACCTTAAAGCCTAAAAGGGGCTTAAAAAATGAGGGAGAGGGACTTTTTGTGTGGGCAGAGGACAAAGGGTGATGGTTTTAAACTGCCAGAGGGCAGGGTTGGGTGGGATGCTGGGGAGAAATTGTTCCCTGGGAGGGTGGGGAGGCCCTGGCACAGGTTGCCCAGAGAAGCTGGAAGTGTCCAAGGCCAGGTTGGATAAACTTGGAGCAGCCTGGGCCAGTGGAAGGTGTCCCTGTTTGTGGCAGGGGGTGGCACTGGGTGAGCTTTAAGGTCCCTTTCCCAGCCAAACCAGGCTGTGATTCCATGGCTCCATGTGCTGCCCATCCTCTGGCAGTGCCCAGGATCTGAGGAGCCTCAGTGACGTCTCAGTGACCTTTTCCTCCTCCTCGGTTTTCCAGGAGTGCGGCCGGAGCGTCTCCCGGTGTTCGACGAGGAATGCTGGCAGCTGATGGAAGCCTGCTGGGATGGGGACTCCTCCCAGCGCCCTCTCCTGGGGATTGTCCAGCCGATGCTGCAGGGGATCATGGACAGGCTCTGCAAGTCCAGCTCCGAGCACCCCAATAAAGGCTTGGATGACTCGACCTGAGGAGGAGGCACGGAAGGATTTTGGAATTGTGGGGAGGGGGGGAATTCTGCTCTTCCCCCCCCACCACCCAAACTCTGCAGGAGGCTTCTCCAGGCGGAGCTCTGTGCCCAGCCTGGGTGGCACAGGGACTAGCAGCCAGGAGATTGCTCGGAGAGGTGAGACCTTCAGGGCTGTTCCATGCTGGGGAGCAGCCAGAGCAATCCCAGTCCACCCCACCGGTGCCAGTTTATCCCACTGCAGCTTCCACCGTGGAACTGTGCGAGCGAGGCAGAGAAAAAACCCACGCCCTTGAACTTAAAAGGGAGTCATTATTTCCTTTTTTTTTTTCTCTCTTTGCCAATCCCACACCACCAAGCCAGCCAAGCAGAGCGTTGTGTGTGTGTGTGTGTTTGTCTGTGTGCCCACTAAAGGAAAAAAAGCTCTTCCCGTGGACTGAGGGGGCCACACGGATCCATCCCAGCCTCTCGTCGGTGGCACTGATTCCAGAGGGGTTGGAGAGGAAGGAGAAAGCAAAAAAAAAAAAAAAAAACAACAAAAAAGCAAACAAAATCTAGGCTAGAAGTGTTTAGAAGCATCTGTTGGAGTTTCTGCAACACTTGAGATGTTTACATTGACAGGAGCAAAGCTTCCATGTTTTACTAGGGGGGATCTGCAACTTCCCTGCACACCTTATAAGCTATTTATCCTTGATGTGCCCTTCACCTCTGACTCCTGTTACAAGAAAAAAAGGAAAAACAAACAAAAAAAAAAGCTCTTTTTTTTTTTTTCTGGTCATTTTGCTTCTTACTAGTTCTTGGAATGCCTGAAGGAACCTGCCCTTTCCTTCCCAGCCTTCCTGTAAAATGTAGGAGTGCTCAGAGGTTACATCTTGTAGTGCTGCACCAAAGCCATTCCAACCCAGGGGGGAAGAATTGCCAAGTCATTTTAATTAAAAACTGGGGAGGGGGGGGCTTAATTAGCAGTAAAGGTGTAATGACAGTTTTAAAACTGTGCCAACTCTGCTACCTTTTTAAAACTGAGGTTTCTTCAGCTTTTTTTTTTTTTTAAAAAAACTGTCTGGTGATTGGAGCAAAAAAAAAACCCACAAAAAACCCACCAGGTCCTTCCTTCTCCAGCAGCTGCCTCTGCCCAGCTGGGCTTTCCCTGTGGGGCTATTCCAGCTGCTGCCCTACCTGGGGCACAGCCTGGACAAAGGGAAGGGATCTGCAGCCTGGGGCTCTGGTTTGGGTCGACCCTCCCTTTCTCTGTGCAATAAATGAGTTCCTGTGCTTTTTATAGAGAAAAAAAGACTTTTTTTTTCATTCCTTTTTTTTTCATTCCTTTTTTTTTTTTTTTTTTTTTTTTTTACTTATCTGCACCTTGTGGGCATTTCGTGGGCTGTGCTGGCATTCCCGAGGGGATTTTTGGGTGGAGTTGGAATTCCAGGGTGGGTTTGTGTGGATCCAACCCCTCTGCTGGAATTCCAGGGTGGTTCTGTGCAGATCCAGCTGCTCCAGCTGGCAGTGCCAAGCACTACACTACTTTTCCAAAGGAGAATTCCCGTTTCCCAGGGCACTCCCAGGCCCCCACTAACAGTATTAACCCTGGGCCTGGGGCTCTTAAACCTGATTTAAACCCGGGGAGGGTCAAGTTCAGTCCTTGCAAGGACTGGGGGGGGCGTTGGTGTAAATAATAAAAAGTATGAATAAAACTGCAATCTCTGTATCTGCAATTCCAGAAATGTCTTGTAGAGCTTTTCCTGACACTTCCCTGATGCCTTTTTATGGTTGGTTGTTGCTTCTCTATTTTTTTCCATTTTTGGGAGGTTTGGGGGTGTGGGATGTTGAAGATCTGCAGGTTTTCCCAAACTCAGTGCAGCTCCTTCTGTGCATTGTTATTATTTTCTCTTGTTCTGAGAGATTTCATCTATAAAACGAGCATTTTCCCCCCGTTAGAGCAAGGAAAACAGGGATAATTATTGGAATCAATTAATTCAAAAGAGAAGCTATACCAAACCCTCCCCTGCCTGGGCCTGGTGCAGTGAGCTGAGCTGAGCTCTCCTCCCAGAGCCTTTATTTGCATCATTTTAGTGTTATAATGTTAAAAACCATTTAAACTCATTCCCTGGGCAGTGTCAAAGCTGTGCCCAGGTCCATGGACAGGGAGCAGGGGCTGCTGCTCCAGGGCTGAGATTGTGGCCACTCCAGGCATTTCACCTTAAAGGGGTCACACAAAGAGGTGGGGTTTATTTTAATTTATTTGATTATTTCTCCTAAATCAGACGCCCCTTCCCTTCCTGTACATCCCACCCCAGGGAGCGTCCCAGGCCGGGCTGGACGGGGCTCGGAGCAACCTGGGAGGAGTCCCTGCCTGTGGCAGGGGATGGGGCTGGATGAGCTTTGAGGTGCCTTCCAACCCAGACCGTTCCAGCGTTCCGTGATTGATTAATTTATTTATTTTACTCTATTTAATTTTCCATTCGCTGAAGCCGCTCCGGCCCGCCCCGGAACCCTCGTGCGCGGCCGCTGCGCCCGCCCGGCCCCTCCTCACGGCGCTCCGGGCTGCCCGCGGTGCCGCCTGATCCCGGAGCCGATCCCGGAGCCGATCCCGGAGCCGATCCCGGAGCCATTCCTGGCGCCGCCGGAGCGAGCGGAGCCGGGCCGGGAGCGCTCGAGGCCGCCAGGCGGGGAGGAGCGAGCCGGGCCGGGCGGCACCCGCAGCGCGGCGGGGCCGGGGAGGGCACCGGGCGGGAGGCGGGCGGGAGGAGCGGAGCGGGGTAGGACCCAGGAGGGGTCCTTCGGCGACGGGAGCGGAGGCGGCGGAGGGAGCGGGACGGGGACGGCGGCGAAATGAACCTGGAATTGTTGGGTGGGAATGGGAATGGGACATGAACCTGTAACTGCTGGGTGGGAATGGGGATGGGGATGGGAATGGGACATGAACCTGGAACTGCTGGGTGGGAATGGGGATGGGAATGGGAATGGGACATGAACCTGGAACTGTTGGGTGGGAATGGGAATGGGACATGAACCTGGAACTGCTGGGTGGGAATGGGGATGGGGATGGGAATGGGACATGAACCTGGAACTGCTGGGTGGGAACAGGAATGGGAATGGGAATGGGACGTGAACCTGGAATTGCTGGGTGGGAATAGGGATGGGAATGGGGATGGGGATGGGAATGGGACATGAACCTGGAATTGCTGGGTGGGAATGGGGATGGGACATGAACCTGGAACTACTGGGTGGGAATGGGGATGGGACATGAACCTGGAACTACTGGGTGGGAGCGGGAATGGGAATGGGGATGGGAATGGGTGGCAGCAGCTCCGTCCGTGGGGGGATGGCGGGGGCTGCAGAACTGCCTCCCTCTCTCCCTCCCCCCCTCCCTCACTGCTGCGTTTTCTCTCCCCCCAGAGTCCTTCGGCCAGAACTACCCCGAGGTAACGCGTCCCCCGCGTCCCCCCTGCCCCCGGGGCCGCCCCAGGCCCGTCCCTCTCTGCGAGCAGCCCGAGGGGGCGGTGGCACTGCCTGACCCGGCCCTGGCCCTGCTCCCTTCCCCCAGGAGGCAGATGGGACCCTGGACTGCATCAGCATGGCCCTGACCTGCACCTTCAACCGCTGGGGCACCCTGCTCGCCGTGGGCTGCAACGATGGCAGGATCGTCATCTGGGACTTCCTCACCAGGGGCATCGCCAAGATCATCAGCGCCCACATCCACCCCGTGTGCTCCCTCTGGTCAGGATTCCTGCCTGCCCCTGCCTGGGAATTTGGGGCATGCAGGGAGGTCAGGCTGGGGCGGGGAAGGCTCCAGAATGGCCTGAGAGGGGAGGGATTTCTGCACGGGGAAGGTGTGGAGTTCCAAAGGGGATTGTCCTGCCAGGTGTCTGTGTCAACACATGCGGTGTGGGATGCAAACAGGGTTAAAATCCGGCTTTTCCAGGGCCTAAAGGGGCTCCAGGAGAGCTGGAGGGGTGTTTGGATAAGGGCTGGAGTGACAGGGAAAGGGGGCAGAGTTAGGTGGGATATTGGGAGGGAATTTTTCCCTGGAGGGTGTGGAGGGGCTGGAATGGATTTCCCAGAGAAGCTGTGGCTGCCCCATCCCTGGAAGTGCCCAAGGCCAGGTTGGGGCAACCTGGGCTGGTGGAAGGGGGTGGAACTTGAAGATGATCTTCCAGGTCCCTTCCCAAGCCAAACCATTGTGTGATTCCATGCTTTTTGTTGGATCTTGTCTGTGTTTGCTGAGCACCAGCTGCTCTGGAGCGCCCTGACCCCCTGTGGGGTTTGCTGGGTGCTGCAGTCCCAGCCCCTGTGGGACACCCTGGGTTATTTTCCCAGCTCTCAGGTTTATCCCTGAGGCTGCCAAATTTAACCTGTGTGTGTGTTTTAAGCTCTGAGCAGTGACTTTAACCGGCCCTGCCTCTCCCTGTGCTGCAGCTGGAGCCGGGACGGGCACAAACTGGTCAGCGCCTCCACCGACAACATCGTGTCCCAGTGGGATGTGCTGTCAGGGGACTGTGACCAGAGGTTCCGCTTCCCCTCGCCCATCCTCAAGGTCCAGTACCACCCCCGGGACCAGTAAGTGCTCTGGGACAAGGGCTGGCTGCTCCCATGGGGCTGAAATCCAGGATTGTTTCAGTTCTGTGACGTGCAAAGGGGTTGTTCCAAACCTAATCCGTGATTTTTGGTGCGCTGGTTTGGGATTAGGAACTGCCTGGGGAATTGTTTGGGGCTCTGTTTGTTGTGGAAATGTTCAGCTCTGTTTATTAGGGGAGTATCATGGAAGGATGGCAGGAAACAAGGGAGTGATTCTTGGGGATGTGTACAAATGTCTCACTGAGTTTAGAAGTCACGGCACAAACCTGGAGGAACTTCCAGAGAAAGAAAGGAAGTGAAAGTACGGACAAACTTAATGTCATTTTGCCTACTGAAGTAACAAAGGCAAGATAATAAAAATACAGGGATATTCTGCAATAAAAATACAGGGATATTCTGTAATAGAAAGACGGGGATATTTTTTATTTCTTGATACAGAATGGAATTTTTTTTTTTTGCTTCTAAATGTGGAAATCCCTTTCCAGAGGAGGGACCACCAACTCCTCCCGCTCTGCTTTGCAGGAACAGGGTGCTGGTGTGCCCCATGAAGTCAGCACCAGTGATGCTCACACTGTCAGACTCCAAACACGTGGTCCTGCCCGTGGATGATGACTCTGATCTCAACGTGGTGGCCTCCTTTGATAGGAGAGGGGAATACATTTACACTGGGAATGCCAAGGGCAAGGTGAGGCTCCAGCAGGGAGCTTCCAGTGCTTCCTGTCTTCATCAAGGTGCTGAACTTTTCTGGGGTGTTTTCTCTCGTTTTGATGTGCAAGCAAAGCTCCCTGAATGTCTCTGGAATTGTTGATGGGATCTGAATGAAGCACCATGTTTATCTTTGGAGATCTCTAGACTGTAAACTCCCTGACAGGAGGGGGGAGCCAGGGGGGGTCGGGCTCTGCTCCCAGGGAACAGGGACAGGAGGAGAGGGAACGGCCTCAGGCTGTGCCAGGGGAGGGTCAGGTTGGTCATCAGGAGGAATTTCTCCATGGAAAGGGCTGTCAGGCACTGGAAGGGGCTGCCCAGGAAGGTTTGGAGTCCCCACCCCTGGAGGTGTCCAGGGAAGGCCTGGATGTGGCACTCAGTGCTCTGGGTCACTGAGGGTTCTGTTGGCAGTGTCAGGGACTGATTTGAAAGGCACCAGGAGGGAAATGAGCTCCAACTGATTGCTCTCTGTCTGCTTGATCTTCAGATCTTGGTCTTAAAAACAGACACTCAGGATCTTGTTGCTTCCTTCAGAGTGACCACTGGGACCAGCAACACCACAGCGATCAAATCCATCGAGTTCGCCCGGAAGGGCAGGTGAGTCACTGTGCTGTCCTTTGGGGGGATTGAATGCTCTAGTGGGGGTTAGCAGAGCACACAAAGTCTTCAGAACCCCCCCCCAGAATTCTTTGTATTCCCTTAGTCTTTTAATGCTCTGTGCCCTCCTCCCTCCAGCTGCTTCCTGATCAACACGGCCGACCGGATCATCCGGGTGTACGACGGCCGGGAGATCCTGACGTGTGGGAGGGACGGGGAGCCCGAGCCCATGCAGAAACTGCAGGACCTGGTCAACAGGTGAGAGGCTCTGGGATGGCTGCTCAGCCCCACTGGGTGATCAGGCACTGGACAGGCTCCCCAGGGCAGTGGTCACGGCCCCAAAACCTGTCAGAGCTTGGACAATGCTCTCAGGGACAGGGGGGGATTTTGGGGTCGTGCAGGGCCAGGAGTTGGACTCCTGATCCTTGTGGGTCCCTTCCCACTCAGGATGTTCCATGAATCTGTGAACAGGTGGGCTCAGAGCCCACCAGTCTGTGGCTGAAGGGTGGTTCAGTCTCTCACCCCGTGTAAGGACAAATGTTCTCGTTTCAAACCCGTCTGGCACAACTTGACATCTAAATACTATTTGAGGGTGGGAGTGCGTGGAGATCTCAGTCAGGAGATCAAACCCACTTCACCATCCCTCCTCCCTGGGCTGGGGTTGAGCCTGTGCTGCTCCCTGTGCTCCCAGGACACCCTGGAAGAAGTGCTGTTTCTCTGGGGATGGGGAGTACATCGTGGCAGGATCAGCTCGGCAGCACGCCCTGTACATCTGGGAGAAGAGCATTGGGAACCTGGTGAAGATCCTCCACGGGACCAGAGGAGAGCTGCTCTTGGATGTAGCAGTAAGAAAGCTGCCCTTAATGTTCCCTCTTGTTTTGCAAACTGAGCTCCTCTAAATGAAAGCTTCATGAAGTTTCTCCTCCCTTCTCTTCCGAATAAACCCAGTGGCATCCTGTGCGACCCATCATCGCTTCCATCTCCAGTGGGGTGGTGTCAATATGGGCTCAGAACCAAGTGGTGAGTGTTTGGATCCTTCCCGTGGGATCAGGCCCTGGCATAGGTTGCCCAGAGAAGCTGTGGCTGCCCCTGGATTCCAGGGAATATCCAAGGCCAGGTTGGATGGGGCTTGGAGCAACCTGGGCTAGTGGAAGGTGTCCCTGCCTGTGGCACAGAGTGGCACTGGATGGGCTTTAAGGTCCTTTCCAACCCCAACCTTTCCCTCATTCCCCAGTGGTCTCCATCCAACCCTTTATTAAATCTCAATTCCTCTCTCTGTGTGAGTAAAACTGGCTTTGGATTTGGGCCTTAGGAAAACTGGAGTGCCTTTGCCCCTGACTTCAAAGAGCTGGATGAGAATGTGGAATACGAGGAGAGAGAGTCGGAGTTTGACATTGAGGATGAAGATAAGAGTGAGCCAGAGCAGACAGGTACTGCTCAAATTGTTTATGAGGGGGAAGATACTCCTTACCCTGCCTGAGTGGCCACTGGAGTCGATGTCAGCACAGCCACCACTTGGTGGTGCCCAAAATTCGTCGAAGATGATCATGGAATGTGGAAGGCCTGTGTTAAAGTGTGGAAATAAGGATTATTCCCAGCACACCACCCAGCTCTGCTCACCCCCAGCCTTTGCTGCACTTCTCATATTTAAATTAATTGTTGTTTAGCAGTTTCTGTGTTCACTCTAAAATTTGCTTGTGGGAATTGGGCATTAATTTAATTTAATCAGTAGTCAAGAGCCAGTTTAGTGAGAACAACAAAACACTGTGAAGGTTTTAAGTCCTCTTTCTGTTGCTGGTGGGTTACAGCAATAGCTCTGCATTAGAACACAGGGAAATAAAATAAAAACCTGATGGTTTTAAGAGGAAGCACTTTAGGGTTGTTTTGTGCTTTAATTAGAGTTAAGAGGAAATATTTTAGGTTTGTTTTGTGCTTGAATTTAAGAGGAAGTACTTCAGGTTTGTTTTGTGCTTCAGTTCCCACTTTTCCACGCTCGGACATTTAAGCACAGCCAGTCCTGTTCTTTCTGAGTAATTTGGTCTTTTCTTGACTCCCTTTAATTTGTGTTTTTTCCCTGGTCCTCAGGTGCTGACGCTGCAGAGGATGAAGAGGTGGATGTGACAAGTGTGGACCCCATTGCTGCCTTCTGCAGCAGGTGAGGGAGTGTCTTGTTCACAGCCTGGATACAAACCTGATACCCCCCGGGGTAACAACCCAACAGTGGCATCTTTAAATGACAGCAGCTGCTTTCCCTTCCCAGTGACGAGGAGCTGGAGGACTCCAAGGCTCTGCTGTACCTGCCCATTGCTCCTGAGGTGGAAGACCCAGAGGAGAACCCCTATGGCCCCCCCCCAGATGCTGTGCAGAGCTCCCTGACTGACGAGGGGCTGGGCTCGGAGAAGAAGAGACAATCCTCCTCTGATGGCCCCCAGGCACCAAAGAAGAAGCCCAAAACCACCAACATTGAACTCCAAGGAGTCCCTAACGATGGTGTGTGGGGGCTGCCCTTGTTTTAGTGTCTCTTCTGCGTCTGGAGGGGGGGGGTTTAGCTTGGTCTGGAGAGCAGAAGTTCACAGAGCTTGCCTTAAATTTCCCCTTCCTTTGAAGTATTTTCTTACTATAGTTATTAACAGTCATAACTCTGCAAGTTCAGAATGGGTTGGGAATCTGACACTGCAGTTTTTCAGGGAATCCTGGAATGGTTTGGGTGGGAAGGGACCTGAAAGATCCCTCCACAGCCAGCCCTGTGTTCAGCTCCCCTTTCTCAGGTGTGGCTCAGAGTTCCTGAGCCTCACTCATGGATTCTGGAATCCCAGAATGTTTGGGTTGGAATGGACCTTAAAGCCCATCCCAAGCCATGAGCAGGGACACCTTCCACTAGCCCAGGTTGCTCCAAGCTCTGTCCAGCCTGGCCTTGGACGCTCCCAGGGATGGGACATCCTTTGGGAAATCCATCCCAGCCCCTCCCCACCCTCCCAGGGAGGAATTCCTTCCCAGCATCCCATCTAACCCTGCCCTCTGGCAGTGGGAAGCCATTCCCTCTTGTCATTCACTCCGTGCCCTCATCCAAATCCCCTCCCCAGCTCTCCTGGAGCCCCCTCAGGCCCCGCAGCTCCCAAATTTCCCCGCCCTTCCCACGCTGCTCCATCTCACCCTGGAATCCCCGTTTTCCCCCTCCCCACAGAAGTCCATCCGCTGCTGGGTGTGAAGGGAGATGGTAAATCCAAGAAGAAGCAAGCAGGCAGGCCTAAAGGATCAAAAGGTAAAGACAAAGATTCTCCATTTAAACCGAAACTCTACAAAGGGGACAGAGGTGCTTTACCTCTGGAAGGAGCAGCGAAGGGTAAAGTGCAGGCGGAGCTGGGACAGCCCTTGGCAGGTAAGGAACCAACCTCAGCACCCCTGGCTTGCTTGGTGGCCTCGCTTTGTGCAGCCCCCTCGTCCCTTAGAGGCGTTTTTTTAGCTCCCCCAAACGGCACTTTGCTCACTGAATGTTTGGCTGCTGTCAAGGAGAGGCAAAATTGGACCTTGGTCAAGGGGAAACTGCTGGATTTGAGGGGAGGAATGATAGGAGAGCTTTAGGAAGGGGTTTTAGTGGAGGTTGGGCACTATTTCCAAAGGAAAAAAAAAAAGGATTTAATCTCCTCAGTGACTTCCATCAGCTCTTGCACAAACAGTAATGACGTGGTTTGGGTTGATTTTGGGGGGAGAAATGTAAGTGGTGAAGGGTTCTGAAGCTGCAGCTGGCATTTTGTGCCATCAGTGCCAGGCAGAGAACAGAGGAATTCCACAAGGAAGGAGGGAAAGGAGCATCACTAATGGTCTGTTTGATAAATGGACCCTGAGACAAGACCCAGGAGCTGAATTTTCTAATCCAAGCTGTACTGCAGCCTTATTTAAACTGCAGAAGGCACAGTTGCTGCAGATCAGGGCAGGTTTGGGTGGATTTTCCCCCCCTTTTTATGGCTTTTTGGTTCTGTTTCGTTGGTTGTGTGCTAAAGCTCATCCAAGCCCAGCACAGAAGGCACAAGTTTGGCTCCAGTGACGTGGAATCCATTTATTTTTAGATTTTAATGAAGAGCTCAGGGTTTGAAATTTCGAGCAGCTTCAAAGGCACAGTGGAATTGATGCATCAAATTTTGCATTTCCTTGAACTCCAGCGGCTGCTGCTGTGGATTTTAGAGTGTCCAGAAGTGATTGATTTCCCCCCCTTCCTTCCCTCACTGCTGGTCCTATGCTGCCCACCCTGCTCCTTGTCCTTCCTGCTCAGCTCCTCACTGTGGCTTGTACTGGTTCTGATAATGATGTGCTGGGACAGGGAATGGGATAAAAGGGATGAAAAAGGGTAAAAGAAACCTGGAAAAACGTGATGGGGAAGTGTTTTCTGGGCTTCCATTTGATCCTTTCTCACTGCACCCTGCAAAATGCAGGAATTAAACAGCCAAGGACAGCCTTGGGAGGGGCTGATGAGTTTCTGGTGTCACATTTGCTGCCAGAGGGGTGACTCTTCTGGATTCCCAAGTCCTGAAGGGACATCCAGCAGTTTTAGGGGATGACAGGGGTCACCTGGATTTGTGGGGGACCCTCAGGTGTCTCTGCTGGCACCTCTTACACATCCAAATCCTCTCCTGCTGGACAAGGCTGGTTTGGAGACCGGGAGTGTAACCCTCAGTGTCATCAGCAGGCCCATTGATTGCTTTATTTTTTGCCTTAAAATCAGGTTTCAGCACCAGCAAACGGAGCAGTTTGGTCATTTTATAGGTGCAGGATAAAATCCCACAGCAGTCTGGTTTCACCCAACCTTAGGTGGAACTTGTTTCAGTTGTGTTTTTTCCCGTGAAATTTTGGGACTGATAAATAATTTTACATCAGGCAAGTCTGCTTGGAATTCTGTGCAGTAAAGAGTTTCTGACCCCCCTTGTCCATGCAGTGCACGGGATCTCAGACAGGAACACCAGAGGTGTGGATTTGCCTCTTGTTCCTTGGATCTCATTCAGAAAGGAGCTGCTTTATCTAGAAAATCTTGTTCTCCTTCATTTTCTTTTTTTTTTTTTCCTGGAAAAGCTTCCATGTTTGATGCTCTCTGGTTTCTGGTAACTCCTGTGTGAGGCTGGTCACTTATTTTTTCCCCTCTCTTTGATCTCTTTAGCAGGTGGTGCAATCTCAGAACTGTTGTGAAGACTCTTCTTTACCTCCCTGTTCTCTTTCCTCTGCTGGCACCCTCATGTGGAAATAGCTGGAATGCTCAGTCAGAGGGACTGCCAGGCCCAGCAGACTGACTGCTCATGGATTCAGGGAGTGACTGTGGTCAGCAGGGGCTCTGCAAGAGGAAAGCCCTCCGTGGATCAGTGGGGGACGTTGGCTCAGGCCCTGCCACTGGAGAGGGACTCGTTGGACTGTCCTGATGGTGACAAACCCTGGTGTCCCCCCCTGCCACTCCAGAGCTTCCCAGCCTTTGTCTAAACCCTTTTCTTCATTCCTGGATCGAAGAACACCCCGAGTGTGTGTGTTTTTACTGCTGATGCCCCGTGACTGTGTGTCCTGCAAACTGCCCTTTCCCTGCTGGGGATCCTCCCTGTGAGTCCTGTCATTCCTGACCAGCTTTCCCAGGAGCTGCTGCTGGGCCAGGCCTTGGGGCATCTCCAGTGGAGAAGAGTCGAGACACCTCTGGAGTCTGCAAAGGATGAGCCTTCACTTGGTTGGTTTTAAGACTCTGCTGGTGGGAGAAGGAGCTCTGATAAAACATTCAGTTTATGTGTTTTCTCCCAGCCTGTGGCACCAACAGCTGTGTTGGCAGGTTCTGTCTTGTCCTTGGCAAGTGTTTTTATTCCCTTCCCTGGGAGGTGCCCTCCCAGAAATAATTGGGTTCCTCCTTCACTGGTGGGGACTGGGATGTGCTTAAAAACAGAACCAGGATTTCTCTCAACTGAAACAGGGCTTTTTGAAAGGTTTTTTTGTTTTGTTTTGTTTTGTTTTTTTTCCCCTCCACTTCTGGTTAAAAATGGCAGAAAGGTGGATGCTGACAGCTCATTCCAGCCATGCTCTAACCTTTTATTCCTTAAGGGCAGTTGGAATATTTTCCTTGTAGGAATGGGAAGAGGCACTTTCTCTGTCAACACCCACAGCCTGAGGGTCTGGTACTCCACCAACCTCCTGCTAAAAGGTTTTCATTCCTAAGGCCCCTTGTTTCACAGACTTTTCTAGTTCCTATGCAACACTTCCAGTTTTTCCCCAGTGTAATTATCGGGATTATCATGATTATTAAAAGTCTCAGAGTGTCCTGCAGACACTGAAACCAGGGAGTCACAAAGAGATTGATTCACGTGCAGCCAGAAATGTGCAGTGGCTGCCTGGGAAAGAGGGGGGAGACATTTTGATTCAGAAGGTTTTAAAAAACTGTTATTTTAATTTCCAGCTTTGGTACATTTGCTTCATGTAATGGAATTCATTACCAGTATTAGTTTTCTTTGTTCTTTTCTGCTTGTTGGATGACTCTGATGTGTCAAATCCACCCCTGTGTGGTGTGAGTGACTGACCCCCCACCCCCCCAAGCTTTAAACCTGCACAGGTCGTTGGTTTGAAGCATTTGATTTGCCCCAGACTGAGCTTCTCTGTACAGTGTAAATGTCCTGGGTTTATTTTTCCTGCAGCTCTAATTTTATTTTCCAGTGTCTGTAGTTTTGTACAGTATTTGTCAGGTGCTGGCCTGGTGGTGGAACAGGGCGGTGGTGTCAGCTTTGTGTTTGTAAATAAAGAGGTACCTCTGATTTCCTAAAGTCCTGGGGGTTGTTGGTGGTGTTTGGGAGTCCCACAATGCTGGACACAGAGCTGGGTGTGGAAAATACAGCTGCCAGCTCCCCAGAATTCCTCATTTTAAGTTAAAGGGTGCTGGGAACAGAAATGTGTGTGTTTATGTTGAGGAACGTGGCAATCCCAGCTCGGGCAGCCTGTGGTTGGGTTGGTGATGATTGATGATTGATTCCTTGGTCAGGAACTGGAGACAGCACAGTTCTGTGGCCCACAAAATGTGAGTTACCCCCTCAAACCCAGGAACTGTGGGGTTTTTTTGGTGAGGAACAGGAGTGAATTGTTCCTTTGGGATGGCTGAGCTCGGAGTGAATCCCGCTGGGATTTGGCTGCCGTGGCCTCTGCCTTAGAGGAACGTGGAGATTTTGGGGTCAGGTCCCTTTGGAGTGGTGGCTGTGTCCAGATCCTCATCCCAGAGGATTTGCTTTGCCTTCCCTGTGTTCCCTTGGAATGTTTGGGGCTGTGTTGTGACCTGGCAGCAGGGCTGTGACATCAGCTCTGCTCCCTTGGGAATGGATCCGGGCGCTATCTGAGACAAAACCTGCTCAGACCGCCTTGGATCTCGGTGGATCAGACTGTCTAGAGGTTGGAATGTTGGGTTTGAACTGGGGGAGTGCTTTAGGTGTGGGATTGGGGGTGTGTGCAGGTCAGGGCTGGGCAGGAATTGGGATTCCCTTGAGCTCCACAGCGTTAGTTTAAAGATTCCCGTTTAATTCTATCACTTTGTAGCTCGGTGGGGAAAATTAAAGTGGAGCTGCTTTACAGTGGAAATCCACAGAAAGCCTTCCAGAGAAGGGAGAACATCATCTCCTGTGACTGTTAGATACACCCAAATCGCTGGAATTGCTGGGTGGGAACATTCTGCTGCCCTGCTGAAGGAACTGGGGTTCATGAGTCACGTCCTGGGGGACACGGGAAGGGATTGCTCGTGTCTCTTTTAGCAGTGCTGTGCTTCAAGCCTGTCAGGATCTCCCCTGGTGGAAGGATCTTCTCTAGTGGAAGGATCTTCCCTAGTGGGAGGATCTCCCCTAGTAAAAGGATCTTGTCTGGTGGAAGGATCTGGTGGAAGGGATTAAAAGACGGTGCTGGTGGGATTTCAGAGACACTGAGCATGAAGATTTACAGAGGGCGACTCGGGGGGGTTTTGGCTGCTGAACTCAGGTGGAGGACCTGCCATGAAGCCCCTGGAGCAGAGGCAGCTCCCTGGGACGGTGCTGTGTGCCCTGTGCGTGCTGGCCGTGATGTCCCCGGGCGAGGTCCCCCTCTCGGAGGAGCTCAAGGAGCAGCTCAGGGCGTCCGTGGCCAGGATCGCCGTCAACTCCACTCCCTGCAGCGTCACCTGCGGGCCGGGCCTCAAGGTGGAGGAGATGTGTGAGGTGACTCCAGCCGGGGAGAGGAGGAACTGCTCCCTGGTGGGCTCCTACTGCCTGATGAGCTCCCTGTGCGGGCTCCGGCACCTCCGCGCTCCCGCGGGGCGGCCCCTGCTCCTCACCTGCCTGGCCCCCGACGCCCCCCGGCCCGGCAACCACACCTACCACTACACCTGGGGTCTGGCCCGAGGTCTCATCACCACCAACGACCTCCTCTTCGAGCCCCTGAGGAACTCCAGCCCTGCCCTGGCGTTCTCCCCGGCGCGGGAGGCGCACGCCGGGACCTATCGCTGCGACGTGCGGCTCCTGGGCGGCCTCAAGCTCGTCAAGAGGGTTTACTTCGGCCTCAGGGTGATCCCCGGTGACCTGGTGGATCTCAGCTTCCAGCAGGCCTTGAGCTGGGAGCAGAAGTTGGTGGCCCAGCTGCAGGAGGGGAACGGCAGCCGGGAGGGCCGGCAGCGATTGTGGTGGCAGGAGGAGGTTTACGAAGCCGCGCTGGGGATCGGGAGCGGAGTGGTGGGGGGAATCCTGCTGAGCCTCCTGCTCTGCTGCTTCCAGAGGCTCTGGAGGAGGAGAGGAGTGGAGAAATGAACCGGGATTCCACGCAATGGCTCGTGTTTGCCTCTTTATTGGTGTTGAGGGGGAATTCGGGGGGTGGTTCTTGGGGTTGTCTGTGTAGGTAGGGCCATGGCTGGACTTCGGTGATCCTTGAGGGTCCCTTCCAGCTCAGGAGGTTCCGTTGATTCTACAGAATTCTATTGATACTCTTGATTCTGTGTGATATTTGTGCTTTATTTTTCAGCTGACACAATTTACTCTGGAATATTTTCTTGCACTTTGCTGCTGAGTCAGTGCAGGGTTTTAGAACAGAGCCTGGGCCTTAACTGGAACAGTTATTTTACAGGAAACTACTCCATTTACTCTCTCTTTCCTTTTTTTTTCCCTGTGGATTACAGGAGTGCAAAGCAAACCCAATCCCAGGGAAAACAACCATATTGAAGATTGAAACACTGCAATTAGTTTTTCTTTTTAGCAGAACAACACCAAAAAAAAAAAAAATGCTTTAAATGGATTTAAACGGAGGGAAATACTTTTATTTGCCAGTGAAAACTGAAATAGGCACTTTCCACCCCCGGTTTACAGAGCTCTTTTCGCCTTCTGAACACGAAGAAAATGGGGCAATTGGGAGTGACCCACCACGGGGGAGAGGGCTGGGAGCTGATGCTTAAAATCAACCAGGAGCTGCCCCATCTGGGCACCTTCTCTGCTCTTTGTGATGGAAATTCGGGACTCAGCATCCTGGGGGCAGCCACTGATTTAAAAACCCGGCCAGAATGACATGAAAGCTCCAGCAGAGCCCATTTCCCCCTCAGCTCAGCTGAGGAGGTCAGAGTGGGAGCCAAAAGGCTCCTTCATCTTTTTATTATGTCTCTTTTTTTGATTTTGGTTGTTTTTTGGTTTTTTTTTCTGAGGGGACCCAGGTGCCCAGAACAGGGAAGATTAATATATATCATTTTAATGCTTAATTTGAGATGGAAGGCTGGGATGGACAGTGTGGCTCCAGCTGTCAGGAAGGAGGGGACTGGGCCTCTTCATGGCACTTTCCATGGGTGCTTTTTGATTTTTTGAAGTGATATTAAGTATGTTGGGGGTGGATTAACTAAAGAGGTCTGTGGGGGGAAAAAGGGAACAGGAGCCTTTCAAACAGCTCCATGATCTGCTGGGATAAAGTTCTAGGGTAAATCTTCATGCCCTCCCTTTTCCCTCTCCTTTCTGCTCTCCCTCTCCAGGTTCTATCCCGAGCTCCCCTGGCAGGGCAGGCCATGGTGTGTTCTCCACACACACAGGGGGTTTCCAGCAGCTCCTGCCTGTTTGTCAGCCTGGATCCATTTGTCTCTTTGGTTGATGCCACGTGCAGCACGTTTAATGATGGTTCTTGGGAAGGCAGCAGTGCCCCTGTGGGCAGGGATTCATCCCAATCCTGGCTGCTCCCTGCTGGGATCTGGAATGGTGCTGCCCCTGCCCTGACAGAGCACTTGGCAGCAGAAATCCCTGAGCTCAGAACAGGAGTGATGGGTGGAATCTCTGCAGCTCCCTCCTTTTTCCCTTTTTCCTTTTCCCTTTTTCCCTTTTCCTTTTTCCCTTTTCCCTTTTTCCTTTTCCCTTTTTCCTTTTCCCTTTTCCCTCCCTCACCCCACCCTGGGAACCCACCTGGGCATCTCCCTCTTTGCTTCCAGGGCAGGGGAATGGTTGTGATGGGATACTCTGGGACACCAGGGGTTTATGGAATCATGGAATCATTAGGATTGGAAAGGACCTTGAAGATCATCAAGTCCAAAGATCAGCACTAAACTACATTCCCGAGTGCCACATCCACACGTTTTTTGGACAATTCCAGGGATTGTGACTCCCCCACTGCCCTGGGCAGCCTGTGATCTCTCAAATGCTCCCCAAGATTTAGGACACAGCAGTTGGAAATGGTTAAAAAGGGCAAGGAATTGGCATTTAGTGTGGAAACTGTGTCAGGGCCTTGGCTGCAGCCCTTTGCCAGGTAATTCTAGGGGCTGGGAATGTTGTCCTTGGGGCAGAAGGGAGGGAAAGGCCCCCAAAAGCACCCTGGGGATCAACCCAGCAGCAACACGAATCAATCCTCATTAACTTTGGTCATCTGCTTTACTGGGAGGCAGAGATTTCAGCAGGAGCATCCATTCCCAGCCAGTTCAGTGAGTGGGGCCTCCCATCTGTTCCCAGCTAAAGGTGCCCCCTCAGCATCCCTGAGCTTTGGGATGTGCAGCAGCTGCTGAGCCTGAACTCCAGACCAGCCTCTTGGGCTGGATCTCAGTCCTGCAGCCCCAAGCTGAGCCTGGCTGGATGAACTCTGTGTGCAGGGAGATGAATCTGAGTCCAGACTCTTCCTTCTTGTCCCAGTGGTGGCTTCCTCAAGTCTCCAGTTCTTGTTTCAATTATGTAATATTTTTTTTCCTTCCTCCTTCAAGCCCCTCTATTGAACTGGGATTTATTGACGCCTCCATTTTTTAGGCAGAACTACTTTTTTTTTTTTTTTTTTTCCCCCTAGAAAAGCATCTCCTTTTCCCTTCTCCCCAGACAGGGAGGAAAGAAGCAAACAGGGTTAATGAAACCACCCCAAAAAAGCACGTGGGATGTGGGGAACGCTGAAGTTGCACCTCAGAGCAGCTGAGACAAACCCCAGGCTGGGGCAGAGATCAATCCTCCCATGGCTTTAGCTCCTTGGGCTGGTTGCTGCAGAATCTGGCTCATGTTACGGGGAAGGAAGAGTAAATCCTGTCCCATAACTCCTCAGAGGTGGATGGGGCTGGTGTGGAACGTGCTCACTGAACTCTCAGTCCCCGTCCTCCCTGTCCCTCCCCTCCCTCCCCAAAAAATTCACTGTACAGAGTTTAAAAAAAAAAAAAAAAAAAAGTCCAATTTAGCAGTCTGGTTATTTCATACATGGCTTCATAAGGCAGAAAACCTACTGGGTACCGTGGGGGTGGGGGTGGGGAGGGGCAGTTGGCTGCAGAATTCCCGGGGAATTCTTCATTTTACTCCTTTCTTTAAAAAAAAGTTTAATCGGTTAAAGAGCCGCATCTCGTACGAAAACCTCACATTCCTCCAAAGCAAAAAAAACCCAAAAAGCTGTTTCTTTCCTCCTCCTCCTCCTCCTCCTCCTCTGCCAAATCCTCTGGCTGTGGTGCTGCTCTGGTACAAAGTGGGGGTTGCAGCAGCCAAGTGTTGTGGTTCCCCCACCCGGGTTGGGGTGGGGGTGAATCGTGTCCCAAGTCCCGTGTCTGGCCTCGGTCAGAGCTCCAGGGAGCTGATCAGGGCCACCATCAGCAGGGAGTGGGTGGTGATCACCACGGCGTGGGGCACTGGCCTGGCCACCGAGTCTTCCACCATCATACTCGTCCCTGAAAAAGAGAGGGATTGGGAAGGAGCAGCTGCAGGAATGGTGGGTGCCCCAAGGGGAGGGCTGGCTGGGGGGCCATTTCCAGAAAAGCCCAATTCCAGAATCTCAATGAATAATACTAAAATACTGGGGTAGGATGTTCTCCCGTGTCCCTGGAAGGGAGAGAGGGATTTAAAACCACCCTGGCATTGCTGGTTACACCGTGCTGTGGCCGGGTGAGGGAGGAGGTGTGAGTGGCTCATCCTTTGTCACAGCACAGAGATGGGAAGGCCGGGTGGATGAGCTGCAGGTGACCCCGAGCTCCGGGGCAGCACCTGAAGGGCTGTTTGTGCCTGGGGTGGGTGTGGGCAGAGGGATGAACCTACCACTGTTTCGGAGGATGTGAACTTCTGCCGGGGTTCCGTCACCCCCCGGCCCCGTCACCCGGATCTGCACGAAGGCGTGAGTGAAATCCTCGGGGACAGGGATGTCGATCCGGCTCTTGCTGGCCAGGTACAGGGTGGGGGCAGAGTGGGAATCCTGCCTGTAAAGCATCTGGTGGGAGAGGGAACTCTGAGTTTGTGTTCTCCTCGGGGTCACCCGCCCCCAGGGGGAAGCCCAGCCTGTACCTTGTACCCCGTCACTGCCGACTCATCCGCCCTCGCCACCACCGGGTCCCACTTGATGGTGACTGTGGACCCCGAAAAAGTCCAGGAGATGTTGCCAGGTGGCCTTTTTGGTGCTGAGGGATGCAAAACGAGACAGGGGCTCAGCGATTTCGGGCTGTGCTGGTTTACAACCACCTCCTGAGGCTTCTGTGACTGGGGCTGATGTTCACCAGGGCTGGGGCTGGTTTAAAGGCCACCGAATGTGACCCTGAGCTCAGAGTTCAGGTGAGGGATGCACAGATTTCAGGTGAGGGATGCACAGATTTCAGGTGAGGGATACAGAGATCTCAGGTGGGGGATGCACAGATTTCAGGTGAGGGATGCACAGATTTCAGGTGAGGGATGCACAGATTTCAGGTGAGATATGCACAGAATTCAGGTGGGGGATGCACAGATTTCAGGTGAGGGATGCACAGATTTCAGGTGAGGGATGCACAGATTTCAGGTGAGGGATACAGAGATCTCAGGTGGGGGATGCACAGATTTCAGGTGGGGGATGCACAGATTTCAGGTGGGGGATGCACAGATTTCAGGTGAGGGATGCACAGATTTCAGGTGAGGGATGCACAGATTTCAGGTGAGGGATACCCAGATTTCAGGTGAGGGATGCACAGATTTCAGGTGAGGGATGCACAGATTTCAGGTGAGATATGCACAGAATTCAGGTGGGGGATGCACAGATTTCAGGTGAGATATGCACAGAATTCAGGTGGGGGATGCACAGATTTCAGGTGAGGGATGCACAGAATTCAGGTGGGGGATGCACAGATTTCAGGTGGGGGATGCACAGATTTCAGGTGAGGGATGCACAGATTTCAGGTGAGGGATGCACAGATTTCAGGTGAGGGATACCCAGATTTCAGGTGAGATATGCACAGATTTCAGGTGAGGGATACCCAGATTTCAGGTGAGATATGCACAGATTTCAGGTGAGGGATGCACAGATTTCAGGTGAGGGATACCCAGATTTCAGGTGAGGGATGCACAGATTTCAGGTTGGGGATGCACAGATTTCAGGTTGGGGATGCACAGACCACGAGACCGAGCTCAGACAATTCAGGGAACCGTTTTAGGGATGGCATAAAACAGCCTCAGAGCAGCAGGACAAAGGGTGAATCAGCTTTTTGGGGATCCTGGGGAGGAGGATGTGCAGCCTGGGGGGGGTCAGGGCTCACTCACGTGGCCGGGTGGTGGTGACGTTGGTGGAGGCGCTGGGGGGGCCGGTCCCAGCCCGGTTGTAGGCTCGGACTGACACGTGGTAGTTGGTGTTGGGGTTCAGCCCTGTCACGTGGGCAGATGTGACCAGCCCTGCTGTCCTCACCCTGTCAGCTGCCTCCTCCTTGTCCCCGTCCTTCCAGTACCGGATCTGGGCAGAAAAGGATTCGGTGGGTTTAGTGAGGACGGAGGCACCTGCAGAGCCACAGCCCCAGCCAGGGCAGGAGACCCTCTGCTATTATTTACTGTGTGCTGTGCTTGGTGTGTGCCTGGGATCAAGGTGGAAAGGCAAACCAGGACAAATGGGATGTTTCTCTCTTAGTCCCTCCAGTGAGTCCCAGCCCCATCAGAGCCACCTGGCTCTTCACTCTCCTCCCCCTTTGGCAACAAAATGCTGTTTCCTTCCATCTCAACCCAGGGGAGTTTTCTGTGCTGGGCTCTCCCATCTCAGCCTCAGTGTCTCCCATTCCAGGCCTGTACCTCGTAGCCCAAAAGCACTCCAGTCACATCCCCCTGCTCCACGGGCTCCCAGGACACATCCATTTCCGAGGACAGGACGGACTTGGCCACAACTCTGTAAGGAGCCACTTTGGGTTCTGAAAGAGACAATGAAAGGGAATAAAATCCTTTAGCTGGCTCTGGGCAGCATCACTTGGGCACCAGGCAAAGGGCTGTCCTGCAGCCCCATCGCCCTGCAGGCAGACAGCTGGTGGTGTGGGACAGAGCAGAGCGAGGGGAAGGGGATTCAGGGACTTAGGAGGACAAGCAGGGCCACAGCTGTGTGTGCTGGGGATCTGTGTCTGCTCTGAGGCTCTGGGGCAGTCGTGGCCGGGCTCAGGGAACATCTCTGGGTGTTTGAGGGAGCAGATGAATGTTACAGTGTTCTGGGAGTCAAAGGAACCTCTCCTGTCGCTGAGCTCCCAGACAGACCCAGCAGGGACATGACTGAGGACAGAACAGGGTGAATTCTGAGTCTCTGCAGGCACAGAATGGTTTGGGTGGGAAGGGACATTGGGGTTTGTCTCATTCCACCTTCACTAGCCCAGGTTGCTCCGAGCCCCGTCCAACCTGGCCTTGGACACTTCCAGGGATGGAGCAGCCACAGCTTCTCTGGGCAACCTGTGCCAGGGCCTCCCCACCCTCAGAGTAAAGAATTTCTCCTTAATATCTAATCTAAATCTGCCCTCCTTCATCTTAGGCTGTCCCTCCATCCCTTTTCCCTCCCCAGCTCTCCTGGAGCCCCTTTTTAGGCAGCGGGAGGGGCTCTGGGGTCCTCCAGGCTGACTCTCCCCCAAGCTTGTGCAGCCCCTTTACCTTCCTCAGCCGAGTACACGATGGCAGTGAGGCTCTCAGGCCCCTCTCCCTTCCTGTTGTAGGCCTTGATCTTCACCTCGAAGGGGGTGTAGGGCGCGATGCTCTCGTTGTGGTACACGTAGTGCAGCGACTCGGCGTGAGGCACCCGCGCCGTCAGCCAGTCCTGGGAGCCCTTCCTCCGGAAGGACACGATGTACCCAAACCCATCCCCGTTCTGGTAGTCCCTCAGAGTCGGCTGTGAGGGGAGAGAGTGCCTTCAGACTCACTAAAAATGAATGAAACACACCCCCCGCCCCCAACCCCACCTTTGAAGGGTTGGTGGGACAGGCGCTACTTCATCCTGGCCACAGAGAAGAGGGAGTGAATCCTTCCAGCTGCCTGTGCCCCTTTCAAGAATTTTCACTCTATTCTATTCTATTCTATTCTATTCTATTCTATTCTATTCTATTCTATTCTATTCTATTCTATTCTATTCTATTCTATTCCTATTTCTATTTCTATTCCTATTTCTATTTCTATTCCATTTCTATTCCATTTCTATTCCATTTCATTCCACTCCATTCTGTCCTATTCTGTTCCCTTCTACCCTGTTCTATCAAATAAAGAAATCAGCCTCCACTGGCTCTAAGTTACACAATTCCCCTCATTAATTAGTGTTCTGTCCTTCACTGGCTGATTTGCTCTGTATTCTTTGCTCCCCTCATCCTCAGACTGAGAGTCTCCAACTCCCAGGCTTTGATGTCTCTGTTAATCCCCTCTGGATCTCCTGATTACTCCACCATGTCTCTGAATGGCCACGAGTTTAACATCCCAGATGTCCAATCTTCAACTGCCTCAAGCCTTGTCTACTAAAGCCTATCAGAGCCACTCCAGAGGAACTCAAAGCTTCGGTGGTTTAAAGGTCAAACCGACAAGAGCCTGCAAAACCCAACCCAGCCACTTGCTGCCACCGATTAAAAACACAGGGAATTTCCATCACTTCCAGCAAAAGCGGCGAGATTTTTGGCCAAGCACGGAGTTTGGCTCAACAGAATCCTAACTGGAGCAGTGATTTCCCACAGGGAATGGCACGGGCTCCTCCCCTGGGCCCCCAGCCAGCACTCACCGTCCAGTTGATGATGAGCTCGTTGGGAGCCCCTCCACCGCCGCCGAGCCCAGATGGTGCCACAGTAGGTGCTGTCAGGTCCCCGAACAAAAGCAGACAGCACAGGGTGGGTTAAGGGGGTGGCAGTGATGGGGACGAGCACAGCTCCCCTGGGAGGGCTGGTCCCTCCTTTTTTCACCCGTGGAAATCAGGTCTGCAACACTGGCTCGTGCCCAGCCAGCCCACCCGGGGGCAGGGGTGAAGCTCAGGGGCAGGGATGAGGGAGTTTTTATGGGAAAGGACTTGGTTTGCATGTGGCACACTGAGAGCAGTCCTGCTGCTGCTCTTCCAGCCCTTGTGCCGGCCCGTTCAGGCAGCCAGGGGTGGGATGAACATTCCCAGCTGTTTGCTGGGAAATCCGCCTTGTTTTCGCAGAACTGTGCTCGGTGATGTAATAATCCTTTCCCCTTCCTTGCCTTGCTGCCCAGAAGGCTCAGGGTTTGAAGGCAGGGTTTATAATGCTTTCATATATTGGCTCGAATTCTGAGGAAATCACTGCCAGCTCTGCCACTGCTTCGTGTTTGACACAGAAATGGGCAGAGAAGCAGAAAATCCTGGGATGGCCTCACCTGCAGGAGCACTCAGGGGGATGATTAATCCTTTGGGACCAAGCCAGCCTTCCCCCTCCAGCAGGCAGGGTTCCCACGGGTGTCTCCACACCTACCTGCCTCCTTGGTGCGGATTTTGCTGGAGGGTAGACTCGGCTCCCCCACTCCCAGGATGTTACTGGCCAAGACCCGAAACTCGTAGTCCATCCAAGGGATGAGGTTCACCACCTGGGCTGTCTCTGCATTGCCTTCAATGTTTACAGGATCTATATAACCCAATAACACCAGAGGAGGGCCAATAGAGCGAGTGGCAGCACAGAGCAAGGACTCACCCTTGCCTGGTGGCCCTCAGGGGCTGTGACCCCAGTGCTGCCATCGAGACACTTACTGGTCCTCATCTGCTTCCACTTGCTGGAGAGGAGGGTCCTGGCCTCGATGAGGTACCTGGCAATGGGGCTGTGGTTGTCAAAGCCACGGCTCCAGCTCAGCTGGACGCTGGTGTCACTGATGTCTCCCACCACCACCCCCCCGGGGGGGCCTGGAGGCCCTGGGAGAGAAATGGATGTGCTAATCAGACAAAAGATTTGGAGGTTCATTGCTCTTTGCGTTGTGCAGGTCACGAACTGACATCAGGCCTTTCCCTTCTGGAGGCTGGGAGGCCTCACCTCCGGTTTTACCCTCCAGAAAAAGCCCCTTTCAAACCTCACAGAACCATTCAGGTTGGAAAAAACCTCCAGGACCATCAAGGCCAACCTCTGATTGAAAACCACCCCGCCCAATAAACTGCGCCACGGAGCTCAGCTATCAGACGCTGGGGTGGCTGCAGGGGAAGGGCAAACTGATGCCTTGCAAGGGTTGTGCTGTTAACTTAGGGCCTGTGAGGAGCAGGGAACCTCCTGCCAGAGTGTTTACCCCTGACAGTGAGCGTGGCTGACTCCGAGGCGCTGTCCACCACGGTCTGGGCTGTGCACGTGTAACGCCCCGAGTGCTTCAGCTGCGTGTTGAAGATGCTCAGGTCCCCGATGGTTTCCTTCTGCAGGGGACAGAGAACAACACAGTGGGGAGGGTGTTTGAAATCCATCACCGGGGGTCAGCATTCGTGGTTTGGGTTTGTATGGGGGGGGGGTGTGGAGGTGGGATCTGTGAGGAGCTGCTGGAAAATTCCCTCGTGTGGGATGGAGAGGGGCCTATGCTGAGCCTGTTTTGTGATGGTGATCTCTGAGTGATCTCTGGGTGATCTCAGTGATCTCTGGGTGATCTCAGTGATCTCTGAGTGATCTCAGTGATCTCTGCCTGCCCTTCTCTCAACCCACGAGCCTTCCCCTCTCCCTCGTCCAGCTGAGGAGGGGAGTGATCACACAATCCTGGAATGGTTCGGGTTGGAAGGGACCTTAAAGATCATCCCATCCCCACCCCCTGCCACGGGCAGGGACACCTCCCACCATCCCAGGTCACTCCATCCAACCTGGCCTTGGGCACTTGCAGAGATGGGGAGTTCAGAACATCTCTGATGGAGTGGCTTTGGTGGGCGCTGGTGCCCAGCCCATCTCAGCCCCCCTCAGACACACAAACAACGAGGCTGACAGTAATTCCCTGTCCCTTTTGGTGGCCCAGGAGTGCCCCCTCCCCTCACCACGCTGGCTCTCCGGTAGTGCCCCTCGGACTTGTCGAAGTCGATGGGGAAATCATCCAGGGCCCAGGTGAAGGTGAGGTCCATGGTGGGGTCGTGGGACGCGTGGCACTGCAGGGTCAGGTTCTCCCCCACGTTGATGTCAGCACTGGATGGTGCCAGTGTGATTTTGGTGGCATCTGCAGGGAAAGAGCAGGGAGGGCTGTCAGCTGTGCATGTCCACGTTCCAGTTATCCCAACCAACAGACACCTTCCAGCTCGTCCTCCCTCTGGATTTCACAGAGGAAGAGGAGGGATGGCAGTCGTTAGGGAATGGAAGTGCTCCTCTCAAGGTTGGTGGGGGATGTGGTGGGTCAGCAGAAGGTTTTGCTGCTCCACAGGCTGAAATGACTTTGATTCCCTGAGTACTGCATTGGTTTGGGGGGTATAAGGAGAGGAGAAATATCCCATCAGTCATTCTTAGACGTTTCTTGCTCAATTGACCCCAAATCAAGGCAAACAGCTCTACCTCGAACAGAGAGGATTCCAGTGCTGTTGGCTTTGCCCATGAAATTCTCAGCAAAGCAGGTGTATTTTCCCTCATCAGATTTGCTGATGTTCTGGAGGATCAAGGTGCCATCTGCAGTAATTGTCACCCTGGAGAGGGAGAGGAACCACACAAGAACAAAGTTAAAAATGGCTGTTCACTCTCTAACCCTGGTAATTTCCATCACTTGCTGCTTTTAGAGAAACTAGGAATAAAGACAGACAGAAAAACATTATGTAGGAGTTTTCTAAAGAAGAAATTAGAGGAATAAGAAAGCTCAGGGATGGAGCAGCACATTTGGCTCATCAAGTCCAGTCTTCTGGCAAGAAAAAAGAAGTGATTTTAGCTACAGTTTCTAGGTAGAAGCTGAGCCTGTGCTGCTACCTGCTGCTGTTGACCAGAAGTTCAGTCCCCTTGGTCCAGAGCACGGTGGCTTTGGGTGCTGCCCGTGGCTGGCAGGGGATGATGACCTTCCCACTCCGGGCTGCCGGGATCAGCCGCTTCACCGGGTTTAGTCTGAAATCTGGAGCTAAGGCTACAGGGGGAAAAACAGGATTAGGGAATGGTCAGAACCCCCTGTTCTGGGGGCATCTGAAGGGCTCTGTGGCTGGGTATTGAGTTGTTGTTGGATGACTCGGTAAGAGAAGCGAGGCAGTTTCTGGAGAGCAGGATGAAGGGGTGGCTCCTCGGCCGCTGGGTGGGTTCTAACACCTGCCAGGGCAGGTGTTGGGTGACACACCTGAGGCAGGTGTCGTGTGCCACACCTGTCACACGCAGCGATGGGAATGGCCCTAACAAGTGCAAGGTCTTGGAGAGGCACAAGAACAGCTGCTTTGGAAAGTGTCGAGGATATTCTCTTCAATATCCTGCCCAAAGTCCCCAGTGCAGACATCCAGCTCGCCTCAAACTGCTCCCTGGACTGCAGAGAGAATTGGGATTGGCCTGTTGACCTCAGTGTCTTAATGCTGAGCTCAGGGCCTTTAATTTACCTCTGGAATCTCCTGACTATGAGGAGATAAACTTTTAGACTAATGTGGAACAGGTTCAGCTCCAGTCACCATCTGTCAAGGCAGGCTGAATGGATGCTGAACTCCTGTTTTTTTTACCTTTTTCCCTCCAAAAAAGAGGAGCTTGTAGTGGAAGAGAATTTGTAGAGCTGCTGCTGGGTGCACACTTTCTGTGGCTAAACAGATGTCCTTGTTCTCTTTTCAGAGTTACTGAATTTACACAGGATTTAGATTTTAAAGGGTTGTAGAGTGTCTTGCTGAACCAGCAACCAAGTCTCAATGGCGAGTGAAGCAGTTTTGGTCTGCTCCCATCCTGACTCTGGGATCGCGAGCACCAGGACGAGTCTGAAATGCTTCAGTGTCCCATGGAAACCCAGAGCTCTGGGAAGGGAGGAATTACCTTGCACTGTTAATTCAGCGCTTGCATAAACTGTGCCATGCTTGTTCTCAGCCACACACTGATACATGCCAGAGTCCTCCAGGACTAGCTTGGAAAATCTCAGCTCTCCACCGCTCACTTCGATGCGGTTCTGTGCAAACAAGAGGATGAACCCATTAGATGAGAAAAACAAAAAAAATGGAACTCAATCCTCGGGTGCTCAGGGTTGAGTTTCATTGCAGACTCTTGGGAGCCAGCCTGGTTTTCCATGGCAGAAAACCCAGGGTGTGTTTTCATGGCTGTCCAGTCTCTCCCCTCACGTCGCCGTGCTCTGTTTGCCGAGACCGCCGAGCGCCCGAGCAGCAACGTGCAGGTCACCCCAAGACAGCTATTTGTCTGCCCTGATAAGTGGCTGTGAGTCCCTGTTAGTTGCATGAAGCAATGGCTGGGATGGCAGTGCCAGGAGAGGGGAACTTGGGATCGTGGCATTGTTTTGCAGCCTCATGGGGGCACATGGAACAGGGATGCGGGGTGAGGACCGGGCTGGAGATGCGTTTGCAGCGAGGCAGGAGGAGGGGCTGGGGCTGGAGGAGCAGGGTCAGTGCTGGGAGCTGGAGGGGGGGCTGGGGGGCTGCCAGGGGTACCTGGGAGGTCAGGGGCTGCCCATCCCGGAGCCACCTGACCGTGGGCCGGGGTTTGCCGGCGGCCGCGCAGCTCCAGCGCAGGTCGGAGCCGATGTCGGCCTCGGTGTCCGTCATCACCTTCAGCCACTCGGGCTGGGCTGCAAGAGAGGGGCAGAGCCAGGGGCTCAGCTCGAGGGGCAGTGCTGCCAGGCAACCAGCGGGATGCCCGTGGCATGTTGGTTGGCACGGCGGGTTCGCAGCCTCGGCCTCCTGTGCAGGGAGGCAGAGCCGAGTCCTGCAGGGCTCCGGCTGCTGCTCTGGGCTGGCTGCACTGGATGAACCCACATCCAGCAAGGACTTGATGGTTTCTCCTCTTAAGAGTTAATGCAGCCATTCCTGAATCATGGAGTCGTGGAATCCCAGACTGGTTTGGTTTGGGTTGGAAGGGACCTTAAAGCTCACCCAGTGCCACCCCCTGCCATGGGCAGGGACACCTTCCACCAGCCCAGGTTGCTCCAAGCCCCGTCCAACCTGGAATTGGACACTTCCAGGGATCCAGGGGCAGTCTGGGCAATCTGTGCCAGATCCTCCCCACCCTCCCAGGGAACAATTCCTTCCCAATATCCCACCTAACCCTGCCTTCCTTCAGCCTAAGGCCATTCCTGAACCTCAGGATAAGAGGCAGGATTCCAGGTGGTGGCTTTGCTCCCAAAGCCTCAGTTGGTGCTGTGCTCTGGAGAGGCCCATGTTTAAAAGAAAGCCACGTGTTTCTGTGTGTTCCCTGGGATGAAACACATTCAGAGTTACCTTGGATGATGATGCGGCCCTGGTGGGTGTCCCTCCCTTTGATGTTCTCGGCCTCGCACTCGTAGGTGCCCTCATCCTCAAAGCCAACGTCCTGGATCTGCAGGAGGGGCTCGCTGCCGATCCACTTGGAGGACTGGGAGCCATCCAGCTTCCTCCACTTTATCCTGGGAACAGGGCTGAGGAAAAGCCAGCCTGGTGAATCCGGGTGACACCAAAGCCCAGAGCAACCCCGTCCCCTGTCCCCTGGGCCCCCTCCCTCCCAGCTGGGCCCTGGCCAGCAGGACAGATGGCTGCAGCCACCTCCCTTTTCCCATTCTCCCCCCCCTCTCTGGCCTTCAGCAGAGCTGTTGTGAAGAGAGGGGGTCTGAGGCTGCAGGTTCTGCCATTCCCTCCCCACCCTGAGCCCCAGTGACATGGACACTGCACTCACTTTCCAAAGGCAAAGCACTCCAGAGTCACCACCTGCCCTGCCAGGGCGTAGGTGTCTGCAGGGAACCTGGCCTTGATGCTGGGGGCGAATTGCCGGGCATCTGTCAGGGGGGAAAACATGTTGAGGAGTCCTGGAGGACTTCAGAATATCCTGGAGGGCTCCAAAATGTCCTGGAGGACTCCAAAATGCCACCCTGGAGGTCTCAAAGGGCAGAGGGACCTGACTCACCAAAACCTTTGTGTGTCTGGGTAAGGGGGGGCAGAGGTTTCATTTGCTTTTTACAACAGTCTCTAAAAATCTCTTTACAGCATCTCAGGGCTATTTCTCCTTGATTTCCTAGAGCCACAGAATCCTGTGGTGGTTTGAGTTGGAAGGGACCTTAAAGCTCATCCAGTTCCACCTGCCCTGGGCAGGGAATCTCCCACCAGCAAAGGTTGCTGCAAGCCCATCCCTCCAGGCCTTCCTGCCTTTCCCTGCCCCAGAAGCATTTTTTAAAGATAAAAACCTCAGCCATGGGGGGCTTCTCTACCTGCACAAGCAGGGAAGCCTGGAGAGAGGGTTGCCTCCCCCCCATTTCCAGCCCACCCATATTTTTATAAGCTCCTAAGCTCCCCCGAGAGCCTGGTGGGCGATTTGGGCACTGCTGGCATCCCGTGGGGTGGCTGAATTTTGCATTTCCCCCCCGAAAAACTGGCATTATCCTGCTGGTCCAAGAGCCCTGATCCAGCAGCACTGACCCTCTGCCGCGAGGCTGAGCCGGGAGAACTTGCTGAAGACGCTCTTGGTGATGAAGTCGATGTGGCTGGTGGCGAAGCAGGAGTAGTTGCCCAGGTCAGAGGCCTCTGTCTTGGCGATGTAGAGGTTCCCCGTGGTCTGGGAGACGAAACGTCTCCCATCAGCCGGGATGAAATTGGGGAACTCGTTCAGGAGCCAGCGGTAGGATAAACCTGGGGGGAAAGGGGGGGGAAGGAATGACCTGCACTGCTTGTCTGGGCCCTCCCAGGAGGGATGAACCCAGCCCAGTCCTTGGACTGGGACATGCCAGGTCCTGCCTCTGCTTTGCTGCTTTACGGTCTGAATAAACCTCAGATCTCCTTCCCCGAAACCCCCCGGGATGGGCAGGGAGGGATTCCCACGCCCGGGAATCCCTTGCTGTGTTGTGTGTGCCCTGCCTGGGGAGATGTGGAGGTGCAGAGCCTTACCTGGGTAGTGGGGGGGAGGGCTGCAGGCAAACATCACCCCCCAGCCCTCGGTGATCTTCACGGGGTCCCGCTCCTCGGCCGAGAATTCCTGCAGAACTGAAGGGGCAAAGTGAAACCCGGCCAGGGAAAGCTGGAGGGGTCACTGTGCTTTACCTCTGGGTCTTCTCAGTGGTGGTACAGAGGGAGATCCCAAAGGATCACTGGTTTTGTCCACGGCACTCCCGTGGAAGTGCCGGGGGGTTTCTCCATGGGATGGTGTTGGGGGACAGGAGAGCCGCTCCCCCACATTTCTGCACGTGAGCAGGGGGGCTCAGTTGGCGCCCAGCTGCATTTCCTTTACCCTGGGGAGTCAAACTTACAGCCAAAGCGGAGGGAGGCCTCCCTGCTGACCACGGTGCCTCTGGAGTTGGATGCCAGGCACTGGTAGGATCCAGCATCCTTGGCTTTCACGGGGTTGCTGATCACCAGGTCCCCTGCAACCAGCCTGTAACGGGAGTCTGGCTCCACCTCTATGTCTGTGCCGTTCATCTTCCACCTGCCAAGGGCGAGAGGGAGCAGAGTGAGGGGCCAAATCCTCGTGGGGCTGTGCTGGTTGGTGTTCCAGCTCTGTCGGGATTGGAGCTGGACTTGTGTCCTGGCTGTGCCCCACGAGAGATGGCACAACACAGAGTCACTGAGGATGGAAAATCCCTCCAGGATCCCCACCAGGCTCCCCCCTCCCCTCAGGGACTTGCAGAGCCAGAAGGTCCCCCCTGAGCCTCCTTTTCTCCAGGCTGAGCTCCCCCCCAGCTGCTCCTCGTGGGGCTCACACCACGTGTGGACGAGGAGGCTCCTTCCCATGCCAACAATTGCCTGTCCATTAAATCCCGGCGGGTTTCGTCCCCGAGCCGCAGCAGAGGGAGCAGCTGAGCTCACCTGTAGGTCGCGGGAGGGTTGGCTCGGGCTCGGCAGGTCAGAGTGACCTTCTCCTCTGCTGAGCCTTCAGGGAAGAGGGTGTGGGAAGGCTGCTCCTCGAACACCGGCCCGTAGCTCCTCGTGCCGCTCTGGGCTTGGCACCAGACTGCGAAGAGAGGGGAAAACCCGCTCGGCTGCTCTTGCCTTTCCCTAAAAACTCGCTCCTGTTCAGCCCCCTGGGGTGTCCCCGGCAGCAGCGAGACCAGGAGGAGCAGCGAGAAGAGTCACAACCCAGCTGTCAGCACAGCCCAGCCCTGGCTGGGGGTCCCAGCCTGCACTCCCCATGGAGCATCCCCCCCATCCCGCCCTGCCGGGGGCACCGGCAGCCCTGGGGACACGGATGGAGGGCACGGACACCCCTTGGAAAACCACCCGCACACAGCACTGGGCTGGGAGGCCCTGGATGCCCTCCCTGTGCTGGTTCCTCCTGTGTCTGCACAGGCTGGTTGGTTCCTCCTTGTCCTCTCCAGGATGAGGGAGCAGGGAGGAGAGCCGGGATCTTCTCAGCTCTGATGGTGCCCTCAGCCCCTGCACCTGCAGCATCACCAGCTCCTGACCACTCACACCAGTTGGCTGCTGGTGCTCAAACCAGTCCAGACCATTCTATTCCGTGACTGGGATGAGCCTTAAGCTGCTTTTGTGGCGTTCAGACAGGGGGTTGACTCCCAGCTTGCTGTTGTGGGTGCGGCTCAGGCTGAGGCACAGGAGGAACATAAGGACCCTCCTGGCTTCTCCCAAGCTGTGTCTGGGCCCCCCTTTGGAACCATCACCCTTTGGTGACCCTTTGTCACTGGGAAGTGCCATCTGTCCTCCCTGAGGGACTCGTGTCTTGGATAAATAACAAATTCTAGCAGGGCCCTTTCCACACAGGCTGTATGGAAACCAGAATCCCAGGATAGCTGGGGCTGGGAGGAACCTTAAAACCCATCCAATTCCACCCTCCTGCCACAGGCAGGGACACCTTCCACTAGCCCAGGTTACTCCAAGCCCTGTCCAAAACCTGGTCTGGAAATGACACTGTAAACAAGACCAAAGCAGAAGCTGCCTGGAAATCTCTTTATTGCAGGAGCAGCTGGTGGGATAATTGCCAGCAGGTCTGTCTTCTCCCTGGCACTGGAAATGCCTGTCCCTTATCAGGGAAGGAGCCACCAGCACAGTCCCCTGTTCACTGATAAGCTCCAAGATGCTCCTGTAGCTCCAGGATCCTTCCATGCTTCCTAATTGAATTAATAACTGTCTCAAAACCCACAATCTGTCTCCTTCCCTCCGCTCCCCAGCATGGGCACTCCTCAAATTAAGTGGCTCCAGTGAGTTTGATGTTTTATGCAGGAGTGACTTGCAGCAGGGAAGGGCCAGCTCAGCTCTCTGGGAGCAGGGGGAGCAGCTCTTTCTTTACCTGTGGCTCCCGGGGTTTGGCTCAGGCTCCGTGCAGGGAGCAGGGTGGGATGGGAGAGGGGGCTCTGCTAATTGGCTCCTTGGCTTTGGAGCAGCTGTCCCAGCACCAGGCAATTATCCCAGAGCTCGGGATGTGCTGCTGCAGGAGCCTGCTGGTGCCTGGTGACACACGGGGAGGGGACTGAGCCCGTGGCTGGCTCTTTGGAATGAAAGAAAAGCAGGGTTTTTTGAGGGTTGTGTCCCCTCCAAACCAGTGCCATTTCCTCCTGGAACGCTTGAATTCCTAAAAGAAGAGATGGTGGAAGTTGGAGATCTCCTCCCAGGTGGGTCAGCAGTGGCTGTGCTGAGCAAGTCCCAGCTGGAAACAATGCTGCTGACCAGCAGGGAAAACAACCACGAGTTAACAGGGAATTAATAAGAAATTATTAATTGTGTTCTGACAGGTGTGTTAATTGTGTTCTCACAGATGGCAGTGACTGGGCTGAGGTTTAACAGCTTTACATTTTGAGATGAACGGGGAGCACACGCTAAATAATTTCTATTTATTTAACAAATAAAATATATATTGTTACCAATATATTGTTATCCATGCCCTTTCTCGTGGGATGCTCTTTTCCAGTCGAGCCAAATGAAGCTCATCCTCCCCTCGGCTCCCACCCAGACTCTGTGTCCCTTTGCTCTCCTCTGCTGTCCCTTTTTTCCCTGCCAAGGTTGTGGACTGCAACTGGGAGGAATTGATTTTCCCATCCAAAATCAATGCCAGGGGTTCAGCTGAGTTTTTATCTACAGTTCCAAGGTGTCTGGTTGGTGCTGGGGGTGAAATGCCTGGATCTCACTCATTAAACAAACAAGGGTTTGTTTAATTCAGATCAAAGCCATAATTAAACAGTTACAAGATGGGGACAAGGGTAAGAATCGAGAACTGAGAGTAAATCAGGGTGGTAAATCTCAGAATCCCTGAGACTGACTGTCTGGGCCACTTCTGTCCCCTCAGAACTCTCATTTTTGATGTTACCAAGACATTCTGTCCTTGGGCTCTGCCTGTTGGATAACAGGGAGAACAGACACAAAAATAAAGGTCTCCTTCAACCTGCCAGGAGCAAAGTGACCTGCTCAGGATCTTCTGCGCTGCATCCAGCCAGGAGAGCAGAAATGATGGCAAACACACCCCCTGCACTCCCACAAGGACCTTCAGTAAGAGTGAAAAATCAATATCTGCACCAAAAATAAACAGAAACAGGTGAAGGTGGAACATCTGAACATTAAGATTTGGAAAAGCAGCTGCGGGGAGGTGACTCCAGAGCCTCCCTGGGCACTGGCCCCTTTCTGGCATTATTTGTGGTGTATTTTTAGGAACATGCTGAGAGCCAGAGCTGGAAAGCCCAGGTGTGCAGGAGGCTGAAGAGTTGCCCTCTGTGCTGAGCCCTGAGGCAGCTCTGGAGAGCAGGGGATGATAAATTGGCTCAGCTGAGAACGCTTCCCAAGCTGGATTCCGGCTCCGAGGACACGGCCACGGCTCCCCAGCACTGAGCACAGCCTGGAGCCTCAGCACACGAGGGAGCTGGGCAATTATCTGCTGTGTGGGGCAGTCTGAACACACATCTGCCCACAACCCCAGTGGTTGTTTCTGAAGGGGAAGCTCCCAGAGGAGCAGAGGGTCATTTTTAACGAGAAGCATTGCGAGGAACAAAGGGTCAGGCCTTTCACCAGCCTTAGATCTCAAGATTTTTCCAGAGCTTTTACCAAATCAACAAAGGCCAGGGAGGTGTTTAGATTTTAGAGAGTCTTCCCTGTGCACTTGAGAAGTTTTAAACCTTTGCATTTTGCTCCAGACCTGGAGGCTTTGGCTGTGGTGTCTCCTTGAGCCTCATCCCTCGGTGCCATCGCTGTGTCCCCAGTCCCTCCCTCCTGCTCCCAGTGAGGATTTCCCTCTGTCCCAGCTGGCTCCTGAGATCCATTGCATCATCAGCCAGAGAAAATCACTCTCCCCAGGCCTCCCAGTGAGGCGGTTTTGGGGGGCTCAGCTTGGACTGGGAGCGAGTTGCCTGAACTCAGGTGGTTAATGGGAGAACCCAAGTCCATCTCCATGCCCAGATTTGGGTCAGACCAATTTCCAAACAGGATAATTGCCTCCCAATCTAGGGCAGCCACCCCTCCTTCTGCCTCCTTGGGGACCCAGAGAACATTAAAAGGTAATTAGATATTTATAAGGACAGGCGAGCAGTCTCTGCCCGGGATGATGAATTAGCTTGAAGACATTATCTAATTCTCAGCTGGCTGAAATGAAATGTCTCCCTGCTGAAAAGGGACCTGCAGAGAGCAGCCTGAGCCTCCCTGAGATCCAGAAGTGGTCCCTGAGATCCAGAAATGGTCCCTGATGAACAGGAATCTTTGCAGTCAGGGTGTGGCCAACAAGACATCCCTAGAAAAACCAGGAGGTGAAGTGACCTCACCACAGGTGCCTCCCACTGGCAGGAGGAAATTCCCCCTGATTTCACCTGAATCTGGATTTAGAAAGGGGGAGATGAGTGTCAACCCTTCCTGTCCTCTTTGAGCAGCACAAAAGGAAAATTGGGAATAACACAGACACAGCCCCGGGCGGCACAACCCAACCCCCCCTGGCTGATCCCAACTGCTGCCTGCCCAGGGGATGTCCCCCCTGGCACCTCCCACCTCTCCCGAGGCCAACTCTTACCCAGGAAGGTGCTGACAGCCAGGGATGTGTGGACAAACCCGCCGGTGCCTCCCATCCTGTGCCGGGTCACGGCCTGGAGCCTCTACGGGGACGGCGGCCCTGGCAGGGACAGAGAGCGGGGTGAGCTGTGATCCGAGCCCCTTCCCAGGGGCATTCCATGATCCTGTGATTCCAGAGGCTCTGCTCGAGGGCTCAGTGTCCAGCTGTGCCACCCTGCTGGCCACAGGCCCAGGGCAGAGTCACCCCAGGGCAAACATCCATCCAGCTGTCCCGGGGGGAGAACAGCGCCTGAAGGAGCTCTTTTTCTCCCTGCCATGACGGATCTGGCTGGGGAGTTGTTCTTCCTCCTCCCTTGTTATCTGCTCTGCTTCCCCCCCACCTCCAAAAATAACAGCTCCCTTCTGAGCGTCTCTGATTAAAAACCACAAAGCCAGAAGCAACAGAGGATGCTGGGGGGGAGAGGAATGATCTGTTACTTTGTGAAAATAACAGATATTGGGAAGAAATTCTTCCCTGTGAGGGTGGGCAGGCCCTGGAACAGGTTGTTGGGAGGGGCTGTGGACTCTCCATCCCTGGAAGTGTCCAAGGCCAGGTTGGATGGGGCTTGGAGCAACCTGGGATACTGGAAGGTGTCCCTGCCCATGGCAGGGGGTGGCACTGGGTGATCTTTATGGTCCCTTCAACCCAAACCAGTCAGGGATTCCGTGATTCTATGAAAAAAGCACCTTTAATGGAAACTCCTCAGGCATTGGCTGATTTTGGGGGCTGTGCCAGCCCCGAGTCCCTCGTTCTGGAGAGGTTGGGGGGTTCAGCTTCTCACCACGTGCTGCTGCCCAGCTTTTAGAGCACCAGGCAGGGAGCTCGGGCTTGCAGGGGGACGTGGAAAGAGGCAACACAGGGGCTGGGTCCCCTCCACAGCCCCCTGTCTGCCGAGATCTCCCAAAAAATTAACAACCACCACCCAAACCCTGCGCCGTTTGTGCTGCCCCCTGTCCCTGAGCTCTCCCTGCGGGGCAGCAGCTTCAGCACAGGCACCCCTTCCCCTGGAACTCCAGCAGGGACACTGGGGTGGGATTTTTCCCCTCTCTTTGTTAACGAACCGGGCAGGAGGAGGAGGAGCCCGGGCTGCCCGGTGAGCCGCCGAAGATGCTGCCAAGAGCTCCCGGGGCTGCCCGTGCTGCTCATCCCCCCTGCTCCAGCTGGTGCTGCTCCGCTCCTCTCCCTGCCCATCTGTCTGCCCGAGCTGCTCCCGAGCTCCCCGGAGCCGGGATTAGCCGCTGTCCCGGGGGATGCAGCCCCAGCTTGGAGGGTTTTGCAGCCCCGGCAGGACCAGCAGGACCTGGAGCTGCACCTGAGCAAACAGGAGAGCCCCCCCAAACCCCTCCCGGGGGGCTCTGCACGCTGCAAAAGCCTCCTGGCCTCTTTGTGTCCTCACCCAGAGAGGTTTGGCTCTCCCAGCAGCTCTCCCAAATCCTTGATTTTTATCTTGCTTGGGTCAGGGGGCTGCATCCCCTCTGCCCCCAGCGAGATTCGTTATCTGCCAGGCCCCAAAATAAGGCTGGAGCTTAATTATGGTGTGTGGGACCCCCGCCTCCTTTCCCTCCTGTTTCCAATAAGGCCGTGGCAGCTCCTGGTGGGAGCTGCGTTATGGGCAGGGAATTTGGGGACGAAGCAGGAAGGGCGTGGGGAACATCCACGGGGAATCTGCTCCATTTGTTCCAGCAGCCCTGGAGTGAGTCAGTCACATGGAATCACTTGATATCACACCCCAAACTGTGCCCTGAGCCCACGGCCTTCCAGCAAACACTGCCCCTTTGTTCCCTGCCCTGTCCCTCAGCCGGGGGTGCTGAGCAGGCAGAGCTGCCAGGGGGGTCTGCAGGCCATGCTGGCTCTGCACTAATTAACGAGTTGACTTTTCCAGGTCTCCCCAGTTTGCTTCCTTGAGGGTTTGTGGAAGGCAGGGAGCAGTGGAGCTGTTCCTGCACCAGCAGCCGCAAATTAAAGCCCAGGAGCTGCCCCTGGAAGCTCTGACTGGCTGCAGCTCTGCTTCCTTTATTCCTTTTCCCTCTCACTTTTAAAGCAAACAGGAATGAGGGTGGGAAAGGTCGGTTTGGTTATTTTTTGTAGAATCACAAAGGGTTTGGGTCGGGAGGGACCTTAAAGCCCATCCCATCCCATCCCATCCCATCCCACCCCTGCAGGGACACCTTCCACTATCCCAGGGCACTCCTGGCCTTGAGATGGGATTCATCCCATCCAGGGATGGGGCAGCCACAGCTTCTCTGGGCAACCTGTGCCAGCACCTCCCCACCCTCCCAGGGGGGAATTCCTTCCTAAGATCCAATCTAAACCCACTTTTAAATCCATGCAATGAGGAGGAGGCAGCGTGAGGAGGTCAGTGTGGGCCACTGTCCCTCCTGGGGGGCTGGAGGCTCCTCTGGGCAGCTCCTGCCACCTCCCTGGTTTTATCAGCACTTCAAACTTGCTGCTGGATTTGCTGTGTTTGGGCAAGTTGCATCCTGCCTGTCCCTGAGCTTCCACCTAAACAGAGGGCAGGACGAGGGAAGGAAGAGCTGTGATGCCTTTCCATGGGACCACAGCCCCCCGCACCCCCCTTTGGCTTCACTCCCTGCAGCCAAGCTAAGCTGGCAACCGTGTGAAAATCAAGCTGATTTGAGTTACTGAACTATTGGTTGATTCATTATTTGTGATGTCAAACCACGGCTCCCATCCCGGTTCTGGGCTGGCTCCGGCTCTGCCTCCTCCCACCCCGCTCTCCCCATCTGTTCTCATCCCTTTTATCCACAACATTTTCTCTTCCCACTTCCCTGTGCTCATCCCCTCCACCTCCCCAGAGTCCCCCTCACAGGTGTCCTTTCCTGGAACACCAAATGGAGACGTGGGAGAGTAACAGAGGAATTTCCACGAGTGCTGACACTGAGTTTATGTGCAATCAGAGACTGGATGAACTCATCCTCCTGGATCCCGCCTTCCCTGGTCCTGACTGCCTTGTCACCCAAGAGCCACGATCAAATTGTGCCTGAGGGGCTGCTCTGAGATCACACCTGGGGCTGGGCTGGGGCCTCGGGGGCCTCTCCAAAGCCTCGACCCCCCAGCACCCGACCCTCAGCTTCTCCAAAGCGTGGCCAGGCAATTTGCATCTCATGTTCAGACCTGCCCTCTGTCCCTAATTAGAGGAGGGCCACAGGGACCTGTTCTTTCCCCTCTTCCTGGGGTATTTTGACAGTCACTCGAGAGCCTTCTGTTGTACTGAAAGGGGATCTGCCATCCCTGCTAATGGATGCTGTCATTAATACCTCCAGGAGCAGGGCTCAGGGGGGAAACCACGTGCATTAGCCCTTTCCTCTGGAGCCCCTGGGGTCTGGGAGCGATCCATTATCGTGGAGACAAGAGTTAAGGAGCTGCAGAGAGGCTGTGAGGAGTCCTGAGCCTCCTCCAGGAGAGGAGACACTGCCTGGTCCTGGTCCAGCTCCGGTTCTGGCTGTGGAGCAGCATCCTCTGGAGGGGGGGACTCCAGCAGGATTTTGGATGTGGGGAGGCCAGGGGTGGCTTCTGGTGGGAGATGGGCTTTGGCAGGAGGTGACAAGGCCAGCACAGCACTGTCCATCACCGGGGTAAATCCATGGAATTCCATCTGCTGTGCTCACTGACCAGAGGAGCACTTTTAAGTGGGGCAGCTCCTCGTGCCACAGCCTTCCCCAGGGAAGGATTGCTCCTGAGGGTGGGTGATGCTGCAGCTCCTCCTGTGCTGAGTGCCTCTTTTATTCAGGAGCCTGGCAAAGGCTGGAAAGGGCAGGCTTTTGATGTTCCCTGGATTTTGACTTGCAAGCCCTCCCCAAGGTTGGGAACACTCTGTCCGCCCCAGCACAGCGTGTTTCAGGGAGTTACAAATGGCTTCGTTGTAATGGATCTGTCCTCCTGTAAAGCTGCCTGTGCTCAGGAGATTGATTTAGAGGCAGACTCTGAATTCAGCCTTTCCTGAGCTTCTCTGGGGTCGGATCTGTTGGTGGCTCCAGGACCTGCAGTGAGGCTGGAGCCAAGTGCTGGGGGAAGAGCTGCTGCTCTGGGGCTTCCCTGAGTGGATGTGATGGATGCTGGGGGATCAGTGTGTGGTGAGGCAGCCCTGGCACCCGGGAGCAGCTCCTGCTAAAAGCAGGGAGAGCTTTGGCCTCACCTGGGGGATAAAAGAAGCCCTTCTGGTCCTGGTGTGAGGGGCAGCCGGGCTCTGGTGTGATCCCAGCAGGAAAGCTGCATTCAGGCACGGGCTCCTGGTGCTCCCTGTTTTCTCTGGGCCTTTTAAGTGCTTTTCCCTAATAATTGGCTGGTGCATCCACGGACATCATGGGTCACAGCCCCTCATTGTCACAGGGGCTCAGTGGGAGTTTTCTTTTGGTTCAGCCCCATCCAGGCAAACCCTCCCTTTTGTGAGGAGACAAAGCCGGGATCTGCCTTCGGCCCAGGGACATGGAATGGGGGGGACATGGAATAGGGGGTACATGGAATGGAGGGGACATGGAATGGGGGGGGGACATGGAATGGGGGGGACATGGAATGGGGGGGACATGGAATGGGGGGGGGACATGGAATGGGGGGGACATGGAATGGGGGGGACATGGAATGGGGGGGGACATGGAATGGGGGGGACATGGAATGGGGGGGGACATGGAATGGGGGGGACATCTAATTCTGACAAAAAGGGTGATGTTACGAGGGGGCCTTTCCTGCTCTTCTGTTGTGTTGGGAAGCCTGAATTTTAGATCTAAGCTTTGCAGTCAGCAGCTTTGCCTTTTTATTATTATTATTATTAGTATTATTATCATTATTTTTATTATCATTATTTTTATTATCATTATTTTTCTTTTTATCCCCCCTGACCAACCCAGTTCCCATCTCTGGCTGCCATCACCTCAGTGCCTTGGGCTGCCTGATCCCCTGCCCTGCTGCAATAAACCTTTGGAAGATCCTCAGGGTCTTGGGGCTGAAGGTCTTGGTGGGGCCTGGGGTGTCCCCACAGCCAGACCAGGCTCGTGCCACCCCCCAGGAGGGACCTGGAGGCAGCTGCAGCAGCTGAGCCCTGAGGAGATGCCTTGGGGCATGAGAGAGAACAAAGCAGAGCTGCAGAAAGAGCCGGGAAAGCTCTCTGTGCATCTGCAGACCCCGGGGCGGAGGGGACGGGGGAAGTTTGGCTGGGGAGGTGAATCCCCCACAAGCTGGGGGTGTTAAGCCAGGCTGCAGCTCTGAGCTCTCCCTCCAGGCTCAGTTTCAATCGATAGCTCAGTCCAGAGCAGCTGGAAAGATGTTCAGAGTCGTGGAGAACAAGGCCACGAGCGGCTCCAGCTGAGCACAGGGAGGGGATGTCTGCCCGAAATCCTCCTGCGTGCTGGGGCTGGTGGTGAAAGTTCCAAACATTGGGCCCTTCTCACAGACGCTCCCCTGCACCCCCCAAGCCCAGCTGGGCACAGCCTGCCCCCCCTGTCCCTGGGAAATGCTGCTCATTCCTCTGGGCTTGCAGGGGAGGGGATGCTCAGACAGGCCGGGTGTCGGGCAGGTTGGGAGTCGAGATCACCTCCTCCCCAAAATAAAACCCCAAAATAAATCAGGTGTCCCTTTCCTCTCCATGCCTGGAGCAGAGCTGAGCTGAGCTGTGGGGAGCTCTGCCTCAACCCTGGGCCATCCACAGATCCGCCAGCCTCGCCAGCCCACCCACTCCCTGCTATTAGAGCTCTGTGGCGTCAGCAGCAGAGATTCTTTGATGTGGCACAGGTATAAATAGCTCCCTACCTGCACCAGAGCCTGCTCCATCCCCTCCCCGCTGCTGCCTTGGCAGGAACTGGCGCTGGGAGGGAGGAAAAACAAGTGGAGAGCTTTGGGAAAGCTTCTGGCTGAGGCGGCCCCGGGGAGGTGTCGGGAGATCCACCAGCCTGCTGCTGCTGGCTGCTGGTGGGACCTCACCCAGAGCCTTCCTGGGCATCTTTCCCAGCCCCACAGAGCTCCTCAGCCCTCACCTTGGCCCCACTGCCCCGCTGGGTTCTTGCCCAGGCCGTGCTGGGGAGGTGCAATGTCCCCAGGGGGGGACCTTGGTGTCCAACCCCCTCCCTCCCAGGACAAGGGGAAGGGATCCCCGTTCATTTTGCTCCTGGGAAGGCACCACCCCACTGTCCAACCTTCTCTCCTGCCTTTGCTGAAGTGGTTTTAGGGTTCAGCCTCCCAACAGTGCCAAGCTGCTCTTGTCTTGGTGAAAACAAGCAGGAATCAGCACTAAACACTTATCCCTCTTCCTTCCTGTTTTATGGCTCTCTGGTGCAGGACTGACAGCTCCACAGGCTGTACAATAAATAATACATGTAATAATTTAGCATCCAGGCTGCTGGGGGTGGTGGGGGGCGAGGCTGGGTTTGGGATTTACAGCTGGCTCTGGGTGGGAATTCCTCGTGTGCTCCCTGAAGTCTTGGGACACCTCCCTGGGGTCAGGCAGAACACCCCTGGACCCCACATGGTGGCAGTGGGGCCAGGAGTGTTTGTTATGGAATAAAAAACATTTTCGGTTCCAGAAAAGGGGTTTTTGTGTGGCTTGAGAGCAGACTCTGTTTCCTTGTCTGCTGAGAGCTGTTCCTGCTCTCCAGCTCCACGAGAACCCTGCACAGAAAGTGTCTAGAAAGAGCCTGACACATCCTGTCAGCACATCTAAGTCGTGTTCCTTCTCTTCCATCCTTGTTTTTTGGCTCTTAAAGGACTCCCCATGGAAGTCTCTCCCCTTTTTCTGTGTATTTGTGCTCTGACATCTCCAAAAGTCCCTGCCTGCAGTGTTTGTTTGTGCTGCAAGTTAACCTGGTGTGAGTGGGGTCCCACTGCCACCAGCCCAGCCCAAAAAACCTCCCTGGGAAGGTGCAGTTTCTCAACCCTGGAAGGCAGTGACAGAGCTGATTTAGGAAGGAGAGGGATGTGCTGAGCAAACCCCAACGAGACAGAGCAACCCCCATCCCTGTTCTGAGCAGGGAGAGCTCCGTGCTGGCCATCCCAGAACCAGGAGATATCCCAGAACCAGGAGATATCCAAGAGCCACGAGATATCCCAGAGCCAGGAGATATCCCAGAGCCAGGAGATATCCCAGAACCAGGAGATATCCCAGAACCAGGAGCCATCCCAGAGCCAGGAGATATCCCAGAGCCAGGAGATATCCCAGAACCAGGAGATATCCCAGAACCAGGAGCCATCCCAGAGCCAGGAGATATCCCAGAGCCAGGAGATATCCCAGAGCCAGGAGCCATCCCAGAACCAGGAGCCATCCCAGAACCAGGAGCCATCCCAGAACCAGGAGATATCCCAGAGCCAGGAGATATCCCAGAAACAGGAGCCATCCCAGAGCCAGGAGCCATTCCGGAATCAGGAGCCATCCCAGAACCAGGAGATATCCCAGAACAGGGAGCCATCCCAGAGCCAGGAGCCACCCCTGAGGCCACAGATCCCAGCCTGCCTCCCCCAGCTCTGCTCCACTGAGCAGGGAGCCCCGTGCTGCTGTCTGGGAGCTGTCGGGAGATCCCTGGAGGTGAGATGTTTTCCAGGTGGCTGCGTGGGTTTGTGCCATCCCAGCGCCTCCAAAGCTCCCGGTTTGCTGGGGGTTGGCACAGCCAGTGCCAGGCACAAAGTGCCGTGGAAGAGCTTGGAGCTCTCAGGGGTTGCTGAGAAACACGGGGAGGTCTCTGCTTGTCATCAGGATCCGTGAGTTTTCACGGCTAATTTGGATTTTGGACAGATACAAAGCGCTGGGTGTGGCTGAACAGCCGGGCTGTGCTTTACTGGGAGCTCAGCTCCACGTGGGTTCCCAGCTCCAGGGACCCTCCCTGTGCAGGTGGAGCTGGTGGGAGTGTGGGAAATGCCTCCCTAAGGACACCTTTAGGTTCTGCCTTTTCTGATTTGTTTGTGGTAAATCTGCTGAGAAAATGATAAAAGGGTCGTTAAACCCTCTGCAAACATTCTGGGTGACAAAAGTGGTTGCTCTGTTTGGTGGGAGTTGATCAGGGGATGGAGAAGAGCTGTTGGCACCCCTTTGCCTCCATCTACCTGTGCCCCAGGAGCAGCTGGGCTGGACACGACCCTTTTGCTTTGTTTCCTTCACTTTTGGGTAATTCTGATCTACCCCTGGGAATCACAGCTATTTCTAGAAAGTTTGGGACCCGATGCTTGAGCAAAGCAAGTGGCTTTTGGGGCTGTTTTAGCTGCTGGGTGTGCTCAGTACCAACTATTCTGGCCCTGAGAGGCTCTTTTTTGGATGCAAACCTGCTCCTGAATCTCATGCTAGAGCCTCTGCTTGAGCTCTGTGCCCTCAGAGCTTCTGGCTGGCCCGTTTTGGGGTGGCCTGGGAGGAGCTGAGCCATGCTGGGGGCCTGGGGAAAGCCTTGGGCTGGGATTGCTCCCAGTCCTGGGCTGCAGAGGCTGCTGCCTCCCATCCTCAAAGCAACCAGTGTTTCCCTGGAGAGAGGACAATCTCCCACGAACAGTCCCCAGTGCAGCCAGAACGATGCTGGGGGTGGTGGGAGTGGAGCGGGGCTGGAGGAGCCGGTGGGGCAGCGTGGGTGGGATGAGGAGGGAGCTCGGGAAGTTTAAAAGGGGGAGCCCCATGAAGCCTCCCCATCCCAACACCCATCCTGTGTGAGCAGGGAGAGAGCTCAGGGATGCCCTGACTGCCGGGTGCCCCCCCTCCCGCCACGGGGTGGGCAATTCATCCGTGACTTTGCAGCTTCCCCCACAGCCCTGAGCCTCCCTGACCCAAACCTCAGCCTCACAAATCCCCCTCCCCGTGCCCGGAGCACCCCCCTCTCCCTCCCGTCCCCTGGGACCTGCCCTTCCAGGAAGGTGAATTTGGACACCACGGCCTCCCTGCTCCCTGCCCGGGGAGGAAACTCTCGGGTGCTCAGGGCTCAGCTGCAGATGCTGAAGTCCTTCAGTGCCCCGCGGACCCCAAACCCCCTCCCCGACCCCGCTCCTGGGCTCTCCGGGTGCCTCGAGCCACGACGCGCCAGGAAAAGCAGGACAGCGGCAAATAATAATAATAATAATAATAATAATAATAATAAAATTATTCCCAGGCTCATGCCATAGGAGACATTCCTGCTGACAGCCGCGGCCGCCTCGGCCGCTCGGCCCCTGCCACAAGTGCCACAGCCCCCCCGATCCCAACTCCACCCCCGGCTCCTCTTTGGGGATGCCCAAAAACACCCGAGGCTAGAGCGATCCGCCAGGTTTCCCCCTCGCCAAAGCAAACCCAAGCACGAGTTGTCTCCGGCGGGCAGAAAACGCGGTGCCCCGGCACGCCGAGCCCCCTCCATCCTCCCCCCGGGCCGGAGTGGGGCAGGGGGAAAGGCGCTTACCTTGTGCGGGGCGACCTCCTGGGCATGAGCCGGGGGGCTGCGGGGCCTGGGCGCTGCCGGGGGGCTCTGCTGCGAGGCAGCGCTCGGCTGGTGGCTGCCCGAGTGGGGATGTGTGTGCCCAGAGCCACTGCAGCATCTCTGCATTAGGATGTGCTCCTCCCTCCCCTCCCTCCTTTGCGTGCGCGCTCCCTCGCTCGCTGCCAACCATCGCGCCGCTCCCCGGAGAGCGCAGGGTTGGGGGTTTTTTTTTGGTTGTTTTTTTTTTTTTTTCCTTCTCCTGCCTTTACCTCACTTGCCACAGTCCAAGGACCAGTCAGGGAGGCAGAGCGACTTGCAGCATCATGCATAATTCATCCCCCGGCCTCCTGCCTGCTGCTCCCACCAGCCCCCGGCAGAGCCCCCCTCGCCTGCTCCGGTCGCTGCCGGCTCGGCCCGTCCCTGGGGCTGGAGCAGGTGTAGGGCCTGAGGGGGGGGGGTTGGAGGGGTCCGAGCCCCTGTCTGTGGGGTGGAAGCAGGGAAGGGATCAGCCCCAGGTGGGGGGTGACAGGCAGAGACGCCCATTTCTGCGAGGTATTTCTGTCCATATGCACCCCCTGTGCCTAAATACACAGATATATTATACAATAGATCCATATATATTATACAATATCTCCAGATTTGTTATTTATATATATATATATGGATATCTGGATATATGTATATATGGATATCTGGTGTTCCCGCTGCGGAAATTGCCGTAAGGCAAAATTTTGGGATGCTCCCGCTGTCGTAGGTGGTCCCCGTGAGGGGAGGACGGGGTTCCCTCGGAGGGGGTGGCTCGGGGGTGGCACCGCGGTCGCCTTTGGAGTTTTTGGGTGAGCAGGAGCCACCTTTGGCCGTGCCTGTGGTCCGAGGGGTTCAGGGCTGGCTTTGCCCTCCACGGGGCTGCACCCGGAGCCTTTCCCGGGAATATCTGCAGCCACGAGATCCCGGTGGGAGGAATAAGGTCTGTCCCGGTGGAGCGATGCCATGGGATCAGGGAGGACGCTCCAGGACTTCCCTGCGGGCACTGGAGTTTGGAGGGAGGAGATGCTGCCGATGCCATCCCCATGGTTTTGCCGGTGGGTGGAAAGGTCGCTGCCGGGCTGTGGGAAGAGGAAGGATTTGGGAGCGTGTCAGGGACCACCGTGCCCTCTCATCCCTCCCAGCTCCAGCCCAGACCTATTAATGATGTGAGGAGATCAATGGGCGCTGGGGCTGTCCACAGGTTAATGGTCTGCAATTACAGAAGAGTAATTAAAGCATTAGCGTCTCTATTGATTGGCAAAGCTCCTGCTGGCCGGGAGGCTGCCTGCGATCGAGTGGGGCCCGCTGCTGGTCCCACCTCCCTTCCCCTTGCCCGGTTTGTCCCAGTTTCTGCTCCCTGCTGCCGTTTTGGGGTGAGATTGGAAGAAAGTGGCTACGGGCCTTTGCACAGCCCTCACCTGGGAGAGGAAGGGTCTTGTTGGACAGAAAGGAAGAGCAGAACTGGAGCCTCTGACCCCCAGTGAAAGGATGAATGGAGCGAAATCCAGGGCAGTTCTGTCCCAGTGAAAGGAGAGGGACCTGCCCTCTGCCCCCTCTGCTCTCAGCAGCTCTCTGAGGGTCTCTCTGCAGGTGACAAGGACATCAGTGACCCTCTGGGTGTTTGCCCTGGTACAAACAGGGACCAGGACAGCAGCGAGAGCAGCTGGGGGGGAAGGCAGCTCTGTAAGGGCTCCCTTGGATATTCCCGGTGCCAGAAGGGAAGGCAACAGGCTGGAGCTGCCTCTCCGAGGAGGAGGAGGAGGGTAACTGGAGACACTCTGCTGGTATTGATCCCCCTGCTGCCCCCCAGCAGGGATCAGGCAGATATGGGTGTCATTACCGTGCTGATGTGTCCGTGTCTGCCCCGATCGATCCCGAGGATGGGCACGGCCTGTCGTCGCCCCTTCCTGGATGATGGAAGCGCTCTGTGTCCAGTGGGAATGGTGGGAGCCGCCTGCACAGCCCTGAGAGAGGCCCAGACCTTGGGCTTGGTGGCTGCCCTGGCTGTGGGCAGTGGGAAGGGGTGGATTTGAGGGTTTGGAGCAGTCCCTGCATTCCAGGAGCTTGGAATTTCTGCACCAAGTGCATGCAGCTCCTCTGCCATCCCTCCTTGTGGGCAGGGACTGAGCGTGGCTGCACTGGGGAGGGTCTACACTGGGCAAAAAGTGCTTTTTTTCCCCCTCCCTGCTGTTGCAGTCGGGGTGGGGAGGGCGTGGGGGGGGGAGCTGCTGCAGGAAGCACTGAGACCTTCATCCTCTTAGCCAGCAATTCCACCTTCATCATCCATCCACAGGGCTCTGCTCTTCCCCCTCCCCACAGCCCCTTCTCGGCAGGGCTTGGCCCCAGGGAGCCTCTGCCAGGAGCAGGGAGGGCCGGGAGGGCAGCAGTGCCAGGAATGGGGGGCTGGCTGAACCCCCACGTGGGTCTGCTGGGCCTTGGGGGCTCCTTCTTCTCGCATATCCCGCATATCCCGAGGGTGTGGGGGGAGCAGGGGGTGCAGGGCTTGGCCAGCACGGTGTCCCAGCCGTGCTGAGCTTCACCAGGACGTGCAGGGACACCTGGCAGGGACATCACTGCCTGCTCTGGGGCCCTGGGCAGGTCACTGGGAGAGGATAAATCGCTGCTGGGGGGTGGTTTTGGGGGCCTGAGCACCCTCCCTTCCACAGGGAAGGGTTGGTGGGTTAGGAGGGGACACTGGGGGACGCTGGGGACCAGAACAACCCTGTGGGCTCTGCAGCTGGGGGTGGCCCAAGCCACTCAGGAGCCAAAGGGAGGCAACTCGTGGGCTCAGCGTGAGTTTTGAACAATGTTTTATTATATGTTTAGTGTTCTCTATACAAAAAAATCCCGTCTTTTTTTTTCTTTTTACAGTGATTCCAAAAAAAAAAAAAAAAAAAAAAAGAAATGATATCTGAGTATTTTGGCCTTCTTTCATCTCTCATGCAGTCGGTTTATAAGTCCTTATATTAAACTTTTTTTTTTTTTTTCCTGTAGTCCATAAATCTCCTGGCTGTAAACTAGGGATTTTACAGCCTCAGTTTTCCATTTCTCATTGGAACAGGAGGGTTAACACAAAGGTGGTGGGGCCTTTTTTTTTTCCTTTTTTTTTTTTTTTTTCTTTTTTTGCTTTAAAAAAAAAAAAAAGGCAAATAAATACATAGAATACTTCAGACCAACCAGGAGGTTTTACAGAGAGGACGGATGGATTGTGATATATTTACAAATTAAAGAGAAACAAAACAGCCCAATACCTTCTGTCTGATGTGAGCAGGAGGGACAAACATGGAAAACCTGGTGCTGTGAAGGAAGGACTCTGGTCTGGGGGGCTGACACGGCGTTCTGGGGGTTTGATGTGGGGTTTTGGTGGCTCTGACGTGGGTTCAGACTGTGTTGGACAACCAAAGCCCGATGCCCGAGGCGAGGACACACAGACAGCGCTGCTGGGCAAGGGGAGCTACTGATGCAGTGGGTGATTTTTTTGTCAGGACCAGAAAAGCATCGTTATTCTCGTTAATAAAACAGGTTTTAGTGCAAGAAATAGATTTTTTTTTTCCTCTTTTTTTTTTTCCTTTTTTTTTCCTTTTTTTTTTTTTTTTTTTTTTTTTTTTTGTTTAAATAAGTTTCGTTTTATTGCTTAACTGAAATCGGTTGCTGCTGAAGCCTGGCACAAGGGTGAGGCATTGCAGGGTGAACTCGCAGCTCTGCCGGGACCTGTGCAACGAGGAGAGGTTGGGATGTGCCAGGAGGGGCGGTGGGATGTGCCAGGAGGGGTGAGGGTGGCACGGCTGGATCGAGGGGCCCACGTGCCAGGGTGACAGTGACAGTGGCACTGCCCAGCCATGCCCTCCACCCCCCTGCTCACCCCCCAGGCGGGTCAGAAGTGACTGTGACACGTGGGATGGGGGTTTTCACCCAGGAGAAGGCAACGCTGGCGGGGGGGACACCGTGGGCACGTCGTGTCCCGCTGGGTTTCCGTGGATTTCAGGGCTCGCTCGGGCCACAACTCCGGTTTTTCCCGCTGCTTTTTCGCTGCTCTGTCGCTCCAGGGAGAATGGGAGCAGTCTCAGGATCAGGGGCCCAGGGCAGTGTCCCCCCACATCCTGCACTCCTGGGGTTCCTCTCAGCTGTCACACACGTGCAGGGCCCTGGGCCAAAATAAATGGTTATTTTTTTTCAGGGAGGCATTTGCACTGGATCTGGATGAGCAACCAGGCAATTAAGCTGCATCCTTCCATCCCGTTTTCCCTGTGGGATCAGCAGCAGGAGCCACACGGGTGCTGCCCAGGATCCTCGTGCCACGGGCAGCCCAAAGGATGCGGCCGAGTCGCTCTCACCAACCCCCGGCAGCAGAAAGTGTTCCTGTTAGCAACGTGTCTTTCAGAGCAAACCAGCTTGAAAGCTGAAAGGATAATTGCATGAATCCTGTGGCAATCGATCCACTACGCTGAACACAAAGAAAAAAAAAACCTCCTCCTCCTCGGGAAGGGGGAAAAAAAAAGGAAAGGAAACAAAAACCCCATCCTGACGTCCGCGGTTCGGAGGAACCCTTGGATCTCTCTCAGCGAAGGTACCTTTGGTTTCAGAAGTGCAGGAGGTGGGAGGCCACTCGTGGCACTGGCCACTGAACACGGGGCTGGTACAAAACTCTCCCCCACTCCTGCGTGATCCACGCTGTGCCAGCCGGGAATGCTGCCCGGGTGTCCCGCTCCTGCTGCCCTGGGGGCTGGATGGGGGGGTTTGGGGAGGGGGGGAGTGCCAGTTTAGTGAACTTCCCTGGAAGTCCCAAGCTGTGTAAGGCATGTGGAGGAGCACTCCTACCCGAGTTGGGGGTGTTAGGGGGGGTCACTGACATCGCAGGGGGTTGATATGTGGAGAAGACGGCGTGGGGGGGCTCGCTCGGGCTGATTGATGGAGGGGGGAAAGGCCACTGTCAGAAATGAGGAGGGGGTTTAGAGGGACACACTGGCTCGTCCCAGTGCCTGGGGAGGTGTGGACTGGGGTCCTGGGTTCCCACCATGTGCCTTCCTGGTGTGTCCCTGAGCCCTCCAAGCTGCGGCTCCGGGGGATGCTCCACCCCAACCCGGGGGGTTCTTCCATCCTCACCCTCTGCCTTTGATTCCCTCTCAAAACCAAGTGATTTCCGGCCCCCTCGTCCCATGTTAATCCTGGTCCTGCTTCCACTCCCTCTTTGCTACATAAGATTTATGGAGTTGCCTTTAAAAGAAAGCAGGTGTGGGCTGGGGGCAGGTATTCCCCCCAAAATCCTTACAAAGCAAAGACTGAACCCCAATGGTTTGCCTGCAGTGCTGTTCCCCTGGGGCTCGGGGGGTGGGAGGCACCTCACTGTCCTTCCACCAGTCCCACCAGCTCTCCTGCAGCCCCTTGTCCTCCAAGGATGCTCCCGGTGAGCTCCCCGTGGGCTCTGCAGGGGGAAGGGATGGTGGAGCATCAGCATTGCCTGAGTCAGGTGCTGGGGCAGTGCTGGGGACCTGCTCCTCCCTGCAGAGGTGCTGCTTGACCCCTGGGGAAGGAGGTTGTGGCTCTGGGCAAGGTGCTGCTGTGAGGATGGATGGCTCAGTAGTACAGCGTGTTGTCACCCAAAGATCCACCCCTTTCCTCCTTTCACACCTTTGTGCTGCTCTGCCCAGGCCCCTCTCACCCCTCTGCCCTCCCCCGAACTCTTCACTTTATTTCTACCCCTCCCCTCCGATCCAGAACCTTCCTGCCAAAATTAAACGGAAGAATTTTCAGCTCCCTCCCCAAAGGACAGAAAGGGCCCTGGGGGAGCCTGGGCGGCCCAGCCCACCCTGCAGCCCCTCAGGGCTGGCTCTGGGTGCTGGGGCAGCCCCAAAACTGGGGTGCAGCCCTCCCCCCCCTTCCCCCAAGCTGGGGTTCACCTCGAGCATCTCCCCCCTCCCAGAGCCCCTCTGGCTCAGCCCAGATCTCCAACCCCGCGAGTCCCGGCCTGTTGGCTTGTTTGCTAAGGATAAATGGCCTGGGCAGCCTCCTGGGCGCCAGTTTGCTTGGATTTCTCTCTCTCTTTTTTTTTTTTTTTTTTTTTTTGTTTTGTTTTGTTTTGTTTTGTTTGTTTGTCTCTTTTTTCTTTTTTTTCCCCCTTTTTTTTTTTGTTTGTTTTTTGTTTTTGTTTCTGTTGTTGCTGTCGTTGTTGGTTGGTTCCATTCCCACGTTCCCATCACAGGGGGGGTGGCAGCGGCTCCCATGGAACCCCCACCCCCTGCGGGCCCCGTGGGGCTGTCGGTGTTCCCCGGGCACCGGGCTATGCCAACGAGTAGATAGCATTGACTGGGGAGGTGGCCTCGGAGCTCTCGTTGCCTTCGGTCTCCTCCTTGTCCTTCTTCACCGTGTACTGGCCGATGAAGGAGCCGTCCTCGTTGAACTGCCCCTCTCCCCCCTCTCCGTAGTCCACCAGGCTGTCGTCGCTCTCCTGCTGCTTTATCGTCCCGTCCAGCGACGTCTGGCTGTTGGGAAGAGGTTTGTTGTCTTCATCGCTGGGTGGCAGAGGACAGACAGACACAGTGAGGGTTGAGAACGGGGGGCTTGGAGCCTCCACCCGAGGGCTGGGAGCTGGGGAGCAAATCCAGCCCAACCGAGGGGGTGCTCGGGCTGAGGGGGAGCAGATTGTGGGAGAAGGGGGGTCTGATGTGCAGGTGAAAGGGGGGGACCCACAGCTGCCTCTGCACGCCCAACCTTCACCCTCTGCCTCTCTAAAAACCAGTTTTTTAATCTCTATCACGCACTGTTCTGGGCTCAGCCCACCTGGCTGTGTGTTAGAAATGCCCTTCCCCTGCCCTTGCTCTGTCACAGCTTTTATTCTTCCTTTCTCTAGGCTGGTTGGGTGGTTTGTTGCCAGATTTCCTCGCAAAAAACACACCCTTTAGAGAGTTCCATGCAATGGGAGGCACTCCAAGCACTGCAAGGGGGCACGTATAGGATGCCAAGTTCTGTGCAGCTTCCAAAACTCGTGGGAATTTCACCTTTCTGAGCTTATTTCTGAGCTCCTTCGCTCAGTTCTTTATGCTTTTTTTTTTTTTTTTTTTTCTTTATTTTTCCCCCACTAGAATGATTCAGCCAGGTCACTGGAAAATAAAGAGTTTGACCCACAGGAAAAAAACCACCACTTTAAAGAAAGCCTTTTAACAAAAAAAAAAACTAAACAGGGAAAAGCTGTTTTCCCTCTGGAGGGGAAGGGCTGGGATCTCATAAATAGAGGTGATATTTTGTGGAGGATGAGAGTGGATTATATATATATACATATATATATATATATATACATATGCATATATATATATATAATTAATTTTCATATCAACTAGCCCTTAGTTCATGTTTGATCTCATGTCCAGCTTGCAAATTCTGTCGTATTCTGGAAGATATCACTTACTGCTCTGCTCCTTTATTTTCCTTAAAACTGGTAAAACTACTGGGCTTTTTTTTTTTTTTTTCTTCACACTTTGCTTGGGCCAGGGAACAAACTTCTCCCTCATTCCATCTAATTAATGGCATCAGCTCCGCAGTGGGAGAGGAATTTGGTGTCCCACGGCACAACAGGCGGCTTTTCCCCCCGGGTTTCCTCGGATCAGCACTTTGGGAATGAAACAGTGACACAAACCCAAGATTGGAGACCTCGTGTTAACTTGGCATCACAATGGGAAATAACTTGTTAGCTCTGAAAGCAGCTTTTTTTTTGGGGGGGTGAGGGGTTGGTGGTGGGAGAGGAAGAGTTCAGTCTGCAAGCGGGACTGAAGGTTAGGAAGCCCCAAAAAAACACTGAGTAGAGAGCGGCAAAACCCAGATCCCTCTCTTTGCAGGATCCTTTCCCAAGGTTTGGGGGGCAGGTGAAGCTCAATCCGGAGCCAGATTTTTCCCTGATGCATTTCCTGGGTGCTGCCCCTGGTTTTTACCTCTCTCCAGGACCGTTTCTCCCGTTAGTGCATTAGGAGGGTGCAGCAGAGATCCATCAGCCCCTCGATGTAACACAACCCCAACAAATGGATTTCCCAGGCTCTGCCCAGTGTGCATTAGAGAACCAGATGGAAACCATCTGGGAGACGTTGTCCTGAGGGCCATAAATCCTCGGGAAGAGGGGGAGGCTTGAGCCACAGGGAGGGTTTTTCAGGGCTGAGACGAAGAGCGTCTCAGGATCCAGCGGTTCGGGCTCGTGCCCCTTGTCCCCATGCCCTGGGTGCTGAGGGCACCAAGGGCATCACTCCCAGGTCCAACCCTGCTACACCAGGAGGGATCAGCAGCTCGAGCTGGGGGAAGGGGGGGCCTGGCTGGCTCCTGGGGGTACCCCCAGCCCACTGAGGCAACCTGCTGGATGTGGGGGTACCCCCAGTGCCAGCAGGAGTTAGAGGGGTCTTGTTTAATGTGTTAGGTGAGGCAGGAATGTGGGAACAAGGGGAAGGGTAGGGATTGTTTTGGCTGTCAAGAAATCAGTGGGTAGAAGGAAGGAAAATAAATTAAAAAAAAAAAAAAATAAAAAAAAAGCTAAATGTGCCGGACTTCTGGCAGCACGTGGTCCTACCTTTCAAGAGACCTTCATGGTCCATGTGGATAGACCAGGTGAAAAGGAGAAGAAAGAATGGGAATAAAACAGAGAGAAGCAGAAAGAGCCTGATCAGAGAGAGAGATATGATGAGCTCTGCATTTACAGGGGGCAGTGCTAAAAAACCAAAAAAGGAAACGCCCGCGTTCCTCGGGGGGAGCCTCGAGTGCCTCGTTATTCCAAACACTGCTGGGAGCTGGGTGAGCCTCCCTGGGATGGCCACCAAGGGCTGTGCTTGGAGGCCACCAGGCTGCAGGTGGTGGCTCTGGGGACCGACATGCAGCAGGACAGGGGCCAAGGGAAAGGGTGGCTTGGGTTCCCCTCCAACCTCCTGCTGGATCTCCGTGACATGGCCTGGGTGGTGTCACCTGCTGCCAGACCTGCACCAAGGACGGTCCTGTGTCCTCCTGCCTTGCTGGGGTGGCCCATCCTGGCAAGCTGGCGCTGCCTGCAGTGTGGCACCTCTGCCAGGGGACTGCCCTGAAGCTCAGCTGGAATCCAGCAGCTAAAACTGCTCCACCTGCCCTTCCCAGCATCCCGGGGTTCCCCACATGCAGCACTGAGGGTTTGGTATAACGAGGCACAGCCACTGGCACAGAACATTGTCCAAGGATAATGGTCTCCTGCTTGGAAAAAGAAGCTTCCCAGCTTAGCCTCTGCTCAGGAAAACCATTATTCTGTTAGTGGGACAGAAAGATGTGACAGTGTCTCTTAATTACGGGCTGCAGAGACCTGAAAGTCGCATGCACGGGGCATTAAGGACGTGAGGTGTGATGAGAGCACATCAGACATGCCATGTGGAGGTGGGGAGGGGAGCCACTGAAGGACTCACGTCAGCTCAATTCCTGTCCTTGCCTGAAATACTAATTGCTCCCCTCCTTGAGCCCAACATCACAATCATTTCCAATCTTAATCAGCCACCAGCATTTCGCAGCAATCCTTCAGCTTCACCTTCCTTTCTGCCTCCTTGAGGGGAAACCTCCTATTACTTCTCTCCCAGGAAACTTATTGTTCCTGAGGAGGGGGCGAAGTTTATGGGTTGTTGGGGTTTTTTCTTTGTTCTTCTTTGATTGGGGTTTCCCCCCCACCACCACATTTAGTCCATAGGACAATGAGATTGAAAATGTGGGAGCATCTTGGAGCTTGCCTGTTGTCCTCCTACTGACCTGTGCCTTTAGCCTGCAAACTTCTGGGAATGGGGCTGTCAATCGAAGATGGAGCCTCAGCTAAAAGCAGGAGGGTGAAGGATTTACCCCATTCCTTCCCCTTGCCTGGAAATCCATGCCCCTTGGATGGTGCTGGGGCAGCAATTGCAGCACTGCTGCCAGCCATGCCAAGAGCTTGGTTGTCCTTCTCTGGCATCCATGGCCCCTGGCAATGGATTTGCCTCAGGAGAGGAGGGAATGGGGCGAGGAGGACTCGGCTGGGACCACCCTGGTGGCCTCTTGAGAAGCAGAGCTGTGGAATGGGGGGGGGGGGTACTGCCAGAAGCTCGGCTGGGGGGCCTGGGCTGAGCCCGGGGGATGTGGGGGGAAAACCTCTGGGGGGATGAGGGGTTTGAGGCTTCCTACGTGGGATTGACACCATCCCTCAAACCTGGGAAGCAAGAGGCTCCCTGTCAGACTGAAATCATCAGGGGGCTTGTTCTGGACACGAGCTGGGGGTTGGGGTCATGGCTCTGCACCAGCAGCACCGGTGAAATCATGCCTGGGAAGGGATGTGTTTGATCCGGGGCAAAACCTGCACCAGGGCCAGGCTGAGCTGTGTCTCCTCTGCAGTTCTCAGCCAGGAATCTGAAGGGAACATGCCCAGGAATCTCTGTGTGGATTTACTGCCACCCCTCCAAGTGCTGAGCAGCTCTCCTGGCACGGTGAGGAAGGTGTTGTTGTCCCCGGGTGTTGTTCAGGGCAGTGAAGAACATCAGCCTTTCCCTAGGACATGCTGCTTCCTCTGGGCCCTGCTGGGTGTATTTGTATTCTGTCTTGTGCTCTCAGAGGACTGGGGAGCTTTGGGCTTTAATGACATCCTTGGGAGAGGAGGAATCGCTGCTGAAATGGAGTTTCTGTGCCAGCGACAGCACAGCCATGATCTCGGGGAGGCTGCAGTTGTTCTGCTTCCATTGACTGCTGTGTGCAGCCACACTGGGTTTGCTGCCTCGAAAGCCTCTGGCAGAACATGTGTGTCTTCTTCCATCCTTTACTGAATCCCAGCTAAATTCCCCCCATCTTTGCTCCCTCACTTTGTAACAACGCTGGGAGCATCGGGGTGGAGTTAACCCCTGTTTAAAGTCAGGAGAAAAAAAAAAAAATACTGCTGGCCTGATTGGGCTTTGGGTCCAGCTCAGACAGCGAAAAAGTGAATTTTAGTTCTGTAAAGCAAAGCCAAGCCTGGTGGAGGTGCTGGAAAACATCCCTTCACCTGTCAGGGGTGGGCAACACGATGAGACCTGACAGCGGGACCTGCTCCTGCTCCCGGGGGCAGCCACGGAGAGCAGCAGAGCTGGGAATGCTTGGGAACGTGCCTGTCCCTTCCTGACACATCCTGGGAGTTTTCCCGGGGTGGAAAAGGGCTCTGCTGCTCTTTAAAGGGTGACATTTGCGTGCAAGCAGTGGAGTGGAGCCCGGGGAAGTCGGAGAGGTTTCGGCTGAACCCCTGCTGGGCTGGGCCAGAGCCCTCCAAGGGGGTTTTGGAGGGGTTACCTGGGGACCTCACAGAAAATTCCTTGTTTGGGATGCAGGCAGACCCCCACATCAGAATTCCTGTGTGCTTTCAGGGCTGATCCAAGCAAAATTTGGGCATTTCCCCCCTGGACACTCCCTGTGGGCAGGAGAGAGGCTGAGCTACAGGGTGATGCTCCAGAAATACCCTCGGGCTGATACAAAGTTTGATTTTTGGGGTTTTTTTTGGGGGGGTTTCCTGTGTTAGGAGTGTCATCAAGGTTGGTCTGCTCCTGCTGAGAGCTGTCCCGTGCAGCTGATGCCAAATCCCAGCTCTGCCCGGGCTGGTCACGCCAGGGGGAAGGAGGAGACCTGAGCAGCATCCTCCCAACCTGGTCCCTCAGGAAGTGCTTCCTTTGGCAGAGGACTCTCAGAGGGAAGGAGGCAGGAGGAGGAAGGTGGGAGGAATCATTTCAGAGGCTGAGTGGCCCCAGGGGGGCTGCAGTTACGGGAGGAGAGCGCAGTGAGGGCTGTGATGGCTGGGACAGGGGCTGATGGGGGGCTGGGGGTGGGGGGGGGTATCCACATGCCATGGAAACGTACCTGTAGTCAAAGGATCCATCTTCCACGTTCTTGTCCTCGGGATTTAGATGCTCATCTTTATTGTCTCGGACTGGAAACAAGCAGAGCCCCCACCATTCATGTTAAAATCAGTGCAGGAAATCAAAGCTTTATGAGGCAGCTGGGGGGGGTGTCTGGGTCACTCCTGGGGGGGTTGAAAGGCTCATGGACAGGTAAAAAACCTGCACCTGGGAGGGCTTGCAAAGGGTTCTCAAAGGGTTCTCAAAGGCTTTGCAAAAGGGCTTACAGAGGGTTCTCAAAGGGTGCTGCTGAGTGGCACCACAAGCACTGCAGGCAGGGTGCATTAATTGCAGGATTCCCTTCAGTCCTCTCTTTGCTTTGCAAAAACGTGACGAGATTTTTGCCTGGGAAGCTCTTTTCCTCTCTGAGGACAGGGAAGATGTGCAGAGCAGGGGGCTGTGCACACAGCACAGCTCTAAACCTGCCCAGAGCCCTGGCCCAGCCTTTAACCAACTGAAACTCTTCCCGCCAGCAGCAGAGGAAGTGAATCCCGGTGATCCCAGCGATCCCAGCCATCCCAGAGCCACACAACCCGGCCCTCCCCTCCCCAGGAGCGTGCAGATGTTTGAGCCAGCAGCAGCCACAGCCTCACCTGGGTATTTGCCCCCTCTGCTCCTCTTGATGAAGCAGACAATGAGCAGGATGAGCACGAGGAGGGCGATGGCGCACATGAGCCCGATGAACCAGCCCTGCGTGGCGATGTCCACCTGGTTCTTGGTGTAGGCTGGAGGCGGGGGGGGGAAATGAGACAACAAAACAGCTGTGAGGGCCAGAGCAGGAGCACAGAGGGGAAGAGCTGAAGAGCAGGACAGGTCACGGGTTTGGGGGCTCCCTGTGGCGCTGCCTTTGGGTGTCTCTGGGTGTGTTGTCCCACAACATTTGGGGGGGTTGGGTTTTGTGGGTTTTTTTGTTTTTTTTTTTTTTTTTCCATTTCATTCTGGTTGGTCCACTCAGCATTTCACCAGGAGCTACAAAGAGCAAAGGGGCACAGCATGAAGTGGAAGCTGGCACAGAGCAGGGGGGGAAAGGGGCGTTGCAAGTCCCGGCAGAAGCAGCTGGGTGACAGATTTGATCTGTTGTCTGATGGGTCTGGAGACTGCCCTGGGAAGGGAGAAGGTCTTCCCAGATCAAGAGGATCCATGCCTGGTGTCTGAGGCAGCACCACTGGCCCAGGGGGTCGCTGAGCCCTGAGGGATAAACTGGAGTCCTGCACTGCAGAGGGGGTGGGCAGCGGCTCTGCCACCCTTGGGTGGCCACAGAGGGTCCCCAGGGCTCGCAGGGGACTTGTGGAAGCCCACCAAGACCTGGCTGGGGCGGCAGGGGGGATGCATCAGTTGGGAACGGCTTTGAGGGACGACATGTGGGTCCCAGGGAGCTGAGAGGTGGTTTGATGGCACAGGAAGGTGTTTCCTCCCCGGGGCAAACCCTTTCTGTCAATGCTTCCAGCACCCTCGGGAGGCTCATGACTATTGACAGGATTAATCCCGAGCAGGGAGGTGTCCTGAGCCCCAAACAGCTCCTGACTGCTGTGTCCTCCCTGACGTTCCCTGGCTCCTTGTTTGCAGCTCTCCTGCACGGTCAGACAGACAAATCTGTGTCCTATAAATAGCTCCACGCTGCCATTTTCTGCCTCTCATTGACATGCACTTGGTATTCAGCAAGACAGAGCAGAGGAGAAAATAACCTTCAGCGCAGCAGGGGGGGGGCTAAATTTAACCAGGAGAACACAGAGGTGTTCCTGGGGGGAGAGCTGGGATGCCTGGGACCCAGCTGGGCACTGAAACGGGCAGGGGGCAGCCCTTTGTGCTGACAACCTGACAAGAAGGAAGACAGTGTAAGGAAAGCACAAAAGAGCCCTCTCTGGATGTGTCCTCAAAGGAAAGCTCCTGTGGGAGAGACAGCACCTGGAAAAATGGGTGGAGGTGGTGAACTTCCCTACCCCATATCATTGCAGGGCTTAAGCTGTGCTTGTTCTATGGGAACTGAACCCAGGAGAAGAAGTTCCTTCCTCGGGATGAAATCTCAGCCACAGAGGGAATTTCAGGCAGGGAAATTCAGATAAAAGAGGAGAATGACAAGAAGGAAAACAGTACAGAAATGATGTCAAGCCCTGAACATTCCGTGTCTGTGAGCAGCACCGACCTCCTGGGCTCACCCAGGGTGGGAGGAGCTGCCTGATGGTGCCCTGGCTGCTTTGGCTGCTTTTTCCCCCCTAATGCTGCCAAATTCCAGGTTTACCTTCAGCACAACCTGAGCTCCATAAGGTCCTCGAGGATGTGCTTTTAACGGGAGAGAATGAGATTATGACAGAGAGGAGCTGAGAACTGGATTCAATTAGCTGAGTGCTCGGGGAGGGAAGGGGAAGGAACCTTTCCTGGCAAGCTCTGAGATGGACAAAGATTGCATCAACAGCCATGGGGTGGGGCTTTTCCAGCCAGGAACAAGGGGGTCTTCCAAGGATCAAGTGCCAGAGAAGCCTGAGAGGTGGGTTGGAGGGCTGGAGCTGAGTTTTTCAGGGAGGGAGATCTTGCAGCAGGGATTGGTGGCACTGCCTGTCACCAAGGTAGGGGTGTCACTGCCATCCTTCCCAAAAAAGCAACACGTGACGACCGAATCAGAGTCACAGCAATGTGTGCTTGGAGCTAAACGAGTGACTGTCATTGCAGCATTGGGAGGGGGGAGATTGAGGACGGGGCTGTCACGGGGCTGCTGTGATTTGCTTTAATGGAAGGCCAACATCAAGGGGAAAGCAGCTGTGTAATCCCATCACCTCCCTGGGCAGCCCCTGCCAGTGCCTGACAGCCCTTTCCATGGAGAAATTCCTCCTGGTGTCCAACCTGACCCTGCCCTGGCACAGCCTGAGGCTGTTCCCTCTCCTCCTGTCCCTGTTCCCTGGGAGCAGAGCCCGAATTCCCCCCAGCTTTCCCCTCCTGTCAGGGAGTTGTGAGACCCAGAAGGTCCCCCCTGAGCCTCCTTTTCTCCAGGCTGAGCCCCCCCAGCTCCCTCAGCTCTCCTGCTGCTCCAGACCCTTCCCCAGCTCCCTCAGCTGCTCCTCATGGGACTCTCCAGCCCCTTCACCAGCTCCTTTCCCTCCTCTGGACACAATGTTTGTCCAGGCTGAGGAACTTATTGATTTCAAATGTAGAAAACCTCCTTATACCGAGTTCTTTCTGCTGTTTCAAAGTTGTCCTTTGCTGCTGGGAGGGGCTCTGCTGGGTCACTGAGTTAATCAAAGTCAGAGGGCCGTGTCCTGCAGCCACAGTGCAGGTGGGATATTTCTTCCCCCTCTTCTGCCCTCAAACTCAAGAAACCTTCAGAACAGCTATTTGCAAAATATAGAGAAACCATCCCCCCACCCTCTCTCCCCCCCCCAAGAAAAAAAAAAAAAAAAAGAACAGTGCTTTTTTGTCCAAAGCATTCCTGATGGCATATGATTGTCAGCGGGGGCCGAGCACTTGTGTCAGCAGATCCAGCCAGCAGAGAAATGGATGTGCATTTATTCATGCACATCCCACAGTGCCAGGGCTCAGGTCACCACCAGCCTCTAGCACAGGGATAAAGGTGGCCCCCATCCTTTGGTCTCCAGGAAAATATCAGTCGGAACCTCTCAATTATGGAAAATATATGCAGAGTCTCCCAGCGGGAATCAGCCAAGGATATTGCTTTTTCCCCCCCCCATTTTTTTTTTAATGATTCCCAGCCCCTGGCTGGCCCCTCACTCCCCCCACAGATGCCAAAGTGGGTGAGAAGCAGGGGAGAACAGAAAAGAGGCGGGTCCAGGTTGGGAATAGTTGTCCAGAGGGATAAGTCTCATGGTGGGGTGGGGGCTGTGGAGCTGGAAGGGATTTCAGAGTCAGGAGAAACAAAACTGGGGATGTTCCACAGCAGCTGGAGCTGTGCTGGGGAGAGTGTGAGCTGAAAAATCAGCTCTGAGGTCTGGGGGCAGAATGTTCCAGGGGCTGCTGTGCCCTGGGTGTGATCCCATCCTGAGGGAGGGGAGGCACATCAGAGCTGGGAGCGGGGCAGAGCCAAGGCCAGCACTCACTAGGTGTTTCTGGGCAGCATCTGACATGCAAAACACATGTAGATGTGGCACCTGGGGACAAGGGTCAGTGGTGGCCTTGGCTGGGTTAATGGTCAGACTCGATGATCTTCGAGGTCTTTTCCAGCCTTAACATTTCCATGGAACACCAGCAGCTGCCATCTGTCCCTGAGTCATCTCAACACGTCAGGGGGTCACTCAGGGGAGTTAAGGCTTGCCAAATTTTTGGACACCAAGGAGGATGTGCCTGGGAGGGGGGTGTGGGGAGCTGCTCCCCCTCCCTCTGCCAGCTCTGCCTTGCCGGGAATCCCATTTTCCTTTTGCACTTCCCAGCAGAGCCCGGGGAGTTCTCCATCACTCGGCTGGATCTGAGCACAATCATTTCAGTTCCTTGAAAGTCACCTTTCAAAGGTGACTTTGAGAGCCCACTGCCCCTGTCAGGGGTGGCTGCTCCGGTGTTTCCCTGCTCCGTGGTTTTTCCAGCCGTGCCCTGACAGGCAGATCCCTACAGATCCCCCCTGGGAATACAAGGGGAGTTGAGGCTGTTTGGATTCACAAACGCCTGGAGTGCCCGTGGGAGCCAACAGGGGAGTGGTGTTGGGTGGGCAGCGAGGGAAGATGGAAAACCGCTGAGCCCGGAAAATCACTCGTGCCAATGACCCCGGGGCCAGACAACAATGTCCCTGCGGGCTGGGAGGCCCTGTGGGGATGCCACCCGTGCAGACACCACCTTCCCACTCCCAATCCTGCATCCCATCACGGATCTGCCCCCTCCAGCCCCTCTGGCACAGCCTGGGGCCGGACACGTGCAAGCCCCATCCCCGCAGGAGCGCAGACAACACCGAGGGGCGGGGGAGGCCACGAGCAGAGCCACGGGACACCACGAGCAGCTTCTCCACCCTCCTGGAACCCCCTTTCCTTCAACGGGGGGACCCCCAGCCCTTCCTGAGGGGTGCAACCTGCTGGTTGTCTCCTGCCCAGAGGCAGAGCTGGGGGTGGCGGGGGGGGGTTGGATGCGGGTTTTCCATGCAATCACAGGGGGGTGGTTTGGTCCAACCCCGTCCCGCCACGGGAATGCCGTGATGGGTGGGACATGCCTGGGACGCGCCGGGGCTGCCGCCCGTCTCACCTGAGCTGGTGGTAAAGGTTATGTACGAGTGCTCGCTGGGGCTAGACCATATGGGGAACACCCACAGCTTGTACATCATCCCCGGCGTCAGATCCGCCAGCTGCACAGAGGAAGGGGTCTGAGCTTTAACAGGGATAGATCTCTCTGTGTTGTTACCTGAGAAACAGAAACCGCACATCAAAGGCAGCCGCGGGAGGCTCCGCGATCCCCCCTGTCCACACTGCGGGCGCTCCGGGAGCTGCGGAGGGGCTCCCTGGTGGCTCACCCAGGGGATCAGGGATGCAGAGATGCTCCAGGGGGACCAGGGATGCGGGAATGCTCCCTGGTGGCTCATCCAGGGGGACCAGGGATGCAGGGATGCTCCCTGGTGGCTCATCCAGGGGGATCAGGGATGCGGGAATGCTCCCTGGTGGCTCACCCAGAGGAATCAGGGATGTGGGAATGCTCCCTGGTGGCTCACCCAGGGGGACCAGGGATGCAGGGATGCTCCCTGGTGGCTCATCCAGGGGTATCAGGGATGCAGGAATGCTCCCTGGTGGCTCATCCAGGGGGATCAGGGATGCAGGGATGCTCCCTGGTGGCTCATCCAGGGGGATCAGGGATGCAGGGATGCTCCCTGGTGGCTCATCCAGGGGGATCAGGGATGCAGGGATGCTCCCTGGTGGTTCATCCAGGGGGATCAGGGATGAGGGGATGCGGGGCTCACCACGCCAGGAAACAAACAAGCAAACAAAAAAATACTGGGAGCTACTCAGATCTCTCCCTGCTTTTAAGACCTGGGTCTTTACCTGGCTCAGGGTTGGGGATTTGGGGGTTTACTGTAAAAAATAAAAGGTAAAATTTGCCTGGTCGTGCTCAGCTGGATGAAGGTGCTACAGGACTTGGTAAAGGTTCCTGTGCTGCTGGGGGTGGGACCTGTGCACCAAGTGTGCTGGGAGGGGTTAAGGATGAGCTGGACAGTGCATTAAACTGGAACTGCTCACCCCAGCTGGCACGTTGGTGCTTTTGAGGGAGGAGTTCAGCCCTCTGACTCAAGAAGGGCTGCTCGTGGGCTGGTTGCTCCCTGGTTCTTTCCAAGAACAACCCATTCTCTGCATTGTGCTGGGAATCATTTGCTGATGAGCCTAATTCTGGGCATTATCCATGGAATTCCAGCAAGCCTGCAGTGGGGCTTGGCCTTGTGGCTCTGGAGGGGCTGCAGGGGAGGAGAAATGTGGCTTTGAGGATTCACTTGCATCAAACACCACCAAAAAAGGGTGGAGGAGAGCCCTGACTGTCCAGGAAGAGCTGAAATCTCCAAGATTTCCTCCCTGGTGAGGGCATCCCATGGGATTGCTGCTGCTGCTGCTGCAGCCCAGCCCGAGCCCGGGCTCAGCATGTGGTCACTGGAAGGGCAATGCCTGTGCTTGGGGTCCCAGTGATGGGGGGGAAACAGGCCTGGCAGGGGGTGGTTTGGGAGCTGGGATATGGGATTATTTAGGGCTTGGCAAGCTGGTGTTACCCTGACTTTTATGGAAATGGTGGCCTGCAGGAGCCCTGTGGAGCGAGACCAGGCACTGGCTCCACGTGGGGAGAGAATTCAAGGTCATCACTTAAGGGATATTTTAAGTGGCCAGAAGTGGTTTCCTGATCTAACTGGTGTATTTTAAATGCCCCCTTCAGGCTGGCACAGCAGCTGCTGTGAGGGCTGGGGTGGCTGGGAAGCAAAGGCAGAGATAAGCACTCAGCACTGCCTATCTGGGAAAACCCCAACCAACCAGCAACACGCCAACATCCTTCTAAACAAGAACCAAGCCCAGAGAGACTGAGTTTCCAGACTAAGTCCGAGCCTTACAGCGTTAAGAGACAATGATATCCGATATGAGGGGAGGTTTGGGATCATAGAGGATTCTGCCAACTCCAGGTTCCAAAAGCCCCTGTCCAAAGGCGTTCAGAAGTGCTCTCCAATTTCCACAGAATTCACGTTTATGGATGTTTTTAAGGCTCTTTATGCTGACCAGCTCGCAGTTCACAGCCTTGCCCCATCTACATCTCACAAACAAGGAGGGGGAGAATCCCCTGGGATCCACCAGGATTCACTCTGGTCCTCCCTGAGCAGCCCAGGACCTTCTCCCTTCCCATCCTCCACACACAGCAATTGAGGTAAGTGAATCAGGTGGGAGCTGGCAGGATCTCTAATGGCACCACCACCCTGTAGAGTCCCCACGCGATCTGATGCTTACTGGTGATATACTTAACCACAAAGTCAGTTCCTGCAGAGTAATTGTGGCTCCAGGTGATGTTTGCCCAGTTACTATTAGCCATAGCTCTTATGTCCCATATGGACGATCCATTGGTGGCTGGTGGACAGGTTAGAACAGGAGTTGTTGTTAGTATTTTGGATTATAAGGAGACCTCATCTAGTGCTGGTAAAACCCTCACAGAGTAACTCCCGAGCTCGGTGCTTTGATCTCAGCCTGAGTGTGCCTTGTCTTTTCAAGATTCTCAGTGTTTGTTCTTTTCAAGATTCTCAGCTCTTTTTTTTTTTTTTTTTTTGGGGGGGGGGAATTTCGGTAGCAGAAGCTCACTGTGAATGGTTATTTGAGTCCAGCTGCCCTCAGCTCATCTCTGGGGTGTGAGGAGTCCCTGAGAGGGGAGCTGGGACCAAACTCTCACCTGGGTGGAGGTGGGGGACACCTGCATGGATGCACACACGGGCTCACTGCCACAACCAGCAGCCGAGGCTGGGAGAGATGGTTGTCACCTGACTGGGCCTGGGGACAGCCAGTGGGGCAATGAAGTCACTCGTTGCTGATGTTGAAGTTAAGGGTTGTCGACGTTGCTTTGGAGAGCGGATGAACTCGGTCTCTGGTGAGGTGGAGCTAATCCTGCCCATCAGTGAGTGTGAGGGATGGGGGCTAAGTTACACCTTGGGGGGTCTGATTTGTTATTCAGGGTGCAGCTCTTGTTTCCTTTTGGCAGAATGCAGATCAATAACTGCAGTCCCTGTTGTGACTTTTGGGGCACCTGACGCTTTGGGGTGACCTAAAATCCCTCTCACACACTCTGTGCTGCCGCCCCACAGCAGAGCTCAGCCTCTTCCCATCCCCTCTCCCTGCTCTGTGCCTCACCATTAATTACCTGTGTTCAATTAGCAATGTTTCCCCACTTAATGGGGACACTGTGGTGGTGATGATCTTGCTTTGTTACTGAAACGGGTGTCAGGTGGAGGCAGGACCTCCCAGCATAAGGTTTTTGGTGGTTTTTTAACCACCCTGCGCTAAACTTATTCAAGAATATAAAGAAAGGGGTCTGAACTGAGTAACAGAATCATCCCAGAATGGTTTGGGTTGGAAGAGACCTTAAAGTTCATCTCGTTCCACCCCCCTGCCATGGGCAGGGACACCTTCCATCAGCCCAGCTTGCTCCAAGCCCTGTCCAACCTTTAGATTTTTGTTTGCATTCCTGGCTTGACTCCCTTTTTAAGTGAATATAACTATCCATAATTACTTATTAACTGCAGACACCATCACAGCAGTGCTTTAAAGACAAGGCTCAGGGAGATGCAGCTCTAAAAAACACTCTCAGTTGGGAACATGCCTCCCCCAAAGCAGAGTCTGATCACCCTGTTCCAGCTGATTGCACGGGAGGTCGATCCCAACCTGGCAAACCCCTGGCTCTCACCCCCTGTGCTGTAACTCCCACACTGCCCAGCTCTCCTGTGGGCTGTGGCATCACAGGGAGCAGAAACACCGACCCAGAGACTCCTATAAGTGCTGACAGGTCCCTCAGCCAACGGCTGATGTGCTAAATCTGAAGTGACACCTGCTGCAGCCCCAGAACCCCCTGAGATGCAGGGTTTGCCACCTCCTTCCCAAACACTGCTGCTCTCCCAGCATCGCCACACCCCGGGGAGGGCCGCGTGTGTCCCCCAGAGAGTGACACCAGGGGGGTGGCAACAAATTACCAGGAGCCACTTGGTGCCTGTGGCACCTCCGGCTCCAACCCCCTAAAGCCATTCCCGGAGCGTGGGATGCCTCAAACCCGCCCTGTGCCCGGGCTGAGCGGGGTGTGGGGAAGGTGGCAGCAGGATCTGAGGGGATTAGAGGAAAAGGAAAGCTCAGTACCCAACTCCTGCTTTGTGGTGGCTGCCGGAGCCCTCTCTGCAGCTGCCGTGGTGCTGACGGCGGTGGTGGCGGCCGTGGTGGTGGTGGTGGTGGTGGTTGTAGCTGTGGTGGTTGTAGCTGTGGTAGTTGTAGTTGTGTCAGTAGTAGTTGGGGTGGTTGTGGTGTCGGTGGTGGTGGTGTCGGTGGTGGTGCCTGGGGTGGCTGCAGGGCTGGTTTGCTCCACTGAGGTTGGAGGCGTCCCAGTCGCGGCTGGGAGAGGGAAACACCGGCTTTGGACGTCTCCTGGGGGGCCCTGCCCGTCCTCCCCCACACTGCCCGTGCCAGGGGAGGGCAGGGGAGCGGCACAGCACGGGGGGGATGGCGGGGAGGCGGCGAATCCCGCCGGGAACACGAGGCTGAAGGGCTGTCCCCACGCAGGGATGGCCGTGCACCCGCCCGGGGGGCTGGGAGAGGCACTGGGGGTGAGGAGGGGGCAGCAAAGGGGGGATAACCCCCCAAAATGTGCTCCTGTGCCCCCAGCCTGATCCCCACCCCCGGGCTGAACGACCTGCTCCTGCTCTGCCTTTGCTCTGCCCCATCCTGGGCTAAAACCCCCCCGGCAGGAGGGAGCTGGGGGTGGCTGGGGATGCTCAGACTGCCCTCAGCCCACCATTCCCCTGGCACACAACTGTGCTGGGAGCACTCTGGGCTCCCTGAAAAATGAAATGGGATTTAGCTCTTAAGAAAACGCGCTAATCCCATTTGTCGTGGGCCAGGCAAGCTGCAATTACATTAATTCAGCTGCCCCTGGACTACACCTCCAGCATTTCTGAGCTGCCAGTCCAGCCTGCAGCCTCCCAGCTCCTTCCACCCTGGCTGGTCTCTGTGCTAATGCTGCTGGTGATGGAGCAGCTTCAGCATTAAGGTGGATTTTAGCTCGTGGGCGAGTGATGGATGGTGCCTCGCCATCAGTGCCCCTCAAAATTTACATTTAAATTAAGACCCGGGGGTTGCAACACCCCAACGTGTCCAGGGGGGAAGTCTGAGCAATTTGTTTTCTAAATAGCTCCCTTGTCCACGTCTCACCTGGGCTGTGTTTCCAAGGGAAGGGGGAAATGTGCCCTTTCCAGCCCCATCCCAGAGTGTGGGTGAGGGTCCCACTGAAGGGGGGGGCATTGCCTTGGGCCTGCAAACCTGCCAGTGGAAAATGCAGCTGAAATGCTGCTTCAAATACCAAAGGTAACTGAGAGGAGGTTTGCCCTGGGATGCTCACATTAAATTATATTTACTTGACTCTTCCTGTAGATAAAGGGATTACAAATCCCTCTTTTAGGTAAATGAAAAAAAATCGCCCACAAACAAGAACAGCTCTAGGAAAGCACTTGGAAAGGTGGCCCAGCACCAAGCCAGGGCCTTTCTTTCTCACCAAGGCCATCCCCAAGGGAGACCCAACCCCTAAAACCTCAGCCCTGCCAGGGATCCAAAAGCAGAGAAGAGCAGGAGGTCGCTCAGTCCATCTCCCCACTGCCCACAGCTGCAATAGAACCACAGTTACAGCACGTCCAAACCGCCCAGCCCAGCCCCAGGAGTGCACCAAGAGCAGCCACAATCACCCCAAACCCCCAGCCCAGCCCCAGGGGTGCACCAAGAGCAGCCACAATCACCCCAAACCCCCAGCCCAGCCCCAGGGGTGCACCAAGAGCAGCCACAATCACCCCAAACCCCCCAGCCCAGCCCCAGGAGTGCACCACGAGCAGCCACAATCACCATAAACTCCCCAGTCCAGCCCCAGGAGTGCACCAAGAGCAGCCACAATCACCCCAAACCTTCAGCCCAGCCCCAGGGGTGCACCAAGAGCAGCCACAATCACCCCAAACCCCCAGCCCAGCCCCAGGGGTGCACCAAGAGCAGCCACAATCACCCCAAACTCCCCAGCCCAGCATCCTCTGTGAGTGGTACCCGCAGCATCCCCGACAGCCTCATGCAGCCCCCAAAGAAAGCCCCCCGTGCACAGCCCATCACTGCCCCAGCCCAGGGGAGGTGGTGGTGACAGGGAGGGGACACAGCCTGGGTGGGCCAGGGCACAGCTTTGTCCTTGGGAGTTTTTGATGTAGCAAAAAGGGGGGGGTTGGGGTTTTGCTGGTCTGGGTTTCTTTCCCCCTCCCTTACTCGTGAAGGACTTTGCTGCTCTGAGGCCACACTACAAATCCTTTCTCGGGCTGGGAAGCATCAGCATCCATCTCTGGTGATTCACAGAGGGTTTTTGGGAGGTTAAGAGATTGGTGTCACTGGGTTAATGTCCCCATTAACGTGATGGAGCTGCAGCTCCTCATGGCTTGGCCGTGGACACAATCAAACAGCACCGGAGACACTGCTTATCAGCTAATGCAGTCTCAGCACTCCCCTGTGAGTCCCTGGCTCCCCTCGAAGGAAAATAAGACCCAGAAAGGCACAGAGTAACTTTCAGCAAGGCAGGGGCTGATGGAAAGCCGGGTACAACCTCCCAGCTTCCAGTTTCTGCATCAATCCTCTCCCACCTGCCTGCTTTGCCCAGCACTGCTGGAATGGCTTTAGCAGAAGGAGAGGTGCAGCTTTAATGCTCCTCTAGGCCCTCAGATGGGAAGAGATTATCTGGGATAAATCCAAGCCTCGCTATCCCCGATGCAGGGGATCATCTCTGTGCATTCCTTGCAGCCCCACACACACCCCAGGACCCTCCTGGATGCTGCTCTGGGTTCAGCACCGGGCTGAGCTGATGGTGATGCCGGGCAGGATTGGCCCCAGCCCTGCAGCAGCTCCGGGGGAGGCGATCCCGGGGAGCAGAGCTATCACTTTGCATCAGGATAACACCGGCCCAGCCCCTGAGCCAGACCCGGCAGGGGGAGTCGGCACCAGGGATAAAAATCATCTTGGCAGGACTAGGACTGGGTGAAGAGTGGGACTGGGGGAGCTGGAAAGCAGCAGTTCAGAGAGGAGGATGGGAGGGCGGCCCTGCAGCCGACCGGGGCTCCCCCAGTCGGGGGAGGATGGATTTAGTCCTAAGCTGCCCCGGGATGCAAAGCTACGGCCTCATTAGTGCTTAAATATGAAATGGATGCGGGAGAAAAGCTCAGCTGGGAGATTGGGGACAGAGAAGATGAGGGGCATTTGCCAGGCTTTGAAATCCATCCCCTAATGAGAGCTGGGGGGAGATCAAGGCGGGCTTTGACGGAGATCAGAGCGATCCGGAGCGCCCCGAAGAAAAGAGCACCTCATCATGGGGAGAGAGAACCCCTTCCCGGGGCTCCTGGGACCCCCAGCCCCTGCCCAGCACGGTGGGGGTGATCAGGGATCAGATCCCTGCTCCGAGGGGCAGATGGAGGACAGGGCAGGGGTTCCCAGCACCGCTCCCTTTGGAAGCCCCGGGATCGCCCCCCTCCTCCCCAAACCCGCTGTGGCTGCAGCAAGGCAGGAGCTGCCTCCAAGTTTAGGAGCGGGACTGAGCATCTGGAATTTGTGGGATGGGGAACATCCCGAAAGCAGGGGATGGTGCAGGGGAGGAGGAGCTGCCACTGCCCCCATCCCAGGGCAGAGCAACCCCCTGAAAACCAGTGCTGGGAGCTCCCAGGACAACTGGGAGTGAAATCCATCAATGGCCATTCCCAGCCCCCTGCTCCCATCCCACCTTCCTGGAAACTCCTAAAGGACCACTCAGCTCATCCATTGCCCCTCTCTGCCAGGCAGGGATTGCTTTTCTGTCTGCAAAATGCATCATTTCCTTGCAGCACAGGGGGAATGGGCTGTGAGGAGGAGCTGGGAATTACAGCAATTAATAGTTCCAGTGATGAGAGACGCTGAGCTCTTGCTGCTGCTTTGCTCCTGTGACTGGACTACGAAAAAGGAGCCCAAACCTTGCACAAAAAAAACCTGTTTGAAGCTCAGATTAGAAAAAAAAAAAAAAAAAAAAAACCAAAGAGGAAGAATCAGAAGAGCAAAAGGGGATATTTAAAGAGGGAGGTTCTGCAGAGAGGACTCAAGTCCTGCTCTGAGTAGTGTAAGTTCAGTGAGTGGTTGCATTTATTTTTGCAAAATACAGGAAACAATCCCCATCTATGCTGCTCTTTAATTATTTAAAGTGCTTTTAATGTGTTGTTAGGCTGGAGTAACAGCTTTCCCTTGAGTGTGTCTGCCAAATAATTAGGCTTGGAGAAATTGGATTAATTTTTCATGATTTTTGATGATTGGGCAAATCCGAGATTTATTTTTTCCCTCTCTCGCCCTCTCAGTTTGTAACAACAGGAGGAAACTGTAAAGTCTTTACCATAAAAGTGCTGCAAGTCTGATGTGAAAAGATAAGAGATTCAAGAATAGAAAGGGGTGATTGAGCAGCCTCCAAAAGAGAGGGGTCAGCAGTTCTCTCTGTTCCTAAAATGAACAATAGGATCTTTCTCCTCCAATTCCTAATTATGGAACAACATGAAGAGAACGGAGAAAAGTCATTTTTTTTCCCCTTCAAGTCTAAAACCAATACTCTTTATGATTCCTGATGATGTTTTCCCACACACACAGGGGTGGCAGAGGATCCAGTTTTGATTTTTTTCCCTCACTCAGAGCATAAATAAGAGCCCTTTCTAGATGTCTTCTCTTTTCCCATATCACCTCTCCTCTCACCCAGGTCTGGCTTGGGAAAGGTAAAGCCTTTCCTAAGGGAAAGTCCCTGCACTTCACTTTGATTTCATCAGCCTGGTGCAGTCTCCTCTACCCACACAGCCCAGCCCTGACCCCGCCTGGGTGAGGTCACCCCTGGAAAAAAAAATAAAAAGACCTTTTTACTCCCTCTTAGTGCCAGCAGCCCATGGCAAAGAGCGTTTTACTGCGATTTAAGGCAACTCTCGGCGCGAATCCGTAAAAATCCCCCGAATCTAGGTCAGTGAGCGGAGCTGGGCAGGGTCAAGCAGCATTTCACTGGAACCAGGACTTGGTAGGAGGAGAAATGACAGCCAGCAAAGGAGCAGGACAGGGATGTGAGAGGGATCTTCCCGGGGCTGACTGTGCCTGGATTGCCCGTGGTGGGGGATGATGAGAGTGAGCACTGGGTGACCTACTGCTCCACTGCCTCATCTCAGGCTTCCCTCAGCCCTGGTTCATCCCTCCAGTTTACTGTTTCTCCTACTGGAAGGTGGAAAACAGAGGGATGGGCTCTGTGCTTGGAGAAGGACCCTTGAAATAGCAGCTAATTCATCTGGCTTCTGGTGGGGCAAGAAACCAAGCCCGAAGTGAAACGATGCTGGAGGGATAAAGAGATCAGGTCGTGCTTTCAGAGTTCAGCAATATCCACTGCAAGCAGGAAAGTCCTTTAGGTGATCCTGATCCACAAAGAAAATCTGGATTCTTGTGGATGAGCTAAACCCTGGGAGGAGGAAGAGCTGTAGCAGCAGCACAGCCCTCCAGGACTTGGAGGAGGGAGATCCTCGAAGCCAAAATATGTCCATTTTCAGGTCCCCACCACGCAAAGCAGACCAATCTGTTACCTCCTTTTCTGGTTTTTTTTTTTTTTGGGGGGTGGGGGGAAGAGGAAAAGAGGAAAAGATTGGCATCTGTTCAGAAAGGGGGGGGAAATGCAAAATAATGCCGGGTAGAGACACCACTGCAACGAAACGAGAGGAGGGGAAACATCTACGAGGCAAGAAAGCAAAACCTACAGGTGCAGAGAGCTGGTCCTGCACTTGTATCCCTCGGGAAGAGGCTTCCCTGGGAAGCTGCTCCTCCCTGGGCAGCCCCAGGGCTGCTTCCAGCAAAGGCAAAGCAGGCCCTCTTGGAGAGCCCTCGGTGCAGGGGAACGAGAGCTGCTGCTCCACGCACACCAAAAGCTCCTCCACGGCGTTTTTTGGGGTGGCTGCACCCCCTGGCTCTGCCACTGCCACCCCCCCATCCCCTTCTGAGCTGGGAACAGGCTGTGCCACGGCTGAGAGTGCGTGTTGTGAGTGGGAAGTCCCGTCTGGAGCGGGTGTGAGGGATGAGAGCCAGAAGTTGTGCTCCTGGCTTTGCAGGGCGGCACCGGTGGAGGGAGAGGATGGTTTGGTTTTCCAGGGAAGCAGGAGGAGGTGCTGCCCCCCCTGGCACTGTGAGAGGCTTCTCTCAGCTTTGCTGCTGGAGGGAGAGCCCCGAGGGCCAAGCCAGCGACAGCCCCCCATGCAGGCATGCACAGCTGTGGCACAAACGTGTCCTTAACCCTTTCAATGGGGATGCTCGTGCCCCACAGCCCTGGCACAGCCCTGGCACAGCCACGGGGAGCTGAGTGGTGCCTGAGCACCAGAAACCCCCCAGGGCTGGCAGCTGCTCCAGCAGCGACCTGGGAGGGGAGATAAAAATGCAGTTCAGGTCCCACGGGGCAGGGCACAGGTGCTGGGTGGGCATCAGAGAGTCAGGGCTGGAAATATTCTGCATTTGGCAGGGGGGGGGATGGCGAGGCTGAAAAATGGAGAGGGGCTCTGTGCAGAGCTGGGATTAAAAAGCTTTTCAGCGGGGAGAAAACCCCTCTTTAACAGAGCCAAACCCCCTCTTTAATAGGGGAAAAACCCTCTTTAATGGGCAACTTGGCTCTCCTTTGGGCTTGTTCAGTGTGGCCACTGCAGGGAGTGGTGGCTTTGGCCATCTTTAGGCATCTGGGAGCTTTCAAGCCCCGCTCAGGGACATTTTGATCTTGGCAGGCCCCGCTGTGGAGCCTGCCCTTGTCCCTTCTGCCTGTGGGGGCTTTTTTTTCACCTGCCATCGCTCTGAATGCCCAGTTTGGCCCCCTCGGGGCTCTGCTTTGCCATTGAAAGGGTTAATGGAGCTCATGCTTAATCGGCAGCACAGAAAGCACCTTTTTGCCCCATGCCTGTTACCTCCAAATACGGTACCTGGGGTTGGTGTGGCTTCGAGGGCAGCGCCAAGGGTAGAGAGGGGGGGTACGGAGAGAGCACGGCAGAGAAGGGGAGAGAAAACACAGGAATGCATAAAACAACCAGAGCACACCAACAGGACACTGGGGACCACCTGCACACAGTCACCAGAGAGCTGAGAGAGAGGGAACAACGGCAGGGACCACGACCTGGCACCCTCCCTGTGAGCAGGGACGGCCCCTTGGACACCACGGATAAACCACACCAGTGACACCCCCCAGCTCCAGCACCCACCAGCTCCTCAGCAGAGGTGCCAGGGGTGTCCCTAATCCGGGTGCTTAAGCAGGTGCTCAGATCTAATGCCAGCTGTGACAGAGTTTCCCCCCAGTCTCCCCCCTCCTGCCCCTCTTGGGGGTGTTTGATTTAAATCCCCCCAGTCAAGGAGCCTGGCAAGCAGAAAACAACCTCTGAATGCATTCACGGGTTTAATTTTCTTAAAGTGCTTATTTTCTTCAGGTTCCAGCCTCGTTTTTTTTCTGTGTGGCTTTGCAGCAGGTACCTTCCCATCAAAGTGCCCACCTGCCTGGCATGGGCAGAACTCACTGATGCAAATCAGTTAAGTTTTGTACTCCAGGAGTTGGTTGTGGCTGTCATTTCACTGTTCACTGCCAACAGTGCCCAGAAACGAACCCAGGAAGGCAAATGTATGGGAAACAACCAGAAATATTGACTATCAACCCCAATCCAACTCCTGCCCTCTAATACCCTCCTACCCTCATCAAAACTCCTCTTTAAAGCCCCTCTCATGATTGCCACGGTGTAACTTGGCTGCTTTCCACCCACCCCCAGCCCCATCTCCCATCCTGCTGCATCAATTAGTGCCGCTGGAACCCACCAAAGAGGTGTTGGGAAGCATTTCATTTCCACTGGGTCAGAGCAGGAATTACTTTTCCTACTCAGAGCCATTAGCTGGGGAGGGGGAGATGGAGGAAAGGAGACAAAGCCCCCATTAAATCAGAGCACTAACCCAATCAAGGGTCTGTTAGAGGAGGATAAAGAGAGGAAAGAGCAGCCTTTTGTCTCCCCACGTTCCCTCGGGGCTCCTGAACTTTCACTTGGTTTGATGGATGTCCCACAACGGGCATTTTATCTGATTGTGAGTCTGAGAGTCGGGGCTTCGCTCTGGGTGGCAGCTGCTTCACCCCCTAAAAACCACCCATGTCTGCCCCTGATGGAGCTCACACTGAGACAACAGAGGGGCAAATTAAATCACCTTCAGCAGGAGGAGGGTGAGATCACAGAACCACAGCACGATTTGGGTTGGTTGGGATCTTAAAGATCGCCCAGTGCCACCCCCTGCCATGGGCAGGGACACCTTCCACTGGCCCAGGTTGCTCCAAGCCCTGTCCAACCTTGGACACTTCCAGGGATGGGGCAGCCACAGCTTCTCTGGGCACCCTGTGCCAGGGAAAGGCTTCAAAACCCTCTGAGTGAAGAATTTCTTCCCAATATTTGGTCTAACCCTGCCCTCTGGCAGCACAAACACGCAATGCCCTCCTGCTCCAGGGCACATGAGGAACATTCACTGCCTGGGGGAGGGGGGGCACCAAAGTGGCTCCCTGGGGCACAGGACAGCCCCCCAGGACCCTCTGCAGTGTTTCTGCTGCAGCAATTGGTCCTGAGCCGTCCCCTCCACCCCTGCAGCAGAGTGGCTGTGCTGTCCCTGCTCAACCTGCTCCTCTCACCCGCGTGTTTTTGGTTCATCCACGTGTCCCCTCACCCCCCAGCCCCTGGGCAGGGCCAGAAGCTGTCCCTGCTGCTGCTGCTGCTGCTGCACATACCTTCATCCAGCAGGGCTGGGGACTCCTCCACCACGGGCTCTCCTTCTCCCACCTGGGTGCGGGCGCGCAGCACGAAGCGGTAGCGGGAGATGGGGTCTGTCCTCTGCAGGGTGAACCTGGTCTGGTTGGGGGAGAAGTTCTCCACCACGGTTCGGCCCGTTTTGGTCCCGTTAACTGGGGAGGAAAGCCAGGGGGTGGTGGGTTCAGGTGCTCCCCCCCCCCAATCCTCGCTTCGCCCTGCCCTCGCTGCGGGGGCCTCGTGCTCGGAGCTGCTGTTAAAGATTCTTCCTTTGGGGACACTCTGGTGGGGACATCCAGGTGGGCAGGGAAGGCTCTGCTGCCCCTGGCATCGTGTGGGCTCTGGGCAGCCTCTTAGCAGCAGCTTGTGTTTGAGTGAGCACAGGAACTACTCAGACTGCGCTTAAAACGCAGATCAAACTGATTAACCCTCAATAGCTGAGGCTGAGGAACTGCTGAGCATCCCCCCACCCTCCCTGGCTAACTCCACCTGTCCCCCACTGTGCCAGGACCCCTCTCAACACTTCCTCATCATGGAAGTTTCCTTGTGGAGAGATTCCTCTGCTGGGGGAGGAGGGAATCAGCAGCAAGGAACACACTGATTGTCACTCAGAAGAGAGCGTGGAACGTACAGGGTTGATATCTAAGGCTGTATCCTGTGAGGACTCCATTGGGGTGCTCTGGGTGATCCCACTCCAGATTGATGATTTCCAGGTTTGGCTGTCGGATTCTCAGATACCTGGGGGAGCTGGGCACTTGGGAGGGGAGGGAGAGAAGAGAGAACACACAAGATAACAACACACCTTACACTGCTGGACACGTCACAGACCGACCCACACGCTCAGGGACACTCAGAGATGCCCACACAGACACAGCAGGAAGGGACTGAGCGAGGATCTGTGCCAGAAACCAAGAGCCAGCCCGGGGCTTGCAGCAGTCGGTGTGTGCAGGAGCAGAAACCAGAGCAGCTCTGCATGCAGCCCCATCCCCACGTGCCCCTGCCGTGCTGGGAACCCCCCAGTGAGACCCCAGAAGGTTCTGCAGCTGAAGCAGAGCTGGGACTGGGTTCAAACCCCACTTCTCTCTGTTGTAAAAGGACTTTTTTTGCATCCCCCACCCAGCCCCAAGGTTTTCATCTCGTCAGGTTTCTCTCTCAGAGCCATGAAAAGCAGCACAGCAGCTTCTCTTGTCCCAAAGTGTGGTATCAGTGCCTGGAGATCTGTGTGTCTCCAGTGGTCCTTACCCTGAGCCATGGCTGGGTTATCACTGCTTGTTCAAAGCCAGTGAAGGGAGGAAAGAATTACACAGCCTTGAATTAAATTATTCTCCTGGTTGACTCATAATTGCGGTGCCTTAATTGGGGAAAGAGCTTGGCTTGCTGATCTGGGAGATTAGGGGTGTATTTATTTTTAACCAGCAGTCGTGCAGAGTGTCATTCAGTCTCCTAAATGTCAATATGTAGTCAATAAAATAGCTTGGTGGTACAGGAAAAACAGAAACCAACGTTTTCCTAGTGACAGGGGTATAATCTGCTGTAATTGTTTCAATTAATGCCACCCACGTGTCCTTATAGCCACCCCAAATGCCTATAGCCACCCCAAATGCCTATAGCCACCCCAAATTATCTCTAGCCACCCCAAATGCCTTATCACCCCAAATATCTACAGTCACCTCAAAACCAGGACACAGAAAATCACCTCTCACAAAGCACTTCATTGCAAAACCTGCAGGAACTGAGTGCTTCCTCTTAAAACAGTCTTAATTAAGGCTGATCAATAGAAAATCCTTAGAAAAGGGTGGCAGCATCCAAGAAAATTCTGAGGAAGAGACAGGGCTGCAGCAGGGGTGGGATGAAGAGGAAGGCAAAGAGGAAGATCCCCCTGGATTTTGAGACAAGACTTGCTTTTAGCAAATCTCCCCTTGTGTTTTTGTAGCATCCTGTGCCAATCCCCCCCCACCCCTTGTGCTGTAGAAGAGTCACTGCCAGGCTCTGGGAGTGCAGCTCCCAACACAAAATCAGCCCTGTGTCTATAAATAACCCCCGTGACAGCAGGAAAATTAAAACCTCGAGTTTATCCTTGACAGGAGCTCCTCAAACAGAGCACCAAGGGTGCTCCTGCCTGGAGAGCCTGACAGGGGGACTGGGCACATCCTTCCACAGCCAAAGGACTCGGGGCTTGGGCACATTTTCCTGCCTTTTTCCAGAGCAGGATGAACCCAGTCAGTGCCACTTCCCCAGCCTGCAGCACGGGGCCATCTGGGGGTCTTTTGTTCAGCCTCAAATCTTCTTGCTGCTGCTTTCAAAGGGATTTTTTGGGCTGGTGAGAGCTTTAATGCTCAGCTCTGGGTGCAGCTCAGAGGTGTCCCCTACCCTGCAGTGGCAGCACCACGTGGCAGGGACACTGCCCAGATGATGCTCAGAATTAATACTGAATAAATTGTGCTTCCTTAAAAAGGAGTCTCTGCAGCAGTGGGGGAAAAACATTGGGACCTAATCATCAAAAAAGGGAGACTTAATCTGTGAAACAGCTCTGGGGGATGCCCAGGTGTTAGAAAACCAAGTTTCAGTGCAGGGCTTGCCACATTTTGGTGCTCTCAGACCCAGGGGACGAAGGTAACAAACCCTGGGAGGGGGGAAATATTGCTGAGATCTGGGCACCAGTTCACCAGGAATGCAGAATTTACAGACCACGAGGGCACTTTGCAGAAACCAGGGGTAAAGAAATGACTAAGCAAGACAATCCAGCATCTGTGCTACATCTCCACCCATGTGGGGGTAACAAAAAGAGTGAAACTGCTGCCTAATTAGCACGAGGAGTGAGAAATAATTAACCAGTGGAAGACAGGGCCATTTCCCATCAGGACTGAGGGCTGGGGACACCCCCAGCCCCCTGGGAACATACCTCCTTCAGGAGTGGGGAATTCCTTCACCTCACTGCGGGGCCCATCTCCTCTGCCGTTGGTCACAACCATCTCAAGTTTGTAGTTGCTGTAAGGGAACAGCCGGGACACTATGCCCCGGTTTCGGTCTCCAGGAAAACTCACAAACTGCCGTTTTTTGGAGACCCACAGGTTCTTCAGCAAACTACTGTCTCTCCAGAAATAGGCCTTCAAGAAACACGCATGGCAAGTGAAGCTTTTCCCATGGAAATGCAACTTTTTTGTGCATATATATATAAATATATATATTAACCAAGAGCAGAACTTTGCAAAGAGCAGCTCAGAAGCCTTTTAGAGCAATTAGTGTGAAGCTCCAGAGAGACAGGGCAGGGGTGTTACCCAAGGAAGAGGGTTAAGTGCTTGACAAAGGGCACAGAGCAAAACCACTAAGCTCAGACTAAAAGCTGCCTCTGGTTCCCGAGCCCTGGACCTGGAGGGATTCTCTCCTTCCACCTGGAGAGCAGGGAAAGGTGGGACATAGCCCAGGCACAAAGGAAAGCCTGGATTTGGAAAGCCTCCCATTCAAAGCCCTCGACTGCAAATCTTATTTCATGCAGAAATAAGATTCATTCAGAAAACAGAGCAGAAGAAGAGCAGAGGCAGAAACTGGAGAGCAGAGCCCAGGGGATTATTGGATTTGAGGTGTTGGGACTGTCGGCAGGGCACGTGGTTTTGGTCTTAAACGCCGAGAGGAGGGCCCTGCTCAGACTTTTGCTTGTTTTGAACAGGGTCCATCCTCTGTACACAAACATTAGTATTTTACCCCAGCAGTAAATAGCAAATATTAGCAGGAATTCCCAAAGCACAGCAGGATCCAGGCTGCCTGTAGTGACCAGTTAGTCCCACCCACTGGGTTTGGGCTTTGCAGGGCTGGTGTTCTTTTAAAGACCACGTAGGAACTTCGGGGATGACACAAAAACACCCCTGTTTGAGGTCACTCCCCCCAGAGCCACCTTCTTGCAGGAGTAGGACCCCCCAGCCCCTCTCAGGGGGTGCACAAGGACAGTCCTCTTTGCTTTGAGCCCCCTGGATCCCACAGGGATCCAACAGGAGATGTCCCCAACCCCACCCAAGCACCACAAAGAGCAAACCAACCCCTCCTTGCTGCCCCAGAGCAGAGCTCAGCCCCTGTGCCCTGCACCCAGAGCAGCCCAAGTGGCCAGGGCAGGGTTCCCTCTAGTCCCCATCCCCGGCAGCTCCACCCCTGGAGCCAATTCCAAAGGGGAATTTCATTAGCAGATTAGATGTGTTAAGTAGCCAGTGCCCAAGAGGTTTGGGGCTGCTCACTCTGTACTCCTTGAGCTGTCCCTGGATGGTGTCCAGGTGCACTCTGGTCCAGGTCAGAGCAATGGCAGTGCTGTTTAGGATTCTAATCCTAACGTCCGTGGGCGCAGCCTTGGGATCTGGGCGGGCAGGGACAGAGCACAGGGGTCAGCAGGGCACAGGGGTCATCAGAGCACAGGGGTCATCAGAGCCCCCCCCTGGGGGTCAGACAGATGGACACACAGACACCCCTCTGCCCCAGCCCTGGGTGTCCCATCACAGCCCTGCTGGGAGCAGCCCCACGGCTGCTCTGCCTCCCTCCACGGGAAGTAAACGAGTCCTATTTCACTCATCCAGCCATCACAGCAGGTTTTCCTGCTGCAAGGAAGGGGTCTGGCTCCCCTCCCTCTCCCAGTGAAGGATCCAGCACATCCAGCCCCCTCCTGCCTCACCTTGGCCGGTCTCAGACCCCAAAGTCCCCCAAACTACCCTATTTCCACAGCCATTCATCTGAACTTGGCCAGAACTTGCTGCTGATGTGTGTAATAATCTGCAGTTATTTGTGAAGCGACTCAGACATGACAGAGACTATTTTTTGAGGGTTTTTTCTATTTTTTTTAACCTGTCCCACCCCTCAGACACAGGCAGAACATGTTTGTGCCTGGGCTGTGATACAGGAGCTTTGGTCTCCCTGGTTTGCCTCCACATAACACACACATGAGGTGGCCTTTTCAGATCCTCCCAAAACTCATCATTAGTGCACAGATTTTCAAGAGGAACTGGAAGAAAACACCTTCATAGTGCACAGAGATGGTGGTGCAGCCAGGAGCTCGCAGAACTTTCCCAGTAACAACCTCAGCTGGGTCCAGCTTTGCTTCCATACCCAGCTCTTACCCTGATTCCCACCTTTTCTACCCATTTGCTTTCCCCTTGCCCTCTTTCCTCCAGGAGGTGCCCAGCTGGGGGATGTGCTGTCTGTGCCTTCCCAGCCCCAAAACTGCAGCTTTACTTCAGGTTCCTGTGCCCTGTTTGTACCCCTCGACTTCAAGCCTGGAGCTGTGGGGTTCTCACCTGGTTTATCCACCTTCCTTCTTGCTAATCCTGAAGTCCCACAGCCCCAAAGAAGACCCCCAAACCACAAACTAACATGTATTTCTTTAAAGATAAAGCAGTTGGCAGCAAACCACGTTATCCCAACGGGATAGGGATAATCGTGGTTGAGAGTCTCAGGTGCTGCAAGCACAGAAGGTTTTCCAGCAGCCCAGGAAAAGGTGAAAAGAGAATCAAACAAGCTGGATGCTGTTCTGAGTGACCAGGGGAGAGGTTTAAAGGAAGATAAGCTGAGCCAATGTGTTGCAAACAGGAGCCCAGGCTGAGGCTTAGCTGAGGCTTTATCAGAGAGGCACAAGAATCCAGTGCAGGGTGAACTAAGGGGCTTTTTGGCCGTTCATAAAACCTCTCCTCGGAGATGAACTCGGTGCTCTGCCCTTGCCAGGGGCACAAAATGTAATCCCAAACTTATGGGAATGCAGCCAGAGTTCACCCTGAGTGGGATCCTGCAGTTTTCCACGCTCCAAATGCTGCCTGGGTGTCACAGAGAGCAAAGGGAAGGGGTGAGGGGTGAGGGGGTGAACTGGGTGGTGCAGGCAGCGCCCAGAACAGGAGCCAGCAGCCAAGCCTTGCTGCCAGTCACGGAATCATGGAATGCTTTGGGTTGGAAGTGACCCTGAGGCTCATCCCAGTGCCACTCCCACACCTCCCATGGACGGGGGTCGCTCCAAGCCCCATCCAAGCCGGGACTGGATCTCTGTGGCAGATCAATCTCCGGGCACAGGGAGCAGCCCCCAGGTCAGGGCGGGCTCCTCCCCAGCGGGGCAGGTACTCACAGTCCTCCCCGGAGTAGCCGATGTAGGTGTCGGGCTCGGGGGCTCTGCCGAAGTCGTTCTCGGCCTGCACTTTGATCTCGTAGGGGACGTAGATGGGCGTGTTCCACACCACGTGCCGGGGACCCTTCACCGTCTCGTTGTACCAACTGCCCCGCGGGTCCCGGCGCCGCCAGCGAACGATGTACCTCAGGTTGGGCCCGTAGGCCTGGGTGGCGTTCAGGGGCTGCACAGACCACAACAGAGACGGGGATTGAGAGGGAGAAGAGCAGCCTGTGTCTCTCTCCAAGGGTCTGCTCGGAGGCTGGCTCTGATCTCGGGGTTCCACCAGCAGATCTCTAAGGAGGGTTGGATGCTCTTGCTCCCAAAAGGGAGTGGGAACAAGGACATACCTGGTTCTTGCCCTCTGGAGTCAAGAACTTTATATTCCTAGAATAAATAAAATCCTGGCATGGTCTGGGTTGGAAGGGACCCTAAAGCTCATCTCATTCCAGCCCCCTGCCATGGGCAGGGACACCTCCCAGCAGACCAAGGTTGCTCACATATATATATATTATGTATAATAAATCAAATGTCTCCATAATACAGAGTGCATACAGTACATATTCCATATATATTATCCTTGCATTCCAGCCTGTATTCCCACTGCAATCTGAAGCCTCCTCACAGCTTCATGGCTTGTTTGTGGATGACACCTGGTGGTGCACGAAGCAAAGCAAGAGCTGCTCTGTAAATCCTCTGTACCACTAAGAACCTGTCTCTCCAATGATCCTCCCTGACTTCTGAGTGTCATTCACCACGTTTTGTCTGATTTACATCATTGAAAATTAAGTTTTTTTATCTCAACCCTTCTTCTAGGCACTAACAACGGCCTCTCCTGTGTTTTTTATTTCATCATATAATCGTCAGAGACCAGCCTGGGTTGGGTAGGTACTTAAATATCATAGAATTATCATCCCATCCACTCCCTGCCATGGCCAGGGACACCTTCCACCAGCCCAGGTTGCTCCAAGCTCTGTCCAGCCTGGCCTTGGACAATTCCAGGGATCCAGAGGCAGCCACAGCTTCTCTGGGCAACCTGTGCCAGGGCCTCCCCACCCTCCCAGGGAGGAATTTTTCCCCCATATCCCATCTAACCCTGCCCTCTGTTACTTTAAAGCTGTTTCCCCCCTCGTCCTGCGACTCCAGGCCCAAAAGGCACCCAAGAACTCACCGTCCAGGTTATCTCCATGTTGTTCTTTTGGGTGCCTGCACCCTGAACTCCCGTTGGGTTGATTTCAGGACCTGAAATTCACATTGTAAAAAGAAATAAAAATAAATAATAATAATAATAATAAGGGCATTTTATAATGTTGGAAAAAAGGACCCTCTGAGTGGTTAAAAACCCTTTAACTGTGCAAGTCAGAAGGACTTCCAAGACAGAAGTTAATGGCCTGATTTTTCCAGAAGTTCCCATTCAGGTTAATGGAACATGAGGCTCTCAGTACTCTTGGAAACCAGGCCATTTATTTAGGAGGCTCTTTTTTTTTTTTTTTTTTTTTTTTCTCCCCCCCAAATGTCCTAAATCTTTGAAAGGCAGCCATTGAGAAGCAGCCCCAGGAGCCGAGCCCGTCCCTTTGAAACCCGAGCAATGTCGGGAGCCAACACTAGATGCCAGCAGATCCTGCAGGAATCTCTGGGCAAAGGGGGAGGGAAGAAGAAAAGCAGCAGAACTCCTGAGCTTCCCTGCGAATTCCCCGTGGGAATTTTCCCGTGTGTTGTCCAAAAAAACCAAAGCACTGGGCAGACAAAGGGAAGACCTGAGTGTCCGTTGTGGGTTGGTTGTGTTGCCATCTGCATCACGGAAGGGTTTGGGTTGGAGGGACCTTAAAGATCACCCAGTTCCACCCCCTTCCACTAGCCCAGGGTGCTCCAAGCTGGCCTTGGACGCTTGCAGGGATGGAGCAGCCACAGCTTCTCTGGGCAACCTGTGCCAGGCCCTCCTCACCCTCCCAGCATCAGTCTGGGCTCCTGGTCAGCTCTGACAATGAACGAGCGAGTTTGGAACAAAGTGCCTTTTGCTAGTGGCTGGTTCACACTCGAGTCTAACTTTCCAGCAGGCTCCTGAGCTTCCTGTGGCCAGACAGGATGAAAAGCTTTCTTCAGAAAGCTCCTCTTCAGGCTGAAAGCAGGGTTTCCCTTCCCCAGACTCTACCAGAGCGTGAGCTTTGCGCTGGGGGCGGGCTGGGGGGAACTCACGTGCCCCGTTGGTCTGGTAGCGCTCCGAGGGCGCGCTGGGCACGCTGCTGCCCACGTCGTTGACGGCAATCACCCGGAACTGGTAGTTGACGTACGGGGACAGGCTCAGCACGGCCGAGTTGACGCTGCCGGGGTACCTGGAGTGGTTGTGCCACACGCCCGGCTGCAGGCGATCCTCCTCGAACTGCACGATGTAGTCTGTGGGGAGGGGGGAGGGAGGGAGGGGTGGGTGAAGGGCTGGGCTCACAGGGGGTGAGTTTTGACCCACCCCCTGAGCAGGGGGCAGTGGGAGGGGGCCAGACCTGTGATGGGGCTGTTGTTGTCGTCGCCGGGGATCCACGTGAGCCGCACGCTCCGCTCCGCCAGGTCCGTCAGCTCCAGGTCACGGGGCTGGTCGGGCCGTGCTGTTGGCCCAGGGGTGAGACAAATGAGGCTGGGGTTGTCCCAGGAGATGGGATTCCCAGTTCCCAGCGCTTTTTCCCTGGCTGGCTTCACCCAGACCCATGGAGGGGGCACGTGCTCTGGGGCACTGATCACATCCTCTTAGGACTAATGCTAATTGTTCCTCGCCTTAAAACCCTCCCTGTCCCTGCACCACTGGCGCTGGAAGCACCAGGCAGTGGCTCAGCAGGGGGTTGTTTGGCCTTACACAAAGCTGTCCAGAACAGAAATGCAAACAAATAGGATGGAAAGGACACAAAACCTCAACGGAAACACAAACTTGTAGGAAATTCCCTGGTTTCTTTATCCGGTCCCAAGAACCTGCTCGTGCAAGAACAGCAATAAATTCTGTCCAGGTAAAGGTCAGGGGCTCAGAAATTCAAGGTGAATCTTTTTCTCCCATCAGGGCTCAGCATTTTCAAGTGCAGGTAAAGTGATTTTTTTTCACTTTCCCTCAGGAAAGTGTCCCAAAGGCACTCTGGGAGCACAAAATGTTGTGGCACAGGACCTTTGTACCCAGGGCCATCTGGATGGGTTTTGAAGGACAACTTGGAGAGAGGACTTGGAAGCATCAGCTCCCAGATTTGTCAGCTCTGCCCTTTCCTGCTGGCATTACTGGTGAGGCAAACCAAAACCAACTTAGAAAACAAAACAAAAGCAACAAATTAGTGCTGATTACCTTTGGGTAAGTCTCTCAAACGGTTAGCAGGGATGGCTGCAAGGTAAGACAGTGGTTGTTAACCGGGTTAGTTTAGTCATTAAGCTTGGGTGGCCAAAGGAACACCTGGGAAATGTGAAGTTACACACACAGGGACAGGTTTCAAAAGGAATCGATCTTGTCAGGGGAGCAGAGCAGGGACAACCTTCCCCCAGACACCTCCAGCCGAGCCCTCACAGCTTTGTGCATGCTTGATCAGCCTGATGTGAGGTTAATGAGCTATTAGGGGGACAGGAAGGGGTATAAATCAAGGCCAGTGCAATTATTAGGGATCTGGGGTTCCTGTTGCCCTCCAGCTCTTGGAGGGCACTGCGGTGGCACTGGCAGGCTGTGGCATTCCTATGAATCTGAGGTGGCCCAGAACAGGGGATGATAAATGTGTGTTTGCCAGGTAGATTCAGTGAGCACAGGCTGAGGTCTGTCCCTCCCTGTGCTGCAGAGGGGACACACCGGGCCAGGATCAGCCCCAGCCGGGTCACCCCCCAACTCCCCATTGCTCAGCACCCCAACACCCCCTTAAATGCACTTCCAAATTTAGGACTGATCTCACAGAGCCTCGACATGCACACTGGGGTATTTTTGGCCGTGTGTAATAACTCCTCTTCTATTTTTTCGCTCTCAAACACGAGGGGTTTTTTTTTCCAGCTCCGACTCAGCGCCGGTGCCCGGGACGAGGCAGCTCGTCCTTGCCAAGTCCTGCGGGGGGACAGAGGCTGTGCCAGCCCCTCCCTGAGCAGCCAGGGGACAATCTGGTGAGCCTGGCCTTGAAGGGGCTCTGTTCTGATAAAAACACCACCCTTAGGCGTGGGGAGTTTACCGAGCACGGTGAGATAAGCCTTGGCCGAGTCCTTGTCCAGCTCCGTGCTGGCCACGCACGTGTAATCCCCTTGGTCCCTCTCAGCCACGCCAAATATCGTCAGGCCATCGTCCTCTTTCTTCATCCTTCAAGAAAGCAAGGATCACACAACTCTTCCAGGCAGCAGGGCTGACTGTCCTGTGCTGGGATACATCTCAGAGCCCGACCAGAACGGGAGAACGGCCCTGCTCTGAAGGGTTCATCAGCTGAGGACGTGCTGAGTTATTCTGGGAAACCTCATTTCCTAAGGAATCAGCAGATGTGCCCTGGTGTGTGTCTGGGGAATAATCACACCTTCAGGACAACAGCCAAGCCCAGGCTGGTGCCCTGGGATCAGATCTCCCTTCACAGGGAGGGAGTCAGCCGTGGAAAGGAAATTAAAGCTGCACCACTCGCAGCAGATAAACGTTCATTTTGAGGCGGGTTGTTATTAACTCACCCCTTTTATCGAGATGCCCTAAAATATCTGTAAATAAAACCTACAGCAAGGCCCTGATTTACTGATAAATCAGCTGCAGTTGCTGAGCAGTGTCTGCTGGAAGGAGCTGGTGAATGAAAAGTATCAAGAACATCAAACGCTGCCTAGATGGGAACTGAGCATTTACCCATATTACCCTGAAATGTCCTGTACAAAGCCCAGCGACCCCGGGAGAGCAGCCCCATGAAACTTTTGGAGGCACAGACCTGTTTCCCAGGTACAGGGGGGCGTCATCCTTCAGCCAGGTGACCGTGAGCCTGAGCGTGGGGTCGTGCTTGATGCGGCAGTGGAGGCGAGGCATGGAGCCCCTCTTCACCACCTGATCCTCAGGCCCTCTCACAATCCTGGTGGGGTCTGCACGGGGTCAGGAAGGAAGTGTCAGGCACCAAACCCCCGGCTCTTGGCTCAGGAGCTCGGGGGAGGTTTGGTGGTGCTTGGAAAGGACACCACACGTGTCGTGTTTGTCCAGCTTGGTGGATGAATGGCCTGTGATGCAATTAAATTAATTTAACAAGCCATTAATTCATGCTGAACCTTTTTCTTAAAAAAAAAAAAAGCTCCAGTTTTCTGTGTCAGCAATCAGATGTGCTGAACAGGGAAAGGCCTGGTAGAAACAATCCAGAAGATGTTTTCCTGTCCTCGGTTAACCCTGGGGAACACTTTGCTTTGCTGTTTGCACTGCTGATGGCACCTCCCAGCTCAAAACCCACACCCAGCCCTTCTACCCAGCTCCAGTGTCTCCACAGCCTTGCTTTTTTTTTCCAGCACTACAAAGGAATTTGCACCATTTTCAGGATTCCAGCTCTGAACCACACAGTGCCTGTCCTGCTGGCAGCCTTGGGTGCACCACCAACCTCCCTGAACCAAAACTGCTATTTCTGCTGCTCATTTCAGAAGACCCAAGAGCTTTTCATGTCCCTACCTTTGACCTCCAGGCGAACCTGGGCCTCTGCTTTCCCCAGGATGTTGGTGGCAACGCAGGTGTAGATGCCCTGGTCCTCCTTCCGGGCCATGAACATCTCCAAGCTCCCGTTCTCGTGCGCCTTGTAGTTCCCTCCATCCAGCGTGTTCCCCTGGCCATTCTTAAACCTCACAACACCACAGAGTGCTGTTGTAAGGGAAGAAAGAGCAGGAAACAACCCTCCCCCTCCCCAGCCCTCAGCCTGGCAGGGCACGAGCTGCAGTTCTTACCATCGCAGGGTGGGGATGGGGGAGCCGAAGAAGGGGCAGTCGAGCCGGGTCCTGTTGTTCTGGATGACCTTGATGAGCTGGTTGCGAGGGGCCAGGATCCGTGGGGGCACATCTGCAAACGGCACAAGAAACCCACATCTGGGTTCTGCTGCTCCTTTCCAGCCTTTTCGTCCACCTTCCTGCTTCTTCCGCTCGCTTTTCCCACTTTTGGCACTTCCAAAAGCCGGTGGAGCTTCCCCAGTCCCTCTCCTGTCCCCCTCCCTGCCAGCCTGGCTGCACAACTCAGCTTTTGTCTTAGGACTCGCTCAGCCAGGCCTGGCTTGGCAGGCCCAGGGCAATGGATTTCTGCTCCAAAGCCCAGCTGCAGAGCTCAGGAACCTTTGTGGAGTAACTAATGACAGAGAGGAAGGCAAAGTGGAGAACTTCTGAGGGGAAAAGGGGTGCTTGTAAAAGAGGGAGAACAACTATTTGCATGGGCAGGTGGTGGTAGGACAAGGGGGAACAGTTTTAAATAGAAGAGAAGAGATTTAGGTCAGATTTTAGGAAGAAACTCCTCCCTGGGAGGGTGAGCAGGCCCTGGCACAGGTTGCCCAGAGGAGCTGTGGCTGCCCCATCCCTGGAAGTGTCCAAGGCCAGGCTGGATGTGGCTTGGAGCACCCTGGGCTGGTGGAAGATGTCCCCGCCAACAACAGCAGGTTGGAACTGGGTGATCCTTAAGATCCCTCCCGACCCAAAGCAGCCTTGGGCTGTGTGACAGCTGGGTGCAGGGGTGTGTCCTCACCCAGCACGCTGACAAAGGCATTGGCCAGCAGGTAGCCGTGCTCGTTGGAGGCGTTGCACTGGTACACGGCGCTGCTGCCGATCTGCGTGTCCCGGAACACGATGGTGTCCCCGGCCACCTCCCGGCTGGGGTTGTGGGCAGAGGCTGCAACACAGGAGAGAGCTCTTTAAAGTCTGTTTTAAGCTCAGAATTCACCGCTCAGTGTCGCTGCACATCCTCCCATCCCTGCCCGGGGAAAAGCAGGTGATGGCCTTAATTAGCAGGAACAACCCTAAACTAGCAGTGAAGACTGTAAACCTGCTGCTCTAAACTAGCAGTAGAGATTCTAAACTATCAGAAGCTGCTCTAAATTGGCAGCACCAACCCTAAATTGGCAGCACCAACCCTAAACCAGCAGCAGGGACACGTGTGTGATGCTGGAGGCCCCAGCAGTGCCTGGCACCCCACCAGCAGCTCTGGTTTCATGCTCAGCCACGATTCCCTGGGCTGGGTTTGTTGTGGAGGAGGCACAGCCCCCCCTCCCAGCTCACCTTCGATGGGCTCCCCATTCACCAGCCACTGGATGGAGGGTTTGGGGTTCCCGTTGGCTCGGCACACCAGCCTCCCGTCCTCCCCGGGGGCCAGGATGAGGTTTTCGGGTTCATCCAACCAGTACGGGGCAGCTGGAGGACACAGCAAGGCACCAGTTACAGGGGCAGCAGCTCCCCCTCCTCCCACATCCCCTCCACTGCTCCCTGGGGATGTCAGACAGTGGGAACACCGTCCTCTCCAGGTGTGGGCAGGGTGGGGGTCTCCTTCACCCCACTCCTTGGCCACACAAACCCACACCCGTTTATACCAGTGAAGTTCAGCATCTCACGCTGCTTTTAGGTGAGTTTGGACAAGGTGGCTCTAAACTGAGAGCAAGTTTAGGTTGGATATGAGGGAGAAATTCCTCCCCTGTGAGGGTGGGGAGGCCCTGGCACAGGTTGCCCAGAGAAGCTGTGGCTGCCCCATCCCTGGGAGTGTCCAAGGCCAGGCTGGACGTGGCTTGAAGCACCATGTCCTAGAGGAAGGTGTCCCTTCCAACACAAACCACTCCATGATTCCACCAAGCCACAGGGATGGCAGAGAACCAGCCCCTCCAGGAAGCCCCCAGTGCCCCTCCCAGCAGTCAGAGCCCCCCCCACCCCATCCCCTCCCAGCTCCTGGCGTGGAGGTCCCCGAGATGGGAAGGTAAAGGTGACGTACCCTTCACTCTCACCGAGATCGTGTGGCGGATGCTGCCCATCTTGTTGGAGGCCAGGCAGAAATACTCCCCGGAGTCCTCCTCGGACACGTTGGAGATGCGAAGGGCCTTGTTGAAGTTCTCCAGCTTGGTTTTGCCCACGGGCAGCTCCCCTCCTTTCTTGTACCACATGATGTCCGGTGCTGGTCTAAGGAGAGGGGAGCAGGTAAATGCTTTTGGCAGATGAGGGAAATGCTCTGAAGAAAGCACTCGATGGTCCTGCACTGGGAACCACTCCCACCCAGGGAAAGGGCTGGTCCAGCTGCTGGGCCACCCTCCTTCAGACCCCCACCCCCCAGCCAGGACCCTGAGCACCAGCAGGTGATCAGGAGCAGGGTTCAGCTCTTGGCCTGTGCTTGGGGGATGCAGAATCAGAGAATCCTGGAATGCTCTGGGTCAGAGCCATCCCATTCCAACCCCCTGCCATGGGCAGACCAGAAGGGCACTGGTGTAGAACCCTGAGCCCAGGATCAGAACTGTCCTCACCCACAGTGTGTCAAGGAGCTCCCAGGGGATTCACAGATCCAAGGACAAACCAGTGGGGAATTATCCTTGGACAGCTATCTGGAAACACCCACGAGCCTCAGCTGTCTGTCCCCTCAACACTTTTGTGCATCAAGTAGGTTTATGAGAGTCTTGTTAATGGCAGTTAAAAGGGAGGAATGACCCCTTTTTTCCCAGACAGAGGTGTTTCCATGCTGATCCAGCACCCTGGTCCCAGTCCATCCCACTGGGAATGACTCCCCCAGCACCCCAGGGTACGTACACTCCGGATGCAATGCACTCCAGCAGGAGATCCACCCCTCGGAGCACCATCTGGCTGCTGGAGGTCCCGTAGGGATACATGAAGCTGGGAGTTGTTTCCGTGATCCCTCGGGCTGGAATCAGCAGGAGAGAAGAAAAAAAAAAAAAAAAAGAAAACAAAAACAAAGAAACAAAACAGGGGGCTTTTAAAGTTCTCCTTCGGGGGGGCTGGGAAAACCCGGGAGGCGTCGCCTCCCCCGCCAGCCCGGGACTCTGAACTGCCCCAGGAACACACCTGGAGAGGAGAGGAGGGCTCAGAATGGTGTTTAAATTAAGAAATAAAAGGGTGGAGAGAGGATGCTGGGCGGACAGGGGGGTAGGGAAGCAGCAGAGGATGGGCAGAGGGAGCTGAGCCACGGGAACGGTCCCTGCTCCGGCAGCTCCCACCTTTCCTGCCCATCCCTGCCTCTGGCACGAGGAAATGGGCTGAAATTGGGTGAGAGTGGGGAATACTGATGGACAAACACGTAAGGAAGGATGAAGTGGTCACAGGAAGGGTTTACTCAGGCAGCTGGGACACTTGGACACAGAGATGTGGGGGACATGGAGCATCCTGGGGCTCCAGAGGCACCAAAGTGCCCTTTGGAAAGGAACAACTCAGCCACCAAAATGACACATTTCAGGACTGGACAGGGAAGTTTAAGAGCAGAAAATCAGGGGAAGACACGAGGCAACATCTCTACAGACACACACGGTGAAGATCTCTTTGTAGGGGGGAACATTAATTTTTTATGGAATAAATTCCATTAATAAGTGGAATTATTGACCTAGATCTGGATCAGTGAGGACAAAACAGGATCAGATGGGTTTGAAAGCAGCAGTAGCAGAGATGGAAGTTATGAGATTAGGACAGGGGGTGGAATGGGCAGGGCTGGCACAGGGACACTCCAAATCCTGGGGTGATCCTTGGCAGTGCCCACCCTGGGGCAGGAGCAGGACCTTGGGGTGCAGCCCAAACCCTCCCCTGCTCCCCCAAAGCCTCTTTGCCCTCGTGAGCAGGGGGCAGCCGGGTGTGCCCAGTGCCACGAGGATTTGGGAGGTGCCCACGTTTCTTTGGGAAGCCTCCAGAGCTGTGCCAGGGGAAGAAGGAGGGGAGAGAGCACAGGGGCTGTCCTGGAGCTCCCAGCACCAGGGAGGGGAAACCCAACCTCAGGAGTTAATCCATGCCTTGGAAATGATTCCTCCTCAGCCAGAGACACACATCCCACTGTCCCACACCCCCCAGCTCCGGGGGGATCATGGAGGGTTAGTCAATTATTCGATTAATGGATTACCAGGGCAGGGAAAGCTTTGCTTTATCCACAGGGGTTGGTTCTCTGGGCAGGCAGGCACTGCCCTTTGCATCCCTGCCTCTTGGAGGGGGTCTCATTCCTGGGTGACCCTGGCTTGGAGCCAGAGTTCATCCCGGCTCCCACCTCTCCAGCCTCATCCAAGAGCTTCTCCCATCTGATTAGGGCAGTGGGATATCATTTTATGGGCTTTTATCAGCCAACAGGCTGCAGGACTCGCTCCCACCACGGCCCTGCTGGCTCAGGAGCCCAGGGCAGAACTGGAAGAGCTGAAGCAGCAGTGCAAGCCAAATTTTATGAGCCATTTATTAATGATGACAATTAAAAATAAGGGAGATAAATTAGTGTCCTACCCACTCGTTTAACAAACCTAACAACAACACTGCAGGGCTGATAAACTTCTTGCCTCAGTGCAGCACTGCTAATAAATATTTCGCTGTTTTTAACAAGGAGCAGCCAGAAATTGTCCCAGGCAGAGGTTCTGCTCCGGCTCTGAACCTGTGGAAGCTCCAGCTGGAAGCTCTCAGCCATCCAGCAGAGTCTCACTCATCCCTTTGGATGGATCAGAACCGGAAAAAAACAAATCCCCTGGCTATTTCCTTCTGCTCCAAAACAGACTCTGCTTCCAAACTGTGTGTGCTGTGGTCCCTGCCTCTGAGGAACTGGAGCCCAGAAACACCCACTGCCCTGACCTGGTGACACCTAAAAAATTCCCCATCCACTCCCGTGTCCAGGGCTGTGCACACCCAGACACATCCCAGCTGCCCTCCTCCTGCACAGCCAGCTCCAAACACCCCACAGCTTTGCCAAAAAGGACAGAGAAAAAAGAACAAAACAGACCATTTCCATTAAATAAAAAAAAAAAATCAAGAGAGGCTTCTGCTGATAAAATATCCAGTTAACCCCTTTTAGCTCGTTTTCCCTGGATAGTTGCAGCCAGTTTGCCCACACAAATCCAGCCTGGCAGCAAGGAAATCACTGCACTTGCTCTGGGTGGGATGTCCCATGGGCTGTTTGGGACGGCTGTCCCACCAACCTCACGTCCACACAGCAGGTCCCACGTCCCTGAGATGAGGAACACCCCAGGAATGAGACTGCCAGCCCCTGGAGATCCCTGTGCCAGCTGTGCCCACACCAGCACCCCCAGGGCAGAGGGGCTGAGAGCCCCAAGGCCCCCAGACACCCCAAATCCTTGGGATGCCGATGTCCCTCTCCACACCCCAAAGACTCCTTCCCTGCCCCAGCTGGTTCCAGTGGCCAGCCAGGACATCCCAGGGAGAAACACGGGGTCAGCAGCAAGGGAAAAGGGCTGAGGGTCACAACTGTTCCACCAGCTTGTCAACTGTTAATTAATGAAGTGCTGGGCTGGAGTTCAGGTCTGCACAGGGGAGTGAGTGGGTGACTGGAATTCACTGGAGCCACGAGGTTTTCCAGGGGGGGTGTTAAGTGCAAATAGTCCTGGCAATGCAAAGAGCAGGAAGTTTGTCCTAAAATGGGAATAGAGCAGAAATCCTTGAGGCTGTGCAGACAAAATCTCATTTTCCTGACTGACTCTTCAACACCCCTTTGCCCTGAACAACGATGAGCAGTGGGGGATGAGGAAGCCCCAGGAGCACCCCTGGATTTCTCTGTCCCTGAGAGAGGCATCTCCTCTCATTCCTGTCTCCCTGAGGAACGATGCAGTTCGTGCAGCTCCCATGGAAGCTGATTTTGCCAACAGTCCCTTCTCCCAGCCGTTTCTCCAGGTGTTTTCAGGCTGTTCCCAGCACTTCCAAGGCTGGTTCTGCTGCAGAGCCTTCCCCAGCATCCTCAGGAACCTCCTGCTCCTGATGCCAAATCCCAGTTCCCTGGGCAGGGAGGGAGCTTGCCTGGCACATCCCCCTCTTCTCACACTCCAGCTCTGTCTGCTCTTGGCTGGCAAAGCCCTCCCTGTCCCCAAAAGTCCCCGTGGCACAATTAGAAGTGCCCTGGGTCGTGCCAGGCCCAAGGGAAGCTGTGGCTCTGTGGGAAGCTGAGGGATTTCCCTCCAGGGCTCTCTGGGGACCAGTGTGGGGCAGCCCTGGGGTTGTGCCCACCCTGCTGCCACCCAGGCCCTAAAAGCAGCAGGAGGGGCAGGGAGTGGGTTGTGCCCCACGGCAGCACCTGAGCTGGGGGTCTTTGGTGGGGAGTTCACAGCCCTGGCACTGCCTGGGCTCTCAGCACCACCCCTACCAGCCCCATCTCCCCTTTCCTGACAGCTCTGCCCACGCTATCCCATCACATCCACGACAATCCCAATCTATCCCGGGGCAGTGATCCCAATCCCGCCCCAGGGACCTGCGGGGTTCTGTGTGGGAAGCATCAACAATGAGTTTGGGACGGGCTTCTCCCAGCAGGGGCAGGATCCAGAGGGAATTCCCTTCCCAGCCTCAGGAAAGCCTCCAGCACATGTCCAACCTGTCTGCACACAAACAAAAGCTCTCAGATTTCAAGAAAACCAAAAACTCCTCTTTTTTTTGTTTGTTTGTTCGTTTGTTTTGTTTTCCTCTCCTGGTCACTGCCTGGTTGTAGCTGCAAATAACAGGAGATGCTCTTTCTGGAGATGTTCCTCCTGAGGACACACAGAGGAGGGATGGTGGCTCTGATCCCTAAAATCACTTTGCCTTTGCCGAGGACGAGACATGAGGGAGCAACCCGGGCTGGTTCAACCACGTGGGCCAGATCCCATGAACCCAAACACCTCCCAGGCTGGGCCCTGCAGATCCTTTTAATTCGCTTAAACCTCCCTCATCCCAAAGAGTGAGAGCTTCGAGGGGGGGCCCTGTGGCCCTTTGGTCCCTAAATTTTGGCAAAGCCGAGGCCACAACCCCCCAGGGGGGCTCGGTTAGTGCAGGGTCAGTCGGGTTAGGCAGGAGGTGAAAGCAGGGGCTCCAGAAGCCAGGCTTGACTCACCACTGTACATGTCAGTGTAATTTCGTAAAGACGTTTCGTTATGGGGCTTCTCTGCAATAAACAAAAGACTGTGAGCGTTTGCAGGGCCCCGAGGGAGGAGGGGGGGGCACGGGCAGGACAGCAGACAGAACAACCTCCCCACACACAGCAGCAACAGGAGAGGGCAGGGAGACCAAGCAGAGCCGCCCTGCAGGGCAAACACAGCGAGAAGGGGGGGAAAAGGGGCTGCTCTCCTCCAGCAGGGTGGGAAGACAGCTCAAAGTATGAGAAGAAAACATTTCCTTGAAGTGTTTTTGCTCTCGTGTTGGTGTCTCTTAAAAAACAGAATCGCTTTGGAGGAGAAGGTGGGTTGGTTTGTTTGTTTCTCTCTGTTCCTTAACCACAAAGAAATCATCCCCCAGCACAAAGCAGAGGCTGGGCACAGCTGGGTGTGGCCATGGGGAAAGGCGTGGTGGACAAATCAAAATAATAATAATAATAATAATAATAATAATAATAATAATAATAATGCAGCTCTAAAAGCATAACCTGCTGTAAAATCCCTTTCAATTACAAGGTGATGAGAGCAGGTTGTGTTCCAGCTCCTCAATAAGATGCTGCTCTTGTTTATGGACACCCAGCCTGAGCCATCACCTATGAAGAATGACCATCACTCTGAGAGGACTGGGGGAGATTCATCATCCTGACCTGAGACTGCTGCAGGATCTGCCCTTCCCAGCTCACATCACTTCCCCAGAGGGGGTTAAGAGAGCCCAGAAGATGCCCAAGAGCTGCCTGGACCTGGACCCACCACCAAACTCCCCCCAGGGAAATGCACAGGGGTATTTCCCCCTGCAGCCTTTCCATTCTCCTCTTCTTGCATCCCATGGCAATTCCATGCCATGATTTCCCACCAGCTGGTGAACCCTTTTTTAAGGAGCCAGAGCTGAGGTGATCAAAGATCTTGAGACAAACTCAAGCTCAGCCCCTCTGAACAATGTAAATATAAACCACTTTTTTTTAATGTAATAACAGGTAAGAAAACAGAACCTCAGTTCTTGAGACTCTAAAGAGCTCTGGGGGGTTCCTGGGGGGGGGGGGAATTTGCATCTGATCACAGAGCAGATGTTTCCTAAGGAAAAGGGAGAGGGAGGGTCCAGTTCTGCAGGGCCTGGGAGCGAAGGGTGAGTGCAGCAGGAGGGGGAGCTCGTGGCTGTGTGCACACAAACCTGCCAGGCTTTCACCCTCACTGCTCCTGCACCTGGACAAATCTGTCAGGTCTGGAGGCTCCAACCACCCCAGACCCCGGTCTGCCACAATTTCCCCAGCTCACACCAAGTGAGGGCTCAGCCCTCCCCCAGTGCTGTAAACAGGCAAATAATATTCAGAATTAATGACCTGCTGATGCTGCCCTGCTGGCAGAGAGCCTGCTGGAGTGTTTAAATTGCTGATTCTCTACTCGAGCTTTGCACAGAGGAGGAGCTGCTACAAGGAAGAGTAAAACCCCCCCACCAGGCCCTGTCTGAGGCTCATGGCAATCCCAGGACCCTTTAACAGCATTCCTGCTCATTTAAGCTGCTGGGAGATCAAATTAAACTCCTCCCACACTGGGAGTCAGGAGCTCCTCGTGCCTGCTTTGCCCCCCAAAGCACAGCCAGCACCCTCTGCCTCCCAGCTGGACCTCACTGGGAAGGGGTGATGGCTCCTGGCTGATGACTGGGGCCGATAGAGGATGGGTTTGTACCGATTTTTGGGTGCTCTGCACACACCCCACACCCACACAAGACAGAGCCCGTGCTGTGCAGGACCTGCATCAGCTCAGCAGCCTCATGTGCTGCACACTCAGCTCAGTCCCCTCTTCTGGTGTCCCCACAGCACACCAGGAACCCACATTTTCCTTCAAACCACCTCATTTGTGGAGCAGAAGCTGCTGGAGGGTCTGCAGAGAGCCCTGTGCCTGCCCCTGGTGCCCTGCCCTGGTGACACCGAGATGCCCACCCTGCCCTGGGTCAGCACCAGCCCCTGCAGCCAAACCTGGGGCAAACCGAGGTCACCTCCAGCTTCTCAAAAAGAGAAACGATCACCCAACATTTTCCCTCTCCCTGGAGATGTTGGGAATGCCCCCCCTGTGCTGAAACCCCTTCCAGCTTATCCTGGACACATGGATTTGGTGGTACCTGCACCAGGAAGCTGCAGGGGAACCAGCCCGCCCTCCCTGCCAGGTGAGGCACCCAAGGACCGTCACTGCTCACCCAAACCCCTTCCTGTGCCACCCTAAACAGGCAAAGGAAGCCACTCCTCTCCCTGGGAGGTGCCAAGGATGGGAACAAGGCAAGGAAACCCTGTCCAGGGGAAGCCCCAGGCCCAGCCACCCCCTGTGACACTTACTGGTTTTCACCTTGAGGGTGTAGGGGTTCTTCTGCTGGATGGTGTGGGTGAAGTGGAAGCGGGCGTTGCAGCTGTAGTCGGTCAGGGCGTCCTGCAGGATCACGTTGGAGAAGTAAAGGTCCCCATTCTGCCCCTGGGATACTCGTTTGTCCTGCTGGATGGGCTCCATGGCTGCGGGCACAGCGGGCACTCAGACGGGGCACAGCCCGGCCCCAGGGCAGGGGGGGCTCTGAACCAGGGGAAGGACCCTAAACTAGCAGGAACTGCCCTAAATTAGCAGGGACAACCCTAAACTAGCAGGAACTGCCCTAAACTAGCAGAAACTACCCTAAACTAGCAGTAGAGAGCCTAACCTAGCAGGGACTGCCCTAAACTAGCAGAAACTGCCCTAAACTAGCAGGAACTGCCCTAAACTAGCAGGAACTGCCCTAAACTAGCAGAAACTGCCCTAAACTAGCAGTAAAGACCCTAAACTTCCAGAAACTGCCCTAAAATAGCAGTGAAGGTCCTAAACTAGCAGGAACAACCCTAAACTAGCAGAAAATGCCCTAAGCTAGCAATTAAAACCCTAAACCAGCAGTAAAGACCCTAAACTTGCAGAAACAACCCTAAACTAGCAATAATGCTCCTAAACTAGCAGTGGTAGCCCTAATTAGCAGAAACAACCCTAAACTAGCAATAATGCTCCTAAACTAGCAGTAACAGCCCTAATTAGCAGAAACGACCCTAAACTAGCAATAATGACCTTAAACTAGCATGAACTACTGTCAGAAACTGCCCTAAACTAGTAGGAATGACCCTAAAGAGGGTTGTTTGAAGGGCTGTAAGGGGTGGAGGGGGTGCCCAGGGGGTGCAGAGTGGGAAGGGGGTTCCCCCACTCACAGCTGCTCATCCAGAAGATGACGGGCGGGGGGAGCCCGGGGGGTGGGTTGCACTGCAGGCTCAGAGGGGCCCCTTCATCCACCTCGATCACATCCACCTTCTCCTTGGGCCACAGGGGAGACTCTGCCACGGGAAACAAGGGCACGTGAGGCGGGGAGGGCAGGACGTCCCCAGAGCTCTTCCCGCTGGGCCTGGCCCGCTTTTGGTGGGGTGGCCTCGATGCAAAAACTCCATTTCTGCGTGTGCAGGGCTCCCTGAAATCCATGCCCTTGAATCCACACTCTCAAATCCATGCCCTTGAATCCACACCCTTGAATCCATGCCCTTGAATCCACACCCTCAAATCCATGCCCTTGAATCCATGCCCTTAAATCCATGCCCTTGAATCCACACCCTTGAATCCACACCCTTGAATCCATCCTCTTGAATCCACACCCTTGAATCCACACCCTTGAATCCATCCTCTTGAATCCACACCCTTAAATCCATGCCCTTAAATCCATGCCCTTGAATCCATGCCCTTGAATCCATGCCCTTGAATCCACACCCTTGAATCCAAACCCTTGAATCCATACCAAGTGCTTCCCTGTTGGTTACAGCCATAACCCCCTCTCCCCTTCATCCTGGTCCTGGATACACCTGGACACAGGTAAGAGCTGGAGAAAGCTGGGAAGGGACCCACAAGGATCATCCAGTCCAACCCTCAGCCCTGCACAGGTTCAACCCCAAGATTCACCCCCTGTGCCCCAGAGGATCATCCAAACCCTCCTGGAGCTCTGGCATCCTTGGGGCTGTGCCCACTGCCCTGGGGAGCCTGTTCAGTGCCCAACCACCCTCTGGGGGAACAACTTTTTCCCAGTATCCACTCTAACTCTGCCCTGACACAGCTCCAGCCATTCCCTGGCTCCTGTCCCTGCTCCCATCCTGGTGAAGCTGGAACTGCCATGAGTTGTCCCCTCGGTCTCCTCCATCTGGACACACCCAAGTTCCCTCAGCCGCTCCTCGAGGCCCTTCCCCATCTTTGCTGCCCTCCTTTGGACTCTCTCTGGTGGCTCCACATCTTCCCTGACCGGAGTTGTCCCAATATTCCAGGTGAGGCCAGGCCAGCTCTCCGTGCCTGCTCCCACCACACAGACCCCCCCTTTGCCCTCCTCAGGGGCCATTTGCTGGTTACTCACTGGACACCTGGAGGTGGATCTTGCTGGAGAGGGCAGTGCCATAGTCATTCCTGGCAAAGCACTGGTACTCCCCCTCGTAGTCCTCGGGCCTGCCCCCGCTGTGGAAGTCGATGACCAGGGTGCCCGAGCGGCGCCGCATCGACACCTTGGGGTCCTTGGCCACGTTGAAGAATTTGCCGTTGCGAGTCCAGGAGAAGCTGGAGGCACACGGGGGGGTTTGCACGTGGGGTTTGCACTCTGCTTTTGTGCCAGGGGAGGGCTGGATGGGAGGGGAGTTGCTCCGGGGGCAGGGGGGGCACTCACGTGGGCACGGGGTTCCCTTTGGCCTCGCACTCGATGAAGATGTTGTCCCTGGGGTCCACGATGTAGTCCTTCACCGACTGCTTGGTGATGGTGGGGGGCTGGGGCACTGTGGGGCAGAGGAACACTCTGAGGAGGGCTGTGCCCATCCCCTCTGCCACCCCACAGCCTGTCCCCCACACTGCACCCACCCTGGGGAAACCCCCACGAGCATTGGGGGGTGGGGTAGGGTAGGGTGGGCTGCTCGTCCCCTCTCAGCTGTGCCACTGCTCAGCTTCCCTTTAGGTACCAAAGCCTGCCCTGGTTCTCACTTGGGTGCTTGGGTTGAACAAATTCCACGGTTGCATTTTCCTGCTCCCACAGGCTGAGCCCCACTAAAGCCATCCTGCTCCTCAGAGAGGGGCTGCAGCTGGGCCAGGGACCCCCAGGCATTTACAGGGTCTCTGTGCAAGAAAGAGGCCCTAAAACCCCCAGGTTGGCCCCAGAGGAGCTCAAAAGTGGTGTTTAGAGGGACAGGGCTGTGAAAAGGGACACACCAGCCCAGAGCTGCTGTAGGACCTGGCTCTGCCCCTGGAATTGCAGATCCCAGCCCTGTGGCTGTCCTGGGATGAGGGTCTGAGGGTGTTTGCTCATCCCCAAGAGCCAGTGATGCTCCAAACGTGTCAGGAGGTGGGGCTGAGCTGGGCACGCTGTGCTGGTGCCAGGCAGAGGAGCCCACCCTCCCCTCAGGGCTGGCAAAAGCCACAGCAAAGCCCTGCAGAAACAACATTGCCGTGGCAAGGGCAGCCTGGCACCTGCTCCAGGGGCAGCACTGAGCCCAGGGACACCTCCTGAGCCGCTCCAGCCCCTCCCAGCTGGGCAGGACAAGTGGCTGGTCCTGTCCTGGCCACGGGCAATGCCCCCCTACACACACACCCCCAGTGTGTGCCCCCACCAACCCCTGCTCTGTGCAGACCCCTCGTGCCTGTGGTGGCCACGCAGAGGACACGAAGGGAACACTTACATTCACTCTGAATACTTGCTGTTATCCCCCAAGTGCCAGCATTGAGGAGAGAAGACAAGAGGTTAGTTGAGGAGCAGCCCTGTGCTCCTCATGCCCACGAACACAGAGGGTTGTGCCAGGCCTTGCCAGCGCTCCACACGAACCATCCCACGGCTCAGGCCTGTTCTGATCTTCCCACTTACTGTCCCCTGGGCTGTAAGCTCTCCAGTAACACAGGTAGTTATCCCCCTCTGAACATCACAGCTTTCCCTTCAGCCATTTCCCAATTTCAGCCCAAAGCCACTGCCTCCAAATATTCCTTCCCACTCTGCTGCCCAGTCAGGGATCAGCTGAGGCACCACAGCTCCACCAGCACAGCCAGGGCTCCACAGGGCAGGAATTTCTCCTGTCCAGGGCGGCCCCACCCTGAATTCAGACCCCCCAGGAGCCGTGCTCTGCCTCCCAACGCTCCCCTCTTCAGAGGATTCCTGTGCCTTGTGCAGTCAGAAGAGATTCCCTGCAGCCAGGGAAGCCTGATGGGCATTTACAGCCACTCCAGGAGGAGGTTGGAACACAAGGAAATTACGAAACTGGTTTCCAGAGCAGTGGCTGAGCAGCTCCCAGTGTGAGCCACTGGCCCTGGAGCATCCACACCACTCATGCAGCTCCCACGTGCTGGCCTGGAGATGCTCATTCAGCAGGAAAATCAGCCCATGTCCCCCCTTCCTCCTCTTTCCATACCTTCTTCCTCCTCTTTCCATGCCCTCTTCCATCTCTTTCCTTCCTCCTTCCTCCTCACTCCATACCCCCCTCCCTTCCTGCCCCATGTCCCTCTTCCTCCTCGCTCCACGTCCCCCAGCCCTTGTGCTTCTGAATAAAACAGAATTCCCATCTCATAATTAACCAGAAAGTCCTGGGAGAGAGAGAGAAAAAAAAAAAAAGCCCCATTTCCCTGCAGGACCTGCCCAAGTCTCCACAGCCCTCCAGGTGTCAGCTGGTGGCAGCATCTGCCAGGTAAGACCAGCAACGAGCTCGTGTCCTCCACTAGAGAGCATCCCAAAGCCTTCCCTTGCTCTGGAACACAGAATCACAGGATGGCTTGGCTTGGAAGGGACCTCATGGGTCACCCAGTGCCACCCCCTGCCATGGGCAGGGACACCTTCCACCAGCCCAGGTTGCTCCAAGCCCCCTCCAGCCTGGCCTTGGTGTTCCTGGGATGCTCCACTGAGCAGGATGGAGATTGCCCAGCTTGGCTCAGGTGCTCTGATCCACTTTAAGATGTGTTTTCGAGTTCTCTGCTGTTTTTGAGGCAGATTGGCTAAACCAGAGAGGACTTGGGTGACTTTCTGGAGGGCGAGGGGTTTAAAAAAGCAAAACAGCTACAAAGGAACAAGAGCGAAGGAAACCTGGCTGTGGAGCAGGAAATCATCCCCCACCCCGTGCTGAGCAGGGGGAAAGCACAACTTACGATCCAGAGGGACCTCGATGGTGCTGACGAGGTGCTGAAGGCAGAGGGCGAAGGCGATCCCTGCAGGGCTGAGGTGGGGCCTGGGCATGACCATCTTGGAGGGCTGGGCAGAGGCAGCCCCTCGGTGTCCCCGGGGCAGCAGCACGTGCAGAGGGATCCTCAGCTGCAAAACAAACCCAGGCCACCGTCACAGCTCCAGAACTGGGGGTTTCCAGCCCAGAAAGTGTTTGTGTGCAGGGATGGGGGGGTGGGCAGTGCCAGGGATGGGCTCCAGGATCTGGTGGCCCAGGTAATGAGCCCGTGGGCACAGCTCTCCCACCCCTGGGTTGTTCTGATGGCAGAAAATCAGCTTTTGGGGGGGTTATTTGGGCTCAGACCACGGAGGAACCCCTTGGATCACGGGATATGCCAAGCTGGGATGGCAGGAGAAGGGCCTGGCTCTCCATCCCTGGCACTGATGGGAAGTCACTCAGAGCTGCTGAATACAGAAGCAGTCCTTACAGAATAAAATAAAAAGGATGATTTGCTGATTAAAAAAGCAATACTAATTGTATTTTATGGTCAAGAAATGCCTAGAAATATCCAGTCCCTCAGCCAGGGCACTGGGATGAGCCTGGGGACAGCCTGGTACAGCTCTAGGAGAGGGAGCACAGTGGGTCCTCTCCTGCCTGGCCTCTAAACAAGCCCATTTCCCCCCAGCTCCAGCTGTTTCCCTGCCCAGATTTCCCTGCCCTGTTTCCCTGGTGCCAGATGTGCCTCCCACCCAAAGCCCCAGAGATGCTCCTGCCAGGATCTCATTTGCCACAGACCCCCCACTTCCATTTTGCTCCTGACAAACCCCCCCAGCCTCTCTGCAGCCACAAAGGAGGAGAATTCCCCTTTGGGGACAATTCCCCCTGCTCAGGAGGGCACAGGGGCTGCACCACACGAGTCACTCGTTACTCCCTGTCCAGAACAGAGCTGTAAAAAGGGCAGCAGCTCCCTCAGCTGAGAGCAAAGAAACGACACCAGGGGCAGGAAAGAGTGGAAAATCCCCAGCCCTGCTCCTGCCTGGCCCTGGCAGGGGCTCTGGCCGTGGATGTGGCGGGGCAGGAGCAGCACAGGGGCCATTTGGTGAGCAAGGGGAGCCTCCTGAAACATAAACCCCCGGCGTCAGCTCCGGGTGTGCTGCCCCTTCAGCTGTTCCCCAGCTCAGGAGGGAGGGAGAGGGGAGCTGGCACGACAGACAGAGCCCGGGAGCAGCCAGCGAGGAGCAGATGTCACGGGAAACAACCAGCCCTGACACATGGCCTGGGAGGCTCTGCTGAACCCCACGCAGGCTCCCAGCAGCTCCCCATTACCCTCCTGGGGAGCTCGAGGTGCTGGGGGGTCCCCCCAACCACCCCCCGGGCTCCCAGCTCCTCACTCCAAAGGATCCCGCTGTCCCAGTGCATCCCAGTTGCACCAGCTGACAGACTGGAGGCTGGGAAGGGGCTCGGAGGGGAGAGTTGCTTTGATCTGTTTTGCTCGTTCTGAGGATTTTCCAATCCAGCTGTTGCCATAAAAATAGTTGAAGGACAGAATAATTATAGGTCCAGGCCAGTAATTAAAGTCATGTCCAGCACTTGTGCAGCCCTGTGATCAGGTCATGCTGAACAAAGCTTTTCAAATTACTCCTTTAGCTCCCTGTCCAAGGGAGGAGATCATTTTGATCTGCAGCCTTCCTTTTTTTTTTTTTTTTTTTTTTTTTGTTTAAAGCAGTTCATTTCTCCAATTACAGCTTAAGATGAGTAATGGACCCGCTGGTTTTGTGTCTCCCTGCCTTTGGGAGGGCAAATGCCAGGCTCCTCCAGCTCCTCCAGGCTCCTCCAGGCTCCTCCAGGCTCCTCCAGCTCCTCCAGGCTCCTCCAGGCTCTCCCAGCTCCTCCAGGGCCCCTTTGTCTCGGGCAGATGTGGGTGCAGGAACAATCCCCGGCCGTGCCTGTGTGTGTAGGTGGCTCCTGGGGACAGGCAGTGCCAGAGAACACAGCCCACATTGTCAGGGCTCAGGGACAGGGACATCTCCCAGCACAGAGCCTGGAGCTGCTGTGGGAACACGAAATTCCGAGCTGGGGGTGCTGAAGCTGCGTGATGTCCATCTGCTGCTGAGGCTGCTTCGACCCAGGCTGGCCACGGGGGCAGATGAGACCCCTTTTCCCAGAGTCAGCATTTTTTAACCACTGTTCCTGGCCCTCAGAAGAGATCTGAGCCCTGCCCAAAGCACAGAACAAGCCCCCCACCTCATCCCTGCAGCCCAACGGGGTGGCCAGAGCTGGGGGAGAACCATCAGGGTTTTGGGAACTTCTTCCTGCAGAGTCCTGTGGGGCAGAGCTGTTCCATGATGAGGGTATAAATTCTATTCCAGCTAGTTCAGCAATTTAAAATGAAGATGAAAAGCTGTGTAACAGCCTGAAAACCCTCCCAGCCAGAGAGGAGGAACTCTGGAGCTTCATTTCTCCCTGAACATGGCAATTTAACACGCATTTTCCTCCCTCCCTGCCTCGAGATGGGGGAAATTTCTCCCCTCCACAGATGGTGGAGCAGCACAAGTGAATCCTCACATCCCAGCCCCGGAGCTTCCCTGCTTCCCCCCTCCATCTGCTCGGCACCAGCAAGTTCCTGGGGTTTGGGTGGCTCAGGCAGGAGTGGTGAGGGGGGTGGTTTGTCCCTGACCAGCAGGATGAGGCTCCTCAGCAGCAGGACCTGAACCACATTCCACAAAATCCATCCCATCCCCTCTTGCTGCAGAGATCCAGCACTCAGCAAGAACCCACTGCAGGCCCAGGCAGCACAAGCCAGGATGTGGATCCCCCCTCAAGGCTGATTTGGCCAAAAATCTGGCTGGTAATTCCCAAAATCCCCATCCCTGCAAACAGCAACACGTGGGATGTTCTGCCCCACTAGGGTTCATTCACCGAGGGCTTCCCTGGGGGCACAAATGGCTCTGGGGAAGGGCTGAAATTAATTCCCTTCCCAAAAGTTGAATGAAATGAGACCTTGTGGAATAACAATGGAAACAAACGCCTTCCCCACGGCCCCACTGCTGGAAAACAACCCCAGCTCTCCGAGGCAGCCAGGAGGGCTGAGAGCAGCCACAGGAACAGTAAGCAAAGGCAATCTCTGGTTGAAGTTAAATAAAATTAAAGAGGTCCACCATGAGGGATTGTTTTTAATCAGCTCATTAGGTCCAGCAGGATGCTTTCAGCAGCAATTAGGCATTTATCCTTATTTACGGCTGTGAGAGGAACAGTAAAACTTGAGGAGCTGCTGTTCCCAGGAACATTCCTGCAGCACCATTTATTGCGTGTCAGCTGCTTAATTTATGCTGATTGAATAGCACAGAGCAACATTTCCACAAAGAGAAAACGCTCTTGGTTTCAGATAATGAAAAACATTGATTTCAAAGGCACATGTGGATGTGAATCCCTCTGCTCCGGAGCCAGGCTGGGAGACCTGGAAGGGAAGTCAGAAGGGAAGGCTCCAGGGACACCTTGGAGCCCCTTCCAGGGCCTAAAGGGGCTCCAGGAGAGCTGGGGAGGGACTTTGGAATTAGGGTGCAGAAATCAAGGGAAAGAAGGAAGGAAACGATCACCAAGGCAGGGGATGATCCCTTGGCATCCCCACATCACCAAGGCAGGGGATGATCCCTTGGCATTCCCATCCCGGGGGATGGATTTGCCCTTTCCCCAGGCAGGGCGTGGGGGGGCAGGGCTCCCATTCCCTCTGCCCGGAGCAGAGAGAGGAGCTTTGTGCCTGTTCCTGGGTCCAGCTTTCACAATTGTTCTGGGGAAACAACTGTCACAGCAAACACCAGCAAAGCCATTTGCATCTCATCTTCTCCTCCTTTAAATAAAAATCACCATTTCCATCCACTCAGCACCTTGCACTTCAGAGCTGAGGGAGGTGGCCTGAGCATCCTCTGCTCCCAAGGAAGAAGGAAAGTCAGGCTTGTCGTGGGAAACGGGTCCTGAGCTGAGCTATGAGGGTTCAGTGTCATCTCTACACTTGCTGGAACCCCAAAGGGACACATCTTTTTTCTCTGTCCTCTAAAGAAAAGGACATTTCCCCCAACACAGCCCGCAGCAGCAGAGCTTGCAGAGGCACCGTCCCTGCCAACGCTCCAGAAAAACCCCAGGCAGACCCTTTTGTTGGGGATAATTCACTGCCCATCTACTCCTGCCATTGCACTTTTAGCACATCTTTAGAGGAGTGTTTTAAAGGAACACATCTTTAAGGAGCACATCTTTAAAGGAATGTGTTTTAGAAGAACACACTCAGAGGCCGTTTCTCACCTCTGCTTTTTTGCCTCCCTCCTCCAGGGGATTTTCGCCCTGTGCTGCATTTTCCTGGATCTCTCCTGCCTGGCACGTGGGTGAGGTTCAACCCCAAGCCCTGCAGGCCTCAGAGCATTTTAAAAGCACGGAGAAAGCTCCGTGACATCCCTGGGATCTGGGATGGCTCCCTAAAATCCCCCCCCTTCAGGCAGCACCGCGGCAGAATCCCTGTGGATCCGCACGGGGCAACACGAGGGAAGCGGGAATGAATCCCTCAATCCCTGAACTGTCGAGCTGGTGCTGGCACTAAGGAGATTTGTGCTTGAGCTCCTCTCAGTAGCTCAGCTGACCTTCCCGAGTCGGGACCAGCTGCACCCGGGCTCCTCTTCCAGAAATACTCGGAAACAGGAGGAATGGGATAATTGCTCCTCGAGCTGAGGCTGCGTTTTGCAGGGCTTGAGCTCGGATAGTTGTTATGGTTTCAGGAGTTAAATCAGCCCCTCTTGGAGCAGCTCATCACCACTGAGAGCACCAGGAGCTCCGGGGACAGGCTCGTCATCTGTCACGGTCGTGTCTCGGCACCACATAAATGTGGGTCCGTTTATCATCCTGTCCTTCTGCTAATGCAAGGAAATAGTGTCGTTCTATTAGCAGAGGGACTGGAGCCTGCCGAGGTTAAGTGTTACCCCAAGGTCAGGCAAAAGATATGGCAGGAGTGGGAAATGAGCTGAGATCACCCGAGTAACTCGGCTTAATCAGAAAATACCATTTAACCTTTACAAACCGGTCACGGGCAGGGGCGGGGGGAAAAACGAAAGCACAAAACTTTCCATGGAAAGCAACGATGTGGCCACTGCCAGCTGGCACATCCCCCCCTGAGCCCCCACAGCAGCTGGGAATTGGCCCCACGGCAGCTGATCCACGGGCTCGGGGCCACCCCGGGGGCCAGAGGGTCACACCAGCCCCACCAATCAGCTTCCCACCCTCCTGTGGCTTTTCCTTTCATCAGCCAGAGAAGAGAGTAAAAAAAAACCAAAAAACAAAACCACCCAATTCATTGGAGTTATCACTGGCTGGAAACAAAGGGGGGGTGTGGAGGGTTCCTGTCTGGGTGTACCTTGGGCAGGGAGGGCATTTAGGGTAGGGTGGGCTCGAGATAGGAGTTAAAAAAACATCATTTTTAATTGTGATTTTGAGGGGAAATTATTTAACAACTCCCCTTGCAACTGATTTGGAAAAAAAGACAGTTATCGACATAATTAGGATGTTGTTTCGTTTAGGAGGGACAAGAAGAGGAACTGGTGGGAAAAATATGGATTAAAAAAGGAAAAATGAGGAGTTCAAGGGGTAGTTTGAGGGCACAGGACTCAGCTGTGTTGGCAGCCAGGTTGGTGCTGCCTGGGACCCTCCCTGTGTCCCTCCACCTGGCACTGGGGATTACTGGGGGATACTGGGGCTGGTCTGGGAGCTCCTCCAGCACCATCCCCACCCCAAAGCAGGGGTTGTTGGGCGGTGACTGCGAGGGACACTCGGGCATCTCGTCCAGGTCCTGATGGAGCAGCTGCCACGGGCAAACCCAGCCCCAGTGGCAGCACTGCCAGCCCCCTGAGGGTGTCCCTCAGGACAGGTGGAGGTGACAGGACAGAGTCCCCCCCTCCAGCAAAGCCCCTTTCCAAGGCTGTGCCTCCCACGCTGCTCCAGGGCAGAGCAGGGCAGGACACAGGGCCTGCCTGTCCCCACAGTGTCCCCCGGCCACCCCTCCCGGGGCTGTGGCATCTGGCCCTGGTGATCAGCCAAGTGCTAATCACCAGCTCTACAGAGCCACTGCAGGCCGGGTCCTGCAGCTCTGGAAGTGCCTCCTGGCTCCCAGGCCAGGCTGGAGCTCCCAGCCCTGCTCCTGCTGCAGGGCACGAGCCAGGAGGGCACCCAGACCTGGTGGCATCACCACAGGGGAACAAGGGCTGTGACAGCTCTGAGGTGCTGGTGGGCAGCATCACAGGGCATGTATGTCCCTCTAAACCTCCTCAGAGGGCTCAGGAGGACAAAGCCAGACTGTGCAGCCACCCATCCACACGGGAATGCTCCTTCCCAGGGGCTGGGAATGCCACATTCAACCAGCCAGGACCCTCCTGGCTGTGCCCCAGCAGACAGTGGGGTCAGTGGGGACCCACCTGCTGCAGCCCCACGGGTGTTTCATGGGACACAGGCCCTGCTCACCCCTCAGTCCCCCCCCATCCTCTTTCCAACGCTCCCAATCCACCCCCTCCACCCTCTCCCCCCCTGTGTGTAACCGGATCCAGCACACCGGTGTCAGGACAAGGCAGGAACACGCCTGGAGAGGATTAATCCCGTAAGTGAGCTGTAGTTACAGACTCCAGCTCCTCCCCAGAGCCCAGCCCGGGGCCCTCAGGCTGGTGGATCACCTTACAGCTCGTGTGGCAGATGCCACACACCGCGTCCTCCACCCACCCACCACCTCCCCAGCACCAGGCAGCTCCATCCACACCCCCCTCCAGCCTCCAGGGGCACATCCTTACACCCAAACCAAGGACAAACCTCCCAGCAAGAACCCCTGGAGGCAAAGAATTACACCTGGGGAACCACAGGAAGATCATTCCTTCTCATTACACTCCTTTCTCAAGTCCCACCAAAGCAGCATAACCGAGCCCACGGCTGGGAAATCTGATTTTCAGGGTCTGCCCACCTGCCCCAGCAGCACAAATCTGCACACACAAAAAAAAAATTGCCTCTGACTGGGTTATTCTGCAGCCACAAAGAGTGTCTTGTAATTGCTTTCCAAAAAGAGCAGAACAAGTCACACAAATCCACGTTTTAGCCAGTTTTTCCAAAGGAAAAGCCCTCCCTGCACTGCCTGGCTTTCAGCTGGTCACTGCCAGGAACTCCTCAGCCTCTTGGCCCTTTTCAAGTCCAGCTGGAAACTCCTTTGCCTCTGGTAAAGACACTCAGTTCCTCCAAGCTCAGTGAAAGTGGTGTTTTCATGGATTTGCCCTGGAGATTCTGAATTTAGCAGTTGGACAGTTAAAAATCAATCCAGCCCCACAAACCCACCACCCCAGCCAAGTGGGCACCTTCAGCCTCCTTCCTCCCTCAGACCTCACCAGCATCTTAAAGCAGAATCCCAGGATGGTTTGAGTTGGGAGGCACCTTAAAGTTCATCCCATTCCACACCCTCCTTGGACACTTCCAGGGATGGAGCTCATTTCCCAAAGCCAAGCAGCTGATGACCCAAGTGTGGCCCGTGTGTCTCCTGGCAGGGTTTGGTGGCCCCGTTCTCCCTCCTGTCCCCAGACAGGGAATCCTGACAGCCCCTGATGACAGACAGCGTGTCCTCCCCTGCTGGAGCAGGGATGGTGTGAAATCACACCTTATTTATCACCCTGAGCTCGAAACCAGGAGGGGAACACCATTCCCTGATTCTTCCCAGCCATGCCTTCACAAGTTTTCACGTTACTCTGCATAAAATTGTCACCCTTTGCAGCTCATCATTAGCACGGGAGGCACAGCCCCTCCATCTGCCTCCTGAGCCCCCTCCAGAACAGGAATAAGTTAATTGGGAGAAGCATTTGGCTTCTGCATAATGAAGCTGGCACAGAACCAGCTCTGAACCTTCAGGCCTGAGCACAGGAGGCAGGGCAGGGATGGCTTGGTTCCTGTGCTTAAAAAATTAATAATAATAATAACAACAATAACAATAACAACAACAACAACAACAACAATAATAATAATAAAGGGATTTAAGTACCTATGGAAGGACCAGGCTGGTGTTCAGTGTTTGCTTGAAAAGAGTCAAATTGAAGGCAGAGGCTGGGAGGCCGCACTGAGCCAGGGATACACGAGCTGAGGATCTTTATCTGCCTCCTCTGTGCTGTGAAGAGTCTCTGGAAGAGATGAAACCGTGTCCTACAAACCCTTGCAAATACAAATCTCCCCCTGCTGACATGACTGGATTGGGAATAAGGGCTGGACCAGCAATTTCCCCGGGTTCTGGGTGCCAGAATTTGAGCTAGAACGCAGCTTTGGTTTCCAGTAAAACACTGATAAGCTTTTTCCTGACAAACTCAGGTGGGGAGGAGTGATCCCACCTCTGGCAGGGGCTCAGCCCTGCTCAGCCAAAGCATCTGGGCTCGGGGCATGACCTGGTCTGGGGTTTTCCAAAAAAACTCTCCCAAGCTCCTTCCCCAGGATAATAGAGAAATGCAGGGCATGTTCCTCCTTGGCTGAGGTGCTCTGTGTGAGCTCAGGGCTTGTGAGCAGCTGCAGGAGGATCCAGACACAAGCTACGCTCTAAATTTTGATTTTAAAAGCAGAGTGAATTTGAGTTTCTTGGCTGAAACGTGCTGGGATCTGTGTGCAGTGGGGTCATGGTAAAGGGAAAAAAAAAATGTATGCAGTGCACTGATCCTGGATTTTTCACAGCCCCTGCAGTTCCAGAGCCAGGACCAGCACACCAGTACCACCAGTGGAAGGGTTAATCCTGATTCCTGTGCTGCTGCCATGGAATTCCAGACCCCAATCCCACCGGGAGCTCCAAACATCCAAACCCATTTCGGTGTTTCCCGCTCTTAGACTCTGTCAGGAATGTTGATCAGGCAAATCCACTGAATTCCATTAAAAAATCATCCCTCCCCAGAGCCACTTTCAGCTCGTTCATTAACCCCCTCCCAGGGCCCGTTTCCATCGGGTTTAAGCCACAACAAATGATCAGAGCTCAGCTTTGCCCCCCAGCCCTGCTAGAACCGCTCCTAAGGAGCTGCCCTGATCCCAGGAGCAGCTTCACTTCAGGGTGAACAAAGGCAGAGCCCTGCAGGGCTGAGCCTGAGTCCCTCAGCTGCAGCTTTAGAGCCGGTTCCACTCCCAGCTCTGGAGTTCTGCTCTGAGTTTGGGATGGGATTTTCATGCCTGTTTGCAGATAAGTCCACGCTCGGCCTGGCAAATTGGCAAAGCAGCACCAACCCTGTCAGGAGGCTCTGGGGGCTTCTGGTAACGAGCTCTGCCTCGGTCCCAAGCAGGACCACTGGTGTTTCCCTGCCTGGATATGAGGGAATTCCCAGCGTTTTCCAGGTGCACAGCTCCCGAGGGTCCACTTCCCTCTGAGAGGGAAAAGCATGTGGAAAAACCTGGCTGAGCCATTCCTTTGGCAAACGTGGACAGGGAATCAGGGAATCAGGGAATCAGGTCTGCACCATCACAGGCATGGGAAGATTCCCAAACCCTGTTCCCCTGCAAACCCTTCCCAAAGTAACTCTGGAATCCCAATCCCCTCAGAAGCAGCTTGATAAAGCCAGACAAGTTTGCCACTGCTCATAAACCCCTCATTTTAATGATGTTACACTCACAAACAGCCGCTTATTCCCCTGGTTGGCTCTTCCCCGCTGCACAGTGCAAAGTGTCAGGCATTTTCCAGGAATTCTGGGAGCGGGGAAAGTTTGGCCCTGTATTATTTGAGCCTTCCTGAAAGGGTGCAATTAGCCTAAGAACAAGCATCCATTCTGGGTGACAACCTCGGGATCCTTCCTCTGGCATCCCAACGGGCCCCATGTGACCAGCGGATGCCAGGCAGCCGAGCCTCCCTCCCGCTCAGGAATGCAGACAATTCCCAGAATATCAGCTCCCCGAGCTCAGAAAACTGGGCAAAACCTTCAGGAATCTGTAACCCTTCCCGTGCTCTGTGGGTTTTTTTGGGAAGCTGCAGTTTCAGGGAACTCCAGCAAACCCCACCCACGGCCCCAAAGCAGCTCCATCCCCAGGGAGAGGAGGGAATTTGGGGAGGGGCATTAAATCAAATCGGTCCCTCATCCACCACCAAAATCCCGAGGAATGCAAGAGGCAAGCACCAAGTTCTGGAGAAAGCAGCATTTCCGGGAAGGAGGAAGGAATCCCGCGGGATCCGGGCACAAAATCCCTTCGGGCTCTGGAATGTCACAGAATGCCACAGCCGGCTCAGAGCAGGGCGATCTGCAGCATCACTCACCCTGGCAGGATGTCCGGCCCCGTTTCGGGGGTCCCGAGCCCCCCCAACCCCCCCAGCGCTCTCCCTCCCGCTCGCTGCCCCATCCCATCCCATCCCACCCCATCCCATCCCATCCCATCCCATCCCTCGGGAGCGCATCCCTGGCGCGTTGCCATGGCAACCCGTATCCATGCTCGGAACCGCCTTCCTGAGTGGAAAAGGGGGAGCGGAACGAGCTCCCCCAGCTCAGAAATTATTCATGAGAAATGAGGGAGGGCTCCGAGGCTCTGCCAGGCCTGAAGCACCAGCCTAAGTGCCTTTTTTTGCTGTTGTAGGACTTAATTAGAGGCAAAATCCTTCTCAAAGGGAGGCTCTGAGCCCTTGGCACAGAGGCTGCTCAGCCCTTCCCTGCTCTCAGCCCCCCTCTCCAGCTCCCATCTCAGCCCCAGCCAGCAGGAGCTGCTCCAGCCAGAGATTTCCAATCCCCTTTGGAATATTCTCTAGTTTTGATTATTTTTTACTCCAAATGCCAAACCTGGTCGTGCACCAGAAGGTGACTCCAGGCCGTGGATGCAGCAAAGGGGGGAGAGGGGTCACCCTGAGCCACCCCGTCCCCACCCCTCTGCCCCTAGACACCCCAGGCCTTTGCTGGATCCCCAGTGGAAGGACATGGAGCAAAAGCCATCAGGGTGTGTGAGCAGCTGATTTAATTAGAGGACCATGCTCTGCCACAGTCACAGGATGGCTGAGAAACCAAAAACCTCCTTACAAATCCCGCCCCACCAAGAGCTCAGTGAGCAATTCCCATTGGGAATCACAGCTGGCTGCCCCTGTGGCTCAGGGACAGCTTCTCCCCTTCCCTCTGGAATGGGCAGAGGGTTTGCTTGAGCTCTGACAGGAGAAACAAGCACAGGGGGTGGTAGGGGGGCAGCAGTGCCCCCTCCCCGCTCACCCCCGGGGAGTCCATTACCCAGCCAACAGCCTCATTTCAGCCATTTTATGCTAATTATTTTCTGTGCAGTTTTATGCAAATTCCTCCTACAGAGGGAGATGCCTGGAAATGTGTTTTCCATGCTCTGAGTGCTGCCAGAGCCATCAGTTTGTCACATCAGCCCTCGGGGCACGTCTGGTCCCCTCGCTTTGGGGATGCAGGTGAGCTTGCCAAGCACCACACCCCCCATCCTCTCACCACTGCCCAGCAAAGTGGCTGATGGATTTTCCACGGTGCCTGGTGGCTCCTGTGCCTCTCCACCACCACAGCCACACGTGGAGCCCGGGGGAAAGTGGAGCTGTGACTTTGCCTCGACAGTTCTGGGCAGGGGAGGAAAGAAGCCAAGGGAAGGGGAGGAGGAACACAAAAGGCAGCAAAACTGAGCTTATCCACAGATTCCAGTTCATGCATTCCCAGATCCAGAGGGTTTGTGGGCAGGAGGAAGGCTGAGGCTTGAGCTGTGGGGCAGGAGAGAGGGACCTGCAGGCAGCTCTGGTCCTACAGAAACGATTCCCCCCAACAGATGTCAGATGGAGCCCGTTCTGCAAATGAACCAGCAGCACAGAGACACAGCAGCTGCTCCCAGGGATTTCAGGACAGGTTTCCCAGTCAGTCCTTGGGGAGGCTTTTACTGGAATCAGATCGAGTTACACCAACAGCCAGGTGGGAGCGACGGAAAGGACCCAGCACAGCCAAAACTGCAACTCCACCCAAACCCCCCCGACCCCCTGGGCCTCGTCGGACCTGAAGCACTCAGGGAGCAGCTTTTCCCCCCACAACAGGGGCAGGGATAGGGGAAAGGCTGGATTTGTGTGCTGGGGATGACAGGGATGCAATATCCTCCTCAGCCCACACAGCCCCCAATCCCCCCTGGATGGACCAAGGAGAGCAGGGGGGGCATTTCCAGGTCAGCAGCTCCTGCCGTGCCTTTTGCATTCCTCCAAATCCCCAAGCCAGCCTTGCTGGGCTGCACTGAGCTTTCCAGGGCCTCAGGAGCCAAAGCATCTTAGTGCAAGGAGGGTTTTGGGGCAAAGCAGAACAGACAAAGCCTGTCATTAAATAGTAATGAAAATGCCCGGTTTGTGGGAGGAGGACGTCACTAATCAGCTCCCTGAGGACTTCACCTCCATCATCTCCATCTCCTCATGCCCAGAGGCTGCAGGGTGCTCTAAACCTCAGACCCCACTGCCTGATCTCTGCCCTGGGGGGGCACCCAGAACTGCTCTGGAATGACCCCCATCCCACACCAAGCAGGGGAGCAGGAGGTACAATCAGCTTACCCCCAGATTACCCACAGAGCCACCAACTCCTTTGGCAAGAAAAAGCTCATTAGTGAGCCCAGAAGTCAGGAGAGCACTTTTGCACCTTGCCCTGAGGCTCTCTGAGTGAAAAAGGGAAGAGTCCTGATGGAGCTGGGAGGCACAAACTAAAAAGGTTCTCCAGCTCTCTGCCCCAAACACAAAGTGTCTCCACGAGCTGGGGAGGATGTGCTGAGCCCCTCCCAGAGCTGTGAGCCCCCCAGCATCCCAGCACCAGCCTGAAAATCACCGAATTGCTGCCCAAGACCCTCTCCTCGTCCTCCCCCTGCTCCACCAGCACGTCAGAGCTACCCCAGCCCCTCCAGCTGAGAGGCACAGCAGCTGTCAGCAGCAGCTCTGACTCTCTTCCCCCTTCCCTCGTTCCTGCATGAATAATGAGGGAGCTGTGGCACAGGACACTGCCCACTCTGTCCCCTCCCGTCCCCAGGCCAGCAGGGAGTGGGTCTGAGTGCCAGCCAGGGCCTGGCCCCGTGTCCTGGGCAGGGACGACGGGTTTTGTTGCCAGATGCAGCTCCCTTTTGTCCCCCGTCACCCCCTGCAGAGCAGAGATGTCCCCGGCAGCAGGGCCAGCCCTGCACAGGCACTTCCCAGCCAGGGCTTTCTGGGCTTTCTCCAATATCCCAGCACGGTTTCTCCCCTCTCCAACAGCAGCATCTCCATTTCACAGCTCTGGGGAAGCGCAGGGGGGTGAGGGGGGGTCGCAGGGACCCTCATCTCCCACCACACTCGTTTGAGCAGCTCTGGGATTGCTCAGGGACCAGCCTGGCTGGTGCCAAACTGGAGAGCAAGAGGATGAGTTAATTAAGCCCCTTTGTTAATTAAGCCCCTCTTTGCCCTGCAGCCACAGTCCTGATAAGCCCCAAACACAGGCTCTGCTGAGGATGTTATTTGTTGCAAGGCACGAGATGAAGCCTGAGAAGCACAAACCCCTCCAGTCCAGGGAAAAGAGGCTGAGGAGGAGGTTGGCTCATGTTTGGGGGCAAACATTTGGGACAGCACGGGCTTTCCTGCCCTTCTGTAGCTGGGAAAAAGAAAAATAATCCCATTTTGCCCCCAGACCCTGGTTTTGCTCTTCTGGTTTTGCCAGGTGGAAAGCACAAAGCCCACTGCACAAACCACGCTCCCAATGTCCCTGAAACCCTTCCTGCTCCCAAACTGCCCTTGAGACTCCATCCCTGGCACGAGTGTCCTACCTCGACCTGTGAGACCTTCCCACACCCCAGAACACCCCCCAGGACCGCGGTGCTTCCATCCCGTCCCACCACAGCGCTCCATCAGCCCCCGGGCAGGGCTCAGAGGCAGCGGAGCCCAAGGAAAGCCAGCGGAGCAGCCTCCTCCTCCCAACCCCTTCCCGGCTCCAGCCGTTCTGCTGAATCACTTACTGCAGTGCCGGCCCCGCTGGCAGGACCTTCCCCGAGCCCCCGGAGCTCACAGCGGAGATGCAGCACCCAACAGCACCGGCTGCTCCTCCAGCTTCAGCTCCCGGAGCATCCCAGCGCTCCGAAGGCATCCAAGAGCCAGGCAGAGGGAAATCGTCACCTCCCGGCAGGTTTCGAACTGTCCTGCCCCGCATAAAATTAACTCGGCGAGGCGCTTTTCCTGCCAGCCAGGCTCGGGCTGCAGCCAGGGGATCGCTCTTCCCACCAGGGCGGTGCTGGGGCCCTGGGGAGGCAGGAATTGGGGGTGATCCCAATTCTCCCAGTGCGAGGGAGAGGCTGGAGCGGCTCCGAGCCCCGGCAGGGGCTGAGCAGCCAGACGGGAACAGATTTTTCCCTCCTCGAGTCCCCCGTGGTGCAGACGAGCTGACTCAGAGCACAGCACGGGGAAACAGAGGGTGAGGGAGAGGGCACAGGGTGGGCAGGAGGAGGGCACGGAGGGGAGTGGAGATTCCTGCCTTGGAGAATCCCAGAGTGTCCGGGGTTGGGGAGGAACCTCTGGAGTTCGCCCAGTCCAACCCCCCTGGCAGGGCAGGGTCACCTGGGGCGGGGGATTCGTGTCCAGGTGGGTTTGGAGTGTCTCCAGGGAAATTCCACCCTCCCCCCGGGCAGTGCTGGAGTGGGGGGAGTGCAGGATTTGCAGCTCCAGAGCCAGAGCCAAAGGCTGCAGCAAATCCTGCTGTGGGAACGAGGTCCATGCACAACCAGGGGTTGCAGGGCACTTCTCCTCCTCCCAGTAACACCAGTATGGATGCTCTGCATCCCCCCCCCCCATCATCACACAGGACTTTTAACAGCACTGGGTTTGCAGAAGGGAGAGGTCACAGACACAGGCCATGGACCCCCAGAGCTGGGGCAGGAGGGGACAGGATGGGACAGGCAGGACACTCTGCACAAGGACAGAGGGACATGGTCTGTCCTTCCTGAGCAGAGAGCCAGGAGATCTCTCTCCTCCCAGAAATGCTCCCAGGATGAGCTGCTCCCAGGGAGCTCATTCTGCCCCTCCACATGACTCAACACTTTCTGATCCCTGAGCAGGGCTGATGTGACTCTGCATTCCAGCTCTGATGTGCCAAAATGCCCAAAAATCTGCATCTCAGCCCCCCTTTCCAGGCTCACTCATCCCTCGTGGTGCATCCTGTGTTTGACTATTTTCCCAGCTCTGGAGGAGCCAACCCCAAAGAGTGAAAAGAGGGGGTTTAATTAAAAAATTAAAGGCCCAGGCAAAGTCTGCCCATATATCCCAGTTCCAGTGGTAATTAGGAAACAGATGGGGGAAGGAGGGAACAGGGAGAGGAATCTTTGTTAGGTTAATTGTTTGAAGGCACTAAATGAAATATAGGTGGCCTGATTTCCCTGGAGGATTGTACGGGAACTTAAGGAGAGACTTTCCAGAGAATAAAAGTGGGAGTTTCCCAGTAAAGGACAGCAGAAGATTATAACTAATCAGGCAAGAACAGAAGTGATAAACCCAAGGAAAAAAAAAAAACAAAGCTCCCCTTTGTAGCTTTAAATGAGGGATCGACCAATCTGATCCACAGCTTCATTAACATCTTATTAAAATGCAATTTCCATGTTCCTGATTAAACGGGCTGGGAGTCGGGAAGTCTTTTGTGGTCTTGGCTGTTCTCCAGGGTGGAGGTGCCCCTGTGCCCAGAGGTCCCAGCCCTGGGGACGGTTCAGGTGACACCTTTTCGAGCCAGCACTTCACTTCTGCTGCTTCCCAAGGTGCCCCCCGAGGACGCACCTTCCTCCCGGCTCGGATGTACCAGAACCCGATATTTCGGAGCAGACACAGCAACACCCTCCTTGCTTGCTGCCTCCTGTGCCCCGAGTGCTGGGTGATCGTGTTTCATGCCAGGGGGGGATGGATGTCCTTATCTCCCCCAGCAAGAGCTGCAGAACCCCCCCCTTGGTGGCAGTTCCTGCTCCAACAACTCCAACAACCGCCCCGGAGGCTCTTTGTCAATGGCTGATTCAATCCCCTCTCAGCCCACCTCAGTCTCCACAACCCCCCCAAATCCTGCCTGCCCCACAAAAGGGCACCAGGAGCTGCTCTCAGTTCCACTTTGCTGCCCGGGTGTCTCGTTAACCCGGAGTAGCTGCCGGGATAATTGCGGAGCCAGCCCGGCTCAGCCGGATTACCGGGATTGGCGATGCCCGCCGGGCACCGAGCAGCTCTCAAACCACGGCAAAATGAGAGTGGGGCTGGGAGGGAGGAGGATCAAAGGTCCAGTGCAATGGGACAATGAGAGAATCAAGCCTCAGGATTTGAAACCATAAGCCACATCCCTACCAATTGATTAGTTACTTCTTCCCTGTTTTCCCTTGATTCGGGCAATGCCTTCCTGCTCTCTGCTGAAATTAAACCATGATCCAGCCCCCTTGAAGAGCACACATTAAAGAGATAAAAGATCTGAGTTTAGAGGCTGAATTACTTTCAATTTGCACGGGCTTTGCCTGATGCAGCTCCTCCAGGATATCAAAGGCTCCGTGTGGTGTCTGAGAGCAGCGTCTGGAGCCGCTGGCCCTGGGAAAAAGTGACACCCCCCTCGTGCTGAGCAGCTGCTCAGGGGCTTGGCCACTGAGGAGAGGAGGAGGAGGCCCAGCCAAGTCTGCAGAGAGGCAACAGCAGCTGCTGCCAAGGGCTGTGATGTCACCTTCCTCCCCCCTGGCTGTGCCACCCACCCCAGACCCCCCATTGCACTCTGCCCTGGGGGCTTCCCAGAGCACAACTGGTCCTACTGCTGGAATTCAGTGTCCAGAGCCACAAACCCTGCAAGGTGCCCAGTCTGGAGAGGCCACTGAACTTTTCAGCCATTATCAGCAAGTTGCAAAAGTGACCCGATTTTTCATTTAATTTTTTTTTTTGATGCCACTCAGTGGACAAACATCACATCCTAGCCAGTGAAACCTCAACTGAGCAAAGCAAATCCAGAGCTGGACTAGCAGAGCTTTCTGAGGACAAGGAAGGAGAAGATCCTTCCACGGTGCCAGGAGAGGGAAATGCCATTTAAAACCAGACACTGCTCTGGCAAAGCCCAGATTGAGTGAAGACTAAACAAGAGCTGACAAGCTGACATTTGAAAATGCAATTAGCTGGCTCGTAGAGCCGCCCTGTTATCTTATTGTTAATTATATGTTTGCTCAGTCTGAGGCAATACACTTATTTCCATGTAGTTCTCGGGCTCTCCTGCTTTGACTGGTCCCTTCCAGCAAGAGCTCCCATCTCCCCCCTCCCTCCCAGCCACTTTCACTGCCACAAAGGCCTGTGCTTCAGTGGATTATGTAATTGCCATTAGAACCTGCTCCTGGGGCAGCATCTGAAGTGAACTCCCAAGATAAGAGGTGCTTGGGAACCACGAGGGTGCCAGTGGGAGCTGGGATTCACTGCTCTCATTTCCCACTTCTGCAGTTCCTCCCCCCAAAATGACAGTCCCAGTCACCCCAGTGCACTTCCCTGACCTGAGCCGAGCTGTGCCAGCAGACAGGTATTTATTCTTCCTCCCCTCTTAATTGTGATAAATCTGTCCTTTAAACACATTAGAGAGCCTCAGGGGCCGGGCCAATTTCTGGGCATAAACATAATTCCCATTTTGTTTGTCTTGCTGGGCAGCCTGGGGGGAAGAAGCAGAGTCCCAGCTGAGCAAACACAGCATCTCCTGGGCAAAAACCCTGCCAGGAACACTCAGAGAGCACAGACCCCCCACCCCACAGCAACCAGTCCCACCTCCACCCCAAATCCAAAGGTTTGAAGGGGGAGATGAGCAAGTGGAGCCCATGGAATCAGAGAGCAGCCTGCTGGGCTGGGCTGGGGCCAGAGCAGCCCCAGCTGCCACCGTGGCCAGCAGGATTCACACGAGGTCACCCAACCCTCCCCAGCTGCTGAGAGGGCTGGAAAACAAAGCCCTGCAGGCCTTGGCATCTGGATCCTGGAGCTGTCAGAGAGGGATTGGCAGGCTCTGATGGGCAACATGACGTGTTGAAGGGCACTGGGGTTGTGCACAGAGCTGCCTCCTGATAGTGCAGCCCACGGGTTTGGGATGAACTAATAGAGGTGGGAATTAACCCTAATTACAGCTCTTCTGAGCACGAGGGCAGGAGCACTGAGTTTTGACAGACAGTTCATCTTAAGGTGTTTTACATTAGAATCTGAATTTACTCGATATAGGAAAAGAAGGAAATGGGATTATCAGCTCATTAGGTTGATTTGATACGGAATCAGAGAATCCCAGACTGGTTTGGGTGGGAAGAGACCTTAAAGCTCATCGCACCCTATGCCCTGCCATGGGCAGGGACACCTTCCACCAGCCCAGGGTGCTCCAAGTTTATCCAACCTGGCCTTGGACACTCCCAGGGATGGGGCAGCCCCAGCTTCTCTGGGCAGGCTGTGCCAGGGCCTCCCCATCCTCCCAGGGAAGGAATTTCTCACCTAAACTTTGCCTCTGTCACTTTGAAGCTGTTCCCCCTTGTGTTGTAATTCCAGTTCCTGGTACCAGTCCCTCTTCCCTCCTGGCAGACCCTCCTACATCCTGGGAGGTGTCCCCACAACCTGCTCTTCTCCAGGCTGAACAGCCCCCCCTTCCCCAGCCTGTCAGACATGTCATGACAGGGGGGTGTCCCCGGGGCAGCTCTGGGGGTCCCCAATGTCCTGACACATGTGTGTGTGGCCACAAAGCCCCCGTTCTGTCCTCCCCCCCCTCACCAACCCCTCCCCTCTCCCATCTGTGAGCACATCACGGGGGCTCAGACACAACCCCCTGAGCCCACAACAGGCAGGGCTTTGTTGCTGGGTCTGCTGGGAGTCTGAAAGCAAGATTTCACCAGGCCTGACACCATTTAAGCCACAGCAAGAGCGAGAGCTTCTCCTGGGCCCTGCACTCCATCAGGGCCCGCTCAGAGGACAGATGTGCCTTTATGGGCCCAGTGACCCCCCCCAGCCCTCACAAACGGGGCTGTGTCACAAACACGGGGTGGCTGGTGGTGCCAAACCCCTCGGTGGAGCTGGAAAGAGCCTGTGGGACAAGAGACAGGCTGGCCCCAAGTCCTGATGGTGGAATTGCTTGAGGAGCGGTGACATTTGCCACCAGCACACACAGCAGAGCACGGGCTCATTTACAGCTCCTCATTAACCGAGCTGACTGGGTAAAACTTCCAGAGCCTGGGCTGGCCTCCACCTTTTCAGCTTGCTGGGGGAGAAGGGAAGGCTGTAATTTCTTTGCCTGCCCCCAGGCCGTGCAAATATCCAATAAAAGCGGCTGTGAATATCCAATAAAACAGCTCCCCGGTGGCACGAGGGCGGGCAGTCCGTCTTGGTACGGGAGAAAAGGTTCTCAAAGGGGTGCAAAGCGGGAGCAGGTTGTGCTGTTCCCTGCTGACGAAAGCCCTCAGGATAATGGGATCACAAAACACTTCTGGCTGGGGAGGGGGGGGGACCACGGCAGGTCACCCAGCCCAGCCACCAGCTGAGAGCAGGCTCAGCCCTAAGCTCAGCCCTAAGCTCAGCCCTAAGCTCAGCCCGGGTTGTGCAGGGCTTTGTCCAGGTGGGTGTTCAAACCACCTGTCCGAGGTAAAACCACCCTCTGCAGGTAATCTGGGCTGCGGGGCTGCTGGAGGGGGAAGAGGGGGGGATCGTGCCCCGTTCTCTCATCCTCTTGTTTCATCCTCCCCTTTGTACCCTCGGCACGAAGAGAAATCAGGAGAGAACACCTTAGGGACCACGGGGGAGGGCACGAAAGGCCCCAGCTCGCGTGGGGTTCCCGGCGGGCGGTTCAGGACCCTGGAGAGCGGCCGGAGCTCCGCGGGATGGGACGGGACGGGTCGGGGCCGCTCCGCGAGGCTCCTTCTCCCACCCACCAACACTCATGTCCTCGCCATTCCCAGGTTTCCCAGAGAAGCTGCGGCTGCCCCATCCCTGGAAGTGTCCAAGGCCAGGCTGGACGGGGCTTGGAGCAGCCTGGGCTAGTGGAAGGTGTCCCTGCCCGTGGGCAGGGGTGGCACTGGATGAGCTTTAAGGTCCCTCCCAACCCAACCCAGTCCATCTTTCTGTGATTCTTTTTAATTTGGAGCTCCTTGAGGTTAATGGGAGAACCAGGAAAAGGGAACATTTCAGAGCAGGAAGAGGGTTTCGCTGCTTTTCCTGCAGATCCAAGGAGAGCCCTGTCACCCTCCCAGCTCCCACTGCAGTTGCCAGCCCGGCCCATCCGTGCCAGGACATTTCAGGAGGAATTCAGGATGCGGGCTGACAGCCCCACAGGATCACCCTTGCTAGGCCTTAGGATTCCTACTGTCTGTAGGAACCCATCAGTCCCCATGCTGGAAAAATGGCCAAACCCCCCTGCCAGGGAGGCAGAAAGCAGCGGAAAACCTGCCAGGAATTCCAATGAACCTCCAGGTTCACCTTGCACCAAAAGCCTCTGGCTTCTGCTCCCTTTAACCAGCCATCTGTAAGGAGCAACGTTTGCTTCCAAAGGTGGGAAAGCAGTTCTAGGACAGTGCCAGGGGTTTCTCAGTGTCACTCTACCCTGAATCCTGGCTGTGCAAAGCACCCTCTTCCCTCTTCTCCCCAGCCTGGGAATGCAGCAGCCCCGTGTTTGGGCTCTGAGGAGCAGAGCGATGCCAGAAAAGGATTCCCAGACTCTGTTTTGGGAAGGGAAGGCTCCATTCCCTGTTCCCAAGGCCTTTGGTCCAGCCCTGCCCGCAGTCAGGGCTGGGTGCTTTGCTCCCCTGTGCCCTTGGGCTGCTCCCTCCCCGCTGCATTCCCACAGTGAGGAGAACAGGCCTGGATCTCAAACAGGATGGGATGAGATCCAAAGGGCTCTGGAGCGAGGGGAGCCAAAGGGACATGGCAAAGGCTGTGTATCCTTGGGAACTTCTACCTGCTTCAGCCACACAACCCCATCTCTATTTGTTCAGTTGTTAATCCCCCTCCTCCTATCTCATTAACTGGGAATGGTGATCCCTATAAGCAGGGCTGAGGTCTAAATCCTGCTCTGTTTTAATCCATAATAACACAGCACTGTTTCTTTCGGATCTGGATTAAAGAAAAAGAAAGGGAGGGGGTTTATTTAACATAACAGCAACTTCAGGCAAGTTCACTCTGAGCTGGATCTCCAAAATTATGCAATAATTATCCTGGACAGCCAAGGTAAAGGAATGAAGGTGTGACCTGCTCGAGCAGAGAGGGGGGGAAAAAGAGAAAAGATGGAGCAGAAGTCATCCAACAACATTTAAAATGAAGAGAATCCTTTTTGAAAGGAGTTACCCAGAGGGCAGGGAGACAAGCTAGACCTCCCTGACAAGATTTGCAAGAGCCTTTCAGAAACTGTAAGTGAATACAAGCCGTGGTTGGAGCTGCCTGCTCAGTTTTAAGACACAAGGGGATATTTTGGTAAAGGGCAAATGAATCCCAAGGAACAAAGCTCCACAAGGGAACTACCAGAGGTTTCTTCCTTGGATTTTTACAAGTCTCCTCCCAGCTTCTGCTGTTATTCAAATTCGAGGAAAGTCTGGTTTTCTGTGTGTTACTCAGAGCCATTCAATACAAACAACCACAAATTAATCCTCACCATTCACCTCCCACCTTCTTTCACCTGACCAAGGAGGCTGTGCAGCAACCTCAACCTCACAGCTCCCTCAAGTCCTGTAACACCACAAAGGAGGGAGCTCTGCCTCAGCTCTCGGGTTTATCTGCCCCTAAAAGTGAAGTGCTGGTGAGATCTGAGAGGCTGATGCTGCACAGACAGGTCAGGACATCCCCCCCCTGCTCCTGCAGGGACAGGAAATTCAGCAGCCCCTCCCAGATAAAATCAGAGCCTCACAAGTGTCCTGGGAATCCAGCTGTTTGGTTTTCCCAGACTTCTCCAGCAACCTCAAGTGCAAACCTTTCACCTCCCTGCCCCTCAGCTGAGCATGCCAAGGACAAGGTGGGGCAATTCTGAGTTTCCTGCCCAGGTGAGCTCTTTGTAGAGACATCCCCAAACTACCACAGTTCTGCTCAGTGGGGGTCAAACAGGTGACAGAAGAGGGAGGGACTGGGGTCTGGCAAGGTCCTTGGGACCTTTGAACAGTTCACCCAGCAAACCTTCCCCCAAGGTCACCCCAGGTCCTTCTCCCAGGGTCACCCAGCCAGGCCTGAAACAGCATGTTGGAAGCCAGAATCACTCCAGTGGAAAGTGAAACTGCTTTAAACTCCATCCATCTCCCCTCTCCCATCAGCCTGAGCCAACAAAGGTCCCGTGTCCATTCTCCCTTCCCTCGGGATCAGGAGAGACTCCAACAGCCCCTGGGGCAGCACTTACAGAGCCTCATTGTCTCATTCCCGCTGCCACCCAGCTCCTGCCACCCAGAACGGACACCTGGTGGTTCACACCTCATCTCAACACCTTCCCTGCTCACCCTGCACCAGCAGCTCCCCCGTGGGGCTCTGTGCCCTCCTTCAGGGGAGCCTCGTGTGAGCAGCCTCCTCCCAGCGCCCCACACAGCCCAGGCAGCCAGGAAACCTCGTTTCTCGCTGTTTTGATCGAAGATATTTACCCACCCTCGCTGCCTGAGCGCTGCAGGAAGCCTTTGTGGTGGCACTTTGCCAGCAGCAGCATCGATTTTACACACAAGACCCACGAAGACAATTAGATCACGGCAAGGCAAATAATTCATTGCGAATTAATACCTTTTGAGAGCTTGGGATATTTTCCATTTAATCATTAGCTGGGAGAAGAGCTGATTGGATTGACTGTCTCTGTTTAAATCAGATCCCAAGCCACAGCCCAGGCAGCACAACTAGGGAAAGGCCGAGGCCTGAGAGGCCGAGGATGAGGATGGAGCTTTGTTATCCCCAGAACCAACCCCAGCACGCAGCTCAAGCAAGACAAAGCCAGTCCCCAGGTCTCAACCCCTGTAAACAAAGTCTGTTTTCAAATTTAACAACTTGAGCCCATCCTCTGTCAGCTGAGCAGCCCTCCATGCATTATTTATGTCGGATTCCTGTTACAACCACACACACACACACACACAAAAAAAGGAAAGTCAGCAAGAGCCCAGCCTGGAGCTGGGGAAGAGAAAGGACAGAAATAGAACTGAAAAGGAGGATGCTGCATTTGAGGGGTTTTCTTTCAGGGTAGGCCAGGCAGAGAAGTTTTCCTGAAACAAAGCATCCACGCTGCCCACCAGTGCCTGCCAAGGGTGGGTGTTTCACAGAACCTCGGGCAGGGAGAAAGGAATCAGCAGCTCTGGAAAAGTCACAGGATTTGTTGCCTTTGTGCTCAGCAGCTGAGAGGAGCACCCCGGAAACACCACAGCGCCACAGGATCCATCTTAAAGCAGCCAGGCTTGGCTGGGCACGCCAGCATCCCAGTTTTCCTGCAACACATCCCCCCCTGCCCCCCTGCACTGCCTCCCTCCCAGGGAGCAGCCAGGAACATCCCTGCTCCACTTCCAGGAGTGCCCCCCAGCCCACACGCTGTTCCAAGGACCTGACCTTGAGAAATCATCTCAAAGGAGAAGCAAAAAGAAAACCCCGTCCAGGCAAGACCCACAAGCCTTTCCCGGTTTCAGCAGGGACAGGATTTTCTGGAGAAAAGCTCCCTTTTTCCGCCCATAACCCCTCTCCTGCATCCCCCCCCGAGGCCTCACCGGGGTGCAAGGAGCATCCTCCCTGCTCCCTGTCCTCCAAGGAGCAGCTGAGGCCACGGCAGAGGACACTGCCCCGCGCTCCAGCCCAGCATTCCCCCTCCCGGGCCCGCAGCATTCCCACCTCCGGCACGGCCTGGCACACGCAGCCCCTTCCCGAGCATCTGCCGGAGCTCGGGAGCAGCTGAGCCTCCCGGAGAGCCGGGAGCACAAATGATTCAGCACTTTCCCCACCTCCAGAAGCTGCCGGATCGATCGCGGGGCTGCTGCAGGCACGGCCGGAGCATGCGGATCACAAACCTGGCCGGCACCGAGCGCTGCTCTCCGGCGGGGCCCGGCCCCATCCAGCTCCGCATCCCAGCCCAGGTGTCCTCCGAGAGGCCTCGCCGGATGGATTTTGCCAGCCCGGGGTGTCTCGGCGTGGAGAACACGAATCCACCCCCGAACACGAGAAGGAAGCGCCGAGTGCGGGCTCCCCTCGGGGCAAAACCCTCGTCCCCAGGAGCTTTCGGGCCCCAAAACTTGCCGTGTCACACAAAAGGTCTGTCCCTGGGCTGCGCTTCCCCCCCGTCCCCCCGCGCTGCCACCCCGGGATTTTATCACACACACAGACACGATGTCGTGACGTAAGAGCCAAAATCCCATCACATGCCCCTGGCCCGGTACCCACCTCCCCCAGCACGGGGTCCGGGCACCCAAAAAACGGCGGGGGGAGGGGGAAGGAGGGGGGGGAGGTGTCACCCTGCAGGCAGCGTGATCCCAAATCCGCTGTGAGCATCCCCCCCAGCCCCCCGCCCAGCCGTGCCCCTCGGTCCGCCCGCCCCGAGCATCCCCCGGGATGCTCCCGCATCCCGCTGCCCACCCCCGGAACCCCCTTACCCGGTGGGGAGCGGCGGCTCGGCCGCAGCCGGGGCTCGGTGCGGGGCTCGGTGCGGGGCTCGGTGCGGGGCTCGGTGCGCTGCACTGCGCGCTCCCGGGCGCGGCCGCGCCGCACTGCGCGCTCCCGGGCGGGCGGAGAGAGAGCGCGCCCCGGGAGGAGGAGGAGGAGGAGGAGGAGGCAAGGAGGGAGGGAGGGAGGGAGGAAGGGGCTGGAGGGGAGGGGGCTGAGGCAGGGGGAGGGGTTCATTAGCGCGCCCGTTAATTAGCATCCGCGGCCTCTCCGCCCCGGCTCTGCCTCCCCCCAAAAAAAACCCCGCGGGAGCCAAAGGCACAACCCGGGCTGGGGATCCACCGGCTCGTTTTCGGGCAGGGAAGGGCAAGTCTTGTCCGAGCGCCGGGGTCACCCAGGGGAAGGGCTGCGGGGGGCTCAGCGCCCTTCAGGGCCCCCCCAGCAGAGCCCTGAGGGATAAATCCGCCCCTCCAGGGCGCTGGGGAGGAGCTGAAGTGCCACATCTTGGCTCTGGGTGCGGTGCCAGCTGGTGAGTGCCCCAAACCAGGCGCTGTCCCCCGCCGAGTGGCCCAGCAGAGGTGAACATCGCAGCCCAGACATCTCCTCAGCCTCTTGGTTATCAGGAGTGTCAGTTTAATTAAAACGCTCACAGAGAGGTTTTGCTGCCTCTCCTTGCCTTGTGTTTTTCTTTTTTTTTTTTTTTTTTTTAGGTTCCAAATGTTCTGCTGAGGCTGCAAAACTTGAACTGAGTGAGGAGCTTTCTCTGCAAGCAACACACTGACCCTTTTTATATGTATTTCATTTGTCCTCTAAACTACTTATACTGAACACACCAATGCAAATCACAGAACGGGTTGGGAAGGACATTAAAGATCATCCCAGTGCCACCCCTTGCCATGGTGGCTCCAACCTGGCCTTGGGCACTTCCAGGGGCAGCCACAGCTTCTCTGGGCACCTCCTCTTGCTCGGGGGCTCTGGGAAAGCAGCTTTGGGCTGCAGTTTTCCCACTGAGTGATGGTTGCAGTAACACAAACCAGACTCAGAGAGCAGGTGCTGCAGGGCAGTGATGGCCCAGCTGCTGCAAAAGAAGGAAGATAAATCAATTAGGAATAGCTGAGACAGTGCAGAGCCCAGTGCTGAGCAGAATTCCAGCCACCCCTTCCCTGCCACTCAGGGGCTGGGGAAAACGGGGCACAGAGGGATCAGCAACAAAGTACAAGGAAACCTGGTGTTAAAGGTGGGGACATCTTGGTATCAGTGTCACCAAAGTCACTCAACTCCTTATCCTGCAGCTGCTCAGCACCTTTGGAAACATTGAATTTCACCAAGCTTTGCCATTTCCACAGGGATCCTGTCCTACAGCTGGATTTAGGGCAGGAGTGGGGAAAGTCACTCAAGAGCTCCCTCTCAAACAGTGCTGACTGCTCCTCTGAGGTGCTGATTGCTGCTAATTCCAGAGGGATCCAAGGGCATGTTGCACTTCTCGAGCTGCTCAGTACCCTGCAAAATCCACTTTTGCCTGTTCCTCCTCTGCGTGGCCTTGGCTGCAAACAGCCTGCTGGGAAGGAACTAAAATATCCCCTCTGGCTTGGGGAAGTCTCAGCAGAGAACCCCACCTGGAGGAGGCCCCTGCCTTCCTGCCCCACACAAACACTGATTTACAGCACACAGAGCTCATCTTTGAGGCTGCTCCTGCCAGGGGATGGTGAGCAGAGCAAGAGCTCAGAGGCTGCTCAGGCCTGGGCACATGAGGAAAAGGACACTGAGATGGGTGTCCTGCCCACACCTCTGTGCAGGGATAACGAATCCGGGGCAAAGAGGGTCAAAATGATCAAGAGGAACAGTTGCAAACCACGGGCAGCTCGAGGGGAAGCCTTTAAATGCAATAGAAACTGCACCCTCCACTTGCAAGATCCATCTGGGATGAGTGGCTGTAAAACCAGTAGGAATTTGGGTTAGATGTTTCCCAGCAAGGATGAGGCTGAACTAGGAGGAAATCCCAGTGCAGGGCTTCCTGAGCCAGCCCCTCCTGCAGGCAGGGGAGGGGAGGGGGCTGATTCCTGACCCCAGCTGGGTGCTCTGAGCCCTTCCCAGATCCACTCGGGGTATCTGTCCCTGCTCAGGGCCTCAGGGAGGGTCCCTTCCCTTCCTTCCCCCTGGAGATCCGCTGCAATCCAATTAACAGCTCACCAGGGAATGGGCAAGGGGAAGGAATGAGACGAGCTCCTCTCCTCCCACCAACCTCTTTGGAACAAACATCGATCGGCCCCAAAGCGTTCGCACTCGGAAAGATGGATTTGTGGGCGCCACAAGGAGCCTTTCAGGAAAAAGCTGGTGATGGATGCACATCCCAGGCACTTTGTTTTAATGGAGCAGCAGCTTTTCCTGCCCCCAGGACATAAATCAGCGGGCTGTTGGAGCCACTCTGTGCTTCCCAGGTTTGGGACACGAAGCCCTTCCCGTCCGTGCTCACAGGAGCTCTGGCAGAGGTGTTTTGCCTCACTGATGAACCTGCAGGTTTGTTCAGCATTAATGCAGAGGATTTAAAACCCGGACTGGCATTTAAATACACTCCCCCTGCCTTTGCTGTTCCACCTCAGTTCCTTTGCAGGGTTAGAAGGAGTTCAGTTCACTCCATCCCGCTCCAGAGCCCTCGGAACGCACAGAACCAGAGCTCTGCAGTGGCAGAAGGATGCAAAGCCCACCTCCCACAGCCAAAGCCCCTGGAATGTCGGGTTTGGAGGGGCTGCCCAGCCCGGCACACGCCGTTCCCGGTCCGGGGCTGCCACCTGCTGCCACAGCGAAACGCTCCTCTCCTGCTCGGGGGGGATTGGTTTTAACCCTCGGGAAACCCTCCCTGCAGAGCACGAGCTGTGGTCCCGCGGTCAGGAGGCTGTGGGGATTCTCCCCTGGAGTTTGGGAATGTCGGTGGACTGGGAAAAGCTGTGGCGGGTTAGCAACGATTAAAGGATTGGTGATTAAAGGATCTGCATTGAGTTAAGGACCCTCAGCCACGACCCTACACCCCAGTGATGCTCCAGAGCTCTGTTGTTACGATCCTGTGGAGCATTTCAGAGCATCATCCCCCTTGGGTTTGTTTTCTGTGATGTGCCTGGAGCGCTCTGGGAGTGACCTGTGCCTGGGGAGGCTCCAGGAGCAGAGCAGTGCCGGTCCCCAAGGACTCATAAAGTGTCTTTTGGGCACAGACTGTGAGTTCTCTGCACCCCACGGAGGTGGCAGCTCCAGCCTTCATTCCAGGAGAGGTTTCCTTCAGCTTTTAGATGCAGAAAAAAGAACTTTATTTGCCTGCTCGTGACAATCCAGGCTGCACCCACCCCCAAGCTAGAGGTGGGTGAAACCCTGAGGTGTGGTGGCATCAGTGGGGCCACAACAAAAACACTGGCACTGCTCTTCCAAACCTGCACAGACACCCCCTGAGACACCAACTGGACACATCCTGAGAAGGTTTTGCAAAGCAACATCCCAAAGCAGTTTTTTCCCCGAGAACCATCTCCAACAACCCCCTCCCTCCCCGGCTCAGACCCCTCTGCACAGTTTGCAGCCCCCACTTGCAGCTCTGGGGGGTGGGATTCAGGCTGGGGGGACCCTGATTTGGGGGCTGGGGGTGCTCCAGCCCAGAGAGGATCCCCCCAGCCTGGCACAGCCCCTGGCAGAGCCCGCTGTGGGCGATGACAGGCTGGCAGCACCCGGGGCACTGCACAGCTCCAGGCGTTCCCGGGGACTCCGGTGTCTGACACGGGTGTTCCATGAAATATTCAGCAGCTCAACGTGAACAAAGCTTTGCTCTGATACTGCTCTCCCCAGAACAGGTTTCGTGATCACAGATGCAGGAGCCCAGGCAGCTCTGCCCAGCATTTCCCCCTCCCTTTCCCCAGGGATTGTCACCTTTCCAGCCGGACAGGATTGCATCGCACCCCTGTGCTCACCCTCTCCAGCCTCCAGAATTCCATGAGGGGATGGGAGGGAGATGAAAACAAAGATATTTCCATGGAAAAGCCGAATTGGGCCATTCCCTCCTCAGCATCCCAAGGAGGGGCTGAGAGGGAAGTGAAGGAGAGCAGGGAAAAAGAAGAAAATAAAGCTCTTTACCTCCTCCCTGCACTTCTCCAGCTCTCTCGTCACGCTCCGCAAACACTTCTAGTGACTCGAGGGGCACCAAGTGCCTCCATTTACTCATTTGCTGCCAGGGGATTAGGAGTTTGCTCAGCTGGAAAAGACCAAGCCAGCCTGGCTGTGCTTGTGCCACCTTCATTTCCGAATCATTTTGTGATTTCTGAAGTGATCCAGCTGCTCGCCGTGCGAGAAATCCTTTATATCGCCCCTCCCAAAACCTCCCCAAACCCTGCACCCTCCACATGGCAAATTTACAAGGTTTTATTTCCTAAAGCACTTTTCTGCATCACTTGCATTATCCACCTTCTCTGCTGCTGCACGTGAAGGATGGTGTACATTGTTTTGGGGAGCAATTGTTAGTACGGAGCACAGGTACCCAGATATTTCCTAGTCCCTGCAGAAATCAGGCTTGACCTGGGAAAACAGCCTGGGAAAACCTGCTTGGAGGGGCCTGTCTCCAGCCTGGAGTGAATCCCAGGAATCTGCTTCACGTGCTGCACCACTAGATTGCAGCACAACACCAATTTCTGCACAGTTTCAGCACTGGGCTGGGCTGGAGAGAGGAGCAAACTGGGCCCTCTTGGAAGCAAAACTGGAGGTGGGAAATTGTGCAGAAAGAAAGACTCAGCAAAGGACATCCATCCCCTGCCTTCGGGGTGTGTCCAACCCCCAGGAACATCCCGGGGGGAAATTCTGGGAGCCCTCCATGAAACCGGATCACTGCTTGGCACAAACATTTGGCCAAAGCTGGCTGTGAATCCCAAAGGGAGAAGGTGGCCCAGAAAAAGAAACAGTGAGCTGGCAGTGAAGCCCTGGAGGCTGCAGGGACTGGCCAGCAGTGGTGGCTGTCACCAAACCCCTCCTCTGGGGGGTGAAGCAAAAGGGGGCACTGAACTCCAGCCCACCAAGTCCCTGAGCAGGGATCAATGTTCCAGAGCTGAGCTGAAGCCTCTTAGCTGGGACAAGGTGGTCCCAGACTCCAAAGGTCAGGCTCTCTGTCCCCTCTGTTGCTGGGTGCCTCTGAACCCCTCCTCTGCAGCCCCTCCTTTGGGGTTCTGCCCCTGGGGATGACCCAGGAAGGTGCTCCAGACCCCAGGAACAACCCCAGGAGCCAGCCCAGTAACCACCAGTGGCCCCTGCTCTGCTGCCCAGTCTGGCCCCAGGTCAGTGGCTGGAGCCCCAGAAGAACCTGTGACCTTCTCTGCTCTCACCAGCCCAGCAGATTCCTCCCAGCAAACTCTTCTGCAGGGTTGTTTGGAAGGAAGACATTTAAATGTGCAGAGCAGTCATTAATCATGAATAATTAATAATTAATAATTATTATTTAAAATACCAGGGCAGAGGAAAAAAAAAAAAAAAAAAGAAAAATCCCGGTGTGGATATTTTTGATTTGTAAATGCCAGGCTTTTAATTAAAGGAGAGGGAACGTGATCATCAGTCAACTGGTTTTACCAAGGAGCATCCTGGGGGTTGGCTGATGGAAAAGGGCAGCGAGAGGGAAATGCCCGGCTCGTTTCACCGTGCCTGGCACACATAAATCCTAACAGGATCTGTCTCCCAGGGGTGGCCCGGGGGTGCTTGGCTGGCTCCCTGCGACCCAACAAGGTCACACCACGGGTTATTGGTTCATTAATCAATCGCCTCGATCCTTTCAGACGCTGCCAGAGCTGCCTAAGCACAGCAATTAGCATTAGGTGGGTGTCTGGTACCTACATTTCCACTTAAATTATCCATGATTGAGGAGCAGCTGCAGGCTGGGCCTTTTCAGCACGAAGTAGGTGCTAAAAGGAAGGTCGCAGCTCCACAGTCCTTGTTTTGCAGGTGAACGGCAGCCTCCTGCACGGGGAGGTATTAGAGGTCTTTTGTACAAAGAATTCCCACCTGAAATCCTAGAAATCATATAAGTAGACTGCATTAGCTACACATCATAAATATTGATGCTGTTGCTAAGGGGAAGGAGGGCCGGGTTCAATGTTAATGGACCGGTGTTGGTATGCAGAGAACACTCCGGGGAGCAGAGAAGGGCAACAATCCTGCTGGCAGAGAGAGAGCTGGGCTGGCTCCTGGGGCAGGACTGGGGCCCTGGGAGCTGTGCCTGCTTTGAGACCCTCCTGGCCCTCTGAGTTTTGGGTTCACCACGTGACCTTGAGGGAACAACCAGCTCAGGGCCTCGTGCCTGGCGTGGGCAGCACCAGCAGCAGGGGCTGGGTGTGACCCCTTGGGAGGAGGGGAACTGCAAAGCTTTGGGCACCCAAAAGTGCTCCCCTTCCTCTGGGTTTGGGCATCAGGAGGGATTTATCCCTGGAAAGGGCGGTCAGGCACTGGAAGGGGCACTGTCCTGCCACAGGTGGACTGATGGAGGAGGATAATTTTGGGGGGAGGGTGTGAGATCTGTCCTGGGGGGTGGATTCATCCTTGGGGAGGTTCATCCTTGTTCCACAGAGCTGCAAGGGTGGAATGTCCTGCCCTGTGCAGGAACCCCCTGCCCTGTGGGTGCCCTGAGGTGGGACAGGAGGACTCATTAACAAAGAAAATTCAGAAGGAGAGAGGCTCTACACAAACAAGACCCTGATCAACCCCTGGAGCTGCTCCACAGCCCTGGGGGTGACCTGGGCTCTCCAGGCTGGTTGTGCTGAGCTGCCCACGCTGCCCTTGTCACATCCCACTGGATCACTGTCCCCTCAGCACTGGAGAACCTGGAGAGCCCTTAAGTGGATGAGGAACTCGAGAAGACACCACTGACAAGCAGCACCTGGAATCCCCTCCCTCCTTCCCCGCTCTGTTTTTTCCGCTCCCTGCCTTTACAGCCCCTGATGGCTCCCAAATTCCAAGAGCACAAGGTGTTACACGGGCCTGGCTCCCGTGGCTGCTTATTATTCACAGCAGAAGCAGCCCGAGACAGCAAATTGCTTTGTTGATCCTGTGAAGGGAATCGATCCTCGCAGAGCTTAGAGCGTCTGACACAGGGAAGGATGTTCCCACTGGGGCTGGGAGGGGTGGCCCAGCCTTCCTGAGCTCCAGCCTGGGATTAACTCACGGGATTTTGAGGCCAGGAGAGCCAGCTGGGGCTGTCTGAGCACCTGCAGGGGGATTGACTCCGGTGTCCCACCCTGGGTGTGAGGGGGAACTGAAATCAGGGGGGTCCAACCCAGCATGGGGGGTGACCCTGAGGAACAGGGGGGATGGAATTCTGAGGATATGGAATCAGGAGAAACAAGGGGAATGCCAGGAAGCTGTGCCAGGGCAGGGGCAGGTTGGATCTCAGGATCTCCCAGAGGGTGGTTGGCACTGAACAGGCTCCCCAGGGTTTGGGCACGGCCCCAAGGCTGCCAGAGCTCCAGGAGGGTTTGACAATGCTCTGAGGGACAGGAGGGATTGTTGTCTGTGCAGGGCCAGGAGTTGGAATTTGATGATCCCTGTGGGTCCCTTCCAGCTCAGGGCATTCCATGAATCTACAATTCCTGCACCAAGGAGTCTGGGGGACCCCAGAGAGGATTTGGGTGTTGCTGCTTCTCCTGGTGCCAGAACCTCAGTCCTTGCACAGAATTATAGACTGGTTGGAGGTGGAAGGGACCTCAAAGATCATCTTGTTCCAAACCCCTGCCCTCCCACATCTTGGCCTTTGTGGTGCTACAGAGCTGCCCACCCTGGAATAGGAGTCCCTGTTTGCATCCCCCAAAGGCTGCTTTGCCTTGTCCTCCCCCCCCTCACACATCCCAGGGCTGGAGGAGACCCAAACTGATGGAACCCAGAGGGTTCAGAGGCACCCAGATGGGTGGGAGGGCTGTGGGGTGGTTTTTACTCCTGACTCCTGACTCTGCCCAGCTCAGTTCAAAGCTGAGGAAAAAAAAAAACTCCTCAAAAAAACTCCTCCCCAAACCTCCCCCTCAGACAGGAGGTGCTGGTGTTCAGCCAGGCTGGGGTGAAATCTGTAAATCAAATCATTTCCACGTCTCAGAGGCCGCTGGAAGAGCCTGGTTTGGCTTTTCCCTGTGCTGATCCAGAGCAGGAGCTTTGCCACTCCAGCATCTTTCCCCGACAGTTCATTGATTATCCAGCTGGAAGGGACAACAGTCATAAATTCATTTGATCTTGTTTATGGTATTCGTCTGTCAGACTTCCCTGAATCGATTCCCATTTAAATCAGAGTATTTCTCACAGAGGGGGGAAAAAAAAACAAAACAACCCATCTGTGCATGGCAGAAAACTCTCCTGAAACCTCCCTGGCTTGGGTCCAGCCCTTCCCAGCCACAGCAGGGCAGGGGCACCCAGGGCTCCCACTGCCCTCACTGGGATGAGCTGGCACGGCCAAGGATTCAGGGCAAGGGCCAAAAATAAACCAGTGGATGGGGAGAAACGGCCCTGGAGCCACAGTGGGCTGGGATTTGGGGCTGGGTCAGTAGTTTTGGGGTTCCTGTTGCTCCAACGTAGGTGAGCTCCTGCCCACTCCCCACTTGGAATAAAGTGGAAATAATTGGGGGGTTTTCCCTAATTTTGGCAGGTATTGCAGGATGTCACAGGTTGCCCAGAGAAGCTGTGGCTGCCTCTGGATCCCTGGAAGTGTCCAAGGCCAGGTTGGAGCAATCTGGGCTGGTGGGAGGGGGAACTGGATGAGCTTTAAGGTCCCTTCCCACCTCAAACCATTCCAGGATTCCGTGACATCACTGGGGCAGCACTGCCAAGCTCAGCTCTTCTGTGAGGTCTCTGCTGTCCACACAATGGCCCAGGATTCCCTCTGGAGGCAGCCCTGGGCTGTGACCCCCAGCATCAGTGCCTCCCCTTCCCCAGGGAGCTCAGCCAATTAACAGTGTGCCCACCGTGCTGCTGTAATTGCACCTTATAATGCTCCAAACAGCAGCCAAAAGAGGAGAAAAAAAAATAAAATAAATGGTAGCTGGGACTAGAGACTCGAAAATCCATTAAGGGATTTATTTTTTATTCTTTTATTTTACCCAATACCTTGGGGGGTTGAAAGCTCATCTGCATGTTACTGCTCCAAATGGAAAACCAGAATAAATGCATATTTGAAGCAATAAAAGCCCTCTCGTACTAAATCTGAGTACAAATTAACAATTACTAGTGCTGTCTAATGCTTTTCTGCCTCAACACGTTCATTTAACAGCCTTTCTTTTATCTTCAATGCTCCAGTTCATTTTTTTTTCCCTCCAAGATTCTTATTGTGAGGTCGGGAAGGGTAGGGTTGTTTTGTTTTGGGGTGGTTTTTTGCGTTGGATTTTTTTTCCTTTCTTTCTTTCTAATTTAGCAGCGGGAGGAAATGATTTTATTTGCTCTTCAGGCAGGAAGAATTTAAAAAAAAAAGGGTAAGAGAAGGGAAGGAAGGGAGGCACCGCTGGCACCGTGCCCTCTCCACAGGCTGGGCATGCTGCACCCTCACCCTTCACCTCTGCTGCAGGTGATGGCACAGCCCGGCCCTGAGCGGCATTTTGGGAGGAGGGGGATGCTGGTGGGCACTGGATCCTCCTCCTCATCCCGCTGCCCGTGGGGGTGAGGGGGGAATTGTCCCTGCCCACCTCGGGCATCGCCCCAGGGGAAATGGAACTGCCACTCGCGAGGGGAAGGTGTCCCTGCCCACGGAATGAGGCGGTCCTTAAGGTCCCTTCCGAGCCAAAACCAGTCCGGGATTCCACGAGAAGACAAATCCTGGCACTGTATTCCCCCAGCAGCATCAGCATCAGCATCAGCATCATCCCGGCACCGACACAGCGGGGCAGGGGCGGTGCCCCGGGCAAAGCTTCCCCAAAATTCCTCTCCCCCAGGCCCCGTCTCTTCTCCTGGAAAAGGAGGGAAGGAATTAGCGGTGGAGCGAGCCGAGGGCAGGGGAACAGAAGGTTTTCCCCCCTCGCTGGAGTGGCGCGCGTGTTCCCTCTCCACAGCCCATTAGGTTTATGGGGAAGCGCAGGGCGCAGCTGGGAGCCGGGAAGCGCTGCCGATCAGCGCTCCGCAAACAAGCGCGGAGGGCAGAACAATCCCGGGGAAAGCTCTCCCGGCACGTCAATGGATCCTCCAGACAGCGGCAAGGAACGGGTTCCATCCCCAGCACTGGGGTGGGGGAGCTGCCCCTTCCTTCTCCTCCTCCTCCTCCTCCTTGTGCTTAAGGAGAGAGGGATCCCGAAGAATCCCCCAGGTTCTGAACACTTTCCCGCACCTCAAACTTTTGGAGAAGGGCATGAAACATCTCTTTTAAGAAAAGAAACCCATCTGCATGTTTTACATAACTTAGCAAGGAGACACTGTGTGTTTTTGCTCTCCCCCGAGAGCCGCATCCAGCTCTGCTTTGATCCGGTTCCTCCCGGCATGGATGAAGCCCAGAATCCAAAAACCCACCGGGGATGTGGTGTTTGGAGGAGATGGGAACACCACAGGCACTTACCCCTGCTTGGGACCCCCTGGGACCCCCCTGTGCCCCTCCAGCAGAGTGGTTTGGGTTGGAGATCCCCCAGCCGTGCCCAGGCAGGGTCACCCCGAGCAGGTGACACAGGGACACAGCCAGGGGGGGTTGGAATGTCTCCACACCCTCCCTGTTCCAGGGCTCTGCCACCTCCATGGGAAGAAATCCTCTCCTCCAAAGTGGTGGGACCCAGTGGCCAGGACAGTGGCCACCACCCCAGAACACCCAAGGGCCTGTCCTGGCTCTGCTGCTCGTTCTTTACGAGGCCTCTTGACCGTCCTTCCTGGCCCACAGGGTGGGATGGGCACAGTGGGGTCCTCCCCTCCTGCTGCAGAGCCCGTGGAGGTCTCTGACAGGTCCCAAAGGGCCTGGGGGGTCCCTGCCTGGTGGGCTCTGTTGGGTTATTTGGCCTAGTTTAGGATGCAGCTCCCATCTGCCTCCTCCATCCCTCAGCAGGAGCTCCCTGCGCTCCAAGCACACTCGGAAATTCAATTCCTCGCAATCGGCAGCAGCGCCGAGGGCAAAGGGAGAAAGCCAAGAACGTCCCCTCAGTTAATAAGATAACAATTTAACATGTGCTGGGGTTTCATTCCCTCTCCCTCTGCCTCCACTCCAACAGACCAGCAGACATTTGGAGTCGCCTCTAAGTAATTTAGTAGAAAGGCTGCCGCGATTCCAATCCCCCATCCACCCCGTTACCATCCAGCAATGCTTCTTGTCACCAGCCAGCGGCATTTAAAATATTTACAGCCCTGTCTTTTCCCTGGGGAAGGATCAGAATAAATCACTGGAGCCGGCGATAAATCAAAAATTAATCTCCCAAAAGCACGAGGCCTGTCCGAGCCCTCAAATAACACACAGCGGAATTTATCAGGGAAATTGGTCCTGGTGTGTGCCCGGCATTGCCAGGGGGAGATGGATGGGCTGCAAGGGCAGGGAGCTCAGCCCCATGGGGGGAAGAGCTGGGCTGGGGCACCGGGGTCGTGAAATGCCCCCCCTTCCCTTGGCACAGCCAGGGGTTTGTTCCCCCTCTGGCACCTGGAAGTGGGAGCTCCTGCCCCAGGGCATCCCTGGGATGCTGCCCCAGCATTCCCACCTCTGGAGCAGGGAGTGCTGCTGGAGCCACAGGGGAAGGACATCCAGGTTTTTTCGGGCAGGGGTGGCACACACAGAGCTCGCAGGGACCAGCACTGAGAGGGACACGAGGAGGGGGGGTCACAGCCCACAGGTAGGAAACAGCTCCCAGAGCCCAGGAGGTTCCTGGAAAAGGAGCTGTTCTGGTTTTTCCAGGAAAAAAAAACAGAAGAGAAACTGCTGCAACTGCACACAGACAGAGGACAGGAGCCCTCAGGGCACTGAAAATGATTTCCAGGACCATCCAGTCCCCCCCTGTGCCCCTTCCCCACCTTGTCCCCCAGCCCAGGGCACTGAGGGTCACATCCAGCCCTTCCTTGGACACCTCCAGGGATGGGGAATCCATCCAGGAGAGGATGACCAGGGGTTTTCAGCTCCTGGAAGCGGGAGGAGAGAGGCCCAAGGGCTGAGCAGGGGCCCTCCTGGGGTGCCCTGCCCCGTGGAGAGGGGGACACCAGTGGGATCTGGCTGCCCCCAGTGCCCCCCTGCACGTGCTGGGTTTTCCAGCAGGGAGAAAAAGGCATCTCCAGGATTCTGCTTTGGATGGAAACAACTCACTGTGGTGAGAGGAGCTGCAAACAAGCAGCTCTGGGCTGCTTTGATGTTGATCACAAGTGCAAACAGGGCGAGAGGGAAGCAAAGAGCTCTGATGAAATTCTCTTACAGCCTCTGGAGTGGTTTTTTTTTTTTTTATTTCCACAGTAGGAAGCTCGTGCAGAGGAGAAGCTGCCCAGCCCCAGGACCAGCTCTAAGTCCACCCCCAGAGCTCCCAGCACCCCCACTCCTCCATCCCAAGGCCCTGCCATCCCAGCAATGATCAATCCCCAGCTCTGCCCATCGCTGCACTTTAAAAAGCTGATTTATTTGAATACCAAAATAGCTCTTTCTCCCCCCAACTCCCAGCCTTTATATCATTTCTCCTGCAGCAGGCAAAAAAATTTCCTTTTGATCTTTTTTCAAACCACCCCCCCCTTCTTTGCAACAAATTAAGCCTAAACTCATCAGTAGTAATTGCTCCCAACAGAGTTCCCACGGGCACCTCCTCGTTCTGCTGCAGCTCAGGATGGAGCTGTTTGGGCAGTCTCATAAAAGACAGGGGAAAGGATTAGAGGAATTTGTTGGGATGACCCCAGCAGTGCACAGATAGCCCAAATATTTACCTGGAGGTGGCTGCTGGAGTCCCCTGAGCACGTGGGGACAGCTCTGGCTCTTTCTCTCCCAAACCTGGCTCTTATCAAAGCTCCTCCTCACGTTTGGAGCCCACGGGGAGCCCGTGGAGGAGGTTTTTCCTTTGTGCTGTTGTTAATACACGTATGCAAACATTGGCTTTCGAGGCCCGTGATTTATAAGGTGCCAGAGCTCAAAAGGCTGCCTGACTTCGGCAGCAAATTAACTTGGGAAGTGCCAGGGTGCATTAGTGTGAGTGACAGGCAAACAGCCTGCACCGGGTCAGCGAATCTGTGAGGGGCCTCAGCCCTCCCCTCAGTGCAATCACAGAGTGTTCTGATGAGGAATTCATCTCTGTCAGCAGCCCCCAGAACGGGGTTTCCCTGACAGGCAGGTCCCGGGGATGGAATTCCTGCCCAGCCCCGCTGGCAGCAGCGATGTGGGTGGGACAGAGTCCTTGTCACCCTTTGGGAGCTGGGCTGAGGGCACCAGGGACTGATGGGCTGCTCCCAGGACACCCAGGGTGTGCTGGGCAGGTCCCTGGAGCTGGGGGAAGAGTCAAGAGATTGGGCTCTGCCTGCTGGAGGAGGGATCCCTTTCCCTCCCATCTCCCCTCAGCTGGGCAGAATAAACCAGCCCTGTTGCTCCTCTGGGTGCACCCAGGGAGAAGGTCCCAGCTCAGCTCCCTGGGTGCCAGCTCAAAAACAGGGGTGAATAGAATAGAACACCAAATCCTAGAATCACTGAGGTTGGAAAAGCCCTCCCAGCCCATGGATCCCCCCTGTGTCCCATCCCCATCTTGTCCCCCAGCCCTGAGCACTGAGTGCCACTCCAGGCCTTCCTTGGACACCTCCAGGTGTGGAGACCCCAAATCTCCCTGGACAGCCCCTTCCAGTGCCTGAGCACCCTTTCCATGAGGAAATTCCTCCTGGTGTCCATCCTGAGCCTCCCCTGGCACAGCCTGAGGCTGTTCCCTCTTATCCTGTCAAAATATCCCAAGTTGGGAGAGACCCACAAGGATCATCAAGCCCAACTCTTGGCCCTGCACAGGACACCCCAAGATCCCTGGCTCCTTCCTGAGCAATTCATACAATCCCCAAAACACAGTTTTAAGCAGTAAAAGCTTTGGGCATGTCCCTGTCTCCCCAGAAACTGCTGCAGGAGGGCCAAGACTTCCCAACTCCGGTTCGCTCCCTCAGCGCTGAACACCAAGACAGCAAAAGTTTTTATTTATAAAGTTATTCTGAGGTTTTAACAGGTTTTTTACAAAATTTGCCAACTGTATACACACGTGGGTGTGTGTTGACTTGAGTGTTTTGCTTGACAGGAGTTACACAGACGAGAGATTCTTCCCTTCAAGGGAAGAGTCTCCTTCCCTCTCTTCACACCCGTTTCTCCCCCTGCTCACCCCTCTGCCCAGCCATCAGTCACAGTCCAGCAGCACATCCATCCACTGTGTCATTAACTACCCCAGGACGTTTTATGGCTCCAGCTCTTCAGCGTTTTTGTTTCTCTCTCCCCTCCCTGGAATCACAAACACCCATCTGCTCACTCTGATTGCTGCTCCCAGTCAGACAAACACTCAATGGTTGGGGTTGGAAGGGACATTAAAGCCCATCCACATCAGCTCAAGAGGCAAAACACCTCCCCAGCCCGGAGCCAGCTGCTCTGCTGAGCAAGCTCCAGCAGGGCCACAGCTCCACACACCCTTCACCCAGACAAATTAACTGTTTTCCCCCCATTCTTCACTAAAATCAGCCCAGCTCCTCACCCGGCGCCTCGCAGGGCCTGCCAGCAGCACGGGATTTATGGATTACTCCTGATTTACGCTTGTTGGGTTTTATTCTCGCCACAGCCCTGCTTTATGTGGTATTTTTTCCACTCCTATTCGTCTCCTCCGTGCAGATGGACACGCCAGAGGAGGGAGGGCTGGACCTCAGAGCTGGTTGCAGAAGAAACATCTCAATACCTGGAGTCCTGGGCTGCAGCAGCTCTTGGCCAAACCCCCTCCTCAAAGCAGCAGGAAGCTGTTCACAGTCCTGCAAAAGGGCTCTTTATTTACCACAGTTACCACCAGGAACCTGCAGAAAGAAACAAATCATGGAAAAATCGCTTGACAGCCTTTTCCTGCCAAAGCTAAGGCTGTCCTTGGCTCAGGCTCTGGTTGTCTGGTGTCATGCAGAGTGATTTTGCTGCTTCCCTGGGGTGAGAGAGGGGTGTTCTGGCCCTGCTGCACCTCAGATTTCCCGGGGATGGGGTTTTCTGGTGAGCACAGGAGAGGATGAGGCACAGGGACACTGTGGCAGAAAGGGGAGGGCAGAACTCACTCCCTCGGAGCATCTGAGCCTTCACAGGTTGGGTGGGCAGTGACAAAGGATTCTCCTGGAAGGAACTCCCGGCCTGAGCTGGAGGGGAGAGCTGGATGTGGGACAGCTCCTCCAAGCCCAAAAAGGATGGAGAGCAGGGAAAGCATCTCCCTCTCTGCAGGCACAGGGATCTGGTGGAAGGGTGGTGCCCAGAACTCAGTTTGTTTGTTTGGTTTTTTTCCTCTGGCTGGATTCAATTTTAAATTGCTTTGCTTCCTTTGAAGTCTCCCTGGGAACTTTCCCATAAGGCTCATCTAAACTTTTCTCTCTCGATTTTTGATTCAGTGAAAATCTTCATGGAATTTGCTCTCCTTGGGAGAAAGGTAAAGCCTGGTTTTCATTAGAACAACAAACAAAACAATAAAAGCTTGAGTTTCCAGATGAAATCTTTCATTGCTCAGGTGTCAATCACCTTCTGATTTTTCCATTTTTTTTTTTTTTCAGGTTGGTGATGAAGGGAAAACCCAAGCCCCAAACTTTGGGAGTTTTGCCCTTTCAGCCTGCCCAGGTCTCTCTCTGGGATCCACTTTGCTCTTCCCTCCCTTGAGTGGGATCACTCAGGTCCCTTCCAACTCAAACCATTCTGGGATTATCTGGCCCAGAGGGGCCCCACAAAGTGTTCAGGGCTTGCAGAGTCACCTGGGACCTGCACCCAGCACCAACACCCCCCTCCCTGCACATCACTGCCACCTATTCCCACAGGCAGCTTCTGTGCCCGAGACTTAAATGACAACATCGAATATTTAGCACTCCTAGCATGGTGTATTCATTTGCTGTATGCACAAACATGAACTAATTAGCAGACTTAATTAGTGTGATGCTGCAAAGTGAAGAAAAATGAAGGAGAAGACACAGAAGAGGCAGAGCGGGGTGGGGGGAGGGACTGGGAAGAAAAAGGGAACACAAAGGACCAAGAGACAAATAAAAAGTCTGTGTAAAAATAGAAGCCAACTTGTTCTCCCTTATTTATGCTCAGCAGGGCTCTGTGTGCCAACAGCTGAAGGAAGGATTCCCACCTGGAGCCCTGAGACAGCCCCCCAGGGGAACAGGCCCTGCCAGGAAGGACTGACAGACAAATCCTTCCTCTCCCTCCTTCCCTGTCAAAGTGTTTCCCCCTGGGATCATCCCTCCACCCCCCAGCCACTGCTCCTGCCAGCTTTGACCCCCACACCTCAGCCCACACAGCAGCCTGGGGGCGGGGGAAGGAGCTGAGCTGCCCTCTCCCCTTCCCTGCTCCCTGGGCAGCACTGGGGCCGTGCCCATCTCCCTGCTCAGCCAGCAACCCCATGGCTGCAGCTGCAGGCTCTAGGAAAGCTGAATTTTCCTAAAATAGATCCCTATCCCCTGATATTCCAGCACTGGCTCCTGCTGTCAGGGCATAAAGCTGCGTGTTGTAATTCCCACTCCTCTAAACCTGCTGTTGGATGTGGTTTAAATGTTATCTGCCCTGTGCAGGAAAAGAGCCTCCTCCTGGAACAATAACAACAACTTCCACGCATCCCTCCCAGCCCCCATTTCCAGTAAATCTTTAATTAAAATTCCTGCTGGTGCCCAGCCCCATTGATTAGCTGAGGGGCTGCTGAGGGAGGCAGAGGAGCCCAGGGACAGCCAGACCTCACTCCAAAAGAATTACATCCCAGGGCTTTTTGTTGTTGTGGATGCTGAGGGCCTGGGCTGCAGATTTAACCTCCCCCTGAATTGCCAGACCCAAATTGCAGCGAGTTTTCATGGGAAGAAAATCAATTTGTTGTACACATACAGAGGCTGAGCTACAAAACCAGGCAGAATAATGATATCACACCGAAGAATCTCAGCAGGTCTGCACCTGTCCAAGGGGAAATGTTCGAAATGTGAGACTGGAGGGGCAATTCCTGCTATTCCCGGGGGTCTGATCCTCCTTCTGGGGGCAGAGCTGCCATCTGGGCAGGAGATCAGCAGGAACTCTCCCCTTGCAGCCGCACTGGAAAGGCCACCAGCTGCTTAAGGTGATTATGGGATCATTCAGGTTGGAAAAAACCTCCGAGACGACGGAGCCCCCTCTTTGGCCAAACAGCACCAGGCCTGCTGGGGCTGATCAGCACTGACACCCCCCAGGGGAGCCATGGGAGATGGGGTGTCAGGGATAACACAGGTCTGTGTCCCCCCCTGCCCAGGTGGCGCAGATGTTCGGGAACGTCCGCGCGTTCAGCGGGCCGTGAAGATCCACATCGATCCTGACAGGTGAGCAGGAGATTCCCTGGGAGCAGCAGCGTCAGTCAGCGCTGCTTTCTTCTCCACAGATTGCAGGAGACAGGGAAATGTGTCTACAAAACCCTTCTAAACTCCCTCGGAGGCACCAAGAGCTGCTTGGGGGGGGGGGTGTTGACCCACCCAGGGAGCCCCCAGGCTCCAGCTCAGACCCAAGAACTGCATTTTACACACTGAACACAGGGAGGGGGGGTTCTCTGCCACCCCCAAGGGCTGAGGGAGCACGGGGGCACCTCTGTTTGTGCCCAGCAGAGCTGCACCAAGCACCCCATGCTGGATGGAACCCTCTCCTGAAGGGAGGGCAGGACCCAGGTGCCCTGTGCTGGTTCCATGTGCTGGTGGGGACATCTGGAGCCTGACTGATCCCCTTCATCTGCTGCTGCAAATCCTAAACCCACAGAGCACGGGACAGCCCCGAGGCTCAGGCTGCAGTTTTGTGGCTGCAGTTTTGTGGCTGCAGTTTTGTGGCTGCAGTTGATGTCCCTCACCATCCCTGAGCGGGAGAAACTCCCACAAGAGGCACAGAAATGACAAAATTGCCACACCCCGCCTGTCACAGCGCTCAGGGTGGGGTTTTGACCCGGCAGCCCCCTCGGAAGGCACAAAACTCCCTCTGCCTTGGTGTCTCTGCTCCCCACCTGATGACACCACGCACATCAGAGTGCCTAATGGCCTGCAGCATTCCAAGGGGTGCTGCTCGGCCCATCACAGAGGAAAATTACGGCTAAACACTACCTTGCCTCGTCATATAAATAATTGGTGGGATTATGAATGCATGAGCCAGCACAATTAGGACCTGGAGGTTGTGCCATATGTCACAGCAAAGCTAATTTCTCCTGGATTTGCAACAGGGCCGATTACTCAATGTCACAAGGCGAGTTAGAAGCGGGTTCTGGCTTGATGTAAATCAGTGTAATTCTGTTAGGGAATGGGGCAGCTCTGATTTATGGCAGGTGATGAACTAGTCCATAATGCCCATATGGGTCTATAATTACCCATATGGACACAGATCTGCACAAAGCCACTCCTGTGCCTGCTACACTCGTGATTCAAGATAATAAAAAGGCCTAATGGTGTGTTACATGCCCATCAAAAGTCCCAGGTCAGTAGGAGAGGAAAATTTTCCAGTTGCTTCAGGCCCTAAGTAGGCAAAATAACGTCCATTTTGCTTGGCAGGCTGGTTGAAGCTGAATTAGGGAGAGAAATTAACTTAATAAATACAACACTTCACACTGGAAATGCCCCACGCTGATGGAAACCCGGGTTTAGGGTCAGGAGAGGCTCTGCAAAGCCTGACTTTAATGTGGGAGAAACACAGACACCCGAACCCAGAGCTCCCAAAAGCCACTCCGGTGCCTGGAGCAGCTTCCACTCCCCTCCAGGAGCTGCCAAATCCTTCATCTGCCGAGGTGGGGACAGGGATGACTCAGCCTCCTCCCCCTGGAGCAGGCACAGGATGTTGTGCCTACCTGTGTGCTCATCCTCAGGGGGAGTCCTGGGGAGTGCAGGATGCTGGGGGGGAGCAAACACACGGATTTAGGGGTGAACCTCCAGAAATGTGCAAGGAGGAGGTTCCAGATGGACTGGCAGCTCAGTCTGACAGCAGATGGGGACAGGGCCCTCTCGTGCAGCTCAGGGGAGCTGGGCTGGATCTGCCCAGGGTTCCCATCAAAGCTGGGATGCTCCTATTCCTGCTGCTCACAGGGCTGGGCAAGGCCCTGGGGTCTGGTTATCCCTCAGGGAGCAGAGCATCCTCATCACTGACAGGCTTGGACAGCAGGAATTTTCATCTCAAGCCCAGACCCACTTGCTTCAGCCCCAGGGCTGTGACCGTCCAGGGACCACAAAGCCCCTCCTGCCCCTTGCTCCAAGCCCTGCAAGGAATTGTCACCCCCAGGGTCACAGAAACCCCCAGCAGGGGCCTCACAGGGACAGAGCTCCAGAGCAGGACACTTGCCCAGTTCCATCTCAGCCCCCATGGATGTTTGGACCCTTCCTGAGGCTGGATCTGCCCACGGGACTGAGCCTGTCAAAGCACCCACAGCCCCCCCTGTGTGTGGGCAGCCTTCCCACTCAGCATCCCCACGCTGGGCTCTGCCCACCGTCCTTCTCCAGCCCCTCTGGGTCCTGGGGGAGCCTCTGTGTGTCCCCCAGGCCTGGCAGGGGGATGATGAGCAGACAGAAACCTGTCACAGCTGATTTATCTCAGCTTGTCCCCATCTCCTTGAGGGCTCCCCAGCAGTGCCAGAGGAACGGGGCTCTTTTCCTGCCTCTCCCCGAGCCATGAGAGCCACCAACAGGACTGGAGAGCTGATTTTATTCCGAGCAGGGCAGCAGAGCTAATAAGCACCAGCAAAGCAAGCATTAATCAGGCACTATAAATATCAGTGTCCCTCCCAGAGGCGGCGAGGGGGGCTCAGCTCCCCGTCCCCTGCCTTCCAGCAAACCCCGGGCTCTGAGCGGACCCAGAAACCCCCTCTGATCACTTATGGGCTCCCATTATCCACAGCAGTGGCTCTTTTCAATTTGACATTTTCCTCCAGCTCCCCCAGCCTGATTTCCAGCGAAAGGGAGAATTTACATTTCCAATTCGTGGGCAATGCAGTCCATTAGGTTTAACAAGTGAATGAACTTCCCGTGGAACCCACAGCAAAGCAGCAGCTCTGTGGCTATTCATTTTAACTGATTACCTCGTTTGCTATATCTGGGAGCCCCTGGCGTGGCCATGGCAACTGGTTTTGCTTAAATGCAGCTGAACAGTGAAGTTAATTTTAGATTAGGTGAGGAGGAAGCTGGTGCACCAAGGGAGGCTCAGTGTTGAGATTTCTCTTCTCAGCTTCCCTAATGGAAATGGTTCTGCCTGCTGGGTCCTTCCCGGTGCTCACACATCCCACGGGGGATGGTGCCAGGCTCCAGGATCCCTGCAGCAGAGCAGCCACCTAAACTGCATTATTAATGCAGCCATTAATGCAAACCCACGGTTGGGGTTGGAAGGGACCTTCCAGAGCTCCTTCCAACCCCAGGTCACCGAGTTCCAACTGATCTACCAAGTTCATCCATCTCCCAGGAGAAGAGTCGTCCTTCACTCCCTCACTGAGGGGCTGGAATGCGGCCAGGGAAGGGAACAGAGCTGGGGAAGGGGCTGGAGAGTCCCCTGAGGAGCAGCTGAGGGAGCTGGGGGGGCTCAGCCTGGAGCTGCAAGTCCCTGGAGGTCTTTTCCAGCCTCAGTGACTCTGTGATAAACCCTCTGTTGCTGGGATCCCTCTCCTGCAGCCAACCCTCTCCAGAGCTTCCCCCCCCTCCCTCAGCTTTGGGAACACTCCCTGCAGAAAGCAGATGGTTTGGTTTCTCACCTCCCTGGGGAGGTCTCTGACCCAGGTGGGCTGATTTGCCCCCCCTCCCTTCCAGCTCTGCACAGAACTGGGGTGATTTTCTCCTGGTGCATTATAAAGGTGTCAAAAATGCCTTTAAAAACACATGGCTGGGGAAAGCCGTGTCCCAGCCCAGCACTCCCACCTATAAATATCTCATATATATATATATATATCTCAGAGCATCATTTAAGTTGGAAGAGACCTTTAAGCTCAACTCCAACTGTTAATTGATGGGAACATGCACCCCTTAGCCAGAAAAACCCATAAATAAGCTGAGAGTGACCTTAAACATAATTAGTACTTTGGACCTAAGAGGTGGGTTTTGGCTCCTCCATCGAGAACAGGGAGTAGGTGGCAAAAGGACGTTTCTTTGAAGCAAAGCTGCTCATTACCAGAGCCCTTTCTCCAGGAATTCAGGAAGCAGGTAGTTCAGAGCCCAGTTTTCCAAGTTTTATTCCAGACAGGGAGCTTTCTGGGGGGCTCCTTTTGCTCTGCTGGGTGTCCTGCCTTTCTCCCCTGTGCTGTCTGTGGCTCCCCGTGCTCAGCCCCGAGACCTTGGAGTGTTCACATCCCTTCCCTGCCAGCTTGGGCTGCTCCTTCCATCATTTTTTTGGGCCAGCCAGACCCTCCCCAGCCTGGTTGTGCAACCCAGAGAGTTGTATTTTCCCACTTGGTGAGAGCTCCACGCTCTGTGTGCAAACCAGCGCTGACTATTAGCACATAGATACATATGCTCGCAGGAAAAAAGCAATATTGAAATAAAAACAAGACCAAAGCACGCCTTGCTTTGGCTCCCAACTGTTGCCTAGCACAAAAAAAAAAAAAAAAAAAAATTATATATATATATATATATATATGTCAGCATTTCAAATGTAGATTTGCTTCTGAAATATTGTGTTTGTTGGGCAGCCCCGAATCCCTGCAAGGCCCATCCCATGGCTGGGGTGCCCAGCTCAGCCCAAGGGTGCTGGCAGTGCTGGATTGGTGCCTTTCCCAGCCCCAGGGCTGGACTGGCTCTCCCTGCCCCACCAGGGTGGGTGCTCAGACAAGCACATTACACAGTCCCTTTTATTTCTGCACAGAGACCTCTGGCCACGCAGCCCAGGACTTCAGAAGGAGCAAAAAATAACCAGGATCCCTCTGGAAATGCCCGTTAATGCCAAAAAAACACCGGCAGAAGAGAAGCATCTGCTGCTCCAGCCTTTTCCAGGAGACAGTTGGAAAAAAATCTCTACAGAGAAACCTATTAAGATTGATTAAGCAACGCTGTTATTTGTAATTTTGCTTAATGCTATTAAAGCAAAGCCTTGACCATTTGTTCAAGAGAAGGACTGGCTGGGCACCAAGTTTTTGCATAATGAATTCAGAGGATTAATCCTATTAGTCTCCCTCCCTTCCCCCAGCCCTTTAACTTCTCCGAAGATGGATCTGAGATGCAAAAAAAAAAAAAAAAAAACCAAAAAAAAACAAAACCACAAACCAAAACCCAACTAAAGAGGCAAATACTGGCTGAGCTGCAGCCAGTGCCTCCCAAAGCTGGGTGCTGTGAGGTGGCAGTGACTCAGAGCAGCGAGGAGGAGGATGGTGGGGCTGCCAGAGGGGCTGTTTGAGAGCCCCCAGCAGCTGCCACGCTGGGAACAATGGGAAAGAAACCTTGGGGGGACAAGGAGGAGGCAAAGGGATGTTCAAAGTGTCCACCAGAGCAGTATCCCCTCCCAGGGACAGGCACTGCTGCCTGTGTGTGTGGGGGTCATTTCCCATCAGCTCCCACCTCGGAGCCAGCACAGAGGCTGAACTCCATTTCTGACCTTCCCCTCCCTTATCTCCCAGTGTCTCCTGGGGAGGAAATGGCTCTGCCAGCTCCCTGGGCCTGCAGCTGCATGGACAGCATCCCTAATGCAGCTCCCTGGGGGCTGGGAAGGACCTCAGCTCCCTTCCCTCGTGTCACCCCCAGACAACATCCCCGTGGCTCCACCTCGCTGCCTGTGACAAACCTCGGCGTTAGGAGCCATAAATATTTATGTGGCACGAACACAGACAACCACAGAGCCCCCCCATCCCTCCCCCCACCTCGTGCTGGGAAGGGATCTGAGAGTGGAATATCATTTACAACTTCTTCTCCGGCAACCCTCGCGTGTCACCCACCGGGTCCCTCCCTCCCCGTTCCTGCCAGGGAAGGAGGGAATATCCCTCTCTGGGTGCTGAGGGTGATGTTTCCCAGCCAGAATTGACTGCACAGCACCCACCTTCCCTTCTTGGGGAGGTTCCAGCAGGACCTGGTGGCTGCTGTGCCCTCCCAAACCCAGCCAGCACCACCACCCGGGCACTCCCCAGGGGGACCCTCTGGGAGCTGCTCCACCCCAAAAGCTCCTGCCCAGGCACAGGCAGTGGCACTGCAGCCCTCCCTCCCTCCCAGAGCTTTTCCTTCTTCCCTTCCCTTGTCCCATACGTGGCCAGAGGCAGCCCAGGACCACCAGTGACCCATCCTGGACCTTCTGCAGGCGCTGGGAGCGGGGTCACCACCACACCTCACGGCCTTGGTCATCTGAAGGAACCAGGAGCAAGTCACTCCAAGTTCCTGGATGCAGCCACAGCCACCCCAGCGGGCACCAAGGCCTTGCCACCCACCCTGGCACACCCAGGAGAAGTGATGTGCCCCCCCCAGCACCCCCCCAGTGCCCCAGCAGGGCTCTGAGGGTCCCACAGCAGAGCTCTGAGGGTCCAGGGGCAGCCCTTCTTCTCCAGCAGTTTTTATTTTTGGTAGGAGCAGCACAATTCCAGCTGGGATTTGTGTCTCCTCCAGCCTGCACCACTCAGGGGGTTGGATCCTTCCGTGCCAGTCACCCCCCCTCACCCCCCAGCCCAGGAGGGTGCAGCACTGGGAGGGTGATGGTTTGGGGAGCCCTGGAAGCTGCTCCATCCCTTCCTCAGAGCCGAGGGAAGCGAGCAGGGATCGTGTTAAGCACGGAGCATTGCTGCTCACGCCTGCCTGCAGGCTATTTACACAGCTCCAATTGATTTGTTGTAACCTGTAATTATTTTAGTGGATTTTTTTCCTTTTTTTTTTTTTTTTGTATTTCATGCTCTGTTTGTTTTCACTCTCAGGGAGGCGAGGAGGGATATTTCTCCTCATGAAGTGGCGCTGGGTGGGTTGGAGTGGGTGGGGGACTGGCAGAGCAGCACCTCCCAGGAGTGGTGGTCACTGCCCTCCTTCCCAGGCACCCTCCAGCCCTGGCTGCTCATCCCCTGCCCACCAAGAGGGGCAGCATCAGAGTGGCTCTGATATATCCCTCCTGGCTCCTTCCTCCTTTTTATCTCACCTCTATTTTTATTCTGTTTTTTTTTTCCTCCTCCTTTCTCCGGTGTCGCCCTTACAGAACAAACTGGCTCCTCTGCATGGCACGCCAGTGCTCTCTGCCCATGCCAGGGCAGGGTAAACTGGGTCCTGCACCAGCACAGGCTGTGCCTGCCCCATCCCTGGGAGTGTCCAAGGCCAGGTTGGATAAACCTGGAGCGACCTGGGCTGGTGGAAGGTGTCCCTGCCCATGGCAGGGGGTGGCTTTAAGGTCCCTCTCAACCCAAAGCATGCTGTGATAAAGCCAGGACAGCCCCACACTCCTGGGCTGGTCCCAGTTGTTTGGTTTTCACCTCCCTGAGCAGCACAGAAGGTTCTGGCCTTGCCCAGCCCATGCTGGAGCCGTTTGCTGTCACCTGAGAGCTCAGGGACACCCTGCCTGGCACCCACCTCCTCCTGCTTTGGGGATAGGCAAACACCAGGTCTGTTCATCTCCCTCATCCATTTAGTGGGTCACTTTCCTAATTTACCTTGCCTTTTACCTCTGGGTTTCCTGGGAATGTTTTGCTGGAATTGCAAAAGAAAGGAATTATTATTCAGAGAAGAAGGGGGAGAGGCTCTATAAATGTAAAGCACAGGAGCGCTCCTTAATCATCCTCATCATTAGTTAATTGCTGTAGCCCGAGTCCATTCCAAGGAGAACACAGAGTGTTAAATATAGATGTAGAAATTCAAGCTATTTTTGTGGTTTCGTGCTCTCTTTGAAGCGGGTTCTGCCTCCTGCTCTTCCCGGGGATGTCAACAGCGGGGACTGGCGGAGCAGCTCCCGGCTCTGGGGCCGTGGGAGCTCCCACCCAGAGCTTTTGGGAGCCTGCTCAGCCCCAGAAGTTCCTGACAAATGAGAACAATTAGGATCCTGCTCCATTTCACGCTCGGCTTTTTGGGGGAAACCTGTCCAACACCTGCTCCCAACAGCGCCTCGTCCAAAGGCACGACAGCAAATCCTGGCAGAGGCAGGAGCTGAGCCAAGAGCGGCTCAATCCTGCCTGGTGCTGCAACCACGTCCCCTCCACTCATGGAACCCTCTCCATCATCCATTCCTTGGGTCTCAGCCCTGCAGAAATCCTTGCTCTCCTCATTCCATTCCCATTTTCCGAGCCCTTTTTTTTCCCCTGTGTGCACCTTTGTTCCCTGTCCTTGCTGCATTTTCTCCCTTCCTCCCTCCCCTTCAATCCACTCCACTAAACATTTCCCTCTCAATTAGGGTCGTGGCACCCACAGCGAGCAGCTGCCCATGGAGCAGGGAGGGCTGGAAGCTCGTGGAGTGGCTCTGGCCTCAATTACCTGTCCAGAGATTTCTCCAGCCTGGCACTTGTAAAAATGATTTGTAGTTAACTCCTCCTTTGCAGCTGAGGACGGAGCGAGGTGATTCTGCTCCAGCCCAGGAGAGAGGGGAGGGAGAGCTGGCAGCAGGGGGGAGACTGGGCAGAGCATCTCAAAGGGGAGAGAATGGGAAAGTCAAAACTTAATAAGACATTAAGACAACAGATTCATTAAAAAGTCATTAGTCTCTGTCAGGAATGGCTTTAATTAACAAATGCCAGGAACTGCGGCTCTGCCTTGTTGCTGCCACTGTGCCTCAACAGCCTTGTGACCACCTGAATGCCACTAATTAAATGCCATTTAAAGTTTCCCCCAAACCTGGCAGCACATTTTACACACTCTGCCAACTTTTCTCCCCGGCCTCCAAGCTCCCCTCACTTGTCCTTGTCCTCCCCACGCGGGGGGCGGCGAGTCTTGGAAAACATTCCCTCCCTTCCTGCCCTCCCAGGAAGGGCTTTTTTCTAAAGGCTGTTTCTGCCTGCCAGGTTTTTAGCCAAATCTCACATTCCTGCTGTATTTCCTAGGCCCAAATCCCACATTCCTGCTGTATTCCTGAGGCCAGGCTCTCCTCTCCCTCCTGTCCCTGGGGGGAAGGAAGGAATTGCCATGTCCATGTCTCTTCTCCTCCTGTGAGACCGATGATCATCCTGCCTTGCAGGAACAGGTGGATTCCCTTTGAGCAAAGCATTCCTCGGGCTCCCAGTTCTCCCAGCTTGGAGTTTGGATGCAGGACATTCCCATTCCGAGCTCCTCCTGCCCCAGCCTGAGCTCCCTGGCTCCAACCACCTTCCCCCCACTCCTTCCCTCCCCCTCCCCGTCATTTCCCCTGGGAAAATATCCCGTCTTGTTCCTCCAGTGATGGGATTCTTTTGTGCAATTTCGGGCTCCTTAATGCTTCCCACCGACCTCTATTGGCAAAATCAAATGGAATCGATTTAACCACGGGCTCCTGATTTCCCTGAGCCTCCCTCTGCTCGAGCCGCCGTTAATGTTCCCCGCCATCCTTTGATCTGACAATCAAAGGTGTCCCTTCAGCTGCAAACACGCCCAGGGATGGCAGCAAACACGCCATCCATAAAATATACAGCATCCTCAGACTGGGATTTACATAACAGGGACGCTGAAGGCATCAAAAAGAATTGGATATTAGATTTTGGAGCAATTATAGCTCCTGCGGAGGGGAGGAGACTGGGAGTCGACACGGGGAGTGAGGGGGACACGGGCTGGTAAATGGTCCCCCAGCTCTGTCGGTGGCAATGACCCTGTTTTACACTTCACCAAGAAATTCCCAGCTACTGCCAGCTCCAAACCTCCCCAGGGTCCCCTTGTTTTCCTTCTGAGTGGCAGCAGATGTGCAGGGCCACATCTGGAAGGAGCATCTTTCATTTCTGCAAACACCGTCAGCCTGGCACGAGGGGCTGAGCCCCGAGGAGGGGACACAGGCTGAGCCTTTCCAAGGGGATTTGCAGCTGGATATGGCTCAAAGCTCCAGCAAAGGGCTGAGGGAGGGAGGGGTGTGAAATACCACAAATCAGAGTATCAGCCAGTCACCCCTCCTGAATTTGGGAAATTGCCTTGGGAAGCGCTCCAAGCAGCCACACATCCAGCAGCAGCTCAGGCCCCCTGTGCAGAGCCACGGCCCAGTCCAAATCTACCCAGACACCGAAATTAATCCTGATTCAAGAAGCCCAAGCCTTTATTTCATGTGCCAGATTCAACACCATGGCTTTGTGGTGCCAGGGAGGTGTCGGTCTGGGGGGAGATTTTGGGAAGGCAAAAGGCCAATAAACCATCCAAAATTCAACATCCTTTTTTTTTTTTTTTTTTTTTTGGTACTCTTTTCTTTGGTAAAGGTCTCCTTTGTGGAGCTGAGCAACACACCTGGAATTTTCTGAGCATCCCTGTGCTCCCACCCTCCTCTCCCTCCCTGCCAGCCCACTGCTCTCCCTCAGCCCAGCAGCAGGACTTATCTTTCCCTGAGCCTAAACAAACCCAGAGATAAATAATCCGAGAATTTGTAGCTGCTTGATCGCCATGGCAACCCCACAACCCTCCTCCTCCTCCTCCTCCTCAGCTGCCAGCGGTGGGAGCTGCCTGTGACTCTGGCCAGGAGCATCCCTGATCTCCCAGCAGCTTTCCAGGGCTCCAATTCCCCCTGGATCAGCCCTGGATCCATGTTCAGCTTGCTCTGTCTGCTGGCAGAGCTGCCCAAAACCCCCCTCAAAGGCACCTGGGGGGGTTTAACTGGCCTGGTGTTCTGTTCAGGGCAGGACCAGGTATTGTTTGTAAAAACAGAGAGTGGGAGAAACGAGGGGAGAGGCAAAATATCAAAGGGCTTTGGATTCTCATGCCACGTGGGGAGCACAGACCCCCGGCCTGGCACTGGCAGGGGCACGTGTGGAGCTCAGCACCACTGGCACGGCCCCAACGTGGGGCTGAGGGGAGCCTGGACCTGTTGGCATCCCACTGATGGGGGTCCACAGCGCCCAGTCCCATTGGCATGGCACCAATGGGGGTCCCTGGGGGTCCCAGCCCCATCAGAACCCTGCTGATGAGGGTCCACGAGGAGCCCAACCCTCTGATATGGCACTAATGGGGGTCCACAGAGCCCGGTCCAGAGGCCGAGGGGCCACGGCCACGGGGAGGACGAGGCCAAGGACGAGGCCAAGGACGAGGCCAAGGATGAGGCCAAGGATGAGGCTGAAGCTGCTCACAGATGAGTCATTCCCAGTGATTAAAAAGGGCTCCTCTTCCCCCTCTGGAGGAGCTGTGGAAGGATGCCAGTGAACACAACCCCTGCCACTGCTGCAGGAGCCGTTCCGGGGAGGAACGAGCAGCGCGGTATCGGTCGCAGGCGAGGAACTTAATTAGCGGATTCAGCAAAGATTTCAATTAAAAAGGAGATGGGAAGAAAGGGCTGTGTTTGCCTCGCAGCCCTGCTGGGGAGCAGGGGGTGTGGAGGGGCACAGCAGCCCTGCCAGGGGCTCCTGGAGGGACCCAGAGGAGCTGGGATGGACTGGGGAGCGTGGGGGGCTGATGGGTGATGAAGGTCCTGCTTTGCTGAGTGGGTCACAGTGTGGGAAGGTGTCCAGCATGGGGGATCCCATGGCATTCCCAGCCCTGGCAGCCAGCAGCACCCGGCTTTAACATCCCCCCCTCCAATCCTGGGCTGTTCAGAGGCACCCCCAGCTCCCCCTGCACCCCCCAGGCTCAGCACCACTCCCCTCTCCTCCCTCCTGCCCCAGCTCTTACATCAGCAAACCCCAGAGGCCAAAAATTCACCTCCTGCCACGTGCCACTGCCCCAGCAGGATCCTGCTTCTGTGATGCTCTCCAGAGCTACTCCCAATAATTAGTTCCTTTGCTGGAACCTGCACTGGGAGGAAGAAAAAATAATAAAAACAAACAAACAAACAAAACACAGGATTACTTTTATTTTTTTCTTCTTTTTTTTGCAAATGCCAGTAATGAGCCACTCTCTGGTGACCTGGGGCAGTGACAGTCACAGGGAGCATCCAAAGAGCAGCACCAGGGAGGGAAGGGAGGGAAGGGCCCGGCGAGGGAAACAAATAAATGCTACATCTTGTAACTGCAGCTTCTGCCTCTGTAGTTTTATTTTATCCGTGTTCAGCCTCCAGCACAGACACCACTTAGTGCTTGTGAGCAGCGAGTGGAGCCTGCAGCCCTGTGGAACCTTCAAATGGAGAGGGGAGGGGAGGGGAAAGGAGAGGGGGGAGAGCTCTGTGTGTGCTCTCGGGGGGGGCTGAGGGTCATGGAATGGTTTGGGTGGGAAGAGACCTTAAAGCCCATCTCATCCCACCCCCTGCCACGGGCAGGGACATCTCCCACCAGCCCAGATTGCTCCAACCTGGCCTTGGAGACTCCCAGGGATGGGGCAGCCACAGCTTCTCTGGGCACCCTGTGCCAGGGCCTCCCCACCCTCCCAGGGGGAAAATTCCTTCCCAGTATCCAGTCCAAACCCAGCATGTGACTGTGTGTGCCCCGTGCAGGAGGTGTGGGGGTGCAGCACACAGGTGTGTCCAGCTGTGCACGTGTGTGCACCCCCAGGTGGGCCCAGATGTGTCCCCACAGCCCAGATGTGTCCCCACAGCCCAGATGTGTCCCCACAGCCCAGATGTGTCCCCACAGTCCCTGTGTGTCCCCACAGCCCCTGTGTGTCCCCACGGCCCAGATGTGTCCCCACAGCCCAGATGTGTCCCCATGGCCCAGATGTGTCCCCACAGTCCCTGTGTGTCCCCACAGCCCAGATGTGTCCCCACAGCCCCTGTGTGTCCCCACGGCCCTGCTGTGCCTGTGTGTGAGCGTGGGGATTGGGTGGTGGTGGGGGGAGAAGGTGGCTCCCATTGTCATGGAAACGCTGACACTGCACATCCAAACACTCCACTGGCTCTGCCTCCCACCCAAAATCTCCCCGAGCAGCAGCTCCGAGGGAAGAGCAGCAAAACACACCGGGAGGGGGGGTGGGGGGGGTCATCTGGGATGGTGACATCCTACGGTGACAATGTGTGGCCCCTGCCTGGCCTGGATGCCCACTGGGCTGAACTGGGACCAAAAGGGTGCCCCCCCACCCAGGGGGGGCAGTGGGGCACAGTCCAGCAGCTGGGGGGACATGCTGTGCCAGGGGACACCCCCACATGAGCCCTCCTGCCCTGCCCATCCCGTTTGTCCCTCCCTCCCACTCACCCCCCGACATTCCTGTAGATTCCTGCAGGATTTCTCTGGGATGGGAGCCCGGGGATGGGGAAGGGGCTGGTGGTTCCTCCCCCTCGGCATCCCCACTTTCATATCCCCCCCCGCAGACCCTCGGGAAGTGGAACCCAAAGCACACAGTTGGTTTTTCAGCCCTGAGGACGGGGAGGAAGCAGTGCCCTCCAGGCAGTGCCATTTTCCAGGTGCATCCCTGCAGGACTGGTCAGCCCTGAGAGGAGGTCAAGGAAGGGGTATCTGATCCTGAGATAAAACCCCAGACACAGAAGGTGTTAACGGTCCCTCCACCAAAGCAACAAGTTCAGTTGCAAGTGGCTGACTCTGCAGACTTTTAATTACATTTTTGTCTGGCAATAAAAGAAACAAATCTGACTCTTAAAGCAGCACATAATACACGAGGCATCGTTACCATCCTCTTCCCTGCTTTTCCCTTTCTTTATCAGCCAACGCTGTGCTGTTTAGGAAGTTTATTTCCCTCCGGACCAATCTTCTGCCTCTAAATCTGAGAGTGGGTGTGGGCGAAGGCAGCGGGAGAGGGATGAGCAGAGAGCCGTGTAAAATTTCTGCACTGCAAAGCTCTTTCCATAAACCCCCTCCTCCCCTCCACGTTATCCAGCAGGGCTTGACAGAGGGTTCATATAACAGGGCACTCCATCAGCTCTGCCCCCTCGGAACCCCCTTCCCAGGGCGGCTGTAAAGGCTGGGAGTGGGAAAAGATAAACTGAGCTGCTCGTCCCGTGGTGCTGGGGCTGGAGGGGGGAGCTGGTCTCTTTTGGGCTCTAACTGTGGTTGTTCCTGGATTTTATGGTATCACCCCTGATTTACAGCCAGCTTTTATAGTGGCTGTAAAGCAGCCCCAAAGCAGAGCAGTAAAGGAAGAGAGAGAACGTTCCCCCCTCCCCGCCCAGCAAGGCCCCTGCAGGGTGGGGGGTTCCAGGGTGAGGGTCCCCTCCTGCAGCACCCCAGGGTGCAACCCCTGGTCCCTCCAGGAGAGCAGCCAGGAGATGGCAATCTGGGGGTGCTGCTTTAATGTGAGATGGTGTGAGAGGGGTTAATTGGGGCTGGATGGAAATGAGGGGGCTGGCATGGATCTCCTGAGGGTGTTGTGAGGATGGGCTTTACTCAGCTTGGGATGAGCCCCCTGGGGGAAAGGAGAAGGGCAGCCCATAATTCTGGGCACTCAGAAGTGGGGTTTGAATTGGGGAATTCACCCCTGGCTTGGGAAGGGGGCTGGAGTCCATCAGAGCCCCCACAGGCTCTGGAGCGACCTTGGCTCGACCCAGCGCTCTGAGTGAGCGCAGATACCAAAATCAATGGGGGCTTGGAGGTGGATCTTTAAATGCTGTTATTGATCCAGCCCTTGGCTGGCTGGGCCTTGTTTCCCAGCTCCAGACAAGCCTGGCCTCGTGTCCGTGGCTGAGCAGTGTGTGGGGGGCTCACTGTACCCAACCCTGCTGTCCCCACGGCCTTGGACACATCCCCTGTCCCTGCTGCAGCTTTGCTCCCTTTTTTGGGATGGGGTGTTCCTAGGCAGTGTTTAACATGCGTGGACCGATCTGGAGGGATTTGGAAGTTATGCCAAAACAAGCACTAAAAGATGCTATTAAAATATATAAAAATACGACGATGAAACATAATAATCACGGCGTGTTAATGATGCCTGATGGACACAGAGAGGATTTACGGATAACCCTGGAAAAGCTCAGTGCCAGAACATGATCCCCGAGATTCCTGAAGCCTTCCCGAGATTCCTGCCTCCTAAATTCAAATATATGTTACTCCTGTAAGTGGTAATTACCCAGTCACTCATCCCTGGTGTCACAGCAGCTCCGGGGCCTCAGTCAGTGCCAAACCTCCCCCTGGCACTGCAGCCCCCGGCTCTGAGCTGCTCCACGAGGATTTGGGGCTCTGGATCAGGACAGGAGGCAGCCCTAGGGTAGGTGAGGTCGGTGTTTGCCTTCTCAGCAGCGACAGGGAAAGAGGGAGTGGGAGGAAAACACCTCGTGGCTCCTCGAAAACCTCTTTTCCCGAGGCAGAGCAGGGCTGCTCCGGGGCTGTGCTTTTTTTCCTTGGCTGATGAATCCCTGCTTCCAGCATGGCACAACGGGAGGGCCTGGGAGCGGGGGAAGGGATGGATGCCCTGGCACGGCCGTAACTCAGGAACAGCCGGAGCCCGCCTGACTTACAGCCCTGCCCTGCACTGGCCATAACTCACGGCTGCTGCTCGGGGAGAGGGGGTTGGTGGTTTATTCTGCACGGGGGAGATGCAGGAGGGGAAGGGGAGCCTCCTCCTTGGCTCCAAGGAAGGGCTGCAGGCAGCTTTTCCCGGCACCTCCAGGGTTTATGGCTCCGTCGTGCTGCTGGTGTGTCCTTAAATCATCACAGAAGAATAACAGCACCAAACCCACTTCCCACAGGTGGATAACACCAACACGAGTCCCCTGCCCTCCACGTGCCCCCAGGTGGGTAAAGGGCCTGCAAGGATCCTCCATCCATGAGGGTTGGCAAGTTCTTGATGATCCAGAAGGGAATAAGAGCCACCAGGGCCGTTGTTCATCCAGGTCTGCTGGAGCTTAAGGCTTGGCTTCCGAAGCTTAGCCCTCCAAATCTACTGGTTGTCTACAAGAATGTCTTAGGGCAGCTCCCCGAGGAGATAATGTTGTGTCTTAAGGGATAAGAGGGAGGATGTGTAGCTCCTTACAACCCTACACGTGTAACTGGTAAAAGATCACCCTGAGACTGAAAGCTGCTTCTCCAGCAAGAAAAGTTTTTAACCCCTTCTCCAGGGGAATGATGCTCCAGGTGACTTCAAGTGCAGGAGAGGCAGGAGAAGTGCTGAAGCAGCAGAGAAAATAAATTAGTGCCATCTCGGCTAAAATCCCACGCAATTAAAACCTGGATCGGGCTGTTCTCATCTGCCTGGAGAGAGAGAGAGAGAGGGACATGCATTAGTCACCATCTGCACAAAGCCGCACGGGAGGAGCCTCTTCCCAAGCAAGGTGTTGCTCCCAAGCAAGGAGAAGGCTCCAGGCCAGCCGGGGCAGGCTCCTCCCTCCCCGGAGCGGTTCTGCCTGTGTCTGGAGCAGTGGGAATGCCTGTCTCCACCTCCTCCCCTGCCTGGAGCGGGGGCAGCTCGGGCTGACTGGGAGTGCGTTTATAGAACTGCATCTGCTGCACCCAAAGCGCTCGGGGGAACCGCCGGCGTGGGCCAGGATCCCCCCTGTGCCAGGATCCCCCTGTGCCAGGATCCCCCCTGTGCCAGGATCCCCCCTGTGCCAGGATCCCCCTGTGCCAGGATCCCCCCTGTGCCAGGATCCCCCCTGTGCCAGGATCCCCCTGTGCCAGGATCCCCCCTGTGCCAGGATCCCCCCTGTGCCAGGCAGGGAATGTCCCCCGGCTCCAGAGGGGTGGCACCGGTGTCCCCAGTGCCGCCGGAGGGAATCACGGATTAAAGGGACTTGAAAAGGGAATCTGTGCAGAGGGGGAGAAACTCAATTAGTCTTAAGACCAAACAAGCACCTTTGAACTGCCCGAGGCCGGAACGAGAAGTGATTAAACGACCCGGGCTCGCTGCTCTGGAGGAGCTCCCCCAGCCTTGGCTGCGAGCCCCGCTCAGCTCAGCGGGTTCAGCCGTTTCTATGGAGTTCGCTGTCGGTCCAGCCCCGGGCGAGGTCTCTGCAGCGCCGGCGGAGCCGATCGATGGAGCTCTGGCAGCTCGGCAAGGAGATGCCGCCTCCCCACCTCCTCCAGGTGCCCTGGAAACCTTCCCCGGGCGCCGCAGGGCTTTGCAGGGGGACCTGGCCAAGAGCAGGAGCATCCACAGGGATGCGCATCCTTCCCTGTCCCCCCGGGGCCCGAGCCCTCTGGCCGTGTCGCGTGGCTGAGGCAGGAGGTGACACCCCGGGGCACAGGGGTCAAGTGGCAGCGCTGAGAGATCATGGAGCCCTCGGGGCCTCCTGGGCTGGCTGGACATGCCTCCTGCTCCCTGCTAAGGGCGAGGCAGCCGTTCCCTGTCTTCCTCACAGCGTGCTGTGTCACAGGCACACGAGGATGCAGCGCTGGCAGCGGGCACGGAGTGGTTTGGGGTGGATCAGCTCGGCCCCCGTGCCTTGGGGTCCTCGGGAGCGAGGGGCTCACCCTGCCAGCCCCACAGCAAGAGGGGTTTGCACACCAGCCCCCGTTCCAAGCCGCCGTGGCCCTGGCAGCAGCAGCAGGGCACCAGCAGTGGCACAAAGACCACCTGGAAGGGCTTCTCCAGCGGAATGGGAGCTCCACAGCCTCAGGAGAGAAGCGGCTTTCACATGCAAAACGAAGGGGCATTTCCCTGCGTGTCCCCAGGGCTGGGTAAAACATCAGATTTCCCCCCTCCTCCCCTGGGGGGCCCGTGCAGCTGAGACCCCTCTGTGACCCCTGGGTTGTGCTGCAGAGCGCTGAAGCAGAGCTAAGGCCGAGCATGTGCTCCCGTTAAGTGCCTGCATAAACGCTCTGCTGAACGGGGGCCAGCGTGCCACAGCATCACCCATTTGGTTCGGCCACATGGGCAGGGATTTTATGTTATTGAAGTCCTGCCAATTAAATCAGGTCACTCCAGTCTCTCTGCTCTCTCCTGCCTCCCCGGCTCTCCCGCGTGTGCGCGGCTGTTCTCCCCCCTACACACACACACACACACACACACACACACGGTCCAACCCCCCGCCCCGGGCCAAGGCTCTGGGAACGAGCCAGACCCCCGGCTTGGCTCCTGTTCCTGAGCGTGAAACGGGGCTTCAATGGCCGCTGTCACTCCCGGGGCCTGTGGCATCCGCAGGGCTCTGACAGGCGCTGGATGGGGCTGGGAAAGGCATTTCTAGGGAGCGTTACCGAGAAGGAAACAAAAGCTGGGGTCGCTCTGCTGCCCCCATCCCAAATGCTGCCTTTGTCTGAGCCCCACTGCTGTGTCCGACAGAGCCTTCTCCCCACGACGCGTGGGTGTGGGGGTGGGTGGGGGTCTCCACCCTCACCCCTTAAATGGGTGGCACAGCTGGGACCCCAGAGCTCCCCCCCTGAGTCAGAGCAGAGCAGAAGGCAGCTGTCCCCCAGTGTTTTTCAAGGTTAAGAGTCCCCTGAACGTCCCTCTCCAGGGCAAAACGAGCCGCTGGCAGCACGTCTTGCTTGGGGACCCCCTCAGGGGGGGGCTGCGCTCACCCTGGGGAGGGGGCGCTGCGAGGGGCTCGCGGGACCACCCAGATCTCCCCCAAAGGCAAAGAAATCCCGGTGAGCAGGACGGGGTTTGGGACACGAACCCACCCCACCGAGTGCCCCAATTCCCTCCGAACGCGGGGTCACGGGAGACCCCCCCCAAACCCCGGGGCTCCCTCGGGGAGGGGTCCCGGTGCCACAGGGGGAAGGGGATGCACTGCGGACCGGGGGGGGTGCGAGAGGCCCGGCCGAGCCTTTGCAGGAGATTTTTATCTATCCCTGGTCCTCGGGAGCATCAGCCCCGGGGTCTGGGGGTTCCAGGAGCCCCCTCGGGTGCCGCCAGAGCCGCAGGGGTTAAGCGGGAGGCCGGCAGGAGCTGATTCGGGTGGGTGGCACGTCGTGGCGACAAGACTGGAGAGAGGAGGAGGATTGGGAAAGGGAGGGGAGAAGGGAGGAGGAGGAAGAGGAGGAGGAGGAGGAGGAGGAGGAGGAGGGGGGAGCGCTTGCAGGCAGCGGGGACTGTGCGGCTGCAAAGGAGCCGTGCGAGGGAAGGATGGAGGGTTCTCTCCGCCGCCTCCAGCCCGGGCGCTGAGGGCCAGCGTGGCAGGAGGGGGGTCCTGCTGCCCCTGTCCCCACACCCCCAGAGGGACGAGGAAGGACCCCCCAGCGTTGACAGGTCCAAAGCAAGCCGGCCCTTTGTCTGCCGGCGGGGCTCTGCCCGAGCCAGATGTGCGGGCAGCTGTGCAGGGGAGCGGCAGGCGATGACAGCGGCGCCGGGGGACGGGCACAGACTCCAAGGGTGAGTTGGGGTCCAGCCCCGATAATTGTATTGTCCGTCGGGTGTGACTCTGGGGGTGGGGGAGGGCTCCTGTGCCTGGGGGTTCTGCATCACAGAGCCGCCTGCTTGGCAGTTTGTTTGGGTTTTGGTTTGGGTTTTTTTTTTTTTCCCCTTTCTTTCCAGAGAGCTTTGCTTTCCCTGATCAAAGGCGGGCTTGAGGATAAATGGTGTATTTGGAAATAAAAAGAAGGAAAGCAGGTGAAAACGCAGGAAATGCAGAGGCATCGGCGCGCGGTCCAGGAGGGGACAGGGGGTGCGGGAGGGAGAGGAGGGTTCTCTGGTGGTCGGGAGCTGGATTCCCGGTCCTGGAAACTCCTCTGGAATCGAGTCGATCCTCACCGCGGCGCCGATGGGGATGTGGGGTGACGGCGGCGGTGCCTGGGGCTGGAACCCAGCCTTGCCCGGGGCTGGAACCCAGCCTTGCCCGGGGCTGCTGGCAGGATGCGATCCGGGCGGGAGCAGCGCTCCCACAGCATTAACCCCTCGGGGCCAGAGCGGCCCGGAAAACGTTTCAGGAGCGAAGCGAAGTGAAGAAAAGGGGCTGTTAAATAAACAACCTGCTCCTTTGTCTCCCTCCCCACCCTCACCTGCCAGCGCCGGGCTCTGCCGCCCAGGGGACGGGACAGGCTGACCAGGGAGGGGGGGGACAGGGGAAGGAGATGGCAAAGGACACCCCGTGAGGAGCCGCCCTGGGCCCGCTGGAATGATTTCGGTGATGTTCCCCCCTTCCCTGCTCCTCCTCCCGCAGCTGCACAGGAGTCACTCACCCCCCCTGCAATCCCGGTGCCAAACACCCACCCGAGTGGGCAGCCATGCCCTGCCGGCCTGGGGGGCTGTGGGATCGTCCCAGGGATCTCTGTGCAGGGAGGGACCCTCTGCTGACCCACCCGGGCAGGGGATTCAGGGCTGGGAGGGTCCGTGTGTGGCTGAGCCTTCTGCTGCCCTCGCCTCTCCACCTCTCCCTGCTTCCTGCCAGAGCCTGGGAAAAGGGATTTGGGACCTGTCAGCAATGCCATGAGGAGGGGGAGAAGCTCTGGGACACCCAGGGCTTGTCTCATCATGGCTGTGGGAGCTCGGAGGGGAGGAGGGAGAAATAGGGCTGGGAAAAGGACCCTTGGAGCGGTGTTTCCAGGGAGCCCTTTGCTGGAAGTTGTGGGGACGTGCTGGCATCGCCTCTGGGTGTGAGGGTCTGGCTCTCAAGCCTTGGTCTAAGGAGGCTGGGGGGTCGGAAGCCACGCAGGGGTGTTACCCATCTCCCCCTCCTCTGGATGCTGTGCTGGTGCTGAGCCAGGATCCAGCCCTGCCCTGCAGGCACGGGCAGCCCTGATTTCACAGCCTGGATGCAGGGGAGCTCCTGGAAAGGCTGGGAAGCAAATGTGTCACCGCTGTCTCTCCCAGCCCGAGCCTGGTGCAGACTGGGAGGGATGGAAGGTGGCTCAGGGCAAGCTCTGACTGCTCCCTGCCCGGGGTGTCCATCAGTCCCTCGTGTTCACACCTGGGGCATCATCACCCAGCTCCTGTTCTGCCTTCCCGAGGCAGAGGACCCTGGTCCTGCTGGCACAGCCTCTGTGCTGGGGACACGGCTCTTCCCAGCTCTTCCCGGCTCTTCCCGGCTCTCCCATCCCTGCGGCTCTCCCAGCACCCCAGCTCCTCTCTGTGGGCACTGGGGGCTGCTTTGGCACAGGGCTGGCACTGGTGTAAGTGGCTGAGCAGAGCAGGGCTGAGGGCCAAGACCTGGGCTGAGCCTCTGCTCCTCAGCCATCTTAACCCCCTTCCTTTGGGTGGGACCTCCCTTTTCTCCCGCAGCCCAAAACCGGGGGCTGAGCGTCCCCTGGCAGGGCTGAGCTGTGCCAACACCCCCGGCAGGGCCTGCAAAACCCCTCAGGCTCAGGGGAAGGGTTTGGGGGTTAGGCAGGACCCCAACATCACCCCACCCCACCTGGCCAGGGCTGTGTGAGCAGCAGGAATTCTGCCCCCCCCCCAGCACTCCCTGTACCTGAAGCTGCTCAGTGACCTCCCCGAGGGGCAGAGGAGCTGCCAGGGAGGCTCCCATTCCCCAGGTGGAGCAGAGCTCCAGCTTCTCTGCCCAGGCCCTGCTCCTCCCTGGAGCTGGAAGAGACATTTCCCTGCTGCTCAGGGCTGGGATCCTGGAGTTCATCCCGGCTGGCACAGGGATGAATCGGTGCCAGGAGCTTTTTCCAGGTGGGCATCTGGAAGGCTGGGAGCTTGATCTCTCCAAATGCCTCCCTTTCTTTATTCCCAGATGGATCTCCTACCCCCCCCTGCGGGGTAGGCCCTGGCCACTGACCCCTTTTCCCTTCTCTCCTGTGAGCTCCCAAGGGATAACATTCCAGCTGGTGCCCTGAAGAACAGAGGTGCCAGCCCAGGATCCCTGGGATCCCCTGGCACACAGGAAATCACCACCACCCTCCTCTCCCGCTCCCACATCCCTTTGCCAGGGAACAGGGCAGGTAGCAGAAAAAACGTTTACATTAAATGAGTTTAAAACTTCTCCAGAGAAGTCAGACGGTCCCTGCTGATAAAGCTCTGCACTGGGACTCTGGGGTTGAGTTTTGGGGGTCGTGGGGCTCAGGACAGGCACCCTTGTCCTCCTGCTGTTCCCTGAAAACCCGTTTGCCCCTTCCAGCATCCCTTTCATCCCCGGGCTGAGGCAGCGGCTTGGAATGCCCGACACCGTTCCAGGACATCAACCAGCTCATAGGCAGCGAAATAAATGGGCAGCTTTAGTGCCTGGTGATGGCAGAGAGGTGTTTTGTGATAAATATATTTATGGTGGGGTTTGTAAAAAGTCTGTTCTGACGGGTGGGTTTTAGAAAGGCCATAAATGGCCGAGAAAATTGCTCTGGTTGCAGGTGGGAGCAGCGGGTGCAGCCCCAGCACCCCTTGAGGTCCCCTCTCCATCCACCCCCGGTGGGGATTGGAGCTCCTTGATGCGGGAAAAGGAGTCCCAAAAACCACACCCTCCCATCCAGGGCCCTGAGTAACCCCCCCCAGGAGCTGTTTGCAAACACTCGGCGGGGCAGGAATTATCTGCCGGCTCTGTTTGGTGTGCAATTCCGAATAACAAATAAATATGGGAAAATTGGGATCCGTTCCCAGACAATTCACAAAGGGCTTAATTGGGACTTAAGTGGTGCCTGAGTCTTGTGCTGGCTCTCCGCGCCGGGGGTGCCTTTCACTCAGACGGGGGAAAAGAGACAAACTTGGTCAATAAATTACTTGTGATAAATTATTCACCAACTCTGCTCGGAATTAACGCCGACTCCCCCCTTCCAGCAGCTCCGAATCGCTCCGATATCTCCTGACCCCTGTCCGGGCTCTGGAGCCACTCGTTGGCTTTAAAAGCCTCTCCCAGCCTCTATTATAAAATCATATTTCGTGGCGTTTATAACCTGTCATAAAAAGAAGGGAAAAAAAAAAAAAAAAAAGATTAAATTTGGCGTGCGAGGCCCGAGCTTTGTCCTTCCCGGTGACCAAAGCTGAGGAGAATCTGTTTGCGGGTTCAAGCTGAGAAAATTGTTTGGCGTGAAGAGAGGCCACTGTGCTTCTGTGAGACTTAATAATGGCTCGCTCGGAATTTAAAAGCCTTCATCAGTGAGGAATTTGTAATCAGCATAAAAGGGGGTTTTGCATTTTAACCAGCTTTTCCCAAAGGAAGGGATGAGCCGGCTCCAGATCTCTTGGTTTTTTTTGGGAATGGGGGGGAAAAAAAAAAATCTTTGCTTCTCTCCCTCTTCAATCCTCGTTCCCAGCAGTGGGAAAAGAGAAGGGGGGGAATAGAAAAGAATAAAAAATAAAAATATCAGGTCAGCTGAAAAGGGGGTGGGGAGGAAAAAGGGTTTTTCCCTATTTATGAGCCATTAAAAACCGAACCCATTTGTTTTATGCTGGAAGAAACATTTCACTCCTGTGTCCGTCCCTGTTCACAGGGTGATTATTAAATTTAATGCAACGTTTTGGGTGCTCGAACCACCGTTTGACGCCTCATCAAAGCTGCTCACTTGCCTTGAAAAACCCATTTGGGCTTCAGAGTCTGCCCAAAAAAAGAAGAAGAAAAAAAAAATCCCTAAAAAGGGGCTTCGTCGTTTGATCCCAATTTGCAAATCGCTGCGGTTGAGCCGCCTTTTCCCCTCGAAGGTTTTTATTCCCATGGAAAATCCTGCCGAGTCCCGTTTCTGAGTCACTTTTCCCAACTCCTCCGAGCTGTCGCTGCTGCTCCGAGGCGCGATGGAGCCGGGAGGGCTGTCCCGAGCCTGGGCAGCTCCAGCTGGATTCGAATTCCCTGATTCCCCATGTGCAGAGGGATTCATCCCTCCATCCCGTTGGAAAGGATCAAGGAGTAGGATCAGGAGCAGTCCTGGAATTCCAGGGCCCTGGCACCCCTGTGTCACCTGCTCCACCCTGGAACCACCTGCAGTGCTTCCCTTTCCATGAAATTATTGTTTAGTGAGACAAACAGGATTTCAGGGACACTCTCCAGCTATTTTTATGGCTATTTAATAATTCCTTGACTCCCTTTTTTGCTGGTTAAATCCTCCTGGGAAGCTGCAGACATGGCTCTTGTCCCCCTTCCTTGGTCAGGGATGTCCTCCTTGGCCTGGCAGACTCATGGATTTTCCCTGTTTTGCCCAGGTTTTAAGGGAAGTTCAGTGTTTTCAGGGCTCTTTACATCCCAAATCCACCCTGCTGGAATCTCTGCTCCAGGGCTGGCAGCAGGAATGCTGAGGGCTCCAGGGATCCCAGCACAGGGAAACCAGGAGCTGCCTTTGCCTTTGGTTGGGATTTTTGAGGGAGTGGAGGGGAGGCCAAAGTCATTTAATCCTGGGAAAACACAGGAGAGGACGAGGCACTGGTGTCTCGTGGAGTAACCACTCCCAGCACGTGGAATCCCATTCCTGGCACGTGGAATCCCATTCCTGGCACATGGAATCCTGTTCCTATCGCCCGACATCCCACTCCCAGCATGTGGAATCCCACTCCTGGCACATGGAATCCCATTCCTGGCACACAGAATCCCGCTCCCATCGCGTGGCATCCCGTTTCCAGCACGTGGCATCCCACTCCCAGCACGTGGAATCCCGTGCCTGGCACGTGGCATCCCGCTCCTGGGTGCATGGAATCCCGCTCCCACTCATCCAGGCCCGGCAGCTCCCTCCTCCCTGTGCCAGGCTCGGTGCCATCCCACTTTTCCCGGTGTCCTTGGTGGTGCTGATGCTCTCCTTGGGCATCCCCTGTGAATAAATAACAGGCTGAGGGGGGGTTAAAATCCAGGCTGAGGGGACTTTGCATCCAGAGGCAATGGAAGGGGGTCCACGTGGCTCCTGCTGGATCCTCCCCAAGGGATGAATCCTCCCTGTCACCCCCCAGCCCTTCACCCCCCTCCTGCCCCCAGCCCGTGCCCAATCCAGGCAGGATTGCCCACAGCACAGCTTCCCGGGATGACTAAGAGTGGATGAGCCACTCCTGGAAACTCAGCAAAGATCTAATTCTGTGAATAAACCGGAAAAGAAACAGAGAAAGGGGAAAAAAACAAAATCAAATCCAAAAAACCCACAACCCACCCTCCTCGTGGAGGGGGGGGGAAGATGATGATGGTTGTGAATTAAAGGCAAAGTGGGTGACATTTCCGCCAGCTGTGTGCAGATGGGGGGGTGGATGTGGGGGGATGTGTGTGGGGGCAGTGAGGCTGCAATTCCTGGAGAGGATGGAGAGATGGGAGAGATGGGAGAGATGGGAGAGATGGGAGAGAGGGACCTTCCCCTGCCGTGCCCGCACCCCACTGGTTGTGGGGAGCCCGGTGTCACCAGGTGCCAGCAGCCTCCGGTGCCCTGAGGACAGGAACCTGCATTTCCTGGTGCTCAGTGTCCTTGGAAACCGAGGGATTTGGGATTTGCAGGAGGGGATGGGCGAGGGATGCACCTTGGAGCCCTGAGGCTCCTCCAGAGTGGATCAGGAGGGGCTGCCAGGGGCATGTCCTGGCTCAGCCACTGCAGCTCCAGCCCAGCAGCCTCCAAACCATGCAGTGCCAGGGGCCAGGACACTCCAGCTCATCCCACTCTTGCTCCCAGGGTTTAATTCCCCCCTGGCTCTCAGTGTCACTTGGATGATTTTACCTCAAATAAGGCTGGCAGTGGATTTTACCAAGAACAAGCTCCATTCCTCACCCAGGAAGGTTTTTTTTCTGTCCCCTTCAGTTCAGGGGGCTGCAGGGGGGGATTTGCCACCCCCTTGGCTCTCATGGCAGGGTCCCCATCCCATTGGAAAATCCCTCTCCGTGGTCTCTGCTGGTGGCAAAGCCCCCCAGCACCCTCAAAACCCATCAGGACGGTGCTGGTCCATCCCCCCCAGGCTCCACAGGGCTTTGCCTCCATCCCAAGGATCCGCTCCGTGCCCAGGCAGGGGGGGAAGCAGTCCCAAAGCCGTGCCTGGCAGTTGCTATGGCAACCCCACATTTTTCTTATGATTCCTAATGACTTATTGGCATTTGCACTAATCTGCAGCTTTTTTGGCTGCCAGAGGTTGTTCCCCTTGCTGGATGGGGCTGGATCTGCTGGATGTGCTCTTGTCTGGAGCAGACAAAGCCTGGATTTGCTCGTCCTTGCTTTTTTTTTTTGTAGCTGGAGCTTCGCTGCTCTTTTGCCACGTCCTGCAGCCCCCCATTCCTGGGCTGGATTTACCAGCAGCACAGGAAGGGAGAGCTGGGCCACCTCTCACTGTCCCCTGAGGGGTCTGGCAGGAATTGGTGTCCTTATGGCAGTTCCAGAGGCATCTCAGCAGCAGCTCGGCAGGACGGTGGGAAGCAGCCAGGGATCCACAGGGCAGGCTCAGCTTCTCCCCCAGGACTGTCTCTGATCCCACAGACAGCTCTGGGCTCACCCAGCCCTCAGGTTTGGTAATTCCAGCCCTTTATCCCCACCCTGTGACCCCTTCCCGAGGCTGGAATCACCCTTGGCACTGACCCCTCCCTGTGCCCCTGCCCTGAGCCACCTCAGCTCTCCCTCCCGGCTCCCTTCGCTGCTGGAAGAGCAGTTTAATCCATGACTGAAGGGACAGATGAGGTGGAGGGGGGAAGGCACCTGTGGATCCTGGGGTTCATGGGTGTCTGAGCGAGGTTCCCGCTCTCCAGCCCCTTCCCTTGGCGCCGTCCGTGCAGCATTCCCACCCGCAGCGATATTGCTCAGCTGAAGAAATATTGTTTCCAACAACAGACACCTCTGGAGAAATAACAGGAGTGCTCCCATTATGGTTTAGGTTTTAATTACACCCAGGAATTCATTCCTGCTTTTTAAGCTTTAATAACCTGGTCCTCCCCACACGCCCCTCCCTTGCTGAGGGAAGTTTAAAGAGCCTGGATTTATCCCTCTGAAGGGACCAACATCCAAACGCTGTGGTGGAGGAATATTTCTTCCTAAAATAGCCCGAGGGGACATGCTGGAGCAGCCTCTGGCTGTGCTCAGGCTCTGGATGAGGACAGGACCTCCAAGGCGGGGGGGCTGTGAGATTTTACACCTGATCCAGGGAACCTGGGCTGCTCTGAACCACCTTCACCAGTGCTTCCATTGTCCCCCTGGGAGGGGACAGGCTTGGAGGACACGTGGATGTGTTCCTTGTGGTCTCTGTGCCCTTTGGAGCCCCGAGCTGGGCTTGGCTTTCACGGCTGGTTTGTGGAACAGCACGTGGATATGGGAGCTCAAAGCCTTTGACATTGCCCGGGGCATCCCCTGGCAGAGGAAGCTGCCCTTGGCCTGGGCACAGGAAGGGAGGGAGGGCTGGGGGGGCTGCTGTGCTGATTGAATGCCCACCCCCAGCCCCAGGCCGTGCCGGGGGTATCGATCGTTCCCGTTTGGAAGCCGATCTGCTCGGGAAGGTCACCGGGGATGATGCAGCACCGCAGCATCCTTTGTGCTGCCAGGACAGCGCTGCCCTGGCCCTCAGCCTGCCGGCTTTAGGGCACGAGGGGCCCGTGGGATGGAGTGCCCACCTTTGGGCTGGGGTCTCTGAGCACCCAGGGGTGGCACAGGCATGGACACTGCCCTGGGCTTTATCTGTGGAGAGGAAGGTGGGGGCGGCCCCGCCTGGCGCCGCAGCTCCGGGCGTGCTGCTTGTTTGTCTGATTAGAGAGAGGGAGAGATAAAGAGAAGCGATCTGAGCATCCCTGCTCACTGCCAGCTCCTCTGCAGGACTGACTGCCTTCTTCAAAAGGACTCAGTGTCCAGAGCTCTCCTCATCTCCCCGACGGGCTCCGGGCAGAGGAGCCCCTGGAACATCTTGTCCCGAGCGGTTGCCGGGGAGCTGCCGGCCTTTCCTCCCACCCCAGCCGTGCAGGGGGGCCTTTCCCTGCATCTCCCACGTAGCACAGAGGGAAAAGGGATGTCATGGTGATGCGGATCATCCTCTGCTGGCGTGCACCTGCCTCCCCAGCCCCGGCTCGGCGCTGCCGGGCACAGACACCCGTGCGGATGACGAGCTGCTCTGGCTGTCGTGTTGCCGCAGCTCAACAGGCGTGTACAGCCACAGGAGTTATCACAGCCCCGTGCCCGGCTCCTGTCAGCCCCTGGCAGCTGCCACGCTCCTCGCTGCGTGCCCACAGCCCCTCCCAGGGCTGCTGGAGCTGCTGGAGCTGCAGGAGCTGCGGGAGCCAGCGCTGTGTCACAGCCTCCCGGGGGAAAAGGAGCTCCCCCGGCTCTGCTCGCAGGGACACAGAGTGGGGCAGCCTTGGGAGGGGATTTAAGTGGTTGTGCTGGGGTGAATTGTAAGGCAGATGCTGCTCACCTGGCTCTGCTCACCTGCCTGTGCCCACCTGTCCGCTCCTCACCGGCCTGGCCCCCCAGCCAGGGGTGGTGGTGACAGGGGAAGGGAACCAGGCTGAGCTATCCCTGGTGCCAGAGGGTTGCAGGGGAATGTGTTCCCACGGGAGAGCCCATCCTGCTGCAGCCTCCATCCCTCCATCCCCCAGCACACGTGGCCGGGGTGAGCCCGGGCCCTGCAGCCCCCGGGCGAGCGTCGTGTCCGGGGATCCTGCCAGGAATGCGGGGGGTGGGAGAGCCGGAGCGCGGGCAGGAGCTGGAGGTCTCTGTTTCCGCTGAAATCTGGCACCTTCCCCCTCTCTGGCAGCCCCACGAGAAGCTATAAATACACCCGAGTGTTCACAACGCCCTTTCCCTGGGGATGGAAATCAAGGAGGATGCTCTGAAGGGGGAGGTTTGATTGATGGGAGCCGGGCTTGGCACAGAACCAGTGAGGGGGGGGGTTGAGATGGAGCAGCGAGGGCTGAGGGCTCCCAGCCCAGCACGGGGGGAGACCCCTCGCTGTGGGAGGGAAGGGGGGACGTTCCCAGGTGTGTCCCTGCTGTCTCTGTGCAGGGGGAGGGCGGTGGGTGCTCCTGTGGTACAGCTGGATGAGCAGATTCTTGGGGCAGGGTGGGTTCTGATCCACTCCAGGTGCTGAATCTGGAGGCTCTGAGGGGCTCTGGGGGCCTGGGAGCCCCCCAGGGCTCTGCAGCCAGGCTGGGGACCCCCAGCCAGGCTGCCCCCAGGATGTCATTCCCAGGGCCGGGAGCGGGCAGCATCACCAGCCAGAGCTCGGCTGCCTGGGCAGGGTTCAAAGCCAACCCACCTGGGACCGAGAACAATTAATTTCCCCAATCTGCACAACGATCAGCTTCTGAGGCGAACAATTAGCCGGTCACAAATTGTAATTGTCATCTCACTTCTGATTTTAATTTGGCCTAATGAAGGCTAAGTGGTTCCGTCGCGCTCCTCCTCCCCCCGGCCCCGCGGCCCCCTGGCATTCCCGGCTCAGCCTGGCCCTGCCCGGCACGCAGAGCTCTGGGGGGAGGCTGGGAAAGCCATCAATCCCCCTTGCAGGCAGCTCGGTTTCACATCTCAGGGCCAATAAAAGTTTTATTTAAGGGGAGAGCTGGGCTGTGTCCATGCATCCTGCTTTGTCACAGCCCGTTAGCCTCGCGTGCCTGCCCCCTGAGCAGGGGCTGTCAGTCCATCCTCATCCCAAATAACGCTCTCATCGCTTCCCCTGGCCTGATTTTAACTGGCTGATGCTGGTCCATCTGTCTGCACCCGCTGCCCACCCCACCCACCTTTGCCTTAAAGGGAAAATGTAATTCTGTGACCCTTGGATGAGCAGAACCCTGGTTTTGGGAGCTGTCTGAGAGCTGTGAGGTTGAGTGTCAGCACAGCCTCGAGCCCACGCTGGGACACCACAGCTCAGCCCCCCGTCCCTGCCACGGCCCTGTCACCTCATCCTGTTAAAAGCAGCGGGTTCTGAGAGGGAGAAATCAGTGTATCAGCAGGATGAATATTAAATGTCACCTCCATCAGCTGATCTGGTGGGGGAAGGTGCCACCTCCAGCCTGGAGACACAGGGGGTGCTCAGCGGTGCTGCTTGGCTGGCGAGGCTGGAGGTGCACAGGTTGGGCTCTGTGCTCATTAACACCCTTCCCCAGCTCCCTGCTTTCCCAGAACTTGGGGCTGCCTCATTATCTTTGAAATCCCAGAGTTTGGATGCCATTGGAGGGAAGGGACACGGGTGCTGTGCCCCCACGTGCTGGCTGTGTGACCCCCCATCCTCCATCAGCAAGCCCGGGTGGCCCCATCCTGCCTCCCCACACGGACAAGGGTGCTGGGGCTCTGTCCCTCTGCACCCTGGCTGTGGGTTGGATGTGAAAGGGTGAAGAGGTGCCTTAGCAAAGCTTTGGGCTGCCTTCCTTCCCTCTGACCATCCAGACTCATCCACCATTTCCAGGCTCATCCCTCCCAGCCCTCCTGTGCCAAACCCTGACTGCTGCCAAGCCGGGAGCCCTTAAACAGGTGGGACAGAAGTGGCGCAACTTCTTCTCTGTCTCTCTTCCCTGTTGCGATCTGGGGGTTGTGTTATTACTATTATTATTATTACTCGATTTCACATCCCCTCTGAATGACAACTCCATCAAAGCAGCTCATTTGGAGATGTCAGGTCCATTTTTGAGGAGTCGTCAGTCTGGGTGATCGGGGCTGACAGATGCCCTGCGCCAGAGCTGGGCTCGCTAATGCACTGCACAGAGTCTTTTGTACTATCACATTATTGCATTTGTTCAGCACGGCATGAAATCTCTCCTTCAGGGGAGGGGAAGGGGTGGTGGTGGGGGATTAACCCTTCCAGCAATGCCTCCCCTGTCCGGGGAGTTCACACGGGGAGTAGCAGAAATCAGGCCCTGAGGTGACATTTAGAGCTCCTCATGCCACTGGAGTCCAGGGAACTGCAAGGCCCTGGATCACAGTCCACTTCTGGTAGTGCTGGCCCGATGAGAGCTGACAGTGGGTTCCCAGCCCTGAGACGTGGAGTGAGTGTGAGCAGCCACTTCTGTCCTTGTCACCCACGGGAGGGACGGGACACGTGGCTCTGAGTGCTGCTGTTGGCTCCTTCAGGGTGAGGATGGAGCTGCTGCATCCACCTGGCTCGGGGCTGTTCCTGCTGCTGTTGAGTGGGGTCAGCCCTGGTTTTATCCCTGGGACAGCCAAGAGCATCCCAGGCAGCTCCGTGTCCCTCCACACTTCAGATACATGGCAGGAGTGGGAGAGGTGATTTGGGCTCCCTCTCCACCTTGTGAATATGATGCTCAGAGATGTGTGGAAAACGTGTCTCCTTGGTGTCCTGCCTCCCCATTCCACCGATCCCTTCTCCAGCATCCCCCCGATCCCTTCCTAAGCCCCGGCGTTGATTTTGGGAGCTCCGGGCTGCCTGACCCCCCTGCCCAGCACTCAGCCAGAGCTGCCAGGGGGCTCGGGGAGGGCTGAGCCCATCGATACCCCCTCCAAAGCTGCGTTCCAGGCGGGAGGAGCAGCCGGAGGGCAGCGCTGCCCGTGTCCCCGGGATGCTCCCGCCTGTTCCCCGGGAGCGGGATGGGAGAGCCCGCGGTCCGGCTGGCTGTGGCCAGCGCAGCCCCTCCAGGGAGCCGCTTCCCTACATGCCCTGATCTGCATCCCGGAGCCTTTGTTTGCTCTCATTAACGCGTCTGAGCAGCGCCTGATGTGTGAAATAGCCTTTTCATTAGCGGGAATTGGCGGGGCCGTCTGGGACCCGCGCTCAGCTTTGCAGACAAGCCTGGGCTCTGTTTCTGGCTTCTGGTGGTCAGAGGGCTCGGGCTGAGCCCAGGGGATCTGTTCCTCCACTCGAAACCATGAGTGGGAAGAGCCACCCGTGTCACCCGTGGGTGCGCCCACCCCGCGGTCCTGCCAGGCAGGACCATCTGCTGGAGCAGGGAATTTTCCTGCAGCCCCTTCGAGTTCCTGGCCCTTTCCCCAAATCCAGAGGAGCTGGACTGTGTGAGATCCCCTCCGAGGTGCAGGCTAGCCGTGAATTCAGGCGGGGGCAGCAGCTCTGCTGGGTCGCAGCAGCTTTTGGGGACACGGTGGTGGCCTGGGCTCGCTCTGCGTCCTCCTGTGCCGGGCAGGGACTGCCTGTCCTGCTCTTCAGGTCTGGACGGGCTCATTAAGACAGACCTGGAGGTGTTTTCCGGGCAGTTCAGGAGCTCTCCTGAATTATTTAGCACGCGGTTCTCCGGCAGGGCGGGGAGGAGGGACCAGGGGAGCTCATTAGTGACCGGGGTTTTGTCTCCTGGCCACGGCACGGCGGTGCCAGGCACAGGCTGTGCCTCGGGCACGGCTCCCTCCTGTCTGCAACAACAGGGAATGGAGCTGGGATTTGTGCCTCTGACCCGGGTGGGGGGGAGCAGAGCCTGGCCAGGAAGGTCCTGGGGTAAGGATGTGATGCTTGGAGGTCACTGCGGGGCTGGAGGGTGGGAACTGAGCAGGGCAGGAGGGAAAAGGGCGGGATTTGCGATGGGGTTGGGGTGCTCAGATCACCAGACCCCTCTGTGGGTGCTGGGGTTGGGGCTCACAAATCCCCACACCCTCCCAGTGCAGGGACTGGGAGGGGTGTTGCTCAGGGACAGGATTTTCCAAAGCCTGGGGGTGATGAGGGAGGGAAATGGCATTTGAAACCTTTTTTTTCCTGGGCTTCCAGAGCCTCAGTGAGGGCTTTTAGAGGCTGAAGGGCTCTAAATTAGCTCTTTCCACTCAGGAAGGAGATGCTGGCGATAGCTCTGGAAACGCTGCACAGCAACAGTTGGGAAGGGCACGTGGCAGGAGGGGGATTAAACAGAGCCAGGGATACATCTGGACCTGAGCAGCACCTGCAGGCTCACCTGCCCCCATGGGAAAGGGCTGGACAGGGAAATTCCATGGCCAGAGCTGCGAAACAGGCCCTGTGAGAAAGGAAAAATGGGCCAAGGCTCTTCAGGTCATGAACGAGATGGTGGCACGGGGGGAGTGCCCAAAAACCAAGGCTTCAATTGACCCCTCTCCCCCCTTCCCCAGCCCCTTTCTCCCTGGGGTGCTCTTGGCTCTGGCATTGGAAAAGGGACCTCTGGGGTGCTGGGAGGGGGCCCTGCAGGATCAGCTGGAGTTCAGCTCTTGCTGCAGCCACAGAGCCGGTGCCAGGAGTGAGAGATGCTTCCAAAAATGCAGCCCTGAGTTGCAGCCCAGCACAGCTCAGGTTCTGTTGCACTGCACAAATTCTGCAGAGGGAAGGACAATCCAGCTCCCATCTGAGGCCCCGTGATCCCAGCCTGGTGTTTTTCCAGGCTCTCCAGAGCAGGGCTCAGCCAGCTTTTCCAGTTGGCTTTTGCAGGACGTTTACAAGTGGTTCACCCCTGGCCTGCAGACCAGCCCTGTGATTCCAGGGATAAAAAATGAGATGCCCCCAGGCCTTCCTGGCTTAAAAATAATGGATTTGAGGCTTCCCAGAGCCCTGAATGTGCTGCAATGGAGGGGGCAAACGTGCTGCCTCCAGAGCTTGTGCCATCCACTTGGCACCCCCAAAGACAGCTCTGGCAGCAGGCAGGGAGGGTTGTGCCCCCAGTGAGGTTTCGTGCTCCCAGTTTTTGCAACCAAAGCGTAGGAGGGAGGTGAAGGGAAGGGAAAGTCCCCAAGGATTAACCCCAAGAGGAATAAACCTTCAGAAAGCCCAAACCCCACTGGTGGTGCTGAGCTGCATTTTGGAGAAAGGGACCCCCAGCCCAGAGACCCCAATCCCTCCCTGAGCATCTCCCCGACCACCCAGGCACCCAGTCCCTTGGATATCCCTGGGAGACAATCCCAAACAGCTCTGGGATGTGCCCAGCCCTGCGTGGGCAGTTTGTGGCTGAGCAGGGCCAGGCCCTGCACGCTCCAGGCTTGGAGGTTGTTCCTGAAGCGGCATCTCCAGGAAGCCACAGGAACCTGTGGGAGCGTTTTTGGAGGCAGCCAGAGCCGCCACAACCCTTCCAGAGCCTGGAAGCAAAAGAAGAAGAAGAACAGGCTTATTTCCCAGCCCTCCTCATTAAAAACCATCCCGAGTGAGGGAGAGAAGCACCCAGATAAGAGGCTGCTCCTGCCCCCGGCTCCTGGCGATAGCGAGATGCCAGAGCCGAGCTTTGCTGCTCCCGGCAGCTTTTTATCTCCTGCCTTCCTCCCAGACAAGCAGGAATAATGTTATCGCCCTCCCTGCCAGCAGAGATGCAGGAGGCTCAAAAAAAAAACCCCATCCCTCTGTCTCTGTGCACAAAACAAGGCTTAAATGGGGAAAGAAATCACTGGAAAAGCTGGAGCAGCATCCCGGTGCTGCTGGGTCTGCAGGGACACCTTCCACCAGCCCGGGTTTGGTCTTGGACACTTCCAGGGATGGGGCAGCCACAGCTGCTCTGGGCAACCTGTGCCAGGGCCTCCCCCCACCCTCCCAGGGAAGGATTCCTTCCCAATATCCCACCCTTCTCCTGCCAGGAAAAGGGGGCTGGGATGTCTCAGCAGCTCCTACTCCAAGGAATCACCTTCAGAGCTCCGGCCGGGGTGGAAAAGCCTCTGCTTTTCTGGAGCACAGATTCCAACAAAGCTTGGTAAGGGGTTTGCCACATTTTCCCCATCCTATGTAAATGTTTTTCCGGGGATAAGATCCTAAAATTCCAGCTGGAGGCCGGAGCGTGGCTTTGCTGTCGTGGCCGGGATGAGGGGACAGGCGGCACAGGGTGGGACACGAGTGGGGATCCTCCACGTCACCCCATCACCCTGGGGTGGGCTGGTTGCTTTAGCCAGGGGTGAAGCTACTGGAGAGCTGAGGCAGGAACACCCTCCCACCCCAGGAACACCCTCCCACCCCGGGAACAACCTCCCACCCCAGGAACAACCTCCCAGACCGGCGACATCCAGACCGGGAACATCCTCCCGTCCCTCGAACGCGCCGGCGAATACGCAGAGGGGCACGGTACGCCCGAATTTCATAAAAACGCCTCAAACAGACAAAAGTTTCTCCTTTTGCCAGCTGCTTAATTAAATTGCCTAATGCTGTTTGCGGTGGCAGCACAAACTGCCGTGTTTGAAGCCCGCGGTGTTGCCATGGAGCTCACCCGCGGCTGGCGCGGCGGTGCCCGAGCATACAGATGAGGGGGGAGCACACAGATGAGGGGGATGCTGGGGCTTGGCAGGGGGGGCATGGGGAGATTTGGTGCCTCTCCTTCCTTTATTTGCCCCTTTGTTTCCTGACCCAGCAGCAAACTCCCTGCCAAGGGATTGTGTCGCTCGGGAAGAGCAGCTGCTTTTTCCCCCCGGGGCTTTGAGGGTGTTTTGCCGAGAGCTGGGGGGTTGCTGAGACATCCCAGCCTGCATTTACCGGAAAGGAGGAGGGTGGGTTTAGAGGGGATATTGGGAAGGAATCGTTCCCTGTGAGGGAGGTGAGGCCCTGGCACAGGTTGCCCAGAGAAGCTGTGGCTGCCCCATCCCTGGGAGTATCCAAGGCCAGCTTGGAGCAACCTGGGCTAGTGGAAGGTGTCCCAGGGCAGGGGATGAGCTTTAATGTCCCTTCCAACCCAAACCATTCCAGGATTCCATGATTCCCAGCCTCCTGCCCCAGGCAGGACTGTGAGGCTGGATCCTGCTCCCATCCCATTCCCACGGGCTGGCTGAGGACTGGAAACAGCAAAAAGCCCCAGGGATGGGCTGGAGGGGGTGGGGGAGGATTCTCCCACAGCCTCCAAGTGTCTGATCCGCCTGCACCGCTCCCAGGGGGGTGACAGGGACAGGAAGGTTCCTCAGTGCCCGCCGAGCCGTGGCCGTGTCAGAGCTCCGAGCGCTCACCCGGAACAGACAGGGCCCTGGCGGGAGCACAGAGCCCCTGGGAGATGCCATCCCTTGGGAATGTCACTGTGGAGAGCCGCTGGAGCCACGGGCAGAGCCCAGCCTGGGCACCCCCTCCCCGTGCCCATGGGGGGTGGGTGCAATCGACCCCTTCCTGGCAGCACCAGAGGGGCATCGGGCTCCTGTGGCTGAGGGAAGGGAGAGGGAAGGGCAGGAGAGCCCTTCCCAGGCTCAACTGCAGCCATTTATCTCCCCAATCCAGGCTATCAGACAGATGACAGAGGGAGAGAGGCAGCCGGAGCGAGCGCAGACCAAGGCTCCTTCCCTGGGTGATTTATCTCCTGGCTTCATCCAGCAAACTTGCTGATGAAAAGACTCTTCCCTTCTCTGTGCCTCATCAATTCTCATTCTCGCTGCTTTTCTGATTTTTTTTTCCCCCCTTTCCTTGGGTTTCTGTTCCCTTCCCTGCAGCTCCTGCCCAGCCCATCTCCCCTGTGCTCCCCATCTCCTGGCCCCGCTCTCTGCTGGTCCCTTTGACCCTTTCCTTCTCCTTTTCACCTCTGATCCCCCGTCTTTACCTCCTTGTGGCACTTCCATTCCCCTTTATTCCTCCTCCTGCTGTATCCTCCCTTTCCCTCCCTGAGTGGGATGGAAAGAAGTTCCTTGAGCATCATCAGTGCCACCACGGACAGCATTTGTAAATGGGGGGAGAAATTCAGCCTTGGACGGAGGCAGAAGTCACAGAAATACCACAGGGAGCTGAGGGAACTGGGTAAACACTGGGAAATTATGGAAGAGACTTGGCACCCCTGCTTGGGGTGGGGAGGTGGAGGGGGGGGAGAGGAAAAAAGGAAACTGGGGTGTTTTCCACTTCCATGCAGCAAATGTTTCAGTCTCCTGAATCTACATTTTCCGAGACAAACAATCTGGGAGCAGAAGCGTCCCCGGCTCCCTGCTGTCGCTGCCGTGGTGCCGCAGCCCACGCCAGGAATGAGCCGGGAATGGCAGGAGGGAGCTGCTGGAGCCGCCAGGGAATGTGGCACCCTCAGCCTCCGGGGGGTCCCGGTCCCTCCCTGTTCCCACAGACCTTCCTGCAACCCCATCCCTGCCGTCCCCTTCCCCTTCCTGGCTCCCCCAAGGCTCCTGTCATCCCAGGCAGTGTCTTCCCACCGGCTGCAGATCCATCTGTCTGGGAGAGGAGATGGGATCTGGGCTCCCTGGGAGGCACCACTTAACCCCGCTGCTCCAGCCTGAGCTCTCCATTTGTTTGCCTCAATCCCGGCTCCCTCCGCTTCCCTGCCTTGCTCTGAGCCTGGCTGGGGGGGAAAACTGAGGGATTTGGGGCACAGCTGGTGCTTTGCTGATGCTGGAGAGCCAGGGATGGATGGGCAGGGTGGGAATTGGGGGGGGGGGATGTGCATGGGAATTGCTGCAGAGTCACACACAGGGAATGGATCCGTGGGGATTGTGGGTGCCCAGTCCCTGGAATGTCCCAGTCCAGGCTGGATGGCACTTGGAGCAACCTGGTCTAGTGGAAGGTTGTGAGATGAGCTCCAAGGTCCCTTCCAACCCACACCATTCCGTGATCCTCTGATTCCATGACCCCACTGTCCCACCCAAGGTCTGGCTCTCCCTTCGGATCCCCATCCCTAACCCTCAGGATGGGGATGCAGCTCCACAGGACGAGGCCTTTGAGCCCAAATGGAAACCCAGTGGAATGAAAACTGGCTGTGGAGCTGCAGGAGCACCTGCTCCATCCCCCCATCCATCTCGGGAGCAGCACAATGAGAGGCTAAACGGGTTTGCAGTCCTTACCTGCAGGCTGCTCCAGAGCCTCATTAAGGAATAATGAGCCTGCCTTTGCTGGATAATGGATAAAAACCACGCAGCAGGTTCCTGCCCTCTCCATCCCTGTCGCAGGGAGCAGCTCCCAGGGTGTCAATGGTTTGTTCCCCGCAGCAGGGACACCACGCTGCCAGTGCTCCCCCCGTCCAGCTTGCTCCTTGTCGTTTGGAACCATGAAACGTGAAGTTCAGCCCCCAGATTTTCCCACAAAAGTGCCGTTTTCCTGCAAGCTCTGATCCTGTGACTCACACAAACACCTGGACTGTTACGGCATCATCCTCTATCCCGGACTTTTCACAGCCATCAGTGCTGCAGCCCCGTCCTGTGCCGGGAAAAAGGGATAAAACCCCAATCACAGACACAAACCAGCAGAGCTGGGGGACCTTCCCTGGAAAGTGGGGGTTGGAACAAGGCGCCTTTTCTGGTCCCTGCTTCAGGTCCTTGAGAAAACAACTGCAAAAATCCCCTTCCTCCATATTGTTTCTTTCAGGAGAGAAGGTTCTGTGATATTTTAATGGCCGGAGAGTTTCGCAGACACTGAAGTGCCCGAGCACTTAAAAAGAAAGCTGTGGGTCCGTCAGAGGGAGGCAGAAATCGATAGATCCGTCCTCTCCTTTCATGCTGCTTCTCCAGGAGCTGGTTTAAAAGCCAGTGCCCTCACGGCAGGAAGGGAGGGAAGAGCGAGGGATCAATTCTGGAGCAAGGCTGGGATGAGTCGATGCCGAATAAACTTTGGTTGGAAGCCCTTTCCAGGGGGAGCAGCGTGGTGATAACACAGAGCTGCTGGCGAAGAAACTTTCCCACTCCGGCGGCTTTTTAATGTTTTTCCTGCTGCGGGAGAGTCTTTTAAGTGGGAAAAGCTTTGGGGCTGGGTTTGATTGGTGTCAGCAGGGGAGGGCAGGAGGGCTGGAGCAAAGAGAGGAGTCAGAGGTGGAGTTGGGGGGTGGATCCCGCTCCGCTGGACACGGGGGATTGATGAGGAGAGGGGCAGGAGGGGCTGGGGGGGCTCAAACCCCCTCCAGCTCCTCAGTGAACACCCCAGAGAGGAACCTCGAGCCCTCATCCCTGGAGAGGGGCCAAGGCCAGGGGCAGAGCTGGGACTGCAGCCAGCACAGAGGGGGTTAAGGAGCCTTTGCTCAGACTCAGGTCTCTCTGTCCCGCTCCTTTTCCTCACCACGAGTCCTCCCCTGACACAACCTGTTGTCTTTCAGGAACGACCTTGAGGAGGAGCCCGAAAGATGCAGAAATGAATCACTTGGGGAGGAGGAAGAGGCCAAGCTCTGACTGAGGCGGTGCCGGCCCTGCTGTTCCGTGCTCTGGGTTTGGGCAGGATTTTTGGGGGGGGAGGAAGGGGGGGCACAGCCGGAGCTGCCGGTTCCGGGGGCTCCCATGGAGCGTCTCCTCCCTCGGCTGCTGTTCCTCTGAGCCTTTCCTGCCCGGCAGGAGCTGCTCCCACCGGCCCAAGATGAGCTGCCTCCAGCCCAGCTCCCTCCTGCTGTGGGTGGTGGCTGCCGCCGCCATCCCCACGGTGCCCTGGAGGGTGAAGTGCCCCCCTCAGTGCGTGTGCCAGATCCGGCCCTGGTACACGCCGCGCTCCGTGTACCGGGAGGCGGCCACGGTGGACTGCAATGACCTGTTCATCTCCTCCGTGCCCCGGGACCTGCCCGAGGGCACCCAGACCCTGCTCCTGCAGAGCAACAACATCGCCAGGCTGGAGCAGAGCGAGCTGGAGTACCTGAGGAACCTCTCGGAGCTGGACCTGTCGCAGAACGGCTTCTCCGACGTCCGGGACTTCGGGCTCAAGGACATGCCCCAGCTGCTCAGCCTGCACCTGGAGGAGAACCAGCTGTCCGAGCTGCCCGACAGCAGCTTCCCCGGGCTGGGCAACCTGCAGGAGCTGTACCTGAACCACAACCAGCTCCGCAGCATCGCCCCCCGCGCCTTCGCCGGCCTCGGCGGCCTCCTGCGCCTGCACCTCAACTCCAACCTGCTCAGGAGCGTCGACAGCCGCTGGTTCCAGATGCTCCCCAGCCTGGAGATCCTCATGATCGGAGGCAACAGGGTGGACGCCATCCTGGACATGAACTTCAGGCCCCTGTCCAACCTGCGGAGCTTGGTGCTGGCGGGGATGAACCTGCGGGAGATCTCGGACTACGCCCTGGAGGGGCTGCGGAGCCTGGAGAGCCTCTCCTTCTACGACAACAGGCTTTCAGACGTCCCGAAGCGGGCTCTGCAGCAGGTGCCCGGCCTCAAATTCCTGGATCTGAACAAAAACCCGCTGCAGAGGGTCAAGCAGAGCGACTTCACCAACATGCTGCACCTCAAGGAGCTGGGGCTCAACAACATGGAGGAGCTGGTGTCCATCGACCAGTTCGCCCTGATCAACCTCCCCGAGCTGACCAAGCTGGACGTGACCAACAACCCCAAGCTGTCCTTCATCCACCCCAACGCCTTCCACCACCTGCCCCAGCTGGAGACCCTCATGCTCAACAACAACGCCCTAAGTGCCTTGCATAAGCAGACGGTGGAGTCGCTGCCCAACCTGCAGGAGATCAGCATCCACAGCAACCCCATCCGCTGCGACTGCGTCATCCGCTGGGTCAACAGCACCGACACCCACATCCGTCTCATCGAGCCGCAGTCCACGCTCTGCGCCGAGCCCCCCGACCTGCGCCGGCGCCACATCCGGGACGTGCCCTTCCGCGACATGACGGACCAGTGCCTGCCCCTCATCTCTGCCCAGAGCTTCCCGTCCCGCCTGGAGGTGGCCCACGGGGACAACGTGTCCCTGCACTGCCGGGCGCTGGCGGAGCCGGACCCGGAGATCTACTGGGTGACGCCGTCGGGGGCGAAGCTGGTGCCGTTCGGGGCCGGCGGGCGCTACAGGGTGCACTCGGAGGGCACGCTGGAGATCCGGGGGGTGGCCCCGGCCGAGGCCGGGCTCTACACCTGCGTGGCCCACAACCTGCTGGGCGCCGACACCAGGAGCGTGCGCCTGCTGGTCAACCACTCCTTCCCGCTGGGCCAGGACGGGCTGGAGCTGGCGGTGGCGGACGTGCAGCCCTACCACATCCTGCTGGCCTGGAAGCCGCGCCTCAACACCGTCTCCTCCAACCTCACGTGGTCCAGCCCGTCGGCGGGCGCGGGCGCGGGCGCGGCCCGGCTGCCCACGGGCACCCACAGCTACAACGTCACGCGGCTGCGCCAGGACACCGCGTACCGCGCCTGCCTGCACGTGGCCTTCGCGGACTCTCCGGCCGAGGTGGCCTGCGTGAGCACCAGGACTAAGGAGGCCGTGCCGGGCCGCGGGGCCGTGCTGGCCCGGCAGGCTCTGCTGGCGGCGCTGGGGCTGTGCCTGCTGCTGCTGCTGCTCTTCGGGGCCGCGCTCGCCGCTCGGCGCGGGGATCCCGGGGAGCTGCCCCGTGGCGCTCGGGCTGTCAGGGTGGTTCACCCCGTCCACCCCGCCCTGGGGCAGCCCTGGGCTCGGGGGCAGCGAGGGGGGCACCTCCTGGCCGTGCAGGTCCAAGCGGCGCCCCCGGACTGCTGAAAGGATGGGGGGGTGAGCGGGGATGAGGGCGGGGAGGGGAAGGGAGGGAGAAACTATTTTTTACCAAAAAACAAACAAACAAAAAAAAAACCCCAAGGGGAACCGAACTGCAGAACTGAACAACAGCAACATAAACAAAATGAAAACAACAACAACAAAAAAAGGGGTTTTGTGGACTTGACCCAGAGTCGAGGTGGGGTTTGGGGGCAGAGGAGCGGAGCTGCCCAGGGGGCTGGCAGGGCCTCCCCCTGGTCCTGGCGGGGTCTGGATCAGTGTGCAGGCTCGGGATGTGTCCGTGGCTCCCAAAAGCACCCACTGAGGGGCCCGAGCCCCAGGGGGATGATGCCCCGAGGAGTTGAAGAGCCATAAGGATGATCAGCTGATCACCCCTCCCCCTGTCCCCCTGGCACCAGAGACACCCCAGAGGCGTCACCTCCTTCGCTGGACTGTCCCTGGTTCGGAGATACAAGAAAAAAAAAAAAGCCTTTTCCTTTGGGATCCATGGTGGGCTTTGGTTTCTTTTTTTGGTTGTTTTTTTTTTTTGGAGCATTTGGATAATCAGCCCCAAACCACCCCCCGTGCCACCCCTTGCCCTGCCATTGCTGTCGGCACAGGAGGGGATTTTGGGGGTAAAAAAAATGGAAATGATGATGGTGACACATCTCAGCTGTCATCTCTGCAGGGCTGGGCACCTCCTGCCAGAGCTGGATGGATCCCTTATCCTGCAGGTGCAGACTCAAGGCTGTTTTGTAAACTTTTGTGGATAGTGTTACAAAAGGGGAAAAAAACCCGAAAGGTACAGTAAAAATGCTGCTCCAACTTCCCATCCATCTCCCAGCCCAGGCGAGATGGGTCCCTGCTGGACACGCTCGGGCTCAGCCAGGCACGAGAAACGACTGCTGTGCCTTGGCTGGCTGATTATTTCGGAGGGAAATGGCTCTCCCTGGTCCCCCTTCAGCCCCCTCAGCACGTGTTCGGGACCCAGGGAGATCTCCAGGGCCCTGAGCACAAGCTGGAAGTTAAATGCAGGCTTAAACACTTGGCTGAACTCGGGCCATGATCCGCTGTGGGTGCTTGGCTGCGGATCCGAGCCCCTGCTCAGGTGAGCAGCTCCCTGTGCCTGCAGATTCCAGGCCTGGAACAGCCTTTCCCCTCTGCCTTTTGGAAAAGTGGATGCACAATGCATTGTTCCCCTGAGGTTCAGCTGAGTTGGTGCTGGAACACGTGGGGAGTGGTCGTGGATTGATTTCTCTGGTGTAAACACGGCCCTGATTTGGTCCTGCCGAGGGCTGAGCCCTGGGAGCATCTCCCACCCCCTCCACCGTCCCATTCCCGGCAAAAACCATCAGCATTCCCAAAAAAAACCCCCAAGGACAGAGCCCCTTAAAGGCTGTGATTTTGGAGGTGTAGAGGAACAGCCTCTTTGATCACTGGGAGGGGAGGGGGGGGCTCAGCCTGAGCTGGGTGCTCTGCTCCTGCAATCCCAGACTGACATTCCAGGTATGGGCAATTAATTTGATTTCCTTTGAAACTGGAGCAGCCTGAGGAGCTCTGGGCAGGGGGAGACACCCACCACTCATGCAGGGCTGGTCCCCCTGGGTGGGGGATCCAGCCCAGGCTCCCCCTGGGACAGGAGGGGCCAAATCGCCCCCAAAACCCCCCCAGAATGCTGTGAGTGCCCCCCATTCCCTCCCTCCCTCCAAGGGCAGCAGCTGAGAGCACCGTAGGTGCCTCATCCACTATTTATTGTTGTTGTTATTTATTATTAAAGCCCCAACCAGCCTTTCCCAGGCCCCCTGCTGAGGGAAAGGCTCCATAAACCATTCCCTGCTCCCAGGCCAGGATGGGGAACGTGGAGCTGGAGCAGCTGCAGGCAGAGCATCACCAGAGCATCATCCCTGTTATCCAGAGGGATGGGAGGGAGGCCCTTCCTCCTGCACAGGGCACAGCCTGGATTCTCCACCCAGGGGGCTTTGCTGGAGCACACCAGGGACGTTTTGGGGTGCAAAGCCCAGGATTTCGGAGTGAAAAGCAGGGAGAACAGGGATTTTTCCGGCATTTTCTATTCCCTTCCAGGGGGAGCAGCCCCCTGGGTGCTGAGGAGGGGTCGTGCAGGGGCTCAGCTGCCAGCCCAGAGCACAGGGATGCTCTGGAAAAAGGGAAGCAGGGTCTGACCCGGGATGCTCCCGACTCCAGGGCTCTGTGCCCGGCCCCCCAAGGGCAGGGCAAGCACAGGGCAGCCCAAAAATAGAAACAACATGTTGTGCTTTTTCCCTCGGAGCAGCAGCAGCAATTAACCAGCCAGCAGCTTTGGGGGTACCAGGGGATGGCACTTCCCATTCCTGAGCTCTCACAGACGCTCTGGACAAGAGGATTCTGAGTTTCTCAAGGCCAAGAGACGGTCACCGACCCCAGACACCCCCTCAGCTGAGCCTGGGGGGCCTGGGGGGCTCAGTGGGGCTGGGGGGGTGAGCAGGGGTGGCCTTCAGCACCTCCTGGTCGTCTCCATCCATCTGGGATGTGAAAGGTTTGTTTGGAAATGGTTTTCCTCACCTCCAGGCACTGGTTTCTCCCCCATCCCCCCACCATTCCTTGGCTGTTCTTCAGGTTCGATCTCTCCTTTTTTTTTTTTTTTTTTAAATTTTAATTTTAATTTTTTGATTTAATTTATTACCTTGACTTTGAGAACAGGAGTAAAAGTCCTCCTTTCTGCTCCTCCTCCTCCTCCTCCTCATTGTCCTCCCCAACAGCACCGTGGATCTCACGCAACGGAGCTGCTCCCAGCAAAGCCACCGGGAACATTGTGTGCCAGGCTCTATTTTAAGCACCCAATAAAACCGATTTTTGGAGTGGCTCCATCACTGTGTCCTTCCTTCCCACAGCCCTTGGCACCTGCCAAGGTCCCATGTCCCCAGCACCCAGCACAGGGCACTGCTGGGCTCCTGCTGCTCCATCCCTGCCTGCTCCAGAGGCTCCCAGGCCCTGGGAGGAGCTGCCACGGGTTTATTAGTTCGTTAGGGAATCAAATCAGGCCTCTCCTCCTCCTCTCTCTCTCCAGCACTTCCTCAAGAATGATTTAAATTAAACCCCGACCTCCCTGGGAAATGTCAGCAGCGTTATCCATATGCATGATGCCATTAGGATGGAGCAGGTGCAGCTCCCGGGACCTGCAGGAGGAATCTTCCTGTCAGTCAACCTGCTCAGCAATCAGCCCCTTCCAGGTGCCCCAGCTCTGCCCCCCTCCACAGACCACAGGGGAGGGAAACTGAGGCACAAAGCTGTGACTTGTTTTGTGACATCCCAGAGTCCCCAGGGCAGGGAGGAGGAGAAGGCAGGAGAGAGGGAAGGGGAATTCCAGGTTGTTTGTTGGATTGTGGGATGAAAATTCCCTTTCCAGGACCCTGGAAGCAGCTGGATGAGACCCCAGGGAATACCAGGCTTTGGCAGGGATGCAGCCATTCCAGCAGGAGATGGGAGACAGGGAGGGGGGCAAAGCTCCCACCCCTGCAAGGAGAATCAGCCAAAACAGTTTAAAACAACAACAAAAAACCCACCCCAGCTGTAAAGGGAGGTCTGTGCTGTCACTGCTCTGCTGGGGTCCCCTGGAAAACCCCTGGAGAGCTGGGAATTTCTAGTGTGGATAGCAAACAGCTGCGATCCCCGCCAATCCTCCCTAAATCTCGAGCAGTGTCTTGTAAATCTTTAATTACAAGCAAATTGCAGCCTCCACCGGTGAGCACACGGACGGGGCTGATGAATATTTCAAACTGCCACGGCCCCGGATCTGAGGGGACTCGGGGAGGGCAGATGGGAGCGACAGTTTATTATTAAACAGAAGATCCCAGCTCCTGAGCAGATAAATAATGCAGGGCCCGGCTGCTGAGAGGGGAAGAAAGTGGCTGGTTTGGGGGGAGGAGCCCTGGGCTCTTCCTCACCCCCCCCAAAAAAAAAACCATGGGAGAAAGTGGGGGATGAAAGAGCCTTTTCTCCTGTTTGGAAGCAAAATGCAGCGTGAGCTGGAGAAGCCAGAGGGGCTGGGAGCTCCTGACCTCTCCTGCCATGTTCTGCCTGGAAATGGCTTTGAACTGACAGAGGGCAGGGTTGGGTGGGATACTGGGAAGGAATTCCTGCTCCCTGTGTGGGGCTGAGCCCTGCAGGGATGGAGCAGGAGCTGCCTCTGGGGTGCTGGAGATGGAATTTGTGGTGAGCTCTGCTCAGCCCTGACAATGAAGCACTTACACACTCCAACAGGGGGGGCTGCCCTGGCCCTGCAGAAGTGCTGGTGCCCACCTGGTAAATCTTTAATTGGCACTGGAAGGGAACTGGGAGCTCACCAGTACGGAGAACACCATCAATATTTAATCTGGGCACTGATTGCACAAACTAGGCCGAGGGGAAGGAGGGAGAAGACAGATAAAAGTGGCACCTATAGAGCATTAAATCCAGGGAAAGCCTTCAAAGTGGATAAATAAAATATCCTTCCAAGGCAGGAGGAAGTGCTGGGGAAGCCGCCAGCCTTCTGGTCCCCACTAAGAGGGGGGAACAAGGATAACCAATCCCCAGCCGTGGGATTGTCCCTCAGTGCCTTTTCCTGGGGGTCTGTGCAGCCTGGAGGGAGGGAGGGCTGCAGGGAGCTGCCGGTGCCATGCACAGCCAGTGGGTGCCATCTAGTGACCTGCCTGCCTCCTCCAGGGCTGCTGCCACCCCGCTCCGGAAAATAACGATAAAACAGCTGGAAAAGGGGTAAAACCCCCCTGGCACTGCCACAGGACAGGGAGGTGGTGGTTCCCCTCCTGGGAACCTGGATGTCAGAGGAGAGGGACTGGGAATGGGCTGGAAAAGAACCCAGAGGGGTTGCCCCAGCAGGGGAATCCAGAGCTGCTGCTGTCCCTGCTGGATTTTGCACACACAGACGTTGGTGCAGGGCAGACACATCTACAGGAAGGACAGTCCCCCCCTCCCTGGAGGGGACACACAGGACTAGCCCAGGCTGCTCCATCCCAGGCTGCTCCTGGAAGGTTTCCCCCGGACTGCAGAACAAATGAAAACAAAACCCACGGGATCGGAGAATGAGCTCGATTTAATTAAATTCATCTTCTGTAGGACACACACACACACAAAAAAAAATAGGGTCAATTTTGTGGTACAAGCCTTATTTAAATAGTGCAAACACACAGGTGATGTTCAGCAAGAGCTGCTGTTTGTCACTGGTGGGGGCACAGTGGGACTGGGGGGTTTCCTCGACAAGGAAAACGTGCCTGGGAACACCAGGCTGTGGGAGAGGGACATGGGGAGATCCAGGAGGGCACCACTCTTCCCAGAAGAGCCAGACTTGACCTCTGCCAGAGGTTCCAAGGTGTTCCTGCTGCCTTCATGGATCTCCTGCTGCTCCTCAGCCACGGTTGTGCCCTCTGGGAGTTGAAGACCCCCCCCAAATCCTTTCAGGGTTCCAGAAGTCGCATCTTCCCGAAGCAGCTGCTCAGGTGACAGGACAGGGGTGTCACCACAGAGGTGTGGGCAGCAAGAGCACCTGGCTGGGGTAAAATAACACAGGAACAGGAGTGCAGCCACCACAGCTGCCTGTGGCCAGCAGGGGAAGAAGGTGCAGAGGGGGCTGTGGCTCCCAGGCGGGCACAGGCAGGGCCAGGCCTGTCCCCAGAGGAGCAGGGAACGCTCCAGGCACTGGGCACGGATCAGGGAGGGTTTGCAGGGATGAGGAGCTGCTTGTCTGCAGGTCAGCTGTGCTTCTGGAGCTGTGCCTAACCCGGGGGTCTCACTCTTGGGGCAGCATCTCCCTCTCAGGGATCCCGACACTGCTCAAGGAGGATTCACAGGACTCGGGGAATTCCTCAGTCAGCTTATGGATAAAGAGGCTCTTCCTTCACTCGTGGAACCTTCCAGAATGGCCAGCCTCCACTGAAGGCCTCTAGTGAGAGCTCTTCTCCTGGGAGATGAAGCTCAGAACAGGCAGAACCCCCGAAGGGCTTTGGGAAACTTGGTTTCTGCTCCATTTCCACTCCCATTTGTCCCAGTGCCACTTCCCCTCTGCAGGCACAGCTTCTGAGGAGCATTAACACCCCTCAGCACAGGGAGGGTCTTTTGGAGAGCTGAAGGGAAGGCCGATGAGCTGCGAACAAGTCACTAAGCAACTGAGAAGAGGCACTTCAGCTGGAAATACTCTGGGGAGCAAAGGGGCTGTGCTGACCTCTGGCTGTCAAGACGCAGAGTTTACAAACACATTTTCACGCTGCAGAGCACGAGAACCACACACCGGGGGGCTTCAGAGCTTCCATGCTCTATTTAAATACCCAACAAAAAGTCAGAAAGCCGGTGCCAAAACCTCTGTAAAGGAAAAACCTGACCTTACAGCCTCGGCAGCAGGTTCCTGTGAACAGCAAACAGCGTCACAGAGGGGGGGAAAAAAAGGCAGTAAAACAGATCACACATTTTAGTTTGGGCATTGAAAAGATAGTTGTGCCCACAACTTGAGTGCACAGGGGTGCACTGAGGACTACCAAGGACCTCCTGTCTCTTATTGCACTTCAAAACCACCGGAGAGGGAGGACCTGCCGTGAGCAGATAAAGGATCCTCCAAGGGGAGCATTTCTGACTCCAGGTGAACTCCTGTGGCAAAGGGAATTCCCAGCACCACAGCTGAGTGCTCTGAGCTACTTCTCCACCCCCTAAAAGTGGCACAGAAGCGAGTGTTTCACTGCCAGACCTGGCAGAGGGGGCTCCTGGTGAGCTGCTACGCATTGGGAATAAACTGTAGGCAATAAAAGATTCTTTTCCTCCCCTTCTTCCAAGCCCCAACCTGGGCAAGCCAGAGCTCCACAAAGGGACTGGCACTGCAATAGCTTATTCTTCTGGGACAGGAATATCCACTCAAGAGTGTGGTGCCTTAAGGGCACGGAATACTCGACTTAAAAACATCGGAGGAGTTGGCAAATGCACACTGTAAACAACAAATCAGACACAACAGCACTACACTGAAAATGCCCCCCAGGTTCACCCCAAACTGCTCCACTGAAATCCCATTTAACTGGGCGAGATGCACAGGGATCTCAGCGGGATTTTGGGAGGGATGTTCAGCTCAAAACTCTCCTGACTTTTGTTCTGGTCAACTCAAATCACACCCTTTTAAACGTGGCCAGATGAGGGTGATTCACTCCAAGGGCTTGGAGCAAAACATGCGAGCTTTCAGAAGCAATTGTGGCAAAGGGGAATTCACAGTATCCAAAAGTGCCACAGTGCACCCCGCTGAGCCCTGAAAAGGGGAAAAAAAAAACCCACCTGAAAAGGGCAAAAAAACACATGGAAAGGTGGAAAAACCTATCTGAAAAGAGGGAAAAAAAGCCATATGGAAAGGAAAAAAAACCCCACACTTAAAAAGGGGAAAAAAATGAAAAGGGGAAAAAACCCACATGGAAAAGGAGAAAAAACCCACTTGCAAAGGGGAAAAAACCCTCCTGGAAAGGGGAAAAAAAACCCACTTGCAAAGGGGGGAAAAAAAACCCTAAACACCTGAAAAGGGGAAAAAGCCACAAGGAAAGGGAAAAGAAACCACCTGTCAGGCCCTCCCTCGGGTAACTGCAGGGGTAAAGCTGCTAGATCCCACCGAGATTAAAGTGCATGGCCAGCAATTGAACAACCCTTAAGTTCAAGGGAACAATAAATCACCTTTTCCACGGGGACTGATTCCCGTGGATGGTGCACCGAGGTGCTCTGGGCACAGCTGCCACCAGCAATCCCAACTACAGCCCCCAGGGAGAGCATCCCAGGGCTCTGGGAGGACGGGATGGGGGGTTTGGCAGTGATTTGCAGGGATTTGGTAGCACCTACTCTGGGATTTTGCAAGGAAACAACAACAGCTCGTGGTTTGCTGGAGCCTTCTGCTGGGCAGGTTTTGGGGGGGCTCCCATTGCCCCCCCTGGGCCTGCTGGGGCTGGACCAGCACGTGGAGAGCAGGAAAACAAGGAGGAACAGCCCAGGGAACGAGCAGGAACTTCTCCTGCCGTGTTTCCACGAGCTCCAACTGCTGAGGAGCTGAAAGGTGAAGGTTCTGTTGGTCCCCAAAAGGGTCTGGGAAACAGGGAAAGGGAGGGAATGGAGCCCAGCCTTGGGAATCACCTCAGGGAAGGCTGAGATTTTTTCAATAGCAGGTTGTAACTAAGTTCTAGCAGCCAGCTCCGAAGGGCAGAGCTGGAGTGTTAAATCACAGCATGGGGGGGGATAAAAAAGAGCAGGAGAAAATTAAAAACCTGACACCCAGCACAGCCCCCAGAGTGCAACTGGTGCTTTAAAGGAGTCACTTTTCCCCTCAAAGGCTCGTGTCCTGCCTTTAAAGCCACACTGCACTCAAAAATGAGTGTATTCTGTGCAGGCTGATGGGATGAGGCACTGGGAGGTGCACTGGGAACATCCCAAAACAGGCACAGAGCTGCTGGAATCGAATCCAACCAGCAGAGCAGAGGCTGAGCTAATGCTGGACAGGCTTGAAAGCCATGCAAGCTGACAGAAAATATATTTAAATGAAAAAAAAAAAGAATCGATGTAAATCAAATGAGCCAATAAGAAAGCAAAATGCATCACTGTGTTCTCTACGTGACCTGAGACAGTTCCAGATTCAGAGTTTGGGAGGATTTGTTTCCTGTCTGGGAGCAAGAGGACCTTCACCTTGCCTCAAAAGCCTACCAAAAAAATCAGAAATGGGGTTATTTACTTCACACTGCCCTCAGGAGAAAAATGATCCTTGGAGAAAGGGCTTATCTGAGCTGCAAACACCTTGGAATCCCACCCTTCCCACCCCTGGGTATTTGTCTCTACCTCAGATCAGCCCCACCTCAGAAGGCATTGATTGCACAGCTGTGACTTACTGGAGAACAACACTCCAAAAGTCACAGCTCTTCCCCAAAACTTCTTCTCCTCAAGGACCAGCTGCCAGGACAGGGAATCCCAGTGGCACCACTGGGCTGAAAGGTGAAGATTTTGGCCGCTTGCAGGCTGGGGCATTGACACCAGCGTGTCCCTCCCTGTTCCCTACAGGCTTTAATCTCGAGGGGCACGGGAAGGGGGGCACTGCAGAGACTCCTCAGCGTGCCTGGGCAGGCTGCAATCTTAATTCTCTTTGGCTTTCACTGGCTGAGCTCTGAAACTGGGGCTTAAGTGCAAGAAACCTGCTGGCTCCTTCTTGGAGGAGAAAGGCCTGGAGTGGCCCAGCTACCCCATGAAGATCCTGATGACCATCTCGATCTCCTTCCTGCACACTGGGCAGGGGGATCTCCTTTTCTTCAGCATCCTGGCACACCTGAAGCAGGCCACGAGGTGAGCGGTCCTGCCGTGGACGATGTTGCCGTCGCGGGGCCGGTGCTGGCACAGGAAGCAGGGGTTCAGCAGGGTTTTTATACTCTCCAGAGACTCCATTTCTTCCTCCTTTTTACTCTCAGCGAAGCTCAGCAGAGACTCTTTGCTCTCACGGGCCCGTGCCAGGTCCAGAGACTCGATGGAGCCGCAGGGGGGTTTGGTGTCCACCCTGAAGACGCGGCTGGGCTGCCCGGCCGGAGCCGACAGGGTCCTTTTGCAGTCTGGCACGTCTATGCCCTCATCCTCCTCTTCCTCCTCCTTGTTCTTCCTGGCAGCAATGCTGGACAGGGAGAGGGAGTGGGCCAGCCTGGGCCAGTCTGAGTACCAGCCCTTGCGCAGGGCCCAGCAGCGGTAGCAGTACCGTTTGCCCGGGGAGTTGAACTTCTTGCACTTGGTGCATTGCCAGCAGTCCTGGGGGAGGGGAGGCCAGAAAAGAGCAGTCAGTGAGGGTGCTCTGGTGCACAGCTCACCTCCTCTATGTGGGAAAAGCAGCAAAGAAGCCTCATGGAATAAAAAAAAAAAAAAAAAAAGGATTTATTGCTGATTTCTAAGCCTGCAGTTTGATTGGTTTGATTATCAGCACCTGAGAAAGACTAACGAAGACTTGACCCCCCCTCTGTGTGTTCTGCAGATGCAGATCTTAAACATTAAACCCTGTCCTCCCTCCCTCCCTCCCTGCCAGCCTCCAGCACTCTGCAGGAACACAGTGTTCTCTGCTGGGCAGCTTATTGAATTCTCAGGATCTCGCTGGGAATTCCAGGGTAGAGCTCCTGGAATCAGTCAGGAATACGCTTCCCAGGCTCACTGATCACCAGGCATCTGCTGAATCTGCACAATTAATAGAGGTTTGCTTGATTATCACACACAGCAAGGGCAGGAGCTGCCCAAGCTCAGAGCCACAATTCAGCTGTCCAGTGCCAGGGACGTCCCCATTTATTCCAGCACAGGCCAGAAAATGATGCTAAACTTGAGCTTTTTTGGTGTCATTGTTGCAGTTTGGTCAAGGCTTGTCTGGAGCATAGGCCTGAAAAGGCCCCTGCCAGAAACAAGTCAGGGCTAGTCAGAGCTAAGTTGGGACTGGTTAGACATTAAGGCTGTGCTGACCAAAAAGAAACAATAAGTCAAGCAGAACCGAGACAAGAAAAATTTGCAACTAGAGATAGGATGTAATCTGGTGGTGGGATTTAATTACACGATGTTTACAGTTAGGTAAATGGATTAACAGTCAGGTAAATGGATTAATATTTGAATATAATCAAAGTGATATGTAAGTTTATGTTTAACTGCTATGTCTCCTGTGAAATGTAAAACCAATCATGTAACCTTGCTTGGAAAATAGTATAAAAGATGCGTTCAAAATGTGGGTCTTTGGGTACCTGTCTTGGGACAGGAGTCCACAGGGACGCCGGGCCCTGAATAAAGCACCGCATAAACTGACACTGTTAGTTTGTGTTCTCATTACGGGCAACATCATCAGCTGCAAAGAGTCTCATGATGCACTTCTGCTGCCTTAGAACAAACCTCCAAGGCAGCCCAAGGACTGGGAGAAGAGAAGGACAGCTCAAGGAACAGAGATTTGATGTCTCTCAGGACCCACCCTGAGGGGTTTTGGGGCAGTGGGGTAGAGAGGAGAGGTGACAGCTCAGTAATTGCTGCTTGTTCTCCTCCCACCTTGTTTTGTTTCAGCAAGGAAAAGCTGTGGTGAGTCCTCTGAGAGGAGTGCAAGGGCACAGACACCACCCCAGCCACACCACCCTCCTGCCCAGAGCCATGGCAGTCACAGGACAGCGGGCTGGGATGAGCCAGGAATTCTGTCCCCATCCCTGGGAACACAAAAAGAGGGGCAGCTCCAGGGCTGGACAGCCAGGACTGAGCCCTGATCCTGATAGAAATTCCCATGGCAAGGGTTTTTTTTTTTTTTTACAAAGTGCTTAGCTGAGATTTCCAGATCTCTGCCCAGGACTGTCCTCCAGATTCCACATGGAATGAACCTGATTAAAACCTGCATGGAAATCATTACTAACTTCATCCAGCCCCTTTTTTATGGCCTGGAAAGCCTCACAAGAATCAGCTTCTCCTGCCACAGCCAGCAGTGGGTGTGGGATGAGCTGGCCCAGCTGGAGCTGGGATGCAGCTGCTCCAGCAGGGAATGTTGTCCTGAGGGATCACCCACCTCAGAAGCAGCTTCTGTGTCTGTGTCATCACTCAAGCACTGAGAGTCCTCAAAGTCATTCAAACACACATCCTCAGTCACCTGCAAAGAGTGGAAATGTTGCAGTGATCTCCATTTATCACGTGCCTGGCACTGCACACCCAGATTAAATGACTGGATAATCACCATGCTAATCAAGCTACTTCTATAAGTGAATGAAAAGCCATTTTTGTGGTGTTTTTATTCCAAAATGTTGATAATTGCTGCTGCATTGGCTTAGTCCTACTTGACTGTGGTCAATGTAAACTGAGATTTTCCTCTTTGAGTCTTTTCATTTAGCTTTGACAGCTGGAACTGGTGACACTTGAAGTCTCTTCCAACCTTAATTCAATGATTCTGTGATTTTTTATTCTTGAAGATACTTGATAGAAATCTAGCAAAGTTGCTGCTGGAGATTTGATTCATTTAAAATTAATTTTATGCCTCGAAAACACACATTTAACCCAAAGCCTGAGCAGGAAAGGTATCACCTTTTGTGAACACAGTTTAAGCTCTGGGTGGTTCCAGTCTCAGCACAGCACCACCATCAGTTAAACCCTGGAAGAGGTACCTTTGTGTCACCTTCTTTCACTTCCTCACAGTCAAGCACCTCCACCTTGAGCCCAGCACTGCCCTGGTCCAGGGGGCACTCGTTGAGGAACCACAGGTCATCAGTAGTATCCGAAACAATGGCAGTGTCAATGTCCTGAGGGGAAAGGAGCAGGGAAAACCAGAGCTCAGCCCAGGAGCAGCACTACAACCAGCACTCTCCCCTTTTCCTCCTCCACAAACTCCTCAGCCCCGGGCAGCTTTGCCAGGACAGAACAGGGCACCTTGCTAACCCTCACACACCCCTTGTTCCATCTTCCAACTCGCAGACACCTCCCCTTCTCCCAGCTTCCAGCTCTGTGCTACTTCCCCTTCTGCCTGGCCACCACCCCACAACCAGCAGGGCAACTCCTGGAGTGCAGAGGGACCTGTGAGGGCCCAGCAGGGCCTCAGGGACAGCCTGGTTTACTCAAAACCACTCAAGCAACCAACCACCTGGTGTGAAAGGCTGGGACAGGAACACACAAGGGAGAGGCTGAAAATCCTGGAGCGGGAAGGGGAAAGAAAGAACAAGAATATTTTATTGCCTTGGAACCCAAAAGAGGAGAGGAGGAGGACACAGTGCACCTGATCCAAACGTCTACACACCTGGTTAGTCTGAATATCTGTTGATCCATTACTTCTGGACTTGTAATTGCTTCTGAGGTTGCCTAAAAACCACCATGGAAGACCAGCTACATCCCATTCCTCAAACACTAGGTCCAGTTTAGGCTTCTTGCTTTTAGAGAGGTTTTCTATTAAGTCTTTGTCTGTAAGAGCCAAGTAGAGTCTAAGTCATGCCACACCTACATTTGTTAAGAGACCAGCAGAGAAAAACATGGCCCCATCTGCTTTTAGAAACCCTTCCTGCTCCTTCTTCCCCCAGTTCCTGCTGAGGGCTCTGGGGATTGTCTGTTCCTGGAGGATCTGGCAAAACAGTGCCTGCACTGAGGGCCTGAGCATCCCAGTGATCCCAGTGCCTCCACACTGCTACAGGTTGATTGTTATCCCAAGACTCAGAGAAACACAAACATTTCTTTCTGAGCCCTTCACCACCGAGTAGATCTCTTGAGTGACTCAGGACGCAAGAAGAACTGGTTTGAGTTTAGTTCCCAGTGATGGGAGCTCCTGAATTCCCAAACCAGGCTCACACAGGGAGCAGGAAGGTAGGAATCCATCCTCCCCATCCAGCCTCCTTTTTAGCCTGTGCAGTTTAGTCTGTGAGCCCAAACTCAGCATAAGTTTCAAGATAACCTTGAGTCTCTCTCCCTTCCGTGCCAGAGTCTCAAAGGCACAGACAAGGCTGTTTCTCCCTCTTTTGTACACACAGGAAATATCTCCCACTCTCATTTGATCTGGAAATACCCACACTCACAAAGACCTGCTTTTACAAATTGAGTTCCTTGATATGAAAACAACCTGAGAATAGAAAGCAGAAAAATCAGGAGCATTGCTTCCAAAAACATCTTAAATCCGAGTGAGTGACCCAGGCAGAAATCCCCAGCCATTACACCAGAGGAAATGTCTCAATATGAAGGAGCTGTCTGACACTTGTGCTGGATACAAAAAAAACCCACCCCATTGTTGTTCAGTTCCCTGATTGGTTTGCAGGTAATGACTGCAGACAGTGCAGTCTGGGCTCTGTGTGATCAGGAGAGTCCCTTGGGAAGATAAATAGATACAAGTGTAATTTCAGCATTTAAAATACCCTTCAGCAAGGTCTGTAAAATATTCCATGGCATTGTTCCGTGATAGATGTGCTTCTGGGGTTTAACCTGCCATTTCCTTCAAAGCATTTGTTTGCTCATGGGACCGAAGAGCCCAGCCAGAAAACACATCTATCATAAAATACCTTTGGTCAACATTTGTGCCCTCTCAGTCTTTAGCATAAACTGATGGGTTTTAATGATTGTACTCCAAACCAGGGTTTTACTGGCGTCCCAAAATCCTCCTCCGGTGTTTGCTGATGCAGAGGAGGAGCAGAAGGGCTGGTGCACGTGGTGTTGGTGCGGGAGAGCCAGGACTCACCTTGACGAGTGTCACAGTTCTGCTCCGAGGTAGACAAAGCAGAGGCCTTGCTCTCCTCCCCCGCCGTGCTCCCAGCACCAGAACCTTCCTCCTGGCTGAGCTGCAGGGAGCAAAATGCAGGTGTTAGTCCACCAGAGCTTATAGGGACAAGGGGATGTAGCACTTCCATTCCGAGTCACCAGCTGCAGGACAAGGCCAAGCAGTTATGAAGAGGAATAAAAAGTTTCTGAGCAAAATCTACATGCTATTTACCCTTGACAAAGCCTAATGCACCTGTAGAATCAGCACACATCCGTACTTCCAACCTAGGAAAAATCTTGAGCTTGGCAGAAGTCCCAAAGTTGCCATCTTTCATGCAGTAAAACCGTGGTATTTGTGACTCTCTGACCCCCAGAGTGAACAGACACCTCCCAGACCAGGCTGCCCTCACCCCAAAACACACCTGGAGACGAGTTTGAAGGTGCCAAGATTTTTCCTAGGTTTCCAATTCTGCCTGAAAGCTCGAAAAACAATCCTAACTAAACACAAAAAACACTTGGTCACATGTTTTAGGAAGCTTAGTTATTTGGCAATTCCTACTCAGGGGAGGGGACGGGAGAGAGGGGGAAAGACGAGGAAAAGCAGAGCAGGCTGGAGGAACTGAGGACTAGAAGTGCTACACCCCAGAGAAACGCGCTCAGAGACTGGAACTCTGTTATGAGGAGAACAGAGAAGGGTCACTCTGTCCCTGCCTGTGGACTCCAAGAACTTTTCAGGAAGGTTGAGGACCTGGCAGCCAAGCAGCACAAAGTTCTGGCAGTCCACCATGCACAGGTACAGAGAAGGGGCACTCTGTACAACAAAAGAAACCACTCGGCAGTGGGTTTACCTTCAGCTGGTCTTGGCTTGGCTTATCGACGCTCTGCTCCTTTGGGAGAGTCTGTGCAGCATCTAGATGGCAGGTAAAACAAGAGAAAAAACCTTCCCCAGTAATAACCATTCTCACAACACAGAGGGCCTTCACAAGCAACCAACGAGCCAGGCTTGGCAGACCTGCGAGAAACCCTTGAGGAGCAAAGCCCTTCCTTCCTCAGAAAGCACCAGGAGGCAGCAGCCCATGGAATACAGGCTGTGCCAGCCCATGGAATACAGGCTGTGCCAGCCCATGGAATACAGGCTGTGCCAGCCCATGGAATACAGGCTGTGCCAGCCCATGGAATACAGGCTGTGCCTCCCTGGAGATGAAAACTCACAGCAGGGAAGAGTCTCCCTCCCAAAGGGAAAAACTGCTCCTGTGCCTACAGCCTGTCCTGCCATGACGAGCTCCAGGGACACGACACAAGGTCTGCCAAAGGCAGGGACCCCGAATCCCACCGGGATCTGATCCATGCTGAAGAAGGTGAACAGGGCAGAGCAAGATTTTTATAACTACCTGAGGATTTCTTCTCTTTAAGGCAGGAAGAACACCTTTTTAAAGGGTGTAGGCGTGAAGAACAAAGACTAGACTAAAGAAGGGAAAATTCCATGCAGAGCCAGCTCTTTCCTGGGCAGCTGTGGACACATCCCTAACACAATTTGATCCAGATGATTCTGCTGGCCCCATGAGTTAATTAAAAGACCAAGCTAAATAGCAAGAACAATCCAATTAAGAGAACTTTCTACATAACAGGAGGCACACTTAGGAAGCCTGTCCTTCAGACAGAATGGCTGGCTAGAGAACAAAAGCTCCAAGGATGGCTCCTGCTCGCTCCCCTTTCAATTTAGCAGAGAAATTCCCTGCTGAGTGCCAGGCACACAGGAGGAGTCTGATTCACACCATGAATCACAGCACTGCCATGAAGACACTCAAAACTGTTGCTACAGGCAAAAATTAGACCACAAAGTGGCCATCAAATGGAGCAAAACCCAGGACAGGATGACATGGCTCTGTCCCTCATTGCTTCAGCTCACCTTTCCCTTCCTGCTGCCATCACCCTACAGCTCCTGCAGCCACTGGTTATTTAATACCTGAAGGAAAACAGAAGCCAAGTGGCTCATCCATCATTGCTTTGGCTCTGCAGGGACACTGGAACAGATGCAGACTCACCCTTCTACCACTTTATAAATTTTCACTGTGTGAAAAACCCTGCACTGACTGGAAGGCTCCCCTTTTAGGAGCCAACACATCCCACACAGAATGTCCCTGAAGTGAGGGATTCCTAAATACACCTGGGGGGAGAGTTGGCCAAGGAAGGGGGAAAGAGCTGGCCAAGGAAGGTATGAGATCAGATGGTGGTCTGATAAAGAGCCCTGTGTAAGAGCTCATTCCTCACTCTCGAGATGTGCTGCAGCCACTTTTCCTTCTCCAAGTGCACTTAAAATAATCTGCAAAATGATGAGCTGATAAGCCCTGATTTGGCCAGTGAACTCAAGCAGCTACTGCAGAACATGACACATGAAGAACCATTTAAGTCCTAAGGCACTTCTGGTTATTCCTGTGCTGGGATGAAGGAAAAGCAACACCTGGAGTGGCCCTCCCTGGGGATCTGTCCGGGGCCTGGTCTGCCAAGCTTGTTTCGTTTCAGTCACACACACACAGGTCTAACTCAGGACCTCCTCTGGCAGCTTTAAGGTTACCCCAGGACTGCACCACACACACACACACACACAGGCACACACCAGGGAAAGGGGACAGGCCAGCAAACAGCGTTTGCTGGGATCCTCTGCTCTCCACACAAACTGCCAGCACATCAGCAGGAAGAGAAACAGCACTCACACAGGTATTCCACAGCTTTAGGAGACTCCACCTCAAAAGAGCCTTCTTCAGAATTGAAGCAGAGGCACCAATATGGACTAAGCACTTCAGGGCCATGTTTTTTTCAGTTTCTAAATCTGCACAAGCTTTTATGCACTTGTGCAAAAATAGCCTGAGCCTTTGTAAGGAACTAAGTCCATATTATCTGCTTAGAGCACCCAGGAAATATGGCACAAGACTCCACAGCTCTCCCAGTGCAGCTCCCTCACAGGTTGGTTTTTTCCAGTGGAGATTACGAGCCCCACAATGGGAGCTGGCTGCAAGGAAGCCATCAGCCAGGATTAATTTAAGAATAAATTTCCATTTATGACTGAAGGACTTTTGATGGAGCTAGATTTGATTTCTCTTATGAGCTGGGAAAGCAACAGTGACCTTTAAAGGTTCAAGTGTCTGATTAAAGTCCAGACTTCTGGCTCACAGAGCTCGCTGGGTTTCTAGTGCTGTTATGGATTATGAGAGTCTAAAATGAGGTGAGGAGGAGCTGCAGCTAGGAAACTGAAAAATACTGAGAAAATCAATAATGATTTGGATGGGACACTCCAGCCACGCTGATTTGTTTATCCACAGCATTTAGCTCCCTGAAATTTGGCCATTTTAGGCAGCCACATCACTCAAACAGCTCCCTGCTCTGGCATCACAGCTCTACTGACACACAGAAAAGACACATACTCCGAGAGATTGTCTCAAAAACCTTCATCAGCAGTTTATTCCAGCTTGACAAACATTTCTGTGTCTGGTTTTCATTACTTACCAGGTTATAGCAACACTACATTGAAAGGCCCTGCCCGGACTGTGACCAACCTACCTGTGAGCGCAGCCGCCGTCAGGTTCCGTTTCAACATGTCATACAGGGGGCTGTGGGAGGGAGGCACAGTGAGTGTTCTGCAGAAACCACCATAACCCTGCTCAGATGGGGCCTGCAATTCCTTTTCCTTACCCAGAGGGACACTGGAAACACAGCAGGGGGAGGTTTTGGCCACTCCTCACTGATTGTTACAAAGCTCAGCTCAGGGCTCAGCTGGAGATGCAGATTTTTGCTCGGGTGAGACCGAGGGTTTGAGGAGGTGCAGGAATGAGAGGGGGAGAGATGTCCCCTCAAGCAGCTCAGTGCCTGGACCATTCCCTGGCTCCCCAGAACGAGGGGCTCAGCTCCCACTCGTCACACCCATCCCCACCAGGGAGGTTTATGTGACAGTGACACCAGGATTTGTGTCTCAGTGACCCCCTCAGACAAGCCGGGTTCAAGGTGACTTTTCCCCCTACCTTGGATCTTTTACAGAGAAGCTGTCCAGGCCCAGCAGCTCTCCCAGCTGATCTCCTCCACAATAGACCATGTGCTGCTGCCTTTTGTCGTAGAGCTGCCTCACCATGATGTACTGGCCCAGGTAATGCATCACCTGTGGGTACAGAGCACACCCTCAGCCCCACCTGCAGCTGAAACCCAACCACCAAAAACCCCTGGGAATTGAACTGAATTCACAATGTTTGCCTCCTGCTGCCCCGTGCAGGGTGAGCCAAATCATACCTGCCTTCTTGTGCCTCCCAGCCCAGGGAGAGTTATGATTTATGACTCTGCTATAAGGTTTGGAAATATTAGCCCTGGCCAAGGAGGAAAACTGAGGCCAAGATGGAAAAACAGCACCATCCCAGTCAAAAGAACAAGCTGTTCCCAAAGGCTGCCCAACACTTCCAGTGCTGCCCCTCAGGACACAGCCTGCCTGGTGTAAAATGAACCCCATTAGTATCACAAAGAAGGATGGAGAGGAAACATCCTCCAGCTACAACCCAAAGCACTGTAATTGCTCTGGAATTTCCCCAGGGGAAAGCAGAGGGCATTAAGCACAATACAGGCAAGTTCCAACCCCCAACACCCACCAAAGTGACCCCAAAGTGTCCCCAAAAAGTTGCCAGCAGTGCTCCACTCCCTGCAGAAAACCCAGCTGAGTTGAAGTGTTAATCCCTACAGGTAACCTGCACTTAATACTCAGCTCTGCCCATTTAAACCATCCAATTTGTTTTTGCACAAATTTTTAGAAGCTAAATAAGTTATTTAAATGCATAAGTGTTAAATTAAGTCACAGGGCTCTGCAGGAAGATTTGACACATATAATAAAAAACCACTGCATTTAATTCTTTGCAGGCAGGATCTTCTTGTAAATCACACTGTCATTTTTTTAATCGTGTACATATATTGCATCTTAATCTTAAAATAAATGAAAACACAGGGGCTCTCAGGTTAAGCTGACAAGCCATTTCGAGGGAAAGTTAAAAAATATCAACTGGAATCCAATTTTTAAGGCTTTGGTACATTGAGCAGAGGGTAGCACAATGGAATAGAATCTTCTACACTCTCTTAGGAATGTGATTATCCCATCTCTCCTTTTTCTACAGAGGTTTCTGATTTTCAGGGATAAATAATATTTCACACTCTTATTCCAGTTCCTCCAGGGGCATTATGATCAATCAAGCCAGAACAGTCCTACAGGTGAAATATCCTTATTTTGCAGATAGGGGTTCAAAGCACAGAAAAATTAAGAGCCAGTCCCATCCCAACTCCCAGAAAATCGGGGCCAGGCACAGCCTGGAATCTGAGCCCACCTCCTTGAGGGTGAAGGTGTCTCCTTGGGCTCCTGCTGCCTGCAGAATCCTCAGGAGTGGCAGTGTGGGCCTCACCTGGAACACAGAGCAGAGCTTTGTTGGAATGACAGGAAGCAGAGCCCTGCTGAGAGACATTCCATCACCCTGGCACAGCCACTGGGCAAGAGGAAAAAAAAAAACAGCCCAGGAATCCAGGCAGGCAGCTCCAAAGGCTCTAATCCCCCCCACAGTCCCATTAACTTGGATGCCATTCCTCCTGGGAGGGAAGGCTGGAAACTCAAGAGGGACTGGGGGATCTTTAAGGTCCCTCCCAACCCAGTCTGGGATGTTTTTAAGAGGCCAAGTGTGCTGCAGCACCTTTTTTACCTGCAAAAGGAGAGCAGGTCTGGCTGCTTGTCATGGACATCATCTGTCACTCAGCTCTCAGGCAGCACCTTGGCAAGGTGTTTATTCCTCTGTTTTCTAAAACTCCCCTCCTCTGTGGATGTGGCTGCTCTGTTTTCTCACTGTGGTGTTTCTTAAATGCATTTTCCAGCTCAAACACAAGAACTCATGTCAGCCTCAAGCCTCTTCCTCAAAAAGCAGCTTTTGCCGTAGGAAAAAGCTCAGCACAGCTCCAGCAAGTGCTTGTACCAGCACATGGCGTTTAATAAGATGAAATTATGTGTTTGTTCAGTCATTTCTCTAATGGCCACTCTCAAATGGGTTTTGAAGGAACTTCTCAGAAGTCTCCTTGTGATGAAAGAAGCAACCCAGTCAGCTGGATTGTTCTAAAACAGGCCCTCAGCTCCCCCCGTCCTGATGGAAGTGTTTGTTCCACCCTGCCCGGGACATGAGTGTTGACAATCAATATTTTGTCACTATTATCAGAGCCTATTTACTTATTTTTTTTTTTTCCATGCAGAGCGAATTGAATAAATAAGCATTGACATCAATTCTGCACAGGCCTTGGCTCCAGTTCAAAGCTTCTAAATAAAGCCTCAAATGGGAAATGCTCAACTTCCCATCAGTTTATTTCCACTCCCACCACATTCCCTTACATCGTGGGGATGTGTTTTTTCACAAGGAATTGGCTCTGGAAGGTTGGATGCCCGGCTTGGAGGAGACTTTCTGATTTTTTTTTTTTACCCCAGATTTCTGCTGTTGTTGGCAAATCTCTCTTCTCTGAGTGGCTGGTATTGAGCCACACTCAAAACACACACTTGCCACGTTGGCCTTGGCTTGTACCTGCAAATACCTTTTGTTCCAGGAACAGCTGATAACAGGAGTACTTCATGTCCAAAGCCACCTGAACACACTAAAAAAGGCCTGGGGATGCATTACCAGACAAAGTTTAACATACAAGGTTACAAAGCTCCAGTACAGCTGTCCCAGAGTGCAGCTCCAGGAGGAATGGTGAGCATGGAATATTCCAAGGACAGGCTCAGCACAAAAATATTCCCTGTGTTATTTTTCTATCTCCAGTTTTCCCTTCCTTCTCCTTTAAATAATGTTCATAAATGATCTGAGAGTGAAAGATAACACAACTCCTTAGGACGAAAGCCCCTTCTCCATTAGGGTAAATTCTCCTTACTTAAATGTACCTGGAGAGCTTGGATTTAATGGAAGAAATCACTGCTGTGAGGGGAAAGCAGCAAAGATAAGTGGAGGAAATAACAGCAAATTACCTGGTTAGCTTGTCCCAGAGTGATCCTGCAGGTGCTCTCAGCTGCTGGGTGCTGGGCAGGGCTGGGGGAGGTCATGGTGGCAGTGATCAGCTGCTCACAGCACACACCTAAAATCGAGAAGGGTCAGCCTGAGAAACCTGGGCTGCAGTTTAACCACTTCCACCCTGGGAGAAGCCTCAGGAAAACAGGGTTTAAAATCAGCCCTGCAGTCACATCTCAAATGATGCTGAGCAATGCTGATGGTCCTGTGCCCCTCCCTGCTCTGTCCTGCCAAGGGGGGGGGGGGGGGTTAGATTAGACAGGAAGAAAAATCTGTGGTGGAAAGGGTTGTAAAACACTGGCACAGCTGCCCAGGGCAGTGGTGGAACCCCCACCCCTGCAAGTGCTCAGAAAATGTGTGGATGTGGCACCTGAGGGCACGGTTTGATGATGACCATGGTGGTGTTGCTGGGTTGATAGTGGACTTAGTGATGCTGACGCCTTTTCCAACCTCAGTGATTGCATGATTCTGAGCTGTGCCAGCCATGGGACAATTGGGACATTGGTGCTGGTGACTGCATCATCCCTGGAAGTGCCCAAGGCCAGGTTGGACAGGGCTTGGAGCAACCTGGGCTAGTGAAAGGTATCCCTGCCCATGTAAGGGGGTGGCACTGGATGAGCTTTGAGGTCCCTTCCCACCCAAGCCAGTCTGGGATTTTGGGATTCTGGGATTCTCTGCCTCTCCAGAGTGACACAGCACAGTGAGGAACTTGGGGACCTGCCAGTGCCCACGAGGCACCAGCAAACCGTGGTGAAACTCCTGAGTCAGAGGTGGGGAACGAGGAGCTGAGTCACCAGCAGCCACCAGGAAATCCCAGGAGAACAAGCCTTGACTCCCAAAGGAGCAGCAGCCAGAGCTGATGGCCCTCGTTAGCACATTCCCCACCTCCTTTGACTTCCAGGAGATGAAAATCTGCTAAAACTGCTGCAGATAAATGAACAGTTTGAACAGTTTCTGGGTGAGCAGGTGACAGATCCTTTCCTGGAAGGGAACAAAAGGGGAAGTCCTGCAGCTATTTGAATTTGTCTCGGTTTCAGAATCCACCCAAAGAGCAGCAATGACTCATGTTCACAACTCAGTCCGTTTTCATCTGCCCCACACAACAGGGCTGAGACCTTTGAAGAGAAGGGATGGTCTAAATCAACTCCTCAGTAGGAAAATGTACCTTGAACTTGATGGAGAAGAACGTGAATCCTTGATTTTAGTCTCAGCACTAAAGCTCAGACCAATAACCCAGTCAGTGATGTGTCCCTGGACCTGGTTACAGTAAAATCCCAATTTTAACACGAATCTGGTTACAGGCAGTACTTTAATTATTTCAACTTAAATGATAATTATTTCAATTTCACTTCTAAACTCAAAACACCAGATTTGAGAGTGTGAAGCCCCAAACTTTCAAAGCCCATGTGAATTGCCTTTTACAGAATTTTCCAGCTCCAGTAAATGACTTATTACTACACCCAGTTATCAAGACTGGGGAACAGCATGATCAGCTTGAGTATCAGCAAAATTCCCAGAGTGCTGCCTGAGGAATGTAACCAAAGGTCTCAGTGCAGACAAAACAGGCTCAGGGTGGCTCAGTAATGACAGAAACCTGAGCTTTAGCACCAAGTCAAACTCCTGAGCTCTGGCAACTGCTCAGTCCCTGCCCATCTATTAAAAAGGGCTTTTGATGAGTTTATTAGAGGCTTCTGATGGTTTTTATGGCATTACAGTCCTCCGAAGTGAGGCACTATCAGGAATAAAATCATTCCCAGAGATCAAACGCCTCTCTAAATACCCAGGAAGGGCCGATCAAGGCACATTAAACATTCAGGTTCGCAAATAACTTCAAGAGCGGCAGCAACTCAAAACACAAACTCAAAACGCATCTTGAAGCACTTCCCCCTTATCGCCCCCCTCAACTTTACCGCGGGTCTCTGGTCGGTAACACCGAACACGAGGTGCCCACCCTGAGCTGGGACTCCCCGCGGGCAGACTCACCGAGCGCCACAGGATTCCCGCGGGGTGGTTATCCCTGGATTTCTCCCTGGATTCCCGGCCGGAGCAGCCCCAGGAAGGCTCTGCCCCGTCCCGCCGATGCTCCGGGCTCTGACTCGCCCTTTCAAAGGGCGCCGGGCCGGGCAGGGGGGGGAGCCCCGATAACGGCCCGGGCTGGTGTGAAACCGGCCCAGGGGGCACTAAAAACGCTGCATTTCCTTCCCCCCCGCATTCCGGGAAAACGGCCCGGCTGCCCCCGGGCTGAGGCAGCCACTAGAGATGCCTTTAACTGTTTCAACACTGATTTCATCAGCGTTATCAGCTTTGCCTCCGGGTTTTACGGGCAAACATTTTCAGCGAGTTTGAGTCTGAGTAATGTGATATTTTTTAATCAACCTCGGCGTTCCCGAGCTCTGAAACACATCCAGGCTTCCACAGAATCTACGGGCACTGCCTGCAGGCACAGAAACCTCCCCTCGGTTCCAGCCCCTGCTCACAGCCAGGGTGCAAATTTTGAAGAAAGGAGAAGCTTATTGCTCAGTGAGCCCCGTTTAACCCTCCCCTACAGCTCTGCTTCCAAATATCCCACGTTTTACCTCCCAGCGCTGTGCCTGGACCAACCTGCAGCCAAGGGAACGGAGCCCCAGTGGATTTAGTGCTGTCTGGAGCTCCAGCAAATGCCCCTGGAGCGGAGCAACGCCTGAGGAATCCATGAATCAGAGAGCAGTCATGAATAACCGTATTTTCCACTCGAAAACTCGGCACAGACCACAGGAACAAGTCGTCTGCCTGTGCTGGGAGCAGAACTTCCTTCTCAAGAGACCAGAACCCCACCAGAGCACAGCTTGAGGCGCTCGAGAATGAAGATCTCACCAGACCCAGGGAGTGCAAGCACAGCCTGGAAAGTTCACTTAAACTTCTAACTCGAGCTCAGGGTTGCTTTTAGAGCCTCATTTCCAGGAAAGGACAGTTTCTAACTTGTGGGTGAAGTGGAAACACAGCAGGGAGTGTAAATCAGACACTGTGGGCTCTGCACTGGTTCGTTTTGATGGTGAGCTCAGGAGCAATAGCCCTTCTCAAGCTTTCAAACAAAGCAAAACACTGAAAATAACTTGTAATTCTGTGCAGAGCATCACACAGAGCAGCCCTGGAGGGGAGGCCCTAAACAGGCACTGACTTGATAATTAAGTCAGGGATAATTAGGTTTGTCCCTATCAGTCCCTGGGTACTTTCATGACTGGAAGTCCCCCTTGGGAACCACCCCCAGCCCCTCACCGTGTTCCCAAGTTCCTCCACGTCCTTTGGGATGCCAGCCAGGGAATGAGGAGAGCTGCCCTCCCAGCAAAGGGAGGAGCTGCCCAGACCCTTCACTGCTCACCTGGGGCCTCCTGGCTGGGAAGGGGCAGCAGGAAAAGATAAACCTGGGCTGTGAATGACGGAATTTAACAGATTTCATACTTTATAGACTGGCCTGACTAAAATTCTTACTCTTTTAGTTACGTGCTCTCCTGTGCTGCTTTGATACTGGCTCGCCTTCAAATGAGGAAAAATATCCTCTGCTAGGTGGGGGTGAGATCATGGAATCATAGAATGGTTTGGGTTGGAAGGGACCTTAAAGCCCATCCCACCCCCTGCCACTGTCCCAGGATGCTCCAAGCCCCATCCAACCTGGCCTTGGACACTTGCAGGGATGGGGCATCCTCTGGGAACTGCATCCCACCCTCCCAGGGAGGAATTCCTTTCCAATATCCCATCCAACCCTCCCTCTGGCAGCGTAAACCCACTCCCCCTTGTCCTGTCCCTCCAGGCCCTTGGAATTAGCCTCTCTCTATCTTTCCCGTCGGCTCCTTCGGGCCGCAATCAGCTCACACAGGAGCCTCCCTTCTGAAAAACGAACTCTCCCAATTCCCAGCCCTTCCCTCCCAGGAGATAAGATTTATCGCCGCTCCCACAGCCCTAGGCCCCTCCCGCCGGCACCGCCTCCTGCCCCCCCCCCCCCCCGCCCTTCCCACCGCCCCCTCAGCCCCGCGTTCCCCAGGACCCCCGGCTCCCCCCCGGCCCCGGGCTCACCCTACAGCCACTCCATGGGCCCCAGGCGGCCCCGGGCCGGGGGTCGGGGGAGGGACGGGGCCCCTAAATCCCCCGAGGGCTCCGCGCCTCCATCTTGGCGGGGTCCGGGCCGCCGCTTCCCCTCACGGCCAACATGGCGGCGGGGACAGCGAGCGGCGCGGCGCGCGCGGCTAGAGGGGCCGCGGGGACCCGAGGGGGATGTGGCGCCCCCCAGCGGAGTGGAGGACCCCGGCCGAGCGTCCCCCTCAGCCCTGCTGGAAAATGAAAAACCAAGAATGAAAATTACGTTTAAAATAGTAAATAATAGACACTCATAATTATTATAAGTAATGATAAATAAATAATATGTTTTTATTTGTATGTATTTTCATATATTCTCTATTGTTTGTAATTTATAATATATATTATTGTTTAATATATATTATGATGTGTAATACATATTATACATAATGTTTAAGTAAATTATAAATACTATTAAACATAAATTAAAAAATCAAGATTGTCTCAAGTCAAGGCGTTCTTTGACGTAAGATCTTTATGTGCTTTCAAGCCTCAGTGACACAGGCAGCAGTTCCATCCCCAGCTCAAGGACATCCTGGAATTAACAAGCCTTAGGGATGCAGTAAATCAGGATGTCGATGAGTGTCTGAGCAGACATTTACTGACTTGACAAAAGACTCGATGTTCCTGTGCCCTAGAGCTGAACTGTCTTCATTATAAACCCCCACCTGGACACAATAAATCCCACTTGGACATTATAACACCCAATTACCTCCAATATAAACCCCACTTGGACACGTCGCTGTGTCACCTGCTCCAGGTGACCCTGCCTCGGCAGGGGGGCTGGACTGGATCCCCAGACCTCCTTTCCAACCCCAACCATTCCGTGACAACACTAAAAATCCCACCTAGGGGTCAAGAACCCCTTGTCCCTGCGCAGGCCCTTGCCCTGAGAAGGGAGCTGGGTTTGCGTAACCCGGGTGGAAATTCAAAAACAGCCCCAATTAACGCTGTGCTTGGGAAGCGCCTGAACTGCTGCACGTAAAGAACAAAATCGGGGGGGGTGTTCTGGATTTGGGGGACACTGGGGAGGATCCCGCGCTGTGGGGCTGTCCCTGTGGTATCACTGATAAAGGCTGTTCCTGGTGCCTTTTGCAGAGCCCGGATAGCTCAGTCGGTAGAGCATCAGACTTTTAATCTGAGGGTCCAGGGTTCAAGTCCCTGTTCGGGCGGATCTGCTTTTCTTATTTAATTTTTTTTTTTTTTTTTTTTCATTTCCCGCCCGGATTCTCCCGGGGCGCAACCGGGACCCTCTGCCGGGAAGCGCCGGCGGTGCTGAGGGTGTTAAAAAAAAAAAGGCTTTTGAGAGGGGGGAAAAAAAAATAATTCGGAGTAGGTAAAAAAAAAAAAAAAAAAAAAAAAAAAAAAAAAAACAAACCAGAAAACACGGAAGAAAAACTGAACGCCCGAACAGGGACTTGAACCCTGGACCCTCAGATTAAAAGTCTGATGCTCTACCGACTGAGCTATCCGGGCTCTTATGCTGCAGCTCGCTCTGCTGGTTTATCCCGCTGTCTGCACCCCCTTCCTGCACCCCCCTTCCTGCACCCCCTTCCTGTTCCCCCTGCCTGTCCCCCCACTCCTGCCCGCTCCCTCCCAGCCCCATGGGCACTTGCCGTGGTCGTGACACGGCTCGGGACGCGAATAACAGGCTCATCCTGCCCCTCGTGCTGCCCGTGGGATGTGCAGGAAGAGGGGGGTCCTCACTGCCGGCCTTGGGAAGGGGGATCCCCCCACCTCCTCACCCTGCAGCAAAGTGGGGTGTGCTGGGGGGGGGAAAGCTGGCAGGGCTCAAAGGGGGACAGGCCAAGCGGGAAGAGAAGGATAGGGAATAATCCCAGGTCAGGGGATGAGCCAGGACACGGGAAACCCAGGACACGGGAAACCCAGGACGCAGGAACCCCAGGAGGCAGGGATTCCATCATCACAGGGTCCTGGGCAGGTTTGGTTATTGGGATTTCTCCAGCCGAGCCGCAGCTCATCCCAACACTGCAGGTGACAATTCCCATCAGAAGTGGGTGCAGCGGGATTTTTCAGTCGGACACGGGGCTGGCTGAGGCCATTTTTCCATTAGGGCCTGGTGGGAAACAGGGTTACACCGAGAGACCCCAAAATCCCAGCATCCCCTCACACGGTGTGATGAATCCTGCAAAACCTCCACCCTTCCCATCTCCTGGGGAGCCCTCGGGGAGGCTGGGATAATACCCAGGGATAAAAAACACAGGGATAATCTCTGTGGCCACTAAACCCAAACCACAGCTGTGACCCACAGCCCTCCCCGCTCGGCTCGTGGCTCTCCAGCGGCGCTGGGATTCCGGAGCTGACCGTTATCCCTGTCTGCCAGAGCCAGGGAAAACAGATCCCAGCCAGCATTGCCATCCAGCACATCTGCTGCCCACACTGGGGATCCTCCCCACCCCTCTGTGCCTCCCCCCAAGCCCAGGGGTCTGGATGCTGCGGTGGGACTGTGTCCCCACCAACCTGGGGGGCTCTGGGGGTCCCAGTGGGTGCTGTGGGGTGTCCCAGCACCCCCCTGCAGCTCCCCAAAGTGGGGGTGGTCCCCCCGTGGGGAGCAGGGGAGGTGGGTGATGATGGAGATGGCCCTGGGGTTGGGGAGAAAGTGGAGGGGGCCAGGGCAAAGCAGCAGGGGGGCTCATCGCCCACCCACCGTCCCGCGGGGATGGTGCGGGACACGGGGGTGATGCGGGGTGGGGACATGCGGGGGAAGCATCCCCGGGACACTCCCAGTTCCTCCCACGGAATCCCGGGGGAAATGCAGGGGGAAAACGAGGGGTGCAGGGGCAGCACCCCCAGAGCTCCCCGAGGGGCGCTGGAAGCGTCCCGCAGATATGTGGGGGAAACGGGGGGGATCCGGGGGGCGAGGTGGGGGGACTATGAGGGTACCATTTCGGGGGGCTCGGCGGGGGAGCCAGGAGCATCCCAGAGCCATGCGGGGGAACACCGAGGGACACGGGGGGGAGGGGGGGTGGTATCCCGGGTACACGCGGGGGGGACGCCGTGGGGGGAGGCGGTGCGGGGGGCTCTGCCCGCGGCGCTGTGCAATGCGGAGAGCGGCCGGGAGATGGCCCCGCACCGGCCCGCGCTGCGCCCGCCATTGTCCGCCGCCTCCGCCGCCGCGGTGCTCCCGCCTCCCCCCGGCTCCTCCCGCATCTCCCCGGCTCCTCCCGCATCTCCCCCGGCTCCTCCCGCATCTCCCCCGGCTCCTCCCGCATCCCTCGGCCCCCGCCCCGCGCCGCCGCCGCCGCCGCCGCTCGGAGCAGGTAGGGCCGCATCGGGGAGCGGGGGGACCGCGGGGAACGGGGGGGGATCTGGCCGGGAGCGCCTCGGTTCGTCCCCTTAAAAAAAAAAAAAAAAAAAGAGAATTTTTCATGTATGCGTTTATCTGTATTAATAATTCCCCCTCCTGGAGGAGATGCGGGTCCTGCTCGCTGCTGCGAGGCGTTCCCAGCGCTTCCCAAAACCTCCAGCTCATCCTTGTGCTGCTCGAGCGCTGGGAACCCCAAAAGCCCCGCGGCAGAGGCGGGGGGAGACTCGGGGGGTGCCCCCCTTCCCCCAGGGCACGGTGCAGGGTCGGGGATCTTGGAATGCCCCCTCGGGCCGGAGGGAGAGGGAAGTTGGGGTGTTTGTATGAACAGAACAATTAAATGGTCCCCGAGAAACTGCAAAGTTGGTCACCGGCAAAGGGGAGAGGGAGGGTGGGGGTCCTGTCCCCTCCCGGCGTGGCAGAGCCCCCCCTGGCACAAGGATGGGGACAGGCATGGAAAAGGCATGGAGACAGGGATGGGGAAGGGATGGGGGTCTTGGAATCCTGGAATGGTTTGGGTCGTGAGGGACCTTAAAGGTGATGTCGTTCCAACCCCTCTGCCATGGGCAGGGGTGCCACCCGCTGGATCAGGGGATGGGGACAGGGACAAGGACAGGCACAAACCAACCCTCGTGTGCGGCCAGGCAGAATCAGCTATCCCACCAAACCCCGGTGCTGGGGGCAGGAGGCACTCGTGAGGGTGCTGGGGGGATGTCGGGGTGCTCCCTCTGCTCCTGCAGAACGGCCCTCTGGCTCCAGGACCGCAGGAACGCTCACGAGGAGCGAACTCCGGAGATGTGGGAGCTATTCCCACCGACCGCCCGCAGCTGTTGGTGTGTGCGAGGCCGAGCAGGGATGGGATTGTTCCCGGGATCTGGGCCGGGCTGAGCGAGCACTAGCGTGACCAGGAAAATCAATGCTTCCCTCCCAGAGCGGGAGGGACAGGATAACAGGGAGCTGTGGGGCGAGGAAACCTGCCTGGCGCCCGGCTCTCCCGGGATAACCGCCCCGGCGAGGCGCTGCCCCATCTCCGCGCCTCCCAAATTCCACAGCCAGGTCGGGCAGAGGATCCGGCAGAGGATCCAGCCCAAGGAGCTGAGGAGCTGCCCCTGCAGCCCTGCAGCCCCTGCTCCGGGGGTGCTGCAGTGGGTGCTCCGGGTGCCGGCGTTGCCGGGATGCTCCAGGATGTGGGAGCACGGGGTTGCTTCAGGCTGTGGGCTGGGGAGGGCTGGGCGAGGCCGGGGGGCTGCAAAGGCCGGGAGTCTAACAGGGAGGGACCACCAGGGCTGTGGCAGCAGCAGCAGCACCCCCATCCCCATCCCCATCCCAGCGTGTGTGTCCGGCCTGTGTCCGTGCGTGTCCTTGGGCTGTGGCTCTCCCACCACAGCCTGGGAATCCTGCGGGATGAGCAGCCCGGGGAGGTGGTTCCCGCTGCAGACTGGGCTGGGTCTGGTGAGTGTTGTGGGGTCCCTGCACCCCTGCAGGGGGCTGTGGGCTGGGGGTGCTCCCCCGCTGCTGCTCGTCCTCCGTGCGCTCTGGGAGGATCCGTGTCCTCTGTGGATCCCGCTCGGGATCTGGGTCAGGGAGAGCCCCATGGCAACAGGGAACACTTAGGAGCATGTGGCATGGATACAGCTGCTGCCACAGCAGCAGGAACCATCCCCCAGGGCCGACCTGCAGCACTGAGATGTGGGACACAGGGCAGGGTGAGCAGGGAAGGGGATGCTGCGGCTTCCCAGTTCATCCCAGCTCCCGTGAGCAGGCAGGGTGCTTCCCGTGGGTGCTGGCCTGGCAGGGAGCGCCGAGGCTGTGCCGTGCTTCCCACTGCTCAGCTTTCCAGGGCGCCTGTGGGGCTCCAGCCCCTCCTCTCCCTGCTGACCCCATGTAGGCTGTGCCGCCCCAGTGCTGCCGGTGCAGCCAGGCAGGTGCCAGGGAGGAAGCCAAGATTTGCATAAGACACAGTGCTGGCACCGGGGAGAGCCTGGCGTGACCTCCAGCGTCCCTATAGGGGGGGCAGCACCCCAAAAACCTGGCCCTGGGGAGGGTGCTGGGCGCTGGAGCAGCACGGGCTGAGTAATCCGGAAAGCCCGACCGTGGGTGAGCTGCAGGGCCAGGGGGGCTGTGGTGTCAGCAGGGCCTTGGTCCTGCCATGGGGTGAGGGGTCTGGAGTGTGTGAGAACACTGTGGGGTCTCAGATAGGGGGTGGCTTTGGGGAAGGTCCCACCTCGCTCATCCCTGCACTCTGCAGGTGCTGGGGGAGGTTCAGCATCTGCCGTGGATCTGAGAGGGTGGTCTCACACCTCGTGGATCTGAGGGGGTGGTTTCACACCTGGCTGCAATCAGGGCTCTGACATCCCCCCTCCAACACCCCCACGTCCCCTCCGTTGTCCCCATCCAGGACTGGGCTCCAGGTGGTGCCTCCAGGACCTCCCTCCTTTGGCTGCCCCGAGTTGGGGCTTTCCCGTCCCAAACCCGACTCCCCTTCCCAGGGCAGGATTTCCTCCCGAGGGGGGAAATACGTAGAAAATGATGGAGGAGCCTTTGGCATCGTCCAGCCTCACATCCTGCCTGCTCTGGAGAGCGGAGAGCTTGGACCAGGCTGGACTTTGCTATTAATAGGAGATGTATCAGCTGGAAGAGGAAGAAACTCCTCCTGCTGAAAGGCAACAGGTTGGAAGCAGGGCTGGATTGTGGGAGACAGGGATGAGCTCTGGGCTCTTCTTACCCCCCTCCTGAAAAGTGCCTGGTGACAGCTGCTGGTGGGGGGATCCAGCTCCAACCCCCTCTGGAAACACAATCCCTGGGATTGCCCGGGAGATCCCAAAATGCCTCAGTTCCCTCCTGTTTCCCTCCCTCTCTCCTGAGGAGAACCGAGAGCAGAGGAGGTGGTGGGGGGTGGATTCCACCTGCTCTGGGGGTGCTGGAGCTGCTGGCAGCCCTGGGAACATCACTCCCCATGCCATGAGCTCTGTGGGACAAGGACCTGGAGCATCCCTGCTGCCAGGGGATGTCCCAGGATCCAGTGCATCCAGGGAGCTTTGTCACTCAGCTGACAGCGTGGCTGGGAACAGCCAGGAGCAGCTCCTTGTCCCCAAGGCAGGGGCTTCTGGCCAGGCAGGGCCATTCCAGAGGCTGGGAATGCCGTGGCTCACCCTGCTGGGTGGGAGCATCAGAATGGATGGATGGACCCCCAGCCCCAGAGGTGAAGGCTGGTGCTTTATCCCTCTCAGGGCCGCTCCTCCCTCCTCTGGATTATAAATGGGAGTGAATTGTCTCCCTGATAGGCATAACCTCCATCCCTCTCCCACTGCCGGGAATGTGCCCCTCCAGGGCTTTGCCTCCTGGCCCTGGGATGTTTGATGTGTTCCCAGATGTCCGTGTGCTCCCAGCGCAGCTGCCTGCGAGGGGGAAGGGAGGGATGGAGGGATGGGGGGCCACAGGGAGCCCCCCCCAGCTCTGCCCTGGGATCCTGTGCCCCCAGTCAGGGCTGGCTGTGCCCTGGGATCCGCTGGGATCCCGTGGGATTCAGCTCGGTGTCCCCACACCAAGCGGGTGCCGCTCAGCTGCCGGGAGCAGGGGTGGGACTGGGGTGTCTGCAGAGGGGGCTGAGCCCCCTCAAGCCCCCCCAGCCTAAGGATGGAATCATTTTAAAGTTCTCCTCAAACCCCCAGAGCATCAGCCCTGCCCCTGGACGAGCACCTGGAGGGCCACCAGGAGAGCCTGGGGCTCTTCCACGTGGATTCCACCTGCGTGGTCCATCTGCTGCACCAGCTCTGAGGGAAGAAGGGGCTGAGCCACCTGCCTGGGGGTGCTCAGGGTGTCCCCCAGCCCAGGTGACACTCCCTGGTCTGCAGGGAGACTCCTCCCGCCTCCCACCTGGCTTTTCTCTGGCTGGCCTTGGCACTGTGGGGTTGCTGTGACCCATGGGGGCTGGACCTGCCTCCCCATCCCCGTTCCCACCCCAGTCCCCGTCCCCACGTGCAGTTCCAGCCCCTTCCCGCTGGGATGGGATCCGGGGCTCGACCCTGCGGGGAGGTTTCTCTCCTCAGAACGTCAGCAAGATGCAGATGTTTCCCTTGGAGATGAGAGCGGAGCTGTGGCTTTGTCGGCCACAAAAATCACTCCGGGTTTATTGCTTTTGGGTTAAAAGCCTGTTTTCTTTGTTGGGCTTCCTGGAGCCCAGGGCTGCCAGCTTTTGGGATTTCTGTTTTTCCAGGAAAAGCCCACAGCTGCCAGCAGGGCCTGAAAAGCCAGGGAAGGGAAGGTTTTCAGCCTGCCATCCCCCCCTGGAGCCATTTTTTTTCCAGTTAGGAAGCACAACAAAGCTGGTGGAGTTGGTGCTGGGGGGCTGGGGGAGGCTGTGCCGGTGAGGGGACGGATCAGCCTGGAGATGTGGAGCCTGGACCGGGCTCATTAGCAGCCATCTGGTCCTGCACACCCCGGGGTCAGGGGGGCCTGTTGGAGGGTGGGGAGGGGGATGACGTGTCTGGGGGGGGCTGGGAGGGGACAGTGACACCACAGGGGAGCAGCCTGGTGACACTGGTGCTGCTCCCCTGGGCTGCAGGAGGGTGGTCCCTGGCACAGCCCGGGCTGGACGTGGTTGCCCCGTGCTCAGGGTGGGATGTGGGGGGCACACGTGGGGCCAGATGGGCTCCTCCATCCCTGTGGGGCCAGAGCAGGGTGTGCCAGCCTCCTCCTCACCCCTGCATTTTGTGGTTAAGGATTTTCCTGCTCCCCCAGCCGTGGGCACAGCGGGCTCAGCAATGCCCAAAGCCCTCAGCAGTGCCTTCAACAGCAAAAACCCTGGGAAGGGGCAGTTGCACCCTTTCACCCTGAACTGGAGCATCAGCCAGAGCCCTGTGTGGTGCAGAGGAGAGCCCAGGGTGACAGGAGGGGTCCTGTGTCCTCCCTGAGTCCTGAGGCTCAGCCCTGGCCAGAGCCCCAGAACACTGCACTGTCCCTCAGCTCCAGGGATTTGAAGTCCTGGCCATCCCCTGAGGCTCTGGGCTCGCTCCACTCTTCTGTTCAACACCCACTTGGATATTTATTTTGCTAGGAAGGGAAGAGGAGGTGTAACATCCTTCCCTGGGGAGCAGGAGCTGCAATCACCACCCTCTGCAGGTGCCGGGTTGGGAGCCAGGGAGCAGATCCCAGTCCAGCCCTTCCTGCTCTCCCCTGCACAGCTCAGTGCTGGATTTGGGGGGCTGGGGAGAGGCTCAGGGGGATTAATTCAAGGGGGTTATTAGAGCTCAGTGTGCTGCCTGGGGCAGCCCAGGCTGGTGGGTGCTGGGGAACAGCAGCAGGATCCAGGGAGCAGGGTTTGGAGACAGGATGCTGTCACCCCCAGACCTTCCTCACTCTTCTCATCTCTTCCATTCTCTCTCAAAATTCCCTCGTTTTGCTGGCGAGGGCTGATTTTTTTGTCAAGTGGCAAAATAATGGTCCTGAGCTGAGCAGGGGGCTCAGACCCCTCCTTGGGGGTGCCACAGGACCATCGGCACTGCTGCCCAGCCCGTGCCAGGGCAGCTCCCCAGGGCTTTCAGGGTGACTCAGCCCCGGGCCCTCCCCAGCCTGGGGCTTATTTTGTCCTCAGGGAAATACGTCGGGTTCCAGCAATAACCCCAACAGCTGCTGTGGGGCCAGACAGCCCTGCCTGCTCTGCCTGCACTGCCTGACTGGTGGCCATCAGGTCCTGAGGAAGCAGCAAAATCTTTATTTTTACCCCATGGCACTGCTGAGCCCCTGCTCGTTTCCTTCTTTCCGTGGCAGAGGGGAAGGGCTGTGCCACCAGCTGCCAGCCCGGCCTTCCTTATCAGAGAGTCAGAGAATCACACCCTGCTTTGGGTTGGAAAGGATGTTCAGCTCACCCAGTGCCACCCCCTGCCACGGGCAGGGACACCTCCCACTAGCCCAGGTTGCTGGTCCAACCTGGCCTTGGACACTTCCAGGGATGGGGCAGCCACAGCTTCTCTGGGCAACCTGTGCCAGGGCCTGCCCACCCTCCCAGGGAAGGATTCCCTCCCAGTGTCCCATCTAAACCCACCCTCCCTCAGTTTAAGGCCGTTCCCCCTTGTGCCCAAAGTCCCTCTCCATCCTTCCTCAGCCCAGTGTGGGGTCACCCTGCCCTGCCCTGTCCGCAGGTGGCCGGTGGAGCAGCATGGCCTCCTCCTGACGTGGCGGGCCGGCCGGAGGCAGCGTGGATTCCCTGGCACCATGTCGGCCCGGCGCGGCAATGGGGAGCGCTGGAAGTCGCTGGGGATCAGCCGCAAGGAGCTGGCGCTGGCCGAGGCCCTGCAGATGGAGTACGACGCCCTGTCCCGGCTGCGGCAGGACAAGGAGGAGAGCCGGGCCAAGCAGCGCGGGGGGGAGCGGCCCCTCATCTCCTGGGACGACCCCACCGCCGACAGGAACGGCTGCTCAGGGATCAAGGCGGCGCGGGGCCTGTCGGGCTCCGACCCCGCGCTCAGCTCCAACAACCCCGCCGTGCCCGACGGGCCCCCCGCGCCCCCCGGCCCCAGCCCCCCGGACCCCCAGCCCTGGCTGAAGGGCCCCCTGAGCGGGGACTACCTCTACATCTTCGAGGGCTCCGGGGGGGATTTCCTTGGAGAGCCCCTCAACGGCACCACCTCGCCCCACGACGGCGGGGGCGGCTCCCCCAAGAAGCTCTCGCCGCCCCCGCTGCCCCCACGGCTCCCGCTCTGGAGCTGCCCTGAGGGCGGCCAGCGCCTGGGGAAGGGGTCCCCCCCGTCCTCCAAAGGCCCCCAGCCCAGGGACATCAACATGTTCTCAGCGGCCCAGGAGCGGGCTCAGGACAAGCTGCTCGGCCGCCGCATCTCCGAGGAGGATCCCTTCGGCATCGGCGGCTACGGCGGCATCGACGCCATCACCTGCCTCAACCTTAAGTCCACCTACGAGTCTGGGGTGCTGAGGGAAGCCTCCCGGGGCTGGAAGGAAGGCAGGAGCATCTTGGAGAAGGAGTCAAGCGGCAAGCCAGTGGCTCGGAGCAAGACCATGCCCCCCCAGGTGCCCCCGCGGACGTACGGCACCCGCCCGGGCGGCAGGAAGAACCTGGCGCCCAACAAGAACCGCAGGATCTCCGTCGACCCGGTAAGAGGCTCCTCTCTGCCTGCCTTGGGATGGGGCTGGAACGGAGCTGAGGGCTGGAAACCCAGCACTGGGGTGTGAGCTGTGGGGCTGCTGCGTGTCCTTTGCTGCAGGTGGGTTTTACTCGTCCCATTGCTGTGGATCCCTGGATTCCTGTTTGTGTCATGGGCAGAGGGATCGATGTGCAGAGACATCATCTGTGCAGGGATCAGTCAGACTTCTCCTGGGGTGTGGGGTCGTGCAGCCGTGGCCAAAACCCTCTGGGGTGGGAGAACTGGGAGCCAAGCAGGGCAGATCCCAACCGGACCTCATCCCGCTGCTCCCGGAGGCATCAGGGAATGCTGGCACTGCCACCGGCTCACCCTCGGGGCTGCCACATCCATTGTCCCTGCTGGGATGCTGCTGTGGCACCGCTCATCCCGCCTCCAGCAAGAGGAGGAGGCAAATGACAGGAAAAGTCACCTTCCTCAGGGATCCCCCCCCCACACTGCAGGGCGAGGGGCACAGCAGGGGCTCCCTAAGTCACTCTCGGCTTTCTAAGTGCCAGGACCTAATTATAAAAGAGCATTAAAATTGTCTTTAGTGGCTGCAAGCGCTCCCCACCTCCCTGTGCCTCCCGGGAGCTGCTGCCTGGGTTAATTGCTCTGACAGTGGGGCCTTTGTTCTCTGCCAGAGAGCAATGGAGCCCCCGGGACCCCCACGCCGGGGGGGGCCCTGGCATGGCAGTGCCACCTGCCCTGGCGCTGTGGTGGGAGAGCAGCACCCCCACAGCCTGGGGACAGTCCCTGCCCATCCTCAGCCCTGTCTCTGCCCATCCCTTGTCTCCCAGAGGAATATCCCCTGTGGGGAAATGGGCATTTTTGGGTGGGTAGTGGGATCTCCCTTCTCCCAGCCACGGGAAAGATGCCAGTGACGCATCCTGGGGCCGGAGCCCCCCCTGTGCCAGCCCACATGCCCCTGTGCTGCTGCAGAGCCACTTTGCCCCCACCACGGTGACACCAGGGGGGCACAGGCTATCAGTGCTGGGGGGATCCCGGTGGGCTGCAGCCCCAGGGGGTTGGTGCCCTGCTGATGGCCTCGTGCTCTGCCCCATAGGTTGCCCCCCGGCCTCACTCCTTCACCAACGGCTACGAGCTCTTCGAGGTCTCCGAGGAGCGGGACGAGGAGGTGGCTGCTTTCTGCCACATGCTGGATGTGTGAGTACCCAGGGCAGGAGCCTCCCTCTGCAAACTGCCCCAAAACAGGCATTTTTTTGGGGGTAGAGGGGGCAAACCCCAAATCTGGGCAGCGTCCCTGACCCATCCCTGTCCCTGCAGGCTGCGCTCCAGCTCCAGCACCAGCACCAAGGACTATTCCCTCACGGGTCTGGTGTGGAACGCTGTGAACCTCAGCCCGGAGCAGCTGGGCCATGGCGTGAGCCTGAAGGTGACAGTGATGTGTGACAGCCTGCGGGAGCCCCTCACCTTCACCTGCGACTGTGAGTGCCCCAGCCGCTCGGGGACCCCCTCTGTGAGCCCTCCCACCATTCCCACCACCCCAGAGGGGCTCACGGGGCTGCTCCTCCTCCCCCCAGGCTCCTCCACCGTGGACCTGCTCATCTACCAGGCGCTGTGCTACACCCACGACGAGCTGCACGCCGTCGACGTCGAGGACTTCCTGCTCAAGATCTGCGGCCTGGAGGAATTCCTGCACAAGTGAGTGGCCAGGGAGGGGGCAAAAAACCCGGCAAAACCCGGCCCAGGCACCCCAGAACCCAAGCATGGCCTTGGCAGGGTGTGCTGGACGTCCCAGGGCTGATCCCAGCGCGCACAGCGGGAGCCTCTCCGCTCCGTTTGCTGCCTCCGGAGCTGTGTCGCCACTCCTGCCAAAAGCAGCATGTTGGGAGCATCTTTCCCGGTGGCAGGGTGTCCGTCACGCTCCCCCACGCGCCTGGAAAACGGGCTGGAGAGCGGGGGAGCTGCCAAAAAAGCTCTTTGGAGGAGCATTAATAACGAGCCGTGTCGCTGAGCGGAGCCCGGCTTCTCCCAGCCCGCTGGGCAGATTCTAGGAGAAGGTGGGAAAGGGATGGCAGGGGAGCAGGAGCGTCAGGGCTGCAATGGGCAGAGCCAGGGGTGGGCGATAGGGATCCTTCCTGCCCTGCCTCACTGCATTTCCTGCAGGAATTCTGTGGTTCTGGGGGGCTGGAGGCTCGGGAGAGCTCCCTGCAGAGGGACATGGAGCAGCCACAGCTCCGGGAAGGAAGGAGCCAGCTCCTGCTGCTGGAGAGCTGCCCCAGGCCTGGCCCTGCCACGGGAATTCGGTGGGAGGTCTGCCATGGCCTCCAGGAGCTGCTGGTTTGGGCCCTAAAGGGACTGCTGGGAATTGCTGGGGCCGGGAGAGGCTGCTCGGCACCAGAGCAGAGCCCAGCTCTGCTCCTGCCACCCAGAGGGGCTCCAGGGCCACCCAAAGGGGCTGTTCCTGTCAGTGCTGAGTCCCTGGGTTTCCAAACAGCCCCGTGCAGGTGTGAACATGTGTGTACACGTGTGTGGGTACAGCAGCATCTCCAAACCTGCTGCAGGACACTCAGGGCTGCCAGGGATCACCCAGCTGCAGGGTGGATCCACCCACCCAGGGTGGCATTCCCAAAGGGATGAAGCTCCTGCTTCTTTTGGCAGGGAGCAGGGAACATCCTGGGCACGGAGCAGGACAGTCCCCCGTGAACATTTCAAAGGGTCTCTGGGAAAGCCCCGGGGACAAAAAGCCCCTTTGTCACAGGTCTTTTCTTCCCACATCTTCCCGTGGCAGAGGAGATGCTGGAAGTGCCAAACCCTCCCCCTGCAGAGCCAGCCGGGCCCTTGAGCTCTGCAGAGCGGGCTGAGCTGCTGTCACTGGCTGAGCCAGGGCTCAATCAGCTCATTCTCCCCGCAGCCAGCAAAGGAAGCGGGTCTGGACACCCGAGCGGGTCCCGCTCCAGGGGGGCTTCCCGTGCCGGTGGGCACAGCGGGATCAGGCTGTCACTCCCTGCTCCGGGGCTCACCCCAGCCCTGCTGCCAGCCAGAGCATCCTCCAGCCCCTCAGATCCCTGCTCCGCTTCCCACGCACCGCTGGGCACGTCCTGGCACGGCGGGCTCCTCCGCTCCCGTCACGCCGGCAGGGCCGGGCACGGCTCTGAGCGGGGCACAGGGGAAGGAGGGAAAACAATGGCTCATTCTCCGGGTTTCCTGGTGCCACAGGGGTCGGTTTGCAGGCCAGGGGGGCCGCCCTGAGCCCCAGCCAAGGCTGCCTGGCCGTGGGATGTCGGGACGGGGCAGCCCGGGTGGGATTTCGGGGCACGGCATGGGATGAGCGAGTGTGAGGTCGTGTCCCCGCAGCAAACACGCCCTGGGCAGCCACGAGCACATCCAGCACTGCAGGAAGTTTGACACGGACATCCGGCTGCAGCTGATGAGGAGGAAGGGGGTGCGCAGTGACCTGGCCCGCACGGTGGGTGCCGGGGTGTGGGGGGCATTTTGGGGGGCCCTGTGCCCTCCCCCTGTGGTGGGGACATCCCTGCTCAGCATCTCTGCATCCCCAGGCCAGCGACGACCAGAGCCCCTCCACCCTCAACCACTACATCCACCTGCAGGAGAGGCCCATCAAACAGACCATCAGCAGGTAGGGGGGACACGGCAGGACCGGCCCCCCGCTCCAGGGGCCCGCCTGGCCGGGGCTGAGCTCTGCTCCCTGTCCCCCAGGCAGGCCCTGAGTCTCCTCTTCGACACCTTCCACAACGAGGTGGATGCTTTCCTGGCAGCTGAGGTGAGCGGTGGAGGTGAGGGGTGGAGGGGGGAGTTTGGGGGGCCCCCCTTGCCTGGTTTGCTGTGGGTTCTTTCCCCTGTTTGTTGTGGGGCTCTAAGGGTGTGTCAGTGAATCATGTTATCATGGAATATCGTGGAATATCCTGGGCTTGAAGGGGCTCACAAGGATCATCCAGTCCAACTCCTGACCCCCCACCCTATCTCTCAGAGCGTTGTCAAACCTTCCTGGAGCTCTGGCAGCCTTGGGGCTGTGCCCACTGCCCTGGGGAGCCTGCTCAGTGCCCAACCACCCTCTGGGGGAAGAACCTTTCCCTGAGATCCAACCTGAGCCTGCCCTGACAGGGGAAAATAGGGGAAACTGAGGCACAGATTGGTGCATCCCCCAGTGCCGGCTGGGTGACAGGGAGCAGCCCCTGCCCTCTCAGCTGCCTGGGGGTCCCACATCAGCCCCTCTCTGCCCTCCAGGGAGACTTCCCACTGAAGGCAGAGCGGGTGATCCAGTCGGTCATGGCCATCTGCAACGCCCTGGCAGCCGTGGAATCCCAGGAGATCACGGCAGCCCTCAACCAGATGCCCCCCTGCCCCTCCCGAATGCAGCCCAAAATCCAGAAGGTGAGTGAGGGGGGGTGCAGGGCCGGGAGGGGGGTGGCTCGGCCGAGGAGCTGCAGAGGGGGAGCACGTTGTCACATCTGGCTGCCTTCCCTCCTTCCTCCCGCTGCACCACGTGGAAAATTCCTGAATCTCTGGGAGCAGGCAGCTGCCTGGCTCTGGCAGCCACGGCTGGTTACGTAAAGGCCGCCTTGGCTGCCCCAGCAGCGCTCAGGGGGCTCCTGTGGTTTCTCTCTTTTTTTTTTTCCCCTCAACAGGATCCAAACGTCCTGGCCAAGAGGGAAAATCGAGGTATTTCTGTTCTCCTTCTCCCCTTCTGGGCTCCAGTTCGTGGTGCTTTTAATCTCTCCAAGCCCCTCCCCCTTCAATCATCAAGGCCAAAACCAAAACGTGTTCGAAAGCGTTCTGGTTGAAGAAAAACAAAAGGAAGGTTTCTGGGGGGTTGTAGTTCCTCGGTGTGAACTCCAAAGGGGGAGGCTGGAATTCTGCCAGAAGTTACTTTGTCCCGGGGGGATAAACCTGCCCTGGGGTCCCTCCAGCATCCCACACCCAGCCCTGAGGGATGTCCCGGGAGGCAGTGGGGTCCCGGGGGGCTCATCCCTGCCCGTGTTCCCTCAGAGCGGATCGTGGAGAGCCTGACAGCCGCCATCCTGGACATGGTGGAGCTCTACTGCAGCACCTTCAACGCCGACTTCCAGCCGGCCGTGCACGGCAGCCGCGAGCTGGGAGTGGCTCAGGAGGCTCAGCTGCTCACCTGCCCCCTGTCCTTCACCGTCTATGCCACCCACCGCATCCCCATCACCTGGGCCGCCAGGTAAGGGCGGCTCCACCGCACCTGAGCGGGGCTGGCCCTCCCCTGGGGGAGCCTGTTCCTGTCCCAGGTGTCCGCAGGCACGGAGGGAATGAGGGCTGAGCCATCCCAAGCCTCCTGGATTGGGATTCCAGGACGGGGAGAGAGAATGTTGGAATATCCCGAGTGGGAAGGGCTCGTTATGGGGCTCTGAGGGTGTGTCAGGGAAAGGCCACGAATCATGGAATACCCTGAGTGGGATCCCACAAGGATCACTGAGTTCAACTCCTGACGGTGCACAGGGCACCCCAAAAATCCCACCCTGAGCCTGGGGATGCCGGTGCTGACGGGCGGGGAGGGATGGGATGGCTCTGCCGCGCTCTCCCCTCCCGACCCCACGGATCCCGCAGCATCCCCCCGCTCCCACACCGCCCCCGGGGAGGTGACAGATGGCCCCACGGAGCGGCCCCCACGCCCCACGGGCCCTTTGTTCGGTGCCTCGGTGCCCGTGCCCGGCGCGGGGGGCCGGGGCCGGGGCGGGGAGGGGGGCGCGGGGTGGGCGAGGCAGCGGCGCCGGCAGCAGCCGCCCCGCCGGGGACCCCTCGCCTTTGTGCTGCCCTTAATGTATTCCCCTTGGTGGCTGGCTCCGAACAAAGCCGGTAGCCTGGGAAATGCCGGCAGCCCCTGACCCCCGGCGCCCCGCCGCCCTGCCCGGATTGTCGCTCGGCACCTGCCACATGGCAGGGCCCCCCCCGCGGCCCCCCCCGTGTGACGGTATGTGCGGTGGCATATGGTGCTGGGGACGGGGCGTGGGGGGCTCCTGGCTCTGCTCCCCCCCCGCTCTCCTGAGCCTGGGGAAGGCGTTGGGTTCAGCACCTCCATCCTCCCGCCCCGCTGGGGCAGCGTTTGCCCCGTGGCAGGGCAGCCCCCTGGGTACCAGCTCCTCTGGCACCCCCCAAAGCTCACGGCCCACTCTCTGCCCTCGCAGCTACGAAGATTTCTACCTCTCCTGCTCCCTCAGCCACGGCGGGAAGGAGCTGTGCAGCCCCCTGCTCACCAGGAAGGCCCACGTCTACAAATACCTCTTCCACCTCATCATTTGGGACCAGCAGTAAGGCAGTGCCCCAGACAGGGGGTGGGCACGGGGGTCCCAGTGCCACGTCCAGCCACACTGCCTTCCTCCTCCTCCTGCTCCTCCTCCCCTGCTCCAGCAGCTCCTCTCTGCGCCTCTCCCCGGTTTTTGGGTGTTGGAAGCTCTTGTGTCATCCCCTGGAATAGCAGCGGCCCCAGCGCCAGCTCTGCCCTTCCGGACCTGCCTGTTGCACCCGGGAAAGGGAATCTGCTCCAGAAATAGCCCCGGGAGCAGGCAGGGAGGCCGTGCTGAGCCCTCGCCACGCCTGGCATCCGCAGCGTGCGGGGAGGTGGGGATGGGACGGGATAATTTTAGAAGGTGCCGGTGCCCCCAAGGACAGGCGCCCGGCGGGACGGCGGCGAGCGGAGTCGTGCCCGGGGCAGTCCCCTTCCCCCGGGATGTAGCTGCCACCCTGGGCTCCCCGGGAGGAGGAGGAGAGGAATCGGAGAGGAATCTCAGCCCTGGGGTCCCACACGGCCCCCCCAGGCCGTGGGACAAGGTCAGTGAGCAGTGGGGGATGTCCATGGCGGCCCCCCTGTCCCCACGGTCACCTTCCCGGGACAGGGAGCAGCAAGGCTGAGCTGGGGCAGGACCAGCTGGCTCTCCCCAAACCCAACTGCTCCCTGCCCATAGCAGGGGACCTCCATCCCACGGTGGGGACACGGAGCACCCCCGTGCCAGCAGGAAAGGCGTCTGTAGGGCTGGGCTTTCCCGGGGCACGTTTGGCATCCCAAGGCAGGGGCTGGAGCCGTGGGGTGCTGGGAGTGCCCGTCCCTGGCGTGGCTGAGCCTCTCTCTCATGGTTCCCTTGCAGGATCTGCTTCCCAGTCCAGGTGAACCACCTCCCACGGGAGACGCTGCTCAGTGTCACGCTCTTCGCTGTGCCCGTCCCACCCCCAGGCAGCTCCTCTGACACCAACAGGCAGCGACGGGTCCCTGAGGCCCTGGGCTGGGTCACCACCCCCCTCTTCAACTTCAGGCAGTACGTGGGGTGTCCCACCACCACCAAGGGGCTGTGCTGGCATCCCTGGGGGGCACAGGAGTGTCCCCAGTGCTGTGGGGTCCCCAGCACGGCACCACCACAGCGATGCCAACCTTGTGCCCTGGCAGAGTGGCCCCCAGTGCCAAGGTCTCACTCCTCCTCCTCCTCCTCCTCCAGGGTCCTGACCTGTGGTAGGAAGCTCCTGGGCTTGTGGCCGGCAACCCAGGACAACTCCAGGGCCAGGTCGAGTGCCCCCAACTTCAACCAGCCCGACAGTGTCATCCTGCAGGTACGTCCTGGCACGGGGGGTTCCCTGGGACAGCCCCCCATCCCCTGAGCTCCACGTGTGGGTCCCCTCACCCTCTGCCTCTGCCCCAGATCGACTTCCCCACCTCGGCCTTCGAGGTGAAGTTCACCAGCCCCCCCGTGGCCGAGTTCAGCCCCCGGTACGAGTTCGGCAGCCTGGGGGAGGAGGAGCAGCGCCAGCTGAGGGAGGCCATGCAGAAGAAATCGCTCTACTGGTGAATAAACGGGGGTAGCATCACCTTGCTGGGGAGGGAAGAACACTGCTGACACACCCCCAGCACGCACAGGGGGTGTCTGAGGGTCTGCCCCTGCCTCTGGCGGGGATGAGGATGGAGCTGGTGTTTTCTGGAGCTGTCATCGGTCCTCCTGAGCTCTGCCCTGCCCAGCTGCCCCTCTCCGGCCTTGTCCCCTCAGCAGGGACAGCTGCCCGGCCCCTTGTGAGCCTGGCACAGCCAAGGGTCCGTAAATGGGGGATCAGGTGTCTGCAGCCGGGCCAGGATCTGCTGTGGGGTGGGCAGGGGTCTCTGGGCAGGAGGAACCAATGGGCCTGGGGGTCCTGGCTGTGCCCTGGGGGACAGAGTCCTGTCTTCCATCAGCCCCTCCTTCCCATGGGTAGAGCCGTGGGGGGGATGCAGGGAGGGCTCAGGGGGGTTTATCCCATGCACCGTGCTTGGGGTGGGCAGAGGGATGGCCCTCCCCAGCCCCGTGCCCCCTGTGCCCACTGTGCCATGCCCCCCTCGCCCCCAGGCTGACGGATGCGGACCGGCAGCGGCTCTGGGAGAAGCGGTGCCACTGCCATGCGGAGCCCGGGGCCCTGCCCATGCTGCTGGCCAGTGCCCCCAGCTGGGACTGGGCCTGCCTGCCCGACATCTACGCCCTGCTCAGCCAGTGGACCTCCATGAGCCACCAGGATGCCCTGGGGCTCCTGCACGCCACGTAAGCCACCCCTGGGCTGCGGGTGGGGGTGCGCCCCGTGGCCCTGCTGAGGGTGTGGGGGATGCTGAGGGTGCTGTCTCCGTGACTCCCGTGCTGGGTGCAGGTTCCCAGACCAGGAGGTGAGGAGGACGGCCGTGCAGTGGATTGACTCCATCTCCGACACAGAGCTGCTGGACTACCTGCCCCAGCTGGTCCAGGTGTGTGGTGGCACTGGGACGTTTCCCGGGGTGCCTGCCGGTCCCACCGTGCCCCAACGCTGTGCCCTCCCCAGGCCCTGAAGTACGAGTGCTACCTGGACAGCCCCCTGGTGCGCTTCCTCATGAAGCGAGCGATCTGCGACCTCAAGATCACCCACTACTTCTTCTGGTGGGTTTGGGGGGCTCTGGGGGTGGAGGGGGGGCCCCTGGGCCTCGCCTGACCCCCCGTGCCCCTGCCCTGAGCAGGCTGCTGAAGGACGGGCTCAAAGACTCGCAGTTCAGCATCCGGTACCAGTACCTGCTGGCAGCCCTGCTGTGCTGCTGCGGGAAGGGGCTGCGGGAGGAGTTTGACCGCCAGTGCCTGCTGGTCAGCACGCTGGCCAGGCTGGCACAGCAGGTCCGGGACGCCGCCCCCTCTGCCCGCCAGGTGGGTGCCGGGGTGCTGGGAGGGGGTGCCAGGTTGGGTATCAGCCCCCCATCCGATGCCCACCCATCCCATGCCCACTCCCCGCCCCACAGGGCATCCTCCGCGAGGGGCTGGAGGACGTCAAGCAGTTCTTCAAGGCTCACGGGTCGTGCCGGCTGCCGCTCAGCCCCAGCCTGCTGGTGAAGGGCATCGTGCCCCGGGTGAGTGCTGGACCCAGGGGGGCTCCCCTGCCCGCTCCCAGCTCGTCCTGACGGGCTGTGCCTTCCTCCCGTGGCAGGACTGCTCCTACTTCAACTCCAACGCCGTCCCGCTCAAGCTCTCCTTCCAGAACGTGGATCCCCTGGGGGAGAACATCCGAGTCATCTTCAAGGTGAGCCTGGCACCTCTGACAATGCCCAGACCCCCAGCACGACCACCCCAATCCCCTGAGCTCCGTCCCCCACTGGCCCCTGCCTCTGATGGCTCTCCCCTGCCTCTGATGGCTCTCCCCTGCCTCTGATGGCTCTCCCCTGTCTCTGACGGCTCCTCCCTGCTCTCAGTGTGGCGATGACCTGCGGCAGGACATGCTGACGCTGCAGATGATCCGGATCATGAACAAGATCTGGGTGCAGGAGGGGCTGGACATGCGCATGGTCATCTTCCGCTGCTTCTCCACGGGCCGTGGGCGAGGTGAGCTGGGGACAGGACGTGCCAGGGGGCACCAGGCCACACGTGGAGCTGGTGATGGCACAGGAGGCCCCGTGGGTGCCTGTGATCCACCTTTGGTCTGATCCCACCAGCCCACAGAGGAGCTGTCGCTCAGTGGTGATGGCTGGGGGGTGCCTGGGTGGGTGGCAAAGTGGGGCTGGGGTCTCTGTGCCCCCCGGATGGGTTGGAAGGGTCTCACCCTGTGTCCCGGCTGCCAGGCATGGTGGAGATGATCCCCAACGCCGAGACCCTGCGCAAAATCCAGGTGGAGCACGGCGTGACGGGCTCCTTCAAGGACCGGCCGCTGGCAGACTGGCTGCAGAAACACAACCCCGAGGAGGACGAGTATGAGAAGGTGAGGAATAGCCTGGCAGGGTCCCTGCTGCTCATGTCACCCCCTCCAGGGATGAGACCCCTCTCTTCCCGTCGCGTCCAGGCCTTCTCCACGCCCACTTTCTCCTTCCCTCCCTCCCTCCCAGGCCGTGGAAAACTTCATCTACTCCTGCGCCGGCTGCTGCGTGGCCACCTACGTGCTGGGGATCTGCGACAGGCACAACGACAACATCATGCTCAAGACCACGGGCCACATGTTCCACATCGACTTCGGCCGGTTCCTGGGCCACGCGCAGATGTTCGGCAACATCAAGAGGTGAGAGGCGCCTCGGGGGCTTCCTCCCCTCTGCCCAGGCTCACCCCTGAGGGGGGGTTTGGCGGGGGAAGCCCCCTCTGCTCGTCCTGCTGGTGGGTGACCTGCCCCCTCCCCGTGCCAGCAGTGTGGGACCCCATCCCTGCTCACTTTCTGTCCCCCCTCTCCCCCGGCGCAGGGACCGGGCGCCGTTTGTCTTCACCTCGGACATGGCCTACGTCATCAACGGCGGGGACAAGCCCTCCAGCCGCTTCCACGACTTCGTGGACCTGTGCTGCCAGGCCTACAACCTGATCCGCAAGCACACCCACCTCTTCCTCAACCTGCTGGGGCTGGTGAGAGCCGGGGGGAGCCGCAGCTTCCCCCCCTTCCCGAGGTCCCCCCTCCGCCTGCCCTCACCCCTGCCTTGCCTCCCAGATGCTGTCCTGTGGCATCCCTGAGCTCTCCGACCTGGAGGACCTCAAGTACGTCTACGATGCCCTGAGGCCGCAGGACTCCGATGCCGATGCCACCACCTATTTCACCAGGTAGAGGACACGGGTGGGCAGAGGGGCAGGAGCGGATGGAGGGGGCAGCGGCACCGGCTCCGTGCTGAGCACCCAGCGGCCTTGTTGGCAGGTTGATCGAGTCCAGCCTGGGCAGCGTGGCCACCAAGCTCAACTTCTTCATCCACAACCTGGCGCAGATGAAGTTCACGGGCTCGGACGCCCGCCCCACGCTCTCCTTCGCCCCCCGCACGCACACCCTCAAGACGTCCGGCCGGATCCGCGACGTCTTCCTGTGCCGCCATGAGAGGGTCTTCAACCCCAGCAAGGGCTACGTGAGTGGGGGCAGCCGGGTGCAGGTGAAAGGGTGCGCTCAGGGCACCCCGGGGTCCCCCCTCACAGCCCTGTCTCTCCGCAGACCTACGTGGTGAAGGTGCAGCGGGAGGGCCCGGGCGAGGTGACCTTCGTGCAGCGCACCTTCGAGGAGTTCCAGGAGCTGCACAACAAGCTGCGCCTCCTCTTCCCCTCCTCGCTGCTGCCCAGGTACCCCTGCACCCCTCCCAGGTCCCCCCCACAGCCCCCCACAGCCCCCTGGGCTCGGCTGAGGGTCCGTCCCTGCAGCTTCCCCAGCAGGTTTGTCATCGGGCGGTCGCGGGGCGAGGCGGTGGCCGAGCGGCGCAAGGAGGAGCTGAACGGCTACATCTGGCACCTGATCCATGCGGCCCCCGAGGTGGCAGAGGTGGGGAGCTGGGGCAGGGGGCTGTGGGGATTGGGGGGCAGTGCCAGGGACGCCAGTGAGGTGGGGCAGTGTGCCGTGTAAACCTTGGTGCATGTCCCATGTCCTGAAGGGCGAGGATGCCACTACCACCGCTAATGTCACCTCCTCCCCTGCAGTGTGACCTCATCTACACCTTCTTCCACCCCCTGCCCCGGGACGAGAAGGCAGCTGGCACCAACCTGACCCCAAAGCCGGCAGGTGGGGAGGGGGGTAACTGCGGGGGGCAGTGGCAGGGGGGGATGGTGGGGGGCTGCCATCCCACCTCGCCCCTGCTCGCCTCCTCTCCAGACGCCACGTGGGCTCGTTCCCTGGGGAAGGTCGGCGGGGAGGTGAAACTCTCCATCTCCTACAAGAACAACAAGCTCTTCATCATGGTGATGCACATCCGGGGGCTGGTAGGTGCCCGGTGGGAGCAGGGTGGGGGTCCCTCCCCCTGCTGCACTCACGGGGCCCCCCCGCTCTGCCCACAGCCCCCCTTGCAGGACGGCAACGACCCCGACCCCTACGTCAAGACCTACCTGCTGCCCGACCCGCAGAAAACAACCAAGAGGAAAACCAAAGTGGCCCGAAAAACCTGCAACCCCACCTACAACGAGATGGTAGGTGGGCTGGGGCTGGGGCTGGGGGGGCCCGGGGTGGGTTGGGGGGCTGTAGCTGAGGCTCTGCCCCACTCTACCCCACAGCTGGTGTACGACGGGATCCCCCGGGGGGACCTGGAGCAGCGGGAGCTGCGGCTGAGCGTGCTGAGCGAGGAGGGCTTCTGGGAGAACATCCTGCTGGGGGAGGTGGGCATCCGCCTGCGCGACCTGGACCTGGCGCAGGAGAAGATGGGCTGGTTCGCCCTGGGCTCCCGCGGCCACGGCACCCTCTGAGGACCCCCCTGGCACGGCCCCCACGGCGCTGCCCACCCCGGGGTGTCCCCGAGGGGCTCTGCCTCCTTTTTTAAGTTTACCTTGTGTCAAGGGAGCAACGCGGGGCGGGAGGGGCGGGCAGGAGCGCGGGGGGCGTCTGGGGGTTTATTTCTTCCTTTGGGATATCTGTATTTTAATTTTTTTTAATAACGAGTAGCCGGGCACTGGGGGCGGAGGGGAGAGGGAGGCTGTGCAGGGGTTTGCTGTGGGCTGGGGGGGAAGGTTGTATCCCCTCCAGGTCCAGCCCCAGCCTTCCTGGAGCCGGGCAATTCCCACCCCGGGGAATTCGCTCCCAAAGGAGAGCGGTGTGGCGGGGTGCCCGTTCCGTGGGGCTGACCCCCCTCCTGATGCCACGGGAAGGGGACAGCCAGCCCCCCTCCCTGTCCCTGTGCCGTGGGGACATCCATCTCCTCGCCTGCCACCCGGCCCTGGGTGCGGGCTTGGTGCCTGTGGTGCTTTGTTTACAGCGACAGCTCCGTAAACGGACGAAATGTTTCTCAGGATCGAGAATAATGAACTTAACCTTTATATTAAAAGTTTTAAATATTGGATCTGGTGGCAGTTGGGCTGGGATGGGGGGGGGGGGAACTGGTTTTGCTGGCAGAGGGGATGGAGAAGCTGCTGGGGCTGGAAGAGATGGGACCCTCCTGTGTTGGGACCCTCCTGTGTTGGGACCCTCCTGTGTTGAGACCCTCCTGTGTTGGGACCCTCCTGTATTGGGACCCTCCTGCCTGGAACAATAGTGGGAAATTACAGGAGATGAAAGGCATAGAGCGACACATGGATTCCTGCACCTCTGCCTTCGCCTTTACCTGCACATCTGCCTGCACATCCACCTGCCCTTCTGCCCGCACTTCTGCCTGCATCTCTGCACATCTGCCTGCGCATCTACCTGTACTTCTGCCTGCCCCTCTGCCCGCGCATCTATCCCCACCTCTGCTCTCTGCAAGGTCTGGGGACACGTGTCTTGCCCAGTCCCTGGGTAGCCCAGGGACCCTTCCCGTCCGGCCCCTGTCCCAGGAATGTCCCTTGTCCCAGGAATGTCCCCTGACCCCCAGGGACCCCCCAAATTCCCGGATTGGGGGGGGGAACACTCGGGGCGCCCCCGCTGCAGTTCCGGACTCCGCCGCTGGGGGAGCTGCCGGGCGAGTCTCGCCGGCTGATGCAATCCCGGGGGGCGTGGCCACGCGGGGAGTGGGCGGGCTGACAGCGACACCGCCCAATGGGCGGCGGCGGCGCGGGGAGGGCGTGACGTATGTTGACCCCGCCCCCCCGTCCCCGGTGAGCCCTGAGCGCCGAGGCGGCGGCTCCGCCATTTTGTGCCCGAAGCAGCCTCAGGATGGAGCCCAGACCCGACCCGCAGCCGCCCGTCGCCCGCCGAGCCCTCAGACCCGCCGCGCCACCACGGAGCGCCGCCTCGCACAGCCCTCCGCACCGCTGGCAGCGCTGAACGGCTCCATGGAGCACAGCGGACGCGAACGCGCCGGCTGGGCCCGGCTGGGCCTGGCCGCGGCCTGGCCGAAGCTGGCGGGGCCCACCGCGCCGCCCGCGGGCGGCTCATCCCAGGCGAGCCCGCCCTTCTCGTGGCTGCGGGTGCTGTCACAGCTGCTGTCGCCGCTGCCCGCGCTGCTGCAGCGGCTGCTGCCCGGCCCCGCGCTCAGCACCGCGCTCTGCCCCGCCGAGGCGCCGCCGCCGCTCGTGCTGCTGCCCCAGCCGGAGCCCGCGCCGGGCTGGGCTGAGGAGAAGCCGGAGAAGCCCCCGGCAGGGCTGTGGGGGGCCGGGCTGGTGCGGAGCGCCCTCCCCGTGGACTGGTTCATGCTGGGCACGGAGCAGGGCAAGAGCCACCTGCCGCAGCCGCTGCGGGCCGAGCCCCTGCCCGAGGCCGAGTTCCTCCGCAGCAAGCGCCTGGCGTTCCTCCAGCGCTGGCACCTGCCCGTGCCCGACCCCGACCACGGCTACCACAGCCTGGAGGAGGAGCAGCAGCACAGGGATGTTCGCCGGGACCAGCGGGGCGGTGCCGGGCAGCTGGAGCAGCCCGAGGACGCAGGGAGACAGCCCGTGGAGCAGGAGGGGCTCCGGGATGCGGCTGAGGAAGGGGAAGCGTTGCCCGAAGGGGATGGTGAGGACTCGGACACAGAGCAAAACCTCCCGGTTTCGACCAGACCTGCGTGTGCGAATAAATTAATCGATTATATCATCGGGGGAGTTTTCAGCGGGGAGGAGAGTGAGGGTGAGGAGGACTGGGATGATGAGGATGAGGATGATGACGATGACGGGTTCGACAGCGAAGAGCTTCCCTCAGACTCAGACGCTGGCAGCCAGGACGGGGAGAGGCTTCACCTCTGGAATTCCTTCTATAGCTTGGATCCCTACGACCCTCAGAACTTCACAGCCACCATTCAGACATCTTCCAGCGATCCGGGAAGAGAGATGTCGGATGTGGAAGAGGAGGAAGAAGAGGAGGAGGAGGAGGAAGAAGAAGAAGAAGACTCATGGGCAGAATCCTCCTCAGGCTCTGCTCATAGTTCTGAAGAGGAGGACGAGTGGGATTGTGGCAGCGTGGATGAGGCGGAAAGCTTGAAACTTTGGAACTCGTTCTGCACCTCGGACGATCCTTACAACCCTCTAAATTTCACGGCAGCCTTTCAGACAGAGAAAAAAGGGCCGCCGAGTTCGGTCCCTGCCGAGCACTTCACCGTGTGCCGGGTACAGCTGGAGAGACACAGCTGTGGGCTCGGTGACCTGGGGCAGCGTGGAATTCTGTCCGGGGAGAAAGCCACCAATTCCAAGCGGAAAAAGGTATATTCTTGCTTTATCTTCGTGCTAAATAAAAACTCACAACAAACCCACATTGCTTCGAGCAGTACGGGGGAGTGGGTGAGGTCACTCCGGCATTCCAGATCTTCGAGCTTACGTGCTGATTATTTCCCTGGAATGTTGTGCCTCATCCCCGACACGTGATGGGAAATTCTGTCACAAGTTTCTTTTGCAGGCTTGAAGTTTAATTTTCATTTTAAAAACGCGGTTTCTCTTCTCTGTCTGGGGTGTGATGTGGTGTCGTCATCAGAGAAACTCCAGCGCTGCGATGCCAGTTTTCCCTGAGAAACTCCAGAGCTGTGATGTCTTTTCCTGGAAAGCACCGCTTTCTGTTGGGAGGAATTTTGATAAAGTGATTTAGGAACTTAGAACTGAAAGCGTTTTAAACATTTTAGGGCTTTTTTTTTTTTTTTTGTAACCCGAGCAGGCTTGTTACGTGTTCTGCAGTAGGAAGAGCTCGTGTCACGCGTGTGCTGGGTGTGCCACACGTGTGCTGAGGGGTGTTAATGTGTACTGACATCTGGTTAACACATGCTTCACTTCACCACTGATTTTTCAGTACAAATTGTAGTAATATTCTCATTTCCATTTGAGAGAATATTCTGTGTTATAATTCAGTTATTTATAAAAGGGATATATTCAGGAACTGGACTTTTGAGCCCAAACTGGAAATATAGTGTGCATTTTGGAGGAATTCGGGTGTTAAAAATCCTGTAATATGTGTGTCAGGATGCCGGGAAATAGTAATTCATCCCCTCCCCAGTTTTGTGGTGCTACAGATGTCCAGGGTGGTTTTCCAGGTGTGATGTCTGAGTCTTGATACCTCAAACATTTATATAAGTGATGGCTTGTGGTAACAAGGAGTGCAGAGCCAGCAGGAATTCCTGGCCCTGCAATCCCAGGCTGTGGTGAAAGAAGGATGATGTGGCTGCAATACTCCAGCTGATGTCACAGCCCCGAGGGTTGTGCCCCAGGGTGGCTCAGACTGATGTAAAAAGGCTGTAAGGTGGGAAGGCTGATGTAACAGTTCCTTAAGCAGGTGCTTCATTAGGGCCAGGAAAACCGAGCTGAGGTGTTCCTAGGAATTCTCCCAGTTCATCCACCTCGTGGCTGTTCCTGTCTGTAAATCCCGGGAGTGGTTGTTCCACTCACGAGGAGCAGGATGTGGACAGGCTGTGAAGGGCACTTCAGTTTTGCACCTTTCCATAATGCAGAGCAGCCCAGAGTTCAGCAGGAGCCTGGCATGGGCTGGGTTTACTCAGAAAAAGACTTCAATCCCTATTACAGCCATAGTTTAAACACTGCCAAGTGTAGAGCCTGACTCTAGAAGTTTATTTTCTTAAAATAGCTGAATGCCTCTTTAAAAGAGCAAAGTTTTCGTGTATCTTTTAAGGTGCGGTGACTTCTGAGCTGATTTCCCTGTATGAACTAACACCCTGGAATTCCAGAGCCGCTGGAAGCAGGGGGTTTGTCCCAGTCACACGAGGATGAGTGTTGCTCCTTATTTGTGCCCAGTGTGATTCCTTTTCCCGGTGGTGACTCACACAATGACTCTTTACTCCACACATCCATGGTTCTGCCTTTTTTAAATGTTCTTGTGTAATCTCCAGCAATCCAGGCTGGAGCACATTCACAGCCTTGGGTGTCCTTGGCACGTGGCCTGCGTGCCCTGGGTGAGGTGACAGCCCCGTGTCATGACGGTGGGAAGGGACCTCAAAGCTCATCTTGTTCCAGCCCCTGCCATGGGCAGGGACACCTTCCACCAGCCCAGGTTGCTCCAAGCCCCGTCCAACCTGGCCTTGGACACTTCGAGGGATGGAGCAGCCACAGCTTCTCTGGGAAATCCATTCCAGCCACTCATCCCCCTCCCAGGGAAGAATTCCTTCCCAGTATCCCACCTAAACCTACCCTCTGAACAGGTTTCCGTGGCTTTCTGCTATTTAAAGTCTTTAATAAAACCCAAAACAATCTGTGTACAAATATGAAGTTCCTTTTGCACGAGTGGTGAATTCTTTACTAAATTCTTGCTTTTTCCAGGTCACCTTCCTTGAAAAAGTGACTGAGTATTACATAAGCAGCGAGGAGGATCGGAAAGGACCCTGGGAGGAGATGGCACGAGATGGCTGCAGGTTCCAGAAACGGATCCAGGAAACAGAGGAAGCCATAGGATATTGCTTCACCACAGAGCACAGGCAGAGAGTGTTCCACAGGCTCCAGGAAACCTCCTCGCAGGGGGTTGATCTCTTCTAGCCCCTCACACCACCTCGTAGTTGTGTGACCCTAAAACACTCACAGACACCTAAACGAGACGTGGCAGCTGCACGTGCTGTTCTGGAGTGGGGAGAGAAGTGGGATTGGAAGTTTCCCAGTTTGGTGTGTTGAGCCAACAAATATCCCTGCGTGTCCCACTCTGCTGTCCCCACAGAGTCCCCCCCAGTGCCCTGCAGGGCGAGGGTGCTCCAGTTGCATTCCTTTTGATTAACACTGAGAAACAGACTGCTTGAGGTTGAACGCATTCCAAAAATGCCTTGTCTGCCGTCTGTTGGGAAGTGGTGACTGTTCAGTTGGATTTTTTTGCACTTTGAAAAAAAAGCAAAACCTATTTTGAAGGAGATATTTATGGGGCCCAGCCCCTGGTATTGCAGTTTTGATTTAAAGTTGCCTGGGAGTTGTGGCGTTTCCTTGTTGTCCTCCAGCTTGTGCAAAAGTCTCACATGTTGTTCTCTGATAACTTTGGCTTAACTGTGTGAATCCCCCCTCCTGGATGCCAGTTTTGCATGGAATGCAGTGTTTGAGTGTTTTTGTAGCATTTGGATGTCAGTGTTCCAGCCAGGCACACTGGGGGAGCTCTGGTGCCCTGCAGGCCCTTTGGTTTGACTTGTTTAAACAATACCTTGAGCCAGGACTGTTCCAAAGGTGCTTGTGCACCAAATTTCTTGCCTTTTAGGGCGAGGAAATTTCTCATCCCAATCAATAATTAAAGCTTCGAGCACATGTGGAGGCTGTGGGTGATGTTTGAATTTAGGGAGCCACGCAAGGGAACTAGTCCCTAATTATTTATTTAATCTAAGAATAACTTTGCTATAATTCTGCTTTGGAATAGAGATTGTGGTGGATTCTTGTATCCAGTCTGCTTGTTCTGGTACTTTTAAGGAGAATTATCTCTGATTTAAGGAAATGTTAAGGCAGCAAATCACCGTGTTCTTTACCAGAAGCCAGTATTAACACTCTGTGTGTCTGCACTGGGTCACCTGGTACAAATAACATTCCACCTTTGGAAAGCTGAGGTCCTTGGTGGAAGGACAGCACTTCCTAACTGCAAATATTTACTCAGTTCAGTTAAAACACAGAGCAGCACCCTTGGAGGGGGGTGTTTGGGCCTGGGGGTTGGGGTGGGGCTGTTGCCTGAGTAGCTGTGAGGTCCCCCATTTCCCTTTTGTAGGGGAGAAAGCTGAAAGTACTTCAGATTTGTCATGAATTATTTCAATTTTTAATTTGCAGGACTTCACTTTCTGCTTTACTGTGGTGTCATTTTGGCCACATCTTAATTCTGACTCAAAAAATTCCAGAGTTTTTGGACTCACACTTTAATCTCCTCGCCCAAAAGCGTGTTCTGGGAGGTTTTTAAAAACTGATTTGTTGTGTTGCACTTACAAAAATTCAGAGGATTCGCTGGATTGCAGTAGAGTTGTGTAAGCTTCACATCCAGCCAGAATTCCTGCAGCATTTCAGAGTGGCTGCATGAAATCAATGCAGCAATGTTGTTTTCCACCCTCCCCCCACCAAAGATTGGATTCTCTCTTCCTACAGAAATTGCAGTTGTGAAATTGTAAATTCCAATCAGGCCCTCAAATCCTGAGAGATTATCTCTGAATTTCTGGGAGCTGGTTTTGCTGTCTCATATTGGATCTGCTCTTTAGCTTAGGGAAAAGGGGGTGATAAATGTGGAATCAGAAGAGAGGATTTGCTGATTTCTGGTCAGTGTGACTGATCAGTACAGATCTGCTGCTCCGGGGAGGTCACACTACAGCCGTTTTTCCATGAATTTCCCCGTTTCTTTGGTCTTGGAGAACTTGGTGCTTTGGTTTTTCATGGGCAACTCGTTTCACTGGTGCTTGGGAAGGGTGGGAGTGAACACCTGGAAATGTTTGCAGAGGCTTGGAAAAACCTGTCGCTGGGAACAAACAGAGCTGATAAATTATGTGTAAATTAGATTAATAAGTGCCGCTTCCAAAGCGCTTAAACATTGGAAAAATGGCTTTTATCCATCCTGAAGTGTGTCCAGCACTCCCTCTGCTGCTTCCCACCTGCTCAGGTGAGCTTTTCCCCCGCTCCAGCCTCACGTTTTCCAGGTATCTGGTAGGAGGTGAGAGGGAATTAACAGTAAATTCATCACCATAAACATCCTGGGAACTTGGTGTCACCCTTTCTTCCCTGTAAAATCCCTTGAACTGGTCGTTCAGGCCGTGTCCATGTGTCAGTGCTTGGGGTGAGACAGTAAAAATAACACTTGTAGGACTTTAAATCAAAACTGTGATGAGCAGATTTTATTTTTGTATAATTTAGAGAAAAACTTAGAAAAACCTTCAAGCATTGGCTTTATACAGATTTTACTTGATTTGTGTCGAGTTTGTTGGGTTTTTATATCTAAAGTTCTATTTCTGTACATAATAAACTATTCAGAACTAATCTGTAAATTGTAATAAAGATATTTGCAAGATAGTTGGGTTGCTTTGGAAAGACTTGTGGTTGGAAAAAGCAGGGATTTGATGGATTGCTGTGTAAAGGTGTGCCTGTCACTCCGTGTTTTTTAGAGGGAATGCCATCCCTTTGGCTCCTTGGAGAGGGAAGCCAGAATTCCTGGCAGGAAGGAGGAGGCTGGAGGTGCTGCATGGACCAGGCTGGCAGCCAGAGGTGGGCTTTGTACCCTCACAGCTGGGAGTGGAGGTGCCTGGGTGTAAAGAGCCATGAGCAGCATCCATCTGCCCCCTGGGGAATGCTGGGATAAAACCCCGGCTGCCCTGCCCCTTGGAGGGGCGTTGCTTTCCATCCCTGTTGGATTTTTGGGATGGCACGAGCTGTCTTCCCCACCCTTCCAGGGACAGGGCAGCCACAGCTTCCCTCTGGGAAATCCATTCCAGCCCCTCACCCCCCTCCCAGGGAGGAATTGCTTCCTAATATCCCGTCTAAACCTTCTTTCTTTAATCCAGCCAAATCCCTGGCTGCGGGAATGTGCCTTGTGGAGCATCTGGCTCTGGGAGGATGGGCTCGGAATGTGTCAGCAGCTGTGCCAGAGGAGGTTTTTCTCAGCACGCTTCACTGATCCCAGGACAAAGTGGAAGTGCAGGGAAGCTGTTGGGGGTAAATTCCTGCTGGATACTGTTGGAGTTGGACCTGAAGCCAAGCCTGAACAGCTGTGTAGGGCAGGCACCTGCCACTGATGCTCCAGAGCCAGGAAAGGTCCTGCTTGGAAAACAGGGCTCTGATGCTGGATGGGTCTGTGGGATTTGGGTGGTGGAAGCAGCGTGTGTGAGCCCAGTATGAGAAAGTGGGGAGCACCAGCCTGCTTCCTTCCCCATCTCTGCTTCCTTCCCCATCCCTGCTTCCTTCCCCATCCCTGCTTCCTTCCCCATCCCAAGGGAAAAGGCGCCTCATCATGAATGGGAAACCAGTGCCAACCGTGCCCTTTCTGCATGCAAAGCACAGCCCTTGGTGCCAGCAGCCAGGACATTGGGATCCTGGGATCCAGGCCCAGGTCTCTGGGAAGAGAAAGGCCTTTGTGCTGGGAAGAGACAAAGGCCCAGCGGGACATTTGGATTCAGCAGCTCTTCCCGTTCCTTGTCATGCTCCCCACGTCTCGCTCCGGGCTCTTCTGTGTTCCTGAGGTAATTTGGGCCAGGTCTGAGGTGAAACGAGGTTCTGGCAAAGGGGGGGAGGCAGGGCCAGGTTAAAAAGATTCCAGCTCCTGAGCCGGGGGGGTGTTTCTCTGGCATCTCTCCATGCCAGATTCCAGCAGCTCTGGAAACCAGGGCTGGGAGTTCCTGGGCTGGTGGGAGGTGTCCCTTCCCATGGCAGGGGGTGGCACTGGGTGATCTTTAATGTCCCTCCCACCCCATTCCCTGATTCTGTGACAGTGAGGGGGACAACGCACATCTCAGGGTGCATCCTTTGGCTCGGCTGAGACACCTTTCCCCCTCCCCGCAGCTGCATTCCCGGTTGTTCCCGGGACATTTTCGGCCAGGAGATGGTGCCAGAGCCGTGCGGCAGAGGGGACGCGCAGCCAGCGGCGCTGCCGGGGCCGCCACCCCGCCGAGGGTGTCCCCGGCTGTCCCCTCGCCCCTCCCAGCCGCAGGTGCTCCTCCGCCCCGCCCTGGACGAGCGCTGGGATGGGCGAATCCAGGCCGAGAGCCACAACCCTCCCTCTGTGCTCGGAAGCGCCCGGTTCTGCGACATTCCTGCTGTCTGAGCCGGGAAACGGCCCGGGCCGGGTGTGCTGCCCCGGCGGGGAGGTCACCGCGTGTCCTCCCTGCCCGCAGCCGGGTCACAGCCGTGCCCTGTCACCCCGCACGGCCCCTTTTTCCGCGTGTTTCCCTCCCTCTGCCCTTTGTTCTCCGCCGTGGCCCCGGGCAAAGGCTCGGCGTGGTGTGGATGGAGGAGGAGGTGGCTGCTCCTGGAACTTTGGGAGCCCAAACCAGCGTCTGTGTCCAAGGCCAGGCTGGACGGCGCTTGGAGCAACCTGTTCCACTGGAAGGTGTCCCTGCCCATGGCAGGGGGTGGAACGAGATGAGCTTTAAGGTCCCTTCCCCACCCAAACCATCCTGGGATTCCCCCCTCTCCCTACTAAAGGAAAGACACGGTGCACAGGGAGAGGTGTTGGTGGTGCCCAGACCTGTGGGAGCCTCCCTGGAATCCAGGAACAGGGAATCCATGTGGTTTTGCAAGGGAAAGCCTCAGTGAGTGCCTCTTGCTGTCCCTTTTCCTCCCTAACCCGGGTGGTTGTGGACAGGGAGCTTTTAAAAGGACTTTTAACCAAAGGAAAACAAAAAACCCCGCTGGTATTTCCCCTTTGAATTTCCATTGGATTAAGATAGAAGGAAATAGGGGGGGAAAAATTCCCTCGTGGAAAGCAATAAAAGCTGATTTATTTACCTGGCAGGAGAGAGCCTGGAGCTGCTCGGGGTTGTTGGCTGAAAGTCCTACAAAGCCCTCCAAGAACCTCAGTGTGAATCACTCCTTCTCCTTCCCAATGAGTCTGATGAGTCCATTCCCAGTAAATTCTCATGGAGAAGTGAGGGGGACTCTGGGAATATGCACGGCCAGGGAAATGCATCCCTCCCTGGGGGTTGCTAGAGAAGGAAGGAAATCTTTTGGGATCAGAGGAACTTACCTGGAATGGCCCCTGATCCCACATTCCCTGGAGGTACCTGTGAGGATACTCTGGGTGATTGGAGAGGATTAGCCCTGGGCTGGAAGGTGAGGACCAGGCACAGGGAGCTCCTGACGCAGCACTACAGGGACAAAATATCCGGGTCTGGAGAAGGTTCTTCCCCCAGAGGGTGGTTGGCACTGAACAGGCTCCCCAGGGTTTGGGCACAGCCCCAAGGCTGCCAGAGCTCCAGGAGGGTTTGGACAATGCTCTCGGGGATAGGGTGGGGTTTTGGGGTGTCTGTGCAGGGCCAGGGGTTGGACTTTAATCCTTGTGTGTCTCTTCCAACAGGAGATTCTGTGATTCTATGAAGAAAACCCCAACCCTGAGCCACTGCAGGGGCAGGAGGAGCCTCTGTTCCCGGGAGCTCCGTGGTGATCCCTGCTGTGCCACATCCCGGGAGCTCCACAGAGCCTCCCCAGCACCGAAATAGGATTAGGGCAGCTCAGGAACAGCCTCCTGCTGTGTCTGACTTCATAAAACCACTCCTGCCCTGAGCCCACAGGTGCCACAAACCATCTCCGGCCGGGGCTGGCTCTGGAGGTTCCTCCAAGGCCGCGGTGCAATGTGGTGTGTCGATGAGTGGCAGATCTTCCCGCAGGTTTGGCGCTGCCCCGGGATGAAGCAGCACCACGGGGAGCTGCTGGTGTGCTCCCCAGGCTTGCCCACGGGATTCCCTGGCTGTGGGTCGGCTCTGGAGCGTGGCCCAGCGGAGCAGAGGAGGGGTGGAAGCAGAGCCGTGACCTCCCCGATCTCGGGGCGCATCGGGAGCTCCCGTGGCCGGGCGTTTAGTGGGGTGGTGGTTGAGGTTTGCTCTGCAGCAGGTTCAGGGATGGTCACAAGATAAGGGTGGTGACTCCCTGGTGTCACCCTGGACCGGGGCCAGCCCCGCTCAGCCCAACCCACCTTCCAAAGTGATCCTGGCGATTCGTGCTCGGAGCCTGCAGGTGTGGGGATCTGAGCACGTGCCCGCCCTCCGTGGGCAGGGTGGCAGCTTGGCCCGTGGATGCAGCCGAGCCTGTCCCCATGGAAAGGAGCTTCTCCAGGTGAGCCAAAGCCCAGCACTGTGGCATCGCCAGGGTCCCACAGGGTGCTCTCCCAGTGGGCTCCCTGGGACCGACCAGACGTGTTTTTCTCACCCGGTGCTTCAAAGACACTACGGGAAAAGCTTTCGGGGAACTGGTTTCCCCAAATCCTGGCAGGGAACTGCTCTGATGTGGGGACTGAGCTGCAGCTCAGCAGGACCAGCCCCTTCCTCCTCCACGGTGTGGTTTTTGGTGCCCGTGCTGGTGCTTGGCCAAAGCTTGAACTTGACCTTGGGAGGTCCCTTCCAACCTTTATGATTCCAAGATTCCTCCCTGCTTTGGGAACCAGCTCCTCCGTTTTCACTCTCAGGCCCCTCCTGAAGCAGCACCTTCCTCCTCGTGCCATGGGAAGCTTTGCTGAGGCGCCGCTGAGACAGGAGGGCAATTGCCTCCTTCAGTGCCTCCCAGACCCCACCTTTCCCCTTGAAAGGCATTTAATTGACGGCTAAGAACAGGCAGAGAGAAAATACCCACTGGGCAGCTCCAGGAGTGCCGCAGATAATCATCAGGGTGCCCTACATACGGCTTGGCTGAGAGATCAGAGGGGCAGAAGAATCCGACATTGTTTAAAATGAACAGGAGAGGGAAGTAACAACTCCATAATTACTCACCTTGAGTTAATTGATGGTAATTACCCCGAGTAGGCAGTGGAGGAAGCAGTGACGGGGCCGGCCCTGAAGAGTCATCAGCAGAGCTGGGAGGGTGCCCTCTGCTCCTTGCAGGCAGGGTGGCAGCCCGGCTCCGAGGGGGTTAAACTCCATGGGGCTGGTTGGGAATTTTTTTTTTTTTTTTCCTTCCCTTTTCCCTCCCTCCCGGGTTATTTGCAGCAAACAGAGTCTGGGTGGAAGGTCTGAGCCGAGCAAGTGTTTGCTCCTGGGGAGGCAGGCTGGGAGTCGCTCGGCGCTTCCCGAGCCGGGCGCGGGCCCAGCCCGGAGCTGCCCCGCTCCTGAGCCCCCCAGTGCCACCCCCATGGGGGATGACATCGACTGGCTGGACCTGCCGGGCAGGTGGACCTACGGCGTGTGCGGGGACGGGCGTGTCTTCTTCATCGAGTACGTCCTGCCTGGCACCGGCTGGGCTGGGCTGGGCTGGGGTGGGGGTTGCCGTGGGCATGGGGTCACATTTTGGGGCTGTGGGGAGCGGGCTGAGTGGCTGGGGGGCTGAAGGGCGCTCAGGGCTGAGTTTGGGGTGGGAACAAGGGGCTGCTCTGCATGGGGCTGCTTTCCTGCGGCACGGTGGCTTCTGCTTCCCCCCCAACTTCTCTGGTTTTGGGGCTGTCCCACCCTAGTGGGTGCTGCTCCTCTCTGGCCCTAAAATCCAGTCCTTGCCTTCCTTTGGCTGGAAAAGTCACCTGTGCTGCCGAGACCCTTCCCTGGTGATGGGAGGGGGTTCCTGACAGCCCCCTCTCCTTCCCTCCCACAGCGACGACACCAAGTCCACGAGCTGGGTGCACCCTGGCACGGGCTATGCCATCCAGAGTGGGCACTTCTCCTGTGCTGGTAAGGGATGCTCACGGGCCCTGGGGTGACCACCCTGGGGTGACCAGGAGCTGGAGGTGTGCAGTGAAACCCTCCAGAAACGCAATGGGAGGGCAGGGGCTGTGTGGGGCGAGGGAGGGTGACCCCTGGCTCTGCCCTGTCCTTGCAGGGCTGCCCCGAGGCTGGGAGGTGGACACCACGATGCACGGGGGCCTCTACTTTATCAAGTAAGTGGGGAGGGGCTGGGGGAGGAGAAGCCTTTGCCTGCTGCTCCCAAGCACCTTTGCACCCCGGGAGGAGGCTGCTCTGTGCAGGGATTACCTGGGCTGGGCTTTGCAGAGATTAGCAGGGCCCAGACCCAGCTTTAGGGTCTGTCCTACCCCTGGGGCTGCTGGGGTGGGTGAATCCCACCCTATCCCTGCACACACTCCCATGCCAAGTCCCCAATCTGGATGCAAAACTCTCCTCTGAGGGCTCTGGGAGCTCCAGGGTGGTGTGGGCGAACCAGCCAGCCCTCCCACCCCGCGTCATCCCTCGGGGGAACATCCCCCAGAGCCCAGGGGGGTTTCTGGGAGGGGGTGGGTGACGTTGAGGATCCCCGGGGCAGAGCACAGAGCAGGCTGTGCTGGCTGAGCCGAGCATAACTCAGGGAGGATCCAGCCCGAGGGGTTGCTCCTGCCCCATCCCGGGGGGTTGTCTCCCATTCCCTCTTGCCCCCTCCCTGCCTGCAGTGGCGGGGGGTGATGTGGTGTCTAGACAGGCTGAGCTGCAGGCTGAGGGTGTTCCAGGCAGGATCTTTGAGCCCGTCCCTATCTGGTTTCCCAGTGTGCCCAGACGGCCGTAAACCCAGCGAGAGCAAAGATCCCGAGGCGGGCCGGGGGCTGGAGCAAAGCACCGGGATTATCCAGTCTAATCTGGGAGCAGAGAGACAAGGTGTCCTTGAGTCAGCCCCGTGCTCTGACCGTGCAGCCGTGGCCAACTGGTGGCCCCTGTGCTCCAGGGGTGGCAGCGGGGCTGGCACGGTGGTGCCAGGGCCCAGCTGTGGATGAGGGAACCGCTGGCTCCGTGTGACCCTCCCACCCTCACCACCCACCCCCTGAGCCCTGCCCAGGTGCTTCCATGGGAAACTGCTGGTCAGAGGGATCTTTTCCACCCCAAACCCACCCCCAGCTCTGCCTGTAGAAGCAAAGACCCTGCTGTGTCTGTGCCTTGGGGCTGGGAGCTGCTCCAGCAGCACCCTGTGCCTCGTGCTGTGCAAGGGAGAAGGGAATACCCGGACCCCAAAGTGGCTGGGGGTGCTCAGCCTGTTGGGAGAGGCTGGGGGGGACTCCCCCAATAGCTCCCCAGTTGCTCATGGGCCTCCAGAACTGTTTTTCAGCTCTCAGGGGGCTCCTGAGAGGCAGGAGGGCAGTGGGGGTAGAGCTGCCCCAGTGGATCCCTGATTTCCATGGAGCAGGGGAATGGCTGGGGACAGTGGCCTTGGAGAGGGGACAATTTTGGGGGTACAGGGGTCCTGCTGTGGGCTGGCAGGGAGGGAGGGTCTCCCACCACTGTGGGGGATGCAGGAGGCAGAGCATGCAGTGAAAGCCACCCCCTCCCCAGCCCCTAATTCCCTAATGGGGGGATTACAGGATCAAGGGCAGCTGCCGGCTTTTCCTTCCCCTGTCTGCCCCCACCAGCTCAGTGTGGAGGATGGAAGGTCCCTGAGGGCTCTGAGCCCGAGGTGGGTGCAGGCAGAGTCCCACCCTGGGGCCAGCAGCTCTGACAGGCAGAATTAGGGCAGTGCCATGGATCAGGGCATGGTGCCATTGCTGTAGGGCTGGAATCTGCAGGCCCAGTGCTTCTGTGCCCAGCTCTGGGAGCTACCCTGCCACCAGGCCAGGGCTGGGGGCCTGAGCAGGGCTGGGGCAGGTCCTGCCAGCCCCATCTGTGCCATCACTGGCCCTCGGCAGGGCCTGGGGGAGCGAGGGGGGGCCTCTGTGCTCCAGGGGTGCTGTGGCTGTTGGGAGCTGTTTTGCTGCCCATCCTCTGCATCCTCTCCCTGCAGGCAGCAATCCTGGGATGCAGAGTCTGGGATTGCTGCCTGACCCACTGCAGAGGGTTCCACGACCTGGCTGGGAACAAATGAGCTTCCCTGTCCCGAGGGGGTGCAGGATGGAGAGGGGGAATGGGGTCCCAGCTGCTTCCCCAGGGATGCAGTGGGACCTGCAGTCCTGGCTGCTCCCTCCGTTCTGGGATGTGGGGAAGGATCCTGGGCCAGGCTGTCCCAGGAGGTTCTGGGATGCAGAGGGGAGCGTGGTCCAGGTCCATCCTCTATTCTGGGATGCAGGAGGATGCACAGTCCTGGCTGTCCCCCTGAGGGTGGGACACAGGGAGGGGGGGATCTCTTCCGGCTGCCCCCCCAGTGCTGGGATGTGGGGGCAGCGCCATCCCAGCTGCCCCCCTGACTCGGGGATGCCGCGGGGAGCGCGATCCCGGCTGCTCCCCGAGGAAGCGGGCAGGGGATGTGCGGGGGTGGGGGGAGCGTGGTCCAGCCCCTCTCAGGGGGTCGCGGGTCCCCCCGGTGGGGCACGGGGGGGTCGGTGCGGTCCCCCCGGGGGATGCTGAGGTGGGGGGCGGTGGGGGCGGCGCGGCCCCCCCGCCGTGCTCGGTGCCAGCCCGGCGTCACGTGCCGCTCGGTGGCCCCCGAGCATGCCCAGCTCCGGCTGCGGCTCCGGCTCCCGCTCCGGCTCGGGCTCGGGCTCGGGGTGGCCGGGAGGATGCTGCGCCCGTAGGCAGCGCGGGGGGGACCGGCTGCTGTCCGCCCCGCACGGTGAGTGCCTCCGGCGCGGCTCCCTTCCTCCTCCTCTTCCTCCTCCTCCTCCTCCTCCTCCTCCTCCCGGGCGCTGCGGGGGGGCGCGGAGCTGCAGCGCATCCCCTCATCGTGGTGGGGGGGAGCGGGCTGTGCATGGGGGGCTCTCTTAGGAAAAGGGGGGGTGTCTGTGCTCCAGCCCCGTGGGCAGAGCAGGGTGCGCTGTGGGGGTCAGCACCCCACAGGGTCCCCCTGCACCCCCTGCTCCTCCTGTCGAGCATTCGGGGAGAAGTGGGGACCCCTCCGACTGTCCCCGCCGTGTGTTTGTGTGCTGCGCTCTGTTTCGTGTCCCTGGCCCCCCCCAGCTGCGGGCTGGGACCCCCTCGGTTTGGACCCGTCAGGCTGAGACCCCCCAGGCTTGGACCCGGCTCCACGCACGGGCAGAACAGTGTCTGGACGGGACCCGTCTCTCGGGGCGCAGTCTGAGCACCCCCAAACCCCGAGATGGTGCCGGGGGGGCTCGATGGGCTGGACCCCCGCGCCGGGCGCTTTGCTGCGGGCACGGGACGGGATGTGATGGATGAAGCTGAGATGTCGCGTCTGGCGCTTGCCGGGGGATCCGAGACCTTCCCTTGGCTTCGTGGCTCGTCTCGCTGCCTGCCGAGAGCGGAGAGCCGTCCTCCTCCTCCTCCTCGGCGGGGAGGAAGGGCTGCGCTGCCGTGCTGGGCTCCCGGGCCCCCCTGCTCCGGGTGTCTGGCGGTGCCGGAGACGCGCGAGCCGCAGCCGCTGCCCTGAGCCCTCAATCGCAGCTTTGTTGCGCCGCTCTGAGATCTGAGGGAACAGGGGCTGATTCATCACATGATGGGGCATGTTAATACGCCACGAGTCTATTAAACCCCAGCGGAAGGGGCTGGACTGGCCGCCCTCCCGCGGGGCTCGGGGGGGACCCCAGAGCTGGCCGCGGGACCCCCGTGTACGGGAAAGGGGGGGTTATCCGGCCCCTCCATCACCTCTGTGCGGGGTCTTTGCCACCCTCTGAGGGCTGTGGAGTGGGAGGGCCGAGTGCCGTGCTCGGCGCGATCCACCTGGCCCTGCCATCCCCCCGTGACGTGCCGCGGTCCCTTGGGTGCAGGGGGGCCGAGCCCCGCTCCAGATGGCCACGGGAGCCGCTCGGTAATCCCTGCGTGCGGGGAGGTGAGAGGGGAGCTGCAGAGGGGGGTGCGGGGGGTGTGCGTGGCCGTCCCGGGGTGAGGAGGGGAGCGGGGAGGCCGGGAATGGAGGGAGCCGGGGTGGCATTTGCTGCGGGAATCGTCGCTCCAGGCAGGCGAGGCTGCGGCGCTGCGCGCGGCTCCGCAGCCGGAATCGGCAGCTTCTCCCACTTCTGCGCGTTCGCATCTTCACTGTGCATCCCCCCCGTGCATCCCACGGCGCATCCCGTCGTGGATCCCATTGTGCATCCCACTCTGCGTCCCCTGTTCCGAGCCCCCGGCTCGTCCCGTGGTGCAGGGCCGAGCACACGCGTGTGCTCACGTGTGCGCTCCCCACCTTCGGTGTGCGTGTGGCTGCTCCCGTTCCCTCCCCTGAACCCCACTGGCATTACCTCACTGGGAAGGGGAGCCCCTGTCCTCCTCCAACCTGCACCGGTCCCTCTTGTCCCCTTTGCTCTGCCAGGGGAGGACGAGGCTTCCCAAGGGAGCTCTTTCCCTCCTCCCCGCAGCGTTGTGGCTTTGGGGACACCCCGTGCTGTCACCCACCCTGAGCCACCCCCTGAGGGACCCAGAGCCAGGATTAGGACTCCCAGAGAGGAGGAGGTGGCCGAGGCATTAAAATTCTTGGGCGTCTGCTAAAAATCCCATGGGAAGAGCAAGGCCAGGCCCCTCCGGCCAGGCTGTGTCTGCCCTGGCAGAGCCTGCCCGGGGAGCAGCCCCTGCACCCCCAGCCCATGGCCCCCTTCCTGCTGCACTGGGCCCCCAGTGCCCCTTCCCTCAGGGAGAGGGGCTGTGGGGAGGGGTCCCTGCCTTCCCGGGCAGGGCCTGGCACAGGGGTCCCCCCCTGGCAGACGTGGTGACAGGGTGACGCCTGGCACCGGGCCGGCGCTGGCCTCGCTGGAAACCGTGTTTTCCTGCTGAGTTCCCATAGAAACAGGCGGGAGCAGCCGCTGGGGCTGGCGAGGATGAGGGAGAGGAGGGGTGGGCAGGAGGGTGAGCTCCACGGCTGGCACTGCCGGGGTGAGGCGGCTGCGCCGGGTGCCAACTGCTGCGAGGGCACCAGTGACCCTGCCCGTGACCAGTGGCTGCTCCCTGCCGTGGGGAGGGGACAGCGGCACGGCCCTGGCTGCGGGTCACGGTGCCACGGGGTGAGTGTGTGTGTGTTTGCACTGTGAGTGTGTGTTTTCCCACGTGTGTGTGTGTGTTCACAGCCCTGCCCAGCAGCCAGGCCTGGCACCGGCCACAAACACCACCCCAGATGGGCAGCGAGGGGTTTAATCCCCCCGAGGCCTTTTGAACCCGTGGCAGCCGGGCAGGGCCGTGGGCTGTTCTCTGCTCCATCTGTGCCCCCGGGAATCAGCTGGGCTGGGGATTTCTCCTGCCCGGCTTTGCGGGCTGGCAGGGAAAGCGCGGCCCCGGCTCCGTCACCGCTCCTCTCTCTCTCCCAGGCGTCGGTAGTAGCATCCCCCACTCCTGTTTTCCTTAGCTGGAAACATGCTAATCCGCAGCAGGCAGGAGCAGTGCATGGAGGGATGTGCTGTCTCCTCTTCAGCCTCGTTCCTCCCCAGGATTCACAGCTCTACACCCACCCAGGGAAGTCCTGCTGGGCAGGCAGCCCCTGCCCACTGCCCCACTGCCTCGTGCCCTGCCAGCCCTCTGCTCCCAGACATCCCTGTTTTCCTGGCACTGCTGGAGAGCAGCCCCCTGCACGTGGCACAGGCAGATGGAAACCTGCAGAGAGAGGGAGGGGGGGGATGTGTGTTGTGTCCCACCCCCCAGCCCTGCCTGCTCCTTCCACCATCCCGAGCTGTAAAATACCCTGTTAATGGGCTGTTCAGTGCAGGCAGGGGGTTGTTTTTCAGCGTGGATTGGGTTTGGTTTCGGTTTTCACTCGGTGGCAGCAGCACAGGGAGCCCTGTTTGGAGCCCGGGGAGGGCTCTGGAGCAGCGGCTGCGGGCTGAGGTGGCTCCCGCGGCCCTGGCATGCAGGGAATCAGGTTGGATCCAGGGAATCAGGTTGGATGATGGCAGTGGCCGGTTGTGCCCTTAATCTGTGAATTCGCTAAAGCTCTTTAATAAAGATTCAAAGTCACCAACTTCTCAATTAAGGGATGAGGCAGCTCTTGATCCGTGTTTCTGGGTCAGGCGGAGAAAGGCCATTTAAGACCTGGGCGACTCCTTTGATGTTTCCAAGGGAGACGACTTGAATAAACACCTGGCCAGTGTGGGCTGGGCACGAGGATGGGTGGCTTGGCCACCTCTGGGGCAGGACCTGCAGCCTGGAGTCCAACCCTGGCTGCTCCTGAGTCATGGGCTGATTTTTGGGAGAAAGTGGAGCTGCTGGAGCGAGTCCAGAGGTCACAGAGGTGCTCTGAGGGCTGGGACACCTCAGCTCTGGAGGCAGGCTGGGAGAGCTGGGGGTGTTCAGCCTGGAGAGACCTTAGAGCCCCTTCCAGTGCCTAAAGGGGCTCCAGGAGAGCTGGAGAGGGACTTGGACAGAGGACTGGAGGGACAGGACAAGGAGGAATGGCTTCCCATGGCTAGAGGGCAGGGTTAGGTGGGATATTGGGATGAAATTCTTCCCTGTGAGGGTAGTGGGGGCTCGGAGTTGTTTGGGCCCTCTGGACTGAGCAGGAGGTCTCCTTGCCCTCTGGGTGTGCCCATGGGTGGTCTGCACCCTGCTCTCCAGGGTGCTTCTAACCCTCTGTTTACCTCAACAACAGCCTCTCACATGGGTGTTAATTGCAGGAGCTGGCGAGGCACTAATTAGGGGATAATGAGACGCCTTTTGTGTGTGCGTGGCAGCCTGGCGACAGACGCCCTGCTCCAAACACCCGGCGGGTTGGGGATGTTCCATGTCCGTGATCCCCCTGTGCCTTTTCCATGATCCCCCTGGGCCGTGTCCATGATCCCCCTGTGCACGCTGGTAGTCCCCCTGTGCCATTTCCACGATCCCCCCCGTGCCATGTCCACGATCCCCCTGTGCACTTTGGTGATCCCTCCCCTGTGCCGTGTCCACGATCCCCCCGTGCCGTGTCCCACTAATCCATCTCCCTGGCTGCTCCAGCTTGGCAGGCTGGGGGCAGCCCGGAGGTTTCTCAGTGCCCCAGAGGATCAGAGGAGCTCCCAGCCCTGTGCTGGGGGCCGTGGTGAATGCTCAGCTGCTCCGAGTCCCCCGGGGGATTCCGCGGTGCCGGAGCCTTTCAGGGCAGCCCTTTGTTCTCGGAGCAGGATCCGGCCGGTGAGGGCCCAGGATCCCATGCACCATCCCTCCCCATCCTTGTGCCCACATCCCTGGGTGACTGGAGCTGGGGACTGGGACTGGGCTTGTTGTGACAGAGCAGAGAGAATCCTCGCGCATCCTCCCGCTCCTTCCCGCATCCTCCCTCTGCTCCGGCACCCGCGTTGCTGCCGCTGGCGGCAGGGCCGTGTGTTCCTGCTGAGCAGCGAGAGGCTGTTGTTGCTCTCCTCCTGCCTGCAGCCACCGGGAACAGGGAGCCGGCGCTCCACTCTGAGCGTTCCTTACGTAACGCCGGCAGCGGCTCCGGCAGCGGCTCCGGCAGCGGCTCCGGCAGCTCGGCGGCACCGAGGCCTGGGCCTTGCACCCGGGGAAGGGCAGCGTGTTGGGAAGGGGTGTGTGGCTGCTGGACGCCTCTGTGGCACGGTGGGAGCACCAGCATGGGCATCAATAGCTGGGCTGAGCGGGAGAGGCCTCTCCGTGTGCAGCCGGGGCGGCAGCTCTGCCGTCCCGGGGAGCCGGGAATGCTGTGCCGTGGGTCGGGCTCCCGGCAGAACAGCCAGGACCAGTCTGGCAGCACCGGCCGCCTCCCAGCCCTGCTGGGCCGGTCCCACAGCACCGGGGGGACAAGCCCTGTGCTCATCCATCATCCTGGGGCACCTGCAGGATGGAGCTGCTGCACGCCCGGGCCGTGAGGTGGGTGCTGGGGACCGTGCTCCGTGCCAGGTGAGGATGGGCGGTGTGGGCACAGCATCCCGGGGGGAAACAGCTGGAAAACTCCACCCTGCTGGCATTGCCCTCAGGACCGCACACCCCCTCGGTCTGGGCTGGGAGGGTTTGAAGGGTCAGGGTGGGTCTCATCTCATCCTCCCCTCTTGCTCTGCCACCTCTGTGGTTACAGGAGGTGAATCCCCCTCCTCCCTGGCTTTGTGGGGATCTACTTCCAGCAGTGGAAAATCCTCTGGCAGTGGCGGGGTTGTGACTTTGTGTGTCTCAGGACCCAGCAGGCAGGAGCAGGATGAGGCAGCCAGGCTGGGAGCATGGCTGGAATTGGGCAGCTCTGCATCCCTGGCACTCCAGGAGCGCATCCGGGGCTGGCTCAGCTCCCACTTCACATCCTGCTCTTCCTTTTCACCCACGTCCTCACAGTCCCTGGAGTCACCATCACTTGTCCCTGTGTCCCTCAGGGGTCCCACAGCCAGGAACCACACCCCAGGGGCTCAGCTCTGCTCCCCCTTTGCAGGGTGACACTCGGGGGAAAAGGGGGTGCAGGAGGACCCCCAAACTCCCATCTCCCACCCATCTGCTTGATATGCTGAAACTAATTTTCCAGCCTTTATTCTTCCAGAGAATCTGAAGAGGCCATTGCACCCTCAGGGCCCAGAAAGCTCAGGCAAATCAGGAGATAGAAATCTGCCTCTGTGCCATTGTTTCAGAGCCAACTGCCCGGTGCCATCTGCGGGGGGCTGCGGGCTCCCGGGGCTGGGTGGGTGTCCCCTGGCTCCTCATCTGGGGCTGATCTTCTTTACCAGCTCTGCTGGGGGTTTGGGGTTTTTCCCTCTCCTGTTTAGTGGTTGTTTCTAAACGCCTGTTTCGTGGATGTGCAAAGCCGTGACCTTTGGTGGGGCCGCCCGGAGCTCCGGCTGCTCTCCCTCCTGTCAGGGAGATGAGGGATTCGGGAGCTCCGTGCAAACTGCCGGGCCTCGGGGCTCCAACGCTCAGCTGCGATGGCGGTGATGAGCTCCCCGAGGGGAGGAAAGAGCTCGTTTCCCATCTCTCTCCCCGTGAGATGCCGGGCCCTTCACCAGCCATCAGTGCTGCTGCTCCCGCTCCTCCCTGCGAGCTGTTATTGCTGTGTCCTTGTCCCCGCTGCCACCACGGGAGGCTCTGGGGGCAAAACGTCCCCCTGTCCCCCCGAGGGTCCCCTGGGATGGGCAGTGTGGGGTGGACGAGGGGCCACGGGGCAGAGGGATGGGTGCCAGGGGAATGGGCTGGCTCCTGCCCCTGACCACTGGCTCCCGGCCATCTGCCCCCTTCCCCAGTGTCCTTGGTGGCCTCTCTGGCTGTGGACAGGCCCACGCTGGCCCACCACAGATAACCAGGAGCCAGCAGGAATGTTATTTATGCGGGTAAAGTTCACCTGCCCCCAAGAGCTGTCCTGGCACAGGCTCATGGGGTTTGGGGTGACCAAAAACAGGGCTGGCCTGGCCCTGGGCTGGCAGGGTGGCTCCTGTCCAGGTGCCACCAAGCCCTGGCTCTGGTAGGATCAGGCTCAGGCTCCCAGTAGGGTGCTCACAGGCAGCAGAGCAGCACAGACCCCAGTTCCCATTCCCATGGGGGCACCCAGGGGCAGGGTGGTGGGATGGGGCTGATGGGATGGGGGTGCTGTTCAGCGAGGCAGAGCCACTGTCAGTGGTTTAGGAGTGCAGGGCAAGGTTGGTGCTGTGGGATGCCCCGGGGCAGAGGCAGGGAGCAGGAGGCCTTAAATAGGGAAACTGAGGCAGGGAGCCAGCCCAGTGGGAATTAGAGCCCATGACCTCCCGTGCCTCCATCTGACGAGTCCCATCCCTGCTCCAGAGAGCTCCCGAGGTTTCAGGAGGGGGGGTGTGTGTGTGCCTGTGCACACGTGCCCTCCCCGGCACCCAGCAGCCCCATTTCCTGATCGGGTTTGGGTGTTGCCATAATATAATTAGTCAGTAATTGCTCTCTAATGAGGCAGCAGTCCTGAGGCAAGTCTGCACTTCAGAGGCCTTCCCCTGCCCCGCAGCCCCCCCGGGGTTGCCCACCTGAGCCTCTGCCCCATCCGTGGGTGGGTGGGTGCCGTGGGGTCTGTGCTGGCTCCTGCGAGCGGGATGGAGAGATCCAGGGTGGGATGTCTGGGGAGGGGTCTCCTCTGTGCTTGTCCCCTGCCAGGGGGTGGCACTGGGGGCTCGGGGTGTGCCCGCAGTGCCCGTGCCAGCCTGGCAGCCTGCCCTGGCTCCTCGCAGCGCTGCCTTTCACTCCCTCCTGGCACCCTCCCCGCTGCCTCCGGGGCCCTTTGGGGATTTCCTCTGCCTTGCCCCCGCTGGCACGGCCACCCCGCTGGCAGGGTCTGACCCGTGGCCGCCGTGCCCTCCTCCCACCCTGCCCCAGGGGAACAGCCACCCCACCCTGACCCCGTGACCCCCCAGTGCCACCGAGTGGGCGCCCCGCTCCCCTGCCAAGCTCCAATCCCGTTCAATCCCCCTCCACCCCGCAGCGGAACAGCGAGTGCCGGGTATTTTTAGCCTGGCACGGGTGCTGGGAGGCAAACACGCGTGGAGGGCGGTGTTTTGGTCTTTCTTTTTTCCCTTTAATCCTCCTGTTTTAAAGGCTGGCTCTGCTGGGGGTGGGGATGCCCACACACGGGCAGATCCTGTTTGGTGATCCTGGGAATGGATGGGGTGCCAACCCCCTCCCATCCCGGGTAACACTGAGTTCAGGTGGGAAGGAGAAGGGGATGGATGGACACCAGGGAGAGCCCCTCTTTTGGGGTGTGCCTGGGAGATGCTCTGCCCTCCCTGGGCTGGGTTTCCATCCTCCTGCCCTGGGATGTGCGGTCACCCCTCAGGGGATGCTCAGCAGGGGATGTGGGAAGAGGCAGCGAGGAGAAGGAGGAGGAGGAGAAGGGAGGAGGAAGGCTCAGGTGTGTGCCAGCCCCGGGTGAAGTCCACGTGCCCCCTGCTCTCTGCTGGGGGTTTGTTTTCCTTGCACAGCTCTCCTTTCAGCTCTGCTGAGCAGCAATGATCAGCAATTCCAGTTTCTATTGAGGGCCTAATGACGCCGGGCTGGGGGTGCCCCCCCCGTGCCCCCCGTGCTGTCAGGGTTCCCCTGATAAATTATGTGCTCTGCTATGTGTTCTTTTTGTGTTTCTGGAGTTTTTTGGGGTTTTTAAATTTAATTTTTCCCCTTTCCCCTGAATCAAGTGACGTGTCTGATTTGGGAACAACAAGCAGTGGGGAACGTAAGGAATCTTTTAAAGCTCCTCAAGGTGAGAGGTTGGGGGGGTCAGGGGGCGTTTGGGGGCCCTCAGCCTTGGGGTGCAGGGCTGGAGGAAGGGTTTGTGGTATCAGCCAGGCTGCCTGGGGCCTTATCTTATCCCTGGGCTTATCACCAGACATGCTTGTGCCGCAGATAAGCAGGACCTTGGGTTCAGGCGTGGGTTGTTCGGGGGGGGGGGGGGGATGCTCCCTGTCCCACTGCTGGGGCACTGTGGGCAGCAGGGACATGCTGGGGGGCTGGACACCCCACTCAGGGCTGGAGGGTCCCTCTGTGGCTCCCCAAAACCTCGGTGTGTGCAGGTGGGATCACAGAGCAGCCCCTCCTGCAGCCTCCAAGCTCCCCCAGGCAGGCAGAGGAGGCACCTTCCCTCACCTTGATGGGAACAGCGTGTCAGGTTTGGCCCTGCCCCTTCTTCTCTTGAAGCAAAAGAAAGTGGGGAAAACCCCATTTTTAGGCCAACCTGATGGCTGTGGGGCCATCTAGATGCTTAAGTAGAAGAGGTGGATTGAAAACACCCGAGGAGGAGCCCCAGCTTCTCCCCAGAGCCCCAAAATCTCACTCTGTGCCTGGACCTGTGGTCTCTGCTCCTTTCCCAGGGATTTATGGGTTGCTGGAAGAAGAGGATTTTGGCTGCTGTGGGGCCATGTTGGTGTGACCAGAGGAGCTGGAGAGGAGGAGTGTTCGTGCCCGAGCACTGCCCAGTGCTCACAGGGCACACAGTGGGTGCCAAAGTCCCACGGGGTGACCCTGGGGAGGGAAATCCCTGCCCGAGGCCGCCTCATCCCCCTCATCTCGAGTCAATCCAGCCTCTCCAAAGGCAAATTTGCTCTTCCAAAACACCCTTGTGGTGTGCTGGGGGTCAGGGTGCTGCAGGGGCTGGACCCACTGTGGGGGTGCCTGTGCTGGGAAGGGTCCCCATGCCCTGCGCTGCAGTGACGTGTCCCTAGGGGCTCTGGGGACAGCTGGTGGCCCTGCCCAGGGGGGAATGGATGGCAGAGGGTGCCCCAGGAGCTCCTGCTGTGCCTCCCCGTGATCAGGCAGGGCTGGGAGCTCGGCAGGCAGGTGGCTGGGGTGATGCTGCTGCTCGTAAACAGGCTGGGATTGTTTGTGCGCCCCAGGGCCGCTTGTGCAACCGGGGCGGGGAGCTGGGAGCTGGCTCCGAGCACCGTGGGGCTCCCTGCACCCCACAGGGAGGCTCCTTGGCCGGATCCAGCCCTGGCAGCACCGGGGACACGAGCTGCCCCTTGCCAACCCCAGGCTCCCCGTGTGGAGGTGCAGCTGCACGATGGAGAGCACCCCACGGATGTGCCCACTGGGATCCTCTCCCTGCCATGGAGCAGCTCCAGCCCCAGCCAGGAGAGCAGTTGTGGGACTCCCCTTTGCCATGGGTGATGCCTGGGACCGTCCCTGTGTCCCTGGGCTGGAGCTGGGGCAGCAGAGCCCAGCCTTGCCCCTGGCATGTGGCCAGCCCGGTTGTGGGCTGAGCCCGGAGAGCTGGCACGAACAGGGCAGGGTTTGTCTCCCGGAGGGTTCTGACCCCCTGGAGGAAGCGCGGGAAGTCCTTCCAAACAAGGAAGTCCCGTGGTGGCACGAGGAAGTCCCGGGGTGGCACAGTGTGGCCACAGCCTGGCTCTGAGCCAGCGAGGCTCTGGTGAGAGGAGGGTCCCACTGGGACGGCAACAGGCACCCACCATCCCGAGTGCCATCCCTGCCCATCACTGCTGGGTGAGGGGGGATTTTTTTTTCCCCATGACCACAGGTGACCGAGTCACCTGCTCTGGGGGAGGTGCCAAGTCCTTCCCACCTGTTTTATGAGGTTAAAAACTGCCCTATTTGCTTTTCCCACATCGCCTGTTCATTCCCACATCACCGGCAAGGTGGTGCCCGCCCGGTGCCCGCCGGAGGGTCCCTCCCGCTTTCCCGGAGCACGGAGCCCTCTCCTGCTGCCTGCAGTGGTATTTGAGCTGCAGAGTTAAAATGCACCTGAAGCACAGCCCAAACTGGCATCAGGCTTCACCTTGAGGCGCTGCCAGCACCGGGGGGGCCGGGGCTGGTGTCGGGGGGCTCAGGCAGCGCGGCAGGTCCCGCCGGAGCGCTGGCAGTGCCTGGCGTGGCCAGGAGCAGCGGGAGTGGCGTGAGAGGCAGCGCACACGGGGGTGTGTGTGTGTTTATATAGGAAGGAGCCAACCTACAGGTTCAGATTTCAGCCCTCGCTTATCGGCCGGGCTGTTCCTGCCGCGCTCGGATGCGGCGGATCCCGGAGGCGACCGCTCGGGAAGCTTCTCCTCCCTCCTTCCCCACCGACCCGGGGAGCTCTGGCCTTGGCACCGACCCACCGCCCTCCCCGGGGCAGCAGGTAGGCTGTGCCAGCTGTGGCTGCTCCATCCTCGCAGCCTGGCCTGTGGTGGGATTAAGGAAGGGATTGGAGGGATAGATGGAGAGCCCGAGGGCTGGAGGGAAAGGGCTGGAGGTGCTGGAGAGGTTTGTGCTGGGCCGGGGCAGCCCGGGGTGGGATTTGGGAGCCACTCGCCGGGCCAAGGGCTCGTGGGGAGGGAACACAGCCCCGGATGTCAGCACGGGAGAGGCACTTCCAGCATTCCCGTGGGCAGGTGGCACGTCACACCGGGCACGGGCACGGCCATGGCGCGGGAAAGGCCGGCCGAGCTCTGCCGGGGGTTAAACTGCTGGCAGCAGCTGAAGGGAAGGTGTGGCAGCACGATAAGGCTGGCAGGGCCGGGAGAGGGGCAGAGGCAGTGCCTGCACAGAGCTCTGCTTCCAGCCAGGATGGAGGAGGGATCATGCCCACCCTGTGGGCTGTGGAGGGAATGTTCTCCCTGTGCCCTGTGCCAGGGGCTGGCTCTGGATCACGAGGGAGCTGTTGTCCCTGTCCTTAGCCAGCTGGCTGGGAATCTCCTGCAGATTCCAGCTGTGATCTCCTGGAAGTCCCAGACCCAAGCCCACAGAAAAGCAGGAGCCATGGTGCCACAGGCACCTGCTGAAGTGATCTCCCACCTCTCCAGCGCCGACTGCTCCATGTGTATCATCCCATCTGTGCCCTCTGGAAACTCGGGACAAGCCTCTGGCTCTTCCCAGTGCAGAGCAAACCAGTTCCTTGTGGGGGGCAGCCACCGTGCTTGGTCCTCTTGAGTTCTCCTGGTGCAGCTCCTTGGTCCTGGCTGCCTGGGAGTGTCCTCAGGGGGATCCTGTGAGCATCCTTGGGGGTACCCTCTCAGCATCCTCGGGGGGATGCTGTGACCGTCCCAAGGGGCTCATCCAGGCTGGCAAAGGCACCACCAGGAGCTCTCTCCAGGCTGGGACTGGCCCAGCTCCAGCGCCAGCCTGGCTTAGGGATCCCGTCCTTCCAGCTTCCCTCCCCAGGCACGGCAGATCCCGAGGGCTGCAGCTCCTTCGGGGCGCAGGGAGGGCCGGGACCACGTTTATTTACATGATGCTGGGGGAGAAGGAAGGGGGAACTGGCAACAGGCTGCTTGCAAATGGGATTTCTGGGAAGCGCAAGCCTGGCGCTCGTTCAGCCTGGAACTGTCCTGGTTTCCAATTGGAAGCATCCCACGGTGACTAAACTTCATTCAGGGGATGATCTCGTTCTGCAGAGCTGGCGCCGCGCTGCTAAACCCGCCCGTGGCGCTGCGGGGGTGGCGGTGGGAGGGGGACAAGGGACACGGCGAGGGCTGTTTGGTGACACAGGGGGCGTGTCCTGTCCCCACGCTGGCTCTGAGCCACCCCGGCAGGGTCCGGTTGGGTGGGTGGAAAGGGTTCCCAGCTCCCTCTGGCTTCCCTCAGCATATCCCTTGCGTTTTCCCTGCAGCTGCTCCCCGGGGCTGCTCCCGGCTCCGTGCGCTGATGAGGATGCGGTTGGGAAGCTGGGAACGAGCAGTGATTCACTGGGAAGCTGTTCCCGGCCGTCCCAGGCACGGTCCTGCCACACCAGGGTGTGGCAGTAAATTGGGGTTGTCCCCACCGAGGGCAGCGAGGGAACTGCTGTGGTCCCCCCTGGGATGCTCCACACCGGGATGGCACCACTGCCAGAGCGGGAAGAAAGCTTGGCAAAGTTCCCCAGCCCGATCCTGGGATCTGAGGGGGCCTGTGCGTGTTTGCTTTGGTCTGTTTGCTCAGGAACAAACCTCCTGCTTTGTGGGACTCCTGGTCCCCGCTGTGTTTGGACACAGAGGCCGGTGGGATGGGCATGTGCCCTGGTGGCTCTGGGGCTGGGGGCAGGAGGAGCTGGAGGCACCCACGGGTGTCGGGCTCGGCTCTTGGGATCTGCTGTGGGCACTCGGGTGTCTCTGGCACCCACAGCATGATCACAGCGTGATCACAGGCTGCTCCTGGGGCCGTGGGACACACCGCAGGTGGATGTGGGGTCGGAGAGCTGCCCGGAGCTGCCCAGATCCAGCACTGGCCCCGGCCTTGGGAGCTGTTTGGTGCAAAACACTTGCACAACCCCGGCCGTGCCCGTTGCGTCACAGCCGGTTACAAACTGTTCCCGGCCCTGCAGAGGTGCAGGATCGCAGCTAAAATTGGAGAGTTTCCCCATCCACCGACATCACACCCGGGCCGACGCAAGGGACGTGTGGCATTGCAGCAGGAAGGCAACTGGGACACTCCTCGTGCTGCCGGGGAGGGTGACAGGCTGCCCGCGGTGCCAACCTGCGGCTGGGCCATGGCTGGGGAGCGGAGCCGCTCCTGCCCCTCCATCCCTGCGGGCACACGAGGCTGTGCCGGGCCAGCAGGGCCATCAGGGCCATGCCTGGGATCCTTGCAGAGCCCTGAGCGTGGCTCTGGCACCCCCCCAGCCCCCCGGCTCCGGCAGGTGTGGGGCTCCGTGCCGGCTATGCCAGGAATGTGCCGAATGTGCCGGGACTTGACTGCAGGAGGTCGGGGCGCAGAGCCCTGTGATGAATCACTTGGAGGGCTGGCAGTGGCTCAGCTCCCGGGCTGGGGCAGAGCCAGGGCTGCCCAGCCTCCTGATCCACAGCCTCTCCGATCCCAAATGCCACCAGGAAGCGGGATCCCACGGTGGCAGCAGGGACAGAGGCGCTGGCAGGGGCTGTGCCCGGGTTGTGCCCCCCGTGCCCTGAGGTGCCACCCTCGTGACTTTAGTTTTAATCTGTCTGAGGTGCCCGTGGGAGATCTGACATTGGAAAATTGGGAATTTTGATGAAAAGAATCAAGAGGCTCCACAGGGAGTGGCACAACCTGCCGTGGCTGATGGAGCCCGGGCTAGGGGTCACCCCACACCCGGTCCTGGAGGGTTAGAGTGGGAATGGCAATGCCTGGCACTGCAGAGCCCTGGGACTCACTGCTGGGAGCAGGGAGATGCTTGATTTTATCACCCTGCTCTGGGCCCTTCGCCCTCTGGGTGCTCCCAATTCAGGGTGTTTGCAAGGAGCCGGTGGCTTTGTGTCCCACGTGGGCGTGGGAAATGGAGATTCCAAAAGCTGTGCCCGATGCTCGGCACATCATTGGACACAGGGAGCTGAACCCCATGGCCAGGGGGGGTCTTATCAGCTGCTGTGTCTGCAGCTCGATCCCCTCTGCGGGTTTTTAGCGGTTTGATGGGGTTTTACCATGATTGAAACCATCCTGCAGCCGCCCTCCGTGCTCCAGCCACACGGGGTGGTGCCGTGCAGATGTTTGTCCAAGGCTATTTGTGATCATTCCAGCCCGGACGCCCCCGGCGCTGCAGCCGGGGCTGGAGAAGGCGAAATTCCTGGTGTGTCCGTGTCGGGAGGCTGGAGCTGGGCTGTGCTGCCGGTGCTGTGAGTACTCCAGACCCGTGGGAGCTGGGACAGGGATGAGGATTGAGCCCCTCCTTGGGTTTGCAGGGGGATGTGGTGGCTGCCCTGGGCTGGGCCAGCCGGTGGGACCTGGTGTGGGATGGTCCTGGGTGACATCATCTGGGCTTGGGGACAGCAGGGATCAGGGCTTGGTTCCCAAGTGCCACTGCACCCTGGGGCTGTGCAGGGACAGAGCAGGGACAGAGCAGGGACAGAGTGAGCAGGGACAGAGCAGGGACAGAGCAGGGCCGCTGCAGCTCCCGGTGATGGCGCAGCCGGAGGTTAATCATTCAACCCCTTGGCAGGTTGGGTAACGCAGCCAGCAGCGGGGGGGTGGTGACAGGGACATCTGTCCAGCCGCTCTCCAGACTGTAGGAACAGGAACAGCCCCCCTGCTCCTCCTGCAGTGCCAGGAGCCGGTGCCCTATCTCGGTGGGGACGCGGTGATCCAGCCAGCACCGTGGGTACCGCAGCGTGCGGGGCACCCCTGGCAGCGGGGCCTGGCAGCTCCCTGTGCCGGCTGAGCCGGAGCCGAGCTGGCCCCCGGCACGGCCGAGGGAGCCAAGAGCTGCAGCTGGGTTGTAAACACGCTCGGATAAAGTTACAGCCATTGATGTTCCTTGGAAAAGCTGGGTGGAAGGAGGGAGGGAGACACCCCCGAGCTGAGATCCTGCCCCACTGAGGGGTGGATGTGCCTCCTGCCCCTGTGGGCAGCCGGGGGGAGCAGCCCCTGCCCTCTGCCCCCTCCTCGGGGGGCTCAGCCCCTTGGGATGAACACTGCTGGCTGTCCCTGAGGGTGGGGAGAGCAGGGTCTCCTGCAGCTCCCACCGGGATGCAGAGGCAGGATACGGCCCTTGGGATGCACGGGAACACACGCAGGGCTGCTCCCAGGGCTCCTGCTGCCCAGGGAGCGGGGTGGGAGTGCCTGGAGACAGGACACTGCGGGAAGGGCTGCAGGTGGAGCCCCTTGGAAGCCCCTTTTCGTTCCCAGCCCGTTGTCCTGCAGTGACCTGCCATGTCATGGTGCTGTTAAAGGCGCTGCCAGCGGGAGCACAGGACGTCTCCCGGCGCTCATCCCGCGCCGCTCGGAGCTGAGGGGGTTAAGGCCGCCGGCAGCTGCTGGGGCTGTTAATGATTGATACCAATGACGGTCTCCATGGGCTTGGGAGGAAAATCATCTACCCCGGCCGGCTGGGGGAGAGACACCGGCTTGGCAGGCGGCGTGGACAGAGGGGACGTGTGGTGGCACCGGTGAGTGTGAGTGTGTGTGTGTGTGTGTGTGCGGTGTCATCACGGCTGTCGTGGCACAGACAGCCTGGACATGGCACAGACAGCCTGGCTGTGGCACAGACAGCCTGGACATGGCACAGACAGCCTGGACATGGCACAGACAGCCTGGCTGTGGCACAGACAGACAGCCCAGCCGTGGCACACGTGGGCCATTGTCTGTGCCCAGGAGCAGCCGGTGCCCCGAGGGCGGCCGGGGCCGTGACTGGCACAGCTGAGCACGCCAGGGAGGGCACGCCGGGGCTGTGGGTGTGATTATCCAGTGCGATGGGTCATGCAGGTGCTGGGGATTTGTCCCAGCAGGATTTTCCCAGCGCTGCTGCTCCGTAATCCCCGCTCCTGGCCCAACCTGGCCGGGGAGGGGTTGGGACCGGGCTGGTTTGATGCCTCGTGCCAGGGATTGCTCAGGACAGGTATTCCTGCCGCTGGAAGTGGTTTCTTAAAGAGCTTAGTGAGAGTTTAAAGCCTCCAGGTGCAGGTCCAGGTGGCGGCTCAGGGGTTGTGTGAGTGGGAATGGTGGCTCTGGGAGCGTGGCAATCCCAGGGAAAACAGCGGGCTGGGGCTCTGCCCTGGGAAGGGACAATGGAGGGCCTTGGTTACAGCAGTGCCACACACTCAGTGCTGCCAGGGCCTGGACTGTCACCCCCTCTGCTCCATATCCCAGGCCACCCCATCACGGGGCTGTCACCCTCCCAGATGTCACCCCATGGATCCGGGATGCTGCCGTGCCTGTTCCAACTCTCCGTGTTCTCCCGGCCGCCCCCGTGGGCCATGCCTGGGATGGAGCCGGGGTTTCCAGGGAGATAAAACACAAACTCCCGGTGCGTTTTGTGCTTTTTGTGCTTCTCCCCGACCCCAGCTGGCGAGGGAGCGGGGGACTCGCCCTCCCCGCCGCCGGCCACGCCGGCTGCCAGGAGCTGCTTTGTTCTCTGGAAATCCCCTGCCTTCCCTGCTCCTGGCCATCCCTGCTCCCAGCCATCCCACCCTGCCATGGCAGGGGCACCGGGCTCTTCTCCCTCTCTCCCTCCCCGCACACCCTGCCCAGCCAGCAGGGCCCTGTGTGACGGTGGTGACGCTGCTTGTGGGCTGTGGGTGCCCAGGAGCCGCCACCCGCCCTTCCCGAGGACTTTGCCCGGCTTGGCAAGCCCGGCACAACAGCCCTGCTGCTTCCCAGAGGATCCAGCTCAGGCTTTTCCGCCTCCCCTCCCAGCACGGCTCCCATGGGTGATGGCAAACTGATGGCCAGGGTGTGCTCGTAGGAGAGGGTGGCCCTGGGCTGGTGTTTGGTGTCTGGGGGTTCCTGGGCTGGTGTTTGGGGTCTGGGGGGTCCTGGGCTGGTGTTTGGGGTCTGGGGGGTGCACAGCCCTCCATGGCCAGGTGGCCCTGCTCTAAACCTTGCAGTGCTCTGGCAAATGGCTCTAAAAGCAGCAGGGGGAGGATGTGACATTGGGGATGTCACTGCAGGCACAGCCCTGGATGGGCCATTGCTGCTGCTGCTGCTGCTGCAGCGACTTCTGAGTGGGGTCAGTGGTGACACCTGGGATGTGGCAGCAGAAGGAAGGGAGGCTTGGCCACCACAGCCCTTGTTTTGGCTCTGGGAAGGCTCTTGCCTGCATTGGTCGTGGCCAGTGAGCCGGGGTGGTCCCTGCCTGGGCACTGTGGTGGCAGCACAGGGGTGTCTTGCAGCATTCCATCCCTCCTTTCCCTCCATCTCCTCTTCCCTGCAACCTTTTCTCCTTTCCAGCCTTTCTCCCAGGGCTGGCATGGAACTCCTACAAGTCCAGCAGCCCAGAGCTGGGATGGCCCCGTGTGGAGATTCAGGAGCAGCCAAACTGCTGGCACCTGCCCTCCACCTGCCAAACTTAATTTCATTTATTGTTTTTTTTCACCCCTACAGCATCTCGAGCCCCTGCACCCCTGTGCTGAGTGGGGTGGACCTGGGCTGTGGGGGCTCCCCTTTATTAGTGCATTATAATCTCTTTGTTCCCAACCTGGGCTCCTCTTGCACTTTGGGATTTGGGAGTTTGCACTTGCTCATCCAAGGGTGGATTCTCCCTGCCAGGCCCTCACAGGGGCTGTGGGGGACAGGGTGACCTGCAGTCCCTTCCCATGGGTGCTGAGCGCTGCAGTTAACGGGGAGAGAAGGATTTTCAAGGGCTGCAGTCAGAGCAGAGGGCTGTGGCTCGGGAGGAGAGGGAGAGGTGAAGAAAGGGCTAGAAAAACAGAGGAGGGAGGCCAATGTGCAGGGCGTGTTTGGCTGGTGGCCACACAAGCCCCTTCCTTGGGAGCTGCCTGGATGCTGGAAACATGGAGAAAACCTTCTGCTGAAGGGTTTTCATTATCACTTCGGGGGGTTGGCTCCCTGCCTGCCCTGCCCCTGGCCTGGCAGGTCCCAGCAGCCCCGGTGGGGACCCCTCCATCGCTGCCCCCCCTGAGCCAGGGGCTGTGGGGGAAGCAGAGAAGCTTCTGCCAGAGCTGGAATTGGGGCTGGGGCGTGGGAGGATGCAGGGCTTGGATCCCAGAGGCACAGGGCCAGCCTGGGAGCTGGAGGGATGGTGTTGGCCTGGGAGAGGCTCTGACAGAGCCCTGGCAGGGTTGGTTGGGGTCCCCACAGATCCCCTGCCCTGCTCTGGATTTAGGGCTTGGCAGGCCCCTTGGGGTGAGCCTGCACCTCCCCTCTTCCCACTGCTGGATAACACCCAGGAGAGGAGCCCTGGGAAGGGCTGTGGAGTGGGAATGGTTCCTGTTAGTTGATTTGGGCTGCACGTGGGGAGTCTGGGGGTGCTGCTGGGCTGAGCCAGGCTTGCTGTCCACTCTTGGAGGGGACCAGGAGCTTTTCCCAGGTGCATCTCACCTTTCCCACGAGGAGAGGTCCCATCATGCCAGCTGGGAATGTGGCAGCAGGAGCACCACCAGCATCACCTGCAGGGCTTCACCTCCAGGTGGGCCCTGTTGAGGGGCCACTTCTCACCCTCTTGCCCAGAGCAAGTGTGGGGTTTGAGGAGCAGGAAAGCAGCGACCTCGATGGGCTGTGGGAGGGTGGGGGCAGCCAGGGGCTTTTCCCTGTGCTCCCAACGAGCTCCAGCTTTGGGGAAGGGGAAGAACAGCAGCACTGAGGGAAAGTTTTGTTCCTCAGTTATTGCATTTATTCCCTTGTCCTGCTCTGGAGGAGAAGCGAGAGGAGCTTTAGAGGGGTTTCCTTTGATGTTTCCCTGAGGAGGGCACAGACTCTTCTCCCCCTCAACTCTCTTGGGAGGTCTGGGGGAGCCTCCACCCCCCAGCCTCTGTTTGGAGCCCTGAAGCGTGTCCAGTCCATCGGCCACGGGTCTGTCCCTGCCCTCCCCCGGCAGTAATGACTGTGAAACAGCCCAGCTGGTGCCGGGAGCACAGCGCCTGCTCCGGGCTGCAAAACCAGGGCTGGACCCGGCCTAAAGGCTCCCAACCCCGGCACAGCCCCCCGGGACACCAAACTGGGGTGACAGAGGGTGGAACCCAGCACAGAGGGGCACAGAGCCTCCAGTGCTGTCACAGGTGGGTCCTGTGGCTCCTTCCCTGTCCCTTCTGTCTCACTGCCATCTCCAAAAGGGGCCACACCTCACCTGGCGGGTCCCTTTCCACCGCGGTGGCTGCGCCACCAGGTGAGTGTTGGTTTTGTCACTCCGGGGAGCTGGCACGTCCCCGAGGCCGTTGGAGGACCTTGACCCCGGATCCTGGGCACTGGCAGGAGGTGGTGATGGAGGAGTGGGTGAGTTGCCGTGGTGGGGACACGGGGATGAAGGGAAGTGGGGACATGGGGGCATGGGGACAACCAGCGCTGGGGTTTTGCTGGCAGTGTGGTTGTTGGCAAGAGGCTGGTGCTGCCCCTGGGCGTTGTGGTGGTGTTTTTTTCCATGGAAGTGCCAGCAAGGAGGCGGTGATGGCACCACGGGGCATCTCCATGCCCCGGGAGCCCAAAAAAGGTGGATTTAGTTGGTTTGGGAGCAGCGATGCCACGGTGTTGGCACATGGTGGGGGACATGGTTCCTGTCCCTGGCTGCTCCCCCACACTCTCCCGGCTGGGACCACTGGTGCCAGCTGAGGGGCAGAGGGGGCATCCCTGAGGTGGGCACTGGTGCTGAGCTCGCCCCAAAGGGGTGGAATTCAGGGCGCTGTGTTTTGGGAGGAGCAGGTGGATGATGGGGTGGCAGGGTGGGCAGTGCCCGGGGTGCTGAGGGAGCAGGATGGAGCCCGGGCGCCTTCCCGTGCTCCGCTTCCTTCTTTGGAGGTTTCTTTGAAATGCCAGCGCTGCCTCCCTCCCTCCCTCCCTCCCTCCTCCCAAGGATTATACCAGCCCCGATGGATTTGGATCCGCTTTCCAAAGGCCAGGCAGGGTGTGGGTCAGCCCCAATCCTGCTCCTCCCCGCTCTGAACCTGCTGGGCTGTGCGGGCTCCCCGGAATTTGGGGGGCTGATGCCTTGCAGGGTCTGTGCCCCCACTGCTGGGTTGGTCGGTGCCTGTGCCCGTCCCGCTCCCCGGGATTTTCTCCCGGCGTGACCCGGGGAAGGAACCGCCGCGGGGGGAAGGGGGGGGGGGTGGGGACACGCAGGGAGGATTTGGGGACAGAAGCAGGGGGAAGGGATGCAGCCCGTGAATCCAGGGCAGTCACAGAGCTCATCTCGGCGCGGCTTCTCCCCCGCCGTGACACCCTCCCTTCCCAGGCATCATCTCCCGTGCTCCGCCGCCCTGCCGGGGTGGGGGGGCACAGATAGCCCCCCTGCTAACCCTCTCAGCCCCCCGCAGCCCCCCGACCTGCCCCTCTCGCCCTTCTCCTGCCGCCGGTGGCTCCCCAGCCCCGGCCCTGTGCTGGGGGAGGCGGCGGTGCCGCGCTGCCCTTCGCTTCTCCTCTGCGCGGGGACGCGAGCGGGAGCTGTTTGTCCCCGCTGTCGCCTGCCCGCCGCCTGCCGCACACCGGGGCTGCCCAGCCCCGGCGCCACCGGAGCCACCGGAGCCACCGGAGCTCCGCCACCGCCGCTGGGAAACGCCAATGCCAGCGGGCGCGGGGGACTGGGACAACTGGGAGAGAGAGAGAGAAAGGGGACGAGCAGAGCCTTCTCCCGCCGCCCGCATCCCCCTGCCCGCCCCGGGCCGCCCCCCCCCCGGCAGGTGCCATCGCCCCGCAGCGTGGTGGCACCTTGGTGGCACTGTCCGTGCCCGCCGTGGCCATGCCGGGAGCCCGGAGCTGGCGCTGAGCTGGGAGGGCCCCTGGCACGATGCTGAAGTTCCGGGCGGACCGGCGGGTGAGGTAGGAGCCCCGGGAGGGCTGGGGGGGTTTGGGGGGAGCCGCGGGCAGGCGGTGGTGAGGGACCCTCAGCCCGGGCAGTGGCTGCTGCATTGCAGTGCTTGGGAGGCGATGGGAACCCGCGAGTTTCTGGAGCGGGGTCAGCCCGGGGAGCTGCTGCCGGGCGGTGGTTTAAGGAGGTTCTTTGGCTGTTTCTGGGGTATTGCCTTGTCTGGGGGTGGGGGCAGACCTGGGACGGGGGGACTCACCGGGAGGAGCCGCGGGGGCTGCAAAGGGTGGGTGTCCTGGGCTGGGCGGTGGAGCAGGGAGAGTCCAGCCTGCGGGGACAGAGACCTGCTGCGGTGCAGGGTCGTGGGGGACGCCCTGGATGGGGTTCAGGCACGGTGGTGGGTCCTGGCAGCACCCACTTCCCACATCTGGTGCTTTTGGGGTGCTGCTTGCTTGGCATTTGCCCCCTCCCCCTGTGTCAGCACCATGGGGGGGCCTGGTACCTGCCCCAGTAGCCGTGATTTGAACCCCTCTGAAGTCACTGCTGGGGGAAAAGGGTCTGGGTGCAGCTCCAGCCCCAGTGGCAGAACCCCCTGGGCTGCTGGTGGAGCATGGGCTGGGCAGGATAACTTGGGTCAGTCGTGGCACGGACAAAACGGGTGCTGGGGGGCTCTGAGGAGTGAACCCCCCCTCATTGTGGGGTGCACACATGCTCCTCAGGTTTTTAGGATGCCCCCGAGTGTAGGGAGCACCGGCACAGGGGATCAGATCCGTGTCAGGGCACCGGGTGGGACCTGCAAGGGGGAGCAGCTCAGCAGTGCTTCTTTGGTTAGCAAGTGGTTAAAGCCTCCAGGGCCTGGCAGCAGCCCAGGTTGGGGTGAAGCTCGGGATGGGATGGTCTTGGCAGCTGCGGTTTTCTTGCTCAAACTTCCCCTGTTTTGCTGACATGCAGGAGTTCGGTGTCATGCCGGGCTGCTGGGTGGGGGGCACCCATGTCCTGGTGCCTGGCAGCTTTGGGGTGCCACGGGGATGGGGTCCAGTGCAAACTTCCTGGGATGGAGCCCTGAACCTGTGGGTATAAACCCTGTCCTGTCCTCCTGGCACAGCCCCTGGGAAGCAGCGTGGGAGGGGGTTCCCCAAGTGCTGGGGGTGCCCAACAATACCATCTGTGTGGGACTGGGGCAGGGACATGGCACAAGGTGCCAGCTGAGCCTGGCAGGAGCCCTGTCTCACCGCTCCTGGCACTGCCAGGGAGCCCAGCACAGCCACCTCTAGCTGTGCCCAGCACCACCAAACCAGCAACAGCTTGTGCTGGGGGTCCTGGGCTGGTGTTTGGGGTCTGGGGGGTGCACAGCCAGCTTTGTCCAGGTGACCCTGCTCTAAACCTTGCAGTGCTCTGGCAAATGGCTCTAAAAGCAGCAAGGATGTGACACTGGGGATGTCGCTGCAGGCACAGCCCTGGATGGGCCATTGCTGCTGCTGCTGCTGCTGCAGCAACTTCTGAGTGGGGTCAGTGGTGACACCTGGGATGTTGCAGCAGAAGGAAGGGGGGCTTGTCCACCACAGCCTTTGTTTTGGCCCCCAGTGAGCTGAACACTTCCTGGGAAATGGCAGTGAAATCTCTGTGTGTCCAGAGAAGGGAACAGAGCTGGGGAAGGGGTTGGAGCAGCAGGAGGGGCTGAGGGGGCTCAGCCTGGAGAAAAGGAGGCTCAGGGGGCTCCTTCTGGCTCTGCAACTCCCTCACAGGAGGGGGGAGCCAGATGGGGGTCTGGCTTCACTTCCAGGGTGACCCACCTGGATGTGGCACTTGGGGACACGATTTAGTGGCGAACACGGTGCTGGGTTAATGGCTGGACTCAGGGATCTCAGAGAGCTTTCCAACCTTCATGATCCCATGATTCTGTGACTCCACAAAAGATCCAAAGTGCGGCGTTAGCAGAATGGAACTCTGTGAGGGGCACGGGGGCTCTTAACAATCCCCCCTTCCCCCCCGCTGTCTCCGCAGCCACAATGAAAGGCGGAACACCTTCCTGCACCCAGTGACGGGACAGGTCCCCGAGGACAACTCCAGACTTGACTTGCAGAAGTAAGTTGGCTCCCAGCTCTCTTGCTCTCAGGGCCTGGGAGCGGCTTGTGCTGGGTGGGGTGGGGGGGGGATGATTTGGGGGGCGGGCTGGGAATGGCGGGGAACAACCCCCGTGGGGTGGGGAGACACGGCTGTGCTGACCCTCTGTGTTCCCCTGTGCTGCAGGCCCACCTCGGACATGTCCAGCAAAGCGGGCAGCAAGCGGCCACCGACCGTCCCCAGCGAGCCCTCCGGCCACGCCATGGTGTCGGAGGGGCCCCCGGAGCGCCCCGGAGGCCGGGTGGGTGCCCGGCGCCGCGGGGCACGGCAGGGAGGAGCGGGGACGGGGCGCCAGGGACCCCCCCTGAGCGGCTCCTCTGCCCCCCTGCAGGCCCCGCGCCCCTCCCGCAAGGGCATCGCCTTCGGGAAGCGCTCCAACTCCATGAAGAGGAACCCCAACGCCGCCGTCACCAAGAGCGGCTGGCTCTACAAGCAGGTACCCCCCGTGCTGGGTGGCACTGGGGGTGTCATCCCCCCCACCTTTCCCAGCCCTGCAGACCCCCCCCCCCACCCCTGGGACCGGCCATCCCCCTGGGCATTACCTGCCCTCAGTGCCCCTCTCTCGCAGGCCAGCTCGGGGGTGAAGCAGTGGAACAAGCGCTGGTTCGTGCTGGTAGATCGGTGCCTCTTCTACTACAAAGGTACAGCCACGGGCACCAGTCCCAGTGATCCCCCCAGAGCTTGTGCCACCCCCCCCAGCATGACCCGGTGCCTCCATGTAAATCCAGGCTCTTTCCGTGCTCAAAGGAGGGTGTGCCGGGGTGGGTGAAGGGGCCTGGGGGTCCCAGCACCCCGTTTTTGTGGGTGTTCACCGTGCTGGGGACCTGAGGGGTTAATGCAGAGCCTTCCCCGCCTCCCTGGCAGCTCCTGGGCTCAGCCCTGGGCGGGCATCAATAATTGAGGAGGCTGTTTGTGAGCCAGGCAGGGAGCAACAGGCGGGCAGTGGATTCCCACAGGTGGAATTCCTGTGTGCCCCCCTGGGAAGGAGCAGTGGGATGGGGGGGGGATTCTGTGCCGGGGGGGGGGGGCAGCCAGAGCTCCCACCCCCTCTGTGGGTGTGTAACCCCAGCATTTCCCCCCAGATGAGAAGGAGGAGAACATCCTGGGCAGCATCCCCCTCCTCAGCTTCCGCGTGGCGGCCGTGCAGCCCTCGGACAACATCAGCAGGAAGCACACGTTCAAGGTCAGGGGCTGGGAGGGGACAGGGCACTGGGGGGGCACTGGGACAGCACTGGGGGGGCACTGGGGTGGCGGTGATGCTGGCAGGGTCCCTGCTGCTCTTCTGGCTTTCTTGGTGACGGGGGCTTGGAGCAAGCTGGGGTGAGGGCTGACTGCAAACCCCCGGGATACCCTGTGGATACGCTGCGTGGATCTGCCTTCTGCTGGGGAAACTGAGGCACACGTGGGCAGAGCAGCATCCCCAAGGTCACCAACACCTGCTGCTGCCCCCCCAGCCCAGGGCAGAGCTGGGTGCAGGGCCTTGCTGGATGCTCCTACCCCTCTCCCTGTCCCAGTTTCCATTTTCCATCGCTGCTTCCACCAGCCTGTCCCACCGGCTGCTGCGGCGCTTCCTGGCAGCATTCCCAGAGCCGGGCATGGAGGTGTCCCCAACTCCTGCTCTGTTTGAGCTGTTTGCCTGGGAAGTGTCACTGGAAGGGAGGAGCCTGTGATGAGTCACTGCCATGGGGCTGGAGAGCAGAGCAGGGAGAGCTGAGGGCGGCTGCTGCTCCTCCATGTCCATCCCTGGCATCAGAGCAGGGTCCATCATCACAGCTGCTCATGGGTCAGGTTGGACATTAGGAGGAATTTCTCCATGGAAAGGGTGGTCAGGCATTGGGAGGGGCTGCCCAGGGAGATGGTGGAGTCCCCACCCCTGGAGGTGTCCAAGGAAGGCCTGGCTGTGACACTCAGTGCCCTGTGCTGGGGGACAAAGAGAGGATTGGGCACAGGTTGCACTCTGTGATCCTGGAGGTCTTTTCCAACCTCAAAGCTCCTGTGATTCTGTGAAATGTCTCCGTGGCACCAGTGGGGAAAAGCCTTGCAAAGCTACTGCCCACGAGCTGAGCTCTGCTGAGCTCCGTGCTGGTGCTTCCCAGGCTTTGGGAGGATGGTTTTTGTCCAGAGAGGGGTAGAGAGGGTCCCAAGGGCCGGGGGAGGTTTGTTCCTGCCCCGCTGACCCCATGTCTGTGTTTCCTCCTCCTCTCTCTGCGGGTGAGGATCCCCGGACAGGAGGGGTCTCTTCGTGCCACCCACCACAGCAGCACCCAGCCAGCACCTAGGTAGTACCTTCTTGTGTTTCTGGTGCATGCAGAGGGTGAGGGACCCCCAGGCTCGCCCGCATGCTCCTCCCTCCCTGCTCCCACTAATCCAGGGGGTGAATCCCTTTGATTGTGTCTTTTCCTCTGGCTGCAGAGCTCACAGAGGCAGGAGTGCATGGGGGGCTCAGGAAGTGACCCCCGGCTGGGCACAGTGCCCATGTTCTGGGCAGGATGGAAAGCCGAGGGAGGGTTTTAATCAATTAATAAAATCCCCCTCCAATAATTTTTTTAATTTTATTTTTTTTTTAAGAGATTGAGCCCTGAAAGTCCTTCAGGGGGAAAACCCTCCTGCTTTCCTCCCTTTTGTTCCTCCTTGCATCCTCCCATCCCTTTCCAGAGAGGGGGAAGGTGGAAGCTTCAAAAAGACCCTAAATAACCACATGCCTTCCAGCACATTCTGGGTGGAGAACGGGCACTGCCATCTCGGAGCAAAAGCAAACCTTTTGCCTCCCCCCCCCCCCCCAAAAAAAATATTTTCTGGGCCAAGAAACCACCTTCCCCCTCCACCCTGCATGGATGATGCTCCAACAGCGCTGCTGCTCTCGCTGGGACACAAACCCTTCACCAGCCCTTGTGCTCCAGGGGGACCCACTTGATGCTGCGGTGCAGCAACCTCTGCACTGGGATGCTGCTCCTCTGGTGGGGGGCCCTGGGGAGGGCTGGTCCTGAACACCCCTGTGAGTGACCCTGGGGGGATCAGGACCCCCCTGTGAGGGGCCTGCAGAGCCCTCCTCCTGCTCAGCAGGATGGTGCACGAGGTTGAGAAGGGAAGGACCACTCCTGGCTTCCCCTGTGCTGGCAGGACCTGGTGCCGGGGTGGAAGTGGAGCTCTCACCCTCCTGTCTCTCTCTCTCTCTCTCCCCTGTGCCCCCCTGCAGGTGACGGTGTGCTGGGTGGAGGAGATGCCGGCGAGTAACGGGCAGTCCGTGTCTCCGCAGGCCGAGCACGCCGGCATCCGCACCTACTTCTTCAGCGCCGAGAACACGGAGGAGCAGGAATCCTGGATCCAAGCCATGGGCGAAGCCGCCCGGGTGCAGATCCCTCCGAGCCAGAGGTCAGCGCCCGCCAGCTCCCCGTGCCACCCCTCTGCCCCGCTCTCCCGGGGATGGGGACTCTTGAGACCCTCTGGACACGGGAGCTGGGGTAGCACCGGCCCCCCGAGGCTGAGGGAGGGTCAGGACGTTGCTGGCCACCCTGGGGGTGTTGCAGAGGGAAGGTGACCGCTCTCTCCTGTCTCGGAACAGGCACGAGAAGCCGGACTCGGAGAACATCCCCCCCAGCAAACACCACCACCACCTCCACTGCAACAGCGCCCACCCCAAAGCCGACCCCGAGGCCAAGACCCGCGGGGAGGGCGACGGCCGCGGCTCCGAGAAGATGGAGAGGAAGCCGGAGCGGGCAGAGGGCAAGAAGGAGCCTCTGGCCAAGGCCAACGGCATCGGCGGGCAGGAGGTGCCCTCGGAGCCCGGCAGCCCCTACCCCGAGGCGCCGCGGGGCCCGGGCAGCGCCGAGCGGCCACCACAGCCCAACGGGTGGCCGTACCCGTCCCCCAGCCGCCCCGGCAGCACCGCCTTCCCCCCGCCCGATGGGGAGAGCAGGGACCCCCGCCGGGGCGCCGCCCCCCGCCCCAACCCCGACAAGGCGGCCCAGCGCAAGAGCTCCATGACGCAGCTGCAGCAGTGGGTGAACTCCCGCCGTGGGAACGTGCCCCCCGAGGAGTTGCGCAGGTGAGACCTGCTCCCCCCATTGAGGCTGCCCCTCGGGGGATGCTCTGGGAACGTTCTTCCCCTTCCCGCCTGCTTCCTCCCCTCCTGGAGTCGGAAAATCTGCTTTCTGGCTTTCCTTTCTCTCCACGTGCTGCCAGCTCTGAGTGGGACACCCTGGAGAGTCAAGCAGGGTGGATTTTGGGGAGGTGGATTTTTGGGAAGAGGGATGCCAGGAGGGGTGGGCGCCACGGAGTCCCTGGAGGAGGGCTGCCAACCAGCCAGCTTTCCAGACACCAGTGTAGGAGCTGCCGGCTCCAAGTCTGTCCTTACCCCTGGAGCACGGGCGCTGCCTTCCCTCCAGCCTGGCTCTCACAGCCCTCTTCCCCTCTCCAGCCCCACCAGGTTTTACCCCGTGTCTCGCCGGGTGCCCGACTACTATTCCCCCTACTCGCCACAGTACCCCGAGGAGTACCAGTACTACCCCGCGGGGGTGCGCCCCGACAGCATCTGCTCCATGCCCGCCTTCGACCGGGTGAGCCCGCCCTGGGTGCTGGAGGACAAGCGCCACTCCTTCCGCAACGGGGGCACCTTCCATCTGCGGGACTGGAAGGACCACGCCGGGTTCGGCCGGCAGGACGTGCCGCTGTGGCTGCCGGCCCCCGGGAGGCAGCCGCCCTACCTGGACGAGGTGGACGCGGCCTCGGGCTCCCTGCGCAGGATGTCGCTGCAGCCGCGGTCCCGCTCGGTGCCGCGCTCGCCCAGCCAGGGCTCCTACAGCCGGGCGCGGGTGTACTCGCCCGTGCGCTCGCCCAGCGCCCGCTTCGAGCGGCTCCCACCCCGCGGGGACGAGATCTACGCCGACCCCACCCCCTTCATGATGAGGCGCTCCATCAGCTCTCCCAAGGTGAGAGCCTGTTGGGATGTGCGGGGATGGAGGGGGAGCCTTGCTGGGGAGGGCAGGGCAGGGCAGGGGATGCCCCCTCTGCGTGCACAGCCTGGCCTCAAAGGGCCACCTTGCATCAGCTGGTGGCTTTGGGGACGCCCCTGGCCATCCTGCTGGCTGTGGTTGTTCCAGAGGAAGGGATGGATGAATGGGATGGGGTGCTCAGGGCCACCACGAGTGATGTGCCCCCAAGCAGGGAGTGCTGGTGTCCCTGTCCCAAAGCCAGGCCTGGCCCTGCTGGGTTGCCGGGGTCTGTCCTCCCCTGTGTTTTCTGGCTCTCCCACTCCTCTCCTGTGTCTCTGATTTTGGGGTGGGGTCTCCTCTCTTCACAGTACGACTATCTGGGTGACAGGCGGCCCGTCCCGGCCGGAGTGCATCCCTACCACTTCCCGGCATCCCCCACCATCCATGACAAAATGGTACGTGTGCTGCTGGCCCTGGGGAAGGGGGGGGCAGTTCGGGGGGTCTTCACTCAGGTGGCCAAGGAGGAACCACTGCACTCCAGGGGCAGCTTTGTGGGTCACAGCTGGGCCACTCAGCGCCAGATCGGGACTGTGGGTCCTTTTACTGGTCCCTCCCGGCCATTCCCAAAGGAAATCCGTGTGGAAGGGCCCCTGGCCCCTGCTCTGCAGCTGTGGGACACCCTTGGACCCCCATCTTCCCCAGGGTGGTCCCTGGCTGAGGCTGGTGCATCCCCCACCTCTCCCCCTCTGCTTCCTCCCTTCTGGCGACAGCTGCTGCGTTTTCCTGCATTGTTCCCTCTCGGAGGGGCTGGAGCTGCTGGGGTGGCACCAGGAGGTCCCCCCGCAGGGCACGACCCCGAAACCACGGGGCAGGACCATCGGAGGAGGGAGAAGCCTGAGCTACCATGAGCCACCCATGCTGCCATCCATGCTCGTAGCCGCAGGGTGACCGGGGTGCGCCAGGGCACGGCCAGGGCGGCGTTCCCGGCTCTGTGCTCTGCAGGTGCCTCATTTCCCAGCCAGGAGGCCTTTCCATAGCCCTCACCTAACTGCTTGTGCTTCTTCTTTTATATGTTTTGCCGTTCGTTTCTTGCCGCGTGCCTGCTGGCTCCTGGTAGGATGAACTTTTAGACCTTCAGTTGCAAAGAAACCTAGAGTATTTGGACCAGCAGGTAGGCAGAGCTGGCTGCCAGCCCCACCTCACCAGCTGCTTTTGTCCCCTCGTGCCCCCCTCCCCGTCCCCAGCGGCTTCCCCTCCCCTCCCAGCGCAGCATCTCGCCCATCCATCCTCACCCTTCTTGGCATTCCAGCAGCACGAGTGGTCTTTGGTTTGCTTCTTCCATCCTCCCCATCCGTAGGGTCGCTCATTGCTTGGCAGAAAGTCCTCCCTGACAGTGCCTCTGTGTGGTGATGTGGGTGTGGGGGGGATCTGGGGCAGCGTCCTGCATTTCCAGGGTCTCGGGGAGCTGCCCTGGGGTCCAGGGGGTGCAGGGGCTCTGAAACCCCCCAGGTCAGTGCTGGACACGTGCCCGGTGCCAGCGTGGCTGTGCTGGAGGGTGTGCCCCCACACCCAGGGCTGGTGTCCCCCATGCAGGGGGTGGCCAGGTGACCCCTGGGGGCTGTGGGTTTGGTGACGTGGTGGCCCCGTTCCTGCTCGAGGGTTGAAGGTTTGGTGCAGGTGGGCACGAGGTGCCCTGGCCGTGCAAAGCATTCTGCAGGTTTCTGCACACTGGGGGTTTTTGGAGCGAAAAGGTGAACTGACTTCACCCCAGGAGCATGGGGTGGTGGTGGGGGGATACAGCTGGGAGAGACCCCCAGGAATATGTCCAGGCAGGGGCTGCAGTCAGAGCTGGGGACAGGAGCTGCCAGGCAGCGCTGCAGCCCAGGAGCTCGCCCGCCAAGGCCAGGCTGGCACTCAGGGAGCTGCTCCAGAGACAATCTCATTAGTCTGCAAATCTCCACCGGTGCAGCAATCGCCACGATCTGTGTCTGCCTTGGAGCAGGGCCAGGGCCAGGCAGGAGCACTCGCTGCAATAAAAGCTCTCAGGGCTGTTTCGCAGCCACCAGCAGCAATCGTTGCCTCTGCCCGGCTCTTTAAAACCCTCCCTGAACAGGCTCGGCACCTCCTCCTGCATCTCCTCCTGCTCCTCTCCCACCGACCTGTGGAGAGACTAATTGGGAGTGACGCTGTCAAGTGTCTCTTTTCAAACATCTTGCTGCTTTATTTTCTCTCTCCTTCCTCGTCCAGCCGCGGGCACGGCTCCCTCGGCTGCCCCCAGTTGGGGTCCTGTCCTTGGTTTGTGCTCAGAGTGCCGTCACCCCTTGGATCTCGGGGGTCCTGGGCATGAGGGGCTCCCCTGGCATGGTCTGCTCAGGGCTGTGGGCTCCTGCAGCGCTTCTGTGGGCAGAGGCAGTGGCAGAACTCCAGTGCTGGTGATCTGAGTGGCTCCATCACCCGGTTCTGAAGGACCCATGGTCACCACCGACCGTGCACCCCAGGAACCCCTGGCTGGGGTCTGTTCTGACCCCCTGGAGGGCTCAGCTGCGGTTCTGGGGGCATACAGGGACACCAAACCCATCACATCCGTGCCTGGCAGCACGGCCTCAATGTGCCACCTCCCAGTTCCACCCTGCTGGAGGCTCTGCTGGGCTGGACAATGCCCAGCTCTCAGTCACCTCCCTGGTGCCACCACAGCCCTGGCTGGGCACCGAGCCACCAGCCAGCGTGAGAGCAGGGTCTGTGTGTCCGTCTGCGTGCTGGGACCGCTGTGCTGCCGCCGTGGCGTCTGTGTCCGAGCTCGTGTCTGTCTGTGCCGTTTGCAGCTCCGAGCCGGCTCCGGTTTATCTGTGTTTTCCCCCCACCAGAGCGTTCAGGGCGCTCAGCCAGCCCTGGGCGCACCCAACGGAGCGGCAGCAGCCCCGGGGAGGGCCGTCCCCGCTTGTCTCCAGCCCCTGGGACATCCCAGGAGGTGGCATTTCACATCCCGAGGGCTCCCTGGGGCCCGGGCGGCTCGGCTGACCTGTGCCCTTTCCTTCCCTGTGTGCCGCAGATGAGCGAGAGCGAGACCCTGATCAGTATGGTCAACAGGATGGTGGAGACCTCCTCCCCTAGGGCCCAGCTCTACATGCAAGTAAGGCTCGGGCCGCCGGGCCCCGCGTGGCTCGTGCACGGCTGCGGGTCCGGCCGCCCCCCGCGCCATCCGGGGTCACCTCCCGCCATCGCCACTCATGCAGATCCACGCGGCGCATCACCCTGCTCTGGGGACCCGCTAGTCCATCCCAGGCTTTGCTAATCCATCCATGAGCCATTAAAAGCCGGCAAAGCCTCGTGCCGAGCGAGAGCAGAGCGCGAGGCGGGGACGCGGCGGTGCCGGACTCTCATCCTCGTTCGGGCTGCACTCGGGGCTTGGCTCATCCTTGTTTTGCCAGCTGATGAGGCAAGGAGGCGGTGTGGGATGATTTCAGGCAGGAATCCAGCTCGAGGCTCTTAAACCAACGCAGTAACTCCTGCAATAGGGAGAGGAAACAGCCTTTTACCCCTGGAGGCTCTGGCTTCTTCTGTTCCCAGCATCGGGATGCTCCTGCTGATGTTGGGTTGCAGCTCCCAGCACAGACAGGTCCCATCACTTGAGCCCACCGTGCCACCCAACTCGGCTAGGGGGTCTTAGGGCCCTTCCATGCTGCCCAGGGCACCTTCTGGCTGTGCCAGCAGCCTGGAGATCGATTGCTGGGGTTTTCCAACAAAAAAGCTGCCTGTTTCCATCTTCTGGGAGCAGGGATGTGCTGGAGGGTGAAACCGGAGCCCCTGGGATGCTCTCACTGGCTGGGCTCCCTGCCCAGAGGCAGCAGCATCCCAATCCACCAGGCTCTGCCTCCAGCCCCTCTGGCACTTCCCAGATTTAGGTCCCTTTGCATTATCCCGTAGTTTAAATGGCTCTAAAGTGGTGTCTTGCTTTCTAGCAATAATGATCCCCTTCTTCCTATCTTCTGCCTTTCATCTCCAGATCTTGGAGGCATTTAATTGCTGAGGTCCCATTAGTAATTTAGATTTCCAGGAAAGGAAAGTGACTCACGGGATAAGCTGGGTGGTGGTAAACAGGCCCTGCTGCAGCTGCTGATTTATAGGTGTTTCCACTCTGCTAAGTGGAATTACAGCTCAATCTCCCTGCCTTTGTTTCCCTGCCTCTGGAATGGTGGCAGTTAATGACTCACGAGGCATCTCTTTAGCTCAGTCCTTGGCTCCCGTGGAGAGGTTGTGTCTGGATAATTCCAGTGGCTCACCAGCTGATGGGCAGGGAGGTTGTGACTTCATCCAAGTCCCGTCCAGCACTGATCGATGGGGAGCATGCACCACCTCCGAGTCTCGGCTCTTCCCTCTCTTTCCCTGCTCACAGGGATGGGAGAGAAGGGCTGGGAGCTGCCTCCCCTTCCCTGGGGATCCCAGGGCCGGGCTCACCCCACTCTCTGCTTGCAGGTGACGCCCTTCCCGGAGGCCTACAGGGACACTCTGCACCCCTACAAGATAAGCGAGCAAGACACCGATGTAAGAGCAAATGTCTGTCCTGTGTGTGTCCCCCCTGGTCCCCCCAGCAGGCCTAGTGTCCCCACAGAGAGAGCTGTGCCCGCTGCTCCCACAGCTGGGAGCTGCCCCCAGTTTGGTTTGTGCTCCTCAGGGAACAAATCCTTCATCTCCCAGTTTGTCCCGTGCCACCCTGGCTGGGGGGGAAGTCCCTGCAATGAGAGCAGGAGGCTGGGGACCCTCCCCAAGGCCACACATCCCATCAACCCAACCCCCTGGGCCGTGTCCTGCCTGCATCCTGTCTGTCCCAGCTGAGAGGCCGTGCTGGACCTTCACCCTCCTCATCCTCTCCCCCGTCTCTCTTTCCCTCCCGGCACAGAAGCTGCTGGGGAAGCTCTGTGAGCAGAACAAGGTGCTGCGGGAGCAGGAGCGGCTGGTGCAGCAGCTCCGAGCTGAGAAGGTACGTGGGGGCAGCTCAGGTGGCCCTCTGGGGACAGGGGGTAGCCCTGCCCAGGCAGCCCCTGCCTGCTGAGGAGGTGGATTGTCGTCACAGAATGGCTTGGGTTGGAAGGGACCTTAAGGGTCATGTAATTCCCAGCCCCCTGGAACAGGCAGGGACACCTTCCACCAGCCCAGGCTGCTCCAAGCCCCGTCCAACCTGGCCTTGGACACATCTGGGGATGGGGCAGCCTGGGCAAAGGTCCTGCTCTCCTGGGGGCAGCTCAGTGGGGATGTTTCTGAGGTGAGGGAGGTGCTCTGGCCATGCACAGCCCCAGGATTCCCCGAGTGTTAGTGCCCTGTTCAGGAAGGGACCAGAGCTCCTGCACTGGCCACACTCTCACAGCTCTGTCTGCCTCCCATTCCACCCAGGAGAGCCTGGAGAGTGCCCTGATGGGGACACACCAGGAGCTGGAGATGTTTGGGAGCCAACCTGCCTACCCAGAGAAGCTGCTGCACAAGAAGGAGTCGCTGCAGAACCAGCTCATCAACATCCGTGTGGAGCTGTCTCAGGCCAGCACGGTACCCACCCTTCCTCCTCCTCCTCCTCCTCAGGGACCTTCAACCTCCCACTGTGCCCCTTCTCTGCCTTCCCAGAAGGAAAACAAAAAGGGAATTCCCCTTAACTGGCTGGGGGCCAGAGGAGCCAAAATCCCTCACAGGGCACAAAGCAAATTAACCCTCGAGGTGCCATCCAGCCACTGGTTCTGTCCCTGTCCCTGCCTGGTGGCTCCCACGGGCACCTCAGAGCTTGTCCCCTCTTCTGCTGCCCCCTCCCCAGCTCGGGGGGGTGTTTTGGGTGCAGCCTCCTCCTGCTTTCCTGGGTGGTCCAGAGCTGCTTCCAAGCAGGGGAGGAACCTGCCCAGGACCCCCCTGACCCCTCCCCTGACCTTCCCCCCCAAGGCCTTGGCAAACAGCACCGCCGAGTACGAGAGCCTGGAGAGCGAGGTGTCCACCCTGCACGATGACCTGTGGGAGCAGCTGAACCTGGACATCCAGGTGAGGGGGTCCCCCTGCCATCCCTGGGGTCCCCCTGGTGAGGGTGGAAGCCCCCCCAAGTCCTTTCAGCCCTCCCCTCCCCACGCTCAGCCTTCATGCCCTGCTCTGACCGCTGCCTTTTCTGCCCGTCCAGAACGAAATGCTGAACCGGCAGATCCAGAAGGAGATCTGGCGGATCCAGGACGTGATGGAGGGGCTGAGGAAGAACAACCCATCCCGTGGCACCGACACTGCCAAGCACAGAGGTGGGTGGGCTCTGTCCCTGCACAGCCAAGACCCCAGCGAGGTGCCCCTGCTGACTCTGGGCAGGCAGCAGCTCCTTCTCGGGGACACGGTGGCCCTTATTTTGTCTTATTATTACCTTATTTTAATAATCTTATTATTATCTTGTTCCTGCTCCTCTCCACAGTGGCCCTGGGCCCCTCGGGGACGTACAGCTCCAACAGCCCTGCCAGTCCCCTGAGCTCTGCCAGCCTCACCAGCCCCCTCAGCCCCTTCTCCCTCATCTCTGGCTCCCAGGGCTCGCCCACCAAGCCGGGACCCAGCGAGGTGAGTGAGTGGTGGTGTGCCCTGTGCCACCGGAGGGATTAGGGGATGCTGGGCACCAGGCACAGAGCAGAGGTGCCTCTCCTCGTGGCTCTGCCTGGGGGCAGTGGGATGCAGTGGGATGCAGTGTCCCTGTCAGCAGTGTCCTCTGCCCAGGGACACGGACACCCCAGAGCCCTCCTGTCCTCCTCGGCTCGGCGCTTCCACCGCTTGTTGTCTCGGTCTCTCTCTAACTCTCTCTTCCTTCTCTGCTCTCCCCCCTCACGCTCCGCCCCAGGAACCAGGCCCGCCTCGACCTCCCCTCCCCAAGTCCTACGTCCCCCTGGAGTCTCCTCCGGCCGTTCCTCCGCTGCCCAGCGAGAGCCGCCTCTGGCCCTACCCCACCTCCCCTTCCTGGCAGCAAGGGGGTGGAGAGGCCAAGCGGGGACAGGTACAGAACCCCCAGGGCAGCCACCACCCCCTGCTCCTCTTCCCCGAGACCTGGCAGGGGCTGGGATGAGGCAGGAATGAGGCAGGACGTGGAGCTGCCCACCCCGAGTGCACAGGGACGGCGTGGAGGTGGCACTTGGCGTGGGGACAGCAGCATGTGGCTCTGCTTGCCCTGCCATCCCCTCAGCAGCCCCACCACGGCCCTTGTGTCCCCACCAGGTCCCCAGCGCCCATTGTGCTCACTCAGGACACGGATTTGTCCCCTCCTGGGCAGCCCCCAAGGCTGCCACAGCCCCTGGCATCGCCCTCTCTGCTTTCCTCTGCCCTCACCTCTCTCTCTGTCCCTCTGTGGCACCGCTCCCTGCGTGGTACTGGCAGGCTCTGCCCGTGGGGGTGAACCCCTGGCTCCTGGCCACCAGGGCAAACCTGGATTTGGGAATTCCTGCTGATGCCTCGGCCGTGCTCCTGCTGGGAAGGGGCCAGGAGTGGACACCAGGAGCCACTGGTGTCCCTGGGGGCTGGGATGTGTGTCCGTGGGGGCTGGCACTGCAAAGCAGGGCTGGGAAGGGTCATGCTGCCAGCACAGGTGGCACTTCCAGCAGCTGTGGGTGGCACAGGGGTGGCTGCATGTGGATCCAGGGGGTGTAGGGGGTGCCTGGGTGCACTCTGTCCATTGAGGGGGGCACCCTGAGCCAGGGTCCCAGAGATCCTGGGTGCCATGGTGGGATCATCACCCCTTCAGGGAGCTTTTCCCGTGGAGAAGCCTGGCCTGTGGCTGGTGTCTGTGTGTCCATCCACTCCCGGGAGCGTGTCCATGGTCGATGTGTGTCACCCCATGTCTGTGGAGAGCAGGGGGTGTCCCCAGGCAGAGCGTGGCCCCCAGACAGGACAGGGGGGCTCACCAGGGCCCTGCTTCCCTCCCACAGCCCAAACCAGGCTTCGAGCAGAGCAAGAAGGAGGTGCAGCGACCCAGCCCCCCCGGCCCCCCGGGCGAGGGGCTCCTGCAGGGCCGGCAGGAGCAGGATGTGGACAAGCAAGCAGCTCTCAACAAGGGTATGGCTCGACTGGGGACAGCAGCACCCCGGGGACCCTGCTGGGACCCTGCCCTTGGTGCCCAGGGGGGCTCAGCCCAGTGTTTTCTTTGCTCCACAGTGGGAATCGTCCCCCCCAGGACCAAGTCTCCAGCGGAGGAGGAGGTGGTGGCGAGGAGGAGTGCTGGTGGCCTGGCCAACGGGCTCAGCTCCAGGGTAGGGCTCAGATGGAGGGCCTGGGGGCCGGGGTGGGGGGACTGGGTGAGCTGGGGAGGGGCTGTGGTGCAGCCTGTGGAGAGGAGCCAATCGATCAGCATTTCTCACTATTCACCTCCTCGAGATCCCTCCGGGGCGATTCCAGCACCCTCACCCCATCCCTGGCGTGGGCACCCCGGGAAAGGGCTGAGCCCAGCAGCCCAGGGCAGAGGGTTGTGGCAGCGGGAGGATGGGGCAGGGGTGGGTGACCCAGGGCTGGGCTGCCCCCAGGAGAGACCGAAGAGCGCCGTGTTCGCCACCGAGACGAAGGTGAAGATGAGCGTGGAGGAGCAGATCGACCGCATGAAGCGCCACCAGAGCGGCTCCATGAAGGAGAAGCGGCGCAGTTTGCAGCTCCCCAGCAGCCAGCAGCCCGAGCCCCCCGGCACCAAGACCCCCGCCTCCTACAAGGTGGTGAGTGCCCACGCTTGGCAGGTCCCTCCTGGAGCAGAGGGGACACTGGGGGCCGGGGGAAGGGGACAGGGGGCTCAGCCAGGCCGGGGTCCCTCGCAGGTGCGCCGGCACCGCAGCATCCACGAGGTGGATATCTCCGACCTGGAGGCCGCGCTGCGCTCGGACGACCCCGGGAAGGTGTACGAGACCCCCCAGGAGGAGATCGCCCGGCTGCGCAAGATGGAGCTGGAGCCGCAGCACTACGACGTGGACATCCACAAGGAGGTGAGCACGGGGTGTCCAGGGCACGTGGGGCATCCCCAGGGGGGTTGATCCGTCCTGGAGCCACTGACCAGGGGCTGCCCTTGCCCAGGTGGGTGTTGGGGTGAGTGGGGAGGGGGTGCTGGAGGGGGACGGTGCTCACACCTTCCCACTGCCCCCAGCTCTCCACGCCTGACAAAGTCCTCATCCCTGAGCGGTACGTTGAGCTGGAGCCCGAATCACCCCTCAGCCCCGAGGAGATGAAGGAGAAGCAGAAGAAGGTGGAAAGGATCAAGACCCTCATTGCCAAATCCAGGTGGGGCTGCAGTGCCCGTGCCAGCCATCCCGGGATTGGGGGGGAACCCTTCCCTGGCCATCCCGAGGGGCCTGGCAGGGGTGCTGACTCCGGGTGCTCCACACAGCCTGCAGAACGTGATCCCCCTGGGCGAGGGGGAGGTGGACACCCCCCAGGACCCCGAGACGCAGCTGCAGGAGCAGGAGAAGAGGATCGAGATCTCGTGCGCTCTGGCTGCCGAGGCCTCGCGCCGGGGCCGCATGCTGTCGGGTGAGGGACGGGGGCTGGGGGAGCCCCACCTGCCGGGTGGGCAGCAGGGCTGAGGCCAGGGCAGGTTGGGCACGCTGGGTTTGGCAGCATGAGCAAGGAGTCAGTGTGGGCAGGAGAGGGGTCAGTGCCGTGTCGATCCTGGGCAGGGCATCCCTGTGCAGTGGGAGAGCCAACAGCTCCTGGGCCCTGCCCGCCACGCCTGGGGCTGCCTTCCCCTGAGATCCCGGGGTGGAGCAGCTATTCCAGCGGGGCACAGCTTCCAGCACCTCGCTGGGAACGTTTGCAGGGGTGGGAGTGCCTGGCTGGGTGGGCATGAGGTGACGCGCCCTGGCCAAGCGAGTGTGGTGGCACCCCATGCCCAGGGGGTTGTGGTGGCACCCCATGCCCAGGGGATTGTGGTGGCACCCCATACCCAGGTTATTGTGGTGGCATGCCACGCCCAGAGGGTTGTGGTGGCACCCCATGCCAGGGGGTATTGTGGCATGCCACGCCCATGCTGTACCAGGGTGATGGTGCTGTCACGCCATGCCGTGTCCATGAGGAGCCCAGCAGGGAGCTCACGTGTGGCTGTTTGTCCTGCCCTCGCTTGCTTCCCCCCCTGCCTGCCTTCCTTCTTCCTTCCTTTCTCCCGTCCCTTTCCTCCCCGCTACCCCCTCGCTGGGTGCCCTCCCCGCTGCCGCAGCCCGCGTTCTTCACGCCCTTCTCCCATTTCTGTTTCCAGCTCAGTGCGCTACCCCCAGCCCTCCCACCTCCCCAGCCTCCCCGACTCCACCGACCAACCCCCTCTCGGCCGAAACGCCCCGGGGCGCCGACAACAGCCATTTAATGCGCGTGTGAGCCATGACCGTAAGCACCTCTTCTCTCCTACCGCATCCCACGCCAGCCCCTCTCCAGCCCGGGGGGCCGGGTGGGGGTGTCCCTTCTGCGCCCCACGCCCGGCCATCGCTGCTTGCTCCAGCTAACAAACATCCCCCCCCCGAGCCACGTCAGCCCCGTCTCCTCCATGGACCAACACAAGTGTGCCCCATGGTGCTGGGGGTCAGCCCAGCGTGGGCACGGGGGGCTCAGCAGGGAGGAAAGAGGGGACGGTCTCTGGGATTCACCTGCCTGGCATGAAATTGGTGGCTGCAAACTTGGGGGGGGACGACACAGTGTCCCCCTGCTCGGGTGGAGGTTCCCCCAGGGGAGCCAAGGGCATAGAAGCCAAATCTGGGCCAGGTTTTCCTGCGCAGGGCAGGGAGGGGGCTGCGGGGTGGGCGCAGGGGCTGCCTCTCCATCACCCACCCCCCTGCTCAGCCCTGCTCTCCCACCCCTCCAGCTCAAGCCCTGGCTGCTGCCGGCGCCGTCAAGTTCCACGGGGCCACGTTTTAGGTCCCCCCGACACGACACCGAACCTCTCGCCATCGTTTTTGGTTCTCCTGGACCCCCCTCCCTCCCTCCGACGGCGAGACCACCTGGCACGGGGGATGCGGCGCTGACGGCACCCGCTGCTCTGCCCCAGCCCAAGGAGATGTGGGGGTGCTGGAGGTGGTCCCCTTGGAGCCCCCGGGCTGTCAGCGGACACAGGGACAGATCCACCGTGTCCTGGCCTGCATGGGCAGCCAGGCTGTGACAGTGGCACAGTGGGCACCTCCCTGCCAGGGCATCCCTGGGGAGCGTTAGGACTCCTGGGATGCCTCCCCAAGGTCTGTGAAGGGGCTCTCTGGGTGGAGACCAGCCAGTCCCCACCACGGGTGGTGCTTCCTCCACGCTTGGATGGTCCATCCGAGCTCCTCGGGTGCTTCTTCCCCTCCCTGAGCCCTGACCCTGCTTTGAGCACCCGCCTGGCCTGGGCTGTCCCGTCACTCCTGGTGCTGGGGCTCGGCTGGAGGAAGGAGCCGTGTTGGGAACAGGGTGGGCAGAGGTGGGGCTGGGGGGACACTGGGAGGTGCCCGGGGCAGTGCCATGTGTCCTGGGGCACCGGAGCGCCGCTGGCACGGAGCAGGAGGTCTGGGCAGGGATGGGCACATGGGATGGGAGCAGGGCAAGGAGCTGGTGCCAGGTGGGGTGGGGAAGCTGTGGGGTCATCAGGGACCCCCCAGAGCGGGTGAGGAGGGTGGTGAGAAGGGGAAGGGGCCAGGTGGGAGCAGTGGGGTCACCTCAGCTGCCCCCGGCCCGCCGTCACCTCTGAGCCCTCCCAAAGCCTGGCCCTGTGCCCCCCCCAGACCCTTCCCATCGCACTCCAGCCCCTTCCAGCTGTTTGGATTTTCCTGTAGCAGATTTACCCTTTGCTTTAAACGTCCTGGAGGGTGGGGAAAAAAAAAAAAAGCGGGTTCTGCCTGGACAAGCAGAGTTCCCAGGCAGGATGTGTGGTTGGCAGGGCTGCCCCCAGAGGGCTGGGGCTGGCAGGGAGGATGGAGTGAGGAGCTGGATACTGGATACCGTCCATCCCACAGCTACTGCCCTACTGGCTGATCCTGACCCCCCCCAGGACCCCTGCACCCCTTCTGCCCTCCATGCACCCCATCTTAGCAATACTGTAGGACCCCCCAGAGCCCTGAATCCCCCTCCTGAGCCTCCCTCAGCCCTCTTAGCTCATAAAGCTGGCCCTTTATTTTGCTATTACATGCCTTAATATATGTTTTATGGAAATTCTACATTTATAATATATATCTATATTTGTTTTTCTCTTCTTTCCTGGGAGGAACTGTTTGTGCCGAGCTCTCTCTCCGCGGGGTTGTTGGCACCAGCCCTGCCCATGAGTTACAAAAGCAGATTCTTTGCCAATTTATCAGAGGGGAAAAAAAAAAAAAAAAAAAAAGGAAAAAAAAAAAAGAAAAAAACCTATTTAATATATATATATATTTTCTGCTTTTATTAAAAGCAAATTTATTTAAAATAAAATATACAGAGACTGTAAGTTTTAAGAGATGAAGTTTATTTCCCTGCTCCTGAGCACAGCAGGGGGTGACCAGGGTGGGCTCCCCAGCTCGTGTAACTGGGGCAGACCCCCCCTTACACGGGCTGTGGGGACACCATGGGGACACATCGGGGTGGCTGTGGCCAACACAGACCCACAGGCAGCAATTTTTCCCATCTGCAGGGAGCAGAGAGGATGAGGAGCATCCCAGTGCTCCTGTCCTGGTGCTCCCAGAGCCATCAGACACAAGTGACCGTGTCTGAGCTGTCCCCAAGCTGTGTCCCCAGGGTGCCCCATGGGCTGCCCTTGGAGCCCAGCTGTGGGGGTTTTTTGTTTGTTTTTGTTTTGTTTTGTTTTTTAAAAAAAAAAAAGAAAAAACAACCTTAATTAATTTTATTTTGGTTATTATTTTTCATAACACTTCATATACCAGTGACTTGTAACCGAGAAAAGATTTGCATCGGGAGGAAATCTATTTATGCATTGGGGAGGGTGGGATGGGAAGTGATTGTTTTCTGGGGTATTTTGCTAGTGTTAGAGAAATAAAAGTATCTATGAAACCACAACATTTGCATGTCTTTTGTCTAGAGATGACCTTGGATGTTGGTTTTAATATTAAAGTGAAGAAGCAGCAGATGAATGGCAGTGGGGAAGGGGCTCACCCGGCCCACGGCTCTCTCCAGAGGCGCCTTCCCCTCCCTCTCCCTGTTTTTGGGGTTCATTTTCCCCAGTGGAGTTTATTTCAGGCCGTGACTGGTTCTTGGGCAGGAATAAAACACCTTTTAGTGTCAAGCCAAGAGATAAAAGGGGCTGGTCTGGGCAGAGCTGGAGCTGCTTTGAGGGTGGTGGGCATGGAGGGCCCCGGGGGTGGCTCGGGTGTGACATGTGCCAGGAAGGGACCCCACAACCAGCAGGTCTGGTTGAGCTGTTATTCCCACAGCAGGGGATGGACCAGCCCCAGGATTCTCCTTCCCCGTGGAGCAGCCTGGCTGTGAGTTGGGAATCTCGAGGATGCCGCAGGGACCTGCGTGGGGTTTGCTGTCCTCCACCTGCCACGGGGACACCCCACAGGAGCCACCTGCCCCCTGTTTTATCCCTATTTCAGGGATCTCTCCTGGCAGGGTCCATCCCGAGCGGCTGGGGCAGGGGAGGGCAGGACCAGCAGGGTGCAGTGGCCACCATGTGCCCCCCGGGGCAGGTGCTGTGCCAGCGGGGCGGGCACTGCCCGGGGCCGTTAATGATTTGCAGGATGACGTGGGGACTGCAGGGACTAAAGGGCTTTTCCAAGGGTCACCGTGGAGGCAGGGCCACCCTCGCCTGGCCTCACCCAGCCCCGGCACCGGCAAGATGGTGTCTCTGACCGACTTCCAGCGTAAGTGGGCATGGGGGGGGACCCGTGGGTGATGCCCATCCCTTGTGGGGACCAAGGGCACACCAGGGGGGTGCCTGGCAGCTCCATGTCAGGGCTGGAAAGCTGCTGGCTGGGGTGGTGAGGGGTGTAATGGCAAGGGACCAGCACTGGGGAGGTGCCTGGATCATCTGGAGATCGGCTCCATCCTCCCCTGTCACTGCCTGCTCTGGCACCTTCGTGCCACTGCTCAGGAAAAGGCTGGACATGGCCCTTCCCATTTCTTTTTTCCATTCTTTTTCCAGAAGCCCTCAGGGATTTCTAGGGCGCCAACGGCCTCCCCAAGGCCTGGGCAGGTGCAAAGGCTGTTTCTAAGCTTTGGGGACAAATCCAAAGAGTATTTCTGGGAGGGAATGGGACAGGGAGGTGCTGAAGGGAGTGACCACAACCTGATATGGGACATGGGGTGTGGAACCAAGCACTTGTCTCAGCCCTCCCATCTTCCACAGGGATTGGAGTGGGACTGGTTGGCTTTGGCCTCTTCTTCCTCCTTTTTGGGATGCTCCTGTACTTCGACTCGGTGCTCCTGGCCTTTGGGAACGTGAGTACAGCGGGGCCAGGGCTCTCCAAGGCCAGCACTGACACCCAGGGTGGAGCAAAGAGCTTCTCTGACCCGCTCCCCTCCCTCCTTCCTCCCAGATCCTCTTCCTCTCTGGCTTGGTCTTCATCATCGGCTTCAGGAGGACCTTCACCTTCTTCTTCCAGCGGCCCAAGCTGAAGGGCACCAGCTTCTTCTTCGGGGGGCTGATCGTGGTGCTCATGCGGTGGCCGATCCTGGGGATGCTGCTGGAGGCCTACGGCTTCATCACCCTCTTCAGGTGTGTCCCACAGCACCCACCCCCTCCCCAGGGGGAGAGTGGAGCCCGGGTGATCCCCCTGGGAGCTTCACCAGGGCTTTTGTGTCGACACAGGAGCTTTTTCCCAGTGGCTTTCGGGTTTCTGGGCTCGCTGGCGAACATCCCCCTGCTGAGCCAGGTGAGCAGGGCTGGTGTGCCCCCCTGGGCTCTGCAGAGCTGGGGTGGGATCAGTCCCCATCCTGCAGTTGGGATCAGGCAGGGAAGGTCAGTGCAGCCTCCCCACAGCCCCCTGAGGCTGCAGGGGTGGATTTTCCTGCTGATCCGGGTCTGTCCCTGTCGCAGCTCTTGCAGAAGGTGGGAGACAGTGGCTCCATGGTGTGACCTGACCTGGGACGGGCCGAGTGGCTGAGATGGGATGCTGTGAGTGAGCCCTGGGTCCTGCTGTCCCTGGGGTTGCCTCTCTTGGCCCCGGGACCCTCTGTGCTGTCAGGACTGACCCCACAGTGGGGACGGTGCCCCCCTGTGCCTTGGAGCTCATGGGAGCAGCTCCGGGGACCCAGCGCTGTGCCAGGCAGGATTCTGGAACTATTGCACTTATTTAATGCTTTTTGTCTTCCCCCAGTGAGAGATTTAATAAAAAACGTGTCTGAGACCGAGCTCAGACTGGGCTCCTTTCCTGAGGCCCCAGCTCTGGCACCTCTTGGTGTCACCAAAGAGGCATCACGGCCGTGAGTGGGGGTGGCACAAGGACCTTCCCATGAGCGTGACTGGAGGTGGCACAGGGACTTTCCCATGGCTGGAGGTGGCACAGGGATCTTCTCATGTCTGGAGGTGGCACAGGGCCATTCCCATGGCCACGACTGGGGGTGGCACAGGGACCCTTTGGTGGTCTCCCCCCCTCCCTCTGCCCTGGCCACCAGCCCCAGGCAGCTGGGGCAGCCCTGGCACGCAGGCAGGGGCTGTGGCACTGCCTTCCCACACATCCCATGGGGATGAGGCTGCCCGGGAGCCGCGGGAGAGGGCGGGTGGGGGGTTAGGAAAACACCCATTAAACCACATTAACATTTCCTGACCTGATCGGAGCAAAGTAAATCACCCCCGTCAGACTCAGCCACCATGAAACAGCAAATGACATCTGGGGTCATTAATTAATGAGGGATGCTGGGCTGGGAGGGGGCCTGGAGCAAACCCTCAGCGTTCCAGAGCCAGGACTCACGGTTCCCACTGAACTGGTCCCTGTGGGATGAGCTGGACCTGCAGGATGGAGCTGGTGGGATTTCCAGCACCGCTGGGCACCGGGCCAGCTCTGCCAGGGCAACACCTTCCAGCACCTGATGCCATCCCAGGCCGATGTACCAGGTGCTTTCATCCCTGAGTGAGGAGGACCCACACTGCTGGGTGCTCCGTGGGATGCTCATCCCACGCTGTGAGGTGCCAGCTGCCCACCCAGAGGTGTCCCAGTGACACCAGGGACACCTTCACGGCAGGAGGGATGCTGAGGGCAGTGCTGAGCTCTCCCAGCTGCCCCTCAGATGATTTTAAAGGAGTTCTTTTGTCCAGGCTGCAGGAACTCCTCGGCCCAGGAGAGCAGCCAGAGAACTGGTCGGATAACTCTGTGTGATCAGAGAGCGGCTGAACAGAGCCCAGCCAGGCTTCCCTGAGCACCTTGGGAAGCTGGGTGCAGGCAGCAGTTTAATTAAACCACAGCAATCACATCAAAGCCGGTCCCTGCACAGAAACCCTTCTTCACTTGCAGGAATTAATTAACGAGCTGGAGTTAAAACCCGTTCCCTGCGAGGCCTCCCGGAGCTGGTGGCTGTGCCAGCTGTCCCTCAGCAGGTACAGCCCCCCTGCCCAGGGGTGCAGGGGGTTGGCACCAGGTGAAAGCAGAGCTGGGGAGGTTCAGGTGATGTGGAGTAACTCATTTGGGCACCCAAATGCCATCCCAGAGCCAGGCTGAGCTCTGGGCTGCAGAGGGTGAGCTCCCAGCAGGTATAAAGGGCAGCAGAGCTCCTCGAGTACCCACAGCTGCTTTATGTGCCTGGGAGGGCTGGTTAAGGGAAATGGATCCCTGGCTTTGGGAAATGGATCCCTGGCTTTGGGAAATGGATCCCTGGCTTTGGGAAATGGATCCCTGGCTTTGGGAAATGGATCTCTGGCTTTGGGAAATGGATCTCTGGCTTTGGGAAATGGATCCCTGGCTTTGGGAAATGGATCTCTGGCTTTGGGAAATGGATCTCTGGCTTTGGGAAATGGATCCCTGGCTTTGGGAAATGGATCCCTGGCTTTGGGAAGTGGATCCCTGGCTTTGGGAAGTGGGTCTTTACTTGGATTTCAGCAGCAGGCTCTTGAAAAGGGCAGAATGAGCTTCATGGCAGGAATGTGGTGTGGGTAAGTGAGGGCTGCAGCCTCCCCAGTGCCTTTATCCTATTCCTGTCTTTGCTCTGCCCCACCTGAGAATTCCCACTTGGGCTCCACAGCAACTCTTCCTGGTCAAGCTTCATCTTCAGGCCTTCAGCAGAGGAAAGAGGAACAGTCCTTGAGGCGCCTTGAGGTGCAGGAGAAGGTGGTTCCCACTCTTTAGTGCCCCATCCCCATGGCACGTGCCCAGGTGCTGTAAAGTGCCATCCCTTCACCCTGCTGGGAAAATCAAGCCAGGACGGGGCATCTTCCCTGGGTGGCACTGAGGGATCATGGAATCCCAGAATGGTTTGGAAGGGACCTTAAAGCTCACCCAGTTCCACCCCCTGTCACGGGCAGGGACACCTTCCACTGGCCCAGGTTGCTCCAAGCCCCTTCCAACCTGGATGGGGCAGCTTTTCCAGGCTCTGAGGAGCCCCAGGGAATGGCTGTGAGCTCCCTCAGCCCGAAGCTGGAGCTGCTGTCCTGAAGTTCATTGCAGGGAATGTTTTCCCTGCGGCTCAGTAAATCCCTGCTTTGCTGTGCCAGAGCAGCTCTGCTTTCAAGCAAAGGCTTTGGGTTTGCCCTGGCTCTGCTGACGTCAGTGCTGAATTCCCCCAGTGCTGCTGCCATCCAGAGCCTCCTCTGAGCCCTTCCCAAGAGTTGCTTTCATGCTGGAGCTTTTTGGTCACCGGGAATCAGGATCCTCACAAGCCCTGTGTGTTTTTACTACCAACAAACTCAGGGACCAGGAGAGCGAGTAAAATGCGTGGGAAGGCCAGAAATGTGTGCTGCTTTTTTGTGCTGCTCTAAAGGATCCCTCAAGAAATAGAAGCTGTTCCACTGAAACTTCCTAATGATTCCATTTAGAGAGGGAAGTACTTAATATCTCAGATTTTATTTTAGGAAAAGCAATTGCTCAGCCCAACATGAGAGAGGAACAAATTTATCTGGCAGGAAAGCGATTGTTTCTCTCTGGAAAGCGTTTTCCTTCAATTCTCTCAATCACTTGACTCCTTGAAAGCAGACAGGGAAATGACTGAAGAGCATTCCCCTGCTATTTCCAGATGAGCTGCTCTTTATTGAATCTGTAATTAGATAAAATCCCATGCTTTTGGAGCAAACTGCAGCAGGTTTCCCACAGCAGCAGCACACGGATCAAGTGGGGTGATTGCAGCCTTCCCTGATGCTCTGGCACCTTCTGTCATTGCAAATTCAGGTTAGGTGATGTTTTGAGGCTGTGTGGGAAGAGCTGAGCATCTTCCCTGCAGGCCTGGGTCACCTGAAGGGCTGGGAACGAAACCAGCATGGTCCCAGAGCTGGCTGATGTCCTGTATCCATCCCTCTGGCTGTCCATCCCATGCCCCTGTTCCTCTGGGCCTGGGCACAAAAGCACCTTTGTAGGTTATTTAAAGCCTCTCATCAGGTCTTTCCCCTGCTGCTCCAGCTGCTCATCCTTGCTCAGTGCTGCCAGAGGTGACTGGAAAATGCCTTGTGGGGTTTTCCTTGCACGGGGAACGTGTCCTGTGCTGGAACATCCCTGAGCTGGGAGCAAGGACAGCCGACCCCAGGGCTGGCACTGGCCACTGCAAGGCACCAGCCCTCAGCTCTCTGATGGCTTTGGGTAAGTTGGTTCTGCCTGTTTTCCCCTGGTTTGCCTTCCAAGGGGGTTGTGGTGCCATTCCCTTGGCAGGGAAGGGTCGTTTCCCTCTGGGATCTGTGCCTGGGGGTGTCTCCCCTTCCCAGCCGTGTCCTGCTCTGGATGTCCCACGGGAGAGGAGTCCATCTGTCCTTCTGGGCACAAAGCCATGCCCAGAGCACCCAACACCCCTCAGGGCTCCTGAACACGTGGCCCTGGGGCAGAGAGGGGCTGGAAAGCCCCACGGCCCCACATCCTGGGACCACCTTCCCTGCTGACGTGGCCCCTTTCCCTTTGAAGCCCCCGGCCTGGTCCTTGGGACAGCGGGGCTTGGCAGAGCCCGTGGGATGCCCGGCAAGGGGATTTATGTCCGGTGGCTCCCTGCCAGGCTCTCTCACGTTGCTGTGGCTCCCGGGCTGGGCCACTGCCTCCTGACCCCTGCACCCCCCTGCACCCCCCTGCAACCTGTGCCGGGGCACGAGGCTGCCCCGCTGACGCAGGCCCGGCGTGGGAAAAGACGTCAGGGCTGGGGGAGCGGGGTGGGACCCGCGGGGCTGAGCCCTCGGTGCCTGCCGGGGTCAGAGATCCCCTGGCAGCCAGAATCCCACAGGGGAGGGAGGTGTTTAAGCCCCCCCAGGCTGGGGGGAAGATGTTTGCAGCTTGTGGGGTGTTGTCCTCAGCCCCGCTCCAGCACGGGGACAGCGGTGCCCTAAAGAAATCCCGTCCTCCACGGGAGGGGGATTGTGCAGCTGGGGGTCTTGGGGCAGGGGCAAGGCTGTGGCCAGGTTCCTTCCAAGAATGTTTTTTATTGCCTTTGAGGTCATTTCCCACCGAGATTCCCCGAGGCCAAGCCCTGGGCTGGGAGCCATGGGGCTGATCCAGCCCCCCACTGCCCTGGACTGGGCACTGCCAGGGGGGACACACAGAGACCTGGGGGCCAGGGATGCACCCAGTGTGAGGGAGCCCCCACACTGAGGGTTTTAGAGCAGCATCTCCCTTCCAAAGCACAGGGCAGGCCTGGGCTTGCCCCTCGATTTAATACCCCATGTAACAACTGCAATGAGTTCTGCTGTTCTCTGCCCCGGGCTCTGCTCCCTCGCTGGGAGGGTTCCCCTCATTGTGCTGGGAGGGCACAGAGGGCTGTGGATCTGCAGTTGGTATCTCCATGGCCTGGGGGGGCTGTGGCTGAGTGTCCTTTGAGTGTCCTTTGCCATTCCTGCCCCCAGGCCTTTGGGGAAAACCCCATTATTCCTCTGCACAGTGGGACATCTCCCTGGCCAGACTGTCCCAGCTGGCACCAGCTGGGTACCTGTGCCCTGGCAGTGATGGCTGGGTGCTGACAGGGAGTAATTAACCACAAGGAATGTGGGTTAAGGGCTCCCAGCTCTGCTCAGCCCCCCCTGCCAGCTCTTCCCAAGGGGCATGGGGAGAGCTCCTGGCCGTGCCACCCTCTGCAGGGAGTGTCACAGCCAGCATCCAGCCACCTGCCCCCCGTGGGATTCCCAGCCCTCCCCCAGCCAGGGGAGGAGGAACCCGCAGGGATGCAGAATCCCGGGCTATAAAAACATCGTCCCCTCTGGGATGGGAAGGAGCTGCTGGCACAGCAGGAGGCTGCCCTGGAGGACAGGATGGCAGTGGGACACAGCAGGAGGGTGCAGCAGTACCTGCTGGTCTTGGCCCTGACCTGGGGTGCCAGCTTTGCCCCCTCGCCAGCCCAGGCTCTGCAGAGGTAGCAGGAGCGTGTGTGGCACACACGGTGCTGGGTCCTGCTGTGTCCCCTCTTTGCTGGGGGCTGGGGCTGAGGGTGAGGGGCTCTCCTGCTTCAGCCACGCTGGGAAACTCCTTCCTCCTCCTCCTCCTCCTCTGCTGCTCTGCTCCTGCTCTTCCTCACTCCTCTCCCTCTCTCCCCTCGAGCACCGCGTGGTTAATGGCTGGACTCGATGATCCCGGAGGTATTTTCCAACCTAAATAATTCTACGGCTCGGGAGCGTCCCGATCCCAAATAACCAGGCGCGCCAAGGCCAAGCATTTTGCTCCAGGGTGGGGTTGGGCTCAGCCAGCGGGTGGCTGCCAGGGGCCGGGGGGTTCCTCCGTGGGGTCCCTGCCCTGGGTGGGCTGGGGCACATCCGTAGAGCCCACCGGGGTGCTGCGGGGAGCTGCTGCCATCTAGAGCCACCCGGCTGGAGCTCCAGAGGCAGGAATGCCTTGGTGGGGGTGGCAGGGAGCCGGGGAAGGGGGGTTGTGTTCTCCTTGAGCCCTCCAGCCCCGTCGTGGCCCCTCAGGATCGCGCTGCGGAGGATGCCCTCCATCCGCCAGACGCTGCAGGAGATGGGGGTGAAGGTGTGGGAGGTGTTCCCGGAGCTGCGCCAGGGCAGACGCGGAGCCGGGGCCGGTCCCAGGAACGGGACGGCTCCCACGCTCCTCACCAACTACCTGGATGTGAGTGTCTCCCTGCGTGGGGGTTTGTCACCCCAGTGTCACCTCACGGTTTCCCCCCCCCCGGGGTCGGGTCTGCCCGAGCTGTGCCCCCGGTGGTGCCCCCAGTGCCGTGCCTCTTCCAGACCCAGTATTTCGGCGAGATCAGCATCGGGACCCCCGCTCAGACCTTCAAGGTGGTCTTTGACACGGGCTCAGCCAACCTGTGGGTGCCGTCCTACAAGTGCTCCCCCCTCTACAGCGCCTGTGGTGAGTAGGGGGGCAAGGCCAGGGTCGTGGCCCCCACAACCCCCTGGCTCAGTGAAGGTGGGCAAGTCCCTCCATCTCAGGGGCTGCAGTGGGGGTCTGGGTTTCTGACAGATGTTTTCATGGTGGGGGTTCTCTCTGTTGCTGCCCAGTCCCCTGGCACTGGGGCAGGGTGGGCTCATCGCCACACGGGGGATGTTCTGGGGGAGCAGAGACCCTCAGCCCCCTCTCTCTCACTATCTTTGATGCACATTGTCCCCCTGCCCAGTCTCCCACAGCCGCTACGACTCCTCCAAGTCCCGCACCTACATCTCCAACGGCACCGGCTTCGCCATCCGCTACGGCACCGGCAGCGTCAAGGGCTTCCTGAGCCAGGACATCGTCATGGTGAGCGCGGCCTGGCACTCACACTGCGACCTGCTGGCTCAGCAAGGGGCTGCTCGCACCTTGGGGGCTCTTTGGGGGGGGGTTTCACACCCCCCAACCCCCCCAGCTCCCTGCAAGGACCCTCGTGCCCTTCCCCAGGTGTCAGACATTCCCATCATCCAGGTGTTCGCCGAGGCCACGGCGCTCCCCGCCTTCCCCTTCATCTTCGCCAGGTTTGACGGGGTGCTGGGGATGGGCTTCCCCAGCCAGGCCATCGACGGCATCACCCCCGTCTTCGACAGGATCCTGTCCCAGCAGATCCTCAAGGAGGACGTGTTTTCCGTCTACTACAGCCGGTGGGTCCCGCGGGGAGCAGGCGCCGGGGATGGGGGGGTGGGAGGTTGGTTTTTAGGGCACGGGCGGCAGAACCGCGTTGGCATCTTGGGATTGGGAAGGAGCCACGGCTGGGGCTGAGGGATGTGGGGTGGGAAGGATGAGCCCGTGGAGGATGATGCCTGGATGGAATGAGGCAAAGCAGGGTGGAGGTTTGTCTGGAGCTGCTGGGCAGGGGGTGCTGAGGGGGAGCAGCTCCTCTGTCACTGCAGGATTGAACAGAGTCACCAGCTCCATGAGTGGGGCTGGAGCAATCCCAGCCAGGAGGGCGTTTAGTTAATCTGGTGATTTTGGTTAATTTTTGGCAAAATTTAAAAAAACAAACAAAAAAAACAAAACCAAAAGACTCTATTAAAGAAAAACCTGCACCAGCAGCCAAACCTCCTTTCATTTCTTGCCCCAAACTGTTATGCTCCAGTAGCCCTCCCCCAGCATCCCTAAAACCAGCTGGAGCAGTGGGAGGACCCACTCTGGCAGGGCAGGAATGCTGCCCCAGGCCCCAAACACAACAGCCTGGCACTGTGCAGTGACAGACTCTCAAACACACCCCCAAATCCACCACGGTGCCTCTTGACCTCAGCTAAAGGTTGCATCAAGGCCGAAAAAACCCTGACGATGAGGATGAGGTTGCCACTGGCGTCTGGGTGCCACTTAGGTGCCCTGGGGACACAGCTGTCCCCCCCATCCACAGCCTCATGGGGCATCTCTCTCTTTGCAGAGCCTCCAAGTAAGAAGACCCAGAGCACGAGCGCTCTCCATGGCACCCACTAACAGCCCCTGTGTGCCCCGGGGTGGGCACGGCCCCCCTGCCCCTGCCAGCCCCAGGCCAGCCCTGGTCCAGCTCACACACTGCAGATGCCCTCGCTGGGTTCTGTCCACGTTCCTGCTCCCCTGGGGAGCCAGCACAGGCCTGCTGGGAGATCCCTGCATGCGGCCCCCCCTCCCACCCCTCTGAACTAACTCGGGGTTTCTCTGCTCCAGCTTGCTCTCCACCGCTTCTAACCGGCTCAGCAGAGACCCGTGGCCATGGCTGGTCCCTCCTCGCTGGTTTTTCGGGGACAGCAGCCAAGGGGGAATCGCTCCACTGTGATCTGTGCCCTAGGAATGCTCCTCTGAAACCCGGGGGGGAGATAATCCTGGGAGGCAGCGACCCAGCCTATTACACCGGGGACTTCCACTACCTGAACGTCAGCAGGAGCGGCTACTGGCAGATCAGCATGAAGGGGTGAGGGCAGGGGGATCCATGCAATCATGGAATCACTTAGGCTGGAAAAACCTCTAGGATCCTGGGGTCCAGCCATTAGCCCAGCACTGCCAAGGGTGCATCCCACGGATGTCCCTGGCTGTGGGAGGGGGGTGGTGTCAGGATGGGAGCCAGGGAAGGTGGTCCATGGAGCCAAGCTTTCACTTGGCACTGCTGGGAGATGTTTCTTCCCCGCTGGGGAGGAGCGGGGTTGGCTCCTCCAGCTTCTCCACGCTCAGCAAGGAGCCAGGAGAGCTGGGAATGCAGAGGGGGTGGCACCGTGGGCTGATCCAACTTGGAAGCCGCCCGAGGAAGAGTTTAACCCCCTTCAGTCCTGCAAGAGGAGCGTGAAACAACTCTGCTTTGTTTGGCCGAAAATAAACAAACCCCTCACATGAGGAAGCTTTGCTTTCCCACCGGGAAAGCTGCAGGGGAGGGTTCCTGGGGCTGCTGCAGAGCCCGTGGGAGTGGCACATGCTCTGCCTGGCTCCTGGAGGAAGATGTCACACTCCTGTAAGCATCTGTGGCATCACCATGGGATATTCAGTGTCTGCCCTCCCGCTCCAGGGTGTCTGTAGGGGCTGAAATCCTGTTCTGCAAGGAAGGCTGCTCGGTGGCCGTGGACACAGGGGCCTCCTACATCACCGGCCCCGCCGGGCCCGTGTCGGTGCTCATGAAAGCCATCGGGGCAGCCGAAATGGCCGAGGGAGAGGTGAGTCCCCCCCACACCTGCACCCCCATCCCTCCCTGCCCCAGGGAATGGGCTCAGGGCCATCTCCCCCTCCCACAGTACGTGGTGGACTGTGACCAGGTGCCTCAGCTGCCCAACATCTCCTTCCACCTGGGCGGGAAGGTCTACGCGCTCAGCGGCTCAGCCTACGTCCTGCGGGTAAGCTGCACCCTCCTGCGGTGTCCTGCACCCTCCTGGCTCCCCTAGAGCAGCCAAAAGCAGCCCCAGAGTGATGCTCCTTGTTTTCCCCAAACCCTCCTGTTGGGCAGAGGTGTCCACGTGAGCCAGACCGACCTGTGGCTGCTCCCTTGGGGGGCTCTGGGGAGATTTGGGGTGAGCAGCAAAGAGCAGAGACGGGCAGGGATCCCCTCCCTGGAGGTTGGGCATTAGGAAGAGGGTCTTCCCCCAGTGGGTGGTCAGGCACTGGAAGGGGGTCCCCAGGGCATGGCACCAGGAGTTCATGGAGTGTTTGGACAATGTTCCCAGGCCCATGGAATGACTCCTGGGGATGGTCCCGTGCAGGGCTAAGAGTTGGACTCGATGATCCCTGTGGGTTTCTTCCAACTCAGCATATTCTGTGATTCTTTGACTTTTTTGGGCTTGTCCTGTGCAGGCCCAGGAGTTGGACTTAGATGATCCAGAGTATCCTGAGCTGGAATATCCCTTCCAGCTCAGGATATTCTGTGATTCCATGAGGAAGGAACACCGTGGCCAAGCAGCAGGGGGTGGAGCTGGGGGGTCCATCCCTCCCTCGGGATCTCCCTCCTGGCACCTCCACCACCACCGGGGTCTCCTTTTTTGCAGCAATCCCAATACGGGGAGGACATCTGCGTGGTGGCTTTCTCAGGGCTGGACATCCCACCCCCAGCTGGCCCCCTCTGGATCCTGGGTGCCAGCTTCATCGGGCACTACTACACCAAATTCGACCGGCGCAACAACCGCATCGGCTTTGCCACGGCCCGCTGACCCCGGGGGGCTGGGAGAGGGTGGGGGCAACCAGCCTGCAGGGCAGAACCACCAGGAGGCAGCGACTTGAAGTGCAAAAAGGGAAACAGCAGTTCCCTTCCAGCTCAGCCACCTCCTCTCCCTTCGCTGAAGCAACTGCAAGCCTCGCCTTCTCCCACTCCCAAACCCCCACGCTGCTTCCCGGGAGCCTCTGCTGCCAGGGGAGGGCTGAGCCTGGCACACATCTCAGCCTGGGAACCCGAGCGGGATCCTCCATCCGGAGCTGCCCCTCCAGGGACTTTTAGGGTGATGTGCAGTGGTACAGCCAGCACACAGGGAACTGCTGCTGGCGTGGAGGGGCCCGCAGGCAGAGCAGGGATCATCTGCTACAGTCCGTGTGAGTCTTTAATTGGAAGGAAAATAATCGGTGTTTTAATGATAGTTTTAGCTGGTGTTAACCCTACCCCTCCCAGTGACTTTGGTATTAAAACACTTGGAGCAACAGGACGCTGAGTTGAGGCTTTTCCTTGCAGAGGGGAGAGGTCAGACACCTTTATGAAGGGAACTGGACAGCAAATGTTCCCCTGCCAGGACCCTCCGTTGCATTTTTGTCCTTCCATTTCCTAGGAGTGCAACACCCTCCCAGCCACTGCCACAGCAGCCACCTGTAGGCAAATCAGGGGCTTTTCCAACAGCAAGCAAGCTCTTTCTGCAGGAGATGAGATGCTGTGTGGGCTGCTCAAGCCTCAACCTGCCTTCCCAGGGGGGGCTCAGGACCACTGGTTACACCCCTAGGGACAGGGCTGGACATGGCTCTTTGGTCTGTGTCCCACCAGGAAGGTGGCTCTGGTTCCGTGGCTCTCTCTGTTTTCATGGCCATGCTGGTTCCAGCCAACAACCAAAGGCTTGTCTCTGCCCTGGCTGTGTGCAGAGATCCCCCTGGAGCTGCCAGCCCAGTGCCAGCTGGCCTGGAAAGAGGGACAGACCAGTGCTCCCAGCTGCAGGCTGACATTTCCAGTTCTGTGGGGAAGCTGCAGCACTTCCAGTTCCAGCCCAGCAGCTGCAAATCCAAGTGCTGCCCAGAGCCAGGGGCTGTGCAGTGCTCTCAGCTCCAGTTTGACCAGTTCAGGTGCTGTGAGGGCCGTGTCCCCAGCCGAGTGCCAGGAAAGGTGCCTGGAAAGGGGAGTTTGGGCTCCTGAGCAGGGCCTGGAGGAATCAGTGTCTCATCATGGGAGTGCAGCCCCTCACAGAAGCTTCTCACTCTCATTTCTGCAGCCAGCAGTGACTACTGATGAGTTCCCAGTGCTGATGAGTTCCCAGTGCTGATGAATTCCCAGTGCTGATGAATTCCCAGAGCTGCCTCTCAGCTTGCAGGGATGTTTGGGAGAGGGATGGCACCACCGAAGCAGTGGTTGCTGTGTGACCTTTCCAGCCAGGTATGCAGCAGCCTCTGCTCCGTTCCCAGCCCTACATCCCTCCCTCCATGGATCCTCATTCCCTGCCCATTCCCGCTCCAGCCTTGGAGCAGAGAGGATGTGGCTGAGCGGATGTTTGTCCCTCCTGGGAGGGTCTCTGCAGCCACGCAGCATTTAAACCTCTTAATGCTGGGATGCACGATCCTGGGTCTCCAGAGATGGGAAATTCAACCTACCCAAAAGTGTTGATGTGTTTCTTTCCATCTCCTTTGCAGCACTGCTCCATCATGGGGCCTATGGGAGCGGTGGCAGCCCCTCCTGGAGTGCAGGGAAGGGGCCCCAGCAGCCACAGTATCTCCCTTTCATCCTGCATTTCCTGAGCTCCAGGCAGCTGCTCATCAGCACAGGAAGCCCCAGGAGCTGGGAGTGGTGGCAGCCCAGGCAGGGAGGGGTGGGAGGGAGGGCAGAGCTGCCTGGACACCCTCGGCAAGGGGGGATCTGCTCAGGTCAGCGCTGGAGCCTCAGCCCGGCCTCTCCACAACCTCCTGGATGTACAGAGATGGTGGAAAGAGTCTCCCTTTCCTTCCTACCACAGGGAAGCTCCACTTGGAAATAACTGAGCCTCCTCTCCCCTCTTCTACACCACAAATGCTCCGGTCTGGAGAAGACTGGAGTGGATGCGAGCTTGTAAATGCACCGGGTGACTTCAGCCCCCACCCTGGCTTCTGCCATAGCCCTCAGCTGGAAAACACTCAGCCTGGCCTAAAATAGGATGTTTTTGTGGATCCAGTTCTATTCCTATTCAGCACGGTTGTTTCGAGCAGCAGGAGGGAAAACGCCGGGGCTGCTTGTGGTGCTGCTCCGCGGCCCCTTAAGCCAGGCTATTAACACCTCTAATCGCCTGCTCCAGGGGCAATTTCCCGGTGGATGCGGCAGCCCTGGCTGCGAGGCACCACTAACCCGCCATGGCCCGGATTAGATCGTTCCGGGCGAGCAATTAGGCCACGCTCAGCCCAGCAAAGCGCGGGAGCAATTATGCCCATCCTATTAACACTGACAGAGCTCGTTCTATATTTAGAAACACGGGACCCGGCTGGTGGATTTTTTTCCCCCCCTTCCTTAAATGATTTTCCCCAGGTCTCCACGGTCCATTTAGCTGATCTCAGCCGCAGCCAGCTGTAAACTTTGGAGGGGGCATTCTCTGCTCCCAGCCCTGTGCCGTTGTTATTTCCTCTGATAATGAAGCCGGGCTGCGGGGGCTCTGCCACTGGGAGAGTTCTGCTTTCTCTTTACCTCCCAAACCTCTCCCCAGCCCAGCTGTAAATCCCTGTGAGAGGTCAGCACTTGGTGGGCATGATGGTAGCAGGGCTGGAGAGGTTATCCCGAGGGGATACATCCCCCCTGGAGCCCTGGGCGCTGCCAGCTCATCTCACGCGTGGCATCCTCATCCTTTTTATTCCCAAAGGGATGGAACGGGGGGCTGTGTGGAGCCCCCCGGGATGGCTGCGGGGCTCGGGGGATGGACGGGGAGGCACTGAGATGGAGATCACCGGCTGCGGGTGCGGGGCAGTCCCGGTCCCCTGGGATGACTTGCGGGTTCCGGGGATGGATGGGGGAGACATGAGGCATGAGGGCAGCAGGGTCCCGGGATGCCGGTGAGGGCCCCCTGGGATGGCTGAGGAGCTCCGGGGATGGTTGTGGAGGGCACCGGCAGCAGGTGCGGAGGTCCCGGTCCTGGCGGGGTGTGGATCGGCTGCCCGGTGTGCCCGTGCGGATCGGGGGTGGGTGCGCTGCCCGGAGTCGCGGTGGGGGTGGGATGCGGATCCGCTGCCGGGGTCCCAGTGCGGTGGGATGCCGATCCGCTGCCGGGGTCCCGGTGCGGGTGGGATGCTGATCCGATGCCGGGGTCCCGGTGCGGGTGGGATGCTGATCCGCTGCCGGGGTCCCGGTGCGGGTGGGATGCTGATCCGCTGCCGGGGTCCCGGTGCGGGGGAGATGCTGATCCGATGCCAGGGTCCCGGTGCGGGGGGGATGCGGGTCCGCCGGCGGGTCCCGGTGCGGGGGGGATGCGGGTCCGCCGGCGGGTCCCGGTGCGGGCGGGCGCTGCCGCTGGCGGGGAGGCGGGCGGGAGGCGGGCCGGTGACTCATGGCTTCCCAACGGCGGGCGGCTCCTCCCCGCGCAGCCCCCGGCACATGGGCCGCGGCTCCGGCAGCGCGGAGCTGGCCATGGCCGCACCGCCCGCCCGCTGCCCCGACTGCCCGGGACCGGGGCCGGAGCGGGGGGGTGGCGGTGCAGGGACCCCGGCCGTGCCCCACCTCGGCATTGCGGTGGACGAGCGTGACGTGCTGCCCGGGGCGCTGCGGATCGTGCGGGAGATGAGACCCGGCTGGGAGCCGGCCAGGGTGAAGACCAAGGTACGGCCAGGGGGACACAGCGCAGAGACACCCCCCCCCCACCCTGAGAATCGGCCACAGCACCCTCCGAGGGGGTCGCCCGGAGGGGCTGCAGAGCCCGGCTGGGGAGGCGGGTATGGGGTTATAGGGTCCCCCGAGGTTGTAGGGATTCACCTGGGGGCGGCTCTGGCGCTCACCCTGCGGGGCTGCAGGGTCTGCCCTGGGGTGTCTGTGGGGTTCAACCCTGAGGGGTTACAGGGTCTACCCGAGGGGGTCTGCAGGGTTCACCCAAGGGGGGCTGTGGGGCTCACCCTGGGGGGCTATAGGGCCGGCCCTGGGACAGCAATAGAGCTCACTCAGGGGGGCTGTAAGGTCCACAGGAGGGTGACTGTAGAATCCACCATGGGGGGCTCTAGGACCTGCCGAGGAGGGTGTGACACACTGTCCCCCCACCTCTGGTTCCCCTCTCCTCTCTCTGAGCACAGCTGGGACCCATCAGATGTGCAAAGGGGTGACACCCCCATCACACACATCCCCACAAGGTTTAGGGATCCCTCAGGTGGTTGCTGAGCGGTGACTGTGAGAGCAAGTGTGTCCCCAGGGTCCCTGCAGGCTGCCAAGGTGCGGGCTGGAGGCTGGAAGGTGCCCACAGGAGCAGCCTCTCCTGGGAGCTGCTCTCACTCGGGTCACTTGTTGGCTCTCACCTTCCCCGGGCTGCGTGGGCTGAGCTGCAGTTCAGGTGGGAGCTAGAGTTCAGCTCTGAATCCCTTGCACGGGACAGGGCTTGGCTGTGTGGAGCTGGCAGGGCTTTGCTGGCAGAGCAGGGCTGGCACCTGCCCGGCATGGCAATCCCTTTCCCCCTCCTCACCTCTGCCCAGGGGTACCAGGTCTGTGAGACAGGCTGGTGGTGTCTGTGCCCTCAGCAGTCTCCTGGTGACGGGCTCTGGAGTGTGGAGGTGCTGGAACTGGGTGCACTTGAGTGTCTGCACGTGTGTGTGTGTGTGTGTCCTCCGAAGGCACATGCTTCCCGTGTGCCTGGAGTGCCATTAAAAATGTATTAATAGCCAAGTGTAATTAAATACAAGAAGCTGCAGGAAAATCCATCTGAAAGGGCAGATGGCAATAGGCAGGAAGCTGGGAGCTGGAGTTGTAGGGGCAGGAAATGTCTCGCTCCGTGCAGCACCGAGCACAGACCTCGGTGGGTGTTGAAGGACCCCGGTATCCAGGCTCTGCAGGCGTTGGAGGGGTCAGTGTTCAGCAACAGCTTGTGTGTGTGTTTTTAATTAAAAAAAAAAGGAAAAAACCCAGTTAGGAGTTGAGGGAAAACCCTCCCGTTGCGTTTCTCTCAGCTGCTGTTGCAGGAGCCATTCAGGAGGGGACTGGAGCAGTGCAGGGTCTCTCAGCTGGTTCCCATTAGCATTCCCAGTCCCTTTCCTGGTGCCCTGGAGTGGTGCCCGGTTCACACCACCTCGTTGCCCGGTGTTGGGGCACAGTTGCCTGCAGGGGCTGTAACAGACTGTGCCAGTGGCACGGGAAAATCTCCCGGAGCTCAGGGCAGGGTGTGGAACACCGGCAGAAGGATCTGGATGCTCGGCCTCCCCTGCCTGCCCTCTCCTTGCCCCCTGTGCTCCAGGTTTGCCCGCTTCCCAGGGCTCCTGCTGCTCATCCTTTAGGCACCTCCGTGCCAGTGAGTCAGCCCGGCGTGCTCTCCGGGAAGCACACACTCCTCCATCCCTCATCCTCAGATAAGAGCAGCAGCAACTGGAGCCAAACTCCTGCAAGGACTCAGGCATGGCTGGGCTCTTTTAGCCTGATTTTGGCCAAAAGTTGCCCTGCTGCAGCCTGGCCCCGGGCTGGGAGTGCTGGGCCAGCCAGCACGGTGCTGCTTTGGGAATGCTGAGGGGCGTCCAGCAGGTGCAGCACCAGGCGTTGGATTTTGCTGCTTCCCTTCAGCACCACCAAAGGGTCTCACTTCTCATCTAAGAGCTGCAGAGCTCCTGGTGTAGAGTCACACACTGTCACACGCCTTCTCCTCCATCCCTGCTGTCACACAGCTGCAGCAGGCAAGGGTTTGGGCTGGTAGCAGGGTGGCTGCAGTCTGGATCCACGAGGAATAGCACCAGGCACCTCCCGAGCAGCTGCGCTCATTCCTTGGGAGCTGGAGGAGCTGCCGCCTCCAAAGCAGGCGAGCCCCTGCGTGCAGGTTGCTGAGGAACCACGTGTGCGTCTCCAAAGTTAGTGGCCTGGAATTCAGGGGGGGATAAGGCTCAGTAATCCCGTTAAACCTGCTGGAAAGGGCCGATCGGGCCGTCGGGCAGCAAAGCCAAAGCGGCACAAGGACTTTGCTGAGCGTCTCGAGGTGGAGCCGCTCACCTGCGGCTCAGAGGGGACAGTTTTCAGCATGGATGGGCCGTGACACCTCTGCTCCCTGAATTTCCAGCCTCTGGGGCCCGGCAGGACAAGGAGAGGAGGGCTGAGCGCGGCACCGTGGTAGGAACGCAGATTATCTGCCCTGGGAAAAGCAGCTTGAGAAGGTTCAGCCTGTCCCAGCAGCCCCCCAGGACGAGGCGGCTGCCTCACCACGTGCCGTGCTCCCCCCAAATCCACCTCCAGAGCTGCGGAACAGGGGCTGTGAGCGCCGTCTGACTTTGAGGGTCTCATTCCAGTGCTTTGAGTTTCCCCTGGGAGGCTGCACGGGGAGCCCTATATATAGGCACCCTATATAGGAGCGTGGGTTGCCGAGTGGGATGTCTAAAATTATCCGTCCCACCCCCGAGCTCCGCGGCTGCCGTAGCACGAGCCCTCACCCCCCTCCTGCTCCGCCAGCATCACACCTGCTCCGGCTCCCCCATCCCAGAGGGATGAAGGAATCATTCCTACAAGGAGCAGCAGCACCCAGGGGGACCACGGGGAGCTGAGCATTCCACGGCGTGGGGGGCGATTGGGGCAGGGGGGTTTCCCCGCGGGGTGACGGAGACCCAAACCCCTCAGGGCGCTGGAGGTGACCCAAATCCCGGCGGGATGGGGAGCAGAGCCCGGCAGCAGCCCCGGCATGTGCGCGGGCAGGCGGCCAGGCCGGAGTGACGGGAGAACAAAACTCCCTTTCCATCTGCGAGGAGCCGTCAGAGCAGTGACACGAGACGTCCCCAGCAGAGACGTCCCCGCCTATCAGCGCCCCGGCCCCGCGGGGAGGGTCGGAGGAGGGGATGGGGTGGTGGTGTTTGCTCCGGGTTGTTTTCTGCCTTGCTGGACGTTTTTTTTCCCCCCCTCACTTCGTGCCAAAAGGTTTTTACGCTGGTTTTTTGGGAGCGCTTCCCGGGGCTGCTCGTGTGCCAAGAGTGCTGGCGGCACATCTGGCCTCAGCTGTTCCTGAGCTGTTCCTGAGCTGCCAGGTGAAAAGAGAGCGGGATTTCCACCCAAGCCACTCGCTTGGCCCTTCTGGAGCCTCGTGCCCCTGGCCCCCTGCAGAGCCTCAGTTCACCCCTGGGCCTCGAGGCCTTGCAAACTCACGTCAGCTCCCGCAGGGGCCGGGCTGCCTCACACCTTCCTTTGCCTGCTCCTGCCCTTGCTGTGCTGGTTCCTCCCTGGGATCTGCTGGTGGGGAGGGGAAGGGGTTTCCCCATTCCCAGCTGGCACGGCAGGGGTGCACAGGCCACCCTTCTTCCCCTGCAGCTCTTCACGGATGGCATCACCAACAAGCTGGTGGCCTGCTACACGGACGAGGGGATGGCGGATGCGGTGCTGATCCGCGTCTACGGCAGGAAGACGGAGCTGTTCGTGGACCGGGAGACGGAGCTGAGGAACTTCCAGGTGCTGCGTGCCCACGGCTGTGCCCCCGACCTGTACTGCGCCTTCCAGAACGGGCTCTGCTACCAGTTCCTGCCGGGCATCGCACTGGGGCCCGACCACGTGCGGGACCCCCACATCTTCAGGTGGGTGGGACCCCCCTGCCCTCTATGGGGGAGCCATGAGGTGATGGAGTCAGAGCTCCTCTCCAGTGCTGCTCCGTGTTTCCAGCTCTCCCCTCGCTGCTCTGGCTCTGGGGCATTGCTGAGTGCACGGGCCTGGGTGATGCTGGGGGATAAATGGGCAGCTGGGTTTGTCACCAGACCTTTAAAGTGTCAGCTTTTGGTGAGTGGAGACTTCCTGGGAACCACAGCTTGGGGGCTGAGCTTGCCCTGGGAAGGTGAACACTGAAATGTGTGACGGGGGTTTCAGCTGTGCTTGACCCTGTGTTTTAAAACGCTGGTTTTGGGGAATCCCCCTCAGTACATCCCAAGGGTCCTTTGGGGATGTCCTTTGGGGGGTTTTGAGGAGCGCCCTCCCCTTGGGAGCTGCTCAGAACACCCCTCACCTGTGCTCCCCCCAGGCTGGTGGCTCAGGAGATGGCCCGAGTCCACGCCATCCACGCCAACGGGAGCCTCCCCAGGCCCATCCTCTGGCAGAAGCTGCACAAATACCTCACCCTCGTGAAGACAGAGCTCAGCCCAAAGGTATCCAACCCCAGGTAAAGGCAGAGGGATCCCAAAGAGCCAGGCTCTGGCTTGGGCACCCGCTGCCCACCCAGCTCTAAGTCTGTACAGGTAAAGCCTCTGGGGGAATCTGGGCATGGATGTGGGGCTGGATCTGGCCACGTGGCCACATCTGGATCACGATCCCTCCCTGAACCCCAAAAACAGGTGGGATGGAGGCACCTCCAGCACCTTCCTCCTGCCAGTCTGCAGGTGATTTTTGCTGTGTTAGAGCAGAGGCAGCTCAGGGATGTGTCTGTGCAGCATCCAGGCAGGATCCAGCCAGAGCCATGGACTCCCACCTGCTGTACAAATCCTCCTCCTCCTCCCTGGAATTTAAGCCCAGAATAAGCTGGAGCTCAGGCCGTGCTTACGGTGTGGATCTGAGCAGCAGGGTTCAGCTGGTGATGAATACCAGAAACCCACTATAGATTAAAGCAGCCAGTTCCCACTTCAAACCAGTTCATCCCATTTCTGGGAGGCTGGGTTGACCCCAGGTGAGTGTTGGGTGTCTGGGAAGGATTTGGGCAGCCCCAAGAGGCGGAGGAGGTGAATGAACCCCAAGGCAAGCGAATCATTAACCTGCAGCAGGAGGCAGCAGGGCTTTTCTCAGCACTCCCCCCGCCGCAGGCAGACTTTACCCAAGCCCGCGCCTTCCGTGCAGCCAATTAGGCAATCATTAACGAGCTCTCTTCTTGGAACTGAGACTCCTGAGGTTACTGGGAGGCTACGTGCCCTGGCAGAGTCCAAAACATTCCCGTTGCCTGGGGGTTAGTCGGGTGTTCGGGGAGTGAGCGCTGGGGCGGTGCGGGGGCAGGTTGGGTGAATTTGGGGAGGGGATGTGGGGATTTGGGGAGAAGGGAAGGGCTGAGGCTGGGCCGTGGTGCCTGCCAGGCTCTCCCGGTACCAGGCAGCCAAAGCTGCCCCCTCGCTGCCAAACCCAGCCTCGTTAGCCCTCCTTTGTGTCGCTGATGAGCTCGTTCACAAAACACACCAAGGGAAGCCGCCCCTCTGCCCCCAGGGAGGCTCCCCGTGAGCAGCAGCGATTGCACCCGTCCCCTTCCCCAGCCTCCAGCAGGACCTGCCCAGCCTGGAGGCGCTGGAACAGGAGCTGGCCTGGATGAAGGAGACGCTGTCCCAGCTGGGCTCCCCCGTGGTGCTGTGCCACAACGACCTGCTCTGCAAGAACATCATCTACGACAGGACACGAGGTCTGTGGCAGCAGCTCGGTGTGCCCAGCGAGGGGTCTGTCCCTCGCCCATCCCCTCGGGGGGCTGTCACCTCCATCCCCCCCCTCACAGCCCCCGTCTCTGCCCCCACAGAGCACGTTCGCTTCATCGACTACGAGTACACCGGGTACAACTACCAGGCTTTTGACATCGGGAACCACTTCAACGAGTTTGCAGGTGAGTCGGGCTACTCCCCCTGCACCAAAGGTCCCCCCAGCCCTGGCAGTGGCTGTCCTGGGGTCTCCCCATCTCTGGGGGTGGAGGAGGGAGTTGTACCCCCAGTGCCGTGCTGGGAAATGGGGATGCCCGTGGTTAGAGCGATGTGTGTGTGTGAGGGTGATGTCTCTGCTGGCACTGGGCACCTGGATGCATCTGCAATGGCTCTTGACCATAAATCTGGGTGGGTGCCTTGGACCTGCAGTCGATCCTTGGTTTGTGCACTCCTGGGGTTTGCTCACCTGGTCTGTGCACGACAAGAGCCCCATGGCCACATCACCTGGTTGTGGAGAGACCCTCCCTGTCACCCCCGTGCCCCTCACTGACCCCCCATCCCTCACAGGAGTGAAGGAGGTGGATTATGGCCTCTACCCCAGCAAGGAGACCCAGCTGCAGTGGCTGCACTCCTACCTGCAGGCCTACAAACAGCTCACCCAGGGGGACACAGGAAGCTCTGGGGTGTCCGAGGAGGAGCTGGAGACTCTCTATGTGCAAGTGAACAAGTTTTCCTTGGTGAGTGGTGGAGGTGGGAAGGAACCCAGGAAGGAGGGGTGAAAACACATCCCAGGGGATGGGGCTTTCTCTGCTCTTGGGCTTGCAGCTTACCTGGGGAGAATGGGGGTACAGGTACCAGCCTGGGGGTTTGAGGGCAACTGGGGCACACTGCCCCAAAGAGCCTGGCAGCACCTCAGAGGCACCGAGCCCTGGGGCAAGGTCACAGACAGCATTGGCTGCCTGCAGCCCCACTGACATGTGCCAAGGGACCACGTGTCTCTGATAGCCATGGCCTTGGACATCCCTCCAGAGAGGCCAGACATGAGGAAATCCTCTTTGGTAAATGCCATGGGCAGTCTGAGCCAACTCTCTGGAAGCTTAGAGCAAAATGTCATCTGGTTTCCTGGCAGGAGAAACATTCCTGCAAGCGCAGGGGCTGGTACCCTGAGCACGCTGTGTTCAGCATTCTTCCTGCTGCCATCCCTCCCTCCAGCTGGGACCAGCCTCTGGAGGGTATAAAAATACAGGTGTGGGCCAGCCCCAGCTGGCTGCCACCCCTCCTGTCATCACAGCAGTGGGAATTCCGGGAGCGGGCCAGGAGAGGCACGAGCAGCTCATCCCGTGGGCAGAGATGCTCCCTGCCCGTTTCTAATCCTTGCTTTGTCTCCTGCAGGCATCCCATTTCCTCTGGGCATGCTGGGGCCTGATCCAGGCTAAATACTCTACCATAGACTTTAATTTCTTAAGGTGAGTCCACCCCGTTTGCTCTCAGCACGGCTCTGTGTTGAATCACCCAAGCCAGAGGATCCCGGTGGTCCCTCCGTGCCACAGCCAGGGGACACGGGGCCAGGGGGGACAAGCACTTCATGTGTGCCCCTCTCTGGTCTCTTGGCAGATATGCAAAGTTAAGGTTTAAACAGTACTTCAAGATGAAGCCGGTGGTCACAGCCCTGCAGGCCCCCAAATAGCCCCACTGGCTCCGAGCCCCCGAGCTCTCCTGTCCTCGCTGCGTCCACAGCCCTCGCATCCCCCTCGCCCTTCCCCACCCCGCCGGGGGCGAGGGCAGGTCCTGACGGTGGGCAGGGGGAGGAGAGGAGCTCTGACCCGGCCACCGACGAAAGGGGACCCTGGACATGCCCGAGACTGGACCATGAGATGCTGGAGAGGCCCCATGGCCTACACGAGGAAGCCTCACCATCGCCTTAACGCCGACCCCGCTCGGCCCCGGTGCCCGGCAGGTCCGTGCCCTGCTGGCACTGCTGCTGCTTGGCCTGGCACCCCGTTTGCTCCCTCTGTGCTGTCCCTGAGGGGCAAAATGGGTGTCCCCCTGCGCGCTCAGGAGCCCCCAGAGCTGCCCCGTCACTTTGGCACCCAACGCTGTGCCCGTCGCCTTTGCTGTGCCGTCCATCCTCTCGTGCCCTGGGTGCCACTGGGGCTCCCACCCCCAAACCAGCACCTTCCCTGGGCACAGGGAAGGCACAGGACCCTTTTGCATGAGGGGTGGGAGCTGCTGTGCTCCCGCTGGGGTGGGCAGAGCCAGCCGTGAGCCTCGTGGGTTTGGGGCCAGGGGGCTGCTGTGGGTGGGCCCTGGGTGTCTGCACCCCCTGCCCTGTGCTCAGCCCATGGCTGGCCCTGCCTGTCCCCATGGCTGGCCCTGCCTGTCCCCAGGCCATGGTCTCCCACACCCCCATTGGCTTCATGACTGCCCCGTAGCACCCTGTGCTGCCAGAGCAAGGAGCTCCCACTCTGCTTTCCCCATCTCTCCCAGAGCTGGGGGGGGTCAGTCCTGCCCCTCCACCATCCCTGTGCTCCTCTCTGGGCTGTGTCCCTGAGCGGGAGAAGGTTGGGCAGAGCTTCATCCCCTCAGCTGCTCCCCCACCACAGGCTCTGTGAGGGCCATCCTGACCTGCTGAGCACTGTCCAGCTCATCACAGTGGTTGTGCATCACCTGGGGGTGGAATCAAATCCCTCTGCACCTGCCTTGGCTGGTGGCTGTCCCCTCCCTATGGGCACAGGAACCTCCCCCAGCAAAAACCAGGACTATTGTTGCATCTGTTTGTTTTGGTGCAAAATAAAAGCTGCTGGTAGCTGAGAATTTGGGATGGTGGATCTGGGGGGAGGGGTTGTGCCAGGGCAGGGGCAGCATCCCTGGGGCTTGGGGGTGCTCCTGCCTCTTCTGCAGCTGGAGGTGCCCCTTGCAGGGGGACTCCCTGTTCAGCCCTTGACCCCAAAATGGTAAAGTCCAGGCCCAGATCTCTGCTCCAAAAAGTGATCTTTATTGTGCCAGGGGACTGGGGGACGATTGTAAACAGGTATGTGAAATATACAGGTTAAGTTACTCATCGTCTTATTAACAAAATAAAGCTCTATCTATATTTACAATCTTTAAAAAAAAAAAAAATAAATGGAAGAGACAGGAAGAGCTGCAGCTGAGGGACACATCTGCTTCCAGTCCCTCTGCAGCACGGCCCATCCCAACCTGGGAGCTGGGGCTCCTTCCCCAGGGACCCCAGCACAGGGAGGGGGAATAAATAAAGCACTGGCAAAGGGCAAGAGAGGAGAGGTGTTTGCTGGGCAGGTGAGGAGGCAGGATGCTCCTTGGATAAAGGATGTCCCAACGGCAGAGAGGCATCAGCAGGGCTCTGATGGTGCAGAGTTTCTGCTCCAGACCCCCCACCCTGGGGCTGGGGATGGGGATCTGCTCAACCCTTCCTTGCAGGGCTGTTCTCTCCCTGTCTGCTGCAGCCTGGAGCCTGGGGGGACACTTCTGTGTCCCCAGCAGGGTCCCCACGGTGCCAGGCTGGAATCAGAGCCATGCAGACTGTTCTGGCTGTGGCCACAGGGAGGAGCACGGACCCTGTGCAGAGGGACAGTGTGAGTGTACAGCCAGACAGGACACACAGACAGACACTGCATGCACAGACACTGCACACACAGCCAGACAGGGCACACACAGCCAGACAGGACACACACACTCGGTATGTGCAGAGACAGACACTGCACACACACACAGACACTGCACACACACAGACACCGTATGTGCACGCCTGGACACACACCCAAACACCACGTGTGCACACCCAGACACTGCACATGCACACCTGGACACTGTTCATGCACACCCAGACACTGTTCATGCACACCTGGACTCTGTTCATGCAGACCTGGACACTGCACACACACCTGGACACCTTGAACTCACCCCTGGGCCCCTCCCATGCACAGCCACAGAGCACCCCCCCAAACACCCCCAGAACGGGCTCTGACTGGGACAAGGCAATTTTTTATGATTATTACCTATTTTTTTTTTCCTAATGGCCATTGTTTCCCCTCTCCCTGTGGTCTCACTGTGCAGGTCTCAGGCACAGCCTCTCAGAGGTGCCCAGGGATGGACGGGCATGTCCCCCCACAGCCAGGGCAGGGGCCCAGGACTGGCCCAGCAGGAACAGCCCCTGCTTTATTTACAAAATGGGCCAGAGCTGTCAGGAGCACAAAGGGCTCCCAGGAGCCCTGGCTGGAGCTCAGGCCAGGCGAGGGCTAAAAATGGCTCTGTGGGAATTTGCTGGCAGGCTTGAAAGACCAAGCGGGAACCGTGGCGGGGAGGTCAGGCCGGGCTGAGCGAGGGACCAGAGCGTCCCCATCCCGTGCCCACAGCCCGTGCCCCAGCAGTGGGCTGGCACCTGCTGCAGGGGAGGCTCCCTGTGAGACCACGGGTTCTGGAGGGCTGGGAGATGCTCTGGAGTTTCTCCTGCACCCCAAGGCCCTCAGGTGCCCTCCCTGGCACCCACTTCTGCAAGCGGGGTGGCCTCTCAGCTCCCCGTGCCTCTGGAGCAAGGCCCAGCCAGCCCTCACCCCCTTGCCAGTGCAATCAGCACATCCCAACCGCAGCCCCATCACTCACCACCACCCCAATCTGAGTGCCCACCGTCACAGGACCCGTTTGCGGGAGGGCAGCATCGCTCCCTTCGGCTGAGCCCCGTCCCAGCAGGAGATGCTGGGACCCTCCTTGGTGGTGTCAGCCAGCCCTGCCACCCCCCCCCTACACCGCCCCCCGTGCCCCCTCAGTCCGTCAGCACCACCAGCTCCCCGTCACTCTTGTCCTCGCCCTCCGAGTCCTCCTCCTCGCTGTAGCGGTACATGTCCCCATCAGCCACCGAGTGCCCATCGTCCCCGGCGTCCTCGTCCTTGAGGCTGCGGGTGTTGACGATGACGGGCATGTTGGGGTCCACGCTGCGGGGCAGGTAGTGCTCCATCAGGGGGGGCGGCAGCTGGACCCCCACGGGCCGGGGGTACAGCACGTCCGAGGAGCCGGGGGGCACCTGGCTGCCCTGGGGCCTGCGGGACAGGGGGTGAAAATCACCAACTGGGGCCTGGGGGGGTCCCATCCCTTCCCTCTGCCTCCCGGGGTACCCACCCCGGGGGTGTTGGGTGGGCGCTTATCCCATTGAGCATCAGGAGAAAACCCACCCCATGGGCACCCCACTGAGCCCCCTGGGGGGGAAAAAGGGGTGAGTTACCCTATCCATCATCCCCAGCTGGTGAGGGGTCATTATCTTATCACATAGCCCTGCCTGGTAAGGGGTCACTGCTTGGTGAGGGTCAGTACCCTAAAAATACCCCTCCCTGGTAAGGGGTTGTTACTCTGTCCAGTAGCCCTGCCTGGTGAGGGGTTGTTACCCCACAAACCTCCCTCCCTGCTGAGGGTCCCTACCCCATCACGTAGCCCTGCCTGGCGTCCTGGCGCCGGTTCCTCATCAGCGCCTTGTACTCCCCCACACGCAGCCGCTTCCCCTCCACGATGCAGGTGCGTTTGGGCCGGGGCTTGTACTTGTAGTCGGGGTATTTCTCCAGGTGCTGCCGGCTCAGACGCGCCTGCTCCTCGTAGTATGGCTGCTTCTCCTGGTTCGACATGGATTTCCAGCGGGAACCTGCGCAGAAGGAGTCCTTAAACCCTGCCCGAGGGATGGAACCCCAGCTGCCTGCTGGGATGGACCCACCATAACATTAATTAATTAATGCCAGTCACTGACACCGCCACAGTCACAGGAACACTGGAACAGGTCCCCAGCCCTGATCTTCCCCAGGGATTGATCCCCTCGGCTCAGCTCCCAGGAGGCTGGAGCTGGACCAGCTTGGGAGAGAGCTGGAGGTGCTTGGAGAGCCACAACATCCTCAGAGATGCTCAGGAGTCAGCAGGACACAGCCTTGAGCATCCTGATGGGACAGCACTCACCCAGGATCTTGCTGATGCTGGAGTTGTGCATGTCGGGGAAGGCCTGCAGGATCTTCCTTCTCTCGTCCTTCGCCCACACCATGAAGGCGTTCATGGGCCGCTTGATGTGGTTGTTGTTCCTGGACTCGGGGAAGTGCCGGGAGCCTGCGAGGGAGGTCGGCACTCAGAGGAAGGAGCCTGTGCGGGGTCACCACGGCGCTCTCGGCCGTCCTTACCGTCCATCTCACAGGTCAGCAGCGCCTCGTCCAGCCGGTGGGCAGGGGGCTCCTCCATCCGCTCCTTCACTGGGGAGGCATCGATCCCGACGTGGTCCTGCGGGGACAGCGCGGTCAGGGAGCAGCTCCCAGCCTGGGGATCAGCCCATGGATGCACAGGGGTGACAGTGGGGCTGCAGGGGGGGCGGCAGCCACCCCGCAGGTGACCCTCACCTTGCGGTAGGGGTTGCCCAGCGACCCCTCCATGGCTGCGCCGTGGCCGTGCAGCAGCTGCCGCGCGTCGTGGATGGCTTTGGTGATGGCATCGCCTTCGCCCAGGAACCCTGGCAGGACAGCAGCACGGGCACCCATCAGCACCAGCACCCACTCCTCCAACCCCCCAGCACCCATCCCATCCCAGCCATCACAGCTGTGCCCCGAGGGGTGGCACGGAGCAGCCACCCAGGTCACCCCAGGGAGGAGGTGCCCCGGGGAGCAGGGGTGTCACTTGTCCCCAGAGGTGCCCAGGGGAGGGCAGGGGAGCACCCATCAGTGAACCCACCCAGAGGCAGGTTGGACGGGCTGGTCTGCAGGTCCCTGGTGGCCCCGTGACTCGGCGTGAGGGACTGGCAGCCGCCCATCTTCAAACTGGGCGAACTGGAGGCACTGGGGAGGTCGGAACCTTTGGGCTTGGCCGTCAGGTTCAGCGGCTGCGAGGTCTCCTGTGGCAGAGGAGGGGATGGGGGGGTGAAACACAGCCCCAAAACCCCCCAACTCGGGGTGTGGAGGTTCTTTGGGGCTGTACCTGCATCTGGAGGTGGCCCGGGCCGGCGGGTCTCTTCAGCGTGGGAGGAGGGGGGCTGTGCAGCAGCTGCACCGGGTAATCCACTGTGGGGAGCAGAGGGACAGGGGTTGGGGGATGTGGATGTGGGGCCAAGGCCACCCCACAGGGCTGGGGCAGCCCCAAGGACCCCACTCACCTGGTTTGCAGGGGATGGGCTGGATCGGCAGTGCCAGCTGGGAGTCGGGGGTCACAGGGAGGGGCTGGTGGCTGGGGGTGAAGGCAGGAATCATCACATAGGGCATGTTGACCTGCTGGAGGGGAGAGGAGCAGAGAGACCAGAGAACCGCTGTGGGACACTGCAGGAAGGTGACATCCCCTCGATGGGACACAAGGATTGTGAGGAGGCCGTGATTATCCAGAGCGGGAAGGGGGACATGGGGAAGGGGACGTGGGGAGGTGTCCCCAGCCTTTACCTGGATCTGCTGCTGTAACAGGTTGATTTTGTGCTGCTGCTGGATGAGCTGCTGCTGCTGCTTGGCGATCTGGTGGAGGGGACAGTGGGGATCAGTGACAGCAGTGGCACTGCTGAGCTGGGCTCCAGCCCAAAACGGGACACCCATCAGCCCCAAAACAGAGACAAGGGGTCTGTGGAAGGTGCCAATGGGGAGGGCAGGAGGAGGGGCTGAGCTGCCCCTGGGCCACCTCGAGGGGCACAGGGAGAGAAATGAGCTGGGAGGGACGTGTCCCCCCAACCTGAGGTGTGACAGGGGTGTTCCCCTGCCCTCAGCACTGCACAGGCCATGGGAGAGGAAAAATAGGTGTTCCAGGAGCAAAGTGGGCACAGTCAGGAATGAGCCAGTGTGGTTGAATCATTTTAAAGAGCACAATTCCCCTCTCCTTGGACTCTTGTCCTTTGGAGTGGGCACAGAAAACAGGAAGATTGCTGGGCAGGCAGAAACCCCATTGCCCCCAGCACCAAAGCCACCTCCCCAGCATCCCCAGGGGGGTCTAACAGTCCCTGTCCTGGTCCAGCACCCACATCCAGCAGATCCCAAAGGGATCCCTGAAGGGATGGGTGGTCCCCCGAGCCCACCTGCTCTTGCTGCTGCCGTGCCAGCTCCATCTGCTGCTGCTGCTTCTCGAAGAGCATCGTGGCCATGTTCTTCTGCTCCGAGTGTGCCGTCAGCAGCTGGTCCCGCAGCGTGGACAGCTGGTTGATCATGACAAGGAGCTGCAGCTCCTTCTCCGCCAGGCTCTCCTGGGTTCCTGCAAAAGAGCAAGGGGTTGAAATTCGGGGATTGTGGAGGGTGAAGGGTCTCCAGCCCAGGCATGGGAGGCAGCAGGGAGGGTGGGGGAGGTGGGTGGCTGGGGACATGCCTCACCTTTCACTTCCTTGGACTCAGCAGAGTTTCGGCCCAGCAGCCGCTCCTTCCAGTCACTGGACAGCAGCTTCTCGATGGTTGGCATCACTGTCGGTGTGGGCAGAGCAGGGATGGGAGAGCAGGGAAGGGGAGAGGACAACCAGGTGAGCACAGCCCCGAATCACAGAGGGGGGCTCATCTCACCCCACACTTTTGGAAAAACACCAAGCAGCCTGAAGGAAGCCAGGAGGGGATCCCGAGGGGCTGCTCATCAACCTCTCTTACCTTCCTTCAGGTTCCTGTTGAAGTCCAGCTTGTCCTGGCCGCTGCCGGCGGGCTCGAAGGCGGAGCGCCGGGGCTCCGGCACATCCCCGGCGGGAGAGCGGGATTCCTGTGGCACACACAGCTCACTGGGCACCTGCTCCCACCCACAGGGACAGCCCCAGCTGCCCAGGCAGCAGGTTCTGTGCCGGTGGGATGCTCAGAGCCAGCCCGGATGGAACACACTCTGCCAGGCACGTTCCCCCTGCCCGGTCTGAGAGCATCGCTGCTCTGCACACCCTAAAGACTTGTTTGCTGGAGTTTTCTACAATTTATTCAGCCTGCCTGGCTCCTCTGAGCTCTTTTCCCCTCAGAAAGCACCACAGGGAGTGGGAGAGCTGAGGCTGCCAGTCAGGGGCAGGGAAAACCCACGAGCAATGCAAAAGGGAGGCTGAAGGGGTGTGGGGGGCTCCACATCGAAGGTGAAGTGCTCAAACCCCAGGGCTGACCCGAGAGCATCAGCAGCAGCCAGAAAGCCTTGGGGGAGCTGCAGGTTTCAGCTTTGATTCCTCAGGATGAGGAATAACTGCCCAGGGAAACCTCTGGCAGGGGATGGAGCCCAGCTCCAGAGTGGGGGTGGCCACGGGGGGGACCCCCGCCAGGACCCTGCTTGTCACAGCCATGGGACCCACCTGTGGCAGGGCCTGGGGGTCAGTGCTGTCCCTCGGTGGTGGCCCTGGGGGGTCACTGGGACGGGGCTCGGTGCTGGGGGCAGCCCCTGGTGGGGACTCGTAGCCGCCCTCCTTCTTCTCCTCCGTCTTGATGGTGCAGTTCACCATGCTGCCCGCTCCATCCAGCTCCAGGTGGGGAGAAACAGGGCTCCTCATGGACATCCTGGGGGGTGACAGGGTTGTCAGCAGAGCCAGGGGCACCCCTGGACATGGACAGCCCATTCCCAGCCCAGCCTCGTGCTGGGGTGCCCCACAGTGCTGCTTTTCCCCCCATAGCGGTCTTGCTTTTTGCCATGGCCTGGCAGAGCTGAGCTCTTGTTCCTGAAGCTTTCCAAGCTCAGGTTTTTGCAGATTTGGGGCTCAAAACCCAGGGGGGAAAAAAAACCAAAGCCTTCACACTTTGGGCTGTGAAGGGAATGGAGCAACAAATCCCTAAAGGGGACAAGCCAGAGTCCCGGGATTGAGGGATAACAGGAGCACGTGCCTTTGTGCTTCACCCAGCAGCTGGCACGGGGCAACCCAAGGCTCACCATGACAGAAAACTGTGCCAGACCCTCTCCAGCACCCCAGGGGTGCCCGGGTTCCCCCTCCCCTGGCCCAGGAGCTGTGCCTAGAAAGCCAGTGGGACAGTGGGCAGGTTTCCCGCTCCGACGGGAAATGGAAATCCTGGTCCTGCCGAACAATGGCTGGGACGGCCACCAGAACTGCTCCTCCGGGAGTCCCTGGCACAGCACGGAGCTGGGACCGGCTGAGCCCCGGCCAGGGCAAGGGGCTGGGCCTGGGAATGCTCTCCCTGACCTTCCCACCACGGCCCTGGGTGCCAATCCCACTCCCGGTGCTGCCGGATGGGCACCGCAGAAGTGATGGAGAGGTGTGATGGGGGCTGATGGAACACCCCAGGGGACCCCAAAGCATGGCCAGAGTTGGCATTCAGTGGGGTCTGGCCCAAAACATGTGTCACAGTTCCTTGCAAAGCCCCAGCTCTTGGGACCCTCCAGGGCTGTCGGGGTGGTATCCAAGAGCGAGTGCCAGGCACGCCGGGCTCAGCCCTGTGCACGGGGGCAGTGCCCACGTGAATTCGCCCTCTCGGGGCCACCAACCCTCACGCCACACAGCAAGAATGGGAACAAACATCACCCTCCCAGAGCTCGCCTTTCAGGCAGGAATAATGGGAAAAGGAGGCTGTTAAGGAAGGGATTTACATCAACCACTGCCAGGAGCTGGGATTGGGGCTGTGGGACCACAGGGGCTGCCGAGGTGGGATGGGGATGGCATCCTGCCTGGGGGCTGGCACCCTACAGCCAGGACCCTCTTGCCTCCCCACACCCCCCTGGGTGATCAGGAGACCCTAAACCCAGTTTGGGGGTGCAAACTGGGATGGGGAGGGGGCCGAGCCGGGCTCAGGGCAGCAATTACATAACAAACAAAGCCCAGCTCAAGCTGCGAATTAATCAAACCGCTGAAAATAAAACCTTCCTCTCAGGAACTTCAAACAAAAGAAATGAAAACAACAAGGCCGGCTGGGTAATGAAAAGCCAGGGCTGTGAATAGGGGACAAAAGGAAGTGGAACAATGGGGTGTTGGACAAAAGCAATAAAGTAAAGGGAAGTGTGACAGCTCCACAATAGGGCACTGTGCGCGCCAGCCTTTCTGATCTTAGCGGGGCTTTTTTTAATCTCAGTTCCCTTGCCCTGCGCTGAACAAACCTCTGCCGGCCCCGGGGGCTTCCTCCGGCCCGGCATCGCCCGGGGGCTGCCGCATCCTGCACCGCCCGTGCCGCCCCTTCCTGTCCCCGGCCCACCTTGGCCCCCCCAAAAAACCCACCGGGCACGGCACGCCTGGCAGCGGTGAGGTGGTGGCGGGATGCCAGGGGGGAAGCTGTGCCCAGGGCTCTGCCCACTCCAGCCACCCATAGGGCTGGAATTTGTCCTGGGTGTGCTACAGGTGGGGAGAACCAGGTGTGACCACCCACGGGGATTTCCTACCTCGGACCCTCAGGTGTGAGGGCGTGGCCACTCCCTCCCTCCCTCCAGGCTTGTTGGGGTTTTAAAGGCAAAAAAATCCCCTCTCACCGCATCCCTGCCCTCCCTGCCTGGGGCTGGGATGCTGCCCAAGCAAAGGGGGCATCGGTGCCACGGCACCGAGAGATGCCTTCGGTTGGGGACACGCACAAAGCCCCGTCCCACCCTCCAGCAGGTCACATTTCCATTGTGTTTAACCTCTGGAAGTTTACTCTTAAAATGGGGCCAGTGCTTTAATAGGGCCCTGTTTGAAAGAGGCCTCGTTGAGGATTTATTATCCGGTCTGCCGAACAAAAAAAAAAAAAAAAAAAAGAAAAAAGGGAGAAAATGCCCCGTTATCTCGTTACAGGCTGGTCCCTGTGCCCAGGGCTCAGGTGTGAGCTCTGGGGCTGCCTGGGGCACACAAAAGGGAGGGAACTAAATCAGAACATCTTCACCTTTAATTTTTCCCCGTTAATGCAGGGTGGAGGGGAAGGCAGGGAATGGAATTGGGATGTTAAGCACCAGCCTGGAGGACCCAAACAGACCCACTGAGGAGCCAAGAGTCCTCAGTGATGGACCCACTGGGCTGTTTCTTACCCACACAGTGCCTTGGAAGGCTCATCTCACAAGAACTGAAGCCCTAAAACGCCTGCACTGCTGGGACACCGATGTGCCCACCTTGCCTCCAAATTCCAGCCCAGCAAATCCAAGATTTTTAGGAGGGTGACAGCCTTTCTTTCCCCATTCATGCCCCTGAACGCCACGCCCTGCAATTCTCCTGGTGGCCGTGCCACCCTTCCTGCCTGCCAGCCAGTGCTGATCCTATCTGCCCAGTCTGTGTGGAGCAGAACAGCTCCAAAGGCTGTTACAGCACGAAGTTTTCGTGGATTATGGTTACTCTTCCCTTCAGGAGCCCAATGTGCTTCCTGGTCACCCCAAAAAAATAAAATCCCCCCATCCCAGCATCCCCTGGCCTTGTCCTGCCACCACTGCCCAGGTAACCACCCCAGCCAGGGGGCAAACAGGGGCCAAAGGCCTGAGGAGGAAACGCCAGAGGAGCAAAGACATCAACACTGTCACCGCTCACACATCGGCCACGTGCAGCCCCCGCGGCCCCCGGGAGAGGGGGCAGAGGAAAAAATAAGACACACACGGACGTTTTCTTCTTCCAGGCAGGACCCGAGGAATCCCGGCCGGCCACCGGCACAGACAATGGCCCATCTCCTGCCAGACGGACGGGGCCGCTTTCCTGCCAGACTTGGAATGTCCTTTCGGGGCCCTTTCCAAGCGTTTCCGCCCGGCGTCCCTTCGCACATGAAAGAATGGATGGTTTCCTCCCCCATCCCCGGGCAGGGATGGCCAGGGATGGCCGAGGCCGATGTCCCTGCCTGGGGGAAGTTCACGGGGCTGCCACCCCTCCCCGGGGATTCAGAGCATCCCATGATGGGGGGGTTATTCCCTGAGCGGCCAAGGGGGATGTGGAATCTCTCATCCGCCCATGTGGGACACGGACCAGGCAGTGTGAGACGCCAGGGTTGCTTCTAAAAGTGCAGGTTTTCAACCCAAAAGGCATCTCTGGATGTGCCGGAGCACTTGGAGCTCCGGCAGTGCCACCACCACGTGAGAGCCACGTCCCCACGTGTTCCCCTGCAGGGCCAGGTCCCCACCCTGCTGCCCCACAAACCAGGGCGCTGTGGCAGCGGAAATGCTCTGAATTTGGGGGCCGGCGCTCTCCCCCCGTCCCCAGACATTCACAACATCTCACCTGCCCACGGCGCTCCCACGGAAAGCCGCAACCTCCATCTGCACAGAGGCTGCCGAGAGCTCAGGGGGCCGGAAAAGCTGCAAGGGCTGCGCTGAGAAGGGAGATCTTTGGTGGGCAAGGGGGGATTCTGGGGAGGGTGATGCCCCAAGGGGCAGAGGGGCAGCGGGAAGCGCCCATGTGAACAGCCTGGCGTGTCCTGCCCATCAGTATCCAATGGATCATCACCACCCCATAGAGACCCCAACTGTCCCTCTCCACCTGGGATCCCATGGGAAGAGCTGTGGCATGAGCAGGAGCTGGGATTTCCCGCTGCCCACACACAACAGACAGGGCTTTGTCCACCCTCCATCCACCACTGGCTCCCTGAAGGAATTTCTCTCCCTCCAAAGGATAATGGCCTCCGGAAACGTCTCCATGGGGTCAGGGCACAGCGGTGACACCACGGGGAGAGCACTGGCATCCCGGAAACTCCCTGGAATGACCAGCACAGGAAGGAGCAGGGGGGGTCACCTTCTGACCAGTCCCCTCCCCAGGGCCGTGGGACCCCCATCCTGGTGCCCCCACGGGGGGAATCTCTCCCCCTTCACCCCTGGAAGAGGTGCCTCAGCCTCAGCACTGACAAATTTTTTTTTGGAGGGGGGGAAGCATCAGTTTTCCATCTGCCCAGATGAAAAGCAGCAGCACGGGTCTCCTATTCACACACTGCACTTGGAAGACTGAACCCTAAAGCAATTACAACCAGCATTTACTAATTCTATCCCCAAAACCCCAACCTGCCTCCTCCAAAGGCCTCCAGGCCATACCCTGCACTGCTAATGAGATGCCTTTCTCCCCGATGCAGCCAGCAGAGAAAATTCCAGAGGTTTAGGGGGGAATCCAATCAATCCTGCTATTCAGAACTTGAGGGGAAAATAACCCCTTATCAAGCACTAAAATCACTCAGGTGCAAGGCAGGGAGGAAAGGAAGAATTCTCAGGCTGTGGCCTGAGGGGGAAGAGGAGGATCTGGGTTGTTTAGTTGGATGCTCCATGTCCTGCATCATGGATGCTCTGTGAGTCCATCATGGATGCTCCATGTCCTGCATCACCCAGGAGACCCCAGCATTCCTCAGCCTCTCCCTGCCCACGCTCCCCTGAGCACGAGGTCTTTGCTCCTCCACAACCCCAAGTCCAGGGATGCCGCCTCCCACCAGCCTGGCTGCGTTAGGACATGGACAAAACCCAGCCAAATCAAATCAAACACAAAGAGGCATCCGGATCCTTCCCTGGGTGTAAACTGGCCCGGGGCCACCGCCTTCACAGCCACGACCCAAACACATTTTTCCTTTTGCTTTGGGATGAGCGATGGGGAGGCTTTAAATAGTGGTGGTGGGGGGAGAAAAATCCGACTGAACCTCAGGTGGAACTTCCTGGCCGCGAGATTTATTGGCCAGGGAATGATCTCATCGGGGAAGCGGAGGAAACTCCTCGGCGCTGGGATTATTCAGGAGCGTGCAAAGCCCCGGGGAAGGCGGCACAGGAACAATCCCAGGACAGCCCCCACGCCGGCCGGGACCGCGCTGGTCATTCCCGTTTCCTGGCCTGGGGACCGGGCAGTCTGCGGGGTGGTTTGGGTTTGTCCTGCCACTCCACGAGGAGTATCCCTAGGGAAAAGACTCCCCGGCTCTGCAGGCAGATGGGTTTGTGTGCAGGGAGGGTCGTGTGGCTGAAAGGACCTTCAGGAAAAGGGGGGAGTTCAGCAGGGGGAGTGTTTTGCTGGGATTTGAGCAGCAACGTGGGCAGGGATGGTGGGGGGGAGAAGTGCTGAAAGCACAAACTCCCCTTCCCAGAAAATCCCCCTCCCAGAAAATCCCTCTCCCAGAAAATCCCCTTCCTTGCAGGTCTGAACCTCCAGGGAAAAGTACAACCCCCTCAGTCTCCACATTTCCAGAGCCCTCCTCCTTCTTTTCCCTTTTCCTCTGCCCTTCCCACCTTCCCTGCATTACAAGCCAAGGGAACCCAGAAACATCAGAGCAGATTAAGGAGGGAAGATGCAAGGCAAGCCTGACACCCTGGAAAATGGGTGTTTACTCTTGCTTTCCTTTTTTTTTTTCCCGCATCAGAAGGAATTTTTAAAAGATGTTTTGGATGCAAAAATCAGCAGGAAAACCTGGCTGGCTGGTGGGCCCTGAGCCTTTACACCCAGCAATGGGGGGCTGGATCAGCCCCACAGTTCCATCAGTGCCCACAGAGGGGTGGAGGGCAGTCAGGGGAGCTGCCAGATCCCTGGAATCCAGCTGAGATCCCTGGAATGACTCCCAACCCCCCCTCAACCACCCCAGCCCACCTCCTCGTTCCATCTCCCCCCTCCCCAGCTTGCACCAGTCAAGAAATTCTGGGCAAGAAATTTAAAAAATCAGCAAAACCCAGCGGGATAAAAGGAAGGTCCTCAGGAGATGCAGGAGGCCAGCAGAGCCAGGAGGAGAAGGATGGGGACGATCACTCACCCTGGCGCGGTGACCCTGGCGCGGTGAGGGGGGTGCCGAGCGCGTCTCCCTCCTTTCCTTCACAGTTCCTGCCCTCCCCTCACCCCAAAGCGGCCCTCGGGCTTATCAGGGAGGCCGATCTCGGTGTCGTTTTTTGTGTAATTTCACTCACTCAGCGTTTCCAGGCAGAGCAGGGGGCACGTCTGACTCGCTGCTCCGTAAACAATACTTTCCTATCGCATGACGGAGGGCGAAGACATCTGACCCCTTTCCTCTCCTGCTCAGAAGAAAAAAAAACCAACACGGGGCTCACCCACCTCGCCACGACCTGCCCTGCACCTCCAGACCTCTGCTGCTGGGAGGGAAGAGCTTTCCAAACCCTTTTTCCACCCGTCACTCCAAGGGGATCCACGGGTGATGTTGGGCACACGCAGGACCTGCTGCTATTTCCGTCCCATGGCATCACCCGTGTCCATACCCCCCCACCCCAGAGCTTCTCGTGCCATTTTACACCTTCCACTGAAATCCTTATTCTTCCAGGCTCCCATTTGTGGGGGGCAATCCCAGGAGAGGCAGGAACACAGGTGAGCACCAAAGGATGCTCGGAGTCCCTCACACACGGCACCCAAAAATCGTGGGGCTGTGCTCCTGCTCCACATCCCACAGGCACCAGTGCCCTGGAAAACTTCAGGGTCTCTTTGTTTGGGGTTCTGAGCTGCAATGACCAGATCCTTGTGCCTGAGCTGCCACATGCTGGGATGTAGAGGGACACAGGCTCCATGGAGCCACTCGCCCCCTCAGCTGCTGCCCAAATTCAGGGCAGGGGGAGCTCCAGCTGCTGGTGCTGCTTCACATTCCAGCAGCGGATTTTTCTGCTGGTGTGTCAGGAGCTGCCCCATGAGGGCCTTCATCAGCCCCTGAAGGAGAAGGCAGCCTGGGGGACGGGTGCTGGGTGCCAGTGGCTGTTCATCACCTGCCCCAAACCCCCCAGCTGCCCCAAACCATCCCCAATTGCTGAGGGCAGCCCTGACTCTGCCCCGCTGGGCTTCGGCTCAGTGGATTCAGGGCTGGATGGAGCTGGTGGAGACCCCTGAGAAAAATGCTTTTGGCTTGACTTCCCCCCCTCAGCCACAGTTGTTTTGGTGGTGTTTTGGGGTGATTTAGGGTGCGGATTCAGCTCATCCCCGCTCGGGTGAACCAGAGCATCCGGCAGCAGCAGCGGCTCGACACCGAGACAGGTCTCACGTTCACAAGAGAAACTGCACGAGGGAGCAGGAGCTGTTTTTATCATTTTTAGCACTACCAGGAGAAACCTCAGGGCCCAGGGGCAGGGGACCATCACCCATCCTGCTGCAGGACCCAAGGGATCCAGCAGCAGCAACCCCCAAACCAAGGCCATCCCACCAGCCTGGGGTTGCACCTCATCCCTCCTCTCCCCGATGGATTTGGAGGAACTAAATCCCAAGAAATCCAGCTCTCAGCCGGCTCCCTTCCCCTGGGGGAGCAGAGGGATTCGGGTACAAGGCTTTGCCGACCCATGGGGTAGCTTTTGTGGCATAACAAAAACACAGCACAGGCCAGGAGCACCACCAGGAATCTTCCAGCCCTCTCCACTTGGAAAGGGAGTATCCAACTGCCCCCAGCCAGCCTGGGGCTCCCTGTGTCCCGCAGCACACAAGGGGCTCTTTGTGCCTGGTGGCACCTGTGTCATCCCCCCCTTGTTCTACCCCAATTTCCCCCTGATTCTCCAGCGAGGGGCTTTGGCAGCTCCAGCCCCCCACATGTCCCCAGTTGCTCCCAGCAGGAACAGGCAGCTCATGCTGCTCCCCACTGTGCTGTTCCTCACTGCTCCTCTCTGCTGCGGCCCCCGGGGCAGCCCGGGCACAACAAAAGGCACCGCAGGCATTTCGTGCCACCCTGGCGAGGTCACTTGTGGCTGCTGGAGCCCTGCAGATGGCCCTGGGAGCTCATGGGGAGGGGTCAGCCCCGCTTTGCCCCCCTAAACAAAGGGAGGAGGAGGCTGTGAGGGGCTGTGGGGCCGTGGTTTGCATCCTGACGTGCCTGGGCACTCCCAGGACCCCCGGTGCCCAGCCCCCAGGACCAGCTTTACTTGCAGACACACACACGTACAAACCTGACATGGAAAAATGTGTTCTCCCCAAGCCCATCCCCAGGATGGACCCCCAGACCTGAGGAAATGCAGCAGGAAGGACCAGGCACGGGAGCCCAGAGGTTGGTGCTGCACTTGGGAACCCAAAATCCGAGCCTGAGAGCCTCCAAGGAAAATAAATTCTGCTCTGCCCTGCCCAGCCTGCAAAGGTACAGATGGGTCCTCCAGCCTCTGCTGAGCAGCACTGGGGATCTGCCCCCAAATAACCCGTTCCTAAAATCCATGTGTCACGAGGAAAATGGGCAGAAAAAGGGTCTCCCTTGTGGGGAATTCACTGGCAGAGCTTCCCACGGGCAGCAGCCCCCACACAGGGCCACTCAGCACAGCTTGGCTAGGGAGAGCCTGCTGGACTTGCCCATCCTAGCCAGCCCTGCCTGTCCCTGCCTGTCCCTGCCCATAAATCCCCTCCTGCAGCCAGGCACGCTCCCGTGCAAGCCTCTGCCCCAGGGGACCCGCTTTCCGCTGGGCGTGAAATGAGAACAATAGGGCCAAGCCCTCCATTGTTCCAGACAAAAGATAAGCCGGGCTCTGGCATTCCCCTGGCTCTGGCATTCCCCTACGCCCTGCCCTCGTGGGCAGGCAGCAGGCAGCAGGCAGGGCTGCCCCCCTGGGCCAGGGTAGAGGGTTTTCTAAACCCTCCCTGCATCAGCTCAACCCTCAGCAGGTGACCCTGAGGGGCTGCTGGGGGGAGGATTGACCTCCCTGTCCACCTCGGGAATCCTGCACTCCTCATACCCCCCATCTCCCTGTGTGGTCCCCAATTCCTGTTGCCCCACTGTGGGGACACCAGAGGTGACCTCTGCCAGCTCCTTTACAGACCTTGCCCCCGTCCTCTCCCCACCCTGAGCTTCTCCTCCCTGCATCCCACAGGGACACAGTGGGCACAGAGCACCCTGGGGTGGTGGCAGGAGGGACATGGGGTGGCCAGCACTGGGGACTGGCTCCCCAGTGGCATCTCCAGGGGTGGGAGCCCAGGACTCATCCAACACACGCTCAGCTTTTTAACCAAGTGGTTTCTCCAGGCTCTGACCAAGGCTGCAAACTGGACCCAAAACACCCAGCCAGAACCAGGGAGGAAGAGTAGAAGGGATGAAGGCTGCTCACTGCAAACCCACAGCCAGCCAGACCCTGGTGAGGTGGTGACAGCACTGAGGGGACTGTTGTGACACGGGGGCCAAGTGCAGCTGCAGGAAACATCTCATCTCTGCTGGGAAATGCCCCTGCTCTGTCCCTGCTGTCTCACCACCTCATCACCTGCCCCTGCTCAGCCCTTCCAGCCCCACTGAACAGGACAGGTTGACTTTTAGGCCCAAAGAGCCCCAGTTTTGGGTGGCGGCACCGCGGCGGCAACGCCGTCATGAATTTCTACCCACCAACTTCTACACCTTCTCCTCCTCCTCCTGTAAGCCTCCAGCTCCTGACAAACCCATTTTGTACAGGCAAAGAGGGTCAAACACCCCACTGGGCTCGCTGCTGCCTCGTGCTCTTTCAATTCTCTTTGCTATATTTAATTTATACCTCATCCTCTTTCCGCCCAGGGAATGAACGGCCATGAGGAGCCTTCACCAGGCAGAAGGAAAATAACAACAACTGGGGCCAGGCAGGTTTTGGCCAGGGCTGGTGGGTGCTCTCAAGGGTCTTCAGGTGGCTTTAATGATGAGGCAAATTATCTTGTCCCTCCCTGATAAGGGACCCGGGGTAGGTGGCAGGAGGCTGCCCGGCCACCCGCCTGCAGCTTTTATAACAGTCACATGCCTGGAGCAGGCCTGGCTGCTAATGGAGCATTAAATTATGGAGAGGCAGAATTTCAAATATTTCAGACCCATCTCCTAATTTGCATTCTTTGGCTGAAGGGCTGCGGGACAGGAGGCAGGGACAGGAGCTTCCCCCCAGTGCAATGCTCACAGGAGAGGCTTTTCCCCTCAGAAAACAAGAGATTTGAGCTCAAAGCAGCTGCAGAGACACTTGGGGTGCAGGGGGCTGGTTAGGGTGTTTGGGGGCAAAGGGGCTGAGGCTGTTTCAGCAGAGCCCTTGTTCAGGGCTGGAGCAGTTCCAGCTCGGGACATGTGGTCCTGGAGCAGGTGGACACGGAGTGGGAGGCAGGGAGGGAAGGCAGGAGGCTTTCCAAGCAGCAGACAATTTTCCAAAAGTCGATGCCTCGGACGCTGCCAAGTTTCCTCGTGCCGGAGGAGCCCACGCACTTCTCAGCCCGGCACCAGCAGCACCCAGTCATGGGGAGCTCCCTGGGCACTGCTCTCTACCCCAGGGAGCACATTCCACTCCTGAAGTTACTCCCCAAAAGGCACAGGATGGGGTAAAGGCACAGGCACATTTTCCAGCAGGACTGTCGCAAGCCGCGCTAATTTATTTCCCTTCTGCGTGTTCTCTACTGGGTTAAAACGGGGTGGAAATTAGTGATGCATCACACAAAACTTCGCAGTGGCCCAAGTCTTCCTCCCTGCAGTGCAATGAAACCAACACCACCACAAAGTTTGTGAAAAATAAAGCAGCAGAGCCCAGGAGAGCCCAGCCCTGGCTGGTCAGGGGTGGCCTCGATGCTGCAGGGGACCCCCAGCTGGGGAACGCCCGACCCTGGGGCTGCCTGTCTTTCTGGGCTCTCCCTCCTGCCGAGCCCAGCTCCTCCATCAGCCCTGATCCCCCCAGCCCCTCCATCAGCCCTGGGCCCTCCAGCCCCTCCATCATCAGCCTGGAGCCCCTCAGCTCCTCCTGAGCCCCCCCAGTTCCTCCATCAGCCCCCAACCCAGCTCTTCCATCATCTCTGAGTCCCTCGGCTCTTCCATCATCAGCCCTGATCCCCCCAGCTCCTTCTGAGCCCCCCCAGCTCCTCCTGAGCCTCCCCAGCTCCCTCTGAGCCCCCCCAGCTCCTCCTGAGCCCCCCCAGCTCCTCCTGAGCCCCCCCAGCTCCTCCATCAACCCCATCTCCTCCGTCAGCCCAGCTGCCAGACCCGGCCGCCCTCAGAATCACAAAAAGAAGCAGCTTTGACCCACCACTCTTTTCTAGCTGAGGCAAAATGAGGTGCTGGCCTTGGCAGTTCTGGGTTAGTGATGTTCTCTAAGGCCTTTTCCAGCCTAAGTGACTCTGTGCTTCTGTGAAATGAAAATCCCTCATCCCTGGTCCTGCTCTGTGGAGCAGCGCGGCCGCAGGAGAGAACAAAAGAGGGCAGCCGGCTCCTCCACAGCATCACAGGCTCGAGGTAGCCACTGCCCTGCCTCTGAGGGGCTTATTTTGTTCCAACAGATGTATTTGTTCAGGAAAACGGGGCAGAGGGCATTCTCCTGGCACGGATGGGAGCTTGCAGGGTGTAAAAGCGGAGCGGAGCAGGGACAGCGCGTCCCCCACGACCGCCCGCGGCGGCGCTTGGAGGTGGTCGCTGGGCGAGAAAAAGCTTTTTGGATTTCTGCAATTCCACGTGCACGCACAAAGCCAGGCCGGCACAAAACACTCCCGAGGTGTTTACAATGGGATAAAGCTGGAGCAAGCAGGAAAACAGCTCTGGACAAAGCGGGGCTCACCGGCTCGTGCTGCCAAGAGGCCACGGGCCGTGGGCTCACAGGCTCTGCCAGCCACGAGGATCCACGACCCCCAAGATCCACTGGGTCATCAGTGAGAGACCCCCAAAAGCCAAGCTGCTGTGACAGCAGCACCACAGCAACACCTGCCAAAGTTTGTTTGGGCTGTTGTTTGCCCGAGAGGATCCCTGAGGATCCCCGAGCATCCCGAGCACAGGGAGGGCTGGGACAGCAGTGGGGACCCAGCTTCCCCAGTACCCCACTGCATCCCACAGGGATTCACTCTGCCAGTTCATCTGCTCGCCAGCAAACTCCACAGCAGCACCAGCCCCTGTGGCCCCAAAGGTGCTCTCTCTGCTCAGGGACACTACTCTGACCCTCACCCCGGTGCTGGTGGCACTCATCAACCCCCAGAGCAGCAGAGATGGACCCCCCACCACATCTCCCCAAAACACTCACCTTGGGGGTGCAAAACACACCTCTGGCAGCTCCCAGAGCCCCCCTTTCACCCCGAGCTGCTCACAGGTTCCCAACAACTGCTCGGCCCCAGCGAGTCTCAGCTCCGGACGGGCTCAGGAGACCCCACCAAGCACCAAATACAAAAATAAACCCACTGAAAGAGTAGATTTACTGTGCTCCCCTGCACAGAGAGACAAACCCTTCCTCTGCAGCCCATCAACGAAATTAAAGCCCCTGCAGCACATAGCAAGTTTACGAGCTGCTCCATCTCCCCCGTCCCAGCGTGCCAGGGCACAGCTCCCCCGGAAAATGGACATTGAGGCAGCCAGACAAAAAGTCCAGCTATTCCCCCCAGGACATCTCACACCCTGCCTGGAACAGACTCTGCTGCAAGAGGGATTTTGGCGGGGTATGGGGTGGTTTGGGCGCTCTGGCTTGGCCGGGGGGTAAAAAAAAAGCAAGACAGGAGGAGCTGAGCTGCCTGGTGGCACCAGGAGAGGGAAAGGGATTTTTGACAAATTTGGGGTCTATTTGTCTGCTCCAAAAGGCATTTTGTGAGGTGACAGCTCAGATGCCAGGGGCAGCTGCTCTGCCACGGGAGGGAAACAAATAACCAGCACGGAGGGAGATGCTGGTAAAAATGTGTCACTTGCAAATGATTTAGAAAAACTGTCTTTAGCCTGCCCACGTTTGTCAAAGGACAGCTGCTATTTTTAACACAAAGCCTCTGAAATCGCAGGCTTTCAAAAAGAAGAGAGAAAAAGTACTGTATCAGTGTCAACAGAATGGATTCTGCACAAAATTAAATTGAACTAAAAGGAAATTGCATGAATTACAAACACGAGTTATTGGCTCAATAGGAGAGTAAGGGAGGGACATTATCTGCTCTGTGCTATGGAGAAAATCACATTAGCTGAGCTAATGGTCCTTTTTCACTCCTAAAATCTATTACTCCAGATTTGCTTTGGAAGTCAAGTGTTTTCTACGCTGAAGGTACTTCACAAGATGTAACTGAGACTCGAACAATGCACGGCCACGGTCTGTAATTTTTCCTGGGCAGCATCATCCCTCCCTGGCACCAAAACCCTGGAAATCACTAGGCAGAGGTGGGAAGAAGCAAAGCTTTGTGTTTATTTCGTGCGTTTCGCTCTAAACCCTCTCCTTTACGGCTCCCTGGGCGACCCAGCTCCCGGTTTTCCCTCCCGCCACTAACTTTGGTGTTTAACTGCGGACGCCCCCGATGTGATCTCCCAGCTGCTCCCTGAGCCGAGGTTTACTGAAAACCCCCCAAACCCCTCCATAGCTGCTCCCACAGCCCCGCCAGCCGCTCCAAGACCCCTCGGCACAAATCCCGCTGCCTGGAGGGCTCCGCTGTGCAGCAGCTTCGCCCCCCCGAGACCCCCAACCCTCCCCTGATGAGTGGGACACGCGGCTCGGAGGACCCGGCATGGCTGACGGGGAAGTCGCGATAGCAGTGACAAGGCTCACCCCCGCTCCCAACCCCTCTCTCCGGTCGCGCGCTGTCGCGATTGTGTCCCCGCGGTTTGTTAGAGCAACCTCGGTCTCTCTCGGACCGGAAAAAAAACCCCCCGTGAGCGGCACAGAGCAAGTTTTCCTGCCCGGATCCCGGCTCTGCAGGGCAGGCTGGAGCCATCCTGTCACCCCAGCAGGGATCCCCCATCCCCACCGGGCGCACCTGGGAGGGGCGGTGGGAGATGGGACACGAGTGTGCCCTCAGTCCCACAGGGGGACAGAGGGATGGGGATGAGGGACAGGAGTCAGGGATGGAGATGAGGAACGGGACAAGGGATGGGGACGTGGTACAGAGACCCCAGCCCCGGGTCATGCCCCCCGCCTGCCAGTGCAAACAGCCCCCAGCCCCCCGAACACGCGGCTGTGCCCGGCCCTGTGCCCGCCGTGTCTGTGCCAGGGCAGCGCGTCCGTCTGTCCGTGCACGCTGCGCTGTGACCCCCCCAAAACCGCGTCTGGGGGGCTGCCCGCCCGCCCCCCGCTGCCCCCCGGGCCCCCGGCCCAGAGCGCCCAGAAGGGGACGGGTCCCACCCGGGGCCGCGGTCACCAGTGGGATGGGGCGAGAAACCTCCCTGGGGGGGGTGGAACGGGGGTCCCGGGGGGTGCCCGTGGATTAACCCCTTTCCTGCCGCGCTCTCCTCGCCCAGCACGGGGGTCTCGGAGGAGAGTTTGCAGCCCCTGAACTTTGCGGCGGGGACGGGGCACGGACCCTGCGCCCCCGCTTCCCCTTTTTCCTTCTCCTGTTCAAGCAAAAGGGGTTTGGGAGGGATGAGGGGGGTGCTGTTCTCCCAGGCGGTCCCCCCAGCCCCGCTCAGCCCAACCGGGGTCGGGGACCGCTATCCCGGAGGATGCTCGCCGGCCCCGGGGGATGCTCGCCACCCCGGGGCCGTGTCCGTGCCCCCCGGCCACACTCACGGCTCCTCCGGCGGGGCCGCGCTGTGCCCGGTCCCGCCGCCCGTGCTGCCTGCGCTGCCGGTGCTGCCGCTGCTGCCTCCGGTGCCGGTTCTGCCGCCGGTTCTGCCGCCGGTGCCGGTGCCGGTGGGGGCTCCGCCACCGCCTCTCCCGGCTCAGGTCCGCTCCATGTCCCCAGCGCCTCCGGTGGGAGCTGCCCCGGCGCCGGGCGGAGAGAGGGAGCGAGGAGGAGGAGGAGGAGGAGAAGGAGGAGGAGGAGGGGAAGGGGAGGAGGAGGAGGGACACCGGTCCAGCCAGCCAGCAGCCGGCTCCGGGGCGGCCCCTCTGCCACGTCCCCTCCCCTCGGGACCCCCTGCCCCTCCGGGACACCCACGTGTGGCACCACCAGGAGCCCCGCGCTGCTCCCTCGCTCTGCCCTGGAGTCCTGTGGAGGGGCTGAGACCCCCGCAAGACTGAGACAGGACTCGGAGGAGTCCTGTGAGACCCCCCAGCACTCCGGTCCGAGCAGGGACCAATCCCCCCCCCCAGCTCCCAGCCAGGGATGGAGCAATGCTTGGCTTGCAAAGAGCACAGTCCACAGCCCCGGGGGGGTCCCAACATGCCAAGAGACAGACCCCAAAGCTCAGCTTCCAGCTGCTCCTTCCCACATCACCCCAAGCTTATGCTCCTCCGCTGTGGTGCTTCATCCTCTGACCCTTTTTTTCCTGCTCCAGGGTCTCAGGAGGTCCCGGTGAGCCCTGGCCGAGCCCTCACCCTTGAGTGCCCAGCTGGGCCGTGGAACACTCCCCGATTGTGCCCAGAGCTCCTGCATGGTGAAGGTGGGAACAATCAGAAACATCACCTGCCCGGCCAAGGTGGGAAACAAAGGATGAGCAATCATCCTCCCTGGCCTTGGCAAACCATTTTCCTGGATGGTGGCCCGAGTGGAGCAGCACCATTGTGAGCTGGAGCCCGAGTGGAACGGGACCATTGTCACTGCACTTCGGGAATCCTTCCCAGCCCAGCGGTCACCAGCTTGGGTTATGGCCAGGATGGAAACTTCCTGATGCCCCGAATCAATCATCTCACAGCTCCACGAACAGCAGTGCAGGGTGAGGCCCTCGGAGCTCACCCGTGCCCAGCAGCACTCGGAGCCCCTCGGAGCTCCTGGACCCTCAGCTCTGCTGACAATACCCCCACACACCCCCAGGCTCCTCGAGGGGCAGCCTCTGCCTGCTGGGAAGCCAGGGATTTGATGAAGGGAATTTAGGAGGGGTACCTTTACACACCTGGAAATAGGTGTGCACGTTTCACCTGCATGTGTGGGAATTGAGGGTGGTGTGAACGTCACTGCCTCAAATCTATCATTAAATCAACATTAAAGTTGGACTGAACACCACCAAACCACTTTCCCCCTCTGGCAGGGCCTTTGCTGCCCTGGAGCTCACCCTGTGCCCCACATCCAGCACCCCACTCTCCTCATCCCATCACCCACCTTCCCAGGGAAAAAAAAACACTTCAGTCTGATCCAACCGGTGCAGCTGGAGCGAGAGGGGGTGGGTTGGCCAGATGAATGTTGACAAACAGTCTTTTTTCTGCAATGAAATCTCTAAAATGTTATGTCAACATGGAAGGACTGTTTATGTTTCACCAACCGGGAAAGTTCCCATTGACTCGGGAGCTGTTTCCTCCCCCACACCGTTATTTTCTTCCCTGGGAATTTCTTTCCTCCAAACATTGTTTTCACCCAGGAGCAGAAGAGAAGAGACAGAGCTCCTGGGACTCACAGCTCCCCCACACCACACACTGCCGGGGGGGTTCTGGGGGTGTTGGGGCACCCACACCCCACAGCCACCCCAACACAGCCTCCCCTCACCCTGTTCCCATCACAGGGGCAGAAGCAGAACTGGGCAGAGCCAGGCAAGAAGCGACCTGGGAGAGTTTCCCAGCTGGAATCTTCACCCAGAGGATTAAACACAAAAGATGGTGAGGGGGCTGCACCCCCAGACCCCAAAATCTGAAGGAGCTCAGTGATACACGTCCCCATTTCACAGATGGAGAGAACAAGGCCCAGAGAGGACACAGCATTCCTGGGGTCGGGCAGCAAGTACCAAACGTGCAGCAGGGCAGGACACAAAGGCAGCTTCCCCCACAACCCCCCTGAGCCCCCTCCCCAGCTGGGGGGCCTGGTTGTGCCAGTGCCATCCCCTGCACGGGCAGTGTGGGCAGCCTTGTGTGCCCCCAAAGCCACCAGTCCCTCTCTGTCACCCCCTGACTTGGGACAACACCCCGAGAGGTCACAGAGGGAGATGGTCATTGGGGGCCAATGTCCCTCCATGTCCCCCCTCAGGCTCCTGCTGCCCCGGCGAGGCCCTGGAGCTGCTCCAGGGGCAGGAGGAGGTGGGAGGAGTGACCCCCAAACTGGACAGGGAAACAATTAACAAAGGGGCCGAGGACCTGCACTAGTGAGCCAAAAAAGAGGGAGCGGGAGCTTTGTTCGGGTCGTCATGGCAACAGCCAGGCCGGAGCAGCAGCCACGGACTTTCACTTTCCTTTCCTTCCTCCCTGTCCCCAGTGTCCCCAGTGGCCGTGGTGGCCCTCCCTGCCTGGCAGGTCCCCCCCCAGGTGCCACCAACAGTGTGGCCCCCTGGGTCTGGCATCACCTCCCAGTGCCAGGAGATGGCAGCCCAGCTGTCCATCCCAGGGGTCACTACCCATGATCCACCATCCTGGTTCTGCTCCTCCCCGTGTCCTCCTCTGAGCCAGCCCAGCTCCTTCTCTCCACCTCACTGTGGGGAAGCCCAGGACCCAGGGAGGGTCACCGGGATGAACAGGGCATTCCCAGGATGTGCAGGGCATCCCTGGGACCTGCTGGGCATCCCCAGGACCTGCTGAGCATCCCCAGGACCGGGGGCACAAGGTGCCAGGATGGAGCTGATGGTACAGAGACAGTCCCTGTCCTTGCCCGTGGGGTCACACGGGACCCACTCGGTTCCTACTCCGTCTGTCCCCACCTGGCCGTACCTTGGCGGGGAACCAGGACTGCTCCCACTGCCACCCTTTCTGCTCCCCTCAGCAGAAGGAAGCCGGGACAATGGGTGGAGGGAGCAGGAAAGCTGGTGGGGGCAAAGATCCCGCTGCCTCCAGGACCAGGGGCACAGAGGGGAAAGGCACGGCCAGCACTCGCCTTCCTTTTCCCAAGCCCCCCACCCTGCCCGGAGCCCACAGTGCCGCTGCCACCGGAGCTTTGTGCTGGCTGAGAGTCCCCTGGATCGCAGGATACTGGGGACTGAGTCATGGAAACGGTTCAGACAATGGCTTGGCCCCTTTATAACTGGCCGGAGGGGGCAAAGCAGGGAGAACAAATCCGACCTTGCTTCCTGCACGGAAGCGGGCCCATTGTTTGGGAATGGGCATGTGCTCTGCTCCTCACCAGCCTGGGAAAGCTGCAGGGGGATGGAGAACAGGGGGCAAAGCTGTGGGGGTCCTGCCAGCCGCCCCCACGATCCTGCCTCACCTTCTACCTGGGAAAATCTAAGGATGATGATAAAGGCGCTGCCATTGCCCAAGAGATCACTGCCACCCACCCCCCCTGTGCCCTCAGCCAGCCCAGGCTGCTGTGGTGGCAATGCCCAGACTGCTGGAGCAAGCAGGGGGACCTGAAAAGGTCCCTTGTCACCCAGACCCAGAGACAAGCCCTGGGCCAAGAGTGTCCAAGGCTGGATGTGCCCAGCACCGTGTCCCTGTCCGTGCCACGTGGTGAGATCCGGCTCACGGGAGCCTCTCTGGGCACACTCACTGTGGCCTCACACAGACAGACAGACAGACAGACAGACTGACATCTGCAGCCCATTAAATCCAAACTGATACCACGGAGAAGCTCTGGAACCGTGGCAGTTTTGGGGCTGTCCTCGGCTCACCCTGTTCCACCTGGATCTTGCAGTCCATAGGGATGAGGGACATGGCACACAGCAGGGATTCACCAGTGGCCTGTCTCACCCACCCCTCCACACCCCCAGGCGTTGGGCAGCTAGTGCTGGTGGTCTTATATTCACTCTGTGCCCCCCTGGCACTGCCTCTCCCTGCCTCTGCCTCCCCAGCACAGCTGCCCTGGTTTTGGGGCTCCAGGCAGGAACAGGGCAGGGCTGTGAAAGCACCTCCCAAACCTTCCCTGAGCCGGCAGCTGCTCCCCCTGCTCCCCCTCACCGCCTGCCCTCCTTGCATTAACCTGCCAGTTATTTCCACCCAAATGCCACAGTTTTTCCTGACCAATTCGGAGGCAATTCCAGCGGCTGGGAGCTCCGTGCTGCCTTCTCCCCGGCGCTGGCAGTGCCCGGCTACTGCAGCGAGCCGGGGCTGGACGAGCGAGTCCGCCCCCAGCGCAACAGGCTCTAATCAGGGCATAATAAAGCCAAGATGTTCCAGGATTGCTCTGCGGGGAGCGCACTCGGAGCAGCTCCGTCCTCAGCTCAGGGGGGGCTCGTCCGAAATTCAAAGTAAAACTGAGCAAATAATGACTCCGCATGGCTGGGGCTGCGGGGGCTGAAGGTGCAGGTGAGCTCCAGGCGGTGCCTGGGCAGAAATACCTGGGCGGGACACTTAGGAATGACCGAAATGCTCCCTGTGGAGGGCACAGCACGCGGTAAAATCCTGCATCCCACTGCCCGGCCCCTGCCCGGCTCAGCCTCCAAGGGGCACAGGGGAGCTGTGCCCTGCAGGCAGGACACGGGACATGCCACCAACCCGGCTCACAGGAAGGTGTTTTGGGCATGGAGAACACAGCCAGGACAGGGGGTATATTTTGGGTCTGGAAGGGGGATTTTTAGAAAGCCCTGGGTTCTCCCAACTGTCCTTTGGCACCTCCAAAGGACTCTGGAATCGCCCACTGCTTCCAAAACACCCTGGGGAGAAGCAGAGCATTAGTTCCAGCTGCAAGCACCCCAATTCCAGCTGTAAGCACCCCAATTCCAGCTGCCAGCACCCCAATTCCAGCTGTAAGCACCCCAATTCCAGCTGTAAGCACCCCAGTTCCAGCTGCCAGCACTCCAGCTCCAGCGGGGTTCCCAGCCACTACCACCATCACCACTCTCCTCACCCCACACCAGCTGTGGGACCCTGGGGGTTCCCTTTGCATCCCCCCACGAGGCAGCACGTGTATCCCTGCCAGCCCCATGCATGCCAACAACCCTGCCAGGGACTTCCAGCTCCAAAGAGGGGAGAGGGAACGAAGCGGCACCTCCATGACTCTATCCCCGACCTGAGCGCCGCGCTTGTTTTTGCTGCAGGCGCTGAGGATCGTCCTGCCCGGAGCTCAGCCCGCCGGGCTGGACCAGAGCAGGGACAGCCACAGGGTGGGAGGGCACAGCCAGCCCGGCGGTGTCCCCAGAGCGCCCCAGCCGTCCCCACGCCGCGGGGCTGCGGCGGCAGACGGGGCAGGGGGGCTCGGGGAGTGATGCCGAGCAGCCTGTGCCGGAGAGACGCGTGGGGAGGGAGGGGAGGAGGGAGGGAGGGCACGGCCGGACCACACAGCGGGACTGGGGAGGGGGGGCCGCGGCCGGAGGGCAGAGGGGGAGAAGCTGAGTCCCCGACCTCCACACAGCCGGGACGGCTCTGGGGGCTGAGCCCATGGAGACGGGACAGCTCTGGGGGCTGAGCCCATCGCTGGCGAGTCAAAGGCAAAACTGGGCTAGCGGGGCCTCCTCTCCAGAGCTCCGTCACCCTCCGCCAGCCCGGCTCCAGCGGGGACCCGCAGCACCCCGAGCCACCCACCTCCCACCGGGCCGGGACCCTCCAGCTCAGCCCCACAGAGGGGCTTTTCTTGTCCCCCGCCTTTGTTTTCTATTTAGTGCTTTTGTTCTCCCCTCTTTGGTCCTTTGTTCCAGCTTGTCCTTTGTTCCGACGCCTTTGGTTTCTCTTCCCTTTGATGCTTTGTCACTCCCTTCATCTTGGTGCTTTTCTTTCCCCGGGTTTTTAAGCTGGCGGTTGTTTTCCCTGGCCGCTCTGTGCTTGGCATTTTTATCCTTTCTCCTGCCTGGTCCACTCCTCGGGTCACATGGACCCGGCCCGGATTGTCTTCAAATCCCCATTTGTCTTGTTTTGGTGCCTGGATTTCCCTGCCTTTATGTCCTTTCTTAAGAGACTCTCAGCGATTTCTTCTCCAGGGTGAGGGAAGCGAGGGGGGGGGGGAGGTCGGGGCTTAATTAATTAGCGAGTGTAATCTTTAGCTGCGTGGCACTGCGGGATGTGTAGAGCATCATTATTATCGTCATTAGGATGTTAAGGGTTAGCGAGGGTTTAAATACCAGCTAATTGCAGCGAAGAGCTCCAACTTCTCAAAATTCGATCAGAAAGAGTCAGACTTGTTTTCGCCCACCAGGGTTTAGAGAAGAGAGAAATTCCTGACACGGAGGGTGAGCAGAGGCAACATGAGCCCCCAGGAGGGGTGGGTGATGGGCACAAAGGGCTGCTGGGAGCAAGGAGGACTGGGCTCACCTCTCCCAGGAAGACCAAAAAGCATCATCCAGCCTTCAGGAGTTCTGAAGGCAGACACTGGTGACTCCCTGGCATGGCAGAGCCCACGGGAATGAGTGACACCCCAGCCCAGGGAAGGATGGAGAGGCTTAAACTCCCCGAGGTTGCTGATTTTTCCTCTTCCCATCACCCCACAGGGCCAACACACCCTTTGGAAATGGGGATTTGCACCGGGTTTGATGGCCTGCGGGGTCGGGCAGGACACAGAGCCAGGGAGGGTACAAAGGCTTTAATCTGGGGGGGGGGAACACCCATTCCCCAGTCGCTTTGCCCCTTGAGACACAGCTCAGAGCACGTGCACAGACACGACCACGAAATCAGATGGGGGCGGTCGGGATTCGGGAGCCGTTTTCCCGAGAACTGCTTGGCTGCCACTCTGCTCTGATTTAGTGCCACAAACACCCTCCCTGGCACCACGGCCTCGGTGCCCCCGGGCACACCATGGCGAGGATGTGACCCTGCTCACCCTGGCACTGCCGAAATGCCTCCTCACCCCTGCTCCCCACAGCCAAACCCAACCCAAGCTCCAGTTTCACGCACCCCCAGGACCAACCCCCCCTCCCATCACATCCCACCGCTCAGGTTCAGAGCAGCTGTTGCTGCTCCCCAGCTGTTGAACAGAGGAAACAGCCAAACTTAGCAACAGGATGTGCCCTCAGATAAGGTGATCGATATCAGAACACGCAGCTTTTTCAAGTGAGAGCTGAGCCCATCTGCTCGAACTGGGCGGCTCAGATGGGCCCCGATACCAGGCGGCTCCGACGGCGGCTCCACAACCACACCCCGATTTCTCCTCTCCCGCCTCCCTTTTCGGTAACTTGGGGACGTGCCCACGGTTTGTGGCAGCTCGTGGGGGCGGTGGGGGTGTAGGAGGGGTGAATTTCCAAGTGTGGGACCAGAGGGGAAAAGGGCAGGAGCGCACCGGGGTCTCCAGGGAGGGATGGCCGCCTTTGGAACATCCCTCACTGCCCAAACACGGGGATCCAGGTGGATCAGGAAGGGCCTGGGTGCTGCAGATGGGGTGCTGAGGTAACACACCCTGCAGCAACACCACCAAAAAAGTGTGTAACAGTGACCCTGGCTCCCCACACAGCCACAACACTCCTGGGAAGAACCTGGCAGTGGGAGACAACTGGGAAGGCCCTGGAGGAGGATTGTCCAGGAAAGAACTGGATGACACCTGAACCAGCTCCATGAACCCACAAATCAGCACAGGCACAGCAAACAAGCTCTCTGTAGTGGATGGGCAAAGCTGTCCAGTGGGAGCAGCCCCTGGCACATTCCAAGGATGAGGGATGCCATGGAATGGACCTGCAAGCTGCACATGCAGGAGGCAGGACAAGGAGGGCACGAAGCAGGGCCCTGTCCTCCCTCAGCCCCCTCCAGCTCCTGCCAGCCCCAATTTAACAAGGGGCAAGGGGAGCTGCCTGCCCACCCTTCCTGTGGCTCCAGGTGGGCACAAACCTGAGCTTGGCTGCTGGCAGGAAAAGCCTGGGACAGTGAGGGACATCCCCACCTGGGATGGATGGACCTGCAGACCAACCCCTCCAAACTGTGCCCCCTCACAGGGCTGAGTGACTAACCCAAACCCTAACCCATGGCCACAGAGGGTGCCAAGGGATGCCAGGGAGCCCTGCCAGCAGCACTCGAGGCTTCCCAGCCCAGCGGGCACCTCCCTCCCTGCCGGCACCTTCAGAGGTTAAAAGCTAAAGTGCTTGAAACAAAAGGAGCCGGGAAAAGCCATCCTACTGGTCTGCCCGGTCCCTCCAAGTGCAGCTGTTCAAATGCAAACTTGGGGCCGATAAGCCCTGGATGTCAATCCTAAAACACCGGGACACAGCAGGGTCCCAGCCTGGTGCCATCAGCCGATGGCATTGCCTCCCCTGGCATCTCCGGGTGGGCTCAGCCCGCTCTGCTCACCCACCCCCCCTGCTCTGTCCCGCTCTCCGAAGGGCTGAACCTGCTCCTATTACAGAGCTGGCACCGGGAAGGCTAAAAAAAAAAAAAAAAAAGCCCCAAACCCCCCTCATCTCTCTATCTGCAGCCATGCAAGGAATATTGTTCAGCGCAGCACAAAAGCATCCCTGAAAATAGAAGCGCCAGGGCCAGGCCTGCCAGTGGCTGTGTGAGATAACGTCTACTTGCAAACAGTGTGTCTTTGTGCCGCTGTCACTGTCCCCATTGTTCAGGAGCCTATTGCCTCGGGGATATTGTTCCCTCCTTTTGTCTCAGCCCGGCTCCTTTTTGTTTGACTTTACTTACCATTTCATTCCTCTCCTTTGTGCCGGGGTTCTTGCTTTTGTCTCTCTCTCTCTCCCTTTTCTCTCTGTGATTTGTATTTAGCAATTGTTCCCGGCTCGCTGGAAGCACAATGTGCTCGGGGCTCTTTTCTCACTCCATTCATTACCTATTCAGGTGGGTTTGTTTGCCCATAGGTAACGGGAGGAGTGGGGGGGCCCTGGAGGCTGGGGGTGGCCTTTGGGGACACCAGAGTCCCCTTGTCCCCCACCCGGGGTTCTCTGCTCTCTCTGGGACAAACCAGCACCAGGGAAAGGCCAAACTGGAGCCCAGTGATGCTCCCAGCTGAGGGTGCTGGCACGGACACGAGGGTGTCCAGGCCCAGCTCCCCCTGCTCTGAATCCCAGCAGGATCCCAGGACAGGGATCCCTCACCCAGCCCAGATCCAAGCCCAGCCAAGCAGTCCTGACCCTGATGGTCCCTGGTTAACCCAACCTTGGCTCTCCCCCATCCCTGCTCTCCCAGGAGCCAGGGAAGGGACAAGGAGAACATTCCATGGCAAGAAAACCAAGCCTGCTTTGCAGCAGCGTTCCCACTGCCCCCCCAGCATCTGCCCAGTGCTGGACCCTGACTGTGCCCTCTGACAGGGACCCTCAGGGCTGCAGGGTGGGCACCACTCCCCCTCTGCCAGCCCCCAGTGGCCCGAGCTGCTGCTGCCCAGCTGGAAAAGCAGGGATGAGACAGGGATGCCAAGAGCAGCTGAGGATCTGATCCGTGGGGATGGCTGGATGAGGCCTGGAGACAGAGGGATGAGAGCAGAGGGGTCTGCAAAGAGCTCAAAGGTGCCCCAGGTCCTGGGGGATGGTGGGGACCCCCTGTCCCCTTCCCCTGCTGCCTCCTCCCTAGAACCAGCCCCTGCCGAGCATTTAGGGGGCCCTGCAGTGACCAGGGTGGGGTTGTCCCCAACCCCACGAGGAGAAGGGAACCCCAGGAGACCTTGGGGGAGCGCGGTGATGGAGAGCTGACAAGTGGCCATCCCCGGAGACAACAAAGCCCCGCTGTTCTCCGGGCCAGACCGCGTGACCTGATGGAACTTTTCCCTCCCTTCCCTCCCTCCCGATGGAACCCCCAGGATCAAAAGCAGCCACCTCCTTCTCCTCTCTCGGGGTGCAGCCCACATGGACAGGGGAGGCCATGGGGACCCTCCAGACTCACCCTGGGGGCGAGGGCTGGAGCTGGGCGGGCTGGGGGGGACAGCGAGGGGTGCGGGGTCCTCGGGGAGCCCCCGGACACGGCGGGTCCCGGGGCTGCGGGGGGTCGTGCCTGGGAATAAAGGGAGCAGACTGTGGGCTATTGTCTCATTGTTATGGCTTCAAAGGACAATGGGGCATTGTTGTCCCTGGGGATCCCATTGTTAGCTTTCGCTGCAGATCCCAGCCGCGCCGTGGATGGAGGTTTCCCGAGGGCCAGGCAGGCTCCGTGTGTGGGACAGTAAATAACGAGGCAGGCATGTTTCCCTCCCCACCCCCCTTCCCAAAAAAAACCCCAGCAGGGCTCAGCCTGCCCAGGCCAGGCCACGGCCAGGACCACCCAACCCAGCCCGTGGGGATGGGGTCAGAGCAGGGGGGTTCAGGTTTGCCCCCTCCATCCCTCTGCACTCCACCAAACCCGTGCCAGGGTGAGGGGACAAACCCCATCCAGCATTTTCCGTGGGAGCCAAAGTCCCATCTGCCTGCAGGAGCTCCGTGCCCACCTTGCACTGTCCCTGTGTTTTCCTGCCTCCTCTGTCACACAGCATCCCCCAAAAACCCACATCCCCCAGGCAAGGGGGTGTTTGGCCTCTCCATCACGGAGGAAAAGGCCCTTGGCACCATCAGGAGGACTTGGGAAGGGGCAGAACAGCCTCCTCAGCCTCCTCAGATTCCTCAGCGCCACTCAAGGAGCTGGGCTCAGACCCCCTCCCCAGGGGCCCGACCACCCTCCAGATAACCCAAGGAGAGGTCCCAGACCATCTGGAGGAGCTGGAGGACACGGCCCAACCCCCCCCCTCGCTCCCTGGACCGCAGCCCTCCCGCCCCAGGGCTGAGAGGCTGCCCAAGGTCCGGGCTCAGCTGCTGCAGAGGATCTTTCCCCACTGCCCACGTGCCCCTCGGGCACCACTCGACCCCCCCAGCCCATCCTCTGTCAGAGAGGGACAAGCCCAGGCCAAGCTCTCAGCAGCCCCAGACCCAGCACAGCTTCACAAGAGCAAGCAACAGCGTTTGGGGGTTTTCAGAGGGAAGCAACTGCAGCTAATTAAGGTATAATTGAACCCAGGTTGGTTTGTTTATGTGTTTATCCTGGGAATTCCCACTGCTTCTAATCAGAAGACGAGGCTGGACTTGGCCTCTGAAACGCCCCTAAGATTAATCCGTGGAAAAAGCACCCAAAGATTTGCCTGGGGATCAGTAGGAGCTTTTTGGGGAAAACGGGTCAGGTGTGAGAGGAGAGGCTGCATTTTGGCACTGCTGCCTCCAAGCCAATCCCTCTGGGTCCCCCACGGAGCAGGGGCTGTGTCCCCACTCCGGGAGCCCAGGTCCAGCCTGCAGAGTCCAGGTCCAGCCTGCAGAGTCCAAGCCCAGCAGGTACCCCAGGAACCATCCCCAGGGCACATCCCCCATGGATTTGGGAGCTCCAACAGCTTTGGCTGCTCCTGCAGATCCCCCGGGGGGATTTGCTCCATCCTCTCAAACCACCAGCCTGGGGAGGTGGCAGTGAGGGGCCCCGACCCCAGCCTGGGCACACAGAGATGCCAACCTGCCCCGGGTGCTGCAGAGCTGGCACGAGCCTGGCTGGGAGCTCTTTCATGCTCCCAAAAAGCGTTATTGGGTGCACACACACTCACACACACACACATGGGCTCTCCCCCCTCAAATAGTGCAATTTCCTCTCTGATAAAGAGCTCCCACCACAGCCCCCCTTTCCCTTCTCCCCCCAAAACTTGTGCTCGTCTCCGTCTCGTGCCCCCGGCTCGGAGCCCACCTTGGGCTCTGATTTTATCTCACTTCCTCGATATGAATATTGGCTGTGCTGCTGATGAGCGATAAAGGACGGGCCCCAAACACCCTCTCTGGGGAGGAGGCAGCGCTGGGGAGGCTCTGCTGGCCCCAGCTGACAACAAAGCCCCTCTGAGGGCGGATGCTGCTCCCTGCAGCCCCAGCTCCCAGCCCATCTCCCCCAAAATGGGCTCCCCTCGGCTCTCCTGGTCCCCCAGCACCCTCAGAACAGCCCAGGATGGGGGGTATGTGCTCTGTGGGGTAACAAAGGGCATCTCTGCAGGTGCCACAAACCAGGCTGGGTGTCCCCATGGAGGGACAAAATTCCCCTCTATTTTATAACACCTTAACGTACAAAATCCAACTAAGGTTGGGCAACCCTGTAAGATCCCTCACCAGGCTACTCCCAGCTCAGTTTACAAGGTGAAAAACACCTGAATAATCTCCTTAACTCTTAACCCACCCAACGGGGAGCACAGGGGAGGAGAGAAACATCCCCGGAAAACTCGGGTTTGTTCAGAGAGCAGCTTGTCTGGCAGCAGGAGAGCCAGAGACTGTTCCACTCAGCTGAGGACATCAAACCACTCCATCAGCCATCACCCCCCCGGGGACTATCAGACATTGCTCCTGTTCTGCAGACAAGAGGCTGGGGAACAGCAGATAAGGCAAAATTGGGAAAAGCTGCAGCCAGAAGCAGGGCTGGGCCAGGGAAGCTCTGTCTGATTTTGGAGCTCCAGCCCTTGCAGCAAGAAACCCTCCTGCAAACCTGAGCTCAAACACATGGAATCATGGAATGGTTTGTGTTGGCAGGGACCTCAAACTCATCCAGTGCCACCCCCTGCCATGGGGAGGGACACCTTCCACTGTCCCAGATTGCTCCAAGCCTTGTCCAGCCTGGCCTTGGACACTCCCAGGGATCCAGGGGCAGCCACAGCTTCTCTGGGTAACCTGTGCCAGGGCCTGCCCACCCTCACAGGGAGGAATTTCTTCCCAAGATCCCATCTAACCCTGCCCTCTTTCAGTTTGAACAATTCTCCCTTGTCCTGTCACTTTCCAGGCAAAACCTGGACTAGGGCCTGGATCAGAACCTGGACTAGGACCTGGATCAGGACCTGGACTAGGACCTGGATTGGGATCTGGGCCTCCTGGGTCTTCATAAATACTCCCAGGGGAGTAAAATAAACTGCCCAAGCCTGAATCTCTCTCGTGGCTTCGTTTTACCACATCTACCCCCCAAATCCCGCAGTGGACGTCAGCCTGCCCCTCCACAAACACACTGGGATCGTGGGAGAAGCCCTAAAAGCATCCCCCACCGTGACACTGCAGGGTGGGAGCACGGCCCAAAGGCAAGTGCCGGGAAATTTGGCACAGGAGGGATAAAATCCTCCGGGAGCGGGGACGTCTTTTGGGGGCGATGGAGTTGGCGACGACACCTTGGGCTGAGCTGCATCCCCAGGGGGATCAGGGGACACCCCTGACCAGCAGCCCAGGCAGGGAAGCAGGAGATGGAGCGGCTCCAGTGACACCAGTGGCGCTGGGAGCGGGAAGGGGCCGCGGGCACTGGGAGAGGAGGCAGCGGCGCGGGGGGCGGGCGGAGCTGCTGCTCATGTGGCAGAGTGGCCCCGCTGAGGGCAGGCACAACGCCCATGACTCATTTTTCCAAGAGATGTCACAAACAATGGGAACGATGCCCCTGGTGGGTCTGAATGTGAGGAGGCCCGGCGGGGGGGCTGCCATGCTGGGCACCTTGTGTGTGGGCTGCCAGCGCAGGGCACGGCACAAAACCTGCTGCAGCCAGTTCGGGGCGTCTGCTTCGAGGGCATTCTGCAGGGATTCTGGGGGGGGTTCAGCAAGGATTCTGGGGGGGGAAAGGGCGAAATGGCTGCTCAGCAAACTCCTCTTGCCCTGGCATCCGATGTGCTCGTGGTGGGCGCCGACCTCGAGGCGGAGAGAGGAGCAGCTTCACTGCCCACGGAGCAAAACGGCACAAAACAACCCCAAAGGCTTCCAGCCCCTCGTGGGACTGGAACAGCAACGGGGCAGGGAATTTGGGAAAGCACTACAGGGCTTTCAGGCTGCCCCTTCTCTCCCTCAGCTCCTGCCTCTCCCCTCAACACACGTTTTCCATACTCAGATGGTGCCCCCAGGGCACAGTTTCTAAGCCCCTCTGAGTCCTTGACCTTCCACTGTTGCCTTCTCCATGCCATTATTTTTAGGCACACAATCCCTAAAACATCCCAGCACTGGAAATACGTTCCCAGATAACGTGCAGTGAAGCACGGGGTGGAGAGGCTGCGGGAGAAGGGAATTCTGTGGGATCAAAGGGGGTGGCAAAGGGGATTTTCCCCCTCCTAAACCCCACACAGCCTCACATCCCTCCTCCCTGCGTGCTTGTTTTACACTCAGAGGGTTACAGGCCTGAAAAGATGGGAATTGCTGAAGGCATCCCAAGTCAGTGCCCTGCCTGGGATGGATCCCACTGCTTCCCACACAGCCTGAGCAAGACTGCAGTGGCACCTTGGGAGAGCACCAACTGCAGGCAGGTCAGACATCGAGGTTCAAGCTCATAAAACCATCCTATAAATCACGGAGTCCTACCAAAGAACCACAAACTGATCCCGTCTGGGAAGGCAGGACCCCTCTGCCTCCTCCCTGGGGGCTCTTTCACAAACACAGCGAGCTCAGCCCCCAAAAGGACTGGGCTGGGCCAGGCCAAGCAATTCCCAAGTGCAAGAGGGAAGAAAAGCAGCCTTTTCCCAGAACCCCAGCGCCACAGGCAGAGAAAAGGGACAAATATTTACTCAAAGCACCTTCCAGGGCTAAGAGAGAAAAAAAAAATTCAAACACTGCAGAGCCCCACCTGGGTGTGAGTGGGCTCTCACCTGCCTGGCACAGCCAGGGAGCAGCCCATGAGCTCTGTCTTACCCCGCCCCAGGCCTCAGGAATGCAGAAACAGGTCTCAGTCTCTCAGTTTTTAAGAGAAATGAGCTCTGTTTCTATAAAACAGACATTTGGGTAGGGTGAGATGGTCTCCAAAAGCAGCCTCAGCTGGATTTAGGGTTTGTGACAGGTCTCCAGGTGCTGGGAGAGGTAGGAAACTCTCCCTGGCAAGTCCCCCACCATAGGAATTTTGATTCCTAGAGATGTGTGAACACTCCAGGGTGGGATCTGTGCCACTGCAATACCCAGCACTCTGGGCACTCCTGATCATCCACCTCAAGGCATCTCCTCCCCAAAGAGACCTTGCACCCACCCACAGCCCCCTCCCACAGCCCCCACCCCCCTGCCCCGGAGGGAAAGGGCTTTGCACGTTATGGAAGGGTGGGATTTGCACGTTATGGAAAAGTCCAGCTGGCAGAAGCAAACACAGCAGGCCTGAAGGCAGCGGGAAGCCAAAGGGAAGGGGGGTTGCTACAACACCGAGCCCCGCGGGAAGCACTCACTCTGCCCGCTCCTCCTCTCTCCTCGGGGCGCTCAGCACGCCCAGGACCTTCCACTCCTCATCCCCTCCGGCCGCAGGGGAAGCTGCTGCTGCTGCCCGGAGCACTGGAGAGCAAACCCCAGCCCAGTTCGCTTCCTTCCAGCTCGTCTGGGAGCCGGTAACGCTGCTGGGGCACTCGCTGGTCGTGCCGAGGCTGGAGACGCTCGGCTGGAGGGGCTGGAGCAGCCGAGCCCGCAGCTCCCTCTTCTGTCCAGCGAACTCCTCGGCAGCCTCTCTTGTCCCGTCCCGGCAGGAATTTCGGCTCCCTGGCTGAGCAGCTCCCGAGCCGTCACCTTCTCCCGGGAAGCTGGAAGGCTTCGGGGTTAAAACGCTCCGCAAAGCCCTCGGATGAGTCAGCCCTGCGGTTTTTCGGAGGACAGACAAGTGTTTCTTGGGCAGGGATTGTTTCCGTGCCCCGTTCCCCGGGCTGGCCGTGCCCAGGAGCCGCTGTTGGACCACAAGGCTCCAGCGCCAGGAGCTGCTGGAACAATGGGGCTGTGTTTGCTCCTGGACACGCAGGGCTCTCCTGGAGGCCCTGTGCAGTTCCACGGCTTCCTGCCGGGAGCCTCTTTTCTCCCGCAGCTCCCCCACGCACATAATTAGGGACTATTTTGGGACCTTATCGGAGATGCTTGGGCGCTGATTAGCCTGGACTTCCTTCCTCCCATCCTCAGCCCGCTCCAATATCGACGTCCAGCGGCGCTAATTTGATCATATCAAGGAGCAGAGGAGCTTTGGAGGCATCAGGGACTCTCAGAGTGCTCAATTTGGAGCTGGCAGCAGCAGGGCTGATAAGAACCAGCCATTTCTCCTCGTGTCCACCTCTTTTCCGTGCCAGGCACGTGCTCAGAGGGAAGACAAACCCTTGGAGGCTCCCACTTTTATTCCAGTGGATAAACTGGAGCTCAGCACCGAGGCAAATCAAATTAATTTTTTTCTGATTTTTTTCTATTTAATTTTCTGCATTAAAAAACCTTTTTTGTTTCTTTAAGCACACAGTAAAAAAGTGGCACATTTCTGGAAAAATAATTACTTCAAAATCACCTGGAATGGTCTGAATTTTTAGAGTCCCTGATGTCTGTAACAGTGAAAGGATGGAGGGAAGGGAACTTTACAGTGTGCCATGGTTTAATCCAGAGGTTGCTTGAGAAAGCAAGAAATCATAGGGATTAAACCGAAACCAAGAGCCCTCTCTGCTGTTTTACAAAGACACCCAGCAGTGAAGTTTGGAAATGTTGGATCAATACCCCAGTCCCAAATCCCTCAGCAGAACCACAGGAGCTCCAGGACCCTGAACAAGCCCACTCTGTCCTCCTAAACCAGGTCTAACACCCCACAACACACAGGTGTTTATCACAGACCCCACAGAGAAAACCACCTGGAGAACACTCTGCCCCTTCTCTGCACCCTGAGACTGAAAACAAGGTTTACATTTACAGATAACGTGAAAAATGTTTATTTGCGAAATACATCGAACTACAAAAACCCCCCCAGAGGAACGGGCAGTTTGCACCCCTGACACAGCCCCAGTCATCACAGCTCCCTCCCCACTGCCCAGTCCTGCTCCCACTGACACTTGAGTCACTCCAGAGCATTCCAGCCACTGCTGTGAAGAACAAATCCTAGTTGGAAACGCTTTGGAGCAGGGTGATGTTGTCCCCTTTCAGCATGATCCGACCTGCAACACAAACCAACAGGGAATGGAGACACCACAGAGTCATGGAATGGGCTGGGCTGGGTTAAAGCTCCTCCAGTGCCACCCCCTGCCATGGGCAGGGCCACCTTCCACAGCCCAGGCTGCTCCAAGCCCCGTCCAACCTGGATTTGTTACAGCTGTCTGAAAGCCCAAACCTGGTCTCAGGCCCAGACACACTGAACAAATCCACCAGCTCAGGAAACAGCAGGAACTGTGCCCAGTGCCTGCTCCACAAGAGCTTCAGGCTCCCACACCTGGATCCCAGGCTCCACACCTGGATTTTGGGTCCCACACCTTGATCCCACGCTCACTCAGGTCCCACAGCCACTCCGACCTACCCAGCTGCTTCCTGGACTTTGTTTTGGAGTGAATCTCCTCTGCATCATCCAGCACCAGGTTCATGTACTCATCAAAGCCCTGGAAACAGCACCAAACACAGTCAGGGAGGGAAAATTCAGCAACCACCACACAAACCCCTCCTCAGTTCTGCAGTTAAGGCTCTTTACTGGAGAGACATGAAGCATTTCCACCCCCATTATTGGAAAACAATGCAAAAAGAAGGAAGAAATGGATTTATGAACCTGAACCCCCCCCCCTCCAAAGACAATCAGAGGAGTGACAAGGGGACAGGGATACTCACAATGATGCAGCCTTCTATCCTCATGTTCACCTGCTCATAGAGCCACACCTGGATCCTGGATCTCTAAAAATCATGGAGAGGGAGAGTAAAACAGGAACATCAACACCCCAAGCAGTTTGTTCCCTCCTGGGCATCCAGGGCTTGTCGCTGCCAGCAGCCACTGCAGCTCTCAGAGGAGCCTCTCTTATGTCCTCTGATGTTTTTAACATTTTGACAATAAATAATAATAATAAATATCAATTAATAAATACTAATTAACAATATTTAATACTGGGACACAGGACAGCAGAGATTTTTAACTGTCACAGGGAAACAGTGGAAAGCATTCCTGCCCAAGGCAGGGGGTGGAACTGGAGGGTCTTCAAGGTCCCTCCCAACCCAACTCATTCTGGGGGTTCTGTGAAAACCACCCCACTGCAGGATCACCGCCTGTTACACAGGTAATTCCGGGGGAAGGAAATGTTGAGCTGTTCTCACAGCTCTGAATGACTGTGAGTTCCCCAGTCCCACCGAAACCGGCTCAAAACCCGAATTATTAACAGCCCCAGCCTGGTGTGGCAGCACAGGCCATGTGCTCAAGGAGCGCCAGACACTCCCCCCACAGTCCAAACGGTTTTAAACTGAAACAAAGTAGAATTAAAATGGATACGGGGGAAGGGGTGCCAAGCCCGGGTACTCACGTTCTGCAGGTATCGGAAGATCAGGTTCTGGAGCGGAGGGTTAAGGTACGGCACAGACAGGGATCCCCGGGGACTCAGCCCGGGGGGGGAAGAAACCCACGGTCCTCGGGGGAAAGGAACCCCGAGGGATCAAACCTGCGACCCCCAGGAATGAGACCCTCGGTCCGGGGGGGTTGAAACCCGCGACTCCCAAGGGATGAGACCCCCGAGGGATGAAACCCACGGCCCCCAAGGTATAAACCCCCCGAGGGGTCACACCCACGCCCCCCACGATGAGAGCCGCGCTCCGCGGCCTGGAGCCCGCGCTCCGCCGGGTGTCACCCACGACCCCCGGCCCTCTCCCGGCCGGCCGCCCCCGCCCTCCGCAGCCCCCCGCCTTCCCCCCGCGTTCCCCCGAGGGCCGTGCAGGATACGATGGGCTGCACCATCACCTTCTGCACCTTCTGGCCCTGCCCGCGGTACGCCATGGCTGCCGCTCCCTCACAGCGCGCCCGGGCCGCGGGGCACGCTGGGATGGCGGCGGCCTGCGCGGCCTGGAGGACCGCGGCTCTACTGCTCCGGGAGGCCGGGACACCGGGAACCGTCCCTGCCCGGGGATTCCTGAGGGGAAAAATCACCGGCTCCGAACTGTGACCGATCGCCGCCCTGTCACCAGGGCGCTGCTTGTCAGAGGGACACGGCCGCTCGTTCCTTGGACTCCACCACCTCCCTGGGCAGCCCCTTCCACGGCCTGGCCGCCCTTTCCAGGGAGAAATTCCTCCTGATGTCCAGCCTGACCCTGCCCTGGCACAGCCTGAGGCCGTTCCCTCTCCTCCTGTCCCTGTTCCCTGGGAGCAGAGCCCGATTCCCCCTGGCTCCCCCCTCCTGTCAGGGAGTTGTGAGAGTGAAAAGGTCCCCCCTGAACCTCCTTTTCTCCAGGCTGAGCCCCCTCAGCTGCTCCAGCCCCTTCCCAGCTCCCTTCCCTTCCCTGCACACGCTCCAGCCCCACAATGTCCCTCCTGAACCGAGTGACCAGAACTGGACACAGGATTTGAGTGCCAGCACAGGGGGACAATTCCTGCCCTGGATCAACCCCCCTGAGCCCCCAAACCCCACTCCTGTGCTTTATTTTTATTTATAAACACTCGGCTACAGGGAAGGAGGAGGCAACCAGACTGTGTTTAATACAATTCCTTAAATAAAATACACATAGAAACCAGATCCAGGAGGTCTGTACAGACACGAGCGGGGCGGGTGGAGGTGACCAGCCTACGTTTAATACCTTAAATAGAATACAAATATAAAATGGAAGAATAAAATATTTACAGAAACCATGGTATACACCAAAATCCCACCTCCATGGGCTGACAGAGGAGGAGGAAACCTTCCATGCCCTCTTCCTCTCTCCCAGAGTCATTCCATGGGCACGAGAGACGGATGCTGGCAGACATCACGGCGTGAGGAATTCCTTCAGCAGGATGAAGGGTCGGCAGCTCAGGGGAGCAATCCTTGGAACCAAGAGGCACTTAAACCAATTCTTCCTTTCCCAATTCACTGCGGACGACGAGAGGAATCCTGGCTGCCCACCCCAGGATCCCGTTCCCATTAGGAAAAAGCACCCTGATAATTCAAAGTAAGGCTGGATGGACACACCCCAGCCACCGCCCTTGGCAGCGTGTTTGGTCCGAAATACTAATTAATCTGCTCCCTCCCCCCCTACCCCAGCATTGTCATTAATCCCCCTAATTAAAGTCAAAATGACAGCGTACAGCAGTAAAACTCAAGAGTTGACATAGTAACTCCAGGCTTTGGGTACCAACTGTCCACGGGGTCCGAACACGAAGCGCTGAAATGTGCGGAACGTTGGGTCGTGCCAGGGAAGGGGGAAGGTGGAAGCTTTTGTTTGAAGCCTTTGGAGCGTCACAGAACGAGCAGATCAGTTCACAACCACCACAGTCTGGAGATGGGATCTCTTTGTCCCCAAAAAAAAAACAAACACAAGTGCTTTGTCCTCTCCGTGTGCAAGGAGTCACCGACAGTCCCTGGGAAATTCAGGACAACTGAGTGCAGATCCTGCCTAATCCTACCCATCCAACTGTGCCTTCAGCCTCAGCTAGGAAAGGATCACCTCCATGTATCCAACAAAATATACAGGTTTGGGGGTTGTGTAGGGGGGGGTTATGGATTTTTTTTTTGGTGTGGGTTTTTTTTTTTTTTTTTTTAAGACACTGCAGTTCAGCTGTCAATCATCTCCGAAAGTTCCAGGAGGAGGTCATCCTCATCCTTCCCTGGGTCCAGGTCAATCTCTGCTTCCAGTTTGCCTCCTGAGATTTCCCAAATGAGCTTCTCGAAGTCGTCCTCCACAGACAGAGGTGCTTTGGCAGAGCCCATGGAGCTCAGCCGGCGCATCTTCACCGGCACTTCCGAGGGGGCTGAAGTTGAGCTGGAGACCTCTGACTGTGCCAGGGAGTTTGCCTGGCTCCCCATGTGGAGCTCAGGGCTGGGAAGAACAAGAAAGAGGGATCATCAGTGGGTGACATTCCTTACCTGGAATTTAACCTTCCTACATCTCAGCCTTACACAGGGATTGTGACTCAATCAGCCTGGAACTATTACAGTCCAGGATCAGCAGGTAGGGTTGACAGTTTGGGGATTTATCCATGAAGAGACACCTGGAGTCTGGGAAAGAAAGGTCAGTACTTGTAGCCAGAGAGACTTTTCCACCTTTACTGATTTGACCATAAAAAGGGTAAGAAGTGAACCTCTGCAGGCACTCAGAAAACCCAAAGAGTCACTGAAAAGCTGTACCCAAGAGCAGCACTTTTACAAAACCACCCAAACAAGCATTGCTGCTACAAGAATTACTTCAAATTGTTTCTTTGTTGGATTTTGGCACTGGTTACCTGGAAACTCGAAATTTTCCACATGAACAAACCTACCCGTTTCACACAAAAGTGGCAGAGATGAAGAAAAGGGACAAAGGTGTGATTGTTACCTGGTTTGGGGTTTTTCCCTCCGAGGTTTGGAGACCAGGCTGTCCTCTGGCAAAGCAGGAGCCACGGCCTGGGGAGAAGGAAGACAGTTTTGATGACACCAAGTCTCCCATAGATACTTGTTTTGCACCTTTTCTCCCAGAGGAGGGTAAGATTTGGCTGTAAATGTTCCTGGGGCCCCCCAGCTGGCTCGGGCACTGTCCTTACCGCAGCTGCTTTCCTGGCTGAGGGCTCCTTGGTGTCCCCACCGGTGGCACTGAGGGGTTTCACGGCCACCACGGCAGTGGGGTGGCTCTCGGTGACCTTGCGTTTCAGGCTCTGCCTGGGGGAGGACGTGGCTTTCCCATCCAAAGGCTTCAGGCACACCTTGGATTTGGCTGGAATAGAAGGAAGAGATGGATGGTACAGCCTTGGGTCAAAAAACAACAGGTTCTTCATAGTCCCATAATCACAGAATTGCAGGAGGGTTTGGGTTGGAAAGGACCTTAAAGATGATTTCGTTCCACCCCTCCCTTGCCCTGCTGGCCACATCTGGTTGGTTTCTGGGGTTCCAGCACCCGTGGCCCTTCTCCCCAGGCTGCTCTCAAATAACACCCTGAGGTGACACTCAGCACTCACTTTTAGCTTTCCGTTCCAGAGGCTGGGCTGCCTTTTTCCCTGGGGACACAGCAGGGTCCTTCTCCGGGCTTCCCACCCCATCCTCCTGAGGCTTCACCAGTTTCCTCCTCCCAAGCTGATAAGCTGGTCCTGACACCACGGCGGATTCAGGGCTCCCTGATGGTGGAGTTTTGTCCTTGGCTGGTTTCTCCACTGGGGTTGGCACAGCAGCTGCTTCCTTCTGCAGCTTCTCCTGGCGCTGCTTCAGCTGCCGCTTCTCCCACATGATCTCCTCCAGGCTCTTCACCTGGACGGTGGAATTAGCTGCACTCTGACCAGAGGGCTAAAAAAAAAAAAAGTTGAGAAAGAAAAGGATTGTTAGGACAACAATCTATGGAGATTCCATTAGGAAAATCTGGGTGGCAATCCCTCCGAAATGGCTCCATGTGGCACCATTAAAATGCAAGATTTTTTTGAGTAAAATGTTGCCTGTAACAAGATCCCTGCTTTGCTCTGGTCAAAAGCCTGCAATTCCCAACACAGCAAGCTGCTTTCATGGAGCAGAACACTCTAGCTGTACCCCATCCATTCTTTTTAAGGGTTATAAAGCCATAAAAGCTCCCCCATCCAGCCTGATGTCCTCTCATGAAACCTCCAGCCTTTGTCATTGAAATACTCAGCTCAGAATTTCAAGACATCCCCAAAGTTTGCCAGAGAAAGTCACTGAGAACAAAACCATTCTCCCCACATTAACCTCTGGTTCTAAGAGGTTTCATTGTGAGGTATAATCAGATTAATTCCAGGTTTTAGTTCTAATTAATTAATTAATTCAAAGCAAGGATCCTGATGCTGTCTGGAAATGCTACTGGAAATTACAGGAGTTGAGACTTCACTGCAGCAATTACCAAATGAGGAAAGGTAGGAACACATTCCACAGGGAGCAGGAAGTGAGTTTACACACAAAACATGGCAAAATTTATCAGAAATTGTATGTACATATGTATATATCTAAGTTTTCACAACAGACTCACCTCTGCAGCTGCAGAGACAGTTTTTGGAGAAGGTTTGTTCAATTCCACTATCATTTTTTCTTCTCTTCCAGGTGCTTCAAAACAAGCAGAAGTGAAAAATAAGTATTTTGTCAACAGCAGAGGTAAAGAAATCTGGTTTCCTTGGTGTGGTTATTTTCTCATGTCTCAGGACAGAGGGAAAGGCAATTTCTGAAGCATCTCATCTCTCCCTCAATCTCTTTTCATGTGGTTTATATAATCTTAAAGATGAGATATTTAATGCCCCCTCATGTTAAGAAGGTGATATATTCTTCCCAAACACACATATATCAATACACAACACATATTCCAAAGAGGAATGTAACCCAGCATTCAGCACAGGGAAGATCCCACACCACAAACCGATGGCAGTAAAATACAACAGAGAAATCAGACCACAAAGCTCCTCAAGGAATTGAGTTTTCCAGCGGGAAATACAGAAAACTGTTCACATAATTTGTGGAATATAACACGGTCCCTTTGGCCTTGGTATTCACAGAAGGAAAAAGCCATGGGAATCCTAAGGAAACTGGACTTATTTCCCCAGGGAGGTACCTCCTTACCTATGAGCTTGGTGACCCGCAGGAGTTTCCTCCCTCTGAGGACAGGCTCAGGCTGTGCAGGAGGAGCTGGCACGTTCTCCCCACTCTGCTGCATCCTCAGAGCTTTCTCCCTCTTGATCTCCTCCAAGGTTTTGATCCGCACCTCTCCCGCTGGTTTGGCTCTACCGGGCTCTGCCAGCTGCACCCTGCCGGGCACGGCTGGAGCAGCAAAGCTCCTCCTGGGCTCTCCCTCAGCTTTTGGCTTGGCAGGGAACTCCTCTGGCTTTTCCTTCTCTTCCTCCAGCCTCTTGTGGTTCTTCTCAGCCAGGGCTCCCGAGAGGGATTTGATGCGCACAGGGGGGGAAGGTCTGGTCCCCGTGCCGGGCTCCTCTGCCCTGCGGCCCTCGCAGGGGGCTCTGCCTGGGGGCTCCCCCCGCCTCTGCTTCGCCCTCTCCAGGCGAATCTCCTCCAGGGTCTTCACCCGGATCTCCTCCATGGGCTTGGCAGCCTTCTCTGTCAGCAGGGAAAACAAGAAAGGACCAATATTCAGAGTCCAGCAATATATAAGTCTCCAAAATCTGCCACAGCACCAAGGAAAAGGGGTTTGAGTGCTCTTTAAGAGGATGCATGGGAAGTCAGTATCAGCTCCATCACCATGGAATGGGTTGGACAGGAAGGGACCTTAAAGATCACCCAGTGCCACCCCTGCCATGGGCAGGGACACCTTCCACTGGCCCAGGATGCTCCAAGCCCCATCCAACCTGGCCTTGGACACTTCCAGGAATGCCCCTGCTCCTGGGAATGGTTCTGTCCTACTTGTGTGAGCAACTGCAGCTTCTGATGGTTCAGGAGCATCAAGCCTTGATGAGACCCATGTGGGAGCCACCTCTGACAGCAGCCTCAGGACAGCTCAGCCCTCCAGCAAGGGGCAGCAGCTCTTGAAAACTGACTTTTAGGACACTGTGGAAGTCCATGGAAATCAAAAAGGGGTATTTAATATGCAGTTATTACCTGTCTCTGTACTGCTCTGTTCAGGGGGCTGTCCCAGCCTCTCCTTCAGGGACTTCAGCACTTGAACTAAAACACAGAACAGAAAATGTTAAGGAGACTGCACAAATCCTGATTCTGTGAGGTGAGACAGGACATCATTCCAGTGGGATTCAAAGTCACCTCGAGCCCTCAGCCAACATGCAAAAAGAACCATTAGGAGGAGAAACAGCAAACCTAAGTAGAAATGTGGGTGTGCAATCCAGGTGTGTTTGGTACCTGTGCCTCTCCTGGGGGCTTTCTCAGCGTTCTCCAGCATCTCTGTCTTCCTGCCCAGCCTGTCAGCAACGTTACGCCGCAGAGGAAGGAAGGTTTTACCAGCTTCAGAGAGACACAAAGGGGGAAATGCTTTCAGAGGGTTTCTCTGCAGGAGGATTTTCCAACAGTCAGCCACAGACTTCAGTCCTTCCAGGTTTATTTTCTAGTATTTGCCTTTCAGTTGCTGACAGAATTTGGTGGTTTTGCAATCAATGCACATCATGTAATTTCCTCCCCAAAAACACCTTTAAATATCACCATGTTTAGGTGAGGGCACCCAAAGAGCAGCTCACAAAAAGCTCTCACCTATGAGAGTTTTCCGTTTTCCCAGTCTGTCAGGAAGATTCAGCTGGATCACAGGATCCTCTCCTAAAACACAGAATCATCTGTTCAGTGCACAGAAACCAGCAGCCAGTAAAAGCATCATCCCCCAAAAATGACACTCCTTTGGCAGCCAAACTCCATAACTAATGAATGATGTGAGTAGAAGTGGTTCTATGTGTTTTTTGTCTTTAAAAGGAATTTATGATTTCCTTTAAAATGAATTCATACAGACTCCTATCACCCAGCTGCCACTGTCAGCCTCTTCAATGCTTCAAAAACTGGTTACTTGCATGATTGCATCTTCTCAATCTTCCCTTTCATTACTTTCTATTTTTAATTAACCTCTTCTCTGCACCCTCACTCTTGTTTTGCCACCAGCCTCTCCCTGCTTCTACTGCACTTCTACAACTCAACCCCAAAGTGAAATTAAACACATTGGAGAGTCTGAAGGATGTGATAAAATATGATTAATTATGGCTTAATAAGAAAAACCTCTTCTTCATCCTTTACTGCAATGTAACAAATCCAGCACCCCCAGATTCCAACCCTTTCCGATACAACCAGGGCCTTTAAGCATCAAGTGGTTTTAATTAGAAAAGGCAGCACCACACGTGTGAGTTCTCTTAATTATCACTTCACAGTTTGATTTAGGAGCCATGAAATGGAAGTTCTCACCTTCCTTTGAGGACAGAGTGACAGTTCTCAGCACTGTCCTTACGTTTTCCTTCTCTGGCACAGGAATTGTCCGAGCTTGGAGCGGATCAACAGCAACTCCTGAGGGACCTTCTGATCGAAGCAGGGAACAAACAAGGATGTTTAGGGAAACAAACCGACCAAACAAAACTAAGAACCATCACGGAGACCAAGAACATCAGTTACTCATTACTGCCAAACACAGAACCAGCAGTGCATGTAAATAAGAGAGATGAGCCATTTCCCTCGGATTTGCCCTTGGAATTCCAAGCAGGAACAGCAGCTGCTCCAGAAAACAGCTCACACGCCAAAGCAGCTCAAGGCCCCCACCAAAACATGGAAGTGAGTCCCCCAAGCAGCTCTCAGCTGCAATAACCATCTCCCACTCTGAGCCCAACAGTGCAAAAAAAGATCCTTCGCCTGCAAATTCCTGCTATCCGAGTAATATCAGAAGGATTAAAAACAAAGGTAAGGTGGACAGAAGGCAGAAGGACAGGAGAAGAGGGGACATTAACTCACCACCTTGTTTTTTGGCTTTTTCCTTTAGTTTCTTCAATTTGATTTCTTCGAGTGTTTTTATTCCGAAATTTAAATTGTCATCTGAAAGCACAGAACAGTTCATGAAACTGAGGCTTAAAGGCATTTCGAATAAACCCTGTCAACACTCCCCAAACAGATGGTATTTTGGTAAGGAATTGGCACCTTCCTTCACCCTCCTCCATCCTACAGGGTAAAATCTGCACTTTCAAGCATTAATGTAATGTAGAGGGATTAAAGATTCCTCTGGCATTTGCACAGTGTCTGAAAGGACACATCTGCAGGCATTTAAACTCCATGTCGTGGCTCTATTTTGTTCCACAAAAGCAAACCAGGAGGAGTTTATCTCCTTGGGACATATGACATTATTAGATGAGAATGACTCCCTTCAGTGACCCCATGTTCTATTGTGTTTTTAGAACACACTGCTTTCAATTGTCGAATTCTCCTTCCAATCCACCCTCCTCCTGCTGCTGGAATACCTTGCTTTGTATTAGCATTGGATTTCCTAGTGGAAATCAGCCTCAATCCATTATGGGCTTCTGTGGCTGGCTGTTGGACAGGTGTTTTAGTTTCTTCTCCTTCTTCAGAAAGCTGGTCTGAAAGGCAAAAATAAACCTATCAATTTATGGAGTAGGGATGAGACAAGATTGTTCATGTTTATGTAGCTCATACGATGACATTTCAACCCATAAAGATATTTAGGATTCCAGACTCTTGCCTGAAGTTCTAACCACTAAAAAATTCTGGTATTACGTGATTTATATATTCACTTACAGTAGAAATATTTTCAGTAGGTAAAAAATGCTCACCATCATCATCTTCATCATCATCTGCAGCATTGATGACAACTGGAGGGTGTGTAGGACTCGGGACATTTTCTGAGTTCTCCACTTTCATCACCCCCCTCAGCTGTGGGGAGGGGTTGGACTGCACAGAGAGTTTGTTTTGCTGCAGCGACATCTGAGCCATTTTCACATCGTCTTCCGCAGACTCAGGTGGACTGGGGAGTGTGGCTGAGGAAAAGGAGACCATCTGTCACTTGGCCATGTCAAACTGACCCCAGTGTTGCAGGTGTGACAGAGAAGGCAGATAAGATAAACCCACCTGGCTACTGAATTCAGTTTCCTTCTTCCCCACCCCTGCTTACACTCTGAAGGTTTCCCTCCCACACCCATCTCCCCACCCAGAAAGGATTAAATGAGGGGAAAGGAATCTGAAAGGCAAAGATCACAGAGAAACTGAGAAAAGACTAAACCCCAGAATTACCTTCCATTCAGCTGAGAGCCTGTGAGTGCAGACCCCTCCCTGCACTCAGGAATGACCAATTCCCTGAGCTTTACCCCATCCTAAGCAACATTCACACCTAAATGTTTAATAAATGGAGCTGAGAAAACTCACTTTTGCTTGGGGGCAGGAAGAGCCCATCGACATAACGGCCTTTGGTGTGGTGGAAAGCACAGTTGTACTTCTGGCAGCCCCCGGGCTGGTTCTCCCAGTAACAGGCGATCTCACTCCGCTTTTTCTGAGGGAAGGGACAAAGCCAAGCTCACACTTGCAAACAGACTCAGTTTCCCCACATGTCAGAGACAGGACTGCTGCACTGCAGTGCTGGAGTATCATCCCAAAGGTCAACTTCTCGCTAAAAATATTCCGGGGCATATAAACAAAGTTTGTGCAGGGGGGGAAGAACTAAATATTGTCTGGCTTTGCTTTCCTGTCACTCAGGTGGGGAAGACAGGCAAGCCTGACACAGGAATTCAGATCCAAAATAATGGGATTATTCAAAGGGGGAAATGGCTTCAAATGCCCATGTTAAATCTATCTGAATTTATCTTTCACAGCACTGGTTCCTTCCCACCTGATTTCTCCCCTCCCTGTCCTGCTCCAAGAGGTCAGGATAACGTTATCTGAGAAATTCAGGGCAGAAGGAACCTGCCAGGCCATTTTCCAGCCCAGCCCTCGGGAGGCTGTTTCCCACCACCCTTCTCCAGCACATTTCAACCCTGTGATCCATGTGGCTGCTTTTACCTCTGATTAAGTAAATAATATCAGCACCTAACAAAAACATTTCTGGCCCAGATACACCTCAGAAATTGATTTTTCTTCCCCCAGCTTCCTGCCAGCCCCTCCTAGTGACCAATATCCCTTGAAAGCAAGCAAATCTATGCTGTACAAGCACATTCACCCGCTGTGGGTGCTTTGTTTTGCAAACACTCACATCGATTTCCATGTGTCTGAACCTGCAGACATTCCTGAAACAACGACCCTCCTGCCAGAGGGTACAGACGGTCTCACTTCCCAGAGCTGCCTCACAGTGGCGGAAGGCACAGCTGTCTCCCTGGAATCCAAAGGAAAGCAGGAAAAAAAAGGGTTATAAAACCATCCAGCCTGAAAAAATGCTCATCTTATCAAGAGCTGGCAGCAGAATCTGTTAATTAACAGCAATCTGTGTCTTCTCAAGCTCTTCCCCTTCCTTGCTTATACACTAAGAAGGGAAACACCAAATCCCAAAGGAAAATGCTCCCAAACACACCTTGTTGCACGTGGAATAGAAGTAGAAGTAGCAGTCGTCTCCCTGGTTGGACATAATGGGTAAATTCTTGGAATAAGCTCTCAGGGTTTGATCTCAGGGTCTTCCTCCAGCCTTGGCAAGAACTGGCTTCACTTTTCTGGGACTCAAAGTCTTCTACTGGCTTAGCAGTGAAATCTTCTTTTTAATATTAACCCTGAAAAAAGGGATCAGTAAGTGATGAATAATTGAGTAATGAGCATTTTTACAGCTCTGTTAGTCAAATTTATCTCTTGAGGGGGGCAACGTCTTGAAATCAGCTGATCACAAAATCTGTGTCAAATCTGTGTAAAATTGATAACTGATATTGATAGTACCTTTCAAATTATGCCTTAATAATTACATATAAATAATAATGGCTATAGTAATAGTATCTTAATATTACTGCTCAATAATATCACATTAATATTACTTGATAACATCACATCTTAATAATATCCCATCTTTTGAAGTGACATCTGAATAATATGAATTTTGAACTACTACACGAATAATCAATTATTGACCAATCATTTCTATCAAATACAACAGATACATTAAGCATTTTTCCAATCCCTGTGGATTTTGGGGTTCACACACCTGGACAACTTCAGCACAGACTTTGATCTTCCCAGACATCCAGTTCCCTTCTCCTGTAGGCCGAACCAACACTTGAGTCCATCAATTAATAACAAAGGGGTAGAAAGAATTTTCCTTCTCACATTGCCAAGGGAACCTCTCATCCACAATTCAAACTTAGGATGTGCTCTTAAACATCTTACAACTAATGGAGGAAGCAAGTCCATTGGAACACTGCCAGCCTGGAGACAGCCAGGGTTACTTAGCTCTTCCAAAAAACCACCAAAAAAACCACCAAAAGAAGCCCCAGCGCATTTAAAGATGAACTTGGGATTCAAAGTGGCTGCAAAAATGAGGCTCCATCTTCCACAGCCGGGCAATTTCTAATTTTTTTTTTTTTTTTTTTTTTTTTTTAATAATTTAACATTCAGTAAGTTGCAATTTCTGGTCTTCCAAGATTTCTTCACCTATTAAGAAAACACAAAAACCTTCCCCCACCTTTATTTCCTGTACAGAAAAACCCCACATTTGTGTGTATAAACCCACATGCACAGATGTGTTTATACACACACACACACCAGAGGAAGGGAGAACAAAGTGAGAGCGAGAGCAAAAACGAGGATTTCTGGCTCTTTGCCACAGCAAAGTGCAGGCAAAGCCTCTCATCTGGGGAAAACCAGGGGGGAAAAATGAAAAATCTCTGTAATATCTGGATAGGAGGAGGAGGTGCCACTGCCAGGGGTGAGTTGGGATGGGGGATTTGGGGGCATCACACGAACACCCCCCATGCACAAACACACCCACACAGGGGACCATCCCTCGGGAATGGCTCTGACCCTCACCACACACACCGGGAGCAGGGAGGGGGAAGCAGCTCAGGGACACAGCAAGCAGGGAATGCCCAGGGTGGGAGTGGCGTGGCTGCACGAGACCCCCGGAGTGCGAAAGCGCTCGGATTTGGGGAAATAAATTTGGTTTTCCATCATCTCCTACAAATTTGCTGTTCCCTAATCCATGTATCCGTCATCATCCCTGGCTGCAAGATCATTTGGAAATGGCTCAGGTCCAACCCAGCCAATGATTTTTTGGTGCCACCAGAACCTGATTTATTGAGCTACAGCATTTTTTTTTTAATGTGAACTCATGCACTTATTTTTATATTCTTCTAAAATTAGATTTTTAGGATTCTAGGGTGTTTTTTTTTTAAAGCCACAAAACCTGCAACCAGACCAGCTAAAATTCAATTTAAAGTGATTTACCCCTTTCACTGCACATTTCTGGGCAAAGGATTTCGGATTCTCGGGGACAAAGGTGAATGAAATTGTTCTTACAGATCAATAATAAATGCTTGGAATCTTTTACTCACACAAACACTAGTGAATTTTCCAGGATACTTTTTTTTTTTTTTTGGCAAGGAATTTTCCCAAATCTAAAATAAAGAGAGGAAAAGTTGGGTTCTCACATGTGTTATTGTTTTTTGACTGCTTCATAAAGGGAATAAAAACAGGAGTTAAGTGCAGGGTTTCCTTCCCTTCTTCCATATCTGTGGGATTATTCACTCCTGACCTTTAACACCTTCATAAACAGACTTTGTGTCATGCAGATTCCTCGGAATCTAATTCTAAAACTTCCTGGAGCTCCTTCTCGGGGAGATTTCAAGGAGACACATTTTTCTGAGTGTTTTTTCTTTTGGGAGTTTTAGATTAAATTTCAAGGCCGAATTCCTGGGTTTGCAGGAGGCAACACTTCAATGGATGGTAATGAAGGGCCAGGGCTTGGCTGAGCAAAGGCATTCAAACACAAATCACAAGGAATTCCCAGGCTGGAAGGTGGCATTTCCTTTCCTTGGGAAGTGAGACACACCTAGAACTCAACATTCCTACATCCACCACCTTGAGGGGGGAAAAAAAAAATCCCTTCAGCTGGAGTTCCTTTAAACTACATCAGCTCAGCAGTTTCCATATTCCACATCTGGGTTTCCATATTTCCATATTCCTGTTCAGAACTTGAATGGGCCTTGTTTAAGGAATGGGAATAAAGCAAAACTTTAAAACAATTAGCAACAAAAAAAAAAAAAAAAATCAACAAAAACAACCCCACAAAAACCCCAATGGAAAAAACCCCTTAAAGTTCTAAACCCCATAAAGGTAATTTAATTATGAGAAAGGTTAACTAAAAACCTTTTTTCTTTAAAGTAGCAATCTGAGTGCCGTGCAAAAATCAAGCGAATTCACCCCAGAAAATCTGAATAAAAACGAGTAACTCTGGTGCACTCAGCAGGCCTCTGATGCAAGCTGATGAGAATTTTAAACACTTTTTTTTCCCCCAGAACTCCAGTAAAATGTTTGCAGTAAGAGATTTTGAACCCGTTTTTCTAAAAAAAAATAAATAAAATAAAATTATTACAGGTACAGTAGCTGAGGGTCAGGAAGAACATGACCAAAAGCAATATAAATTTTATATATTTTAAGGGAAGATACATAATGGAATGAAAACCTGTTTAGTTTATTTTAGAAGCTTCTCCCTCCTGGTACTGCAGAACCAAACCCATTCCCTGTCTGATCTCCCACTTTCCTGACCTGCCTCTGCCCTGGATTGAAGAGCAAGAAGGAAACAAACCTTTCTGCACCTCAACCAACACCTGAGAGCAGCTTTCTTGCAGCTCCCTGGGGGGAATTTTTGGTTTTAAACCCCCAAGATTTCCCTGGAAAAGTCTCTCCTGCTGCTCTATTTGTGCCTTTAATTCCTGACAACAATATTTGATGCTTCAACCCCCCATTTATCCAGCGCCAAGGAAGGAAGAGCACCCGGAGCTACGTGTTCTTACCCTCGTTTTCAATCCTTCTCAACCCCAACCCCAGGGAAAGATGCTACATCCACTCCAGTGTGTGTCCATGGTTCTGTTTTCCTTCCAAACCCCCCTGTCCCCGGGAGATCTCCCTTTTTTAGAGCCCAAACCCCCAGTTTTATTGTGGAATTGCGGCCCACAGCTCCATCCCCGGGAACATCCTGGAGGCTCCACTGCAAGGGGGGGGGAAAAAAATCCCTTTTGGCGCTTCCATAACAAAAACATCGACGGGGAGAGCAGAAACCTCTCAGCTCCAATCCTTTAAGAAATAAAAACCGAACAACCCCCACACACACCCCCCACCACGGCATCGTTTCGAACGCCCCAAAAAGCAGGAATGAAGAACCGGGTGCGCCCAGAGTTACTCAGATCCTGCGGAATGAGGAGCAATTAGATGACTACACTGGAGATGCCCCTCAAAGGCTTTGCTACGGCAGGGTTTTACCTGGAAATAAGGATTATTATGAAGCAGCTGCTTTGAAGGAAGGGGGGGGGGGGGGGGAAGGAATCCTGGGGAAGGGCCTGGGGCCTACCCGGGCACGGAGCTCCCACCTCCCAAAACCCTGCGGGAGGGAGCCCACCCCATCCCAACCTCATCCCATCTCATTCCCACCTCATTCCCCCCTCACCCCGATCCCCCCCCACCCCCGCCCCGGTGGCCGCGGACACCCCTGTGGGGAGAGCGCGGGGAGACGCGGCCTGCGGCCCCCGCGGAACGGGCCAGAGGGGCCATCCCGCCGGCCGCCGCGGGCTACCGAGGGGGCTGTTATTTATGGTCGATCAGGGACTTTACCGAGCCCCCGGGGGCCGCCGTGTCCCCGCCGTGTCCCCCGCGCTGTCCCCGCGATCCGCCGGGGCCGCCGCCGTTCCCCCCGCGCCAGGCTCAAAGATGGCGCCCTGCGCTCCGGCAACCTCAGCCCGCCCGCCGCCAAGATGGCGGCCGGAACGGCTTCACTGCCGGCCACTCCCGCCCGCCGGGGCGGGGCGGGGAGGGCGGGTTCGGTGTGGGCTTTTGTGTCTTCGTCATCTCCGCCGGCGCCTCAAACCCTCCAAAAAACGCTCAAAAAGGGGTGCGCAGCCCTTCGCTGTGGGGCGGTTGGGATTATGATTCCCTCCCCTCCACCTCAACCCAAGCCCTCCCAGATCGAGGCCAGCCTGTGCCCGGTCCCCACCTTGTCCCCCAGCCCAGGGCACTGAGTGCCACGGCCAGGCCTTCCTCGGACACCTCCAGGGGTGGGGACTCCACCACCTCCCTGGGCAGCCCCTTCCAGCCCTTTCCAGGAGGAAATTCCTCCTGATACCCAAGAATGATGCTCAGTCCCCATTCCAGAGCCCACCTGCCCGACCGCAGCGCCTGAGGTGCCGTCCCCTCCCTCCCTCACGATGCATCAGGGATATCCCTTCCAAACTGGAGGATGTTTTGAGTTTTCAACCCATTTTCCCAGCTTTGGGATCCTTCTGGCCGTGCTCCCCCATGGGCCTGACTGTGTGGGTTAGGGTTTAGGGTTAGGGGTTAGGGCTAGGCTTAGGGCTATTTTTAGTCTTTTTTCAGGGTTATTTTTAGGGTTAGGGTTATTTTAAAGCTTTTTTTGTCATAATTATGTTCAGGGTAAATACTCCAGGAGATAAACCCCACCCTGAGGGGAGCTCTGGTGGCAGCAGGGGCTGTTTTGATGCCCATCCCTCCTTCCTCCCCACAGGCCGCACTCCCACGCTCCGAAGGGAAGCCCGGCTGTTCCTCCTGGGATTGATTTCACAAGCTGCTGGACACACGGAGGAGGTCACAGTTACACGTGGGCACAGTTTATTCTCTGGATGCATTGTTTCTGCTCAACAGCCAAAGCTTTATTGATTCCAAACCATCCCTCTCCTCCCTCACCCTCAGCACGCCTGGTTTTGAACTTAGCACCCCCTTTTTTCCCCACCTCTCAACCGCTCCTCTGCTTCCACTTGGAGTATTGTCTCTGCTTGGAGTCTGTTTGCTCAGAAGAAGCCAACTGACAATTCATTCAGATTCTATTTTTTTCTTTTTTTTTTTTTTCTCCCAAGAACCATATAAATTACATGCAAAACATTGTACATAGAGATTAATATCAAAATGCAATACAGATCAGGTGCACTTTAAGCTGGACTCTATTAGGATATGGCAAACACACCAGGGTACATATTGCTTTGAAACCACCATTTTTTTGTTGTTGTTGTTGTTTACTGTCATGCATACCACATAATATTCAGTCTTTTGTTTTGTATTTTTTTTTCCTCCTGTTTTTATACAAAAATACCAGTGCTTATTATACTTAGTTACTGGAAAAGAAAAACTCGGCTCTGCGTGCCCTCTTCAAAGGAAAGTTTTGTTGTGAGAGCACGGGATAAATATATATACACACACATAAATGTTGATTTCATACTGTATATATATATTTATTAAAGGGGAGGAAATAAACTAAAGGCAGTTTTAGCCATGGGCTTTGCTGGATGAAAATCAGGGGGGTTGGGGAGTGGGAGGAGAGCAGAGCTCAGTAAGGGTAGGGGGGGGATGCTGGAGAGGGACAACCAGGGGCCAAAAGCCACCTGGCTGGGTGGTTCTGTTGGGGGCAGGAGCAGGAGAGAGGCATCCCCACATCCCCACGCTCCAAGGGGAGAGCTGGGAGTGCAGGGGGGCGTTTTAGGGATCCGTGCCCGTGAACTCGTGGGACGAGGGGGCTTTGGTGTGGTCCCTGCAGTCGTGGAGAGCGGCAGGACTGGGCCATGGCATCTCAGAGATGCCCTCCCTGGATTTGGGACGGGGTTTTTCCAGTCACCCCATCGTGCCACCCCCAGCAGCTGGGGCTGAGCACTGCGGGCCGTGGACTCCTCGTGGGGAAGGGGGGGTGAGAAGCCAGAGGCCGCCCATGCTAAAATTTGGTTTTAGTTTTTTTCCTTCTTGAGATTGTTTCCGAAATTTCCCTCGAAGCTTATTGCACGAAACCTTTGAAAACGAAGTAAAACCCCCTGTGCAAATCAGAAAGGAAACCTCAGCACAGAATGCAAACGCCTCAGAAGAAGCTGCCTGGTGAGCAACGCACACAGGGCGTGGTGGGATGTCTTTGGTACCAATCCGCCAATTTATTCCACAGAAAAAAAAAAAAAAAAAATCCACCACCAGAGACCCTCCTGGGATCAAGAACTGGATGCAAAATTATGTTCAGAGTGTTTTAATAACAAAGCATTCCAAGGCAAGTTAACACGGATCACAGGGTATGACTTCGGTTCCTGTCGGGCACTGTCCCCGTGTGCACTCGTGGCAGTTCAAACAAAGCAGAAAAAAAAATTAATAATAATATATATATATATTTATATATATCTCCCCCTAGTCAAGGCATGTTGCAGAGAGTCCCCAAAAGTTCGTGCCGCCGACCATGCCTTTTGGAGCACCAATCTCCCCCAAATCTTTTGCAATGTCCTCAATAACTTAAGCCTTAAGAGTCAGCTGCTGCCAGTATATCACTGAAACTAAAAAAAAAACAAAACAAAAAAAACCCCAAAATACTTTACAGGAAATTTGTACGCACAAGAAACACTTATACTTGAAGCAACCAGCCATACCAACATAATTTATATATATATATATTTATAAAAAAACCCCATTTGTGTCATCCAACTAACGTCTAGTAGAAAGATGGCTGCTCAGAGAAAAGGAAGCTGACTGGCATCCGATGGCTGAATTAATTAATCCACAGAATTAATTACCTGTCCCTTGGACCTGCCGTCACACAGTCGCGCCGGGACTCGAGATTTATTTATTTACTTACTTTTCTTTAAACAAAATACATATGGCTGACGTAAAAATATCAGTTTCTGATCTAAAGAAAACTAGATTTTTTTTTTGCATAATATTTATATATAATTATTTCTCTCCCTTCTAATATGGAAAACTAGAACGACAAAAATAGAGCAACTGAAGAACGACCAGACCCTTGTGACAACTTGCCAGTCACAGATTTCTGGGAGTGACTTTGAGAGCCTCCAAACTTGGCTTTTGGTTGGTTGAAGTCTTTTTTTTTTTTTTTTTTATTTTTCAAACAGGTCTGAGGTATTAAAAAAAATATCAAAAGAAAAAAAAAAAAAAACAAACCCAAAATAAATCGGTGCATCCACCCCCCAAAAAAAGTATTTAATAAATATTTATGTAAGCTTGTAAGAAGAACACCATATTTTCACCTTTTTTTTCTTTTTTTTTTTTTTTTTTGCAAGTATTTAAAATAGAAAAAAAGTGAATTTTTTTTTTTTTTTTTTTTTTTTTTTTTTTTTTTTTTTAAGCAATGTCACCTTTAGCACAGAACCAAACCCCCACAACCACCCCCCCCTTTTCGGTCTTTCCTGTCGCCAACTCGCGTTTGAACCCCAGAACCGCCCGCGCCCCTCCTGGTCCTGCCCACAGTGGGTCCTGGGGAGGGGAGGGGGGCACGGGGAGGGCAGCGATGGGCAGGGGGTGACACTGAATTTGCAACTGGGATGGGCAGTGGCGGCAATTTCTTCTGGCTGTTGGCAGTGTAGAGCCTTCACCCAGCCTTCCCCCCCTCCCCGAGGCACGAGGGGTGGGACAAGGACCTTTCCTCAGCCACCTGGGGCAGGGATGGGGCGGCCTTGTCCTGCCCTCCCTCCCACCCCAAGGAAGGGACGGGCGGGTGCCGGGCTGGGAACAAAACAAAGTCACTTGGTTCGTGTTGTGGTTTAAGGAACACTTATTTCTTGGCAAAGTACTGGGCCCTGGCGTGGCAGGAGGTGCTGCAGGCAGTGCTCGGAGAAGGCACGGGAGATTCTGCTGTGCGTTCTGAAAGGAAAGGAAAGAAGAACCAGCCCAGCCCACCCTGCCCCTAAAACCCCGCTGCTCCCAGGGGTGGAGCCGGGCAAAGGTGAGGTCGTACAGCCAGTCACAACCAGGTTCTCTCTGCTTCCAACCAGGCCAAACGGGGTGAAGGGGGGAAGGAAGGCAGCGGAGCTTCCTCCTGCCCTGCCCGCCCGGGGCCACAACCCTGGGGAAGGAACTCAAGCAAAGCCAATCCTGCCTCCTGCTCAGGGCCATGGATCACCAGAGGGGCAGTTCAGAGCCAACAGGGGCCTCTGCTCCAAAAAACAGGACTCTCCCTCAACAGTTCCAAGAGGTGGAGGTGAGGCAGGACACAGGGTGAAGAGATGACCTCCAAAAAAGCAGCAAGTGAGGCCGAGCCTCCAACAGCACCTTCCCTGGAAGATCTGCAGCCAACCAAGCAACTGCCACCTCCTCTGGCAAAGCAGCTCCAGGAAGTCAAGGGTCCTCCACTGGCCATGGAGCCTCCCCCCTTTCCATGGGATACTGAGACAGCCTAATTCATCCCTGCCACGACTCGGGAGTTGGCCCAATGTGCTCTCAGTGCCTCGATGCTTGTTCTCTGTTCAGCCTGGTAAAGCTTTTGGTGGGCACAGCTGGAGCATCCTCTGAGGCTCCTTGGCAGTTCACTGGAGCTGCCACTCCAAGGCTGAAGGATTATTTAACCCAACAGCCCAGAAAAGCCAGAATGGGCAGAAATCCCCCTGCTCTTGATGGCAGGAACCGTAAAACCTTGGCAAAGCTCCCACTAAGAGTTTCACACCTGATCAAGAGCATCAGAGAGGCCTCTCTTAAGATTCCCCAGGAAGGAGCCACATTTCTCACAACCATGGGTTTGGGTTTTTTTTTTCCCACCACTTTTTCACTGCCAGTTCACCTCCACCTTTGTAGAGAAATCAGAATCTTTTCCATCCAGCAAAGTCACAGCCAAGACACCTTCATTCCTCATCTACCAATTTGGAAACAGAGAGAGAAAAGTGTGTGTGGACACACAGAGGAGGAGCTGGAAAGGTCAGGTACCATTTTTCAAGGTGGAAGACTGGTGCACATCCCTGTATCTCTCAACCTGTAAGTAAACACCTTCCCCTGGCTGGGTTTGGTTGTTTATTTCTTAGTTTTAGCACTAGAGTGCCGACTGCCCCCACTTCCCACTGCAGAGTTCCTGGGGGCAAATCCCACGAGCAAAGAACAAACCCCAACGTTAGAAGAAAACCCTAAAAACCACAAGTGGAAAAAAATAAAATAAAAGTCACAAGTGCAGCCCAGCCCTCGGGCTGAGGGTGGGCATGTAAGACTACACCAACTTGAATTTCCTTTGATCATGCATTTTGCAAAGTGAAACCCCCCCCAACAGACAGACGCCTGGAGCCCAACTCTTGGAGAGGAAAGAACCTGGCTGCTTCACCTGGGTGAGTACCACGGAAAACGAGGGATGGAGATGGCACAGTTGTTTGGCTTAGCCTCTCTCCCAACACCCAGCATCATGGTACTCTGGTTCCCACTGCTAACTCATGGTAAAAAAAAAAACAAACCAACAAAACAAAAAAACCAACAAAACAAAGAAAAACAAACAAACCCCCCGAGAAAAAAAACCCACCCCAATGATATACGTATGAGCAGTTTGACACGAGGTGTGAGCAGTTACTGGTGCCAACGTCACACCGGGCGAGGGGCCGAGGTGCAGGAGGAGGAGGAGGAGGAGGAGCAGGAGGGGGGGTTCCAAGTTCTAAGGTCAAACCGATGTCTCCAGGCTGTGGAAGGGGCTCTCGGGCTCCGGGACGGAGAGCTCAGCTCGATCGCTGTCCACTGCATTGTTATTTCTGTTCAGGGCTGGAGGCCCACCCAGGCTCCCCCCACCGCGCTTCGGGAGTCCGTCAGTCTCGGGGTCGTCTTCAGCGCCGTCAAGGAATGGTGTTCGAGGCTCGTCTTCCTCCAGGATGAACTCTGGGTGAGTCATGAAGTTATGGATGGAGCTTCTGGATTCGGGTTTCTCGAGGCCTTCGTACAAGGAGCTACGGAACGCATTCACCACTTTGATCTGCCGGGAGCGCGGGGCGGGGAGGGGGGGGCAAAAGAGATGGGTTAGTGACGGCTCTGAGGGGCCAGGGCGCCCGGGAGAGAGGCCAAATAAAGAGTGAGGACACGGTAAAACGGAAAAGCACAACCACGACAACACGGTCACCACCACTGAGCACACAGCTGGGCCAGACTTGAGAGGTCTATGGTGAACTAGGAGGGCCAACACGGATCAGACTCAGGCACTGGGGGTGTGTGATGGGGGGGGATCGACCGACTATGGGGGCGACTTCAGAAGCTGCAAGAAAAGACACAGAACGACTCAAACCCCCCCTCCTCCCCCCCCAGATCGCTCCGGATGGATGGAAGCCAAAATGCATTAGTTGTCATTACGTGTGCACAACGCGTTTCGTGGGGATGGACGAGGACAACAAGGTGGAACTACAACTCAAAAAAGAGGTGGGTTAGACAAACAGCGGGTTCCAAACACTCTACCGTGGGAGCCATGGGTGGGTGTTTGTTCTAGTTCATGGCTAGACCTACGGAAAGGAATGGGCTTTAAAAAGGTGTCACCAACTTTTCAAGCCCATGGGAAGCACCAGGTCCAAGTGGATGCCACGATCAGCAAACCCAGCTGAACGTGCTCGAGGGAAGCCAGGTCTGCGTGTGGTTCCCCACGCAGCTGGAGCTCTGGATCCTTCCCTACACCAGCATGCTGAAGAAGACCCACTGGTTTCCAAAGGCAACTAATTGTGCTGGATGCTCTGCATGAGAACTGCTCTCTTTGCTTGGAATCCCAGCCACGCTCCTGGGAAACCCATGGGGCAGCTCCCCCAAAAGCCAACGTGTTACAAGCAGGAGATCCAGAGCCTGATTTGGACAACCAGGGAATGGCTCTGCTACCTCCACTGCACTGGAAGGGTCTGGAAACAAGCCTGGATGGTGGCTTGCAGTGGATTCACTGCTCCCTCCAGACCTTCTGGAAATCCAGCCTTGAACCCTTCCAGCTCTCGCCCTCCCTTGCAGTTGTTAGGTCAAATCCAAGGATCAGATCCAGGGTCTTGTGAGTTTTATGGAAGCAACAGAAGCCTTTGCTCTGTTAAGCAGAGTTCATCTGGGACCAGGAGATCTGCTCAGCTCCTCCTGTCCCAGGAAAACGCCTCCAGACCACTGTGAGACCTTGCTCAGCCCCACTGGGAGCAGCAGGGCATCGGTAACACCTCCCTGGAGCAGTGCCAGTCATCCTGCTCCATCTCCTGCTCCATGGAAGGAGCACTGCTGCTCATCAGCCACCTTCACCTGCTCCCAGCACCTGAGGAATCCAATCCCCACCCCATCCCAGTCACCTGCCTGCTCTCCTTGTGTCCCCGTGGACTGAAGCTGGGGCACAAAAGGGAGGAGATCCACAGCTCCCACAAAAGGGGTGGGGGAGCAGCATCCCTGTGCTCCATCCCAGAGAGCTTCCCCATCACTCAGCCACGTGCAGAGCTGGAGGGAGAATGATCCAGGTACCCCCTTTCTGATGAGGCAAATGAGGAGCCCTTCTGAGTCCCCTCTGCATTTGGCTCAGAATGGTGGGGCTGCACCATGAGAGTGGCATCCCCTGGCACAGGCATCTCTGGATACATCCCCTGGCACAGCCTGGCTGGAAACAACTTTTCCCCCAAGCTCTTGCACACACACACACACACACACACACGGCACAGCACACAGATGTGAGCTGGAGACACTGATGAGCAGATGAGTGTGGGCCAGGTACCCCCTGGTGCTGGAGCACCAGCTGCCCTGCAAAAATGGAAGGTTGGTGGAGATGGAAACAGAAATTCAGAGCTGGGTTTGCTGCACTAACAGCACAGTCAGTGTGAGTGCACAGGACCACACAGGCCATCTCCAACCCAGGCTCTCTCAGATCTGTCACATCACCAGCATCTTGAGAGCAGCACCTGCAATCCCTGACCCCTAAAATGCAGAGTGCACTCAGTCAAGTATAACCAACTCCAACAGGCCAAGGAGAGCCCAGGGACTGCCAAAGCAACGAGGTGCTCAGCCCAGTACGGGCTCGGAGGCAGGAGCAGCTCCCCACGAGCCCTCCCTGCCCCACCACCTCAGGCACTCGAGCCCAGCCTGTCTCTGCCCCCTCACTGCCTGCAGCTCCACCGAGGAGCTTCTGCTGCAGCTTTGCTCGGATTTTCCTCCTTCAACCATCTCCGTCAGCAGCTGCTGTGAAATGAATTCAGCTGTTCCCTTGTCAAAGGAACAGAACAGCGAGGAAATGTGTTCTGAATGAGCCAGGCAGTGCAAACAAAACCCAAACCCTCCCCTTTTCCAAGCTGGAAGCCCACCTCCCTCCCTGCTCACGCCTCCTCTCCACCTGGAACCTTCACACAACCTCCAGGCTTGGAATTCGCTCTCCTGTCACACCATCCCTGCAGCACCACGAGGTGCTGGGCAAACCCCACTGCTCACAGGGAGAGTGGAGCTACATCCTCTGCACGAGGCCAGAATCAGCTCCACTGCTGACCCCTGGCTTTGCCCAGCTCCCTCACTCCAGGGCAGAATTCCCAGGGAGAGCAGCCCAGCTCTGCAAACCATCTCCAGAGGGTCATTCCCTCCCTCTCCACCACCCCAGGAGGGACAGAGCAGCGAGGCTGCTGAGGTCCAGCCCTGGAGAACTCATCCACAGGAGTGCAGTGGGGGGCAGAGGGACATCATGGATCCGTGTGGAGGGAAGAGGAGCTTTGGGAGAGAGGGAAGCAGCAGAGGGAAATGGAGAAGTCCAGGCAGAAAACAGAGGCAAGACTTGGAGACCTGGGTTAGCTCCTGGCGGATTTGCTGCCTGGAAGGGCACGAGCTATCCAGGTTATCTATTCCCTTGCTGCAAATCTGGGAGGAAATTAATGCACAGACTGCAAAAAACCTGCATTTTGGTCTTGGTTTCCCCCTCCAGCCCACTACCCTGAGCCCCCCTAAGCAGGTTTTCTTCCACTAGAAAGCCTGGGTGGTGCCCAGATGCAGCCGGGAGCAGAGAGGCAGCTGTGCTGCTTCAGAAACACTGGGGTTAAACACAATCAAATCCAAGCACCAGAGTCAGCTAAACAGAGAGAAAACAAAATTATCCCAAATTCTCTCTCCTCCCCCACAGTGCATAAACAGTGGAGACTGAAAGCTATTCAGAAAGTCACCGAGGGTATTTCTCTAATAAGAGGAGAACACGGAAAGTGACTGTGCAGTAAAAAAGCCAATTATCCAGGAAAGACACACAACCTACTCCCAGCCTGGCACAGCCTGCAGAGAGAACTCCCCTTCACGTGCTCCCCAGCCCCAGCCATGGGCACAGAGAGGGGCTCTGCACCAGGGAGGGATTATTTTGGCCTGGAAACCCACTGCTAGATCCAGGATCCAGCTTTCCCGCTGGAAATACCAGTGGTTTCCACGCTGTTTGCGTGCACAGTGGCGTGTCTGCACACACTGAGGACCAGCGTGTGCAGCACAAGGGGGGTGCTGAGGGTGCTCTGGCTGCCCCCACGGAGCCCCAGGGCACCACAGGGCACACTCAGCCCTGCCCCACATGCCATGCAAGCCCCCAGGTGGGGCACAGAGGCTTCCAAACCAGCTCTGACCCAGGTGAGCAGCCCCGGGGTGTCCCCACGGGCCAGCTGAGCCATGGGAAGGGCTGTTCACAGGCCCCATCCAACCCACCAATCCCCCCTCCCACGGCAGGAGCAAATCCTGCTCCTCCCCACGCCCTCCCCACGGCTCAGCCAGCCCTGCAGCACACTGGGGGAAGGTCCCAGCAGCCGCTCTGCCTCCAAACAGATTTACAGCTGCAGGAAAGCAGCGTTTCTGCCCAGCCCTGCCCTCCTGGGGCGCCCCGGGGCCGGGCAGAGCCGCAGTGCAAAGAACCAGCGGGATTTGGGCTCAGTGCTGGCCCTTCTCACAGCAGTGCTCGGGGCTGCTCGTGAGCACGAGGCTCTTTTTGAACCGAGAGCTGCCAATTTCTGCACCCCTCAGGAGGGTGGACTCAAACGTCAGCCCTGCAAAGGAGGAGAAGAGGTAAAAAACGGAGGAAGCAACAAGGACTGGGGGGGGAAACGACCAGAAAGGTCAACTGGTTAAAGGTGCAACAAAGCATCAAAACCACGGGTTTTTTTTAACGCTTTCCCGCCCCATCCTTCATGTTGGGAACCAGTGTGCGAGTCAAGGTTTAGAGGGAGAGAGAACAGGCTGGGTTAGGTGGGTGCAGGTGCTCTCTGTGGTTATTAGAAGTCATGCATTGTAATAGACTATCACTCACTGCCCGCAGGAGGAGATGCAGCAGCAGCAGCAACAGCAGAAGTGGTGGGAGTGGAATTGACGGAGGAAAGAGCTACATGGGTTGGGCTAGAAACATTTTTTACATCGTGGTGCTGGCTCACGATGGAAGGCTGTCTCCTGAGGGCTCCCTGCAAAGAGGAGGCGCCGGTCTGGAATGTGTAAACTACGTCCATCTGCAAAGAACCAGAGAGTGAGATAGCGTCGCCCGGGCAGGGACAGGGGCAGGGGCAGGGAGGGAGGGGAGCAGGGGGGTCGGGCAGACACACACACAGACAGGAAGGAAGAAGGAGGATGGACAGGTGGGGAGGAGGGAGGAGAGAGCCCCCACCCCGTAAGCCCACACCGGGTTGGGCTGGTGTTCCGGGGAGCAGAGAGGTCACCTGCCAGCCTCTGCCCTTCCCACGGGAGTGAGAGCAGCAGGAGTCACCCCAGCACCACCAGAGAGACCGTGGTGGGAGGCAGTGACAGAGGAAACACCTTGGGTTATCCTGGCAATCTGCAGCAGGAGCAGAGGAAGAGAGAGGGTGGGCAGAGGTGCGAGCTGGCAGCCGGTGGGTCCAGAAAACTGCACTGGCAAAGGGTTGGTGGTCCCTCAGCCCCGTGGCATGTTCAGCTGGGGGGGATGAATCCTGGCACACACCACGTGCCTACAGCAGGAGGCATTTCAGCCCCTCTCCCAGGCTCAGGGCTCTGGAGCAGAGCTGGAGGGGGCAGGAATGCAGCAAGAAGGATCCTTGGTGAGGGGGCCACAGCTCTGTGGGTGTGCTCCGAGGCCAGAGGAACCAGGCAGGATCCAGGTGCCACCTTGGCTTCCCAGACACTTTGCAGCTGGAGTGTCCCCAGCCCCAGTCTGATGCCCCTCTTCTCCCCAGTGCCCCAGGCTGGGCTGTGGGGAAGAGCCCTGTGCTCTCATCCAGACACACTGAGTGGGGACAGAAGCCCCCAGATGCTCAGGCTGGGCCTGCCTGCTCTGCTCAAGGGCACCACAGCCAGGAGAGGAGTCCCTAAAGAGGCTCCAGGATGTGCATCCAGGAGCGTTTCTCAAGTTGCAAGAGCCAGGGCTCCTCTCAGCCCAGGTCCACCACACCTGCAGGGAGATCCCTGGGAGGCTCCAGGCTCACCTGGCTGCTGGCACTGCAGCCCTTTGCACCTCCCAGACCTCCAACACAGCTGGACTGCTCCCAGAAGAGCCAGCACATCCTTCATGTCAGGGAAACACTGGTTTCCAGCACTGCCCAGGCTCCCCAAGGAGCCCCTCACTGCTCACAACGAGCAGGGAAGTCAAGTCTGAACTTCACCTTGAAAGCATCAAGGCAACATCTCCCAGAGCAGAGGGAAAGTTGCTGTGGCACAGCCCGGCTGCTGTGCTGCCCCAGCCCCTGTCTCTGGGCCTTCTTGCTTTTCTCTGTCTGTCAGAGGGACAGAGAGGAGGCACAAAGGTAGCCCAGCAGCTACCAGGGACACTGGGACATGGAGCTTTCCCCCACAGGACAGCTCTGCCCAGGCCTCCAGCAGAGGTGAGGGGCTCTGACCTCACTGCAGGGAGGTCTCTCAGCCCTGCCCAGTCTGGGGCAAAAAAAAAAAAAAACGCCCTTTCAGGAAAAAAAAAAGAGAGTCATGGAAAAACAGCTGATGTAAAAAGCATATTAAGAGAGAGATTCTCCTCCCCTTCTGTGCTGTGGGGCCAAGAGCTCCTGGTGAGGAGCTGGCACAGAGGGGTGGCAGCAGCCAAGGGGCTGTCGGGAAGAAAAGAGAAGCCAAAGAGCGAGACCAGAGAGGGTCTCGTGCAGAATGAGCCCTCCTGGGCATATCCCTCCCTGGGAACAGCATCTCAGCAGTGACCAAGAGCAGCTCCAGTGCTGACCCACTGCACGACAGAGCCTGGGGGGCTCCGTGGACCCCACACACCTTCTGAGCAGCCTCCTTTGCTGCACAAGGTGCCCAGCAGGGCTCTCTGCCCTGCATCAGAGCAGCTTCTCCCCACCCCAAGACGTCCCCAAAGCCAGGCTGTCCTGGTTCCCCGACCAGGACAGACCCAGAAAGGCACAGGTGGTGGGAGAAGTCTGGCCCAGGAGGTGATGGCCCCCTCCAGGCAGCAGCAGTCACCTCTTTCCAGAAAGATCCCCTGGAGGGAAAGAACGAGAAAGAGAGGAGGAAGAGCCCCCCAGTCCCTGCTGCCCCCCTGTACCTGTGTCTGTATCCTGTTGAGACCCCTGAACCACAGGATCTGCCCACGCCGCAGCTCCATCTCAGCGTGGTCGATCTCATCCACGTCTTCAGGCAGCTCCTCCTCTGGGATCTCCTCCTTGGTGATGCCATGCCCAGCTTCCTTCAGGAACTTCAGGTGGCTGGTTGGGACAGTGCAGATCAGCTGGGGAGAGACAGGGAGAGCAGCTCCTTAGCCTGAGGCCACGGGAGCAGGAGCCCACCAGCCAAGGGGACCCAGCTGAGAGACAGTGGGATGCAGCAGAGACATCAGGAGTGGATTAGCAACCTCCCCTCCTCACTGCTGGGGTGGGATGGAGCATCAACCCCTTCCAGAGCTGCCCTGAATAAATACTGGGGAGAACAAGGGCAGGGGGGCAGTGGGAGGGAAGGACTCGGAGCAGGTTTTGGACGCTGGCTCTTACCTGGCCCCACAGGAGCTCCCCAACTCCGATGAAAATACACCAGAACCACTGGCTCAGGGTGAGCCCAGAGCAGCTGAAAGGCTTCCCACCAAACTCCACAATGATGATCTACAGCACAGGAGAGAAGAGTCACACACTGGGGAGCTCCAAGGGCTGCAGGGCACAGCCATGGCACGAGAAGGTCCCCTCAGGCCACACAGCTTTACCCTCCTTCCTGGGATTACAAGGGGAACAAGGACCTCACATCTAGGCTGGGAACTTCATGGGACACCAGAGGCACTGCCTGGCACCTCCCAACACACTCTAGAGTCCGAATCATAGAATCACAGAATGGTCTGGTTTGAAAGGGATCTTAAAGACCACCCACTTTGAACCCCCTGCCACGGGCAGGGACGCCTTCCACTAGACCAGGCTGCTCAGAGCTCCATCCAACCTGGCCTTGAACACTGCCAGAGATGGTTCAGGTGTTTGTGTCACCAAAAAGCAGCTGCAGAAGAATCAGGGGCCGGAGCAGAGCTGTGGGCAGTGACTGCAGCAGACACAGATCCTGTCCATGGCCCCAGCCCCTCGCTGCCACACCGCCCCCACGGCCTCACCTGGGCTGCAAAGGTGCCCAGCACCACGGTGCAGAAGATGGGGTTGCGGTAGATGGACTCGAAGACGTTCCTCTCGCCGTGGATCTTGCGGGCGTTGATCTCGTTGAAGAGCTGCATCATGACGAAGGTGTTGAAGACGATGGTGTAGTGCTCGGTGGGGGGCGAGTGCAGGGGGGCGTTCCGGCCACTATCGATGTCAAAGAACTTCTCCCCTGAGCACACAAGGGGAGAGGGGAGAGGCTGAGACCCTGCTCTTTACTTCTGCTCTGCGCTGGTGCAGGTGGGATCAGGATCCCAGGGTCACCCAAGATCCCCTGACCCAGCTGGAGTCCCCTGTGCCACCCCCCACTGAACCCTAAAAGTCCTGAGAGAGGTTGAAAAGCTAAAACTGTCTGTGCATCCAGAGGTCTCCAGTGGAAAAATCCCTCTTCACATCATCCCTCTGCTTCCCACCCATCATTAAACAAGCCCCATCCTGGCCAACACGGGGTCACTGAGTGACAGCTGACAACAAGGGTCCCCTTGGGGAGGCACAGTGGATTGCAGGCAGGGCTGGGACCCTTTCCCTTCTCCCCTCTCCTCATTCCCTGGGGCTCAAAGCTCACCTGCAAAGAGCAGTGTGAAGATGATGGTGAGCTGGTACACGGCGTGGCCCAGGATGTTCTTCATCATGGTGCGGGAGATGAGCGGCTTGTTGCGGCCGTAGGGCTTGCGCAGCAGCAGGGACTCGGACGGGGGCTCTGTGGCCAGGGCCAAGGAGGCGAAGGTGTCCATGATCAGGTTCACCCACAGCATCTGCACAGCCTTCAGGGGGGAGTCCTGCAGAGAGAAGAGTGGGGAGAACACGTCACACCCCCGAGAGCACCCTCTTCTCCCTCCTCCTAAAATCCTCTCCGGGACTGCGCTAGGATATTTAACACCTTCCTAAAAACGCTCCTGACACATTTCTCATTTGCTCAAAGCTCCCTACAAGGCTCCACCCAGCACCTGGCTCCTGCTCACAGTCCACAGAAAACCTTTTAAATCCCCCAGTTTGCTGTCCTGTCCCCTCACCTGGGTGATGCAGGCGCCCGTGAAGGCCACAATGACGGCCACAACATTCACAGTCAGCTGGAACTGCAGGAACTTGGAGATGCTGTCGTAGACGTTGCGGCCCCACATGACGGCCTTGACGATGCTGGTGAAGTTGTCGTCGGTGAGGATGATGTCCGAGGCCTCCTTGGCCACGTCTGTGCCTGCAATGCCCTTGGGGGACGGGGAGAAGTGGTGGGGTGAGCCACGGGGGGAGCTCCACGCTCATCCAGCCTGCCTGGCTCTGCTTCTCCCCAGAAACAGCCCCCAAAAGGAAAACCCGAGGGAGCCAGCGCAGCCGGTGCCAGCCTGTGGTCACCAACAGCAGAGCAGAGCTCCAAAGCAGCAAAGCCTCCAGCACAGACATCAGCTCAGCCCCAGGGCTCTGAGTCAGCCCTGCCTTCCAGCCTGAGCACGTTCCAGACAGGGCCACAGTGCAGCAAAGCTGGAAAACACCTTCCTCCTCCTGCCAGGGAACACGGGCACTCCGGGCTGGGCACCTCTGCTGCAAGCAAGGCTTGGCATCCCAAACGAAGGAGAGGTCAGCAGCTCGAAATTCCGGTGCCTTCTGCCCCAGCAGGGGTGGGGGCGGCCCCACAGCCTCCCAAAAAGCACCGGCGGTGTCTCCAAGGACACGGAGCCGTCGGGGCGCTGGGCTCGCTGCGATTCCCCCCGCGGGCACAGCGAGGCGCTCGTCTGGCAGTGATTAAATGCACCCAGGCCGTGCCCGTAACGAGCCCATTCCCTGGTGCTTTCCCAGAGGAATTCTCTTGGGGTTTGCCAGATCCCATCCCATCTCAGATCAGGCTGTTGAAGGGCACGAGCTCCAGAGGCACAGTCCCCTACTTTTCTGCTGCTCATCCAAAAGGCTCCAGATTTTCACTTGGGTGTTTAACACATTCCTAAAAACACTCCCCCAAAATTTCTCACTTGTTCAAAGCTCCCTACACGAGCTCACAAGGCTCCACCCAGCACCTGGCTCCCACTCACATCCCTAAAACTTCAAACAATCCACAGGAAACCTGTTAAAAACAACAGGTTTGTTTTCCTGCTTCTTTCACACGGGGCAAAAAAGAGCAGCAAAGCAGGAGATCCTGTAAATAACCCCAAAGCCAGTGCCAGCAGCATGTATGGAGCTGGGGTGAAGAATTGCAGGGATAAACTGGGCAGGTCCCTGCTCTGGGGGCTCTGCCAGCGCCGTGTCCATACCATGGCAAACCCAACATCTGCTTTCTTCAAGGCTGGGCCATCGTTGGTCCCATCCCCGGTCACGGCCACCACCTGCCTCTGGTCACCAACGGTGCTGTCAATAATTCCTGAGAGGGAGACAAGCAGTGCAGAGAAATTAGACCCCAAGGACAGGCTCCCAGCATGGATTGTGCTGGAAAAGCAGCCGGGAAGAGCAGGATGAGCTCACCTTTCACCAGAGTGTGCTTGTCAGTGGGGGAGGAGCGGGCGAGCACCCGCAGCTTGGGCCAGATCTTGTCCAGCTGCTCCTGTTCCACCTGCGGGACAAAAACAGGTGAGGAAGGGAACTGATCCCTCTGGAATATTCTGCCCCACCAGAGAGCAAACTCCAGCTGGGACAGGACAGCACCTCCACCCCCAAGCACCCTGTGTCTGGCACCTCAGCAGAGGAGGGAATGCCACCAGGGTTCAGGCCACCCACACCCTCTGCCCAGGGCTGTCCTCCCACCTCTCCCTTCTCATTGCGGATGAGCCGGTTGAACTCCTTCCCCTCCAGGCACAGGAAGTCCTCCCCTGGCAGCAGGATGCCACACTTGGTGGCGATGGCACGGGCAGTGTTGATGTTGTCCCCTGTCACCATCCGGACGGTGATGCCCGCACGCTGGCACTTCTGGATGGCATCCGGCACCTGGGGGACAAGGACAGGGTTTGGGGGAAGAACGCAGGCAGGATGCTCAGTTTGCCACTGGTCATCCCAGGAGCCAGGCAGCTCCTCTCCCAGCCTCCCTAAAAGGGTCTGGCAAGGGCTCTGCACCCACTGCCCTGGGGAAGGGAGCCTCGCTGCCACCTCCCTGTCACACCATGGTGCTGGGTGCCGAGGCACTGCCAGGCCACCATAAGAACAGGGGCATTTCACCCCCCTCCCCACCCCACTCCAGCAGCACTTATGGGTTTATCCATTATGGAACGGTGGGGGAAGAGGATATTAGTGAGGAATTAGCAAAATTGAATCAAGGGCCTCCAGAGCCAGTGCAGACAGGGCATCTGTAATGCAATTCCCAGAGCCAGATGCTTGGACATCTAATCAGGAAAAGATCCAGGCAAGGCAGGAGCACGGGGGCAAGCTCCAAATTGGAATCCAGAGGCAGGAATGGGGGGGTTATTGCATTAGCCCAACTGCCTGCTCGGCACCCCCATGGTGGGGGCAAACCAGCCCCATCATCCCCATCCTTCTCCAACACCCCCATCACTCCTCCGAGGCGTTTCCATCCACCTTTCACACATGTGGAACCAGCCTGGCTTGGGGACAGACCCCTCCTGGAGCAGCTGGGTGGAAAGTCTGGGTGGAAAGTCTGGGTGGAAACACTCTGTCACCAGGTCATTTTGTCCAGGGATGGGAGAGAAATGCCAGCAGCTGGTGGTGTGGGACACTCCAGGGTGGACACAGAGGAGGTGTCTGGGCTCCCTAAGGGGCTGAGCAGCCAGGAAAGGGGTGCCTGGTCCCGGAATGGTGCAGGACAGCCGGGGCAGAGCGGGGTCAGTACCTCTGGCCGCACAGGGTCCTCTATGCCCACCACGGCGATGCAGGTCAGGTCAGACAGGATCTCGTTCTCGCTGTCCCAGTCCGGCTCAGCGTCCCCAGGGAAGTCCCGGAACGCCAGGCAGATGGTCCTCAGCCCGTGGCAGGCCATGGGCTCGATCACCTTCTTCACCATCTCGTCCCGGTCCTTCACCTTGAACACCCGGGGGTCGCCGTTCTTGTCCAGGATCTTGGTGCACCTGAGGACCGGGAGGAGGGCGAGGGTCACCACTGGTGGCACGTTCCCCTGTCACCCCCACCTGCAAAACGGGGCCAGCCTAACCCTAACCCCAACCCACAGCTCCCCCCAACCTTCCCAAAGCCACCCAAAACCAGGTAAACAATCTGCAGGGGCAGCACCTCCCAAAAGTCACCTCCCCTCTCCACCCCTCACCCCGCAGCCCCCCAGAGCAGCCCCCTAGAGCAGCGAGAGCCCAAACCCCCCGGGCTGGGGCGAGGGGGGACAGTTACTTGCGCAGGATGATCTCAGAGGCCCCCTTGCTGTACATGCGGAAGCCGCCGGTGCTGTTCTTCAGCACGGTGCTCATGGACTTGCGCACGGAGTTGAAGGTGTAGACCTTGTAGAGCTTCTCCTCGGGCACCTCGTTGCGCACGGCCTGGTAATCCTGCTTGAGGTCCAGCACGAAGCCCAGCAGGGCACACTCCGTCTTGTTCCCCACCTGCCGGGGCAGCCCCCCTTCCTTCTCGGGCGGCTGCGGAGGGGGAAAGGAAGGGAAAAAAGTGATGCCCAACCCGGTGACGGAGCCGCAGGACACGCGAGGGGGTGGTTCCCCAGCTCACCAGGATCTTGGACGTGTAGGCCGAGTTGATGGCGACGCCGTGGACGATGAGGTCCAGGATTTTGGGCAGGATGGCTTCGGGGTCGGGGATCTGGCGGTAGTGGGTGTCCCCCACGTAGGCCTGCACCACGGTCATGCGGTTCATGGTCAGCGTGCCCGTCTTGTCCGAGCAGATGGCGGTGGCGTTGCCCATGGTCTCGCACGCGTCCAGGTGCCTCACCAGGTTGTTGTCCTTCATCATTTTCTGCAAGGGGCACCGCGGCCGGGAAGGTCAGAGCCCGCAGCCCAAAATTCCACGCCGCACCCCCAGCGACCCCACAGCCTCACCTTCACGGAGTAGGCCAGGGAGATGGTGACGGCCAGCGGGAGCCCCTCGGGCACGGCCACCACCAGCACGGTGACCCCGATGATGAAGAACTTGACGAAGTACTGGATGTAGATGGGGGTGCACTCGGCCAGCCAGGGCCGCTTCTGCACCCCGAACGTGTCGATCACGAAGTACAGCACCAGGATGATGACGGTGATGGCTGACATGATCAGCCCTGGGGGCACACGAGGCAGAGTGAGGGGGTGCAGGGGGCACAGGGGACAGCCTTTCTCCACCCCAGCTCTGGGGTGGCGGCTCGTGCCAGGCCACCGTCACTCACCTGCCTTCCCGATCTGCACTGCCAGGCGCGTGAGCTTCCCTTGCAGCACAGACTTCTCCTTCTTGGGCACCTTCACCTTCTTCTTCTCCTTCTCCTCATTTTCCACCCCTTCCTGGCTCTTCAGGGGCTGAATTTCTAAGGCCACACCATCCTGAGTTTTAGCTACAGCCCAAGGGCAAAACAAGACACCACGTGTGAATAGGAGAGAGACCGGGAAACCCTGGAGGACACCACTGAGAAAGATGGTGGTGGGAGAGAGAGAGAGAGGAAACCCAGACCAAGAACCATTCCCGACGACACACGTATCCGAGCACATGGAAGCTCCGTGTCCCAGGGCCCTGCCACCTCCCTATGGGGCAGTTCTGTGTCATCTACCCTAGCCCATGGATAAGGGATCCTCAGAGGTGACACTGGCACCGGTCACAACTCTAAGGCAGCGCTGCAAGAAACCCTCTGGCCAGGTTTTGGGGTGGAGACTGGACTCACCCAGCCCCTAACCCTGCAGCAGACTGGGAGCACTTTGTGCCGAACCCAGAGATGCTCCAGTCCCCCCAGTCCCTTGATGATCATCCCCACTCCCCCCCAGTGCCACCTCTGCAGTGCCCTGTGGGCAGCTCAGCAGGGATCACTCGCCAGGGAAGTGACTGAGGGGGTGAGATGGAGGGGACGGTTAGAAATTCAGATGGAGATTGAAGAGGAGGGAGCCAGCTCCTTGAATCCCAGCCCTGAGCCATCCACCACGTGTTCAGGACCTGAGACAGCCAAGCTTCCTGTGCCTACAATTGCTCTAGTCCAGCTGAAAGTCTGCACTGGGGAAACCCAAGTCTGGAAGCTCTGGAGAGGGGTGGGAAGAGGGCGGGAATCCCCCTGAGAGGCTCCCCCTCAGCTGTTGGAGCTGGAGGAGCAGCAGTGGCCCCATTGCTGCCCCGGGGCCTGTCCCTTCCTGGCTGCTGCTGCTCGATGGCTCGAGACACCCTGGAGCTCACGGCAGCTCCACATCGGACACCTCCACGTCACAACAGACCCCACACGGACAGAACAAGCACCCGGACACAGTCTGACGGGAAGGAGGGAAACTCAAACTGCTGAGAGGAGAGAGAAAGAGAGAGAGAGAGAGAGGTGGAGAGAGGTGCAGAAATGGGCTTCCTCCACAGCCTGCAAAGAACAGTGTGAGAAACACTGGTGAGGAGACGCTCACGGAGTCGAGGCCATGGGAGGAGAGGGTGCAACCGTCACGTTGGCCAGGCCCTGTGGGATGTCTCATCTGGGAACACCAGGAAGGGACCTACATCTCTCCCCCAGCCGTGTCCAAACACAAACCCTGGGAAGGGACAGCATCTGATGGGCCCAAGGGCTTCAGAGCCATCAAGTCACTGATGCAGCTCAAGGATGAAGTTTGTCCCGAGAACTCTGCCAAAGGCCCAGGCTGCTGGAAGAGCCCTGTCCTGCTTGCACAAGGGCTCTTCCCCACACAGGGACACTGTGGCCATGGAGGGAGCCCAGGATGCACAGCCCCACTCTGGGGTGCCAGGGGGCACCACGATGCTGCTCCAGGGCCACCGGCCACGGGACCATTGCACCCTCTGCCAGGACAACGAGGCGAGAGTCCCGCCGGAGCAGCAAAGAGCACAGACTGATGAGAAGAAGGAAGGAAGGAAGGAAGGAGGAATGCTCAGTAGTTAGTGTGGTGCTGGTTCAAAGGATGGAGAGGCTGGTTACCTTTGTTGCGGTTTTCGGGGGCTCCGCTTTTTTTACCTGTTCAAAGAGAGAAAGGGTGGGGGGCTGAGCACGTGGACCCCACGCTCACCATCTGGCTGGTGGGGCAGCCTGGGATGGGCCCTGCTCCGAGGGGCCGCTCCAGTGGCATCCGTGCCCCGGGCTCAGAGCCCACGGTCACCCTCCGGACACAGCGCGTGCCTCGGTCCACAGCACACGGCCCTGGGGGGGCTCCGGAGCTCCCTGGCTCCCCCAGGCACCCCAAACCCAAGGATTCAGAGTTCCCTATCTGTGAAGCACCTGCCACAACCCCTGTCAGTGCCTCGGAGGGTGCCAGAGGTGCCTCAGACCTTTGAGGAGAAGAAACCCCACAGCAGAGCTTGACCCCCTGCAGCTGCAGGTCCCTTCCTGTCCCACTGCTATTGGGTGCAGGCAGAGCTGGAGGAACCCAGCACACACAGCCCCGAGCCGGAACGGCTGCCAGGAGAGCCCAGGAAGCCTCTCCCTGCCTGGCATCGCCTCCCGGGAAGGGCTCCCTGGCACAGGGATGCCTGAGCAGCCAGCAGTGCCAGCCAGCAGCTCCCTCCTGCCAGCTCCTTGTACCTCTCGGCTGCTCCCAGTGAGCCCAGCCCTGCTGAGCAGGGGATCAGGGACACGGCAGAACAGGAGCTTCCCGAGCCTGGCTCGTCCCAGCGCTGGTACCGGAGCTGGCACCGAGCAGGGCCACGAGGAAAGCAGGAAAGCATTCGAGTCCCAGCACGATCAGGAACACCTCAGCCTGCCTGGCTGCTCTCCCACCCCAGCACACAACCCCTCCTCTCCCCTCCTGCCATCCTCTGCCTCGTCTCCTTCCCCAGGGAGCTCAGGGAATGCCAGCAGAGATCCTCAGCCAAGTCCTCAAAGGTTCTGGATGGGCCACCAACACCCTGTGGACAACCAGGACTCACCTTCCCCCACGGGTGAGCAACGAGCACCGTGGGGCAGCACTGCCGGCCACCTTTCCCTCTGATCCTCGCTCCCCCCACCCCACAGCTCCAGGCTGGGTCCGGCTGGAGGAGGGAGAGAGCTGGAGCCGTGTCCAAAAGAGCCAGAAAGCAGAGTCTGGGTGCACGGGGGGCTTTCCTCAGGCAGCACCAGCCCCACGCTGTGGGTGAAGGGGCACAGGGAGGGACCCCCCTGCCTCGAGAGCTCACCATACCTGCCTGGGCCATGGGCTCTAACACACAACTGCAGCCCACGGGTGTGGGAGCAGCCTGTGGCACACTGGTGGTACTTCCCAGGGAAGGGAGAGAGGCCAGAGGAGGGAACAGGCAGGTTCAGGGGATCTCCTTACCTTTCTTCACTTTCTTCTCCTCGTCTCCTTCTCCCGCACCCAAGAGAGTGAAGATGATTCCCGTCTGGGAGTTGATACCCACGGCAGTCACCACCATCCTGCCAGAGCCCTCCATCACGTGGGTACCTGGCACAGCAGCAAGGTCATGGTGAGACAGGTGGGACAGCAGTTCCCATCTCACACAGTCACAGGATGGTTTGGGTGGGAAGGGACCTGAAAGTTTCTCTCATTCCACCCCCTGCCATGGGCAGGGACACTCCCACTAGACCAGGCTGCTCCAAGCCCCGTCCAACCCGGCCTTGGACACCTCCACAACACCAGGGCCCAAGACCAACCATCTCTGCATCCCACCCCTGCACCCACCCCACAGGGACCCTCACCTGACAGCAGCATGGGGTCTTTGTCCATGGATTTCTTGACTTGGTCTGACTCCCCAGTCAGCGAGCTCTCGTCTATTTTCAGGTCATTGCCCTGGATCAGGATCCCATCTGCTGGCAAGAGATCACCTGGGAGAGGAGCAAAGAGGGGGATCAGCCTGGTCTGGGCAGCCACTGCTCACCCCTGCCTGCCCCATCCCATGGGGAGGCTTCAAAATGACCCAAACTCAGCCCCAGACCAAATCTGGGGGAAGCAGCAGGTGGGTTTTATAATACAGACAGGTACAATAGGATGATATCCAATAGCTCCAAAACCCTCACTGATGCATGGAAAAATGAGGATTTTACTCAATCAGACAATGCTTCCCCATCCAGTTTTAATATATCAACACCAGATCCTTCCCAAAGCTCCTGATACATCCAAACCACTACAGGATCCCACCTTCCAACCTCCAGGGAGGGAAAAAGCCCCATGGGAAAATAAACTTGATGTTGGATCAGTCTCCTTCCTGACAGCAGCTGCACGGGGTGAATATTCCCTCTGGTGCTAATTTATCCCAAAGGCTGCATCTCCTTGCAAGGAAATATTCACCAACAAGGACACGGTTGGGAAAATGAATCATTTTTGAGACCAGCAGGTCACTAAAGCAGCCCAAAGCTGTGCACAGAGCCTGGCTTAGCTCTGCCAACTCCAGGGGGACCAGAGACAGGGTGAGTGGAGCTCCGTCACCTCCCCGGGAACATCTCCCATCACCACGGGGGCTGCCGAGGGAGAGTCCCTGGAGGGGCCAGCACTTCCCCTCGGGGCAGAAGGGCTGGAGAAGCAGAGGAGGAATTGCTGGGCTCCCGAGGGGGAGGACACACCCCATCCACCCACCCAAGGGGAAGGGCAGCCCCCCACTCACCGTACTTGATCTGCGCGATGTCTCCCACCACGATCTCGGCCACCGGGATCTGAATCACCTGCCCCTTGCGGATGACCGTGAACTTCTGCTCCTGCTCGATGCGGCTCTGGAGGCCCCGGAACTGCTTCTCCTTGCTCCAGTCGTTGAAGGCAGTCACCAGCACCACGATGATGACGGAGAACAGGATGGCTGCCCCCTCGATCCAGCCGGCCTGCGACTCGCCCTCGTCCTCCACGCCGCCCGTCGACTGCCCGCACACTGCTCGGGGCAGAGCTCTCGTTTGCACACCCAGACGTGTTTGGCACACCCAGGCACTCATTTGCACAGCCAGGCACTCGCCTGCACAACCAACACCCGCCTAGAGCTAAGCTGAGCTTTTAGGAGAACAGTTACTCCTCCCTGAGCTGCCTGGGCTTCCCCTTCTCTCAGGAGAGGGTTTTTACATCCCTCGAGGAATTTGCTGGGTTTGCTTTTTCCCCTCTCCCCCCTCCCCTTCTTTTATCACTTTTCCTTTCTGGCAGAAGTTGGGCTGAGCTGGGACAACTGGCTTCTATTTCCAGTTGCAGCACCCAGCCCTCCCTGTGCTGCGTGACCCTCGGGTGAGTCACATCTCCCTGTGGCTCACATCTCCCTGCACCTCCAGAGCCCTGTGCCTGCTCCACTCCTCCAGCAACACCGAGATCCAGGGGGAGAAACCCGCCCAGCACAGTCCTCAGCCACCCATGGGGTGTCACAGCACTCCCTGGGCAGGGGGACATACCAGGGGACAGACAGCCTTGTCCCTCCCTCCACAAAAGAAAGAAGATGTCCCGTGGGATGTGGGAAGCCACTGGATCAGATGGACCCCTTGGATTTGGAGCATCTTTTGGGGAGCAGCCAGGAGCAGTTCTGAGCCCCTGGTGCCCAGACATCCATCAGTGCAGGTCCCTGGGGGGGGCCCACGCCAAAGACCCCAAGGATGGGGAGATGCCACCACCTAAAGGGTGAGCAGATACAGCTCAACCTGCACCACCTTCCAGAGACATCACCTGTCCCAAATCCCTGCTCCCACAGCAGCTCCCAGGAGTCCCCCACCAAACCACAGGGACCCCGGGGACTCACGTTCATTGTCCCCACCCGGGGGGTGGTAAAAGGACAGGCCCAGGGAGATTATGGCTGCGATTTCCAAGATGATCAGCGTGACGTCCTGGAGTGCCTCCCAAACCAACTGCAGGAACGTCTTGGCCTTTTTGGGAGGAATGAAGTTCTGGCCGAAGACCTGCCGCCTCTTCTCCAGGTCGGTCGGGTTCCCGGACAGGCCTGGACAGGGGAGAGACAGGGATGGGGGCAAACCCCACTGCTGCCCCACAGCCCCCCAGCAGCACCAGCAGGACCCCCGGGAGCAGCTCCCTGCCTGCACAGGGGGCACAGGGTGAGAGCAGCAGGGAGCCAAGGCAGGGCTTCGCCCCTGTCACCCACAGGGGCAGGGGACACGCAGGGACCGGGCCGAGCACGCCCAGCCACCCTCCCAGTGCTGCAGCCTCCAGTGCCAGTCGATGCCAGTTGGCACTGGCCAGCTTGTTTACATGCTGCATCAAATTAGCTGTAAATCTGGCACCGGGAGCGGCGCTCGGAGCTGCCGGAGCCACCTGATCCCTGTGTCCTGCCAGCTCCGAGGAGCAGCGGCTGCAGAGAGCGACCGGGCACAGCAGGAGCGTCTCTGAGCTCAGCTCAGCCCCACGGCCACGGCCAAGCTGGTGGAGGGGACATGGGCTGGTCCTGCTGGAATGGGGTGCTGGGAGAGAGGGAAGGAGGACAGCCCCGAGCTGGGGTGCTGCTCCCCACGCCTGGGAGCAACCCCTGAGAGAACGGGGAGCAGATGGGGGCAAAAGAGGAGCCTGAGCCCCTTCAGAGCCCTCCCACCCAGACCACGAGCCAGTGGTGGGAGACACAAAGTGCCCCGGCTGCCCCCCATTACAGCCACTAAGAGCCAATGGGGTCCCAGGAGAGAGCAGCCCCCCCGCCCAGCACCACCTTAACCAGGCCCCCCATTTCTCCTCCACCTTAAGATGGCCCGTGGGGTCACTGCCAGCTCCCGGGATGCACCGGGAAGCGGCGTAAGTGGCCCTGGACACATGGTGGTGCCTGGAGCAGCCTGGCAGCAATGCTGCCCCGGGGGACCCAGCCCTTGTGCTCAGGGGACACCTCCCCGCCAGCTCCGTGTCATTCCAGGGGACACCTCCCTGCCAGCTTCGTGTCATCCCAGGGGACACCCTCCGTGTCATTCCAACCAGGAGGAAGCAGCAGGACGAATCCCATTCCCACACACCCCCCCTTTGGGCTGCGGCTCCACCCCAGCTGCAGGGAGGGGACGCTCTGGCAGAACAGCCCCGCTGTCCCCACCCAGCCCTGACGAGGCAGGATCCTGGGATCTCCCGGCCTCAACTCCCGCCCAGCCTCTCTCCGGCAGAACGGATGGAAAATGTGGCTAAACTGCCGTGGGCTGAGCCCGTGGAGCCAGGGCTGTGCCACGGGCACACACGTGCTCCTCCACGAGGGCACGGCACGCTCCCATGGCACAGGGCAGGGGGCAGGCTTTGGCTCCTCCAAAGCACATCCCACCCACGGGAGTGATCCCAGGGCTGCCCCCCACCCTCCTGGGGGGATGGAAAAGTCTGTGCTGGCACAGGGAGGGTGGCCATACCTGGGGCAGCAGCAAATCCCCCTGCAGGGCCCGAGGGTCCAGTTATTGGGTGTCGAGTGGGAAATTTTGGGTAGAGGCCAAAAGTGACAGCAGAGAGCAAACCCCCATAGTTATCCCAGGAAAGCTGCTGTTGGGTGGCAAAGCCTTGGCACAAGGAGCCCCCACGCAGGATCCTCACCCTGGATCGGGAAGGAGGCGGCAGCCCCGGGAGCTGCTCCCGCCAGCGGGTGAGTCAGGGCGGTGTGTGCTGGCACTGGGCACCCAGGGGACACCGGGGACACTCGGTGGGTGACTCACTGAGCCACCGCCCTGCTCGGGGGGGACAGGGGGTGTGGGGGTGGAAAGCCAGTGCCTGGCGGAGAGACACCCCACTCCATCCCAAAGCCCCTCCGGTAGCAGCCCCAAGGGATTGGGGTCCACTGACAGCTCTTGTGGGGAGAGCCAGAGCCCCAACAGATCCCAGCAGGTCCCCATTCCGATGCTGGGGAGGCCCTCACTGCACAAACAGTCACGTGTGGGGGTCCCACCCAATGTGGATGAACAACCCAAGGGCCTCTCGGGGTGCAGGCAGGCTCTGGGGGGACCATGGTCACCATCTGCCCCACGAGGACAGTGCCAGGCTGGAGTGGGGACTGCCAGCAGCACGGAGAGTGCCACCGAGGGGCAGGAGTCACACAGATCCAGGTGGGATCAAACTGCTCCAGACCCTGCCCACCACAGGCTGATGGGTGCAGAGAGGCAGGGGGTCTGGGGGGGCACCCCAGGCAGGCTCTGCTGTGCCAGCAGCTTCCTCTAGTGACACACAGAAAGAGGACACAGCCCTGTGCTCCCTGCCCAGAGCTCTGTGTCAATGGGGTGAGGAGCAGAGGGATAATGAGCACAAGGATAGGCACAAACATCCACAAAGGGAGCTGCGACACGCACCCCGTGTTCCCACTCCGATGGGATCACACAGAGCCGGCTCAGGGTTTTGCTCTTCCCAAAAATCCCAGCCTGATGGAAATAACCTTTTTGTGCTCCCTGGGCTCAACAGGATGGGGTTTGGGACAGGCAGCAAAGCTCAGCTCCAGAGCAAGAGGGTGAGGGAGGGATGTGCTGGGGTCACGAGATCCAGCAGCACCTGGGATGGAAGGGCAGCCCTTCACCACCCCACAGAGAGCTTTTCGGGTCTGCTTCCCCCCTCCCCTCTCCTCCCGCCCCCAAAGGAGCGTGTTCCCACTTTGGCAGGACCAAACACATTGTTTTGTGACCTGGACTTGGTATTTCCACCGGGACTCCCCCCCCTTCTCTAATGACATCCCGATATTGTCTCCCCTTCCCGGTCCCACTCACAGCTGGAAACGCACTAATCCCCACCTTTCAGCACTAAGAATAACCCATGAGTTTTCAGAGCTGAGGCAGAACCACATCCCCCATCCCACAGCCACCCAGGGGCCACATCCTGCTCCCAGCTCCAGGGAAACCCTCGGTGCTGCGATCAGGGGGTCTCTCACCCTGGTACCCTGTAATGCCAGGGAAGGGGTCCATCACTGCAAAGGCACCCACAGCTCCCCAGTGCCAGCAGCCTCACTGAGGGGGACCCCAAAAGCCAGCCCAGCCCGTGGGAAGGAGAGGTGACATCCTGATATCCTTCCACAAAGCCTCCCAGAGGTGAGCTGGCACCCACAGGCATCACTGCCACCACCACCCCAAACTGCGATGCCCAGAGGCACCAACCAGGTTTTCCCTTGCGATCCCCTCCGATTAGGGGTGACTTGGGCGCCTCTCCCCATCCCTCCTGGGGATGTGCTGCCCATCCCTCGTCTGAGATGCCTCCAACAGCTCCAGCCACCTCCCCAGCGCCATCCAACCTTTACACTCTCCCTCCCGCCCCGCCAGCCCTGCCACTGGCTCTGTCAATGATTAATCAGGGGAGAAGCTGGCGCAGAGCAGCGGCCGGGCTGTGGTGATGAGCCCCCCGTGCCCCTCTGGCAGCCCAGCAGCTCCTCACCCCTGACCTCACCCCGCCTCCGCTCCATCCTCCCAGGGGACGTGGGGCTCCTGGCCACGCCTCGGGGAAGCCCCTGCCATGATGCTTCTCCTTCTCCTTCCTCCTTTTCTGCCTTAAATGTTCCTTTTATGAGACCCAGGGAGCGTCTCCCATGCTGGACACCGGGCACGACAGCGCCAGCCTTGGAGCCACCACCCTCCAGCGTGACCCTCCAGCCCAGAGGTGACAACCCCACCTGGCAGGTGGCCACTCACCTTCGACGGGCGACGTCTTCAGCCGCTTGCAGACGTTGTGCACGCCGCCGTACGAGTCGTTGAGCCGGGCCACGGCCTCGGCGCTCCGCAGCTCCATGAGGTTCCTGAGCTCCACCATGGAGCACCCGAAGTCCCCCTCATGGTTGCCTTCGGCCACCGAGTTCCCGGGGTGGTGGTCGGCCACGTTGTTCGTCATGGTGCCGGTGCCGGCGGCTGCCTCGAGGGTCCGGCTGGGGGGACGCTCCGCGCGGCCCCTTCCCTGGGGGAGCAGGTGCCTCTAACCGAGCCCAACTTCTCCGGATAGAGGTGTAAACAGGATGTGCATGTTACCGCGGAGGCGACCTTAGCAACGACCAGCGTGCATCTCCTGCAGAAGGAGGAGGGCTCCCTGGATACCACAGCAACTGGAGCTGCGAAAACAAGGGATGGGGAAACAGAAATACCGGCGTGAGGGAGGCCTGCGGACGAGGGCGCGCGCCCCACGGGGTGGGGGAGCGGGGTCGGGGGCACCCCGGGCTGGGCACCTGCCAGGGATGGCGTGGGGTCAGTGTGGTCTGACCCCAAAGCCCGGGCGAGGGGCTGACACGCCGCGGGGAAAACCGGCAGCGGCAGCTCCGGGGCCGGGCAGGAAGGGCGCCCAGGTGGTTCTTCACTCAAACCCAGCTGCCCGGCCCAGAAAAATGTCCCATTCACTCTGGGTTAAAAATACACCTCGGCAGTGGAAAACAGCTGCTTCCTGCACGGGCAGGAGCCAGGGCGCCGCTCCCTGCCTGCCAGCAGGTAAGGGAGCATCCCACACCCATGGAGAGGGGCTCAGTGCACCCAGCAGGCTCTGAGCCAGCTGAGAGATCCCTGCAGGGACCAGGGACGCCACTACAATCTGTGAGTTCCTCTAAAACAGAGGCTTTTCCATCCATGACCCTTTTGGAGAAGCCCTCGAAGGCAGCGGGCGGCTCTTGGCCTCTGCTCTCAGCACCTGCCAGCCAGGCCACAACCCCCCAGCCCCGCCAGCGAGGACAGAGGAGTCCCAAAAATGCTTCAACCAAGCGCTGTGGCCAGGCAGGCACAGCATCCAACAGCTCCCACGTTCCCCAGGGATCTGGGATCCCCCACTGGCATTCCAGACAGAGAGGATGGGTGTTAGGGACAAACAGGGACACAGAGGGAGCAGGCAGAGCAGCACAGGCCGGAGGGGAAAAGTGTTGTTTGTCAGCCAGGGTGCCCTCCAGCTCTGTACCCAACTCCAGTGCCAGCAGCAATGCTCCCGGCGCTCCAGAGGCAAAGAGCCTGCAAGGGAGGCTCTTATGGAGAGAAAATGAAGTCTTTCCTAGAGCAATATAAATGAATAACAAAAGGAACGGCCACTACAGCAGCAGCAGCCGCCTGAAACAGGGTCAGGAGATGGCAGAGCAAGCGGGCAGGGAAGACAAGCAGCCAGACAAGAACGGGAGGAAGGAGGGAGAACATCTATCCCTGCATCCCAGGGACACATGGGATGCACCAGCCCTCACAAACTCAACAGGCAGGCACCACACCATCATGGGGCTGTCCCAGCTCACCCCACAGCATGCGACCCTAACTGCAATCACATGGACTCTGCAACCCTGGGGGCAAGCAGAGCCCAGAGAGCAAACCCCCCCCTGCCCGGCCCCTGGGAGCAGCTCTCAGCATTATCAGGGCAGAACAGGCACCAACTGAACCTTCTGGGGGGGTCCTGTCCACCAGCTGCAGGCACTGAAGGGACTGGGAGCACTGCAGCTCCTGGGACACCCAAACCCGCACCCTTGGGGCAGAGCTGCTGCCCCACAAAGCAGAGATCGAGTCCAGCATTCCCAGCCCAGCATCCCTGCCCACTCCCAGCCCAGTTACCCCACAGCTCCTCGTGGAGCTGAGCTCATCCATCATTTAAAGGAGCGCTGGCTCCCAGCAGCGGGAAGCAGGGGGTGGCAGGCCCAATTAAGCAGACTCCTGCTGATTAAGAGAAAAAAAGATAATTCCCTCACCCCAACACGCTAATTTTTTCCTTTTTTCATAGCAACCAACGTTGTCTGAGGAGAGCTCAGAGGTTAAGAGAAAGACAGTTAATTAATCCTGTAATGGCCTAGTCCATAATTACCCCTGGAGGAGCTCACGGCACCATCAGCACCAGCCCATGTCCTACTGTGCGGCTCCGGCCCCGGGACTGGCTCTGCCTGTCAGGAAAGGAGGGGTTGTGGTTGGGAAAAACTCCTGTGTCTGCTCTGAGGACCCTCCTCCAGCCCATCTGGGGTCACAGACCTGTTCCTGGCCTGTCTTTGCCCCTTCCCACCAGTCCAGCACAGGCTCCTTCGTTCCTTGGCCAGACTGGGAAGGCTCCTCTGGACTGCACTCAGGCTTCCCTGAGAGCCATCATCCTAACGAGCTCCTAATGACTCCAGCAGGCTGCCCTTCACTCCAGTAATTCATTTCCAGAGCCCCCAGGCACTGGAGAAGAACAAATGCTCCCCGAGGGCCACTTTGGGAAGAAAACAAGGCCCAGGTGGGAGAGCCGGAGCCGAGTCCGGACATGTCCCCTGTGCGGACACCACGGGACCCCCAGAGCCGCCACCAGAGCTGTGTCAGCTCCCAAAGGACATCCCTGGGCAGGACAAGGGCTGCTGTGCAGTCTGGGATGAGGGGCATGGGCTGTGTGGAGCCAGGGGCCGGGGGGAGACGCGTGCTCCGGGCAGGAGGGAGCGGCTGGCGAGGAGCGGCGGAGCCGATGCCGGAGCCGGTGCCGTGCTGCAGGCGAACCTGCCCGGAATAATAAACGGCTGCACGACACCTCCGTCCTGCCAGGGAGAGCAGCCACAGCCAGAGCCAGCACCAGAGCATCCCCCCTGCCCACCCCGGCCCCTGGCACGGGGAAAGGGACCCGCTGGCTTTTGAGCTTGGGAAGAGGAAAAGGCTCGGAGAGGGACAAGGAAAATTAAAATCAGCAGGACGTGCCACGCGTGATGCCTTCAGCCAAGCCACAGCGGCCTCGCTGTGACACTGATGGCACTGGCAGCTGGCACACACCAGCAGCAGCCATCACTGGGCCCCTGGATAAGGCCATGGATCCTCCCAGCTCAGCACTTTGGAGCAGACCCCAGCACTGCTCCTGCTCCCTGCAGATGACCAGAGATGGAGCAAGCCCTGACCAAGCTAGCTGGTTGTTTTCCTTCATCCATGAAGGAGGGTGAAATCCGTGCCCCAGCTCAGCTCCCCTCCAGCCTGAACACCTCCCACCATCCAGGGCAGAAAGCACCGTGCTGAGGAAGAGCAAGAGCAGCCACCACATGCCCTGCCCCAAACCCCAGCTTGGACAATCAGGATCAGGTCCATGAGCAAACCTCAGGCCACGTGGATCACCTTCCCCAAGCACCTGCCCCATGCCACCAGCACCCCAGCCCCACACACTGCCCTTCAGCAGCACCCACTGGGGTTCATCTCCTCTCCCACTTTGGGAATGGGGTGTTGCAAACACTTGGCTGCTGTAGGTTGCCATGGCAAACTCAATGTAAAGCTGTCAGGGATGCTGTTTATGTTGCCAAGTGGGGATGGAAAGAAAAAAAAAACCTCAACTCCCCCAAAATTACCCTTCTTGGCTTGGGTTTCAGATTTTTCTCTTTGGGAATTAAAAAGCTGAGCTGCATCCCCAGTGGAATGAGAGAGGCTGCTCTGAGCCCCAGAGCACAGAGCACGGACAGACCCGCTCTCCAGATGGACACATGGGTTCCAAAAGCCAAACCAGCCAATTAAAGGAGGAAAAAGGGCCTAAACCACCGTTCCCTGCCTGCTCTCTGGGAGATGTCCCAGGAGAAACTGCACAGCTCTCCTGGATCTCCTTCCCACCTCACGGACCCCAGCGGCACTCAGCCCCCACCGTGGGCTGCTGGGAGCCACAGTCCCACGTGGGAGCAATGCTGGAAGGGCTGCATTTGCTGAGAACATCACTGGGAGAGACCCATTCGGTGCTGTCATCAGTGGAAGGTGTTTTGGGAGGGGAAGAGACGCCCACTGCAGCGGGGAGGGACACGCCAGGGGACGTGTGGGGCTCCCTGCCCTGGCACCTTTGCACGGCACACCTGTGGGGTTCCAACAGGTGAAACCCTTGGGCACGCTGCTCTCAAAGGTGTGGGGGGCACGGGGAGGGCACGACCCCCACCCCAGTGCCCGCTGGGGCTGAGTCAGGTCCATCTCCCACGGTGGGGGGACATGGGCACGGGGAGCAGACGGTCAGACCACGGCAGCACCAACTCTTGGGGGATTTTGAGGGCCCCCCACCTCCCACCCGGAGCCGCAGCAGAGCCCCCACCTCTCCCCGGGAAACAGGGGGGCCCCAGCACCCCAGGGGCCGGAGCAGGGCCCCTCCCCTGCACACTCACCAAATCGCAATGTGCAGATGGCAGCCTCTCCTCGCTGCCTGTTCCCAGCAACACCCCTGGCAAGGGAAGCCTTCCCTCCTTAACCCTTCCCGCACCGGCGTCCCAGGAGGGCACCCAGAGGGGACACCGGGGTGTTGCCACCTCCTCTGGCGGGCAGGAGCCAGCACAGTGACTCACCGTGACAAACCACGTGATCTGCAGGGGCAGGGGACCATCCCAGGCAGGATTGTCACCCTCGGTACCAGGAGCTTCCCAGGCAGCCACCAAGGCAGGATGGCAGAGGTCGGAGCGGGCAGCGAAGGTCACGGTGCCGGGAACTGGTCCTGCACCCCGACACCCCCATGGCAAAGGCACAGGGGGACCAGGCCAGCCCCAAACACCCCGGACAGACCCTGCAGGCACGAGCTCCACTCACAGCCCCCCCGTGACGGCACGAGCCAGCGTGGGTGCAGGAGCTGTCCCCCTCTCCCCAGTCACGCTGGTGTCACCCCTCCCTGCTCCTTCCCTGGGGCTCTGGGTGACAAAACGAGGCAGGTCCCCGGTCAGGGCTCCCCGGGACAGCACCTGTGGCACCCACGGGATGTTCCCTCCTCCCACCGCAGTATCCGCTTCCTTTGCCGGAGCGCGCTCACCGGGGTGGGGACGGTGGCACTTCCCTCCCCAGTGGGGCCACCCCAGCACCCGACAGCGGGGAACCCCCCAGTGACACCCGCCCCACACGTGGGGCACGTGGGAAAACACGAGAGCCAAACGCCTGGGATGGGGCGCTGCAAGAACCGCAAGAGCCCCTCATTTTCCCCTTGCCGTGCCGAGAGGGAAGAAGCTCCCAGCGTTCATCCTGCAAGAGTGGGGGGACTAAACGTGCCCCCCCCCCCACCAGGGCACCACAGCTGGAAAAGGACCAGCAGAACGCCCAGGAAGTGCTGGGGCCTCACAGAGCTCAGCAGCAGCAAGGCCATGCCAGGGAAACCGAGTCACGGAGCAGTACCCTGGTGCTCAGCACAGGGCTGATGCTGCAGCCTGGGAACACCAACCCCAGCAGAAATCTGCTGTGAGACCAGAATGAGCTCCAGGCTTCTCCCACGCCAGCCCACCAGCGGCCCCCCAGGACCGGCAGCGTCTTCTCCTCCCGCATCCCCGCGGTTCCCACCGGCGCAGTGGCAGCTCCGAGTTAAAATTCCCCGACTCCCACGCGGTGCCGACTCCTCCTCACCTCGCCGTCTGCGAGCTGGGACGCCGCAGGTGCCAGCGGGGTGGGGAGGCGGGGGGGACACACCAAAAGCACCCAGGTACTGTAGGCAGGGATGGAACTGCTGCTCGGGGTGCCACGTGCTGCCAGAGACGCAGGAAAGAGCCACTGGCCCGGGATGTCACCGCCACCAGCCCCAGCTCCCCATCACCAGTCACCAGCCCCAGCTCCCCATCACCAGCCCCAGCTCCCCATCACCAGCCCCAGCTCCTGGGCAGAGCAGAGCATGAATTGCAGCAGCCCACGGGCGGCACAGCCCGTAGTATTTCTCCCACTCGCCGTGCCAGGCACGCGCTTCCCGCTGCCGGAGCGGGGTGAGCGCCCGCCCGGTGCCAGGAGCGCAGCCGGCGCTTCCCTCGCGCGCGGTCGCCGCCACCACGCGCTCCCCGGGGCTGCCACGTGCAGGGCACAAGGCAGGGAACCTGTCCCCAGACAGGCTGTCACCTCCCTGGCCCGCTTTGGATGCTTGTCCCCACGCAGGTGTGGACACCAGGGATGGGGAAGCGACCAGAGCGTCGTCACATCATTGCACCATCCTCATCCTCCTCCTCTCCTGCCAGGCCGTAGGACAAAGAGGTCATGTGGCACCTCTGAGCCACACACCAGGGCCAAGGTCACGGGGAAACCACAAGGAAAAGGCAGGAAGAGGCGACTTTCCCCAAAAATGCATCTCTCCGCCGGCCACTCCGCAGGGAACACGAGCGGCTGCCACCAGCCCGCTAATTACAGCTGTCTTGGCTCCGTTCTTTTCGCTCCTATTTTGCCTCCCGTTAATGAAGGCTGAAAAACTGCTGGGGTTTTTGCATACCCAAGGCAGCAATTAGCAGCAGCAAAGGGCAGGGAAGAGGCTGGAGAGCACTGAGCGCTGCGGTCGCTCGGATGCAGCGATCCATGACGTGGCTCCCCAAAACCTGTCACCCCTGAGCCCCAAAACCTGGTGTCCCAAACCCCAAAACCTGCTGCCCTGAGCCCAGGGGCCATGACAGGCCTGTCTGCTGCTGTCCAAGCCCCCGAGGAGCACATCCACGTGCCAAAGCCACTGGAGCAGCTGCTGAGCCTCAGTGCTGGGGCTCAGGAATCCACCTGTGCCCCCGGCCGGGCTTCCCCGCGCCCCAGGGTGCAGCGGCCCAGGAATTTCAGGGGGGGTGGAAGAAAAGAAAAAGCAGGGAGCCTCCAGGCGAGCTGTCAAGGGGAATGTTTCCATCTAAGGCCTTGGTATTTCTCTCCCGGCGCCTGCACTAAATCACCCCAGCTCCTCTCATTATTCTTTTGTGCTTTACAAGGTAGCACAGCCTGTGGAGGAATGCAGGAGTGTGGGGAGCAAATCCAGCCTCTCCTGCACCAGCAAATACCTGCAGCCCCCCAGCCCTCGGAGGGGCACAGCATCCCCCCCTGCCCTGCTACACCAGCACCTGGTACCTGGTGAGGGGGCACACGGCAGAGCCCAGGGCAGCTGGTGCTGCCAGACTGGGAGGATTGCCCTGGATCCCAGTATGAGGCTTTGTCCGCTCCTTCTCCATCCCATTTAGCACTGGGAAAGAGGTTCCTCCCAGCCTGGGAGCACGGCAGGCACCAGGCACCAGGAGATATGGCACCAGCTGGGACACACTGGAAAACTCTGCTCCAGCTCTTTCTTTCCCTCCAGGTGAACGTTGTGCAGTGCCCTGGCAGAGAGGTGTCCAGGGCAGGCAGCTCCCACCTGGCTGCCCCCACAGCCTCTCCATCCCACCCTCCAGTCCCAGCAGGGTCCCATCCTGGGCTTGGCTTGGTGCTGGTTTACAGCTCAGGGCAAACGAGCGAGTGCAAAGCCAGGCAGGTCTGGGAATTGGCCTGCTCTCCCAGCCCCCCAGGACAGACACTGCAATGGTCACATCCCAGCCCTGCACTCAGAACAACACGGATCCTCCCAGTTCCTGGCACACCTGGACACCCCCTGCCCCCAGCACCTGCAGCAGAAGGGAGAGGACACCAACAATCCCACCGGGATGGGCAGCTGGGGGTCCTATTCCCAGGCAGACACTCCATTTTCCCACCAGCACACGGGTGATGGGACTCTCCCAGTATCACAGAAGTGCTGGTGCCCAGAGCAAGGCTGGGAGCAGCATCCAGGCAGCTGGAGGAGAGGGCACAGGCCACGGGGCCACCGGGCCAGGATCCAAACCAAGGATGGCACAGAGGGCAGGGCGGGAGGAGCCCGGAGCTCTGCCCCGAGGGACGGGCGCTCTCTGCTCCACAGACCTCCAGAGCCATTCCCGGGGCAGAGGCACAGCCAGGGGACACTGGCACCTTGGCAGGAGCTGGGGGTCCAATTCCCAGTCAGCTCAGCCATTCCCACCTCTCCCGTGGGATCCCACAAGCAGTGGGTGCAGTCGGGCTCTGACTCAACTCCCCACACATCCCCCCACCTTACACAGCTGGGGATCCTGAGGCAGCCACACACCTGAGCACAGCATCATCCCTCTGCCAGCCCCAAACTGAGGGAAAATCCCAGCAATCCTGACTCCCACCTTTCTACAACCCATTCAGAAAGCAGCAGAACAGCTCAGCTTAAAATAAAGTAAAACCCAGCAGGTAAGTACTGACCCAGAGCACAGGGGATTGCACAGGCAAAACAACACCCAGGGAATGGGAGAGCCACTGGTCAGGACACAGGGGCACAGCCACGGTATTTTTAGCAGGATTACACAGGGACAGGGGATTCCTACCCTGAAAATCCCTGGGGGCTTAAAATAGGCCCCGTCATTTCCTCCCAGCAGCAGCCAGGAGAAGCATCTGCTTCTTCTGGAAGTCAGGAGGAGGGGAGGTTGAGCCCTTTGGGGTGCCACAGGGCACCCTGAGGCACCTGGGTGAGCACAGCACTCACCTTGCCAACGAGCTGCTTCCTCCTCCCGGCTCAGTGAGGAGAAGAATCCCGTGCAAAAACCAAAAGAGCGGCAATCACAACAGAAAACTCCTCTGGGTCCCAGCGGGGGAAACTGAGGCAGGAGCCACGGAGCTGGCTGGACACCACAGGGAGAGCAGGGGCTCCCCCAAAGCCGGGATGCACCAGGGGAACCCCAGAGAGCCCCCCCAGCAGCCCCCGGGGTGGGCTGGGACAGCAGGAGTGCTGATCCAGCGCTCAGATCCCGATGCCGAGGCTGGAAGCAGCCCTGGGGACACGGGGAAGGGCTGGGGACAGAAATGCCCCTCCTGCCACCCTCCCCACGTGGGCCAGGGGGATGGCAGGGGTGCCCCTGGTCCGGTACCCGCCGTCTGTGCTCCGCTCCGGATCACATCCCCTTCGGACGCCGGGTAACTCCTCCGATCCCAGCTAGCTCGTATCCCTCACGCCACACCGCTCCAGCAGCACATCCATATTTTTCCATTGAAAAGTCCAAGCAGAGAGAGAGAGAGAAAGAAAGAGAGAGAGAGAGAATTTCTCCAGGCTAAAAGGAAGAGTCAGCAACAAGGTGGGGTGGGATAGGGAGAGGCCCTAAGCCCCCCCTTCCCCTGACCCAAAAGGGTTAAAAAATGAAGTCGGGAAAAGTGTGCCTGCGATAGGAAAAACACACGCGCTCCCAGGGAGAGCGTGCCGGCTGCTCCCGTTTCCCTTCCCGACATGCCCCGCTCCTGGGAAAGTGTAGGCTGTTTTCCATATATAACTGCAAACTGTTCCATGCAGTAAGAAGTCTAATTAAAGGGAGGGAGGGAGAGCGGGAGAGAGGCAGGAGAGCGAAAGGCAATATTTATACGAGGGGAGAAAAGCTGCATCCCGGGCACCAAATCGGACCCTCGCGGTGCAGAGCCCGTGGATACCGTCGGGAGATCAAACCCGGGCAGAAGAGGCAAATCAGAGCCTGGAAAATATGTGGCAGTAAATAGGAGGAGGGAGCCAGATGGGCCAGGAGAGCACGGGGAGGGACAGGGGAAGGAAAAGCTCCTCTAAGGCAGTCACTGGGATGGGGCCAAGTGCTGTGGGAGGGGGCACATACACCCCCCGCCCCCTGGGAACCTCCCGGGGTCCCCACTCCTCGTCCTCCACGGCAGGAGAACCAAGTCTTTAAGTAAACAGCAGGAATCTGCTTGAAAAATAAATATAAAAGTAAAACTACACAGGCAGGAACAGTGAAATGCCAGGAGGGGAGCGGCACGGTGTGGGATGCTGTGGTGGGTGGGAGAGGCTGCAAGGGAAGGGACACCCATCTGCACTCAAGGGGTGACCCACATAGTCCTCACCCCGCTTAGACACACCAGCCTTGCCTCTCCCACCCACCCTCAGCTGCATCTCACCCTTAAGTCACCCTGAACATCGGGAGAGAGGCTGGTGGCAACAGCACCATCCTCCTCGTCCTCCTCACAGGCACCGTGTGCTCCGTTCCCAGCTGGCTGGGACTGTCCCCTCCACTCCCCAAAAAGGATCAGACCTGCTGCTCTGGCAATGGAGCCATGGCATGCTGGGCACTGCCATTCCCAGCACTGCCATTCCCAGCACTGCCATTCCCAGCCCTGTTCCCACCTCCACACAAACGTGCCCCGGTGTGCCAGGTGCTCAGCCCCATCCTGCCCTGCCATCCCAGCATCCCTCCAGCCCCTGGTGCTCCCTCCCTCTGCAGGCTCCCAGCTGCACCAGTGAACCAGGGAAACTGGGATATCCCTTTCCCTCAAGTGCTGACATCCTTGCAGGTGGGATGGTGCCTCCCAGCCCCTCTGGCGCTGACCCAACCCAGGTTCTGCCACCCCACACGTCCTCTGTGCCATAAATCACAGCTCACGGTGCTGCAGGTGGTGTGTGTGTCCCCCCCCACACAAAGAACGCGCTGTTGAAGCTGCAAGAATGCTGGGAGTCAGAATCAGAGAATCTCAGGATGGTTTGGGTTGGAAGGGACCTTAAAGCTCATCCAGTTCTACCCCCTGGCACGGGCAGGTCGCTCCAAGCCCCGTCCAACCTGGCCCTGAATGCCAAGCTTGGGTTGAGCTCTACTTCAAACTGCAGGGACAGGACAAGACACAACAGGGGCGAGGACACGGTGATGGGGGGGAGGTCCCACTGCCTAGCACCCCTCACCCCAACAAGCAATGCCCCCCCAAAGCCCTGCAGCCCCTGTCCAGCCTCCAAACAAGAGGAACAGCCCCGGGGTCAGCCGAGGTGACAGCTGGACACCGGCCACTTTGTCCCGGCTGGACCTGGAGCCACGGGAGGCTTTGGCACAGCCCCTGCCTATCCCAGGCACTTACCCAGGTGGGTCTCTAAGCACCAAGCACTAATCCAGGGATAATTGCGGCTTTAACAGCGATAGGGCCCAGATTACCGGCACGATCCGGGTGTTAGGGGTGCTGTGCTGGCAGGAAGCAGACGGAGCGAGGGCGATCCACAGGGAATACGGCGAGTGGCCGGCACCCAACCCAGCTCCCCAGGACACCAGAGCCCAGCACGGGGTGGCACCAGGGGATGGAGGCAGATGGGCTGCCCGTGGCTGGGCGTCCTTGATTCCTGCTCTCCATCCTGCTGGAAAAATGCAAAACCCACCCAGGGCCTGGGGCTAGCATGGACAGCATTCCCCCTCCTACCCCAGGTATCCTAGCCAGGATTGTTCCACATGCTGGAATCCCTGCCACTCCCAAGGCTCTGGCTCCTCTTCTCTGCCCTCTCATTTTCCCAGCTGCAGTACCAGGGTCCTTCCTCACCCTCTCCATCAGCCTTTTGTTCCATCTTGGAGCCCAGGGAGGGGTTGGGCAGGTGGGTTTGCTCTCTGCATAACAAGGATAGTGGGAATGCAAAGAGCAGCTGGTTTGGGGTCCCACAGCACCATTTGGGGTCCCCCAGAACCACCAGGACTCGTTCTGTTCCCTGCTCCCACACAGCCCCTCGAAGGGAAGCAGCCAGACAGGGTCCCAGGCAAGGAGGCTGAGATTCAGGGAAGCTGTGTGCCAGCTTTCCTGGGTCCCTTCCCAAGGATTCTCTTCCCAAAGGATCACTCCAGCAGAGCTGGAGCTCAGCAAGGTCTCGGGGGCTGAGGAACAGCAAGGCTGGTCAGCACACACAGCTGCTTCCGGGGGAGCGGGAGGAGGAAGGGAGGATCCCTCATTGTCCTTTCCAAAGGGAAAAGGGACAGTCCCCTGCATGGAGGTGCCAGGCAGGGCAGGAAGCACTTCCAGCCTCCTTGCTCCAGGCTGTGTGTGCCCGTGGAGAGCAGAGGACACCTGCTCACAGCACAGGTCCCCCCACGCGGCACAAACACCATCTGCAACAGCTTCCCAGCATTCGATGCATTTCACGTTCAACTGCAGGAGCCAGAGGATCCCCCGGCTGCTGACCTGCACAGAAACACCCAGCTGCTGAGGGGGAGGGATGGGATGGAGGAGGAGGAAGGGCCATTCCTGCACCGAGCTCCTGGTGTGTGTGCCCAGCGAGGTGAGACCGGGCACACAGACAGTGAACACGTCCACAGATGGGCAGAGATGGGAAGAGAGGGAGAACAACGCCAAGAAGGGAAGCAATGAATGGAAAGGGATGAAAGGCAGCGGGTCAGGAGCTAGAACAACAGCATTCAGCAGCAGATACAGAGCTGGAGCACGGTGTGGAAGGATCTTGGCTCGCCAGGGCCTGGACCCAGGACACCCAGGACACCAAGCCAGACACCTCTCCCAAAACAGACACCTGCAGAGCAACACCTCAGCACCCTGACCCACAGCTCCAGCCTTCCCCCAGGGGACAAAGCCCTCTGGGAGCCCCAGTTGGCTGCGTTTGGCACCCAGCACATGCCAAGCAATCCAAGCTGCCCCTGGGAGGAGCAGCCCGTGGATTCAATACCCCGAGGAGCACCCAGGCTGGCTCCCAAGGGCAGAGAACACCCCAGGGATGCCGAGGCAGGGAGCAGGATGAGGTTATCCAGCTGGTTTTCCCCCACAGGGAGGTGAGTAGGGGCTGGCTGTTTGCTTTCTCCTTCCCCCAGGAGATCTCCTGCTGACTCGGGAAACACCCTGGGGTGCAGCTCTGCGGGGAGGAGATGCTTCCCAGACACAGGCAGCAGCTTCAGTCCTTCCCTTCGGTTTTGGCCAGTCCAGTTGGGGTCAGATTTAAGAGCAATTCGTCACTTGGGAAATAACACCACTCCAGGCCTCCTCCCTCAAATAAACCTCAAAAGACATCATTTAGGCGAGCTTAATTTGGACAACTAAAAATAGCCAGCACTAGTCACACTGGAAAATGCAGGCTGTGGAGCTTCACCCTTTCACAGCTCCAGCTGGGACAGGGGGGTTTCTGACCCCCAGCTCCACAGAAGTGTCCCTAGGGAGGAGCACAGCCTTGTTCCCACAGGGAATCAGTGGGTACAACAGGATCCTCCCAGGACCCATCCCAGTGCCCTGCACGCCTGCTCCGCTGAAAGTTTTGGGTCCCCACACTTTCCCAGGCAGGATGCGGTGACTCACAGCCACGTCTGCACCAGGACACCCAGGAAAGATCAGCCACGCTTCCAGCTCCTCCCAGCCCAGCCAAGTTTCTGGTCCCAGCTCCCTGCAGCTGATTCAGCCCCACAGCCCCAGGCAGAGGCAGCCAGGCCTGTGCCACTCGGGATAAATCCCCACCACCGAGCAGTGTGGGTTGTCATCCCAGCTTTCCTGCCATCCCACAGCAGCAGGGCTGCCACAGGCACTGCGACCCTCACCAGGCACAATCCCAGCCCTGCTCCAGCCCATCCCACCGGCAGCTCGGGCTCCTCCACCGCCAGCCTGGCATTGCCAGCTGTCGGCATCACCAAACAGCCTCCAGCGGAGCCACAAATCCAGCCTGCCCTCATTTCCCTGCAATCCCCCTCCTTGCACCAATCTCTCCCTCCTTGCACTAATCCCTCCCTGTTCCAGAGGCAGGAATAATATTTAACTCAGGTTCACGCTGGAGCACGAGCTCCCTCCCAGCCCTGGGTCACCCCGGGGCTGTCCCCACCACCGAGGCCGTGCTGGATCCGAGCTCCCGTGGCAGATCCTGGCTCCGGCAGGAAGCCCCCCTGGAGCAGCCAGCCCTGGGAAGCCCGGGGAGCTGGCGCTGCCGGCTGCCAGCTGCAGCGATATGTCACCCAGGGATTTGTATGCAGCCGGCGCGCGGGACCGGCAGACGGGCTGGGCTGTCCAGGTGCCACGCGGCTCCCGGAGCCAACCAGACACCCTGCCCTGGATTCCACAGCCGGCAGATCCCTCCTGGAGCCATCCTCTGTGTCCCCTGGGATACAGCCCAGCTCAGCCCCATGCGGGGTCTTCAGCCCCTGCAGAGCCGGGATGAGAGGGGACGATGCTCAAGGACTGAGCCATCTTCTCACTCATCCCTGTGTCCCTTGGCTGCCTGTGGGATGGCACGAGCAGGAAAAGCAGTATTCCCACTGCCAGCTACAGAGCATCCGTGCAGCCCAGGATCTGCCCACAGCAGTGCCCGGGGGTTATTTTTAAGTGGCTGGTGAGAAGGTGGGAAGGGAGATGAAGGGCTGGAATGCTGCGATGCTGTGCCACTAAGCCTCTGGAAAGGCTGGAGCACAGAGAGGGGAAGCATCAGCGTTCCCAAGCAGGAACAAAAGGCGAGAAGCGAAAAGCCGAGGGCATTCCATGGGGCTGGCTGGATCCATCGGCACCTCCTGGGCGAGCGAGGGGTGGCAAAGGGACAGTAAAGCTCCAGCTGCTGCAGCAGGGTCCTTAATTAGCATCTCGGGAATCAGCGCTGAAAATCAGACACCTTCTGCCCGAAATCCGAGCCCAGACCTGAAAATCTGATCCTTGGATCCGATGCTCAAAGAGCAAAGGTCACGTCAAATCCCAGACAGGCCCTGCCACCGTTCCGCAGGGCTGAGCTCCCCCGTGCCCAGCTTAGCCCCCTGCCCACCCCCAGCCCCCCCAGGCTGAGCAGAGGCAGCACCGTGAGGGCCAGCAGCTTATTTTTAGCCCGGGGAAGGCAGGAGCTGGGAGCTGCCCTCCCAGCTCTTGCCCTTGGCATGGGACACGCTGCTTTCACTGCTGCAGCGAGTGCCTCGGGCCTCAGCCCAGCCCGCTGCCCCCCGGGCTCTGCAGGGCTGGCTGCACCCCCCTCCCGGCTGGCATCACCTCCCGTGGCACGAATCCTTCACCCAGGGAGGAGGAGGATGCTCAGCCCAGGAGCGGCCCCGCGGCAGAAGGATCCGGATTATTTACAGCTCCTTAACGGAGTTCGGCAGGGCTGCCTTAGGCAGGGCTGACCTTTCGGCGCTGGAGACAAAGGGAGGTGTCAGCCGGCTCAGGATCGCTGGTGCGGGACCCTCCCCAGCCAGCCGGGCCGGAGCGGGAGGCCGGAGCCTGGCGGGGGGTTCGGCAGCGCCGGGCCGGCCAAGGCCACGGAAAGCCGAGCGCGCCGGGATCCCAGCCTGGGAAAAGGAGGGATCGGATTCCTCCCTGCCCGGCCCCGCCGGACAAACTCTTCCGGGTGGGGACTCCTACGCGCCGCTCTCTGCCCAGGCACTCCAGCGGTTCCCGCAGCCCCCGGCCGCTCCTGCGGCTGGAAAACACCGGGATACGGCACCAAATAAAAGCGGGGGGGGCTGGAGATTCGCCCCCGGCACCCGGGCGGCTGCGCTTGGCTCCTCTGCCGGCTCAGCCCAGCTGCCGACTCATCCCTGCCATGGAAGCGTGGAGGGAAAAGTTTCCCCGTCAGCACAAAACACCGACACTGGCCAAACCTTGGGCTTGGCTTCTGCCGCCCTGGCCAGGAGTTCGCCCTGCTGGGGATCCGCCAGGTCCCCGCTCGGGGGGGTGCAGGGGATGGGTCCACTCCCTGCATTAAGGGACTGGGGTGTCCCCCAGGGGCTCCCCAGATCCTGGTACTGCAGGGAAGGAAGGGCCTGCTGAGACCAGGAGATCTGTCCCTTGGCACTGCCCAAGGGGAGATCCTTCCCATGCCCCTTCCCTCGCTCCAAAGAGATCTAACTGTGGGATTTGGGCAAAGGAACGTGTGTAGGGCTGGTGTCACAGCACTGCCCAGCATGGACCCTCCAGGACTGGATGCCATGATCCAGAAGCCCAGACATCCCAGGGAAGCAGCTCAGGAGTACCTGGTATCCCACCAGGATCCCCACATCCCTCACCACCCTCCCGGGCAGCAGTGACCTGTCCACCCTTGCCACCTCGCTCCCTGCTGAGGTGCTACAGGCAGAGGGATCCTCCCAGCCAGGGTTCCCACAGCCCCAATTCCTGACCCCCTCTGAGACACATCACTGTGCATCAGCTTCCCACATTTAAATCCAAGACCTCTCCCAGAAGCTCACAAATGCGGGATAGCGAACTCATCTGTTACTCACAGAGAGCTCTCCCAGGATTTAAGTTGCTTAATTAGTGCTTTAAGAGAGTCACCAGCCGAGTGGGTGACACCCCAGCGGGATGTCATGTGCTCCACAGGGCTCAAGCTTCGCTTTCTTCCTTTCCTACCCAGGGTTACCTTGTTTCTTTTTTTCCCTTTTCCATTTTCTAATGAACAAACAGAGGGGCAGGTTTTATAAGTCCATGGAAACTCTATTATCCCTCTGCATTAAAGCCAAAAGCAACTAATTAAAACATCAAAGTCAGAGGTTTCATTAGTTTGGCCTCAGCACTGGCAGGAGGTGTTGGGGAACGTGGCTCCCACAGCCAACTGCTCCGAGGAACCCCACGGCTGGACCTGCACCCTGAAACACATTCCCTGTCCCAGTGCCACCCTTTCCTAACAAAGCTGCTTCCCCCAAGAACATCTCCATCACCTGCACCATCAGATGGGTCTTTATTCCCACCCAGCACAACACTAGGGTGAGAGGGATGGGTTCAAATTTCCAGCTCACCCTCACCAATCCATTTCCTCCTCTGCACATGGGATCCCTACCTGCATGACAGAACATCCCTGCCTCCATCCATCCCGAGCAGGAATGCTCCAGGCAGCCAGCAGGCATCCAACAGCATCCCTCACCCTGCCAGGATCCGCTCCCAGAAGTCCCCAGCGAGCCACAGGAATTGGGGAGCACCAAGGAGGAGTCACCTCTTTGCGCTGCAGTGGCCACCTCCCCATCCAAGGACCTGCATCCCATTGCCACAGTCACACTGAGCATCAGCCACCTCCCCATCCAAGGACCTGCATCCCATTGCCACAGTCACACTGAGCATCAGCCACCTCCCCATCCAAGGACCTGCATCCCATTGCCATGGTCACACTGAGCATCAGCCACCTCCCCATCCAAGGACCTGCATCCCATTGCCACGGTCACACCAAGCATCGCCACATCCCTCCCCGGGCTCCTGGTCCCTGCCGCAGCTGCTCTTGGAGCCAAGCAGGATCCCCGGGGCTTTGACCCAGGTTTTCCTCCGGCTCCTTTCCCAGGCACAGCCCAGCCGTCCCCGGCGGGGAGGAGCCGTGGGCGAGGAGGAAGCCAGAGCTGCCAGCCCTTCCCTGGGCCCTGCGCGGGGAGCAGCGGACACGGGGAGCAGCAGCGAACAGGCACCGGCAGCGAGTCCCCGCTGCAGAGATTTGGGTCCCCCCAGTCCCTGCAGGCTCCATCCTGTGCTGCTGGAACAGGCGCGTGCGACCACTGCGGGAAAACTCCGCTCGTGGCCTAGCGGGGAGGAGAAACAGGAAAATGGGGAATAAAAAAAAAAAAAACCAACCCCAGAGAGGAGCGGGGAGCGCGCTGAGAATCCGCAGCCCCGGCGAGGGGCAGGTACGGAAGGAGCAGGCTCGTCTCCCAGGGCAGGGAGCCTTGGGGACAAGGGGAAACTCCAGGCTCAGCTCCACCCCGGCGCTTTCGACTGCAAAACAATAGTGGAGAGGAGCAGCCGTCCCTCCCTGCTCTTACTCATCCTGCCCAAGGACCTGTGCCACCCTTCGGCTCACCCCTCCCTGCCCCTCCTCTGCCCGGGGGCTTTGGCATGGCGTGTCCCGGCTCCAGAGGCGCAGGCGACGGCAAAAGATCCCCCGGGAACGGATCCGGACCCACGGCACGCGAGCGGCGAGCCGGCAGCGCAGGGAATTCCCTCCGTCATCATCTCAGCCGAAAAAAAAAAAAAAAAAAGAAACCAACACCCAACAACACCCTTCGCCCTCTCCAGCCTCTACCTGCAGCGCTCGCACCACCGCCCAGCGCCAGCAATCCCCTTTCCAGCCGGGAAGGAGCCGAGAATTCGCAGAGGGTTCCCACGGGGCTGCTCCCACCGCAGCCCCCGCGGGGATGGTGGGACGGGGATGGAGCCTGAACCCCGAGGGGCCGCTCTGGGGGACGGGGAGGCTCTGCCTCCGTGCCCTGGGTGCTTCCCAGCTCCACCTGCACCATCCCCGGCCAGGCGCCTCCATATCCGAGTCCATCCAGCCTGGCCGTGGGGAGCCGCAGGACACGCAGGGGTCGGGAGGCCTCCAAGACCACCCAGCACCCACCATTCAGCCCGGGAGGGCCTCACTAGCCTGACACGAGGGGCACCCCCTGAGCCACCACCCAGCCCAGCCACCCCAGGGGTCGGGTGGGATTTCCCTGGGGGGTCATCCAAGGGGGCAGCCGGGGAGGGATCCCCGTGGCGCGGCGGGGTGGGGCCGGCGGAGCGCGGGGGCGTCAGCCTCTCTCGCTCATGATTTAATAATTTAGGTGCGTTTCAGTGCTCATAGAAGCGAAAGATTGAGGGCAATGTCTGGAGCCTGGCAGGGCGCAGGCAGCGGCACAGCCCACGGCCGTGGCATCGCGCCCCTCGGGAGTGGGGGCACGGCTCGGTGTCCCCCAGCCCCAGGACAGCTCTGGATGCCCCATGGGGTGCTCCGAGCACTCACCTCCACCCCAATTCGCTGCCCCCGGGTCCTGCCCACGTCCAGGGCTGCCTGTCCACGTCCACGGGCAGAAACTGGCTGCACTGGTTTGAGCTTCGCAATCCAAACCCCCACCCAAGCTCAGGTCTCCAGAGATAAGAGCACAATAACCTATTGTCCCTCCTCCCCTCCCAACATCTCCACTTGCCTCTGGCAAAGCAGGGAGGGACCACCCAGCTCCACACAGTCCCCCCCACCCCCACCGCCAGGGACCCCACGGGGGGCACAGCCCCACCGAGCCGGGCGAGGGATGCTGGGAGGCTGCAGAGCCGGGGCTTGGATGCAGGGAGAGGGCTGGGGGCAGAGGCAGGAGGAGGCGGACGAGGCCAGAGACTGGTTGGGCTTCTAATTTATCTCCTAATTTATTTTTTTCCTCCCCACTCCTGTTTTCTGCCGTGGATCTGACCAGCTGGATTGGTGCAGGCAGGAGGGGGACGTGCCCAGCCCTGGCGTGGGCAAACCCCACGCAGCCTCCCCACTGCATCCCACCCTCCCTGCATCCCACCCCCAGCCCCACGCACACCCCACCCGAGCCACCCCACTCCAGGCAGGGAGCAGCCCCACTCCTGCCCCACGGGTGGAGAAAACCACCCAAACCACCCACGCAGCACCTTCCCCGCTCTGTCCTTGGGCTGCCGCAAGCCCCCCTCCCCTTCCCCCGCCTCTTCCTTCCTCCATCATCCTCCTCCTCCTCCCCGCAATGCCACAACACGCTGCCTTCCAAGAAGCCCACAGCACGCGCGACCGGGAACCCCACGCCCCACCTCAAGGGCAGGCAACAAGTTGCAGGACACGAGCGGAGAGTCCTCCCCACACCAGATGCTGGGGGGGCTGAGGGAGTTGCCCGCCCCCCCGAAGATGTTCGGGGGCTGCAGAGCCTCGCAGCCCCCCACGCACCACAGCGAACGGACCGTGCCTATCCCACCATCACACCCATCTCCCACGTGGGACCGGGGTGCGGGGGGATCCACGCCAAGCCCACCCCCCTGCTCTAGGGACCCACGCCAAGCCCCGCCATCCCACCTGCTGCACTGGGACGAACCGGGGTGGGTGAGAGCGCCGCGCCCACCTCCCCACCCGCCCCGGCTGGGCAGCGGGCGCGGGGCTTTCACCCACCTGTGCACCCCTCACCCTCAAACAACCCCCCCCCGGGGACCCCGCACCCCACTCCCGTGACTCCCCCCATACGCTCACCACCTCAACCCCTCACGGGACCCCCGTTCCCCACCCCGGGGGTCCCCCCGCGCACTCACCGGCTCAGCTCCCTCGGCGCCCGGCTGGCGGCGGAGCCCCCCCGGCTGGCCATGGGATGGAGGGGGAACGGTCCCGGAGCTAACGGGAGAAAATGCTTGTCATGGCAACCCCCGTGCCGAGCGGGGCCGTGCGGGGCCGGGCCGAGGAGGGAGGGGACGAGGGGAGGGAGGGGGAGGGCTCGTCCCAGCCCGCCGGGGGAGGGGCTCCCTTAAGGTGGTTGCACGCCCCGACGGCTGCTTAAGGGGGACGGGAAGGAGACGGAGAGTGGGGAGAGTGGGGTGTGAAACGCCAGGCAGTGGGGGGACCCCACAGGCAGAGCGGGGGGTGCACCCCCGGAAAGTGTGGGAACACCCACACAGGCAGAGTGGGGACCCCCCGGGCAATGTGGGGACCTCCCCTGCTAGAGCGAGGAGAGCATCCTTGGGCAATGTAGGGGCACCACAATGTGTGCCCCCATCAGGGACCTCGGGCACGACCCATGGCAGTGAGATGTGGGCACCCCAATTGTGGGCACCCCAAGAAGTGAGGGCCCATCCTCATGCCCAAACCCCTCCCCAGTCCAGGCGTGGGGAAGGCAGAAGGAGCACCATGACCTGTGGCAGAATCGGGGCTCCTTGTGGGTTTAAAGTGGTTTTAGGGTTCCTCACGGGCACTGTGGTGGATGCCCAGAGTTGGGGTGTACCCGTCTGACACCCCCTGAGAGCGACTGTCCCCCCCGAGGGGCAGCATCGCTCTGGAGGGCACACACCCTGAGATCCACAGAGGGGCCAGCATGAAAAACCCTCAGGGACAGATCCTCACCCCTTTTTTTAAAGGAACCGGGATAAAAATCCTCATGGAATCATTCCCGAGGGGTGGCATCAGGGCACGGGGCAGCAGTGCCCGGTGTGGGCACCTTAACTCGGCACTCGCCCTCCCCGCAGCCCCAGTCCGGGCACGCCGCGGGTTCGAGTTAAACCAGTGGAACATCTGTGCACGCACAAGCCCTAATTAGCCCTCAGAACGGTTTTTTCCCCCCTTGAGGGCCTGCACCTCGAGAATTTCACATTCCTGAGCGCTCCCAGGTGGTGCTGCAGAGGCCGGGAGAGCAGAGCCCTGTGTGGATCCGGAATTCCTTCCCATGCTCTCCATGGCCAGTAAAATCCCTTCCACTCCACTGATCCAGGGGCCTTTTTGGGGCAGGGGAAATTATCTGAGGTCACCTGAGTGCCCTCAGAGCTGCCAGGGTTGGATCTAATTCAGTCTCCACATCCTGTACGGCACAGAAGGCACCAACCTGTTCCTGTGCTTTGCAGCAGGGGGGAGGAAAGTGCCCTGGGCTGGGAATGCCCCCCATCTCAAGGTGGGGTCCTTGGCATCTTCCTGGGGAGTTGATGGGGTCATTCCCTCTGAAAATAAACCCCTACAGGGCTGGAGACTCCCATGACAAGAGCAAACCTCGTGTCTCAAAAAAAAACAAGCTCAGGCACCTTCAATTTAAGGGCTCCACGCTTGCCCAACACAGAAAGTGGGAACAAACACGTGGATTTTAACTGGTGTGTCCGCCCCCTCCCTCCACCAGAATCAGCCAGCACTGACCAGATTGTGTCTCAGTGACCACAGAACAGCTTGGAAAAGAGCTGGTGGAGCAGCCTGCAGGCGGTGCTTCCAACGGGCCAGGATGCAAAACTGCTATTGAGACATAATGGCCTTTTAAAACAGGTTTTCTGGGCTTGGAAGGAGTCTCTGACCATCTGGATTTGAACTCCTGAAAGGAAATCAGCCTTCCTGCCTCAGGGAAGCTGTTGTTAACAGGGCAGTTCAGCAATGCTGAGAATTTGCAGCCTCCTTGGACTCCTGGACTTGGGCTGCAATGGGGAAAGGCAGGTTTTACAGCTGGGGCACTTGCTGTGGAGGGAACCAGCCAAAATCCATTTGGAAAACGTGCTTCCCATCCAGTGGCAGGCGGCAATTCCAGAGCTGGTGCTCAGCAGCTCCTGCCTGGTGTGTTCCCAGTTCACAGAGAACCATAAACAGCCAGAGAGCCCCTTCCATTTTAGAGCTAAGGAGAAGCACATGGAGGAAAAGTGAAAATCCTGGCTGGAGCAGGAGCAGGAGCAGGACCATCACCTCCAGACAGCTGTCCCCGTGCACTGTGGCAAAGAGGGGGAGAACACTGGAAAAATTCCTTCATGGAGTATTTTGGGGTCTCCTCTGAAGACCCTCTATGTGCCCCTGTTTCCCAGGATCCTGCCCCTGGTGCTTGCTGGTGCCACCACCCCTCCTGCTCCATCCCCCTGCTCCTGCTCAGAGGGGGGACAGGAGGGTTTGCCCTCCCTGGAGAGGTGACAGGGGTGTCCCCACAGCTCTCCAGCCTGGAGCTGCAGGGAGGGACCTTCCAGGATTAGCAGGGCTCTGGCTGCCACAGTCACGGGGGTGGCAGTGGGACAGGCTGATTTTGGGGTGGCAGTGGGGACAGGCTGCTCCTTTGGCTCTTGGCTCCCAGGTGAGCTCCAAGGCAGACACCCATTGCAGGCCCCTCTGGAAGATGAGCAGGTTCCCCATCCCTTCCCAAGAGGAATTTTCCTCCCATACCTCCCTGCAGGCAATTCCTGCTGCTTGGAAAAGGAGCCAAACTCCCACAGTGACCAGCAGCACTCAGGACCACCATCAGGGGCCTAAACCCTGTGGCAGGGAATTTCAGCTGTTATCCATATTTTGGCACCTCTTTTCTTTTCCAAATGCTTTCCTGCTGGATGCTCTGGAAGCAAAGCAGAGCAGTCCCCGGCCTGGGCAGTGTCTGGCCTCAGGGAGAGCAACATAAAATAAATAACCCCAAAATAGAAAACATCACTCCACCAGGTTCTTTTGTAAAAAAAAAAAAAAAAATCAGGACTAGCTGATGAGCTCCCTTTAAACCCAGTATATAATATTTGTATTAATTTGCCTTTAATGCCTCCCAGGCTGGGAACTTGTAGGTGGAGTTTTAGCCCAAAATGAATTAAATCAGCCGAGTTGTATCAGCCAAGTTACAAACCCATCAAAACCCGGGGCCAGATCCTGATCTCATCCCCGGGGGGGTAAATCCAGGGCGCTCCTCTGGAAGCAGCAGGGAGGGTTCTTGTCCCGGTGCCGGCGAGCAGAGCAGGACTGGACCCCCGGGGTTTCTCATGGAAACATTGACTGCCTCCTGAGCACAAGGCAGAGTCGGGCGCCTGTGAAATCTCTCTCCATCCCAGGGCTAAATATAGGGAGAGAGAGCGCCAGAGATGAGATTTGCAGCGCTCAGGGAGAAATAAACCCCGCAGAGGCTTTGCTGGCAATGCCAGGGGCTCATGGGGGTCCCACCCCATGCGACAGGGTGCTTTTTCCTGCCTCTTCTCCCTCTTTTCCCTCCCCCTGCTCATGCCTGAGCTGCAGCACCCACAGGTGCCTGTTTGTAGGGCTCAGATTCCTGCTCAGAACCCACATGATGCCATGGGCAGGGTCCCATCATGGCTACACCGATTCCCCTCCCAGTTCTGGGCTCTTCCCTCACTCTGGGGCAGCTCCCCATGGCTTTGGAGCACCAGAAAACCCCCCCAGCCATGGGATTGCTAATAAACCATCAGCACACTCCTGCTAATAAACCTCTCCTAGCCTGTTCCTGCTCCCAATTACTCTAACAACCCTGTTAATTTCTAATTAAGCAGCTCCTTCACTGGGGAAAGGGGCTTGACATGAAAAGCAAAACATGAGAGGAGGAATCTGGGCCCAGCTTTGCTTTATGGATGTAATTAGGAGACAAAATTGTTCGCTCACCTAAGGAATTCATCACCCAAGTGCCTGTGAGCCGACAGCCGGGCTGGGTTTTCCCCGGGAGCCCCGTGACTGACGGTGCTTTTCCCTTCCCCACCCCTCCACATTCCCATCTGGAGCCACGACAGGCTCTCAATCCATTAGTGCCTGTCATGGAACCCCCAATATTTCCAAGAGCTGAGGAGGAGCCTCTTGGCTGCTCCTTCCCAAAGCACCCATGGGCAGGATGAGGGGGAATTCCATGGGGATGTGGTGACACCTCAGCAGGGACGTTGGTGTCCTTCCTTCTCCAGGGAGCATCCCAGCAGAGCACCCTGTGCTCAGGGAAATGCACATTTGGAAACGCTCGGGGAAATTCCCCCCTTGGGATCTGCGGGACACCCCACTCCCCTCCCCAGGAAGTCACAGCTCCTGGGAAACAGGGAGATCCTCAGCTCCACCTCAAAATGAACATTTTTCCCTCCAGTTCCGACCTCGTTTCATTCCTCACATCAAGGAGGAACCTTGTACTCGGTGTTTGCATCACGGTAACAGCTCGGGGACCTTCGTGGGCCTGAGGAAAGTCCCTGCTGCCGGGAGTGACAACGCGGTGGGTGGTGCTGAAAGGGAGGAGAGAGAAGTGGTGGCAGCGCGGGAGAAACGCGCTCCGTCACTCCCAAGCTGTCAGCCCCGGGCTGGGGAGGCGGGGGAGCTCCCGAGTCCTACTTTGGTACCTTCCTGCCAGGGATGGAGGGGCAAGAGGGGCTGGAGATGGTCCTGGCCTGGATCCTGGGGGTCCCTGGGGGGTGATGCTGCAGAGCCCCTGGATGGGGAGGGCACAGCGAGGGGAGGGGGAACCCCAGCAGGTCCCTTTCTGGGGGGGCATCTCTGTGATGTTTTGGGGTCAGGACCTGCCCTCCAGGAGGAAGGTATTCCAGCTCACCCTGCTGCTCCCAAAAAGCACCAGCGAAGGCCCAGGAGCCCACACAGGGCTGGGATTGCCCCAGCAAAGCCACCCTGAGCCTGCAGACTGTCCCTTCCTCCAGCATCCAACTTCCAAAAAGGTTAAAACCCCTCCACCCCAACCTGAAGGTGCCTGGGGGGCCCTGGGCAATATTGAGGGGCATCACTGGTATTTGGCTGGTTTTGATGCCACGGGGCAAAGCTGGGGTGAGCTCACCCCTCACGAGGGGTGAAAGTGGGTGGAAAGAGTATCAGATGCAAAGGTGACCTCTTCCCAAAATGGAGAAAGAGGGAGAAGGCAAAACCACAAACACTGCCAAGCGTGTCCGCGGGAAAACAAACCAGAAACGACTCTTTTATTTGAATAATAACCATCAATAATACATTGCTAAGAAGCTGCAGATGACTGCAATTAAAAAAAAAAAAAAAAGGCATTTCATTCCCTGAGCAAAACCTAAATTATTCCTCACAGCTTCTCCCCTCGCCGAGATAGATGAAAATGAAGCGGTTCCTGGAGCTCTGCAGAGCCGGGGAGCCCGGGTGGAAGGCAGGGGAGAAGAAAAAAAGGCAAGAAGAGAGAAGAAGAGCCCTAATGTGGGGGGTTATAAATATTTCACAGCCGAGGAGGAGTGGGGAGCCATGGATATAGATGCGGTTTGCAGGCGTCCGTGGTGGGAGGAAGGAATTAATCACGTAAACGGAGGAGAAACTTTCCTCGAGGACCATGTGCCAACACCCACAGGGAGCCGGGGATGGGCAGCCTGGGCTTCGCTCTGCAGGGTGCAAATGTGGCTGGGTGGTTGGTGATGCCCCCACCTCTGCCAGGTGCTGCTGGCAGCACGCCAGGTCCAGCACGGGCAATTCCTCGGGAATTTGCGGAGCGCAAATATTTACCGGGAAAAGCCTCAAGGAGCCCGGTAGATAAGGCTGGAAAAGCTCCCTCCTCCGTGCTGGGGCTGCAGGAGGGGGTGACCTGTGACTGTCTGAGTCATGCAGGAACCCTGCACCCCGCAGACTCTCCTGCCAGCAGCTGGTGGGCAGGATGGCGGGGCAGCAGAGGAGATGCCGGGGAACAGGATAACACCGGCACACCCCGTGCCCTGGCATTCCCAAAGCCAACACACAGAGCAAACAGCCCTCCTATCGCTGGCCAAACAGCAGCTCTGCTACCCAGAGGAGCAGAGAGGCCCAGGAGCTGGGCTGGCAGCTCTCCCTCACCTCCTGCCCCTGAGGGCTCCTCAACCATCCCCAGCCCATCCACACCGCCTGGAGAAGCTCAGTGGCACCCGCTGGGAGCCTCTGCAGGTATTAAACCCTCCGTGCCTCCAAGTGCTTCTTTAAAAATCAAAGCCTCGGTGAGAAAGGAATGAGTCATGACAGGGAGAGAGGGAGCTCACGGCATCTGAAATGGCTGAGGACAGGAGAGCCGGCAGCACGTCCAGCACCGGCTGCAGCCGGGACTGACACACCGGGAGAGAGGATGGAGATTAAATGGAGAGCAGCCAAGGCACGGGACACCCACTGGAGGTGGATGTTTGGGTGGCAGCCACCGTGTGGGTGAGGGCACCTTCCCTCGCCCTGCCTCGTGTGTCCCCACCGAGCTGAGGGCAGAACTTCTCCCCACAGCCCTGCCTTGGAAGGACAGATCCCTGTCTCCTTTGGAAAGGGATTCCCACCCACCTGCCCCGACACACGGCACTGGTGATGGCCAGGATCCAAAAAGCTCACCTGGATCTGGACCAGTGGTCCTTGCTGGGCACTGAGCTCCATTGCCAGGCTCTCGTGTGTGTGAGTGGCACAGTCAGGGCAGCACCACAGCCACAGCAATGGGGTGTCCAGAGCCAGGAGGATGCTGAGGGCTCTGCTCCCCCAAAACCAGACCCAACCTGCTTGCCTCGAACTCTTCCTGCCCCACAACACTTAAGGGGGTGAGCCTGGAGAAAAGGAGGCCCTTTTTGCTCTCTGCAACTCCCTAAGAAAATGTTGTAGCCAAGTGGGGGTCTGGCTCTTCTCCCAGGCAACCAGGGAGAGAACAAGAAGAAATGGCCTCAGGCTATGCCAGGGGAGGCTCAGGTTGGACATCAGGAGGAATTTCTCCATGGAAAGGGCGGTCAGGCATTGGAAGGGGCTGCCCAGGGAGGTGGTGGATCCCCATCCCTGGAGGTGTCCAAGGAAGGACTGGACATGGCACTCAGTGCCCTGGTCTGGGGAACAAGGTGGGCATCAGGCACAGGTTGGACTCGATGATCCTGGAGGTCTTTTCCAAATCCAGTGACTCCGTGATGCTGTGAACACGTCTGGCTGCAGGAATTACATCAAACCCCGAATTCCAGCAAGCCTGACACCGCAGTGCCTCACACTAATACACGAGCAGGAAGAGCTTGTGCTGCAGATCTGGCACAGATGTATCTCCCCTGCAAGACGTGCCTGTGTCTCACATCACTGGTGACGCCAGCAACTTATTTCCCCGCTGACTGCTGAGGCAGCCGATCCTCTCCCCAGCTCTGACGTGGGAACCTGCCCTTAATTTCCAGTGGCACCAATATGTTTCCTCCCTTCTCCTTTTTTTTTTCCCCTGCCAAGCCCCAGTTTGCTCCATATAGGACATGACAGGCGGTGATGAAGCACCCTGGGTGATGCTGGGAGGCTCAAGGGCTGGCACAGCCCGGGCTCCCGAGGAGCAATTGTCTGGCAGAGGGCACGGGCTGGGCTGGCCGTGCCAGCCAGCAGCGTCCCTGGCAGCTCCCAGTGAACCTGGGTCATGCATGACACACTGCATACAGAGAGGACGGGGATGGAGAAGAGATCCCAGGGAAAAAAACAACCATCCTTGGCTTTGGGAAGGGAAAGCAGGAGGGTGTGAAGGCAGGAGGTGGCTCACGCTGCTCCCAGGGAAGGGGGAGCTGCAGCTGATGGGATGGAGCTGCATCTCTGCAGGACTGAGACGCTGCACGTGAGTGTTTCAAGGTGCAAATACCCAGGGCAGGTGTTCAAGGCAGGGACACAGATCTGTGTCCAGGATGCTGTGTGCTTGGCTGGCTGATTGATCCCAGAGAAGCTGTGGCTGCCCCATCCCTGCAAGTGTCCAAGGCCGGGTTCAACGGGGCTTGGAGCAACCTGGGCTGGTGGAAGGTGTCCTTGCCCACGGTAGGGAGTGGCACTGGATGAGCTTTAAGGTCCTTTCCAACCCAAACCTTTCCAGGACTCTCTGAGTGGTGCAGCAGCCCCAGGGCTGTGTGTGCTGTGTGGTCTGGCAGCCCTGGAGCTCCTTCCCCTGTTTGTAAACATGCAGATCCCCTGCTCTGCAGAGGAGGACACGAGCCAAGTGCCTGTGATGGCTCTTGGGAGCAGAACCTTTGGGGAGAGCAGCCTTTGCTCTCTTTACCGAGCTCAACAGAAATTGTTCTGCTCTGCCGAGCTGGAAATTGGCTGCAGATCCCACTGACGGCCCCGGGGCTGGGAACAGACTCTCCTTTCAGTCCTTAGCTGTGGGCAGCGCCTCGAGCAGACAGGGAGGAGGAGGAAGAGGAGGCTGGTGCCATCCCTCGGGAGCACCAGGGTGGCAGTGTGGGCTGGGCTCTCCCCACCACCCCAGCCAAGGAGGAAAGCAGGCAGGGAGGTGTCTGCAGCAGGGACAGGAGGCAGAGGTGCCCGTGTGCCACCGAGGAGGGGCTGGCAGAGCTCGGGCCCTCCAACCCTGCCCAACTCACAGCTCCTCCACTTACCCTTTGTCCTGGCCCCCCTCTGACTAATATCCTTCCTCCTATTCATCCTGTTCTGCTTCCACCCCTGCCTGCAACTCCCGCTGAGCTGAGCAGGGATTGGGAACGTGGCTCTCCACCCCAACCCCAGAGCTAAGCAAGAGGAGACAGAGCAGCTGCAGGACCAATGTGACTCCCTCAGGCAGCCCAGCAGATCAGTGTCCAGCTTTTGGACAGATCAGATGCTTTTTGTCATTCACTATCAGCTGAGGAACAGCCCCGCAGTGCTGGGACATGGAGCGTCACTCCAGCAGTGCTTGTGGAGGGAGAGGGGATCTGGGGGGGCTGAGAGGCAGCACTCCCTGCCCAGGATGACTAACTCCCTCCCTCACAGGAACCACCATCAGAAAGCAGAAGCTGCTTCCTTCCCTCTTGCTCCCCACTAAGATTTTCCAGTGACCCATCGTTCTGCAGCGCTGATGGAAACTCGCCCGCTCTCCGGCCGCTCCCTCTCCAGGGCACTGGTTTGGGGGGTTTTTTTACCCTTCCCAGCTGTCCCTCAGCATCATCAGCCCCCTCACAGTTGGAGCATCACCCCTGGCACTGCACTGCTGCCTCCCAGCTCAGGGCTCACTTGGTTCTGCTGCGGCCCACAAGGAAAAGCACCTCATTCCCCTGCACCTCCCAAGGGCAGATCTCCAGCCTGAAGCGCCCAAACATCCAAAAGGGACAGACCTGCTCCCTCCCAGGCACCAGCCTGATAACACAGTGGAAAATTCAGAATTTAGGCATATTTTGGGAATCTGAAAGCAGCTGGCAAAAGCCTCACACCCATGGGAGCTTTGCTGCAGCTCCCCAGCATAGCTGGGCACCCCACAGCTCCCAGCCACCTTCACATCTGCTCTCCTGGCAGCAAAACAACTCCCAGCCAGGCTCCTGTCCTGAGCCGACAGGAACCACAGCAGCATCTCCTGTTCCTCAGCTCCACTTCCCCCAGTGCACGAGCTCAGGCTTAATCAACTCCTCAATTATTAATTAAAAAGCCCCACAGACTGTAATCCCCGGCCCACGCTCAACCAGAGGCAACCAACAGCCAAAGAGCTCTCCTAGTGCTCATTCCCTAAATCTATTCCTAATTAGGAGTGGACTCACCCCTGCAATTAATTGTTGGACTCGTTCATTAGTGCCTGGATATCCAGCTCTGTCTGGAAGAGGAGGCAGCAGAGTGGTTAATCAGTTTGGAGCTGAAGGAGAGGGCGTCCAAACCTGTGGCAAAGTCCCCACACCTGGCAGGGGGACAGCGAGGGCCGGTGGCTTCCAGCGGGAAGCGCCTGGCTGTGGGACAAGTGGGATTTGGGGATTTTTTTTTATTTTTTTTCCCTGGGAGTGCTGCAGAGCCGATGCTGGTGGGTGCTGCCAGCCCCAGGGGCCGCAGCCCGAGGAGCTGCGCTTGGCGTGACGCTGAGCCCGTGTCCCCGCTCGCCCCAGCCCCGTGTCCCCGCCTGCCCGCGCCTTGTCACCGCAGCCAAGCCCCGAGGGAGCCGGGGCTGGAACAGCCCTTCCAAAGCAATCGCTCGGAACTGGCAGCTTTGACTCCTCTCCAGGTGCCACGGAGCCTCTGGGAGGGGCCCCGCTGTCTCCCAGGCTCCCCACGGGACACGGGGGTTTTTCTCTGTGCCTGGTCAGTCAGCGGGGTCAGCTCGTGGAAGGACAGGGAATGTCCCCCAACCGTGTGGCATCACCACCCTCTGAGCAGACAGGGTGTAAAAGGGCAGCACAACCCCTTCCTAAACCCCCTAAAATCAATGGCAGCTCTCCCGTGCCTCAGTTTCCCCAGCTCTCCACCTCCACAGGGAGCACGAGGCACAGGACACCAGTTGGCTGCAGTGACCCTGACAGCACTGGCTGCTATTATTGGCTTTAAGGGAAGTGAGAGCATTTCTCTGCCTCAGCATTTAGTTTTCCCTCCTAATACACTCTGAGTGGAAAGAAATAACCTCCCTACACCCAGACCCTCCTGCCGCCAGGTGATGCCACAGGGTCATGCCCAGGCTTGGGGAGCAGCAGCTCCAGGCTGGTCAGGGATGCTCCTATGGCTGTTTTTCAGCAGTTTTACCATAATTGGGCTGTTCTGGTGATGCTCAAGCCCCATTATCCCCTCATCTCTGCCAGGTCATGGGGAGGGTCCCCAGCCCTCGAGGCCTTTGTCACCAAAGCACCTCCACAGATCTCAGATGGAGATAGTCAGGGGGGGAAAAAAGTGTGCTAAGTGAGGGAGGAGTTGAGCTGTGTTCTGGGCTAATGGCTGGTGAAATTACATTAAAAACTGGAGCAAAGCAAACCCTGGAAGGCAGATCAATGTAAACAGCACGGGAAACTGGGACGCAACTCCTAAGCCGGAATAGCTGTTTATGGCTGGATGTCAGGGAGAGCTGGGGTGACTCACGCTGGGGACGGGAGACTGGTTCCAGCTCTCCTGGGGACTGGTTCCCCTCAGGGCTGGGTCACCAGTCCCCCAGTGATGGGCTCTGTGATGGGGACAGATTTCTGCATGAGGCGGCGGCTCCAAGCCTGGCCATCCTCACAAAACCGCGTTTTCCCTGCAGCTCATCAACATCCCCGTGCTTTCCAGCCAGGATGGGGCTGAGCCCATTGCCTGGGGCAGAGGTGCTTTGCAGGCCATCACCAGGTCCTTGGGCAGCTCCAAGGGAGGGATATTCACCGATCCTGTCTGAGTGGGGAGGGTGAGGATACCCTGGAGAAAGAGAGGGAAGAGGCATCCCCTAAACATCCCTTTCAGGCCTAAACCAGTGCCTGGGCAGGTGGATGGGGGCAAGTGAGGTGGATAAATAGGTGCTGAGAGGGAAGAGATGAATAAAGGAGTCAGTTGGGCACAGACAGGCAGGAGTGGGCAGTGATGGATGAGGAGGGACCCAGAGAGAGCAGTGCCAGGGCTGTGGGTGCCCCGTGGATGGAGGGGAGGATGGGCAGGGGCAGCATGCGAGGTGCACGTGTACCTGTTCTCCCTCTGAAGAGCCACCTGATGAATAATAACCATGAATAATAACCATGAATTAGGACAATGAACCAGCTCTGGGGCCCGGCCATGCTGGGCTGAGGGAACAAGGTCGGCTCTGGCCCCGCTGCCTTCCCTGGCCCTGTGCCAGCGCCAGCCCCGAGGCCACCGGGACATTAACCTGCTTTTCCACCAGCGCCTGCCGGCCACGTCAGCCGGCTTTTAATTAGATGGAGCACTTCGAGCACTTCCGAGCATTCCCTGCAGCCCGGCCGGGAAGATCCGGGGGCTGGCAGAGCTGGACCCGAGCAAAGGCAACGCTGGGGACCCGTGGTGGGTTTCCAGTAAAGCCCCATGCTCTGCCAGCCACCCGTGTGCCATCCCTGTCCCCCTTCACAGGATATCCTCTGGGAATGAGCCTTTAAGGGCATCCTCTCCCAACTGGTGCTCCGGAACCCTCCCTGCTCCCTCACCCCAGCTGTGACAGTGCCCTCCAAGGAGGAGCCAGGCTGGGAGGGAATCTGCTGCCTCTCCCAAATCTCCGCTCCCAGAGCTCTGTAATTACAGGGATTTGTCTTCCCTTTCCTCCACTTCCATTTGCAGCCTGTGTGGTTGCTCCTCCCAGGAGCAGCAGGTCCCTGGCAGAGGGGAAAGGCACCCCCTGCCAAGGCAGGGACCTTGGTGGTGCAGAGCATCACCCGCCTCCCCCTCTCATCCCCCGTGGCACCGGGCCACCCTCACCCAGCCTCGTGTGCCTCTCAGGGGAACTTGGCAGCAGGTGCCCACTCCTCACCCACTAATCCTGCTCCGTGCCACCCGCCAAGGGCTGACAGGAATAAACACATCCCAATCCCACATGCCTTTCCATAAGGGGAGCGAACCTGCTGGCCGAGGTGCCACCGGCTCGGCTCCGTTCCAGGCCAGCGGTCACCGGGGCCCAGGCAGGGAAGGGGCAGCAGATGCTCCCTCAAAACCCAAAGCCCAGGGTCTGCCGGGCACCCCTTGCCCGCCCACAGTCCCCCAGATCACCCCCCAGGAGTGATCCACCCACCCACCTCCACTCCCCAGCCTGAACAGCAGCAAGGACTGACCTGCAGGTCACAGCCCTGTGTGAGCTGAATGCAGAGAGGCTCTTAAATGAGTTAATTCACGGGTGTTAATGAGTGATGAGAAGGCTCTGGGAGGAGAGGAGCTGGCTGGCCTGTGCCCCCCGCCCCAGCAGAAGGGCAGCCCTGCCTGGGGGACCCCCTCACTGGGTGCTCCCACCACGGAGGGGCCACGGTGAGGACAAAGCAGGGGGTGGCTGAGACCCCCGGGTGCCACAGCGGGTTCCAGGTGCCACCTCACCCATCAACAGGGATTCCCCTGCGAAGAGCGTTCAAAGCATCACTTCCAATTCCCGTCTGTTTTCCCATCCTGCCATGGAGACGCCTCCTTATGTAAACCCTGCTAAGTAGGACGGCCTTTTATATCTCCTTCTGCCATCGCTGACAGGGGCTGGGGGGGCTCTGGGCCCCCAGGCCATCCCCTCTGCCTGCCTGGCAGCCAAGGGACAGCTGGGCTGCCCTCCTGCCCATCCCCATGCCGTGTCCATGCCAGCTCTGCCTGGGGCTGCACCCAGCCCAGAACCAGCCACCAGCACCAACTGGGTGCATCCAACACCGTGTTGGGTCCTGGAGGGGCCTGGGATGGCTTTGAGCCAGGAATCTGGGGCTGGGGTTTAATGGAAGTGGCTGAGTCCATGCAAAGCCCTCCCCAGGGCAGGGGATGGTGCAGCAGAGCAGATGGAGGGGCTGAGCATGAGTTGGTGGCACCACCACACTCGGATGCCTCTTGACCCCCTCATGCTCAGAAAGGAGGGTCCCATCACCAGGACATCCCCCTGCCCAGGCCAGCAGCTGCCCACGGGACCGTGGCATCCCTAATTCCCAATCCTTTATGGATTCCTCTGGCCAGGGCACCCCCTCCTTGCTGTGCCCTCCGTGCCTCCCCTCCAGCCGTCAGACAACTCAAACGTCAGCTTTAACAAGGGTAAATTTTTGATGAACAGGTTATTAAATATTTGTGGCTGTTGCATGAGCCTTCAATTATTCAGCAGGAAAGTGCAGGCAAGGTGCAGGCAGCTCCAGCAGCCGTGTCTGGGCTCTCCAAGTGGCACCGAAGGACACAGTGGCCATGTGGGACATGGATCTGCTGGGGCTGGCTGGGAATCCTGGGCAGAGCCAGCAAGAGGCCAGAAGGAAAAGCCTCCAGGAACAAAGCTGTTTCACTGGCAAAATCATTGTAATTCCCATGAAAACTCTCCCGTGTGGCCATCCAGTGTCACCCACCGGGAGGGCACCAGGAGATCCCTATGGGAACACCCCGGGCCACCCTCGTGCTGTCGGCAGCTCTGCTGGCTCCCAGCTGGGATCAAACCCGGAGCAGTTGGACCAAAATGGACCCAAATGAACATTTTCAAGCCCCAGTCTGGCTGCAGAACTGGGGAGCTCACGATTGTGCTGGGACTCCATCAGGATCCTGGTTCCATCAGGATCCTGGTTCCATCAGGATCCTGGTTCCATCAGGATCCCAGTTCCTGAGCCAGCATCTGGTGCACGGACACCACCTAAACCTGCACCCCCACCCCCACGGCAGGGCTGCTCCTGGTCAGGGCTTCACCTTCCTGGAACATACCTGGGGGAAGCAGCCAAGAGGCATAAAATTCAGCCTGAACCTCAGCCAGCAGCAGCAATTAAAACAAAATGATTAATCACAAACAGCGAGCGGCCATAAAACTTTCCAGTAATGGGAGGGAGAGCGGGATGAGCAGCTCGGGAGCTGAAGAGGCTCCTGCTGGAGCAGGGCTGTGTTCCCAGCAGGGTTTAGGAAGGCAGGGATGGCCCCTGGTTGCTCTCAAAGTGCTGAGCTCCCTTTTGACTTGGAGCTCTTGGCTGGAGGTGTCCCCTTGGCAAGGATGATGGGAATGCTCTCCAGGCTGGATATTCCTCTCTATGGCACACAGGACACCCCTCTGCTCATTCTGGGGCTGCTCTCCTTGGGCTGGGGAGAGGGGGAGAGCCAGGAGCAGGATTTGCCCAGGGCCTGGTTTCCACCTTTGGTGGATGCTTGGATATATTCTGGATTCTCTTTCCCTGAGCATCCCATCAGCTGCACCCACCCCAAGCTGCATCCCTGTCCACGGTCAGCTCAGAGCCCAGGGGAGCATCCAGGGCTTCATCCCAGGATAACGGGAAAGGCAGGGACACAGATGGAGGCTGCAACAAAAAACCAGTGATATCCCAGCGGGGAGGACTGGCCTTGCAATCCCACGCAGCTGGATCGCCCAGTGCCTGGTGGAAATGCGGAGCGGGAGCGAGGGGCTCTCCTGCTCCTGGGGATGGATTTGGTTTGCGTTTGCTCCGGTGCGTTTGTGTCCCCGTGAGCGCACACGCGTGGGAGTGCCGGCAGCGCCGAGCCCGAACGCCCCGCAGCGCAGCGCGCTCCCGCCCGCGGCCAGGTACACAAACTTCCTTCCCTTTGAAGAAAGGAAACCCAAGGATTAGCCAGGCTCTTTCATCGCCATGGCAACCCGCAAACATTCATCAGAGATAATTGCCGAGAGGCCGGATCCTGCTCCGAGCCGGGCACGGCACAGGTTGTCTCTCTGCTCCCACCACCCCCCTGCATCTCCCGAGCATCTCCATCCCGGTGGAGCTGGGCAGGGAACTGCAGCAGAGGCCGAGAACGCTGTCCCCAACACCCTCCTGTCCTCGGCAGGAGCTGGGAGAGCCAGGAAAGGCTCTCATTTGACACCTTGGTTCTACACGAGGGGTATCCATCCCCCCCCACCCCCAGCCTGGCCGTGGGCATCGCTGTGGTGGGAAGGAGAATCCATTCCCAACACTATTATTCTTCCTAACAATAATTTTAAAAATTGACTTCAAGAGGTGCTGCTGACCTTGGCACAAAGTGTGTGCTGGGGCTAAGCACCAGTTGGGGTAAATGGGATTTCTGGACTCCTGTCAAGTCATTAACTCCTCCCAGCCAGTCATTAATCCCCAGGAAATGCCCTGTGATTTGGATCATCGATGCTTAATTAATACAAGTTCCCATCCCCACCAGCCCGGGGCCAAATCCTGAAGTCATTCTGTGCAAAGCTTCCCCTTGGCTGTGGGAGCTGCTGCCCTGGGGTGGTTGTGGTGGCAGCCAGAGCCCAGTGGGTGCTGAGGGTGCTGTGGGATGAGGGCACTGCAGGGTGCGAGTCCTGTGGGATGGAGGTGCTGCAGGATGTGGGTGCTGTGGGTGCTGGTGAGGCCAGCAGGAATTACCCCCAGCCTGGGGCCAGGGATAACATTTTCCTGCGGATTTGGACCACACCAAGCTCCATGGCCAGGAAAACCTCTCTGAGGTGAGCACGAGCTGAGCAGTGCCTTGGAGAGCCCTGATAATGGAGAGTCTCATGGAAAGCCCTCACCCCTGCCCCTGTTCCCTCCATCCCCAGCAAGGGATACTCAGCAGTCCCTCGTTTCTCCCCCTTCCCTCCCAACACCTCTCATGCCATCAGCTTTATCCCCTAATTTGTCACCAGTGCAGCACCTCCTCTTCCCCGCTCCCCCCTGCCCCTGGTCCTTCACGATCCTTCTTCTTAAAAGAGAAATAAAACCCCATTCATCACCATAATGATTTTTATTTCCAAGCTCTCCAGTGATTTATGGACCTGTTTCCCGAAGCCATTCCCTCCTGCAGCAGAGCAGATGAATGTTTAGGGGCGGGCTGGGGGTGCCAGGGGGGAGTGGGGAGGGAGACACGGAGGCACCGTGGGCGAGCACGTGCTGGCAGTGCCACGAGCTGGGAGAAGGGCTTAAAATAAAAGAGGTGGTCTGGGAGGAAAGGGAGATGTCCCCACCCCACACCTGAAACAACCCTGGTGCTGTGAGGATGCAGGAGCACCGTGGAGCAGCCTGTGCCATCCAGAACGTGCCCTGTGGCACCTGGAGCGGGCTGGCAGTGCCACCAAGCCCTGCTGGAGTTTGGGGTGGTGGTGACAAACCAACCTGTTAAAATCTGAGGGATTTGGGGCCATAAAGCCCCTGCATGGATCGAGGTGGGAGCTGTGCACAGCACACCCAGGAAGGTCTCACTGCCTGGTGGTCCCCACCCTGGTGGTGACCGAGGGACAAAGGTGATGCAGGGCTTAAATACCATCAGGATTTCGGATGTGGTGCTGGGCAATGGGCAAAATCCCACTGCCCCCCTCCCCCAGGCAGTGCCACCCCCATCCCTCAGCCCCCCCAGGACCCCTGGGAGCCTTTGGAGAAGTCCCTTCACCATCCCCATTGCAGACACCTCCCAGCCCAGACCCTTCCCAGCATCACCATCTCTCTGCCAATCCAAGCTGCCTGTGTGTTTATTTTTGCCTGCATTAATTTGCCCACATCTCTCCTTTTTTTTTTTTTTTTTTCTTTTTTTTTCTTTTTTTTTCTCTTTCTGTTTTTCTGAAGTTATGGCTCAATTTCAGGAGTCGAAGAAGACTCAGCTTATAAATAGTTTGCTCAAAGCACCACTTTCCTGAAGGCAGAGAAGGCAGCTCCCAGCGAGCACCTTGTCCCCAGGGAGGGTCATCTCCAGGGGAGGGGGGATTTTCATCTTCCCCTCATCATCTCTGCAAAAAACACCCAGCCTTCCTGAGGAAGCTGCCCGAGTTTTTAGGGTGCTGCTCCCCAGTGCTGATGCCACAGCCAGGACATGTCCCTGCTCCCTCTGGAGTTAGGGAGGTGCCCCCAGGCCTGTGTGTGATGCTGATGCTGGGAAAGAGATGGTGACAGGAGGAAATTCTTGGGGAATTGCCACCTTTGGAGCATCCCAGCCCTGCTGCTCCTGTCACCCCTTTTAAGGCTGTAGCTGATGTCCCCGGAGCTGCCCCTGCAGCAGGGCTGGCACTCGCTCCAGGAGGCTGCAGGAGGAGGTTTTGTGCCCACCGCTCCAGCTGAGCCTGGATATCCACTGCAGATAGCCAGGACTGTGCTCTCCAGGCAGCAGAGATGGCTGCAGGCATCCTACAGGGATCCTACAGGCACCCAACCGCTCCCTGGCACCCCTGGGTGCACTTCTGCCTCTGCTCAAGCAAAGGGTGCTGCAGAGCCAGCGTTCCCCCAAAAAAAAAACCTGGCTCCAAACATCCCTCCTCCTCTGCAAGGCCTCCCACCACATCTCCACTGCCAATTCCAGCCCAAAGGCAGCACCTGATGCCTGTCTCTGCTCAGTCAGGATGCAGCTCCCAAAATCCCGAGGCTTCCCAGGGACCTTCAGCATTTAAAGCAGCCCTGGGGCTCTCTGCCCCCTGTCCCACACACCAACAAACTCTCTCAAACCCCCGCATTTCAAGGCACCCAGGGCACAGGATGGCTCCCCGTGCCCCTCACACGACCCTCCTGTTCTGCAATAAAACAAATACCCACCTCTATTTGCTTCAATCTGTTTTTTATCTCCACACCCCCCGCCCCGGGCTCAGCTCGCCCCTCCCGGCCCAAGGAAGGGCGGCATCTGCTCCTGATCAAAGCTGCAAAGTCACTGCCCTCTTCCAAAAAGGAGGAACATGGGGGGAAAGGCAGCACTGGACTTTGCTGTCTTTTGGGTTTTGATGGGTTTTTTTTTTGCCTCTTTTTTAATATTCTGTAAAATAAATATTAAAGGAAGAAGGCTGGTTACTTCTCCCTCTCTCTTTCTGTTCCTCCTCAGGATGGAAAGTTTTGCTTCAGCTCACCCTTGTGACTGGAAAAAGAGCCAGTTCAGCTCTGCAGAACAAGGGGGCTGTTTCTTCTTTCTTTTTTTTTTTTTTTTTAATGTCAGAGTTTTTAGGAAAGTGGTTTTGCAGGGAGGCTGCTGGGGAAAGGCAGGAGCAAAGTCCCTGGGGAAACCCCTGGAAACAACCCAGGCTGCAGAAATGATCAGGACCAAGATGTGAGGGGGATTTGAGGGGGGTCTGTGGGGGAGAGGAGAGCCTGAGAGAGGGAATGGAAGAGCCATGGAGGGGATGGAACTGCCATGGAGGGGGGGAGCAGCATCCCACCAGGCATTGCCCTTCCCAACAAAACCTGTGCTGGCATTTGGAGCTGCCCCCAGGGATGCTCCAGCAGGCAGGGACTTGGATCAGTGCCTGGAGGGCAGATCCCGTGTGAAGGTTCCAGGAGGGGGTTTTGAGCATCCCTGGGTGTTTGCTCGTGCAGACACACACAGGGGTGAGGGGCTCAGGGCAGGGAAAGGAATGGGATAGAATGGAATGGGATGGGATTTGCCCCCAGTCCTGCCGCTGTTGGAGCTGGAGCCGCTCCATCTACAAAGACCTGCTCCAGGGTTTTAACCCCAGCTCCCCGTGTCTCCCACAATTTCCCAGGATAGTTTGGGAAAGGCGACACGGCCTGGTCTTGCTGCTCCCCTTAATTCCTCCTTTGCTCCGAGGAAAACCCGGCAAAATCCAAGGATAGGCCAGCTCTGGCAGGGAATTCCGGGAGCACAGCCCTTCCCAGATCCGTGGCCAGTCCCCGCTGCGGGCACAGACGCTCCTGCCCCGGGTGCCTGCGGGGCCAGGGACTGTCGCGCTGGCAGGAGCTGGCACGGGCTGGGCCGGGACCCCGGGGGACGGTGACACATCTGCGTCACCGGTGACAACACTGAGCAGCCTCGGCATCGCTGCCCACGCCCTCCCCGCCCCCGGAGAGGGCCCCAGGGGCCACCTGAGCCTTGCGGAGCTGCCAGCAATCCCCTGTGCCCCGGGAGGGGAGGGGGAAACAGGGAGAGCCACGGGATGCTGTAAAACCCTGGGATTTATCCTTAACACTCTGCCCCTTCTTCCAGCTCTGTCCCGAGGGAGGGCTGAGCATCTTCTCCCACAGCCGGGTTTGTCCCCCAGCATCAGACTCCTCTGCCTGCCCCTGAGGGTAGGGATGCACTGCCCCTCCTCTCCCAGCTGCAGGAGACCCCTTTGCTGTGGGATCGTGGAGCATCAGGGCTTTTCCAGGGGGAGGAGGCAGCCAAGCCTGCTGCAGTTACCAAATCCTGCAGAATGGCTGGAAAACAGCAGCAGGACGTGGCAGAGGCTGCCAGGGCTCTGCTCAATGAACCAGCCCCTCACTGGAGCCCACTCCTCTTCCACCCCCTTCAGCTCTTCCAGCATCCAAGGGATTTCCCTGCACGGGGCAGGGCACGGGCTGTGCTCCGAGCAGCGCTGGCACAGCTCCCTGGGAAGCATTTGGTGGCACTGGAGATGGAGCAGCAGGAGGGAGGGGGTGGCACAGGGAGCTGAAATAGCTCCTGGCTCTTCCCTGCATCCCTCCACCCTCCTCACACCTTCCCCAGCTGGGAGCTGGGTATCCCACTGCCAACCCATCCCAGACTCCAATGGATGCATTTATGGTGATAATTGCGGGTTTGGGGATTGCAAGGGAGGCATCAGGCCCAAAACCACTGGAGTGCAGAGAAGCTGTGGCTGCCCCATTCCTGGAAGTGTCCAAGGCCAGGTTGGATGGGGTTTGGAGCAACCTGGGCTAGTGGAAGGTGCCCTTGCCCGTGGAAGGGGATGGAATGAGATGAGCTTTAAGGTCCCTTCCAACCCAAACCATTCCATTTCTCTGGATCCTCCTGCACCCCTGTGGCTCTGGCTGCATCCTGCTGCAAACTCAGGGAGCCCTGGCTGTGTCCCAGCATCCTTCCCAGCCAGGGGCAGCCCCCATGGGCTGGAAAACCTCCAGGAAACGTAAAACCTGGAGCCACTTACTTAGGGTGAAATACTTGATTAATACTTAGGGTGAAAATCTATGGAGGTGCCAGTTTAATAAACAAGTTGCTCTGGGCTCCCAAGGAAAATCACCAGAAGCTGCTTTTCCAACCTGCATTTGCAGAGTAAAGATGGAGGTGGTCCCTGTCCCAAATGCCATCCCATGCCTCACTGAAGGGAATTATTGCTGGATTAGTGCAACAACAAGTGGCCTGGCCACAAAGCATCGCCCGTCAGCACGGGAGGAACAACTGCCCAGCATCCTCTCCCTGCCAGAGGCCAACAAAAATCCTGCAGAAGAAGGGCAAATCAGAGGAAACCAGCACAAAAACGAGCTGCTCTGCCCCCATGTAGGGTCCCCTGCCAGCCCTTAATACTTGGTGCCTGTAGACGAAGCAATTTCCACACCGGGAAGGAACTGCTGAATTAACCATCCTGCAGCAGGATGGAAAACCACCCAGGAAAAGAAAGGGAAAAGGACATTATTTGGAAATCCAGACCCCAGGCTGGAAGGAGTTAATCCCAGTCTGTCCCTGAGATCCTCCCCAGCCATTTCAGCAGGATTTCACCCCCTTTCAAAGGGGATTTTGCAACACATTTACTTGCCTTGCAAAATGAAAAGTAATTTTGGAGCTGAGAAATGGATTCTGCTCTGCTGAGAAAGTGTTCAGCTGGGGTCTTTTGGCAATTTGGAAAGCTTTCCTTTCCCTCCCGAAAAATACATGTTGAGACAGAAATCTGTTGAAACCAATGTTTTTCCATAAACAACAAACCCCCATTTTCCCAGCAAAAAAACACAATTTGTCTAAAAATTCCCAACTGGTTCTGCCTGGGCTTGGTCTCATTCCCACAGCACGTGGTTTGATGCTGCCCCTAAAACATGCAGGGCCCCCCTGAGCCCCATCCCACCATTCCCCATCACTGGAAGCCTTTCCATGACCTGCAGCAGGGTTGGCTGGCAGCTTTTTGGGTGTTGAAGGTGGTTTGTTGGGGGTTTTTTGGGGTTTTTTTGCAGCTGGAAGGGACCAAGGAGATTCCACGGGCCAGGAGCATCACTCCGGCCAACTCGGGGAAGCCCTGGAGAAGCAATAACATCCCTCCTGTGAAGGATCCCTGTGGCTGCTCCAGTCCCTGCATCTGCTGCTCTATTTTGGTTCTATTTCAGGAAAAATTCCTCAGTTTTCACCTGAAAAGCGCTGGCATCATTCCACACCCGGAGCTGCCGGGACTCTCTCCTGCAGAAGCAGCATGGCCACGGATCGATGGGGCCACAATTACACCTTGATTTCTATTTTTTCCCAGGCAACTCCTCAATGGCACTGGAGATCCCCTCCCTCCCGACCCTGCCACACTCCATCCCTGCAGGACAGGGGGGGAGCAGGAATTTCTCCTGCTCTTCCATAACCTGTCTTTGCGTTTTCTTTCTGCTTTAGGGCAGGATAAGCCATTTTTAGGAGCCCTGGCCCCTCTCCCAAACTGGGAACACCATCAAACACATCCACAAAGAGCCTTTAATGAGTGATGCAAAGCCAGGGTTCCAACCTGGGGCTCAGCTGATGTCCAGGGCAGCAAACAGAGAGAGGTGGCCCCTGCAGGTCGAAGCAGATCCAGGGCATCACCACCCCAGAGCCCTGCACTCTCTCCCCCCAATCATCACCCTAATGGGGATTTTTATACTTATTACGGTCTCAGCAGCTGATGTTTATTGATTTTGACACCGCAGGGCTTTAATCAGGGATCTGGAACACGCCATTATCGGCGTCAAAGGGTCATTGCTGCACAGACAGAGCCCCGGTGACAAGGACAGGGTTACCCCCCCCAGCTGAAGGTGCTGCACGGGGATGCTACTGGCAGGGGGACAGCCAGGTGTCCCCAAGCCATGGCAGGGTGGTGGCACTGGGAGGGCAGGGAGAAATGGGGGCTGGGAGGAGCACGGAGCACCTGAGCGGCTGATTTTCACACCTCGGAGCCGCTCCCCCCCAAAGCCGGTGAGTCACCAGAGCTTCTTATGCAATTGTGGGGAAAAAAAGCTCTAATTGCAGAGCTAATACAGGGAGTGACACACGCCAGCACCGAGAGCTGTGTTGTTCAATTAGAAATTACCCACATCCATATTTATAGAGCCTCCCTTCCAGCACGGAGCCATCGGCCCTTTCCAACGTCCCCCCTCCAAAAAGCAGCAGCACCCGCCGGGTCCTTTGGGTGGGAATCACCTGCTCTCTGCCTGAAGCAGCTCTGGGGGCAAAGGCAAAGTAAATAAAAGCCACACAATTGGAGGTGCAGAAAGCGCTGCAGCGGCACCTCCCCGGCCCTCCCGCTGCTGGGGTTCATCAGGAATACAGCAGGCACCGGGAGCGGCATCGATCCGCCCGGGAATCATTAATTCATAAGCACAACTATTGATTTTTGAGCGTGTCCTCATGCGAGTTGGATGGGCAGGGCCACGTGAGCCCCTCCAGAGCCGGGCAGTGTGGAGCAGATGGGTGGGGAAGGGCAAACCTGGAGCAGCTGGGTGGGGAAGGGCAAATCCAGAGCAGATGGGTGGGGAAGGGCAAATCCAGAGCAGCTGGATGGGGAAGGGCAAATCCGGCTCTGCCACCCCCAGGGACCCTCCCAGCCTAATTAACCTCTTGGCACAGCCACCCAAAGGCCTGCTGGAGTCCAGCTCCCTCTGCTTCTCCTTCTCTGCCCATCTACCTGCAGGATGTGCCACCACAGCCCATCCGTCCATCCCAGGTGTCCCTCTGTCCCCAGCACGTGTGCTCTGCCTCTTCAGCCAACCCTGGGCACTCTGGATCCAGGCAGGGAAAGGGAATAATTTCCATTTAGACAGACAAAAGAGCTGAGTGGGATCCTGACCCAAGTCACCCCATCCCTGCTCCGCAGCCTCCGCCATTCCCATCCCATGGAGAGGTCCGGCATTCCTGGCTCACCTGGGTGAAGTTGGGGGAAAAGAGGCCACAGAGGTGTGTGAGGGACTGGTGTCCTCCTCCATGGCTCTCTGAATCCTTGGGAAATGCCCCTTTCACCCTGTGCCTCAGTTTTCCTCACCTTCAGAGATCTCATCCCTCTCTGCCATCAGCACTCTGAGCTGGGGGTGAGCAGCACACTCAGAGCCCTTTTAGATCTGATTGACCTCTCATTAATGAAAGGTCAGTCAGAACAACCTGTTGATGGACTTGGAGGAAACTCCCATGACAGAAAAGCCCACCCCTGGGTTGTTCCCCCAAAATCCACACACCCTTCTCCAAACACCCTGACCTTCTGCTGCCACCGTGGCTGTCATTTCCCCTCCACAGACAGAAGCTCTGGGGGGTGACAGGTCCCTGGTCCTCACAGGAGGGACCATCTGGCATCTCCCAGGGAGTCAATTGAGATGCAGAGCCCATCCCTGCCCTCGCTGGGGTCATTTTTTCTCTCTGCTTGGCTGGTCTGTGCAGACACTTGTCACTTGCTCCAGCCTGTCCTGTGAGTCCCCAGGGCACAGCGAGAGGGTGATGCTTCCCTGGAGCTGCTGGTCCATCCTGGTGGGACAGGGGTGGGCACAGAGCTGCCTGCTGCAGCCCTGCACTCTGTGGAGGAACCATCCCTGGTGCCCCCCATCAGCTGGGGGGGCAGAGCTGGCACGGGGAGGGCGCAGAGCTGGCAGCCCTGGGGAGGGGACAGGCACAGAGACAGCCAGAGAGCACGGAAAGGTGCAGGAGAGAGAGCACAGGCAATCCATTTGCGATGTGCATCGATTCCTAATGTGCCCGGGAGCCTGGCTGGCTCTTCGGGAAGCGTCAGGAGCCGGTGCTTAGCGAAGCTGTCCACGGCCCACTGCAGTCAAACCCTCATTACCTCATCACCAGGGAGCCCGGGGGGACAGGGACAGGGACAGTGGAGGGGGGCTGGATGTCCCCAGCAACCAGTGACCCCCCAACCTCCATCCGGGGTCACTCACCCCAGGGGTGGGCACAGGAAAATCCCATCCTGGCAGCACTCGGGGGCTCTCCTGGGGGTCTCTTTGCTGCCCCCTCTGCAAGGGAATTGTCCTGGGAAGTGGCAGCTCCAATCCCCAACCCTGGCCTGCCTGCCTGGGTGCACACGTGGTGGCACAAAGCAACATCCCTACAAGTCATGTTAAAAACAGCCAAAGGGGAGCTCCTGTGCGGGGTTGGAATGGCAGTGACCCCAAAGCCTCGCAGGGAAGTTCATCCCCATGGCCAGGGCTGGCACAGCCCCTCGGAGCTGCACGGTGGCTTTGGCTGCTCAGCAGAGCCAAACCTCTCCATTCAGCTGAAAGCACCAGGGGAGGGACAGGTAGGCAGAAATAATTACTCAAGCAGCAATTTGGGGTAAGCATGTTCTGCGTTCCCACAATTTTCCCTGTGGGGAAGCCTTTTCCCAACCTCTCGAGAAAACAGATTTCTCCTCGGCTGAACACCAGGTCCTTTCCCTGTAATCTTCCAGCTCAAACATACATTTCTCTGATCATAAATTAGCAATACTTGCAACTCGCTCGCTCAAAGCTGTTTCTCTCTTCCCCCACTCCAGGTTTTCCACATCCTACAGAAATGGAAGATCCAGGCTCCGGGTGGTTATTTTAAAAGGCGCTGATCAATCAGAGCCAGGCTCGGTTCCCCTCCTCCCTCTGGCTCCACAGCTCCCCAACACACCAGCTGCTGCCTCGCCAAACCCCTCCCCAGGGGAGCAGCACCCCCAAAACAGTGTGTGGCCCCTCAAATCACTCTTGGAAGAGCTTGGCTTCAGGTCAATTAAAAAAAAAAAAACAACAATCTAAAGCCAGGAACAGGGAAACCCTGAGGTGGGGAATGAATTCCCAGTGGGGGAGACCCTCATGCCCAGCAGGACACTGGTCCTTGTCCCAGCAGCTCTGGAGTAGCCTGGATTGCAGCACGGAAAAGCCACTTATTGGAATTTTCCTCCCTTTCATCATTTCTCCCTGGCCAGACTCTTGGCACACTCTGCCAGGGGAGACGGTGCAGGAACAGAGTCACCTTGGGAACGATGCTGGAGAGACTTCCCTGTGCAGCAACAGGTCAGGGCAGGATCCAGGATCTGGGATCACCCTCACAGTGGGGTGACAGACACCCATCTTTCACCCCCCCTCCCAAGGAGGTGACACTCCTGACTGCAACAGGGACATCAGCTCCCACTCCACGGGCGTCCTGCAGCCCAACCCATCTCCCTGGGAGAGGCACTTCCAGCAGAGACTCCCCCTCCTCAGCTCCATCCCCCCATCCTCCCTGCACCCTCCCCCCCAGCCCAGGCCCCTCGGAGCTCTTCCCTCTGCAGGAATTGGGTTAAGCCGGGCCCCCCTCCCCAGGGACACGTGCTCCCGACACGGAGCCTTTCCCAGGCGTCAGGGCTCCTGTTGACAAGACCTAACGCGTCGCTGCCAATAATAGCAGTGTCTCGGTCACATCTCCCACCCTGGAGCCGCTCAGGGCACGGGGCCCCTCTCTGGAGCAGGGTGGGGGAGAGCCAGGAGAGCCCCATCCCTTCGGAGACCCTGGGGTGTGCTGCAGGGTGGGGGCTGATCTGGAGAAATCTGAATTTCCACAGATTATTTTTACACTAAACATTTACAATTTGGTATGGGGGGGGGAAGGGGGGGGATGTGAAAAGGCAAAGAATGTGTTTTCTTCGTTATTGCTGTGTTGTTTTCCTCCTCCTTTTTTTTTTTTTTTTTTTTTTTTTTTTTTTTTTTTTTTCCAGTGGTGAAGTGGAAAACGGGGAGAAGAAAAGCCCAAGCAGTTCCCTCCCCCCTGTATTTCCATTGTTGAGTTTCCCTGGAGGGACCCAGGGAACTGTCTGCACCCCGGAGATAATTCATGGGCAGCGCTTTCATCTCCAGAGCCCTCGCAGCTCCCACCTAATGAATCCCAGCACTGGGATCCTTCAGAAAAAAAAGAGGGACAGATCTGGAATTGGAGCAGCACCACGGCCCTCCCAGGGTGGCCACTGCTCCTGACTCCAGCAGTGCCAGGGACAGGGGACCCCTCAGGCCCAGGGCGCCCTTTGGGAGCCCTCTGGATGCAACACTTCGGGAATAGAGGCAGGAAAATGAGTTTCTGCTCGGTCTGGGGGAGCCTGGTGCCAGTGCAGCTGCCTGGGAGGGGGGCAGGGAGCGGGACACATGGAAGCCAGCCCCAGTGCAGGGTGGTGGGAGGTGGCTGAAGGCTCTGGTCCAGCCTGGAGCAGCACAAACAGCCGCCCTGAGCGATCGCACGCCGAGCACAAACCAGTGCCTTGAGCCAAGAGCCAGGGAAGGGCTATAAATAACGCTGTTATCATCCCTGCCTCGCTCCCTCGGCGAGCTGGGCCACAGCATTTCCTCCCCAGCAGCGTTTAAGGGTGATTTCTGGCCCAGAGGAGGCCAGGAGCTTGTCAGCATCCCCACTCCAGTGGCCCCTTTCCAGCCTGCCATCGATTTGGCGCTTGGCTGATGAACCCACCGGTTGCCTGCCCGAGGCAAACACAGCCACTGTCCCAGACACAGACCTGTGTTGTCCATGTGGCTTCTTCCCAGCTTGCCTGGGGCCCAGGAAGGCTCAAAGCCTCCATCCTCCTCCTGCTGCTGCTCTGATTCCTGTCTCACATCCCTGACCCAGCCACCACTGCTCTGCTCCTGACCCAGCCCTCCCAACCCTGTGCTGCCCTGGCTGAGGAGCTGCAAAGGGACAGGAGGGGATGGCTCTGTCCCCAGGTGGTGGCCAAGGGACACGGGGTTGCTCCTGGTCGCAGGTGGGAGGAAAACAGAGAAGAAATTTGGGTGGGGAGCAGGGAGTGGGAGCTCCTTATTCCCTGGGGGCTGAGAACCTGTGGGAGGAAGAGGACAGAGGAGGATGAAGGCAGCTCACAAACAGACACAGCAGCACAGAGTCCCACAAGGATGTCACATGCTGTCCCAGCTCCTAAATCAGCCCAAGGGGAGGAACGTGCTCGTGTCACGCTCCCCAGGAGACAGAGAGCCAGAGGAGGGAGAAGGATCCCACTCTCCAGGCTTGGAGGCTTCCCTGTCTGTGCTCTGGTGCTGCTCCACGAGGCAGGGCTGGGGCCGGGAGGAGAGTGGGGCGGGGGAGGGCAGGATGGAGGAGGAGGGGGGCCCATATGGAGAAGCTTCTCCCAGAGAGCGGCAAGATGCTGAGCTGGCGGGAGATCGGGAGCTCTCCGAGTCGGCACTGCCAGAGCCAAGCAATCAATATGTGAAAATCCAGCCCAGGCGAGGAAGGTGACCTTGAGAGGCAGAGAGAGGAGGGGGGAGGGAGCAGAGCTGCAGGAATTACACACGGAGATGCTCCCCGGGCGAGGGAGGAGGGACGGGCAGGACGCAGAGCCTCTCTGACAGCCCACTGCCAGAGCCCCAGCCCCAGGGAAGGCTCCAGGACAGGATCCAGCCAGCCAGCCTGGGGTGCTGGGGGAGAGCCTGGGGACATTCCATTCCCATGGACATTTCCCCCAGGAAAGGACTGTGGGACCAGTGGCAGGAGGGGGTTGCTGTTTCTCTCCCCCATCATGGCAGCAACAAGGCCACGATCAATAACTGCCCATCAATCTCTGCACAATCAATAACAGCAAACAGTGGAGCTGAGCCCCTCTCCCAAAACCAGCCCCAGCTCAGCCCCCTCCAGGGCTCTTGGCAAAGCAGACCTGCAGGCCCAGCCTCCTCCCCTGGCTGAGGGGACCCAAAAACCACACAGGACAAGACAACCCCCCTGAATCTCAACTCTCCCTCAGCAGAGCCCCCCCAGAGCCCTCATTACTATTCCAGAAGTTGGGTTTCTGGAAACCCAGCAGCCCCACAGACACCTTTGCAGCTCCCTTTGCTCCTCCCTGTGCCAGCTCCAATCACCTGGGCTGATCCCAGGACCTGAGCTATTCCTGAGAGATGCCAAGGCCACCCCACGAGGGAGGGAACCAGCAGAGAGGGAGTCTGCAGTCCCAAGTTAAGGTCAGGCCTCTCCAAACACTCTGCCTTGCCATCTAGTGGGACGAATGCGAAGGACCGGGACGCGCTGCCGGGAAAAGTTGGGACGGCTCCATCCTGCTGGAACCCAGCTGGGCTCAAGGCAGTCCTTCATCCCATGGGAGCAGGTGACGTCACCGGGGTAAAGGATGGAGTGAAGGTGTGGGAAGGATGGACTGGGAAGGAGCAGAGCTGTGGGGATGGACAGACAGGGGGTCGGGAGGCGCAGCTGTTTCAAAGACGACGCGACAACGGCGGTAACAAATCTTGGCGTTTTAGATTCAGCCTGAGAGGAAAAGCTGGATTAGCTCCAAATTCCCATTTACCAAGGGCCTTGGCTTTGGGGTTGACATAATCCATGTCCAAGTTGGGTTTTGCACGGGAAAGGAAGGCAAGGGGAGAGAGGAGGTGCCCACACACACTCTCTGTGCTGTGCCAGTGCCGCAGCCTCGCAGGCTCCTGGTGCCCCTGGGTGAGGAGCTGGATCCTCCTCGGAGGTTTTCTCCAGCTGCCTTCCCAGTTTGCCTCTCCAGGCCTGGAGGACGTGGGCTGAGCTCAGGGGTTTGGGTTCAGCAGTTTGGAATCTCCAGGGATGTGTCATCCCTCTCACGGTGCGTGTTTGTTACATGTGTATAAAAATATAGAGGATGAATACATTAGATTTAAAATATCTCACCACTGGGCAGCTCTTTTTGGGTGTTGAAAGATGGGTTGATATGAGATATTTTAACTCTCTTAAGAGAGTGATTTTTGTGCTGGTCCTGGGGCTGTTTGGCTCGAGGCTCTGGTGCTGCTCCAGGTTTATCTGCAGTCCCAAACCCAGGGACACTCTCCCTCCAGGCAGAGGCTCATGCTGGAGATCCCACTGAGTGCCAGGACAGTTCCAAATCCCAGTGTCCCTGAGGCCACGGGACTGCAGTGGGGCTGGGATGAGGTGAGGGAGGATTCCAGATGCCCTTTGCTGGGTTTTCTCGTTGCATCCTCTTGGGGAGCACACAGGGACAGTCCAGCCTTGGCCACAGCTCACACCTGGATGTGCAACACCCTCTGGAACTGCACCTGATGGACCTGGGGGACAGGTCAAACCTGATGTGGCCAAAACAGCTCCTCCCTGGAGCAATACAGCTCCCAACCCCTACCCAGGAAACCCCAAAAGCTGACACAGAGGGGTCTTCCCAAGGCCCTGGGAGGGAACGGAAGAAATGGGACACAGGGAAGTCCCATCTTTGCAAACCAGCACCGTTCCCAAAGCTGCTGCTGGGCTGGGGCTGGGCAAGGGCTTCCTGCTGCTCGAACAAGACATTGAATGCACTTAAAAGTCCTCATTTTATTAGTATTAGTTTATTACCCATGCTCTGCCCCAGGGCTGAGCTCACTCTGGGGTGAAGCACATCAGCCTTAACTCACGTTCTCCGTGGACAGGGGGGTTCCCAGGGGTTTGGGGTGCTCTGGGATGTCCCCGTGTTTGCCAGCACGGGGGCTCAGGAGAAGCGGCCCGTGGGCAGGCGGGGCAGGCAGAAGTAGGCGTCGGGGAAGAGGCTGAGGTTGATGGGGTTGCCGTCCAGGCGGATATCCTCCAGCGCCCTGCGCACCTGGCTGTGGTCCTGGCTGTCACAGAACGTGTCCTCGTGCATCGTCTGGATGTTGTTGTTCTGGGGAGGGAAAGGGACAAATCACAGGGATGGGGAGGAGGAAGGGGAGGGAAAGGTGGGCTCTGCTAGACCCAGGTGCAGGCAAACCCGGGTGGGGGCCCATCCCACCTGGAGGTGCAGGGAGCGCAGGCTCTCGGGAAGGGGCGCCGGGATAAAATCCAGCTGGTTATCGGACAGGTGGAGAAACTGCAGCTGCTTCAGGTCCTGTGGGAAGAGGGGAGACATGAGCCTCGCTGCTCCCAGCCCTGCTGGACCATCCTTCGCATCCCTGAGCTCACACCAGCCGGGATTCACCCCCTGCACACACCCGGAAAGCCTCGGGCCGGAGGCCGGCGCTGGGGATCCTGTTGAGCCGTGCGTCCAGGAGGACGATGCTGTGGGGCAGCTCGGGCAGCGCTGTCAGCCTGTTCTCGGGCAGGATGAGCTCCTGCAGGCTGGGCAGCAGGCGAAAAGCATCCACGTCCGCCCAGGAGATGGAATTGCTGCTCAGGTCGATCCGCTTCAGCTTCTCTGTGGGGAGCGGAGGGAGGAGATGAAGAGGGACAGAGGCAGAGGAGTTTATTCCCCGTGCCCCACTCGGGGAATTGGCCCCTCCCTGACCCCTCCGTGGCCCCGGCGTACTCAGCCCCGTGAAGTCCCCGGCGCGCACGGCCCCGATGCGGTTGAAGCGGGCGTACAGGTAGGTGGTGTCCGGGGGCAGGGCCGGGATGTGCTCCAGGTCGGCGTCGTCGCAGTACACGGAGGTGCCGATGCACAGGCAGAGCAGGCAGCTGGGCAGCCCTGGGGGGGCACAGGCACCCTTGGCATGGCACAGCTCTCCAGCCCCCCCAGGCATGCAGGGAGGTGAGGGGGACGCACCCACCCTGCCCACGCTGTGGGTGCACCAAGTTTTTATCACCCAGAGCTGTCACAGCCCCAAAACCTTCGCCAGAGGACCAGCCCAGGGCACCTCACCCAGGGGAGGACCAGACACTCCCAGCCAACAGAGCTGCTAATAAATGAGCTCTTCAGGGCCAAATCCCTCTCCTGGGAGGGGGTGGATGTCAAGCTGCCAAACGCTGCAGCCTCTCACACCCAGGGCTCTCCCAGCCCCCTGACTTTGGCCACTGAAGGAAATAAAATAAGAGAAAAGAGTTTTGCACCAAGCAAAACATCTGCCTGGGCTGCCTGAGGGTCCCAGCACCCCGGGCAGGGGGGCAGGAGGGGTAAAGCCATGTCCCCCTCCCCATCCTCCCTCTCCTCTCCCCCAGCTCCCATCCAAGTCTCCCACAAGACTCTGCATCCATTAGTGGGGGAGTTCAAAGCAGCAAGGCAACAATTTCCCTTTGCCTCCCACTTAATTTGTCCCAGTCCTGAGTGACAGAAAATGAATAAAGATATTTATCCCTCGCTACAGGATTTTAATTGTCACTAATCTAATTGCTACTCTGTCCGACTGTCGCAATGCCTCTGCTCATTAAAATGTTGCTGCTTTGCTGGAGCTCTTGTTTCCCAGAAATGCCTCTCTGCAGCCCTCCTGCCTGCTGTGAGAGAAGACTCACCCCCCACACCCCGTCTCCTGGCTGGCCTGGCAGAGCAAATAGCTGCTGCTGCCTGCTGGTGGCACAAGAACTCGCTCCTCATTCTCCAGAGCCCCAGCCCTGCCACTCCCGGGACATGTGGATGCATCCCAGAGGAACCGAGCCCAGAGGTCCCCACTCACCCTGCACGGGGATGGGCGCTGGGTGGATGGCACCAGCAGTGCTTGCAGGCTGCAGTTTCGGGGTTTCAGCCGTGGCACCCAGGTTTGGGAGAGTTTCGGGGTCCTTGGGGAGAGGAGCCAAGGTGCCAACCTCGATCTGCGAGCACAGCCCGGGTGTGAGGGGGAGAGGCCGAGCAAATCCTGCCCTTCCCCTCTCCAGGGAGGGTTGCACTACTCGAGGGCACTGGGCAGGTCTTACTGAAAACACAGCTCCTCCTTGAAGAGCTCTCCCAGCTCTCCCCCATCTGACCCTTGGACCAAACCCCTTCCTCGGGATTCACCCCAGGAAGAGCTGCCCCCACTCCAGGTGCTCTCCTGCACCCCCCTCACCTTCGGAGCCAGGTCACTGTAGTCATAGAGCTCCTCATAATTGCTCAGGTCAAGGATCTCCCCGTAGTTGTCCAGGGTCAGGTCATAGTTGTCCAGGTCCAGGTTTTCATAGAGGGCCAGGTCAGCCTTTGGCTTCTCCACTTTCCTCCTGTCCTTGGCTGGGACAGCCCAGGCTGCCCCCAGGCACAGGCTGGCCATGCCCAGCCAGCCCAGAATCCTCATCCTGCCCCCTGATGGCTCACTGATCCTGGGGGGCACAGGGCCAGGTGTCCTGGAAAGCAGAGAGGGTTGGGATGCAGAACTGGGATGTGGCTGGAGCCAGACCTGCTCTCCCCGTCCCTTTTCTTTTCAGCTCACTTCACGCTCGGCTGGCTGTGCAGGGGCTGGGTGGCTGTGCAGGGGCTGAGTGGATGTGCAGGGCTTGCTCCCCCCTGCTCCCACCCCCAGGACCAAATCCCTGAGCCTCAGCATCCTGGAGGACCAGAGGCCACAGGGTCCCTGTGATTTGACCCTGAGCCCAGGGGCTGCCTGCACAGGATTCCCCCATTCCTGGTGGCTCCGCATCCAAACCCGCCAGAGTCCATTCCCAAAGGATCTCCCTCCCTCCACGTCCCACAGGGGCTCCCACAGGGCAGGAGGAGGGTCCCACACCCACCAGCCTCCCACGTGTCTCTCCCAAACCAAAAGCAAAAGCCACGACCCAGCCCAGAGCTTTTGCACCCCAGGCTGAGGGTGCTGCTCCCCAATTCCTGCCATTTTTCCCCCAGATCAAACCTCTACCAGTGCACTGATCCCCCCAGCCCCCCACCCTGCCAGCCCCCCCAGCTCACCCCAGCCCTGGGGGGCTCTGCTTGGCGCTGGAGGAGCCAAAGGAAGCCGGCATGGACGTACCCCCTGTCCCCTCCTCCTCGGTGTGGGAGAGTCCTGCTCGGCTCCACGGGCTGGTGCACTGGCTGGGAAGGGCTGCTGGGCTTTTAATGCATGGAGAGGAGGAGGGGGGCATGGAGAGGAGGAGGGGGGCTGCACGGAGGGGTCTGGCATGGCTGCTGCCGAGGGGAGAGGCAGGACGAGGCCAATCAAGCCAGAACCCCCCTGCTGGGAACTTATATTGTCCCCAGGGGCGAGCCAGCCCCAATAGTGGCTGTCCTCCAACAGCCCAGGAGGGTGTCTTGGGGCTGTGGGGGAAAGGGATGGGGTGGGAGGGATGGGGAATGTGCTCCCTGCCCATGAGCAATGGGACACACAGCCCTGGGCAGAGGGGACAGGGCCAGCACCATCCCTGCCCCAACCAGCCCAGGCCCTGCCAGCAGAGAGCAATTTCCAGCTGTGTCCATCCCCAGGGATGCAGGAAGGACCAGGGACCAGGCACAACTCCTCTTGCTGGTCCGGGTTTCAGCCTTGGGGGACCTGGGGGACCCTGTGAATATCCCAGCCCTGGGGAGGACGTGGCACAGACCCATCCCAGCAGCCAGACATCTGGGGACACTCAGTTCATCCACCCCAAATCATCTTCCGAGGGGCTCAGCACCCCCTCACCCTTTGCACACTGGTGGTTTGGGGGCAGTTTGGGGAAAGGGAGCTGCTGTGGATGTGTGTGTGTGTGGGGTCAGTGCTGTTCCCCTCAGCGGGGTAGGATGGGAGACATCCCCCAGCCCCCCTGTGTGCACCCACGTGCTCTGGGGCATGGGGGGGACACTCCTACACCCACCTGGGGCTCAGCTCAGGGGCAGAACACGGCCCTGCTTCATCCTCTGAGGGGGGATGTCACTGCCAGGGGCTGGGACACCCCAGGACAGGCAGGGTGTGCGTGGCAGCTCCTCACGGGGCTGGGCACCCTCGTGCCCACGCGGCCACCCACCGCCACCAAAATGTTCCCGACTCCCACAGGCAGCTCCCAGCCCACCCACCCACCCACCCACCCACCGTGGCTCACCCATCTGCCGGGGACACCCCCGCAGCCCCCCCTGCCAGCGGGCACGAGCTTTCCCCGTGCCCCCGCAGCCCCCCGGCCCCGGCCCCGCTCAGCACGGAGGGGCCTCTAATCCCCGCTAAGCCCCTCATTAGGCGGCTCGGTGGCCACCGTGACGGAGGAGATGTGGCAGCTGGGGGGGTGGCACAGCCTGGTGTGGGGGGTAGACTGCACAGCCAAAGCCTGGGCTGGCCCTCGGGGTCCCTCGGGGCTCAGGGGTCCCCGGAGCAGCTGCTTTGCTGCCCTGGAGAAGCAGCTGGAGGGAGTCCTGCCCTTGTCCCACTTCTTTCCCTGTCCCCAAGGGCCCCTGAGCAGCCACGGCAAAGACCAAAGGGTGGCAGCACCCCAAGGGTCCCTGTGTGCATGGCATCCCCTGATAGGTCTGGGCAAACCCTCCCATTGGGGAGGGTCCTGTCAGGCACCCACAAATGGGGTTTGACTTGAGCCAAACTGCCCCTGCTCCAGAGTGCCTCTAACCAAATCCAACCCGTCCCAGCACTGGGAAGATCAGCACCCACCATGCAGAAGAGACCCTGGGGTGCTGCTCTCAGGCCCCATGCTAATGAGGGCGTTCCAGCTTTCCCAGTGACCCCACGACACACACAGTGAAGGGGTGACCTTCCCCATCCCACCCCCAGGGTGGCAGTGACTGTTTGCAGGGAGAAGAAATGAACTCCCCCCCTCCCTGTTTTTGGGAGCTCAGCTCCCACAGGAGACAGGGCTGACTTACCCAGGGAGTGAAAACACACCTGGGGGTGGGTGATTCACGTCCTGGTTACAAAATACAGCGATTTTAAGCCTGTGCCTGCTCTGCACACACACACTCACACTCACACACACTCACACACACTCACCCTGCACGCTCCCGTGAGCAGCCCCCCCGGCACAGCCCCCACGCTCACACCCTCGCCCACGGCCCGTCCTCCCTCCTGGCTCGGGAGCCACGTGGGGAGAGCAGCCACGAGGGGAGGTTTGCTGCAGCTCAGGCGATGGGCAGAAGGAGAAGTCGCTGCCTACACCCACCGTGCTCGTGTGGAAACACGCGCAGCCCGAGCCCGGCGATGGATCCCGGCTCGTGGCTGGGGGTGGGAGTGATGCCTCCTCCCCCCTGCACACCCTGAAGCTTCTCCACTCTGGAAAACTCACCCTGGGGATGTTTGCAGGGCTTCCCTGGTGGCACGAGGTGGCTCGGGTGGAGTTCACACACCCACCCTTGACACGCAGCCGGCACCTTCTCCCCACGCCTCGCTGGGACAGTAACACCCACCAACAGCCACAGCCCCGGGGAGCTGCAGCCAAGATCAGGCTCTCTTCATTAGCAGAGATGCTCATTAAGGCAGGCTCATGGTCCCTGAACCCACCCACCACCACGCTGCAGGTGTGATGGCTGCTTTGACTCCTATGAGTCCAAACTGAACCACAGACTGGTTTGGGTTGGGAGGGATCTTGAGGATCATCTCATTCCACTCCCCTACCCTGGGCAGGGACACCTTCCACTAGCCCAGGTTGCTCCAAGCCCCATCCAACCTGGGTTTGAACACTTCCAGGGCTGGGGCAGCCCCAGCTTCTCTGGCCAGCCTGTGCCAGGGCCTGCCCACCCTCACAGGGAGGAATTCCTTCCCAAATTCTAACCTAGACCATCACTGGTTCAAGGAGTGCACACCACAACCCCCAGAGCCCACCCACCCTCAGGATGTCACAGGCTCCAACTGCTGGGAATTGGCCCCAGCAGATGAAATCTGGCCCTGATTGAAGCAGCAGCTCCTTCACCTGAGGATGGAGGATGAGAGAGGATGAGGATGGATCAGAGAGAGGCAGATCCAACTGCGGCTCTGGGTCCCTTGTGAATCATTTTATTTTCACTGCTGGGGAGAGTAGGAGTGAAAATACCATTAAGTTGAAATCAGTCGAGAGGTACATATGTCTCTAGATATATCTGTACAGTCTACCAGTCTATATACACATTATATATAAATATATACATAGGGGCTCCGGGTTTGAGGCTGAAACCTGTCGAACCCAACAAAGCCAACTGCAGGAAGATTTGGAGAAGAGGCTTTTATCGTGAGAAAACAAGCCTCAATTAGCACAGGGTTTTAATTAGTGGAAAGGGGGAGCATCTCGGGGTGGCTGTTGAGTCCCCAGGCTGTGGGGAGCATCCCTGTCCCATTCCCAGGGAGCAGGACACGGTGCCCGTCCGTGCCCGCCTCAGGGAAGGGTCAGTTCTGGTGGCTGAACACAAAGGAGGTTTCTTTGGTTTATTGCTTTAATGCTTATTGCAGTTGGATTTTTTTTTTTTTTTTCCCTCTAATGCTCGGCCTTAAATCCAAATCCTGAGAATCAGGAAGAAAAGAAGAGAATAATCCCCCTAAACCCGGACACCCTATATATGCAGGTACAGCTATCAAAGAGGGAAGCGATACATGTGAGGACAGGGAGAGCGGGGACCAAAATAGCTTTTCCAAAGAGTAATTCTTCCCTTTTCTTTTTCTTTCCTTTTTTTTTTTTTTTCCCTAATAAAAAAGGCAAAGCCGCTCCTGTGTGCTTGGTTCCAGAGAGTGAAACTTTCAGGGCAAGGGGGGGGAATTCAGGGCAGGGGAGCTGGGAGAGCAGAGCCCAGACCCCCACGGATCAGCCTAGCCTGGGTTTACCCCGTGTCAGCATCTGGGACCAGGCACCTAAAAACAAGGACAAGTGTCCTACTGGCACTGCTGGAGAGCAGCTGGCCCTGCTCTGGGGGGTCCTGACTGCTATTGCCCTGCACCTCTGAACACCAGCCCAGGCCATCCCTGCCCCAGCTCTGCCACAGGGGATTGTCCCCCAGGGACACCACGGGCTCTCTGGGTGCAGCCACCCAGAGCAGTGATGTGACCCGAGTCCAGCAGCTCCACCTGGAGATGCCCCTGGCTTGGGCTGAATCCAACCTCCTGAAACTCTGCTGGGTGCAAAGGGAGAGACGGAGACAGCTCCAGGGTGGGCCTGGGGGAGGGCAGAGAAGGCAGGAGCCCCGGGCAGGGAGCTGGGGTGAGCGGGGCAGCCACCCCGGGGCTGATGCTGCTGATGCTGTGAGCTGGGGTGGCTGTGGGGACACGGTGCTGTCCTGCAGACAGTGGTCCCCAAGGATGCACGTGCCACGTGTGTCCATGGCCACTGCAGGGGGAGAAAGGGGGAAAGGAAAGGAATGGAGGCAGGGTGTGAGCAGAGGGAGAGGGAGGCAAAGGGGGTCCCACGTGTCAGACACCGCTGGGGGGATGAGTCTTTGTGCAAGGCCAAGTCCTGGGGCAGGAGGGGCAGGGCTAGAAAACCACGGACTGCAGGAGGCGGAAACACATCATCAGGTCCAGGGGGATGGGGGGCTTCAGCAGGTTCCCGTCCAGCCGCAGGTACCGGAGCCGGGGCACGCCGTCCAGGTTGGAGGGGGAGAAGTCCTGGATGGACACGAGCGAGGTGGGGCAGATCTGCGTCCCGTTGATCTCTGCGGGGAGACAGGAAGGCAGGTCAGAGGGAAGGGAGGCAGAGAGGGGATGCTGGAGCCCCCCTCCCTGCCTGTGTGCTGAACCCCATGTGGGGGTTTTGCTTTGCTACCCAGGGGGACAATCCCCAGCCTCTTCCCAAAGACGGCACGGGAAGATCTCGCCTTTGATCAGAGCCGAAGTAGGTCGCGCTCGCGCGAGGCGCGGCGAGGGATGCGGTGTCATCGGAGAGAGAAAAGGGATCGTTTGGCACATGAAACCTGCCGAGCCAGCCCTGAGCCTCCACAGAAACATCAAGGAAACCCGCTGCAGCCCTGCTCTGCTGGAGATAACGTCAGCACCTGGCTCGCTGCTTGCTTCTGGGGCTGCACGTGTCCCTCCCCGCCCCAGGGTCTGCAGCACGGAAAATAAACCCGGGGATTCTTATGTCATTGCCCGGCTCCAGGGACTGAAACCTCACAAAGACTGGGTAAAACAAGCAAGGAAAAGCTGGGGCATGGTGTGCATAGGGCACCTGTCCGTGGAAAGCTGTGGCAGAACCCAGGTACTGGTGTGTGGGGAGCCAGCAGGAGTCAGCACCTTCATTCACTCCAAGGTCCCCCCAGCTCTATTTTGGTGGTGTTTGAGTAAAATGCAGATTAACCAGCATTTGAACCAGGCACTTTTCACAGCATCCTGCCCTTGCTTCCAGACAGCACCTCCAATAGCAGAAACATCTGGAGAGACCAGGAATCACAGAATCATGGAATGGTTTGGGTTGGAAGGGACCTTAAAGTTCACCCAGTCCCACCCCCTGCCATGGGCAGGGATACTTTCCACTAGCCCAGGTTGCTCCAAGCCCCGTCCAACCTGCCCTTGGACACTTCCAGGGATGGGGCAGCCACAGCCCCTCTGGGCAACCTGTGCCAGGGCCTCCCCACCCTCACAGGGAAAGATTCCTTCCCAATATCCCATGTAAGCCTCCCTCTGGCAGTGGGAAGCCATTCCCTCTTGTCCTGTCCTTCCATCCCTTGTCCAAAGTCCCTCTCCAGCTCCCTCTGAGCCCCTTTAGGCCCTGGAAGGCTGAATGGGAATGCTGAATTTCTGTCTGCTCCTCTGTGCTCGCTCTGGTTACACATTTCCCAGGCCAGCAGCTCTCCCGTGGAACTGCAGAGCTGGAACGGTGTGAAAGCCCCAGCTGCTCTGCCAAGGCAGCTCCAGTGCAGCCTTGTTCTCCCTGTTCCTTCCCCGCAGGCTCAGCTCGGGAGCTGAGCTGGGTTATTTCTCACCATCTTGACTGTGTGTTTGGCATCTGTTCCCAAAATATGTGCGCAGACTCTCCTGTTAAAATACCCCCATTTCTGTGCCCTGCTGGGGAAGGAGCTGTTTCAGTGGCAGGTGGCCCCAAAGAAGAGCTGGCCGTGACAACCAACAAAAAATGCCCTGCAGCACCAGGGGGAATTCAGTTCTGCTCCTCCTTCCCTGCCTGCAGAGCCATCCCCCTCACTCCTTGTTCACCCTGGAGCTCCCAGCTGGTCTCACCAGCACACCCCCTTCTGCAGGGTTCACATCCCACTGGGTGAGAATGATCTCTCCAGTGCAACACTTGCCCTCCATGAGCCCATCCTCCCCCCCCAGCCCCAGCACAGCCCCCCACCTGCCCCTGGAACTCACTTTCAATGGAGTTATTGTTCAGGTAGAGGTGCTCCAGCTTGGGGCTGATGAAGGGGACGTTGGTGAGCTTGTTGTGGGCCAGGTGCAGCACCAGCAGGTTGGTGAGGTTGAAGGAGTCCTTGGGGAGCCCCTTGTCAGAGATCTGGTTGTAGTTGAGCCGGATGAACGCCAGGTTGGGGAACTCCTTGAAGTAGTCACTGGGGATGTCCTCAATGTTGTTCCTGTCCAGGAAGAGCTGGTGGATGGCACTGGGCACCCCGGGGGGCATCTTCCTCAGGATGTTGTGCGCCAGGTTGAGTTGCATGAGGTTCTTGAGTCCCTTGAAGGTGTTTTTGTTGAAGACCCCATCGCTCAGCTTGTTGTGGTGCAGATCCAGGAGCACCAGGTTCTCCAGCTTGTTGAAGACCCCAGCAGGGATCTTGGAGATCTGGTTCCTGCTCAGCCGCAGCTGCTCCAGGTTGGGCGGCAGGAAGGCGGGCACCTCCTTGAGCTGGTTCTTCTCCATGTAGAGGAAGATGAGGTTCTCCAGCTTCTCCAGCACCCGCCTGTCCACCTTGCGGATGCGGTTGTTGTCGAGGTTGACCCATTTGAGGCCGGTGGCGTTCCTGAAGGACTCCTCGGGGAGGTCGTCGATGAAGTTGTTCTGCAGGTAGAGGTAGTGGATGCGGGGCGGGATGACGGGCACCTTGCGCAGGTTGCGGCTGTCGCAGTACAGGGCGGAGGGGAAGTCCGGGGGGCAGTAGCATTCCCGGGGGCAGTCTGGGAAGACGGAGGGGGGCCCCGGGGGCAGGGGTGGGGGCAGCTCTGTGGGCTCCACGGGCTCCACGAAGGGTGGGGGCGGGCGGGTGGGTTTGCGGGGGGGTTTCCTCCGCTGCCCGCCCACCCCCGAGACCAGCACGAGAACGAGTGGGAGAAGCAACCTGAGGGCCACCTTCATGGTCCAGATGTTTCCCTGGGGGAGGCAACAAGAGGTGGGTTAAGCAGTGTAAAAACGCCCCAGTTTAGGCACTGTGTCATCTCCCCACCAAGGACAGGCGGGAATTTACCCCCAGTAACCTGCTGTTTTCCCTGCTTCCCTTTGGAAGTCATCTTCAAATCCAACCCCCCCATCCTCCAGAGCACAAGTCACTGAGGTCCCTCTCTCTGGCTCGGCCTCGTGCCATGGGGGATGCTGGATTTTGTCATTTGGGGTGTTTTTCACATGCCACCCTCAGCAGAACCCCACAGAGCCTGGGCCCCCCCCGGGAGGGCAGCACCGTCCCCTCTCCCCGAAGGATGGATTGCCCCTTCAGAGGCCTTGATGGATTAAGCTCAATTTTGCACTTAAGCCAGGAAATCAATGATTCAGTAGGAAATTGGCTGCGGATGGGTGTCGGGAGGCCAGCAGCAGTTAGCAGGGCAGCAGAGATGGATGGCCCTGTGCTCAGGGACCGGCTGGGAGGCAGCTCAGCCCTTTCTCAAGGCCGAGTGATAAAAAGGGCATTTGCAAGTTTACACACGGGCAGCACCGAAGGTGTTTGGCTCTGCAGCTCCCTGTGCTGCCCAAATAACCCATCCATCACCTCCAGTCCCACTGCAGGGATGGTTATTTGGGGAATAACTGTAGAAGTGGGAGATAGGGAGGGACCAGGAGAGGTCTCTGTGAGCCAGACAGTTTCTCCTGGACACCAGCCCAGCACCTTGTCACCCCTCCCTCTTCTCTGGGTTGTTATCGAGCCCACAAAGCTGCCTGTCCCCTCTCTGCTCTCCCTGCTGCTGCCTGGAGCAGCAGTGATCATCCCTGCCAGACTTGCTGGGAGCTCTCCAGCTGATCCCTCGGAGGATGGAGGGATCCAGCTCGCTGCAGACGAGCTCCCCACGAAGCCCCGTGCAGAAGGTGCTTTGGCTGCACCTCTCCAGGGCCAGCTGGAGCAGGCCAGGCTGGGGGTGGGTTTCCTGGGCACATTCCTCGGGGTGCTCGCCAGGCTCTTCCCGGCAGGACTTGTCACCCCAGCAGGATCAGAGCCAAGCTGGATGCGGGGTGAGGCAGATGGAGGAGCTCGGCAGAGCCAGGGGGGGAGAGAGAATAGGGTGAGATGAGAGGGAGGAAGATGAGGAAAGCCAAAGGAAGACGGGGAAATGGGGTGTCTGCTGTGGGAGCAAGTGCTGCTGGGATGGGAGAAGCCTTTGGTGATGCTGGAGCTGCTGATGCCGATTTTGGAGCAAAATCAGGCTCTTCCAGCTTTCCCATGAAACACAGCAGAGTGGAGTTCACTGCCATTGTGGCCACAGGGGCCAGGGTTAGGGTCAGGGCCACACCAACCCCCTTTGCCTACAGCTTCCCACTTGAAGCCTACATCCTGCCCAGGGATGTGCCACTGGCTGTGCCACTGCTCCCAGGGCTGCCTTTGCCAGCCCTGCTCCCTTTGAAGTGATCCCACGCATTCCTGGGGCTCCAAGGAATTGACTTCTCCCTAGAAAAGCTCCTGTTCTCGCCCCCCCTCCAGGCCCAGCCTGTTCCTCTCCTCGCTGCCTGCTCGGCTCCCATCTGGCTCTGTTTAACCCCACACTCCTCCCCTGCCGGCTGGTTCCAATCAGGGCTCTGGCATCTCGCTGGGGGAAGGGAGGATCAGGGACCAGCCCCGGAGCCAAGTGCTGCCAGACCCTCAGCCCAGCCGTGCTGCAGGAGGTCCCTGCTGGGACTGGACGTGCTTCTTTCTCCAAGATTCCAGAGTCAGTGTCTGGCTGCAGAGAACGGGCCAACTCATGACAGGCATGTGGGGATGTCCCCTCCCCATTCCTTCCCATCCCGCTCCTTCCTCAGCCACAGCCAACCCTGCACCCTCCACCCACCCTGTCCCAGACCATTCCATAGGATTTGGCCTCTGCTCCAAGACTCAGACCTGGATTCTGACACCTCAGGGGCTGAGCTCTGCGCTTGGCCCTCAGCTCAGCCAGAGGTGAGGAGTCACCCCCTCCAGAGGAGGATTTAGCACTGCAGATGTTCAGGGACTCGGCACAGAGCAGGAACAGTCATCGAGCCAGAAATCCAGGCTGGAGAGCGACACATCCTGAGGCATTTGTCAGCACAGAAGGGAAGTGTCAGGAGGCAGATGCAGCCCCTTTTATCGGCTGCCATGTCCCTATGGGGACTGTCCCAGCCCCTCTGCCCAGGGCACTGGGCAGTGCCAGCACTGCCACCACCCTTCTCTGCTGGTCCCCACCAGCCTGTCCCTGCAAAGCCACTCTCCAGCCAGCCGAGAGCCCTGCATCCAGAATAACAGGGATGCAACAAGCCTGGGGCCACCACAAGCCTTACAATTGCCTCCACCACGCTGGAAGGTTCAAAGCCAGCTCTCCCTGGACCCGGCGCAGCTGGAAGTCTGTTCTCCATCCAGTTGCATTTATTGGAGATAAAACAAGAAGCCAAACTTGCAAATCCCACGCCCTGATTCTGCAGGAGCTGCTGATGGCAGGGCCAGAGCCCCAGCACAGCCCCTGCTCTGCCAACATCTCCACTTGACCTTTGTCATCGCTCCCGACGGCCGGGACAGCTCAGATCCCGCCTGTCCACAAGGAATCCGTGCAACTGGAATAAAGTTAAGTCATGAAGCAACGAATGTGTTCAGGAAACCAACGGCCTGGCGTGGAGAAAAGGCTCCGTTCATGGACAAAACCAGTTCTGACACCTCCCGAGCCGCAGACTGCGCTGACCAGCTTGGCCTGAGTGCAAGGCCGAGGCACCCAACAGATCCCGGCCCAGGGCTTTTCCCAGAAAGAGGCAGCTGCTCCCTCACTCGTCCCATTACAACTGACAAAAGAAAATCGGCACAACAGCTGGAAATTCCAGCCCCAAATGCCACTGGTGTTCGCTTTCCAAATAGTTTATCTTCTCTGCCTCCCAGTAACCCACAGCTCCCAGCAGTGCTCACTGCCAGCCCCGGGACCGGTGCCAAGGGCAGGCAGAAACCCCCACCCTGGGGCAAGAGGGAGCTGTGGAAAGGACATGGGGGGGATTTGTCACTCCTTTGGGTGCCTCCTGCCCTGTTCTTGCAGCAGTGGGACATGCAGGGAGCAGCAGCTGTCCAGGACCCCCTCCTGGAGAGGGGCTGGGAGGGATAAAGGGGGCTCTGACTTTGGGAGAGGAGGGGAGAGCCTGGATGGCTGGAACTAGGGCCCTTTGCAGTCCATTGTTAGCTCCCTTCCCACCTTCCCCACTGGGAATTTCCATCATCCCTGATGGGAGAGATGCCCCCTCCCAGCTCGGGAACTTGCACGTCGGAGCAGAACAAGGAGGGCAAGCTAAAAATAGCCGAAAGGATCCAGAAAACCTCCCCTCTTGGCTCCCCTCGTGTCCAACAGCCACAGCCCATTCGAGTCGCTGCAAGAATCTGGGTCTGATCAGCTGAAGCGAACAGGGAGCTCTTTATCCAGCGGCTCTGGAGCGCTGGGAATCATGGAAAAGGCCGTCCTCCAAAGGGAGGGCAGCCAGGCTGTCACCCAGGCGTCCCCAGGGTCCCCTGGGAAGCACAGCCCTGATGCAACATCCCGCTGTTCTCGCCCTTTCCCAGCCCTTTCCCAGGGAGCAGAGGAGCCACAGGCAGCCTCGTTGGAGCCGGCACACGGCCGAGGCAGCGGCGGGGCTCGCTCCTGCTGCATCCCTTCTGCAGGGGTGGTGTGTGTCCCGCAGGGCTGGGTGTCCCAGCAGACCCTGCCGGGGAGCAGCTCGGACACGCTCCTGGGCTCAGCCAAGGACCGCAGGACGTGGGGACAACAATGCTGGGCTCCTGCGTGCCAGGAGCGTTTCCTCACTGTACCACAGTCACCAGACCCGTTGCGAAAGGCTCATCCCGTTCTCTGCTCGCTCCAGCCACCTCCTCCCACCGCAGGGTCCGTGGGAAGGCAGCCCTGGCAGGGAACACCTTCCCGCTGCCTTCTCCGTGTCAGCAATTCCTCCCTCTCCTCCCTCCCTGCGTGTCCCGACCCTTCCCGGCGCTGCTCCCGGCTCAGCCTGCCCGCACATCGCTCTGCCACACACAGTGGATCTGGCTGGACACACACAAAAGCAAATCCTGGGAGAAGATGCTGCCAAAGCGCCGGCAGCGCCGACCCCACACACGCCCTGTTCCCCCCCCAACAGCCCCGCTCCGCTTCCCCTAAGGGTGGGAAACTGCTCTGACACCTCATCCCTCCCTTCCAGCCTCTTCCAGAGCAGAGCAAACCTCCCACGGCTGCACTTTTATCTCTTCCCAGGTGGAAAGGCTCAGTCTCTCGCCCCCCCCTTCCCCATGGCCAGGGACACCCATCATTCCTGCTCCCTGCTGTCTCGGGAGGCAGCTCTGGGATGCCGATGGCTGAGCACCACATAAGGCAGGGCCGGGATCGCAGGATCCCAGGAAGGTTTCCAAGCCCTCATGCTTCGCCTTCCGTGCCAAGGGGATGAATTTCCATGTTTTGCTTTGTAGATGCTTTTTCTAAGCCTCTCAAACAGTCGGGGAAGGACAGGTTTGGGTCGAATCTCTTCCAAGCAATAAAACCCTTTTCCCAGGATTTCAGCGAACATCACTGGCCTGTTTCTTCCTCCCAGCAGCTCCTGCCGGAGCGGAGACAAAGAGTCTGCTCCAAACGGGACCCCCGTGGGGGGATGCAGGGAGGGGGCTGCCCCTCTCTGCCTGCACACAGCCCCCCTCCCATGGGAGCAGGACTCCGCAGACCCCCAAGCCCCGGCCGTCTCCTCAGACCGTGCACAAGGGAGGGCAAGGTGACCCGATGCTCCCGGAGGCTCCTGGAAGCAGTCCTGGCTCCGGAGGTGTCCGTTCTCCTCTCAGCCTCTTCACCCCCGCTCCTTGCATGTTTTCCCTCCTGCTTCCCAAGGCAGGGGACAGTTCTGGGCGTCGCTCGGGCTGTGCAGCCCCCCCCGAGCCCCCAGCTCAGGGTGTGCAGCCCCCCTGGTACCCCCAGTCTGGCTGCAGAGCCAGAGGGGACCCTGCGTGGGGTTGTGAGTGTGTGAGAGCCCAGGTCGGTGTGGGGGACACACAAAGGGGTCCTCATCCCCTCTCCCAAAAACCTCCTGTCAGTAACTGCCACTCTGTCACACAGGGAGAGTCCCCAGTCCCCCCCCACCCCGGCCCCCAACCCAAAACTGCCCCACACCGAGAAAAACTCCTACAACCAGAGCAAAGAGAGAGAACAAAGACTCCAACTGGTGCAGAACAGAAAAACCAACAAGAGGAGAGGGAAAAAAAAGGGAAGAACAGATGTTGCTGTGGATGTAGGGGAGGCTGGAGAGGGCAGGGGCATCGTGGACCAGCACAGCGTCCTGGGTCGGAGGCTCAGGCAAGGTGAGAAGAGCCTGGGGGAAAACACCTGCCCACAGCTTACCTGTGTGCACCTCTCCCTCCTCCTGCCTCTTATTAATCCCCAAGACAAGTTTCTCTCTGGCTGTCTCCCTCCTCCTCCTCCTCCTCCTCCTCCTCCTCCTCTCTGCTCCGCCACGAGCGAGCCCGGGCCGAGCGCGGGGGTTTTGTTGCTGGGAGCCGAGGGCGGTGGGAGCGCGGGGGGCGGAGGGCTGGGAGGGCTGGGAGGGCTGGGAGGGCCGGGACGGAGGCAACGATGACAACAATCACGTCTTTCTCTGGCAGCCAAGCGCGGCGCGCACACGGCCGGCCCGCCGGAGGGCTGGCGCTCGGGAACAATTCCTTCTGCTGCGGAGGCTGCTCCCAGCCCGTGTTTAAAAAACAAAGCCAATTAATAATTTCAAATAAGCCCGTTCCCTTGCCGCGGTCCCCTGCTTTCCAGGGGCGCGTGTTCGTGATGGGGGGTTCCAGCAGAGCATCAGCCCCCGTGTCCCACCCGTGGCACCCCTGGAGTGACTTCCAGCTGCCCCCCCCCTCAACCCCTGCTGAAGGGAACCAGCCCCCGGGGTCCCCTCTGCTCCCTGGCAGATGGATCCTGTAGAACATGATGCAGGGGTTCATTCGCTCGCAGCTGGTGCTGAGTTTTAATTTAAATGCTGATGGCACTTAACGAAGAGAAGAGGGGGAGTCACGGTGATGCCACGGGTGTTCGTGGGCACAGGGAGAGTCAGCCAGGTCCCAGCTGGAAAATCACTGTGCACTGGAGGGACATGGACAGGGAGGCTCAGGGGGGACATTTCTGCTTCAGGGAGCTCCGAGGAAACCACGACCTGTTGCACATTCCCAGCTCTGAGACACAGCCCAGCCAGGGTGAGGAGTCCAGGGGGGGCACAGGAGCCATGGGAATCACCCTCCTACAGGAACCTCCATCCCAGCACCCCTGGAATGGGGGGTTTGGGGGTCCCCTCCCTCCCCACCAACCATCCTCTCTCCAGCCAAGCCCATCTGCAGCAGGGGTCAGGAAACCTGAGCTGCTCTGGCTCGTTGAAATCCCAGTCCCAGCCCTGCCAGGGGCTGGCAGCCATCCAGGCTGATCCTGCACTTCCACACTTGGTTCAGGGTGGCTAACAGCCAAAATCAGAGCTCCCCCAAAATTCCCACTGGCTGGACTCCCTCATTTTGCCTTGGGCTCCCTAAAACACCTAAATATATTTATTCCCAACATGAGACCCTTCCCCTTACCCCAAAACTGGAGGATTCCTGGTGGGTGCTGCTCAGCAACTGCCAGTTGGGATGATCCAAGGGCACAGCCCTCACCTGCAGCGAGCTGGGGCTCTGGGATCCTAAAAAGCAGCAGGTAGCTCAACTGGAAGCCAGAAAAAGGGATGGAGAGAACCCACAGAGGTATTTCATGATGTTTAAACAAAGAGTCGAGCTGGAGACACGTGTTTGCCAGCTGGAGGGGGCCCAGAATCAATAGGGAAAGGAGATGCTGTTTGAAGGGTATGCTGTTGGAGATTGATGCCAATTGCTTTAAAAACTGCTCAGAAGTCCCCAAATCCACGGGGACGTGTTCCATGGTTGGTTGGGGTTTTTTTCCCTGGTAACCAACAGCCCCTCAGCTGAGAGGGGGAAACTGAGGCACCAAACGGGGCAGTTGTTTGCACAGAAGTCACCCAGCAGTGCCAGACACAGAAAGGTGTCACACCCCAGACCTTCTCCACCACCGTGTGTCCCGCCTGTGAAGCTGTTCCCACAGCTCCTGGTGCCAGGAGGCACCAAAACCTTCCTCAGTTCTGGTGCCTGTAAAGGCTGCCCTCAGCCAAGGGACTGTGTTTGTTTGAATTTTCTCCCTGCAGGAATTTCTTTCCGTGTCCAAGTTTCGAACTCACCTTCAAAGACGTCCTTTCACATTTTGAAAACCCGAGAGGCTGCAGCCTCGGACGTGGCTCTGGGCACCACACACTCCATTTATTCCATGTCTGGAGCAAAATCTGGCCCTGCTCTTGCAGGGAAAGGCGGTGATGGAGGGGGGCAAACCTGCTCTCGTGGCTTTGGTTGGCTTGGGGCAGCATCCTGGCCATCCCTGGTCCCCTGATGCCACATCCCTTTGCTTTATCCCCTTTCCCGGTTTGTTCTGCAGAGGTTTGCAACAGAAACACCACTTTGGTCTGGCAGAGGTGGGAGAGGAAATGTTTGAGTGTGAAAGCACCAGGAGACAGAGCCAGGGCAGAGGGAATGGCTGGGCTGACCAAGGACAACAAGAGGGACAGCCTGGAGTGGGTAAACACAGAGGAATGTGGTCCCCAGCGAGCCTGGGGGCTGTGTCCCATCAGCCCACCAGGAACAGGGAGCTTCCAGCACTCAGCCATGCCCTGGTCACTCCAGCCATGCCAGCAGGGAGGTGACAGCAGCCACAGTGACATCCCAAAGGAGGAAATACGGACAAGAGGCAGCAGAGGGTTTAAGGGGGTGATGGGAGCAAAAAATCCCCATTATAATCAGTGTCTCCATAATCTCCAGCTGGGAAACAGCAAACACCTTCATCCCCTCCATCCTCCCTAGCCAGACCCTCCTGCACCATGTCATGGTGTGAGTGGCCCCTGCCAGGTGTGGGTAAAATAAACATCCCCTTTCCTGGGAAGTGGTCCCATCCTGAACCTCATCTCCTGGATCTCCCAAGTGGAGGGGACAGCCCTGGGGACACCAAGACTGGTGGTCCCACCCTGGGGGTCACCACAGCACACCAAGATTTGTCAATCCCAGCCCAGGGAACACCACAGGCCAGGCCCAGCCCCAAGAAGGGGAATTTCCAGAGCAAAGGTCTGTCCTCAAGCCACGCTTGCCTTCCCCACACCACAGCCTGGGCTCCTCAGGAGCAGCTTAAAATGTTTATTTGGCCCGAGGGAGATGATTATTCTTTGTGTTATCCCAACACCAACCACCCCATCCCAAGCCGAGCCTCCCCTGCGCTCGGTGTTGCACAAACACAGATGATTTACAGATCTTTCTAAAGCCAGATCTTAAACCTCCCTTTGGAGAGCTAAAAAATTTAATTTCAGAAAGGGGAAAAAAAAAAAAAAAAAAAAAAAGAAAAGCAGCAGGAGGAAAGTTGAGCTGGCCCTGTGGCCACTCAGCCGGAGAGCAGCGTGTGCTCCGTGCAAAATGTCAGATTTTGGGTGTTTGGCAGCAAAACTTGGTGAGCCAACGAGCTCTCCCTGGGAAGGGGCCACTGGGCAGGGAGGAAGAGGAGCTCAGGGATTCCCCTAAAATATTGTCTGGCGGTTTGGGATGGCCGCAGTCCCCCAGGACCGTGGTGGGAAGGTGCTGTGCTGCCCATGCCGGGACTCTGCCGGGCGTTGCCGCTGGTGCCGGGCGGCCACCAGGCTGGAAAATCCAACTCAGCTTCCCCCAAACCTCAGCAGGAGCCCAGGACAGGCTCCTGCCCATCCCTGCAGCCCCTCCACCCCGGAGGGAGCTCACAGCAGCTCCACACGCCGGAGCCAGAGCCGGGAGAGCGTCACCAGGAGCCCGGGAGAGTCACTTGGCTGAGGGCAAAGCCCTGCAGGGGGAAGTGAGCGAAGGGGAAAAGTATTTTGGTCTGTAACGCACAGATCCCGTCTCACGTGGCTGAGAGGATGCGTGAGGGGCTTCCTCCCCCTCTGGCCGCTTGTGGGGCAGGGGCACAGCTCCGTGCCCGTGTTTCCACCCCCAGCAAACACCTGGAAAACCCCTGAGAATGTGGTTCCTGGGGGGAAGGAGTTGAAACCGCCCTTGAGCAAAGCAGCCCCAGCCCAAAGGATGTGGGAATTCACCCCAGGCTCTGTGTCCAGTTGGTCACCCCAGCACAGGGATCTCAGTGCAGAGGGAGGGAGGGGGTGAGAGCAGGAGGAGGAGGAGGAGGCAGCCTGCATCCCTCCCCTGCAGGTCCTGCTCTTCCCAAATAGCCATCCCTTCTTCCCAGGCACGGCCTGGCCTCTCCCTCCACCCCTGAGCACTCCCTCTGCCTGGATTTGGGAGCAGGACGTGCAGCTTCCCCAGCACAGATGGAGAGGGACGGGGCCAGGCTGGACAGAACAAGCTGCTCTCGCTGCCGGGTTGGGAAAGGCAGCCGAAAAGGAGCTGATCCCCAGCCAGGCCAGGTGTTTGAAGAGAAGAGGGAAAACAAGAAATGAGCCTGTTTGGAGCACAGCTGCTGCTCTGGTCGTTAAAAGTCCGGGCAAAGCTCCCTGGAGAAGAGCCCCACAAGGCGGGTGCCCGAGCCCAGGCCCTGCGGAGCCAGGGAAGGGGTTGGGAATGGAAGGGAAGGGTTAGGGAATGGAAAATGCTGGGCTCACACACACCCCAGTCTGAGCACTGGGCTGGGAGCTCTCACATGCCAGCCCTGAGGGTTCCCTGCACCCCCTCCACAGCCTGAAGGAGCCGCTCCATCACCCCCATCCTCCCAGCTTGCCCAGGAAAGAGGCTGAACTGGGAGCAATGGTCTCTCCAGAGGGAAGGAGCAGCCTCTCCAAGCAGGGCTGAGTCCAAACAAACTCATTGCTGGGACGGTTGCCTGGAGGAGCCTCGGGCCCTGCTGAGAGAAGGGAGGAGGTTGAAGTTCCCCATGACAGGGACCAGCACAGTGGGGGACTGACACCAGGGCACACGGGACCCCCTCCCTGCTGCCTGTCCCACAGGGGGTGACAGCAGGACAGGCCCCGTCCCAGCGGTGGCTGTGGGGTGGCCACCAGCTCCACTCCCTCTGCTGAGCCCCCCCAGCCCTCCCTGCATCCCCCAGCCCCTTCCCACCCCACCTCCCACCCTCCCTGCTGTCCTCGTGGCTGCTTTCGGCACAGGGAGGGGATACAGAACACATCAAACCTCGCATTTCTCGTGGATTAAATCATCCGACTCATTTCTCCGAGGCAGAGAAGTCCAAAACCCCTATTATTTTTTTCTTTCTCTTTTTTTTTCCTTTTCCCCTGTGAGGCTCAGCAGCCACTTATTAGCTCTTGGCAGAGGGGCCAAGTGCATCAGCTCATGGCCACAGCTCTGGGGGCTGAGCAGCTCTGACCAGGGGCCCTGGGCTCTTCCCCCGGGGTCCCCTCCTTGTATTGGGGTCCCCCCAGCCCAGCCCCTGCCCCCTCTGCTGGGCTGTAGCCCCCAAACTCGGGGTCAGCAAAGCCCAGTGACACCCAGACCAGCTTCTTGCACCCCCAAAAAACACAGCCCCCCCACCATTCCCCAGCTGGGCAGCTCCGGGCTCAGCACAGGCGTGAGAAGTCCTGGCTCTCTGCTCACGGAATATTGGGGCTGACATTTTAAATAAGCAAAGATAAGGTGATTCCAGGCCCGAGGAGGCTCCCAGGGCTTGGATTTCACGGTGGATTCAGCCCTGCTGGCTGCAGGGATGGGAGTTACCAGCACTTTGGAGGGTGGAAGGTTGCTGGTGTCACCTCAGCCGTGGAATGAGTGTGGGTTAGAGCAGAACAAGGGGGTGATTCAGTGAAACCCCGAACAAAATGCACCAGAAACCAGGAAAGTGAATATTTCGAGTCAAACCCACAATTAGCGGTGGGAGCCATCACCACAAGATGCCACTGAGGCCCAGGGCTTTAAATAAACACATCATAAAGTATGTGAAGGCCTGTCCCCCCAACTGGGGACGTGGGGGTGACGGGAGTCAATGGGGACAAAGACCTGGACAGTCCCAAAGGCATTTGGGATGCGGAAGAAAAGGGATTATCCTGCTGGAAACACAGCGCTGATCCCTCAGCCACCAGAGCCACCTGCTGTCCCCTGGACAACCCCAGCCTGGGGACAGGCACCTCCAAACGCCTTCCAGACAAAGGCAGGAGCACAGAGGGGCTGGAGGGAGGAGGGGTGATGGATGCACGGGCCGGGGTTGGGGAACAATCCCTGCTGCAGGATCGCGTCTCACACTCGATTGCTTGGCAGCAGCCAGAGCAGAGCAGGCTCCTGTCAGAGCCCCAGAGATCCCCAGCAACGGCTCCAAATATTACAGCTATAAATCCAGCTCATTTTTCTCACTGCTAAGAGCTGCCAGGGGCTTTGCCTCCATCCATCTCTCCCCAGCCTTTGTGCCAGACCCCGCAGGCTCCCATCCCTCCACAGCTCCTCTCCCGGGTCCTGCATCCCAGATCCTGTCTGTGCACGTCCTGCCCCTGCCCTGGGCACCATCCCACCCCACCCAGCTCCCATCTGTGCTGTCCCACACCTGGATAACCTCAGCCCCCCTGCCTGCCCTTGGACATCACTCTCCTGCTGAGTTACCCCCTTTCTCCCACATTTGCAGCACTTTTGGGGCTACTCAGGGGGCAGTGGCCGGTCCCCAACTCTTTCTGCCTCCCTCACTCTCCCCACAAAATCAAAACCCATCGGCTCTGCCCAGCTTCCTTTCCCTTTTGGAGCCAAATGCTCCATTTTCTCACCTCAGCCTCCTTCAAGGAATAAAGATCTCACAGGAAATGTTCTCTTCCCTCCTCCAGAAACACCAGGCGGGGTTTTCCCCCTTCTCTTCTGACCCCTCCCCTGAGCCAGGTTATTTCATTCTCCCTCTGGTCATTCCCGAGCATCCCCCATGCCCAGGGGGTCTCCCAGCCCTCTCCCCTCCCCTGGAGCAGAATGCACAGCAGGGAAGAGTTAACTCCTCCTCCCAGGCCCTGCACAGGGGCCACCGGTGGAGCAGGGAAGTGTTAGATTTCCCAAACTATTCCAGGAGATCCTCCAAGGGCTGTATCCTCACACCCCGCTCCCCATAAACACTTCCCTTCCACCCCCCCAGAGAGCAGGGCTGTATAACCTGGGATCATCCCCAGGCTGGGTAGAGCTGGGAATCCTCCAGAACATGCACTCACCCCCCAGCCCTCCCCCTGGCCTTGTCTGGCTGCTCATCACCCAAATATTTGAGAGGAGTCTGTTCAGCCCCTGGGAAGGGAGCACCCAGTTTCCCCTGGATGGGGGTTCAGCATCTCCTATGTGGGAGCAGCAGCACCACGAGTGTCACCTTTGGCTCTGCAGTGCTGGGGCTCACTGGGAAAGCGGGAAGAGATGCTGGATGATATCCCCCAATTCCCTTTATTCAGCCCCAAGCTCTGCCTGGAAATGGGGCAGCACCTTCAGGGGGAGAGAATTTGGCCAGGCACCCTGAGACACCCCAGCTCCCACCCCAGGGAGCCAAGTGCTGCACAGACCATGGAGTGTGGGTGAAATCTCATCCCTAAAAACAGCCTCCATTTCCCATTAAGGACTTCGCTGAAGGTAAAAATAGGATTGAAATGTTTTGATTGTATTAAAAAAAAAAAAAAATGTTTCCTTCAGCTCCAAGAGAGATTTTTTCCAATGGTTCTGTTTCACAGGAAACATCTTGATTTTGTTTTTTTATTATTCTGGAGTGGAAAAAAAAAAAAAAAAGCAGAATATGCGGCCTTTCCAGTGAAACTGAAACCCCAGGTCCTGTGCAGCTCCAGTCACTCTCCCCTCTCAGAGATCATCCAGTGCCCAGGAATGGAAAAGCCAGGACACAGAGGCTGCTCTGATGGGGTTTCTGCCCCTCCTGGCAGAGCAGGAAATCGCAGAATGGAAGTTGTCCCGCGGAAAATCCCAGCTTGGTCTAAACAAAGTCCAGAGCCCCGACAGCCCAGATGGTCCAGCCCAGCCCAGGTCAGGCTCCAGGTTTGTTTTTGGGATGGTTTTGCTCCTCTGTGTGGAGCTGGTCCAGTCCCTGCACAAGCTCAAGGGGTAAACTCTTGACAAGCCGTGATGGAAAGTGGAAGGAGATGAAGGGACACAGCAAATAAATCAAACTCCTCCCATATTTTCCACCCATCCGAGCTCCATTCCTTACTGCCCATCTCCCCCTAGCCCTTTCCAGCCACTCCCTGGCACTGCTCCCTGGGCACAGCCCTCATGCTGCCTCCTGACTCCTCTTTCCCCCTCTTTGCTGGAATATCTTTCTCCTCTCTCCTTTCCTGTTTTTTTCCAGGTGATCTGGGGTGAGAGGGAGCAGCAAGTTTCTGACACTGGTGTCCCTCAGGAGCAGGGGTGGCTGGCTCCAGTGCCCACCAGCACCTTGGGCTCTTTCCCATCATTGCAGGCCAGGTTCACTGAGCAGCAGCTCAGACACTCTCCAACCAAGTAGCTCCACTCAGCAGCAACCTGCTTCCAATTATTCCCAATTATTCCCCCAGACGGGTGTAAGGGAACAGCCCCGAGCCTGGGAGAGTTTAACCCCTTGGGGGAAGGAGAGCAGGGAAGGCTGGAGGTGTCTGGAGGCTGCAGCTGAGCCCTCCATCCCCAGTGGGGATGGGGATGTGGGAGGTGAAGCTGGGGCTGGGTTAAAACAGGATTTTTTTTGAGTTTTCATGGAGAATCTGGGAATGCAGAGCCCCCAACAGCCTCTTGGTCATCCACTGGACTTATCCACCTCCCGAGGATGTGGGGAGGGAGGAGAGGGGGCGAGCAAGGCATCTTTGTAGGATTTGGGATGCGATGCTGCAGGTGGCTGGGAGGGATGGATCTCATCCCTCCACCTCTTCACTCCTGGAGTCCCCATAAGAACCCACCGTGCCTTTCAAAGCCTGGGACCCTTCCTCACCCCCAGGGGGTGGGGGACACCTGGCAGCCCCTGTCACACTCCTGCATGGATTGGGAGCTGGAGCAGCCTCCCTGCATCCTGCCCGTCTGCCAGCACAGCCTGGGAGCCAGGGGTTAAATCCCGGGGCTGGTGAGTCAGAAAATCTTTGATGCAGCCAGAAGGAGCTGAGTAATTTGTGTTTCTGCAGAGGTCACATTGCCTCCTCTCTTCTTATGCCTCTTACTCATTCTGCTCCTTCCCACTCTCCCTCCGCAGCCTGGACTCTGCTCTGCTCCCTTCTCTCACCAGCTCTTTTTAATACCGTTGCTATTAATTATTGCTATTAATTATTGGAGCTCCTGGCAGCACCTGCCCATCCCACTGGGTGCCAGTTCCCATCTAAGGAACCTTCCCAGCCAGAGCTTGCTCTGCTCTTCCCAGGACATCCATCACTCCCTGCCCTGTGGCTGCAGCTCAGGCCCCCAAATTCCTCCTCCAGACAAACCCTGAGTTTGTCTCCCCCAAAGTCACGTAGTCCCTGAGCTCTGTGTCATGCCAGGCAGAGGCACAGCCTCCTCCTGCAGCCCTGCTTCCCAGCCCATCACCCTGGCATCACCTGCCTGGAGCTCCCCACAAGGGACAGCCAGGGCTCATGGCAACAACCACTGCAGGGTCAGCACCAGCTCATCAAGGAGCATCTTAGAGCAGCCCCCAAGTACCAGTGGATGTTCCCAGGCTGCTCCAAGGCACCAGGGCAGGCAGAGTGACTTCCCTTTAATCAAATCACTTCATTAGGCTGTTTAATAAGCAAGGGAGCTCTGGGAGCACCGGGGCTTTCACTGCGCTCAGAGAAGGAATTTATGGCAGAGCCATTAAGGGCCGGTCAATCTGCCTTTAATCCTCCTGCAGCCTCCTCAAAGCTTCCCACTGCCCCCCCCAAAGTCACAGCAATTTAGGAGGGGGACACTGAGCAGGCCCCCCCCAACCCCTCACCCGAGGATGTCCCAGCATTCCCGATGCTCTGCTGCCATTCCCTGCTCTCCTCCAGATGGATTTGCGTTGGATTTTCCGAACTGGGCCTTTGTGTTTCCTGTCGATTTTTCTAACCCCTCTGTCCTCTCTGGTATTTGCAAATCCTCCCAGTTCTGCATCCTTGGAGGGTTTAGTGCGTGTGTTATTTCCTCCCTCATCCCCGAGCCCAGTAAACAGCCGGTCCCTCAGGCCACCACCAGCCCTGCACTTTCCATCTTCCCGGACTTGCAGAGCCCTGAAAATCCTCAGATGGAGACGCAAACATTTCCACAGCGAATTCCAGCCCGTGAACCCCAAACATCTGCCAGCCACGACACGAAGCCTCCGTGCAAGACCCAAACCTCACCTGGAGCCGTTCCCCGCTGCCCTGCGTGGTTGATGTGCCTTGCCTTGGATGTCTCCAATTTCATCCAGACCTGCTGACAGGTCACATCCCCCCTCCCAGCCCCTGCTGCCCTCCTTAGCCCCTTCTCTCCCAGCATCCCCAAGCCCCACCCGCTGGGAGGTTGTTCCTGTAGCCTTCAACCTCCAAAGGAAACCATGGGAAGCTTTCAAAGCAACACTCCTCAGCCTCCCCTCATGTCTTCCCTTTCTTTTCCCCTTTCCTCTGCCCCTCGCCCAGAGCCCCCTCCCACGGGTGGCACAGCCCGTGGTGCCCATCAGAGCCTTCAGAAAAGGCTGTTGAGCACCCACCAGCTCAGAGCAGCCACAGAGCCCATCCCCAGCTGCATCCCAGGCTCCAGACAGCCCTCCCAGGTCCATTCTGGGATAAACAGCCGGTTCCCCTGACAACAGCCTGTCCAGCCTGTCCCGGAGCCAGCACTGCCCAACGTCACCTCCCGCCCCCCAGCACCACGAGCCGCCTCTGGGATGGCTCCAGTTCAGAGAATCTGGGAGCTCCAGGGAGCTCTGTGGCTCTGCTTTCCCAAATGTCAGGTGGAGGTGGAGGCAGAGGAAGTGTTTTCATCCCAAAAGCATCTGTGCTGCTGCTTCCAGCCGGGGCAGATGCTCTGGTAGCTGCTCCCGTGGCCTCCGAGGATCTGTCTCTCCTGCTTGGGGATGTTGGGACACTGAGAGGGCTCCAGGCCCCTTCCTGCAGCTCCCAGCATCTTCCCAGCATGGCAAGGGGACAGTACAGCCTGCAAAGGTGTCGCTGTTTCCTTCTCCTTCAGCCACCACCAAACCTGCCTGAAACAGGGAAGGTCCCTGGAAGGGCAGGGGAGGCACCAGCAGTGACCGGGGCTGGCCCAAGGGATGTCTGAGTCCATCTGCCCCCAGAGAGGGGATCCAGCATCCCCCCAGCAGGGTCAAAGAGCAGGGGGAGGAGAGCAGAGGGGTGAAGGTAGCTTGTTCCCCAGAGCCTGTTAATTTTTCGGTGCAGGCCGGGGCTTTGCTGGAGCTGGAGGAATTCATCTCGCTGAAAGAGCCTTGTTTTTCACGGAGGAAATGAGACAGTGTGCTTATAATAGGAAATAAAAACACATAAAATGAAGAGAAACTGAGACACAGGCCTGGAAAAAGGCAGAGCCATCCAGCTGTGTCTCGCCAGCAGCCTGGACACTGCCAGCAATCCCCGGCGGCTGCAGTGACACTGCCACGGCCCCACCACGGTCACCCACGGCCCCACCACGGTCACCCACGGCCCCTGGGCCCCCTGACCCATCCTCAGCACCCAACACTTGCATCCCACACATCTCCATCCTCTCCTCGTGGATCCATCTCCCTCCTGCCCACGTGGGGTAACAGAGCCTGCTGGGGGGCAATGGATGGATGGTGGATGGTTGGAGTGATGGATGGATGGATGGATGGATGGATGGATGGATGGATGGATGGATGGATGGATGGATGGATGGATGGATGGATGGATGGAGGGATGGAGGGATGGATGGAGGGATGGATGGAGGGATGGATGGAGGGATGGATGGAGGGATGGATGGTTGGAATGATGGATGGAGGGATGGATGGATGGATGGATGGAGGGATGGATGGAGGGATGGAGGGATGGTTGGAGTGGTTTCCTCCAAGGAAAAACATCAGTGCTTCACAACCAGCTTCCCTGACATTTCCAACAGGGAACCATTCCACAATCCCCCGAGGCTTGGCTCTGGAGGAAGTCCCACCAGGGTTCAGTGGGTTTCATGCAGGACTGGAAATTAATATTGATACAGCCCTGCAGGGAAAGCTGGGGGTGTTCAAGCCGTCCTGACACAGGAATCAAACTCCTGACGGAGCCACTGGAGCAAAAGCCACAGCAAACAAGGGCTGTTCCCACGCTGGGCTGGCTCCAGCCCGTCCTGCTTGTCCCTGGGCTCCAGCCATGCACAAGGAGGTGGCAGCTGACCTGGCATTCCCTAAAAACCTGGGGACAGCCTTGGGCTGTGCCATTCCCCTGGCTGTCCCTGTCCCCAGTCCCACTGGCCGCCTCCATCCACCCTGCAGCTCCAGCAGCCCCCGGCAGCGGTGCGGATTCGGTACCAGAGAGAGGATGAAGCCTTTGAAACCGCTCCTCAGAGGAGCCCTGCTGGGATTGCTGAAGCTGCAGGCGCTTCGAGACAACCTCGCTCGGAAACGTTTAATTGGGAGGGCCGGGAGGGAGGGGAGAGGGAGCCCAGTGGGGGGAAAAAAAGCTGGGAAGGATCTGGCAGTGCAGGGGTTTGGGCTCCAGCAGTTATCCCAGCCAAGGGGGATTCTCCAGAGCCATGGGGGGCAGCACTGTAAACCCTCCCGGCCCGTGTTCGGGAGAGGCTGGGAGCAGGAGGCAGGAAGAGAAGCCTGGAAGGGGATTTCAAACGAGCCCCGCAGCCGCTGCCCCACAAAAAGGCCCTTCAGCCGCCCCGCGCGTGCGGCCAAGGGCAACATTTGTGCATGTGGAGCTCTACGGAAAAGTGTTTATTTTCCAGCACATTCCCTGACCCGCTGCGTGCTCCGGGAGGGGAGAGGGGAGGAGGCAGCGACCGGGGGCTCCGGGGCTGCTGGGAGCGGGCAGAACATTCCCTGGATCAGTGGGACCACTGTCAGCTCACACCCATCCCCAAACCCACCCCGGAGCCCCCGCGTGACCCCCGTGACACCCACATCCCTTCCTAATGGTTGGACCCGATGATCCTAGAGGTGTTTTCCCACCTAAATCGTCCAGGGATTCTTTCTCCCCGCAGCTACAGCTGCGTGTGAAGAGATCCATCCTTCCACAGCCGAGATGTAGGGATGGTGGCAGCCAAAAATCCCACGGCACATCACTCCTGGGAGCACCCGGAGTGGGGAGACGAGTGGGAGCCCCCCACCTTCACCTATTCACCCACGGGCCGTGTCCGCTAGAGGGAGAGTGTGTGGCGGCTGCTTTCCCCCCTCCGGCACCGCGCAGAGCCCTGGCAGAGCTGGAGCCGGGGGTCCCTGCAGCCCCCCGGAGCCGGGGTGTCCCCCACGCAGCCCCCAGGGCTCCAGCTACCCATTCCCTGCCCACCCACCCCCTCCCACCGCCCCCGTGGCCCCGCGGAGCGCGGCGGTGGGTGCTGTCCCCGCGGGATGCAGGCGCTGAGCCGGGGGGATGCCGGGGGGCAAGGGGGGCCCCCCGTGCACCGGCCACGTCACTCTGCAGCTGCTTCCTGGCCGAGGGTGCGTCTAAATTACTCCCAGACCTCGTTATGCTGCTCGCTAATTAACCCCGCGCTCCTGCGGTTTTCCCTGCGACCACCCCCCCACCCCTCCTGGTTGGTGGATTTTGGGGGGCAGTGCCAAGGCAGCTGCTGGAAACTCCCCCTCCATCCCCCCCGGGAGTGAGAGGAGCGGTGGGCAGGGAGCAAACAGCCCCCGCGGGGTCAAACTAACGCCGTCCCCGGCGCCATCCACCGGGTCAATCTTTTATGGAGTTTAAAAACAAGGAAACGCTTTCCCACCCCTCCCGAGTGGCAGCTGGAGGGAAGAACCCCGCAGGGATCAAGGCCATTTTCGGGGCTGAATCCCATTCAAATGCCTGGGGGTCTCCTGGAGATCGCACCAGCAGTGACAGTGTTTGCTCACGGTTTCCTGTTAAACACACCTGAATGGAGGCATTTACTCAGGATTTCACGTTATTAACAGCCTCAGCAGGAAAAGGTCGGGGAAAGCAAAAGCCCATGTTATTTCCCAGAGGAAATGCTCGGGGAGAGGATTCTGCCTGGGGTTCCTCCAGCAGCTCCACAGCAAAGGGAAATCTTCCTCTTTAAAACAACCAGATTAAAAAGCAGGAAAAAAAAAATAAAATTAAATTCCTAGAGGGAACCCCCCTCAGGGTGACCGGGATGTGTTGCTGGGACGGGGATGCCCCGGAGCCATCGCTGGGACCGGGATGCTCCAGAGCATCGCCGGGTGCCGCTGGCACCATCCCCATCCATCCCCGGCCCTCGGGGGTGTTACGGGAGGAGATTAATTACATTTTACACACAGAGCTCGGCGCGGGGCTGGGTGTGATCATGCATTATTCATGCGCTCAATAACACAGCTGATTTATTAATGAAAAGGTCAGACTCCCTGGAAGTGGAGGCTCGTTGGAAAATTGCAGTGGGATGGGATGTTTCGGAGGAGCTGCTGGAGCGAAGCCGGCTCCGGGCTCGGCAGTGCCGGGGGCTGCACCCGCTGCCGGCAGGGACAGGGATGAGGCGGTGGGAGCTGCCCTGTTCCTTGCAGCCCATTAATCCCGGCGCTGCTCTGGAGATGCACGTTCCCGCTGCAAACAGCGGCGGAAATGTCTGTGCAGGAGCCGGCAGGAATATGGGAGCGCCTATAGGGGCGGCTGCTTCTGCCTCCTCCCGGAGCCGCTGAGCCAGCCGTGGAGAACCTGGGGAGCCAAGGAGACCCAGAGCTTACACATCAGCATCTCGGGCTCGCAGGGAGCAGGGAGAAAGCCGCAGGCAGCCAACCCCTCCCTCCAGCGCGGTGCCGGCCGGGAGGGAGAGCGGGAGCTGCAGCGAGCTCCAAAATAAAGGAGGGAAGGAAGGAAATCCTCAGAGCGGGAGCTGTTTGCCCTGAGGTTACTCTTGGGGACTCACAGCCCATCTGCCTCTCAGCCCCGTGTTTATCTTGGTCCCGCTCCGGGCACCCCCTTCCCTCTCCTCAGCATTCCTGGAGGGAGCAAACGCCGCCCTCGGGGCTGAGCTGGAGCCAGCCTGGCCCTTCCCGGGAAATACAGGAACATCTCCAATGTTTTCACACGCCGGGGCTGTCCCGAGTCCCTGACATGGAACATGTGACAGCTGAGGGGACGGGTACCTGCAGACAGCAAAGGGGGCCTCCCAAATCCTGAGCGATGGCTCAGGATCAGCCCTTCCCTCCGTTCCCGAGGCAGCTGGAGCCAGGTGTCCAGCTCAGCCCTGCAGTGGGTTCCCTCTCTCTTTGAGGGAAGAGATAAAACTGAGCCCAGAGCCAGGGAGAGGTCCTGGGGGCCGGGCAGGGCAGGAGGGGCTGAATCCCAAGCTGGGGTGGGTCACACTCCTCAGCCTGCTCCAGCCCCAAGGAGCTTCCAGACTCCCCAGCTCCTTCTTCTTGGGAAGGAGGGATGCCACGACTGAGGCCTGGGCACTGCCAGGCTGGGAGCAGAGCCCCCCATGCCCTGTGACTTCCCACAGAGCTCTGTCCCATGGGGACACTCACGCCCAGCCCCCCGAAATCCCCCCACTGTTGCTGGGGGTCCTGGGAGCGGCTCAGACTCGCCCGCCGACGGGCGCGGGGGTTGTTTCCTCCCTGCCAGCAGCCGGGAGATTTCCAAGCATCCGCATTCAGGGCTGTCGGGAAGGAGCCGCTTTGATCACCGCTAATTATCGCTCCCGGGCTGACAGCGCCCGCCGGGGCTCTGCGGCTCCTGCTCCACCCCCGGCTCGGCTGCTGCTGCCCACGGACCCCCGGCAGCCTGGCCCCACTCCACGGGGGGACACCCACAACCCCCACCCACGGGGGAGAGTTGACCGGGGCACCAGGGCTGCGCCCCAAATCCCGCCAGGGAGGGACATCGCAACCCCAAACCCAAAGGGGCCGGGTCCATCCAAGGCCACCTCCTTCCAGAGGCTCCTTTTGTTCCCCCAAATGTCTGCCAGGACCCCAAGTTTCCCCCAGACGAGAGGACTCGATTCAGCTGCACAGCAGCAGCAGCAGCGCCCGCCCACGCTCCGCTTCTCGCTCCTGTTTATCTCCAAAGCCTTTTTTTTTCCTTAAAAAAAACCCTCCCAAACTCCTCTGCCTTTAATCTGGAGGAGTTTTGCAGCTCAGGAGAAGCTGGAGCAGCGAGGGCAGAGGTTCTCTGGAGTGGCCCTGGCAGGGCTCAGCTCTGCTCCGGAGAGGCTCCGGGCAGTGGGATGGTTTGGGAAGCCAGGTGGCAGGAGCAGGCGGGAATGCTGATGGCTTTCCCAGCCAGCTGATGTTCCTCTTTTCTTTAATTTTTTTTTTTTTTTTCATAGTTTAGATGCTTTAGAGAGGAAAAACAGCCCATTTGGGAGGGGAGCTCAGTGCCATGACCTTCCTGGATCCTGGGGGCAACCAGGAGGCACCAGGGAAGGGCTGAGCAAGCCATGGGACAGCTGGGATTTGGTATCCATTGGGCTGTGGGGATGTAACAGCTGGGACAGGATCTCCCCCTCTCCTGCCTGCTCTGTGCCCCCACTCCAGAGCTCCCCACTACCAGGGGAGTGGATCTGGGGGGCTGTACATTTGCAGAGCACCAGCAGCAACAGATAAAGGCAGTGTGGGACAGGGGACATTCACCCTGCTCCTTTCTGATGGTCCTTGCAGAGCCAGGAGGGACCCCCCCCAGAGTCTGACTGTGCCCCAGGACCCTCCCCCTGTTTGCTGCCCAGTGCAGCTCACACTGCTGGGTGATAATTTATTAACCTTTATACGGATTGAAATTTGTCCTCTATGGATTTATATTTGGCTCCCAGTGTGGCTGCAGCCCTGTTTGCAGGGCTTTGGGTACCAAACTCACTGAGGAGGATGAAGAGGAGGAGGAGGAGGAGGAGGAGGACAAGGAGGAGAAGGAGGAGGTTTCCACTAAGCCCTCAAGGCTGGAGAGGAGAGACCTGAGGTTTGGGACCAGCACTGGGGATGCACTTGGGGACTGCACTTTGCAGGAGGGCTCTGGGGGCTCCCTGCTCATGAAGTGAGATTTTCCTCATCCAGGAGCCTCAGCCAGGGCTGGAATGAACCTGCTCCCTCCTGCTGTTTGTTCAGGAGAGCTGGGAAGGCTTTGGAGAGGAGCCGCTCGTTCAAAGGGCCTTTGAAAACATGAATTGAGGGCTCGGAGAGAGGAAAGGCTGCGTTTTTTCCTTCTGCTCCCTGGACAGCTGCAGACAGCACCTGGATGCCTTCAGAGCCTTGATGGCACGGAGGGGAGCATGGAGAGGCAGCTGGGACCTCGTTCAGCCTCAGATCACAGAGCCACCATCCCAGCTCTGGAGCTGCCTGTGTCCTTGTGCCCTCCCTCGGTCCATCCTGGCACAGCCCCGGGCACAGACCTGCATCACAACCCCAATAAACCCTGTCCACGGCAGGCTGGGACACCTGAGGGGACCTGGGGACTTGGCAGCTCCCTCCTCCCCTCCCGGGGGGGATTTGCACTTGGGTAATGTCATGGAAAGTCTCCTGGCTGCCCTGCAAAGCCCGGGGCTCACAGACTGTGTCCCTGTGTGCTCGCAGGCAGGCTCTGCTGGCCAGGGAGGTGTCAGCAGGGCCAGGCGAGGGAGCAACAGGAGGAGGAAACGCTTCAGAGTTTCCAGCTCTGTTCCAAATTAGACACTTAACCTTTTCAAACACATTTTACAGCGGTTGTAATAAGCTCTGACCCCCTTTGTGCTGAGCCATCCTCTCCCAGCACGGCCCAGGGCACCAGCCACGCTGCGAGGGGAGAGGCACCAGGACCTGGAAATGGGGATTTAAGAGATCCAGGGCATTGGATTTACAGGGAGGGGGATGAAAACCCACATGCTGAGACCACCGGGTATCCAGAGCCACGTCCTGGGGGTTGGGAGCTGTGGGATGGGCTGCAGGGACATTCCTGGGGCTGGGTACTGTGAGGGCTGAGCCCACCCCATAATAATCCCCAGACCCCCGGAGACCAAGGAGTGATTACTTGAGGCTCCAGAGTCCCAGGGGCAGCCTGTAATTACAGTGGAATGGGGCAAAGGCTTCCCTGGCCTCCTCTGGCTCCCAGCACGTCCCAGTGCCAGCAGCCAAGTCCCAGCTGGGGAGGGGAAGGGGCAGTGGGGGCTTTGCCAGGCTTTGCTCTCCCTCCCTCGGCCTGGGCTCAGCCCTTGGTGCTCTCTGCAGGCAAGGGAAGCTGTGGAGCACCTCCTGTGGAAATGTGGTGGTCCCAGGAGCTCCGGGAGCAGCCGGGGGTGGCCCCTGGGACATCGCCCAGCAGAGCCCAAAGAGCCCTGTCAGAGTTTCCAGCAGAGCTCCAGGGCTCGCTCGGCTGTTGCTCCGTCTCCGAGTGACTGACTCCCTCCAGATTCCCTCAAATCTCGGTTCAAGAATGTTGTTTGGGCTGAAGAATGTATTGCTGTAAAAGAAAAAAAGGGAAAAGGGAGGCCGGGGTGAGCAGGGAGGTCGAGGGAGGGTTCGCTCTGCTCCTGCTCCCTGACCCTTCCCGTTTGGGGAGCGGAGCCACAGCCCTTTGCCAGATGTTGAGGCTGTTCCCCCCACCCAGCTGGGCTGAGGCTGAGCCCAAAGGCACCCAATGATCCCTGCACCCCCCACTGCCTGTACCCCCTTAGGACTCTGTTCCCCTGCCCATCTTTCCACTGCCTGCTTGTGTTGCAGCCATGGGGGCTTCCAGGCGAGATTTTTCCAGCAGAACCCTTTGAGCAGGAGCAGCAGAGCCCTGGGAGGGCATCTGAGATGATGAAAAGCCCCAGGGATGCTCCCCCAGGCACAGGGAATCCCAAGCTGCCCCATGGACACACAGGGCTGCTCGTGCTGCTCCTGCTGCTCCTGCAGGTCCCCTCCCAGACCTCGTTCTTTAAAAGCAGATCCCTGGAGGGTGAAGGTCCCAACTGCTCTTTTAGGGGACTCCAGTGACAAGAGTCCAAATAGGAGCCAAGGGATCCATTGGCACCTCCAGCCTTGCTCAGACAGAGTGGGTGGAATAGTTTGGGGCATCACCTGCAGAACGCACGGGATGGAGGGACTGGAAGCCACAATCCAGAGCCCTGTGGGACTGGTGACCCCCTCCCAGGACAGGGAAATCAGAGGAAAATAGCAGGAGTGGGAGGACAGAGCAGCCAACAGCTCCATCAGAGCTGAAACTTCTTGGAACCGTGGAAGAGGCAGGAATAACTTTTCCATGAGTAAAAAGGGAAGCTGCCGGAGTGGCCGTGTTTGTGACGGTTGCTGTCGTTGGATGCTCCTGGTGGGTTTAATCCTCCCTTCATCCAGGCAGAACAAGCTCCAGCCTTAGCAGGAGCAGCAGAGCAATGTTTTGGTTCTTTGTTATGCCGTGAAGCATCCAGCCCCCCGTGCCAAAAGCATCCTGATAAATCCATGTCCATCTGCAGGGAAGCCAGTGCTCCCGGCTCCCAGATCTGCAGATTAAAGGCAAACTCGGGCCAGATTCAGTGGTTTCAGATAAAAAGCTCCAAAGCATTTGATCAAAACAACTGGAGCAAACCCAACTAAAACAGTCCCCGTTCACATCAGTTTGGGCTGGAAAACCAAAGCAAAGCGATAGAGGCAGTGATGAGACCCAGACTGGGATCACTGGAATAACCACACCGGATGGGATTATGTGGTGATAAGGACCACTGGCTTCCAGCAAGCAGGACAGCATGTTCCCAGCTCCTGTCACCAGTTCAGGGCTTCCTTTGAACCCTCAGCAAAGGGGAATTGGTGTTTACGGGGAAAGATGTCAAAAAGGCTTCATGGAATCACTTGGAAAGCGAGAGGAGCTGGTTTGTGCTGGGCTGAAATGAGCAGGAGCATCGAGGTGCTATCAACACCCAGCATGTGCCAGGCGAGGGAGCCCTGCCAGCAGCCTGGGAGATGGTGGAAAAGTGGAGCATGAGATCCCAAGGCTGGATGGAGAAAAAAGCCAAGACATGTGTTGTCCATCCGACAGTAAATTTTCACTTCCCTGAGATAGTTCTGATCTGGTCAGTTTGAGATTGAGCAGAAAGTCCTGGAGACTGCAGGGGACACTCAGCTGAGCTTAAGCACATTGTTATTTCCTGGTTTGGGCTGGGAAGGGGGGATGTGGCCTTGGGGAATGGCCCCATTAAGTGCCAGCTCCTGCAGGGAGGGCTCCAGCCCCTGGCACCCAAGGCAGGTGCCTCCTCCAAAGGGATCCAGTGTCCTGGATCAGGAATACTTTAAAATTCCAGAAGCTGGAGAGGCTCTGCTCCTTTCCTAACCGAGCTGGGGACTGTCTGCTTTGCCAGAAGAACATCCAGGCCCTGAAAGCCTCGGGGCTGTTGGTCACTGGGACCCCTGGAGCTGCCAGGGATGTGATGGTGGTTGATGCCATCTGAGTGCTGAGCAGCAGAAGGGCCTGGCTGCCACTGCCCTCACACCATTTTCCCTGGAGTGGAGCTCCCTGGCAGTGGGAACAAATCCCTCCAAACAGAGTCAGTCTCCACACGACCCCAAAGCCTTGAGCCCCTCCTTGCCATGGGGAGATCCCTCCTGCAGCTGCCCCACGGCAAGGTTTGGAGGGGATGAAGAGTTGCTTCCAAAAAAGCCCCATTTTCCCGGGGTTTTCCTCCCTGGCCTCTCGAAGGCAGGGCTGTCTCCAAATCCTCTCTCTCTGCACATCCCAGCACAGCGAGCTGTGCTTTCCAGGCACACTCTTCCTTCCCAAAAAGGCAGGATTTCTGGCAAGGTCCCCACTGTACAGCGTGTCCCTCCAACGCAGCCACCAAGCAGCCTGCACATCCCTCCTGCTCCTCCCAGCGGGGCTGGGCAGCGATAAGGGGCTCTGCAAGGCTCCCCAGGGGAACGGGATGTTTTGGCTGGGAAATCTCTATGGAAGTGGAGGAGAAAGCAAGCCCGGAGGGAGCTGGCACCTGCTGAGCTCCACTAAGTGATTCCAGGCTCCCGGGAGGACCCGGGCGTGCTGCTGGAGCCGGGCAGGGGATGGTGCTGGGCGGTTTGGGCTCCTCCTTTCCTCTCCTTGTGGGAGGAAATGCTTGGAGAGCGCTGGAAGAGCTGACTCCAAAGTGCACAGGGAGCCAGGATGGGGACTGGGGGGGCTGTGACAGAACTCACTGCTCCCCCACTTTGCAGGATCCCCCCCACCAGGGCAAGGCTGGCACTGGGATGAACCTTGTGGCACAGAGAGCCCCAGATCCTCTGCCCAACCACGGGTCACCCCCAGGACACTCTCTCCTTCCCCATCACCCCACCCCCAGCTCAGCCTCGGGGGGATGGATGAGACCCCCCATCCCCAGGAGGATGGGCACAGCCTGCAGAAATGCCAGCTTGGCATCCCTGCCCTGCCAAGCTGGAGACGAATTCCCGCTGTCACAGTGGCTCTTTGGTAGGCAATTTATTTACCTTGGATGCTGCAGCCTTATCGTTCATGGAAATGTTTATCCCAAATATTTAATAGCGGGACTGCGTAAACTGAGGCTTCCTGGGGAGGCAGCCCAGGCTGCCATCAGAGCAGCACCAACATCTCCTCTGCTGGTACTGTAAAAGTTAAGGATAATTCCTTGTCTCTCCCAAAGAATCTCATCCTCAGCACCTCAAAATCTGATATTTTTTAATCTGGCCAGAGGCCTCCTCATCGCTCCCTGATGAGAAACACAGGAGACCTGACAACAGCCCTTTTGAAAACAACATCCCAATTCCACTAAGTCGTTAAACAGAGAGAGCCTGAAAAGTGCCAACACTCCTATGAGAAAAGACGGGAGAGAGAGAGAGAGAGAGAGAGAGGGAGAGAGAGGGAGAGGGAGGAAAGAAAAAGCAGGTTATTTATAACGCCAGGCAGCATTAGGGTCTCTCCAGTCTCTCCTGCAAACTGGCTGCTGCTGGGAGGTCACTCCCCAAAAACCCTGCCGAGCCCGTGACCTGCAAGCACAATATTTGCTCTGGGATCTGGGGCGGGCACCAGGCTGTGCGGCTCGGGAGCCACTCCATGCTGCTTGACACACCAGAGCAGCACAGCGAGGCTTTGGAGAGGAGGATCTCACCTTGGTAAGTCCAGCTCTGTATTTATTAGGGGTTTTTGTTGTTGTTGGGTTTTTTCTGAAGCCTGATTTCCATACCTGTGCCTCGCCCGGCGCGCGGCTGCCACGGGAAGCACATGCCAGCGACACGGGTGGCACAGCTGGAAGTGCCAGAGCTCCCACACCTCTGGGAAAGCCCTTCCCTCCTGCCCACCTCTCCTGCTGCCCACCTCCCATCCCACCCGCCTCCCCTCCTGCCCATCTCCCAACCCACCCATCATCTCTCCTCCTGCCCACTTCTCCCGCTGCCCATCTCCCCTCCTGCCCACCTCCCATCCCACCCAGCTCCCCTCCTGCCCGTCTGGCAGCTCCATGCCCACTGCTGGGAGATGGACACCTTCACCCGTGCACACCCAGGGCTGGCAGTGCCCCCATACCCATCCCATCCCCAGGGAAAGGGGGAGCTGGTTTCATGCCTGGCACAGCAGCAACGGGCCGAGTCCATAGATGGCCACAGTCCAGAAAGCCCCCTGCTCCAAAACCTGCTCCTTCTTGGAATGAGGAGCTGGCCCCCTTAGCTCAGCAGCCCCTGGCACAGAGCAGGGACACCAGGAGGTGACATGGATCTCGTGGCTGGAACACTCAGGTCAGATCCCACCCCAAAACCCGGGATGAAGCCCACCAGGGAGGGGAGGGTCAGTGGTGTCTGCTGGGGACAGGCTTGGGGTCACCAGCAGGTTGAAGGGGGGCACTAGGAAAGGTGGAGGGACCCCGTGGACGGGTCCTGCCCCAGAGGGGCCCCCAGGAAGGGGCTGCCAAGTGGCTCTGCATGGCTGGAGAAGCCGGCGGCTCTGGTATGTCAGCAGGCACAGTGCCCTGGAGCAGCGGGAGCAGGAGGAGGAGGAGGAGGAGGAACTCCACTGCCACTGCCAAGCTCCCCCGTGGCACACTGCAACCCCAGGGATCACACAGCAACCCCAGGGATCACACAGCAACCCCAGGGATCACATCTCCTCTGCTTCCACACAGAGGGGGAAGGAGGGAGAGGAGGAGAAAGCCAGGGAGCCATGTCTGCCCACCACCAACTCAATCCCTCTTTTCTTCCCATGCCAGGGCAGCTGCTGCCTCCTGCAAACTGTGCCCTCTTTGTCTGCCAGGCCAGATACCCCTTCCATGCTGTGGGTTAGGGACACAGTGAGGGGTCACCAGGTGACCCCACAGCCACCCCTGGCACAGAGAGGGGGACACTGGACCCTGCTCAGCCCTGGCCTGGAGCTGGCAGGGATGAGCTCCCAGCCACGTATGTAGGAGCCACAGGAGGGAGCGACTTCTCTCCCGCTCCCAACAGCACTTTGCTGTTCCCTGCGCATTTCCTGGAGGGATTTCAAGCTGCCTCGCTCATTCATCCCGGGATGAACAGCCGTGCCTGGAGTCCCTCCTGCTGCAGCAGCACCGCAGTGCCCTGGGTGTGGCACGGGGTGGCTGCAAAGCCCATGCCAAGCCAGGGGGGTCAGGGATGGCTTGGCCTCGCTCCCAGCTCCCAGCCCTGCTCTCCCCTGGCTCCCAGCCCTCGTGGCTGGATGTCACAAGCAGAGCCCATCCCCAGGTCTGGTGATGCTCCCTGTCCCCGCTCACACCGAGGGGCCGGCGGGTGCTGCCCCTTCTCCTGCCGGGGCTGAGCTGGGGAAATCTCAGCTCGGGAGTGGTTTCATTTCAAAAATAAGGCAGAACTTGTTTACCAGGATTTACATCAGTCCCCAGCATCCTGCGTTTTCGTGGGGGAAGGGAGAGCTGGATGAAACCCACAGCGAGTCGTGTCGCCTGCGAGTGTGGCATAAATATAGCTCCCTGAAAGATGCCTCGAGCTCCACCAAAAGATGCCTTGAGCTCCATCAAAACACGCCTTGAGCTCCCCAAATCAACCTGAGCTGGCAGCTTTCCCTCTCATTCACTCAGCTGGAGAGCATCCAAATTCCTTCTCCTCCCTCCCATGCAGAGCCAACCCCGGGGCACCTCGGAGCAAACCTCGTGTGACCTTACACAAATCCAGGCCGTGGGTCTCCACCCTCTACTCATTCCTAGCAGAAATACCCATAAACCAGGATTTTGCAGGTAAATCTCCCCTGGGGTGGAGGTTTCTCACAGGCTTGAGGTGAAAAGGGGGAAGGTCAGGTAACTGCACACAGCAGCTGTGGGTTTTTTAGGGTAGGATTCACTCAGGCCCCCTGGTTCTCCAGCCCTGCTGCCGAGCACCACCAAGCCCATCCAGCACCCACATCCCACCCCGCTGCATTCCTGAGCCCTGTGAAATCACACCTAACACCTCTGATGGTTTCCTCCCCACCTCTCCCCCGGCAGGTCCCTCCAGCACCATGTGTTGGGTCACCATCCTCATCGTGGCCGGGCTCTGCGGGGGCTGCCTGGGCCAGTACAATGAGGAGGAGGACCTGGCGTGGCTGCAGTACTACCTGAGGCAGTCCCGTGTGGCCTCCTACAACTACATGCCCTACTACGAGGAGGAGAGTCCCCCCTACGTGTACTCCTACCCCTCAGCCCCCGACACGGAGCCCGAGCCCGGCCCAGAGCCCCAGCAAGCCCCCTCCTGGCAGTGCCCCCAGGAGTGTGACTGTCCCCCCAACTTCTCCTCGGCCATGTACTGCGACACCCGCAACCTGAGGTACCTGCCCTTCGTGCCCTCCCGCATGAAGTACGTCTACTTCCAGAACAACCTCATCACCGCCATCCAGGAGGGCGCCTTCGACAACGCCACGGAGCTGGAGTGGCTGGCGCTGCACAACAACCAGATCAGCAGCGAGAGGATGGGCAAGAGGGTCTTCGGGAAGCTCAAGAACCTGGAGAGGCTGTACATGAACAACAACAACCTGACCAAGCTGCCCAGCCCCCTGCCCCGCTCCCTGAGGGAGCTCCACCTCTCTTACAACCAGATCTCCAGGGTGCCCTCCAACGCTCTGGAGGGCCTGGAGAACCTCACAGCCCTGTACCTCAGCCACAACTTCATTTTTGAGATGGGGGCTTCCCTCAAAGGGCTCAAGTCTTTGATCCTCGCTGATCTGAGCTACAACCACCTCAGAAAAGTCCCCGATGGGCTCCCAATGTCCTTGGAACAGCTTTACCTAGAGTACAACTACATCAACACCATCCCTGATGACTATTTCCAGGTGTCTCCCAGGCTGCTCTATGTCCGGATGTCCCACAACAGCCTGACAAACCAAGGCCTCTCCTCCAACACCTTCAACAGCAGCAGCATCCTCGAGCTGGACCTCTCCTACAACCGGCTCCAGAAGATCCCCCGGGTCAACACCAACCTCGAGAACCTCTACCTGCAGGGGAACCAAATCAATGGTGAGCAGGACCGTGCCAGCCAAGGCGTGCTGGAGAGGGGATGGTGGTGCAGGGGATGGATGGAGGGGCAGGAGGGGATGAGGAGGTGGGGATGCAGAGCCTGTGGGAAGCCTCTTGGGGGTCCTGGTTTGAGCAGGAAGGTGGAATTCGCAGCCCAGGGCTGGGACAGATGGGAGCTCTCAGTGATCGGAGCCCTCCACGCAGCATCTTCTGCCAGGACTGAAATCCACTCCACTTAATACACAAATAAATAACAGGAACAGATTGTTCTGGGGCTGCTATTTATAAGAATAAGCTAGAAAAATAAACCCCCCAAGCAATCTCCTGGAAAAATCCAGCCTTGCTCCCTCACCTGCCAGACCCCAAAAGGGCAGGACCCTTCTGGAGCGGCGCTGGAGCCCCCGGGGGTTGGAGTGCCAGGGCTGGGCTGGGGACGGGGATGTGTCAGTGTTGCAGAGAAAACACACAACCCCGCACCGGGGAACCGACAGAAACACAGAAACAAGAACAGATTCCCAAATGTTTGCTTTCAATGTCTGTAGCTGCTGCCGTCTGCCCACAAATGCCACGGAGCCGCTCGGGCTTGGCAGCCGCTTCTCCTCCCGCTGCACCCTCTGCCACTGACCCTTCCAGCACCCCCGGGGCCAGCTGGGCAGCGCCAACCCCTCTGGGTACACCCAGACTGTGCCTGTGCCCCTCTAGCCCCCCAGTCCGTGCGCTCAGGGGTCCCCCCCCTTCCCCAGCAGCATCCCGGCCTGGAGCTTTGCTGCCCTCTAGTCCTAAATCCTGCACACAAAAAATGCACGCTGGGGTTTGTTCCATCTCCTCCGTCCAAACCCAGTCTGGGCTGGGCTGGAATTTCCCTGCCTGGTGCTGGCAGTGTTTGAAAGGAGAGGGGATGTCTGGCTGGGGACAGGGACATCCTTCCTCCCGGACACGCTGCCTGGGGGTCCCATGGTGGCCAGGGGGGGTCAGGGGATGGAGACTGCAGCCTGTGAAGGCTCAAAAAGAGGCTGCAGAGGCAATTCCCGATGAAAGGCAATGTTTTCCATCCTACTCCACCCTCTGAGCTCCATCCCAGCTGGGCAACAGAGCCAAGGACCTGCTTCCGAACCCTTGGATGGGCACAAACCTGCCTGCTCCTTCTGCCTGCAGCCAGGAGCATCAGGAACCCTTTCAGTTTAAGATAGGAATGTTTAGAGTCTGAATTCACAGTGATTTGGGGCTGCTTTGATTTTTTCCCTGCCCACCTTAACATAAAGCAGCTCTCAGGGGTCGATACCTCCGACACAGCAACCCCTTTGCCATTTCTGACATCGCCCCCCAAAAACCAGCCCCATCAGGGAGGCTGGAGGGGGCCTAGGCCTGTGCTCAGCTCCACCCTCTCTCCTCCCCAGAGTTCTCCATCAGCAGTTTCTGCTCCGTGGTGGACGTCATGAACTACTCCCGGCTCCAGGTCCTGCGGCTCGACGGGAACGAGATCAAGCGGAACGCGGTGCCCCCCGACGCCCCCCTGTGCCTGCGCCGGGCCACTGTCATCGAGATCTGACCCCTCCCGCCCTCAGGACTTGGCTCCCCCGACCCTGGGGAGACCCTCAGTGCAGCTTCTCAGCCTGACTTGGCTTCGCAGTAGTGCAATCAGGGGGCTCCGTCAGCAGGAGCCCTTTCGACCCCAAGTTCTTCCTCGTCCCAGAATTCTTCCTCTTCCTGACTCTCCAGCCACGCAGGGTGGGACAGATGCCAGCAGCAATCCCCCTCTGACCCCACCACAGCCACCCCACACACACCTTCTCCCCTGGGTTGTGTGGGATGCAGTGGGGAGGGGGCTCATCCCACCTCTGAAACCTGGCCCTGAGCATCCGACCCCCATGGGGAGGGTTTGGGGGGGGGGGTGTCCTGCAGAACCATCAGATCTGAACCCCCTGGCCGTGGGAGAAGCATCCAGGAGGTTGGGAGCTGCAGGAGTAAAGGCTTAAAACATCAGTCTGAAGCATCCCTCGGTCTGGGATGAGGAAGAGCAAATCCACTCCTTCCCCTCCATTTCCACCCTCTTCCATCAGCCTCCTGCTCCAGAATTAAAGGAGAGAAACCTTTCCTGCTGCTGGAGTCAGAGAGAAACCCGCTGAGGAACAGCCTGGTTACAGGTCTCAAATCTTCCACCCAGCCCACTGGATCAGGGCAGGATGGGGGTTGAGGGATGTGGAAATTCCTGGTGCTGTCACCCCCAGCTGCCTGGGCACCCCCCAGCTTGGCTCTGAGCTCCCTCCCTGCCCAGGCAGCCAAGGTATCCCAATTAACACCCCCCCCTCCAAAAAAAAAAAAAACCAAATTCCCGCGGTACCACGTGCACCCACAGCACGTTTGAATCCACCAACACCACCCAAGTGGGACCCTCGGGCGGTCCAGTCCGAGGACCAAAGGGGCAGCTGAGCTTTGGGGATGACCTGCAGGGGTCACCCCGACCCTCCGCGTTGTACCTGCATGCAAAGAGCAAAAACCCCCCCGAGACCCCCTGAACCCCCCCCCCCCCCCCCAGCATGAACTGTAGGCACCGAACCCACCAATAAAGCCCTTCCTAAACTGCACCGAGCGCGTCTGAGGAGCCGCAGCCTCCCCTCTCGCAGGCCGGATCTTTTCCCAGCCATAATCCAGGCTGGAATTGCCGACTAGTGGCTGTGGCAGACATGGCATGTGCCTTCTCCCCGCGCCGCGGAGCTGCCGCTCCACCGCATCCCGGACCTTCGCAGAGGGGAAAATCCACCTGGAAAGGTGTCAGCGGAGAGAGGGAGGGAGGGCGGCGCCGCTGGGTGTTGTTTTCCGGGTCTTCTCCGCCCTTCAGCCCTACCGATTTTCAGCAGCTGAGCTGGAGGCTGATTAAAAAGCCAAACCCCATTCCCTGCAGAGATCCAACTCCTCCTGGAGGCACCGGGACTGGGGACCCCTCTTTTGGGGCCCCACCACATGCCCAGCTGGCCAAGGACCTCAGGAGCGTCACTGGATGTTGGCACTGCCTGTCACAAGGGGGTCCTCTCTAAGCTGGAAGGGTGGCCCTGACTTTTCCTCCCCAAAGTTGCGTCCCCAAGGAGCAGCACCCAGGTTTGGGAGCTGCCCTGCACCCAGGGGTGCCCGGCATGCTCAGGATTTGCTGACACCCACCTCCCCTTGGTCCCAAGTTCAGGTCTGTGCCCCAGAGCACCCACACTCCTTCCCAAAACACAGCCTGCAGGAGCCAAAGGGGCTGGGGGGCGAGTTAGGGGGGCTGTGAGGTGGCCAAGCCCAGGAGGGACATGAGAAGGAGAGTCTGAGGGGAGGGAGGATTTGGGGGGAGCAAACAAAACCCAGGAGGAGCAGCTCCAACACTCCTCCAGCAGCTGCTTTATCCAGGCAGGGCCATGGGATTGCTGATTTACACCAGCCAGGGGGAGGTGAGGGGGCAGAGGGTCAGGGCAACCCCTTGCCCTGCTTCTCCCCCTCCCCAAAAGAAAGGGAGAGACCCCATTGGTCCTGGGCGAGCCCACAGGCACCCAATCTCTGCCTTGTTGTGGTGGGAATGGCAGGGAAAGGGGGCTTGGCCCCCCTCCTCATCCCCTTCCTCCTCCTCCTCCTGTTGCTGGGAGGAGCTGAGGGGTCTGGGGGGCCCCAGCAGCCCAAATCCCACCAGGAAGGAGGAGGAGGAGGGGGGAGTTCAGGGCTTTGTCCGGATCCACAGAGCAGGATAAAGGAGGGGGAAACTCCAAACCGACCCAAAAAACATCCTCCCCAGCCCCCCTGAAGGTGAGCCCCGAGCAGGGGGGCTTTGGGGGCTGCTGCAGGGGGTACCAGCAGCTGCAGCCCCTCGAGGTCACATCTGGACTCTGGGGTTCTCCCCAGGCCTCTCCCCATCACCAGGGGTTTGGACCTGGGCACCCACCTTGGGGCTGGCCCTGCACCAGATACCAAAAAGCAGCAGCTCCCACTGGGTGCCCCCCATGGGGTCAGGCAGGATTTCTCCTGAGCTCCCCTGCAACCCCCAGACTCCATCTCCACTTCTTCCCACCTTTTTTCTCTATTTTATTTCTCCCCTTGCCTTTTTTTTCCCCTCCCTTCGGATCATCCCTCAGCTCCAACACTTCCCAGACTGTTTGTAAACATCCCTTTAGGATGTTTCCTCAGGAAGTGCAAATTTCTGTTTAAAAACAATCCCTCAAAATATTTTCTTTTGGAGAAGCACAGAAAAAAAAAGCAAAAAAAAACCAGCAGCAGTGAGGCAGCAGGTTCTGGGTTTGCCCCAGCTCTGCCAGAGGGGCCCAGGGTGGGGCAGAACCCCCCCTCTAACCCAGGGACACGAGCTCTGGGCACGTCCCCCTGCCCCAAACCGAGCGTGGGAGTGTTTGCAGTCACGGCCCAGGGAAGTGTCACGTCCTCCAGTGCTTCCCTTTGCTCGATTCTGCTCAGATTTAACCCAAACCCTCTCTCGGGGGGGGCAGTCTCGGGGACAAAGGGCTGGGTGGGCAGGTCCCGGTGCCACCACCCCGGGCCCTGTGCGGCCGTGCCAGGGCCAGCAATAAAAGTTGATTATTAATAAGCTGCTGGCTCTGGCTGCAGCAGCTGCCACGTTGATGGGAAGAGATAAGAAAACTGTGGAGGCAGCAGGAAAAGAGGCCGGGGAGGGGCCCAGCACAGGGACCCCCCACCCCCTTTTCACAGAGGAACGGGCTGAGCCTTGGGGGAATGGTGGGGGGGTCCTGCTCTCACAGCTCCACATCAGGAGCAAAAAGAGCTGGGATTTGGGGATTTGGGGATTTTTCTCTCCACCCACTCTGGGAGGATGAGTAGCTTGGGGACTGGAGCATGTGGGGGGTCCGTCCCCCCGAAGGGGCCGAACGTTTTGGGGGGACCACTGGGGGAAGGTGCCCTTGTTCCCCACGCGCCCCCAGAAGCGTCTGGGCACAGGGGAGAGGTTCGGGCAGGAAATTCCCAATCTGTTCAGCTCCCATTCTTGCCTCCCCTTTTGTTCCCCAGCCATCTGTCCCCAGCCCCGCTCACCCCACGCTCCCGCCGCACGTGCCATAAATATCAAGCCGGGCTTTGTCTCCACTGCAAAAGGCAGCGTGGCCCCCACACCCCAGCCCTGCATGGCCCCTAAAGCTGCTGGGGGCTGGCACAGCCCCGGGGGCTCACAGAGTGGGGCTGGGTTTGGGGGGCACAGGCTCAGCATCGCTCCTCTCCCTCCTCCTGCCCCAGCAGGATTTCGGGTCGGCACAGGGAGGGGGTGTTTTGATCTGACACCACAGCCATCCATGGGATCCATGAGCACGGCCTTGGAGATGGAGATGGACCCCATCACCAAACTCATTCCAAAGGGAGAAAGGAAGAAAAAGGGATTCTCAGCCGGGCAGAGCTCAGACCCCCATCAGGCTCCACGTCTCTGGGCTGCCCCCCAAAAATCACGCCCTGCTCTGTGCTGACCACCCAGAGGGGAACTTGCTGGGGCAGAGCTCGGCCAGACCCTTTGTGTAATCCCCCTGTGGGGGCTGGGAGGGGGCACAAGCTTTGAGGCAGCCCCACAGCCCCCACAGCCACGTCCCATCCCAATGCAGCCTTTTAATGACAACAAAGCAGAGCCCGAGCGGGCCGGGGCAGCTGCACCGCTCGGCCCTTCCCCTTCCCGGTTTTATCCGGTGCTATAATAGGCACAGACTCCCTGGTAAAAGGGCATTGTCAGAGGGAAGAGGGGCCTCGCCCTTCGTCTGGCAGCTGGGAACGCCGGGATGGGGGCTCAGGGAGGTTGTTTACTCCAACTGGTTCCCACTAACATCTCCTGGCGGTTCCCCACAGGAGCGGGTGTTGCATTCACTGGGTGTTGTGTCCCCCCCAGCAGTGACACCGAGAGCTGCCCCATCCCTGTGGAGCAGGGCACTGCTGTGCCAGGCACAGGGACACCCACAGGGATCCCCACAGGGACGAGTGGCCCTGGCAGAGGGGATGCAGCAGGTACCAGCCTGGATGTCTGGATGTTTGGATGCCCCAAAACATCCCCACGTGAGCTGGCAGGTCCTGGGGCACAAATCCCAGTGTCACCCTTAAATCCTTCTCCATCTGCCTTGTCAGAGCCAGCCCGGACTGGCAGGGATTCTCCATAGCTTTGGTATCCAGGGGAGGGGGGGAGATGCACAAGGGACACACAGCACCTCAGGAGCTGGGAACACGTTCCCCCAGCCAGGCAGGGCCTGTCCCAGCCACCAGCTCCAGGCTGGGCCCAGAGATGTGGCCCAGCAGGAAGCAAATGCCGAGCAAAGCAGGGACTCAGAGCCCTGAACAAACCCAGGCAGCTGCTGAGACTCACACGGGGCTGGGACCTGCCCCGGGCTCTGCGTTCCCATCCCAGACACGGCTCCAGGGGAAGGAGAACTGCCCCAGGAAGTGAATGCAGCCTCTGGCAGCTCCCACCATCCTGCTGCCTGTGCCCTGCCCTATCCTCATCCCACTGCCAGGGCGTGGGGTCTGCCAGGGGTGGGGGCACAGCTTCAGCTGGGGACAGGGCACGGTGCCCAGCACTCCTCAGGGATGCCAGGGCACGGCTGTCACTCCAAGGCCACCCAGCCTGGGGTCCCCAAGGGCTGCCCCCACCAGCACCAGCAGCGGTGGGTTCTGCCCGCTGTGGCACTGGACGTGTCAGGACACTTCTCTCCCAGGGTGTGGCACAGGGGAGGGGTTGAGGGGGCTCAGCACCGCCTTGCCCGACCCCGACAGACCCCTCAAACCGCAATAATTACTATTACAATGCAGAATAGGAGTCGTACACAGCCCCCCCGAAGAGCAGAGCGAGCTCTGCCCTGACCCGTGCGGCGCCGAGGCCTCTTCTCTCCGGGCTCTCAGCCCTTCTCTGGGAAACAAAAGGTGCAAAGTTTAGTGGTGCATGAAAGGAGAAACAAAACCGCGGCCCCAGCTCGGCCCCAGCCCCGCCGGTTCCCCCCCCTTCCCCAGCAGACAGATGGCAACAGTTGGCCCCGCACACCAGTTGCTCGCTGCCGCCAACAAGCCCCTTTTATCCCCACCAGGTCACAAATGGGAGCGTTGGAAGCGGCCCCAGCGCTGGGAGCAGCCACTGTGGAGGGGCCGGGATGGGGATGGGGATGGGGATGGGGATGGGGATGGGGATGGGGATGGGGATGGGGCCAGCTCTCACCACGGGATGCTCAGTGGAAACAAAAAAGCAGCTGAAGTGGCTCCTCTCCCCCTGCCCATCTGGCCCAGCCCCAGCAGACCCTCACCCAGGCACTCACAGCAGGGGAGGGCCGGGAAAAGTTGGCCCCCTGGACCCCCAAACCTTGGTGACACCCCAGGAGTGGGGAGATGTGGGGACCCACTGCAGGGCCAGGGTGGGCTGTCCCTCCCCAGACCCCACCTCGAGGGGGGATGACCTCTCCCAGGGTGTCCCCCATCCCCAGCCTCTCCCAGGGTCAAGGGGCAGCAGCAGCAGACCCCCACTCCCTTTTGGGGACCCCCTTCCCCTCTCCCTGTCTGGAATTCTGCGCAGTGCCCAGTTTTGCTCCTGCCCAAAAGCTGGCAGGGGAGGCAGGGAGCGGGCAGGGAACAGAGCCAAGGCTGGGGCTGGAGCTGCCGACAGGTTTTGTGGTTGTTTGGGGGGAGGTTTTTTTGTTTCAAGCCGGCGTTAGGCACAGCCACCGCCCGCCCCATCTGCCGCTGGAGCCCCTCCAAGCGCAGCCAGGGCGGGGGAGGCGGCTGTGACACACACCAGCATCTGCCCCTGACCTCTGGGGAGGAAGGAGGGGGGGTTTCCATCGGGTGGCTCAGTTTTTAGCAAGGATTGGGAAGGCAGAGCGGTTGGTGCCTTTTCCTTGGTGCTGGTTTGGGGGCCCCGGGGGGGTGTGAGGCTGTTGGGGTGCTCGGGGGTGGACACGTGGGGATGAGATGGGTCGTGGCCTCGCAGAGCTCAAGGTCTGGCCTTGGCCACTGTGCAGGGGCAAAGGGAGGCCAGAGAGCTGGGCCAGGGAAGAGGAGGGAGGGGAAGGTCTGTCAGGAGGAAGGGCAGACAGGGAGGGCAATCCCCAGCCAGGAATGGCTCCGACATCCCAGCCTAGGAACAGAACCCAACAGGAGCCCGTGTGCCAACACCGATCCTGACCCGGTGCCTGGCCGTGCCCTGGGGGCTTGGGAAGAGCTTGGCTCAACCCTGTGGGGTGCAGGGCTGGAGTGGGGGCTCCACTGTGGCAGCAAACACGGGGCACGCCGGAGTTTGCCGGTGCCAGAGGCAGCGGCGATGCCGGAGCCCAAAATGCTGCGGGCTTGGCACAGCACCAACCCCTCCAAACCCCACAAATCAGCGCCCCGTTGCCAGGCCACGTGCTTGCAGAGTTCCCGCAGCTCCGGTGGATCCTGGGTAGCTCATCCAGGTGAGGGAGCACCCCCGGGCCTGCAGCTCCCCCCGTTCCCAGGGTGGGTCTGGGCGCTGCCGGCTCTGTCTGCCCAGATACAGCCAGTGTGGCTGCGCCCAGGGAGTGCCGGATTGGCCCCGGCCGAGCTCAAAGAGCCGGTCCTTGCCATGCCCTGCTGGCAGATAAGGAGGGCAGGAAGCACCTGGCAGAGGCCGAGCCCCGGGGGTGTGGGGAAAGGCTCAGGGTTTCGCTTCTGCCCCTCCTGCAGCTGCACCAGGGGAAACGCAGAGCTGTGGTGCTGCCTCGTCCCCTCTCACCTCCCTCCCTCCTGAGCAGCCTGTCCCGTTTGGAAGGGACCTGGCTCCTTTCCCTGCTCCAGGGTGGGTAGGGGTAGTAACAAGAGGACTGGTGGGGGACGAGGTTTGGGCCCAGTGGGAAGAGCAGAAATAACCCCAACGAGCGCTTTCACATCCTAAATGCTGACGTTGCTCTTTTGGTAACTCAGAACTGAGAAACGCCCGATTTGTGCTCAAGGGACCCCAGGGAAGGGAACACAAACACTACAAACCAACCAAACACATGGCTGTGTGTGCAGGGCAAAGGCTGAGCTCTCACCCAGGGCACAGCACAGGCAAACACTCCTTTGTGCAACACACGGGGCTCTGATTACAGCGTCTGACCCAGGCTCCTGGGGTGGGACACTTCCCTGCCCTGTCTGGACACAAAAATCCCAGCAGAAACCCAGCAGCAGACACTGAGCCAAGATTCCAACAGGTATCTCCAAGAGGAGCGTGGATTTAGCTACTTTCAGTCTTTTCCAGAGCTGCTCCAAGCAGTTTGGGGGCATCCATGTCCCCAGCACACACTCCAGCTGTGAATCCCCGTTCCCTGTGTCAATCCTCAGGGATCTTGGATGTGCTCAAGGATCTCAGAAGGCCTAGGAAGACCTTTGAGGGGCAAATACAGATGCACAACACTAACCCAGCCTGTACCTGAGCTGTCCAGATCCTACCAGAACAAAAATGACAAGCAAGATAAAAATAGCAGCTACGTCAGGGACCCACAGGCTGGGGGGGGGGGGGGTCTGGCCGTGCCAAGCGCTGACTCCTCGCTCCAATCCATGGCGTAAGAGCTGTATTTTTATCTTGGCTGGGAGCAGCCCAAATTTCAGATGAGCTTGGCTCTGCCTGCTGGCCCAAATGCCAGGCACAGGTCACAGCACGCCGGGCTGGCCATGGCACGGACTGCACCAGCCTGGGAATGGGCCTGGAGCCCGGGATCATGTCCTGGCAGCCCACGCTGGTTTGGACAAGCCAGAGGGAGGAAGGCCACCATCACCTGACTGCCCCAAGCCTTTGAACACGGGTGACTCCCCAGCTAATCAGCAGCAGAACCGCCCGTCCCTCCCCACCAGCCCAGTTTCAGATCCCTCCCCACCAGCCCTGTTTCACAAGCAGCAGCAGTTCGGGTGTGTTTATGCAAACTAATGAAGGGATGAGCTCAAACAGGAGCGGCTCTGACCCAGCACCCAAATCCACCCACAAATTGTGTTCCTCTGGGAGGTGGCACGTTGTGACACAGGCAGGAGGGGAGGAGGCTGCTTTGCCCTCTCCAGGGAGAGTGGTGGGACCAGGGCCGTGCCCCCCCTTGGCATCCCCACTCCGGGAGGGCACAGGGAGCAGTCTGGGGTGGGCCAGAGGGACACTGGCAGGCTGCAACTCAAGCCCTCCTGAGCTCCTTAAAAATGGAGCTTTGGATCAAAAGCAGCAGAAGCTGATTTAGCCAGGTCTGCTCACAGAGAGGGTCCCTGTCCCGGGGATCAGGGTCACTGAGGTCACCACCCTCCCAACGCAGCCAAAACAGGATCTGCTGTGACTCAGCCCTGGGTGCCTTTATCGTGACAGGCCCAGAGCATCCCCCACGTGGCTCAGTGCAATCCAGTGATCCCTCACCCTTCCTCCTCCTCTTCCTCCTCCGCTGGCTCAGTCACCCCGGAGGGACAGTGGGGGCAAGGAGGCTTCACCAGGAACCGCCCCATGGCTCCCTCAGACCATCAATCCCTTCTTTCCCAGGCTCCATTGGAGCTGTTCCTAGGATGGGATAAGAGGGCTGGCAGGCAGGTCCATCACACCTTCCCACCCCGGCAGGACGCGGCATTTCCACAATCCAGTGTAGAATTAATCCCCTTCTGCCCAAGCCAGAGCCCAGCATGGGGAAGGAGAAGGGCAGGACACCCACAGCCCTGCATTAGTCATCAGCCCAATTCCCAGCCTTAATTCCTGGAGTTTAGAGGGTCAGCTTTGGAGTCAGCACGTTGACTAAGCAGCTTTTTGCTAAACCTCCCCCGTGACGCAGCCGGATATTTGCAGTCACCCACACTCCCGTGGCATTCCCAGTGCGGGATCTGGGCTGCCATCCCAACCCTCACCCCCTCCACCAGCACAGGGCAGCTCCCAGGAAGAACACAGGGCTTGGTTATAACGCTACATTTTTATTAAAGTAACAAAAGCATCCATCTGTCAAAGGATCTGTACACTCTGGATATAAAATACTACTGTACATTAGTAACCACCCACTCCCTCCTCCAAGTCCTTACAGACTTTTCTACCATTTTCAACCAGATACAAAAAGCAGGTCCCGTTCAACAGTCCAGCTTGGTTAAAAAAAAAAAAAAAGAAATGACAGAAAACCCCTCCAATACACTGTCTCAAACTCCACATCACTCGGCTCTGCAGGTGAACATCAGGCTTGTAGGCAGAAGGCAACAGAGCACACGAATTCACAGCTTTTACATGTAACCAGCTACAAGAGAAAGGGATTATACCCAAGTTTGGTTGGTTTTGAAGCTACAAACAGACACCTTTAACATGAGGCTCCTCCACACCAGGGACAAGAAGAATGAGGCTATTTTGGTTCTGGAGGTGGGGGCACTTTAGGAGCAGTTATGGTGTATTCCTTTGGTGGGGGCTGTTGTTCCTGGAAAACTCTTCTGGGAAGAGGGAGGGAATAGAGTTAAAAAGGGGGGTGTACATCTTAAGAGTGCTTTGATCCTGACAAATTGCAACCCAAGGAAGTACCAGCCTTCAGGAGCCTCCACATCCAGCCAAGGAGCCCAGCAAAGCTCCTGCTGGGTGCAGGTCTCATCATGGGCTTTCCACGTAAGCAGGTCAAGTGAGGACTCCAAAAAGCACTGAGATCCCTTTTCCCTGAAAAGGGAATCTGCTTTTTGGAAGTTTCCAAGCACTCCCCTCTCAGTGAGGTCACCTATTGCACAAGTTCACCATGGGAAAAGCCCCAGTGCTTTGTCTCAACTTCTGCTTTGCTGACGTGAGAGGTTTCAGTGGCACAGAGGGAAGTGATGCAACTCCAGGGCCACACTCTGCTCTTACTGCTCAGGGACAGCCAACCACTTGACATTTAAGAAGCATTCAAGAATCGAGGCTGATTTTCCAGTTCTGGAATTGATGATTTGAAGCTTAGAAAAAAATCTGAACTTTTCCATGTCAGTAGTCAGAGTTGGGGAGCTGTGCTGAATTATTTAATATGTTAAAGACCAAGCTAAGAACTGTGGCAGATGGGAGCTTCCTTCCTCTCCCAGAGAGCCCAAGATTTGGAAATATATTGCACAAATGTCTGAGAACTTGAGTCATCATAGGCTGGGCAGGAACAACTCTGGTTTTGCCAGTTAGCTGCCAGGTCAGGAAAGAGGAAGGTTGTAAGTGTGCTGAGAGACAAATCTGGGAAGTTTTGCTACAACCAACCATGTCAATGCCCTCTGCTCCAATCCCTTCTCCTGGGATCAATGGAGGAGCACCAGTGGGTTGGTAAAAAGGCCAAGGACATAAAAAATATCCCAGTAAAGGCTCCTTCCCAAGGGGCAGGTGAAGTTTAGGGCAGCCCTTTAGCTCCCACCCTGTTTGTAGTTTAAAGGCCAAATCCTGAACAACCCCTGGGCAGTCTCCCTGAGCACAGGTTCCACTGGCACTGCAGAAGAACCTTTGCTGGAACAGGCAGAGCACAGGACCAGGCATTAATTGTGCAAAAGTTATGTTCCAAGAGATCAGAACCAAATGATGCCCTTTTACCACGGGGTCAGGGGAGACAGGTCCCAGGGACAGGGGAGGAGGAGAGGGAAGTGCTGTGACTTTAAATGCAAAGTTAGGACACCAAAGCATCTGAGCATCCCACACAGAGAGGGAGGAGCCCCCCAGTACTTCTGATTTTAAGAAAAAGGGCAGCAAAGGGGTTCTCACACACCAACCTCTACAGCACAGGGAGAGTTGCTTCAGCTCTTCTGGAGAAGTGACACTCAAGTCAGGAGCGCTGGATTGGGCAACTTGTGCAGGCAGGAGGCCAAGCCCCCACCCAGGAGCACTCAGAGGCCACACAAGAGCAGGTCTGGGCTGATGTCTGAGCCACACAGAGCAGAAAGGCTTTGTAATTCCCAGCTGTTCCGTGCTGGTCCCGGGGTCTGGAGCACCCGGCTCCGTGTGCAGTGTGGGTGACAGCCAGGGGCTGGGAGCACCAGGGAAAACAGTCCTCCAGTGCCACCACAGCAGCTGCACGACTCACCCCCAGGGCACCTCTGCGTTGCTCCACTTCCAGGATGGCCCTTCCAGTCCAGCAGTGGACAGGAAAGGCAGAGGGGTTGGAGGCAGGGCAAGCTCCCCTCGCTGTGCTGGGAGTGGGGCAGAGCAGAGCTGCAACACTCACAGAGTAGGTCCAGGAGATGTGTGAGAGCAAAGGAGAGGGATCCCAGGGTCCCCAGCATCACCCAGCCCCGAGGCAAGGCTCCCCCAGAACTACATCCAGGCCCCAGAGAGATCAAACCAGCTGGGGAGTGGGGCAGTGAAGGAAAGGCAGGACCTCCTTCCCCTCTTCTCAGCACTACTGCAGTACCTGGTGATACAGCAGTAGCGCTGGGAACCAGGATGGGGAGAAGGTGACACATCTCCCACCACCAGCCACACTTCCCAGCCTGGCTCTTCCCCCTCATCCTCCATTCCAAGCTGCCCAAGTGAGCAAGCCAGCCCAAAATCGCCATCCAACACTAATTAGGTAGATATCGGCTTCATAAGAAAAACTCACAAGCTTGCAACAGCTTTAAAAAAGGCACCTGGAGCCCCGCCTCCGTTCAGAGCGGCGCCCGATATTTTAATTTTGGATTTTCTTGGATTTTTTTAAAAAATATAAATAGCTCTTCATCTTAAAAATAGATCCTCGGGTGAGGTATTACAGTAGCCTGTGTCTTGGCAGTGTAAGGACAAGAGGAGTATTTAGCTGGAGACAGTCATGATGTAGTTTTTGGAAGGACTGGTGCGGCCCAGCATCATCTGGTTCTTGCAGGTGAGCATCCCGTAGGAGCTGGGGGGCTTGGTGGCCTCGTACAAGACACAGATGGACCCGTCCTCGCCGATGCGATAGGAGACCTCGTAGGGGTCCACCCAGAGCGTGAGCTCGCTGGGCAGGAGCTGGTAGAGCTGCGGGAGGCTCAGTCCGATCTGGCTCGCTGCCTTGCTGATAATGGGGTCCATTTTGTGGTTGATCCGGATGCAGCGGTACCCGGAGCCTTTGAAGGGTTTCTCGGGGAACCAGTGGTGTTTGTAGTGCTCTGCAAGGGAAGCGACAGGGGCGGTGAGCAGGCATGGAGGAGCTCTGTGTCCCGCTGCCGTCCCGAGGGCTCCCACAGCCCTGGAGGGAGCTCAGGGCTCCTCGGGAGTGCTCCTTAGGATGGAGGCTCCGGAGCCGAGTGTTCGACCCTGTGGTCACTGCTTGTTCCAAGGTGCAGCTCCTCGGGTCCTACAAACCCCCGGAGGGCAGTGCAGGGACCCCAACGCTGCCGGGGTGGCCGGGGCAGATACCCTATCACCCACCCCAAAGCACCGCGGCCCGGGAGCAACATCCAGGTCATTCTCTAAGTTCAGGAGCACTTTACTGCCTCTTATCTGAGCACAGCAACAAACAAACCATCCCTCCTTCGCGGTGATAACACCCGGCTGTGCCGGGCTGGGAGGGGACCCCTGAACCACCCAGTTCGTGCCGAGTCCAGACATGCCCGTGGGGAGGGGAGCGCCAGACTCTGTTGACACAGGGAGGGGGCACAGACTGGGTTGGGATCGTCTGTATCAACCGTCACCAACGAGAGCTCCAAAACGGAGCACAAAGCCCTCGGAGACCGGGCAGGGGATCTGCTCGTTCCCAGGCTGAGGCAGTTTCACCCGTCACCCCACAGGGACACGGGTGGGCGCCCTGAGCTCACACAGATGGGTGTCAGTGCCCAGGGGGACACGGGTGGGCACCCAGGCAAAGGCACGAAGAGGTATCCGGCGTCAAGGATGGCACAGCCGGGTGTCAGGGAAAGGCGCTGACGTGTGCCCGACCCCAGGGGACACGGGTGGGAACGCAGGGAGGGACACCGGTCCTGGGAGCAACACAAGAGGGGGCATCCGGAGGACACCGGGTCCTATCCCGGGTCCTGGGAGCCACACGGGGGGGCACCCGGAGACGGACAGCCGGTTCTGGGAGCAACACGGGGAGCACCGGGGAAGGACACCAGTGGGCGCCAGGCCCCGAGGGGGACAGGAGGAGCCCGGACACGAGCGGGCTTCTCTCGCCGCACTCACCTGCGAGCGCCTCCCGCAGCGCCCCGCTGAAGACCTGGAGCTGCTGCTCGCTGACGCAGCCCCGCGTGCGCAGCAGGCTGGACACGAAGCCGACGGCGGCGGCGATCTCGGGCACCATGTCGGCGCGGGGCCCGCGGCGGGGGCCGTGGCGGTGGCTCATCCCGGCGCTGGGGTCGAGGGCTCCCGGGAAGGGGAGGGAAGGAAGGTCCCGTCGGGATCGGGAGGACCCCGCTCCGAGCGCTCCGCTCCGCCCGTTCTGCGCCGCCGCCGCCGCGCGCGCCTTAAGGCCGGCCGGGGAGGGGGCGGGGCCGAGGGCGGCGGAGCCACCCCATTGGCTGCGGGCCCCATGCAAATGAGGGGGGTATGCAAATCGCGGTATGCTAATAGCGCGTGAGCTCAGCGCGCGGGGAGCGGTGACGTCACAGCGCGGGGGGGGGGGGGCGGTTACGGGGCAGGTTCGGGGTGACCCGGGGAGGGGGGGGGGGGGGGACAAGGGACAAGGACGGGACAGGGACGGGACAGGGACGGGACAGGGACACACACCCCTCCCCACCCGCGGCACGGCCCCCCTGCGCTCCGGGGGTCGCGGGATTGCGGCTCCCGGGCAGTCGCCCACGGCAGAGCCGTCCCGAGCAGTGGAATCATGGAGTCACCGGGCGGCTTGGAAGAGACATTAAAGATCGTTTCGTTCCAACCCCCCGCCGTGGGCAGGGACACCTTCCACTAGCCCAGGTTGCTCCAAGCCCCGTCCAAACCTGGCCTTGGACGCTTCCAAGGGAGGGGGCAGCCACTGCTTCTCTAGGAAATCCATTCCAGTGCCTCACCACCCTCACAGTAAAGAAGTTTTTCCTAATATCCAATCTAAGCCTGTTTTCTGTCAGTTTGAAGCCATTCCCCCTTGTCCAGTCACTCCAGGTCCTTGTCTGAAGCCCCTCTCCAGCTTGTTTGGAGCCCCTTTGGAAGGGGCTCTAAGGTCCCCCCTCCAAAACCCTCCTCCAGATGCCAGAGCAGCCCAGGTGCCCTTTGCCACCCAAGAGAATCCCCCCTACAGGGGGTCTTCCCCTCCCAGCAGTGTTTCCATGACTAAATCTCCTTTCCCAAGACACACTCACACATCCTTGTCCCTCGGAGAAGGGCAAACCCTTTCCAGAGATCCCTGAGGAGTGCAGGGAGAACTTGTACTGTCCCAGGCAGGTGAGGGAGATGAGGGGGAGCACTGCCATGATCACCTTCATCTCACTGCCTGAGGAGGGTTTGGGGTGAGGACAGACACCCTGGGACCCAGTGCCTCCTTCCAGCCAAACTCTGGGCTGGAGGAAGAGCGGGATGAAGGAGGACGTGTCCCGTCATGGAGCAGGGAGAACAAGCCAAGGCAGGCGTGGAGCAGAACGTCCTCGGGTGCCTCCTCCAGCCCAGCAGGAAGGGAGAGCAGAAGCAATGCAAGCCCTGATGCTGTGGGAGATGAAGGAGCACCTTAAAGCCACGACAATGCCGGGAGCTGGCCCAGCTGGCCCAGCTGCCCAGCCACGCTGCCCAGCAGAAACACTGGCCCAGCTCCTGCTGAAACTGGCCCCGAGCTAAAGAACAGTGGGAGGCCAAGCTCTTTGCTTGCCTTTGCTTTGATCAACCATGAGAGAGTTAGTATCAAACCAGGACGGGACTGTGAATGAATATTCCCTGGCAGAGGAGCGGGATTGTTCCAGGCCATTGTCTCCCGGCCCCAGATGCCTCCTCAGCGTGCACTGGGGGAGGATCTGAAGCCACAGCTCTGATGTGATCCCCAGTGAGATCTCTTTCTCCTCCTGTGGCTGGGGCCTCATTTGGCATCTCCACAAGCAGTGGGTGCAGCTGGAGCAGCTGAGGCAGGGCAGGAGCCCCTGTGGATTTGCCTGTGCCCGCAGAGCAGCGTTTCCACAGTGCTGCTCCTGTCGCTTATCAGGTGCTCCCTGATAAGGATGAGCCTGGGGCTGCTCAGCCCCAGCACATCCCACCTCAGTGGGGATCTCCCTGAGCCCCTCAGGGTCCTGTCCCTCGTGGGCACCACGCTTAGCGAGGGGCAGCGAGAGCATCACCCACCCATGCCCCTCAAAAGGGGGGATGTCACAGATGGGGCCGGAGCCTTTCCAGCACCTCTTCGTACAGCTCTCAATCTCCAATTATTTCCCGTGACTCCAGGGTCTAAGAGGATTTTTTGAGGCCTTTTTCTTGCAGTCTGCAGCTCGTTTTACTCACACCCCTGTCACTCCTGGGTGCACACACTGCACACGGGGTGTCACACCCGAAGGGTGAGCCAGTGGCTGTGCAGCAAAGTGTGACCATCGAGCCAGAGCCGAGGAAGAAAATGGCTTTTGAAGCCGTAGAAGAGATGGGTATAACAGATCCTGCCCAAGCAGGGCTCTGTGCTGACTCCGTTTCGTGCTCTGTGCAGCTCAAAAGCAAGTGCAGCAGGCACAGGGGAGGGTCAAGCTTGCAAGGAGATAGAGCCAAGGGGTCCCCGAGTCCTCCCCTCCCTGCTCCATCTGCCACTCCATTCATCCACAGAGCAGAAGAAATCAAGCAAATCTCTTGCTATAAACCATATTTGCCTTTGTAAGCTTTGAAATAAACCCAAGGATTAAAGTCTAAGGTCTTTTTTTTTTTTTTTTTTTCCTCCTTAAGTCAGCAACACACATGAAAGAGCCCGTGGGGGCCTGTGAAACCCAGAGCCCAGCACGCTGCAGGGGGTTAGTTATCCTGCAGCCAGAGGCCCCTGGATGAGGCTGGATAAACAGCCAGCCCCAGCCTGTCCACGCACAGCCCCAGTGCTTTAAACACACCTGTGCTGTGAGCCAGCCACGCTCCCAGCGCGTGGGCACAGCCACCGTCAGCACAAACCCGGGGAGCAGGGGAGCCATCCCAGTGGGAGACATCCTTGTGCAAACACAGCAGGAAAAGCCACGGCAAAAAAACCAGGGAAACAGGGAGAAGGGCTTGTTTCTCCCATCCAAAAGGAATATTTGGATGGTATCACCCAGCCCTGAGTCACTGGACAGTAGATGCAGCAAAAGGTCTTCTGTCCTCCAGTCTGCCAAGAATAGCACTAATAGCCAGGGCTATTTATTTGCCATTAGGGGTAACTGTGCTCATTAAGTGCTGCTGATGAGCCACCCTGGGCTGGCAGGTTCCCCTGGTCCCCCCTGCTCTGCCAGGGATGGAGTAAGTGGTGGCACCATTCTCCAAATTCAGATCTTCCATTTACCTTTAGTCACCACCTTTCCAGAGGCTCCCAGTGCCCAGCTCAGGGCCTTTGTCTGGGGTGTGTTCAGATGGTGGGACACAGGCCCTGGGCTCCCAAATCTGATTGTCTCTGCTAAGCCCTTCCAATAGGAGATTTCCTGTGGAGCTCAAGGACCTCTAAGCGGGTTATGTGCCCATAATTTCTGGCCCTGTTACAAGACTGCAGTTCTTAAAGACAGGGCATGAGGCTTAATGCACGCTTTCAAACTGCTTTGAGGAGTTACAGAGCAAACAAACAATTAGAAAATAAAATTCATTTTAAAAAGAGAAGTTGGAGCTGGGTTGAATGCTGTTCTGGCTGGATTAGTTTCCGCCCTGTGTTTAGCTGGAAATGGCTGAGAGCATTTAGATTTCAACTTAAAAAAAACAACTCAAACCCAATAAACTTCTCCCCAGCGATTGGCCAGGCTGGGTCTGTAACTGGTTTGACAGGAATCAGGAGTTCGGATAGGCTTTCAAATTCTCTGGGCCTGTTTATCCAAATGAGGCTCCAAACCAGTCAAGCTGGAAACTTTACAATAAAAGGGGAACATTTGGCTTTCAATCAAGGGTTAAAACTCGGCAGGGACAGCCCAGGCTGCTCATGGGGACTGAGGCTTTGCAAGTCAGCAACTCGTGGTGTTTTATGTTCACCCAAAAGGCAGCAGTTCCCACGCTGCACTCGGGCTTGTTATGCTGTTTTGGGGGTGACGACACCCTTAATTCTGCTGGGCTCAAGTTTATAAGGCAATGAGACACAAACCCCAATTTCAAGCTGTCCTCGAATACCATCAGAGCTGTCACACGGCCACGGTGGGAGTCTGCACCCCCTGTTACTGGCAGGAAAATAGTTCCACAGAATCAAGAATTGACATTCAAACCCTGCTCATTGGACGTGTCCCACAGATCGCTAAAGGAGCTGTCACTCCCCCCAGCCCGGTCCCTTCCTGTCACCCCAGCCTTTGGGGAGGGTTTGGAGGTTATCTATGGAGACTTGAGAAGCCAAGGGCTGGCTTTCTTTAAGTTAACAGGGGGGAAAAAAAGTCCCTGGGAACAGTCCAGAACTGTAAAAATAATGGATGTGTTGGGCCGGCTCAAATCTCATTACGTGGCTGTGCCGGAGGAGGCACAGACAACTGTGCCGGCAGTGCCAGCAGCCACCTGGTTGCTAACACCAGTTAAGCACAATCACTGGGAATTTAAGGGGAAAAAAGCCCAGGGGTAAGCTGGGCTAATATGTTTAATCACAGCTGTAATTGGTAACCCGGGTCTGACCCCAGAAACAGGCCTAGCAGGCAGGGTAAACAATAAAGCAAGACTCTAAAGCCCAGCCTACACTTAGAGCTAATATGTCCTTTCAAAACACACAGTTGGGAAATAAGGTCTGTGACTGGACCGTGTGAAATGCGACTGGGGGGGGAGAGGGAGGACAGGGACAGAAAACAAACCCCTGTCAACCTGCGAGCTGCTCCCTCAGCCCATGTTCTCCAGCACGTCTCCCTTCCCAGCAGTCCAGACCAAGGTCAGGCAGACCAGGCTCCTCAAAGCTTATCTGCCCCCTGGCTCCACGGCACTGGGCTCTGCTCAGCACCTCCACACCTATTTTGGTGCCTGGATGTCTTTTGTCAGCTGGACCCTTTTGTTTGCTCTTCGTCGCCTGTAACCAGACCCCGCATCAGCTCCTGGGACCTTGGGATGTGCGGGCAGGACATGTCAGGACACATTTTGGGCATGTCCAGGCAGTTCCATTTGTCCTACCAAGGACCTCTAAATATTCCCCTCTGCTGCTGTGTGGATGGGAGCTGGATTTCCCCACAGCATTTGCACACAGTGGCTTTTGCAGCCCAAGCCCAGGGGCACAGCGAGGGACCACGGCGTTCCTCGGAGCCCTCTTTCGCAGAACACCCTCCCTCTGATCCACTTTCCTCGCTGCCTGCCTTGTTCCCTCATGGAAAACAACCTATCTGACCCTGTCATATCTGTCCAGAAGTATTTTGGGAAGCAAACATTGCTGTACTCAAGGGAGTAACAGCAGAAAGCGCTGCTTTTCTTCACACTCCTTAGGACTTTGGACCTAGTTTTCCACCGGTGCTGAGCTCCAGCTGCCACAGGAGAGTTTTCTCAGCTTCCTGCTGAACCATGCTGATGGTTCAAGAAGACATTTGTTCAGAGCTCAGTATTATAGAGCGGAGATGAAGCCTCAGACTTTGGCTCCCCATGAAGCCGCCTCGGTGGGGAAGGTGTGGAGCTGACCTCACGCTGATTTCAGAGGTGGTTTCCTGTTCCTTGCATCTGGTTATTGTTTTTTTTTTCCACATCCTCTCTGCAGGATGTGACCGCCTCCACCCACCTCTGTCCTTGTAAGGGGGTAGAAGGGGGGACCCTGGCACAGGGCCAGGGGGGACCCAGGGCACGGTGGGGATGGAGGTGTTTGCTCAGTCAGGGCCAGGGAAAGCTGTCAGCTGCAAAGCCTGGGTCAGGCTTGTTGGTTTCTGAGATAAAATGAGTGCAGAACCCTGGTTGTCTCTCTGGGAAACAAGGAGCAGAAGGGGCTCCGGGATAAGGAGCTGCAATGAGATGTGCCCTGGACACCCCCTGGTCCTGCTCCACCCCTCTGCCCTTCAGCAGCCCTTGGCAATAACATCTTCCCCCAGTGCTGCCTCCAGCCCAGGGTAAACAGCACGTGTGAGACACAGATGGGCCGCAGAGGCCAATTGCCCCTCGTAATTGTCCCTTATCGCAGCACCCTGGGGTGTGGCTGCCTAGCCAGGCCCTGCTCTTTCCCCTCTGGAAACTCCCAGAATAAATCCTGACTCCAGTCAAAACACCATCGTCCTCCCCACACCTGGGAACAGGTAAACCCACCACTAACTGTGGTGGCAAACCCACGGATAACTCGGGACACGGGCGCCGAATCCTCCTCGGCACCGCAAAGCCACCCACGGACAACCATCCTCGGGGAGTTTTAGGGTCTGGCACAGCCAGCACAGCCAAAAGACTGAGCCTGAGAGATGCCATGTCTTGTTCCAGGACAGAGAGGCCGTGTCTTGTTCCAAGCCACAAAGCCAGGCAGGACACAGGGAGCTGTGCCGGTGCTGCTGCCCGCTGGGATAATGGGATAAGGGGCCAGCATTCCTCCCCTTTCCCAGCGTTTTTCGGGCAAACCTTCCCCCTTGGGTCTCTCTCACACCTTTCCTTCTAAGGGAGGCTGAAGGGAGGGATATATTTAGGGATTTCACACTTCACTGACACGCAGCCGTGCTACGAAAAAGGGATATTTTTTTTCTTTTCTTAGAAACAAGAAGTTAAAAAAAAAAAAATCCCAAAACCCAAAAACAACAAACCCCTCTGGCTGAAACCACAAGACAGGATTTTTTAGGTGGTGAGAATGTGACTCGGCTGCCAAACTCCAGCTCAGCCAGGCTGTGACGAGCTGCCAAGGCAGCACATTGCCGAAATCTGCGTTTATTGCTTATAAAGCATTAACCCAGGGGAACGTTGGTGCAGCTCCATGGCAACCCCAATCACCGGCACAAAAACAAGGGCAGGAGCACCAAAGGCTCTGTGGCTGGAGCAGCTGGTAAGTGAATTTACTGACCCTGTTCAGAGCCGCCCCAGAGTCTCTGCTGGGCTTGAATGTGTTTTCTGAAAGGCTGTGAAAAGCGGGTTATTTACCCCCATTTCGGAGGGGAAGAGCAGGAGACGGTCACAGATTAAAGAGATTTCCATTGTGGCACCACAGACCTGAGCTGCCACCACGGAGTCCTTTGCTTGAGGGTTTTGTATGACACAGTGTCAAACAGAAAATGGGATCTTTCTGGGAAGTTCTGTGCTTTCCCACCAGGCTGAAGGGATCCAGTCAGTCCCAGCAGACTTTAAAGACTCGCTGTAGCAGGTGCTGCTTAGCAGAAGAGAAGACAAGTAGGTTTAGGACTTGAGCTTTGGGCCTGCTCTAGTTCATGGCACGGTGACCCGGTCAGGGCTGGCTCCAGATCTCATTCCCTTCACAGACTGTGGATCTGGCCAGATGGATCCGGCTTCCCCTCCTCTCCCTCCCCACCAGCCCACTTCTTAGTCCGCAGCTCAACTGCACAGCATGGATTATGCCAGGAATAATCGACAGCTAAAACTCTGCCCAATCCACCCCTCTCCCTGTGCCCAGGCTGCAAATCCATGCTGGACTTGTGTGCTCCAGCCAGAGAGAGCTGCAGCGTGTCCAGGCCCCAGCGTGGGAGAGCAGGGACAGTGGGAGAAGGTCCTTGGGGTTCTTCTCAGGCTACACCCACAAATTTGAAAGAGGCCATCGCTTCCCAGGGCCCAGCAAAGCTCCCAGTCCCTGCAAACAGCAATTAGGGCACAAAGAGGCCCAGATAAAGCAGGGCAACACCCTGCCAGAGCTTAGATCTGGGTGGTGCCTTTTCCCAAGCTGATCCCAGCTTGGAGAGATGATACCTCCTGGGTAGCAGGTGGACTCTTGCAGGACCGCTCTAGGCTGTTCCCAAGGGTTCCTCGCCCTCCCTGGCAAAGGTGGCTTAATTGGTTTTGGTGGGGTGCTGCACCTGGGCAGGGGGAGGCAGGGGCAGGGTGTACCACAGGGACCCACCCTCCAGGGCTTTGCAAACCTCCTCGCCATCCACGATTTCACCCACGAGCGGCGCGTTCTCCCTCACCACAGCCCAGCTGCTCCGCAGGGAGCACCGAGGGCCAGCCGAGCTCCGGAGCACGGGCAGGCTCGGGATCAGCCCTCACACGTTCCTGTCTGTCTGGCAGCCTCCAAGGAGGAAGCAGATGTGGTTTTCTCCGCCCTGCAGAGTCCCACAGAACGTTCTGTGACTCAAGAAAGTCCGGGAGGCCAGAGCCGAGCTGGGATGTGGGCTCGGAGCTGGAGCTGGGGGTGTGCAGCTGGGAGGGAGGGGGCAGCTGCTAAAGCAGGGGTCATTTACTCCAAACCCTGGGTTTGGATTGCACACAGGGCTCAGCTGGGTTTGGACCCCAAGTTTCAGGTTAGAGCCAGGTCTGTTACTCACAGGAGCAGCACATGAGCTCCCTCTTCATATTTTGGCGTTTCGGCAGCAGGCAAGGCCTTGGCAGAGGCTCTGGGGGCATTTTTGCATTTTTCCACTCAGGAAACTAAGAGAGTCATGATTTTATCTGTGTACGGCTGAGGGAAGGAGGTGGGAGCTGGATTCCTGAGCCATTTTCAGGTCAGATCTTGGTGCCTGTCCAAGGTTTTGATCTGTTGCTCAATTTCTGCTCAGGACTCTGGGCTCATTTTACAAAAACCCAAGAGTGGAAGCAGGTTGGGAATGAACCAGGAACACTTAAACCTGCTTGAGCTGAACATAACCTCAATATCCTGGCAGTAGTGTCCAGGAGGCTGCCCTGAGGTGTGCCAGGGGTGTGATGGCCCCAAGGACACTGCAAGGGCAGAGGTGACCCTGAGGGACCAGGCTGCTCCATCCACTGCTGCTGAGCAGCATTCCCAAAAAATCCTCGGAGTGGTTGTACTGCACCACTATCTCACACTATAATTAGTGCTTTGGGGAGCCAAAGCACCCCAGCCCTGCCCCTCCCCACCCACCAGTAATGGCAGGGGCAGTCCCACTCCCACCCCAGACAACTATGTCCCTGTCTCCACAGGGAGGGCAGCGGAGCTGTCTGGGATCTCTCGGCACCTCTGGAATTTGAGCAGGCACCAAGGCACAAACAGGGTGGCTCAGCTGTGCCAAGAACAACTGGAAATCCAGCACATGGACACTGCTCCCCACGAGGAAAAGGCTGTGCAAAGGAAAGGAGAAGGCTCTGGGTGGAGAGGGGGGTGAGCTGTGTCACGAGGGGAGGAGCTCCCCGGCTGCAGAAGAAACAACATCCTCACTGACACAGCTCCCTGTTGGGCACAGCAGCCCCAGGGAAGGCCTGTCATCACAGCAGGACTCTCCAGAGGCTTTGGCAGCGGGGATTTGCAGCCACATTCCTTAGAAAACAAAAGGGTTGGAAAAAACAGTGAGGACAATAACTCACTTTTCCCTTCCCGTGCTGAGGGAATTGCACACAGGGCTCTGGAGAAACCTTCCTGACAGCTGGGAAAGCACAATTGGGTCTGTTGACAAAGACAGGGCACGGGGACAGAGGTGCCAGGCAGGGACTGAGCCCCTTTGTACCTCCAGCACAGGGCTCGGGGGACATCCATCAAGGTCCTCCACTCTGTTCAGCCCCTTGGAGGATCAAAAGCAAACTAGATCCCTGCTATCCATCCCAAGGTGTGCAGCCAGCTGAAATCCCTCGTGTCCCCATCCCGTTCCTCCCAGCTGGCTGGAACACTCTCCATAGGGCTGATCCTGCTGTGCCACCCGCCTGCTCCTGCTTTGCTCAAGCTCACCAGTCCTCAGTTTCCTGAGGCACAGGGAGGTTCACTTCCCATTCTGGAAGCACCTGGAGACTTGTGAGCCTGGGAAGGTGCATTTCCAAGGAGGGGAAGGTGCTGGGAATGTTGCTGTGAGGCAGCTCCTGCCAGAAAGAGGATGGATGCCGGGAAGGTCTCCCCGCAGCAAACATTGCTCAAGAGGGGAAGGGAGGGGAAAATCTCCTTCCAGCTTCCCTGGAGCAACAGCCACAGGAAAACACACAGGACTGTTTTCTTCTGATCCCAGAGGGGCCTTTCTCAGCCTAGATCATGGACACTCGGGATGGAAATGGCCCAGTGGAGCAGGGAGCCGTTCCCATGTGCCCCATTAGTCGTGGCTGACAGGGCTCCTGGGTCTGCACTCCCTCCTGTGCCTTCAGCTCTCCCCGAGATAACCAGCTCAGATTGGCCTCCTGTACATGCCCTTGAAATCTGCGGAGGCTGGAAGAGTAAACAGACCTTAAAAGGGTCTCAAATTCCAGCCTTCCACTCCCTCTCCTCAGGAGTGCTCCAGCTCTCCCAGAGCCCAGGCAGCCAGAGGCCTCTTGATCACACAAAGGGCTAAGAATAACTGCCACCCCTCAGCCTGCCTGCTCCAGAGCCCAGGAGGGCCTTTCCTTGGCATCTGTCCACACTTGTCAGCCATAAATGGCTGTTTTCCCTCTTTCTAGCAAGGCCACATTGTGCTCCCACTGTTGTGCTCCCCCATTAGAAATTCCAGCTCGGAGCTGCCGGTGCTTGAGATCTCGGCACAAGTCTCCTCATGTCTGAAGCTTTCCTTGCCCTCCTGCAAGGGGTGAGACTTTAATTAAAGAAAGGTTATTGCTGAGCAGAAAACTGCAAACGGGAACTGGCTCTGCAGACTCACGCTCAGGTTCTGAAGCACAGGAGTCAGCTGGAGGAAGCAGAGAATGAAGAATAAAAACAAATTTCCCTTCGGGATGTTGGTGTGTGTTTTGGGATGGGGAGAGGGTAGAAGACCCACTGGGAATTTAAACATTTTAGAAGCTAATAAAATCATGAAACTCCCCGGTTTTCCTGGAGTTCCCAGTGTGGACACCAGCACAGCAGAACACCCAGGTGGTTCTGTAGCAGATGTTGTAGCACCATGGGGGCTGCTCAGCCTTTCCTCACCCCCTGCTGTACCCCAGGGCTGGGTCACCCTGACACCCCCTGCTCCAAGCACAGCCAGAAAGGCTCTTCCTGGGGGCACTGATGCAATAATCCCCAACCTACCACTTGCTGCAGCCTTGGGATCTCATGCTGCCCTTCCCGGTGCTCGGGTGACTCTGGATCAGGTGCTGATGTTCCGTTTTAGCCAGAGCCCAGCTCGTGTTTCTCTGGACAAAGATGGGGTGACTCCAGATTTAGAGCTGGGATGCAGATGAGGATATGACCAGCCTGAGCACAGGTCAGTCTTCAGGCAGGGGAGGGACAAAGATGTCTTTGAGGAACCTGGAAAAGGGTGGAAGAAAGCAGAGAGCTGCCTTTTGTCTCAAAAGAGCAGGATCTGAAGGAGGAACCTGCAGGAGAACCGACAGATCCTTCCACTGCAAACTAAACACTTCACATCAGGACCATTTTGTTGGGAAGGTTTCCCAGAACCTGGCTGGAATTTCTGCCCAAACAGCAAGGGAGGAAGGCAGCAAGAGAGCCTCTGCCTAGAGCCACCCATGGTGTCCTGTGGGGTGACAGCTCTCCGTGTCAATCCCTCCTTCTGGTGTGTCCCACCTGGACCTGGATCACTCCCACCCAGAGTCTCAGCTTGCCTCTGCTTCAGAACTGAAACAAGATATAAAACTCCTTTTTTTTTTTTTTTTCCTTTTTTTTTTTTTTTGCAAGAAGGAAGGGAAAAAAAAGAGTTCTTCTCCAGCCAGCTTTTTCCCAGCAGGAGCAGAACAACAGTGTCCACTTCAAAGGTGTCACCTGAGACACACCTAAGCTGTGTGTCTAATGTGGCCTTTAGAGGCATCTGAGTGCTTCAGAGACATGTAAGCAGGTAAATCATCTGAAGGGCCACCTTGGACTCTATAAATGCCCCTGGGTATGCTAAAAATTGGCCACAATTACTCTTGTGGGGTGCTTACCTTACATAATTGTCTTAATTACACGGGGCTGCCTAATGACACTTCGTGCAGCTTTAACTATGCAAAGAAAGGCATCACACGTGGGACAGAAGAGGTTCTGACCACACCACAACCAACGTGAGAAAAGCAGCAGTCCTTCCCCATGGACCCACTCTGCCTCCTGCTCTCTGACCCTGCTCAGCAGGTTCCCAGAAAAGATGAAAGCCCTGGGTGTGATCCCCACTTATGGCAACACGCTCCTGGATCCGGGGAGGCCCCGGGCTTGGGATCCAGGGACCTTCCAGCCGAGCAGCATCTCCCACTGTGGCAGCACCGTGACTGCCCTTCAGCTGGGGCTGGTTCTGCCAGGGTGGGATCTGTTCCCAGGTGACTCCCTCCTCCTCCTCCCAGCCCTGTGACCGTGGCAGCCTGATTTTTTTTTTGTTTTTTCCCCCTCTTCTTTCTTTATTTTTGAGCGATGCCACGTCGGCACAGAGCAGAGCGTGTGTCTTATCTCACAGCCGCCCATATGAAAGGAGGAACTTTGCAGCCACGTCAGAGCTGCAGGGGAGGCAGGGAGAGCACAGCCCTGCCAGGCAGGTAGGACATGTGTGCAGGGGAAAGGTGCTTTGCCAGGGATTTTGCGTCTGGCTTGGGGTTTTCCCAGGAGCTGGGGAGCAGTCAGGTGGGGATTTGACTTCAGCTTGTCTTAAAGACTTGTTGCAAACTGTTCAGATTTCCAAATACCTGAGCATGTGTGTAGCCTGCTCTGAATACCACGTCACTGTCAGCGTGCTCTGATTTGATCCCCCCCCATCCTTTTCTTTTTTTAATCCCCTTTTTCCAGGCATTTCAAAGGCCCAGACTGCAGCTGGGGCATGAAATGCTTCTGCTTTGCTACTCCAGCTCTTTTTCTCCACACACACAGCCTTCTGGATCCCCCAAAAGTGCCCCACTTTTGGTCTCTGCCTCGGGACATGAAACTCCCAAGTTTTGTGGGAGGCAAACGACCCTTTCCACTTCCAAAAGCGACCCAGCTGCGTTGGAGAGGTTGGGATGGGGGAAGCGCCCTTGGAGAAGCAAATCCAAATATAACTCTGGAAGAGCATTCCACTCAAATTAATTATTAGCAGTGAAACAACGTTTTTAAAAGAGAAAGGAAAATATTGTGCTGAGCCGAGAGGAAAAAAAAAAAAAAAAAAGAAAAAAAGGAGTGAGGTCTGCCAGTCCTGGAGTGTGTTTATCCTGGGGATTGTTTAAGCTCTTAGTGCTGAATTACTGACAGAGCCCAGCTGTTCCCAAATCTCAGCCCTCCCCTCAGCTCTCCAGGGGACTTTGCTCTCGTCTGCACCCAAAAAAGGGCCGCGTTTCCCTTCCCGGCCCTGCCTGACGTGGCCGTTCCCCGCACGTCAGCAGGCCCAGCTCCTCAGCAGGAAGCTGGCGAGAGCTTCTGCAAAACAAGTGACGTAGGAGCAGCCACAGAGCACAGCAAAAGCCTCCCACGAGGGCAGGGGGAGCGGGGCTGGGGAGCAGAGCCACTTCCAAAGATGGATATCGCTCCGGGAGCTCCGGGGTGCTGCTGGGGGGGTGGGCACAGACTGCTCTTACAGATTTTGTGGAGATGGGCGTGGGAACAAAGGGCTCTCCACTGAGAATCACGTTCAGGGTGCCAGGATGCCTGGAAGAGGTTGTAAGGAAGGGAAGGGAGGCACAGAGGGCAGCTCTGAGCAGGGCATCCCAATCCAGGGCACCTTTCCTAAGAGATAATGGGGATTGTGGGGGTCAGATGGATGGGGAAAGCAGGTGGATGGGGAAATCCATGCCCCAGCTATGGGTGGGACAAGGGGGTGTTCACTTCCCTGTGGGCAGAATAAAGGGTCAGCAAACTAAAGTGGGGCCCCTTCACACCCCCATTCCCGGGTCTGCCCCATGAGGAGGAATTACGGCTGTTACAAGAAATTATAACACAAACACTTTTACTTCCGCTTCTCTCTCTCCCCCCACCAAGCCCTGGCAGCCTCTCAGGGCTCTCTCAGCCCCAGGTCAGCCCCAGGAGAGTCCCTGCAGTGACAGGAATACAGGATTAAACCCAGGGTGATGCCCCCCCTGCATCTTCCCCGCTCCCACATCAGCCCGGCCAGACCCGAACTGGGTTCACACGCTGACTCCCGGTGTTCCCTCCCTGCAGCACAGCCCTGAGCCAGCAGTAATGGGTAGTTCCTTTGATGAATTTCACTTTTATTGCTTTCAAGTTCACCGCAGTTCTCAGCCTGAACGGGTTTTCTCCCATGTCTGCAAGATTCAGAATTATTTGCTGAATCTGCTCGGAGTGACACATGAAATCACACACCGGTTTGGGGTGGAAAGCACCTGAAAGATCATCAGCTTGTTCCAACCCCCTGTCCCAGGACAGGAACCTCCTGTATCTGGGAGCTCATAGAAGGAAAGGCTCTGCCAAAGGTGCTGCTGTGCCTTCCCCAGCTCCATTCCCATCTCTGGATGTGCTCCAGCACCTCAATGTCTTCCTTGTAGCCAGAGCTGGACACAGGATCCAAAGTGTGGAATTTTGTGGCCCCATAAACTACACCCTTGAAAGCCATGACCTGCCAACCCTCTCCTTGGATCTTGAGACAAACTCAAATATTCTCCATTTCTGGGTTCATTCCTGAGTTTCCTTTCTTTCCATAAAGGTTTTAAGGCTTTGCCCCTCTGCTGCACTGACCTGAGGGAATGGGAGATACTGGCAAAGGATCTTGTTCCCTTGCTGCCCCAGAAACCTTGGATGGGAGAAAGGGCGGAGGCAGGCGGGGAGATAAAACCCCATCCAGCAGGATTTGGAAACAAAACTGTTCTTTCAAAACAAGGCCAGTGGCTGCTGAAGTGTGGGCACAGAGATAATGTCTCTGCTTGAATTGAGGCCACGTTTCACCCTGTTCAGGAAAGCTGAACTGGGGGGGGTCAGCCTGACTTCTGGGCTATTTTAAGCCCTGGAGGCTGAAGGGCACCTGGGGCTGCTGCTTCGGGACTGAATGTTTTATTTAAAGGCTATTTGGTTGCTCGAACTTCCAAGGCCCAAAATGCTACTGAATCATTTTTAAAACCTTTATTCTGATGAAGCAAGGGCGTGAGTGAGAGGAGCTCGTACCCTGGGGAGGGTTTGTGAGGGTCCACATCCATTTTTAGACCCCTGAGTTTTGTTTTCCTGGTTGGAGGCACAGGATCAGCTGCTCCCCCTCCCTGCCTGGGTTGTCTCAGCAACAGTTGCCTCAGTACTCCTGTTGTGTCCTGTAAATGTTTAATGGGAAGCTTATCTCTCTTACCTCCCCAGATGGCTCAGGTTATTGAGCTTGTGAACACGGATTAATTGGAAATGGGCAGATGTTGGCTAACTAGAAAAAGAGCTTAGTAAGTAATTAGATGAGCTGGGATGGTGGTGTGGGGGCAGAGCATCCTCTGAAGGGTTCAGGGGGAAAAGGACAGGGCTGGAAGGAAGTTCCTGTTCCCTGCTCTGAGGTCCTGGTGAGGACCAGACCTCCTGAGCGCTGGCTGAAGTGCAGGACAGTGTCCCAACATCGGTGTCCAGCCCAGTGGCAGCCACAGTGCAGTGATGGATAAGCCCCCAGCACTCACAGCTTGTCTCAGCTCCCAATCCAGGGCATCTGGTTCTTTCCTGACAGATAATGGGGATTGTCGGGGTGAGCTGGACGGGGAAAACAGGTCATGCTCCATGACTGAACCTGCCACTTGGCCCCCTGACTGCAGGGAGTTCGAGATCTGCGTGCTCGGGGCTGATATTTTCCTAAATAATAGATTATATTAGTTCAGGCTGTAATATGCATTACCAATCCTAAGTGGATTTTTGAAGATTAAATGCTTTAATAAATCCAATTTTTAAAAGATCAGACTATGAAAAAATTTCACGGAGCAAAAAGGTCCGTAAAAATAACGAAACACCCAGAGCGGCTGAAGGGAAGCTCCAGTTATCCATGAGATGTTTCCTCAGCTGAAATAACACCCCTGTGCAGTCCAGCCATGCACATCCAACCTCTGTGCAGCCCCCCTGCACCCACCCCTGCTGGGGCACAGACACCCATGTGCAGGGGAGGGATTTGTGGGTCTGCCTCACATGGAACACAGGAGCCTTTCCAAGGCCTGCTCTCACCTGGAAATAATGCAGGGACTAACACTTGGGTGCAGGACAAGGTGGGGGGATCTGCAGCCCATTCCCAGGCACACAGAGCACCCTGATCCCCCGAGTTCAGCACCACGGGGAGCTGGGGATGGCGCTGCCTCCACCCCGAGCACCAGGGAACGGCAGGGAGATGCCTGGAGTGCAGAGTCAAGGTCTATTTGGGGAACAGGACGGTCAGAAATCGAGTTTGAGTGTTTCACAACATCAGAGAAGCTCGAGATTTGTTTACAGAGCCTAATTATAGCAGTTTAGTGCCAAGAGAGAAAGAGGAAAGATGAAAGATGTGCTGTGAGGGAAGGATTTACAATGGGTGATTGCAGCACTGCATCAAATCCTCATGAAAAAACTCTTCTAAGTCCCTGTAAAATATCCCCGGGGACAAAAGGTGAACTAACTACACTCTAGAAGTAGAGGGGTGGGAAATGGCTGCAGCATTTCGTAATCAGAGTGAGTCAGAGATGGTATTTCTGGGAATGTGCATGCAGCAGGCAAGAATCTCCCCGGGGAGCAGGGAATGGTTGGTATCTGAAAATCAGCACTTCTTTAGTTCCACTCAATGAGCTGTGGAGAGAAGGGAAATCAAGTGCCAGAGGAAGATGGTGTGAAGCAGAGCAGATCCAGCCGTTGGAACAAGGAGCTGGGACTGGGGGAAAACAGCTTAAAAATAGAGACCTTTCAACAAATGGCCTGGTGTCATGAGAATCAGAGAAGAGTCTCTCCTGGCTGCCCTGAGCAGTGTCTGCGTGGAGCCTCCTGGCCAAGACCTATTGTCTTTAGGAGGAGGGAATCTGAGGAGCTTTAAGGCTTTCTTGCCATGAATCTGAACAAAACCAGATGCCAGAGATTTGCTGCCCATCCTGTGCTCCTGGATAGAACGTGTTGGTGGTGGAGTCCCCAGCCCTGGAGGTGTCCAAGGAAGGACTGGAAGTGGCACTCAGTTCTCTGAGCTGGGGGACAAGGTGGGGACCTGGCACAGTGTGGACTCGATGGCCTGGGAGGTCTTTTCCAGCCTAAATGATTCCATGGTTCTGTGTTCCACGGCAGGTAACGGTGCTGGATCTTCAGCCAGGGCTTCCCACAGGATGGATCTCACGGCAGCTGCAACCTGTGCCCTGCAGCTACACCAAATGATCTGTTTTAGAGGAACAGAGAGAAATTCAGACCAGACCCAGCTCCCTAATCCCTCTGAAAGCCCTCCATGAGGCAGCTGAGCAGATGCCAGCCCTGCTGCTGTTCCAGCCACCTCCCTGCACGGCTCCTGTTACACCATCAGCTCCATCAGCACAGGCAAGGACACGTGTGGGGGTTACATGGCTGGGAGGTGGGAGAGAGCCTTTTCCTGACTCCATTTACAGGCATTGCACTGTAGTGACAGCAGCTTCAGCAAGTGCACACAGACCAGCCTGGATGTGGGCCAGGTCTGCACATATTTGGCTGCTGACACTGTGGTTGTATTTCCCTCGTTCTGTCACACTCCTGGACGGGGGACAGTTTATCCAAGAAGGTCAGTAGTCCCCAAGTACAGCTCGGTTATTAAAAGCTGTTAAGCCATTGAGAGACTGGCAGTATCACCACAGGAGGCCCAGACAGGTCTCTTTAAACAGGCTCCATGATTAAATGATGCTCCATGCATCCCTAATCAAGTTTTGGCTTGCATGGCCTATTCCTTCCCCTGCATGTCCAGCTCAGCTCCAATTAGTTTCTGTCTTTAAACTGACCCCTCAAGCTCATTTTCCTGCAGTAAATACTTACTGTGCTGGTAAGGAAAGGCAGAATAGACAGAAACTGAGCTTGAATTCTTGGCTAGATACATAAGCAGGAGACTTAAACACTTGAGATGGCCAAAAAGGATGGATTTGTCCGTACTGTGCCAAGGCACTGGGGTGCTCTGCTCTAGGGGGTGTGATTCCTGAGCAGGCACATAAAATGACTGATGTCTTCATAGGCATCCTGACATGTTGTAATGTTAGGCAAGTTTCTGGACAGATGTGGTCAGTATTTCCTCTTTCACACTGAGCCAGTCATGTCTTGGAGAGAGATTTTGGAGACAACAGCCTGGAGTGACGGGATGGGGGGAATGGCCTTAGGTGGAGAAGGCGGAGCAACCTGGACTAGTGGAAGGTGTCCCTGCCCAGAATGACCTTTAAGGTGCCTTCCAGCCCCAGCCAGTCTGTGATTCTATGATTGTATGTCTCATGTAGGTTTTCCAGCCCTGGAGAAACAAATTGCCTTTATCCTGGTCATTTTTCTCTTGCAAGGACAAAGTGCTCCATTTCTACACGAAAGTGCTAAAAATTTCCCCTTAATCTCAGATCTCTATTTGAGATTAAGCAAGGAGGAACAAGAACTGAGATTTCTGGCCTGCAATCGCATTTCCTCCAGAAATGTTAGCAGAAGACTCCAAGAAAATTGCTCGAGCCAAAGGGCTGGGAAGAGCAGGCAACATCGACACCTGCTGTTGGCACTTTTAGTTGCTGCTGTTCCCAGGCACAGCCACCAGGATTGTTGGGAAGCCGAGAGCATGAAAATAGTCAGGATGAGACGAGGAAAAACAGGAAAAAAATGTTGCTTTTGCAGAAAGCTTTATTTAATCATTCTTATGCTGTGCAATTAAATCAGAGGGGTCTGTTGGCTGGAACAGGATTGGATCTTCATGGCCAGTCCCCTGAATTGTTGCTCCCATGCTTAGGAGCTACAGGGACTCGAGGACTGGGCTGTTCACAGGTCTTGCAGCCTGAAAGGAAAGCAGGGAGCAGTTTGCCTTTGGGGAGGGACTCTGTTTGTCACAGCCCCTCGTGCCTGCCCTCCCTCCATGGCCCAGGGTGCTGCAGGCACAGCCGCTCTGTGGAGCTGCTGGAACGACCCCCAGGCCGTGTCCCTGCCCGGACTCACCGCTGCTCACAGACCAAGGCCCTTCTTCAGGGTGGAGATCAGGGGGTATTTGCCTTCGTGGCAGAAATTGCCAGTGAAGTCATCCAGGTCGATGGTCCAAACCATGGCCCCTCCAAAGTTGTTCTTCTTCAGCCAGTCAACCTGTTTAGGGCCGGCGAGAAATCCCGATCAGCCCCGGGAGCTGCTCCCGCAGGAGCCTCCTGACCCTTCCCAGCACAGCCCCAGGGCCCACCAGACCTTCCCAGCACAGCCCCAGGGCCCACCAGACCTTCCCAGCACAGCCCCAGGGCCCACCAGACCTTGATGCTGAAGCTCTTCACGTTGTCGTAGCCAATCCACTCGTTGCCCTTGTAGGCATAGGGCACGTCCTCAGGGGCATCCCAAGCCTGGGTGGCTCCGCTGTTCAGGAAGGTGCAGATCTAGGAAAGAAGGGCAGAGCGCCCCAAGTCAGCAAGTGACCTGCCAGGAAGGGCACGAGCAGTGTTTGCTGGGCTCAGAGCTCTTTGCTGGGAAGGCAGAGGATTGTTTGTGCTGCTCTGGCTGTCCGGGGCTGAGGGCCACACGTACCTCATAGTAAGCCAAAAGCCCGGCCTCCCTGGTGTAAGGTCCTGCTGGCCCAGGGCCCGAGCTTGGGGCCCCAATGCCATTGTTGGAGGGGTTCTGCAGGGTGAAGGTCTTGCCGTAGGTTGGGAAGCCAACCAGCAGCTTCTGAGCTGGGGCACCGTTGTTCTTCCAGTAGTTCATGGCATATTCCTGGAAAAGCCCCCCCGGTTCCAGTCAGTGCCAGGCTTTGTGGGCAGCAGGAGCAGCTCAGGGCCAGAGGCTCCCAAAGTGGACTCACCACACTGAGGGTGCTGCCGCTGCTGAACAGGGGGCTGTTCTCGCCAGTGGAGCCGTCCCAGGGGCCGTGGAAGTCGTAGGTCATCACGTGGATGTAGTCCAGGTACCTGTGGAGAGCATTGTCCGTGTGCTGAGCCGCTCAGGCAGCAGAGCTGACGGTTCCTGCAGCGCTGGCCGGTCCCCCCCTGTCACAGCCCGGCCACGGCCCCACTTCTGCACATCGGGGTCCCTCGGGGGCTCTCTGCAGCTCTGACTGCAGCGCTTGCAGGACACCAGTGCAGTCCCACAGTGATCCCAGGCTTTGCTACTCACTTGCCCAGCTCAGCAATCTCGTAGCCGGCCTGGATGGTGGAAAGGCCTCCAGCCACAGCCGCGGTGACCAAGAGACGGGGCTTGTTGGTCTGTCTGGCTTCCTGCTCAAAGGCTGCCAGCAGTTCCTGCCAAGAGGGATGCCAAGGAACAGCTCTCACCCGGGGGCTCTGGGCTCAGGCCAGAGCTGTGCCAGGCACAGGCCTTGAGCAAACCCACCTTAACCAGGACGGTGAAGAGCCCCTTGTCCTGGGCTGGGCTGCCCCTGGAGCCGGGGTATTCCCAGTCCAGGTCCAGCCCATCGAATCCATACTGGCGCAGGAATCTGACAACAGAGTTGATGAAGGTCTGGCGGTTCTGGGGGGTGGAAACCATTGTAGTGAACCTGGGCAAGCAGAGCAGGAGAGAGTTGGCGTTAGATTGGGGCCTCCTTCCATTCTCCCTCTCTTTCCAGGGCACCATTCTTGGAAAGAGCTAGTTTGAACTTACTTCTGTGTGCCGAAATTCCATCCTCCAATGGCCAGCAGGGTCTTCAGGTTTCTGTTCCTGCAAAGGAAGGGGCAGCAAGCTGTGTTAGTGCAAGGCTTGGGTGGAGCTGTGTCCTTTGCAGGCCGTGTCCTTTTGGTGGGAAACGTGAACAGCAAGTCCCCAGCACCCTGAGCCGCTGTCCCCGTGCTCAGAGGAGCGGGGCTGTCCCCTGCCCTGCCCTGGCCTCTGCTCCCAGTACGTACTGGTTCTTCAGGCCGTTGAAGGATCTGTAGAGGGTCTCGTCGTTCCATTCGTAAGTGGTGATCTCGTTGTTGTTCATCCCGGCGAAGGCGTAGATCAGGTGGCTGCACAGGTTGGGGTCGATGTTGTCAGGGGTGTATTTCCCCTCCCCAGGCCTGTACTGGGCCCAGTTGGTGAAGTAACATGTCAGCACGTAGGCAGTGCCTGTGGGGAGACAGAGGAGCTGGGGGGCTGCTGCAGAGACACCAGTGGCTTCAGGCAGGGCATCAGGAGCAGAGCTGCTGGGAGGGCTGGGCAGAGTTTCCTTGGGCTGTGCTGGGCTGTACTGGGCTGTACTGGGCTGTGCTGGGCTGTACTGGGCTGTGCTGGGCTGTGCTGGGCTGTGCTGGGCTGTACTGGGCTGTGCTGGGCTGTGCTGGGCTGTACTGGGCTGTGCTGGGCTGTGCTGGGCTGTGCTGGGCTGTGCTGGGCTGGGCTGGGCTGTGCTGGGCTGTACTGGGCTGTGCTGGGCTGTGCTGGGCTGTGCTGGGCTGTACTGGGCTGTGCTGGGCTGTACTGGGCTGTGCTGCCCCAGGGGGCAGGAGGGGGGCAGGAGGGATGTCTGCAGAAGGGCCAGGCTGGTGGGAGGCTCTCTGTGTTGGCTGTGTCCCCTGTTTGCCCCGTCTGGGAGTGCTGGGGCTGGGAAGGGTTGGCAGGAGTTGTTTTAGGGAAGGAAGCACCTACCGAGGTGGGCGTTGAGCAGCAGGGCCAGACCTGGGAGGGCAAAGAAAGAACAAACCTGTCAGTGTTTGCACCCAGAAATACAAAGCTCATGTTCAAAGCAGAACAGATCCCCAGCAGCAGCACTAACAAACAGAACTCTCCCTCCTTAAAGGAGGTTGCGAAATCTCTACTGAAAATAAAAAGAGCAGCATTTTTATCCCCCAAGCCCTGTGCAGGCACAAGTGTGACAGTGGCAGAGCCCCCAACCCTTGTGAGAAAGGCAGAGAGCCCCAGGTTGCAGCGGCACTTACCGGTGAGCAGAGTGAGCTTGGCCATCTTGGACCAGGACTGATGTGCTGCACAAAGTCTCCTGCTTTTATACCCTTCTCCCCTCTGCTGCCAATCTTGGGTCAACACGGATGGGCAAACATTACAATACCTGGCAAAGATCAGAATCACTGGAAATGATACCAAGACAATGGGCCTGAACACTCCAGCTGGAGATCTCACTGGTGTCGGGTCGTGCCATGTCTTGGTGTTGCAAGAGGAGGTGAAGGACCAGATTAGATTTCTGTTATTGTTTGGAGGTTTGTTCCCAGCGACAGGTTTGTGTCAGCGCTGGGACTGCGCAGTGACCGATGGCTGAAGTGTTTGACCTTGGGCTGTCCTTGAGTCCTCCCAGGGCTGCTGGCGCTGCCAGCAAGAGCTTTGTGCTTTACAAGGGTTGGGTCTGCTTGGTGGGACCAAATCAAGGCAGGACTGAGTGGGCTTTGGCTCCCAGCCCTGGGCATTTTGGAGGGCATGGGAAGTGGGCTCACTCGCTGTAGGCACAGGGTGTGTTGGGACAGAGAGGCCTCTGTGTTCTGAGAAGTCTCTCGCCCAGGTGTGATCACCTCGGACAAGCCCAGGTATCCCATCACTAAAAGAAAACCAAGTTAATGTCTGCTGAGTCATTCTCCCCCTTATGAAGAGAATACTGTTCTCAGAGAAGCATTATTTCTGGTCACCTTCTTTTCCTAATATCCTCACAGCCATCATCACCAAGAACAAATGGGAGAAAAACTCAGCAGAAGCTGATTCTGGTTCGCTTCGCCTCCAGCAAATTCACAAGGAGACAAAGAACTTGTGCAGTACCTTTGTTTTGGCAGTGCCAGCAGCCCTGGGAGGACTCAAGGATTAAATAAAGCTTTCTGCAAAAGCAACAATTCTCTCTCTGTTTCAACTTTTCTCACATTACTCTTTTGATGCTCCAACATTCTCTGGTGACATTCACACTCACGTCCAGGGAAGGGAAGAGCCTGAACCCACAGTGTGTATTTTAAGAACTATAAACAGGCACTTTACAGGGGTTTCTTGCTGTGCCAGCTGGGCAGGCAGTGAGAAGGAAAAAAAAACAGAATGAAAGGACAGGGAAGGTCTTGAAAGAGCACCCAGTGAAGTGTCACAGTGGCACAAGCAGGACACTGGGTCCTCACCCCATCCCTGTGCAAGGCCTGGCCTTTCTCCTCCTGGAAAAGTCACCTTCCAAAGGGATCAGTCTTCAGAGTTCTCCCAGCCCTGGCGCTCTGGCCATGAGGCAGCTGTAGCCATCACTGCCTGCTGCAGGAATGGTTCAGCTGAGCACATCCCAACCCACAGCACACTCCTGATGTGTCCTAGAGCCCCACAGAACCAGCAAGGGACCCTCATGTCCCACTGCAGCAGCCTGAGGGCAGAACCACACAACTGGTGTCTTAAAAACACCAGCAAGAGGCTTCTGCTTTTACATGAAGGAGCCTCAGACAGTCCCTGGAAGAGAAAACAGAGCAGGGAAGGCTTGTGATGGCAGCAGCAGCAGCCCAGGGGTTCCCTCAGGTAAGCAAAGCAAGTCTCCAGCAGCAGAGCCCCAGGCTGTTCCCACCACAGACTTCCAGTTTCCATCCCATGTGCCACAGGCAAGTAAATCCCTGGACTAAGCCTGGGGCCTGATGACTCCTGAGCTCTGAGAGCACAGGCTGTACATATATATAGATATATATGTATATGCAGAGAAATATAAAAATAAATATATATGCAGACATCTTTGGGGTAACTTGCCATGGGAAAATTCCCAAGAATAAGAAACAGTGTGCTGGCAACAGGCTGTGTCTGTGTGGTTCTCTGCCTGCAGTGAGGAATATCAGATGGGCAGCCCAAAGCAGGCCCAGCTCTCCCTGGGTTTTTGTTGGCACACTCACACAGCTCCTCACATCCCAATCCAGAGTGTGGCCAAGTGAGCTCAGTGACACCTCCACTTGGAAATGCAAAGCTGGATCTTGACTCTCCCAAGCCAAGGGCCCATCTACCTCATGTCCACCTGCTCTGAGAGCAGGAATCTCGGCTCTTGGGGTGCTGCCATCACACAAACCCCCCGTGTCAGCTCCAGCCTCCCTGTGCCAGCAGCCCAGGACCTGTTCCCCTGCACCCAGATAAGGGGTAGGACAGGGCTTTCCAAAACACAAGGTGCCATTGCATGAACTTTTCCATTTCTCCCCGTGGAGATTTCCACGGTGACCTCCAAACCTCCATGGCGAGGACAGGGGGAACAAAACAACCTGTCTGGAGCAATGGCTCAGGTACAGAGGGGTAAGCAGGGCTGGGGTGGCCGAGGTCTTTGGGGAAAACAGCAGTTTTTAGAGAGTTTTAGAATTTTTAGAGAGCTGGGGATTTTTGGGGGAGTTTTTAGCGAGTTAGCTGTCAGCAGATCTCAAGGAGGTGGGTGCAAGGCTCTGCCAGGGCCAGGTCTGAATCTGCCAAACCTCTGGGCCAAAAAAGATGAAAAACTTAAGGAACCATCCTGAAAGGAACAACATGAATATCAGGTTCTCTGTTCCATGACCATCAGAAATGAGCCCAGGCAGCTGAAGGACAGACAGACTTATTCCAGCACAGCCACAGAATCAGCAGAATGACAATTTTAGTCAGTGCATGGAGGGAAACTCAGCAGAAACAACCCAGAGTGGTGGATCTCTGCAAGCCAACACTTCAGCTGCTGGAACAGCGTGGAAGGTCCCTGTCTGCAGACTCAACTCTTTTTTAACTTGAATCCTTTTAGCAAGAACCAGTTCTTCTGTCCTTAATTACCTGCCACCATTCCCAAGGAGCCCATGGAAAAACACCTTTCTTTCAACAAAAAGAAAGCAGGAAAAGTCCTGAAGGAAAACTCCAGGACTTGACCAAGTGCCATTCGTTACCAGCACATGCCAGCTAGTGTCCTTGAGCTATCCCTTCCACACCAAAACAGACCTGAAAAGGCTCCAGAGGTCTCTGAGGGTGGGATTTTCCAAACCTATTCCAATTGAGTTTATACTGTGTTACTTTATCAACCAAGAAAAACAGTGGAAAAATACCCCTTGGAGATGGTTGTCTCGTTATCGGTCGCACGACACCCAGTGCCTGCACGGAACCCAGAGGGTCAGGCCAACACACTGTAATCTGCAGGTCATCCAACATGTGATGTGAGCAACTCTCAGGCTGTTTTCCAGGCTCTCATTCAGCCAAGTCTGGGTGATCTACTGGAAAGGCACCTTCATGTCACCTTAGGAATTAAGGAACATCTAGGAGCAGAGCCACTGGCCACCTGCCCGCTGTGTCTTCACCATTTGCACAAGTCCTGAGTGTGCAAAAGGGGAGAGACCACCTGTCTCCTCACATTAAATTGGGGTAATTTCACTTGATGGAGCTTCACAGAAACCTGAAGGAAAACATGAACCCTCAGCAACACAGAGGGAAACAGCTGAGCAAAAATGGGGGGGATAAGTGCAAGAGGAAATGCAATCTGCTCTGTCTCTGAGCTCCCTCTCCTACAGCCTGAGCTCCAAGAAATAAAGAAACCCCTTCTGCGTCCCTGAAGTGACCCCACCCCAACTGGTGTGGGCAAAACACAACTCAGACCCAAAACCCCCCTACCCCAACACACCCTGTGCCTACAGCGAGTGAGCCCACTTCCCGTGCCCTCCAAAATGCCCAGGGCTGGGAGCCAAAGCCCACTCAGTCCTGCCTTGACGTGGTCCCACCAAGCAGACCCAACCCTTGTAAAGCACAAAGCTCTTGCTGGCAGTGCCAGCAGCCCTGGGAGGACTCAAGGACAGCCCCAGGTCAAACACTTCAGCCATCGGTCACTGCGCAGTCCCAGTGCTGACACAAACCTGTCGCTGGGAACAAACCTCCAAACAATAACAGAAATCTAATCTGCTCCTTCACCTCCTCTTGCAACACCAGGACATGGCACGACCCGACACCAGTGAAGTCTCCAGCTGGAGTGTTCATGCCCATTGTCCTGGTATCATTTCCAATGATTCTGATCTTTGCCAGGTATTGTAATGTTTGCCCATCCGTGTTGACCCAAGATTGGCAGCAGAGGGGAGAAGGGTATAAAAGCAGGAGACTTTGTGCAGCACATCAGTCCTGGTCCAAGATGGCCAAGCTCACTCTGCTCACCGGTAAGTGCTGCTGAAACCTGGGGCTCTCTGCCTTTCTCACAAGGGTTGGGGGCTCTGCCACTGTCACACTTGTGCCTGCACAGGGCTTGGGGGATAAAAATGCTGCTCTTTTTATTTTCAGTAGAGATTTCGCAACCTCCTTTAAGGAGGGAGAGTTCTGTTTGTTAGTGCTGCTGCTGGGGATCTGTTCTGCTTTGAACATGAATAGAGTTCATTGCAGTTGGAAACTGAAATTTTTGTTTGGAACAAAAATATAAAACTCCAGCCTCTGCTTGGTCACTTGTTTGGTTTCTTTTCTGTGCTTTTACCTGAAATCATTTGACAAATGTTATCCAGATTGAGGTGCCTCAGCCTGGGAATGCACAGAGCGTGGTGTGTTTGTTAAAGAATGTGGGGGTGGCAGGGTAAGGTCATTCTGGGTTCAACTCAGTCCTGCACAAGAGCTTTGTATTTCTGGGTGCAAACACTGACAGGTTTGTTCTTTCTTTGCCCTCCCAGGTCTGGCCCTGCTGCTCAACGCCCACCTCGGTAGGTGCTTCCTTCCCTAAAACAACTCCTGCCAACCCTTCCCAGCCCCAGCACTCCCAGACGGGGCAAACAGGGGGCACAGCCAACACAGAGAGCCTCCCACCAGCCTGGCCCTTCTGCAGACATCCCTCCTGCCCCCCTCCTGCCCCCTGGGGCAGCACAGCCCAGTACAGCCCAGTACAGCCCAGTACAGCCCAGCACAGCCCAGCACAGCCCAGCACAGCCCAGTACAGCCCAGCACAGCCCAGCCCAGCCCAGCACAGCCCAGTACAGCCCAGCACAGCCCAGCACAGCCCAGCACAGCCCAAGGAAACTCTGCCCAGCCCTCCCAGCAGCTCTGCTCCTGATGCCCTGCCTGAAGCCACTGGTGTCTCTGCAGCAGCCCCCCAGCTCCTCTGTCTCCCCACAGGCACTGCCTACGTGCTGACATGTTACTTCACCAACTGGGCCCAGTACAGGCCTGGCCTGGGCAAATACACACCCGAAAATGTTGACCCTTGCCTGTGCAACCACCTGATCTACGCCTTCGCCGGGATGAACAACAACGAGATCACCACTTACGAATGGAACGACGAGACCCTCTACAAATCCTTCAACGGCCTGAAGAACCAGTACGTGCTGGGAGCAGAGGGCAGGGATTATTTTCCCTCCCAGGTCCTGCCTGTTTGTTCAGCCTCTGCTCTCTGCAGAGCCCTGGGGGAGGGATGCTGAGAGAGAAGGCAGAGAGTGATGGGCAGGGCAGGGCAGTGCAGGGGGACAGCCCCGCTCCTCTGAGCATGGTGAGGGTGCTCAGGGTACTGTGGACTTCCAATAACTCTGGTACCTGTCCCTTCCTTTGCAGGAACAAAGATCTGAAGACACTCCTGGCCATTGGAGGATGGAATTTTGGCACAGCCAAGTAAGTTCAAACCATGTCCTGCCCACAGAAGCACCCTGGAAAGGGAAGGAGAGGAGGGAGATACTCCAAACAAAGCCCAACTCTCTCCTGCTCTGCTTGCCCAGGTTCACTACAATGGTTTCCTCTGCTGAAAACCGCCAGACCTTCATCAAGTCTGTCATCAAATTCCTGCGCCAGTACCAGTTTGATGGGCTGGACCTTGACTGGGAATACCCCGGCTCCAGGGGCAGCCCAGCCCAGGACAAGGGGCTCTTCACTGTCCTGGTTAAGGTGGGTTTTGGTCTGCTCAGCACAGCCTTGGCCAGAGCCCTGGGCAGATGGAAAGTCTGAGACCTGTTCCTTGGCATCCCTCAGGAACTGCTGGCAGCCTTTGAGCAGGAAGCCAAACAGACCAACCAGCCCCGTCTCTTGGTCACCGCGGCTGTGGCTGCAGGACTTTCCACCATCCAGGCCGGCTACGAGATTGCTGAGATTGGGAAGTGAGTAGCAAAGCCTGGGATCACTGTGGGACTGGTTTGGCTTCCTGCAAGTGCTGCAGTCAGAGCTCCAAAGATGTGCAGAAGTGGGGCCGTGGCCGGGCTGTGACAGGGGGGGACCGGCCAGCGCTGCAGGAACCGTCAGCTCTGCTGCCTGAGCGGCTCAGGACACGGACAATGCTCTCCACAGGTACCTGGACTACATCCACGTGATGACCTACGACTTCCACGGCTCCTGGGAGAGGAACACTGGTGAGAACAGCCCCCTGTACGCAGGCCCAGCTGACACTGGTGACTACAAGTACTTCAATGTCGTAAGTGTGTTTGTGAGACACAGCCCCAGGTCCCGGCCCTGTGCTTGCACCAGGGAGGAGATACTGAGGAATTCATCATCCTGCCAGCAAACCTGGGCAAGGACTTCAACAGGAATGTTTCCTTGCAGGAATATGCTATGAATTACTGGAAGGACAATGGTGCCCCAGCTGAGAAGCTCCTTGTTGGCTTCCCAACCTACGGAAAGAGCTTCACCCTGCAAAACCCATCTGACACCTCTGTCGGGGCTCCAGCATCTGGCCCTGGACCAGCTGGACCTTACACCAGGGAGGCTGGAACACTGGCTTACTATGAGGTACGTGTGTCTAATCACATTCCTTGTTCAAATCATTTGAAGGAATGGCTCAGGAAGGCACCCATGGAGCTTTCTGAATGGCTGCCTCAGACACAAAACTGTCCCCAGAACTGCTAAGAAAAAGTTACTTGTTCTCAGGGACCAAACAAATGACACAAAACTAGAGAATAAAGCCAAGACAATGGCAGAGCCTGGACTTTTCCCTTTTTGAGATTAACATTGCACCTCTTGGTGCTTTTCCCTAGATCTGCTCCCTCTTGAGCTCTGGAGCCACCCAGGCTTGGGATGAACCCCAGGACGTGCCCTATGCCTACAAGGGGAGCGAGTGGGTTGGCTACGACAACATGAAGAGCTTCAGCATCAAGGTCTGGTGGGCCCTGGGGCTGTGCTGGGAAGGTCTGGTGGGCCCTGGGGCTGTGCTGGGAAGGTCTGGTGGGCCCTGGGGCTGTGCTGGGAAGGTCTGGTGGGCCCTGGGGCTGTGCTGGGAAGGGTCAGGAGGCTCCTGCGGGAGCAGCTCCCGGGGCTGATCGGGATTTCTCGCCGGCCCCAAACAGGTTGACTGGCTGAAGAAGAACAACTTTGGAGGGGCCATGGTTTGGGCCCTTGACATGGATGACTTCACTGGCACTTTCTGCAACGAAGGCAAATACCCCCTGATCTCCACCCTGAAGAAGGGCCTTGGTCTGCAGAACGGCGGTGAGTGCTTTGAGTGCATGAGCAGCTCCTTGAGGGGAGCTCCCCATGGAGGGAGGGGAGGGATGGGACTCTGTCAACACAATAATAAGCCCTTTCCTGCTTTGCTTGCAGACTGTGTGCCTCCCTCTGAGCCCCTGCCTCCAATCACTGAGGCTCCCACTACTACAAGTGGCAGCGGGAGTGGTGGCTCTGGCGGGAGCGGCTTCTGCGCCGGCAAACCCAACGGCATCTACGCCGACCCAGAGAACAACAGGAACTTCTACAACTGCATTAACGGCCAGACCTTCGTGCAGAGCTGCGAACAGGGGCTCGTCTTCGACCCCCTCTGCTCCTGCTGCAACTGGCCATGAAGCTCCTAACCCTGTTCCAGCCAGCAGACCCCTCTGATCTGACTGCACACAGTAACGATTAAATAAAGCTTTCTGCAAACACAACAATCCTCCCTGTTTTCGTTCGTTTCATTCTTGGTATTGTGATGCTTCCTGATTCTCCCATGGTGCTCAAACTTGTGCTCAGGCTTGAATCCACAGGCTGGACTTAATTCCCATATGGCATTTTCTGGGGCTTTCTTGCTGCCCTACCCCACGGGGGAAGCAGAGAGGAGCACTTGGGGCAGAAGGGTCGTGACATCACAACCCCCCCAGGCTGCTTCCCCCAGCCCAGAGCACATTCCACAGGGCCGTTACTCACCCTCAGCTTTCCCCTCCACGTGCTGCTGTCACCTCCAGCAGCCCCTGCTGTGTCCACAGCAACTGCAGCCCAGCAGGGCAGGATGGCAGCGGGGCAGGAGCCAAGGGGTGAGAGCTGTGCCAGGTGGGGGCACCCAGGGGGGATCTTTTCTTCTCTCACAGCTCCCTGCTGGCATCAGCTTCCCCAGCAACCTCCCCCAACTGGGCTGCTCATCACTCCCTGCCTGGGGGAAAAACCAGGCCTTTGTGGCAGGAGGGAACAGCACCCAAAGGGCAGATCCCCCCCATATATCTAGGGTCAGGGGAAGCTCCCATCTGGGAGGTGAGGGGGTGGTTGGCCTCAGGCAGAGAGCAGCAGACACGTCAGGTAAAAAAGCACCTCTACTTAATCTTTTTTCTTGTTTATCCCACTGGTGGCACTTCCCTCTGCAGGTCCCTCAGCTGTGCAGAAGCATGTCTCATTTGGGACAACTCAGGAAAGGAAGATGTTCCCCTACTACTTCGCCCCAGACAGGCTGGGGATTGAGGTGATGGCTGTCGGGGGAAACCCTCTGGTCGGGCCAGGCTGTTACCTGGGCCAGGAGGTGAGTTGTTTGAGTGTTGTGGTCCTTTGCAGAAGACACAGGACAGGAGCTGTAGGGCCATGGCCAACCCCACACCTGCCCTGCAGACCCCCTGCAGGATGTCTCCACATAAACCTGGAAAAAAATTCCCCTCCCTTCCCAACACACCAATCCTTAAAGCTTCACAGCAGTGAGAAAACAGGGGAATTAATAAGAATAGCATCAGCAGGAACTGAATCAATAGGAATAACATCAATAGGAATAACATCAATAGGAATAACATCTGCTGCTCATGTACTTCTGCCCTGCAAGTGGCGTCTTTGAAATGTCAGCCAGACCCTTCTGCTTTCGGATTGCAGACACCCATCCTGAAATCCTCTCTGAGCACCAGGCCCATGAGCAGCAAGGGTTACGTGATGGGAGCGAGGACCGGCCCCCGCTTCATGCCCAGCAGTCGGGTGAGGAGCGGGGAGTTCGGAGCTTTTAACACTCTCAGGGCAGCCAAAGTGTTGAAGAGCAGGTCTGTAGGACCCAGCTGGCTGCCCTGGGCACGTGGGAATGGTTTGCACAGCCAGCTGTTCCCTCCCAACGTTGTCCCCCCTGCAGGTGGTGACCCCCGGCCCCGCAGCGTACGAGCCCTTCCGGATGGAAAAGAGGAAGTGCCGACCTTCCCATGCCCCATTTTCCTCCAGTACATCACGATTTCCATCCAGGCCTCCAGACAGAGAACTCTTCCCTGGGTAACAGAACTCATTTTCTTATTTTCACACTCAGGAAACTGAGTTCTCAGTGAAGCCTTTTTATCTTCAAAAAGCTCCCCTGCTTTAGTCTGGCTTAGCACCACGACTAGGACACCACAACATGCATTTCTCCCTTGGATCTCCCCCCTCTTGATCTGCTGAAAGCAAAAACTCACTTAGAACACAGGCTGAAGTTCTCAACAACATCTCACAACTTCCTTTTCTATGGCACCGTCACTGCTATTAACGAATAGTTGTATTTTAGATGACCATCAACAGGTCACTGAGGTAAATTCTGTTTTATAAACATCACACACCAGCTCCAGAATTGAGATACTTTGTGCCTGTTTTCCTTAGACCTGGAACTTACAACGTAGAGCAGCCACTGAACAAAAAAGTCACTTGGCCGATGAGGTTTGGGTCTCCAGACTGGTCTTCGGTGCCCAAGCCACCAAAGAAGATGGTAAAAAGGGAGGTACAGGAGGTAAGGACAGGGATGAGGGGATGCTATTCCTGGGTCAAGGCTTCTGAGAAAGGAAATTTCCAGGCAACATTGCACCTGCACTACTTTTGTTACGCTTTCCTTACCTGTCTGGGGCACAAGATATGATTTCCCGTGAGAAAACACCTGTTTGTTGCCACAGTCCTTCAAAAAACCCTTCTATTAAGAAATTTCCTCCGGAAGTTTCCGCCCACCAGGTGAAGCGAAGCAGAGCCTCGACCGTCCCTGGAGCTCTGCTGAGGAGAAACACTCATTTAAAACACGGGTTGAGGTTCCTGATGCCATCTCACACCTTCCCTTTTCCAAAGTTTGAATGGTTGCCTTTCAGATGACCATAGACAAAGAATCCAAGAAGCACCAGGGGAGATTGGCCTACCTGAAGCTGCACTTTGGCTGAGGGGCTGGGCCGTGCCCCCCCTTCCCCTGGAGACACCCCCTGCACCTCCAGGCTCAATGAACCACTCAAGTGTTTCAAGTATTTTAAAAATGAGTAAAATGGTTTCAAGCAGAGGGATTTCTGGCTGCTGGGGTTTGTGTTTGGGTTTGTGCTGAACACAGGGATGGTCCTACAGCTGTGTTTATTGCTCCTGGGTTTGTTATTGTTTGTGTTATTGCTGGGCAGGGCCCACACAGAGCCAAGGCCCTCGTGGAGGGGGGAAGTTTGGGAGGGGACACAGCCAGGACAGGTGACCCCAGGTGACCCAAGGGACATTCCAGACCACAGGACAACACGCTCAGGTCATGGAGTGTGGGGAAGACGGGGGGACGTTTGGAGTTGCTAATTAAGAATCTGGCCACAAAAGCAAACGTGGCCTGAAACAGAAAGGCCCTGGTGTTCATCTTCAGCTGCTCATCTTCAGCTGGTCCTGCACTGAGCTGCTCCAACCCTGGGGATTTCTAGAAATGTTTACAAACCCTCACACAGACTGATCACAGCCTTGGTGTGGTCCCAGGGGAGAACTAAGAGCAGGCAGCACTCACTCTGGGTGTAACTACAGCCCCAGAGCAGCCTTTCCGATTTCCTGGCCTCATTTACCTGTTTCTGGAGCAAATTTCACCTGCAGCCCAGTTTCAGCTGTAAACCCAAAATACATTCTTCCAGTTTTCCACTTTCAGGCTTCGAGAGCTCTCACAAATGTACCACAACAGCTGCTCACAGGCTTTTTGGGGCAGAAATTGTATTTCGCCTCCATCTGTCTGACTTTTCTGATCAGGAGAAAAAGAGGTGTGAGAAGATTAACAAAGTCAGCGGCACCTGAGATTTTTCACCATGTTCCACCTGTGGCTGGAGAAACCCTCTACTAAAGGTTTTGCCAGACTGCTGGGATTTCAAAGGGCCCTTTGTTGCCATTTCTGACGGAATTCCCAACCTTCTCAGCTATCAAATGTTCCTTAAGAGAAAAGAAGAGATGTAGAGGGAAGGACAAGATCTCCTACTCTCACACCCCCCACAGAAAACACACTCATGTTCCATTCAGGTCCTTTTCCACTCTTAAAACTTGAAGAACTCAGCCAGTTTTGGTCTTAGGAGATAAATTTTCTTTTATTATGAACATAAAAATTACAATTTTCATTCTACTTTTTTCCCCTCCCCAGCGAGGGATTTTCTCATTGCGAGAAAAGCTCAATCCAGGTAAAAAAAGATAGAACCTTTGGTATTTACATAAATACACAATGTCTCTGTACATCTGTCATTCTGTACAACCAAGGCACCAGCAGAAGTGACAATGGCACACGCAGAGGATCTTTGAGAGATCGAATTTCAGACTGTCTGGCAGGAACATCTCCATTCTCACTGAAATAATTATTCCCTTTTCTCTTCCTCCTCCCTGGGTGATGGGGGAAGAGGGAGGCCTGGGAGGATCCTTTAACTGCACAGAGGTGAACATGAACACCTTGGGATCCTTGGGAGACTGGACCAAACCACAGGAGTCTTTAGTCCAAAAAAAATTTCCAGTATTTTCCCTAAGAAAATGTTGAAGGAAAATTAAAGCAAAGCCCTCCAGAACCAGCTCGTAATTACAACATTCCCCTCATCAGCCGTTTTCACTGCTGAAATAAAGTCCTCTGCTCTGGGGAAATAAAAGGGGGGGGGGAAAGAGGAACTTCTGTTGATAGAAGCACATATTTGAGAGTGGATGAAATGAAAGAAATGTGATCACTAGCACAGCCTCGCAGCCTGCAATCAATGCAGCTTTATTCCATATTCCAAGTTCCAAAACAACTGGTGAAGGCGTGAACTCTCCAAGGGCTTGTGCTGTGTTAAACGAACAAAAGAACTGAAAAGCAGCCCGAAGCAGCTGTGAAACGTTGCCAGTCATTCTGCTGGAAAGTGATCTCAAAGCAGGGCAGGGTAAACACCACATTAAGAGCTTTTAAGTCCCAAGTGCAGCTGCAGTCAGCAAAGTGAGAATAAAATGCCAACTTAGCTCTTATATTTACACTTCACTCCTTGCTGACACATCAGACACCTTGAGTTTATAAAAGAAAAGTCTGTTTGTTTTTACCTGCCAAGAATGCCAAGAAAGAAACCTCCCTGGGATTCTTCTGCCTCTGTTAACACACATTCCTTAGAATTAAAGCCTGGCAGGGTTGAGGGCAGAAGTTTCCCTCCCTGCCTGCCAGTGATGCCTTTGTGTTCTGCAGAGCCTGCTGGGGAGCAGGAAAACTCTGGTGTGCCCCAGCCCCAACCCTGGTGCCCCCCAGCTCTTCAGAGAGCAAAACCCTGCCCACAGTGGAAACAAAGTCCCCCGAGACAATTCCCACCTCTGATCCCTTCAGTGCTTTGACGATAATTGACCATCGGCCATTCCAAGTCAGCAGGAAAGCAAAGGGGAATCCTGGAAACCAGGATGAGAGCGGAGTTCACTCTGCAGAGGGACCATTCCTGGGCCACTCAGTTGGACTGCCTCTCCTGAACCCTCCTCCTCTGAGCAGCCACAGGAACTCCAGCCCCACCTCATCACTTCTTCCTGCGGATTTTGGGTTTTTTCACGGGCCGGAGGTAGGGATTGTCTATCACATTCTCCTCCCCATTCCTGCTGCCCGCCAGGGAGGTATTCTGCTGTAACACTGAGGAGTTTTCCTTCTCAGGTCCTGAATCATCCTGTACAAAAGAAAACAAAACACAAACCCAAATCACCAGAGTTACACAAAACAAGGCTTAGAAATCTTTCCACCCAGAGAAGCTGTGGCTGCCCCATCCCTGGAAGTGTCCAAGGCCAGGCTGGACAGGGCTTGGAGCAACCTGGGCTAGTGGAAGGTGTCCCTGCCCATGGCAGGGGGGTGGAACTAGGTGATGTTTGAGGTCCCTTTCACCCCAAACCTTTCCACAATTCTAAGTTCAAACCACATAACCTGTGGGCAGAAGAGACAATAAACAGCAGCACACAAGGAGCTGCACTAAGGGTGAGGTTTCCTGATGTCTAGCACAAGAAGATCCCTTGGGGAAGAACCAGGTTTCAGAAGCTCAGGGCAGAGGCCCCAAGGGCAGCCCCAGGGGGTTGTACCGTGCTCATGTGCAGTGGGAGGTTCTCGGTGTCCGTCTGGTCGTCCTGCTCCGACGAATCCGTCTCTTCCATCTGCTGCATCTCCAGCTCAGAGGGGAGGAGAGCTGTCAGGTAGGGGACAGTGAAAGGCCTGGCAGCAATCACTGGAGTCAGGGCAAAGGACACAGTCAGAGAGCTGGGAGAAAACCCCCTCCCCTCAAAAATTAGGAAGCACAAAGAGAACAAACACTTCCATTGGTTCTGGCTTTAAACACACACCACCTCCTCCTGCTGCTCCCAGGGATCAGGAACAAAATATGCTGTCCCTACAAGATGGCAGTCTCTAATTTCCTATTTTCTGAGACCCCTTTATGTTTCCAACATTATTCCAAGACAAAAAAATCCTTCCTGGCCTCCACAAAAGCTCCATTCTCTCACAGGCTGAAGCATCACTTGGTTCCAGTTTAAGTTAACACTGACACCTGTGCTGTCAGTGAGCCTTGGGGAGGTGGGAATTCTCATCACTGTTTTGCAGTCAGAGAAACAGGAAAGCCTCCACTACCACTAACATGTCAGAGGGAAGAAATTACTTGTTCAAAGGTTACAGTGGATGAGCTTTGAATTTAGCCCCTCTCAGCCTTCTCCACGAGCAGAAGACAGTGAGCCATAGTGAGGGTAGAAGCCTTATTTTGGTTTTCATCCCCCTTTTAAATACAAAATTCCTCATTTCCCTCAGGGAATAACACAATGTGATTATTCAGAGCTCACCCCCTGCAGCAGCAAGAGGGAGGGGATTTGCTCAGGGACACACATTTAGGGCACAGAGAGCCCCGGAAAACTCACGTGGGAATGTGCTGACATCATCCTTGAAGAGGCTCTGGGTCTCCCCTGTCTTGGCCATGAACCGTGTGAGAGCCCTCTCCACGTCCCGCCGCTGGGAAGCCGCCTTTTCCCTCAGGACCTGGTAGTCGGACACGGGCTCCCGGTACGTCTGGGAAGGGAGGGAAGGGAGGGAACAGCTCCCGGTCAGAGCACGGCACGGAGGGAGGAGCTGCAGGCACGCTCTGACCTTCACTGCTGACAGGCTCCTGGAGAGCTCCAGGCGTCCATCAGCCAGAAATCCGGGGATCCTGGCTGATTCCTGGACAGCAGGGAATGTCCCCAAGCCAAGGGACATCCAAAGCAATACTCTGGATGGACTGTACCAGCACTGCAGTAAAAACACCACTGCTGCTGTTCTGGACCCCAAACAGCCCCCAAACGGCACGAAAATCCTGGTTTCACTCACCGGGGTCTTGATGTAAGTGTGGGGATCTGGGAACTCTGGGAAATGGCCAGGGATGTGGGATGGGTGAGGCTTGTTCTGTCCAGCTGTCAGGGCTTTGGGGGTCACGGGCTGGTTTGTCACAGGAGCTACAGGAGTTAAAAAGCACAGAAATCAGGGGGGTTCCTCCTGCCCAGGCACAAAGTGCTGCAGCTGAGCTGGGACCCACAACCCCAGGCCCTGCCCAAGCACAGCCCAGGAGGCTGTGTTTGGCATTCCAGAAGGGAACTGGGATCACTCGGGCCCTCCCTCCCACACAAGGAGAACAGAACCACCCCGAGGACTCTGGTGTGCAGTGAGGACACTGGTGTGAAGTGACTCTTCCTTCACCTCTCACAGTGTCACTACCAAACTGCACCTCCAGGAGCTCTGGAATGCATCATCCCTCAGAAAGCAGGGGCCCTCTGGAAGCCAGCAGAGAGGAATGGCAGATTATTCCCAGCTTCCCGAGTGGCAGAGAGGATTCCCCACGTACGGGCAGTGATGACCATCCTCTGGGAGCGCTTGGCATACGCAGGAAGGGTTTCAACATTGAACCCTGGAACAGAGAGGGGAAACAGGAGTCACACCAGGAGCTTATCCTGGTCAGAAATCCCTTCTTTTAGGCTTCTCCAGAATTTTTCCAAGGGCGCCAAATGACATCCAAAGCTGGCATGAGCAGGAACAGCCAACCACTCACCCATTTCCACCAGAGTAACCACGATATCCGAGAGCGTGGGCTGGGTCCTGGCTGTGTGCTCGCAGTAGGACTTGGCACTCCTTCCAATTTCCGAGATATCTGGGGGGACAAAACCACCACATATTTAATTCTTACAGTGCCCACACTTGTATCAGCCCCAAGCCCAGCTTCAGGGATGGGAATTTTTAACAAATGTGGCAAGGAATGAGAAACAGCTCCCGGAATGGAGCATCCTGCAGCCTGGGTATTTAAAATTCGAGCATGGAGACACCAAAGATTAAAGAGTCAGATGTTTTCCACAAATGCAAAAGGCAAATCTGCATCACAGGCATGAAGAAAAACCAACTCCAGAAGTTGATTATTTTTTGACTTCATAAAAATCAGTAGGTCCTCAGCACATCACCCAGAGAGGGAGGAGCAGAGGCACTCCATGAACTAATGGCTGGAATGTTGGTGTTTCTCTGTTCATTCTGGCAGCATCTCAGCACGTGGAGCTTCTGTGAGCACCTGATGAGTACTCTGGGAGCTGGGGCAAACCCAAAGTGCCACAGAGGTGACTCCAGGGCCGCACTCCAGCCACCAACCCAGCCTTCCTGCAACACCCTTTAACACCAGAGAACAAAAACGGGGGAAAAAAAACCCCCAGCAACCACTGAAGGAGCAACGAGAGAACGAACGGGGCACTCACAGCTCTGGATCATCTCGGTGAGCGTCTCCACCGCGGCCTTCTCGGCGCTCTCGAAGCCCGCCTCGGTCAGCAGGGAGCTCACCACGACCTGCAGCGTCCGCCGCCGTGCCAGGTGGTAATTGTCGGCAGGGGTGCCCGCCTGCTTGCTGCCAGGGCGCTGCACAGCAGGGACAGGGCATGGGAACAGGCATGGGGATAGGCTCAGGGCACGGCAGGGACAGGGAATGGGAATGGGAATGGGAATGGGAGCAGGTATTGGGACAGACTCAGAAGTAGGCAATGGAAAGGATTTGGGAACAGTAATGGGAAGGGACAAGAGCAAGTAATGGGAAGGGGCAGGGAACAGGTGCTGGGAAGGGTCTGGGAGCAGGTACTGCCCTGGCACCCCCAGGGAGTGGGGACACGGGTGGGCTGAGGGACTCGAGGGCAGGAACACACACACATGTACACACATGTACACACATGTACACACACATATACACACACATGCACACACATGCACACATACACATGTACAAACATATGTACACACACATATACACACACATGTACACACTCATGTACACACACGTGTACACATTTGTTCACACATATGTACACACATGTACACACACATGCACATACATGTAAACCCCTCCCGGCAGCCTTTGGGCCGCGGCCCCTTTAAGAACCCGCCGCACGCGCCAATCAAACCCCGCCCCCCTCCGGGCCCTCCAGCCAATCAGCGCCTCCTCCCCTCAGGCCACCGGCCCCGCTCCCCTTGGCCGGGCCCGGGCCTGCCCCGCACCCTGAGGGCACCGGGCACTGCCACCCTGCCCGGCCCCGCCGCCGGCCCCGCCACCGCGGCCCCGCGCCCCGGGACCGGCCGCCCTCACCGTGCCGGAGCCGCTGGACGCCGCGTCGGCCATCTTGGAGCCATGTGGAGCTGTGCGCGTGCGCCAGGAGAGGTGCGGGGAACGGGCGGGCGCGCGGGGCACTGTGGGAGTTGTAGTTCGGGAGAGGAGGGAGCACGTGGGGCAACAGCTGGATCCACCCGCACAGCTGGATCCACCCGCACAGCTGGATCCCACACACACAGCTGGATCCCACACACACTGCTGGATCACACACACACTGCTGGATCCCACCCGCACAGCTGGATCCACCCGCACAGCTGGATCCCACACACACAGCTGGATCCACCCGCACAGCTGGATCCCACACACACAGCTGGATCCCACACACACTGCTGGATCACACACACACTGCTGGATCACACACACACTGCTGGATACCACACACACTGCTGGATCCCACCCGCACAGCTGGATCCCACCCGCACAGCTGGATCCCACACACACTGCTGGATCCCACACACACACTGCTGGATCCCACCCGCACAGCTGGATCCCACACACACAGCTGGATCCCACACACACAGCTGGATCCCACACACACTGCTGGATCCCACACACACAGCTGGATCCCACACACACAGCTGGATCCCACCCGCACAGCTGGATCCCACCCGCACAGCTGGATCCCACACACACAGCTGGATCCCACACACACTGCTGGATCCCACACACACAGCTGGATCCCACACACACAGCTGGATCCCACACACACAGCTGGATCCCACACACACAGCTGGATCCACCCGCACAGCTGGATCCCACCCGCACAGCTGGATCCCACCCGCACAGCTGGATCCCACACACACAGCTGGATCCCACACACACAGCTGGATCCCACACACACAGCTGGATCCCACCCACACAGCTGGATCCCACACACACTGCTGGATCCCACACACACAGCTGGATCCCACACACACAGCTGGATCCACCCACACAGCTGGATCACACACACACAGCTGGATCCCTCCATCCAGTCCAACCCCCCTGCCAAGGCAAGGTCACCTGCAGCAGGTGACACAGGGGTGTGTCCAGGTGGGGTTTATAATAAAGACAGTTCAGCTCTAGGGCACAGGAACCTCGAGTATTTTGCCAAGCCAGTAATGTATGCACAAGCACTCATTGTCATCCTGATTTCCTGCATCCCTAAGGCTCGTTAATTCCGGGATGTCCTGGAGCCAGGGATGGAACTGCTGCCCGTGCCCCTGAGCAGCTCTCCCTTCCTGCTGGTTGGGCTTGAAAGCACACAAGTTCTTCCATCAAAGAACTTCCTGACCTGAGCCAGTCCTGTCATATTCCACGTGGTGCAGCAAGCCCAGCCCGTGCCTCTGCAGGGAACACAAACCTCCCGGCCTGGCATCACGTTCCCGCTTGGAAACAATTTACTGAACCCCCTCTGGAAGCCCCAGGAGCCCTGTAACCACGGGAGCAGAGAGGGTTTCCAGGAGCCCTGTAACCACGGGAGCAGAGAGGGTTTCCTGTTGTAAGCACTGTGTGTTCCGAGCTGCTCCCCGGTGTGACCACCTCGTGCACTCACACGGCTGAGATCAAAGCTCTGCTGTCCCCAAAGTGTCTCACAAAGCACAGGAAACCCCCCCCCCCCCCCCCCCCCGCAGCTCCCACCCCTCTCTTCCTGTTCTAGCACATGTGTGGGAGAGCAAGAGCACTGTGAGAACCAATTGCTGCCCGTGAGAGGGAGAGGGGGGGAAAAAGTGATGTAAACAACAGCTGCCACGCTGGGAATTAAAGGTCCTGGGTGCACTGGGGCTGGGTGGCAGCACAGCTCCCACAGGCTGCTGGCCCTCACCTGCAGGAGCACCAGAATCCCTGCAAAGATGGGGAAAGGAGGAGGCAGAGGAAGGGGGAGCTTGGATCGTTCCAGGCCAACGCACCTGCTGGAGCAAAACAAACCTCTGGAGCACCAAAGGTAGGAGGCCAAGGGGTTTTGGGGGCTGCCAATGTGCTGGGGGGGATCTCCTGCCTTCTGGGTTCAGGGATAACAGAGCTGTGGGCAGGGCTGGTGGGGCAGGATTGTGCCAGGGATGTTCAGAGTTCCCTGGAGTGGCTCTGGGGGGCTCTGGGGGTCTGGCTGGGGTGTGTTGTGCCAGGCTGTGGTGCCACCCTGTCCCCTCAGCAGGGAGGGGTTTGTGTGCCAGGACTGGGGGTGCAGGGGCAGCCCAGTGTGGGCTGAGGGGATGGAGAGCTGAGTTCAGGGGTAGGAACAGGCAATTCCAGACTGGTTTGGGCAGGAAGAGGCCTTGAAGCCCCTCCAGTTCCACCCCCTGCCATGGGCAGGGACACCTTCCACCAGCCCAGGTTGCTCTAAGCCTCGTCCAGCCTTGGACACTTCCAGGGATGGGGCACCTGTTATTTTTGAGTAGGGGAGATGCTCAGCGCAGCAGAAGAGCCCACAGAAGGCTGGGGGTGTGACCCTGATGTTCTGAAATCACAGCTTGGAGGGAGGTGGGTGATGAGGTGGGAATTACTGAGCTCAGCGCAGGGGGGGGAATTTTGCAGCCTGTGTCGGGAATTTTTCAGAGTAAAACTTGAAGAGGTTTATCCTCATGTCCTGCTGTGCCTGTGGCTTCCCGAGATGTGCCTCGGTGGGAGCAGCTGGTCCCCCAAGGAGGCAGGTGCCGGGTCTGTCCCAGCCCTGCTGCCACCAGAGGGCACGTCGTGACCACGATGTTCTGCTTTCTGAGCCACCCGAGTCGGAAGCCAAAATCAACCCCAGAGAATTCATGGAGATCCTCGCCCCCCTCAGCTGCGAGGGTGCCACCAAACACCCACTTGTTCCTGAAAAGCTCCTCTGAGTCCCCCAAATTCCTCGACTGACCAGATCTGGGGTTATAGCCACGTTGGGGCTGTTGGTTTTTATTATTTTATTTAGAGTTTTGAGAAAGTTTTTATATTTGGGGAATACTATTTGTTTGTTAGTCCAGAGCAGCAGAGGTGGTGTTGTTGGCAATGAGGGGTTGGTCAAGGCTCTCTATGTAAAAGATTTCATCTTTTTTGTTTGGAGGTTTGTTGTTTGTTGTACAGGAGGCTGGTCCAGAAAGGATTTCCCAGCGAGGTGTGGGGATGTGGATAAACTCTCTGGATAGTTCTGAGATAGTCCCATCTGGAATTTAGACTCAATTTCCAGAAGATGCAACAGGGCACAGGGAGGGGAGGAGAGCTTCCAGAATGCAAAACACCTCTCGGGGTGTGAGTTGAGTGTTCCAGGGTGGAATTTTCAGAGTAAAGCTTGGAGAGGTTCAGTCAAACCTCTAAATGACCACAGGGGAGAAGGTGGAGGCTCTTTGATCTCACAGAGACATAACAAGATGCAGGTGCTGGGAGTGCAGAGCAGCACTGTGAGAGCAGGAAATCATCTGCATCCCTCGCAGGGGAAGGGAATCGGGCTCCTGGAGGGTGCAGTGTGCTCCCAAAATGCCAGGAAAGCTGACTGTCTTTGGAGAGTGTTGTTGTTGATCTGCAGATGAACTGGACAGGTGCTCCCAGCCCAGACAGAAGGATCCAGCTGGATCCTTCCCAGCTGGTCCTGGCAGTGTCAGTGCTGGAGTCGGACCCCAGAGGGTCCCCAGCTCAGCTCCCCCACCCCATGTCCCCTTCAGCAGGTCTTGCTCCATGAGGATGAGCCTGTAGGAGCAAGGAGGTCCCAGGAGCTCTGTCTGGCTGGGCTGGGACGTCAGAGCATCCTTCCTGCTCCCATCACCCATCCCTGGGGTGATGGGTGTTTGCTGGGCCTTTTATTTCAACATTCAGCTGATGTGCAGACTGTTCCTTCCACTGCCCCAGCTCATGAGTCAGTGCCATATCTAATCCTGCAGGCATTTCACCCCCACTCCAGGCTGGCCAGAGCCTCTGCTGCAGATCTTGCTCAGCTCCTCCTGCCTCCCCAGTGACTCAGGGGATGTTCTGCTCCCTTCTGTCCCTCTGCCCGAGCTCTGAGGTCCAAAGGTGATGAGGAGGTGGATTAAAGCTGCTTTTGTGCAGCTGGTTTCATGTGAACTTTGTTTTCAGAGGGAATTTTGAGGTGGTTTGCTGAGAGAACAAGCAGAGGAGCCCTCCAGGTTTAGGGGATGCTCCCCAGTGCAGGTTCCTACAGAAAACACAAGTGGTCCTCACGTTCCCTCCTCTCCTCACTCATTGACTGAGCAGGTGCAAACACAACGTGTGGTCGCAGCAAACCCAAATTATCCCTGTTTGCTGACCCCTGTGGCCACACTGGGCATATTTTGCCATGGGCCACGAGCCCGTTCCCCTCCTGAGGTGCCTGGCTGTATTTAAATGTCGTTTCCAGAGGCTCAGAGGTTGGGGCTGTCAGAGGAAGTGCTGCACACACAGAGGGCACCCTCAGAATGCAGATGGCAGCAAAGCCAGGGCAGGGCCCGCTGCTGCACACACCTCTGGCTCACACCTTGCCAGGTGAAGCCCCTGAGCCCCTAGAGAGCTCTGTGCTCTGTGTTCCCGTGGGATTGTGCAGAGGGAGGTGCTGGTGGCCCCAGGGGGGGTCACATCATCCCCACCCCGAGCAGGAGCCTCACACAGGGCACTCACCACACCGGGGCTTCTCTGCTGGCTGTGACAATCCCCACTGTCACTGCAGGAAACCACACCCAGGGTGGTGCCTGCTCAGGGCAGGCTGGAGGGAGGAATCCTTCCGTGGATGGGGCTGGGGTGGTGGGATGGGCTGTGGGCAGCTCCCACATTCCCAAGAAGCATCCAGGACCAGCCTGCAGTGGATCATGGGCTGACCTGGCTCTGCTTCAGAGCAGAAGGACAGGAAGGTCTGGAGAACTCTCCTGAGCTGTGGTGGGGTGCCCATGGGTGCTGATCCCAGCCAGGCCTGGGCTCCTGCTCGAGCACTTCCCATCTCTGAGGGACGAGGGAAATGTTTGGGGGGGTTTGAGGAGCCTCAGCCGTGGACGTGGCTGGTGAATCCTCCCAGGCTGGACTCGGGGGGGTTTGGAGGGGCTTCCCACAGGGATGGGGGATGTGTTGCAAACTTCCTTTGCTGCTGGGAAGAGAGCAGAGCCCTGGAGGGCTTGGATCTGGCTTTGTGCCCAACAGTGCCCTTCCCTTGCTGAGGGTGTTCTTACCCAGCTTTGCAATGGGATGGGGGGAAACAGCTGAAGAACCAGCACTGGTTTGACTGGAAGAGTTGCAGAGTTGGGCAAATGATTGGAGTTACAGGAGGGGGTGGCAATAACGGGGTTGAGGGGGACAGTTGTCACCTTTTCTTGCCCATTAAATCCGTCATTTTAATCTGCCGGTGTTTCTTAGCAGAGCACTTTGAGCAAATGGCTGTATCCATAAATCTGAGCCCAGAGCCTGATGAAAGTCACTTTTTTCTTCCCAGTGGGATCCTGGAAATACAGAAGCAATAGCACTGGATGAAATGCAGGGATTTGTGTGAACTCATTGGACCTTCTCAACAGCTCAAGCTGAGTTTAGAGCTTGGGTTTGGACCGATTCTTGTTTGATCAAATCAGCTCCTTGTCCCCATTTTCAGATGAAATGAAAATTGTCCCTATCAGGGCAAGAAGCTGATAAAAGATTCTTCCTAAGAACAAAGCCTGAGGCTGATTCATCTGTGCTCAAAAAAAAAAAAAAAAAAAAAAAAGGATCTTCAGGGAAAGGGAAGGCTTCTTGGGAAAAAAAATCCTGAAATAGGCTGTTGGGAGAGTGAGGTTTGTTAAATCACTTGAATAATATTAGTTTTCTTTCAAGGACTTCCCCCCCCCCCCAAAAAAAAAGGCTTTTTTAGAGCCTTCCTTGACTTCAGGAGGAACCCTGTTGCTAAAAATCATAGGCCCTTCAAAAAAGGATTCCTTTGCTGGTGTGGAGGTGCATTCAAACTGGAATGAGATGCTTCAGGATCTTTGTGCAAACGGATGGAGAGACCTGGCTGGGTCTGTGCATCCTCCTCCCTCCACCTGTGCCCCTGGAGCAATCCCGTTGTCCAGGTGGGAGCTGCAGCCAGGCTGCTCCATGAGAGTGTTGGAAACACCCTCTCTACCCTCTCCCCTCCTCCAGAGGAAAGGGAGACTCCTGCTCGTGTTGTGGAATAAGCCTGAGCTGGGAAAAATTCTCCAGCTGGCTCTTCCCAGCCCCTCAGGGCAGTGAGGTCCTGAACCAGCCAGAGCCAGTGGGGACCCAGAACTGAATCCTCCCCGAGCTCTGCAGCCCTCGGGAGGGTTCTGACACCCCTCCACAGCAGCCTGGCAGGGCAGTTTGGTCTCTGGGGGCTGCAGGAGCAGCCCTGAGACACCAGGGGTGAGGCAGAGATAGGGGGTGGCAGCAGCTGTTCAGGATGTGCTGCTGATTCCGTGACATCTCCCGCCCTTTTTGGAAATCGAGAGTTTGGAGCAAGGCAGAGAGAAAGGAGGAGCAGCCCCTGATAAAGGTCCCCAGAGATGTCCCCACAGCCCCAGGGAGCTGCCCCAGCTGGGAGGCCACGATAGGTCCTGTGTGTTCACCTCCCTACCCTGGGCACAGGGACAGAGATCACCCCCTCCTCCCCCCCGGCTCTGCCTCTTCCTCTCTCTGTCTGAAAGTTTCTCCAAAACCTCCCTTGCAATTCCCTGGGGAGTGGCCTTGGTCCCTCTGAGGGTCCCACCTGGTGATGGTGGGCTGGGAAATCCCTGATTTCTGGGTCTATTCTGGGGTAAAACCTTAAGGCTCTGAAGGGCTGATAAACCGAGTTCCCACGGGCCAGGCAGAGCTCCTGCGGCTCGGGGGGCACACGGGGGGCACGGGCCACGCTTCATGTGCACACAAACTGTCACCACCTCGCTTTGTCTGCCTCTGTCTGCGCCAAGTGAAGGCCCCACATCTGGCTGTGGCGGTTGAACAGGCTCGATTTAATCACAGACACAGAGAGGGGAGGGGAGAGGGCTGGGGAGCTCGGGGGAGCTCGGGGGAGCTCGGGGCACCTGCCCCCCCAGAAAGCCACAGCCCCAGGGGAGGTGAAGTGCCCGGATCCCACCTGGTGAAGGAGGGTCAGATGGTTGGGACCCTGTTCCTGCCATGGCAGGGACGTGGCAAACGGGCCAGGCCGGGCAGGGAGGGTTTGGGCAGCTCCCTTGTGTGGCTTCCAAAGGGGCGCCTGCAGGAGGGTGCTGAGGGGTGGGACAAAGCCGGGATCCCAGATCCCAGAAAACGTGGAATCTGTTCCCCTGCAAGCAGGCTGGTCCCTAACTGCCTGCTGGGTAAAGGTTTGGGTAAAGGCTGTTCCCTCACTGCCTGCTGGGGCAGCAGGAGCAGCTCGTGTGGGGACGGCTGAGCTGGAGCTGTGGCTGCTGCATTTCCCTCTGCTCTACCCCACTGTCAGGTCTTGAAGGAAATGGGCAAAGAAAGGCTGAAAACTGCCCCGTTTTGGGACATTTTTCCTGCCTATCTTGGATGGCAAAATCGGGATTTCCCAACCTGAAGCAGCAGCTTTTCCAAACCCCACCCCCCTTTCCTCCATCCCCTCCTCCTCCCAACCTGGTTATTGATGAGATTTGACATGTGATAGGTCCCAAGGCAAAAGCCACATTACAAGAGAACATGAGCAACAGCTCAGGGAACAAAAACGTCCCCAAAGAGCTGAGCAAGGTGAGCCCAAGGGATCTGGTGTCAGCCCCAGGTGCAGCTGGAAGGGACCTTCTGCAAAGGGTTAATGCCAGGACCTCTGCAAGGCTCTGGAGCCCTTTGAACAGTGGTTTTGAAATCTGATTTTCTTTTTTGCAACCAAGTGAGGTTTTTATCAACTTCCTATGTGAGAGCAGAAGTTGGAGCGGGTGCAGGGAGGCTGCTGCAGGAGGCTGCCTTGGCTCCTGCCCCTGGCCCTGCAGGGCAGGGACCTCAGCTTGGGCAAACGGGAGGTTTAGGGCAGGGAACAACCCCAGAGCTCAAATATATGAAGGGTCTTGCTTTACTCTTTGCATCAGACCCCAGGCCAGCCCTGCTGCCTGTGCAGGTCACTCACTGCAGCCCCGCTGGTCTCATCCCACCGGAGTGCAGGGCGGCCTTGGGCTGTGCCAAATTCCTTGGCAAAGCAGCAAAACAACCCTTTGTGCCCCTGCCTGGAATGCCCAGGGGCTCAGACCTGCCCTGGCGAGGCCCAAACCAGCCCTGTCCTGGGTTTGTAGCCAAACCCCCCCCATGTGACCCCCAAGAGAGGTGAGGGGCACCATCCCCGTGCAGACACATCCACCCTGCACTTCTGTTCCTGGGAGGAATTTTGCTGGCACAAGGCTGGCAGTGGAGCTGGGGGATGTGAGTCTGTGAGCTCCAACCCAGGAGCTCTGTGCAGCCTGTGTTATTCCTTTCCACAGCAGCTGGGGGTTTGTCTTCCGAGGGCTTTTCACTTGGAAAAAGCCTGTTCTGAACTCAGGTATTCAGGGGCTGGTGCTTTTCAGGCCAGCTCAGGTTTCTATGTGCACATGTTTTATGGGGGAGCTGGGCCCAGGCAAGCACAGATGGACTCCAGGCTTATGGAAAGTACCTTCCAAACCAGCCCTGTGTGAATTTCCAGCCCGAGCCAGGAAATAAATAAATAAAGTGGGAGGTTTGCCCTTCTTTCTGGCTGATGTATTTAATTGCATGGACAGGCAGAGCCCAGCTCAGCCTCTCCATTGGAAATACCCCAGAAAGTCTCAGATTTTCAGAGATTTCCCCCAATTCTTCATCTGGGGAGCTGATGGTTTTTTATCTTTCCCTCAGCAGTTTTCTGTCCTCCTGCTCAGGAGGGAGCCAGGCCACCCTTCCAGCCTGCTGGGGTGCAGGTGTGTAGGGCACTTGTCCCGTGTTGTGTGGCTTGGCCAGTGCAGGGGGTGATGAAACCCCAATATTTGGGATGCTCCAAATCCTGAGTGCCATCAGGGTTCAGCAGAGGGGATGGCTCATCTCTGGCATCACAGTGACATGCAGACAGCTGATGGGCTGTGAGAGCAGCAGGGACAGCACCAGGCTGGGGAAAATCTTCCGTGATTCTGGCTGTGACAGCGTGGGGAAGCTGCTGCCCCGATCTGTTGTGTAACACTCATGCACTGCCTCTCCTCAAAGGCCTCATGCCACATTTTTCTGCCTCTCTTCCAGTTGGTTTTCAACTCTGATGCAGCTGTTGAAGCCCTGTGAAAGCTTGCAGAGCTCAGGGCTCAGCCCAGGGTGTGAGCAGAGCTCGGAGGCGGCTCAGGACCACCAGCAGCATCTCTGCTCTCAGGCAGTGGTTTGCAGGTTTAGCTCAAAGCACCCAGACACATTTTCAGCACCTCCTGTGCCTGCAAGGGCCTGGCTGGGCCAGGGCTGCAGGTGTGAGGCTGCCAAGGCACAGGGAGGGGAAACTGCTCTGTCTTCAGGGCTGCCCTGCAGTTCTCAGCTGTGCATCCAACCATCAGCCCCTGCAGGTGAGCAGAGATCGTTGCTGAGCATCTATTTTCTCCTTAACTTTTACTCTGCAGGAAGTAAATAAACACTTGTGAATGCTTTTAACGTGTTTGTGAGGTTAAAATAGGTTTGTTTGAATGGGCTTTGTGTCACACGTGGGGACCAACCTCAGTGGGGGCTGCAGGGGGTGACTGGTGGCAAACACCAGCCCTGTCTCTAAACCTTTTTCACCCTGCTCTTGGCACCCAGGAAAGGAGCCCTGCCACCACCAGCCACAGGGTAACCATCCCACCCTTGGGTGTGTGGGGGCTGAGGGCTCCCCTGTTTGCACCAGGGAAGGAATCACCCAGGACTTTGGTGGTTATAACTACAAAACTTAGGGATTTGGTCTGTCTTGCAGCATTTCCCAACCCCATCTAGCAGGAGAGTCCCGTCAGGCTCAGGATAAAGACACAGCCCCTGGTTTATGCCTGAAATCTGCTCTTTCCCTGGATGTCACACTGGTCTCCAGGGCTGAGCCAGCTCCTGACCCAAGCAGGAGTTTCCAGGGCACGTTGTGAGCCTCTGGTTGATGTGTTCACAGCAAGAGCTGACACTTGGATGAATGTGTCTCCCCTCTCTCAGACAGATCCCAATCTCTGTCCTGAAACAATTCCTGCAGACACTTGGCACCACTTCATAACAACCCAGGAGCGGGGGACTGTGGGGCAGAGGAGCTGCCCTGGCAGGGGACTGAGCAGTCACTACAGAGAGAGTGCAAATAAGAGTACTGGAGGTTATTTCCAGCCCCTCATGTGCTGTAGCAGCCCCAGCAAAGCCCTGACACACAAACAGGCAGAATGGAGCTCCTGGGGGAAGGGAGCCAAACCATGGTGTGTCCCTTTGAAAACCTGCAGTTTTGTGGCACAGCTGCCTCTGGAAGTGCCCTCAGCTCTTCCCCCCCTTAATCATCTTCTCTGGGTGCAGGGGCCTGGTGATACCTCAGGGTAGCCTCTCCCTCTTGCCTGGGCATGGGGAGGCAGTGCCAGGGGCTCCCAGCAGCTCTATCAGTGCCCAGCCCCACACACTTGTTTGTCTCATTTCTCTTTTGAGAGCATCTGGATTCCAGGAAACCCAGGCAGGGAGGCAGGAGCACAAAAGGGCCTTTTGCTTATCTCTGACCTGTGTGGTGGCAGGGAGGCCACAGGGCCCCGATAGCACCCGGGCTGGGATGCAGGATTAGGCACCGAGGTGCATCTGCAAAGATCTGGGGGCGAGCACAGCTTCCCAGGCACTGCTCCCTGAGCAGCACAGCTGGCTTCCCACAAAAACGAGGCTCCTGGGGGACCTCCCTGGTGTCTGGAGGGGCTGCAGCTGTTCCTCAGTGGAAGGGTGACCTGAGTGTCTTTGGAGCCGCCTGTTTGGGTGACACTTGTGGGACTGTCACACGGGGGGACCTTCACCTGGTCAGCCAGGCTGGGCTGAAGTCAGCCCAAGGATGAAGAACTTATGGGAAAGGGAGGACAGGCACACACAGCTGGCTTGTTTCTTTAGCAAACAGGGCCAGAAAGTGCTGAAACGTCTTGGGTTTGTCCTGATGGAGAGCAGGAGGATTTTTGTGGGATGGGAAGAATGTTTGCTGCCCAGCTCCAGTCCAGGCTGTGCTGTGGAGAGACCCACTGTGGTGAGCCTGGGCTGCAGCAGCAGACAGGGCACCACGGGGTGGGTTTGTGTCCTGCAGCCTCAGTCAGAATTCCCCTTCATGGCATCACAGGCAAACCCTGCTCCTCCCCAAAGGACGGGCAGCCCAGCCTGGCCTCGAGGTAAACACCACCAGAGATTAACTGGGCACAGTATAATGCAGTTATTCTCAGGTAGAAAAATCAAGCCCTTCCCAGCCTCTTTGGAGAAAAACATCCTCTGCTGACTCGTGTTTTGCTGGGGCCTCTCTGTGTCTGGAGCCATTTCCAGCGGGGCTGTGGTGGGCGGAGGGACAGATCCCCAGTAAGATGCTGGGAGCCACACCCTGCCAGCCCAGTACCATGTCCTGGGGTGACTCAGGGCCAGCTGGGGTGTAGCCTCTGATGGTTATCTTCATCTGGCCTTGAGAATATTAGTATTTTTTTTCCCCAGCTTGTTTTCTAGTCCCCCCAACGTTTAGGCTCCCATGACCCAGCTCTGATTTCCTTTCTAATTAATTGCAGGAGTCTCAGTTTCTGTGTGGCTCATCATAATGAGCATTTCTTTATTACAGCTCTTGCTCACACAGCACGAGTGTGTGGTGCTGCCAGCAGGGCTGACCCTCTGGGGCTCAGGAGATGGAGGTCTGGGCTGTGCTGCAGCGTTGGGGGTGGTTCCTGGGCCAGGGGCAGCTTTGTCAGAGCAGCAGATGCTCTTCCACAAATATGGGCGTGCTTTACATCAGCCCAGTTTATTTCACACAGATACTGATTTAAATAGAGTTATACTGAGGTGGTTCTGCCACCACAACATCCTTTGAGAGGCGGAAGGAGCCAAGCTTTGATCTGGATGGAGCCCACCTGAGCCCGAGACTAAGGGGGCCTAAACCTCTCCCTGGGCACGGCTTTTCCTGTGCTGCCAGCCAGGTCCTGTCCCTCACTTGGCAGAGTTTATCCCCTCAGGCCGGGGCAGGGACAGGGGACAGACCCTTTGGCAGCCATGGGACTTCGGAGGCTTCACCCAGGACACAGATCCCAGCCCGTCCCTGCTTCCCTGGGCTCTTGGGTTCTCAGGCAGCTCCTTTGTTTCTGCCTTATCTAGCAAGGTTGGCACCTCCTGAGCCTCTCCCTGTGTGTGTCGGGGCCCAAAAGGCCTTGATTTTGGGGTAGGGGGTGATTTGTTACCCCTTGTAAGGCAGTAATAGCTGTTGGTTCCCAAATCCTGGAGCTTGTGCCACCCCTTGGAGCAGGCAGCCCACTTCAAAGTCCTGCTGGGAATTGTCACTACAAAAGCCAGCACTGGGCTATTAAAGTCCCTAAATCCTGTCTGAAGCTGATTAATCTACACCAAGTTAATTACCAGGTGCCTTTCCGAGGGTCTGATCCAGTCATTCCATTGCACGATGGCATTTCCAGGGAGAATTAAATCCTTTGCTTCTGTGTTTATAAAGTTCTTTTGAAGACATAATCTTGTAGCATCTTCCACCATCCCTACCATCCTGCAGGCCTTTACCACCATTAATAAGGCAACATCATTAATGATTAATCACCCAAATATGAATTGGGTAGGTTCAGTGCCAGGTAGGTGCAGAATAAATGTGTTTGCTGAGCTCCATGTTCACACCTGTTCCCTGGAGTGTCTGGATAAATTCAGTGCAGACCTATGGACCTCCTCGATCCCATCTGGCTGGAGGGAAACTGAGGCACAGAGCAGCTACTTGGTCTGCCCAGGCTACTGAGCAAGGCACAAAAGAGTTGGGAAATTAATCCCTGACACTTCCTGGCTCTTTCCAATATGTACTTTTCACTGTAAACATTAATCACATACACATATTACCCAGGTGAGTGGAAAAAGGCTCATTATTCTCTCTGGGAGACTTGTTCAAGAAACCAGAAAACAGAAATTGCTGCGCTGCTGAAACTGGGGGCTGATTTAACAGCCTGCCCTCTCTGAGAGGCTGGAATTAGCTGAGTCAGGAAGGCAGAAGAACCTGCACAGGCAGACAGGGGATAATTCGCAGGAGCCGTTACCGGTGTTGCCTCTGCAGGCTGGGGTTCACCCTCTCCCCCCTTCGCATTTCACAGTCCCAGACACTCCCGGTATCCAGAGGATATCCGAGCTCCTTCTGGCTTGTAATCTTGCCAGAAGTTGGCATTGCAGGCCCCGAAGGAAGTGGCAGGAGCCAGGGCTGGCTGTCAGCTGTCAGCCCCCGAGGGCCACGCTCAGGCTGGTGCAGTGGGAAGATGAGGTGGGAGCGCTGCTGCGAATGGGGAGCATTGCCATGCCCTGCACTGGTGTCTCCAGGAAACCTTTCAAGCGCTCCCAGGCCCAGCAGTTTGCTAAGCAGACCCAGATCTCATTCCTTTCACTGCTCTTGCCAGCAGAAAGGGTGGTTTGTGTGTTGTTTTTTTGTTGTGTTTTTTTTTTTTTTTTTTTTTTAAAGCAGAATCTGCTCCTGGCTCCACTGCTGCTGGTCACAGCTTTTGTTCGGAAATTAAGCCCTTCCGCATCGGGCTGTGCTTTGGGCAGGGACACATCGCCTGATCCGGGCTCTGAGGGAGCTCTGTGTGCCTGGGGGGGCCCTGACTGAGCCCCCAGTGACCCCACAGCTGCACCTTGAGCCAGGCAGCCAAGTGGGGACTGCAAATGTGCTCTGAGCTCCTCTGCCCTGGAGCGTGACCACAGCAAAGGGGCTCCGGCCACAACGGCAAGAGCTGCTCTGATGCCCTTCAGCGGCTCCCCCTGAGCCAGGGACTTCCCAGGGGGACCACAGGCCTTGGCAGGGGGTGCTGGGGCTGGGGGAGACCCCCAGGGTCTCCTCATTGTGAGTCTCTTGCAGCCCCTGCTCAGACACCCAGAGCCGTGTGTTGCATCCGTGGCCACGGGACTGAGCTGTAAATCAAACAGAGCTGATCTCTGGGCAATCTCCATCACAGGCATGGAAGGGAGGGGGCAGGTTTCTAAATCCAGACCCTGGCTCTTCCACTGCCTCGGGAGAAAAACACTTGCTGAGTGCCTATGAAAATGCATCCCTTGATCCAGCTCTTAGTTTTCCCTGCTTATCCTCCCTTTCCTTCCTCTCCCCGGCTCCCTGAGCGTGCATCTTCCCAGCCTCTGTCTCTGCCTGGGCTGAGAAGTGAAAATCTCGTGCCAATTTGACATTTGCCTTTTCTGAATGCAAGAAGCCCCTGGAGCTCAGGTGGGAGGAGAAACAAGTCACTCTGCTTCCCATCATGTGCGTGCTCAGGGCTCAGCCTGGGAAATGGGAGCCCCTTGGCTGAGTCTGCCCTGCCGTCTGCTCCTGTCACCTCACACATTTGTCACAGAACAAGCAGAGCAATGTAGTTCATCTTCTCTTTGCCCAGTTCTCTGCTTCCTCCACTTGCTGCTTGCAGCTCTCCTCCAGTTCAGTTCTCTGCTGCTTCCCAGGAGGGCTGGGGGTAAAGGTGTCCCTCTCCTTTTCTTCTCCCGAGGGTCACAGTAACAGGTTCAGCTTGGCCAGGGGACCAGGCTGGTCCAAAACTCAGCAGGAAAAGCCAGAGGGGAGACTTCAGAGATCTCTGCTCCAAAGTCACCCCTGCAGAACAAAGGCAGGGCCATTCCAGGTCAGGGAACAGCAAAGGAACAGCAAAGGAGCCGCCGCTGCACCCACTGGGCCACGACGACCCCGTGTCCTTGTCCCCACGTCCCTCAGTGTTCACCTGCCACGTGCTCCTGATTCCCTCCCAGGCTTTCAGCAGGCAAGGACCTTCCCAGAGAGGTCACAGCCCCAGGCACTGCTCCTCACCCTCACAGGGAAGAATTTTTTCCATGTATCTCACCTAAATTTCCCCTCTGTCAGTTCGAACCCATTCCCCCTCTCCTGTCACTCCAGTTCCTGATGAACAGTCCCCTCTCTGGCTTCCCTGAGAGGTCTCCACACATGGATCCATCCCAGTGTCTGCAGCCATCCAGAGCAGAGCATACCCAGCTGGATTTAAGCCCTTTCCCCCTGAAATCCCTCTGGCCCAGCCCCCAGCACCTGCAGCAGGCTGTTCACTGTCCAGATGTCAGCACTGGTTCTGGGGACATGCTCTGCCAGCTCACCTTGTCAATGGGGCCGAGGAGCTGCAAAAATAACCTGCAAAGCTCTCAGGGCTCCTTGCAGGGGGCTTTGTTTGTCGGCTCACAGAGGGAAGGAAGTTCATGTTTGAATTGCCACAGCCCTGTCCTGCTCAGGGCCTGGCTCTGGGGTGGCACTGCAGTGCAGATCACTCCTGCCTGTCCCTTTCTGGCTCCTTTCTGACCCATTTCTGCCTCCTTTCTGCCCCATTTCTGCCTCCTTTCTGCCCAGACTCGTGTACTCAGGTGAGCAGGATGCTATTTCTGCTCCCAGCTCCAGGACAGGAGTGTTTTGTCCCCCAGGGAAGCCTCTCAAGCCTCTCCAAAACCAGGCTCTCGAGTAGGAACAGTTCAACAGGGCACAACACCATTTTTTTCTAACTCAGCCATATCAACCAGTACTGATTTCCACTGGGGGTGTCTCAGAGGGTGCATCTTCAGGGCTGGGATGGCGTGGGGGCAGAGTGGGCAGGCAGGAGCAGCACTGGGCTCAGAGTACAGTCAAAGCAGTAGCATAGTGCTGAAATAAATGGGGAATGTTTCAGGTGACTGCTGGAATCCCTCCACCAAAGGTCTCCCCAAATACAGTGGGAATGCTGCTTGCACACTGATGTGTTCACAGGGTGAATCTCATTTGCATGCTGTTAATGTCAGTAATTACTGGTGACATGAATGCAGCAGCTTATGCAGATAACACACAGCTACCAGCAGTGCTGGGAGAAATGCATCCATATTTTATTAGGGATAGCAGCACCTGGGGGAATTGGAGCTCCATGGATCTGTTGGATATACAGAGTACCTGGCTGCCACAACCACAAGGAACAGACACTGCCCTTCCCCTGCACCTACCCCAGCTGGGCCAGACCCTCTTCCTCACCCCTTCCCTGGTGCTTTCTCCAGTCTATCCACGGGAAATTCCCTTCCTGCTGCTGTGCTGGGGAGCCTGGAGCTGGCTGTGCCTCCCTGCCCGGCTCTTTGTGTTGGCAGACGGGCACCACATCAAATGGAAAAGAACCTGCAACCCCAAGTTCTCAGAAAAACCCAAAGGCATCTCATCCCCCGCCCAGACAGAGGCAGCGAGATCAGGGCAGGGCAGGAACGGGCAGGAAGGATGGACAAGGGAAGGGTGTTGTAAAAAGATGCATTCTGTGTGTAAAATTTCAGGGCAGTGTTTTTTAGCAATTTGCATAATTGGTGACCACAGATAATCCCCTGAAATGACCTAAATTTATCCCAGCTGGGGGCTTTCCAGGCCCAGTTTGCTTTATGAACTTGATTGGTTTCAGCTTTGCATTTTTTTTCCTAGTGTCTTTCTTTCTTTCTTTCTTTCTGTCTTCCCCAGAAGAAGAACCTGAATTGGGCTGGTTTCTAAAATGCCGATTTGGGAGCAAAACCAAACATTCACCTGGGGAGGGCTCACTCTGGTTATGAGTTTGAGTCAATGAAAATGTGACTTAATTTTAGATTTCATCAGGAAAAGGGAACTAAGGCAAAAAAAACCAGCTGTTAAAATTACAAACTTGTTCAAGTGCTTTTCATAAAAAGTCAGGTGGAATGACACTGAAATCTCCTCTGGCCTGCACTGTCAGCTCAGGTGAACTGGGGCTCCACTGGACTCACATCTGGTCCAGCTGCTCTAAAACTGAGACCCTCCAAAGCCATGGCCACTTTAATTAGACATTTTCTAAATTTTACTTAGCAATTCCTTAAAAAATATCAGGAATTTACTCCTAAATGACTGGCCAAAAGATGCCAGTGAGTTGCCTGCTCAGTCCATGTTTACAAATGTCTTTTTTCACCTATTTAATATCATTCCAATCCCTTCTTTGCTCAAGCTTCATCCTGCAGGATCCTCACGTGTGTCAGTACTGGATGTGTCTGGGATTGCTGGGATTCAGCATTCGATGATGTCACTCTGAGCTAATGAGTTGGACTCAAAGGCCTCCCTTTCAGGGAAAGACGTTGGGAAACACATCCCCAGGGCCAGATGTTCCACTTGTGCTCAACCAAACTTCCCTTTGATTCAGTGCAAGTGTTTTTGTTAAGGATGACTGAGGGATGAGAAGGAGACAGACCCAGCTCTGGTGGGGAGTCAGCAGCTTGAGAGCCAAGGAAATCCTTGGCTTTCCAGCCCACTGGAGCAGGGAATGGCTGGATGAACAGGGAAGATGCCTCAGCTCCCTGTGTCTGGGATTCCTGAGCGCTGGAACAAACTCCTGGATGGGCCAACGTGCTGAATCCCTGCAGTGTCCCAGCCTCAGCTGCTCCTCCTGGCCCTTCCTCGTGGAATGGTTTGGGTTGGGAAGACCAGAGATCATCCAGTGTCACCCCCTGCCATGGGCAGGGACACCTTCCACCAGCCCAGGTTGCTCCAAGCCCCGTCCAACCTGGCCTTGGACACTTCCAGGGATGGGGCAGCCACAGCTTCTCTGTGCAACCAGTGCCAGCTCTTGGCAACTTCCTAATTCATCATCAATTTACCAAAAAAATGATCCCAGTTTTATGATTCAGCAGGAACAACATCGCTGGGTCCAGCTCCTGGAAGTCTGGAGGCCAGCAGGTTTTTTAATTCTTGCTCTGAAGGAATTTCCTTTTATAATATTTGCTGTGCTCTTGCCCAAGCCAGGAAGTCGACTATCTATGGACAGCAGTGACCAAAATTTGGTTTTCCTGGAATTTTCCCTTCTTCCCTCCGCACACCCACACAATGGGCTTTTTAGGATGCCTGCAGTCTGTAATTTGCCCTTCCAGCCTGATAATGCGGCTGGCAGAGGCACCGCTTTCGCCAAGTCATCATCTGGAGGGAACACTGCCTTGTGCAATGTCCCCTGTCCCCCCTGCAGCCACCCAGCCCAGTTCCTGCCCCTCGGAACCGCCGGGCAGACACTGGCACTGGGAGGAGCCCGGGAAGGCTCCAAGGGCCCCAAACTTTCAATTTCTGAAGACGCAGCCCAGAAACCAGAAGGACCAAGAACCCAGTGCTGTGGTTTCCCTCTGCCTGACTAAAGAAAATAGCAGCTATTTTTGCTAGAAATGTGGGACGTGAGGCCCTGCCCTTCCCCTGCTCGAAGGGGGGACGCTGCTCACCAGGAGAGAGTGGGGGGGGTCACCCCGGATTAAAACCAGCTGACTGATCCACACAACTCTCTCCCATAGATTCCTCGAATATTTCTTGCCCACACCATGGGAAGATTTATTTGTAAGGTGAGAGAAAGTTAGCTGGGAAAAAGGAATCTGATCTCACCTACAGAAATCCCCCCTTTTTCATTTGAAGGCAGTGGGATCGATGGAATTCTCTGCCCCTTTCTCTTCTCGAGTCCTGCATCACCGTGGGCTTCTCGAGGCCTTCAGCAACACAAATCAACGCCTCGACATCATTAAAAGTATCACAGAAATTGCAGTAAATTAAAGCCACCTGCACAGGGGAGGAATGGGGATCCCAGCGTGTGACTCCAGTGTGTGTGACCTCTGTGTTCACTGTCAGGAGGAGGATTCTGAACCTCTAAACCTCTGATCAAAAAGATGCTTTTCATTTTCAACGACCAAAAAAAATCCTGAGCAGGGAGAACAAAGACTTTGGGTCTTGTCTTACTTAGAGGCTTATTAACTTTGTGTGTTTGTTCATTTAAAAGACTCTTCAGATGACAGGAAAGTACTAAATGTGTCAAAATGGCACATGGAGAAGTGACATCAGGGGTGGGGGAGTAGCTGTTGTGGCACATCCCTCCTTTGGTTCTTTGTTCCTTGGCCTAAAAATACATGTGAGTGTATTTACAGAGGAATATTCCAGCAGGGCTGCTAAGAGGTGTCCAGCTGAGTCCCCTTTGTGTGGCCCTGCATCTTTTTGGGATGCAGGCTTTTGGATGCAGCTTCCATTGCTGTTTTCCCTTCAGAACAGAGTTCTGTGTGGAGTGGCTTCCTCCCCAAGAGCACAGACTCCTGGTATTGCTGTGAGATGAATTTGGGGTTGTCTCTGTCCACTCCCCCATACCCTGATCTCATCCTGCCAGCACTGCCCTGGGCAGTGATTCCAGGAGTGCAAGGCAGGCAGAGTGGGCTGATTTCATCTACCCAGAGATGATGGTGGTCTGGAAGGTATTTCCCACCTCTCCCATTTGTGATTAGAATCGTTTCAGGGCCGCCCATGGGCTGAGGGGATGCTCAGGTCACCCCTCTGGGCTCGGGGGCCTCCAACTGGTGTTGGGAACTCCGTAGAAATGGACCTTCTGAGCCAGCTCTGATCTCAGGGGGCAGCTTTTAATGTGCAAGTTTGAAGGCCATTCATCCCCCTTCCAGTTGGATTGTTGTGCATTTTACAGTGCACAGACCAGACCTGTCCCAGACCAGTTTGCAGCTTCCCAGACCAGTAAGCAATTCCAGTGGATCACGGAGCAGCAGACTCAGGTACCAGAGCAAATCCTGTGCTGGGGAAGTCACCGTGCAAAATTAACTGAAAGACTTTGGAATTCCTTTGAAATTCCTAGAGTAGGCAGCCCGACAATGAACTTCTTAAAGGTGTTCCCAAACAATTGTTAATTATTCGGAAGAACCAGCCAGGGCTGACAAAGCCTTATCTCTGCAGCCCCCGCGGTCGTTATCTCCCATGGAGCCGCACCAGGGGGAAATTTTGGAAAGCAGCAGGCTCCAAGCCTGCGCACAGCTGATTATTTCCACAGCCTTGAAAAACTTCGCTGAGGCACCCAAAAAAAAAAAAAAAAAAAAAAAAGGAAAAAGTGATGGGACTTAAAACACTGAAAAAAACACAGTCTTGGAAACGTGTCGCGGGGATGACAAGCAGCCTGGCTGGAAGCAGAGGGGTGCGAGGGGAACACGCGGTGGCTGGGGGAGCTGGGGGAGCCCCGGACTGGGGGATACTGGGGGATACTGGGGGATCCCCTGTCCCCCCCCCCCCAATATGGCAGCTCCGCCCGCGCCCCCACGTGCTCCGATCCCGCCGGCCCGCCCCGGGCCCCGCCCCCGAGGCGTGGCCACGGCATGGACTCCGTGCGGATTGGCTGGGCCGTGAGCTGGCCCCGCCCGTCAGCGCTGGGACTCGGCCGTCCCGGCCGCTGATTGGCAGAGGCGGGCGCTGGCTCCGCCCCCCCGGCGCGCGCGGAGCCCCCGGCTCGGCGGGGCCGTGCCGGGAGCGCGGCCAGTTCGGGACCCGCGGCCGCGGCCGCTCCGTCCGTCCCTCTGTCCGTCTGTCTGTCTGTCTGTCCGGCTGTCCCGCACCCACAGCCCCACCCCGCCTGCCCCTGCCCCGCCAGCCCCCTCTGCGTCCGTCCCCGTGTCCGTCCTTCCGTTCCCCTGCCTGTCCCTCCAGCCCCCTGACGGTCCGTCCGTCCGTCCGTCCGTCCTTCCTTCCCCTGCCTGCCCCTCCGTTCCCTTGTCTGTCCCTCTTCCTGCCCCTCCGTCCCCGTGTCCGTCCGTCCCGGCTTCCCCACCGCCCATGGAGCTGCTGTGCGTGGAGTCGGCGTCCCGCGTGCCCCGCGCGGGGCTCGACCCGCAGCTCCTGGGGGACCGGCGGGTGCTGCAGAACCTGCTGAGCCTGGAGGAGCGCTACAGCCCCCGCGTGTCCTACTTCCAGTGCGTGCAGCGGGACATCCAGCCCTACATGCGGAGGATGTTGGCCGTCTGGATGCTGGAGGTACGGTCCGTGCCCCTGCGCGGACACCGGCGGGGGGAGCGCAGGGCAGGAACCCCCCCGGCCGCTTGTCCTGGGGGGGTCAGGGGTGCAGGGGACAAGCCAGCCCGGCGGTGTGTGCTCAGGGGAGGGGGTGATGCCGGTGGGGAGCGCACGTGGAGGGTCCTTTGCGGGCTTCTTCGCTCCGTGAGCGCCGGCCGGGCTGAAATGTGTGCGGGAGGAGCGGGACACACCTCCCCTCGGAGCCACAGCTCACCCCATCCCTGTGGGGAGAGACCCCCAGAAGCTCCGGGCTGCGAGTGCCTGGTTAGAGGGGGAAATAATAACGCTACTATTTACTTCCCCAAATTAAAAAGGAGCGTGGCTCGCTGCAGGACCGAGTTCGGGGCAGGAAGGGGGATCCCTCGGGGCTCTGCATGAGGTGGTCGCAGTGAAGAGTCTCGGTAAAGAGCGATTTGCAGAGGAGCGATGAGGTCGGGATGGAGCTTCCCCGTCCTCCAGCCCGGCGGCTGCTGCAGGGAAGCTCCGGCAAAAAGAAATAATGAACATTTGCTTTTTAAAGGGCTTTCCCCCCCCCCCTTCCCTGTTACTCTGTTTATGCAATTCCCTTTCCGAGAAGGGTATTAAATAAATGGTGCCTCGGGTGCTTCGGGACCTGTCCCTGCGAAGCCCTGAAGGGGTGACAAGTGGGTGACAAGTGGCAGTTGTCACACCCGTGTCGGTGTCGCTGGGGCTGGGAGGAGGATGATGTTTGCTGCAGAACGGGGAGAAACCGCAATATTTTTATGGTCGTGTTGAAAGAAGGAAGTTAAATATGACAAGTGTTTTGATACTGTTGGGAGATAAGGGCAGAGGGCTGAAATTTGGAGCTGCTGGATTCTGTGGCTGAGGGAGGAGGACTTTTGGACCCAGCATTGATTCGGGTGCTGCCACTGACTCTTCTTGTGTCTCTGGAGCACTCGAGGTGGGATTGCCAGCAGTGGATCCTGCTCTGTTAAGTCTCCAGCTGGAGATATGCTGGAACTGCTCACTTTCTCCAGAGATCTGCAGTCCCCACGGGGCAGGAGGTGGCAGCTTTGCTGTCCAGCTGGCTGGAGGCATCTCCAGCAGGGGAGATCAGAAACGGGGCCAAATCAATTCAGTTCGGTCTCATTTGTGCACTCCTTCTAGCTGCACCTAAATTCTGCTGCTTTCCCCAGGAAGATGAAGCCTTGAGGCCCTGGGGAAGCTCCTTGCTGGTGCAACCCCAGGGGTGTCATCAGGGTTCACACTGGGAGCTCATTCACCCCGGAGCCTCCAGACAAATGTGAAACACCAGAGGCTCTGAAGCTGCTGTGCAGGCAGGGGCTGGGGAGCCCTGCCTTTATTTTGTGTCTCTGCCACTGGGTTTTGCCAGGTGTGTGAGGAGCAGAAGTGTGAGGAAGAGGTTTTCCCCCTGGCCATGAATTACGTGGATCGGTTCCTGTCGTCGGTGCCCGTGCAGAAGAACCACCTGCAGCTCCTGGGGGCTGTGTGCATGCTGCTGGCCTCCAAACTGAGAGAAACCATGCCCCTGACCGTGGAGAAACTCTGCATTTACACAGACAACTCCATCACACCTCAGCAGCTCCTGGTAACCACCCTCTACCTCCTCCCCAGCTCTGCTGCATCCTGCCATCACTCCTGCCTGTGTCCCTTCCCTCACCTCCCCCTGCATTCCAGCCTTCTCTCCCCCTTGCCCTGCAGGGTGTGATGCCTGTTGGTGGAGACCATTCCACCTTCCCTGTTGCAGGGAGCAGAATTGTCCCCTCCAGGTCGTAGAGGAAGTTCCTTGTGCCTGCAGTGCTCATTTCCAGCCCTGGGCTGTCACCCCGGGCTGTCACCCCTGCACACTCAGGCAGAAGTTCAGTTCTGAGGCTTTGAAAGGCAAAGAGTTTTGGTGTCTGATAAAAGATCAGGGATCCAAACCTCTGAGTTCAACTTCTCCGGTGCAGGAGGAAACTGGAGAGCCCCTTTTGTTGGGGCCTTCCCTGCTGGGCCCTGGGAACAAAACCTGGGGCAAGAACCAGCCCTGGGACCGTTTGCCCCCGAGAATGTCCCAGGGTTACTCATCACCTTATTTCGTATCTCTGTTTTTTGGGGGGCTGGGTGGGGTGATGATTTGAGTGTGATTTGTCCCCAAGGTGGGGAGTGAACCCACAAAACTTTCAGGTGTGAACCGAGGGCAGTTCTGGTAACTGGGGAGCTGTGGCATGAGCGTGGTTTTTCCAAGTGGCAGCGAAAGGGCCGGGGAAAATCCCCTCACCTCCATGACCCTGCAGTCGTTTGTGGGTGGTGATTGTCTCAATTGGCACTCACGGGTGGGTGATTAATCGTGGGGAGGGGTGGGAATGCACAGAGGAAACAGCAGCGCTTGTGGCTCCCCTGGATGCTCAGTCCTGTCCCTGAGACCAGGAGGGAGTCCCAGCCAGCCCTGGTGACTCCAGCAGCTCACACCTCGGGCTGCAGGGACGTGTTCTGGGTGGACACCTTGTGCATGCACCCTGTGGGTCCCAGTCATCTTTCATTCTGATTTATTTGGTGAATTCTTGGGCAGGATTTGCTGTTTCCAGTTGAGTTTTGAGCCCTGTTTGCAGCTGGCTCCTCCCAAAGGAGGGTGAAGGGGTGCAGGTGGGGAGTGGGCAGAGCATGTGCAGCATCCCTGGAGACTTTCCTTTGCTCTCAGACTCCAATGCCAATTCCTCCTCGCTCAGAGTCTTTCTTATTTCTTCCCCGAGGTTTGTCAGCAGGAAGCTGTGGCCAGGCAGTGCCACAATGTTCATCTTCCCTTCTCCCTCCTCCTGGGGTGGAGCTGGAGGAGGAAAGTGCTGTCTGATGCCTGTTTTTCTCTGCTGATCCTTCAGGTCTCAGTCCTGGGGTTCTCCTTCCCTGTGTTTTTCCACCCCCCAGGATCCTGGGTTGCTCTCAGGAGGCACAGATGGATGGCTGGCATGGATCTCTTGGATCTCTGTGCTCCAGGAGCAATTTGGACTTGGGGTGGATGAAAAAGGCTACATTTTGAGGATCAAAAGTCCTTGTTTGGGCTGGCCACAGGTAGCTTTTCCAGGCAGATAGGATCCCTTTCCCACTCAGCAGTGCAGGGGTTTATTCCTGGGCTGAGCAGAAGCATCACGAGCCAGCCTGGCCCTTCCAGAGGGGACCTGAGGCACTGGCAGATCTCTGGGCAGGAGCTGCTCCACCATCCATCATCTGGTGGTCAACTTCCCTGCCCACCACGAGGCTGGATTTCCAGGGATTTTAACCCTTTTAGGAGCACATCCCACTCCGCTCTCCCATTGTCCTCACTGCAGACAGGGAGGGGAGGGAACATCTGAGGACCTGAGGAGGGTTTGGGCTCTGGGACCTGCTGGAGTGGGTGCTGGATTACGACACCCAGGGGCTGCTGTTCCCCCTCTGTGCTGAGCTCTTTCACAATCTGGCAGGGTGGGGAGGGGAAGGGGAGCTTCTTCATCAGGGTTTGGACAGTGGTGCATCCTGGCCTCTTCCCATGGACCGGTGCCATCCTGGATCCCAGGGGGGCTGGCTCACATTCCCAGCAGGTTTTGCTTCCTTCTCCTGCCGGGATGCTTGGCCCCAGCTCAGCAGCTTAGAAAGGACACCCTTGAAACACTCCTGGGGAGGTTATTCTAGGGAGAAGGAAATGATGCAACGAGGGACTTGTCCATTTGGAGGAAGTTGGATTTCCGTCAGGGGCGTTATCTAACCTACCTTTCCTTTTTTTCTTTTTTTTTTTTTCCTCCTTTTTTTTCTCTTTTAATGAAGACTTTTCTGGCCTGTGCAAGAGGGTGTTCAGCTGCTTGGGCAGAGCAGTTGTAAGTCATCTCCATCTGCCTGGTTTGCTCCTAATACATTGGCTTGTCTTGGAAATATTCAGCCTAAAGGTCAGTTTTGCCAACAGCCAGGAATTCCCTGGCAAAGCCTGCAGAGGATGGAGCCTCCAGGTAGATGATGAAGGGAGCAGCAGTGGCCCAGAGTGCCACGAAGAGTGAAAAGAAGAGCTGGCTAGAGAGGGATGTGGTTTTCCAGAAGACACTGTGATGTTTCCCTGCTTTCCCTTCTGCTTGTGGCACAGGTGGGACAGACGTGACCATTTGTCCCTCTGGAGCTGGTACCTTTGCCTTGACATCCACACTGGAACATGCCCATGGAAGCAGATGTTTGGCCCTGTTTCCCATTTGCCAATGGCCTTTGGAGGCTGCTCCTTTCTGGAGCTGCTGTTGGGGTGGGTGAGGTGGGTGATAGGCTGCTCTCTGTGTGTCACCAGGTCTGTGACAGTGTCAGATGGTCCCTTCTCAGCTGCAGGGACAACCTAGCACAGCTCCCTTCCCTCCTGCAGCCAGGGCTGCTGCACTGGGGGGTGGGCTCTGCTCCCAGATGGATTTCCAAGCTCCTGCAGGCACAGCGGGTGTGTGGGTGTTGTGAGGGCAGAGCTTGATGAGCAGCGTGGCTGTCACTGCGTGGCAGGGGGAGCTGCTGGGACTGGCACATCCCAGATGGAGTTTGCAGAGCTGGGAATGGAGTCCAACAGTCCCTGCCTGTGGCTCGGGGCTGCCTGAGGGTGCAGTTTGACTGCAGGACTGCTCAGAGCAGGGCAGGCAGCGGGAATTCTGCTGTCCTGCCCTTCTTCCTTGTTCTTCTGTTTTGGGATGCAGCCAGGAGGGATCAGACTTGCAGAGGGGTAGCTCTGGTGGGTGGTTTCCACCACCTGAGTTGCTGGCCGGGCATGGAGAGCTCTTCCCTGGGGGTCTTGCAGAAGAGGATCTGATGAATTCCCAGCACTGGGATGCTCCATGGGCAGTCTGGGATGCTCCAGGGGCAGTGCTGGGATGCTCCAGGGGCAGTGCTGGGATGCTCCAGGGGCAGTGCTGGGATGCTCCAGGGGCAGTGCTGGGATGCTCCAGGGGCAGTGCTGGGATGCTCCAGGGGCAGTGCTGGGATGCTCCAGGGGCAGTGCTGGGATGCTCCAGGGGCAGTGCTGGGATGCTCCAGGGGCAGTGCTGGGATGCTCCAGGGGCAGTGCTGGGATGCTCCAGGGGCAGTGCTGGGATGCTCCAGGGGCAGTGCTGGGATGCTCCATGGACAGTGCTGGGATGCTCCAGGGGCAGTGCTGGGATGCTCCATGGACAGTGCTGGGATGCTCCAGGGGCAGTGCTGGGATGCTCCATGGACAGTGCTGGGATGCTCCAGGGGCAGTGCTGGGATGCTCCAGGGGCAGTGCTGGGATGCTCCAGGGGCAGTGCTGGGATGCTCCAGGGGCAGTGCTGGGATGCTCCAGGGGCAGTGCTGGGATGCTCCACGGGCAGTGCTGGGATGCTCCAGGGGCAGTGCTGGGATGCTCCAGGGGCAGTGCTGGGATGCTCCATGGACAGTGCTGGGATGCTCCAGGGGCAGTGCTGGCAGCTTTCAGCCCTTCCACGAGGAGGGTGAACTCTTCAGGCTGGAGAAACAAAGGGGACATTTTGCACTTTCTTCCTCCCTTTCATTACCCAGGCAGGGACTGATTGACTGAGGTGCAGAACAAAATGCCAGGAAGAGGATGTTTGCTCCATCAGCGGCGCTGCCGCCGCGAACCTGCCTGTCCTGCCTCTCGCTGCTTTTGTTCTGCTCCTTCCACAGATAAAGTGATTCAGAGATCCTGACGTGGATCTGAGGGTGGGGAGTCCCCAGGGTTAGCAGGAGAGGAGCGAGGAGCAGGGTGGTTTGGCAGGAGAGAGGCTTCCCCGAGCTAAATCCTGTGAGCTGGTGACAGTCCTTGGCGCCGGGCGCCTTCAGCTGCCATCCCTGGAGCCAGCAGGGCTCTGGGATCAGCCTCTTGGAACAGCCAGGGTTTGAGAGGATGGGGATGAACCTGTGCCTGGAAAAGAGCTGCTGTTGTGCCTTGCAGAGGGACAGGCTGTCCTGGATCAGTCCATGTCCCAGGTGAGGCCTTGTGGCTGAGCTGCACCTGGATCTGGATCTTCTCCCTGGGACAATATCCCGGCAGGAACGGGCTCTGCCACTCCACAGAGGGGGCTGTTTCCTGTGTGGCTGCAATTTAACCAGTGTCCAGCACCCACTTTGATCCTTGTGGGTCCCTTCCAACTCAGGATATTCTATACCTGTGTTTCCTTCTTTTCCCAAGCCTGATCTCTCCTCTTTGCTCCAGTCCCACCTCGAACCAGGCACTCCGTGACCTGTGATCCTCTGGAGCTCTTTGCAGGGTTTCTTCTTGCTTTTATCCTCTGGATTTGGCTGAGAACTCCAGCAGGCCTGGCAGGCTGGCCATCCATATGGGAGGTGGGAGCCTGTGGAGGCAAGGAATGGCTTCCTGGGTGGAAAAGTGCAGGCTGTGAAGTGGCAACCAGCACGTTGGGCCTCAGGGAGGGGCTTTGGAGCAGGTTGAGCAATGCTGCTCATTTAGGCAACTCAAAGCTGGTTTGTTGTGTAAGGAGAGAGAGGGGGTTTACAAAAAAAGAAAAAAAGGAGAAAATTAAGATCTGACCTTAGGAAAAAAAAAAATCCCACTTCTTCTGGGGCTGGAGATGGTCATTGTGTCTTGGGGTGTGGGGGAACTGGGACCAGCAGAGAGGGTGTGGGCTGCCTGTGGCACTGCTGCTGGGATGGGAGGGGAAAAACGATCCTGGGAAGACACAGCTCCCTCTCCTGAGAGTCAGTGGCACAGTCACACCCAGAGGTGACACCAAAGCTGCCCAGCCCAGGGAGGACAGAACGTGTGTGGCCTCCGAGCTGGGCTCAGCTGCTGCTCCAGTCACTGCTCCAGCCACACTGTGAGACCTTGGCACTGATGGCAGGGCATGGAATTGAGTGCAGGGGTCCCAAATTCTGTGCTGAGGTTCCCTGTGCACACCTTGGCTGGGTGATGGCTCTGCCAAGGGCTGGTCCGGGGCTGCCCTGCACGGTGTGTCCATGCCAGGGCTGGTGCCCGGGGCTGGCACAGCCAGGAGAGGCTCAGCAGGTGCCTGGAGCAGCCAGAGCTCCAGCTCAAACCCATGCAGGGCACCCAGCCTTGCCACCATCTGCTCCCCAGCTCACAGCCAGCTCCACTGGCCCGTGGAGGTCCCACAGAGGGCCCTGCTGGGTCCCTCGGCTGGGATGGAGATGTTGGCAGTCGCTGGGGACCACCAGGAGCCCTTGGCTGTGTGTTGGTGGCAGAGGTGGGGGTTGGTGTGGCTGTTCAATGCCCCTTGCTCTGCAGGGCACAACTGAAGGCTCTCATGGTGGAGAAGAGGTGGGAAGAGTAGGAGAGGTTCTGTCAAACTGCTGTGTTCCCATTCCCCGAGCTCTGTTCTCTTTGCTGTAACAGGGATCCCCTGGGCTGAGCTGTTCTGGGAGCCTGGACATCAGCCTGTCCTCGTGGGAGGGGAGGAGGGAGATGGGAATGCTGTGCCTGCTGCTCCTTGCCCTGGTTTCCCTCGGTGGGATGGTTCAGCACAGAGAGAGGTGCCAGTGGCTGATCCCACTGCTCCCTGGAAAGGAGAAACCAGATTTATTGCTTCCTCTTCTGAGCTGTGTCCCAGCTCTGCAGCAGCCCAGGGCTGGAATTGTGCCACAGACTGGGGACACAGTGGGGACAGTCCCTCTTCCCTGTCCCTGGGGTTATGCTGAGCTGTCACTCTCGAGTGCTCCCGCCCTGCTCCATAACATCCTGTCTGTCCTCCCTCTGCAGCACTGGGAGCTTCTGGTCCTGGAGAAGCTAAAGTGGGACCTGGTGTCAGTGATAGCCAACGATTTCCTGCCCCACATCCTCCACCGCCTCCCTCTGCCCGTGGACAGCGTGGAGCTGGTGAAGAAACACGCCCAGACCTTCATTGCCCTGTGTGCCACAGGTGGGTGCTGCCTCACCCGGGCTGGCCTCCCCTGCCTTTCTCAGCCTCTCCCTCAGTCTCTGGAGCCACCTCACCTCAGGGCTTCTGGAGCTGTTGCTCTGCCTGTTTTCTTTTCCTTCACCCCCCCTTTCTCCCTCCTAAGCTGCAGAGACCCCTCTGTCAGCCCCTCTCGAGTGTTCCAGGGGAATCCCGATCCCAAACATCACGTGCACCCTCACTGAGGGCCTCTCTCTGCCCCTGTGTCCCTGTGCTGCTGCAGACTGCACGTTTGTGATGTACCCCCCGTCCATGATCGCCACGGGCAGCATTGGAGCCGCCATCCACGGGCTGACCATCTCCGTGAGCGGCTTCGGCGGCGAGGCCATGACGGAGCTGCTGGCTGGGATCACGGGCACCGACGTGGTGAGTGGGCACAGGGAGCTGCTGCTGGAGCTGCTGGGAACCCTCCCTCTCCTGCTGCTCCTTCTGAGAGGAAGAGCTTTTCCATGGAGGGTGGCAGAGCACCGGGATGGGGAAGGTGGGGAGTGTCCCTCTCTGGAAACATCCCAAACCCACCTGGACACGTCCCTGTGTCACCTGCTCCAGGTGGCCCTGCTTTGGCAGGGGGGTGGGACTGGGTGGACTCCAGAGGACCCTTCCAACCCAAGCTGTTCTGTGGTGCTCTGCAATTGGGCTGTTGATGATGGTGCTGGCCCTGGTTTGAGGAGAGCCAGGGGAAGAGGGAGCATCCCAAAAACAGCCGCCCCCGGCAGCCCCACGGCCGCGGTGGCTCCTGCCTGGGCAGGGCAGGGTGGGCTGGGGAGCCTTTGAAATGCCACACAAAGGGCAGCGTCTGTTCCCTGCAGGGGCAGGTGTTGGCAGGATCGGGTTGACAGGGTGGGAAGGGGCAGAGGGAGACTCCGGGCTCGGCATCTGCTCCCCTCTGCGGTGTCTGGTTGCAGGTGCCCAGGACTGGGGGGGAAGGGGGGCATCTGCCAGCCCCTTGGAGAAGGGAAGGAGGATCCCGTTGGGCTCCCCAGGTCGCTCCTGCTGCAGCAAGGGGGAGCTTTCCCTCTGCCAGGGCCCCCTTTGATCTGCCCTCCTGCCCGGCGCCGGCGCTGCGGGCTCGGTTACAGTCCTGGTTACAGTCCCCTGACAGGGCTGGGCTGGGCTGGGGGGGCTGCCCCGAGCCTTTGTCCGGGCAGGAGGACGGGCGGGAGGCTCCCGAGCCGCTTGTGCGGGTGGAATTGTTTTGTTTGGAGGAGAATCAGTGCAGCCACCTGCTCACAAGCTGCTGCTGCGGGCACGGGGCAGGGGCTGCAACCTGTCCAGGTCAGGACTGGGGGGGAAAACAGGTGGGAAGCAGGGAGGGAGCCGAAATGGAGCCCAGCACAGCTCCCTCCCCAGGGCATCTGCTGTGCCCCAGCACACAGGGTTATGGCAGCTCCTGGAGGATCCTGGATGTGTCCACAGCATTGCAGGGCTCCCCGTGGAGCTCCTGGCCTTGGCCTCCCGTGTCTGGGGTGCAGATGCTTCTCCCTGAGCCCTGTGGTGTCCCCGGGCTGTGACTCAGTTTCCCCTCTGGCTCCAGGTGGAAGGGTGACCCCCTTCCTGCAGCTGCCAAGGCCCAGCAGGGCAGTGCTGGGGGTGCAGGGCTGGCTCCGTGGCCAGGCTGGCTTGGGCACCTGTGCCAAAATTGCCAACAGAGAGCCCGGGGCTGGGTGGCTGTGGGGATGGAGAGCCTGGGGCTGGATTTGCAGTGGGGATGGAGAGCCTGGGGATGGACTGGCCATGGTGACAGAGCCTGGGGATGGACTGGACGTGGTTACAGAGCCCAGGGATGGTGGCCCTGTCCCTGGTGCTCGGCTGCAGCGCTGGCAGGAGGAGGCGGCGCTGACGGGAAGCGGGGAAGGGGAGCGGGGAAGGGGAGCTGGGCGTTGCTATTTTCGCTCGCCACATCCTCTGTCGGTTTCTAAGAACCGCTGGCGGATTCCTGGTAAGAGATTTCGGGGTGTGACAGGATCCCCGAGGTGTGAACTGCCCCCGAGCTCCCCGGGCTGGGCCGTGCCCAGCGCTGATGCCTCGGAGCATCCGGGGGGCTCCGCATCCGAGTGGGAGTTTCCTCCTCTGGTTACAGAGATGCAGCTCCCAGCTCGGAGTGATTCCTGAGGCTCCCACCTCCGAGGAGCAGAGAACTGAAGCCTCTTGTGTGTCTCCCTCTCCCCAGGACTGCCTGAAGGCCTGTCAGGAGCAGATCGAGGCAGCCTTAGCCGAGAGCCTGAAGCAGGCATCGCAGTCGCAGCAGGAGTTCAGCGCCAAGGCGGCGGCGTACGGGGGCAGCCAGCCCACCAGCACCCCCACGGACGTCACCGATGTCAACCTGTGACCAGCCCCCGTCCCCGAGAGCCGCCCCTCGCCCTGGGCACCCCCAGCTCGCTGCATCCCTCCCACCCCGAAAGAAGTTGGAGTTGTTTCTGTGTTGGTGTTTCCCTGGCTCTCGGGGGTGTTGACGGTGACTTCCAGCCCCATGTGGGCCACGAATCATGGACAGCGAGCCCCGACCTGCCCTGCAGGACCAAACCCCCAACTCCTCCCCCAGCCGGGGCCTTTGGGGCCGTGGGAGGGACCTGCATGTCCCAGAGGAGAGAGATACTCCCCAATTTCCCCCTGGGCAGGGGGGCTCTGGACCTGCAGGGTTCCCTTCAGGAGGGAGCAGCTGCCCCTCAGTCCCCATTGCTTCGTGCCAGATTCCTGCAGCTCTGGGGGGACTTGTGTGGCTGCTTCTGCTGGGAGGGGAACTGTGGGGCTTGTCTGTTATTGCTGTTGGATTTGGGATTTCTGGGGACGTGCTCCCCCCCTGTGTGGACAGCAGGAGGGTCCTGGCCTTGGGACAGGTTTGGGCACCGTCCCCTCGGATCTCGCTGGCCCACGGAGCTGCTTAATTTATTAACTGCTGGGAAATAGGGAGGGAGGAGACGTGGCATTCCTTGCTGTGGGGCCTGGATGCTGCTCTCCTCTCCTCCCAAAAAAGTGCCTTCCCCCTTCGCCCCTTCCCTGGCTCCCTGGGCAATGGGAGACTTTCACTTGGAAGCTGGTTGGTCCTTTGGTAGCTTAGGCATCAGACTAGGATTTAAGGAATACCTTTGAATGTGCTGCTATAGTCTGGGATGCATCTCCACCTTCCCAGGGCAGGGATCTCGGATCACACTCAGGAGGGGGGGCTGTGTTTTGTGTATCCACGTGGATCCGAGCTGTGTCCTGAGAGGGTGGAACACTTGCTGCGCACTTGAGTTGGAAAAGCAATTCCTGCGATTTTTTGTATTGTTGTTGTTGATCCCGTTAGTTTTTTATAAAAAGTGTTTTTTAAAAAAAAAATGCTGCTGCTTTTCTATGAGAGAACCATTACAGAGAGGAATTGTATTAACCAGGGCAAGCCAGAGACTCTGCAGGGATGGGAGGCAGACGCTGCTGCCTGGGGACCTCTGGACATGTGGCTCCATTGCTGTTGTCCTCCCATGGGAGATGTGGAAAAGGAGGTAGAAATCTTCCCTTTTGGATGCCACTGGATACAAAAATCGGGTGGAAAAAGGTGGGGGCTGCTGCTCCTCCCTGAGCCTGCCTTGTCCAGAAGGGCCCCAGAGCTGCTGCCTCCTGCCAGCAGGAGCGCTGGGACAGAGCCTGGCTGTGCAAAAGGAAATGTTTTTATATATATAAATGAATTTTAATTTAAGAATAAACTGGTTTGGTGTTCACCCCGCTGCTGGGAAAGCCAGAGAACCCTGTGATGTTGCAATAAAGTATTTTAAAGAAGACTGAGAGGCTCGAGGGTTTCCCTGTGTGGTTGCCAGGGCAGAGCTCAGATCCCTGTCCCTTGATGGATCACTCGGGGGGGCTCCAGCCTTATGTTTCCCAGGATGGAATGGGGAGAGGGCAGGCAGGGCAGCCCCAGCCCCACTGAGAGGTTCCCAGGTAAGTGCAGCCTCATGGGACACAGGGGGAAGGTCCCCTCTGGGTTTTCCAGCGAAGGTGACACATGGGCAGGTGCCACGAGCAGGTCGGGCGTGAGGCCTCGATGGCCAGGTGAGGACAGTGGCCCCTTGGCTTCCCAGCCTTGCCAAGAGGAGGTAACTAAACCCTGGGAGTGTTGGGGGGGAAATCCCTGGGGCAGGGAGGGGCCAGCATTCCAGAGGCTGGTGGGGACAGGGACAGGGGATGGATCAGGTGGGGACAGACAGTCCAGGGATGTGGCAGAGAGGCAGAACACACAGGGATGTGGCAGAGAGGCAGAACCAGCCCTGACTGACCAACATGGCTCTGGTTTTATTTTCCAGTCCAGGAACAAGCCAAACTCTCTCAGTGCTGGTGGCACCAGGACCCCGGGTGGGACAGGGGCTGCCTTGTCCTGTGAGGAGCAGCACAGGGAGCTCAGTCCAGCCCTGTGGGCACAGTCCATCCCCAGTGACCGCTCGGAGCAGTAGGATCCAGGCCGATGGCTCCCAACTGCATCCAGGGAGCGGGTCAGGCTGCAGCTTTCCCCTGGCCCTGCTCACTCCATGGCCAGGGGCTCCTGCCCCTCCACGTCCCGCGTCTTGGAGTTCATGAGCTCCCTGCGGATCTCGGGCGAGATCTGTGGGTGGCTGTGGAACTTGAGCAGCTCCAGCAGGGCCTCCTTCTGCTCCGAGGACAGGTCCTCCTTGTAGCGCTGGGCGAAGGCCAGGAAGCTCTGGTGCCACAGCACGGGCAGCACCCGCTGGTCCGTGCGGAAGGCCAGGAAGTGGAACACGAGGGCGTCGACCACGCGGAAGGGCAGCGCGTACTTCTTGTCGATGAGCAGGCGCAGGAAGATGCTGTTGGCACCGCTGTACTGCATCTCTGCCAGCTTGAGCATGGCTGCACTGGGGGCACAGGGAGAGGGGGTCAGCGGGGCTGGGGGCACGGGGATGGAGGAGGGAGCACCAAGGTTGGGGGGTGGGCCCAGGAAAGAGCCACAGGGACCCAGGACAGGGTCGGGGGGGCCAGGCTGGAGCCCGACTCTAAAGCCTGGAGACAGCTGAGTGACCTCCCACCACCTCCGAGGGGCTGGAGAGGCTGAGGGATAGATCCAAGGAGCTTCCCAGGGTGCCTGAAGGAGAAGCTTTGCCCCACCCATCCCCCCAGCCCCTCACCTGGAGTGCAGGACGGGGATGGAGCACTTGGTGAGGATGCTGCCGATGATGATGGCCTCCCGCAGCGTGCACGTGCCCGACTCACACAGGGGCAGGAGGATCCCTGTGGAGGGGAGAGTCAGGCAAACCCCACCAGGTCCCCAGACAAGCCCCAGATCAGCCCCTGCAGGAGCCCCTACCCTTGAACCAGGCTGCTGGCTTGAACAGGGCCTTCTTCAGAGCCATGTACAGGTGGAAGTTGAGCCGCTTGTACTCGGCGATGTCGTCCCGGACCCGCGGCAGCAGCACCAGGTTGTAGAACCTCTGGGCCATCCTCTCCTTCAGGTTGGATGAAAATATCCTGGGAACACCAAAGCACCGGGGGAGAGGTGGGGAAAGGGGGCCACATAGGGGAAGGGTGGTGTTCTGTAAATCTGATTCCAGCTATGGAAAGGGAAAGCAGAATGAGTCAGAGGCTCATGTCAGACGCTCCCTGACCTTACCTGGTGGCCTGGTACATGGCAGCAGCTGTCCATGCCTCTGGCTCGGTGATGTAGAGGATCTGCTCCCAGTTGGACAAGGCAGGAATGATTTTAAATGCTTTGGGGAGCTTCCCACTCCTGTATTTGGACAGCACCTTCAAAGACACGGATACAGGCCATGGCTGTGGGCACTGACAGCAGGGCTGTGCAGTTGTCCCCTCCCTCAGCACCTCAGGGGGGTGGCTGTGGGTTCAGCTGCTCCGGCCTCACCTCCCTGACCCCCTTGTAGACCTCCAGGACACGGGGATCCAGCTGGGGCATGGGGCAGCCTGAGAGCTCCGACAGCACCGTCTCCACCTCCGTCTTCTTCTCCGTGAGCTTCTCCATGATGATGTCAGCCAGGGTGCGCCTGGGACCGGCATGAGATGGGATGAGTGTGGGGCCAGGAGGGGCTGACAGGGGATGGGGTGAGTCGGGGGCGGGCAGGGGGGCAAGGCAGGGGCCATTTGGGTCTGACATGGGATGAGGGTGAGCTGGGGTCTCACATGGGACAGGAAGTGAGTAGGGGGCTGTGTGGGACTGACAGGGGATAGGGTGAGCAGGGGGCCGGGGGGTCCTGACAGGGGACAGGGTGAATTGGTGGCTGACATGGGGCACGAGTGAGCTGGGGGCCGTGCAGGGAAGCAGCCCCTGCCCCGGCGGTTCCTCACCTCAGCGGCGGGTTCTTGTTCATGAACATCTCGATGGCCTTCTCGTCGTCGGGGTCCACCTCCACCTCCCCACCGTACTCCCCGCCCCGTCCCGCCGCCGCCGCCTTCTCCAGCGAGGGCCATTCCTCATCGTCCTCCGAGTCCGAGCCGGGCCCTGCGGGGAGCGCCGGGGGCTGAGCCGGGGCCGCGCACCCTCGGGGGTTCCAGGGGGTCCCGGGGGTTCGGGGGTCTCACCCAAGGCCGCGCTGCGCTGCCGGGGGGCTGCGGGTGCTCCAGGGCCGTGCTCGGCCTCCAGCTCCTCCTGCTGCCGCCGCGCCTGCTGCAGGATGCGCCGGGACAGCCGCGCGTCCACGAACTCGTCCCCGCCATCCTCCTGCTCCTCCCGCTTCGCCCGCGCCCGGGGCCGCGGGGCCGCGTCCTGCAGGATCTGCTCGGCCAAGGGCAGCGCCGGGGCAGGGCCCGAGCCCCGCGCCCGCCGGGCCTTGGGCATGGCGGGGGGGCCGGGAGGGGACACCGGGACCGGGCTGGGAGCGGGGAAGAGGAACAGACACGTGGGGGCTCGCCCCGCCCGTTCCGGGGTGGCCCCTTCCCGCTGCCTGCTCGCCCCGCCCGTTCCGGCAGTGGCCCCGGCACCATGGGGGTCACCTGGTGAGGGCGGGGGGCTCCGAGGGGACGGGGCAGCCCTGGGGCCACGGCGGGGGAGGTGGGACCGGCACCGGTGAGGGGCTCCCGGCAGGGCGGGGGGGGATCCCGGGGGAGGTGGGAGCCAGGCCCGAGGGGTCCCGGCGGTGGGAGGGCAGTGGCCGGGATGACCCCCCAGCCCTGTGCCCGCAGCGTGTCGCAGGTGCCGGTGGCCGAGGGCAAGAGCGTGCAGCAGACGGTGGAGCTGCTGGCGCGGCGGCTGGAGGCGCTGGGCGCGGACAAGCAGGGCACGTTCGGCGTGGACTGCGAGACCTACCACACGGCCGGGGCCATCGGTGCGCAGGGTGAGCGCCGGCACAGCCCCGGCGGTGGGCGGGGGGCTCCGCCGGGCTTCTCGCAGCTCCCGAACCCCCCTCCATGCCCTTCCTAGCTTCTCTTTCCTTTCCTTCTGTTCCTCTCTTTTTTTTTCCCCTTTTCTGCCCCATTTTTCCACCCTTTTTCCCCCTTCTTCCCCCTTTTGCCTTTTCCCTCCATTTCCCTTTCCCTCTTCCCCTTCTCCTTCCCTTCCTTTTCCTCCTTTCTCCTTACCTTCCTTCTCCCTCCCTGCCTTCCCCGGAGGTGTTTACGAGGTGTTGTTGCTGGGTGATCTGTTCTCTGGGTGATGTGGTTCAAGGCTTTAGGGGCTACAGCAGCAGCGCGTGGCTGGCAGCTGTACTTGGGGGGCAGCAGAGAATTTATTTTTCCCTGTAAACCTTCAGAATGAAACCCCATCTGTTCCCTGAGTGGCTGGATAACATAACACCCGCGTGAGGATGCAGAATTAAAGCACCAGTGGGGACACACAGGGCTGACCAGGTGGTGCTTTCAGGCAGGTACAAGCACAGGAGTGCTGGTTTCCCAGCCCGGATCCCCTCGCTGTCGTTCCAGGGCAGACAGGGAAGCTGATGTATGTGATGCACAACTCCGAGTACCCCCTGAGCTGCTTCGCCCTCTTCGAGAACGGGCCCTGCCTCGTGGCCGACGCCAACTTTGACACCCTCATGGTGAAGCTCAAGGGCTTCTTCCAGAACGCCAAGGCCAACAAGATCGAGAGCCGCGGCACCCGCTACCAGTACTGCGACTTCCTGGTGAAACTGGGCACCGTCACCATGGGGCCCAGCGCCAGGGGCATATCCGTGGAGGTGAGGGGCCTCTGGGAAGGGTGGGCAGTACAGGGACACGCAGGGAAATTCCACGTGGGAGGACAGAGGAGGAAGGTTTAGGGGTGACCAAATTGTGGCCGTCCAGTGCCTGAAGGGAGCTGACAGGGGAGATGGAGAGCTGCTATTTACAAGGTCCTGGAGGGGCAGGACAAAGGGGAATGGCTTCACACTGCCAGAAGGCAGGGTGAGATGGGAGATTGGGAAGGAATTCTTGGCTGGGAGGGTGGGGAGGCCCTGGCACAGGTTGCCCAGAGAAGCTGGGGCAAGGCCAGGTTGGATGGGGTTACCCCTCCGTGTGACGTGATGAGCATTCCGGGATGTTTTCATGGAAAGCACGCCCCGCAGCCAGGCAGGGAGCAGGGCACTGCCCCTCCCGCCAGCTCCAGGGCTGTGGGCTGCGTTCCCAGGTGGAATACTGCCCCTGTGTGATCGCCAACGACTGCTGGAACCTGCTCATGGAGTTCATGCAGAGCTTCATGGGCTCCCACACGCCCGGGATCCCGTCGGTGTTCGGGGCCAAGCACGACAGCGTGTACAGCCCCGGGGACACCATGGTGCAGTACATGGAGCTCTTCAACAAGATCCGCAAGCAGCAGCAGGTGCCCGTGGCTGGCATCAGGTGAGAGGATTCCCTGGAGCCGCTCTGGATGCATCCTCCCTGCTGCCTGCCCAGCGGGATGGGCAGTCCCTCCGACACGCGGCACGGGACGGCTTTTTCCTCCTGCATCTCCTTCCCCTGGTTCAAAGCCGAGTTTTCCAGTGCTGTGTGTGTTTCTGGTTGTTCTCCGTGGTTTGGAGCGTGTCTGGGATTGGATCCGTGGCTCTGTGGTTCTCTGGGCAATGCTTCAGGCAAGGAATCAGTGTCCATCAGTGGGAAATTGCAGGAAAAGGAGAAATTCCAGCCAAGCACAAGGGCAGAGCTTCTGTGACTGCAAACAGCTACAGAACAGAGCTTTTAATTTTTATTTTTTTTTAATATCCACATAAAATTGTCTTCTTGTATCTTACCCCAATAAAACTGTATTTTTGGAGGAGTCTGTGCACAGCAAGGGTTGTGCTGCTTTGTGTGGTTTTATTTACAGGCACAATCCTTCAGCAGAGTTTTACCTTTGATTTGGTTCAAGAGCTTTAATACCCCCAAAGGAATCTCTTTTCCCTGTGGCAAAATCTCCAGGAATTCTTGCATTCCTGTTATGGGTACGTTCTTAACTTGCCTTCATCCTTTAGAGCTGCTGGGAGGGTTAAAATCTGCTGCCTCTCAGATGAAACTGATGGAGCCTCGGGATAGATGAATTAATTAATTCATTAATAAGCCGGGCACCGAGAGAATTCCAAGTGCTTTATCCTGTTATTTTAAGGTAGGTAAATGCCCTGTCCCTGCATACTCTTCATTTGAGAAATCCTGGTGACTGGATTTGGAAAATAAGGGCCAAAAATGATACGATACCACTTGAAAGCATTGTCCTAGACACAAAGGGCAAGTAGAGAAGGTCCAAGGATGGTTTTGGGAAGGGAGATTTTCCAGGAGTTCCTTGTGAAGAAGCAGCTCACAAAAGATACTGTTGATTCCTTGGGTCCTGAAGAGTAAAGAAAATAGAAATAACTTCTCCTAAACAGATGTTTTCAGAAGCAAAAGGGAAAAAGCAGCTGTTTTGTGGCTCAATTTGCTGACAGAACTGGTTGTTTCAATGTGATTCTCTGTGATTATCATTCATACCTGCAAACCTAATTAACTTCAGAGTGCTCAGAGCCTTTAGCATGGGCATTTAATAATTTAATCAGCACAGGGCCCAGAAAGGGCTGGTTAATGAGCCAGAAGAAATGGCACAATGTCCCCTAAGTGTGGTAGAAATTCCAACATGCTGAATATACTGAATTTTTGCAACTCTTAGCCCAAGTTCATGACCTGTGCTCTGACTTCTGTGGGACTGTTAATTTTCAGTGGTGAAAATTCAGATACCATCTGACGTAGTTCCACATAGTTAAACTGGGCAAACTTAATGAAAACAAACTTTAGTTTTTCCAGGGATGGTTATTACTGTCCTGTTTTCCATTATAAGCCTTAAGGTTAAAAAAAAACCAAACTCCTAATGATCAGATTAGTCATGCTGAATATGCTAATGCTTTGTTAATTCCTGAAACTGTTCTGGAACCAAAGATGTCAAAACTCTGGTCACGTGTCTAAAAAACACAAAAGTGTGCGCTGGAATCCCTGGGGATTTCTGGGCTTTGATTAATACCTTGTGCTGTTCCTGGAGTGAGGAAACGGGACCCCTCGAGCCACGTTCTGCTTCCAATTACCCCCGTGACGTCAGTGGGTTTCCACAGGGGTGAGGATGAGGAGGATTTTTAGTCCTTCGTGTCTCAGCAAAGCTTGTTGCTCTCCATTCTGGGAGCAGCTGCCTCATGTTACTCTGCGGCTTTTTACTTTATTGATGGACGAAATTGCTCTTTTTCCATCTTATTAATCCTCATTTTGCCCTCCCTGCAGCGCTGTGGCAGGTTAACGTGGCTCTGACTGTGCCACACAAAACTCCAGGGGGTTTTCAGCTGTGTTACAGCGATGGACTGAGCCAGGAGAATTGAAAACCTCCCTAATTTTGCTGGTCAGATCATGGTTTGGAAGGTTGTTTTCCTGTTTTCTTGGTGCAAGGCGTAGAGGGAGATGTGGCCAAGCCGTAGTAATGTAACACTGGATTTTTTTTTTTTTTTTGTGCTTCTGCCCCTCTCAAAATCTCTGGCAGTGTTGTTGCTTTCCCCAGGTGAAGCCTGACCTGGAGAGGAGCAGGGATTTTGGGGATGGGGGTCTCACCTTTGCATGGTTATAGCTTTATAGCTTTATTTATATACGTAGCCTATATAGGTGGTGTTTAAACAGCGTCACGGGTGCTTCAGTGGCAGTAGGAGCCCAAGTTTTGCTGCCACCCTGGGGATTTGGGGGTTTTTGTTCTGTCTTGTGCTGTGGCGTATTTTAACCTTTTAAAGATGAGTGAGGATGCAACAGCCTGGTGAAATCTTCAGTTTTAACTTTTGGCAGATGTTACGGCCAGGCTCATTGCAATGGGGTCCCTGTCACCTCAGGGACTCTGTGGGGTGCCCCCCTCTGCCCTGAATCACCTCAGGGTCTGCATCACCTCAGAGCCCCCACAGCCCCCCTTGGACCTTCCCCCATCACCTCAGGGGCCCTGTGAGCTGCCCCCCATCCTCCCATCTCTCAGGAACTCCAGGGAGCCCTTGGGGTGCCCCCCCATCACCTCAGAGCCCCCCACGGCCCCCCCTTCACCTCAGGGACCCCGCGGGGCGCCTCCCGCCACCACAACCGTCTGAGGAGCCCCCGCGCTGCCCCTTTAAGAGCCTCTTTGTCTCCGAGACACCCTTATTTACCCTCCCGCGACTCGCCCGGAGTTCGGCCCCGCGGTTCACAAAGCGCGGCGCGTCACGGGCAGGGGCGGGACTCGAACCCGCGCCATCCCCCCCCCCCCAACCCCGCACAGTCTCCCATTGAGCAGCGCCCCCTGGCGGCCGCGCAGACTGCGTACGGCGAGCCCGCTGCGCAAAGGGCGCGCGTGCCCTACGCAAACAGCGCGCGGGGCCCCGCGGGGAGCAACGGGGGCCACGCTGCGCAATTGGCGTAAGCGGCGGGCGGCGGGGGGCGGGAGCCGGCGCTGAGTGGCGTGCTCGCCGGCCAATGGCGAGGTGGGGCGGGGCGCGGCGGCCAATGGGCGGGGAGGGAGGCGTGGCCGGCGCGGGCGTCTCGCGCTGGGTGACAGCTCGCGCGTGCTGGTGATGGCGGTAAATAAAGGGGACGGGGGGGGGGGGACACACGGGACGCGACCCCCCCTGAGGGCACGGGGTGGGGAGAGAGTGGTGAGGGGGCTGCGGGGGGGAGGAGGGTGGTGAAGAGGGTGCTGAGGGGTTCCTGTTGCCCCCCCCGCTCCTCAGAGGATCCCCCCCCCGTCCCCGCGTGGTGCGGTCGTGGGGGGGGGGGGGGTTGGAGGCGACCCCTTTATTACCCCTTCTCTCCCCATCACGGGGGTCGCCGCCTTTGTGTGCAGGCGGGACCCCCGCGCCGGGCTCGGCGGCTCCTCAACTTTCCCTTTGTTGAGAGGAAACCCCCCCCTCCCGGCCCATCCCCGGGACCCCCCTCTCCAGACCCCCCATCCTGTCCTGGAATGTCGCCGGGATGCTCCCACCCCCCCAGCCCTCCCCGGGACCCCCCTCCTCACCCCCTTCCACCCTCTCTCTACAATTCCCCCCTTGCTCCATAACCCCCCCTCTCCCCCAGGACCCCCCGTCCCAAGGACTGGCCCCTCTTCCCCTCCCCGGGACCCTGGGGGGGTGCTGGGGGTCGTGGCTTTGCTGGGAGGGGGGAGAAACGCGCCTTAAAAATATCCCCCTTAAACCCCCGTGCCGTGCTTGGAGTGGGGAGGGGGGGGGCACCATAATGGGGAAAATCCGTGCGGGTTTGTGTTTATTTAAGAGAAAAAAAACACACACAAAAAACCCCAAACAATCAAACAAACAAACAAAAGCCTCGGGTTTGCGTCTCGCACAGAGGGAAGGAGCAGAAGTTAATCCGAGGGGGACTGCGAGCACCTCGGGTTTGGGTTTGTTGGTGGGGAGTGTCCACCCCGGGAGAGGAACTGCTTCGAAATCTCCTTTTAAACCTCAAAAGGGGTCGCGGCGGTGACACCACCACCACCCACCCCCCCGCCAGCCACGAGGGCTCTCAGAGCCAAGGGAATAACGGATAAGGGATGACTGAGCCCCTAAAACGGGAGCCAGTGATGGAAAAGGTGCTAATTTTAGGAAAGGCGCCCGGTAATCGCGTTACGGGCGGTCTGACGGAGGGAACGAGACCTGATCCGAGCGTCAGGACAGCTCCGGCTCTCCAGCAGGAGAACAGCATCCCGTTATCCCGAAATATTGGAGTGGGAGGGTGGAAAGTGTCTTTACTTTGCAGAGTTTACTCCTGTACTTTTTAGTAAGGGAGAGATGCTGCGAACTCCTGCAGCCGCTGAGCTCCTCTGGTGTGAAACGATGCAAAATTTGGTCCTTTCACACTCTGCAGCCTCAGGGAAGATGCTCCTGGAAACCCGGGAAGGAGCTGCTGATTCCTCATTCCAGGGAAAACTCTGACTTCGGCAGGAGCTTCTCCCGGAGGAGAATCGATTGGCAAGGCAGGAAATAAGGAGCAGATTAAAAGGGATGATAAAGAGAGTGAAAATAAGGTTTTGGGGAGAGGGCTGAGAGCTGAGCGGCTGCTGGAGCTGAGGAATGAAGGGACACGGGAATGAGGAGCAGGTAAATCAGTGGAATTGCGAATTAAAAGCTCCATGTGGGTGTGAACAGTGTGGATTAGACTTGGATTAAACAAGTGGCCCTGTGAACTGGCTGGAGCTGCACCGTATCGAATTTTCCCTGAATTTCGGCTGCTCTGCCTTGGGCAGCTGCACCCGGGGGTTGCCGTGGTTCATCCAGTGTCAGAGGGGTTGGGTGATGTTTAAAAAGGAGAGGGCAACAAAAGCATTTGGTGTTTTATTTGGTTTGAAAACGGGCTGGGTGCAAATATTTGGAAACGATGTGCCAAGCGTGAGCAGCATTTGATGTCTCCGGGCTTTGCAAACCATAAATGTGTGTTTATTCCTCCCCTGATCATTCTCCCTATGAATACGAGCTGACTCCAAGTGGAAGGGGTGTTCTGAAGTTGGCAGATTTTCCGCTCTGGAACAACTCTTGGTCTTGTGCAAGTCGGGTTTGTTACAGAGAATTCTGCTCGTTCGGGAGCGGGGCTGGACAATAGTCACATATGCAACAGTTTAGGGGCTGTTAGAGCCAGGAAGCCAAAACTGGGGATTTATTTAGCTGTTGTGTGTCCAAGGATTGTTAGTGAGGAATCTCCTGCTGCAGTTCCTGCGGAGATTCCAGCTGCATGTGGTACAAAGCCCTGGGCTTGACAAGAGGCCTGCGAGGATGAGGAATTGGGGATCAGCCTCGTGCGCTGCGGAAGGAACGGGAGCTGGGGATTGCTGGATTGGGAAGGGCGAGGGCTGTATCCCTGGGGTGTTGTGCTGCTGATCCCTGGGATGCTGCTGAGGGGCAGAAGAAGGCACCTTTAGGTTCTGTGTCTCCCCTCTGCTCTGTTTTTTTTGCTGCAGTGGATTTGTTGCTGGTCCTTCCTGCCTCAAACCCAGCTCTGTCCACATCACACCCTGCAGGTTGTTTTCTGCGGTGCTAAAACACTCACTTGTTAATTATTATTTTTAAGTAGTTCTGTTTTGTCTCAGAACAAGTGACAAGAATCACTTTCTCAGCAGCAAAGATGTTTTTTTCAGCATAAATTACTGAAAATGCCTTTTAAGATCCTGTTTGTTACCTGTTTTTATACTGAAATGTCTTAGGCCTTTTGCTGAGACTCCTAAATTAAAATTTAGTGTTTTCTCATCCCTTAGAAGATGTTACTGGATTGATTTAGAATAGTTAATAAATGGAAATACTACAGAATTCAGCTTCTGTCCTGTGAGGTCCTTGTGGATTCTTTCACACGAGTTTTTTGCTTTGGGGAAGTGTGAAAGGGTTTCTGAAGTTGTTGTCAGCTCTGAGGCAAAACAAAACTAAGAGGTTTGGTTTCAAATTGTTGTAAATGAACAGAGAGATACTAAGGAAGCTGCTTGAAAGCTCTGCCAATAACTGGGAGCAGCATTTGAGGTGGAAGGGGGGACTGGGGAGATGGGGTCACTCTGAGCTGTGTGATGGGACAAAAGATCCCAGAGATCCCCCCCAATCCTTTATTTTCTGCAGGAATCCTCTCCAGTGAATGAGGAGTTCCTCTCACTTTGTTTAACAACCTTTGTGGTTTTAATCTCGAATATTTCACTGAGGGTTGGTTTTGTTGTTGGGTTTTTCCCCTTTTGGGGAGATGTTCCTGTCTCAGCAGCCTGTTGTTAATGGCTCGGTGGGTAAACACTTCTCCTTTCCCAAACACTTCAGGGCTGCTGGATGGAAAAAAAAACCCCCTTCAATGCCAGTGAAAGGAAGACCATCCTCGTTAGTGTGAAACCCTTAACGAGTCCTTGCTCTGGAGGGAGCAGATCCAAACTGTTTAACAGAAACCATTTAAAAATCTGATTTAATAGATGAGAATATCTCTGTCTGTACCAACCCGAACGCTCTTCACTTTGGTTTTGTGAGACTTTAGCTGAAAGATGGCTCGTGTGAGGCTGTCGAGTCGCTTGTGGCTCAGGAGCCAGGGAATTACAGCTCTGGCACCCAGGGAAACAAAACAAATTAAAGGGGGAGCGAGGGGACAGGAGGTAAAAACAGAGGTGAGGTTCTGCCCTTTGCCAGTGTCACAGGGAAATAATTTCTAAGCGAACTAAAGCTGATTATTTGTGTGTTTGCAGTAATTTATATCCTGGTGTGCTGAGGAAAATGCAGATTAAAATGCACTGTTAAAATACGCTGTTCTGCTGGGTTCAAGGGGAAGAAAACCTCCCTTTTTTGCAGCCGTGTTGAGGAGTGTCTGTAGCAGACAGGAGACAAGCAAAAAAAATTAAGCTGGCTTGCGTTGTGCTAAGTGTTGTTAATGAGCTTTTTGCTTACAGTGTGGCAGTGAGTGCACATGAACTATTACACCTTCAATACATGACAAAAATCAGTTGAAATGCCTCAGGAAGTGGCAAATTGTTGGGACAAACCTTGAGATTTTTTTGAAAGCACGCTCACTAGGTAGGTTCCTTTAATTAGGTAATTATAAAGTAATTCATTGAGAAGCCTGGCTTTTTAAGAGCTTTGCTGAGAAAGTAGAAAATACCTGAAAACCAGGAGCTTTTCTTGTTCCTCCCCACGGTGCTCACACTTGCTTTCTTGTCTCACTGCTTGGCTCTGCAATTCAGCTGCGTTTTCAAATGGAGACAGAGAACTGGAATCCTGGGACCTGACAGCTCCCAGTTACTCTGAAATGTGTCTTGTGTAACGTGTCAGTCATGACAAATGCACTATTTAAAGGAAAATTCAGACTAAGGAGGTGTGTTCCAGTGTTTTGTGAGTCTGCTAACTGAAGTGCAAGAGGGAAAAACGCATCCTCAGGCACAGGAGTCCCTGCAGAAGGGTGCAGCTGTGAAATAACCTGCTCCAGCTTGGACTTTAAGAGCAAAGGATAGTTTGGGGTATGGTGTAGATCAGGAAAACTTTCACACTCAACCTCTAAGCAAGTGCAGTGAAAAAGAAACTCCTTTCCCCCCCCTCTGGGTGCAGCCAGGGCCGGCCTTTCAAAGCCCCAATTTATTGGAGCTTTAGAGCATTTCTGTGCTTTTCAGGCTTTTCAGCCAAACCATGGAAGATCGAGTCAAGAGTTATGGGCCACAGCTGTGTCCCTCCATTGACACGTTCTACGGGAGATCAGCTGAGCTGATTAAGAAATGGTGACCACGGCTCCCTTCCCTTATTCCCCGTGAAAGGCAAATCCATGCCCTCCGAGGAGGAGCCCTGCCTTGGGACCATATTTTCCCATTCACTTGCAGTGGGCGGCTTAGATTTGATTAAGAAATACTGTCCTCTAATTGCATTCTGCCCCTTCTCTCTCAGGCTCTGAAAAGCCTCTGAAGACAATCCCGGGGTTTGAAGTTGGGACACAAGTGGTGTGGAAGGAGGGCCTGGGAGGGGATGTGATGAAGTGATAAGTGGATTTTAGCTGGAAACGCTGAAAGCGTGGCCTAAGGAGGGCACTGAGAGCTGGCCTGTGGTTCTGCACTGCTGGGGCTTTGTTCCCTTTTTCCTGGGAGGGATCAGTGACTCTGAGACTGACTCCATTCCAGCAAGTTCTGTCAAATGTGCTTTCCTCTTCTTCACACAGCAAAAAACTCTGTTTTGTATTAAATCACAGAATGGTTTGGGTGGGAAGGGACCTTTAAGCCTATCCAGTGCCATCCCCTGCCCTGGGCAGGGACACCTTCCACCAGCCCAGGTTGCTCCAAGCCCCATCCAGCCTGGCCTTGGACACTTCCAGGGATCCAGGGGCAGCCCCAGCTTGTCTGGGCAACACAAGCATGAAAAGCATGTTTTAATTTTAAAGACAAACATTCTAGACTCAGAATGGTATTAATTATGCTGGAAAAAAAATCCGTGTAGAACTGTGCTGTTCTTAAAAGAAAAAGAAAGTTAAATCAGCTGTTTATTCACTGGAGTTGTGAGAAAGAGCCCTTAGCTTGGATTTAATGATGTTTAATCATTCTTTCAGAAACACAAAGGAGGTACTAAAAGCTGTTCAGCTGAGCTATAAAGAACTAATAGCTATAACTCAGATTCAAAAGTGATTTAGTTCCAGAGGTAAGTCCATAATCCGACCAGTCATGAGTTAATCTGTCATCAGACTAAGACTAGAAGCAAATCTATTTAACTAAGAATAGTTAATTCACCTGAATCAGAGCAAGGCTGAAGATCCTTCTCACAAGAGTTTATTTTGAGAAAATATAATATCCACGATACAGAGTAAAAATAGTGAGTGGCTTTCAAAGGGAAAAAATGTGCTTTGGAATTTGCACTGCTCTTCTTCTGCACTTTTCAGGATGGTTAGACCTGCTGGTTGGACACAGTGGAAATGAATCTGTGAATAAGGAAGAAAATACCCTGTTTATCATAAAATCCAAAGGGTTTAGGAACAGCTTTTTGGGGCATCAAACCCAAATTCACCTCTCCCTCCTTGCTTTCCTTGTCCTGTTGTTCCATCTCAAGACAAATTGAAGGGATGAACTCTAACCTCTTAGTAGGATAATTTATTAAAATAACAGATGCTCTAGAATGGGGCCTGGGTTGATCTTCAGTTCTTAAGGAAGATTAACAACCTGAGAGTTCACAAATCGGGTTCCCGGTTCCGACCTCGTGCCGTGGCGCCGACGTGCAGTGGGGAGGACAAAGGCACCACTCAGATCCTGCCTGTAACTCAGAAAAAAAGGATTTCAGACAGAGCAGGGTTCAAAATACTCAAAATAGGAATAATTCCATACGGGGAAGGTGCATTTGGGCAAGTGAAATTCTCCCTTACGTAGCAGAAAGCAGAACCTTGTGTGAGGCTGGGAAGGTTTGGGACCAAACCCACAAATCTTGGTTTTATTGATGCCACTTCAGGTCCCCGTTTGCACGCTGAGGAAGAGGAGGGTTTGCTGGATAAATGTGGTTTTCCCAGCACAAAACAGGCCCATCAGTCGAGCAGGGGAAGAGGATGTGTAAATCCCTCTAATTCTTTGTTGACAAGAAAAGAGAAGCCCTCGGTCGAGCCCCATGGTCTGAGTGTGGAGGGTCAGAGATTTGCTGTTTCCAGAGCTGGGGATGTGGGAATGTTTATAGATATTATACAGATAAATACCATGGAGCATCCTGGGCTGATGTCTGGGGTCTGTTGGTCAGACAAATAAAATAACAGAGTCCCATCTGCATTTGGATAAATTAGTCACCGTGTTTCACTCCATCAGCCAATTTATAAATTTATATATAAAACTCACAGAAAATTTTCTGCTGCTCTGTCTCACTCGTTTGGGGTTTAAAAAAAAAAAAAAACAAACCTGGTAATTGATTGGCAAGTGAAGGAGAAGAAAATGATGGAGAGGTGTGTCAAAACCCTTCGTTATTTTTGTCTGGTTGTAATCGCTGCTCCTCAAACATATTAGAGGCACCTTCCCTGCCTAAACCACAGCCTGTGGAATATTGCACTTCTATTTAATGCTCTTTGCCTGTTCATTATGGCTGTGAAGATAATAAGGCACAGCCTGCTGGGGTTGTCTGGTGCTTTATTGCTCTGGAGATGGCTCTGACATGTTCGTTTGACTGATGGCTCTCGGCGCTGCATCAGCTGCGATTTGGGGTGGGTTTGTTAATAGTCTGTCGGAGATTCTGCCAAGATGGATATGAATTAAAATGTGGGAGGAAGAACAGCAGAGGACTACCCAGAACTTAGCAAGTCTTCACTCTGTGCCGTAATCCCTCTTTGTGTCTGTCACAAAGGGATCCTGGAGGAGGCTGCTGTTCCGCTGCCGAATCCCGGGGCTGCTCGTTGATCCCTGCGGCAGCACGAGGACCCCGATGGGCTGGAGCTGCCAAACTTCACCTCGTCCCTGTGCCGTGAGGGGCTCTGGGTTTGTTTTCTTAAAATTCCCTGGGTTTTGGTCCAGAATTAATCAGGGTTTGAAACGCTGGGGGGGACGGAGCGAGGTGCTCCGGGTCAGAATGTAACCGGCTCTGCCCTTGCAGTCACAGAGTCACGGAATCGTTTAGGCTGGGAAGGACTTTAAGATCATCAACCCAAAAATGATGTGGGATTTTGCTGATGTTTATTGTGAAGGTGGGTGGGCATTGGTAGGATTTTCCCTATCAAAAGGCTTAGTGTGTGATTTTTAATATTTTTTATGTATAATCTGTGAACTGTTGCTGTGAACTCAACTCTGAATGTGCCGTTTTCGTGACAATTGGTAGTAAATGTGATGTACTGAACGTGAAAATAATGGTTAAAGAGCGCCGGCTAAAGAAAAAAATGCTTTCTGCAGTGTGGAAAAATGTAGGGGTTTGTGTGGTTGGCTGTGATTAGAAGGACTGATAAGGCAGGGAAAGTGGGAAGCCAAGGGAAAGGCTCTTGATCTCTGTTCCTGCTTTGTCAGGCCAGGCTGGGATAGATGGGGCTGGTTTGGTTTCACCTGCACCTTGGCAGTGATTCTGGAGCTGCCACGTAAAGCTGGGCACAGCCCTGAGCCCTGACTGTGCCTGGAGCAGGAGCTCTGGCCAGGGGATGTGTGAAGGGAAGCAAAGACACAGGTTTCGGTGTGAGTCCTGACGATTTTGGGTCAGGGAGGAGTGAAAAAGTGAATTTCCCACTGATTCGGAGGCGGTGCCCATTAAAGCTCCTGCTCTGGCTGAGGTGTTTCAGGAGGAATGTCTGGGGGCAAAGAGGTAGAAAACTTTAGGACACTATTACATGGCACTGTCTGTCAGAACTGTGGAAACAGTTCTTTGGGAATTCGTGGGTCCTGTCAAGTTGGTTGCTTGACTCGTAAAGTGAAATTATAACTTTTCACCGGGCAGTCGGTGCCTGCTTTCAGCCTGTTCTAATTCTGTCCTTTTTCCTGTTTGAGTCTGATAATTCAAGTTGTATGTGTTTGCTGTAATTGCTTCAGGCTTCTCCAGATGGGAGAGCCAGGGAATTGCTGCGCTGGTTCCTTCCCTTTCGGGCTGGTTCTCGAGGGCCGGAGGAAACTCCGGGAACTCTTTTAGTGTCCAGAGAGGGCCTGTGTGCACAGGGAGTGCAGATCGTGTTTCTCAGCTTATTGACACTGCAAAAAGCCAGCCCAAAAATAAAACCTCGAAGCCTATGGAAGGAGAGGGGAGGAGGGATTTGATGTGTTGTAATAAATGAAGAAACATTAACTTCTGGAAAGCCGTGAACTAAGATGTATGTAGCACATTAATAATGCTTTTTAACATCCAGAGTAGTTAAGTAGTAATTCCCACATTTTCAGGGACCTGTAGCACATGGATCTTATTTGTTTGTGTGTTTTACAGTGGCTCTGAAGAATATGGAGTCAATATTGCTCATGGAAATTGATTCTTAGAGCGGAAGTCAAGGGCTGAAATTAAAAGTACAGGTAGCTGGGGTTTAGCCACTTATTTTTGTTTATCTCTTAGATGAGAGACAGTGTGAGTTTGGCTTAATAAGAATATTCCTATTTCATCTCTAAAATACTTTAAATTTTAAAATCTTCCAAGTTTAGACTCGTGTGGCTGGATTTGAATGGCAGTGTAAACACAGAACGGCCCATTCCTGTTTCACCTTCCCTCTGCCTTGCCATGATTGTTTTCAAACCCTCAGCTGCAGCTCCATTGGTAGGGAATGTTGAGCTGGCTCCAGTTTAATGGGATCTTCGCTGGGAAGGAATGTGGATAGAAGACACATGTGCAGAGATTTGTTGGCCTGTGTGAAGTTGGAATTACGGCTCTTGGAGGACACGGCGGTGCCAAGTCTTTTGTTGGAGTCATAAATTTATTCCCACCCAAATGAAGGAGTTTGGTGGCTTTTCTGGCTCCTTGGAGTTCTCCAGAAAGCAGAGTGTGTGTGTTTGTGTGTCTGCAGGAAGGTGGGTCTGGGGACTGCAGCTAAACCAGTTCACCAGGAACAATAAGTGAGAACAGCAAAAAAAAAGGCAGGATAAGGTTATTTCATCCTTTCCAGGCACTGACTCGCTTTAGGAATGGGGAATATTCCTCTGAGGGCAGAGGATGGGGACGTGGTGGTGACAGTCATTATTGTTTTCTGCTTGGAAAAGTGTCATTGCCAGAGTCTTTGAGAGGTGAGGAAGAATTCAGGAGGAATTTCCTCATGGAAAGGGCTGTCAGGCCTTGGCAGGGGCTGCCCAGGGAGCTTTGGAGTCCCCATCCCTGGAGGTGTCCAAGGAAGGCCTGGACATGGCCCTCAGTGCCCTGGGCTGGGGGACAAGGTTGGAAAATCCCTCCAGGACCAGCCAGTCCAACAACAGTTGGACTGGCTGGTCCTGGAGGGATTTTCCAACCTCAGTGATTCTGGGATTCTGTAAATACAGGGCTTTGCTGTGAGTACACCCTTAGAACTGGAACATGAGTGCTTGAGCAGGAATTTTTTTCCCCCCATCTCCAGTGCAGCTCAGATTACATGTTTTCATTAGACATCTGGTTCAATAATTGGTTCCTCACAAACGGGGAGGTTAAAACAATCACAGGAACGACGTTTTGGAGTCGTTGTGTGCAATTTTAGAGATCTCCCCTCTCTGCTGTCGCCTTGTTTGTGTTTTTGGGTGGAAAATCCAGAGTTCCACATAAAAATGGGTTATTGGGTGGGGGGAGTGGAAAGTACTTGGGGTTTTGCATCTAAATTTTTAAACCTGTTTCGTAGTATCATAGAATCACTGGATGGTTTGGGTTGGAAGGGACCTTAAAGTGCCACCAGTGCCACCCCCTGCCCTGGGCAGGGACACCTTCCACCAGCCCAGGTTGCTCAGAGCTCCATCCAGCCTGGCCTTGGACACTTCCAGGGATGGGGAGAAGCCACAGCTTCTCTGGGCACCCTGTGCCAGGTCCTCCCCACCCTCACAGGGAGGAATTTTTTCCCAATATCCCGTCTAACCTCCTTCTCTATCAGTTTAAACCCATCCCCCTTGTCCTGTCACTGCAGTTTGACCAAATGCTGTATGTTCATTATGTGGTTTTGATGGAAACCAGGAATACCTGAGGATATTTTTTTTCCTACAGTGTTTTAAAACAAAGAGAGAAGTTAAAAAAAGGGCAAATGTGCTTTATTTAATGTGGGACCAGTTCCCAGTGGGCTGGTGAAATGCTGCTGTGTTTCACTGCTGCCATTCCCAGGGGAGGGAGGAAGGAATGAATGAAAGAATCATTCAGTCTGAGCTTCCCACCTGTCCTGAAGGATGATTTCCAGGAGTTTGTGCCAGTACTGAACACTCTTGGACAAAAGTGGAGTCAACTGTTGGACAAATAAAAGAGGCATCCTTCCAAGGCCAAACATCCAGCACCTCTCCTGATCCCTGTTCTTTTTGCTTCCTGCAGATTGATTTAGAAACAGAAAGTAGCTGGTGTCAACAGATCCCTACAGATGTCTTTAATCAGGTTCCAAATGTGTAACAATGGGACAAAGAAGCATAATGAAATCATGTGGTTTATTTTAACACTCTTTTGGGGTCAGGAGCCAAATTGTTTCTGCTGCATTTGGTTCTTGAAGTTGTTAGAGGTTCTTGCCATGAGTTTTTCCAGGGTTGTGATCCATGCAAGGAAGGAAAGTAGGGTTTGACCCAGTGTTTAAGTGATTTGCAATGTGGGAAATAGTAAAATTCTCTCTAAAATATTATTGGCTAAACTAATGTCCTTATTTTTCTTTTTTTCTCTATTATTTGTTTCACTTTTACTCATGTTTAGTGCATTGCAGTGCAGCTCTTCCTGCTGCTGGTGCCTCTTCTCAGTGCAGAGCAAGCAACTCATCCCTCCTCCCTCTTTTCCTTCCCCCAGCCCTTACCTGGGAAAGATCCAAGTAGGTGAGAAAGGAGGAGTTTATAGAGATTCTTTAAAATTACATCTACCTTAATGGAAAAAAAAAAAATTGTAAACCCCAGAATTAAGCATGATAAACTATAATTGCAGGGAGCAGAGCTCTGTGTGTTTGTTTTCCAAGGCTTTTAAAATCCAAGGTGTTAATTCTCCATCATTAAACCCTCGTGTTGCTCATGGTTTGTCACACCGACCACAGCGAGTTGTGCTCGGGCCCTGCAGCCTCTGAGGCAGCTCCAGCCCTGTGATCTCAGCCAGGTTTGTTTTCCCCCCTGTTTGCAGGTTCTGACTCATGGTGGTGTTGTCCTTTAATCCCAGCCCTGTCATTCCTCCTGGGAGCCTGTTCTGGCAAACTGTTTGTGTACCTGTGGAAAAGAGAGGGAAACTTCTCACTCATCTGCGAGTGTTTCGGTGGCTCCTTTTGCTCTCTGGGGTGTGGGGGCTGCAGGGCTGGACCTGCAGCTGCTCCAGCTGCCTTTGGTTCATGGGAGAGTCAGTTTTAATCCTTTTTTTTTTTAATCATGGAAGGGCTCAAAAATACGAGTCAGTAAGAGAAACCTTTAACGTGAAGATGAACTCTGAAGTGTGGTGGGTGGAGAAGCCCCTCTCTGAGGAAAACCTCTCATTTGAGTGGTTTGGGGTTAAATAAACACCATTTCTTTCTGACTTTGAGAGCAGCCCAAGGTACAGGGAATTAGGGCTTGGATTTGCAAGGGAATTATCCGTGGATGCCTAAAGAGAACCAGGTGGGGAATATCACCCGCGGCATCAAAGATGCTTTTGTGCTGAGAATGACTGAGTTAAGGTGTAACAAAGCTGCTCTGTCAACTGCCCCACCGTGTTCAGAATCTCTTTCTCTTTGCAAGCAGGAAATCTCCCGGCCCACACAGGAAAAGCAAAAGCAGTTGACAAAAGGCTGGTGATTTATCTCCTGACAGCCTCCTGCGTTGTCAAACATGATTCCCTGATGCTCTGGATCTGGTGTGGGATTGATTTCCTGGTAGCCTGTTACCCAGCTGGAACCAGCACCACTGGTTCTTCTTCCTTGGAAATTGGGGATAAATGTAGTGGTTTTTGATAATACCGTGTCCTGAGAGCTTGCAGGGCTGGTGAGCAACTGGCTGTTTGATTATTCTCTGGAAAGCTGTGAGCAGAAGGCCCATTTTTTGTTTCTCAGAACACACTGGTGAGACTCAAGGGTTAAATTCCCTACACTGTCGCATATGGCAGTGAGCAGAATCACAGATGTTGATGATACAACATAATTAGTATTCTTTTATGTAAATGAAGGCTGTCAATGTTACCATAGTGTCTATACTCTCTCAAGCTGGAATCCCTGCCACTTGGTCTCACCAAGCCTAGACAGGATTATTGCACAGTTTTTTATCCAGACCTGAGGAGAGAAATAAAGAAAGAGGGGGGAAAAGGGTCAGGGAGGGAGGAAGATGGGAGGGGATGTTTCCAACTTGGAAAGAGGGGACCAGATCGGTCCTTTGTTTGGAGCAGGATTTCCAAAAGTGCCTTTCCAGGTCCTGGGATCTGGGAGGGAAGGAGCCCAGCCCAAAGGAGAGGTGGGGAGGTTTCTGAGCCCCTTTGAATAAACAGCTCAGATGGTTCTTCAGGCACCGTGGGTCCCCCCAGGAGGCGGGGGCTGAAGTGGCCACTTGAGCTTTCATCTGGAGTGGAGGAGAGTGAAAGAACTGAAGAGCTTTGATTTTTTTCCTTAAGGGATTCCATCTTTAACAGCAATATCACCGAAAAAGGCAGTGAATAAAGCAGACTTGCATAATTTAGGACCACCAAAAATCCATTTTCTTAGCCTGGCCAGGTCTCTGCCCACCCATCCAGGTGATGGGTCAATACCTGTCCCAAAGCCTTTGGCAGGGTGTGCTGGGGCCTTTGTTGTGTTAAACTTTGCCCCTCATAAAATGATTTTTTAACCAAATATTCTGTGTGCCAGGTCCCACACTCTCTGTGCCATCTGTAACCACTTTGTGGCTGGGATTGCTGTCCCCTGTCACTGCCCTGTGTGTGTTCAGTACCGAAGTCATAGCTGTGGGAGCAACTTAATTCAGTCTCTCCTGGATTATTCCAACAGATCCATTTTTACAACCTCTTCTACCTTTTGGCAGGTTTTTACCCATTTTTCTCTCCTCTCCAGTTCCTATTTTGCTGCAGTTCACACTTGATGACTCTTCATTACTTCCTTTTTATTGTTTGAAGAATCACCTAGAAATGAAATTTATTCAGCACGGCTTTTTTTTTTTTTTTTTTAATCTTTCCCCCATCTCCTCCCCCCTCGTTCACCAAGTGATCGAAGCAGCCAAAAATCCAAGTGATCACAGGAGGGGCACGTTTTTCCCTCACTTTTTTTAACTCCCATTTTTCCTCTGCCATATGTTGGGTCATCCACTACAAAAGACTCACGATGAAGAGGCCCCATGTGATCAGCAGATTTACAGCTTGCCCGAAAATGAAAGCAGAAAATGAAATTCCAGAGCGCCTCTTTGCGCGTGACGTGTGTGAACATCTGAGAATTTGGGTTCCTGGGTGTGAGCAGGCTTTGGCTTCCAGATAATTCCGGTGCCTGTAATAAACGTGTTCCGTGTGCGCCGAGGGGGTTAATTAATGGTGCTCCAAACCAGCCCTGCCCGGGTTTGTTTCTGTGCATCACCAGAATATTCTCTCTCTCCAGGGCTTTGAAGATGGGCTGGCTGGCAGTGAAGACTTAACTGGTGATTAAATTCTCCCCGGAGCGCCAGGACTCCCGTGGAACATGGGGCTGCTCCGCGCCCGGGACGCTGCGTGGCGGAGGAAAGGATGTGCAACCGCGGCCCCGTGAGTAGCGTGTGGGGCTGAGCTCCTTCCCTGGGACCAGAGCCCTGCAGGGGCTGCCCTGCACCATCCACAGCGCTGGCAGGCCCGGGTTCAGCTGGGCTTTTCACAGGGCTGCACTCTTTGCACCTCCTGGGGTGTCCCTGCAGTTCCAGTGGTCGCTCAGTAAATCAGCTGCTTTCTCTGTGTGTGTGTCCCACATCCACACACAGATTTTCCTTTGGGTTTCCCCTACGGGGTGCTACACGCTGAATTTTTTTTTCCCGTGTTGATTTTTTTTTTCAGCACTGGAATGTTTGGGAGGCTGTGGGAAATCAGGGAATTCAGGGGCAGAATGTAAAGCCTGAGGACAAACGCTCTGGTTACCACCATTATCTGATATTTCAGTGGCTTCTGCCTGAAGTTGGTTACCTCAGTCTGGTTCCTGATGATATGCATTCCAATTCCAAATTCCTTTTGAATGTATCAATTTCAAGGGGGCAGCTAAAGATCAAACGTGTGTGTGGACTGAATGAATGCTTCTCTCCATGGATTGGGTCAGACGTGCTGGCAGCTGTCTGGGCTGGCCTTAGGAGACAGATAGAGCTTTATTCTCTAGACCTGGTCCCTCCAGTATCTTTCACTGGTGCTTTTAAAAAAATTGTGCACAGAAATAGTGTCATTGGTTGAGGGATTGACAAGACATTACATCGGTGTTTTCCTAGGTCTGGTACAAAAGGAGGGCAGTGGTCCCAGCCCCAAAGGTGCCAGAGCACAAGGAGTGTTTGGACGATGCTCTCAGGCACAGGGTGGGATTTGGGGGCGACCTGTGCAGGGTCAGGAGCTGGGCTTTGATCCCTGTGGGTCCCTTCCACGACTCCCACCACGAACAGAAATTTTTTGCCTCTGCAGGTCAGAGCAGCGACGACTCCTGTGAGACATGGATAGATGCAAACATGTGGGGCGGCTACGACTCGCCCAGGACCACTCGATCCTGAACCCCCAGAAGTGGCAGTGCGTGGACTGCCAGACCACGGAGTCGCTCTGGGCCTGCCTCAAGTGCTCGCACGTGGCCTGCGGGCGCTACATCGAGGAGCACGCGCTGCGCCACTTCCAGGAGACGCGGCACCCGCTGGCCATGGAGGTGCACGACCTGTACGTGTTCTGTTACCTCTGCCAGGACTACGTCCTGAACGACAACCCCGAGGGGGACCTGAAGCTGCTGAGGAGCTCGCTGTCGGCCATCCAGGGGCAGGGGCAGGGGCAGGACGCCTCGGGGCGCGGCGGGCGGACGCTGCGCTCCATGGCGCTGGGGGAGGCCTCGCGCGGCCGCCGCAGGAGCCCCCCGGGGCAGTCCCAGATGCTCACGGCGCTCTGGCACCGGCGCCAGGCCCTGCTGGCGAGGGCGCTGCGGACCTGGTTCGACAGGAGCTCCCGGGGGCAGCTGAAACTGCAGCAGAAGAAGCAGCTGGAGGAGCTGGAGAAGAAGAAGGAGGCGGCTCGGCAGCGGCGGCAGGAGATGAAGAGGCAGCTCCTGGAGGAGCTGGCGAACACCCCCCCCAGGAAGAGCGCGAGGCTGCTGTCCCACGTGCACGGGGAGAACTTGATTCCAAGGAAATTCAGGGAGGTGGCCTCCTCCCCTACCTCAAGGCAGGTGCAGAGCAGCAGGTTCAGACAGTTCTACTCCATCCGGCGCCAGCCCCTCATGACGCCCGGGGTGACGGGACTGAGGAACCTGGGGAACACGTGTTACATGAACTCCATTCTGCAAGTGCTGAGTCACCTCCAGAAGTTCAGAGAATGTTTTCTGACACTCGATCTCTGTGAAACAGAAGAACTCTTGGCTAAAACTGTGAACGGGAGGGCCAGGATCCCCGGCAAACTGGCAAATGGGTCTGCTGCTAATGAGTCAGGGAAGACTGACAAAGTGGGATCATCTGGCACGCAGAGCTCGCCAGCTGGCTTAAATGGGAGCTCCTCCATAAGCCGGAGCTTAGAACTGATCCAGCCCAAGGAGCCGAGCTCAAAGCACATCTCCCTCTGCCACGAACTGCACACCCTCTTCAGAGTGATGTGGTCTGGCAAGTGGGCCCTCGTGTCCCCCTTTGCCATGCTGCACTCCGTGTGGAGCCTGATCCCGGCCTTCCGGGGCTACGATCAACAGGACGCTCAGGAATTCCTCTGCGAGCTGCTGGATAAAGTCCAGCAGGAGCTGGAGTCGGAAGGAACGAAGCGCAGGATCCTCATCCCCTTCTCGCAGAGGAAGCTCACCAAGCAGGTCCTCAAGGTGGTCAACACCATCTTCCACGGGCAGTTGCTCAGCCAGGTAGGGACCTGCTCTGGCACAGGGGTCATTTGGAGCCATTCACACCGGGGAGCAAAGGCTCTGTGTGTTGAGGACCCCCAGATATGTGAGGAGTGGCTTAGGAGCACCTCCTGAGAAAGGTTGCTGTGCAGGTGTCAGCATTTCCATGTTTGTCACATTCATTATAAATTCGCTTGGCTTCTGTCGCTTCAGGATGAAATCTGCACAAGCACAGAAGTTCTGACCCCTTAGATTTAGGTTTTGAATGTGATTTCAAAGTGTTTTTTCCTTTGGTTTGTCCCTTTTTGGTGTTGTTTCCGTGCCTAGGAAGAATATGATGAGGGTCAGGGGGAGCATCTGGTGTTTTAAAGAACAAACTATGACAATTTTTTTGCCAGCACATGAAAGTCACCTTGAGACACTGAATGTGCCAACTGTGAATTGGTGTTTCACCTGTAAAGGTGTTTGTCTGAGGAAGGAAATAAATCCCAGAAAGGTGAAGAGAGAAAGAAGTTTTAAATTATTTACTTTCAGACTGGACATAAGAAGTGTTTCCCTTGACTCACAGATCTTTGTGGAACTGCTCTGCCCTTTGGGCACGAAGCTGCCCCGTGGCTGTGACAGTCAGTGCCAGTGTGCGGGTACAGAGCAGTATTTGTGTATTTGTTCCATCCCCAGGTCACCTGCACAACGTGCAACTACAAATCCAACACCGTGGAGCCCTTCTGGGACCTTTCCTTGGAGTTCCCCGAGCGCTACCACTCCCTGGAGAAGGGCATTGTCCCAGTTCAGCAGGCAGAGTGCCTGCTGACAGAGATGCTGGCCAAGTTCACCGAGACCGAGGCGCTGGAGGGGAGGATCTATGCCTGCGACCAGTGCAACAGTGAGTGGGCTCTGGAGGCACCTGCTGTGTGCCTGGGGACATGGCTTGTGGCCTGCTTGGGGGTAAAAACTCTGTTCTTCTGGGCTGCTCCTGCTGGTTTGGTTCCTGCCGTTGGTAGATGCTGCTCCTTCGGGCTCCAGCTGGGACCTGATGTGTCGTTTTTTGCATCTGATGTGTCATTTTTTGCATCTGATGTGTCATTTTTCTCTCATTTCTGCCATTCAGCAGCACAATTCACTACAGGTTTGACACAAGCCTGTTCAGAACTGCACTCACTTGTGTTGGAGGGGACTTCAAGAATTTTTTGGGAGAGAGGGGGCTGGATTTAGAGGCAAAAGAAGGGCTTTGTCCCCTGTTCTTTACTCATCTCTGCGTGGCAGGAAAGCTTTTCTGACACATCATCCCTATGCTGCTTGTTCTTGATTGAATCCTTGACCCAGAAATCAGAGTTCTCGAGGTGTGTAGCTGTGCCAGGTGAGAGTTTGATCCCTCTGTGGGCATTTGTTGGGAAGCACTGACCTGGCAGTATCCAGGGAGGCTCAGGTAATGTGTTATTACCTGTGAGGTGATGCACAGATTTTGCTGTGCTCAGCTAGTAGATGACTTTGCTTTCCTGCAGCAGCTCTGAGTGAAAGGTCATTATATCCCTGAAAATCATTTTAGCCTGTGTGTTATCATTCAGCTCAGCCACTCTGATAAGCTGGATTTGGATTCTTTTTCATGCAGGTATTCATTTATGGCAAACGTTCATTCCCTTGGGAGGAAAACGCCAGTGATTTGACTTGCATTGCAACTAAGCAGCTGGAGTAGCAAATACTTGTAGAGATCTGTTCTCTATCAACTGGCAAATCTGTTACCAAACATCTTCTCAGAGTGTTAGGAAATAATCCTTGACTGGATGTTCTTGGAAAAAAGCCAAATATGATTTGAATGGATTCTGATTCACAAATAACGTTCACAAATTGTCGATGCGGATGAGTTCAGCTTCATCTTAACTCAGTTTGCTTTGATTCTTTGTGAAAGCTGAATTTTAATGGTTACTTCAGAATTAAATGGCTTGGGAAGCATTAACCAGCTGGAAAGAGCCAGGGAAAGGCACCAGCCCGAGTCCAGGTGCCAGGAATGATCTGGGCAGCGCGTGTCAGACGTGCTGGAGGAGGAGGCACCCATCTGTTCTGAACTGGTGCACTGAGGTGCAGAAATCTAATTAACAGGTACATTTCTCATTGGAAGCTCTGACAGCCACCTGTCCTCCTCCTGGGACAGTCATATGTTCAGTGTCCTGCAAAGAGCAAGCACTGGGAGGAGGAACTGTTCTCCCTCTTCTCCAGCTTTGGTTCAGGGGCTGTTTGCTGTTGGTGGAACTTTGCTGGAAGCATTTTCTGACTTGTATTAATACCCTTGAGCTAATGCAGGCTGCTACAAGCCTTATTCTAGGGCTGTAAGAAGCTCAAAGTAGCAGACAGAATAAGATAGCAGGTACTGCTCTTTGTGTGCTGGAGTTGCCCTGTGGGAACTGGAGCTGCTGCAGCCCCAGATGTCTTTGGCCTTGGTGTTCCCGGTGTATTTCTCAGGGCAAAACATCAGCACGAGCAGCTTGAAGGTGACAACTGATTGTGTGATTATGAGCATCACAAAAGGGGGAGTTCTGATCCTGGAGAAGTTCCTGTGGAGGGATTCCTAAACATTTACTTGTGTGTCCATCCCGAGCACACCTGAGCTCGACTGCTGCTGGAATGAAGAGGTCATCATGTGCTATTTTTCTCTCCTGGGAAGTAATCAAAGTAATCAAATCCTAACAATCTTTGCCTTGATTTTTTTTTTTGGTGTTTTTTTTTTTGTCAGGCAAACGGCGAAAGTCTTCTCCTAAACCTCTTGTTCTGAGTGAAGCTAAAAAGCAGTTGCTGATCTACAGACTACCTCAGGTCCTCCGGCTGCACCTTAAACGCTTCAGGTGAGGGGACCCCCCGAGGCATCAGCAGAGACACTGGCCTCTGCTTTTTGGGGAAGAACTGTGGGCCCATAACTTCTCTGACTTCCTGCTAAGTGCAGATGGAGAACCTCTCACCCATCAAGCGTGTGAAACCCTCTCACACTGCAATCAGGGGCAGTTTCGTAGCGAGCAGATTTGTTTGCAGCATCTTTTCTGCCACCACCCCCCCCCATGTAATGTTTCATAAATATTAGTCCTGGTTTCCTTGAATTGTCCTCGAGGGCCTTTGCTGGGTTTGCAGACAGCTTGGAAGGATGGCTGGGAGATGATCAGTTGATGAGCCGAGAGATTTGTTAAAGGTGGAAGGTTGTGAGAGCTAAATGCCAGTATTGTGTATTTACCTGTTGAATAAATGGCAGACAAAACTCAAAATATTATGAAAAGCTTCTAAAAGGGTTAGGCCAGGTGTGTGTGGGGGTTTTATTGATAGAACAGAGGATTTTAAGGCTGTTTGGCTGTTGTGATCTCAACAATATCCCCGCTAATGCCATCAGTGACAGAAGGAGCTGTGTGTGCAAGGTGGCTGCAGGAGATCTTTGAGTTAAAACAAGGGAAACAGTTGATGATGCTTCACTGGAGGGTTGTGGAGCAGTGTCTGCCTGTGTAACCCCCCCAGCCCGGAGCAGACCCCAAGTCTCTGATCCCTTGTGTTCGCAGGTGGTCTGAGCGCAATCACCGCGAGAAGATCGGGGTCCATGTCCTCTTTGACCAGGTATTAAACATGGAACCTTACTGCTGCAGGGACTCTCTCTCCTCTCTTGGCAAAGAGACCCTTGTGTATGACCTCTCGGCTGTGGTGATGCATCACGGGAAGGGGTTTGGCTCAGGACACTACACAGCATATTGCTACAACACGGAGGGAGGTGCGTGTGCCTGGGGACGGGGGGCCCGACCCCACAAAAAACCCTCTTTTACCCCGCAGACATGGCCTGCTGGGAAGCTCTGTGGCCAGAGCTGCTCTGGGCCCAGCTCAGCAGTCTGTTTGCCCCGGTGTGTCCCTGGTGGTGTGGTTGGTTTGTGACTCCCCCTCGCACGGAGCCCCCGCCGCGGCTCCGCGGCCCTCGGGGAGCCTCTTGGTGCCCGCTGGGAGCACCGTGAATGCCTCATTTTCTCAGGCAGAGTCACTCCGTGGAGCTGCTCCAGCTGGGTGCCTTTGCTCGCTTATCCCTGGGATGAGGAGATAAACAGAAAGTGTTTTGAGGCTGGACAGGAACTATTCATGAGTAACATCCGCAGGGGGTGGTGCGGCTCCAGCAGCTGAATTGGTATTGACTCTGCCTCCTGGCTGCAGAAAGGGGGACAAATTGGCCATCTCCAGGGGATTCTTGTCTCTGCCTAATTGAGCTTTTGGGATATTATATATCGCTGATTAAATTAAGATTGGGCATTTCTAAAGCACAAAAAAAAAGATTAAAAATAAAAAAGGCTCACAATGTTTTCCGGATTAAAAGCTCCAGAGCGTCTGTAGAGGAAAGGACAGAGATGCTTTTTCTCCTTGTGGCGTGGATGTTTGCTATGAACAGTTTCAGAATGCATCCAGAAGGAATTCTGCCTCCCTTGCTGATGTCCTCTTTCTCCCTTTGCCTGCTCCCCAGGGTTTTGGGTCCACTGCAACGACTCCAAACTGAATGTATGTAGCGTGGAGGAGGTGTGCAAGACCCAGGCCTACATCCTCTTTTACACTCAAAGGACGGTGCAGGACGGAGCAGGAATCTCAGAAAGACAACTCCAAGCTCAGGTGCCACCCAGAAACAGTGAGAAGGACAGCAGGCTGGCATTCCCGTGATGGGGAGCCCTGGTCACTCACTCAGCACCCTCAGCTCCTTCTGGAACCGTTGGTGTTCACATCATCCCTCTCCGTGGGGAAAAACACTCGCTGCAGGAATGGGATCAGGGCGGGATCTTTGCCACTTGGGGTGGGAGTTCTGGCACGCCAGAATCTCGGTTTTGCAGTCTTGTTGCTAAGTCAGGCTCACAGGAATGGAATTAGAAATTTGATGCTGTGTTTCATCTCACGTGGGAGGAGGTGCCTGAGGTTTGTGATGAGTGAGCACAGCCAGGACAGAGGAGCATCCCCCTGGCTTCACAGCCCTGCAGTCCCCAGCCACCCTGGACAGGGTGGCTGGGGACTGCAGGGCTGTGAAGCCAGGGGGATGCTCCTCCATCAGCTGGGGGCAAATCCCTGGCTGAAGCTTTGCCAGCAGCTCTGTGTGCCACACTCCATGGTTTATCCTTTGGGCCGAACTCAACTGGCAGCTAAATTCACTCAGAATGTGATTTTGATACAGTTCTTCTCTGGAGAAAGTGTGTTTAAACACCAAAAAAAAAAAAAACAAACCTGTAATAAAACCAGGAATGTACCTGTGTGCCAGAGCTGGCAGCAAAAACAAAGCCTGCACTCCAGGTTTCTGCTGGAGTGGCATCACTGTCCCCAGGATTGTGAGGATTATGCAGTCTGTGGCTTGCACAGCTGGGGCAGAGGAGGTTGGTGGTGTAGGGGGCAGCTCACAGTGGCAAACTCTCACTTTATTACAAAAAATGTGGCTCGTTCTCCTCGGGGGAACAGAGTGGTGGGAGTGGCACAGTGTGGGATTCTGTCAGTGCCTCTGGAGTGGGAACAGTCATTAATTGTGGTTGTCACACGAGCCCAGACCAAGGGGAGGTGGCCCTGGATGCAGGCAGTGCCCAGAATTCCCCCTGTGAGGTTTTTGTTCCTGCTGGGCCCTCGAGGGAAGGAATGTACTTAAATCTCAAATTCCACGTCGAGTTGGAAAGGCTACAAAAATGTCTGTATCTGAAATCACCCTGATTTTGGAATCCTGTGAGAAGCACAGAGCCTTAGTGGACTATTTGTAGTCACTTCTCAGCCTACAGTTGCACCTCAGGTGTGTTTTTGTAATTTGGGGTTTGGCTGTTCACGTTTCATGTTTTAATCTGAATATGGAACTGCAAAAGGAAACCCCACAACACGTTGATGTCTTTCAAGCTTGGCTATTTTTTTAACGGTTAAAAGGTGAAATAATCTGAAATACAAGGTTCTTCAAAAAAAAAATTGGTTCCATGTTCAGGTAGGGAAGTTGTCCAAGTGTGTTTCTCCTCTTCCCTCTTCTCCTTTTATCCTTGTCGGTGTTTGCCCCTCAGACACACCCGTTGTTGTGGGAGGGGGTGAAAAGGGGAGACTCCCAAATCCCACTCCTCTTCCCACTGCCCCTTCCTGGGACTTTTACCCCCCTGTCCTTGGGCAAAATTGAGCCCAGCAAGAAGAAATTTGGGTTGTGCCAGAGCACAGCATCACACGAGGTCTCCTCTGCCCTTCAAGCTTCCCATTTCCTGTGTCCTGACCAAGGTGCTGCTTTTTGAGCCTAAAAGAATGTCTTTTGGACAATTCAGTGTCGTTCTGAGATCACACTCTCTTTATTTTTTTGGAGGCAGTTTGCAACAGTCCCGATGGAAAAGGGTTTGGTTTTGGTTCTCTAAATGTAGCAAGGGCTGGAGGGATTTATGAATGTCTTTGTATTTACTGGGTGGGGGATTTTTGGTGCTACCAGTAAATTAAATCAATAATGATGCAAAAAAATAATGCAAAACAGGCCAAATTGAGATCCAATAACAGCAAATGTGAGTGCAGGGGAAGCTGAGTTGGGCTCAGCCAGGGAGAAGGTGACATTCCTGAAGGAATCAGAGGTGCTTGTGATTGTCAGATACGTGATGGATTCATTCTAGAGCAAATTATGCTCCATGAGGCAGAGAAAACTCAAATTAAAGGCAGGATCACTTAGAATCGCCTTTTTCATCTGAGGTGGAAGGGAAGCCTGGTGTTTTCCCCATACATGTGTCCCTCCAGGCCTGCCTGCCCTTTAAGAGGATTATGTGTGGTTTGCTCTGCTCCCAGCTGGCCCTTTGGTTCCCTCCCTGCATCCCACAGCCATGCTGGCCCTTTTTTTTTGGATAAAAATCCCACAGAAAGGCAAAGCCACTGCAGCAGCAGTTGTTCCTGCAGCGAGCCCAGGCTCTGTGCCATCAGTGCTCATCTTTTGACTGAGTGTTTGGCATTCATGTTGGAATTCAGGTGGAATTGCAGCTGTCAGGGGGGTTCACAGGGAGCTGGGAGCGCTCCCAGAGCCAGATTTTGTAGGGTTTGAGGTGACATCTCTATAGTCATGAGTCTCCAAGGGACATCAGCTGAGCTGGGGAGATCCTGCAGCCAGGAAAACAACTGCCCTGATAGGGAAGGAATGAAGTAAACTCAGATAAACCTGCCTGTCCCAGCACTGTGGGGGTTCTGGAATTTTATTTGGAAGCGACAGCGTATGGCACTTTTGATGCTGGTTGGTTTAGAGTTGGCTCCTGCAGGCTCGAGACAGGCAGAGCCCAAGGCTCCCTCCGTGTGGGCACTGTTTTAGAGTGTCCTGTTTGCCAGGAAGTCTCATGGAAGTCACCCCCTCCATCCGTAAGGAATTACAGGGAAGCCTCTGAGGTGGGTCTGACCAGGGGCAGCCTCCAGAGCAGATCTGTCCCTGCTTAACCATGTGGCTTCCAATTCTGCCCCTGCCCTGATGCAGATTTAGAGTGAATTCCAGTTTCAGGCTCTGTTAGAATGGATTATTAGAATGGATACCAGTTTTACAGGTAGATGAGGTGACCTGACTCCTGTGAGGAGTTCAGCAGTCACAGCTGTGAGTGCAAACCACGTGTCTGCAACATAAACCCCTTTGTTTTGGGACAGCTGGGAGCAAGTCTGCTGTTCCATGTGCTGGGATTCCTGTCCTGGGGATCCACTCTGGCAGCAGGAGCTCTTTGCCTTGGGAGATGCTCGGAGCAGGTGGGAGGTCCGTGGCATCTCTCAGGTTGTTGATGAGGAGCAGGAAGTCAGGCTTGGGAGGGAACTGTTCCCAGCACATCCTTATCCCATCCAACCTGTGAGTAAATGGGATTTCCTTAATTCTGTGTTTCTGAGAGTGAAGAATCTTCATGTGTCCATGGTCAGGTGTGACCCAGCATCTGCTGTAGCAGTTGGAAACCACTTTATTGTAGGTAACTTTGTTCCACTTAGCAAGTTGGTTACATAAATTTGCCTTTATTATCCCTTTTCTGCCCGTATTCCCAAGTTAAACTATGCATTCCACAAAAAAAAAAAGTTTCTCTGCAAAGCACTGAAAAAACCTTCCAGTTTTTTACCCCCGAACCAGTCTCTGGTCTGGCTGTGAAGCTGTCCATGTGAGGCAGCAGGTGGGATAACAGACCTGCAGTGCTGGATGTCAGGCTTTGCTGTGCCCCTCCTGCTGACCTGGGGACTGGGAGCCAGGATTAAATTCTCTTATTTTTAGATTTTTTTTTTTTTCTTAATGCCAGCCAGGCCCCTCCAGCCCTGTCAGAGCAAGGAGTAAAAAACTCCAAGGGATTTTGGTGGGAAGCACCTTCTGTCCCAAACCTAAAGCTAATTGCTGGTTTAGAAATGGAAAAAAAAAAAAAATAAAAATCCCAGTTGCCATTGTCCTGGCAGCAGTGCTGCAGGATGGGCAGGATGCTTCCACTTCTGGGAGCTTCCCCGCTGCCCTGAGTCAGGGCAGAGTTCAGGCTGATCTTCAGCACCTCCAAACACCTAGTCCTGCTCTCAGCTGAGGTTCCTGGCAGGGAGCTGCTGGCAGAGGCTGGACAGGAGAGGAGTTTTCCCTCAGTATGGAATCCCCTGGCAGCCCTTGTGAAAACAGGAGGGGAGTGCTTGTTTGGGTGAGGAGCCAAGCTGGAGCTTGGGTGGATTGCCTGGATTTTTCAGTGGATTTAAGTCAGAACAGCCTTGAGTTTCTGCTCCAGCTTCATTCCTGACATCACTAATGAGCTGAGCTGACTTGTGCCAGGCTGGGAGTGTCCTCCTCAAGGACACTGCCAGGCAGCAGCAAGTGAGGGAGAATCCAGTTAATCAATCAATTAATTAAGGGCTACAAGGAGAGGAAGCCTAGTGAGGGGTGGGCTGAGGGCACTGGGCCTGTTCAGCCTCGAGACTGAGGGGAGAGCTCAGGGGGCTGCAGGCTCATCACAAATCCAGCTCTGAGCTCTGCTCCCTGTGAGCAGGGACAGCCCCCAGGGAAGGGCTGGAGCTGTGCCGGGGGGGTCAGGTTGGATCTCAGGACAAGGTTCTTCCCCCTTGGCACTGAACAGGCTCCCCAGGGCAGTGGGCACAGCCCCAAGGCTGCCAGAGCTCCAGGAGGGTTTGGACAACGCTCTAAGGGACAGGGTGGGATGTTGGGGTGTCTGTGCAGGGGCTAGTCCTTGTGGGTCCCTTCCAGCTCAGGATATTCCATGATTCCTGACTGTTCCTGGCAGTCTGTCCAGCTGCCTCCTGATCCCCATCAGCTTTTCTTCCAGTCAGGTTTGTTCCCAACATCCCCAAGTCACCCCTGGCAGCCTCCCCAGGCACGGCCTGGCCCCTGCCTGACCCCAGGCTGGGGGGGATTAGTGTGAGTAAATCAAAACTAAGATTAACTATAAAGGGACTGAAATGTTCTAATTAATCCCCTTTTCCTGCAGAAACTGTTTCTGCATAACTTGGATTATCCCGACTTCAAAAGAATTTCGTTTCTTTACAGGATGTCCAAACACCAGCTTTGAAAACAGCATTTTTAAGGGTTTTTATGGGGAGTGGAATGAGGAGGGTTTTTTTTTTTTTTGGGGGGGGGGAGCAGGTGAGGGGCAGTTCTGTCCCCCAGACGTGGGAACAGCTGCTCCAGGAGAATGTCCTGAACTAAAACCCTGTGAAACCGTCCAAAGAATGTGAAGCCATGCTGCACCTCCACTGCCACGGCTCTCAGGGCTGGGAGCTCCTCCTGCTCCTCCACAGCACCTTCCAGGAGCTGCTGTGCACCCTGGGAGTAAATCCCAGCCTCAGCTCCCCCGTGGTGCTTCCACCGTCCCCGGCAGCTGCTCCAGCCTCAGCCCAGGGCACCCCATGCTATGCAACACCAAATGGCTTCTCCTCCCACACGCAGCCATGGCTCCTCTGCATCCCCCAGCCTTCTCCCACACGGACATTTCCCAGGAAACCTGGTGGCTGGAGCTCCCCTGGGGCTCGTCCCGGCTCGGATTTTCCTTTGCAGAAGCAGCAGATGGGTCCTGGGTGCAGCCCAGGGCTGGGCTCGGCCCTTCTGTCTCTCGGGTGTGAAATATAAATCATGTTTTTATGATTTTTTTTGTAAATCTTTACTCTTTTTACACCTTGTTTTTGTAAGCTGAAGTTTCTTATTAAAAAAAAAAAAAAAAGAAGAAGAAATTCCAGCGGGCTGTGTTGTTATTCCATAGACTTTAATAAACATCTGGGTGGGGGCAGAGGAGGAAATTCCACAAACATCCTTGAGAAAACCATTCTTGTTGTGCCTTGAGGAATGAATTGGAAATAAATTCTTCCTCTCAGCCTTAAATCTTTCCCCCTTGTCACTGCCTGGAGCAGGACAGGAGGGGCTCTGAGCAGCAGCTCTGCAGGGGAGGAGAACCACGTCCTTCCAGGAATGCAGCAAACCCGGCACGGCCCAGCACGGCTCCGGTCCCGGTGGGAGGGCGAGCTCTGCTCCCTGCAGCTCCAGGAATTCCTGGGACAGGGATTCAGCGGTGTTAATGGAGGTGGTTTCTGGCATGTGGCAGCGTAGTGACAGCTTTACAGCCCTTCATGAGGTCAAGTCAGGGGTCATTGGGGTGTCTGTGCAGGGCCAGGGGCTGGACTGGAGGATCCCTGTGGGTTCCTTCCAGCTCGGGGCATTCCATGATTCCAAGCACAGCTGTTCCCACCTTCCCAGATCCCTCCTGGTCCCCTCCCTGCCCTCACCCCCAGGCTCACCGGCTCTATGGGACGGGCTGTGGGGCCATCAGGTCGATGTCCGTCAGGTTCCGGGCGACCCAGACCCCAGCAGCGAACAGCCCCAGGTTCACCAGCAGGTTCCTGCAATCCCAGAGACATTTCAGCTGGAAAATCCCTCCAGGACCATCGAGCCCAGCCTGTGTCCGATCCCCACCTTGTCACCCAGCCCAGGGCTCTGAGTGCCACATCCAAACCTTCCCTGGACTCCAGCTTTTATACTGTTTTATGTTTACATAACTTCTAGTGCAGAAACATCTGGTTTCCTTCTCCCTGGCCAGGGCTCAAGGGGGAAAAGCAAGGGAGTCAACCTTGACCATTCATCTCCTGCCAAACACGGCCAGGCATCTGATTCCATGGCCTTGACTGGCCTCTAAATACGGAAAGATAAATATATTCTTTCACTAATGATCAGTTCCTTAACGAGCTGATGAAACAGATAAAGTTTGTTGGAAGGTTCATCGAGGGGTCAGCTTTAGCTCAGGGCCTGTTGTTCAGGCCTCAGAACTTCACCTTTCCCAGGGAGAAATTCCTCCTGGTGTCCCCTGGCACAGCCTGAGGCCGTTCCCTCTCCTCCTGTCCCTGTTCCCTGGGAGCAGAGCCCGAACCCCCCCGGCTCCCCCCTCCTGTCAGGGAGTTGTGAGAGTGAAAAGGTCCCCCCTGAGCCTCTTTTCTCCAGGCTGAGCCCCCCCAGCTCCCTCAGCTCTCCTGCTGCTCCAGCCCCTTCCCCAGCTCCGTTCCCTTCCCTGCACACGCTCCAGCCCCTCCATGTCCCTCCTGACCCGAGTGACCAGAACTGGGGTCAGGATTTGATGTCCCAGCAGCGCCAGCACAGGGGGACAATCCCTGCCCTGCTCCTGCTGGGACAGGACAGGGAGGAACCGGGAGCGCGGGGTCCCGATCCCAGTCCCGATCCCGGTCCCAGCCCCGGACGCGATCCAAGCTCCGGTCCCGCTCCCGGATTTGCTCCCATGCCCGCTCCCATCCCATCCCCGCTCCCATCCCATCCCATGCCCGCTCCCGGTGCCCCCGCACCTGCGGAAGTCGTTCCGGTCGGTGGCGAAGCGGAACGCGCTGCGGAGCCACGCGCGGAGCCCCCTCGGCGGGGCCGCCACCGGCCCCGACCCCGATCCCGACCCCGACCCCGATCCCGGCGTTCCCGGCCCCGCTCCCGCCGCCGCCGCCATTGCTGCCCCCGCGCGCGCCGGGCGATGGCGTCACCGGCGCAGCGTGACGTCACGGCCGCCCGTGACGTCACTGCCGGCGCTCAGCGCCACGTGGGGCTGGATCGGGATCAGGATCGGGATAAGGATCGGGATCAGCGAGGGGTCCGGGTCGGGCTCGGCAACCCCCCCCGAGCTGAGCAGCACAGGGAGGAAGGGGGTGGGAATCCCGGGAGCTGCACGGTTTTGGGGGTGTTCTGTGTGCCTTTTTTATACTTATTTTCTGTTACTTGAGCCCATTCTTAAATTTAACCTTTTGTGGATGTTTATTCTGAAACAATCCCTGGTCAGTTCCACGGAGCTCTGCTGGTTGGAATCGCTGATGCTCAGACCAGGAAGGGAAGGGTAGGGGGGTTTCCAAGCGGCATAAATGCTCCAGTAACTTCTTGGTGGGGCTTCTGTAGTTGCACACTTCAAACACAACACTCCTAACGGGCCTACACGTGGTGCTTCGCCGTTTTTCAGCTTTTAATTGCAGCTGCTTCTTCCATATGATCAAACCTCGGTTATTTTATCACTGTTTGCAGCAGTCCTGCCACGCCGTCCGTCCGGGCTGCAGCCACGTTTGTCCCTGCTGCTGCACCCCCTTCCCAAATCCCAGCGAGCTAATTGATTTATGGCGATTAGGGGCTCTAATTAGCGGGCCAGCTGGAGAGCTGTGTGTTATCTGCCCGGTGGGATCAGCCTTGGGAAGCAGCCAGCTCCGCTGGGCCGGGGCACGGCTCGTTTGGGGTCTCGGAAGGGTTTTACTGCACCCCACACTCGGGGTTTTCCCTTTCATCCCCTGCTCTGCTGGTATTTGTGATCAGCGAGCTCACCCGGAGCCTCCCTACTCCCCCCTTATCTCCCTCCTCCCCCGTTCCGGCGAGGTCACGGCACCGTCTTCATCTCCGGGTGGATGTCAGGAATTTGCGTGGCTGTGCGGACCAGTTCAGACCAGTTCGTTATCAGCGCGTCCCCAGCCAGCCCTCCCGCTTGTGCCGGGTGTTCGCGGGGCAGGGAGAGGTGATAAATGCCCCGGGGGCCGGGCGGGATGTCTGCAACTCGCACCAACACATCTGCCCGGTGCTAACGAGCCCCGGGAGCGTCACTGCCAGGGGGGATGCGGGGAGATAAGGGGGAGGGGAGGCTGGAGGCGCCTGGCAGAGGTGCCTGAGCTGGGTGGGCACAGGGTTTGGGAGGCCCCCTGAGTGTCCACACTGGCGAGTGGTGATGCTGCAAGTGGGGCCCAAACCCGGCTGCAGCGGCAGGAGGTGATCGGGACACGTTGGGAGCGACGGACACGTTGGAAGGGGAGTGGGACACGTTGGGAAGTGACACACAGGGGCAGTTCCAGCAGCCCCCGGCCCGTCCGCGTTCCAGAGCCGCTCCCCCCGCATGGCAAAGGTGGGTGCGATGGGAGGGTCCCGTCCTGCCAGGGCGCTCCGGACCCTCTCACCCTTCTCCTTTCCCCTCTTCGACCCTGCAGGCTCTGCTGCGGCCCCGAGGGGGGGGCCTGCTCCCCCAAATATCCCGGCACAAGGCTTGGAGCATCCTGTGGTTGATCCAGATGATGCTGGAGCTGGACGGTGGCAGGCGCTGGAGGGAGGGGGTGGGTTGCACGGTGTGCAGGGACCCCCCTTGCACAGATGCTCCATGCCCTGGGGGTGCAGGGACCCCCTTTGTGTGCCCTGGGGGTGCAGGACCCGCGTTTCAGAGGTGGGGTCGGGGCAGACCCAGGGGCTGATGGGGGGCCGTTCGAGGGTCTTTCATCCCACTCGGCTTTGAGGCCGGTTTGCTGATGGACCCGAGGTTCCCGGAGGATTTTGGCCTTCAGGGATCAGGGAAGGGGCGCTGCCCGGGGGCTGCGCACCCCGGGGGCAATGGGGGGGCTGTGACCCCTCGGTAAGGAGCGTTTGCTCATGGAAGCAGAATCAGTGCCGGGAGCGTGACTGGAAGAGGAGGGAAAACTCTCAGGGGGAGGGACAGGAGCGCTCCAGGAGAGCTCCTCGGGGAGGAGGATCGGTTCCCGCCACACACTGGAGTGGAACGAGAGGCTGGGGGAGAGCCGGCGTCCCCAGCGAGCGGAGCGAGGTATGGGGGTGCAGGGTTGGGGTGTGGGGATGCAGGGTTGGGGTGTAGGGGTGCAGGGTTGGGGTGTGGGGGGTGCAGGGTTGGGGTGTGGGGGGTGCAGGGTTGGGGTCTGGGGATGCAGGATTGGGGTCTGGGGCTTGCAGGGTTGGGGTCTGGGGGGTGCAGGGTTGGGGTCTGGGGGTGCAGGGTTGGGGTCTGGGGGTGCAGGGTTGGGGTCTGGGGGTGCAGGATTGGGGTCTGGGGGTGCAGAGTTGGGGTGTAGGGGTACAGGACCAGGCCGTAGGAGTGCAGGGTTGGGGTGTAGGGGTGCAGGGTTGGGGTGTAGGGGTGCAGGGTTGGGGTCTGGGTGTGCAGGGTTGGGGTCTGGGTGTGCAGGATTGAGGTCTGGGGGTGCAGGGTTGGGGAGCAGAGCTGCAGGTCGGGAGTGCATAGGTGCAGGGTTGGGATGCAGGATTGGGGTTCAGGGATGCAGAACGCTCCTCCATCCCACCCTCCTCCGTACTTCAGTGCTGCTTTGCGGGACCCGAGACTGCCGTGCCAGGTAAAACCGCAATTTAGGGACAAAAGAGCAGTTTTTCTGTTTCCCTCCGGCCCTGCCCCCGGGGTGGTCCCTGCCGACGAGGTCACTCCTGCCAGCCCGGGGCGAGGGTGGCTCTGCAGCTCAATGCCCGGGGGCGTCAGAGCATCCCCCGATCTCTGAGAGAGCCACCAAGGCTGCCCTGGGGAACCTCCCTCGTCCCTGTGGAGAGCCCAGACTGTCCCGTGGGAGCAGGGATGGAGCCTGGAGTGGGGCTGGCACCCCGCTGCAATGCCAGGCTGGCTGGGGGCTCGTCCAAGTCCTGTCCCCGACACCGGGCCGGGATCCCACGGGACAATACTGGGTGATGCCACGGGTGCTGCGACCCGTGGGGTTGGCACAGGGCGATGAGACGTGGCTGGGAGCGAGCAGAGCCTGGGGCAGCCAAGGGGGTCCGTGTGGCCCCGGCTCAGCCGTGCCCCGTGGTCCTCGCCGTGGTGATGCCGAGTGGCTCTGGGGGTCTCCTGGCGCTCCGGGAGCAGCGCGGGTGGCACCTGGGTGGCAGTGTCCCCGAGCTGAGCTGGCAGTGACGTCCTGTGGGACGTGCTCACCCTCGCCTTTCCCTTCCAGCGGATCCCACACCCCCGAGGGCCCCTCTCCGCCCCGGGACAGGGGCCAGGACGTGTTCGGGGCAGGATGTCCCCCCCGCCGGGCCGCAGGAGGGGCTTCCCCAGGGAGGTAGGTGGGTCTGCGGCGCTGCCAGGGCGGGTGGGAGCGCAGGGGCTTTGTGGGGCGAGGATGGGCACCCTCTGCTCCATCCCTGGGGGTGCTGAGGAGCCCGGGAACATCGCTGCGGTTTGGGGAACACTTGGGAACATTCTGGGCCCTCGGCCAGCAGAGGAGGTGGGTGGGCTCCTGCCGCCCCATCCCTGCTCAGAGTCCGGCCGGGGCAGGGTGCAGGGGGGGTCTCACCACTCTCATCTCTCCACAGCCCGGCCCGAGGTGGGATGGAGCAGGGCCGTGCCCCCCTCACGGCCCCGAGGACGCCTGGGATGAGCCGCCCTGGAAGCACCGGCGCGGGAGGGGCTGGGGCGGATGGTGCCAGGTAAGGGGCTGGGGGCAGATGTGCCATGGGCAGAGTGGGACCTTCGGCCACACTTCATGGGGGGGACGCTCCCAGGGAGCCCCCCAGGCACAGAGCAGCCTGGACACGTGTGGATCCAGCCCCAGCCTTGGCCAGGAGTTTGTGTCTAAAGGATTATACGGATGTAATGGAGGCTTCACGTCACGACTTCCTCCCGCAGGGTTAAGAAGAGCAAAACAAATACATTTATATAGGTAAAATAAATTATTTATTTCCACTGATGGTGATTAGACTGAAGGGCCTAAATCACATTACAGATGGCTTTAACCATTGCTACAGTGCACTGTTTATTAAGTCAATAGTTTTAAAGTTAATAATTATTAAGTAGAGATTGATGTTACTCACCCAGACCAACACAAATCTCTTTGGCTCGGCCTCGGAGAGGGACCTTGAGGGGTGTCCCTGCTCCAGGGAGGAATCCACACACACTCCTAGGAGGGCTGTGCTGCAAATCCCGCTGGTAGAAGGTGAGGTTGAGCTTTTATAGGGTGAAACCACAGAGTGTCAGTGAGGCATTGCTGGGAAAGCCCTGCCAGCTCAGCACAATTCTATTTATCCTCAAATAAGTCATTGCTGCTCTTTGGTTCCTCTCAGGAAACATCTGTCCCCCACAGCCCCTCCAGTGCCAGTTGCTCTCAGGAAATGCTGGGTTTCACAGCCTCGTGGTGTTTAATTTGGGGTTATTTGAGCCAGGCTGCTCTGAGCTTTCCTCACCTACAGCCACTCCCCATTGCAGCCCAGACCCTTCCCTGGCCCTGATGACATCCCTTGGAATGAGGAGGAGGAGGACAGGATATGGGCACCCCATGACTATCCCCCACTGCCCCCCTGGGATGACAGGGAAGAAATCCAAGGACCTGTGGATGACTTTGGAGAGGGCTGGCACATGGTGAGGGGGAAACAGGCTGGGGGGGGTGGCATCTTTGTGAGTGTCCCCAGTGTGCCACCATCCCCATGGGCGCCCATTCCCCTTTGCAGCATCATCCCAGGGGTCCCAGACCCTTCCCTGGCCCTGATGGCATCCCTTGGAATGAGGAGGAGGAGGAGGACAGGATATGGGCACCCCATGACTATCCCCCACCCCCCTGGAACGGCAGAGGATACATCCAAGGACCCGAGGAGGACTTCACACAGGACTGGTTCCCGGTGAGGTTGTGGGTGGGGGGGTGGCAGCAGCTGCAGGACCGAGGCTGGGGAGGGGGCAAAATGGGGCAGGGGCCACTCAGTGCACGGCGGGGCAGTGGGATGGGTTTCCCAGACTCTGCAGGATTCCCTGTCCCATTCCCTGGCTAAACCCACCCCTTTCCCGCAGGAGCTGGAGCCCAACCCCTGTCCTGAACCACCCGAGGAGGAGGAGCAGCCCCCACCTTGGCCCCCTGCCGGCCCACCAGGGTGGGTGCCATGCCCGGGGTGGGGGTCCAGGGGGTCCGTGTGGCCGTGGGGTGGCACAAAGGGGCACTACGAGGGGGCACAGCCAGGGGGTGACACTCCTGGCCCTGCTCAGCACTGGGGGGGTTGCACTGGAGCCCCCTTCCTAAAATGCCCGGCCCTGGGGCTGCCTTTGCTGCTGCAGGAGGCGAGGAGGGGTCTGTGGCAGGTGGCCCCCCTGGGACTGTCACCGGCCGGGGGGGAGACGCTGCCGACGCTTCCGCAGGAGCCACCGGGAGCTGACCCTGGTCTCATTCGAGAGGGGTCCCAGACCCCCCAGAGGTTTGTGCTGCCCCTGTTCCTGCTTCCTTGGTGCTCTCCAGCCTCTCCCTGGGCAGAACCAGGAGCCACTGCCATTGTTTCCCGCTCCACAGGGCACAAATTGCCCTCCAAGGCCTCTCCTTCCCTCCCCAAGAAGAGCCAGCCGGCAGCCAGGAAAGAGCTGCAGCCCCCCGACCCTCCCCAGCCACGCGTGTCCCCACGAGGTCCCGTGGAGAGGCCGGAGCAGACCCAGGTTGTGGGGTTTTACCTGCCCCCCCCTGCACCATCCCAGCTCCCAGCTTGGTCTGAGCCCCATGTGGTGTTGTGGTTTCCCCCAGGACCTGCCAGAGAGCACTGGGGAGGTCCCCAGGACCCCTGAGCCGGCCAGGACCCCTCCGAGGAGCCCGGCCAGCGATTCCTGCGCTGTGGGGCCGGAGCAGGCGGCTCCAGGGACACCGGTAGGAGATTCCCGGGGCAGGCAGGGCTGTTGCACCCCACTGTAATGTCACCCTCCTCTCTCTCATCCAGCCCTTTCACTCTCCACCTGGCTGTCTCCTTGCTGGGCATGGAGTTTTTCTGGGTTTGTGGTTTCCTTTGGGGTTTAGCACCCCCTGGGTCCTGTCCCCCAGCTCCTCTCCCAGGACAGATGTGTCCCAGCCTCACGCCATTGCCTGTCCCCAGGCTGAGCCAGGAGCTGAGCAGACACCTCTGGGCAGCCAGGACCAGGATCCCTCTGCTTTGGGAACGGAGCCAATCCCACCGGAGGAGAACTCTGCCAGGGCAGGGGAGCACCTCGAGGTATGGGATTCCCAGGGAGCGGCACAGAGTCAGCACAGGGCTCCCCAGATCCTCCTACCCTATGGGTAGTTTTTATTCCCACCCAAAATCAGTGCCTGGGAGGAGGCACATTCCCCTTTCCAGACCCTTTTTCTCCTCGCAGTGGGCTCTGCAGCTCACCTGTAACTCTTTGCACAGGTAGAGCCCTGCAGTCCAACTGTCCCCGAGGCTGGCACAGGGGATGGGTCACATCCCCAGAGCCCAGCAGCCCCTCTGGATCCCGCTGAGAGGGCCCAGCTGGCTCCCAGCTGCTCTGGAGAGGTGGGTGCTGAGCTGAGCCCTCGATCCCGGGGACAGCAGTGTTTGCCAAGCGGAGCTGGAGAAGCCGAGGCAGGAGCTGCCGGTGATGGGGTGGGTCTGAGCGCTTGGGGCAGCTCTGTGGCGTGTCCCCCTCCCCAGGTGAGAGCCCCTGGAGGCTTCTGCTGCGGGTGGGGCTGTGCTGGCAGCGCTGGCTGCCCCCTCCTGCACAGCCCCCGCCGTCCTCCCCCAGCCCCTCTCTCTCCCACAGCTTCTCGAGAGCCTTCAGCCACCTGAAGACTCTCAGGTCCCACCAGGACCTGCGGCAGAACCTGATGCACAGCCCAGCCAGGCTTGTCCTGATACCTGCACCTCACCAAGGACCTCACCAGGGCCCCAGCACCCTCCTGGCTCCAGTCAGACAAACCCGGTACGGGGTCTGGGTGCCCCCCTGGGTCCCCATGAGGGCTTGGGGGCACTGCCACAGCAGGAGCAGTGGAGGGGGATCCCTCTGGAATCCCAGCAGGATTCCGGGCTGGGGTTAAAGAGCTGCTTTGTCTGGAGGCAGAGCCCGTATCGGCTCCTGATGCCAATAAATGGGAGAGGGCTGGAGAAAGGCCAACAAAATAGCTGAAGGCTTGGGAGTGTGTGGAGTGTGAACGACCCGGGACTTGAGCTTAAACAAAGCCAAGAGCAGCTTAATTACTGCCTAATGGGGGACAGAAATCTGCTGGAAGCTCTTGCTGCCGGTGCTGGGGCAGAGGGGGAGCGGGGGCAGCTCTGGCACCCGAGGGGAGGGGGGGAACCAGCACCCTGGGGAGCCAAGGTCCCAGCAGGTCCCTCAGAGGGGGACCAGTCCCTCTCCCTGCCCAAGAGTCCGATCTTTCCTTTCCTTTCCCACCCCCCAGGCTGGGGATGGGCAGCAGCAGCTCTGCCTCGGGCTCCCAACACCCTCCCCATCCCGCATGGATCTCCGCTCCGCCGCCATCCTCGCCAGGAAGGAGGAGATCGAGCTGGTGAGTCCTGGAGGGCCCTGGCTGAGGGGGGGTGGGGGTCTGGGACCTGCTGCTGGGTGGGGGGGATTCAGCCCAGGACCTTCTGAAGCGATGCTGGGTGATGGGATGTGAACTTGGCGTTTTGGGGGGCACTGAGAAACCCTTCCTGGTGGTGGTGGTGGTTGCAGGGGAAGCTGCTCAGAAGGGGTTTGCAGGGGCTCAGATGCTGCCAGGAGGGTTGTGGACCAAAAGATGGGTGGGGGGGTGAGGAATGCCCCCTAAGGGGAGCTGTGTGCTGGTGGTTTTTGGGGTGCTGAGCCCGTGGCCGGCCCTGCAGTCGTACCAGCAGTTCAGCCTGAACATCGCCGTGGTGGCCACGATGCTGCTGCAGAAGGAGCCCTCCATGGAGGCGGCCCTGGGGCTGGCACTCAGGGCCAACCTGCGCCAGGGCTGGATCCACCACCTCCGGGAGCTGGAGGATTTCATCGACAGCTACGACTCGGCCACCCCCGGCCCCTGAGGAGTCACCCCCTCCTCCAGCCAGGCTGGGAGTGATGGGGGCCGTGCCAGGGCACTGCTGTGCTCAGGTGCTGCTGAGCCTGCGGGTCAGGGTGGCATGGACACGGTGGCAGTCCCACCATATCTCCTGGAGGAGGAGGAAGGTGGGGAGATGCTTGGTTTTAGCCCTGCCCAAACCTCTGTGTGCAGCCAAAGGAGGAGCTGGTGTTACTGGATGGTGGTGGGAGGGAGGGAGAGCAGCAGCTCCTCTCCTCCATCCAGGCTCCTCACTCCGTTCCTGGTTCCCAGGGATGTGCCCACAAACCCCGGGAGTTGTTCTTGGGTTTAAATCTCAAATTAAACCCTCTTTTTGTTGCTGCCCTCACTCTGTTATCATTCTGATCCCGCTCTCCTCGGGTTGGTGAGGGAGGGGTCCTACAGTGAGCCCAGCATGGGGGATGTGGCAGAGGCCAAAGGTCACCCCTGAGGCTCACACTGCTCTGCTGGCACGGTCGGTGTCACAGTGGGTGGGGAGGAACGTGACCCTCCTGCATCCAGATTTCAGCCAAACTTTATTGGAGCTTCGTCAGTGGCAGCAGCAGAGCTGCCCCCCTGGCCCCTCCCTTTGGTGGCACCAGAGATGGAGAGCAGTGGTGCTCATCCTGCAAGGAGGGGTCCCAGGGAAGGATCCAAAGGATCCAGCCCTGGCCCAGGGGTTTGGTGCAGGCGGCTGCCCTTGTCTGGAGCAGGGGCTGCTCTCCCCAGCGGTGTCTGAGGCGCTGCAGCCCTGGTGAGCTCTGCTCCCTTCCTGCTTTACCTGTTCCTAATTGCGGGAGAGGCCGGCAGGAATTGCAGGCTGTGCTTTGCCAGCAGCTGCCGGCAGGGAAGGATCCCAGCAGCTTCTCCCACCAGCCTTGGGCTTCATCCAAACCACACTGGGAACATGCTGAGACCGTGGCAGGACCCGGCAGGGGCTGGCAGGACATGAGGGCCCCCCTGTCCCCACTGCTAGGACACACTGCAGTGCTTGCTGCTGCCCCGGGGCTTGGCCGTCCTGCCCCCGGCCTTCCCTGGGGGCTCCCTGCCCAGGGAGTTCATCCCGGGCTTGGGGATGGGCTTCCCAAAAAAGAAACCCTCTTCCTCCGAGTCTGAGTCCGAAGATGAGGAGCAGGTGGGACACCAGGAGTCCTCCTCCTCCTCCGTGCCGTCCTGCAGGTCGATGTGCTCCGGCCGGGGGCTGTGTCGGGGTGGGGATGTGCCCGCCCGGGAGGGTGGGTTTCCATGGCCCGTGGGTGTTCGGGGGTCAGGGCCCCCCAAAACCGGGTGGCCCAAGGCTCCAGGCTCGTTGGGCCCCTCTGGGCTGGGCTGGGGGGAGGAGGGGTGGGTGGCTGGTGGTCCCAGCGTCCCTGTGTGCACAGCATCGCTGCTCCGCTCCTTGGCGGCTGCTCCGTGGTCCTCCGCACTCCTGAAGGCAGGATGCACAGCAGCCTGATCCAAAAACGCCTCTGGAAGAAGGAAAGCAAGGGTAAATGAGGAAGGAGAAGGCTGAGCCTGCCCTCCCACAGCCCCTCGTGTAGCGAGGGCTGCCTTTGGACATCAAGGGGTGGTAGCAGCCCACCCCGTGCTCTCACTGCTCGCCCTCCCACAGGAGATAGGTTGGGGGCTCATCACCACTGCTCCAGCCCCAAACTGGGCTGGCCCTGTGTGACACTCCCCATGGAGCATCCAGGGGCTGGGCAGAGCCTGGAATTGCTCCCACTCCCCTCCCTAGGTGCAGTAGGATCCTACCAGCCCCTTCCACGCGCTGCCTGCAGCCCCCCGGGGCCGAGGGGCCGCCGGAGCCCGGCGCGGTCCTGCCGGCAGGGCCGGCTCGGGAGAGAGGCGTCGAGTCCGGGGACGGAGCCGAGGCAAAGGCCGAGTCGGAGGAGTCGGAGGCGCTGGAGGGGGAGGACGAGCCCTGGCGCAGGCTGCAGGCATCGGAGCAGAAGAGGCGGCCGCGGCGGCAGGTGAGGGGCTGTCCCCGCAGCGGCTTTCGGCACAGGCTGCAGCAGAAGCAGGCGGCCCGGTCGTGCCAGTGCAGCCCTTGGTGGGTGGCCCCCTCGCTGTCAGCACCTGGGGGGCAATCACAGGTGAGGGGGAGGCTCTTCCTCAAAAAAAAAAACCCGTGCCCTGCTGCCTTCCCACAGGGAGGGGCAGCCCCGCTGGGATGGGGTCCGGCCGTACCGATGGGGTCCCCGCAGGCCTGGCAGGGCTCGGCGAAGAGGCTCTCGAAGCAGGCGCGGCAGCAGGGCCGGCCGCTCCTCATCACGTAGCGCTGCCCGCGCAGGGGAACGTCGCACTCCAGGCAGCAGAAGTGCTCCAGGTGCCAGCGCCGGCCCTCGGCCTCAATGCACTCCTCCATGAAGATCAGCTGGAGCGGGAAAACAAGCCATCCTCTCAGCACCCAGCGGGAAAACCCCTAGTCTGGAGGATGCTTTGCCACGCTGAGGAGTGAGGAGGAGTCCCCAAACCATGGCAAGGGCAGGGGGAGCTCAGTGAGGCTTAGGAAGGAATATTTCCTCCTGCCCATCAGTGGCTCTTGCTGGATTTGCAGCCCCCAGCCAAGAGCAGGGGCTTTGAGCAGCCAAAGGGAGGTCAAAGCCTCCCCCTGCCCAGCACCCACCTGGTCGCAGGAGGCACAGCGGGGTCGGAAGAGCTCAGCGTGGTGCCGGCCACAGTAGATCCTCCCATCCTGCTGGAAGTAGATGAGATCCACCAGCAGCTGGTGGCAGAAGTGGCAGGAGAAGCAGGACGGGTGCCAGAACTGGTCCCCCAGCCGAGACACTGAAATCCCCGGGTCGCCTTTGTTCAGCCTCCTGCCGCACTGCAAGGCAAAGGGACACGGGGTTTGGGGCCAGGCTGGCTTTTGGGGACAGATCCCAGCCAGGGAGGGGGTGCTGGTGGGGACACCTCACCTTCCTGCAGGGGCAGCCATGGCAGGGACCGGGCACGGGACATGCCAGTCCCTGGCCCAGGGCCTCCCGTCTGCGCCGGGCGCTGAACGCTCGCAGCTGCCGCCGCTCCTCCTCGGCCAGCTCGGGGCAGTACCGCTCCTGCACGGGGGCACGGGGGTGAGGGGGGCACGAGGGGGGAGCCTGGGGGAACCAGCACCCAAAAATAGGCATCTTACATCGCAGTCCTGGGGAGGCAGCTGCTGCAGGAGGGCTCTGGCGCGGAGCCGCGTCCTGTCGGAGGGAGAGCCGGGCTGCGGCGAGCGGGGCCCGAGGCACGGCGGGGCCTTGGGATGGGGCACGGGAGAGAGAGACAGGCAGAATTTTAGAGGGGTTAAGCTGCACTGCTAGAATGTGTTTAATCCCAGGGCTCTGCTGTGCCATGCACGGCACCCATAGAGCTGGGGGAGAGCAGGGTGCTGCCCACCTCGGGGGGCGCGGGGTCCGCAGCGGGTTCCAGGTACTCTTCCAGGGCACAGCCGGAGTCGCTGTCGGACGAGGCCGGAGGGAGGCCGGTGGTGGTGCCGCAGGACGGGGGCTCATCTTGCTGGGGCCATGCAGGGCGAGGCAGGGACATGAGCTGGGGAGAGAGAGCAGGGGCTGGTGAGACCCTCGGCAAGGCAGAGAGAGACCCTTCCAGGACACGTGATCTGTGTCCATGTGGCAGCAGGATGAGCAGCCCCTTGTCCCAGGGAGGGACCCTGGAGCAGGTCCAGCCGGGAGGATGCTCAGTGTCACCATGACCTCGAGACCTTTGGCTGAACCACTGCAGGAGTTCAAGGGCTTTTGGGGGCTGCTTTCTCTGCAGGAGTTACAGCAAATCCACACTGAGGGTGTGGGCACTCAGCAGGGCTGGGGCTCTGTCTTCCCTCTGGGAGTGGATGGGATGGTGATGGGTTGAAGCCAGGCAGGGAAGACCCCAAGTGTCCCAGCTCAAGCTGGAAGAGTTTTTGGAAAACAGCCCCAGCTTGTTGCTCACCCCCAGCAGGAGATTTTCCCCGAATGCCACCAGTCCTTTGCTGGGTGGTGGCTAATCCCTGGTCTAGTGGCCCAGCCCTGAACGAGGCAGTGGGAACAGACTGAGGTTTAGCCCAACTCAGTGGAAAATAATTCCTTCCCCTTGGGCTGCCATTGTTCTGCCCCGGGTGGCTGTTCCTGCCTGGCTGGCCCAGCCACCACCACCACGCCTGGCCCGGGGTTACGCAGTGGAAACCCATCCAGAGCCGTCCCCTCCTCCCCACGCGGCGCTTTCCACCACGCGCTTCCTTCCTGCCCTGGCTTTCCAAAACAAAGGCGAGCTGGTGATGTGGTGGCTCCTGGGGTTCCCTGGATGTCAGCCCAGAGCCTGAAGCCCTCAACCCGTGATTCCTGCCCCAGTGGGATGCAGGTGGGCTGTGGGTGGGATGGAGCTGAGCTGCTGCTCCAGGGGGGGAAGTCACAGTGACCAAACGGCCCCAGGGCACCCCTGGATTCACCATGGATTGATCAGCTGCTCTGCAAAAGTGTTTCCATGCAGAAAACAGCTCACCTCGGGCTCAGGGCTGAGGGGTGGGAAGCCCCAAACTGTCTACCTGGGCCCTCCTACTCCTCTGCCACCATGAGGACCCCTCTGCACTGGGATGGTACCAGTGTATCCCTCCTGCCCGCACTGTCAGGGACATCCTGGCCAGCACCAGCATCCCCACTGCTCCCTCTAAACACCTCCAACACCCCCAGCTCAGCCCCTGCTCCCAGTGTGCCCCTTCCTGTGCAGCATCTTGGGGTGCTGGCATGTGGCAGCTCTGGAGTTGGGAGCAGGTGGGATCAGCCCGGGCAGCTCAGGTTTCCCTGCCCTGCAGCTGGGTCAATGATTAACGCAGCACATTGGCTAATCAGCGGGATAAAACAAAAGGGCTGCTTGCTTTTTCCTGGGCTGTGGGGTCTGCCAGCCCTGGGGCGGTGCAGGAGGGTGCAGGGCAGGTTGCAGGGTGCTGTTCAAAGCTGTGCCTGGGGATAGGGATGAAATAATCTGACCTAACTCTGTATTTGCAGCTCAAGGAGAACCCTGGCTTTGCTGGCTTGGTGAGGACCCGTTGCTGGGTGAGGAAACAGCCTTGACTCTACAGGAGGAGCAGAATTGTGAGTCCCTGAGGATGCTGAGTGGGGATCTCCGTGGGCTCAGTGTTTCTCCCCAGCTCTGTTTCTGCCTGGTTTGGGTAACATGCCCTTGTTTCTCTCTCCCCAGTGGGAGGCATTCCCAGGCTGTGCTTGGCTCATTAAGCCTCCAAGCTGCATTTGTCTAATCTGCTAGGGCTTTGCTGTAATTAGACCCCTCTGATGCTCCAGGGACTCAGTGGGGCTGGTGGTGCCAGCGTGGCCCCAGCCCTGTGGCACAGGGCACCCTGTCCCAGGGCCACCAGCACCGTGGGGTGATGCTGGGGGACAGTGGCTTGGGCAGGGCTCCTGGCTGCTGTGGATCCATGGGGATGTGCTGGAGAGCCCAGCCCAGCCCAGTTTGATGTGATTACGCTGGCTGGCAGCCGTCTGGGCTGTAAACAAGTCCCTGTAATTAGCCCCAGACGGTGACACAGGTACGCGCCTCCCATGCTAAAGAGCCAGGCAGCCCCAACAGGTCTGTCTCCTCTGCTCCCCATCCCTGTCCCCTCTTCCTTCCTGCCCTCCCTCGCTGCCTCCAGGCACTCCTGCTATTGCCCTTCCCTTCCCTGCTGGGATACAGGGATGCTCCCAGCCTGCCCCTGCCCTCAAACCCAGGGATGGGAGAGCCTGGACCATCAGGGGCACAGTGGCACTTTGGGGAGCTGCTTCTCCCTGCCAGTGAGTGCCCAAGAAGGGGCATGTGACAGACCAGTTGGACAGGCTGGGTGCCACTGGCTGTCATTTGCCTTTGCTGTAAAAGCCTCTGGGAGCTCCTCTGGGTACAACCGAAGGATCGGAAGCAGGCACAGCTCCCTGGGTACAAGTGGCTAAAATTCCTGGGAATATTAATCTTATTTGGCTCCCCGGGAGCAGCCCCTGTCTCCAGCTGGCTGTGGGAGCATGTGTGGGCTCCCAGCCCTCTGCTGCCAAGGTCACACATTAACTTGGAGTGCGGCCACCCCAGCCCATTCGGAATTCAGCACAAGGCTCGCTGTTCCCAGCACGCCAGGGGCTGATCTGCATCCCTGCCACAGCTTTGCTTTTCTAGAACCACCTCTCCACCTTAGAAGACCCACTTCCAGACCCCCTCCAGCCAATTCTTCAGAACCACCAAACACTCCCCAGCTCCACAACCCCCAGGAAACACAACACCTCACCGTGACCAAAAAGCCCCGATCCCCTTAGAGCGCCCAGCAGCACTGGCAGCTTCCAGAGGCACAGCTCGGTGTTCACCTCACCCACGGGATAACCTGTTTTTGCTTGAGCTGCTGTCAACACAGCTGCGATGAAGGTGCGTGGAACAAAGATGCAGAGCAATAAAGATGCATCTTCTGGGGCGAGATAAGCTGAGGTCTGGCAGGGCGAGCTGGAGCAGCGAGTCCTGCAGCACAGCCCGAGCCAGGCTGGAGATCCGGAGCCGGTCTCACGGAGGAGCCCGCAGTGCCTCTTGGATTTGGGATGGCCCGAGGTGGAACAATGCTTGGTGCCACTGGCTGGGCACAGGAGATCACGGGCCAGGCTCAGTGCAGCCCCCCAAATGATGGGGGGTGTCTCAGCATCCTGCTCTGTCACACAGCACTGTGTTCTCCATGCCACCAGAGGGGATGGTGGCCAATACTGTGGCCTGTTTGCTCACCAAGGGATGTGCCAGTGCTGCAAAGGGCTTTCCTCCGTGTGTTTTCCCCCATCCCACAGGCATGGCTGGCTGTCCCAGCTGGGTGGGGAGCAGTAACCCCTTAACCCACCCTAACTCATCCGTTTGTACATCCGCAGGTACGGACCGAGACCCCCACCCCTCCTGTCCCCGTGGCCACCAGGATGCAGCCCCACCACCTTCATCTCCCCATGGCCACCAGGATGAAGACCACCACCCCACCTGTCCCCCGTGACCACCAGGATGCAGCCCCACCACCCCACTTCTCCCCATGGCCACCCTATCATGGCCCAGCACATCGACGTGTGAAGGGGCCAAGCCCCATCTCCAACCCCAAAACATCCCATTCGCGCCGGATCCCGGGTAGAGGAGGGATGATGGAGCCAACGCCCCTTCCCGGAGCCCCTCGTCGTGCTGGGCAGCCCTGCCCGGCCCCTGCCCGCGCACCTGCCCGCTCCGGGCTGGCACGATGGAACAGGCGTCACCTCCTGCTCTCGGGGGACGTTTTCCCGAAAACAAAGACGGCGGGGACAACGATACCACTCCCTGTCCCAATTATTTCTCCCAGAGAAGAACAGCCCAAATCCCTCTGTTCCCCTCGCTCCCATCCTCTTCCCCTCGCAGCAACTCCGGACCGGGGGACCCTCCCGCTGCCCCCGCCTCCCCGTCCCCTTCTCCCGCAGCTCCAGCTCCACGCGTGGCTGGGGGATCCGACCCCGGCAATGCCTTCCAGGGGCACGTACCTGCCCTTTCCCGGCGCTGCGGGCCCCGCGCTCCGCCGCTGCGGGCTCTGCTGCCCGCTCCAGCCCCGCTCCGGCCGCCGCCGTCCCGCCCTGCTCCGGAGGACGCGAGGGAATGGAGCCTGGGCTGGGAAAACTTTGCAAAGCGAAAGGAAAACATCCAAGCTCAGTCAGGGAAACGCGCTTTTTTTTTTTTTTTTTTTTTTTTCCCCTCTCTCTTTTTTTTTTTCCCTGCCTGCCCAGGCACTGGCTCCGCGGCAGCCGGGGTCCTAATTACAGGCTTTTTAGCCTAAACCTCGGGAGCCAGCCAATGGCTGGAATTCCTGGGCAGGCAGGGAGGGGAAGGGGGGGGTTACATTAACCCTACAGGGGAAAGAGCTCCCGATGACATCTGGCTTGCTCCTACCTCTCATTTTCCGTGCGCCCGCGCCCTTCCCTCCCTCTGCGGCTCGGTTCACCCCAGGTTGCCGTTTGATGACTTTTATGATCCCGCGCGGTGATTTATTTTCCTACCGAGATCAGAAAGAGCTGAAGCTTCATGAAAGAGGGGGAAGTGTCATTACACCCCAATTTAGAGGTGGAGGAACTTTGGCTGGGCTCTCACAAAGGAGTTAGCCAGCGGCAAGTCAGGATGTCCTAGTTTCCACAAGCCCTGAACACCTGATGAGGCTCCTACGAGCTATTCCGACCGGCTCCAGCTCAGCGATTCCACCCGGGGAAGGAGCCAGGGCAAAATTTATCAGGGCCTGACGTGAGGCAGAGTGTCTTTGTTGTGCTTCTGTGGATTTCTCACACGCTGTAAGATTTTCCTGCCTGCTGATGTGACTTTGGGGATGAGCACAGACACCTTTTGGGGTGACCCCAACCATCATTGGGTATCAGCCTGGATCTCTGCCACTCACTTTTTTGGGGCTCTGGTGGGAGCCTTGAGAGGTGCAGGTGGCTTGTGTAGATTCTGGGATTCGGGTCAGGACTGCAGCCTAAATCCACAGGGATGGTAATTTGTCAGAGGACGGGGCCAGGCAGGGCGAGGCCGTGCAGGGCGGTGTTGGTGCACAGGTTATTGGTGCTTTATAGAGGCTGTGGTTGCCACATCCCTGGAAATGTTCAGGGCCTCGTTGGACAGGGCTTGAAGCAACCTGGGCTAGTGGAAGGTGTTCAGTGTGGAACAGGATCTTTAAGGTCTCTCCAACCCAAGCCATTTGAGGATTCTCTGCCAAATCACCTGGGAAGGGGCAGGAGGAGGAAAAGACAGGGCAGGTGACCATCTCCACTGCCCTCCTCCCTTGTCAGGGGCCCTGTCAGGGCTGTCCAGCCAGTGCTGTCACTCCCCAGGGTCCCTTTAAGGTCTCAGATCTGCACTGGGACGTTCATTCCCTGTTTGGCTTTGGTGGGTTGGTTTCTGCAGCTTTATCTCGGCCCATTTGCTGCAGTGGACTTTGTACCCCCGGGTGGTGGTGGGGCCTCCCCCTGCCCTGCACTCCCCCACCCCTCCATCCCTCCACAGGGCAGGAGGCTCGATGGGCAAAGTCCTCGCTGGGAGACGCAGGGGCTGAGTGCACAGAGGGGTCACTCGGGGCTTTCCCAGGTGAGATCAGCCACTACCCCACAGGAGCACCCCCTGGGCACCAGCTGAGCCCACACCTGCACCAGGTGTGTGTGAGGGGCACGACACCAGCCTGAGGGGTCCCTGCTGCCAGAGCACCGCAGGGTGACCAGAGTGTGAGCGGCAGCATCACCAGGGACCCCCTGTGTTCCCGGCGGGAAAGCTGTGCCTCATCCCAGGCCACACTCCCTCCATGGGTGTTATTATTTATTAGATCACATCAGGAGCCCCGGGGCTGAGCCGGGATCCTGCAGAGCCCAGCCATGAGCAATCAGATACCCATGACGGTGGTCTGGGGGTGCAGCCGCCTGTGGGACCCCAGCACTGAGCTGCCATTGCCTGCACTGGTTTAGTGCTCTGGTACTGGTAGGGCTGGGAACCAGGAGGCTGTGACTGCTTAAGTGCCCCGCAGAACCCCCTCCTGCCCCTGAGCCCCCTGATACCTCTTCACTGAGCCCCCTTAAGCATCTGCCTGACCCAGACCCCAAAATCCCCCCCACTGACCCCCCTGGAGCATCCCCCTAACCCAGACCCCAAAATCCCCCCCACTGACCCCCCTGGAGCATCCCCCTAACCCAGACCCCAAAATCCCCCCCACTGACCCCCCTGGAGCATCCCCCTGACCCAGACCCCTAAATCCCCCCCACTGACCCCTTTGGAGCATCCCACTGACCCAGACCCCCAAAATCCCCCCCAATGACCCCCCTGGAGCATCCCCCTGACCCAGACCCCCAAAATCCCCCCCACTGACCCCCCTGGAGCATCCCCCTGACCCAGACCCCCAAAATGCCCCCCACTGACCCCCTTTAAGCATCCCCCTGACCCAGACCCCCAAAATCCCCCCCACTGACCCCCTTTAAGCATCCCCTTAACCCAGACCCCCAAAATCCCCCCCACTGACCCCCTTGGAGCATCCCCCTGACCCAGACCCCCAAAATGCCCCCCACTGACCCCCTTTAAGCATCCCCTTAACCCAGACCCCCAAAATCCCCCCCACTGACCCCCTTGGAGCATCCCCCTGACCCAGACCCCCAAAATCCCCCCCACTGACCCCCCAAATCTCTTCCCTCTGCTCCCCTGGCCCCGCCCCCTCTGACCACGCCCCCTCTAGCTCCGCCCCTCCCGGCCCCCCTGGCGCCCCCTGGCGCCCCCTGGCGGCCCCGCGGCGCTGCGGTGTGGCTGCTCCGCCGGGCCCGGCCCGGCCCCGATCGCTCCGGGCCCCGAGCGGGGACCCGGGACCCGCCGGGCCGGGCAGGGCAGGGCCGGGCCGGGCCAGCCCGAGAGTCCCGACACGCTCCGGGCCCCGGCAGGGCCGGGCCGGGGGCCCCGGGCCGCAGCTCCCGGATGGCGGAGCCGGGCAGCGCCTCAGGTACCGACCGGGCATCACCCGCTGTTCCCCTCCCCTCGTGTCCCCCCGGGGTCCCCTCGTGTTCCCTCCGCACCCTCTGCCCCGGGACTCGCCCCTTCCTCAGGCCCCCCGTTCCCACGGGCTGTGCAGGCCTGTCCTGCTCCCTCCATCCCCTTCCACCTCCCTCCATCCCCTTCCTCACCCCTCCATCCCCTTCCACCTCCCTCCATCCCCTTCCACCTCCCTCCATCCCCTTCCACCTCCCTCCATCCCCTTCCTCACCCCCCCATCCCCTTCCTCACCCCTCCATCCCCTTCCTCACCCCTCCATCCCCTTCCTCACCCCTCCATCCCCTTCCTCACCCCTCCATCTCCTTCCACCTCCCTCCATCCCCTTCCACCTCCCTCCATCCCCTTCCTCACCCCCCCATCCCCTTCCTCACCCCCCCATCCCCTTCCACCTCCCTCCATCCCCTTCCACCTCCCTCCATCCCCTTCCTCACCCCTCCATCCCCTTCCACCTCCCTCCATCTCCTTCCACCTCCCTCCATCCCCTTCCACCTCCCTCCATCCCCTTCCTCACCCCTCCATCCCCTTCCTCACCCCCCCATCCCCTTCCACCTCCCTCCATCCCCTTCCACCTCCCTCCATCCCCTTCCTCACCCCTCCATCCCCTTCCACCTCCCTCCATCCCCTTCCACCTCCCTCCATCCCCTTCCTCACCCCCCCATCCCCTTCCTCACCCCTCCATCCCCTTCCACCTCCCTCCATCCCCTTCCTCACCCCTCCATCCCCTTCCTCACCCCTCCATCCCCTTCCTCACCCCCCCATCCCCTTCCTCACCCCTCCATCCCCTTCCTCACCCCCCCATCCCCTTCCTCACCCCCCCATCCCTCTCTCCTCCTCCCTCCAGCCCCTTCTCCCTGCCCCTGCTCCCTCCTCCTTTCCATGCTGGGGGGCCGTGGGTCTGTCCCTGCCTGTCCCAGGGGGTTGGTGTGGGACCAGCTTTTCCACACAAGGCATCCCTGTGCCCCTGGGCAGAGGGAGATTGGGGTGCTCTGGTCCTTTGGGATCTCGGGGACCCTCTTCTCCAGTCCTGGGTTTAAGAGAAGGAGGGTGAAGGCACGAGGGGCTTCTCTGCAGTCTGGGGGGTTTGGGAGGAGAGGAACAAGCTGGCTGTGGATTTGGGAGAGGAGAGCTGTGCTCTGGAGAGGAGGCCAAGCTGGGCCGTGGAGGTCTGAGGAGGATTTCGGTTTGGATCCTGGAAGGTGGGAGGCTGGAGGGCTGGATGGGGCTGGTGGTCTCAGGAGGGACACACTCCTGCTGCAGGGAAGCGTGTTGGGCTCTTGGAGTGTTTGCTTTGGCTGGCTGAGGCTCTGAACTGGCAAACAGGTGTTGGAAAGGTGTGTTGGAAGTGCTGAGACTTGGGAGCCTCAGTCTCTGTGTGAAAGGGATGCTCCCGAAATATTCACCAGTGGGAAGTGCCAAGGGAGTGTTCGGGGAGCTCACAATGGGTTTTTTCCCCTCATTTGTTCAGTTCTCGGCATAAAAACTGTTCAGGATAAACCACAGCACTTCAGGCTGACCCCTCACAGCTGCAGGTGGAGGAAACACCAGAGGGAGAGAGGATAAAGAAGAAAGAGGGGGCAGAGGGAGCATGTTTCCTACCAGAATCCCTTCGTTCCTGAGGGCATCGCTGCTCTGGGAGCGAGAGGGCAGAGCCAGAGAGGGCACAGCCCCCAGTGACCAGATCAGACCAAGTGGAGCGGGGTTGGTTGCTAAATTATTGATCAAAGCCTGTGAGGCCAGTGGGGAGTAAATCCATACTGAGCCTGGAAAAACAACCATGGTGGCTGGAGCAGGATGTGGGGTTGGACAGGGAAGGTGTGGTGGTGCTGGGGGGTGACAGGGGTGTGCAGGAGGGCAGGTGGCATCGGCTTGGGCTGTGCCCGAGCTCCTCAGTGTGCTCAGAAGGAAACATTCCTCATCTAGGGGGACTTGGCAGAGTTAGGGAATGGTAGGGGTGCAGTGGGAGGTGATTTAGGTGTTGGTTTGATGTAAAAATGGAACGGGACCCCTTGGCAGCTCAAGTCTGGCTCCTCCCCCTCCTCCTGCACCGTGGTGCTGCACAAGGTGCCAGTCTGTGATCCAGGGCTTAGTCTGGAGTGAGTGGGGAGGCAGATGCTGGCATGGCAGAGGGAGAGGTTCCCAAGGGCCTGTGCCCTTCATTTACTGCTCTGGTGCCAGGCTGGTGATCCTGGGGGCTCAGATGAGCTGCTCTCACCAGGACAAACTTGGCATCATCCCCTGGAGTCCTTCAAGTTTCCAGAGTCCCTGCCCTGGGGTGGATCTGGAATCCTTTAGGTTTCCATCAGAGATAGCAGCATTTCATATTTCTCACTACTAGTGAGAAAGCCAGGAGTATTTCTCTCTGCTAAAGCACACAGCTCCTGCCTGTTTGATACCTGCACTGTCTGTGTCAGGTATCAGACTTTTAGTGTTTTCTGGCATTTGCTACTTTTCGCACTCCAGAGTAGAACAGCTGCTGGTTCTCTGACCCTGAAGGACCTTCCCTCCAGTGAAGGCACCTTCACATTCCTCAGCAGCAGCTGCCTGTGATTCCCTGTGTCCTCACCACCCTCAGTTTTACTGTTGTGTTTTATTTGCCCCACTCCTGCAGGATCCCAAAGCCAAGAAGTAAAATGTCTCTTATTTAATTGTTTTATTAGCTGTAGATTATGTATTTTTGTGCAGAATTTTCTCTATTGAGATAAATGCAGGTAGCTAATTAAAAAAAACCCCAACATTTCCCTTCCTTGTGATATTTGAAGGGGACTTTAGTCACACCCCCATCCCCTGCTTTTTAGTCTTCCCTGGTTTTATGATTTATTTAATTGTGCTCTCCTTATCAGGTGGAAGATGGGACCATTTCCCCTGTGTTTTAGGGGAAACCTGGTGACCATGAAGTCCCGAGGGAGATAAGAGGGACAGCAGTGGGAATTCCTTCTCACTCCTCTGAAAAAATCCAACAACTGCCTGATGGTAAGAAAGCTGTTGGTTTCAATTAGTACTATATTTACAATGCTCATTAATCAAGGAACAGATTGAAGAGTTTGAGCTCCAAACCCAGTGGGATGGAGGAGGACACAGCTGTAAATGCTGTGTGTTTGGAGCGGGTGGGAGGGTTGGACTGAAAGCCTGACTGTGCTGACTGTGGCCTGTGCCCCCTCCCCAGGGATTGCCCCTTTGGCTGGCGTCATGGGGAGCTGCTGCAGTTGTCTGTGCACAGACAGCATCCCAGACAACCATCCCACCAAATTTAAGGTAAGTGTTGCACCTTCAACCCCGTCAGAGAGTCTGTGACAGCTCCAGCTGCTGGCAAAGCCCAGCGTGGGCTGGACTCAGGCAGGAGAGGAGAGAAAACCTCTGCTCCTGCACAAGTGCCACTTGGGAGGATCTGAAAACGTGGTAGTTTTGGTTTGGGTTTGTTTTCCTTTCCTTAAGGAACCTCTGCTGCAAACGTGTTTGTATTTGCTGTGGAAATTGCCTGCGCTTGGAAAATGCAAGGAAATGGGGAACTGGAGAGGAACCTTTTATTGCTGAGGGCTGTGTTCCAGAGCCTGGGCTCAGACACATCAGCTGAGCTGCCAAGCTCGCAGTCTCCAGGGCTGACAGCTCGGCGCCTCCTGCCAGCCATGAATCCCTGCTCTCAGCTGGGGAAAAACATCAGTAAATGGGGGGAATCCATGGAATTACAGTGCTTTGTGGGTGGGCTGCTTTGGACACCAGTTGCACTGCTGAGGGGCACCTGCAGGGCTGTGTCCAGCTCTGGGCCCCTCGGGACGACATGGAGGGGCTGGAGCGTGTGCAGGGAAGGGAACGGAGCTGGGAAGGGGCTGGAGCAGCAGGAGAGCTGAGGGAGCTGGGGAGGCTCATCCTGGAGAAAAGGAGGCTCAGGGGGGACCTTCTGGCTCTGCAACTCCCTGACAGGAGGGGGGAGCTGGGGGGAATCAGGCTCTGCTCCCAGGGAACAGGGACAGGAGGAGAGGGAACAGCCTCAGGCTGTGCCAGGGCAGGGTCAGGTTGGACATCAGGAGGAATTTCTCCTGGGAAAGGGTTTGGAAGGGGCTGCCCAGGGAGGTTTGGAGTCCCCACCCCTGGAGGTGTCCAAGGAAGGCCTGGATGTGGCACTCAGTGCTCCGGGCTGGGTGACAAGGTGGGCACGGGGCACAGAGTGGGCTCGATGATCCTGGAGGTGTTCTCCAGCCTCGGTGATTCTGGGATTCAGAGTTTGCTGCCGTGGGCTCTGCAGGTGACGAACGTGGACGACGAGGGGCACGAGCTGGGCTCCGGGATCATGGAGCTGACGCAGCGGGAGCTCATCCTGCACACGCACAAACGCGACGCCGTCAGGTGGCCCTTCCTGTGCCTGCGCCGCTACGGCTACGACTCCAACCTCTTCTCCTTCGAGAGCGGCCGGCGCTGCCACACGGGGCAGGGTGAGTGTGCCAGTGCCTCCTGCAGGCACCAGCGCCGAGCCTCCTGTCCCCAGAGTGAGCTGGGGCTTGTGCCCTCCCAAACTGCAGGTTCCCCTGCAGCCCCTTCCCCCAGGATGCCACAGGGGGTGTGTGCTTGAAACACCCGTGAGACATCGCTGTGGCTCAGGACCTGGGCGTAAATCTGGTGGTCTCGTTTCGCTGGTGCTCAGGGGGTGGGTGGTGAGGCACTTCTGGGGTGTATTTAATGCCAGAGAGGTTGTTACCCTGTGCTTCGGTGGCAGAGGATGCCCAGCTGGCTGCAGGGCTTTCCTGAGGATCCAGAAAGCACTTTTTGCAAGGCTGAAGCTGCGAAGCATCTTTTAACTCAGGGTAAAGCAAAAGGGCATCTCCTGCACCTTTTCTGCAGGTCCCTCTTAGGGTTGTTCATTCCACAGAGCATGTTGGTGGCAACAGTGGTTTAGGCACACTTTTTTTTTTTCCTCAGTGCTTTCCCCCTGCCGTGGTCAGCGCTGGTTCTGCCCAAAGCTTTGCATTTGGGGTCTGGCAGCACTTTGTAACAGCGAGGAGAGGAGTTCTACGTTTCCCTGATGTTATGCACGGGGATGCTGTGCATGGAGGAGGGAAGTGAGTCACCCAGGAGTACATGCCAAGTCATCAGCAGCACTGGGAATAGTCTCCAGTTTTACAATGGTGCCTGTTAGTTCCTTTACCAGTCTGTCTCTCTTGCTTTTTAAAGAGCTGAACATTTTCTTGGCATCTGCATCCCCGGGAAGAAAAAAAAAAAAAAAAGTTGTTTCCTCGTTCTAACAATGTGTTTGTAAACTCCTTCGTATCCAGAAGGACTCACATGAGTGTTCAGGGTCTGTGCAAATCTGCAGTGGCATATGCTGCTTTTTAATATTTATTTAAGTGGGGGTTCCCTCTCCTGGAGCCATGTGCTTATCAGTGGTGGGAGTTTGGAGTCTGTTTTGCCTGTTGCAGGGTGAGGATCAGTGATTACAGTTTAATCCAGCGATTAAAATTCTGCCCCATGTGTGGCTTGCTCTGCTCAGGTCCAGGCAGAGGTGAAGAAGCAAAGCTCTTCACATACTACAAAATTTGTAGCCGACTCTCAGCAGCCTCAAAGCAGAAATGAGAGGGATGATGTGTTTTGATGAGTTTTCTCCCTTCCTTGTAGGATTTTACTCTGCTTATTGATTTTATCTGGAGGACTCCTTCCTGATGCTGCTTCTTACCTGACACAAGGCAGTTCCAGCTGTTTTTTTTTTGGCCAGAACTTTGCAAACCTGGTTCTTTGGGAGCAGCCCTTGTTGCCATGCCATTCCTGTTGCTATGGCTTTGGTGTGTGTGTGTGTGCCAGCCTGGGATTGGTTACTGGTCTGGGCTGCTCCTTTGGGGACACACTCTTTGGTTGCAGGGATTTTTAAAAGGGTGATGTCCTTGTCCCTCCCTCACGTGCACACACCACAGGGCCCAGTCCAGCTCCGAGGAGGCACTGCCCAGCCTTTCCCTGGCAGTGAGGACTGCAGGGGTGCCAGGGGAGTTCACACAGATCAGGGGTGAAAGGAGAGCAGTTCACCTGTCCCTCCACACCTGTGGGCTTGGCTGTTGTCAGATAACACCACGCTGAGGTGTTCAAGGCCAGGCTGGACGGAGCTCTGAGCAACCTGGCCTAGTGGAAGGTGTCCCTGCCCATGGAGGGGGTGGAACTGGAGGAGCTTCAAGGCCCCTCCCAACCCAAACCATTCTGAGATGCCATGATTTCTGGTGATTATTTCATGAATAGCCCACAGGCTGTTGGTTGTTTTCCTGCAGCTGTGGGTTGACTGTGTTAAACACAGCAATCAGAATTCCCTGTTCCTTTAGAATTCCCTGTACTCCTGTAAAAGCAGGATCACTTCCTTGCTCCTCTGACCCTCCTCTCTGTCACTGCGCAGGGATTTTTGCCTTCAAGTGCTCCCGAGCAGAGGAGATCTTCAATCTGCTGCAGGACCTGATGCAGTGTAACAGCATCAACGTGGTGGAGGAGCCTGTTGTCATCACCAGGAACAGTCACCCCACGGAGCGGGAGCTGGCCCGGACCCCCCAGGCCCCCAACAGTAAGAGCCCTCGGTGTCTGGGGAGGAGCAGGGGGCACACAGAGATGGGGTGATGTCTGCAGAGTTCCTGTCAGACTGCCCTGTGCAGCCCAGGGATCTCTGCCACGTGCAGTCCCATGTCTTCATGGCCACGTGTACCCCATTCAACACATTTGTTTTGAGGCCCCGCTTGTTTCCTGTGTGGAATTTTCTTTCCGAGGAAACAGCAACAAAAAAACTCCTTCAAATGGTCAACTGAGTTGTCACCCCTCGGGTGGATTTCACTGGGCCACTGCCAGGTGGCCTTTCCTAAGCAGCACCTACAAGGGTCAAGTGGTTTCTCCATGAAAACACCTCTGGAATAACTCAGATTGACTCAGTTCCTGTCTCCATGAGGAGTGACTCAGGTTTAAACAAAGCTCTACCCCTGGGTTTGTGCTGGGTTCTTCCCTGGGGGGATCTCCCCCAGGCAGGCTGGTTCTGCCTTCCTTCCAGGGTGCAGCAAGGTGAAATAACTCATATTTTGTACCAATCTAATGCTCCTCTGCCTTGATCCTCCCCCAGGTCTGGGGTACACCGTCCCAGGATTTCCCAATGGATTTCACAGCTTCCCTGCAGAAAGCCTGTCCTACTCCTCAGCCCGGCACCCCTCGGTGAGCAGCCTGAGACACTCCTCCGTGGGCGAAGACTCCACTCATCCCCTCCTTGGGCCTGAGGAGCAGGTAAACCTGCCTGTCCTAAATTCTGCTGGGTGCAAGCAGCTGGTTTTGCTCTGCAGGTCTGGGTTTCTCCCACTCAAAGCTCGGGGGACCCTCACACCTTGTCATTCTGTTTTTCTCTTGACTTCATTTTGCTCTTGGAGGCTCCTGCTCTCTGACACTTCACTAGAACATCAGCCTGGCAAAGGCAACCGAGTTGTCCTAAATCCACTGGTATTTGGGTGGCAGTTACCTGTGAGCTGCCACACAGCCCCTAAACTGCTGTGCAAACGCACCCCAAATTCAGACCCTTTTTTATTTTCATTTTTGATGCTCAGCTCTGTGCTTTCAGTTGTAGAATTTAGGATTTTCCCCTGCAAAATCCAGCTTGTCTAAACCATCCCCCAGGAGGCCTGGGTAGGTGTGAGGGCTGCAGGATGCCCGTGGGAGCCACTTGAGGAAATATTTTGCAAGTGGCTTTGCTTTTTGCTCTGTGCCACGTGCATTGAGTGTGACACAGACAGAATTCCAGAGTCACTGGGGTTGGAAAAGACCTCCAAGACCAACAAGTCCAGCCTGTGCCCAGTCCCCACCTTGTCCCCCAGCCCAGAGCACTGAGTGTCACGTCCAGTCCTTCCTTGGACACCTCCAGGGATGGGGACTCCACCCTGGGCAGCCCCTTCTGATGCCTGACAGCCCTTTCCAGGAAGAAATTCCTGCTGATGTCCAACCATGTGGACACATACAATGTCTGTCTGCAGCTGGACTCTTTTTTTTTGTCTGTCCTTCAGCCCACAAATCCTAAAATGGCTTTTCCATTTTGCTTCCCAAAACCTTCTCGACTTATGAAATTCTTCCATCTCCTGCTTCATCAGCCACTGATGAATGTTCCCTTCCTGGTGGTTTCCCAGCTGCTCACGGCTGCTTTGCTCTTGCCTCTGCTCTCTTCTCCTTTCACTGTCCCTCTGCTTCTCTCCTTGCAGTCCCACACCTACGTCAACACGGCCAGTGGGGAGCAGGAGCCGAGGGGCCGGCACTGTATGCACTCCTTGCCTGAAGCCCACCCTCCTTTCCCCCCTAGGAACCACAGCCGCTCCCTCGAAGACCGCAACCCCCAGGTCTTCCTGCAGCCGGGGGAGGTTAAATTCGTGTTGGGCCCCTCCTGCGGCCCCCGCCGGGCGTGCCGGCACCCCCGGGAGTGCGGGGCGCCCCTCTGCCCCCCGAACAACAACAACAACGAGTGCCAGGGGGGGTGTCCCTCGCCCCAGTGCGTCTACGAGAACCTCAACGGGCCGGGGTCGGTGCCGGGGGGCGGCTCCGCGCTGTGCCGTGCCGGGCTGTGCCGGCAGGACGGCGGCTGCTCCTCCCAGCGCCGCTCGGCGCTGCTGCACTACGAGAACCTGCCGGCTCTGCCGCCCGTCTGGGAGCTCCAGCCCGCCCGGCGGGACGAGGAGACCGCGCCGTCCCCCGGCGGCTTCTCCGAGGAGGCCGGCGAGGATGCCCCGCTGCAGAACCGCAGGGACCCGCGGCGCAGCGCCCTCCTGCCCCGGCCCCGGCGCGCCCGCCTGCCCGCCGTGTTCAGCTTCGAGCTGCCGCGGCCCCGCGCCGAGCCCCCCCGGCAGCTCAACTACATCCAGGTGGAGCTGGAGGCCGAGCCGGGCGAGGGGCACCGGGAGCATCCCCGCGTCCCGCCGCCCGCCCCGCCCGCCGCCCGCCGCACCGACTCGTACGCCGTCATCGACCTCAAGAAGACCGCGGCCATGTCCAGCCTGCAGCGGGCACTGCCCAGGGATGACGGGACCTCGCGGAAAACGCGGCACAACAGCACTGACCTGCCTCTCTGAGTGCCCTGCCCCTCGGTGCCCTGCCCGCTGTGACTTCCATTCGCCATCGCCTTCTGCTTCCCTGCCTGCCTCTTCCCCTGGGGGCACGGCGGGGCTCCTGCAGCTGCTCTTGAGGCTCGTCCGTCTGTCTGTCTGTCTGTCTGTCTTCCCCTCTCTGTCTCTGTGTCGTTCATTTTTGAAGCCTTGTCGGGGGTATTTGACGACTCGGGAGGTTTGATTTGGGGCAGGAGGTGCCAGGAGTAACGCTGGCACTCGCGTGGGCACAGACTCGTGGGGGTTAGGGCAGTGCCAGGGCAGGGCAGTGGCATGGGGGAGGGCTTTTCCCAAAAACGAGCTGCGTTAGGAGCTCTGCTGCAAATCCAGCCTGTTCCCTTTCGATTTGACACCTCCAGGAGAGCTCTGCAGCCAGGCCCCTCCAGATTCGGGATTTGCCTTGTGTTTTCCCTGGTCCCTGGTGATGAGGGAGCTCATGCCGTGGCCTTTCCTCCCTCACTGTTAACCTGTTTCCTTGAAGCTTTTTATATTTCTGTCCTTTTCTCAGATTAAATTTAAATTGGGCAGCTGAAATTAAACGAGGAGGACAGAGAGCCATGGGCAGACACTGTGATCACAGAAACCTGATTTCCTAAATCCTAAAATTCCTTTTCCTGCTTTGAAAGAGGAGGGAAAGGCCACAACCATGAGAGAGACTTGAGGTTTGGTGTAGAAAACTTCACTTGTGCCATACCCCCGTGTGCTTTTGAAGGGTTCTTTTCGGCAGCTGCTCAGAAGTGTTGTCGATTTATTTATTTGTTTACCTATTTATTTATGAAATGCTCCTTTGCCTCCCAATTAATTGCCAAACTGGTGCCAATATGAAGCGTGTGCTCGCTGTGGCTCGCTCCGGTCTGGGGGACAGGTCTCAGAAGAGGTTGGTGGCTTTGCTGGGCCACCAACTGGGGAAAAAAAGAGTTGGGGAAAATTGCAGCTGGGACTCAAAAATGCATTAACTGGGCCTGACTGTCAGAGGGTGGGTGGGAAATGGTATGGGAGCCGTGGGAGTGGGAGTGGAGCCGCCGGGCAGCCGAGCTTGGAGTGCTATCAAAGTCGGTGCCTCCACCCACGTGCCTGGCTGGGCCTCGAGGAATCTCTGTTCAGTGTTGTGAGTGAATGTGCAGTTTGTTTCCTGCAGCTACGGCCTTGGAAGGGCTAAATTTCAGCTCTCGGGTAAATTTTGTGGCCTTTGATGTGGATCTTTGTCTTGGTACCGGGGCTGGGCTAAGCCGCCTCTGCGCGGGGTCTCTGCTCCTGTCCTGCTCCAGGGTGTCCCACCAGCCCTCTCCGCGTGTCCTCCTGCAGCTCAGTCCCTCCTGGGTTACTCTGTGCCTGTTTCAGTGGAGAGAAGTGCTCTGGGATGCTCTGGGGTCCCTCCTTCCTGCTGTCTGTATCCATCCTCCTCCTGGCTCGGGAGCTGGATGCAGTCTCAGCCAGGGTCCCGCTCCCTGCAGAGACGTTGCCAAACCTCGTGTCCCCCTCGTCCTTGATGTTTTCTGGTGTTGATGTCCATGAAAAAGGAAAGACCCCGATCACCCCGTTCCAACCTGCTTCTGAGGGCCAGGAACTTGATTTCCAGATTTTGGAAGTTCAGCCTTTTTGGGTTTTGGTGCTGTAATGTCCTGTTGAGCCGTGACCCTGTTGGGAGCAAGGACGTGTGATCCAAGTCTGAGTGATGCCATGTTTGTGTCGCAGAACGTGGAGTTCTTGGCTTGCTGTTGCACTATAAATTCCAGGTGTGCCACATGCTTAAATTCACTGGTTTTCTTTTTATTTTTGGAAGTCCTTGTGCTTGTCTTCCATTCTTTTGTCCACCCCGACCCTTGTGTCACTTATAACTGAAAGGAAACCCAAGTAATATATTTTTATATGTATAACAAATGACTTTATTTGAAGGAAAAAACAAACCCCCAAGTAATGTATCCTCCTAAATCCAGCTTTCATTTAGGGAAGTGAGAGAAGAAATTGTTTATATCTATATATAAATATATATATATAAAAGTTAACTGCGTTAAGCTTTAAATAAAGTATTTAAATAAAGAGTTTCTGAGCTGTCAGTGTCACCCTCTGGGACAGCACCAGCAACTCCCTCTGGAGCCTCTGTATGAACCTGCCTTTCCACTTCCTGAGCTGAGAAATGCAAAACACTTATTCCCTGTTTCCCCAGAAAGGGAAGTGAAGATGAGATGAAATGAGGATTTCCATGGAGGAGGAGGTGAGAGCCCTTTCCCACCCCCACGGGGGGTTTGCAGGTGGGTTGAATTCCAGGGAAGGTGCCGGTGGGTGGCTGTTTGTGCCTTGGGTGGCAGCAGCTGAGGGCTGGGGCTGCTTTTGGGTGCTGCCTGTGGCCACCAGCCTGGCCACGTGTGCCCAGGGGTGGGATGAGGCTGGTGTGAGGGTCTGCACATCTGTGAGCAACCAGGATCAGGGGATTCTCCCTGGTGTTCCTCAGAAACGTCGAGCTCCTGGCTGCAATCCCATGTCAGTGGTTCCCCATGAGCTTTGTGCTGGGAAATCTGGCTTGGATCGTTTGAACTGCTGATTTTCATGTCCTCCAGGTTTAGGCTGTCCCACTTGGGCCTCCCTCTCCTCGTTGGCAAATCCAGTGCTCCCAGAGGACGCTGAAAGCAGCAGTGATGGGGATTTGCTCACACAGAAATGCTGTTCTCCAACACATCCTTTCTCCCCGTTATACCAGAGATGCTGCACCTCTTAGGGAAGGGAGAAGAATTTCCTTGACCTTAAAGATGAGAAGGCATGGAGTTGATGTTGGCTGCATCCACTGCTCCCAGTGTGGAGCATCCTCTGCTCCGTGTCCCCTTGTGTCCTCCCCCTCCCCGCTGGGCTCAGCTCTGCTGGCTCAGCAGGCTCCGCTCCAGAGGTATCCCAAACTCCCCGGGAAGCTTTAGGAATGAAAAGCCAGTCATAGCTCATTGTTTGCAGTGGGTTGTTCCACGTTTAAGCCATGGAAGTGTCGTGCAGTCAGCCAGGAAGGCAGTTGGCATTTACAGCTTTCGGGGTGCACTTGTTCCCGTCTTGGTGATTCTCACACTTTTTTTTTTTTGCTTTTCTGGAAAACTTCCCAAGAGCTGGGTCCGCATTAAGAGGCCAGGACTCTTTGAGAACTGCTTCATGTTGGGTTTTGGGGGCGGTGTGGAAGGGCAGGGAAGGACAGGAGCCGTATCTGGTTCCCGGAGCTCAGGTGGCACATTTGGGATTCTCCCGGCGCGGTGCCGCAGCTTCCTCTAGTGGCCACGGGGGAGACGGTTCCAGAGGAGAATCCAGGTTTGGGACGGAAGGTGAAGGGGGAACCTGAATCCTCTCACCCCTTCGGGGGCTCCTTCCTCCACTCCGGGACTGAAGCTGAGGGATGGCTTGGTGAGCAGCCGTGGGCTGTGCAGGGAGAATTTGACTGCCTTAACCTTCTTGAGTGGCTCTTGATGAAGTTTGAGTTAATCCATCAGATTTCCTCTCCCGGTGAATGCATAAATAGATCTTTTCCCCTTCCCTTCCCCAAGAACCTGTGGTAGGAATGGAGCTTCTCCCAGTGCTCCGTTGTGTCATCGTGGGAGAGTTTGTTTTTTTTCTTTTAGCCCATTTTAAGTGCCTGCTTTTCCCCCAGGGAAGGAGGTTGGAGTAGCTGTGAATGTGCCTGCCTTACAGGGACAGGGTGGCAAAGGAGAGGCTGGTTGTGAGGGTTAAAGGATCGATGTTTCTGCAAAGAGACCCAAATGTGTTTGTTATTTCTGAGGTACTGCTGGTTTTGTTAACTAAGCCCTGCTGTTCACTGGGGACACAAACCAAGCCAGGGGTGGTTTTGCAGCTCCCTGTTCTCTCAGCCATTTTCTTCTGGAATCTTTCCGCTGTCCCTCCTTGTGATGCTGCTCAGCCCTCTTGGGTGGTGTCTCGCCTGTGAAAAATCATTAATGAGAGGTTGTTAATGAACCCATTGCCCAAATCCAGCTTCTGGGAGGGCTGCCCTCAGTCTTTCTGGGAAGTTTGTCTTTCCCCCAACCTTGGCTTGTCGAGAAATTCCACACACAGGCAGCAGAACAGGTTTAGGTTCCTGTTGCTGAAGGTGAATTCATTAGTGAGAATTCTGAGAGCTTTGAAGTTGGCAATTACAGGCCAGGGATTGGAAAAGGCTAATTGTAAAGAAGGGATCTAATTTGTTTTTCTTCCTGAGTGAATGTGATTTTCCAGCTGAAAGGCCCAGATGCCTCAGTGTCACCTCAAACTCCTCCCAGCTTCCCTTGGAGACCCTTTAGGTTCTCATCATCATGAAGTGGCTGATCCTCACCTGGTTTGGGAAGTCAAATGTCCAGCCTAGAGCCCAACCATTTAGTTCAGGTGCTGTTCTCATGGTTGTGTAGGAAAAGAGGAGCCTTTATTTTAATGTGGATGGAAAGTGTTCACCTGTGTTCCGTAATCTCTGTTTTGGAAATAAAGCACCAAAACAAGCTCCTGCAGCACTGGGTAAAGGATCCAGGAGCTTGTGTGGGTTCATAAACACAGCTGCTTCAGGGACACATGTGCCATCGTGGGCAAAGCTTCCCCCACGGCTTTCTTCACAGAATCATGGAATCACAGAATGGTTTGGGCTGGAAAGGGCCTTAAAGTTCATCCCAGTCCACCCCCTGCCGTGGGCAGGGACACCTTCCACCAGCCCAGGCTGCTCCAAGCCCCGTCCAACCTGGCCTTGGACACTTCCAGGGATGGGGCAGCCACAGCTTCTCTGGGCACCCTGTGCCAGGGCCTGCCCACCCTCACAGGGGGAATTTCTTTCCAAAAATCTGATCTAACCCTACTGTCTTTAATTCCCTCTTGTCCTGTCACTCCAGTTCTGATGAAGAGTCCCTTCCTTGCAGGCCCCTTGACATCCTGCATGGGTGGTGGTGGAGCCGGCCGTGGGATGCGAAGGGAGATGGGATTCCCTGGGCTGGAGCTGTTTGTGTGGGCTGGGCCACGGCACCAAAACAGGAGAGAAACTGAAAGCAAAGGAGGGAAAATGCCCAGGGCCTGGTCCTGAGGGAAGCCCTGCCTGGGAAGGAGCTGCTGGCTGAGTCCTGCTCCGTGGGGACACTGGATCTGATGTTAGAAACTGCAAATCCGTGATTCCCAGTAGACTCAACACCTCAGTGCTGCCCAACTTCGGGTCAAGAAGTGCCAAAAAGTGGGATGTGTGTGTGCTGCAGAGGGCACCTTATTCCTTTGCCTGGTGGCAGGGCCGAGCCCAGGGGGGGCTGTGCCGGGAGCTGCCGCTCTATTGACGTTTTGATAACCACACTTTGCTTCCAGCCAGAATTTGCCTTTTATCCAATCTTAATAAGTTGATCTTTCTATCAATCCTGCTGGCAAACAAGATAATTGCTTTATTATAGTCTCAATATCCAGCAAAGGACACACACTCCCTGGTGCTCCCGAGGGAATGAAATCCGTGCGGAGCGTTGACACGGGATGAGCAGCGATAGTGATGCCGGAGGATGGAGAGGGTGATTTCCCCACTGGGAAGAGCCAGGCTGCTTGGACTGGGGATGCAAGCAGGGCTGGAGGAGCTCTGGAAAATATGTAGGCTATAATTGAGAGGGTAAGGACCCATTTGCCAGGCAATATTTAGGTTATAACCAAAAATACTTTGGTTTGTTTGCTAGAAAATATTTAGATCATGACCGAACCCATTTTGATCCATTTCCTGGAAAATATTTGGGTTACAACTGAAAACATTTTGGTCTCTTTGGATGTTTGTTGGCAATCTGGGAAGTCTGTGTTTGTGGTTCTCTCTTCTTTTTTTCCACAGGAGAAAAAGCAAACAAGGAATTTTCTGACTTTCTGGGCTGCTGTGAGGAGGCGGTGGGTGGGTTAAACCCCGAGGGCTTCCCCTGTGGGTGAGTTGCACCTTCCCACACAGGGAGGCACAAAACCTGCCTTCAGATGCAGGATGGGGAGGGAATCGGGTGCTCCACAAAATTATAAAATAAATGGATAAACACGTGATTTCTGTCCAGATAGAGGATGGTGCGTGCCATGGGAACCAGCTCCTCTCCTGGAGGAGAGGAGAGCGAAGGGCTGGGAGGCTGCTGAAGAGGAGAAGGCCTGAAGGCAGAGCAGCGCTGGAGACCACCTGGGACAAAGCAGGAGAGGGATGCCGGTGTTCTCCAGCCCTTTGCCCCGTGTCCTGGGAAAGCCCGGCCGCCGGCAGCCGCCCGTCCGTGGGGGCGGAAGGAGGGCAGACCAAAGCGTTTCCATCCCGCGCCGAGAGCCGCGAGCGCCTTTGTCCCCGGGGGAAAGGTTTGAACAGGTTTTGGCGAGCGCAGATATCGCCCAGCGGTGACGTCGGGTCCCTCCTCCCCGATAAGCTCCTGACCCCTTATCGGATGGCAGCACTTTGATCTCGCACCCCAGCGCCCCGCTAAGGGCACAGACTCCCCGCGAGCCTTGTGGCCCGCAGCACAAAGAAGCCCTTGAGGCCGGGGGTGCACGAGTGGTAATGGAAAATGGAGGTCAGCAGATAAGGGCAGGCGCTGCCTCCCGCTATAAAACCCGGCAGCCCGGGCGGCCCGGCCGCTGCCGTCGCCCTGGGGTGTGTGTGGACAGCTCGGCACCATGAAGTGGCTCGTCCTGGCCCTGGCGTGTCTCCAGCTCGCAGAGGGGTTGGTGAGGTGGGTGTCCTGCAGCAGGAGGAGCGGGAGAGGGTGGAGAACAGAGCCTGGCTGCAGCCCTGACCTGCAGGGCACCTGCCCAGGTGTGGCTCTGGCATCGCCACGCTGCGGTCCCAGCCCAGGCCGCATCCCTCTGGGCATCCCCGGGCACCTGGAGGGCTCCTGTTGTGGCAGGGTTTGAAGGAGTCCAAAGAACTGAGCATCTGAAAATGCCCACATCTTCTCCTGATTTCCTGCTGTGTTTTGTTGGGGTTTTGCCTCCCTCTGTGCAGAATCCAGCTGAAGAAAGGTGAGTCCATACGGGAGAAGATGAGGGCAGCTGGAGTGCTGGGTGACTACCTGAAGAAAATTAAGTATGATCCAGTTAAGAAATACGGCTTCAAAAAGGGCTACGTTGTGAAGGAGCCGATAACCAACCACCTGGATGTGAGTACCCCAGGCTCCCCTCTGGCTGCCTCTCCTCATACCACGTCCCCCTTTCCCTCCTTCCCAGCTGCTGGAGCGATCTGGTCACCCCAGAGCCTCCCAGAGTGAGAAACTGCTCTTCTGCCGCTCTTCTAAGCTTCTGGTTTAGACTTCAGGGAAGTTTTTCCCCAGCCACGAAAACTGAGGCCTTTCTGTATGTAAAAAAACCACAGTAATTGTTTCATATTTCATCTTTTGGGAGAAAAAGCAGGATGAGAGCTCAGTCTGCTCCTGCCTGACTGATTATTGGCAAGAGTGGGCCTGGCATTCCCCACCACCCTGCAAGGCACTGGGATGCCAGGTGAGAGCCTGCTCTGTTCCTGACCCCGTGGCCAATGGAGGTGCCCCGTCTCTTCCCTGCAGTCCTCCTACTTCGGGGAGATCAACATCGGGACCCCCCCCCAAAAGTTCTTGGTGCTCTTCGACACCGGCTCCTCCAACCTTTGGGTGCCCTCCATCGACTGCAAGAGCCCAGCCTGCTGTGAGTACCCCTGGTGTGCTGGGAGCTGAGCTACTCCTACTGCCTGCAGTAGCAGCCAGCAGCAGCTGCCACCCCAGAGCACTGCATGGCCCAGTCGTGCCAGGGACAAGCAGTGCCAGGCCAGGAGTGATCCCAGGATGCTGGTCTGGGATAGCTGCTCCCCAGTGCTGCTTGGTGCCTTCCCTGGGAAGCACAGAGCCCTCTGCCCGGCTAATGAAGGTGGACAAATCCCTGTGGCCACCCCAGGAAGCTCAGTGGCGGTGCCTGCCCTTCCCTACCTGGGCAGAGGGAAGAGCAGAGCCAGGAGCAGTGGAGCTGATGTCCTGCTCCTAGCAGAGCTCATCCTGTGTCACTCTGCCAGTGGGAGAGCCATGGGATTTCACTGCCGATGGCTTTGCTGGGTGGCTGTTGTGGTTGTGATCCCTGGAGAGGCATCCAGGCAAAACTGGGATGCAAACCTGCCTGAGAGAGTCCCACGAGGCAGAGGAACAGCCTGTTCTGCCCTTCAGGGCTCGCTCCCTGCCGGGGAAGCTGCTTTCCTGGGCATTATCCCAGCGGAGCGACTGACAGTGAAATCCCACCGCAGCCAGATGAGCACATGCCCAGGATGTCCCCTCCTCTCTCTCCCAGTCAATCACGCCAAGTTCAAGCCCAGTGAGTCTGACACCTTCACCCCCAACGGCCAGTCCTACACCGTGACCTACGGCAGCGGCTCCGTCACCGTCGTGCTGGGCTATGACACGCTCAGGGTGAGGGCACCCCGTCCTTGTCCTGCCGCCTGCTGTGTCCCAGCTGGGTGTCCCGATGGGAGGAGCCCCGGGACAGCCAAAGGGCAGATTTTATGTAGCCAAGACTTGGACAAACCGTGGGCAGAACGGATGCAAAGTGGTTATTGCCACCCTCAGTCACCCCGCTGGGGTTCGGCTGTGTTTTAACCCAGTTCATGCTAATTTTCCCTGCTGCCTGGTGCTGTTCTCACCAGCTGTGACCCTGCAGTGCTCTTGGTCTTCCAGAGCATCATCCACCCCTCCCAAGGCTGCTCAGGTTTGCCGTGCTGACCTGGCCTCCCCTTCCCCTGCAGATCCGGAACATCACCGTCACAAACCAGGAGTTCGGGCTCAGCACCGAAGAGCCCACCCAGCCTTTCTACTTTGCCGATTTTGACGGGATCATGGGAATGGCCTACCCTGCCCTGGCAGTGGGAGGGATGCCCACAGCAGTGCAGCGAATGCTGCAGCAGGACCAGCTCGCTGAGCCCATCTTCAGTTTCTACTTCTCGCGGTAAAAACCCGCCAGGACGCTCGGCACTGTGTCCCCTGCCTGTCCCCGTGAGGGTTCCTTGTGGGTTTATCCCTCTCTGGCCCACGTACCTCACACTGATCTCTGCTGCTGTGTCTCTGATTTTGCAGCCAACCCACCTACCAGTACGGGGGAGAGCTGGTTCTGGGGGGAATCGACCCTCAGCTCTTCCACGGGGCCATTACGTGGGCACAGGTGACCCAGGAGCTCTACTGGCAGGTCACACTTGAAGAGTGAGTGGTGTTTGAGCCTCTGGGCATCATCCCCTGGGCAGTTCACGGAAGGAGGGGGCACAGCTGTCCCCCAGATGCAGCTGCACTTTGCAGCAGGCACAGGCTCCAGGCTGGATGCGTTTCAGAGCACCCCAGAGTGACAGATCCAGCCAAGACACGTTTAGGTGCCAGTGGGTGCCTCAAGTGATGTCTTTCCCCCGGTTCTCCTCGCAGGGTTGCTATTGGGCAGTCAGTGACAGACTGCTGCAGCCAGGGCTGCCAGGCCATCGTGGACACGGGGACCTTCCTACTGACTGTGCCCCAGGAGTACATCGAGAGCATCCTGCAGGCCCTGGGTGCCCAGGAGACCAGCTATGGAGTGAGTGCAGGGATTCTGGGGGGTGTGGAGCAGTGGGAGCCTTGCATGGGAGTCAGAGCTGTGGGCTCAACCAGGTCCCACAGAACTTATGTGGCACCTACCCTTGGCACATGAGGGTATCTCTCCTCTCACTGGGGGTGCTGTCCCACCCATAATCTGCTCTTCTCCCCCTCTCCACAGTATGCAGTGGACTGCGATGAGATCGAGAACATGCCCCCCATCACCTTCGTGGTCAGCGGTGCTCAGCTCCCTCTCTACCCCTCCTCCTACGTCCTGAACGTGCGTATCAGCTGGGGGGCTCCTCCTGCAGAGTCCTGGGGGGCCAGGGGAGGGCCTGGAGCTCCCTGACCAGCAGTGATGTCCTCCCTCCCCACAGCCCAGCTGGAGGGTCCCGGTGCTTGTTTGACTCCCTGCTGTTCCCCTCTTACAGACCAACGGCTACTGCACCCTTGGGATCGAGGTCACCTACCTGCCCTCCCAGGACAGGCAGCCGCTCTGGATCCTGGGTGACGTCTTCCTCAAGGAATATTACACCATCTTCGACATGGCCTACAACCGCGTCGGCTTCGCCCGCTCGGTGTAGGGCAGTGGGGCAGCTCCACCAGCCCCTGTCCTGGCCCAGCACTGCCGGAGTGCCACGGCATTCCCAGGGACCTCTTTGTTCCTTTGCTTGCCCACATGACTCCCCATCCCTCGGGATTCCCGTGTGAGTGTGTCCTCACAGTGTCTCCTCTAACCAATAAACCACAACATCCCAAATCACCTCCCACCTCCTGGGTTTGTTGAGCGATGGCTGAGCACAGACCGATGGGTTACAGGTCTCAGACTCCCTTTCTCCAGCAAGGTAAGTGCCGTGACAAACTCCAGGGCTGAGGATAAAGCCACAGGGCTGGTCAGTCCCCACCTCCAACCCTCATCCTGGGCACTGGGAAAACTCATGTGAGGCCCCTGACCTTCCTTGCAGCTGGAAAAGGTTTACCAAAGTCCTGTGGTTAAGTCAAAGTTGGAATGTGAGGTGAGTCATGACACCCAAATGACCCCTAAACCCTGAAGCAGGGCTATTCAGTCAGGTAAAACTGCACCAGAATTGTGGTGTGGCCCAAGGGGATGGGAAACACCTTGGGCGGGGGAGGTTGGGTAACCCTGCTCTTTCCTGGGATCCAGACTCCTTTCTTAGAAGCTCTTTCTGGTTATCAGATGCATTCACAGCTCTGTCATTTCACGGTGGGGAAGGACACAAACTGCTCTGTGCTTTGTGTCAAAATATTGACACAGGCTGAGCACAGGAGACGGAGATTAAGTGGGCGCGGACAGCAGGGAAGGGCTTTCCCCCTCCCCTTGGCCTGGGAGCTTTCTGGTGGAAATGGGGCAGTGGCAGGAGGGGACAGGTGAAGGCTGACCATGTCCCTGCTGATCTTTGCTCTTCCCTTTGCTCCCTGCGGGACCTGCCCAAGCCAAGGCAGATCCATCAGGGTGTGATGGAGGAAGGGGTGCTGAGGGGTTTCCTGAGCTGCTGCAGGCTCCAAACATCGTTCCATGACCAATAACTTGGATGGGAATGGGGGCCCCTATCATCAGGGACTGGGGGCTCTGCAGGCACCTGCAGGAGGGGACAGCAGGGGACAGCAGGGCTGCTCCTGCCCATCCCTGGAACACCAGCAGCAGGAATTTCCATCTGCTCTAAAGGGTGTGTTTTGCCTTTGTTTTCTGGAAAGATCGAGCTGGTGCTGAGGGCAAGAGAAAAAAGACTTTAACTTGTTAATAACCACAGGATTTTGCATTTTATCAGATGCCACTTATTTGGTCTCAGAGGCACTGGCCAATCCCTCGGTGCCCCAGCAGCCTGGCGAGGAGGGCAATCAGGGCGGCTGCGGTGATTAACACCCCGCGGGCGTTGGTGGAGGGTGGGAGCAGCGATAGGGAAAGGGGTGTCTGGAGCAGGAGCTGGGCACGGCTCTGGCTAAATACTCCCTGCCTGGCACAGGAGCCACCACGGAGCCACCGGCACCAGGGACCATGTGGGGACTGATGCTGGCCCTGCTCTGCCTCCCGCTCGGGGAGGGGATGCTGAGGTGGGTCCTGGGGAGGGTGCAGGGTCTCAGCACGGGGAGGAACCACAAAGGGATGGGGAAACTCGGCATCTCTGCCTCCTGCATCCCACAGGATCCCCCTGAGGAGAGGCAGGTCCATCCGGGAGGTGATGAGAGAGAAGGGGCTGCCAGAGGGTTTCCTGAGCAACCTCAGAGGGGACCCGGGGAGGAAATACCAGCTCAGTGGGGCTGTGGCCTATGAACCTCTCATGAACTACCTGGATGTAAGTGCTAAAGCTTCTCCTGCCTCCTCTGAGCCACCCTTGGGGTTGGGGATGCCCTCCTGCTTTCCTGGCTGGCAGGGGGAAGCTCTGCAGTGGGGGCTTGGCTCCCTCCCCCCTCACCAGTCAAGGGCTGGGCAGGGGTTTTGCTGGGGTTTAGCCTGGCTCCAGGGGCTGGCTGATGCTGGGAGAGGAGGGCAGGGGGCACAGGGCTGAAAACTCGTTGAAAAAGAACCAGGCAGAAACAGAAGTCCACTCACACTCCTGTTCACAGACCTTCTACTTCGGGGAGGTCGGCATCGGGACCCCTCCCCAAAATTTCCTGGTGATCTTCGACACCGGCTCTTCCAACCTGTGGGTGCCCTCCACCTACTGCCAGAGTCCTGCCTGTGGTGAGCACTCGTGGGGGACACAGCCATGGTGAGGGGGCTGGGACCCCCCCATCGGTGCTCTCTGGAGCTGTGACAGGGAAACCAGCGAGAGCTGGTGGGGTTTGGTGTCTGCTCTGCTCGGGGACACCGGCGGGGTTGGGTTTGGATGGTCCCTTCCCTGCAAAGCCTCATGCTGGGCCCCCTGTGGGGACAGCAGGGGTGCTGAGCCGAGGGCAGGATGTGACCTGGGGGGCTGTGACCTTCTCTCTGTGCAGAGGATCACACCAGGTTCAACCACAGCCTGTCATCCACCTTCCTGGGCATCGACATGACCGACACCCTGAGATACGGGTTTGGGGACCTGTCGGTGGTGCTGGGATATGACACGGTGACAGTAAGTGACTCCTGACGTGTGGTGTGTGGCTGCAGCGGGGTAAGAGGTGCCTGTGCTTACAATCAGTCCTGTTTGCTTAAAAACTCGTGGAGTAGCTGAAAGTACCTTCTCATTCTGGGGTTAGTGCCTGATTAGTTTAAGGTGTGTCAGCGTGAGCTTACTCCAAGAATGGGATCTGCAAGCAAACTCATTTCGAGTGCTCTGGGCTTTCCAGCCCTGGTCTGGGATAAGGGATATCTTTGGCCACAAGAATTTGCTTTATATATGTTTGAGCTTTGTCCTCACAGGACATAAGAAATGTTCTGTGTGAGACTTGCAAGCGGTGAAAATGTGATTTTAAACTAATTTAAGAGGCAAAACCATTTTGTGAGTAATTTTATGAAATAATGAGTGATGGGGCAAAGACTGTGAGTCAGGCTGCTCCCAACCCCCTCGGTGATGGGGATGAGCTCAGCATCTCCCAGTGTAGATTTGCCTTTGTGACCAAACTTCCCTCTAGATCCAGAACATCATCATCAGTAACCAGGAGTTTGGCCTGAGCCTGTATGAGCCCAGCAGACCCTTTTACTACCTGGATTTTGATGGGATTTTGGGCATGGCTTACCCAGGCGTTGCCATCAGTGGTTTCAGCACGCTGATGCAGAACATGCTGCAGCAGAACCAGCTCAGCGAACCCATCTTCAGCTTCTACTTCTCCCGGTGAGACCTCTGGCAGTGGGTCCCTCTCCCACAGGCACAGTGTGGGTCCATCCTTTCCTCCACCCTCACCTTCTCCCCATTCACCTCTGTGCTCCAGCGCTTTCTGTGGAGCATCCTCCCTGATTTTGGGTCTCTTTTTGTGTCTTTCCAGCAACCCAACATATAGTTACGGTGGGGAAGTCATCCTCGGGGGGGTGGACCCCCAGCTGTACTCTGGGGAGGTTATATGGGCTCCTGTGGTCCAGGAATTGTACTGGAAGATCAGGATTGAGGAGTAAGTGCTGCACCACACCCAGAGCGGGTCTTGGAGCGGGGGAGCCTCTTCTGATGCCTTTCCTGCTGGTTCTCCAGGTTCTCCATTGGGTTGTCCGTCACCAGCTGGTGCAGCCAAGGCTGTCATGGCATTGTGGACACTGGGACATTCCTGCTGACCATCCCAGGGCAGTTCATGCCAGCCCTGCTGCAGGGGCTGGGAGCGGAGGAGAGCGACTACGGGGTAGGTGGGCAGGAGGCACTGGGTGATGCTGTGGGATGAGGACACACCTGGGTGGTGATGCTGAGCTGTGGGAGCGAAACACCTCACCTGGAACAGCCCTGCAGTGCTGTGAAACAGAAATAATTCTTCCAAATGTGATTAGTGTGGGTCAGCACAACCCTGGCACCATCAGAGCTGTGCTGACCCTTGAGGAGTGTGGCCACTGGCATAAGGCCAGTGCCAGCCTGGGGGTCCTGACCCCTCTGCCCCTCTTTGCCTCTCTTTGCAGTTCCTCGTTGACTGCAGCAGCGTCCCAGATATGCCCACCCTCTACTTTGCCATCAGTGGGGTCTGGCTGTCGCTGCCTCCCACTGTCTATGTCCTACAGGTAGGTGGGATTTTACCCTTCCTGACAGGTCTTTGCAGGGCAGTTCTGCCTGGGAGAAAATCTGAGTTTCTTCTCAGGCACAGAGGCCTCCAGCCTCTGATTCCACAGTGCTTTTGCTGTCTGTGATCCTGTTCCCAGCCACAGCAGCTGTGAAGACATGAGCAGCTCCTCAGTGGAGCTGAAATTTGCTCTTTTTCCCCCAATAGAACGATGGCATCTGCACCGTGGGGGTCGAGAGCACTTATGTGCCCTCTGACAGTGGGCAGCCCCTCTGGATCCTCGGCAACCTCTTCCTCAGGCAGTATTACTCCATCTTTGACATGGCCAACAACAGAGTTGGCTTTGCCCTGGCAACTTAGGGATGCTGAGCATCACCCATGGCAGAATTTGTCCCTGGAGCACCTTGTCCTCCTTTGGATCTGTGCAGGGTCACGAGTAGTGAATAAAGGGCTGCAAATCCAACTGCCTCATGTCTCCTCGGGCTGCAGCTGAGCAGGGTCTGGCACAGCTTTTCTTGATGGAACAACAACATCTGAGCTCATGCTTGAGGTTTCCAGGCTCTTCCTGGCCTTTCAGATGTGCATGGAGCCTTTGGATTGCAGCTCTGACAAATTTGGGGTCGGTTTTTAATGGGAGCCGGATCCCTGCTGGGGCTGGCTGGGAAAACTGGGCTGAGTGGGAGAATTTCAGGCTGCACCATCTGCTCAGCTCGAGGACTCCAGGGCTGAGCTGGTGTGGTGGCTGGAGGCTTCGGGAACCAGTTTGGAGCAGGACGCGCAGAACAAGGAGCTGCGTGTGAAACAGCTCCGGGTTCGTTTGGTTTGGGGGAATTGCCCACACGTATTTGCAAATAAATTAGGGGATTAAAAAGTGTCATGCGAGGACGCTCATGACCCTTGTGCGAGGGGCTGCACAGTCCTGGTGCAGGGAGCGACACGACCCCGGTGCAAAGGGCTGCGTGATCCCCGTGCAAGGGGGATGCACGACAATTGTGCAAGGAGCTGCACCATCCTGGTGCCAAGGGCTGCACGACGCGGGCACAGCCCTGCCTTCACCCTCACCCCAACACCCCGCTCCTGACCCTCTGCGGGGGTGGAAAACTCCGTTTTTGGGGAGAAAAAAAAAAACCCCATTCCTGGGGAGGAAATCACCGAGCCCGAAGTGCCGCGGCAGCCCGGGCGGGGACTACAAGTCCCGGCAGGCGCGGCCCCGGTGCGAACTGCAGCTCCCGGCGTGCCCGGGGCCGGCCGAGCGAGCGAGGGCAGCGGGGCGGGCGGAACGGGCCGTGCCGGGCCGGGCGGGCGCTGCTGCCCTCCCTCGGCACGGGGCCGGGCCGGGCCGGGCTGAGCTCAACCGGGCCGAGCGCTGCCTGACTGAGCCGGGCTGAGCAGAACCGAGCTGAACCAAGCTGAACCGAACCGAGCAGAGCTGAGCCGAGCCGAGCGGAGCCGAACCGAGCCGAGCCGAGCGGAGCCGAGCCGAGCCGAGCCGAGCCGAACCGAGCTGAGCCAAGGAGCCGAACCGACCCGTGCTGAGCGCAGCCGAACCACTTCGTTGCCTTCTCCGTCCCCGTCCCCCCCCCGGTGAGTGCAGGGGTGCGGGGTCCCGGGTGGTCCCGGGGAGGGGTCCCTCGGCTCGGAGCCCACTTTGGTGCGGGGGTTATGGAGGTGTTGGGGTGCCCCCCTTCCCACTCCCCCCCCCCACTCCTGCCCCATGCCGGCGCGCTTTGAACTCGTAGTTTCTTTTTTTTTGCCTATTTCGCGGTAAATAATAACGCCCCCCCCCCAGCGCTCCCCTCGCCCCCGGCAGCGGCCCCCGGGCACGGGAGGCTCCAGCCCGGCCGGGGCCGTGGCTGCTCCCGGCGCTGCCGGGGGGGAGTCGGGGGTCTCGGGCAGCTTGGCCGGGTGCTCCCTCCGCCAAAACGAGGGTCCTGGGGGCTGCGAGACCACCGGCAGCCCGAGGGGACCTGCCCGGGTCTCCTTTCCCGGAGGGACTCCCCCGCACCCGCGTGGGGAAACTGAGGCACGGATGCTCCAGGGTACCCCGGGGTTCGCTCGGGGGGAGCCGTGTACCCCCCCGGGACAGGGCGCAAATATCTCCCCGGTTTGGGGGACAGAGAGTGGGACCCCCCCTGTGAGTCCAAACCCCCCCCCCCCCCCAGCCCTGCTGCTTTTGGGGTCTGCAAAGGCTGGGAGGAGTTGGGGTACCCCGTGTCACGCGGCTTTTAGGGGGTGTCCCAGAGGACACCCTCCCCTCCCGGGGAGTTTAGGGGGCATAGGAGGGGCTGCCCTGAACCTACGGCCGCCGATTAATTGATATTCATGAATTAATTGAGAGGCAGGAAGGATTACGCCAGCCCCCGTGTCCTCCAGAGCTTCAGCGAGTCAGATGATGGGGAAATTTCCTTAAAAAAAACCCAAACAAACAACCCAAAACACAAACAGAACAACAGAGAAAATCTGGTGGTTATTGTGCTCTTCTAAGATAAATAAATAAGCCGGTGCGAGTCCGGGGAAAGCAGGGCCCGTTTCCAGGAATCCCGGCGCTCCTGCGCGTTCCCGGCCCTTGGGGCACGGGGGAGTTTGTGTTTTTTATATAACAGAGAGTCCGGCAGCAGCGGAGAGGGGGATCGGAGGGGGTATTTTTTCTTTCCCCCCCCCTTTCCTCTGTACTTCCCTGCCATGTTTGCTCGGCTTCATGCACGGCTGCTCCGGCCGGGGCAGGGAACGGGGCTGGTTTCTCCCGGCTGCGGGTGCCGAGCCTGCCCTTACCTGCTGCCGGGGGATCCGGCAGGGAGAACCGTGCTGGGGCCGGTGGGAATTGGGGATTGGGCGGCCGGGGTTGGGAAACCGCCGGGTTTGGGCTCTGGGGGTGGCTGTGGTGGCGGGGTCGCACCGGCACGTGCTGACCCCGCCGTGCGTGGAGGGGAGCCGGGTGTTTTCCGAGGGATGCTGGGTTTGCTTCCTGAGGGATTCTGGGTCTGCCTCCCGAGGGATGCTGGCCGTGTGTGTTTTCCATGGGATGCCGGCCTGGCCGGCCGCCCTTATCAGTAGGAAACCGCTCCGGGGTGGAGCTGGAGCTGGCTGCGGCGGGGCGATCCAGCATCCGGGTGTTTGGGATGGAGTTGTGATTCCAGCCAGCTCTTTTATTGCTTTTTCCACGCTCCGTTTAGGGCACGTGTGTTCCTGGTCCCCCCCCCTGCCCCGGCCCCGCCCGTGCCGTGACAGGGGTGCCCCTGTCGCTGGTTTTTGGAGGTGCCGTGGGGAACGGGAAGAGCCCCGTGGGACAAAGTGATGAATCATCGGAGCAGGGGGGACATTCCCAGGGCCGAGGGTGGGGTGGCCAGATCAGCACAACCCTGCGGGGAAAAACCATCCCTGCAGGGAAACAGGGCCGGGGAGGCCATGCCGGGGGCGTCCCCCCAAGTGCTGAGGGTTAGGAACCCCCTCTGGCTCCTCATGGCTCTTCCCACAACGTGGGGTGCAGGAGGGGGGAGCTGGGGGCTTGATGTCCTGATGGCACAGCAGGGATCCTGGATGGCACTCCTGATTCCTGGAGTGCTGTTTCTCCTTCCCTGGGGTGCAGACAGCTGATGGGGAGGGACAGAGCTGGCACATCCCTGTCACCTCTGTGCTCTATCTCCTTGGGGAGAGCTGGAGGTTGTGGGGTGGTTTTTGGGGGCACCTCGAGCTGCACTTGCCCAAAAGGAGCCATTTCCTAACTCCCCTGCATGGGGTTATCCCTCTTCCCACACAAAGAGGAACCGGATGGGGGAAAGCAGCGGGGTCCTGGGTGGGGGGCTGCAGCCTGGCAGTGCCACCACACCACTGGCACGTCCCTATGGCAGCATCGTGGCATCCCGGGCTGGTGGTGACCTGTGGTGGCCATTCCATGACTACCTCTAGGACCCCCTGTTTGCTGTGGGAGATTCCCAGGGATCCCAGGAGGATCCCAGGGAGCCAGTGCTGAGTGTTTTACCCCCATGCAAAAGAGCAGAGGGGGCTCCGAGGTGCCAGGCATGCTGTGCCACGCTGCCTCCAGCCCTCTGGGCATCCTGTGGTGGCTTGTCTACAGTGGCATCACCTCCATGAGCCCAGGGAGGCACCACCTGGGCCTTTCTGAGCCGCTGTGTGGTCCCAGAGCGGGGGTGGATGGGATGCAGCCATTCCCAGGGCGAGCAGTGGAGTTTGTCACTGAAGGGCTGAAAGGGCTGATCTCTTCCTGAGCACCCAGGAAGTACCTGCTCATCTCTTCATTTCCCCACTGGTGCATACGTGAGGAGCCCCAGTGGTTCCCCCCACTTCATGCCAAGGTTGAGCCCCTCTGCCTGGGGGTCAGCGTTTGGTCGGAGCGGGTTTTCCATGTGGATTCTCCTGCACGGGGTCCCATGCCATGGTGAGCCCAGGAATCCAGGAACCTGTGCTCCAGGTGTCCATGTCCTGCTCCTCAGCTTCCAGGGAGACCCATGAGTTGGCTGGAGGTGAAGGCGACGCATTGCTGAGGAAACTGGGAATGGGGGATTCTCCATTCCTGGAGGCACGGGGGCGGTTTGGGAGGTGTTTTGGGGAGGTAGGTTCTCCAGGGCTGGAGGAGGAGCATGGAATGAGCCCTGTGGGATGCCCAAGGGATTTACAGTGGGTGATGGGTGGGTTCACCTGGACAGGCTCACCCGGGGAAGGTTCAAGGTCTTTCAGTGACACATCCCCGCGGTCCTACAGCCCTTCCGAGGAGGTTGTGCCATCTTATCTTTAAAGGTCTCTTCTAAGAATTGCTCCTGGGGTTTTGTCACCTTTCCTAGGAGCACATTCAGCTCCAAACAAGTTCCCCACACCCTGTGCTCTGCTTAAATCTCCTCTAGTTAAATGGGTGCAACTTTCTTTCCGGATAAACCTGAAATGCCCAGCGTGGGGACAGGCAGGGGAGTTTTGGGAGCCTTAGGGAGCAGCGAGGGCAGCAGTGCTGGCTCTCAGCCAGGCTGTATCCTCGGGATTTTGGTGGAATCGCGCGGGGTAGGGAATTTTGAGGAGGAAATGAAGAGGGGGCTGCAGCCATCCGGCACACAGGGAGCTTTCCCCCGCTCCTGGATCGCACACCCCAGGGGAGGAGGGAGCTGGTGCCAGCGGGCTTGGCTGCAGCTCCCGCCTTATCTGCAGCAGGGTGGGTGCCACGCTCAGCTCCGGCCCTGCAGCTCCTCGGGGAGCGCTCCGGGCTCCGGGCAGGCGAAGGGCTCGCCTGGAGAAATCCCGGCCTGGTGGGAAAAACCTCCGGGCTCCTCCGCGGTGGAACCGGCGTAGCCTGCGCCCGTAGCCAGGGCCCGACCCGGCTGCACCGGCGCGGTGCCAGGGCAGGGGCTGGGTTGGCAGCGGGGGCTCCCGAGAGAGCAGTTTGACCTTCACGGAGCAGGACAGCACCGGGGGGAAGGAGGGGAGAGCAGAAGCCTCTGCTCGGCGGGTAAGCGGCGGTGGCCAGGCGCTCCCCGGGCACTCGGGGTGCTGCCGGGGTGGGATGGCAGCGGGACGAGCCCTGGGGCCGTTTGGGAGGGCAAGTCACAGGCTGTCTCCGACCTGTTTATTCTTGGGGAATGGGAACAGCTGCGTGTCCCATGGCCGGGGCGGCCGTGGTGCTGGGGCTGCCGGGCACGGTACGGTTACATGAGCTCTGCCTCCGCCGAGCCTCCAGGCCGGGCCCTGGGGGCTGGACACGGCGTATTTATAAATATTACCTCCTTCCAGCAGCACGGGGCTCGCAGGGAGGGAGGGAGGAGGGATGGAGGCGGCGCTAGGAGTGCCTCTGGCACTGGGGGGGGGCACGAGGTGGCCACTGTCACCTTGCACCTTGTGCTCGTGGCACGTGGCACGGTGAACTTGGGGCACGTGGAGCTCAAGGGCTGGTTTGGCTGAGCATCCCAACTTTTGCCAGGATGGTTTCTAGGATTTTGGGGCATGTGGTGGCTCTAAATCCCAGCGCCGTGGTGGGTTATCTGCCCTGCTGGATCCGAGCTGGGGGCCGGGATGTGCTGTCCTGCCAGTTCCCCTTATTGCTCATTTATGCGGTTATTTAAAAAAGCCAACACCCAAGTTGCCTGGAGTCACCCCAAATTGGGGCAGGATGGGGTTTGCTTTGGGGCCCCGCTGCTGGGTGTCTCCTTTTCTGAGGTGAGCAGGACGTGGAGCGGGATGTGGAGCCTGTCTGTCCCCACCAGCCCCTCCAAGGTCACCCCGCTCCCCTCCTGCCTCCCCTGAAGGTGGGTGTGATACGGGGCTGATTAATCACTGAGCCTGGGGTGATGAAGCTGCCACTGGCTCAGCCCCATCCTCCTGCCTCTTCACACTTTTATTTTTGATTGCTGCTGCTGGGGGGGCAGGAGGGGGGCCAGGGGCTGCCGGCAGGGGCTGTGAATTCCCTGGGTGGTCATTTGGACAGTGATGTTTCAATCAGGGCTCCTGCTCTGCTCCAGCCGCTCTGCGGGAAGGGATTTTGCTCAGGTGTGGTGGCAGGGACTGTGTTGGGGTCCCAGGGGTCCCCCTGCCTCTCCCAGCCCTGGACCTGGCCGTGGGTGCCAGTCTCCACCAGCTGGTGTGATGGTCTGCATGCCATCCCTCAGCTGTGCCATGCCGGGCAGAGCGGCTTTTTGGGGTGAAAAAGAAGCTTTTTAGGGTGAAGAAGAAACATTGGAGCAAGGGCTGTGTATTAATAACCCCATAACTGCTGCCACTCACAGGTGGGCTCTCGTGGACGTTCCTTGGCACCACCACGACCAGGGTGCTTTTTATGGACCCCTGGGAGTGACACTGTGACAAGGGACACTCAGCCCTGTGTGATACCCATTGCTCCTCTCCGCCGGGTCGCTGCCACCTCCTTGGCGGGTCGGGCGTTTTGGGGAGCCCTGCAGCGGGGTCACTCTGCTCCACAGCCCGGTGTCAATGTTTGTGCTGTGCCCGCTCCCTGGGCCGCTTCCAGGCTCGGTGTTTAGCGCAGGGCAGGGAAAGCATTTGGCCTCTGACCCGGGGCCTGTTAACAGCGTCGCGGGCCACGTTTCTGAGATGCCGCGGCTAAAAACGGTGCGGGTGACTCAGTGCTTCGCCGGGGCTGTCAACTGACCCCGGCCTGTCTCTGCCAAGTCCCTCCGCCTGCTCCTTCTCCCTTTCAGGGCTGCGTGACCCCCGGCCAGGGAAGGAGCCTCCGGACGGGGCTGGGGTGGCCCTGCCCACCCACCTGCCCGACACATCTCCTGCCCGCTGGGTGGGTGATGGGGAGGGCTCTGTTGCTCTCGGGGGTTGGAATTGGGGCTTTCCCCCCGCTTTCCCACCACCTCATCCTCACCCCAGAGGGGCATAGGCTGAGTGGGACCTCTGGAGCCTCTGGTGCAGCCTCCAGGCATGGCTAATGTTGGTGCTCCAACATCCTCTCCAAGGATGGAGGTTGCTTTCCTTACTGCCAGGTTTTCCTCCGTGTGGGGAGGAATCCCTTCCTAACACTGCAGGTCAGACCCTGTCCCACTGCCCCTTCCTGGGACTGCCCACCCTCCTCATTCTGATGGAGGTGGCCTGATTGCTCACTCCTGTACTGCAGTGAGAAAAACAAGCAGGTTTGGAGGTTTTTTTGCAACTTCCCCCCCTTTACCCCTCGTGGCTGCTGCCTCGTTAAAACCAAGGGCCTGAAAATGAGGAACACAGAGCGCGGAGGAGCTGTGACCTGCTGGCCCTGGCACTGGAGGGTCCCCCGGCCCTGTCCTGCACCCAGGTAACCCCTGCCCCGTTATCCCCCATCCCACACAGCAGGGTGGCAGCAGAGCCCATCCCATGGGCACCCATGGGGTGTCTTTGTGGGTTCCCAGTGGGGTGGCAGCTCAGTGATGTTGGAGCGGATGCTCCTTGATCCGGAGCAAACACCCCTGGCCTTGTGGCTACCTGGACCCAGCCAGCTGTGCCTGCCTGGGCTGGGGTACCCGGGGCTCCCTCACTTGGCACCCCTCGTGTCTCTGCCCACCCCCCTGGCATTTGAAAACGAGAAACGAGGAAGGAAGGAAGGGACGGCTCAGCCGGCACTCGCTGCCAGTAGCGAGAAGCGAAGCTGTTTTCACTTCTTGCTTCCCTCTTTCCTTTTTGCTGCCCCTCAGTTACCAGCCCGGAGCGGGGGTGGGTGGGCGGATGGCCCCGGTTTCCCCCTCCTTCCCCGGGGGTCCCCGCTCCCGCCCGGAGCTGCCGATTGATTTTTCCGCTCGTAAAACAGCCGCGATCGACCGGGAAATCAACCAGGAAATCAGCGCAGGCGGGAGCGGGGCTGGGCAGCGGCGCCACGTGCACTGAGTTTGGGGGTTCTCAGCTGAGTGGGGCACGGCTCCCTCCCTTCAGAGGGGCAGGCAGGTGTGTGGCATTTGCAGGGGGGGTGTGTGTGCCTCACAGGCAGGACTGGCACCCCGGTAGGGTAACCTGATCCCTGCGCTCTGCAGGGGCTAAATCTGGAAACTGCCTCAGGGCAGCTTTGATTTCTGACCCACACCTGGGCACGGCCGTGGGCCCGGGCAGGAGCTCTGGGGCTGGGGTGTGTGGCTGCAGGTGTTCTGTCCCCTCAGGTGTCTCTGGGTGCCCCACGCTCCTCTGGCAGTGGGGCTGTCACCAGCCTGGCCCCTCGCGTTGCGGGGCAGCACCCGATGTCGCTCCAGAAGGTCCCAGCGGTTGCTGAGCAGCCGACCCCGTGCCACGGGCTGTCACTGCAGGGATGAGGGACAGCTCGGGGCTCTGTGAAGTCCTGAGGGGGATTAGGGAGGGTTGGGGCAGCTCTGGGTGCCACTGGGGATCCTCCAGCTGGAGCCACCCCCGAGTGCCGTCCTGGCATGTTGGGTTCTTGATGAAATAACACTCCCAGAGGGAAAGCAAGAAAGGTCCAGAAATAACCACGCTGCTAAGTAGCAGCAGAGATATTTGGAAGGGAGATGCATTCCCTGGCAGTGGGTCTGGTGGGTGGTGATGGAGCACGGCTGCAGCCTGGACAGCCCTGTGTTCTGCGTCCCCCCAGACAGGAAAAGAGGAGTTGGGGTGTGGAGAGGGATCATGACCTTTTTCCTCCTCCCTCCAGCTTCCCACCTCTCAGCCCCTCTTCTGCCTCTCCATCCCCTTCCTGTTACTCAATCACCCACCCTGGGCCTCCCACTGTCCTGCCTCCCTGTGAACCAGGATGAACCCTTGCCGGGGTCTCCTCCCAGTAGAGACCAGTCTGGGGCTCCCAGTAATGCAGGGACGGCTCCGGCTCAGTGGGAGAACCACAGGGCACCCTCCCAGGAATAACAGGTATCCTGGATGGAGCTGCCACCCCCTGTGCTCTGTGTCTGTCCCCTTGGATCAGGGGATGGTGGGATGTGTCTGCAGGGTGGGACGTGTCCCCCAGGGTGGGGTGCCTGCACAGTGACAGCCGGGTCCCCATCCTGTCCCGCTGGGGCTGACTCAGAGCGAAAGCAGAAGCTGCTCAGTGTTTCGGGGGGTGGGGGGGAAGCCAAGCAGAACCAAGGGGGTTATTTTAAACCTGACCTAATTTCCCCCCTCTCCTTATCAGGCCTGGCTCTGGCCACCCTTCCCCATCCTCATCCTGAGAGAGGGGGGATGCTTTTGATGCCCCCCACCCCTATTTTCTATAAGGGAGGGTCTTGCAGCCAGCCAGGGCGGTGGGACAGGGGCTGGTGGGGGAGAGTGGGTGCTGTGTTGTGGGTGGCTCCACCTTGGCACCTGTCATGTGACACCCTCTGTGGGCTGTCCCTGGTGTCCCTGGGGTCTTTTCCACGGAGCTCTGCTGTTTCCCATCTCAAACAGCCCCCTGTCCTCTCCTCAAGGGCCATTTGCAACATCAGCCTTAATGAAGCTCCAGTGGATAACTGTCCCAGGCTCTCGGCTCCCATCCCCCTTCGGACGGGCCACCATGGCTAATTAATTCCCTTCTCCTTGCCGGTCAATAGCTGCTCTTGAGCTGTGTAATCGTATTGCTGTCCATGCTGCCTTGATTTAATTTCCCCTCAGGACAGCGCGTGGCACCGCGTCCCAGGGCCGGTGTTTTGTGTCTGCCGTGGCCCCTCTGTCTGCGATCACACCTTGTATTTAAATAGCAGAACCCCCCCCAGTTTGCCTGGTGATGCCCCCCTGGGTGTTTTGTTCCCCTGGCAGCTTTGCTGCAGCTCCTGTGCTCTGCTTCCCTCCCACCCTGCAGGTGCAGATCCGGACCCCCATCCCGTGCGGCACCTCCCGCATCCCAGCCCCGCTTGGGGAACGAGCCCCGTGGGTCGGGCAGCTCCCCGTGCCCCGGCATCCTCTGGCCCTCCACGGGCCGCCGTCCCCTTTGTACGGGGGAACAAGGGCCGGTCTGTGCGGGGCGGGGGCCTCGCCCGCTCCCCCCGCCCCTGCGCTCGCGTGCGGGCCCCGCACAGAGCCCGCCTTGTTCATCCCACCCCGGAGCGGAGCTTTGGGACAGCCTGGGCTGGGGTTAAACCTGCCTCCGGCTCCTGGCACCCGCCGGCCTTTTCTTCCTGCTCTTGCCTCGCTTTCTCTTTCCCTTTCGCTCCCTCCCGGGCTCTGGGTTTTCCCGTCCCTCCGGTGTTTGGGAAGTTGGTGGTTCAGAGCGCGCTCCGGCTGAACCCGCGGTACGTGAGTTCACGCTCTCTGGGCGCGGGGTCCTGGCTGCTCCCTGTGCCCCTCGGGGTCCCTGGCTGTCCCCGGGGAGTGTGGTGGGAGGCTGCAGCAGGGGCACAGAGCCATCCAGCCGGTGCTGGGATGTTCATCCCAGATTAGGACTGGTGCAGGTGCTCCGGGGTGTCGCTTCCTCCCCGTGCCTCAGTTTCCCTCCTGCAGAGCAGGCTGTTGGTGACGTGCCGTGTCCTCCTCTCAGGGTGAGCTTGGTGTCCCCCCCGGCACCATGGCGTCGCGCATCGGGCTGCGGATGGAGCTGATGAAGCAGCAGGCGCAGCAGGAAGCGGAGCGGGAGCGGGTGCAGCAGCAGATGATGATGAACTACATGCAGCAGCAGCGGATGCCCGTGGCCTCCACCCCCGCCATCAACACCCCTGTTCATTTCCAGTCCCCACCGCCCGTGCCTGGAGAGGTCCTCAAGGTACCGTGCTGGGGGTGTCCCCCTTACCCGGGCGTGGGGGAGCCCACCGGGGTCCCTCATGGTTTGTCTCCTCACAGGTCCAGTCCTACCTGGAAAACCCCACCACGTACCACCTGCAGAAGTCACGGGACAAGAAGGTTCAGGCTTATCTCTCTGAAACCTACGGGAACAAGTTCGCTGCCCACGTCAGCCCTGCCAGCCACTCTCCCAAACCACCGCCCGCCGCGTCCCCCGGCGTCCGGCCCGGCCACGTCCTGTCCTCCTCGGCGGGCAACAGCGCTCCCAACAGCCCCATGGCCATGCTCAACATCGGCTCCAACCCTGAGCGGGAGGTGAGGGGGTGCCACCGCGCTGCTGGGGGGGCACAGGGTGCTGGGAGGGGCAGGGGAGCCCGCTGGAACTTGAGCTTTCCCTTTCAGTTTGATGAGGTCATCGATGACATCATGCGCCTGGATGACGTCCTGGGCTACATGAACCCCGAAGTCCACATGCCCAACACAGTGAGTGGGGGTGATAGGAACAGGTCAGACCCGGGGCTGAGGGAGGGAGGGGGTTCTGGGGGCCCCACAGCCCTGTGCTTGCAGGGACAGAGGTGGCACAGAGGGGACATTCCTCCACATGCGGGGTGCCAGCCCAAGCCAGCCCCGTCCTTGCAGGCAGCAATGTCTCCCTCTCTCCACGAGAGCCAGTTCTCCAGCTTCTTTCCCTCTAATGACAGTTGGGAAACCTTTTAAAAATCCAGAGAGGTGGGAGAGGGGCATGGGGAGGGACCCAGTGTCCATTACAGGGTGGGGGGATGTGAGTGCTGGGAGCAGTTTCCCAGCAAGGAGCTTCCTCAGAGCAGCCCCGTGTCCTGGGTCAGATCCTATGGCAGCTTGTGCCTCCCAGTGGGATTCATCCTGCCGAGCCCTTCTCGGATGTGATTCATCTGCCCTATTTTAGATGTTGGCCGTGGGAGGGGATCAGCTGTGCCCTTTGAAGTCCTGTTTTCTTTGCTGCTCTGATTATTGCTGCTTTAAGGGCCATGGGAAGACAATTCCACCTGCCCGGGCTACGCACTCCCATCCCAGAGGCCAAGGGGCTGGGCTTGAATCCCGGTCCCCATCCCGGATGGAGCTAACCCACCTGTGCCTCTGCTTTTCAGCTGCCCATGTCCAGCAGTCACATGAATGTCTATAGTGGGGACCCCCAGGTGACGGCCTCGCTCGTCGGTGTCACCAGCAGCTCCTGCCCTGCTGACCTCACCCAGAAGAGGGAACTCACAGGTACGTCCCCAGAGCTGGGGTGGTGACAGCGAGTGCCAAAAATGGCTGGCTGGGGCTGCTCTGCCCCCCTGGGCAGGGAGGGCGGCTCTGGGGAGTCCTGGGGGGCTCTGATGCCAGCCTGGGATGCTGGTGGGGTGAGGCACAGCCTTGACCCCTCTGGGTGATGTTTTGGGTCTCCTGCAGATGCCGAGAGCCGAGCCCTGGCCAAGGAGCGCCAGAAGAAAGACAATCACAACCTGAGTGAGTTCAGTGCTGGCTCTCCCTGTCCTGACCCCAGAGCCCTTTCTCCATCACTCTTCATCCTCATTCCTCCTTTCTCTGAGTTGGGCCTCCCTTCCCATCCCACCTCACTGTCAGGAAAGACCTCCAGCCCCTTGCATGGCTCCGTCTTTCCTGGCTGTCCAAAATGCAGTGCAGGAACCACCTCACTGTCCTTCTAGGGGGGGAAATCAGACCTGCTGGGCCATGGCTGGTGTTTGGCTCCAGGGGTTTCTCATCCTGAGCCCCCCAGCTCCAGAGGGTCTGGCTGGGGCACGGTGGTGGCTCCCAGCCCCACGAGCTGGGAGCAGCAGCGTGTCTGGGGGGGCTGTGGGATGTGGAGCCTCCCCTGCTCCTGCTGCCCCCTCACTTCCATCCCTCTCTTCTCACCTGCAGTCGAGAGACGGCGAAGGTTCAACATCAACGACCGCATCAAGGAGCTGGGGATGCTGATCCCCAAGGCCAATGACCTGTACGTACCCGTGGCTCCTGCAGGGTGGGGATAGCTGTGGGTCCTGTGGGCTTGCCCAGCACATGGGGCTGTCGGTGCAGCAGGGATGGGGGGACACTTTCCTGGCACACAGACCCATCTCTTTTTCCACCCTGGATGACAGGGACGTGCGCTGGAACAAAGGGACAATCTTGAAGGCGTCTGTGGACTACATCAAGAGGATGCAGAAGGACCTGCAGAGGTCCCGGGACCTGGAGAATCACTCGCGGCGCCTGGAGATGACGAACAAGCAGCTGCTGCTCCGCATCCAGGTGAGCTTCCCTGCGCTCTGCCCTCCCTCTGCTCGGCTCCAGCCCCACGAGCAGCTCAGCCCTGCCCTGCCAAGGGGACAGGCAGGGGCTCTCACCCCTCTTGTGGCTGGTGAGTCCTCAGGAGCAAAGTCTACAGACAAACCCGATGTCTGAGGCTCAGGTGGCTGCACCCCGTTGAGCTTTGCATGGGTCCCCCGTTTTCCATCCTCCACCTCTCCCAGGGGCTCCCTCTCTGTGAGCTCAGTCCCTCTGTCCCTGCCACCTCCATAAATGCCCGTGTGCCGCGTCCCCGTGTGTGACATCCCACCAGAGCCCCGCCGTGTCCCGTTGCAGGAGCTGGAGATGCAGGCACGTGTCCATGGGCTGCCCACCTCCTCGCCCTCGGGCGTCAACGTGGCCGAGCTGGCTCAGCAGGTGGTCAAGCAGGAGGCCAGCGGGGACGAGGGGACCCTGGAGCCGCTGCTGCCACCCCCGGACCCCGAATCGCAGCCGCAGCCGGCGCTGCCTCCGCCGCCCCCGTCCCCCTTCCACCAGCTGGACTTTACCCACAGCCTGAGCTTCGACGACGGCTCCCAGGGCTTCCCGGACAGCCTGGAGCCTGGGCACAGCGCCTCCTTCCCATCCCTATCCAAGAAGGAGCTGGACTTGATGCTGATGCAGGACACGATGCTGCCCCTGGCCTCTGACCCCTTGTTCTCGGCCATGTCCCCCGAGGCCTCCAAGGCCAGCAGTCGCCGGAGCAGCTTCAGCATGGAGGACACAGACATGCTGTGAGGAGGAGCCGGGGCGAGGACTGGCCCATCAGGTTTGGTGTGTGAAGTCACAGGACACGCCTGGCAGGAGGAGCCCGTCCTGCCACGCACTTGAATCTTCCCAGGAGTACCTTTCTCTATGCAACGGGGGCTCGGGTCGTGCCCGCCGGGTGCCACCGTGTCTTTCTCAGCTTGTTTTTGCCAGGGGCAGCAATGGACCTTCCTGGCTTGCTGTGACTGCAGATTCCACAGCCTGGGAGCATGGTCTCGGCTGCTTTGCCTTTCAGTGAAACCCTCCCGGCCCGGCCCCCTTCCCCAGGGCGCCTCTGGGAGCCCCCAGCCCTGGGAGCAGAGGGACGATGCTCCGAGCTTTGTGTCTGGCTTTGCTGCCTCCTCCCCGCTCCGGGAGCCCCCATTCCCAAGGAATCTTGTCCAGTGTGGTGTCTGAGCCCCCGACACCTCAGGGTGCCACGTCCCTTGTGCTTCCTCCTTCCCTGGAGCCCTCTGGGGTCACAGGGCTGGGGGGACACCAGGGGCTCCAATCAGTGGAGCACATTAATTAAGATGGCACCCGAGGTGTTGTCTGAGTGAGCTGGGCCTGAGGCTACAACTTCAGGTGGGTGTTGAAGGCATCCAGAACGGCTGGGATGGGGTGTTGGATGCTCCACCAACCCCCTGCTGTGACCCCACCCTGTGGGGAGACCCCAGCTCGGGGTTAGGCAGCACCCACCACCCCAGAACCTCGCTGGGCTCTGGTCAAGGGCTGGACACGGTGGCAGGTGACCTCCAGCCTCCCTGGAGATGTCCCCACAGAGCCCAGGCTCTTTGCTGGAAGGATAAAGGGGTTTTACACTGTTTTGGGGATACCTGTTGGAAGTCCTGCCCCGTGTGGGCATGAGTGGTTTGTACCAGTTGCCAAACCTGAGCTGCTGCTCTCTGCCTTGCACTCTGGGGGTTGTTTCTCTTCCCAGTGTCACCAGCTCGTTCCCCAGCCAGGATGGCTCCATGCTGGGCATCTGCTTTGGGTTCTGCTTCTTCTGCCTTCCCAGGCTGGGAGGGAGCTGGGAGGGCAGGGGGACACTGTTCACAGGGAAAATACTGCATGGATTTATTCAGGGAGAGGAGGGAAGGTGGGGGAGAGGAGACCCCCCTGGCAACCATCACCCTCTGGGCCGTGGGTGCCCTCGGGGATTGGGGTCCCTGAGTGCCCCCCATCCTGGACTAAGGATTTGTGGGGTCAGGAAAGCCCAGCCAAAGTGGGACAAACGTGCCCCATGGTGGCTGGATTTGGGATTTGAGTGGGGAACAGCCACAGTGCCCCCCTGGAGAGGTGCCTGTGGGATGTGAGGGTGTGGGGAAGTGCAGAAGGAGGGGAGGAGAGGGGGAAGGAAGAGGGAGGAGGTGTTGGAGTGGCCCTGGAGTGTTGGGGACAGGGCAGGGGCCAGGAAGGAGGGTGCTGGGCGAGGGGCTCTTGGTTTGAGGAGCTGTTGGGTTTGGGGTGTTCACAAGAGGCCTTGGCACCCTTTGTGTGCTGCCATTAGTGCCTGTAAAGAGAATTATCCCCTGGCAGGATGAGAGCACCCAGCGCTGTGCTGGCTCCCTGGGGATGGGGGATCCATGGATCTGTGCACCCCAGAGGGGCTGCCTGGCTGCCTCAGGGCAGGCCTGCGAAATTCCATAGGAAATAGGGATTATCGGGGCTTTAGGGTGGTTCTGTTGGGCCCTCAGGCACCAGCAGCTCAACCAGAGCACGAGATGTGGTGTCTCCCCCAGCCGTGAGTAAACAGTTGTGGATTATAATTATTATTTTTTTTTAAATCTTTTGGGGGGGGTTTGTTTGTTTTTCTTTTTTTTTTTTTTTTTTTTTAATGCACTGTGCTCTGATTAAAAAATTTTACTACTGTTTTATAAATAAATGTATAAAAGAATGAACTGGAATGGAAGAAGAATCATTAAAATATATTTATTTACAACATCCTGGAGCATTGCAGTTTCTTCTTGTCCCGGGGGAGGGAAGGTCATGGTGCTTAAAGGACACAGCAGTGCCACAACTGTGCCCAAATTTGAGGCTGCTGCAGCATCCCTGTCTGATGGGGTAGCTGCCCTGGATGTGGGGGCTGGGATTTGTTCTGGGGGAAAGTCTGGTTTGGGTAAGAGGGGGAAGCACTGCTGTTCCTGTCAGCAGGTCCTGGGGGGGTTTTAGGCTTTTTGGGGTCTCAGCAGAGCCCTGCAGAGGGGTGCTCTGAGGGGATCCACAGCTCCTGGTGCTGAGCATGGCTGGGATTGGGAGGTGCTGGGTAATCAAGCTGCTGGTTGATTAATTGGAACCAGAACTGGTCCTTTAATTACCAACAGCCAGGAGGGCTGTGGGGGGCTGAGCTGAGGGGGTTGTGTCGCTGGGGCTGAGCACAGTGCCAGGAGGGGGCAGGTCTGTGGGGACATCCCAGGAGCTCCCGTGTGTCCCCTACCTGTTGGTGGCCCCTGGAGTGGGTGTGGAGGCTTTTCCCGCTGCTGGGGCTGGATTAGCATCACCCCCAGGAAAAACCTGCTTTATAGGGTGTCCTGCTGAGCCCGTGCCTGGCAAAACATCCCATGCCACATCTGCAGCCACGTGCCAGGCTCCCGCTGCCCCCCACTCCCCTCTGTGCTGGTGTTAAACACACACACCAGGGAAGAAAAGAAAGCAAATCCACCTTAAAATAGACTTCCCAGGATGGAAAATCACAGGGGCTAATCTTGGAAACTTTATTAAAAGAAGAAGGAGGGGAAAAAAGAGCGAGAGGAGTCCGAGGGGGGAGAGGAGCGGTGAGTGGTTCCAGACACTTTAGAGAAAAAAATAAAAAAAAAAAATCCCTGATTTGATTTATCTGGGGAGTGTGAACACTAAATAGAGAACAACGCCTGAAGTGTGAATTATTTCCTATATTAACACAGAGAAAAACTGATAGCCTTTTCATGTCAGGAGAATAGTGTGGAGGGAGGGAGGGGAGCGAATGACATTGTTCCATCTCCGGGTTTGCTCACTCTTTATCAGGCTGAGATCAAAATTTATTCCCAGGATGAGGCCTGCGGCCCGGCTGAGGCCCTAGAGATTTTTAAGGGCCTAATTAAGAAAACAGGATGAAAATGGCGAAATAAGAGGGCAATTTACTTCTTGCAGAATAGGGAGATCAAATCAACTTATGAGCAATTAATGTGCACAAGGAGAGAATAAAGGGATGCCGGGATATGGAAGAGGGCCTCATTTTAATGACATGCTCTGGTGTTGGCATAGAGGATTACTCTGAAGGTCAGATGTAGATTGAAACGACCTTGCAGATTCTTAACCCTCCTTCCAATTAACAGAACCAACTCAGAAATGCAAAAGACCCTGGCTCGGAGCACTGTCATCCCTTTATGTTCCGAAGGGAGGGGGGAAAAATAAAATTATAAAGGAGAGAGAGGACGAAAGGGGGTTTCCTTGGCTTCCACAGCAGCTGCAGAGAGGGGAGCTGGGGCGGGCGGGAGAGGAGGCTCTTAATTACAGCCTGTGAGCCACCCACGGAAAAAACGGTGTCAAGGCTCCGAGGGGATATAAAAGGGAGGCAGCGCCGGCTGGGCTGGGGTGGGCTGGGTGTGATGAGCTGTGGCCGGGCTCTGCCTGTGGGGACGGATGGGATGGATGGATGGATGGATGGACAGAGCAGACAGAGCCGTGGGATGGGGAGCAGACGGGTGTCACCACACCCGGGAGGTCCCCGCCTCTGTCCCCACAGGGCTCTCTCAGTGGGATCGCCGGTCCCACTAAGCTGTCTGTGGTGCTTTTTCCCGGTGTTGTGGCTGTTCCCACGGGGAGGAGGGAGCGATTGGGAGGGTGGAGGTGTCTCGCGTGGCCGTGGGGCCCGGGATGGGACAGCCGGGATGGGATAATCGGGATGGGACAGCCGGGATGGGATAATCGGGATGGGGCACCGGGATGGGATAATCGGGATGGGGCAGCCGGGATGGGATAATCGGGATGGGACAGCCGGGATGGGATAATCGGGATGGGGCACCGGGATGGGATGACGGGGACGGGGTCGCCGCGGGCTCCCGGAGGGTCCGGGAAGGAGCAGCGAGGCTGCACCGGGGCTGAGCAGCCACAAGAGAGAGCCAGACGGTTGCGGAGCAGCCGGGGCTCCGGCCGGGAGCCCGCCCGGCAGGACGCGCATCCCGGAGCCCGGGGCGGCTGTCTGGGAGCTGGACAGGATGATCTTTAAGGAGCCTTCCAACCCAAACCATTTTAGGATTCTGTGTGGGAATAACCCTGTACAAAACCCAGGTCTCCCCAGTAGGGGATGCTGGAATTTGCCCGTTCCTGTGAGCTCTGGAGCTGACACCCTCTGTGAGAGCAGGAGCAGTGGGTACCATTCTCTAGGGGGATAGAACCACATCCCCTTGGACTGCTCCATGTGTCGGGCCTGAGGGCTGGGTTTGGTTCTGTTGTTTTATGGTCAGACTGGATTTGTCTGGAAGCAGAGATCTGTGTAAAGGGAGATGGGAGTTCCCAGCACTGGCCTTTGGACACATCTCCAACCCCCTCAAAAATGATGTTGCCAAGTTGTTTCTCAAATCCTGGTGAATTTTCTACAAAAAATTTTCTTGGGGAGGCGAAAAAACCTTCAATGAAACAGAATATGGGCTTGATGCTGAAGGAAGAAAGAATGAGCACAAGCCAATCAGCACCTCTGGAGTGAGATGCTTGGCCAAGCAAGGCAGCTCTGCCCTGAAAACTGGAGCAGAAGAGCAGTGGAGAGCAGCAAGAGGAATGGGAAGCTCGAGTTCCTCTCTGAACTCATTCCCACGTGGCTCCATGGCATCCCTGGCACGGGGCAGAGCAGGGCCTGTGATCTGGAATCCATTCCCTGTCTCAGTGCTGGGCTCTTGCTGAGTTTTCCTTCTCCCCCCCATCTCCCTTCATTTCCTTTCTGGCTCTCCCCGGGCTCTTTCTGTGATTTGAGCACTTCAGCTGCTCCTGCTGCTCCCTCCCCACCTGAAGCCCCAATCCTTTGCCCTGACGTCTCTCCGACGGTTGTTGTGGCAACGGTTGGGATGAGGTCAGGAGGAAGGGATGGCTTTTTCAGGTGGGGGAACAGCCACACGTCCGCCTTGGCTTCCAAAAACCAAAACAGCTCCTTGCAAATGAATCTTTGAGTGTAATAAAGAGGGAGAGACCAGAAAACCCCTGATGCCTGTCCAGGAATTTCTTCCAAAGAAAAGGGTCTAGGCTGGTCCCTGGGCGAGCTGCTGGCTGGGAAGAGTCGCTCCCTGGATGTGCTTGGCCTGTTGTTTTTCCATCAGCAGCTTTTTAAGAAGGCTGGGGGGTTGGGGAGCCCCTTGGGCAGTGCATGGAGCCCTCACCCAGGGTTTGGGGCTGTGAGGATTTCTGGAAGTGGCTGTGTGCTGTAAACCAAAGGGCTGGGAGAGCTGGGGCTGAAGGGTTGGTGGAGCTCTGAGGGGGGCTATGGATGGGCTGGAAGAAAAGCTCTGGTGAGAGGAAAATGAGCTGCAGGTAGAACATTCGTGCCTCAAGTTCCCCACCACCCAGGTGAGGATGCAGAGCCTGGTCTGGGGAAGAGACCTGGCCCTTCCCTGAGCCCCTGTGGTGCAGGTGGCAGCTCGTGTGGAGCGCTGATGCCAGAGCCGCCCCTTTCCCATGGGATGAAAACTTCCCAGGCTCAGCCCCCAGGTAGTAAATCCCCGTTTCCCAGCTGGCTGTGCACAGCCCTGGCTCAGGTTTGGCTCAGACAATCTGGGGCTCTGGGACAGTTTGAGTTCTGCCTCCTGGGTGGATCAGCAGGAATTTGCACCCCCGGGTCTCCTGTGGAGCCAAATGGCCCAGCTCCACTGGCCCTGGCAGGGCTGGGATGTCTGCCAGGGCGAGCTTTGGCCCAGGACACCCGATAGACTCGACAGGCAATCTGGATTTTCCATGCTGAAGCTGGATTTACAGCGCTGGATGCTGCAGCAGCTGCTGGCTGGGCGTTCCAGGGTGGTTGTGCTGAGCTCAGAGCAGCAGAGCCCTGTCCCTGCCACCAGCACAGGGCACAGCGGGCACCTGGAATGGCAAGAGCAGCAGTGGAACCCTGGGGTGCTGGGACCCCAGGCTGAGGGGAGCTGTGCCTTGATTGCCTTGGTGTTTGGAAATCCCTTTGGGAATCCAACCCTCTTGTGCCACGTGGACACCACAAGGAGCTCCCCATGGACGTGCAGGGGCTCCTTCTCCCACCAAGCTGCACCCCAAAGTCCTTGCCAATCTGCTTTCCCAGGGATGCTCTGCCCGGGAGCCACCCTGCACCCTGATCCTGGGATTTTTCTCCCAGCTGGGCAACCACAGGGACTTTGGGAATGTGGGATTCCCTTCAGGATCCCGCTGTGGGTTTGTCCATCTCCCACACCACTGTGGATTCCTTTTCCCTCTTCCCCCCACACTCCAGAGCTGGTTTAATCAGCTCATAGTTTTCATTTCATGCCTTTCTCTCTCTCCTTTTTTGAGGGGGCAGTGAAATTTATACAATATTTAAGCAGCATAGTGGAGTCCTGGAAGATATTATTAATGTAAAAGGGACAGGCTGGAAATGCACTTGAACCTGGTTACAATTAGAGGGTGATTTTTCTAAAGGTCAATGAATTCAGATAATATCCACAGGGGGGAAAAGAAATTTAATACCTTTTTAGTGAATTAATTAATTATAATATTATATCGGCTTGGGGTTCTTTTCCAGAATGATTAAGGGAACGATCTGTCTTCGGAGAGGCTGGGGGGAAGTCAGGGAGAGACTGACAGAGGGAAGGGAGAGAGGGGGAGACTTTAATGGGAGAATAATGGAGCCTTTTCTTTCCTTTAAAAACTTACAGTATTTCCAGGCCACATGATCCCTGCTTGCCAGGTCCAGACCCTTCCCCACCAGTCTCTCCCAAGGCTTCTGGAGGGATTATTTGGTATTTTTATCTTTCCAAGGCGTCTTTGGATCCTTTAGCATCTCGAATGCTGGACATGGTGCAGGGGTGGACAGAGCCTCTGGGACATCCCTGACACCACCAGCACCATGCCCAGGGCTGGCAAAGGGGGTTCTTGCCAGCTGGGAGGATTTGGGGTCTCCAGGAGCCACCGAGAGCCGTGGCCTTGTCCTGGTGCTGCTCCAGCCCTGGGGAGCCCTGAGGCCCCAACCCTCAGCAGCGTTGGTTTATCTGCAGCCTGAGCTGAGGCTGGAATTTACACTCTCTGCTAATCCAGCCAGCCCCAGAAATTAATTACAGTCTTGTACATTAAAAATTAACATAACCTTTCTGGATATATGTTCTTATAGCACAGGAGTGGGCCAGAGTCCCTCGGCTGCCTGTAATTGGAGCTGCTTTTCTTCTCATTCTTCCCCCCCGCCCTGTTTTTTAGAGATGTGGACATTTGAACTCATTAATCACGAGCCTAGTAGCTGGTAAAGTTTAAGAGGTTTGTAATTGTGTTTGGTGCTGGCAGAGTTTGCAGGGAAGGGGGAGAGAAGGGGTCTCTCCTCTCTCCTTCCTTGTGAAGGTTTAAGCAGCACCCATAAGTTGGGGTGTCCTGGTGTGGGTTGGGTACCCCAAACCCATCAGGGAGGTTGTCAGGGCTTGGCAGGAGGAGAGATGGGCTGGAAGGGCTTTTGCTAAAGTTGCTCTGCAACCTCCCCTGTGCCCTGTGCAGACACAGTTCCAACAGCCACTTTTACACTAAAATAGAAGCAATTTTTTCCTGGTGGCAGCTATAACACATTCCTGCTCCTCTGCTGATTCCCTGGCTGCAGAGATCCCAGTCCAGTGGGGATAGATGCAGATAAATGTGAAGCTGGATGTCCTGGGGGTGCCTCAGTCTCCAGGGGCTGAGCTGAGCCCCGAGGAGTGAGCGCTCCCACCGCTGCTCTCAGCTCAGTGGGAACAGATGGAGCCGTGTGAGGGGATTGTGGGAGATGGTTTGTGTCTCCCATCAGTGGGCTCGAAGGCACAGTGTGTGTCACAGGCACACAGAGCATCCTCTCACAGGGATTTGCTCTCTGCTGCTGCTGCTGCAGCATCACAGCCCTGGGCTGTGATCTCCCAGACTCTGCTTCCCATGCTGGGAGCTGGGCTGGGAGCTGGGCTGGGAGTCTGACCTCCCTGTGGGGGGCTGGGATAGACCTTCCATCTCATCTCATTCCACCCCCTGCCATGTGCAGGGGCACCTTCCACTAGGCCAGGTTGCTCCAGGCCCTGTCCAACCTGCCCTTGGACACTTCCAGAGATGGGGCAGTCTCCTAAGGAAGAGAATTTGTGATGCTGGGCTGTGCTGGTGGCTCAAAACTCCTGGTTTGCTGCATGTTGTGCCCTGGCAGGATCTGTCAGTGCCCCTGTTCTCCCACTCCTCCTGGGAAGTGCTGCTCCCTCCTCCTCCTCCATTGCCTCCAACGGGGCACAGCACTTGCCAGGCCTTTGGGCACGTCTTCTCTTCCCTCCTTCCCCATCTCTCCTGAAAACCCCACCATCTTTTATCAAACCAGCCCTTTCATTTCTCTTTCCTCCCCCTCCAACACCACCACCTCCCTCCCTCCCACCACCTCCACCTCCCTCAGCCAGCCAGCGACTGCCGGAGAGAGCCAGCTCTCTCCCATTGTGCTATCTTTGGGTCCTAAATTAAAATTTATGACATCTTGAAATGAGCAGTGAGGGTAATTTTGCTTCTGAGCGAAGATGCTAATGAGTCCCCTTAATGGCGTGAATAAGGAGTTGACGGGTCGTGTGTCACTTCGCGCAGCCCGTGCTGGTGGTGTAATGGCCGCAGTAAGTGTCTGTAATTATACCCTGTCTCGCTGTATTTTGGCAGCCGTTGTGGGAGAGCAGCAGCTCAGCCACGTACGAGGCTGGGAGGGGGAGAGGGGAGAGGGAAAGGGAAGGGGGGGAAAAAATCCCATCCCCTCCTGTGCGTCCTTGGCGCTCCCCGGACTCCTCGTCCCTCCAGAGCGGAGGATTTGCTGGGCTCGGCTCCAGGCGGGGTGGCTGCAGCTCTCTGAGTTTGAGGGTGAGCTGCTCCATCTCTCATCTCCTTCCTCTGCTTTAAAACCAGGTGATAACCTGCCCTGTCCCACTCTGCCATGTTCCCATGGGGGGACAACAGAGACCTGTTGGAGCCAAGAGTGTGGGACAGCCCAAAGCTGTGATATGGGGTCTGTGCTCACCAGCCCCCAAAACAGCTCTGTCCATGGAACAGATGGGGGTCCCTTCCCAAGGATGGCACTGGGAGCCCCCAGATGTTCAGTCTGCTGCTGTCCTGGTCTCTGCTTCCTCCCCATCTCATTTCCTCCATGGAGTTACTCTGAGGGATTGTCCTCACCCATTTTCAGTCCCTAGGATGTTTTCCCACTCTTCAGTGTTGTGCTGGAAGCTTCCCACTGAGAGACAATTTGTGTGGAGGTAAAAACCCCACCCCTGTTCCTCCCTGGGGCGTGAAACCCACTGCTGTCACCTGGGCAGGAGCTGCACCCTCTGGTGAGGCAGGAAGTCCATTGCCTGAGGATGCTCCATTGCCTGGGAATTGTCCATTGCCTGGGAATTCTCCATTGCCTGGGAATTGTCCATTGCCTGAGGATGCTCCATCACCGAGGGCTGCTCCATTGCCTGGGAATTGTCCATTGCCTGGGAATTGTCCATTGCCTGGGAATTCTCCATTGCCTGGGAATTCTCCATTGCCTGGGAATTCTCCATTGCCTGGGGATGCTCCATCACCGAGGGCTGCTCCATTGCCTGGGAATTGTCCATTGCCTGGGGATTCTCCATTGCCTGGGGATGCTCCATCACCAAGGGCTGCTCCGTGCCAGCTCTGTTGGGCTCTGGCCTGTCCCTTGGCCTGGCACAGAGCTGCTGTTGGGGACAGGGTTTTGATTTGCTGACACTGGCTTTGCAGGAGGGCGTGCTTGGGGCTGGATTTACCCGCAGATAATTTCCTGGGGCGAGGGCAGGGGTTTGTTGGAGGAGCACACAACAAACAGCAGCTCCTGTATCCAGCAGGGAACAGCTCCCAGGGCCTGTGGAAAGCAGATGTGAGCTCGGGAAGCTTTCTCCCCTCCCAGCTGCTCCCGTGGCACATCCCAGCTTGCTCCCTGCTCAGCCCCACACCGTCCAGCTGAAGAATCGCCACGTCTGGCTCTGTTCCGTCGCCTCCGAGCCGCTCACAGGGGATGATTTACAAACTGCCCAGGGTTTCCTTGGCGTGTTTGTGTAGGTGGGTTTTTGTTGATGTGTCTCTTGAAGCCTTGAGAGCCCTTGACATATTTCTTCCTTTCCTCCCCCTGCCTCAGCCCACACCCTTCCTGACATGAGGAATTCCTGGGCAATCCTGAGGACCTCGGGCAGGAGCTGGGGGTGCTGCTGGTGGCCGTGGGACCCTCACCAGGGCCAAGCAGAGACCAGGAGAGGCTTTTCTCTCTGTTAATGTGGGTGTTGGGGTGGATGTGTTTTCCCCTGGCTCTCCCCATCGTTCCTTCATGCCTCCTCCTTGCTCTGCCATCACTGCCTTTGGTTCCCAAGGTTTTTTGGGAACCTTTGTTGCCCCACCTTTGTGTCTGGAGCTGAGTGGAGCAGCTTTGGGCCCAGCACTGGTTCGAGGTGTCCCTTTGGGGACGTGCAGTGTGGTCGAGCTGCTCTACTCTTTTGCAGACTGGAAGGACACAGGTTTGTTGTCACCTTTGGAGGAATCAGGAATGATTATAAGGACCAGAGCACTTTGATACACAAAATACCACCCTGTGGGTGCTACATCTTGGCTTTATCAGAGCCTGGGAGCTCCAGCGAGGAGAGGAAGCTGCCTGGCCACAGGCTTGGGTTGTGGATGATGCTGCAGAGATCCCTGCCAGCCCTGTGCTCCCAGCAGCAGGGTCCTGCAGGGGCTGGCACCCCCAGCTCTGTGCCATGTTCTGCAGGCAGGAGATGCTTCACTCCCACCTGGCCCATCCCTGGGGACGCCGGTGGCCAAGGCCAGCCCCGTCCCGCTGGGAAGCAAAGCTGTGCCGTGTCACCAGCTGCCTGCACATCCATACAGGTGTCTGTTCAGGATGCACGTGGCAGGGCTTTAAAGGACAGCCCCAGTGAAGGGGGGATTGCTGTTGCCAGGCTCTGGTGAGGGCTGGCAGCGGGCGCTCCCCGCGCCGCCGAGATCGTGACCATTGAAATATTGAAGTACTTGCATACAAACTGCGCTTTCAAGTATTTTTGACAAGGGTACTAATTAAATCTTAATTGACACTGCACTAATTAGCTTCTTAATTACATGGAACCACATAATTAGCAGCACACTCTGTGCTAATTGTTAATTAGGAAAACCAGGCTTCCCCCTATTTCCCCCCCCATCCCTCCCTTCCTGTTGTCGCTTTTAACTAAAGAGCCTCTGGTGGGAAGAGGGGGAGGAAGATGAGGGGGGTGGTTGTGTTCCCAGCACATGGCACTGGGACAGTGTGTGGCTCCAGGTGGATTTTTGGACAGGGATGGGGTGTGGGAACACCTGTGGGAACATTCCTGGGGGTCATTAATGATGTTGTGTTAGTGATGAAGCACAACCCTCCTCTGAGATGTCCCCATGGAGCCCCATTCCAGGCCCTTTCCTCCAGCTCTACCTGGGATGAGCCCAAAACTCCCCCAAGGTTTCACATGGCTGCTTGTTTGCAGGGGTGAGGGTCCATCCTCCCCAAAACTGGCACACTGGGGTGACTGGGTGCTCTTACCTGGCTGGGGCCTCACAAGAACCACTGTGGCTCCTGGGGTGGATTTCACACCTCAGAAACCCTCCCCAAAACCCTCTGATCCCACTAGGTGATGGCAGTCACAGCACCCAGCACCTTCTCCAGATCTTCCATCCCCAAAGGCTGCTCCAGCACCCACCTCACCACCCCAACCAGCCCGGGGTGGTCTCTCCCTCTCTCTTTCTTATCTATATATATTTTTATTATTTTTTTAATAGTTCAGTTTTCCAGGAAATATTAAAAAAAAAAAAGGCCTAACACCTGCTGCAGGGCTCGGCTTTCCCAAGAGCCCGGAGGAGCGGGATGTGGAGTGTGGTGCAGCTGGGATTGCAGCCCTGTGTTTATGGGGAAAGAGGTGGAGGGGAAAGGAAAATATCTGTATTTTCACCAGGGGGAAAAGAGGAGGCAAAGAAAATGGGGGAAAAAATGAAGAGGTGAGAAAATTGTGCGCATTTGACAAATCTTTCTAATTAGGGGCCAATTATGTCCTCAGATTCCTAATTGGGATTCCGGCAGGTTTTCAGGCTTGTAGGGTAATTACAGGCTCGTAATTCTATTAAGATGGAAATTTGGGAGAAATACCTTATCATAACATTTAGATTTTGCCATCTGTGTTGACGGGCTGCAGCTCGGGTGGGAAGGGGGAGCTTCACTCCCACGCCAAGCCCGATCCTCAGCCACGGGCAGAGCCTGGATCCAGGGGGAAAATTGGGAAATGGAGGGTCTGAGCATCCTCTTGGTCCTTGGGGTGCTGGGAGGGTGGGTTTGGGTGGAGATTGCTGGGGCTGAGCTGGATGCCCTGAGCTCTACCCCTGTCCCGTTCATCGCCATCTCTCTCATCCTCATCTCTGACGTTTCCAGCCAGAAACATCCATGGCAATCACTCATCATCTTCCTCCCAACCTGAAGGAAGAAAGAGCACCCCCAGCTTCCAGAGAGCCTTGGATTTCCACTGGCACCAATCTCCACCTGGCTGTGCTGGTGCTTGTCCCATCCCTGGGATGTCTGTTGGGACACTCCTGTCCCTGTCCCCACCACATCCCCATCCCCTCAGCAGAGGCCTCATGAGCCACACTGCAATTTGGGGTTCCCCAGATCCCTAAGGCTCCTATATTTTTTTTTCCTGGTGGCTAATGAAACCAGCTGTGGGTAATTATTTTAATCTGCATTACTGGGCGGGAATGCAGCTTCTTCTGGATCCGCAAATTTATAATAGTACTAAAAAAAAAAAAAAAAAAAGGGAAAGAATAAAAAAAGCAGCAGCAAACCCTCCTCTCCATGAGAGCCTGGCTGCCTTTGATCTTTTGTGTGAGGCCTCTTATCGGGACCAGAGTAGGTTTACACGCTGGAAGATACGGGGATAATACTCCTCGGAGATAAGCTGCAGCCATGACTCTCCTTTGTGTGGCAAATTCGATAGGACTGGGAAAATGTTTACTGGGACACTCCGGGAGAGAATTAGTCCCCAGTGCAGCTGAGAAAAATAATTGCTTTGCATGATAATTAAAGGATGGTGGGCTCAGCCCCGGGATGGGGTGGGAGCAGAGGGTTGGTTTTCTGGGAAACCCCTTGGCTTTCTGGGCCAGACACGGCAGACGTGAGTTGTTATCAGCACAGACACCACAGCCCCTCGTGGGGACACGGGAAAATCCCTTCTGAACATCCAGAGGTATCACATATGAAAGCACTGAATTATTTTATTGGGATGAGCAGAGAAATGGCAACATAGGGGTTAAATGAATGTCCCTGGGACACTTTGGGGGTTTTGTCGTGGGCACAAAGTTGAGGCCCCAGGTTGTATCAGGAGCCAGAGCATCACACTGGCTCGAGATCATCGTCCAGATGGGAGGGAGGAGACCCAGATGGGAACAGCTGCGGGGAGAAGCCATGGAGAAAACCCTGCTGGATTTCTGCTGCCTCCTTCTGAAGGAGTTCCCCAACTCGTACAGGTGCCACCAGGATTTCCCCAGCTCTTTCAGCATCTCCAGACACCCCTCAGCTGCTGAGCAAGGACATCATTCCCTCCCAGGGACCATCAGGGGCCGGGTGGCTCCGGGCCCGGGGGTCACCCAGGAACAGCCCCCGCTGCCGTGTAATCGCTTTCCTATTAATCTGGCTTTTTATTATTATTATTATTGTTATTATTATTAAACATCTCTCTTCTCCCAAATCATCTCGGAGCAGTGGCGAGGTCCCTGGTAATAGCTCCATAAATTTCAGCCATAAAAAGTAATGGAGGGAGACAAATGAGATAATTAGGAATAAATCTTGGCGAGGTCTCTATTCATCAACATCCCCCAGAACCGGCCAATATTCCAAATCATTAGCAAAGCCCGTAATTAACAAAGAGCCAAGGCTTCCAACGTTAATAAAGCTCGCTCAACTCTAGATTATCAGGTAGCGGCTGACGAATCAGCCCTGTTAATATTATGGCCTTTGTTAAGGATCTTCTTTCTTTCTCTCTCTCTCTCTCTCTCTTTTTTTAAAGCTAAAAACCCTGTGTAATTTTTTTTTTTCCCCTCTTCTGCTAAATTTTAATTAGATTTTGCGTGTGCATCTGTAGAGGGCAAGTGAGGGGACAAAGGGACAGGGTTTTTTCTTTCATACTTGGAGATAGTGGCGAAAGAAGAACTTGATAGATTTTTTTTTTTTCCATCTTTTTTACTACTTTTATTCATTCCTCCTCACTCTTCTTCAGGAAGGAGGAGTCCTCGAGGCTGGTACCAACTAACAGCCAACTTTTATTTATTCTTTCCCTAAAGCCTCAAGATTTCTGGAGTACTTGTGTGGGACAGAAGGTGCCAGCTCAGCTCCATGAACCTGCCACCCTCAAGCACCTCTTGGCTCGTTTGGGCTAAAAGCAAAAGGAATTTGCCAAAGAGCAAGTGCAGTTATTGCCTATTTCCCTGCCATAGATAAGGAAATACTTGGGTTTTTTGAGTTTCTGAAGAGTTTTTCTGTTCCCTGTCCACTTACCTGCCACCAGAGGGTCAGCCTGTCCTCCATCCTGTGCCCCAGCAAGGCTGGCACTCAGTGTCCAGATAATTCCACTATAACTTAAGTTAAAAATTAATAACTTCCAAAAAAACACACTTCTCCAGGTGGAACAGCTCCAGAATAGCTTCATGGCTGTGCAACCCATCTCAGAGCCCAGGGGACCTCCAGTTTGGGGGTCTCGCTGAGCCAGGGCAGGGCAGGGGAGCTTGGAGCCAATGCAGCCTCCATTGTCCCTTTTGACGTCTCTTATAACCTTTTTTTTTTTTTTTTTTTTTTTTTTCTTAGAAAACTGCTTCAGATCAAGTTGTGTAAAATCTCTGCTCGTGCAATGGGTGCCCCAACACGAGGTGCACTCCTGGAATAAAAATGTGATCCTTGTGTCCGGATTTTCCAGTGGAAGGACAAACCAGGGGCCCGAGGACTGTTGGGCAACTGGACCCAGTGCGAGCGCGATGGGGAGACTGGGCAGGCCGGCCGTGCCTTCACTAGAGGGCAGCATCCTGCCGATGAAATTGCCGCAGATGGCAGAGATTTGGGATGAGCCAGGTGGGAGCATCCAAAGGGCTTCACACCTTGGGCAAGGGCGGCGTTCAAGGGCGACAGAGCAGAGGGACAAGGGCTGTGCTGGGGGAGCTGCCCGGAGAGCCAAACTGCCATAGCTGAGAGCTGCAGATATGTATAAATATATTAAAATAAGTCAGACTGTACAGCACAGTGGGGTCTGTCACACACACAGAGGAAATGGGAGTGCTCAGGTAGCTTCCAGAGGTCACCTGCACTTGGCAAGTGCCCCCTGTGCCCAGGCAGGGGTGGGGTGAGAGCAGCACAGGGAAATGGGGGTGGCTGTGGTGAACTGGAAATGGTGGCAGGTGAGTGTCCCCCTGCCCTGCCATCGTGTGCCCAGAGGGTGCCAACCCTCCCTCCCCCCAGCAGGGCCCTGGGCTTTGGTCTTCATGGAGAAACGGTGCCACTTCTTTCAGCCCATAACTCACTGGGGCTGTTCTGTGTGGGGTTAAGGGGAGGACTGATTTTTTCCTCCCCAAATGCTGCTGTTAATGGTTTTCAAATGCTGGCACCCCCGGGGTGTGTGTGTGTGTGTGTGTGTGTGTTGGCTGTGGGCTCCGTCTCGCACGCAGCAGCTCCCCAGCTCCCAGATATTTCGGCAACCTCCAGCCCCTCTCCAGTTTCAGCTGCAGTTTTAAAGAAAACAAATTCTCTGACTGCAGCAGGAAATCACTATTTGGGTTTGGAGGCACCTCTTCCTGAGGAGCTGTGCAGAAAAGGCTCTGCTTGCCCCGGCAGGCAGGGACTGCCCTTGGCATCTCATGGCCAGGAGGGACCAGGTGACACTCAGGAGCTGCTCAAAAGGATGAAGGCTATTCCAGCAGGAAAAAAGGAGAAGCTTGAGTTGATGGGGTTTGTGGCAGCTCTGTAGGTGAAAAAGGGAGCATGTTAAGGCATAAGAAATGCCTTGATAAAATGATAAATGCTGTATATAAAAGCAAAATTAGGTTGATCTGTTTTTTTTAGTGGTGGTTCTTGGTTCAGGCTGCTGCTCTGCAGGCACAGAGGGCCCAGCATGGGGCTCACAGTGTCTGTCCAGGTCTCCTGTGCTGGGATTCCACCTCCCTTTGGGCAGGAGCTGAAGGGGCAGCATTAAATCCAGTGGGGTCCCTGGGTACATGTACCTATTCATATACATGTGTATATGGACAGGGATCCAGCTGTCCTGTGCATCCTGACTCTGTCCCTGGCGTTGTTCTGGGGGCAAACCCCTGTCCTGCCCTCGTGTCCCAGGTCTCTGGCAGTGTAAAAGGGTGAGGGGCTCGCTGGAATTCTCCCCACCCCCGTCCCAGGCCCCAGGAGAGGGTTAACACCAGCACTCCTGCATTTTCCTTCTCCAACTTGGTAGCAAGGCAGAACGTGGGGATCTCTGGGCTCTGCTCAGGTCCCAGCCCCCGAGCCTGGCTGGAGGAGCCGGCGCTTCCAGGCAAACTGCCCTTTGGCAGCCAAACCCCTGGCATGTGCCAGCTCTGCACTGCTTCACCTATCACCGAGCCCAGGCTGCTCCTGCACCCCCTGCCCTCCAGACACCACAGCTCTGGGTAGTCTCTGCTGGTGACAGCAGCCCTGAGCTGTCCCACCCCGCTCCCCCCAAAGTGACAGCAAACCCTTTCTGCCCCTTCCCTCCCCTCCCATCCCGCTGTATTTTTCCCTTCCTTGGCAGCTCTGCTCTCGTGCAGGAGGCTGGGAGGTGCCAGATGGCTCAAAGCCACCTTGCAGAGCTGTTGTGACACCACACCTTGGTCCCAGCCCTGTAGGACGCACAGGATCCAGACTGGGGGCTCGTGCCAGCACAGGCTCTGGATTTTTCATTCAGTGGATGCTCACGCTTCTGGCAGGTTCAGGATTAAAGAAATCAGCTCTGGCCAGAGACTGTGGGACACCAAGCAGTGGAAAAAAGTGATGCTGCTGGGCCTCTGGCCTCAAGCTAGTTTTTGGGGAAGGGTGAAAGTGAGGAGAGGAGCTGGTGGACCCGAAATGTTAATTCCTTCCAGCTGTTGTCAGTCTGGCAGGTTCTCAAAGGAAGTTTAATAGACTGCAGTCGTCTCCCCTCAGCCCGTCCCCCATCCCAGCAGAACCTGGGATTACATGAGCTGCTCTGTCTTCCAAAATCCTGGTTTTATTTTTTTCTCTTTGGCTCTGGAAGTGTTTTCTTTCGTGTGTGAGTGCGGCTGTGTGTGCGCACGCACGCCTGGGATGCCTTTCCCTCCTCTGCCCGCTGAACCTGCCCCTTGCATTGCTGGGAATTACAGGGGGCTGTTGGGGCTGCACAGGGATGGGGTAGGAGCAGGAGTGGGAGCAGAAGTGGGGTCTGCATCAGCTGGGAGGAGGAGGAGGATGAGGAGAAGGAGAAGGAGAAGGAGGAGGAGGAGGAGGAAATGGCTTCGTGGGCCTCCTTGCTGGAGCGCGCCCCGCTCTGCCGTGTGAACTGGGAGGAAACAGGATGAAGAAAGTATTTGGAGTGGAAAATAAAAAGCCTCTCTTGCTTTATTGATCGTGATTGAGGACAGAAATAGCCCAGGCTGCTGAAAGCAGTCCCCACTGCAGGAGCAGCCAAGCGTGGGGCGTAGGGCTCATCCCATGCAGCTCCTGCAGCACGGGAGAAACACGGGGCAGGAGAGCTCCTGGCTCTGGGCTGAGCCAGCCCTGAAAGCCCAGGGTTCCTCACCTGCCTGCCATGGCTCCTGCAGACCTTCCAGGCCTAGGGTTCCACATCCTGCTCTGCACTGGCTGCACCTCCACGCTCTCAGCCCTGGCAGCCCATCAGCAATTAGACAATGAGCTCCCATCATTAATACCCCGGGTGTGCCATCCATAATGAATCAGCAGCAGGGGAAAACTGGAGGAGGAAACACTGATGGCCAGCTGGGATCGGGCTCTGAGCATCCTGGGGAGCAGCAGTGTGGCACTGGGGGGATCCTGCACTGACTGCTTAAAACACAGCGAGGCTAATTTAGGTGACTGGACCTTTTCATGAATTTTAGCCCATTTCACTGAATTGTTTCACCTAGGACAGCACATATGGGGCCAGCCAGGCTGGGGAAGGCAGGCAGGGAACCCCAGGGTACCCAGGAAAGCCTGCAGGGCCAGCATCTGCATGGGCATGGTGCTCCTGCTCCAGCTCTGAGAGAACCGTAAAAACCAAGTGCTGGCAGGAGAGTAATTAGTTAAACCAGGGCACATCTGTTGTTAATTAATTCCCAGGCAGGAGAGTTTAACTCTTGCCTTCCCCAGTGGTTTGCAACCTGGATGGCCAGCATCAACTTGCATTAAAGGAAGGCTTCCACTTGGCTTTTCAAGCCCTTTCAGGGACTTGAGTTGCTCTGGTCCATCATTCCCTGCTCTGATCCATCATTCCCACACCCCAGGACCATCCCTGTGATTTTCAGGAGCACCTGGGACATGAGCAGAGCAACCAGCACTGCTCAGAGCGGTGAATGTGCCTCATGTTTGGGTTCAGGGCTGAAATAAATCTGTCTTTGCCCCTCCCAACACCCAGCCCTGAAGAGCTGATGGAGAAGGTGGGACCTCTCGAAGGGTGGGTTTTCAGAGCTGAGCAGAGTTTCTGGGTAGCCCTGCACTGCTTACTGCTCTTTTATGTGCCTTTTTCCAAAGGCAGCTCTCCCTGAAGTCCATTTGTAGGTGTGAACATCACACCCACTGAGCAGAACATCACGCTCTGCCCCCACCTCCTGCTCGGGATGGGGACCTTGGGAGCAGCTGGATCAATGAGGGGGAGCAGGAGGGGGGCAGCTGAGTGCTTGGAGTGCCTGGGGGTGTGAGACCCCCACCCCACGTGGGACACAAGCACGGGCAGCCCGCAGGGTCCTCCTGCACGGGGGAATCTGTTCCCCATTAAGCGACTCCGGCAGTGGCCGTGGCTGGTGGGAGCAGCCCTGCCAGCCCCAACCTCCCTAATTAGCAGCACAAGTGAGGCCAGGCTGGGGAGGGCCAGCACCTCCATCTCTCCTTGCCAAGGATGCAAAGGGTTTGGAGCAGAGCCTGATGCTCAGCCAGAGCCTGTGGAAAAGCTCCCACTGACCCTGCGAGTGCTGGAGGGGCCCCGGTCCCGTCCATCCCGGGGTGGGCAGTGATGTTCATCCCACCCTCTGGCCCCTCACTCCTTTAGTGAAGGATAAAACCTCAATCCAGTAGTCTGAGCCCTCCCTGGGGTGGAGGAAGGCTGCCTGCCCCAGCCTCTCCCCCTCTGTGCACTTGCACCGTGCCGGCTCCGACCGCCCTTCCCTCACCACTAAAAATAGGTTTCCCGGCTAGAGCGGCAGTGCCGGAGGGCAGAAAGCCCAGATCCCAAACCAGCCCATGTCACCGTGACCAACTGACCCATTTGGCTCGGTTTTTAAGTAATTTTCCCTCCTCATTCAGCTTCAGCCCAGGCAGCAGCTGGGCTGGGATGGCTGAGCCCCCTAAGGGGCAGCGAGACCCTGGTGTGGGGCTGTGGTCCCTGACCCACACAGCCTGGCAAGGCATGGCATGGCTGGTGATGCCACAGTGGGCTGGGACACGGTGAGTGGCAGCAGGAGTGGCCAAAGAACCCAAATTCCAAGGGCTGCCAGCTCCCACAGCCTCATGCCAGCCCTGGGCAGCCTCAGCCCTTCAGCCGGGAATTCACATAATTTATTGTCTCCTTTAGGGAATTTGTGCCCTGGGTCTGGTGAAGCGGCTCAGGAGCCTGGGAGGAGCAGGGAAGGAGTAGGGAACAACAGTGGGACAACAGGGCCAGGGTTTGTCCCAGGGGAGCTCCAGGACCTCAACCTGTTCCTGGAGCGAAGGACAGAGAGTCCTCTCACATTTTCCCTTCCTGCACAGGGACCAAAGCAGGAGCACCCTGGGGCTGTCACTGACCTGTCCCATGTCCCCAGGGCCCAAGGCTCCCCTGCAGCTGGGAGCAGGATGGGGCACAGGCAGAGACAGGGGACACAGAGCTGTCCCCAGGGACTGCCCTGCAGAGCATCTGGTGGGGCAACTGTCGGTCAGAAATGAAGAAAGACCTTTATTTACAGTAACAAATGAAAAGGACAAAAAAAAAAAAATAAAATACCATGACAGTTCCCTCCCTGTCTCCCCAACCCTTCAGTGAGGTGTCTGACACCCCCAACCAGCCAAGATCCCTCTCCCCAGGACGGTGGGATGGGGCCAACAACTGGTGGGGGTCATTGGGCACCAACCAAGCCACCCTGCCCCACCAGCCCCACCACACTTGGGGGTAGGAACAGCCTGGCACAGCCCCAGGGTGTCCCCACCCCCAGCTTCGATCCCCCTGCAGGGGCTGGGGCAGGAAAAGCTTCTTCCCAGGCAGGGGATGGATTGCACTTGGCTGCTGCTCTCAGCACCGAGGGGGCTGGCAGGGGGTGTTCTGGGGGAATGGGATGCTCTGTGCCACCCCCATGTCAGTGGAGCACTGTCCTGGGGCAGCCCTGGGTGGTGGCAGTGGGACAGACTGTCCCTGGGGCCAGGAGCTGGGGTGGCACCTGCGGGCTCTGCGGGACGGGCGCTCCTGCTCTCGGCTCAGGTGGCAGGAGGGTCCCGCCCTGCTTCACAAACCCGCCCGGCGTGGGCAGGAGGTAGAGCGTGACAGGATGCCACCACCCCTGGAGTCCCCCCGGCCCCATGGAGTCACCATTCCCCAGGCAGGGGCCAGGCCTGGCTCACCAGCTCCAGGATGAGGTTTGCAGAGGGGGATGTTGCTCTCGTCCTTCACCAGGCTCTGTCTGTCAGCAGTTCCCAGCGGCTCAGGGACCCTCACCCGCTGCGGGAGGGCCTGGGGGGGGTCCCACCGCAGGTCCCCCCGCCGAGCAGCCCCTCAGGAGGAGAAGCAGAGCCCGCAGCACTCCATGCAGATCTCCAGGCAGTCGGCAGACTCGCAGCAGGCGTCGATGATGCCGCAGTCCATGTCGCAGGGCAGGTCGCAGTCCGCGCACTCGCCCGAGTTGCAGCAGCAGCAGCAGATGCAGGAGTCCTCCGAGGTGCAGGAGCCGCAGGTGGCACAGTCCAGAACGATGTTGCAGAGGGTCAGGAACTCGCAGAAGAGGCAGGAGAGGATGCAGTGGACGCAGCAATCTGTGGAGGAGGGGACGGGCGTGGATGGGTGAGACAGCACCCAGCATGGATGGATGCCCAGGGAGCACTGTGAGGGTGGAAATCCTCCCTCGGGAATTAATGGAAGGGATGGCAAATAGGTCTGAGGGCCAAGGTCCTCCCTCAACACCTAGGGACGTGCCCAGGCCTCAAGAGAGACCAATTTTGGAGGACAGGAGGTGGCCCCACTCAGCACCCACCCTACAGAGGCTGCCAGGAGGGGAGCTCGGCTGCTTCCCAGCTCCGGGGGTCCCGGTGGGCTGAAAGGATCCTGCACGAGACCCCAAGGGATGCAGGGCTGGAAAAGAGCTGGAAGGGGACTCCCTGGGGAGAGCTGGTACCTTCTTGTGCCTCAATAGGGATGTGGGAAGAGGCCGACTTGGAGCTGCCCTTGCTCTTCTTGCTGCTCTGGCTGTTGATGGACTGGTGGGATTGCAGCTTTCGGTGAGGTTTCTGCGTGCTGGGCAGGGGCCGGAACAGCCCGTTCCCCGCGTCCCCGTTGGCACCGCCCGGGTCCGGCCCCCGCCCGGGGCCATTCTGCAGCAGGTGGGTGCAGGGCCCGGGGGGCTGCAGGGCTGGTCTCACCTGGGGCTGGCCTGGGGGGGAGAGAGCAGGAGTTACCCCCCTGAGCCCTCCTGGAGTGCTCCACCAAGCAGAAACACGGGCCTGGTCCCCCGTCACCACACAGCAACCTGCACACAGCGGGGCTGGGAAGTGATGCTAAAAGATGAATGGTCCAAGAGGATGGAGATGGAAAAGGAGATGGAGAAGAAGGGATGGCTGCAGGGAAGGAGGCAGAGGCTCCAAAAGAGGAAGGGATGAAGAAAGGGCAAGAGATAGAGATGTTTTGTGAAGGATGTGCTGCAACTGGTGACACTCAGCAGAGCACCTGGAGGAGGAGGAGAAGGAGGAAGAGGAGGAGGAAGAGGAGAAGGAGGTCTCCCGGGATCCCAGCACTGCTGGCACAGGCAGGAGGGATGAAGCCACTGAGGCTGCCAGAGAGAGCTCCTGGCTGTCCCCATCATCCTCTGCAAAGCCAGAGGAGGTGAAGCACCACCAGCAAGCCGGAGCGCTCATCTCTGCGGGACTGCAGGAACTGGCTGCTTCATTAAAGGTCTCCCCAACCTCTGGCTGAACTTCTCTGCAGGAGGAGGAAAATAATTCTCTGCTCTGTCTGTGCCTCCCTCCAGCCTCACACACTGCAGCCGTGAGTGCAGGCCATGTCCTGCTGGGATAGAGCCAGAGCCAGTGCCCTGTGTCCTGCCAGAGCCCCTGGTGTGGCTCAGCCCTTTGCTCCTGCCCAGTGCTGTCCTGTCCCCACTAATCCGTGGGAGAGGACTGGGAACCAGCTCAAGGGAGGGGGTGCCAGCATCCATCATCCCCCACAGCGATGCCAATGGAAGCCACAAATAAAATCCTGTCTGATGGTGCTTGGGCCAGCTTTGCTTTTCCTCTCCCATGGCAGTAAACAAGGGATGATTCAGGCGAGAGGCTCGAGGGCAAAGGCACCTCTGGCACTGGGGAACAGGAGCTGCTTTCTGTGCAGGGCACAGGGGGACGCAGGGGTGGAGTGGGCACAGACGGTCCCTGTCCTGCACCCACGAAAATAAAACACAGGGAGGTGAAAAACACAAGTGGATGGTCCTTGGTGCCCGGCTCTGCCAGGCTGAGCTGGACTTGGGCTGCAGAGGGAGGTTTAACCGGGGGCTTGGTCTTTGACACACGCTGGGAAGGGAACTTAAAATAACCAGGGCCGAGCGGGAAGAGTGGGCTGGAAGCAGGAGAGGTGAGAGAAGAGCAGACTGGAGACATAGAAAACAGGTCTTGGATAAAATGGAAATTGTGTCCCCTCCCAAAAAAACCTCACAGAGTGCTGACTTCCCATTCACCCATCTCCAGTGCCCTCACCTGCCTGTGCCCTTGCACTGAGTGGCACCAAGTGGCACCGAGGATGACCACGGTGCCTGGGGCTGCCCAGAGCTGTGACAGGCAGGGATTGAGGCAGCAGGGACCCAGGCAGGGGCTGAGCCTGCAGGGGCCCAGCAGCAGCAGCAGCAGCCCAGCAGTGTCCAACAGCAGCTGGGTTCTCTGGGATTGCAGCAGGACGCAACGCGCTCGCCTTGGCGCTCCCCATTTCACTGCATTCCTCAGATTAAACTGTTTGTAAATCAAAATCACGCTCTGGCTCCGGAGAGTGGCAGCCAAAGGCAGTCAGGAATCCCCCCCCTCCTCTTTAAGTTAGGGAAAATAGCTTCCATTTTTTAGGAGAGCCTTCAACTCACAGGAGCCCAAAGCTCCTCTAAAAGACACACTTTGAACCCCAGCTCAGCAGTGCGGTGCTCCCCCAGTACCGTGGGTGTCAGGGCAGGAGTGGGGGGGGGACCAGCCCACCTGACAGCCCCCACTGCACCCACCCACCAGTGGCTGGTGGGAAAGCAGGACTTTGGGTGAAACAGCCTGCCTGTGGATCTTCAACGACCAAAACCCTCCTGGATGCTCACTTGGGGTTTCCCACCGGGGTGGTGCCTGCCAGCCCCGGGGCCCGTGGGGGGTGTGCTGGGGAGGGGGCTGCGTGGGCCTGCAGGGTGCAGAGGCTGTGCAGTGACTCAGACGTGCAGAATGTCTGTGGGCAGCCAGCCCAGCTCCCAGATGCTTCACAAGGGCTCAAGCTCTGCTGGAGGAAACGTGCGCTCTCCTCGCTCCACGTAGCCCTCGGGAGCGCCCGGACCCGGCCGTCCCCTCCCCTTCCCACCCCTCGCAGTGTGCAGCCTCGTTCCCACCCTCCCTCATCCCGCTGGGAAGCATCCATCCACTTTACACCCCTTGGAAGGGAAAGCTGCACTCTCGCATCCAACAGAAGGGGACTGGCTGTGCCCATGGGGCAGCCTGGCAGCGAAACCCTCGGATCCAGGCTGGGAGCCAGGGAAAGGACAGACAGAGGGACTCCAGGAGTGCCTGGCCCGTGGCCTTCCACATCTGCCAGCTCTGCTGTCCCACCCCTGCAAAGGCAAACGGATCAAGGGTCCCCACCCCTGCCCCACCGTGGTGTTTCTCGCGGTGGGGGGACCGGCGGGGCTGTGGCAGCAGATTTGGGGAGGTGCTGCCAGTCCTCACCGCCGCCTCCGGCAGAACCAGTTCCTCCAAGCAGACAGCCCGGCTCGTCCAGGCTTTGCACCAGCCTCACCCTTGCCCTGGACTCGCCAAGGCAAGAGCTGTCCCGGGGGGAGGCATCTCCCTTTGCTCCAGCAAGCGGCTGTTGGGCTCCCATCCCACGGCTGTGCCCATGGATCTGTTCTGTCGGGGGGTTCCTCTCCCCCTCTGTGGCTTTGGGGGATGTTCCACAGAGCAGCCAGCTCCTTCCCTTGGGGGGCTGGTCCCTCTTCCCACTATGGCATCCCAGGGGACACCAAAACCACCGAGGGCTCCTCCAGCTGCCCACCCTGCTCCCCCTGTGCCTCCAGCCGGGCACACAGACGGGAGAGCAGGAGCCATCCCGGCTGCCGCCCTTCACTTTCCCCACTCCAGGTGACTCACGCTCAGTTCAAGCCTTTTGCTTTGATGTGGGGAGGAACAAAGCGAGGAGGAGATTCCCACCTCTGCCCTCCTTTTTAACGAGCCCCGCTCTTGATGAGACGGCAGCAGCCCAAGGCACTGGCGCCTGGAGGTGCTGCCACCAGGGAAACACTCACATGTCACAGCTTTGGGAGCTCCTGCGAGCTCGGCCCGGGGGCCCTTGGTCAGGACTTTTGGGGACTCCTCATGTTCCGGGGGTTTCTCCTTCCTGGGCACGGTGGGACGGGGGGGCAGGCGCGGCTCTGCCGACGGCACCGCTGGAATCGGCCTTGGCGAAGGGCGCGAGGGCTCTCCGGCCTCTGCAAGACAAACAGGGCTGGAGCTGAGCCCCCCTGGGTCACCCAAACCACAGAGACACACAGCACATCCCCACACTCTGCAGGCAGCACCAGTCAGGGTGGCTGGGCCCTGATTCCCAAGCACCTCAAGGGATTTCGGGCTGCTCGGGGTGGGCACTGAGGCTGCACCACTCTGCAGCTGCTCACCTCACACAGCGCCAGCAGCTCAGCAGCACCAGCCCAAAAACCCTCCTGAGGTCCCACATTCCTCCTCCAAAAAGCCAAGGGATCTGGTTACACTCAGCGGTTCAGGCTGGATTTTTCATCCCCCTTCCCATGAAAGGGCCACTGTCTTCCCTGCTGGAGCTGCTGCCACCTCCCCTCATCCTCCTGCACTCTGGGACAGGGGCAGGCACTGCAGGATCCCTCGATGGGGCAAGTAAAGCCCAAAAGGAGACAAGTTATTCCCCATGGGATAAAAAATTCTGATGCCACACACCCCCTTGCAGAAACCCACAACCCCTTCAGAAGAGCCAGAGCTGCAGACTGGGAGCTTTCTGCCCCTCATGGTGGGTTTCCATGGGGAATGTGGGATGTCCAGGGGAAATGTGGGGTGTCCAGGGGGGCTCAGTGCAACGCTAGAGTCCCCCACTCACCCTCCTTGCTGCCCCATCCCTGTCCCCATCCCCTGGAATAGCAACCTCTTGCACAACAGGGGCTGGACTGCACTTTATATAAAACTAAATTATAGCCTGGTGAAGGGAGGGAGAGCAGAGACCCATAATTTCCCTGGCTATAACAAGAGGTCCCACACACAGGCAGGGCGGGGGGGCAGGGGAGGGAGACCTGGGACAATTCATTACCCTGGATATGATGAGGGTCCTGCATGCCCCAGCTGGGGGGGAAGGTGGGCAGAGCTCACGTGGGTAATTAGGGATTAATGAGGGAGGGGGAGGCCTCCTCTGCACCTCGGGGTCAGCAGGAGCCTGGACACACTGCAGAGGGGCTGCAGCCAGTCTGGAGTGATGCTCCACAACACCCCACATGCCTCAGTTTCCCCACAGGACCATCCTCTCTGCCCTCCCCAGGGTGCTGATCCAGCCTGGGGTGCCACAGCTCCCATGACAGGGGGTTTGCTGGGAAGGAAAGCTCATCCCAGCAGAGCCCTGCTCGCAGCTCTCACAGGTGAGGGGATTCTGGGGCTCAGCCGAGGGAAATCCAGCACTTCCACCTGAATTTCACATGGCATTGGCTCCAAATCCCAGGGAGAGTGTGAGCACGTGAGTCCCAGACAGGAGAAGAGTCATTCCCATGCCTCTGGAAAGCCCAGGGCAAAACAGAGAGGTGAAGAGAGCAGGCTGTCATCTACCCACAGTGTATAGGTGAGGTGTGGGGATGAATAATTCCCACACGCTGCTGCATCCGCAGCCTCTGCCATGTCCCGACCTGGAGCAGCCTGAGTCAGACCTGGCTGATGCCTGTTTAGCCAGGCATGGAACCCTGATGGCTGAGGAGCTCTGCATGAAGCCCTGAGCCAGAGCTGCCCAGTGCAGAGCATTCAGGTGATGCTCCCCTCTGGTCCCTGGGAAGGGATCTGAGCTCCTCTGGGCCCTGCTGTGAGATGTCCAGGGCTTAAAAATTCACAGCCTCTGGGGCTGCCCAGAGCAGCCCCATCACCACCAGATCCCCTTCCCTGCAGCTTTTTTACACCAGGAAAAAGAGCTGGAAAATCAGGTGCAGCAGCGGGACAGGGAGAGCTCCAGCTGATCCCTGCCCTGCCAGGGCCACCCTGTGCTCCCTCCATCACAGCCCTTGCCCTCTCCAAGCCTGTTCCAGGGGGATGAGGACAAGGACAGCCTGCTGAGACCCTGAGCTCGCAGGGAAAGCCCAGCTCTGGCTGAGTGGATCTGTGTGGATGCCCAGTGTGCTGCTCCCAGCAGGAGACAGGGCTCGTTTCTGCCCTTCACACTTGTAATTACCCTGCACAGGGTCTCACACACAACCACAGCCATGCAGGGAGGAAGGTGGCAATTAAATTAACTCCCACGGGAACAAGCTGGCCAGGGGAGAGACAAAAATAGACAGGAAAGAAATTTGGGTAAGCTGGTCCTTCCCTGCCTTGCACAGCCTCAGATCCCCCCTGCTGCAGGGCCACGGGGAGACCAAGTCTGCCAAAATGCACCCAAGAGGAGCCATCACCTCTGATGACACAGGGAGAGATGGACAGACAGATCCCCAGCACTGGCACAGGCTCGTCCTACAGCTCCTGGTTCCCTCTCCTCCTTTAAATCCCCCCAGCCCCTGCTCCAGGGGTGCCCTGCCAAGAGGAGGCCCCCTGGAATCCCCTCTCCCAGCTCCTGGCTCCTTCCCTCCCCTGCTGCCACCAGAACGAGACCAGGGCTGACCTAAATCCCTCAGGTTTGAAAGCAACCACAGGCCCAGGCAAAGCCCTAGGGAGAGATGACCCTCAGGATGGGCCATCCATCCCTTTCCTCACCTGCACCCCCAAAGCAGCTGCACCCCCTGACCCCTCCTGGGTCTGATAAAAGCCCATCACAGCCCGGGATGAGGGTCTGGGTCTCCACTCCCCCATTCTGCACCACCTCTTGCACAGCACAAGGGAGATGTGAGGGTGACGTGGCACAGGGAGAGCAGCCCCAGTGTCTGGTTCGTGGGAACAGAGGTAATAAGGCATTTAAAATAATAAGCCCAGCTTCAATAAATCACAGCACTGCCCTAAGGTACAAAAGATTGGGGAAGCGATAGACATGGAACTGCTTCCTTTGCCTCCCGGTTGCCAAGCCCAGGACACACACATGGATCTGCTTTTCCAGCTGTTCTCCCCATTTCCAAAGTCCAAACCCACCCGTCGTGAAAGCCCCGAGACATCAGCCAGCTCCAAAGTCCATCAGGAGGGTGAGAAAGGAGGAGGGAGGAGAGGAAAGATGTAAAGCTGAAGGGTTTCATTGCTGTACCATTCCTGCAAAGTCCAAACAGCCCTCTGGGAGCTGCAGGAAGGACCTGCCCCACGGGACCGGTGTCTGCAGGAGCTTCTGGGGCCACCCCCGTGGTTCTGGCCAGGGGATAAAGTGCTTTGTGTGGGAAGCACACCAAGGTCCTGATGAGCTTGCAGGACTGAGGTGACCACTCCCAAAGAGCTGAGCAAACAAAAGGCAACTGCATCGGGTCAGCAGCTGGTGGGAGCCGGGATGGGGCAGAGCATAAACATGAGCCACACCACAGGCAGCACCGCCACAGCATCCTAGAGCTCCCAGGGACCTCTGGATTCCCTTATCCCAGCTGTTTGTGGTGCCCAGACCCCCAGCTGGGAAGGCCCAGAGGATGTGGGAAGATGCAAAGCCAGAGCCACAGTTTTGGGTCAAACCCAGCCAGGTTGTCCCACGGCTCCTGCTCATTGTTCCTGAGCTGTAGCTGATGCTCTGCCCAGCTCCTGGGGTCTCATTTATCTCCCTCTTCCTCCCAACTGCCTTTGGCTCAAAGGGAAAGAATCTGGTGGCAGGAGATGGATGGACACATTCCCAACGTGGCACTTTCCCCATCCCCACTGCCCAAGGCCAGGGAGACACAGCACGGGAAGGAAAACACTTCCAGCACATGGAGCTGAAAACAGGCTGGGGCTGGGGAGAGTGGGAGCAAATCCCACCTCCCTGGCAAGGCAGATGTTTGCCTTAGGTGGTGTCAACCAAAAGGGAGGGAGAAGGGGCTCAGCACATCTGGATCCACATCTGAGCTCCTGAGGGGCATCCAAACCTAATGCCATGGGATGAGACTCCTGCCAGCGTGGAGGTCCTCAGGACACCCTCCCGTCCCCCCTTCTGCCTCCCTTTAATCCCTTGGGAATGGCTGGACAGGGACCAGGTAGTGTTGGACGGGGAATCAAACAGGGAGGCATTTGCCATGAACAACATGCAGCAGTGTTTGGTTTGGGAGCTTTCTAATCTTTTTTCTGCAGATAAAATGAGCGTGTAATCTCTCTTGGTTTCCCGTACGCGCTGCCTGGCCCAATCAGGTGCCTGTCTGACCTATTCCAGGGGTATTTTAGAGCCTGATTAAGTGGTTTCAAGTGCAGAAGAGACGGCACTGAAGCAAATCCTTCCAATCCTACGAGCCAGGCTGGAGGAGAGGAAAGCAAAATTCTGGTTTGAAAGTTTGCTCAATTGGGAAAAATCCAAATGGCTTATTTACATTCAGTCTGAAATTAATGCACTGAAGCATTCACAGATTCTATGATACTCAGGGAAAGGAAAAGGAGGGTGGGAGGGGAGGAGGAGAGATGCCCAGAGCACTGGAGCACAGCTGGGACAGACCCAGCACATCTTTGCTTCCCTCCCAGAAAGCCCCAGTGTCTCTCTGCTCACCTGGGCAGTGCTTTGGATAAACAGTTCAGTTCTGGGACAATGAGGAATTCGGTAAAAAAAAAAAAAAATATATAGTGGTTTCTATGAAAAGTTACTTCCTAAATGCAAAAAAGCAAAACAAAGCAAAAGAACCCACAAAACCCCAAATAGCTCAGCAGCCTGGGAGTTGTTGTTATTTGTTATTTATAGCCTTTGGGTGGGTAGGAAGGGAGAAATTTTGGGCCAGACAGGTCAGGACCAGCGTCCATCCAGTCCATCTGTGTTCGGAGTTTGACCTCAGTGACAAAACCCCGACTCCAGGTTTGGGGCACAGACCCTGTGCCAAGGTGTCACTTCAAATTCCATCACCCAAAGGTCCTCATGGATCCAACCAGCTCCTGCCAAGGAGGCAACAACCAAATTCATGGAAGAATTGCTCCCACTCAAGAGCTGGGTGGTGAGGGTGACCCTCGAGAAGGAATTTCAGGGAAGATAAAAAGTAAAATCACTGCAAGAAGCACCTCTGTCCCTGCAGCACTGGGGAGGAACTATAACTTATGCAGTAAGAACAGATTTAACACACATATTTTATACATATCAGGCAGCTTTTGGAACTGGAACTGCAAGGGAGGAAGAAATCTCCAAGCCTGAACTGGAGGCCAGGGACAACACAACACCCAGGACACCAACCAGACCAGCAGGACCAGGTTTCTTTCTTCTTTTCCTCTCCCAGCATCAGGCCTGGGCTCTGCCTCATCCAGAGAGCAACATAAACCCTCCCAAACTCACCGTGGGGCCAACAAGTGGCAGAAAATGATGGGAAAACAAAAGCATGGACACCCAGCGTGGGACTGAGACAACTTCCACAGGGTTTGAGGAGCTCCCTGGGGCAGGACAACCCCTCAAAGGGTGGAACAACCCCGTGCCAGGGCAGCCTGGCATGGAGGAAGGGTGCAGGAGGAAATCCTGCGACATCCTGGGTGTCCTTAAGGAAAAGCAATTATCCCTGGAGCCTGGAAAGCGGCTCAGGAGATGCCTATCACATCCAAGGAGATTCTGGGAATTACAGAGCAAGGAGCTGTGCTGGGGAAAATTATGGAGGGAGTAATTAAGGACCAGGGCAGTCCAGTAATTGTGTAACCTTCTGGGGTTAAACCAGCACAGGTCCTGCCAGGGAAAATTTGTGTCTCTTCCCCCGCTAAGAGTCCTTAAAAAAAGATAATTGAGGAGCAGATCAGCAGGAGCTGGTGGACATCATTATTAACAAGGATGATAATCTGCACTTATGCAGCCCCTTTCATCCCTGGCTTTAAGCCAGGGCCCATCACACCTTACCTGAGCTCCAGGTATTTTCCAGGGGCTCAGCTGCAGCTCTGAGAGGAAACAACCTCAGCACAGCTCAGACTGGTGGGGAAACTGAGGCACACAAAGGGGATTTGCCCAAAGAAACACCCCAAGGAGATGGAGCCTGGCACCAAGAGCAGCCAAACCAGGTGAGCCCCGTCCTGCCCTGGGGGGAGAAGCTGGAGCTGGAGCTCCTGTGCACCCACCCCATCACAGGATGAAGACTGGAATTTTGGGGGAAAAAAAAAAAGCCAATTACCCCATCAGTGCTGCAGTGTAAAAGCTCCTTTCCACTGGAACAACCTGGCACCCTGGGGGGAAATGGGAAGGGGGCCAGACCGGGAGGGACCGATGTGGCTCATCCTGGGGGCTGCTGGTGCCCATCCCACAGGAGGCTGTGCTGGGCAAGGCAAGAACTGGAGAACATCACCAGAACTCCAGCAAACACCCAGAGGAGGGCTTGGGTTTCTGCAACTCCTAGGCTTGAGCAGCAGCTTTCCAAGGAAATCCAATAAGGAGCTGGAGCGGGAGCTGGGGCGGCACAGCCCCAAGGCCCTGCTTTGTTTTGCACAATCCCAGAATCACTGAAAAAAGCCAGGAATCTGCCTTTTTATGTTTGGCATTTGGTTTTTTTGTTTTGTTTAGGGGTTTTTTTTTGCTAAGTTTTGCTGTTGTTCAAAGGAAAAGCACAAACGAAGCGTTTTCACAAGCTGACAAGAATCTTTGAAAGAAAACCAGAAACTGACCCTTTGGTGCAAAAAGTTTCTATCTGGGATTAAAAAAACAAACAAACAGTAATTTTGTCTCTTTTAGGCCTTTTTTGGGGGGATTCTGTGCACTTTGAAGGTGTCTGTGTTCAACTCTGCAACCCTGCATTTAAATCAGTGTTAAGACAGGCAAAGGCCCTTTTATTTTGACCTTAGAGGGGGTTCCCTTTGTTCTTACCCCCATCCCAGTGCAAGACCGTCCCAGGAATGAATGCCTGACTGACAGAGGCACCAGCTCCTGCCCAGCACCCTGGGGCACCCATGGGTGCTCAGCCCCCCGAGGGGGGGACAGACCCTCCTTCAGGCACCCACACCCCGGTATTTTGGGTCTGAATGCTGCATTGTTAGGGCTGAGCACGCACAACAGCTTTTGGCCTCCTGTTACACCTCGGGGCAAAATCGTCGGGAACAGGCAGAAAGAATTAAAGGGAAATAAGTGCGTGTGAATGTCCCATCCCCGGCTGGCTCCGAGCAGCCACACTCGGAGCTGCCAGCGGCCAAGCTGGGACACAGGCACGGAGAGGGGGATAAAGGGGGGACACGGAGGGGGCGGGGTGGTGGTCCCATGCAGCAGATGTCCTGCTGGGAAGGGAAGGAAGGGAGGTGGGAATGAGCAGAGTCAAACCCGAGGGATAAGTTTTGCTTCTGGAGATGGATTTGCCTCAATCTTCTTTACACGGGTTTGTTCCCCATGAGGAAAGACCCTCTCCTGCTCTCCCTGCTCTTTTTGTCTTTTCCTCCCTGTGAAAGAAGGATAATCAGCCAAAAATCTTTCTGTTTTTCTCCTGTTTTCTCCTAATTCCTCTGAAAAGTAATTACCCCCATCCCCTCCAGGCAGACAGTCGCCTCTTCTCTCCCGGCTGCTCTGCAAACTACCTGTGGCTATTTCGAGGCTCTGGTTTGCCATGTCCCTGTCCCTCCTGGGTGGGAGGAGGCCGGGATGGCACCCAGCCCATCTCCAGAGATGCCAAGGAACAAACTTGGGGAAATAAGCTTCTGCTCAGGCTGGGAAACAGCACCAAGCACAGCAAGACAAACCCAACCTGCCTTGGGCCAAACCGAAGGGCACCTCAGATTCCCCGTTTATCCCAGAGCCCTGGTGTTTCCAAATGAGCTGATCTAGTTTGCAAAGGTTCAGACAGGGAAGGGAGAGAATATTCCCAGGCTCGGTGGTGCGTGATCGAGCCTCTGGCTGCTGCCCAAGTGATCAGAGCTCTGCACGGGCCCAACAGCACCAACAGCGAGCGGGCCCAGCCACTCATCCCCCCCAAAATCAGACAGAGACAAAGAAAGGAATGGTGTGAACAAGGATTCGAGATGTGCCACCACAGAGCTGCCCTCTGAGGCAGGACAGGGATATTCTCTGGGGATGAAAGCGCCTGGAGCTTGGTCAGACAGGAACTGAGGGTGTTCTGGAGACCCCCTTGCCCTCCTCACGCTGCAAAACCTGTGTCTAAAGGAGGCAAAGTCGGTCCAGCTCTGCTTGAGTTCACACACTGGGTCCACACTCCCCTCCAGAGGAGCTGGGGAAGGGGAGGGTGGGTTGAGGGCTGCTCTGGGATGGAGGTGCCACACCTCCAACATGGGCACACTGAACTGGCTGGGTCCCACAGCTCCTGCTCAGGACACCAGTACAACTGGGAGTTTAACCACACTCTACCTACACACCGCTCCTCTGCAGCCACAGGGAATGTGGAAAAGCTCCAACAACATTTTCCCCAACACACTGAATAGATTTTTAAACTACTCTTTAAAATACCCCCCAACTGACGGTACAGTAGCCGTGCTCAGCACTCCTCCTGACCCGGGCTGGAGGAAAATTCCCGTGCAAGAGCCTTCTGCACTAGGTCTGTGCATTAACAGCTCACCATTTCCCACCTGGAAGGGAGATCGAATGGAAGGAAATCCCGGGAAATCATTCCCCCAGAGCCCCTGCAGCTGCCTGGGCCCCGGGACGCGGCTGCAGCTCAGAGCAGCTCGGCCGGGAAGCGGAGCCTGCGGCATCCAGCTGGAAGAGCAGGGGGGAAGAGAACAAGAGGATGTATTCTCCAAAACTTGGGCCCAGCCGTGCTCCGGGCCAAAGCCAACACGGGACTGGTCCAGCTGTGCTGGATCCTGCCCTTCACGGTGCCCAGCACTCCCGCTCGGCCCGGCGGCCGTGTTCGGAGCACGAGGGAGCTGCTCCTGCTGCGCTTTTGGCCCCTTTTGTGTCTGGCCTGACAGACACACCACGGCGTGTCCCACCACCCAACAGCCTCCTGCTTTTTCCCTCTCTCACTGCCACTTTTAGTGCTGTTTCTTCACGTGAGCCTTGGCAGGGACTGAGCACCGACCCGGGCAGAGCCACGGCACTGCTCTGCCCCGTGGGAAAGGCAACAACTCCCCAAACCTTCCCAAGCACTTCTGCATGGCCTGATCCTGCCCCCCTGCATCCCATGGCTGCAGAGCAGCCCCCAGCCCCTCCGCCCGGCCCTCGAGGGGGAAGGGGTTTGACTCGCTCCGTGCTCTTGGCCCCGCTACAGAAACTGCTGGAGAGTCTGGGCTGCAAAGTCCCCGCGGGGTCCCGGCAGCTGCTGCACTCGCACAAACATGAACACACTGTCAGGGACACCAACACACCCTCAGCTCCACACAGCCGTGCACACTCACACTAACACACTACCATACATTCTTCCCCCACAAAACGTGCTTACATGCACCCCCCAGCCACAACCCCCCCCATACCCACCCACAGCCCCCCAGCCACGCACACACTCACACACACCCCCTCCCCTCTTCTGTGCACACACAGTGTCCAGCCACGCACCCCCCGACGGGGCACCCCGTACCGGGCACCCACACACCCAAGCCTTGCACACCCTCGAACCGTGCACACCTCTCCACGTACATATCCCTCAGCCACACACCCCTGGTGCTGTGCAGACCCACCCGCAGCCGTGAACCCACAGCCCCCCACCCGTGCCCCCCAGCCCCGTACACACACACACACATAAATCCATTTATACCTCCCCCAGTCCTGTACCCCCGGAGCCCTGCACACACCCCCCACCCGTGCACACACCTCCACTCCCCGTGCACTCACACCCCCCACTCGTGCACAAACACAGCCCCCTCCTCGAACCCACAGCCCCCCACCCGTGCACACACACACACACACACACAGAGCCCCTCTCCCCCCAGCCGCGCCCCCCAACTCCCCATCCGTGCCCCCCAAGCCCCCCACCCGTATCCCCCCAGCCGCTCACCCCTTCTCTCCCCCCTCCTCTCCCTTCCCCCCGGGCAGGACCCCCGTACCTGGCGGCGGGGCCGGTTCTGCTCGGGACGGCTCCGGGGGGCTCGGCCGGGGGCTGCCGGGCCGGGACATCGGGGCTGGCGGTGCGGGCTCGGTGCGGGCTCAGCGTGGGCTCAGTTTGGGCTCAGTTCGGGCTCAGTTCGGGCTCAGTTCGGGCTCGGAGCGGGCTCAGAGCGGGGCAGCCCCGCGCCCGTCCCGCCGAGCTCACCTGGGGCCCCGCGGGGCACCGCGCCCGCCCCCGCCCCCGCCCCGCATCCCCCGGCCCCGGCGATGGGCCGGCCGGGGAGCGGGGCTGCCTCTGGGCTGGGCTTCTGCCTTTTTTTTTTTTTTTTCTTTTCCAATTCCTTAAAAAAAAATAAAATAAAATTAAACAAAGAAAGCAACAACAACAAAAAAAGCTGGGAGCGCAAACACGCGGCCGCCCGAGCCCGCAGCGCTCCGGGAGCTTCTGCTGGAGCCTGGAGCCGAGCCGGGAGGGGAGAGGCGCGGGGCAGGCGGAGGTGGTGGCTCCCGGGGCCAGCCTTGGATTTGGGATTTCACAGCTGTGCTGCGCTCTCGGCTCAGGGCTGGGTCACCCCAAAAGCTGCGGGGGGAGTAATGGGGCTTAGCTGTGCTCGGGCCCCTCGGGTGCGTGTTGGGACCCTTTGGGAAGGTGCTCGAGTCCCCCGGGTGGGTGCTCCTGCCTGTCTGCCTTCCCTCAGGCAGGAAAGCAAAGAGGGAACTTCTGTGCCTGACTCCATGGCGTGTCCAGGGAACTCCTCTGCCTCCCCCACCCCTCCCTGCCTCAGTTTCCCCAACTGGAAAATGGGGTTCGTCTCCTCGGGGCGATGCCTGGAGCTGCTGGGACTGGAGGTGACGGCGTTGCTGCCCTCAGACCAGCGTGACACCCATGTTCAAGCAGCAGCAGCACATCCCGAGAGGGCCAACCCAGAGTTCAGTGCTTGCTCCGGGACCGTGTCCCTGCAGGGCCCCACGAGGATTCGTCCCCGTGCTGAGCGTCATGTAGGACCCGGCGGGACCTTTGCAAAGTTGTTTTTTTATCCCACTGCTGTGTCTTCCTGTGTTTAAAAGCCCAGACTTGCAAAGCACAACAGAGAGAGGCTGGAAGGCCGTGGGCTGGGCTGGAGCCTGGAGTGTGATCCTGGAGCTGGACCAGCCAGGAGCACTGGGGGCTGCCCCCCTGCCCTCCCTGCCCTTGGCCACCCCTTCCCGGACACGCTGGAGTCGGGGCAGTGACTGGAGTTTGCAATCCAGAGTTTGAGCTCCAGGTTCCCAGAGCAGGGCTGAACCCAGGGGACAGCCCTGCTGACTCCTCACATCCCACTTCCCTCCTGCCCGGTGATGCCCCAGCCCTGCTGCCATCGGGGCTGTCACCAGCGCTCTGGTGCAGCATTTGGAGGGCTGGGGGACAAGGGAGACGTCACCACTGCGGCCACATGGAAAGGAAATGGGTCAGGAAGTGGGAATGAGGCAGCCTGGGGCACGAAGCGGGACTGGAGGGATCTGACTGGTCAGGAACTTTCCAAAAGCTCCATCCTGAAGGCAGAGCCTTCTCTGAGCTGAGGGTGAAGCACTGAGTGACATTGTGACACCTCAGTTGGTGACACCTCAGTTGGTGCTGAGAGTGAAGCACTGAGTGACACTGTGACCCCCATCCCTGGTAAAACCACCCGAGCACAGTTCATCCCCCTGGGATCCGGGGCTGGATCCCTCCCCTCACCTGGCACCGCTCCCAGCAGGACCCTGCCAGCTTTCCACGGCGTTCACCGCGGTGCTGGCCGTGCTGGTGGTGGCGAGCAGGGCCGTGGGGTGTGCCGGCACCGCCGGCTGCTGAGGCAGTGGCTGAGTCACGCCGGGATCACGCCGGGACCGCAGCAGCCCCACGCGCTGCCGTCGCACATTCCTCCCTGTTTACCTGCCCAGACACCCCGGGCCGGCCCTGCCGGGGCAGAGACACCCTCGCTCCTCTGGGCAGCCCCGAGGGACGGGCCCCACCGGACAGGGGGGCTGAGTGAGAAGAGCTGGGAGCCCTGGGGCTGCCTGGAGCTGGGGGGAGGCAGGGGGTGGCTGCCCAGGCTGGGGGTGCTCTGCCTGGGGAAGGGCAGGACTGGAAATCCATTTGCCATGTGCTCAGCTCGGGCCATGGGGATGGGGCTGGGTGGGGATTAGCAACCCTCCTCCTCTGCACTGACAGCTCCACCTGATAACCCAGAAAAAAAATGAGGAGCAGCTGCAAAGCTACTTTGGTGGTCCAGGATCAACCCCCTGAGCAGGCCTGGCTTTGGGGAGGAACAGGGCTCCCCAGGCTGGCAGACCCTGGCACAGTGGGAGCTGTGCCATGCAAGAGAGTTCTTCACAAGGATTTTGGGGCCGCAGAGCAGCAGGACTTTACCCACAGCAACACAGGGGCCATGGGGCTGCCTTCCCCTTGGGCCATCCTGTTGAGTCTCCTGTACCCAAGTGGGGACACCTCAGTCCCAGTGGTGTAGCACCACTCCCCCTCCCAGTGACGGGATCACAGGGAAGCCAAGAGCAGGATCCAACCTTGCAGAACTAGTCTGCACCCTCCTTTCACTCACCACCCATCCTGGCACGGCATGGTGATGCCAACAGCTTTCTGCTGCCATAATCCCAAGGAGTGTTTTCCACAACACCAACATTTTTTTCCCCCAAAGTATTGTCCCCTCTAAAGACAACTCCCCCTGAGCAGTTTGAGCAGGGGGCTGGGGGTGGGTGGGAGAGGGGCTGGGGGCACCCTGCAGTGTCCAACTTAATCCCACAGTGATTACACCCAGACTAATCCTGGGCTACACCCAGGACGGCTGCGCTCCGAGGAACGCTGTGGGAGCTGGCTGGATTTTGGAAAACAAGGCGATTTCTGTAGGTGTGTGACTGCACTGACCCACATTCACAAACTCTGGCTTCCAACTTCGCTCCCGGCTCCGCCGCCGCCAAAGTAAATCCATCTGAGCCCTCCCAGCTCCTGCCTGCGCCTCGGGGGGAGCGGGGTCTGCACCCCATGGCCCTGGCTCTGCCCCCCATCACCCACAGCTCTGCCCCCATCACCCACAGCTCTGCCCCCATCACCCACAGCTCTGCCCCCATCACCCACAGCTCTGCCCCCATCACCCACAGCTCTGCCCCCATCACCCACAGCTCTGCCTCCATCACCCACAGCTCTGCCCCCCATCACCCACAGCTCTGCCCCCATCACCCACAGCTCTGCCCCCATCACCCACAGCTCTGCCCCCCATCACCCACAGCTCTGCCCCCCATCACCCACAGCTCTGCACCCCAACTCCCCTGGCCTGTGGGTCCCCCAGCACCCAGTAGCTCCCTGTCCCCCAGACTGGGGGCGGCCGAGGTTTAAACCTCCTTGACCTTCCCGTCTCCGGCGAGGATTTAGCACTAAAGCCTCGACTTTCCAGTTCAAAGAGGGTTTTGCAACATTCCCGGCATCTATCCCTCGGCCAGCCCTTTGAAAATAAAATAAATAAGTAAGAGAAAGCGCGTGTGATCCGAAAACAAGGAGCGAAACACCCCTGGAGCAGGGCTGGGACCCGGCACAGGGCCGGGCTGTGCAGACCCAGCCGTGTTTGCTTGGGGTCTGAGCCATCTCCCCCTGATCTGTGGAGCAGAGTTACCCGTCCCTGAGCACACACAGAGTCTCTAAACAAAATAACCCTCTCAAGCCCTTCGGTGGGGGGGAGGAGGCTCTGCTGGGTTCGCAGTGAATGACCCCACTGTTTTACATTTGCTGCTGAAAGATTTTGATGAGTCACGAGCTATTTCTGTAAATAATAAAAAAAAAAAAAAAAGAAAAAAAGAAAAAGAAGGAAATGGACATAAAAAAAAAAAAGGGGGGCCCCATGAACATTCATCTTTGGAAGATGGAAAAATTAAAGACTTCCCCCATCCCCTCTGTGCCACGCTCTGCCCCGGGGGGCTGTGGGCAGGTGATGGTATTGGGGGCAGAGGCACAGGGGCATCATGGTGTGCACGCTGGGGCAGCCCCACCACTGCCACTCACCCTGGGGACCACTGGGGATCACAGCTTGGGGGTCTCAGAGATCTCCAGCGCTGTGGGGTGATGGGGCCCAGTCCCAGCCAGGGACAGAGCATCCCTTTGCAGGGAGGAGGCTGAAGGGGGAAGAGGCAGCTGAGGAGGGTAAGGTGCACCCACGGGTGGGGAGGTGCCCCTCAGGTGCCTTGGGGCTCACACTGAGCACGTTCCTGGGCAGGGTCAGCATAGCCCCCCCTGTCTGGAGCCTCTCCCGGGTTCCCAACACCCCCAGAGCACTGCGGGCAGCAGATCCTGCTGTGGGCAGGGCGTGGTGGGCTCACAGCCACCAACAAGGTCCCCTTTGTCCTCCCTCCTGCCCGGGACCTGCAGGCTGGGGGCTGATGGCCCAGGTTTCTGCACAGTCGGGCAGGAGCCGAGGCTTTTGGAGAGGCTGGGGTGGCAAAAGCGGGCGCTACACCCATCCAGTGCCCACTCCCCCCATTCCTGCTCTTTTCCTTCCCAAATTACTAAAGCCACGATTATTCCCCCCAACACTCTGTGAGCCCCTGGTGCAGGGCATTCACAGCAAGCCTCTGGTGGCCCTGGGGTGGGTGGCCATAGTGTCTGGGGGCCCCTTCTCAGCCCCGATCCTGGGGTGACACAGCCACATGGACCAGCAACCCCTAGCACATCATCAGCTCAGGGAAGGGCCAGATCTCAGAGCAAGAACCCTTTGGACACTTCCCTCCTGGCCCCAATATTCCAATTTCTTTATGCTCATTTAAAAACAAAACCCAAGAAACCCGAAGCTCTCCCTCCTTTTTTTTTTTTGGCTCTTTGGAGCTGTTTGTAAGCTGTGCTGGCTCTGTGCATTCAAGGCAGCGACTCCCCCCCAGTTGTGCTTCAAGGGCTGTGTGAAAATCCCATGGATCTGGAGCAAAGCATGGAGCAAGCTGGGGAGAAGGGTGGTATCCATCTGGATGCAGCTCTGGAGCACCAGGAGGGAAGAGGAGGAGAGGGGTGGGTGCTTCCTGCCAGCGTTTTCTGGGTGAATGGAGTTGCTCTGCACCAGCAGCTGAGGGGAGGGCTTGACTGGTCCCAGTCTCTCCCCCCCATCCACATACTGGTTTAGCAATCAACCCTGGAAAGCTTTCATGTCAAAAAAAAAAAAAAAAAAAAGGAAAAAAGTTTCTAGTTTAAAAGTTAAAAGCTCCAAGTGTTAAATCGATCAGAGCCAGATGCTCCCCCAGCGATGCTCCCGTGCCCTCCCCAGGGAGCCACAGAGCCAGCAGAAGACAGGACACTCAGGGGGATAGGGACACCACCCCCCTAACGCTGGGGCACCCATGGGTGCTGGCTCAGCCCCCCGGGTGGGTGGTGAGGGGCTGCAGAGGCACGTTCAGCACACCCCAGGAAGCCACCGGCGAGCTGGACGCAGCTCAGAGCCCTGGAAAAGGGCCACTGGAAAAAAGATTAAGTGAGTTTGGCTGGGAGGGAGCGGCGGAGGGAAAGGGGATGTAACAGTCTGTTAACATTGGCAGGGGCTGCACACAGATGGGAGCAGCCATTTCGGGGGGCTGTGAGGAGGCTGGAATCTGGAACCTCATTCCCGTCCCCTCCTTGCTGCTGGTCATCATTCCCTCACTGCTGAAGAGCCTACAGGGATTTGCAGGGAGAACTTCTTCAGGGAAAGGGTTGCCAGGCACTGGAAGGGGATGCCCAGGGAGGTGGTGGAGTCCCCATCCCTGGAGGTGTGCAAGGAATGACTGGATGTGGCACTCTGGTCTGTTGATCAGTCACAGGTTGGACTCGATGATCTCGGAGGGCTTTTCCAACCTCAACGATTCTGTAAAAATGCACATTTTTTTAAACCAACAACCCTAAGAAAGCAGCCAGCACAGCAGCACGATAGGTAATTTATTTTATTGCATTTTATAATGCCATTGTCCATACAGATTACATGCAGCTAGACCTACTGTACAAGGGTTTACCGTCTGCCAACGCAGACACACGGAGCTCAGAGTACAAATACACAGCGAGGCTATTTCCTTTATACAGCACGAGGACGGCGGGAGGGAGGGGAGGGGTCGCTTTGTACACATCCTCCCTCCCCTCCACCCTCCGGCCCCCTCGGACCTCGTCCCACCTCCCCAGCATCACCTTCCCACCCAGCGCCAAAGAGGATGGGAACAGATGGGGAAAAACAGGAAAAGGTTGTGGCAGGGCTGGCGCTTCCCGGAGCAGCCAGGGGTGGGATGTGCCCGAGCCATGGGCTCCCCTGGGGCCATCGCGGGCACCTCTGCGGGTGCAGCATCCCCCAGCCCCTGGCTCTGGCCTGTCCCGACCTCCCCCAGCACTTCCAGGACAAAAACCTAGATCCAGGGAGAACCTCCGGGGCGTGAGGCTGGCCAGGGGTGTAAACAAAGCAAAGAAACCCTTTGGTTTGATGCAGGTTCAGCTGCTGCTCTCCCTTCCCCTCCACCGGCCTCCCCAGCAGCCCCCCAGTGCTACCAGCACCCCCTCCCTTGGAGCACTGGTTTCTGACCCCCTCCCTGGGTACCTGTTTGAGCTATCTGGGGGAAGACATCACTGAGAGGGGAAAAAAAAAAAAAAAAAAAGGAAAAACACATGGAAAAATTAGTAATTCCTTCAGTGGGAGATACCAGAAAAATGCCTTTACGTACAGAGAGGTGCCCACAGCTTCCCCTCCTAGAAGTGCCCTGCGTTGGGCAAAAACAGGAAACAAAACACAAAAATACAGAAAAGCCCAAAAAGAACCACTTGTTTTGGTAGGTTTAAACCCAGAATATATATATCTCAATATATACAGACATACAATTCTGCCACACTTTGTGTTTGGTCCTTGATCCTCCCTCCCGACCCGGCCTCCGGCGTGTGTTTGAGGTAAGACACGCAGAATTCAGTAAAATTCAAACCAGCAAAAAATAAACCAGAGGGGTGAGAGGGGTGGATGAGGTGGGGGGGACACACACACACAGTACCTGGTTCAGGTGGGACCCTGCAGAGGCAGCTGGGCTGGGCAGGGGATAAGAGAAGGAATTAAATTTACCCCTGAGTATCAAACCGGGCACGTTTCCTGTGAAATCACCCACCAGGATTCCCGGGGAAGAGGCATCACCTGGAGCCACAGGACTTTCCAAACCTGTGCATGTGTTTAAAGCAAAAAACTCCTTTATATTTATATATTTATTTATATATATATATAATATATAGAGAGAGTGCTCTTGGGAGCCGGGATGGCAGCTGAAAACCTCTGGGAATGCTCAGCACACAGGGGAAGGTGCCAGGTTTTCCTCACGGGGTCTGGGGGGTGATGATGGCACACAGGGTTTTTGGCTGAATCCATGGGGATCTGGAGGCCCTGGGAGGCATTTCAGGGGTGTCTGTACCTCTGGAAAAGCTTAAAAAAATATGATCATACCCCAAGGAAGAAGCCCTGGAGGGCTCAGCAATGCCGGGGTGCCAGGGGCATTTCTGCAGGATCCAGGGTGCAAAGCTGCCAAAAAATTAAAGAGCAAGAGGAAGGGGAGGGAAAAGGACCAGGAAGGGCAAAAAATGGGGAGCAGCTACTGAAACCTCCTCCAAGCAGTGAGGGGGTCTAACAGTGGGTGCTGGCACTGCCCAAAGAGGAACAATAACCCTTGCCCGGGGAGATGCCACCCCGAAATCCCAAAAGCCTGGATGGAGGCCGGTGATTCCCCACTGAGGGTGAACCATGGCCGAGCAGCAGAGAGGGGCTCAGGGGCTGCACCCCGAGGTCCAGCCTGTCCATCCCTCCCCGCCCCTTCGTACGAGTAAAGCAGCAATGGGCGACGCCGTCCCCCAGCAACAGCTCCTGTGCCAGCTGTAAACTTGGTACTACAATAACTTAAAATCAAAAGAACTGGGAACAAGGAAAAAAAAAAAGGGAAAAAAAGGGGGAAAAAAGGAAAAAGAGAAAATGGAGGGGTGAAAAAATAAGAAAAGGAAAATAAGAAAGAAAAAAGGAAAGAAAAGGGGAAAAAAAAGAGGATAAAATAAAGTAGGCGGTGAAAATTCCCGGTGCCTCCAGCCTCACGGCTCCTTTGGCAGGATGGGGGGACAGGGCTACAAAAGGGGGGGGTCGGGTGGTGCCCCCCGGCCCGGGCAGGGTCTTTGGTGTCCGGCGGAGCCCGGGGGGTGCCGGGGCCGAGGCCGGAGGGGCCGGGAAGGGGGAAGGGGCCAGGAAGGGGCCGGGAAGGGGCCGGGAAGGGGCCGGGAAGGGGCTGGGAAGGGGCTGTCCCGGCGCTCGGGCAGCCGCGGCGCGGGAGAAGCGCGGGTGACACCTACAGGGGTGTTGGGGACCCGCGGGAGGGAGCGGGGAAAACCCCGGATTTGGGAATGGGAAAGGGCCCCCCCCGCAGCCCCAGCAGGGAGGGGGTGCCGGTGACCCCCGTTAAAAGCCCCACCGGGCTGGGTCACCCCCAGGGTGGCTGCTGCGCCCCGAGGGTCTCGGCAGCCCCCGGACGGTGCCAGGGTGACACGAGGGATGACACATGGGGTGGCACAGGGGGTGGCACAGGGGGTCTGCTCAGCCTCACCTCGGCTGCAGGGGGGAGCCAGGGACCCCCTTCTCTGCAGCCACCTGGGTACCGAGGATGCTTCAGGCAGTGAAAAGGATGAGTGGAGTTGGGGCTCACCCTGGGGACACCCCACAGCACCAGGAGCCCCCTGGGGAGGTCACAGAGGTGACGTGGGGACAGATAAAAACCACCCCCCATCACCCATAGCTGTGTGCTGCATTTTCAGTGCTGCTCCCAGGGTGTCAGCCCCATGCCCTGTGGGGGTGACACAGCTCCCCAGTGTCTCATCCCGGAGTCCCAGGGACAGGGAGGGACGGAACAGCCCTCGGGATCGCTCTGGGAGAGCCTGGGGGTGGGCTCAAAAACCAGAGCAGCCCCACATCCATCACAGTGAGCCCCTCAGGACCCCACTGTGTGCCAGGACAGCCAGTGCCAGCCTGGCTGTGCCAGGGAAAGTGCTGCTCCCCCAGGAAGGTGATGTTCCCCAAGGAAAGTGATGCTCCCTGAAGCCAGCACAGGGCACTGGGGATGCCACGCTGCCTGCCAGGAGGAGGCTGGCACTGGGTACCCACATCACCACCCCAGAAAGAAAGAGCAGGGAGAAGAGGGGTGTTTGGTTGTGTTGTTCTCATTATTATTAATATTTTTTTTTTGGCATTAATACCATCTGTTCACCTGAACTACGGACCTTCTGTCTCTAGAAATCTTTTGGTATCTTCCCATCTGGACGCACACAAAAGGATAAGGAAAAGAAAAGATGAAAGCGGGAGCCCCCCTGCAACAGGCTCGGCTTGGGGGCCATGGCCAGGTTTGGCCACCACGGGGATCCACCGGGCTCGGCTTCGCTCCCAGCGGGATGGGATGACCCCCAGGTCCTCTGCAGGAGCCCCCAGGAGGAGGCTCAGTGTTGGGGGACGCTGCCCTCCTGCTCCACTGAGACCCTGCCCCGGCTTTGGAGGTGGAACGGGGCGTGCAGGGGACCGGGAGCCTTTCCCTGAAGTTGAAGTCAGAGCAGTGGCCACCCCCACGTGGGCTGGGAGGTGTCACCCGCTGCAGCCACGCGGAGCAGGAACGGGGGAGCCGTGTCCTGGCATGGGCAGTCGGCTGGGATGGTCAGCACTGATGGGTGCCAGGAACCAGCTCGTGGAGGGCAGGAGCGTGGGGAGGCCGCTCTGCCTGCCAGGCAGCTGAGCAACTGGCCAGAGGTGACCAGGCAGAGGGGTCCCCGTCCCACTGTCCTTGTCCTTCCCCAGCTTCCAGACAACGGTGCAGCCCGACATCCAGAGCAGGGCAGAGGACTCAGCGCCGTTCCTGCCGTTTCTTCCCCCAAAGCTGGGTGGAGGCAGCACACGTGGGCAGGGTCCACGGTCCCTCCTAGTGCAAAACCCCCCGGGGGCCCGAGGGATGACAGGGGGTTCCTGCCATCGCTCCCTCGGGGTTGGAGCCCCGCTGGGCGGCCGAACATCACGGGGAGAGGGGACAGAGGAGCCTTCCCTGTGCCCGCCGCGCACGGGGAGGGAAGGAGGGACCATTTCGGACAGAAACAACCTACCATCCTCGTTCACCAGTCACTAACCAAGGGAGGAGGGGAGAAAAAAGTCCAGCTCTTGGGTTTCTGCTTCTCGTGCCGCGGGACGTGCCCGCGGCCGGGTCGGTCAGTCAGCGGGGCAGTGGGAGCGTGAGGGACGCGCCGGCAGCAACAGGTTGGTGCCCCAAGGAAACCCTTTTGCTTTGTGGAAGTGCCTTTAAAGAACAGGGTAACGCCGAAGGTCACCTTGGGGAGGTGGGAGCGTCGCTTGGTCTCCGGCCGGGAGGGTGGGAAGGGTTTGCCCCTCGGTGGGGAGGAGGAAGGAGTCCTTAGGACAAGTCTTCCACTGGCAGCTCCTCCTCCAGGTCCCTGTCGTCGGGAATCGTCACATTCTGGTTGGTGGTGGCCATCAGCGACACAGGTCTGCTGTCGTCCTCCGCCTCGGCTGGTTCCTCCTTCACGTGCACTGGGTGGCTGTGGGGGGGGAGCCTTCAGCCTCGGGGGGCCGGTCCCCACAGCCACGGCCCCACAAAGCTCTCGGCCCTAAACCCTCCTCAGCCAGGGGACGGGAGCCATGGGAAGCAACGAGCAGCTCCCGGTGCCCCAATGTGTCACTGTCCTTTAGCTCCAAACCCTCCAGCACCCCAGTGCCCCCCGCCAGCCCCGTCCCTCGTGTCACCCAGGCTGACCTGTACTGCTGCGGGGACAGGCGTGGGCTGTTGCTGCCGTTGCTGTTGACCTGCTCCACGGTGCTGCTGACGTCGTCGTGGCCCACGTGCAGCATGGCGCTGGCCGAGCTGGTGTTGATCATGGTGGGGCTGTTGAGCAGCGGGAAGCTGCTCTCTGCCAGCGCAGCCTGCAACAGAGAGCACGGAGCATCGTGGAACCAGAATGCTTTGGGTTGGAGGGGACCTCAAAGATCAGCAGTTCCACCCCTCTGCCGTGGGCAGGGACACCTTCCACCAGACCAGGTTGCTCCAGGCCCCTCTAACCCAGCCCTGAACCCTTCCAGGGATGGGGCAGCCACAGCTTTTCTGGGCAGCCTGTGCCAGGGCCTCCCCACCCTCACAGGGAAGAACTTCTTTTGTATCTCTAACCTAAATTTCCCCTATTTCAGTTTGAAGCCACTCCCCTTGTCCCTCACTACAGTTCCTGATGAAATGGGACCGTGGAGGGGTTTAGTGCCCCTGTGTCCCAGGCAGGGACAGGACAGGTCCTTACCTGGTAACTTGCATTAAGTGCTCCGTAACCGAGTCCTGAAATCATATTTTTGACTAAGGTCGGACTCCTGCAGAAAGAGAGGGAGAGAAGAGTGCAGGGCTGAGCGCTGCTGGCCTGGGGACAGGTGTGAGCACAGCTCCTGGGCTGTGTCCATGGCAGAGGAGCACCCACCCTGTCATCTTTGGTGGCCTTCGCTTTTGGTACTCGTGCTCGTCCACGGTCCACACGGCTCCCTTGACGTTCTCCACGCGCACGAAGCACTTGTGCAGGCTCAGGTTGTGGCGGACGGCGTTCTGTGGGCAGAGAGGGCGGGAGCTCAGTGGCATGGCCCTCATCCCACTGCCCAGACCCTCCTCTTCCTCACCATCCTCCTCCTCGGCCAGGTCCCCACAGCTCTGGGCTGTCCTGGCCACCCCAAGGTTCCCCAAAGCCACCCAAGCTGCTGTGAGGGCTCCCCCACTCCATCACCACTGAGGGGGTTGAGTTGCTGAGCCCCCAAACCACAGGTGGGACACGACCCCGTTTTGAGGACCTTGGCCAGATGCTGAGGAAGATGGGGACAGTACGGGACAAGGGACAGCAGCAAGGACCGGGAGCAGAACCACGCTCTCTGCTCGGCAAAGCCAGCTAATCTTTCCCTTTCTTTTCCTTTCCCCCACCCTCCCGTTTTGGTCCTTTCCCTCCCTTTCTTCTTTACATCGACCATCTTTACATTTCTAAATGTAAAATAAAGAGACACACACGTAGGCAGACAGCACAGCCCCGAGAGATACCAGCTCCCTTTTCCCCTTCCAACTCCCTGCCATTTGCTACTGCCCCTATTTCATTACCAATTTTAATTTGCCTCTAATTAAATCCTGTGTATTTTTCCGACTCACTTGCTAATCCATGAGGGAGGCAGGAGGCTGGAGTGGAATCTCTCCGAGCTATAATTACAAAGGGCCTAATCACGCCGGGGCTCTGCCTTTGAATAAATTTCCTTGCATTAAGGTTCTCAGATTCTCTGCCTTGCAAATGAGAATGACCCCAATTTCAGGAAGTTGGCCTCGGAGGGTTTTTTTTTTCTCTCTTTTTTTTTTTTTATTTCGAGTCCTGATTCGTGATGAGAGACTAATTCGTTACGCTAAAACATTAACAGCAATTTAAAAGGTCGAACGGGGGCTGTATAAACAAAGGAGCTGGCCAGCACAACAAGGCAAGAGGAGGCACAAGGACTGAGCCCCCCCGTGCTGCCAAGTGCCAGAGTGCCCAAGAAACTCATCAGATGGCACCAGCGCCCCTTGTGCTTCTCATTTAAGGAGGAAAACAAACAAAGCTGGGCCCTTCCCTTGTCCTCCATCCATCCCTCTCTCCCCTCACCCCCCTCTGGCCTTGCCCGCTGCTGGCACCATGGCAGGGTGACACGGTGACAGGCAGCAGGGCCGGGCTCTGGCACCTTTGGCAGAGCACAGTCCAAAGAGGAAACTCTTCTCAGGGCTCGTGGGGAAGGAGCTCCAGGCCCAGTCAGTGCTGTCTGCTGTGATTTTTTGGGGGGAACCCCTGCAGGATCCCACAGATCGGGAGCTGACCTAGCTTCTCAGGCGTGCTTGAAGCCAGGTCCCAGCTCAGAGCCACTGTCACTGTCACCAAAAGGGCCACGCTCCATTTGGGCCATGCCCTGCTGTGAGGCACCACCCAGCCTCAGACCCCAGGCTGGCATCTCCCAGGGTCAGGCTGCACAGCGCTGTGCAGACAGACATCCCAGGGACCTGGAATTCCAAGGAGGACCCCGAAATCCATAGGGGAGCAGGACAAGCCCCTGTCCCCCACTCTGTCCTCACACCATCCCCTGCCTGGGGTCTGAAGTCCAGCCAGGGCTGGGGCCTTCCACTGCCCTTGACCCGCTGTCCCTGGTGAGCAAACACAGGACGTCCCTGCCTCGCCAGATCCTGCCCACACTCCCCTTCCTCCTTCCTCCATGTGCTGGGGACAAATCATCCAAGCAATGCCCTGACTGCAGCCACGAGTGTGGCACAGCAGAACCTTCCCTGCCCACAGAGACACAGGCCCAGCATGTCCCCCCTCTCTCCCTGGTGACAACCAAAGCACCAGGGCAGGGATGTGCCTGCAGAGGCTCAAGTGGAGGTAAAATAAATCCTGGCAGCAGGCAGGATGCGGCTCAGCATCCCCAGAGCCTGGGATGCCCCATCCCTGTGCTGGGCATTGGGCAGGGTGCTGTGCTCAGGACACAGAGGAGGTGCCAGGCGAGCCCCCCCTGGCATGGGATCCACCCCCACAGTGCCTCAGCCCAGTGTGGCTTTTGTATTTCGACAGAGTTATTTGTTCAGAGCCAGACCTGCCTGCTCTGTTTGCTTCTCATCTCTCTTCTCTGATGGTGTTTGCTTTACACCCTCCACCCACTCCCCGGGCTGTGCTGGGGGCTCCCTGTGGGTCCCCCCCTGCTATGGGGATGGGGCACCCACCCTGGTCCCCAGCACCCCTGTCCCACCCCAGGGGAGCTACAGGAGATGAGGGAGAAGCTGCAGCAGAAATGGTGGTTTTCAAAGAGAGGAAATACACAATTTTTTCCTGTGTATCCCACTCCAGAAGAAGCAGCCTGACCTTGGACACTGGAAGTTGTGAAGGGAAGTATCCCCCCCTCCAGCTCTTTTTCATCTCCTGCCATCCCTTTTAGTGACAGAACAGGATAAAATGAATAAAAAAAAAAGCAGGGCTGGGAAATGCCCTTTTCCAACTCTGGCCTTGGTAACACAGGGTGTGGGGAAGCCACAAAAACCCTCCCAAAATATTTATTCCTTTCAGCCGATAAAAAGGTGGGAAGAAATTTCACCTGCCAGTCCCTCATTCCAGAGGGGCACTTGCAGTGCTGCCCGTGTGCAGCGAGGGGCACTCCAGACCGACACAGCCCGTGGCCAACCCCGAAACTGCCCCCAGCTCCATCCCAGCGCCCAGGGGCCACCCAGAGTGCTGGGGAGCCAAAACACGCATTATTCACCCAAAAGTTCTCTGCAGATCCCAGCTCGGATCTGCCACAGCGACACACGGGGGCCCTGGGCTCCAGGAGAACGACTCCTCCTCCTCCCCAACCCTCTCAGAACGCTCCCTCTCGCTTGCACCTCGCTGATTCTAATTATTCTCATTTTAAACTAACACGTGCCCCTCTGCCACTTCACTCCTTGCTGCCCTGAGCAGGAGGGAGCTGAGCTGTGTCTCGCTAAAAACGTGCAGCAGGAAACAATAAATAAATAGATCTTTCCTGGTCAAGGCAATAACTGAACCACAGAACTGCTCCTTCCACAACTCCCTGCTCCTCTGAGATGTGTTTTCTCAGCTCTCAATTTCTAAATAACCGAAGGGGAAGCAGCCCCAGCACCCAAAATTCACCTCCATCAGCCCAGGCCAGTTACAAATGGCTCCTCAGTGACAAAAATTTTCAGTATCCACCTGTACAGCACCGTGCACTGGGTGGGGGGACCTGATGAGCACAGACACCTCCATGGGGTCTGGCAGAGGAGTTCCCCTTGCTGATGGTCCCTCTGCCACCTCCACTCCCCATCCATCACCCTGTCCCAGAACCTGCACCCCCAGCCACACTGAGGCCCAGCCACCTCGTCCCTCAGAGTCACCTGCCCCCAGGTCATCATTAACCTTCCTGGCTATTTCAAGTGCCTCTCTTTTGTCTCTGCCCTTCTCCTCCAGCCTCAGCTCCACAGAAAAGCCCAGGACTTTACAGCGCAGGGATGATGTGCCCCCACAGACCAGGGATGATGCATTTGGGGGGGGGAAATGGGGGATTTATCCCTAAAATCATCTCCTGCACCATCTCAGAGCTGTGCAATGAACTAGTCCTTTACCAGAGGTGCCCACACAAGCTCTCGGAGCAGGCAGTCCCAGGTGGGACGAGGTGAGCCCGGGTGGGACGAGGTGAGCCCGGTGGGATGGGGTGAGCCCGGGTGGGATGGGGTGAGCCTGGGTGGGATGGGGTGAGCCCAGGTGGGATGGGGTGAGCCCAGTGGGATGGGGTGAGCCCAGTGGGATGGGGTGAGCCCAGTGGGATGGGGTGAGCCTGGGTGGGATGGGGTGAGCCTGGGTGGGATGGGGTGAGCCCGGTGGGATGGGGTGAGCCCAGTGGGATGGGGTGAGCCCAGTGGGATGGGGTGAGCCCAGTGGGATGGGGTGAGCCCGGTGGGATGGGGTGAGCCCGGGTGGGATGGGGTGAGCCCGGGTGGGATGGGGTGAGCCTGGGTGGGATGGGGTGAGCCTGGGTGGGATGGGGTGAGCCCGGTGGGATGGGGTGAGCCCAGTGGGATGGGGTGAGCCCAGTGGGATGGGGTGAGCCCGGTGGGATGGGGTGAGCCCAGGTGGGACAGGGTGAGCCCACGGTGCCAAGCAGGGCTGCTCTCACCTTCCAGGTGGCCGTGTTCCTCCGGAAGTAGGCAAACATCCGCGTGAACCAGTTATAGATTTCATTCAACGTTAGCTGCCTGTCGGGGGTCTCCAGGATGGCCTGGGGGACCAGAGAGGGGACAAGAGCATCACTCACGATGCCCCGCTGGGGTTCGACGCCCTTCCCGTGGTGAGGCACGAGGGGCAGAACTGGGGGTTCAGTGGGTGTGGGGGCTCCCCCAGGACAGACAGAGTGTGGGGGGGGCACAGTTGGGGCCGAGGTGCCCCACAGGCAGGTCTCGGGGTGCAGAGCTGGACCCCACGGCACGTGGAGCCACTGACCTGCCGGATGAGCGACGCGTACGTGAAGGGCGGCCGGACATCGGCGTTCTTGTAGAACTCGTGATTCTGTGCAAGCTCTGGGGGGTGACAAGAAAGAGGGGGGGATTAAGGGGTGAAGGGACCCACTTTGGGACGCAGGGGACTGCACCGTGGAGGGTGCTGAGCCCCACCCCGCAGCTCACCTGAAGATATCGGGGTGCAGAACTTCTCCGAGTTCCTCCTGCGGATGGGCCCCACGTTGTGTAAAGTGGAAGAGCTGATGACGGAGGGGCCCTGCCGCAGGGGGGTGATGGGCGCCGTGGCGGAGGTGGGGGGATGAGGTAAACCGTCTGGGAACGTGTCAGAAGTGCTCTTGGAGAGGGTGGCACTGGAGACCAGGTTCAGCTGCACAGACAGGGGGGAGGGAGGATGGGTGGTTGGGAAGGCAGGGGCTGAGCTGGTTCATGCCCCAGAGCAGGCAGGGAGGGGCTGGCAGGGGGGACACTTGCTGGGCTTGGCAGGGATGGGATGCAACCAAGGGAGAGGATGCAACCATGGGAGGGGATGCACCTACAGCCTGGATGCATCCACTCCACGCCAGAGCTGTCAGAGCAGCACAGCACCCTGACACAGGCTGCATTTCCCTCCTGCTTGATGTGCAGCAGCACAAGGGACCAGGCTGTGTGTGATGGAGAATGTCCATCCCATGGAGCCCACCCAGTGGGACTGTGGGGATGTAGAGGGCAGGAAAGGGACTCACGCTTACAGGCTGGCTGAAAGGCTTTGGCTCTGAAGGTCTCATGTGAAGATGGGCCATCATTGCTTGGAGACGCTCGCTCTCCTTGGCCAGCTGTGGGAGGCAAGAAGCAGGAGGGAGATGGTCAGGCAGTGCCCAACTCACCATGGAGGGGCCCATGGCCTGGAGGAGCTGCCAACGAGCCCCAAGCCCTGGCCTGGGCAGGCAGCACCCTCCATGTCCCCTGCAGCACCCACTGTGGGGGGCATGGGGGCCATTCCAGCTCCACGAGTGCAGAGAGATGAAAAATCTATGGTGAAAGGGAGCCCCTCCCATCCCTCCATGCTGCCACTCACCAGCAAGGCCACCCACCACAGCCCTCACGCTCTCTCCTGGGTGCTCTCATCCCCATGTCCCAGTGCCTGCCGTCCCTGTCCCCTTCGCCCTCCTCCTGCTCCCCAGCAGCTCCCTGTCCACCCACCCACCCCTCCATCCATCCACCCCGACGCCCAGCATCGCTCTAATTGCTCCCTCCCGCCTGTTTACTCCCCAGAGTGCGGAGAAGGGTGAAATATTCACTGTGGCACCAGGAGGGATTTTGAGCCCGGCGCAGGCGATGGGATCTGACACCCGCTGTCTCCCCGTCACCTTCCCTTTCCACCGGGACCCCTCACAGCTCGGGGCTCGGCCACCTCCCCACACCCCACTGGCTGGGCAGGCGCTGGGGCCGGGCGAGGAAGGAGTTAAAGGCAGGAGCCAGAGCGGAGTTTGCCGCAAGTTTGGAGCAGCTCGGATGCTTTGGTGCTGTCGTGGCGCTCATTAGAGCTGACAGGTCTCCCCTCGTGATGCAGACGCTCCGCGCCGGCACAGCGGGAGCTCCGCGCTCAAAACTTCATAATTGGTGGCTCCGTGGCAGGTTCCTCTCTGCACACACAGCTCTGCTCGCCCTTCAGCTTTTTTTTTTTTTTTTTTCCCCCCTTTCCTTCCCCTCCCCTCTTTAAGCCCCAGTAATTGCTTTCAACCTCTCGCTTTGGCGAGGGCCGGGGAGCAGGATGGATTGCAGGGATCACCCAGGAGGCTGCAGCCTCCTCCTCATCCCACAGTTCACCCCGAGCTGCTGTGACTCAGGGTGGAGGCTCCCAAGGGTGCCCCACATCACATCCCACTGATCCCCCAGGCCAGTGTACCCTGTGATGTCACGCACGCACCACCCTGAGCTCCTGCCAGCCCCAGCTGGGCACCCAGACACTGTCACACCATGGGGGTCTTGGTGACTGACCCCCTGACAGACCCCTGCCCCATCCCTCTTTCAAGTCCTGAGATGAAAACTCCCCATTTCCTCCCCCCTCCCTTCTCCATTAACCGAATTATGCACAGCACGTCGGGAGCCAGAGATGCTGTGAGAGGCTCTATTTAAAGAACTGCCTTTCCAAAAATAGCTCCCCGAAGTTGGGCTCCACAGACCATGCTCAGCCACCAAAATAAGTGGCCTGATTTCCAAGGACCCCAGTGGCCCTGTAGCTCCCACGGAGGTGGCACAGCTCGTGTCCCACCTGTGGGCATGAACCCTCCTGGCAGCACGTGCCTTCCACGTCTGTGGCATCTCCCTGTACCCACAGGGACACTTTGGGCAGGAGGGATGGCTCGTCCTTTCCTCCAGCCCCACCACAGTCATACAGGAATGCTGGTATGGGGGGAACCAGACTGAGATTTGCCCAGGGCCTCATCTCCACCCAGACAAAGCCCAGGGCCAGCACTGCTGTCTGGGAAGGATGTTTGAAACGAGTCCCCAGATGGGTGGTTACAGTCCCCAACCTCCCTGCTCCCGCCTGAGGAGAGCAGCCAAGGCACGGAGTGCAGAGGGGGAAGGAAATGGCTTTTTACACCCTTGTCAGTGGAGGCAGGGGCAGCACCCACCTGTATCTCCAGCTGCTGTACCACTTGCATCTGGACTCGACACTGGGCCGTGCTTCGGTCATCAAGTGCATGTTCTGTGTTGAGGTGTCTGGGGAGGAGAACACGGAGGGTTATATGCCTGGACATGCCCAAAACACTCCCCCTCAGCTGAGGCCACACCTGGGATCAGCCCTGACCTGTAAATTGCTCAGGGATGCTCTGGCAGTGGTGCCCGAAGTGGGATGAATAGAAAGGAAAGTGAGGCATGCAAGTGACTGAGCACACCAGGCTGTGCCACCTCCCCAAACCTGGGCTGGAGAGTGGCCATACCCACCCAGCCCTGCCTGTGGCACCACACGGTGCTCAGGAGCAGCCACTGGCTGATGGGAAGCCCAGGGATTTTCCTGGAGAAGGCTGCTGGCAGAAGGTGCCAGGAGGACCTGAGGAGCAGGTTTCCAGGACAAAGGTGTCATTATGGAGATCGACTTACACCCTCTAAGGAAACCCCCGAAGGCAGAAGGTGGCATTTCCAGGGTGTTCCTCTTCCTACCACTCGTGTTTATGAGGTGCTTTATGTTTGTGAAGCAGAAGGACCTTTGGTCCTCACTGCTCTCCCTCCTCCTCGGGGAGGGGAAGGACTCCTGAGGACGACACTTGTTGCAGAGGCAGGGACATCTTTGTGGGGGTCCTCACCCCCAAACTCAGCCTGGGGATGCCCCCAAGAGAAGGTGCCTCAGGAGCTCCTCTCCACCCTCAGTCTGGATGCAGAAGACAGCAGAAGTCTCACCCGGCTGTTTGTGAGAGACTTCCAGCCCCAACTTGCACAAACAAGCCAGGTAACTGAGCCCAGCTGCCAAGCCTGCAGGTGAGCAAAGCCCCTGGTGCCTCAGCCCTGCTCCTCTCCCTGCATGGCAGATCAAGGGCACGGCTGCTTCTCCAGGGAAAAGGCTGTCAGAGCCTGCCAGGCAGGAATGAGACATCTCCCACTGACCCTCACCCTCACAAACCACTGCTCAAAGGCCATGCTGCCCCTTTCCACCCCAATCCTGGGGCTCTCTTAGCTGCTCCACAGAGGTGATGCTCAGAGGAGGCTCGAAGCTGGGGCTCAGACTCGAGGCCAGGCCCGCTCTCCAGCCGGGCTCGGCCTTTGGGAGCTGGAATTTTTCTACCTGCCCATCCCACACCCTGACATGTCCCCACATTAGCAGAGAGTGGACAGAAACCCTTCACCAGTGTTTTTGGGAGGCTGTCCCTTGGGAAGCTTGGGCTCAGGGGGCAGGCAGGTGGGATGCAGGGATCCCACAGCCCTGGCTGGCACAGCACAGCTCTCCTGGCACTGTCACCCAGCCCTGGCCATCCGCTGCCAACTCCACCTCAAGCTTCCAAACCAGAGCTTGCTCATCTGCCCTGTGCCATTCAAACATGCCCTGCAAGGTGGGAGGAGATGTCTTATCTGGGTTCACCCGTGAGTCAGAGGCAGAGGAAGGAGGACACAGGAGCCTGAATCACTCACTCACCACCCCAACCTCCCCAGGCTGCCTTCACACCTCCTCATCCTCCCGTGTAAGGCCTCTGCCCAGCTCCTGGCCTGGGAATGAAGAGGCTGGTGAGGTCTGAGGGGTGCTCCCACCGGAGCCAGAGGCATGGCAGAGGACAAGGTGAGCCTGTAAAACCCCAAAAGCTGGCGGATGGAGAGCACGGCGCGCCTGGCGCCTCGGCCGAGCAGACAGCCGGGGAGGCGGGGGAAGGAGCGAGCAAGCCCGTCAGTTCCTTCTGATGTCTTTGCTAAAAATCCTGGCTACAAAGAGATCTAATTGCAAATGAACTAATTAAGTAAACCTCTGACGAAGCGTGAAAACAATTTGTTTGACCCTGACGCTGGCAGAGGGCTCTCCGACAGCAGAGTTAATCAGTCAGCGCCGGAGCCCACAAGCGGTGTCAGCGGGGCTCCCGCGCTGCCATCTGCTCCCCCCTGTGCCCCCCAGGAGGGAGCCGGGAGCCCCCCGCGCCTGCTGCCGGCGCCTGCCCGCTCCTGCCTCCTGCACGGGGTCTCTCCTTCTCTGGAATCATCGACTCATCAAATGGGCTGGGTGGGAAGGGACCTCAAAGCCCATCCAGTTCCACCCCCCTGCCATGGGCAGGGACACCTTTCACTGGACCAGGTTGCTCCAAGCCCCGTCCAACCCGGCCTTGGACACCTCCAGGGATGGGGGAACTCCAGCAGCAGCCCCTGGTGTGTTCTTTCCTTCTGCATGAGGTCCTCTGGCTCTGGGCAGACACTTTGGGGTATCTGGACCTACTTCCAGAGCCTTCCCCTCTACCGGCTCCATTCTGTCCCAGCCTCAGAGTGTGGGTTGTCCCCTTCTCCAAAAAAAATCTCCCCCAGAAAGGGGACACTTACTTGACAAACTGTCCCAAGTCCTCACAGAGGGTTTCGCAGCCAGGCCACTTGCACTCTCCGTGGCCGTAGAGCGGGTGGGAGCCGGGGGTCTCTTCATGGGAAGAGCTGCACAAGAGGGAAAGGGGCCATGAGACAGGATAGCCGGGATGCTCCAGCATTCCTGTGCACAGGGACAGCCCTCAGGCACCCACAGGAGACCCCCAGGGACGGCTCACTGTCCTCCATGGGCACGTGGGTGCAGCCAAACAGCGACAGGACTTGTTTATGGGGTAGGCAGAATTTCCCCTCACCCACCCCCAGCCCTGCTGCCAACTCCCCAGCCGACAGATCCCAACCCCTTCCACCTCTCCAGGAATAAAAACACAAAGTGCCAGGGCCCGACCCGGCTCTACCTGTCCCTTCTCGGCGTGTGCATGGTGCTCTGCCCATTGGGCAGAGGGTGATGGGAGATGGGAGGCGAGACCTTGGCGGCCGAAAACGAGGTAGAGTTGGAGGTGTTGGTGGTGAGGTCAAGACCTTCCTGCTTAATGCTGTCCTCGACGGGCTGGGCGGCCGTGACCTCCTTCCAGAGCTGCTGGAGGTCCGAGGGGCACACGGCTACGGCAGGAGAGAGTGCCCAGGATCAGCAGGGGCACGGGGCAGGACCCACAGCACCCACAGGGTCCTTCCCTGCCCCCTGGCACAGCTCAGCTCCCCAGACCTCGCCCAGCACTGGGAAACCATCACCTAAAGCCAGGCACAGCCCACAGCACCAGCACTGGCAAGGGGAGGCTGCACAGCCCCACCAGGGAGCCCAAAACAAGGCGCTCTCAGCACCCAGGGGGCCACACAGAGCTGATCCCAGAAGGGAGGAGACCCCTTCTCCCCACACCCTGGCAACCCCTATGCCACAGGAAGAGGTGCCCCAGTCCTGCACTCCTCTGCCAAAGGAACCCAGGAGCCCAACCCTGCACCAGCTCTGACCGCTGACGCCGTCAGACCCCAACTTTAGGAAAAGCATCAGGAAAAGCAACAGCCCCTCCCCAGCCCCCCTCACCCCGAGCAGGGGAATCTGCAGCCATGGCCCCCCCTCCGCGGGGGGCACCCCGGGTGGGGGTCCTTACCTTGGGGCAGGGTCTGCAGGGGCACCGTGCCCTGCCCTGGGGGGAGGCTCACCAGGCCCTGGCGCTGCAGGTTTAACAGGTGCTGCTGCTGGAGCTGCTGCATCTGCAGGAGCTGCTGCTGGAAGGCCAGCTGCTTGTTCCCCAACGGCTGCCGAGACAAAAGGGACAAATCCAGGCGCCTTATTCCCGGCCCCGCAGGGGAGGCAGGGGCTGGAGGCCACGGGGAGGGGTGCTGGGGGCCAGGGGTGCTGGCGGTGGGGGCACTGTGCCTGCCTCTGTCCCCATCCTGCTGCGGGGCCTGCTCAGCTCACGGCTGAGCCGGACGGAGGCTTTGATCTATCGGAAGAGGAGGGGAAGGGAAGGAAAAGGGGAAGGGAAAAATAAAGCACTGGAAAGAGAGGGAGTGAGCGGAGCTGGGAGTTGCTCGGAGCAAAGAACCAGCTGTGCTGGGAGGTGGGTGTGAACCCCAGCTGTGGGGTCCCACGGGGGAGGCTCAGCTGCAACACCGCTGTGAAAAAAGGGGGCTCCCAGCACCCTGGATGCACAGGACCCCTCTTTAAGCCATAAAATGATCCCTACTTGCCAGAAACGACCACTATGAGCCCCTTCCTGGTGGGGAGCTAAACCAACTGCCTGCAGGGGAGGGGGTGCCCAGCGCCAGTACCGGTGCCCACACCCCAGCCATGGGCACCCCCCAGGTAGGGGACTGTCCCCCCTCCCCAGGAGCCAGCCGTGCTCTGACCAGCATCGCCGGCCCTAAACTAGTTAGGCAGGACGGGTCCCTGGGGAGGCGCCGAGAAATCCATGAGAATTAAGTGAAGGGGAGAGAATTCAATTAGGGCTGGGGACAGGCAGCTGCTAATCCGAGCCGGGCAGGAGAGGGGAGCTGCCCCGGGGCTGCCCGGCCTCATTAGCGGGGCAGGCGGCCCCGTGACCCCGTGAACCCCCCGAGCCCCCCTGTTTGGGCAGACGGTGCTGGCAGGGAGAGAGGAGCCCAGAGAGCACCGGCCAAGCCCAGGCTGGAGCACATCCCCCATCTCACTGCACTCGGGAGTGGGGGCACTGTGCGGCCCCCCAAAGAAGGATTTACGTGTCTTTGTCCTTGCTGATGAGCACAAGAGCTGTGCTATGGGAAATGTCCTTGTTTTTCCTGAGTGCTGTAGGGATTCAGGCCCCGATGCACTGGGAATCCCAGGGACCTGGCACATTTCCTGATGATCCCAGAGGCTACACCAGCAGTAACAGCAGACAGACTCTCCATGGCAATCCCAGTCCATGACTGAGTTTGGAACCAGCACGTTCCATGGGCCCATGGGATGCAGGTGGATCCCTGTGGATGCTCAGCCACGGCTTTGTGAATAGGAGGGAGAGGACGGGATCCAGACACTGCCCTACAAACCCCCACACTCTGCAAAGTCAGGCACAACCACGAGTCCTGTCTAGGGACAGTTTAATTCCAGTTTCTCAGCCTCAGAGGGATATGCAGACTCTCCCTGCCCTGTCCACCTCTGGGCCACGGTGGAATTGCCCCCCCAGCATCAGATCTAGATCATCCCTGGCTCTGCCTCAGCCCTGCACCTCTGAGGCTTAAAGATTAAGGCACAAATCAAAGCGATTTCTGCTCAGTGAAGAGAAATCCCTGTGCTCACCCTGGCTCCTGAGGCAGGAGGGCTTCAGGCCTTGGGATCAGCAGGACACATGAAAACAGGCAGGACCAGGCTGCAGCCAGAGGGCTCCAACAGAGGCAGCTCTGTCCCCCACAGTGTCCCCTCCCGGCGAGGGAAAGCTCTGCCACCACGTGGGCTGGACACGCGTGCCCTGCCCTGGTTAGAAACAGCAGCTGGGATGGGATGGGATGGGATGGGATGGGACAGGACGGATTCTCCTCCTCTTCCCGGCTCTGCCGCCGCCCTCCCCGGGGGCCCCGGGGCAAGCCCGAGCTCTGCTCCAGCACAGCCTCAGTCACGTCACTTCCAGACAGCGGAGCAGGAGGAACTGGGAGTGGATGAAGGGATGAAGTCATGAGGATCCCTGAGCATGTCCCTGAGCCCCACAGCCTGGCTGGGCTCTCCCAGCCTGGCCTGACCAGAGCTGTGGCTGGTGGAGTGGGATCCCTGAGCCCCCGAGCAGCCCTGACCCACACATGGTTCTGGCAGGGACGGTGTTGTTCAGGTTGAACCTGGACCTTCACATGCTTCAAATCCACATGTGCATCCCTCCAGCTTCACCAGACCACAAACACAGGGACCAGCCCCAGGAATACGAGTCCTGGTGCTGCTCTGAGTCAACCCAAGGACCACATCGCCCCAGGGAAGCCAATTCATCATCACTGGGGAACAACTGCGGCATCACAGACCTCTAAACCCCTGAGTGACAGCTGAGGAGGTGCACCCACCAGCAGACCCACCCACCAGCCTGCAGGCTCCAAGCCAAGTTCTCCCTGGAGGAGGCAGAGCGGGGAGAGCCTGGATTACAGCCCCATCCTTACAGAAAACCTCACACGTCACCCCACGAGCTCTGCTGCCCTCGGAAAAGCCACCTGAGTCCCCCCAGAGGGGACACCCAGCACCCACCAGAGGAGCTGGCTCTGTGTTAGGGCCAAATCCTGCTCTTGGCCCCCCCAGCCCGTTCCCAGCTCCCATCCCAGAGCGGGACTGGGGCGCTGCCTGCATCAGACGCAGCTGAGCGGGTGCAGCTACCGGGGTAGGAGCCGCCGTCACTTTGATTTATGAGCACATCAGGAGGAGTTTCGCTGTGACATGCGGGACTGACAGGAGCAGTTCATTAAGCTGACACTGGGGTGAGGTGCCAGCAGCCCCCCCCCTCCCCAACCCCGTCTGCCTCGGCAGAGGGACAAACCCCTGCCCCCAGCAGCTTTGGGGGCACACAGAGACCCTCTGGCCTCGCCCTCAGGGATACCGGGGCCTCAGCAGCCAGATGGCCCCTGCAGCACTGGGCTTGGAGAAGCCAAGTTCAGGGAAGAGCAGGAGATGAGGGCCAGGGGCTGCCTGGAGCATCCCAGCTCCTTGTTCCCCCATACCCGGGATGCTGCTGGGGGTGGGGGTTCACCATCACACCCTAGCACAGGAAAATGCTCCAGGAAGATTGGGATGTGCTGCAGCTCAGCCTCGTACCACTGGGATTCATGGATCAGCTGTCTTGCTTGGCCCCTTCCTCACACCCCCACTGCACCACAGCTCCCCCCAGTCCAGGGACAAAGCACCCCCCGCATCCTCCGGGACAGGATGCTGCCCACAGGCGCTTCCGACACGTTTCCATCCTCTTTTCCTGTTCTCCCCTTCCCCTTCCCCGCTGGGGGACCCCCCAGCTGAGCCTCTCCTGAGGACATCTGAGCTGCTGCTCCAGGAGAAGCTGCTCCCTGCTCCCGGCACCTTCCCCGCGCCGCTGCAGCCGCTGCTCCCGCAGCCGAGCTGCTGCCTCACAGCCACCCCAGAGGAGCCCTGGGAGTCGGGCACAGGGGAGGCAGAAGGTGCAGGGTTTACAAACCTTGCAGTGGGGCTGTAATGGAACACAGCCACGGGTTCCCGGGAAGGAGCCGACGCCGGCCAAGAGCGGCTCTCCGGCGGCATCCCAGACACGCCAGCTATTCCCTGTGCCACGGCAGGCAAAGCAGAGCACAGGCTTCATGAACAGCAGCTGCCCACGTTCCTGGGCTGAACCCAACCCCACAAAGCCCGTCTGGGGGGTCTGGGGAGGGGAAACGCTGACACATCCACTTGCTGGGACCCCCTGGGTGCTTTTCCCAGCCGTGATGCTGCCGGGAGCTCGATGCACACCCCTCCAGCAGCATTTGCCGCCCCTTCCCCCCTTGCCAGCCTCTCTTTCTTAGTGGATAGATTTCCCCTTTCCTCTGTACCATTTAATTAAAAGTTAACAGGCGCTTTTTAAACAGGAGCCCACTAAGCAAGTGCTTTGTTAGAGCTTAATTATATCCCCGCTCAGTGCTGCAACAGAACATCGCCACGGCCAGGAGGAGAGTCCTTGAGGAAGCTCAGATTTATGCCTCCCCGTTCCTGGAGCACCAGCAGCCACTCCAGCTCCTGCAGATGGCTCTGATAAACCTGACCCCATAAATACACCAACATCCCGCAGTGAAAGCCCAGGCCAGTCTGCACAGACTGGAGCACGTGCCAACCCTGAGCCACTCCAGCCACCCTGGAGTGGCCAATCTGTTTTTGCCATCAAGTCCCCTCTTTGTCACACCAGTGAACAGTCTGGGCTTAAAATCTTTCCTCTCCCAAAAAAAGCCAAATTTCAGCACTGAAAAGGGATGAGTATTTATCAGGGTGCTGGATTTCTGGAGGGGTGATTGCCACGAACAGCCCCAGCACCCCAATCCCCTGCCTGCACTGATGCTTGGCCAAGGACAGGGAGTGAGTGGCCCAGCTCCACGTCCCTCTGTGCTGGGCACCCTAGGAAGGGCACTGGATAGAAGGGCAGCAATGCCAGACATGAATCAGCACGTGCACTGCACAAAACACCCCACCCGGTACCATGTGCAGCAATCTGGGAAGAGAGAGAGGCCAAAACGTGTAAGGAAAAGGAAGGGAGTGGTGCTATCTGCTGGTTGGGGTTGGTCCCCAGCCTCTGTGTGACTGGCACATCCCCAAAATACAGCCACAACACCAGGCAGGGCATCACTGTGGGAAAGGACAGCAAAAACTGTTGTGAAAAGGGAGTTATTTATCCAACACTGATGGAATCACATGGGCACGAAATGCTTCTCTACCAGGCACCCACCTCCCCAGCACAGGGCCCACTGCTGCCAACGTGGTGCCAGCAGGGGCTGAGAGCATCCCCTGGCTGAGTGTCTCCTGCTGGAAAAGCCCTTTGCTGGCATCCCTGCTCTTTCACACAGTGCTTGGGTTTTGGAAACCTGCCCTTCCTGGCAGAAGAAGCCCTGCTTTGGGTTCCCACCTGACCAGCCCTGCCTACTTGCCAGGGTGCTGCTGTGCCAGCTCAGCCAGGACTGGGCTGCCCAACTGGAGCTGTGCCAGGCAAGGGCTGAGCTGATCCTCCTCTGCCCCCACCCCGGGGAGAATTGAGGAGCCTTGCTCTGTGCTGGGGGCAGTGATCTGCCCCTGCCCCTGCCAGCAGCCCCACACCCCCGACCTCACTGCCCCCACACACCCCACAGCCCCTGGACACGCTGCTGAGAACGATGCAGCTCGGTGCACATGCCAGATCACAGACAGGGAGGAGAAGAATGAGGAAGAACAACAACTCCCAGCAACTGGACTGGCCATCCAACACCCCCCAGAGCAGGATGCCCCCGTGTCCCATCCCTGCTGGGGTTCCTGCACACCTTGTTGTGCTCCGGTCCTCCTTTAATTTGCTGCCAGATCTGATGGCCCAGCGCCCTCCACGTGAGCTCACCTCTTTGGGTTGCTGCTTTCCAGCTTGCTGCTGCGTCAATAGCTGCAGGTGAAGCTGCTCCTGTTGCTTCTTGTAGTATTCCTGCAGCTGGGAGGGGAGAGAGCAACCGGATTAGCAGCAGAAACACCCCAAGCCCCGTACCAGGCTTTGCCACAGCCACGTCAGCTCCTGGCACTGTGTCATCAGGGCAGGCTCCTGGTACAGGGTGGGAGGGAAGGGACCCGCCAGAGGAGTCAGGGCAGCAGAAGAACCCTGGGCACACATTCCCAAAGGCTCCAGATCCCCACAGCAAGTGAAATCTCCCAACACCACCAGTGCCAAACCCGCTGCTTGTTTTAATGCCCCTGAGAAGCAGGCCTGAGTGCTCTGGCACGTAACGGTGTTTCAGCAGTGGGGAAACCCCATTTTCAGCACAGTGGGACCCCAAAACAGCCCTGGCAAGCGCTGTGAGAGCCAGGGGGACTCCCAGCTGGGAAGGGGCCAGGAGCAGCCACAGCCCCTGGTCTGGCTGGTGCAATCCTATGAGTGCTGGGGGCTCAGCCCTGCACCCCCTCCAGGGGCAGCCCAGCCCCTCACAGCCCCCTGGCCAAAGCAGAGAGGTTTGTTGGTCTGGGAAAACAGGGACAAACCTCCCCTGCCCCACAATGAACCACCAGAGAGGGTCCCAGTGTCCGCAGGCAGTGCCTGCAGGCATCAACTCCAGCTCCCCCGGCCCCTAAATAAACTGTGGGTGATGGATTTGGTGTGTGCAGGGGGGGCAGAGCATGGGGAGGTCAGCGAGACCCCACAGCCCCCTCCCAGCCGCCCATACCCCGTGCAGGGGCTCAGGAATGCCCCTGTGGATGCCGGGAATCCTTTATCAGCTCGGGGCTGACAGCGCTGACAGCAGCAACTTGGCTGTTTCTGCCGGAGAACAGGTTTGGAGGGGCTGGGTGTTTACCCCAGAGCCAGCCGGAGCCAGGGCTGCAGCGGGGCCGAGCAGGCGCAGGAACATTGGGTCAGGGGTGAGAGGTGTGATGTTTGGTTTTCTGCTGGTGGAGAATGCGAGCTATTCCGGCCTGGGTTGTTTAATTTGCAGTCAAACGTGTTTCTTTATCCGGCTCCAAAGAGGCTTGTGGAAGGACCCACCCAGGGTAGTGTTTACCCTTTGTTCTTTCCCTGGGGCCAACCTTGAATCCTTATCAGCCTGTTTGGAGTAAACAGGTACTGGAGGCAGGAGGAAGGGCGTGGAGGATGCTTGTGGGGTTTCTCCCTCTCTCCCTCCTGCCGGCAGGAGGTGTTTACCCAAGCAGACCTGTTTTGTTTCGGAGCTGAGGTTTGTTATTTTTCTTCTCCTCCTTTTTCTTCCCTCCCCGTCCGACTGAACACTCCGGAAAAGCTGAGCAGGCCATGAGAAACAAACCCACGTGCTCAGGTCTGGAGCTGGACACGGCCACATGCCCAAGGCCCAGCAGCAGCCACGGGGGCTCTGCTTGGGGTGCACTGAGCCAAGAGCTCCCACCCCAACCACGGCTCTTCCCAGGAGCTGGGCAGCCCCAAACCAGACCTCGTGCAGGAATTTTCTGGGCTTTGGGCAGCAGCATCCAGCTCTGCCAGCACTGTCAGCACCCGCAGCTGTTTTTATCCCTGGACCTGCTGGGAATCCCCAAGGAAATATGTGGAGAACACAAGAACCCAGGGAGGAAGGGACCCATCTGCCTGCCCACAGCGAGCTCCAGCATTCCAGGACCCCAGTGGGAACTGCTTGGCTGGATCCAGCGTTACCTGTTGCAGCATTATCGCCTGCTGCTGCTGCAGAAGGGCCTGGAGCTGGGGCGGAGAGAGGATCTGCTGCATCTGCTGCGGCGTGATCATCTGTGGGGACATCATGGCCACGGACACGGGCACCTGTGGCAGCAAGGACACGTCACCACTCCCCATTCCAACCCAGGGAAACCCTCCCTGAATGCCAACAGCCTGCAAGAGCCTCCCACCTCTCCTGGAACACCCTTCATGCCCCCCCATCCCTGTGTCACCTTCAGGTGAAGCCCTTGGCCCCTGGTCCCTCCTGGCACGCCAAGGCCACCGCTGGGACAGGGTGACAGCAGGGAGGTGGCATTGGGGTGAAGCTTCCTAAACCATGAGCTCCCCCATCCTGAGGGCAGGGTGCTCTTCTCTAAATGCAGTTGAGCTGGGGGAACTGGGCATCAAACCACAGCTTCCTCCCCTCCTGTGAGCACGGGAAGGGTGCCGGGCACTGCTGCTTCCCTTGAGGTCCCGGAGTATGCAGGGCAGAGGGAAACACGAGGGAAGTGGGAAGATACTGATCACCCAAATAACTTAGCAAAGCAGAGCACGGAGGAAGAGGTTACCAGGTTCTCCACAGACACATCAAAGCTTTACCTCCAGTTGACACCAGTAACCCACGTAATTACCATGCCAAGAGGAGGGAGGGCTGAGAGAACCTGCCAGTCCCTGCCTTTGGTTATCAAAACACGGGTCCACACCCCCAGCAACGCTCTGGAGAAGGTGTCAGTGATGGATTCCAGCCCTGCTGGGTCCTGCCCAGGTGGAGCAATGCTGCCTTCCCAACCACAGCCATCAAGAGCTGCCTTGTCCCAGCCCTCTGCTGATCCTACCAGCCCAAAGCCTTTCCCAGGGCTCTGGGCAAAGTTATGGCTTCGCTGTAATTTAATAACCCTTCCTGGGTGCCCTCCTTTTCCTTGGAAAGCAGATGGCTGCTGCCTCCCCCTCCAGCCATCCCGGTGGGGATGGCACCACAGGGTGACCCCGTGGTGGGTGTCCAGCCGGGCTGGAGTGCTCTGACCTTCAAGGGAGACTGCCAAGGCTTATCTATTTACTCAGGCATTCTGCTGGAGGGAGGTGTGGGACATGGGGCGAGCTCCATTTGTGATCCCCCCTCCAGCCACCTTCCTGTCACAGTTATTGATTAATCACTGCGAGTTCCCACCCAAGGGCTGGGGCTGCTTCCACCGCTCCGGCCGTGGGGAGCATCCTCAGGAATGAGCCACAGCACCCTGGGAGGGCTCCAGCACCCACCAGAGAGCCCCACGCCCCTCCCAGCACCAGCAGCAGCCAAGAGCTGCTGTTTGGGTGCTCAGGTGCTCCCAGCCAGCTGTGCAAAGCCCTCGGCACATCTGGGAAGGAGGGGAGCCGGCGAGACGAGCGGGGTGTGCGCCCGCTCCCGCGAGCTAAGCATCCTGCTAATTTCCCTTTGCCAATTCATCAGCCGGCAACGTGCTCGGAATGAGAGCCCCTAATTAATTGCTCATCCGCATCCCCCATCCGGGCGGCCTCCCCGCCCCCACCGCGCGGCCCCTCCAACACGTTCGCTGGCATTTTCAAATCGGAGGCATCCTAATTACCGGAGAGTTATAACACCTTCCATTTCTCGCCCAGCGGACTGACACCCTGTCAAGAGCAAAGAGAATTGCCAGAGGTTTTGACAACACTAATTGCCCCTATAATCTAAAAACACAAAGGAGAGGCGATTAGTCGAGAGGGCCCCAGCTCTCGATCCGACACGAGGTTTTCACAATGTTACAAGAAAACAAAAGTGACGCTTTTTAGAGTTTGATGGCTGCTAACAAAAGCAGAATTATATTTTCATACAACCTTTGTCTGCATTAAATGGCTTTTTCTTCCGTGCTCGGATGCGGAGCTGACACGGGGAAATGGTGGCGGCTTCGCGTGGGGGTGAGGTGGGAATGGGGCGAACCGGTGCCGGTGTTTGTGAGGGTCATCTGGGCTCTGCTGCCTCCTCGAGCCCCAGGGGATGCCAAAGCCACAAGAAGAATTTCCCCACAGCATGGAAAACATCCACTGAAAAAACCCAGTGAAGGTTTCCAGGGAGAGCAGGAACTTTCTTCAGTAAAAGGGGAAATTCCCACTTACAGCCAGTTTTGCCACCACTGCAGCCACTCATCCCAGACTTGGTGCTGGGAAGGTTCTGGCACTGCCACCAGGTCTGGCTCGACCCCGATGTGGGCCAGCAAAGCCCTGTGTTGGGAATCTCTGCCCCAGGCTCTGGTGACAGTCCCAGCTGCCTGTGCTGGGGAAGGTGACAGCTGCTGCCCTGGCAAAACACGAGGGGGATGGGAATGTCCATCCCAACCTGGCCAAACGCCCCACACCAAGCACAGGGGCACCCACAGGCAGCTGATCTGCCAGTGGGGAGCCCGAGGGCACAGTGTGGCCCCGGGACACTCCTTCACCTGCAGCCACGGCACATCCCAAGATTCCCCACAGCAGGAATCGAGGCCAGCCTGGATAACGGGGGGCTCTGGGCAACAAGAACCTCAAAAGCTGGGACCCTGGCAGACAGAGTGGTCAAGAAGGCAAGAGGGAGCCAAAGGGCACCAGCAGAGCAGCAGGGGTGGTACAAGGGGTGAGTGTCACCCAGCTGGCTCCTCCACACCCCCCCCTCCACCCCCGGGCACCGGAGCAGCCGGGGAATGTCCTCACACCCGGCACAGCCCCGGGAAGCAGGTCCCAGCAGCGGCTGGTCCCCGGCCGACGCGTCACGAGCTGGCATCTGCCAGACACCGAGTCAGGAAGGGTTTGACTCACGCCTTGGCCGGCTGCCACTCCGCAGAACTGCTTACTAACAGCTCCGGCTGCTCCCAGAAACACCCGGCGCTGCTCTGGCCAGCGGCATCTCCGGGGGCGATTTTCCAGGCGGTCCCGGTCGTAATCCCTGCGTGCCAGAGGACGGGCGGGCACGGATCAGCAGGCAGTGGGTGGAAAGCGAGGCAGGTATTCCAGGGAAGCTCGGCAGGAGCCCGGAGCAGCGCTGTCAAAGCCGGCTGAGGGAATCAGGATTTGGTCGGGCGGAACGCGGCAGGATGGGGAGCGAGGCTCTTAAGAGAGATTTTTCTTGGATTTTTTTTTGTTTTATGGGAAGCAGATTGAACTCCCAGGCACGAGGCAGAGCGGGGAAAGCCATGGCCCGACGGCTGCTCTTGGCTCTCAGCACGGCGGGGCTGCCAGAGGGACGGTGCCCTCCTGACCCCAGGGACAGCTGGCTTGGCACGGCCTGGGGACATCCTCCGTCAGCCCTCGGCTTGCTCAGCCTCAAAGCATCCCTGCTCCGACCGTCACCTCCCAGCTGTGCTGTCACCCACGCCGGGAGGTCACCACAGGAGCCACGACGTCCCCGGGGAGCCGGGGGCAGCACGTCAGCAGTGCTAGGGAAGGAGCATCTCCTGGCCCACACCTAAACCACACCCAGACCCACACAGCCCAGACCTCGTCCCCCCAGCCCTGCTGACCCCAGGGGGGCTCTGGGACCACCAGGATGAACACACCTCTCCCTGTGCACAGCAGCTGCCTGGGATGCTCTGGGCTCCCTGCAGAGCCCAAGGCTACACATCTTTGCTCTGATCTAATCTTGCGGTTTAACTCCCCATTAGAAACAACAGAAAACAAGTTTGTGCTCCTTTTCCCTGATTTTAAACACCCTTTTCAAATCTGAACCCAAGAGAAACAAACCGAGGGGGCTGGGAACAGAAGGGGGGGGAACAAACACCAGGAGCAGCTTCGAGTTCTGCTGTTTTAGGGGCGGGGGATGAGCAAATCCCCGCTCCAGAGAAACCAATTCTTGCAGGAGAAGTGCAAACCAAATCCCCCAGGCACATCCAGGCGTCCTCTCCTGCACTCTCATCCCTGGGAGAGCTCCAACATCCAGCTGGCTCAGACCGTCTGCAACAGCTCTGAGCGCCCGGGGCCAGGCACTGATGCCACTGACACCAATGTGACCCCAGCCATGGTTTATAAACCCTGAGGGTGGCACAGGGCCACCCAAACATCGCTCTGCCATCCCTCCACTCACACCACGCTGTGTCTGAACCTCACCAGGATGGGACGGAGACGACGGACTAAAATCTACCCGGGGTCAGAGGAGAAATTAAGCTCAGCCACATGTGGTTTTGAGGCTGTGGATTGTTTTATGAACCTTCTGAACAGCCACCAAAGGACTGATTGCCCTGGATAGGGGTGGCAGCAGGAGGGCAAGGGGGGCACAGGGTGAACAGGCACCAGTGTAGAGGACACCAGGCTCTGGTGTTCAGCTCCATGTAAAGAAAAGGAGGAATCAATCAGCCCAACGTGCGTTCTCATTAGTGCATCCTCGTTAGCATGGTGTTCCCACCAGGGAGGCACTAATGGCACGTGGCTGGGCTCCAGGAAGCTGGAAGGAGCTGGCTGGGGACACTGGCAGCAGAGGTGACAGTGCTGGAGTGCCCACAGCCCCTCCTTGGCGAGGCCCTGCCCGCAGCATCACCCAGGCAGTGTCCCTGGGGGGGACACCACGGGCACGGGGTGCTGGCACAGCTCACCACACTGATGAGCTACAGGGACTGAAGTGACTTTGCTCCTCTGTTAATCCAAAATGCCAACCCCAGAGCAGGGTGGTGGTGGTGGCTCGGGGCTGGCAGAGCCGGGGGCTCCAGGAAGGAGGGGTGGGAGCAGGGACAGACAGTGATGCTGCAAGTTCAGATGGAAAAATCTAGCGCCGTGCGAGCCGAGACGGACGGGCTGCTGGATTTGTTCCTGGAGAGGGAACGCAGAAGGGCTGGTATTGATCTGTCTTCATTACCCATTTCACTCAAGTTTCAAATCAACAAAATACACTTTTCCGCTCCGCTGCCCTCCCCGCGCCGCAGACAAAAGAAAAGCAATTTCCCGCAGTTTGCTCCAAACTCCTCTCCCTTCCCCTGGCGCCCTTCAGCCCCTCTCCCCTGTCAGCCAGGGGAGACCCCCAGCTCCGAGGGCTGAGCTGGGGAGGGACCCCAAAGAGGGCACCCCACGATTCCAAGGGGTCTCCAGGCCAGCACTGAGAATGGGTGCTGCCTTTCCAGCACCTCATTCCATTTCCCAGACCCCAGATCCCAGCAGGATCCCAGGGGGATATGTTGCTTCCACCAGCCCCACGCAGGATGGGAACACCCTGCAGTCCATCAGCACCAAAAGTCCCCAAACGCAGCACTTTGTCAGCACCCGCCAAGTTTCCAAGAGTCTTAAAGTTGCAGAGAAATAAAACCATTTTTAAATGGTTTAAAACACCCAAAGGTGGTGGTGGGGGGGGAAGGTGCCTTTTTTTTAGCTGCAGCTGTAACTCGAGTGTCAGCATGAGGCTCTCCACACACACCTCCAGGCATCTGGGGAGAGAGAGGGTCCATACTCCAAAAAAAAACCCTTCCCCAGGATGCTACGGAGCCCAGCAGCTCCCTGGTTGTTTTGAAGCGCAGGAATGTAATTAATATTCCCGCTGGCTTGGTGCCCCAGAAATGTCCCGTCCCCATCAGGGGGTGACAGGGAGAGTGCACAGTGTGGGCAAGCACGGGGGGTCCGTGGTGCTCCTGGGTGTGGGGGCTCCTGCTCTCTCTGCCTGCACCAGGACCCTCTTGCTCCCTCTCCCCGGGAATGGGGTCAGGACCTGGCTGGCACGGGGCTGAGGGGAGGGAGGCCACGGACACAACTTCTGCCCCCTCCCCAAAATACCCAACCGATGTGAAAATCCATTCCCCAGCCTCGGGGGGCCGCACATCCACAAGTAAAGCCCACGGGACCCCAGGCTGGCACCCCAGGGACACCCCAGTTCCCAAACACCTCCATGACTCTCCCATCCTGCCACACTCCCTGCTCCCTCCCCAGCCAGGGGCTGCTGCACTGGGACCAGCCTTCCTCCTCCTCCTCCTCCCGCCGTCCTGGCCAGTCTCATCCACACCACTCTGCCGTTAGATAAACTTCCTTTCAAAGGAGTCTGCTTAATCCTCTATCTCCCCTCGGTCAGATCCCGCTCCAGCTGCCGGCGGGGCCGCGGGGGGAGGAAGAGCCGCTCGCTGCTGAGTTATGAGCTATTTCTGACTCACGTCTACAACTTTCACAAGTCCTTTTGCAACACAGAAAGGGAGGAGGGGAGAGGAAGGAGATCCAGTTCGCTCTGGCGAAGCCGCTGGCCAGATGGGCAGGGAGGGGAGAGCGGCAGGGAAGGGGAGGACGGGATGCGTGGATCCAGCCGGGAATGCGTGGATCCAGCCGGGAATGCGTGGATCCAGCCGGGAATGCGTGGATCCAGCCGGGAATGCGTGGATCCAGCCGGGAATGCGTGGATCCAGCCGGGAATGCGGTGGGGAGAGCACCGAGGGGCAGGCGGGAGAAGGAGTGCAGGGACACACACCCACGGAGGGGAGCGAGGCGCCGGTTACCGGAATCTGACTTCACCCTCGCTGCCTTTGTCCTCTGCAGACATTTTCCATGCAGTGACTGCATTTCCTTCCTGCGAGCACCACTGGAAAAAGCCGCCTGTTTGTGCCGCAGCGGCCCTGACTGATTCCCACTGCTCGTACCCAGCTGCTGCTTCCCAACCCGCAGGGGCAGCCGGGGGTCCCGAGCTCCCCTGACCCCTGGGAGCCCCAGGACCTGCTGCTGGCTGGCTCAGCCATGGCCTGGCTGTGCACACCAGGACTGGAGCCCGGGATTGCCCATCCCAGCCCGGCTCCCGCTGCCCTCCCGCTGCCACACGGCTCAGCCTGGCACAGGCAGGACCTCCAGCTCCGAGAGCGCTTGTGCTAATTACTTTCCTTTGTTAATTAAACCCACGTGGCTCTAATAAGGTAACCTGCTGTTCTCCGATAAATTTAATTAGCCTGAAGGGAGAGCCCCTCCACACAGCTATTTAAATTGTCACTTTCCATCGCTTGGGCTTTGCTTCTTCCAGCCTCCCCCTCTCTCCAGATTTCACCCCTCTTCTGCTCCTTTTTTTCCCGTTTTTAGTCCCTTTCCTTTGGCAGAGCAGTGGAGCAAGGGGGTGGTCCCCCCATCCCTAGGGGAGCAGGATGCTGTGCCCACCCAACCCCCTGCTTTCCTGCCAGTGCTGCAAATCCCACCTCAACTGGGCCTGTCCCAGCAGCTGTCCCATATGGGAGGACTTGCCCTAGCTCCAGCCCAAAGGATTGCTCCTTATCCAGCCCCTGTGCCAACACTCACAGCACCCAGCACTGATCCTGAGGTGCCCTAACCCTGGGAAACTCTGAGCCTATCTGAAATGTGTCCCACAGGCACATGGTCACCTTTTTCCCCAGTCCTTTCTCCTCTGGAACCAACCCATCCCTGGCATCGCCCTTTCCCACCACATCAGCACAAAACAGGGACCACACCTCCCCCAGAAAACACTCCCAAGAAATGTCAGGAACTTCACAGAGGATTTAACTCCAGCCATCCCAACCACGGAGGTGACCCATGGCCTGTCCCACGCCTGCAGCTGAGCCCTTCCCGACCAGGGGGCGATGGGGGACACAAGCTGGGGGCTCACCTGCACCGCTGGCTGCTTGCCCTCGTTGCTGCTGGGGGAGCTCAGCCCCGTGGCCTGCTGCAGCAGGAACTGCCGTGCCACCTGGAGAGCCTGCAAAAGAGACACAGCACTGTGGGCAGGGGAAGGCTGCCCTCCTCCTCCTCCTGCTGCCCCTCCAGCTCTGGTTCTCCATGGGTTTGATTCATGGGGTGTGAGGGATGCACGAGGAGGGCAGCGTTCCCTGCCACACCAGTTTGACCAGTACAAGCCATTACAGACCACCTATTCCTACCCCCAGAGCCATGGAAGACCAGGAGCAGTTCCATCCTCTTCCAGAACCACCCCCCCTCCATCTTTAGCAGCCACTGGGTCCAGCAGCCCTGTGCCACTGGCAGATTGTCCCAAGGGACATTCCCAAACTCCAGCCCTGGCACAGGCGTCCCCTGGCCAGGCACAACCAGCACCTGACCAAAGCTCCAGCTCCTGGCTGGTTCATTCCACCCTTGCACGGAACCATCACCACAGTTCTGCTGCTGCTGCTGTCCCTCATGTCTAAAGCACTGTGTATCTTTAATTTTACATCTGATTGTTACACTGGAGCACCAGAAAGTTCCAGTCACCACTCAGGGCTGCATCCCAGGATTGGCCCCAGCTTGGCATGCCCAGCACAGGAACACCCAGAGCTGCCCCATGGCCACTGAACATCCCTGGGGATACTCAGAGCTACCCAACCACTAACCTGCAAACTCACTTTATCCAAACAATTGAAAACTAGAATCCTTGAGGACAAACATGGCAATTCACTGCTGGGAATCACCGATGGAACGAGCCCGTGGTGCAGATCCCCAGCACGAGGCGCGTTCTCCACGGGCGTGTTATTGCCCTGTTATTAACAGGGATAGATGTGCATCGGTAATGCGAACACAAAAACCCTGTGACAGTTATGACAGCTCGAGGTCTGATATTTTAATTACTTTTTGAAATGAAAACAGTAATTCCAGTTAAAAGCCAAGGGTGGAGGAATTCAATTGGCGGCTGCTCAGCGGCAGGTCCGAGGCTCCCACCAGGATGGGTGCTGGACTGTGGCTGCACCCTGTGTCCCTGCACAACTGCCTGAGCTTGTCTGCTTTTCCACATGTCCTTTAACAGAGGATTACATGGATTTGGTTTCTCCATGCACACCACACGGAATTCCTGTGGTGTTTGTAAGGGCCATCTCGCAGAGGTGACCCGGAGAGGCAGGTCCCTGCCCCAGAGCAGCAAAAATCAGTTCAACAGGGACAGAAAAAACAGCAAAGAGGGGAAAACCAGAAGGGACATAATTCCAGCACAAAGTGCCACACAGGATTTCTCCCAGGATTTCTCCCAGAATTTCTCTTTCTAAGCCCAAACAGTGGCTGGTGCCACCGAGCCCCCAGCGCCCGCCCGGCTCGGCCCCACCGCGCCGCCTCTCAGGGGGGAATTTAATTCACTCCCCGCTGGCTCTCTCACTTTGTTGTGCTCTGAAGCACGAAATTACAAGATTTACAGGAAAAAAAATGACATGGCCTTACAATTGCACACAGGGGCCTCTCCACCAGTGCCCCAGAGCTGCCCCCTCCCTCCCTCCTCACCGCCCGGCAGCGATTCCCACTCCAGCCTGAGCTGAGCTCAGCCTGCAAACAAGGGATGAAAATGAAAACCTGTTGCACGGCGGCACAAAGCACGTGGAGCACCAAGGATGGAATTCTGGGATGCAGAGCCCCTGGTTATCTGCACTTGTTGCCCTCCCACGGCAGGAGGAGCAGCCCAGATGTGGGAGATAAAGCCTTTCCATCGGGATGGGCAGGGAAGGTGTCATCCACAGGCTCTCCTCAGGGCTGAGGAAAGCAGAAGGGAGAGTCCCTCCATGGGAGTGGATGGGCTTTCACCTCCCAGCTCTGGGAACCAGAGAAAAACTGATTTTTTAAAAAAAGCCCATCTCCTGCTGCACGGTGTCATCCAGGAGCCATTAGCACGTTCCTCCTAATTGGGAACGAATGGGTTGTGTCAGCTCCTGGATGGCTCCCTTTGATCAGCAAATTATCCCCTAAAAAGTTTGTAATGTCTCAGGCACATCCAGAGCTGGTGTGGTTTGGCTTTGCCCTCCCCAAGAGCAGCAGCACATTCCAGGGCTGAGGAAGAGGAAGGTGACCCTGGCTGGGGAAGGCCCACAAATCCCTCCAGCTGTGCAGGGACAGGGAACACACCAGGGATTGCAGGGAGAGATGGGAGATGCTGGAAGGTGTGAGCTGGGATGGGGAGGGGGCCAATAAATAAACCATGCTGGCATTAATCCTTAACTCTTCCCCAAGGGTCCATAAATTCACTCCTGCACATGATGGAGGATCCTCCAGACACCAGGAGGGGCAGATTTCGGCTGCCTTCCTCATGGCAAACGCCACAAACTTTCCTTTCCTCCTCAGGGAACAACATCAAGTCCCACTTGATCCCAGCCCTGGAAAAGCCCAGGTTGAGGAGACAGCAGCTCCCATCCCATCCAGGATCCCACCCTACAGCCTGGATAACGTTGGATTAACCCCTCACCCCTGCCTGGCAAAAAAACCACACAAAACCCACCCAAACAAACCCAACAAAAAAAATCACAGTGCAATGGAAAATCTTGCCCAGAATATCTTAAATTCTCTTATTTACCAGGTATTTCACTTTATGGCGACAGAGTTTTTAATTCCACCCAGCAGTGCCCGGACGCTCCAGCTGCCGGAGCCAGGAGCAGGGTCACCACCATGGAAACTGCTGCCCAAAATTAGCTGAGGGATCTTCTACCTGGATCAAAGCTTTACATGGGGTTTTACCCTCCAATGAGTGAAAAACCACCTGAAAATGACAGTAAAGCGAGAATTTTGCATGGAAAGAGGATGTGTAAGAGAGTTTGTATCTTCCCTTTTCCCTCTGATTCTTTCAGAGCGTGGAAAGAGGTTGGGAAGGGATGAAAAAATGGCAAAAAAAAAGAAAAAGGAAGATTTTTTACACTAACCTCATAAAAATGACATCGTCACATTCCAGAATTAGAGCCATTAAAACAACACACACGGATATTTTTAGCTGGATATTAACAGTAAATGATGCCATATTGAGGAGCACTTCCACCAGCCCAGCCCGGCCTCGCTTAACCAGAACCAAATGGCTCCAAGAGATCCAAACTAGCAAAAATGACACAATTCTTCACAGGGAAATGAAAAAAAAAAAAAGTAGTTTTTACACTCAGCTCCATGTCTGTGTCCCAGTCCCAGCTGTGCTCCCCTGCTCTAATGCTCCAGGACTTTATTAATCTGCTCTTGCCTCCTCAGACCTCGCAGGCGTGGGGTTAAACCCATCCCCACTAATGAAGAACACAAGGAACATGCTCCTGAAAATCCCACTCCATGGAAAAAAATAGGAAGAAAGGGAAAAAAAGAGTAAAGAAAGGCTCCTACATTTGTCCTCAGTAAAATATGAAATACGAATCAGGGAAGTGAATAGAGAGATGAGTTTCACTTAAGTGCTCCAGCCTCGTTTTTATCTTAAATACCCTAATAATAGCGGATTACACAATATATTTGAGATGTGATCACATGTTTTATGGAATGGTATCTCTCTGAGGGCAGCAAAGTGCCTCTCCTCCCCCCTCCACACCCTTCCTCAACTCCCAAAAAGGTCCCATTTGCTTCTTTTCAAAAGCAAGACTTATTTTTGTTTATTATTCCCCATTTCTTTGACGTTTGTCTGCAATAAACTGCACTTTATAATGTTTTTTTTTTTTTTTTGCATAATAAAATAACACCAAACAACGCTGGAGCAGCTGGATTTTCCAGATGGCTCCTTTTCCATGGACTGCAAGTTGGAAGAAGCTCCCGTGTGGTGCCGGACTCGGGGATTTTCCCCCTGATTCTCCCAGGACATCCTTGCACCTCCCACACTTTTCACCCCTGCACCCCAAAGCTGCAACGACCCCCAAGACCCAGGCTCTCTGCACACCACGGATTTAAACTCCAGCTCCAGGATAAGAGTTGGAAACCCGGGATTGTTCTCAGGAATTCAGGAGAAGCCCAAACCATGGGACCCTGCGTCTCCACTGTCCCTCCACCGCTCCCGATACCCAACCCAGAGGATCCCCCCTCCTGCTCCCACCCCAGGGATGTGACTCCCCCATCACCCCCTGCCCCCGTTTCCTGCCCAGCTTTCCTCCACCGGGAATTCCGGGGGGTTCTGGCATGGCAGGAGGGGCCAGCGGGGCCCTCTGGATCCCGGCAGTGCCGGAGGTCCCACCACGTTCCCACAGCAACGGCGGGGGGTGCCGGGCCCTCCCGCGCCCCTGCCCGACCTCTCCCCTCCACCAACCTCCTATTCAGGCTTTTCAGCCCAATCCCACCATTGAAATCCAGGGATTTACCCGAGCCAGCCCCTGGGCTGGTGGAGAGGGAGGGAGGGGAGGGGGATGCCCTTTCCCCACCCCATCCCACTCTCCCTTCTCCCTTCAGACCTGCCCCTCTTCCTCTCGCCCTTCAGACACTCCGGACCCCGGGATGCTCTGAAGGCACATGGATCGGGAAGGACAGACGGATGAGGACGCTGATGGAACGCTGTGCTCCGTGGTGGAGCAGAGCTGGCACCGAGCTGGGAGCCCCTGTCTTGGCAAACCAGGCTGGTGCTGCCAGACACCCACAGCCTCTTGCTCTGGGGACATCCCAGAAAGCACAAAACAGCCTCGGGGGTCCCTGAGCACCCAAAGACACAACCCCCTCCCCTCAAGATCCCACCCAGGGCACCCATCTCCAGCAGCACCCTCAGGAAGGAGTCTGAACCCAAAAAGGCCCTGCAAAGAGCTGTCTGGGTTCACCCTTTGAAGGGGGTGAAAGCAGAGGGGCTGTGGGCACTGGAAAAGGTCCAAACCAGACAAAAACAGGGGCAGAGCACGAGCCCCCCGGAGCTGCATCGCCCAAACAAATCCCTAGGGACACAGAGCCTTGGGCCACTGCTGGCCCTGCGAGCCCAGGATGAGTGGTGGCTTCCCACCCCTTCAGGCTTTCAAATGTTTCTTGGGGATTTCATAAAGTTCAGGAAGAATAAGGATTGAGTGCCGGCATTTCGGGAGCCGGGATGGATTTGCGATCAGTCGGGAATAGCCCAGTGGTCCGAGAACCTGGGGCGAACGCTGGATGCTCCCGAGGACGGTGCAAAGCCCTCATAAAGCACCTAATTGTCCAAAACTCCCGATATGGGGACATTTATTCCTGACCCCAGCTGGTGCTCAGCCTGCTCCCTGAAGCAGGAAGATTGATAGTCCCGGGGATGGGTCCTCCCCCTTCCCAAGATGCTGGCACTGCAGATGCCATCTGATTTTGGAAGTTTACCAAACCCTCTGCCTTAGCAATCCCACGTGGCCAGCAAGTTTCCCAGGGTAATCACACCAGGAACCCGACAGAAGAAACACAAAAGGGTGAAACGAAACACCGGCCGTGCTTTGGGCAGGGCGGGATTCACCAGGGAGCATCCACAGGGACAAGGCCAGCAGCACAGCGCTCTGCTTCGGAAAAGCCTTTTTTCATGCTGATTTTCTGGAGGAGATGCCCTGTTTCACACCCACGATTTGGCTGGGTGGGATCACGGGTCTCCTGGTCCCCCCCTTCTCCTGCCCCGAGGAGGGGATTCGGGGAGGGGAGCGCGGCGGAATTCGGGGAGGGAATTCGGGGAGGGGATTCGGGGAGGGAATTCGGGGAGGGAATTCGGGGAGGGGAGCGCGGGCGGCTCCTCGGCGGGCACTGGCAGCAGCATTACACGCATGATTACCCCTCGGATCCGGGGAACAGGGGCTTAACTGCGTGCGAAACGGCTGTTATCCAGGTAATGGATTTACAGCACTCACTACTAAAGTATCAGACACAGCAATTTTTTACAGCTTTCACGCTGGAATTTATGGCTCAGGGAGGCGATCTCCGTACGAGGCAGGGATCATTGCCTTATTTAGTAGCCGAGGAGGAAAATTTATGTTTTTGCCAAAGTTTGTTTTGAAAGGTAACCTGCAGGCACAGCTCCCCCCCTCCCCACGGCTGCCTGAGGGGACACGTGTGCCAGGGGCTCCCCAAGGGGCACACACGTGTGCCCAAGGACAGAGCTGCTGCACACACATGTCACGGTCACACGTGTTCTCAGCCATGTGTGTGAGGTTAAATCCTCAGCTGAAGGCACCAGGAGCCCCAAGGAGTGGGGGACCAGCTCCGCTCACCCACCTGGACAACCAAATACAGACTTGGAGAACACCTGCTCCTGTGTTACAGCCAAGGCCTTTGGCCTCACATTCCTCCTCTTCCTCACCACTTCCCCAGACCGATGGGGGACAGAGCAGGCAGGATGTCCCCCCTCAAAACAGAGCCACCTCTGGGGCACCAGGAACCCCATGGATAGATGGGCACCTGCTTTTTGGGGCAGCACCCGCAGCCCCAGCAGGGATGACCGAGCCTGGCAGAACCCAGGGGACAAGGAGGGGTAAAACCAAGTGTTGCCCCCAAACCACATCCCGGAAGGACCCAGATCTGCGCTGCCTTGTGGAAGGCTGGCAGGAAGGAATGTGGTGTGTCCGTCCTACCTGCTGCTGCTGGAAGTGCAGGAGCTCCACGGGGCTCATCTCTCCGTTGGCCTCGCCGGCGGCTCCGTCGCGCCCGCCGCCCCCCGCGCCGCCCCCGCCGCCATCGGGCTGCTGGCTGAGGCTGCTCACCCCGTTCTGGGCTGAGGGGGTGGAACGTATCGTCTCCGAGGCAGATTCAACCATCATGACTCGCTAGCAGGACCTGAGGAGGAGGAGGAGAGAGCAGAGGCTGAGAACAGAGTCTGGGATCCCCGGCTGGCATCCCCATTCTGCCTGCCCTGTCCCTGATCCCTGACATCCTGCAAGGGTGGGATGTCAAACCCTGTCTAGTTTTAGCTGCGTTCAATTTACCCCAAAAAATAAATGTGCAGCAGCACAAGCTGCCACAGACACTCTGTGGGCCCTGCACATCCCTGGGCAAGGCAAGTGCAACCCACTCCTCAGGAAAACTCATGATTCCAGCTTTCTCTGAGCCTGATGCAAGACATAAAGCCCCAGGAATCCGGGTATTTTCACTGAATCCCAAAATATTTCCCTTTGAGATGCTGGAGACAGCACAGCTGGAGTCCCAGCGAGGCTGCACACGGAGTGCACGGAGCCTGTGCCGTGGATCTCACAGTGAAAACCCCAACAAAGTCGAAACACTTCCTCAAAGTGCTTTAGCTCCCAGCAAACCAGCACTTCCCAGCAGGAAAAACCACCTGGCAGGAAAAACCACCCGGCAGAAGGTTTGCTGGCAGGCTGAGGAAACCCCGAAGTTTCGGCAGAGCTGGGACGCGGCAACGAGAGCACAGCGACACATCAAGTGGAAAATCCTCCCTTCCTCCCAGCCTTTGCTCAGCTGGCTTGGATTACTGGGCAGGTTGTTGGCTGTGAACCTGAGGGTCCCCTTTCCTGGGAGAAACTCCTGGATCTGGGCTGGCACTGCAGGAAACAGAACCATCGCACCCAACATCGACTGCCGCCCCTGTGACAGCACCCACCGAGCCCCTGGGGCCACATCCAGCCCTGACACACACACAGTGATCAGGGGGCACAGGAACCCCCCCGGAGGGAGGGTCTCTCCCCCTCCTTCCAGCACCCTTTCCTCTGTGGAAAAGCAGAGGACAGTTTTATCTCATCCCATCCGTCCCCATCCCCACCAGCGGGTGCCGGCGCGGGATCAGCGCCGCTCGCAGAGTTTGAAACAGGAGGGGAATAAAGAGGACAGGGAGAAGCAACACTGCCTCTCCCTTTTTTCACCCCCCTCTTTTTTTCCCCATTTCCTCCCCCCAGCCCCAAAAGCCGGAGAGACAAACCACGAACAACATAATTGCTGAAATGTGGCGTGTAATAATCGCTATTCAGGGCTGATCATTCATATTAAACAGGGTGCAGCGAGCTGCTCATTTGCATGTTTGAGATTATATGCATTTCAAAAGTCATTTCCGCAGGGTATATGACTGACATTAATTCCCATGGGGAGCTGCTGGTTCCCTCCCACTGTCCCAGTGCTCCCGAATCCACACAGGGTGACACACCAGTAGCTGTGGGACAGTTCAAGGTTAACGGGATTACTGGGATTTGGGTTTGGTTGAAGAGCAGGAGAAGGGATGAGAGCATGGCATGGCTGGAACAGCTTCTCAGGGTTCAAGAAAGAACGAGGTGCTCACAGGACGCTGCGTTAGGAGTAAAAATCTAGAAGAAAGAAAACACTTTTTGCCTTAAAAGCTACATTTGTTCCTTCTCCCTTTTTGATTTCAACAAATACCCACAGAAATACTAAATTATTGCTGTTCCTGTTCCCATTTTCCTTCTGGAATCCACTGCCTGCTCCGTGTTTTGACCAGGCACCGCGGGGAGTGCCGGGCTCTGCCCATGTCCGGCAGTCACACGGCATCGCCGCGGCCAGAAAGTCATCGGGACTCAAACAGGGATTTGACTTTTATACGGAGAACAAGAATATCCAGAGTTACAACAGGAAGTATTAAAAAAGGGAAAAAAAAAAAAAAAAAAAGGTTTTTGGAAAGGATATAAAACTTTCCTGGCTTCGGGCATAAACTGAAGCTTAACTATTGGGAATTAGGAGGAAATCTCTTCTGGTGGAGGAGCTGCGGGCTCGTTCCGGCGGCCCCGGCCCTGCCAGAGGCGGGATGCTGGAGCAGATTCCCGCAGCCTGGGTGATTCCCGGAGCCGGGGACACCGGGCCAGTTGGGTTCCCTCTCCAAGTCTAGTAAAACTCGACTTCCCGTTCACAAACCCTACGGGACGCTGGAGCGTCTGGGATCCCAACGCTGCAAGGGAAGTCATAAAAGAAAGTCATAATAATAATAATGAAAATATTTCCATTCCTGTAAAAGTTTTACAAAACCTTAAAGAAAAAAAAAAAAAAATGAAGCCAGTGTCTGCAACGTTATACAGTGGATTTAAATTAGGAACGAGCACTTTTCCAGCCAGGACTGATCTGAGACGACTGAGGCTACGTTGGGAAGAGCGAACCTCAGCCTCGCGAGCGGCTGCAATGCCGAGCACACGTGCATCCCTGCACGCAGCCAGGGGGATCCACAGCATCCCAGCTCCTGCCTCTCATCCATTTCAGTTCAAACACAGCCAGCATTTCAGGGATTCTCCATATGCCGGTATCCAGAGGGTCTAATCAGGATCAGACCTTCCCCCAGGCAGAAAGGCAGGGACCACGTCCAGACAGTCAGCGGGAAGATGCAACACCCGGATAAAGTGGGAAAGGGTGGGTTTGGTTAAAAGGGGAGGGAGGGAGGAGCCCCCTCCAATGGCAACAGCAACAGAAGCTGCGCCAATGGATCGTTAATTACCATTAATTACCATTTCAGACTCAAAATCTCCTCGCTGAACCACCGCTCTGCCTTTTTTTTTTCCCCCTTTTACTCAACCACGCACCTTCCGTAGGACAAAGAAAAGGAAACGGAGAATTACAAACGGAGCAACGAATCCCCCTGCCTTCAGCGGGACCATATGGCAACGAGGGTGTTTTAATTACCCTTGCTTTTAATTAACAATTGCTTCGTCTGAGCAGTAACATTTCCTCGACATCCCCTGACTTGCCGCTAACCCGCGCGGTGCACGTGCCATGCCGAGTCATCAATCCCGCTTTATTGACATCCATCCCTCCCGCAAACAGGCACGATCCCAGGGTTTTCCAATTAACACCTCCACACTCTCTAATTAGCGCAATTAACAGGCTGATGGATGCCTGGAGCTTCCCTGCGAGGGAGGGGGGAAGATCAGCTGCCGGGATGTTGGACGCGGCTCCCACCGCGTGCGGCCGACACGCGTGTGCCACGCTTCCCGTGGGAGCACCACGCGTGTGCCACGCTTCCCGTGGGAGCACCACGCGTGTGCCATGCCTGGAGCACTGGGGGAAAGGGAAGGATGGACACAGAGGCAAGAGAGAGGACAAACTGGGAACAAACATTTGCACTGAAGGACGTGGGATCTTCAGGAGCAGGAACGGCAGATGAAGCATTTACAGTGATTTCTCCCCCAAAAGCTCCCAAGGAATTTTGGGGTGTCCAGACCCACCCAAAGCGATGCCACTTCTCCACCTGATTCTGCGCCACGGATGTGAAAATGAAATGGCACCTCTCGGCCCCCGGGACCCGCAGGAACAGGTACGGCCCCACCACGAGGCTCCTCAGAAGCAATTGCCTCAACACCTATTTTAGCAGCTTTCCCTATTTTTAATTATCCTCGATACCACGATCCTCAGGGGCTCCATAACTTTGGGCTGCCCTTCACAGGCTGCCAGAGGGACCAGTGCCACAGGCACCTCCTCCCCGCTGTCCCTGTCCTCCAGTCCCTGTCCCCAACCACCGTGGGAGCCCCTCGGCCTCAGTTTCCCCAGATCCAAACTCAAAGAGCTCAAAACCATCACCCAAGGAGGGATGAGGAAAAATGGTGGGAAACACCAGTGGGAAAACACTCCCACATCTCCAGGAGCTCAGCAAGGCCCTGCTGATGAACCAGCATGGGACAGCACAGGTGACAGCACACGCTGACACACAGCACAGTACTGTGGCTCCAGAGACTATTTCTGCCCTTCCCACCACATCCCAGCCCCAATGTACATTTTCCAGACCCTTCCTTCCAGCTCCAGCCTGTCCAGGACGCTGAGGGGAGCTGAGGCTGCACGGGGAGGGTCCTCCCTCCAGCAGCAGCTCCCGCCGGTACCAGCAGATGCTGGAGAAGCAAAGGACCCAGCAAATCCCCCCAAAGCTCTCGGAACTCCGTGGGATGCTGCTCTGCACAGCTGGGAGAAGAGGACTCAGGGAGGCTGGATCCCAGGCACGGGATCTGCTCCGAGCTATGGAAAGTTGAGCAGCCTGCCCATCCTGCTCCGGCACCGCCGGCTTTAGGAAGCGGCTGCTAATCTTGAAAGGCTTTGGTTGGAGGAGAAGCAGCAGCCGGGATTGCTCCGAGAGTGGCTTTTTACCCTTTAATTAACACATAAACACATGGAAATGTGGAAAGGGGATTAAAATAAAAGTCTGGGGGAGCTGAGACGAATCTAGAGCATTACTGTAAATTAGAAGATATTTAAGGAACCAGGGACTGGCTAAGCCCAGGCACTGCTTTAATGGGATCTCACCTCTGGGCACTTTCATCTCCCACTTTCATCTTGCTCCCGGCAACTTCTTTGGGAAGAGCCAACCTGCAGCACTCACCTTCACCCCCCAGCTCTCCTCACCTGCCCCGGAGCCATCACACCCCAGCCACGCTCACAGGATCACTGTCAGGCAGCGGAGAGCGTTTGCTGCTCCACAGAAACCAAGCAAGAACGACCCCAGTGAGGTTCCTCTCCCCAGGAAGGGGGGTCGGATCAGCTGGAAGCACAAGCACCTCCAGCAGGGAAGTCCTGGGACTGTGCTTGTGAGTGGGACACGGCACTGCCTCTCCAAACCACGCCACTCTCAGAGCATCCTTTGCTCTCCAGAGCTCACAGCAGACACCCCGACCACAGCCAAGCCCACAGGAGATCCCGGTGCCCATCCCAGCAAGCCATCCCAGACAGGGCATTCCCACAGACACCAATGGCTGGCTGGCCCCTCTCCCAGTCCCTGCCAAGCATCAAGGAATATTGAATCCCTCCCAGAGTGGAGGTGGGACCAGCTGAACACAGCCAGGCTGGTGTCAGGCACCGGGGCTGCTGCTCCATCCTGGCTTCCCTGGGCACGTGCCAGGCACCGGGGCCGCTGCTCCATCCTGCTCCATCCCGGCTTCCCTCGCTGTGCTCTTGAAAAGATTAAAAAAAAAAGAGCCCCACTCCATCTCATTAAGAAAGTAAACACAAGAGCCGTCTAAGTGTCTAATTAAGCTTCTAATTAGTCCCTGCTTGTTACTAATGCAAATTAGATTACGCCGCTTAACTACAGCATGTCCACAACACCCTTGTTAATTGCGGCCTTTTGAAATTAAATTACTCCCTAATTAGCATATCAAAGCCATTGATTCGGAGCCAGGAAAGATGAGGGCAGGAGGAAGCCGAACGCCAAGTTTTGTTAATCAGGGACGTCTAATTAAATAGTGACGTGGAGCACGGGGGGCTCCCGCCTGGATGCTCCGGAGCCACACGTGGGGGCCCAGGGGACCCCGGGCGGGGCAGCCCCTCGGTGGGTGCCGGTGGTCTGCACCCACCATGGATCATCCCTGTGGTGCTGGAGCATCCCGGTGGGTTGGGATGCAGGTTTGGTTCCCGTGTCCCATCAGGTCGGGATGCAGGTCTGCTTCCCGTGTCCCAACGTGTTCCAAACGGGAATCCAAAGGCAAAGCATCCCAAAACACAGACGTGGCCCTCTGTGCCAATGGAAGCAGGGTTACCCCTGTAGAGCATCCCTAAAATCCTTGGTGACCCTCCCAGGAGGGGAAGAGGCACCTCAGTGAGGACAGGAAGGGCTGGAAGAGGCAATGGCTTCTCTCACCTGTAGGATCCCAGATGCAGCTCGGCACAAAACCCCTCGTGGCACAGGGAATGCCCCCAGTGGGGGTCCTGGCACCAAATCACCCCTTGCCCAGGGCACTGGACACGTCCCCTCACCAGCCATGAGGAGTCCATGGATGGGACACTCCCACCTACATCCCCCTCCCAGCAGGAATCAACCAGTGTCTGGCACAGATCTGTCCTCTGGAGAAAACCAAAACACCTCTCGGATCTCACTCAAGTTATCCCCAAACTCCCCCAAAACCTTCAACCCCAAATTCCCAACACGGCATAAACAACGGAGCCACCAGGGAAGGGTCTGAATCCAACAGTAACCAGAGACAATCACTCCAAGGAGAGTGAAAACGAAAGCGAACTCCTAATTTTTAAGTTATTTCAATAACTTCCTGAATGACCCAGTTCTTCACAGTTTATGACTTTTCCTCTTTCTCTGTTTTTTTGGTGTGTTTTTTTTTTTTCTTTTCTTTTTTTTTTTTTTTTAAGAGGTGGGAAGGGAAAAAAAAAATAAAGGGACGAAGATTGGAAAAGTTTAATAGAGGGAGAAAAAGTCTATTAAAAAAAAAAAAAAAATAAGGCAGGCAGCCCGTCTCGGGGGAAGAGCTGAAATATTAAAGAAAGGAAAATCGCTTCTCCGGCTGCCGAGCCAGAGGAGGAGAATAGAGAGGCTGCAAGAGAAGGAGCCGGGCACTTTTAATTGAAAAAAAGGAGATTCAAATGAAATATCCAATATCCCCCGTTAAAGAAAGGAAGAAAGACGGACCCTGGCCGCTTTGCTACGCTGAGAAATTGCTAAAGCCCCAACTTTTCTTTCTCTCCCCCTTCCTCGGAAGTTATAGGAAAGAGGGATGAGAGAAAAGAAGAGAAAAAAAGGGTCTTTCATACGAGAGGAACTCAAGGAAATGGGGGAGGAGGGTGGGGAGAGAGACCAAGTTTTATTCATTTATTTTATTTTATGAGATGACTAAAAATAATATATTAAAAAAAAAAAAAAAAAGAAAAAGGCAGAGTTTTATAATGTCACAGTGTTTGGAAGCAGCAGAGGGAGCAGAGAGGGGGGAAAGCAACTAAGAACAGAAGGGCCAGCTCCAACCACCCGCCGCACGAGCCTCTCTCCCAACGAGATTCAATTAATTGATAACAAGAGGCATCAAATTAATTTTTCAAGGATGTTAGATTTTGATGAAGGAAAAAATCTCTCTGATTTTAATCGGGGCGGCGTTTAAAAGGCATAAATGAATATCCCTTTCTAATCATCTGAGGCGCCGAGGAAGCACCAAGCGGTTAACGTGGAAATTCAAATCGTTTAATTAGGGGGGGGCGAGGGGAGGTGGCCATGGTGGGGGAAGGGGGCCTGGGGTTCTCTTTTTAAAGAGCTTTATGAAGAAATTATTTTAAAAATTATTTCTTTCAAGCATCTTCGCTCTCCCCCTCTCCCACCCCGAAACGCAGACGCACTTGTAAAAACCCATCTCGGAGGTTTTTCTTTTGAATAGAGACCGTTCCCCAGCACAATCTAATTAACAAAAATGATAATGAAGAGGGTGGGGGGAAAAAAATAAATCACAGGGAACAAAAAAAGCCCTCCAAACTCCCAGGGAAAAAGAAAAGCAGCACGGGATGAAGAAGGTGAGATTCCCACCAGGCACAGCTCGCGGTCAAGAGCCGCTCTGCGCCTCTGCATGGGACGAGGGTTTTAGGATATGGGACAGGGTTTGCAGCACGATCACCCCCCAAATCCTATTAAAACAATTAACAGCAGCTCCCATCGCTGCTGTGCGATGGGAGGCAGATGCAATCAACGCAGTCATCATCCTCAATGAATTTTCCAAAGGTTTCTCCCCAAAAATCCCAACTCCATTAAGCCTGGCTCACACTATTTCTTACCCCATCAGCCACAGACGCAGCGGGGACGCACACCCCTGGTTTACATCCCACCCTGCATTCCTGCTGCAGCATCCCACCAGTGCCACAGCCCTCAGCCCCCCCGGAGCACACGGAACACTCCACACACCCCCAAAATCACCTCTGTGCTGCCAGCCTGGATGGTCCCACACTCACGAGTGTCCCCATGGAGCCACCCACCTACCAGAGCCTGGGGAACCCCAGGGACAGGAGAGCTCTTCCTCCTGGATAGAGGCAGGAAGGACATTGCAAGCTGAGAAAGAGCAGGGCCACGGGAAAGCATCCCAACTTCCCTGGGAGAAAGGTGTGTGGCAGCACAAGAGCAGCACCCGGCACCCCTGGGACATCCCCCAGCAAGGGGGAGTGTGGGGAAAGATCTTACATCAAAATTAACTCCAAACTGCAGGAGCTGCCCTAGCCCCATCCCCTCGGGAGAGGCTGCAAAGGGCAAGGAAAGAGCCAGGGAAGAAGAAAATGACCTGGAGCAGGTGAGGGACACACTGGAGCAGGACGAGGAGCGATGGCAGGGCCATCCCCATGAGAGCCTCGGTGATGGGAGTGGAGTTCCCATGTCACAGCCCAGCAAAACTTCCCAGCCGAGTTGTGTGAAGTCAGACTGGAGGTTGCTAAAAGTCTCTTCTGGCCTTTAAATAATCCAGAGGGGAGGAAAAAACAGCCACGGTGCCCACTGAGCACAGGGGAGGAACTCAGATGCCACAAGTTTTCCCAGACTCCGTCATGTTTGTGCAGAAATTCATCCAGAAAACGCTCTGGTTAACGCGCTCCCTGCTGCACGCCGATGCTTCCCACTGCAAGTCCCGTTCCTATGCAGGAAGAGGCCTGGTTTCCATCCAGAAATTAAGCTGCTCACAAGGAGGGAGAAGAGAAAGGCAGTGTGTGGGAGGACTATCCTTGGGCATTTTCAAACTCCTGGTCTGAAGTCCTTTTTTTTTTTTTTTGCATCCCAATCAGAGGCAGCGTGACCCGAGGCCGGCTCCATCTCTCAGCCCTGCCAGAGCCCAGCTCTGCACTTCCAAACAACTTCCCTGATTTTATTTCGGCTCCTCCATGCACAGATTCAACATCTCCTGGTCTCCCTGGGCACCTGGCACCCTCTAAGAGCAAACCCAGCCCCGCAGACGAGCACAGCTCCCGACAGCTCAGCCCGGAGCTGGCACAGGAATAGCACCAGAGATTTCTCTAAAGCTGGGAAGGAGCGGGCTCGGCAGAGGCTGTGCTGGGATCCTGCACCAGGAATGGTGCTGGGTGGCCACGGGGTCCACAGAGGGGAGTGGGAAGGTGCATTTAACATTTGGGGTGCTCGGGAAGAGAGCCAGGCTCAGCGGAGCATCCCTCCGGCTGCGGGAAGTGTTTCCCCACACAGACCCTGTGCTGAAGTGAAAAGGTCACCCGGGTGCCCCGTGTTCCTTCTCTGTGTCACCTGGATGAGCCACGTTCATGGGAAGCTGATCCAGTCCCATGGCATCGCTCCAGTATCACCCTCAGCATTCCCAGGTCATGCCAATCCATCCAGACTCCTGAGCCCTGTGTGTCCCCACAGCTCAGCCCGTACCAGACAGCACCTTCCCGAATCCAGGCAGCAGATCCCTGCTTTGTTTGGGACAGAGCTGTGGATGAAATGACTTGAGGTGCTTTGCACCTCCCAAATCCCTGCCCATCCCAAGGACAGCCAGAACCCAAACAAGCCTGGCTTCAGGAACTGGCCACGGCCCCAGGAGCAGCATCCAGGTGGCTGCTGCTTCTCCAGGCTCAGCAGCCATGGAAGCCACGGGACTCAGCAGTGTGCAGATCTGGGGGGTTATTACATTAACTGTGCTCCCTCCACCCCTCCTAAAAACAACCCTCAGCCTTTACAATGTTAGTCAATGATTCCCCAACTGCTGTAACGCCCCACACCTCACCCCAGCTCCTGGCTGCCCAGTCCAGGGGCCCCTCAAGCACCTCTGGGTGCTGGGGTTGAAAGGGGCTCGAGGTACCCAGTGCCCCCCCGGACCAGACAGGACTCCCTCCCGGCCGATGGGAAGCACAGCAAGGCACAAACTGCTCTCTTTAGGGGGAACCCCAAAACCCCCAGCCCGGGGCTCTCACTTGGGGTCACAGAGGAGGGTGCCCACCTTGGGCCAGGTGCCCACGGGAAGCTTTGCCCTTGGCAGCTGCACCACAGCTCCCTGCAGCACTGCTGCTCCACAACCAGGTCACGTCACACACAGCCCCTGTCCCCAAAGCACACGGCCCTGGGTGGGCAGCGAGGGCTGGCATCATCTGCCATAGGACACGGTGACACAGGGGCTGTCACCAGCCACCCCAGGCAGGGCACAGACCCAGGGGACATCCCTCATCCTCCCTGGACCAGAAATCATCACATCACAGTGAGGGAAGGCTACAACATGAGGATACAGCATCAGGAAAGACAGCAAGAGGACACAGTTTGGATCACCAAGTACCCCCAGGGACACAACCCACCTCTGCCTGTACCTGTCCACTCCAGCCCCAACACAGTCCATGGCTCCTGCCCACTGCCAGGAGCTTTCAATCACCAATTAATACTTAAAACCTCCCTCTATAACCAGCAACCTGTGCTTGTTCCCAGAGTGATTCCCAGAGCATTTGTACCCGTAACAGCGAGGACCAGCAGAGATCTCCACCATGGTCAGAAAGGACCAACCCTGCAATGGAAGCAGATGCTCATCCCCTCTGAGGGCAGGGGACAGGGGTCTGTCCCTCTGTACCTTTTCCAGAAAAAGGGGCACAGCCACTGTCTCTTCCTGCATCATCCCAAATCTACAGCTGGAAATTCAGCAGCACCGACGCTCCTACCGCGGCATCCGCTGCTCCGGCACGGCAGGGACACGAGAGGCCAGACAGCACCAATCCTCCCCAAAGCCAGCAACAACCCCTAAAATGACCCCTCCACCTGGTAAACCCCATCCCACTGCATTCCTAAATGCACCAGACTCATCATCAGGGAGCAGTTCAAACCCAGCAGCTCCATAGCCCAGGGAATCGCTCCGGCTGCTCGCGCGGTGCCGGCACCGGTGATGGCACTGGGGTAACTCCTCATGGAACAGGAGCGAGGTGCTGTTGGATCCACGGATGGGGCTGCTCCCACAGCTCCAAAGTCTGACCCAGTTTTGGAGCTGTGGCTCTGCTTCCAGAGAAAAAGGCATTTGCTCAGGGCTGGAGCCCATCAGCATCAAGGGAAAGACTTCAAGGGATTTCGGAACAGGCCACGCTGGGTATAAATAAAAACCCGGGTTAAAAGGAGAAGTGTGAATAACCCGAACAGAGCCGTGCTGACCCTGAGCTGCCACCACATCCAGAGGGTCCCGAGCATCCTCCAGGGCAGGCAGAGCCCAGCCTTGGGATCCATCCTGTGGAAAGGAGCTGAGCTGGACCCCACAGCCCTGGAGCTGCAGCCACGGAGCAGGAGCAGACCCAAATTTCAGCACAAATTTTCCCCTGTCACTACGGCAAAGGAGGGATGAAAGGAACACCATATCACGCCACGGGAGCGGAGCTTGGCCAGGAATCCCTTCCCAGGGTTTCTCCGGCACGCTCACACCCCCACCCAGCACAGGATGGATTTTAGGACATTTTCCTTCACCTGTTTCTCTCAGGAGTGCACTGACTGGGAATGTCCCCTCCCCAGCATGCACAACACACCTTAAGTTGGGAAGAGCTTCCCCAAGACCATACAGATGCCTCTGCAGGCTTTATCCCCATCCATTAGGGGCTCCTGTGGAAACCAGGACGACTCTGACCCCGTCAGGATCAGGTCCCATGCAAAGCCTGCCTGTTCTCTTCCTTCACCTCTGCATGGGGTGCAAGCAGCACCCTACAAACCCACCGACCCCCATGCTGGAGATGGGCAGCAGGGATGGCAACGGGACCCGACTGCAGGTGCTGAGAGGCTGAGACAAACTGGGAGCGATGGGATGCCCTCCTCCTCCTCCCCCAGCCCCAGATTTACCCCCTCAGCAGGTGACAAGGGCCTCTTTTGTTTTCCAAATGAGAAATCCCGTCGATTTTCAGGGTTTAATTTATTAACAGAGAATATGTGTGGCAGCCTGGCACCCCAAACCCTGCTCTGGCAGAGCTGGAGCCAAGCACAGGGCACAGCAGCAGGAGATGGGGAGGGGGAGACCCTCCCCTGCCCACAAAACAAACCACATCCCAGCTCTGCCTGGCACAGCACGTTTCCAAAATGCACATTTCCTGCCACAAAAGTTATGGGACACTTCTCCCCATGCCTTTATTTTCTCTTCTTCTTCTTCCATTTCTTAATAGGCCCGTATTTCTATTCCAGACCTGAGTTACCCCAAGCTCCAGGGAATTTCCCTCCTGCTGTCAGATCTGGCAGCATCCCAAAAGGATCAGCTGGGACATCCTGGACTCCAGAGGAAGGACCAACCTGGTGGGTGATGGTGACCCACTGGGACACCCTCCTGGTGGCACAGAGCTCCTCAGCACCCCCTCCTGCCTCTCTCCCAGCTGGGACACGGTGGCTGCAGGGACAAAGCCTGACAGGTGGCACCCAGAGGGAACACAACACCCCAGGTCACAGGAGAGCACTTCTCCCTCTCCACTACAAAGTCTATGCCCAAAATTCCACCCTGATCCAGTTCAGCCAAAAGCGCCCGATGCTCAACAAGAAACTTCATCTCTGCCAGGTATTTCCTTTCCCCTCACCCTGGGTGGCTCCTCCAACACATGGACTCACAATAAGCAGCCAAATGAAAATCACTCACCTAAAATCTACAGTTTTTGGAATACACCAAGGCTTGGAAAAAGCAAGTGAAGGGGTAGAGGGTTTGGGATCAGAGCTGACAGATCCCAAGGGAAGGTGGCAGGGGGATGCTCAGCCAGTCCTGCCCAGGCTCCTGGGAACTGCTGTTCTGTGCCTTTATCAACCTCAGAGCAGTTAAATCCCACTGGATAAACCCAGCTCTGCAGCAACCTGGCAAAGGTGTGTTGAAATAAGTTGTTTCATCACCACCTGCTCCGGGGGAGCGGCTCATCCCGGCCCATCCCGGCCACGGATCCATGTTTGTTTAAATGGGAGCAGCATCTCCCTGAGCCTCGGAGCTGCCAAGCACCCTGCAGGGCACCCAGAGCACAGATCCACCTCACTGGGGCTTCCTCCTCCTCCTCCTCGGGGCTGCAGCTCCCCTGCTCCCACCAGGACCACCCCAGTGCCCCCAGCCCATCTGCCCAGTTCCAGCTCCCCACCAAAGCCACATGGAGAAGGTTTGCAAACAAGGCACAATAAACAGCTCCCAAATCACCTCCAAATCAGGGCCCTCCACGAGATTTTTTTTCCTCCTCTGTCACCTTAAATTTCTTTTTTGCATCTTCCTTAAAATAATTTTACTGCCCTAACTTTTGCCTCTGACAAACACGCCCGGAGCCCCCAGCAGAGCCAGGACCAGGTGAAATTTCCTGCAGAGCCACCCTCTGCTCCCTGCTTTGCTAAAAACCCCACAGTTTCGCTGCCAGGCTGGCTGCACGGCCCTGGAGGAGGGAGAGGAGGGAGAGGAGGGACAGCTTCCGCCGGAACACGCTGCCAACGCCGCTGCCAACGCCGCTGCCAACCCGCCGGGGCAGGGGAGCCGGCGGGAAGTGCCACCCGCGGCACCCGCTCGCTCCACCCCAGGGAACGAACACACTGCAAACACAGCACTGCTTTCTCCTTAAAAAAAATAAAATAAAATAAAATAGGAGGAAGGATCCCGACTCCCCAGGCCAAGAGCTCCGCTCCCGCCGGGCTCCCTTCCCTGGGCATCCCGGTACCGTTACAGGCAGCCCCTGCCCACGGCACTGTAATCCCTTAATGACTTCCCTCCACTTCCCTCCAGCTCTGTCCCAGATCTAATCTCTGCTCCAGCAGGATCTCTACCAAATAAATCATGGCACGTCCTGGCCTCTTCCTCGCCGACCTCCGAAGGGATCGGCTCTGCTCCTCTGCTGCTCCTGCCTCTCCGTCCTCCCCTTTCCCTGATGCCCTTCCACTTGCAAACACATTTTTGTCACGGGCAGCCAGAGCACCAGCAACATGTTTTATCATCTGCACGATGCCAAAAGCAGTTTAAATTAGGAAAAGTTTTTTAAAAAGCCCCTCAAGCAGCGCCTCGGCTGGATTTTACACAACAAACACTTGCAGAGGGGGGGAAAAAATTAGGAAGTTTTTCCAGCTATGCCCAGCCCCACCTTGATCTACAAGTTCTATCTGACTTTCAAAGGTGCAGCACAGGGAGCAGGGAAGGTTTTGCAAGGCGACAAAGCGGGTGCAAGCCCAGGAGCCAGCACTGGCCACAGCCCTGCAGCGGCTCGAGGGGCCAGGGGCCACCCCAAGGGTCACCAGCCAGCGATGGCCCAGCTCCTGGGGTTATTGTTGAACCACCAGCTACCCCCGAGGTACAGTCAGGTGCATCGGGAGCTCCAGAAGTGGCTCACGGAGGACTTTTGCACCTTCCGAGGCAAACACATGGAATTCCAAGCTCCGAGTGCACTCACGGTTTTATTCTGCCCCTTTTTCCTTCCCTCTCCCACTAACAGAGCTCATCCCTCCATGGGGAAGATGCCCATGGAACATCCCTCTGGGGGAGGACCGAGCCCCCCAGGCCATGGAATCCCAGTGCCCGTGCTGGAGGAGCTGGAAATCAAAGAGGACGGGACAGGAAATTTCCAGTTTCCACTTCCAGAAGTGGCAGGTGACGCCGAGGCAGCCGCAGGGTCATTTCAGGAGTGGAGGATAAACCCAGGGTGTCCCCCCAGGAGGAGATGGGAGCCCCCCCAGCATCCAGGGAGACGCTGAGATGCCAGGCACAGGGAGCATCCCCTCAAGACCCCCACAAACCACCTGCCAGCCACAATGCAGGGCTCTCCCAGGCTTCAAACCCTCCATGGGGAACAGGGACGGAGCGGCAAAACCACCCCAGCCCTCCCTTCCAGAAAACAGGGAGTTCTCCCAAATACTTCAGGCTCCCGCAGCCGCCCGTGCAGCGGGAACTGCGTCGCAAAGGGCCGTAAATGTGCATTAATTCCAAACGCGGGGACCTCCGGGCTCTCCCGCCTTTCTCCGGTGGGAAGAATGAGCCGGTTCCCGGCCGGGGGCACCGCCTGCCCCCCACCTTGCTGCTACAAAGGCCAGCCCAGCACCGCACCTCTCCTCCTCCGGCCCCGCTCCCCCCGGCCCCGCTCCCCGCCGGACCCACAAGAAAGGAGAAAAAGGAGGGGGGGGGATATAAAATAAAAGGAGAGAAAACCCTGAAAGCCGGAGCCCGGCCCCCCTCCCAGCCCCACAGCGAGACACAAACATCAGCAGACTCAAAGCATCCCCCTCGCCAGCGGCGGAAAAGAAAAGCTCCCGGGCTCTCCGGGCAGCAACTTCACAACTGAGTGCACTCGCATTCCTGCCGGGTTATTAGGAGAGAAAGGCCGAGGGCCCGAGGAGATATTTTAGTGTCACTTGATTTTATACATTGCACAGATTTATTTTTTTCCCCCTCAAGCACTCCCTGCTCTTCCCTTTCCAAAGGGGACGTAAAACCTACGGCCGCCCGGCTTCCAGGGAAGAGAGCGGGGTTGTGGACACGGCATTTACAGATATTTTCAATATTATCTTTCTCCAGGGCCGAGAGCAGCCCCCTCCCCGCCTCCCCCAGCAGCAACTTTAATCCATTTTATTTCATTTCGCTCTGTTTGCTCAGCCTTCCCCCCCTCCACCCACAGACCCCCGTCCTCCCCTCGCCTTCCCTGACCCCGCTGGGCGACACATCCTGGGCCGCACGGGTTCAGGGGGGGCTCTTCCACACCAACCCCGTCCTCCTGCACTTTTCCCCCCACCAAACCCAACTTCGTGCTGTGCGACGGGGCCGCCTTGGCTTTTATCAGCGGAGCGATGCTCGACCCGGCTGGGAGCGGAGCCACCCCCGTGCCCACCCCGAGCACCCCGGGAAGAGGGGCTTGGGATGGGGTGGGGGGGACCCACAACAAAAAAAACCATAGCAACTAATAAATTAAAATTAAAAATAAAAATTAAGAGGGAGCATCTCGAATCGGGAGCTCCCGAGCGTCCTTTCGGAGCAGAGGCAGCGGGAGGGCTCCAGGCTCTTCCCCACAGCCCCCAGCCCCGCTCCACAAAGGGCAGGAGAAAGGCAGGAGCCTCCCAGGGCTCCAAGCCCTGACAAAGCTCCCAGGCTCAGCACAGGGAATTCTGTCCCTTCTCCCCCACATTTTCCCCCTTCCCACTTTGAATTAAGCGACCTGAAGGGGGAAAAAAGAAAAATAAATAAAAAGGGGGAGAATGAGGCAATTTTTCCAAATCTGATTATTTTCTCCATCCACCCAACCCTGGAGCCTATTAAATTTTTTTTTTTTTTTTGGATGGACTTTAAGGTGGGGTGGAAATTAAAAAAAATTAAACCCACTTAATTTAGAGTTAAATTTCACCAAACCCTGAGACTTTGCTATGTATAATTGAGGATACAGGGAGGCATGAAAGGGAACACGTCCCCGCCGACACCCGGGACCGGGTCACACCGCCCGCGCCAGACACATGTTGGGTTGATTTAACATCAAATCCCTGCTCTCCACAGAACGTATTTCTCGTGTAAATTTTTAACACACCAGAAGAAATTTGTAAAAGTAAATCCTCCTTCTGGTTTGGGTTAAAAACAACCCAACCTTTTAATACAGAAACTAATAACAATTTTATTGTCTGCCCCACAGCTTTACAGTGCTCGTGGAAAAGTGAGGTCTCAATCCAATGGAAGTTGGTTTGGAGGGTGGGGAAAGGCAAATCTTGGGGTATCAACCGATGGGGAGGGAAGAGCTGCCTGAAGCCAAGGAGCAATCCTGGGCAGGAATTTGGACACAAATTCCTCCAGGACTATATTAAGAGCAGCAAAAAAAAAAAAAAACACACCCAAACACAATCCCAGCGCAAGTTTTCCAAGCGGGCACTTCCCGACCACGACTCCCAGCGAAGTGGGGTTCGCAGGCGCCTGCGAATTATTCCCACTTTCTCCTCTGCACATTTTTCATTTGTATTAAAAAGTGCACGGAAGGGAGAGAGGGAGAGACTCGGCCCTTGGCTTGTTTCTGTTTTAAAAGGGGAAAGAAAAAAACAGAATCACTCCCAAATGGAAAAAGAAAACCCAATTACGCTCCACTTGTTCTCTCCCATCCACACCTCCGAGCGCGCCTGCCAACTCAAACCAGATTTCCCTCACCAAAAGAAATATCCAGAGCCATCCGCTGCGAACACGGCACTTCCCCAAGTGCCTTTTCTCCTTGAGAGGGGGAGAGGGGAGAGGAGACAGAGGCACGTTTGTTTATCCCACGGACCAGGCAGAGGGAGCCGGGAAGAATAGAAATATCTGAACTTTGCCAGCGCCGGGAGAGCATCTCACAACGACGGCGGACACCGGGGTGGGAAGGGGATGGAAGAGGCTGGTCTGGGGCTCCAGGTGACCCACCACCAGCCCTGCCACATGCTATTTGCCCGGGAATTTCTGAACTCCCAGAAGACGACGCTCCATAATAAAAACTCCTTCCGAGCCCATTATTGTTGCGGATGCCAGGAGCAGCCGCTGCCGGCGGCGTCCCAGCCAGCCCGCCCCGAGCTCCCACAGCACCGGGCATCGTGTCCGGTTAGAGGGACCCCCCAAGCCCCTGGAAACCCCCCCCAGCCTCGCTCCCTGTCCAAACAAAGACACATCGAACCCTCGCAAACTTTACAAGCGGGCAGAACACAGGCACGGGTGAACCGCGGAGCAGCCGGGCTGCCGTCACCCCCTCCGGAATCCAAACCTGCGGGGATTTCTCGGGAATATTCTCCAGCTCCATCCGAAGCCGTGCCTTGTCCTCCTCTCCCTCACCTTGCAGGCTGGGTTACGCTTTTGGACACGGCGATGGATTTTCCCAGGGCGCTGTGGGAGCGACGGCCGGGCTGGCTGCAGGTTGTCGGGAACGGCGGCGGCTCCTTCTCCCAGGAATTGCAAAACTTGGGGCAGACTTAGGGATTTCTCTCCAAGAAGGGAATCGCACCCCTGGGCCCGAGGAGCGGCGGGTTGACGCTGAGTTAAAATGCGGTGGGGGGGGAAAAGAGGGGGGGGGGGGAAACCCACCCGAGCCCTCCAGCAGCCGGAATTAAACCAAAACTGCCGGAGAGAAAGGAAAGACGGGGGGAAAATGGGAAGCACCAACAAAGGGAGCGCCGGGGCGGCCGCAGGGCAGGGGCGGCCGGGCCCCCCCCCGGTGCGCAGCCCCCTCGGGGGGTGCGGGACCCCCAAAGCGCCGGAGCGGAGGCGGGTCTGGATCCGGCACCGGCAGCGCGGCTCTGCCGGCGGCAGCGCAAGTTTCCCGGTGCCCGACCCCCCCTCGCCGAGGGGGCTGCGACCCCCCCCTCCCCTCCGCCGGCCGCCGAAACGCCTCGGGAGCGGCGGCGACCCCCGCGCCCGCCCCGAGCCGGGGACACAGCGGGGACCCCGCTCCGGGACCCCCACCCACCCTCCGGGAGCGCCGAGCCCGGGGACCCCCGGCACCCCCGCGGCCCCCCCGGGGACCGCCCACAGCCCAGTGCGCCCCTCCGAGCCCCGGCCCCGCCGAGCCCCGGCCCCCCCGGCTCGCCCAGCGCCGGCCCCGCTCCCTTTGTCCGGGCGCAACAAACTTCCGAGCTTGGCGCGGCCGGGAGTGGGGACGGACCCGCCGGGCGGGCGGCGTGGGGGGGGGGGGGGGGACACGGGGCACGGCCGGAGCCCCCCGCACCTGCCCGAGGGGGCCCGTCCCGCGCCCCCCTCCGCGGGGACACGCGGGGGACACGCGCGGACCCTCCCGCGCCCCGCTCGCACCCACCTGGTCGCGCCGAGCGCCGCGCTCCGGGGCGGGCATGAGCCGCGCTTCTCCTCCTCCTCCTCCTCCTCCTCCTCCTCCCCCCCGCACCGGCACCTTCCCCAAAGTTGGACGGGGCGGGCGCGGCGCGGCCGGAGCTCAGGAGCGGCACGGCATGGCGGGGGTGCTCGGTGCGGCGCGGGGGCCGTGGTGCGGGGCGGGGCGGAGCGGGGCCGCGGTGCGGGGCGGAGCGGGGCCGTGCGGGGGGCGCGGGCGGCGGGGCCGTGGCCGCGCTCGGGTCCCGCTCGGCGCGGCGAAGGCGCGGGTGCGGGTGCGGGTGCGGCGGCGCGGGGCGGGCACCGGCCGCCCTACCATAGTTCCTCTAAAGCAGGTGCAGCCGCTTTCCCCGCCCGGCCCCCCCCGGCCCAGCCTCCTCCCCCGCCGGGAGGGGAGGGGGGAGAGCACCCCCCTTTAGCTGTGTTTTTTTTTTTTTTTTTTGGGGGGGGGTAGGAGATGTCATCACCGCCTAGAACCTCCCCCCGCACTGTTCTGTGCCCCCCCCCCTCCCGCCCCTCGTTTTGCTCATTAATGCCTGCGCTAATTGGTTTCTGCTGCGTTTGGTCCCCGGCGAGCAGCGGAGCCCTGGGCTGGGCAGGGGGTTCGCTGGAGGGAAACTGAGGCACGGGCGAGTGGGGTGCTGGGGGGGCGGGGGGGGGAGGACCCACCTCCACCCACAACGTGGAAGCACAGAATCATTTAGGTGGGAAAACACCTCAGAGATCATCGAGTCCAACACAAGTGGCGGAGCCAGGACAGACACACCGAGCCCATTTTACAGATGGAAACAGCGAGATGCTGAGCTGGTGACCCCAACAGCCCCAGCCCGGCCCTGTGACACCCCAAAGTCCCAACCCACAGCAGGGAGAGGGTCCCCAGAGCTCCTGGGGGATGCAGAGCCATGTCAGGGTGCTGGACCCAAACCTGCACCCAAATGCTGAGTACAAACCATCACCCAGGTGCTGGTCCCAAACCCTCGCCCGGCGCTGGGGCTGCCCCTGTGCAGGTCAGGGTGACACAGCCAGTGCAGAGGAGGGATCAGCACTCCGGCCCTGCCTCTGTGCCTGGCTGGGAGCAGTTCAGGAGCTGAATTCCCACCTGCCACAGGCACCTGCGTGGGTTGGGGACAGATGGTCCCCCTCCCACGGGGAAGGAGTGGAATGAAGTTTTCCAAAGCCAGTTACATTTCAACGGCACCAAAGTGTGGCCACTCTGTGTTCTCCTGTTTTTATTTTAAAAGTAACTCTTTTGAAATTTCCATTTTATGGGCAGATAAAATAGTTTTAGAAGATGAAATTGGAATGAAAAGTATTTTAACCCACCTGGATTTTTTTTTTCTTTTTTTTTTTTACCTGTACTTCATTTTTTTTACAGGAAGACTGCTTGCCTTTTTTTTTTTTTTTTTTTTTTTTTTTTTTTTTTTTTTTTTTAAATCTATTAGTGAATGAAAAACTTGGGGATTTCTGTGAGATGGAAAAGCTGCTTTTCCCCACCTGTGAGATCTGGTGGCCCCAGCAAAGAACCCACTGGCTTTGACCCCCAAAAGTCTTCACCCAAGGGGACAAACAGGAGGAGGGCAAGCACCAGGCTGGCTCTTAGGCTGTGCCGAGCCTTAAAGCCAGGTCTTAACCCAGTCCTGCTGGAGGTGCAGGATTTTCTGGAGGGGCTGGCCCCTCTGGGGAGTCTCTGCTGCACCCACCTCTGCAGAAGCAGGTCCTGGTGGCAGGAGCCCGACCTTCTTGGAAGGGGCCCCAGGCCCCGTTTCCCGGAATGGCGGTGCCCCGGTGCTGAGGCTCCGCTTCCTGCACCACCTTCTTTCGGGGAGGGACAGCGTTCCCCTCTCCCTCCCCATGACAAACCAGGTGAGAACATCTTTAGCCACCCCCAGCCCTGATTCCAGTTGACTCCTTGGATTCGTGGCCAGGTTGGTGGAGCTGGGCTGGCTCTGCATCCCAGAGAGTCGCCCTTGGGACACCTTCCACTGGACCAGGTTACTCCAAGGCCTGTCCAGCCTGGCCTGGAACACTTCCAGAGATGGAGCAGCCACCTCCTGTCCTTGTCCAAAGTCCCTCTCCAGCTCTCTTGGAGCCCCTTTAGACACTGGAAGGGTCTCTAAGGTCTCCCCAGAGCCTTCCCTTCTCCAGGCTGGACACCCCCCAGCTCTCCCAGTCTGTGTCCAGAGCAGAGGGGCTCCAGCTCTCAGATCAATCCTTTTTGGCTCAATCCTTCCTGTGCTCAGGATTTGGAGATACAGGACACCCCAACCCATTTTAGGGGGTTCCCACATGGGAAGCACAGTGGATTCAATCCCCCCAGTTCAGCCCAGATCCCTCCTGGCACATTACAAACCCAGGGAATGTTGGAAGCTCCCAGACCTTTATGAGTTATCCACCCACATACCAGTCTATGAAAAACGGAATATTTTTTTTTTTTTTAATCTCAAACTGGCACTTTTGTGAGTGAAAAAATATCTTTGAGTGCCGAGCCTCGTCCAACCTGCGCTTGCCCTCTTTTCCTGACATCAGAAGAGCCCCTTTGAAGACATCAAATATCACCTGAGCGGGAAGGATCCGCACAAAAGGAGATGGGCAGCCTTCCACCGAGGGGAGTTGGTGAAACGAGCGTGGCCCAAAGATCCCTCTTTGTTCATCTGTGTCAGTCTGGAAATGAAAGAGGAGGGAGGAGGAAACTGGGTGAGGAGACTCGGATGGAGCAGGTTCAGTCAGGGTTTGTACAGCACTTTGCTCGGTGGGGTCTGGTCTCTGAGGATCCACCTTGCTCCTGGAGAGCCCACAGGGACATCAGGGATGCTGCAGGGAGGAGGAGGAGATTCCCAGGGAGGCAACAGCAAGAGGGACTGAGGTGCTCCTGCAGCAGTGCTGAGCTCCCAAAAGAGAGAGAGAGGGAAAGGAAAGGGAAAAAACTTCCTTTTGTTCTGCACTAGGCAAAGCCTCGGGCATGGATCACTTCCAAAGGGTCCAAGGAGGCAGGAGGATTTACAGCTCTGGGATTAAACACTTTGCATAGATATAAAGCACTGGGCCACGTGGCCAGAGCAGCAGAGTCAGGGTGGGGTGAGGGACGAGTCCCAAACACAGTGTCCTTCAGCTCTTCTAGGAAAACTCCACCTTCCACCTCCCACCTCTTCCCAGCTCATCCTCACTCTGCCTCTGGGATCCATCCCCAAACTCTGAACTGTGGGAAACTCTTTTTTTTCCTAACAAAGTTGGTTTTCTTCCGCCTCCACAAAGTGTCTGATCTTGTAAGCAGAATACTGAAAACCTTTTAAAAGTGAAAATTTTTAACTAAAGGGCTGTGATCCCATTTTTGCCTGGAATGGGAACAATCCCAGTTTGGCATAAGGTTGACAGAAAGATGAAATCTTCCATGGAGAAGGTCAAATTGGGTTTGTCCTGAATCCCATCCAAGGCAAAGCAGCTCTGAATCAGGCAGCATCCTCATCCTTCCAGGAAAGTCCTCTCCAAGATGAATCCAAAGCCCGTTACCACCAGTTATGGATTGGCATTTCTGGCAAATGGGTGGTGGAGAACATCTCCTTTGGTTTCTATTTTTTCCTCTGTGGGAAGAATAACTTCAGAAACAAAATCTGACTTCTCTGAAGATGCTCATCTGAAAAATCTGTATTTGATGATGGAAACAAGTCCCCTGAATTCCTCTGCTTCCCACCTTGTCTCAGATTCTCTCCCTCCTTCTTTCAAGGCAAAACCAGGAAAAAAAAGCATGTGGAAAGATGAGAAAGCAGGGAATTTGGAATGGGAAAATAGGCAGAAAATGAGGGAAGAAAGTTACCTTTTCCCTTTCAGAGCAGTGTTTTGGGCACGGAGCTGTGCGCCGACACAGCTAACCCCCAAATTCCCATCCTTTCCACGGTGGAAATTCCAACCGATGAGCAGCAAAGCTGGTTTTCCACCCCAGTTACTCCAGCCACTGCCGTGCCCGTGGAGCTGCGGTGCCCAGGGCGCTCTGCCCGCCCCCTGCCCTGTTCGGGGGTCCAGGGCTGACCCCGGGGCTCCTCCCGAGCATCGCCCTCGGGCGGGCGAGCGGAGCAGGGAGCGGGACCAGCCCTGCCCGGGGCAAACCCGCAGCCCTGGGAGCAGCATCCCCAGCCGGCTCAGGGCTGGCGAGGCCGGGGGTCCCGCGCAGACCCCCCGAGGGAGGTGCGAGGCCCTCGGGCTGCCGAGCACGGAGCAATCCGGCTCTGCCCGGACGTGCTGGCGGGGCCGCGGCCGCGCCGGAGCTCTTGGACCCCGCTCGCCTCTTGCGTAAAGCCAAGTGATGATGCACCGAGTTCCTGTAAGTGATGAGCGGCTCCTGGCTCCCCTGTTAAAGCCACAGGCCGCTGCCTGCCCGGGGGCTGGCACCGCTCCCCCTGCCCCGGCCAGAGGGACCCCGGCAGCCCGGCCAGAAATCCCGCAGGGATTCCCCAGGAGGGGGGTCCCGACACCCCGGGAGCTGCACACAGAGGGGGGGACATGGGGGAAACGTTGTGGGGGGTGCAGCAATTTGGGCTCAGCCTCAACCCCAACCTCAACCCTAACCCTTTGCAGCCCCTCTGGCTGGCAGCTGTGCCGTGCCTCAGTTTCCCCTCCTTGCACGGGCAGCCCGGGCTCAGCTGGGTTTTGGGGAGCCAAAGGTAATGGATAAAGGAGACACAGCTGTGAGGCAAAACCCCCCCAGTGCCTGGGGGTGCTGATCCCACACAGGGAGAGGAGGGTGTGGTGAGGGGGGGTCTCCAGACAGTGACCAATTTCCCTCTGTTTCTGCAAAGCCTCAGCCTGGGCAAGGAGGGAGCTGCGAGTGGAGGAGCCGCAGATCTCCCAGCCCCGACAGAGCCAGACCCCCACTCGGAACCCTGCGAGCCGTGTGGGGCCCAGCTGTGCCACCAGCACAGACACAGGGACACAGGACACCTGGCTCCCCCCTCCCCATCGGCACGTGCTGAAGTTTGGGGGGTTATTTTTTTATCCCTCTCCTCTCTCTTTTCATTTCTCTGCTTTTCCAACAACGTTACTCATGCGGAGCAGGACACAGGACCCACCACTCCCGTCTGCACTCCCTGCTCCTGGTGTTTGTCTGCCTTGTTTCCTTCGGGGAGATGCTCACCCGCACGTGGTGGCTGCTTGTCTGAGCCGTCACGGTGCCGAGTGGGAATTACTCATGGTGTAAGGTTGGAGGAAGGAGGGGGGAGGCCAGATTCGGTGCTTTGTCTGCAGTTGTTCTTTTCTCACTCTTTGATATATTTTTTCCCCTCCTCTCTTTCTTCTCCTGCCAATGTTCTCCATCCTGGCTCCCTGAGCTCCCTCCTCCTTGGTCTTACACCAGGGCTGGAGAATCCGGCAAAATCCCTGTGGGATGTAAAATGCCCTTTGCTGCACCGTCCCACGGGTGCAAAATGGCCCCTGTTCCCTCATATCCAGCTGGGAGAACTCATCCCTCCTCTTGGGACCCCCTCTTCCCACTCTGCCCACTTCCACCGCTCCACAGTTACCCATTTCCACTCTTGGCCCAACTTTCCCCTGTCTCTGCCACAACATCCCCACATGGCACCGGCCACCACAGTACCAAGGACTGCCCAAGGGGGACCAGAGCCCACCCCAACGTCCCAAGGGCCTGGTGTGTGACACCTCAGCCATCATTAGGCACAACAGCAGGATAGAGGTGGGGAAAACAGACCTGGAAAGCCCCAGCTCCTCGTTCCAGGCCAGGGGCTCAGCCAGGAGGGTCCGTGCCAAGGGTCCTGTGGGAATTCCCGTGCTGGCAATGCCAGGGCACAACCCAGCGTGTGTGCCTGGAAAGACTCAGCAGAGGAGCATTTGGGACACACGGTCCTTCCCCTTCTCCACGCAACCCCGCGGCGGATCAATGAATATTTTAACAAAGAAATATTTCATTAAAAGAGTTGATTGCTTAATGAACTGTCCCTGTGAGCCATCAAAACGCAATGGGTTTTTTTTTTTCCTCCCTTTAACGAAGGCGAAGATTCATATCACGAAGAGCTGGCTTATCAAATTACCGTAATAGCCTGTGTAGACCCAGCCTGTGGAGCGGCGTGGGGAGCCCGGGGGATGCTCCCCCCGGGATGCAGCTCCACAGACCCCATGGGTGTGTTCAGATGGCACCAAACAAGGTGGGACCAGAGCAGGGCCCCCGGGCACTACTGCAGTGGGACCCCTAAACACCATGGCCAGGGTGGCAGGAGGCAGCTCTGCTGTTGTTTGGACTGCCAGTATTTGAAGAGAAGGGAAATTATCTCCTTTTTTTTTTTTTTCACAGTCCAAGAACACTGTGGTAAAGGGACATTCTGATGTCTGAGGCCACGAATTCACACAGCTCTGCTGGGTTTGCACCAGGACTCCAGCCTCCTCTGCCCGGCTCTCATCTTGGAATCACAGAATAAGAGAATGGCTTGGGTTGGAAGGAACCTCAAAGATCACCCAGTTCCAACCCCCTTGGGTGATTAAAACAGAAAGGCATCCAAAAATGTAATCTCTCCCTCTTATCCACACTGGGTGCTTGTTTGCGTGCCCTGATGAAACCACCGGTGCTGCTGCCACTTCCTCAGAGCTGCCAGGCAGGATAGCAGCTCTCTCCTTTTGGAAGTTCCCATTGCACTGCCTTTTTAAAGTTTATTAATGAAAATATCCCTCTCCATCCCGGGTTTCCTAACAGCTCCACTCAGGGTGAGAGCTGCCAGGGGCTCCGCAGGGCTCCGGGCTGGGCACGGCTGGCGGGATCGAGTCATTAACAGGCAGGAAATGAACAATAACCTGACAAGAAACGACCAATTTTCCATCAATTAGAGCGAAGCCTCTTTTTGTCTTTTAGTAAAATTAAGTTTTGCTGACTGGTGATTACTTTGGTCTGATGACAATTCATTAACATTTACACGGGGAGGATGCTAATGGCAGGGCGGGAGGAGGAGGAGAGGGAAAGGTGGCGAAGCAGCCGGTGCACTTGGATGAAAATGTGGGTTTGGAGGAGGTCTGGAGGTCAGGGCCTGGCCTGGCCACTGCTCCAGCAGCAGGACAGGACAGGGAGGAAGGGGGAAGCAGCCCCAAAGAGGGGCAGCAGGAAGCTCCCCCGCTCGCTCGCAGCAGGAGCACAAAAGCGCTTTGTTTGGGGCTGGAGTTCAGCTCCTCCAGCCACTTCCCCCACCGAGGGCTCCTTGGTTTCTCGACACTGCAGCATCCCTGGGTCTGACACCAGATCCAGGTCCTGGCCAGAGCCACTGAGTTGCTCTCAGGAGCGTGGGGACAGCAGGGACACTGCAGCCCATGCCTGTGCTCACTGTGCCCTTGTGCCAGCTCCAGCCCTGCAGGATGGGAACGGGGTGGCAGCAGGGCTCTGAACCTGGCACGAGCAAGACCAGGGATGGGCAGTGGCAGGAGGGAGCTGGTCCTGCAAGACCAGCCAGGGAAGCCACTGCAGCACCTTGAGCCACTGCCTAAACCAGACACCATGGAGCCCAAACTTCTGCTAGAGAGGACACTGCGTCCTGTACTGCAGACATGAACATGTGTGTGTATATCAACCTCCAAAACCCAAGTCATTCAGTGGATCAGAGCTGCCTCTGTTGCTGGATTAGGCCTCCTCATCCTATAATTCATCCCCAAAAACAGAGGCAGGAATTTCTCAGGCTGCTGCTCCATCTGCACACACTTGCAGATCAGATGTGCCTGTACCTGAGCAGGTTTGGAGGGGCCCTCACCTCACAGGAGCCCCCTCTGCTCTTTTGAAAACTTTCTTGGGCAAACTTAACAACAAACTTCCGCTTTTATTTTCCTATTTGTACAAGATCCCCTGTGATTCCAAATCTGGCACTCATCTGTGCCGGGGTTCTGCAGAAAGGAGCTGCCTGTGCAATCCCTTCCCAGGGAGACGGGCAGGGATTAGATCATCCGATGGCGATTGTGAAAGAGGAGGGAGTATTTACTGTAAGAGGCCTTTGATTCAGCCAGGCGGGTGTTCGAGGGCTCCGTCAATGGGATGGGGAATGTGTTGAATCAGAGGCACAGCCCGCACTCCAAGCTCCAGCTCCCAGGACGTTTCCTCAAATCCCCATCCTGCCAAAGGGCAGCCGTGGCTGGGCTTGGAGGATGCAGAGGTTTGGTTGGGAAAAAGGTCACGTTCTCACCAGGTTTTCTGTTTCTTCCCCCCCCCCCACTCACTGCGAGTTCAGGAAGGGTGAAATCTGCAGTTGGATTTTTAACAGGACCCAGCAGGGCAGGATGGGTAACACAGGGATGGTTGGCTCCATATGCTTTTCTGTCACCTTATTTATAACTTTATTTGGGAGGGGATTTCCACAAAACCCCATAAAAACTGGGGTTTCCCATCAAAAAGCTTTTCAAGTTTCTTCATGACCTTTGTTCAACAATGACCTAATTTCACTCAAACTCTGGCACAGCCTATTCCTGATGTGGGAGGAGAAGTGGCATTCAAAATTGGGTCAGTTTTCATTAAAAATGCTTCCGTTTACTAATACTTTTTGTGTCTTGGAAGGACTGGGATCGGCTGCAGACGCCGCGCGGCGCAGAGGGGACGGCCGCCCTTCTTGGCTGGAGAAATGGGTTAATCTTCATGGGAAATCACTCCTCACCACTGGTGATGCTCAAGGACTTTCTGGCTCTCAGCTGAGATGTTTCTCCCTCGGAAGGCTCGGGTGGTGCCTCAGTGGTGCCCATGAACGGCCCCTTCCCGAGGGTCCTGGCAGGGTGCTGGGTGTGAGGAGTGGGAAGGGACGGGGCTGCTCCAAGCTGGGTGGTGGTGGTTGTGCCCATGTCACGTGTGTAACTCGCCCTGTGGGTGTAACATGAGCTGTGTGCTGGCCAGGGAGGCTCCAGGCCATCCCTGCCCTGGGAAAGAGGCAGGAGGGAAAGACAACAGCAACTGGGTGGCTGGAACATCCCATACCCTGACCTAATTCAGAGCCTAATCCAAAGCCTGCCCTAATCAGGGGGAATCTGAATCTTAAAGTCTGATCCCACCCCCCAGTAAAGCAAATGGGAAGATGCAGTGGGATTCGGGAGCTGGGGACCAGCTGCTGTGGATCCTCGAGGCCCTTCGGGGCTCCTGGGGACGGAGCAGGGCACTGGGTGTGGGAAGGGACCACGGCCTTGGTGAGGACCACGGTCCTGGAGAGCTGAGAGCTGCCAAAGTCACTTTTTGGAGCCATTCAAGCTGGGACAGGAGGGTGGCTGCTCTCAGAGAGGCAGAGCCTTCGGACCCCGTGACTGATCCCCATGAGAACCGCGGGATGGGCGAAAACCGGCGACAAAACCGGCAAAAACCGGGCGAGCTGGAGAAGGAAGCAAAGCGAAGCAAAGAACCAGCTCTCGGACCCCCGTTCCTGCTTCTCAAATGTGCAAATTACGCAGCCATTTCACGGGACACTTAGGAGTCAATTTGCAACGCGGCTCAGGGGGGAAATTGGGCACATAATTCCCCCGAACAATAACCGGAGAGCGGCCGCTTAATTTAACTCCGCGCCTGTGCCTCGTTAGCGCGTGCCGAGGGAGGATGCTGAGGATGCTGCGGGTGCCGCGGCCACGTGCCCGTGTCCCTTTGGAGCCTGGTGCTGGTGGCGAGGCCCAAGGGCAGCGAGGGCAGTGGGGCAGCGGGTCCAGCTCCAGGGCCAGGCCCCCCAGGCCCAGCCCGGCCCGGCCACGCGCCGCGCTCTGCCGGGCTCCGGCAGCCCCGAGCACAGTGGCAGCAGGCTGTTCTCATTACGGCCCAATGAGGCTGTTTACTCACCCAGCTGGAGACAGTTAGAGAGTGATAAATAATGAAAGAGAAAACATGATTTTCCCCTCTGTGGTTTCTATTTGTGTAACCATATGTCACAGCTCAATACGGCCGCGCTTTTTTTTTCCTGTTTTACTGAGGAAAGAGCTGATTTTTTCCATAGAGTGGCGATTTTTCCCCAACTTCTTGTGTTGGTTTATTTTTTTTCTAGCGCAGTGATAGAAGTATTTCTGTTTGTTTTCTTGTGAAACTCGCTCGTACTCAGACTCCTTAAAGTCTGGCTTGTCCCAGGCACCACAGAGGTTTGATAGGATTGTTCTCAGCTTCTTTTCAAATACCTGTCAGGGGCTGTGGGGAGAAGAAACAGCTGAGAGCAGCTCGGGGAAGGCTCAGCACCCTGGGCGAGCAGAGCTGAGCCCGCATCGCTCTGGCTGCAGCTGCTTCACACGGGAGGATAAAACACGCTGGAGCTTCCCTGGCAGGGCAAGGGAGGGGTAGATGAGCGATAACTGGGCTGGTTTTGCAGCAAGGCTCTCCGGGAGCTTTGTGAGGATAATGGAGCACTTGCAGGTGGGGAAACTGAGGCACAGAGTGCTGTGGGGGTCATCCAGAGCACCTGCAGCCAGGTACCCTGTGCAGCCCCGGGCATCTGCTCTGATCCATCCCAGAGTGTCGGAAGGTGGTGGTGGGAGAAGGAGGCGACAGCAGAAGGAGATCTCCGGGAAGCGTGGCTCTTTCCCGAGGAAAGGCCCTGGCAGCGCCTGGCACAGGCCGGATGGCAGCAGGGAGAGCTCGGGGTGCACATCCTGCTCTGCCCACCCGTGCCCTGGGGAGGGCAGGTCCCTGCACGGCCCCTCTCCCTCCCCGCCAGGTACCGCACACCTTCCTGCTGCAATTATCCCCCGGCTCCCCCCGCGCCGCATCCCGCCTGCCGGCGTCTCTTCTCCTGCCATGCCCCCGGAGCTGCTGGCGCTGTTGGGAGCTCCTGGCACGTTCCGTGGATGAGTTTCCCCTCAGCCAGGGGCGTGCGATGGGATTTTTTGCCCTAGCAAGTTCCTCGGCTTCATAACATCCTCTTCCCGCAAGATACATCGTTTGGGGAGAGCAATTATCCGAGTGACCTCATCCGTGTCTGCGGCATGAGGTCACCAACGTTCGGGAGGTGTGGACCAGCCCGGTCCAAACGGGGTGTGCCGGGAGCTCGGCTCACCCCAACCCAGCATTTGGGCTCGCTCCAGAGCCCCATCCCATCTCCCAGGAAACTGGAAATTAATGGTGGCACAATTCCCAGAGGCCAAACCAGGTACCTGAGCGCGGATGAGTGTAAGAGCTCGAGTGGTGCTGACCCCCAACATCCCTGCCCAACTCAGTGCCAGGGGTTTGGGGGAGCAGAATTATGGAATATCCTGAGCTGGAACAGCACGCAATAATCATCCAGTCCAACCCTGGCCCTGCACAGACACCCCAACAATCCCACCCCGTCCCTCAGAGCATTGTCCAAACCCTCCTGCAGCTCTGGCAGCCTTGGGGCTGTGCCCACTGCCCTGGGGAGCCTGTTCAGTGCCAACCACCCTGTGGGGGAAGAACCTTTCCCTGAGATCCAACCTGAGCCTCCCCTGGCACAGCAATAATCCCAGCATGGCTGGAAGGGAGAAAATCCTCCTCTGCTCCCCAGCCCCACACTCATGCACACATATACAGACATGTGCACACACACACACATATACAGACATGTGCACACACACACACATATACAGACATGTGCACACACACGCACACACACAGACACAGACTGCAGCCACCACATCCCAGCAAAACAACCCCAGTTCCGAGTCTGAGCCGTGTGCTGAGTGCCTGCTCACTTTAGCATTGATGGATTTGTCCTTCTTTAAAGCAATTAACTGAGTGAAATCGGTACCTTCTTGCTTCAGGTCACAACAAGCTCTCTCTGCAGGCCTTGAGCTGCAGACTGGGGGAAGATGGACCCTGCTGGTTCCCCGGGCCCCTTTCCTGCCCCAGCAATTTCACAGCCCAAATCTGCCCCTCAGTCCTCCCAGTCCTGCTCTTCTCCCTGCAAGCACCACAAAATAAGGGCTGGGAATTCATTGCAGGTTAATTGGGGTTATTTCATATTAAAGCCCCTTTGCCTCTGTAACCAAACCTTTGTTGCACATTTCCAGTGTGTCTTCCTGCATCTCTGCCAGCACAGAGGAGGTCTGTGCTCTGGAAAGGAGATAGGGATGCTTCCCCCTTCCCCCAGCAGCTCCTGCAGCCCAGGTGATGTCCTGGCCCATGAGGGACGTGCCACCTCTTTACCTGTGTCCCCTCCTGCTGTGGGTCACACCAGCCAGCAGGGGACAAACCCCAAATCCTCTTGCCGTGGGTTGAACACCAGTGCAGGTGCCATCCTGGAGTGCCCGGATGCCATCCACCTACATGGCACCTGGAGGGAATACAAAGCCTCTGGAGAGGATGGCTTCTCTGTTATTTCTTAAAGGCCCATTGAAAATGTCTTTTCATGCTTGTTCCTGTGTGTTGAGCAGTTCATTAAAGTGCCCACCTTTCCTGTCATAAACCCAGGAACACAGGCTCGTAAAATCCAAATGTCTCATCAGCTGGGAACTGAATCTGACTGAGAATACCAAACCAGCTCCCTCCAGCAACACTTCTACCTGCAGATCCCTCATCTCCAGGCCTCCACTCCCACCTCCACAGCCGTGCCAGGAAGCATCCAGGCTGTCCACAGCTTTTTCCACTCCTGGCTGTGCAAACACCCGGCCCCTGCTCCCTCGGGCTGCACTCGCCTCCAGCTCCGCTCCCGCCCGGCACCGCCTGGGTTAACGGGAGGCACTTGGATGGAAAAGGCCCTTTTTTATTGTAGCAGCAGATAGGGAGAAGGAAAAGCGTTCGAATCATTTATCTGGCTCGGAGTGTCGCTAATGCCCTCGGCTTTAGGCCAGCGTGAGATATTGGGAGGTAAATCGGCCAAGTCATGCTGTACAAACATTTCAGAAGAGAAAGATATTCCAGGCTCTTGCAGGAATCCAGCCCTCCTCCCGCTGGGTTGCTGGGGGAGGCTGCCGGGTTCGGAGCCGGCTTTACCTTCCTCTGTGGGTGTTCAGAGAGCAGCAGAGCTTCACCCCAAAGGCTGGGCATTCTCGGCGACGTGTCTGCCCTGGCACCAGCCAGGCTCCTCCTGGAGCATCCCCAGGGACGGTCTTGTCTGGGCAGTGGGCAAAGTTGGCTCTTTAGAGTAATAATGGATTTAAACTATGTGTATTTTCAACAGTATACAGATATTTTTTATTACTTTCAACATTTTAATGGATGGGTTCTTTGTTATTTATTAGAGGCCCATTGAAAATGTCTTTCCACTCTTGTTCCTGTGTCTCGAGCAGTTCAGTAACATTCCCACCTTTCCTGTCATAAACCTACGGATGCAGGCTCATAAAATCCAAATATCTCCTAATAAAGTCCCCACATACAGAATAAAACCCCACTCACTGCCCACACAAACCTTAGGAGAAGGTTTGGGACGCTGCACCATCACCTGTGAATAAAGCATGCAGAGAGGGTGGCAGTGCTGGGGTGTCCCAGCTGTCCAGGGAGGGGTTAGGAAGGGGACAAACCCTCCCTGGGACCCCCTAAGTGGGGTTTTTGCCATCTTTGGAGCTGAAGGGGAGCAGGGAAGGGGGTGGTGTGAGGAACTGTCGTCCCTCCCAGAGCTGAGGAAATGCTGCTGGGGAGCTGCAGCTCAGCTTGGCTGGTTTTTATTGAGGAAACCTGCTTGGACAGGGAGCCTGTGACAGCTGGGGAACAACCTGGGGTTTCCACGTACTGGAGGTGTTTGGGGTTCCAGAGGTGCAGAAACCCCCAGAGCCCACAGAAATCCAGGCCCTGTGCTGTTGCTGCAGCAGGACATGAACAAGGACACTTCAGCCTGGGGATTCTTTCCCTTTCTGTCCCTGTCTCAGAGTCAAAACCAGACGGGCTCATCCCAGGGCTCTGCCCATCACCAGGAGTGTCTGCTCCCAGTGTCACACAAACAGGAGCGAGCTCGTGGCACCTGCCCCTCTCAGTGCAGGGCTGGAGACCCCCGTGGGCTCGCTCATGCCAGGCTGGGCACGTGGGTGGGCGAGGGGAAGGCAGGAGGCTCCCTCAGAGCTGCTCTCCCCCCCCCCAGCCCAGTGATGTGTTTATCACAGAGTGCTCACAGCCTGGATCGATGGTGGGTTGGGAAAACACTCCAGCACATCGTTATCATAACGGCCTGACCATGAATTTGGCACAGAGGGTCCTGGGGTGATGGTTTCATCCCCCCGGGCACCGCTGCCAGCAGCACCCTCTCCCTTTTCCCTGCCCATCCCTTGCTTTTGGCTGACTCCCGTGGGGTGTCCAGACCCCACAGCCACCCAACCAGCAGCCCTGAGTCCTGGCTGAGCTCTGGAGCCTCCACCAGCAGCCAACCCCGTCCCCCCTCTGCCTGCAGCCCCCCGGGACCCCCGCGCTTTGCTGGAGGGCACGGACTGAATCATCCACTAACACAGAAATCTCCGAGTCCTCTTTAGATGTCCCAGGAGGAGGCAGATCTGAGGGAAGGCAGCGGAGATGATGCCTGCAGCAATGTCAGTGCTAGAACAGCCGGGCTGACAGGATTCAGAGCAGGGATTAAGGTTGGGATCAGGGATGTGGGGGAAATGAAAAAAGGCTCTGGCTTTTCAGGAGCATCTCCACCGTGTTTGTGTTCGTGTTTGCTGGGAGGAGGACGGGCTCCTGGCTTTAAAAGGCTCCCAAAGAGGCCGGGGTTCACCTCAGAGGTGTCTGAGGGCAGTGAGGATGCAGTGGAGACTTTCTGCTGTCCCTGGACCATGGTCACAGGGAGAGCCCAGGCAGACCCAGCACTGCCCCATGGGAGGGTGCCCTAAACATCCTGGGATGCCTGAGGAACATCTGCCTTTTCACAGAGGTTTCCAAACTGTCACTGTTTCACTTCCTGACCAAACTATTCCCACTTTCACAGTGCTTCTGGGACAGGTCATCCCTGACTCCCTCCCGGGCTGGGGCAGCAGCCACCAGGGTGGTGACAACTCTCCATGCATCTGCAAATCCCTTTGCTCCAAGGTGGTTTTATTCCTCAAGGGAAGGCAGAGCAGCCGCCTCTCCCCACGCTCCAGGCCCTGCCAAAAGCAGGACCATGGGTCATGGGAACCTCAGGGAGAGCAAGAAAGGAGGGGGAGAAGCCAGGCCAGTGGTGCAGCTCATTTGAGTGCAAGACTCTGGGACCACCAGGGACCCCAGCAGGCAGGAACCACCTCAGTCCCTGCTGCTTCCCACTGTGTCCCCAAGAGACCCAGCCACTTGTCACCCAGTGCCACAACTGTGCCCTGCTTCCCCTATCCCCAGAGAGGGGCTGCTGTGTGTTTGCACCCCAGCAAGCAGAGCTGGGCTCTCCCTTCCCAAAGGCTGCTCTGGGTCCTCTCCCCCAGCTGCAGCCCCCCAGGGACCAGCACTGCTTCATTTCTGCCTGCTGAGCTGGGGAAGGGAGGAGGCAGCCCAAGCTGGATGCTAAGGAAAGCAAAGCCTACCTAAAACTGATTTCCATGACGAAGAAATCCCACCCACTCCAGAGAGGGCTGAGGGTCCCTGGCTGGGCTCAGCCCTCCCACAGCTGAGCGATCCCAGGCGCTGGAATGGGGTCCCCCCACACCCCCAGCCCCCTCCTCCTGCTCTAATCTCTGGGGAGGGGAAGGGGCTCGGGGTCCCTCCGTGTGGCAGAGGAGTGTCCAGCCCCAAACACTCTCCAGAGCACCAGCAGGGCTGCTTTAATCCACGGGCTCTGCAACCTCCACAGGCCAGGCAACACTTCCAGTCAAAGCAAACCTGGATTCTCTTCCCTCCAGCCTATTTCTGTCCCTTTCTTGCCTTTTTTAACCCTTCTCTCTTATCTCCACACAGACTAGGAACTTTCTCCCAGCGCTGCCCACCCTCCTTGAGGCTGCTCCACACTCTTTGTTCCTGGTTTGCCCCAGTGGACCCCACGCACCCTTTGCTGACACAGCAGAGGCCCATGAGCCCCAGAGCTGCCTGAGACACCCTCACTGATCACACACTCCAGCACCCTTCCCCTCTTCACATCTCCAACTCCTTCAGTTCAAAGCTCCCTCTTTTTCCCCAACGAGATACAAAAGCCCCAAGTTTCCCATCCCTCTTTCCCCTTCTCCCCTCCCCTCGATTCGCAGCATCCAACCCTCTGTTTTTTCCGTGTGGGTTTTTTTTCCTTCCTTCCTACCCCTCTCCCTATTTTTTTTTTTTTTTTGTTTAAGTTTTTCTTTTAACTTTCAAGGTCACCACGGACAGACAATGCCACCAGTGCCTGTTTGATATGTGAGCGCTATTGGCGTCCATTGCCACGGTTTCCGTGGTAACACAGTAACCATTAATTTTCAATTAAAGTAGACAAAAAGCCCGATGACAGCTCCAGGTCTGCTGAAGATGTCAAGAATCCGTATTAATATACAGCAAGAGAGCATAATTGTGTGTCCATCTTCCCGAGCAACGAAAATGGAGGGATAATTACCAGCTAGAAAGCCACTCTGTAATTTTGTTCTTACTGTCACCACAACCCTACATATTAGCATAAATTAAAAGCAGGGTTTATTGTTACCAAAGTGCATTGATATTTCCAGCCTATTTTCTTCCTTTTAACTGTTTGTTGTTGATGAGTGACTCCTGGACACATGGTGGGTGAGCCCCCAGGAGCAATCGAGATGCCAGGAAGTGATGGATGAAGCTTTGAGATGCCACCCAGGTGGAGGGAAGGGAAGAAGAGCAGGGAGGTGTGTGGAGGTGGGCAGAGAAATCCCAGCCCTCCTCCATCCTCCACGTCCACGATGAGCTCCATCCCCAGCAAGGTCCATCCCATCCCAATCCTCCATGCACTGGGGGCTCTGCCACGTGTCCCATCCCACCTCCCCGGGTCTCTCCACGGAGCTGGAAGGAGTGCAAGTCCCTGACTGCTCCACGCTTGGTGACAGCCACTGAATTCATGAATTTAAGTGAATGGAAAAGAGCAGGTTCCTTGTATCATATCCAGAGAAAGCTGTCCTTCAAACGGGAATTTAGTGTAATTACCCTTAAGGGAGCGATCCTCAGGCAGTCAGTCACAACACTGACCCGCTGCTTGGATCTGACAGCGAAATTACAGCCTGTGTACTCAACAAAAGGGGCTTCCTTCCTTCTGAGAGGGACATGAAATGCTGAGGTTTGAAAAGAAAAGCATTGGCTTCTGGGTTTTAAATCAGTGCCTCGCACAGGACTTGCCTTTGCACAGTAATGGGAAGGGGGTGGAGGAGAAGCAAGCCAGGGAGGGGAACAGGCATCTCATGGGCTGCAAACAGAACCAAGAAGCTCCAGGTTCCCACCAAGCAAAGCGAGTGGGTTTTCAGGATTTGTTTGATGACACACAGTGAGGTGATGGGGATGCTGAAGAGCAGGAGGGAGTGGTCTGGCACATTCCTGTCCTCCTGCAGGAGCAGGGTCATGGCACTGGAGCCACACAAGCCCCAGCCCCCCCAGCTGCCACCACCCCCAAGGTCTGAGGGTACCCCAAGCTGGGTACCAGCCCTGCCCATCACCCACCTAAGGGAGTTCAAAGCCGACAGAGAAGCAAAGATAAGAGGTTTGGAAAACATGACCCCCAGGAGAGATTGGGGGAGCTGTGTCTGTTTAGTCTGGCCCGGAGAAGGGCAGGTGATAATGGCCTTGCTTTAGAAAAGGTTGCTGTGGTGAGGACAGGGATCAACTGCTCTCACATTCCCAGCGTGGGAGGAGCAGGAAGGGGCTTCGCTTGCAGTTCTTGGATAGGGAGAACTTCTTCTGGAGGTTCTGCAAATGTGACCAAGGGGGGTCACAATCTTTCACAAGAAGGCTTAAAAGAAGAGATTGGAGAGGGTGAGTGAGAGAGACCTGACCCTCTGAGCATCCCCCAGGCAGCACCACCCAGAGTGGCAGAGCAGAGCTGGGTGCTTACCCTAAACTGGGCTCAAATGTTAATGCTGCTGTGGCAGGGCTAAAATGAGCATTTCCATAACAAACTTCAAGGTGCTTCAATAACAGGTGGTGTGAGCAGGCAGCTCAGTGAGTGACAAGGGTAAATACAAGCAAAATCCCTGAGTTTGGCCAAAAGGAAACATTTCCAAAGCGGGTCAGCTTTGGCAATCTTTACAGCGGGAATAAGGACACAGGAGCAGGCTGAGAGCATCTCACTTGTGCCATTCAGAAATGGAGGCAGCTCTGAACAGGTTTGTTTGGAGAACATTCAGTGCCTCTCAGACTTCAAATATGACAACAGTGTTAAAAGCTCAAAACGAAATCATCTGATTTTTTTGTAAGCAAACCCCTCCATCATTGGGAGGGTTTTTCATCCAAACTCCAGTTCATGCCAATTAAAAGTTTCTTTTCTATCTGTGGATAGAATTTCCTTTTTAAATGGTGGGATTGGCACCAGTGATGAGTCTTATATGATGCCTGCAAGGGCTTGGGGCTGCAATAGCTTGAAAACTCAGAACCCAGCAGGTCAGGAGAGCATTCTAATTCTGTGGCTATAAAACAATACACAGTCATACCATGGTTTGGAGTGGAAGGGACCTTAAAGCTCATCACTGTCCCATCTCTGCCGTGCCTGAGCTGCTGAAAGGCCCTTTCTGGTGGCAGAGGAAGGCACAGCACAGGGCTCGGGAGTGTGGGGCTCGGGATCTAGGGTGCTGGGGTCTGGGATGCAGGGATCTGGGGTGCTGGGGTCTGGGATACAGGGTTTTGGGGCCCAGGGGTGCAGGGTTCAGGGATGTGGGGCTCAGGTGACTGTGAGCTCCATGTCAGCCCCAGGCTGCTGCACAGCCAAGGGCAGCCTGGGCTGAGCTTCCCGGGGTCGAGCATCCTTCCTTCCTTCCTTCCTCCCGTTCCCTCTGCGGGGCTCTTCCCACTCACAGCCCATCCAAGGCGGGGATCCCTCACAGACATTTATCTCCCAGTGCCTGGCACGGCCATCTCAGCAGCACCTCTGCACTCCCCTCACTGCAGGGGAACACTGACACCCACCCAGCCCCTCTCACCCCCAGCTGGGACCCAGGACCCGTGGGACACCCACCCAGCCCCTCTCAAAGCACCCCAGTCCACGCAGCCAGAGCCAGCAAAGGGTCAAAAAGATCCCAGCCCTCCTTTCCCCCCCTCGGTATAAATACCAGCCTACCAGTCGACACAGAGTACATACATCTTAAACAAACACTTGGCCGGGCTGTTTATCTCCACAGCCTTTAAACAAACTCTTTCAAAGGTTTCTGCTGATATGAGAGATTTACTGAAAACCATTCGCCCTTCTTAAAAGCCTCTCAGTTTATGCTGCTCTGGGTGAAACGAATAGTGTTTGAGCCTGGAGTTTTCTGTCTTCTGACCGCATGTTTATCCGAGGGGCCACTGCTGGCTTTGATACGAGAGCAGCACGGGCACAAATCTTTACGAGGGAAAATATAAAATAAACCCAGAAACTCCGTGTGTGCGTGTGTGTGCGTGTGGCACGGGTGGAGGGGACCGGGCAGGGAGGAGGGAAGGGGAAGTTTTGTCCCTGTTGGGGTCACAGAGTCCCAGAATCACTGAGGTTGGAAAAGACCTCCAGGACTGCCACATCCAGGCCTGCCTTGGACACCTCCAGGGATGGGGACTCCAAACCTCCCTGGGCAGCCCCTGCCAGTGCCTGACAGCCCTTTCTGTGAAGAAATTCCTCCTGAAATGCCATGCTTAGTGTCTCCAGTCTGTGGCTCCAGCATCCCAGAGTGTACACTGTTCCCATGAAATGTTTCATCCCAGTGATTGCTGTGGAGCTCCCTGAGTTACACATTTCTGGCAGCTCTCAGCAGGGCCTGTGACAGCCAGCTCAGCACCTCTGTGGGTATGTCATGTCTCACTGCTCACTTCACAGAGCAGGTGCCATAAAACCACCAGGAAAACCGAGAGACATCGGAGTTACTGCCAGAGCAGTGAGGATGAGAATGGGAATATCTACACAGTGAGGAGCTTTATACCATCTCTGCATTTTCAGCCCCATTTCACAGGTGGGGAACCTGAGGCAGGGGGAAATGATGTGCTCAAGGACACCTGGGAAGTAAATGGGAGGAACTGGAGCTGAGTTTAAATGCTGGTTGGTCCCACTTCAAGGAAGGTTGATTTGCTATTTCTGACTCCAACACCAGCTGAAGAAATAAGAGAACAGACTGAAAGTGCTTTTGGAGGAGCTGAACCATGCAGTGGGAAAAGCATTTGCCCTCAGTGTTCAGAAACCACACCTTGGCTTTGACTGGGGCCGTTTGCCCTGCCCCGGGTGCATCGTGCCCACACGGAGCTCTCCTGGCAGCCCTGCCACGATGGGCACGTGCTGGGAAACCCCAGAATAAAGACAGTCCCCACCCCCAGGACCCTGGATGGAGTGACAGGGTGAAACATTCCCCTTTTCTGAAGCACTTTACACCATTTCTCCAGTGTTTTCCAAGGCAATGACCGAGCCCTTGACGTGCCATGCAGAGCAGCAACCCGCTCCCCTGTTTCCAGCAGCCCAGGGCTCTGCAGCCTTACGTGTCATTCCTTATTTGCTGTCCTCCCTCGCTTATGACACACTCAGGCAGGGACCTGTTTGTTGTCAGTGTGACACCCACGTTGGTAAACAAGGCGAGTTTACCCAGCCCTCAATCAGGGAGCTGTCGATGGCCCCGCTGGCAGCGGCACAGCACCCTCGGCACGGGCGCTGCTCTGACATCCCATACCCTTGGGGTCTCTCACTCGCACAGAGGACGAAGGGCTGCTCTTGCATCACCAAAAAATCATCAGCCTACACCGCAGGCTCTGCAGGAAAAAAGTTGTAACCGGGTCTGGGCTCCTGGAGGTTTTATTTCCTTTTATTGCCATATGAATATTCCTCTCCTCCCCGATCTCCCAGGGTTTTAGCAAGCCGGAGGGAACAAAGCCACGGGACAGGTTTCAGAGTAAACAGCAGCTACCACGAGACTCGTGACACAATTGCAAAAGCTCTGGCCACCCAGCCACACTTGGAGATCTGACCTTGCTACCCTGGAAAGCGGAAGGCAAATAAAGAAAACCCCAACAGATTTCTCGAGGAGAGCCATTGCAGCATCATGGTGTGGGTTTCCAGCCTGGTTTGGAAGAAGCCAAAGGCCCCACATGGGATTTGTGAATGCTGGCATTGATGGTACAGCTTTTCCATCCCTTCTCTGGCCCCTCCGCTCCAGGCAGGAGAAGCTCAGGAGCTTCTGGGTCTCTTGTGAGCCCCAAGTTCGAGGCTGTGGGAGGGAGGAGGATGGAGAGGAGAGTTCCCAGATGTGTCTGCACCACCGTGCACACAGAGACAGGGCAGTCCAGGTTCCTCCAGGGGTTTATCCGGTGGTTTTGTGTGCTCTGCATTTAGGAGAAACCCGGCAAAGGAGCAAAGGTCAGGGCAGAAATGCCGGTATTTATTTATCCAGGGGAATTTCTCGAACAACACGTATTTGGGAGCCTTTGGAAACAACAGAACTCGCCCCACAGAGCTGCTAAACCAGTTTGGTGGCGACACTCCTGCGGGTACAGGATGAGGGACACTGGGAGAGGCAGCTGGAACAGCCGCCATCCCCCAGAGCACAACATCCCACCTCCCACCCTGGGGGCTCAGCCTTTGAAAACCCATGGCCAGGACCTGGGGCAGCCTCAGTGAGGGTGATGTGGGTCTGGGAGCAGGGTCTGGGTGGCAGCAGCTCCCCCAGCCCACAACAACCACCTCCCAGTAGAAGCTGTCCCTCATTTTATCCCATTTTAGTGGCCCTCCCCATCCTTTTTTGGGGGGATCCTGCCTGATAGAAGAATGACCAACACCCCAACATCTCAGCACAGCCAGGGCTTGGGAGGAGAAAATAAACACGGGCAAAATCTTTGGCCCAAGCACGGTGTGGCTGCCTTGGCTCCTGCAGTGCCCGAGGCATCAGTAGCTCGATTTTTGGACGCCCCTGCCCTCCCCTTTGTGCTGCACCCCCAGTGGGCAGCTCAGCCCCGCTCACACCCCCCAGGGCTGTGATGAGTGAACCCCACAGCCTGTCCCCTATGTCCTGGTCCCCACGGGCAGTGGCCCCGGTGTCCCTGTGAGGGGCAGCCCCACTGGCAGCGAAACGGGGGCAGCACAGACGGGCCCCTGAGCACACAGCAAAGAGAAGACTTTTTGTTCACATGTGTTGGCTCAGCTCAAATAACTCATCAGGGACCCGAGCTGCAGGCTGGAACGGGAAGAAACTCTCTCCAGATGAAAGGATGTCAGAAAATTGTATTTAGTCAACTGCGTGTGTGTGTTAGAAAGGGGCGGAGGGAGGAAGGGGCCGCGGAGGCTGTTACTGTGACTGACTTTCTGACTTCTTAACTTGTCAGCATATCCTAAAGTTAAAAATGCACATGCACACAGGCCTGCAGCCAAAGAGGCTGTCTAGCCGCAAATCCAGATGTGGGGGCCACGGCGCTCCCGCCAGCCCCGCTCTCCCTGAAACGACTTTCAGACTAAACAATTGTGACTTGGCTGTGAGAGCAGCGCAATTCCAGATGCTGCTTTCCTTGCACGTTGTTTTAATTGGGCTGGCAGGCGCAAGGGCTCTTTCAGTGAGAGCAAAGCTTCCCCACGGGACCGCAGTGTTTTGGCAAAGCTCCCACGCTGCTACCTTAAGAGAGAGGGGAGGGGGAAGGAGAGGGAGAGGAGGGGAGGCAGGGAGGTGATGGTGGGGAGAAAAATTGCGAGCGACTTCCCGAGGTGTTTACTGCCGCGAACGGCCGCCGCGCTGCAGTTTTATCTGCTGAAATTCTCACCTTTTTTTTTTTTTTTTTTTTTTTTTTTTTTTTATTTCTTTTTGGGTTTGGTTTGTTTAATGTCACCCTGCAAAAAACAAAACACACAGGACGTGGGGCCGTGCTGGGGACTTGTTCCATTGCAGTCTGGGCCGGCCGGTGCCGGCAGCGATGCCAGGACAGCCCAGCGTGCTGGGCAGGGGGTGCCCAGGGTCTGTGCCTCAGCCAGGGGCAGATCCCAGAGCCATGGAGGGTTTCCATGCTGGCCATGCCTACAACACTGCCATTGGGATGTTCCCACATCCCTTCCCAGATGTTCCCAGTCACAACTCCCCTGGCACTGCTCAGGGAGCCAGCGGGTTCACCCTTCGCCTTGTGCTGGCAGAGCGGGACAGAACGGGGCTGTTAAAGTCACTGCAAATCCAGTCCTGAGGATGGTCAGTGCTGACATCCAGACCATGATCCAAGAGGGAAAACCCCGTGTCTGGGTGGGAACACCCTCGTTTTGTCCTGCCCATACTCCTCCAGGGCCAAGCCCGCCGTGACTGCGATAAACGGGTTAAATCACCCATTTTGGGACCCCTCCTTGCCATCCACGCCACTCCCTCATTTCTCCCCCTTCTCCCACAGCACACCCAAGGGGAGGGCTCTCCCCCTCTGCCCTCGCAGGGTTAATCCAGGGGGTCCCTGTGCCGTGGGGTGAGACCCCAGGGCCGCTGTCCCCGCCCTGCCGTGGTGTGCCGGCCCCGGCTGTGCCAGCGCCTGAGTCAACAGCCCAATTTTAGCCTGGGCTGGGCTCCCAAAGCCAGCCCGAGCCAAGGGAGGCACAGCCTCGGGATGGGATCTTAAGGTAGACTCCGGAAAAAGCCCCGGATCCTGTGGGGAGCATGGGAGACACGAGGGGAGCGTGGAGCTGACCCCACCATGGGACCTGCTGTGGTGGGGGCTCAGCCCCCGGGCACTTCCGAAACACAGCGTGGTGGGGATGCAAAACCAGGGCTTTGCTGGCTGTGGAGGGGATGATCAAATCCCCTGGCTGTGGGGAAGGGGTCGGGCACCTCGTCCCCTCCGGCAGTGCCACCGAGGGCTCTGCCCTCAGCACCTCCCAGCTTGTGCCTGAAACTGGGAGCCTGAATCCCTGCTGGATGATTTCCCGAGATCCAGGCAAGGTCAGTCACCAGCCTGCCCCGTCCAGCGCTTCCAGGAGCGACAGGTACTTCCCATCCATGGAATACGAGGCCAAAAATGTGCTTTTGGGGTCGGGGGACTCCGACATCACAAACAGAGCGAGGAACCGAAAGTGCCGTCCCAAACCCAGCCTGGCTTCTGGGCCAAGTGCACTGGGAATGTTAAAAAATAATCAGGAAGGTTTTCTAGACAGGAAAAAAAAAAAAAAGTCCCAAACACATCCTTTGCCTGCGCCCTTACAAGTCCCTTAACTCTTTTTTCCCCCCTAAATGGAGAGGGAAATAGTGTGTTTTTTTGCTTTTGGGGGGGTTGTTTGTTTTGTTTGTTTTAAAACTTTGGCCTCATTAATTTCCAGCAAAAATTTCCCCCCAATAAAAGGAAAACATGGAAAGAAAAACAAACTATTAGAAAAGAGAGGAGGGAGGAAATGTTATTTAAAAGGTTACCAGACCACATCATTTTCCAATGATATTATATACTCCCTGCAGTATCCAAAATATATATGGGCCTTAGGCCAAGAATGTAAAAAAAAAAAAAAAAAAAAAAAAGAAGAAGGAAAAAAAAGAAGAAAAAACACCCAGTGTAGACACAACATCTGGACAGAGGCTGAACAAAACCTCCATTTATCACACTTAATCCTGCAATGAAGCAGTCAACAGTTTACTTCTGTTTTGCTAATTTAGCTGCTTTCATGCTTCCGAGGTGGAAAAGCCGAAGTAAAAGCTTGGAATTAAGTGTCACTTTGTGAAGCTACTTCTTCTTCTGCTCTTTTTCATGACACTTTATTCTCCTGTATTTTTTTAAAAAATCCTGTTCCTTTTATTTATTCCACCTTCCTTGCCTCCCTTCCCCCTCTCCCCCAATTTTTATTTCCTTTTACTTTTTTAATCAGTTGGAAAATCTGGTGGCACAGCACTCGTGGACAGACCCGGAGGGTGCTGATGCCCCCAGACACGTGGGGAACCCCCTGAGTCCTGCCCCTGTTTCCACCCAACGTGCCCAAACCCCGCAGTGCCCAGAGTGGATCCAGTGGAATTTACATCTCTTCCCTTCCTCCCCACACCTTTCTGTGCCTTTTTCTCCAGGAATAATTCAACTTTTTGTTTAAAACCGAACCATACCAAGCCCAGGGACCCCCGTCCCTTCCAAAAAGGCAGTGGCTATCCTGGAAAATCCAGCACTGTGACCAAGCACATCCCCCCCGTGCATCCTCCACTCCCTCCAGCAGCCACATTTCAGGGGAGCACTGAGACCGATTTGTCACCTCCCCTGGAGAAAAGGTCACGTTTTCAGCAGAGAAAACCCCATTTCCTGCCCTATTGCAGTGCAAATGTGAGTACATCCATGTGTTTGCCTGCCATCTCCCACAATTAATTCCAGGGCAGATTTCGCTGTCCTCGACAGGAGGCTCTTCCTTCCGACGAGCTATAAAGTACCCGACACCCTGTTTGGGGGCTGGTGATGATAACACCAACCACAGCATTAACCACAGCACATCCCCATCCCCCAGGAGTTACAGCATCCAGGGGATCCTTCTTTAGTCACTTAAACATGGATTTATGGCCAAAACTGGAAAAATTCTGGCTGCTGGAGCTGTAATGCCTGAAGGATGAAGAATCTGGGGCTCCCACAGAGAAGGTTGGTTTGTCCCATCCCAAAGTTTCTTTAAAATTAAGGTGAAAAAACTTTTCTCTTGGAATTTCGTCTGTTTCCACCACTGTGATGGCATTTCCAGCCTGTGCAGGAGAGGAGGGCAAAACCTCCCTGAATATCCAGCTGGGCCAGGGGATTTGCTCATATTTACTAAACACAGTTGTTTGCTGCTCTTGTATCTTCTTTGTTGTGTCAAGAGCCAAAGATACAACAAACATTCATCCTCAGAGGTTTAATTAATATTTGTTAAGACCAGAACAACCAACATCTCAGGACTGCATTGATGCTGGATGCAGCCTGGGGAATTGGGTTTATTTTTGGGGCTGTCTGGTTCCCTGCTGTTGTTATATCTCTGGTTTTGCTGTCGTTTCCCTCCACTTGATGTGGTTTCATGTGTGTGTCAAAGGCTGGCTTGTCTGGATAGACACTGCTTTTAACTGGTTCATAAACTGGAAGATAATGAAGTAACTAATGACCCGAGTGCTTTAAGAACAGCAAAGAAAAAGTTCTGTGCAGTGTGAAACGCAAAAAATATTCCTGGTTTCTCCAGGGCAGTGGCTGGCCCTGAATGCCGCTGTTCAGGAGTGACACAGGCCACATTCCTTGTCTAACAGACACATCAATACCAGATTAGATAAGGAGCTGCACATTCAGGCTGTCTAGAGCAAAAAAAAAAAAAAAAATGGATCCAGCTCTGAAAAACAGGAGTGGAAAACTGCTGGGATGTGTGACACTGGTCCGGCCTCCATCCCTGCCTCAGTGGGCCGATTCCACGGAAACATGAAACCAAGGAACGAGTCACCCTTCCACGTCTGACTTACTGCTCTGAGTGTCAAGAGCAAAAAACTGCCCAGAGGCCTTTGGGCTCCTGGAACTGCCCTCCAAAAACCCTCAAAACAATCAGAAGGTGCAGCAGTTCCTTGTGTCCCGGCCCTGCCCATCAGCTCCTAGAGTTTCCTACTTTTGCCCTGTACCAGAAAACTTTTGCAAAGCTTTGAGCTATTTCCCTGCAGCGATTTCCCCAATTTCTTTCCAGAAGCTTGTCTTAGGTGGAAATAAGGGCCCCACGCTGCTGTGCAAAGGTTGTTCCCCCACATACCATGCCCAATTCTATCCCAAAGTATATTTTGATAGAACCAGCTCATCTGAGCGCCCCGTCGCAAGCTCAGCCGTCCCAGCTCCATCCAGCCCATCCAGCTGCTGATAATAAATAATCACCTTCGCTCCTGCTCCCGGCAGGGCCGAGCTCTGGCGGGCTGCAGGCGGTGCTGCCCAGGGCACGGCCACCCCGGCACCCCCAGCCCCGGTGCCGAGGCCGCGCCACGGCCGCATTCCCACGGCTCTGCAGAGCCCAGACCGACCATTCCAAGCCTCGCCTGTCGCTGCGGGGTCATCCGTTCATGTTTACTGTAGGGGAAGGAGGCCGCGGCAAACATTCCTGCCCGGTGCCTCACCCGGGCGGGAGCTCTCCCACCAGGCCTGGGAAAGGCAGCCGGGCGCGGGACCCCGCTCTGCCCGCCCCGGCAGGTGCAGCTGCGGGGAAAGGGTCCTGGCTGCCCTTTTTGGGGGCTGGTTTACTGCAGTGAGGTTCGTGGGGTTCAGGATCAGCACCCGGAGCCTCTGGATGAAGGACACGGCCACACCAGCCCCTCCCTGCGAGCGGGCAGCGTTTCTCCAGAGGCACAGCTGGGCCAGGAGCTCGGCCCTGATCCTTCTGTGTCCTCACACTCAGGGTCCTCTGAACCACCAGCTTTAGGAAGGGGGTTACAGCCCATAGCCCCCTCCCCAAATTAGCAGTCAATCCCCTCCCTGTGGCTTTTCCCCTCCAGTCCCTCCTGCCCCAGCTGGTTAATAAATGATGGCCCAGCAAGCGCCAAGAGCTGAGCGCTGCTGCCCGGCCCCAGGGCAGCCGAGGCCCCCCTGGAGTTTTCCAGCAGGGAAACCCCCACACATCTGGCAGAAGCCGCTGTCCATCCCTGCTGTCCCCCCACCATGCTGAGGAGGAGCTGCCAGGGAGGGCAGGAGGTGTCTGGAGAGGTCAGAGGGAGAGCAAACACCCCGGCTCTGCCACAAACATCCTGGGCCTGCCCGCGCTGCAGCTGCCACACAAAGAGCCCGCTCGGCCCCGCCGGCGCTGGCCCCTGGTTCTGAGGGGCTTGGCAGGGGGACTGAGCATCTTGGGGGCTTTGGGGAGTGAATTTGGAACCACCTGGGAGAGCAGCTCATCCCTGAGCCAGCCTGGGAGCACTGCACCTTTGGCTGGTGCAACGCTCAGCTGGTATTTGGTGACCCTCAACTCCCAAATCCCCCCTTCCCCTCCACGGACAAAAAGCATCAGTGCTCCACAAACAGGGTCTGTCAAACTACAGCACAAACCATCCCTCTGCTCGGCTGGGAAGCTCCCCGCTCGTGCTGGGAGGGGAATTGGTTCCCCTCCTGCTCAGGCAGGGCTGCAGGAGGCAGCAGGACCCGCTGCGATGGTTGGTATTTACCGAGGCCGCGGGGCTGCTGGGGCGAGCGCTGAGCAAACAGCGCCGAGGATCCCCCGCCCCGGAGAGCTCACGGACTGCTGGAACAAAGGAAACCTTGGCAGACGGGGAAAGGGGACAAAGAGCCCCCAAGTGCTTTCCCCAAGGACACCTGTGGCAGGGATGGAGCTGGGGGGGCACTCAGAGACCGAGTCCCGGCTGCTCCATGGTGGGCCCAGGGTCACCTTCCCCCTGCCAGCCCGGTAACACGGCAGGCACTGGGCAGCCCTGGGCTGAGCGAGGGCTGGAGAGATGCTCGGGGCAGAGGGAACGTGCAGGGGGGAAATAGGGAGTGTGTGTCTCCATGTGCCAGGTTTCCCTGGATCCCCTTCCCTCGCAGCCCAGGCTGTGCTGGGCAGTGCAGATACTCCGCTCCCTCCCGTGCCCAGAGACCCCACCTTTGCTGCTTTCTGCTAAAGAAAAGTAAGAAGAGCTCTGGCTCAGAGTGCACCAAACATTTCGAGGCAGCCAGACCAGCTCCTGCCCCACAAACACCACTGGAGCATCCCACGGAGCTCCTCCTCACCCCGGCTGCGGGCCTGGCGGTACCTCTGCAACTGCTGATGCCTTAAAGCCGCCTCTTTGGGGTTGTTGTCTCACGCAGTTTTCTTTTTTCATATTTAATATTAATGGTAATGACTGTGGCAGTAAGATAATAAGCTTCAGTCAGATTAGAAGGGGGTCGGCTCTTATCTGTGCCTGTTGAAGACGCATGTCTTTCACCTGCTCCTTTAATATCCCCCATCTTTCATTCCTACCGCCGAGCCCCCTCCCACTGTCCTAGAACAAAAGGGGTATTATTGTCCGGGGTCTTTTCAGGCTGGAGCCAGGAAGACCTCCTCCTCCCCCAGCCGCTCCCCGAATGTGCAGCAGTTTGAAATGAGCCTTTTTCCTTCCCCGGCAGGAGATTAGCTCGGTTTGACAAGGCGGTGAACTTTAGGCAGGGTGAAATAGGGTCTCCTTGGGGAGTGGAGGCAGTTCAGCCCTGACTAATTCTGACAAAGAGAGGCACCAAAAAAAAAACCCTGCCAAAAAAAAAAAAAAAAAAAAAAAATTAAAATAAGAAAAACAACCGAGCTGGAGAGGAGGCAGGAGGGGAGGCTGGGGGGAAGGAGGGAGTGTGGAGGCTGGAGGGAGGAAGGAGGGATGGGAGGCCAGAGGGCACGTTCCCGAGCGGGGCTGGGCTGCAGCTCTGGGCTTTGCTCCTTGGGTCTGGCTTGGAGGAGGGAATCGCCTCCCTGGCCAGCCCCAGCATTGGATCCTGCTGCTCCAGGTCCACTTGCTCCTGAAATCCCCTTTCTTTATAATTTTTAAAGTTCTTTGGAAGCCCTTCAGCATGAGCCCACAGGCAGTGGGACCCCAGAATTTCTTTTAAAACACAAAATGAACCATTTTGCTGCCGTGGCCCAGGCAGATGGTTTAAACAAAATAACCCCAAGCCCCACAGAGTGAAAATTCAGGGTTTGAGTGGAACCAAACCGAAGTGATCCCATTTTAAACTGTTGTTTGTGCATCAGAGGCTGGAGTTTGTGCAGAGACTTGTGGTGGTGACGTGCCCGGGGTGGAGGGTGTGGATGGAGCCGGGAGTGACGTAGGTGAGGGATTAGAGGAGAGATTGGCAGAGGAAAAGGCAAACTGTTTCCTACGGCAGTGTCTCATCCAGGGGTGTCTTCCATCACAAAAAGACTTTGAAGTGATGCAGAAAAGGGTCTGAAAGAAGGGAATGTGCCCTGCAGGGTTGGAGGGCAGTGGGTCTGGAAGAAGATTGAGCACTGGGTGATCTGAGTGCTCAGGGCAGAGGAAGGGGAAGCTTTGCCTGGGCCCTCACACCAGCACAGCCCATGCAGGCTGTGCCTCACATGGTGCTTCATGTAACAGGGATGGAGAATCAGCTTGGAAACATCCTGTTTCCCCAGGTCATGGGTCACGGTGGAAGGCACCGTGTTCCTCTGCAGCAGAGAAACTTTTCTATTTAATCGGGTTTTTAAGCTGGAAATGTTGGCAGACAGAAAATTCCATGTCAGTCTTCCCTGCTCTGCCCATACACACACTCAAATATCACATATATATATATATGATTATATTCATTTACACCACATTTACACTCGTGTGCACATGTTCAGGTACATTGAGCCTGGCTCAGAAAAGCAGGTGTATGACACAGGTCTTGGCACCCCGAAATCCCTTGCCAAGGAGGGAAAGAAGAGGAAGAGGCTGCTCAGATGAGCCTGTGCACAGCAGAGGGCTGACAGAGACCAGGACAGGGCTCGGGTTCTGGGTTAATTCATCTCTCAAAATGCCTTTGATCCCCACAGAAAGGGATTGTCACGCCAACTTGTCCCTGAACACACCAGTGAACTGTCACTCAGGATGTTCCTATCTGAGCTCTGGTTTCAGGACCCAGAAAGAACACCAAGGCTGTGACATCAATTCCTGCTGATGTCCTGGCCCGGTTGTGCACCAAGGTGTGTTCTGCTCAGACAGCACCAGCCCTCCTGCCACCCTTCACTGCCACCCTTCTCTCTCACCCCTGTGTCCCCACTGGTGGTGCTGGGCGAGGTGACAACCTGAGCAATGTGCCCTCAGGCACCGCCCTGTGCTCCTGCAGGACACGCTGCCTTGTGCAGGACATTTCCTGCCAGTGGCTCAGCAAACCCCTGAAATCTCCCCGTCCTGCCAGGAGATTCCTCCCTAATGCTCATTAAGCCGCTTGCAAATCCCCGGCTGAACATGGCTGCACAAGTTTAATAAAGCCAGAGACAGATGCCATCAATCATGTGGGCCCGCCACACATCTGGGGGAAATCCAGGGCCATTACTCTCCTTTCTTCTCCCCACCTTTGTGTCCCAGCAGCCCAAATCCCAGGAGTTACACTGGGCAGGTCTGCTCCCATCCTTGCTGCACCCCTCCTGGTGTCTGGGTGCTGTCCTTGTTCTGTGGTGTCTGCACACGTGGATGTGGTTTTTGGAGGAGGTTCTCTCTCAGCAGGGGAAGGCTGAGAGTGCTCATGGACTCTGGATGGGCACTCTCAGCTGTGCTCACTTCCCAAGATCCCCAGGCTGAGCTGGTGTCACCAGGACATGGCCTCCTCAAGGTCTTTTCTGCTTCCAAGCACGGGTGGGAACACAGCTTGGGCAAGAAGCAGCTGCCTGGGATGAAGAGCAGTTGGAAAGATGCGAAGATCCTCATCAGCCTGAAATCAGGCCAAGCCCCATGGTCAGACAGACACGACTTCCACACCACGGATGGCAATGGGCACAGTGGGACAGTGGGCATGTCCCGCTTCTGCCTCAGCCCTGCCTGAAGGCCAGGAGCACACCTCTCCTCTCCCACATCCCTGGGCTGCAGCAGCAATTCCTGCCTATTCGCTGGTGCTGAGACCACAGGGAAACCAGGAGAACAGCCCAGCAGGAGCCACTGCTTAGCTAAAGCTCTCTGTTAAATCAAGTGGTCTTTAAGGGTTTAGTGAGGCTCTTTCCCCCCAGCTCTCCAGGGCTGGGGCTCTCAGCTGTCCCCTGGGTGCCGTGACTGGCAGCTCTGAGTGACACAAATGGAGCTGCAGGGCAGGACAGGCTTTGGCTCCCACACAAAGTCCTGCCCAGCACCAAACACGCAGCTCTGTCCTGGTTTGCAGGAGCCTCGATGTGTATTTATTAAAATAAAGGAAAAAAAACAACAGCGAGATGGAAGGATTTGATGCTCTGAGCTCTTTATGCTTAGGAACAAGGATGGGTTATTGACTAATGCAGCGCTGTGGGATGGAATAATGCGCCGGGTTTACTTCGGTTTTGTCTCCATCAGCCACCAAGAGATCCAAACATGTTAGGGCTGAACAGTTTAGTGCATCCAGCTGGGATGTCACAGCTCCTGTGTCCCTTCCCCAGCTTTAGGAGGTGAATTCCTGTGTGGTTGCAGGTCATGCAAAAGCCAAACTCTTCCCTCCGCCCTGGGGATGGCTCAGGTGGGATCTGGGACAAGTGACCCCAACTTGCACAACGCCATTGGCCCAGCAGCCCATGGGGGGGACAGGACCTGTCACCCTACAGGCTGATGGTGGAGTGGAAAGTGTTACCCAAAGGTGTTGAGATGAGCAAAGATTCAAAGGCTCGTGGCCCCCTTCAGGTCAGCACAGCAGCTCAGGAGAGTGGGATGTGCTCATGGCATGTCCTCTCTTGTCCCCATCACGGTGACCCCACAGGCTCCCCCCTCGCCCCTTTGGCTCTGCCCACACCGTCACACCAAGGGCAGAGGGGCAGAGAAGCTCCAGCTGGCCTGTTTCAGGCCGGTGCTGCTGGGCTGGCACAGGGAGGGCTGTGCTGATGGCAGCGGGGCCGTGGCGCGGGCCGCCCGCCAAGCCCCACATGTGGGATCCATTAGCCACAGCGGCTTAGAGGGGCTTCTCTCGCTGCCACTCACCTATCCGCCCGTGTGGCAGAGGGGGTGGCAGGAAGGTTTTCACAGCTGGAATAAATTGCAGGGAGGAGGAGGAGGAGGGGATTGGGAGAGACAAAAAACAACATTGAACTCAAGATGGAAGAAAGACAGTATTAGCGGAGGTAACGGAGAAAATATGTGTGTGTGTGAGAGGGGGTATTTTATTTACAGACTGTTTGTTTGGGGTTGCCCACACACGGTGAAAGCTGGGCAGTGGCTGGACTCCAAAATCCCAGCAGGCGCTTTGGCTTGGAGGGGGAAGAGGAGTAGAAAGAGGGAAAAAGAAGGGAACAGGAAAATACAGAAAGAAGGAGAAAGAGGTGGAATTGGGCAAGGAAAAAAATCACGTGGCACTTGTTTGGGCTGTGAAGGAGTTCAGTGGATCGAGAATCTCTGGGAGTGCCTCTGCCTGTGACTGTGGTGACTGGACAGGGAGGTCCCTGGACATTTGCTTCTCCCCTCTGGCAAAGTGCTGAGGTTGCCTCACTGACCACTCTGAGCCTCCCTGGGGAGGGATAACACAACTCAGAACTCCCCAGGGAAAGGTTTTATTCTTCGCCCTCTCCCCCCGCCCCATCTCATGAAATATTGGAATTAATATAATAACACACCTTAATAATATTATCCCTTGTCGAGTCCATAAAAGTCCCCTCTTGCATTACGGCATTTGAGAGACTATTAAGTTTTAAGGCCACGAGACCTCCATGAAGGAGAGAAGTCATTTCCATTTTTCCTCTCTTCTGAGGGCACTGGGGTTTATGGGACAGTCAGGAACTGGGATTGATGAAGCACGTGGAGGGGCAGGGCCCAGGACAGGTCACAGGGGTCCTGGCACATCCCCCAGGATGGGGCTCACAGTGATGTGGGCTTGGAGTGGTTACTGCTCTCTTTTTGAATGTGACTCTTCCCAGAGCCCAGGCTTTCCTGCAGACACAGGTGTTTAGAGGGAAAAGACACAACTGCTTTGACACACAACAGTGTGAGGGTGTGGGACAGAACAGCTGATGGTCCTGAGATCCTCCTGTGCAGTTGTATCCCTGCACACAGCTCCCACCTCGGGGAGCAGGACTGTGGCCATGCTTGCCAAAGTGCAGAGAGGGTGGAAAATCCAGCATTTTGCATGAAAATGGGGGCAGTGACTGCACCCAGCACAGCCCAGGGTCCCTTCTGTGAAATACAGCGGGGGCTGAGGACTCTCCTTTCCCTTCCCTTTCTGCTCTCCCTCATTTGAGAGTAAAACCCCAACAGGACTGAAATGCAAGAAGCTGCTCCTGCTGCTCCTGTGGAGCTGTGTAGGCTGGGGTGACAGTGGTGGTGACACAAAGGTGGCTGGTGCTCACGGGGGTGGCACTGGTTCAGCCAGAGGTGCTTGGAAAATGTGGGCTGGGAGAGGAGGGTTTGCAGAGCTCACAGTTCAGAACATGTGAGGGTTTAGGGGCTTCCTTCCCTATTGGTATGAGCTGCAGGAATTCAGGGATTGTCCCCAAAGAGCAGTGAGGGCTCACAGCCCAGACCCAGCAGTGTGGGGGGGACAGGAGGCCCTTCACTGAAAGATCAAGTGAGAACATCCCTCAGTGAGCCAAAGCGAGAGGAGAACCACAGGAATGATGACAAGAAAGGAGAATATAAAATTTCTTCCCTTTTATCAGGAGTACTGTGCTGATTTTAGGCAGCTGGGTGGATTCAGAGCACTATTTACTCCGGATTTCTGCCTCTGCAAAGGCAGCAGAGTTGTTTGTGATTTACCCCGAGTTCAGAGCTCTGATTGCCTGTGTTTAATCTGCCATTCCAGGCTGCTCCTCCATCCCCTGCCATGCAGGAGCTCAGCACTGGGATCTCAGAGTTCCAGCTCCCTCACCTCTGTTTGCTGTGCAGCCGAAGAAAGGGCACACGAGGAATGTCTGGTTTTTCCTAGAGCACAATTTTACAAAGACATGGCAAACTCTCCACCAAAATCAAATAAAACATCCTTCTGGTGGCCAAGAAGAGTTTGAAAACGGGACCACTGCAGGCTCAGAAAACCAGCAGGCCAATTAAAAAAAAAAACCCTTTCACATTTATTATTATGTAAAATCTCATGCTCTTTAGGGCAATCTCATGATTATGAAGGGGTCAGGGGAACTGATTTATGATTAGAGAGCTCTTGGCATCGGCAATATTGTATATGTTTTAATTTTGAACCTTAATAATCCATCCAATATGCGGCACTTGATCATGACACTCATTTCTCACGTATAATTTTGCAAGACTCTACACATCCACCTTCACCTCCTCGCTCCCATACAGCGAGCAGTGTTAAACCTCTTCTCTGTGCCAAAGTCAAATGCAATCCAACTTTTCCCTATCGGATCCAGCTCCCCAAAAGCCAGGCAGGACGTGGTTGGGAAGCTGTGCCAGCAGCCCCAGGGTGCAGCATCAGTCCCTTGTCACCACCCCAAGTGACAAAGCTTCCCTCTCGCACCAAGGGGGTGCTTCTGCTTAGATGAAGGGAAAACCTGGCACTTCTCTGGATATTTTTGCGAATTTTTCCCCTAGAAGGGAAAAAGAATTCCTGACCTTTTTTGAAAGTCTGATATTTGTAAAGACACGCTGCTTTGCTGGTTGGTGTGATCGCAGGTGCCTGCTCAGAAGCATCAAATACCAGTTTCTGCTGAGGCAGCATCTTGGGTCATAGTGCCCATACATGAACCAAGTTACAACCTGTGTCCAGTGGGGTAAAAAAAGGGACAATCAGGGCTGGTCAGTGAGTCCTGGGCTGGGGAAGAGACCCCACTGCCCTGGGAACCTTGTTGAGGGAGGACACACGGGGCTGACGGTGCAAAGCTGGGCGGAGGCGGCTCAGGGTCTGTCCCACTCCCATTTCACAGGATTCCCACTCAAACAACCCCGAGCTCCCCGTCCCCTGCCCGGGATGCCCTCCTTGCCCCTGCAGCCGTGTCCCCTCTCCTTCTGCCATCTGAGGTGTTTATTTAATTGTTTGCCCTGCTCCTCGGTGGCAGTGCTTCCCTGCCATTAAACCCTGCCAGCCGCGCTCTGACTGGGTAATTTAAAGCTATAGTTAAATTATGACTTCTCTGAACCTGTTGTGGCACTGACGCATAACCCTAATTAAATGATCGCATCCATTCTAAAGCCAGTCTTTTCTCCCCTCAAACGTTAATTACAACATAAGAGGCTTTAATGGCTCGCCTCACCTCCAGCTCCTCGAAAGAAAGGTCATGCGATTAATTTTCGTCATTAATCTTTTCCCAATGTGGACATTGTGCTGTCACTGGAGCCTATTAAACCCCCTTGGTCCCCCTCCCCTTCTTCTGCCTTCTCCCCCCTTCATTCCTCCCCCACCCCGAAGTGAATGAGAGAACAAAAATATTTAAGCTCCACTTTGGCTCTGGTTTGCTCTCGGGCCTCGGGACGGTGCAGGACATGCTGGGAGATGTCCCACATCCCACCGTCCACCTGAGAGCAGTGGGGACATTGCTCTGCTGCACAGGGGATGATTTGGAGGTGGTGGGATCCCCCCAGGAGCTGTGCAGGGCCCTGGGGTGGCAGCACAAGGGCACGGCCACCTCCTGGAGGCTGCTGAGGCTTTGGCAGGGGCATCTGGGCAGACCTCTGGCTGTCCTAACACAGAGGATGATGGCTTGAGGTGGCAGGGGCAGCAGGAGGGGTGCAGAGGGACTGCAGGGCCTGGCTGTGCCTGGCTGTGCCTGGCTGTGCCTGGCTGTGCCTGGCTGGGTGGGCATGGCTCTGGGAGCAGAGCTCAGCGCTGCCAGAGACCCTCCCTGCACCTGGCAGGGGCTGCAGCCCCTGCTGCTGAGGGACCTGCCTCCAGGCCCCTTTTTGGTTTCTTTTCGCCCTTTTTTCCAAAGGAAACAGGCGTTTTCTGAACTCCACAAGATCAGCCTCAGTGACTTAATCCCCCGGAGCTGGGAGCGGGTCTGGCTCCAGCCGCGCTCCCGGGAGCTGGGCGGGCGGGGGGCGCGGAGCACACGTTTAGCTAATTTGCAGTATTGTTTCAGCTGAAACGAAGGTCTGAATAATTCCCTTTTATCCAGGGTGACGTAATCAGGGAACAAGTTGCTGCACGGTGGGGGCTGGCAGAGCACAGAACCGTTTGGAATGGCAGCTTTAGGCAAAAACCGCCCTGGGATCCGTCGCGCAGCCGAGTCCGACCGCGCCGTGTCCCCGGACTCGCGGCGTGCCCCAGTTTGAGGGGCCGAGAGCGCTCCTGAAGGGTATGACCCACTTCCCAGTCCTCCCTCCAGCTCACTGACATCCTTTCTTCCCATTCCCAAGGGCGGCGACTCATGGGGGAAAATCCTGGAGTATTTTAATAAAGAGGAGACAGATGGCAGTCACCTCGCTGGGTAAATATGTTAGTGGGAAGTGGTCCAAGGCAGCGAGAAAAAGAGAGTAGGAGAGAGACGGGATGATCCTATTTTGACCAGGATCCCTCCTCTGAGGCGCCGCTGAACGGCTCCTTCACACCCTCGAGGGTCTCTCTGGGTTTAGACCTCGGAGGTGCTGGATCCCCATCCCTCTCCAGCAGCCTGGCAGCTCCCCACCCCTGCGGCAGGTTTTGGGCTCTTGCACTCTGGGTTCTCTTGCAGCTAATCTTGCTCCAGGCCTGGGGGCAGCAAGGCAAGGAATCTTGGCTTTTGCCAGAGGATTTGCTGGTAGCAAGGGCAGGGCAAACAGCTTGGGATGGGGCTGGCAAATTCCACCTGAATTCGGGAATTGGAATGAGCACTCCCTGCAAGTGCAGAGGCTGGTGCTGGGCTGGGCTGGGATGTCTGCGGTGGGAACCACATAAACAAACCTCTGCCCTTTGGGTTCCTTCCCATGGGCATCAGGGATGGTGGAATTCCCAGAAATGGGTGGTGAATAGTCTCAGGAATGGGCAGACAGGGCAATACTCCTCCCAGGGCCCGGAGCCCTGGCCATGGAAGCCCTTGGCGAGATGGGCCAAGCCGAGCACAGCGACCTCGACCTCGGGGTCTCACGTGGTGAATTGGGCTGGGAAATACCTGAGGTGGGGGGAGGGAGGTCAGTGTGTGGCACTGGGGCTAAAATCAGCTCCATGAACTGCCAGAGGATCCTTTCTACTGAAAGAAGCCTGGAAAGAGCCTGTGCAAAGGCAGAGAAACCAGGAAAGCATCTGGAATCACAGCCTGGGGCTTTGCCAATGTCTCCGGGATGGAGGACGGAGTTGCAGGGAAAAGAGGGGATGGCAAGTGTGACAGCAGCATCCTGAGCTGTGGAAAATCACTCCAGATCATCAGACCTGGGCTGATTTTCACTCACTGAGCCCTGCTCACCTTAAGTGATGCTAAACCACCTGGTATGACAACAGCAGCCAAAATACCATCCTGCTCAAGCCTCGGACATTACAATAACAATTAATACATTCCTGACTGCCACTTTATTGTTAGAAAATAAACAGTTGAAGGATAAAGCCTTCCCAGAGACTCCTGTGCCCTGGAGCACAGGAACACTGCAGTGTGCATCAACATTAAATTTCAGACCAACTACAGGACAAAACTCAGGTTTCCTATAAAGAGGTGAAAAAAAGATTGGGATGAATTTCTCCAAGGCTGGGCAAAACCAGCCAGCTGAACTAAAGGGAGATACGATCACACGATCACAACAGGGCACGAATGCCATTAATAGCAGAGGTATCAGCAGTGTAGGGGTTCTGTGTTGGCCCGGGGACTCTGTGCCAGCCACAGAGGCAGAAATCACTGCTCCCCACGAGCTTTGTGTTCCAAAATGACAGCCTGGGGACTCGCGTCCCTCTCTTTCTGCAGAGACAGGTTTGCCACCATAAAATCCACATCAGGATTTCTGGCGCCCCAGGTGCTGAGGGGGTCTGGCACTTGCAGTTCAGATGCTCATAATGGCTCTTCCCAGCTTTCAAAGCAGCGATTAGGAACACTCAGCTCTGCAGTGGGGGGTGGTTCCCCCCTCAGGGGGAAAGGAGCAGGACCTGCCCCAGCTCTGCTGGGAGCTCTGGGGCCTGCACACAGGGCTGGGTCTCTCTGGACATCGAGGATCAACAATTTGGCTTCTTCTTTGATGACCCTCGTGGGTCCCTTCCAGCTCAGGATACTCCACGATTCTGTGATTCTGTATTTGGGCTCATCTCTAAACATTACCCGAGGTTTGGGGAGAAAGGCATCAGGGTGACCCAGTTTAAATTCATGTTTTCTCCCCAAATAACCCCTTCCCGGGCGTGGGCAGTGGTGGCAGCAGGCAGAGCATCCCCAGGATCAAAGCCAGGGGCTGAGCCGAGCCCGGCTGGCAGCGGATCCCTGCCAAGGCTCCTGCCAAAACACTGCTGAATGGAGACAATGGCAAACCCCTCTGGCTTCCCATCGCCGCCGCCCCGGCTCGGACACCCGCCGGTTTTTTTCTCTTTGTCCCAAGGACATTGGGGACATCACGTCCGCAGTGCTCCGTGTAGCAGGATAATAATAATTAATAACCATTAGCAACAATAAGGATAATACCAGCGCCAGGCCGGACTGACTGTGCAGAAGAGACACTTTTTTTTCCTCACTTTAATGAAAACAATGATTTGACTTTGAAGAAAGTGACTTTTTTTTTTTTTTTTAAGTGGAAGCTGAATCTGCTCCCCTGCCCCCCCCCCCCCCACTCCTTCTTCGCCCCCTCCCTCCTTTTTTTTTTTTTTTTAACTCTCCTTTTTTCTTTTTCTTTTAATACTCTGCGTTCTATCATGCAAATCCCCTTTCAAATTATGAGAGTATTAGAGCCATCAGCGGTAATGTCACCGCCACAAAATGAGAGCAGGGACTTAAGCACCTAACGAACAATGAAATGTGCGAGCCCTGGGACAGGACAATTAAGAACTGGGCTTAGCCAGCCAGGGAAATTTATTGCTATCAAATCCATATTTCTATTTTCCCCCTGAACAGTAACCTATTTGAATATGATTAAAGGGTTTCATTAGAGCTGAGAGAAAGGCCCGTGTCCCGCCGTTCCCTGTGAGCTCACAAACACGCGCGCCCAGGCTGCGCTGCGGGGAGGAGGAGGAGGAGGAGGAGGAGGAGGACGGGAAGGAAGGGAGGAAGGAAGGAGAAGTGCACGGGACGGATGTCCAGGGTCACCAATCCACAGAGTGCTCGCCAGGAGCTGGACCACTGGCACAGGCCAGGACACTGCTCCTCCTGTGCCACTGGCACCCCCGGAGCAGCTCCAGCATGGAGGCAGGAGAGCTGGCGGAGAACTTGGAGCTGGGCACGAGGGAGGGGCAAAGGAGCTGTGGGCAAAGGGGCTTGGCATCGTGGGGGGCTGCTGGACAACAGGGAAAGCAGGGGATGAGCCCACATCTCACCTGCTCAGTGCACCCTCGGCTGCACGGAGCTCTGATCATTCCCCTGGGCACGTCACCAGCAGTGGGTGACACGGGGACAGGCTCAGAGCGTGGGGACAGGGGGACAGAGGGTGCAGACAGACATCCCTTCCTCCCTCACACACAGGGTGTGTCTGAACAGTCATTCAGGAGGGAAAGGAGAAGAGACCAAGCTTTGGCCAGACATGAATGAGCATTGAGGAACACCTGAAACCCCAAATGGTTCCACAGTTGTTTTCCTGTCCCCAAGGAGGGTGTTTGTGTCCTGGGCAAGGCCATGGCCCAAATGCACAATCACACAAGCTCTGTGTCTCAATCACTTATCCTGCCTTTTATCCAGAGCCCACTGCCATCAGCAGTGGAGTTCTCCATCACTTCAGAGCTTTAACATCCTGAACATTCACTATTTTTGCAATGATAGAAACCTCAGCCTCTGCTACACTATTTATTTACTCCCTATTCCCACACTACAGTGTATTCATCACAAGAGCCAGGTCCCAGCTCACCAGATCCTCAACAGAACAGTATTTTCTGGCATTTGCAAGCTCCACTGAGCCGCTTTTGCACCTCAGCTTTTGGTCTTGCTGCAGAGCCCACGTCACCAGAGCACTCCCAGGAGCTGGAATGGATGGAATTGAGATGGAGGGAGCGAAGGGAGAGATGTGCTGGTTTCTGCAGCTTAGCAAATTTGGGAAAATAAAGCACAAAACTTTTGGAGAGAGAGAGAGAGGGAGAAAGAAAGAAAGAAAGAGAACAGGTCTGTCCCCTGTGACCAGCTTGAATCACTCAATACATGTCCCTGCCATTGATAATTTGCTTGTAATTAGTCCAGAAAGGAATAACAACACCAGGATTTGAGGTACTGGTTTGCTGCTGGAATGTTTCCCTGTGCCTTCAGCCCATCCAGCCCTTGGCAGGGAGATGCTGCCCACACAAAGGTGCAGGGGTGCTGCTGTCCCAGCATTCCTCTCCTCTGCAGGGCTGGGAGGGGCAGGAAGACGCTGCTGATCCCTGGAAGTGCATGACCCTGGGCAGAGCCAGGGACAGACCCAGGCTGAGTGCCTCGTTTAGTACAGGATTGTTGTGAGCAGTCACCAATTTGGGAAAGCCTCAGTACTCAGGGCAGCATTTAGGAAAGTAGCAAAGTGCCGTTAGAGCCAACGGGACTCACGGACACGCTTAAGTCAAGAAACCGCTTTAACACTTTGCTGAGTGGATGCCAATGACAATAATTAGTGCAACTCCTGGCAGTTACAGAACCGTGGCTTTGAGGCCGGGGTGGAACCCGCTGTCTCCCTGTGACCCTCCTGCCCCACAGCCCCGAGGATGCAGCCCAGGATCCCGACACGGGAACCACGCGGGTCCTTCCCACTCATCCTCATCGCCGGGCCCCACGCGCCCCCTCCCTTCTGATGGGCACGCTCCTCGTTAATTATCTCTCCCTAACGAGCTCACCCAGCGGCTGTGGGCAGCAGGGAGGGCTGGCAGGGCCCGTGGTCCCCTGGGACCCGCTGCTGGCAGCTTTGTCTCCCCGTCAGGTCGCCCTGTGCCGGGGCTGCCTCCCCTGCCCACCCCCACCCGGCGAGGCATCGCAGCTCCTAACGAAACGGAACTGCTGCCAGATGAAATATATTACTATTAAATACTTAATTCTTCTAGTGAGCGGAGAGCAGCCAGTATGAATACGATTATTAAAGAAAATTACTTTGGCTGATCAGATATTTCTGCATACTAATTTCTGACCCTTCTTTCCTCTCTGCTTGCTTCTCATCCCTTAGAGACCAGGACAGATAAAATTCCATCACAAATAGCTGATTACTGGGGCTTGCATTAAAATCAAATTTTTTTTCCTCCCGGCTCTAATGTCCTTGCCTAAAGTAGAGGCAGCAGCTGTCAAAAAAAAAAAAAAAAAAGGCCTCGAGATTGGTCCAGATCTGAATATCTTGAACTTTGAGGCTGCTGCCGTTATCGGCTGCATCCAAAAGCTGAAGTTGGCTCTGGAAGCAGCCAGGCTGGGGGGTTGGAGCAGGAAGGCAGCAGGAGGGATGCCCTGGCTCAGGGCAGTGATGCTGCAGGGACAGCAGGAGGTTCCATCCCTGCCACCAGCTCCCCCAGCCCCTGTCCCTGCCTGTGGGGTCCCTTCCCAGCAGGATCATTCAACATTCTCTGGCTGCTGGTGGAGAAGGCAGAGGCCAAACTGTGCTGATAGGGGCAGGTGGATTGAACATGGCCAGCGATGGGCTGAGCACAACCTGGATACTCCATGGGAGGTTCAGACCCCCACAGCTTCACCCCCTTTCCCTGCTCTCCCATACAGCCATAGGAGCTTCCACAAACACCCCTTTGAGTCCAATCAACTTAGAATCACAGAATCATGGAATGGTCTGGGTTGGAAGGGACCTTAAAGCTCATCTCATTCCAACCCCCCTGCCAGGGGCAGGGACACCTTCCACTAGACCAGGTTGCTCAGAAACTTTTGTCAAGTTCTGCATCTCCCACCCATCGCCCAGGCCACTGGCACCCTGTCACACCTCGAGGAAGCCGCTAAAAATAACTCCCTCCTGTCTGATCCCTTCCCCACCACCATCACCCCACCTCCCTCCGCTAACACACCCAACCTGGAAGGCTCCAATTTACCTGCTTTTAAATAAAGACACTTGTACAGGTGTCACGGTGCTGAAGCCCTAATTACAGCCTGAGCATGTTAATTCCCAGCTCCAGCTCCGAAGCGCCTGTCGCAGTGGGGGATCCTGTCTGCCCCCTTCCTCTCCCCCTCCTCGGGAACTGCTCGTGGGAGAGGGAAGGGAGCAAGGGGGGATTCAAAGCTCAACTTCACAATCTCCACAGCTTGCTGGCAAGAAGCTCGTTTGGGAACCGGAGCCCTTGAAGTTCGAGTTTCATGTCTGACCCTGCTGGACTCGCTCCTGGGGAAGTGTCCCGGCCCCGGGGAAGGGAAAAGGGAAAATCCCTTTGCAGAGGTGGCGTGTCCCCCTTGGCTTCCCAGCTGCCCTCCAGCCAGGCTTGGGGCCGTGCCCACCAGCCCTGGCTCCAGGCACCATCTGGGAGCCCCCGGTCTGGCAGGCACAGCCGGCAGCCCAGGGCCGTGTGTGCACAAGGACAGGAATGTTTGTTTTTCCTTATTGACTTTCTCCGAATAAACGCCGGGCCGGCAGCAAGGGGCTCCAGCGGCAGCTGTTTACCAAGTGTGGGTGATAAAAAGCCTTCTCCATAGGAACAGGTGGCACAGGAACAGGGACTGTCCCCAGGAAGAGCTGGGTGGCTCCACGGCCTGTCCCAGCTGGGCAGAGCAGAGCAGAAGGGAGATTCTGTCCCCCTGCTCGGGGTGCACCAGCCTGGGGCAGAGCAGAAGGGAGATTCTGTCCCCCTGCTCGGGATGCACCAGCCTGGGGCAGAGCAGAAGGGAGATTCTGTCCCCCTGCTCGGGGTGCACCAGCCTGGGGCAGAGCAGAAGGGAGATTCTGTCCCCCTGCTCGGGGTGCACCAGCCTGGGGCAGAGCAGAAGGGTCCCCCAACCACGACAGAGCTTTCCCCAGCTCCTCCCAGGGCCCCTCGGTGCTGCTGGAGGTTTCAGGCTGTCACCTGCATCCCTGCCAGGGAGCAGGGCTGTTAACTCACACTGACACGGGCCCGGAGCCGCCCCTCCCCGGCCTTGATAACTCATGGCAGCAACACTTGCACAAATCTTTAATTGTTTAGTTTAAAGAATTGTGTTTTGACCGCAAGGGGATTTTGGCTGGAGCTCAAGAACTGATAATGATATTTTGCTGCCAAGACATCGTCTTGGCTCTGCCTGTGTTAATGTTCACTTACAAGAAGCTCCAATTAACTGCATCAGCTCTCACCGAGCGTGAGCGAGAGGGGGGAGAGATGGTGGGGTTTTTGCAAAAGAAAGAAAAAGAGAGAGAGAAAGAAAGAAAGGAAGGAAGAAGGAAAAAGAGAGAAAGAAGAAAAAAGAGAGAAAGAAGAAAAAAGAAAGAAGGAGAAGCAAAGCACAACAGAATCACAGAATCACAAAATCACTTAGGTTGGAAAGTACCTCCAAGATCATCGAGTCCAACCTTTGACTGATCACCACCTTGTCAACTAGAACCAACAACCAACACAAGCAGCCCCCATGCAGCAGCACTTGGCAGGAGATGGTTTCCCAGATGCTGGACCATGTAGTCCCAGCTCTGCTCCATCCAGAGCCATCTCCATCTCCCTTTCCAAGGTCTCCCAATGCAAAGAACAGCCCAAGCAAGGCGGGTCCAGTGACAACAAGGGCAGTGAGGGCTGTGCCATGGGGCCCTCTGGGAGCAGCCTGGGAGTCTGGGACTGTCTGACCAGGTGGGTGCACACTGACCCCTTCCCATCCTGCTTTTTGTGAGCTGCCCACGAGGTTGAGCCTAAAGGGCAGAGGCTTTGGGATCAGAGACCACAGCCATGCTCTGGACCAGCTGCCTCTCCAGGAGGACACGTTCCAGCTTGTTCAGGGGCTTTGGGGGATCCAGGCAGGGGATTTCTCTGCACAGCTCAGGCTGTGCCCTGGCCAGCTCAGGGAGGGTCAGATCCTGCCCTCGGCTCACGTTACACAAACCCGAGGACAGGAAGATTTAAGAGTGGAGATGCCACACAGTACAGTGGGTTGTTTGTCCGCCTTTGAAATCGGAGTTAGCGGGAGCAGAGGGAGGGAGGGAGGGAGGGAGGGGGGCACCGGCCTGTTCCCCTCCTTGCAGTTCCTTTCTGGCATCCAGGGGAACTGCATTGACTCTCTTTGCCTCTGTTGCTTCAGGTGCAGCTCTGTTTTCTTACATGTTAATTTTTTCCTGTTTTATTATCCTGTCCCTCAGCCGCTACCAGAAACCCTCCTCTGGCTCGGGGAGCATTTCCTTCAGCCACAGCTGGGATGCATTTGGGCAGGGGGAGCCCTGCCACCACTGCTGGGGGGTGGGTGCTCCTTGGGTGCAGGGATGGGTGGTTCCTACAGCCACCAGCCCCAGCACAGCCCATTCCCAGCAGCCATCGGGCTTGCCTGTGAACCTGCACGAGCATCTCTCAGTGAGATGCCTCTGCCCTGGGGACCGATGGCAGCCACCCCAAACCACAGATAGGACAGGGGCCCCTTGAGGGGACCCTCCTCCCTCAGGTGTGTGTTCTGTCAGCTGCTTTTCATGGCCAAAACAGGTTGGGGCAGAGCTAAGGATGAGCCACGAGTGGTTCTGCCCAGGCTGTCCCTGCATCCAGCTGGAATCACCGTCCCCCAGACCCACATGTCACCCCTCTCCTGCTCTCTTGGTGCTCTGTGTTCCCTTTGGAAAAAAATCTCCCTGTTCATTGAGTACAGGAGGAGCATAAGCAGATTAAAGCTGAGTGCTACAAATAACCCCCAGTGGGAAGGTCTGAGCAACCCCTCCGTGGCTCCACTCCCAGGGAAGCAGGAGCCCCTTCCCTGCCCACATCCTGTTCTGGCCCAGGTCACCAACTCTCCAGGCAGAGCCTCTCCCTCTGCAGGGGCTGGGACCTGCTGGGACGTGCTGGTGACCTGCAGTGGAGGATGAGTCAGGTTCAGTGCCATTCCCAGACCCTGGAGCCCACGGAAGCACCAATGGACCTGGGATTCCTACCCGCTGCCAGATCCAGCTGGAGGCAGAGATGGGGTGTGAGACAAATCTTCCATTTCCATTCTAATTTCTATAAAATTGTTTTATTTTGTGTTTTATTGCAGTGCTGGTGCAATAAAAGCCTCTGGTAGCCCCGGGGACACTCTCTCACAGGAGAAGGTTTCCAAGTTGGAGTTGGGCAGGAGAGCCACGGGGCCTCCTGCTCTATCCCAAACCTGCTCCACAAAGAGCTCTCCTCGATGTAAACCCAGGCGTGAGGGCAACTGCAAGCCCTGAAATGCAAATTGTGCCCCTTTATTTCAATAAACCACAGGATAAACCTCCTGCAGGTAAGCACTGGGTGTTCCCTGCTTATTGCAGCTCTGAACCCTCCCTCTGGCATTTCAATCCCTGAGTCACATCCAGCCCAAACCCAGAGACTGACTCTAAAAACCAGGATGGTTTTTTAAAGTGTAAGGGGTTTAAAGTGTAAAGGTTTTTAAAGTATAGTTTTTAAAGTTTTTACAGTTTTTAAAGTATAATTTTAAAAGTTTCTGGGAGGTTTTTCTTTTTGTCTTTCTTCCCTTTCAAAATGAAAAACTTCTGGGTGCACTTTTTCAAGCTTTCCTCTTTATTTTCATGGAAGATTCTCTCCCTCTCAGTCAATAAAGACACCCAGGACACAGATTAGCATTTGGCCCTCTGCTCATCTGCTGGATTAATTTCAAGTAAATTATAAGTAAAGAATGATTGATTATTGTGATGATTAAGAATTTATCCTCATATAATACCTTTCATCTGCAGAGGCACAGCAGATCTTGGAGCAATAGGTGCAGGGGAAAGTCATGTGTTGATTTGAATCACAAGCTGCTGGGAAGGAGCACAGATCCCCTGATCCTGCTTTGGAGAGGGCAAAGCCAGGGCAGAGAACAGCCTGGTTTGAGGGGTTTCAAGGCAGCAGTGAGGTCCCACAGTCCCTGCTGAGCCTTTGAATCAGTTTTGATGGTGGGAAGGTGTATAAACCCTCAGCTCGATCCTGCCCAGAGCTCAGTGCAGCAATTCCTCCCCACAGCCCTGGCACACACATCTCTGCCCCACATACCCCATCCACCCTGCCAGTGAATCATGGTGGGTTGTTCTGCAGCCTTGGGGATACAGAGAAATTACTGATGTTTTGGGTCTGTGTCACAGAGCAGCCTCAGACAGATGGGTCAGATCCCACTCAAACCTCCTGAACCTGTGGGTCCACAGGGACATCCTGCTCCTGTTCATCCTATTTTGTATTTCCAACAGCTCAGACATGGGTACAAACACAGCATGAAGGCTCAGCCCAGTGCAGGGAAAAGGGGTTTTTTCTGGGGAGTTCAACCCTTTGGGAGCCCCAGTGGTCCCCACTGGAGCGAGCTCTGTCGGATCCTGCCGGGAAGGAGCCCAGATGTGGACAGCCCTGATGGGTCCTGGCCATGCCTGGAACATTTCAGCTCCTCCTCAGCATCTCTGCTGCCCACCTGGGCTCTGGCAGGGTTCGGGCAGCCGCAGCCAGGCGTTGGGGGATATCCCACCTTCCCCGTTCCTCCCCTTCCCGACGGCGATAGATTTATGTCCTCAGCAGAAGGACGGGCCGGTTCCAGTCGGGCTTTCACAAACGCTGCGATCGCGGCGCAGCAGGACAGGAAGATCCCACCCGCGGGGCCACGCAGCCCCCCGAGCCCCCCCTCCATCCCGGCCCACCGCCGCCCCTTCCCCGGCCTCAGACAGTCCTCAAACAACAACTGTCTGCCTGCCCGGCTAATCCCTCGCAGGTGACCTCAAGACAGACGACGCCTCTCGCTAAACTCTCACATTCCTCCGCGCCGCCTTAACCCCTCCGGCCCCGCGGCCCGGCCCCCGCGGGGACCCCGCACCCTTCCCACCCGCTCCCCTTCCCCGCAGGGCTGGGAGCCGCCCGGGGCTGCCTGGATCATCCCCTTTCCAGAGCTCCCGGTCAGAGGTTAAAAGCCTAATGTATTAGTATAAAGCCAAAAAGAAAAAGCCTCACATTCTCCCCTATAAATCTTCCTAACAACCTCGGCACATGTGGGAGCCAGACGATGCCCCGGCCTCTTCCCCCGGCTTCGCTCGGGTACCCGCCCGCTGCGCTGCATCTCATCGGCCCGGGACGGTGCCCGTGGCCAGGGCGAGGGATGGTCCCGCTGGCACAGCGGGCAGAGCTCTGCCCTGTGCCAGCCGCTCCTTCTCCCTCCGGCCCCGGCTCTCCTGGCATCGCCCCCGAGAGGGGAAGATGCTCCCGCCTCTTTGGGCACCACTGGGTCTCCCTCCGTGTCCTCCCGGGATGCCCCAGGCCAGGCAGGTCCCCGGGCACAGCCCCAGGACAGTGGGACTGCGGAAGCTGCCAGGCTGATTGTTTTCAGGGTATCCATGGGGAGGAAGCAGCCCCATCCCAGGAATTCATGGCACCACAGGGTGTTTCTGTCCTGGCCTGCAGCGTTCCCAAAGCGCCCGGCCCGGGTCCCCCGGTGCTATTTGGGGGAACAGCAGCTCCTCCATCTCTGCACCCTGCTACTGGCTGCTTTTATTTATTTCTCTTTAACTCAAGCAAGACCTCGGGAACCAAATTATTCCTCGTGTAAATAACTCAGCATCAGCAGGGCTGTGCCGGGAACACCGGACCACCGGCTGGTTGATCAATGGTGAGTGTTTAATACCTGTGTGGAGCTTTGCTGCAGCACGGCAGCAGCTGCGGGAACAAAGGCTCGGCTTTGCTCTTATTCCTTTTTTTTTTTTTTTTTCCCTCCCCCCCTAAAATATACATATATATTTTAGGAGAGATGCCAAAGTTTCTGGAGATCAAAGTAAAATCAGTGTCCAGAGATGATGGAGACAATAAAAGGGAAGAAAGTATGAGAAGAGGGGGGAAGAGCGGCGGGCTGAGCGGGGCAGGGAGCGGGGAACGGGGAGCTCCGGGAGCTCCGGGAGCTCCGCAGGCCGTACCGTGCCCTCTGCTGGCGGCGGCCCGGGGGGAACGGGGGGCGCGGACCCGAGGCAGCCTCACACCCCGCGCCCCATCCCGCTGTGTCCCACTCCCCTGCAAGCCCCAGGGAATCCCTCTCCTGCAGCCAGACCCCCGAGTCTGAGGGGTTTCCCTTCTTGTCCCGACCTCAGGATGTGACCACAGGGGGCTGTGGCTCCTCCTGTGCCCCTCGGTCCAGCAAAGGCTCAGCTGTGCCCGGGGACAAGGAACAGAAACAAGGAGGGGACCCCGGGTCTGCAGCCCCATCCTCCTCCTCACCGATGCCAGCCCGGACATCAGAGAATCATGGAATGATTTGGGTGGGAAAGGAACTTAAAGTTCATCCAGTTCCACCCCTGCCATGGGCAGGGACACCTTTCACTGGCCCAGGTTGCTCCAAGCCCCATCCAACCTGCCCTCAGACACTTCCAGGGATGGGGCAGCCACAGCTTCTCTAGGCACCCTGTGCCAGGGCCTCCCCACCCTCACAGGGAGGAATTCCATCCCCATATCCCAACTACACCTGCCCTCTGTCAGTGGGAAGCCATTCCCATTTTTTCTGTCACTCCAGGCCCTTGTCCACATGCTGCTGCCACATTTGTACCCCAAAACCAACCAAACTTCCAGGGTGGCTTCCTAGGGAGCAGAGCAGAGCAATGTTCTATCAGGGACACCTTTCTAGGATGGGGAGCAGAACCATCCCCAAAATCATCCTCGGTGCCCAGGGACACAGGAAGGATCCACAAATGGAGCATGTGGCCCATGCCTGAGTCACCTCCATTGGTTTCACATGGGGTTTGGTTTCTTCCTTCCTTCACTGCATCCTTCCCATCTTTCCCCAGACTTCAAGCAAGCCTGTAACTCCAACCAACCAGAGCCCTACAAATCACAGCCATCTCCCCAGCTTTTGCACCCAAGCCAAGAGAAGCTATTGATTTATTCTTATTTTTGAAGCCAAACAGCCCATGGGCCAACATTCGCTGGAAAAACAGGACAAACCCAGACCAGAGCTAACTGCTGTGTCCCTCTTCAACACCCAAACTCCAGATCCAAGAGCTTGATCCCTGTTCAACACAGGTCTCTAAGGAAACCAAAATAGCTGGAAAAGACCTGGGGAACAGATGGGTCTTTCCCAGCTCCCTGGGGCTCAGGTTGGACCCCTCCATCACTGCACCGAGGAGCAATTTGCACCCATTGGCTTTGAAGCCCTATGGAAACATCCCCTCCTGAGCAGGAGGGGGATGAGAGGAGCCCTCCCTGTCACAGCTCAGCTCTCCCCAGCAGCTCTGCCTTTAACTCCCTGCTTTAGATGCCCAGGGTGATGTGAGAGCGGCTGCCTCACCTGGACATGCTGAGCAGGCTCTTTCTGAGAAGAAAGGGCCGCAAACAACCAAACCAGCAGGATTTGTCTGTGAACAAACTGTGAACTGCGACGGAGTGTCTTTCAAGCTCCAAATCCACCCGAGCACCGCGCGCCCGCTGCACATCGATCGCGCCCATCAAAAAAACGAATCTTTGCTTCAAGGGCTCACCAGACGTCCCCAAGACACTGGTTATTTGGTAACTTATTCTGTAAACATCCAGGGGTGGCTCACTCAACTTGCAAGAGGTATTTGCTCTCGGCTCTGCTCTCTTAAGGCTGTTCCTGAGCGTTGCCATCCAGCTCTCCTCTCCCACCAGCTCAGCCGGGCTCAGCGGCTGCGGCAGAGCAGGTATTTGGGTGGGGGCAGAGGCTTGGGCCTGACTGCCTGATCTGAAGTAGGATTTAATCCTGACTATTAGGAAATCACAGCTCATGTCTCCCCCACCTGAGGTTACGAGCTTAAAAATCACAAAGAAAGATTAGTGTTTACTTTCTGGGTTTCGCATTGCTCCGGTTCATATTTTTGAGCTTTATCTCAGCCAGAAGGACAAGAAAATATTTTTTTTTATGAAAAAGGAAAGAGATGAGATTTTCACATAACCACATGATTCCTGAGGCATTAAATGTCTCCAGATTCTGGGAGACTCACCATGAAAATCCTAAGGATTGGTAAGATGTTGGGCTGCTTAGTTTGGCCGGCCAGTGTGGCCCAGAGCTGCGAAGAGCCCATATGGAATGCTCCGAGTCCAGCTTTTATCCGAGACACAGGACGTGTTTGCAGCTGGGGCTTTGGTGTCGGCTTGTTTCTTGGAAGAGCCGAGAAAACCGATTGCAACAGCCTCTGTGAATGCCAGTGAGCTCTGGATTGGGGAAGAGCAGTCCACCAAGGTTTAGGTGAATGGTCTGGGAGGTTTTCCCTCCTGGCTCTGTGTTGCACTGAGTCCCCAGAGAGCAGGTCCCCAGCAGATCAGGGCAGCCTTGCCTAGGTGGAGCTGGCCCTGGACTGCTCAGGGGGGATATTCACCTGCCCAGGCTGCAGCTCAGCACGTCTGAGCCATTCCCAGCCTGACACCCCCTCCCTGAGCGGCTGCTGGGAGCCAGAGGCGATGGAGAGCAGTGATGCCAACAAGTACCACGGTCACCAGATCACCATCCCCTGCCAGCTGCCAAGGCCCTGGCTGGTGCCAACTGAGGGTCTCCGTGTGACTCTCTCCCATTCATGCAGCGACAGTGCCCGAGGGAGGACTGAACCCAAGGGCAAGGGGCTCCTTGCCCCCCGAGCCTGGCGCTAGATCCATCTCTATCAGCGTCTCGCCGTAGCTGATCGCGAGAGATAAGTGAATCCCCCGCGCCGTCTGACAGGCGGGTAGACATTAATAATTATGTACTATTTAAGGCTGATTGAAAATGAAGAGGTGGAGGTGTTGGGACAGATGTGGCAGTGCCAGATGGATTGTGATTAGATTAGCACCGTTCCATTTGACGGGATCTGAACCATGCTTTAATCATTTATTGTGAAAGCTCAGCTCCACGCGGGCGCCCTCCCTGTTGCTCTGCTCTTGCCACATTCGTTAGTTTGGATCACCCTGCTACAAGTTGTCTTCGCTTGAGACGTGTTGTGTTTACAGGCGGCATTTCCAACGCCGCTCCCTCCCTCTGCCTCTCATCTCCTTGTTTGTACAAAGCCTCCTGCAATTCCCGAGCGGAGCCTGTTACTCACTGCCGGCGCAGAAACAACGGGCGAGCCGTCAGCCCCTCCGTGGTGTGACACACGGCCAGGCCAGCGGGACCCCGACCAAAGGAGGGCCCGGCAAAACTCCAGTCACAGCTGGACCTGCTCCTGGAGCAGCACTTTTGCCCTTCTGCTGCCTCTGCTCCCGGTGGGTTCAGAGCACACCCACCCCGCTCCAGCCCAGGGGCCTCAGAGGGGCTCCCGTGCTGCTGTGACTGGTTTGTCTGCACCAAACACAGGGAAAAGTGCTTCTCCAGACCCTGCTGCACCACAGGAGCCCTTGGCTGCGTCACAGAGCAGTGCAGTGGCCCAGGAGGATGAGGGGAAAATAACACAGAATGCCAGTATCCATTTGAGATCCCTGGAGCAATAATGGGAGGCAGAACAGGATTACCTGGGTAACTGGAAAGTAGCTCAAGACCCTCACTGGCAGTGTCATACAATTTTAATTATCATAAGTGGCCTAGATCTCAATGGATGGAAAAACTTATTATTGTTATTATTCCCTTCAAACGTGAGAGGTTTTAGTTAAACACATCCATAGCTATTAATCATGCCACATTTAAGATGGAGCCAAAGTAATTAGCCAAGATTTAGACTGCAGGGATCACCTTAAAATAAAACGTAATGCAGTTGCTTCCCTGTATCCCTTATTAAGAGAATCATAGGAGGGACTGTAAATCCCATCCAGTCCCACCCCCTGTCACAGGCAGGGACACCTTCCACCAGCCCAGGTTGCTCCAAGCCCTGTCCAACCTGGCCTTGGACACTTCCAGGGATGGGGCAGCCACAGCTTCCCTGGGCACCCTGTGCCAGGGCCTCCCCACCCTCACAAGGGGGAATTTCTTCCTAATATCCAGTCTAAACCTCTTTTCTGCCAGTTTGAGGCCATATCCCCTGTCCTGGCACTCCTTGCAAAGAGTCTCTCTCATCTGTCTTGTAGGCTCCCTTCCTTGGTGCCGTTCCCTGATGTCAGCCTTGGGGTGTGTAGGGGATAGGAACCTTTCAGATGCCAAATTCCAGCTTCTCTGGATCCTGACAGGGGTTACTGGGTGGATGGTGTCAGATGCTGCTGTGCTGATCCACACTCACAGAGGTGCAGCAGAGATGGTTGAATTTCGGGGGCACTGAGAGGTTTCTGCATCCCTGTGACGTTTGGGAAGCACGGCCAGATGAAAGGCAGACGAGCTGTAAGCTGTTATTATACTGTCTAATAGAGTTTAATATGTGAGCCCTCCTTTCTATAGAGTGCAACACAATCAAAACCACATTTCTGCTCCATGTGGGCAGTTTTCCTGCATTGACTTGTTTCCAAAACAGATGTGAATTCTTCGCGAGGGCTCCCGCCCCTCTCCTTAAAGAGGATAAAATGTCATCTTTGCTTATGTGTGCAAAACCAAAAGGCCCTTAGGAACACAGAAACCCCATTTCCAAGTAGGTCAGGGGCTTGTGTGGCCCAGTGTCCCATCCCAAACCTCAGCTGTTCCCACATGTTTCCAAAATGGGTACAAAGAGGTCTCATAACGAGCGAGAATGGGATAATTCATGCAGCTGATGGCCCCAACCTCAGCCTGGTGCTGGTGCACACCCTGAGGCACAGTTAGAGCTCGTTATTATCTCTAACCCGTCTTCATTTTTTGAGTTTTCGGTGATGCTTTCTAGACTTCCTAACCCTGACCTCGAAACCTCAAAGCCTGTGCAGCTCTAGGAACCATGAACAGCTGGGATCCCCACAGATCTACCCATCATTCTCCAGAATCTGGAGAAAGAGGCTCCCCTGAGGGTCTGGGGCTTGTGTCCTGGTTTGGGACATCTCCCATCACACCGAGGTCTCTGCAGTGTCCATGGGTGGCTGCAAACCAATAAAGAACCCCCAGACCGTCCTGGCCTGATGGGTTCCTGTGCACAGAAGTGCTGGAATTGGGCAGGGTCCAGCCTCACCCTGCTGAGAGTAACCAGCTTTTACCCCCCCCCCTCTGCCCTGGGACCAGCGTGGGAGTGCCGGGTGCTCCCTGTGGAGCAGCCAAAACACACCACACACCGTCTCTGGACACCTCTGTTTCCACACAGCCTGCGAGGGGCTTTCCATCAGGAAATGCCGAGCTCCCATCTGAGAGACACTCCCTTCTTCCAGCTGGGGCTGATATATGAGAGGTGAGGGCTGGGCAGATCCCTGGGTGAGATTGCAGCATCCCAAGAGCCAGGGCTGAGCAGAGGCTGTGAGGTGGGAGTCAGCAGCTGGGCTCCAGTGAGAGTCCCAGGAGATGGATCCCACACAGGGAGGAGTCGGGACAACAGCAGGGGAGGAGTGGAAGAGCTCGAGGGGGCAGGAGGGGACAGCAGAGCCCCACATCCCTCTGCAATGGTGCAGGGGGGCTCCGGCTGGGGCAGCACCTTGCAGGCCAGGCCTCCCCCGCTCCATCACCTTCCCGGCGCTCCCGGCACACGGCCAGGCCCAGGGCTGCGAGCGCCGGGTCCCGCCGCTGCACTCCTGTTTACAGAAATGGGAATTTGCATGATGAAAATAACCTGGGACAGATTTTGATTTTACTGCCCTTGGCAGAAGGCTCGGAAAAAACCGGTGCATAGTCAATTACTGGAATTTTTAAACACAAATAATATTTTATGTGATCAGCAGGCTGGCTGCGGGCCTGGGCACCGCGCTCCAACGGCACTTATGAAAGGAACAAGCCGTCAATTGTGCTGCCGCGCACAGGAGCCCGTGGGCAGGTGCAGCCTGTGTTGACCTGAGCCCTCGGCTCGCTTAACCCGTGAGGGATGGACCGACGTTTGCCAGGCTCAGGCTTGGCTCTCGCTGCCCTGTGCCGGCTGGAAGTTCCTTCTCTCCCTCCCTGCTTCTGTCACGTGCCCAGAGAAGCCTCATCTCCCGTTGGACACACACGAGGCTCCCACGCTCACCCCTGCCTGGTGCAGGGAATGAGGCACCGTCCATCACACCACCCATCCCATCGGAGAGCTGGGCCCGTCCCAAACCTGGCGCTGGCAGGGAAGGGGTTAACCCGAGCAGGGGCCCCTCGCCTTTCTCCCCAGTCCCCACCATCCTGGCAGGCTCCCCAAACCAACAGCCCTGGGACCTCGTTCCCAGAAACGCTCGAGCTGGGAAGGCGGGTTCCGGGAAGGACCTGCACAGGCCAGCGAAGCCGTAACGCGGTGCAGGAACCTCCCTGGCAGCCACAGACCCTCCTGGGATGTGTTACTGGGATCGAGGGAATTAGGGGAATTACACCCTGTGCTGTTGGGCAGCTGGGGCAGGACGAGCAGCGAGGCAGCACCGGCGAGGCCCAGAGTGTGTTTATCCATGGAGGTGCTTATATGGATCCTATTCCCTGAGAGGGAGAGCGAGTGGGATGGCTCAGGGAGGCAGAACAATATTAATTCATTAATTTATCACAAATACTTCTTATTTTAAAGCACTGGGCAGTGAAAAGGCTTTAAATTTCCAGGACTGCTGCCAGTTTCCTCCTTCTCTGCACAGTCCCCTTGGCAGAGCCTGGGCTGTGGGGTGCATTCAGCATTCCTGCTTCCTGCAGCTCCCTCGTGGAACTGCCCGAGGACAGAGCCCACGGCCGGGCTGTGTGTCAGAGCTGCTGGCAGAGGCTGCAGGGTGTGAACCCTTGGCACAGCAACCCCTTCTGACTTCAAACGGCTCCAGATAATCATGGTGAGGATGAGGATGAGAGTTGCCTGCCTGCTCTGCTCAGAAATAGGCTTTAAGGAAAAAAAAAAAAAAAAAGTGCTGTTGTTGTTGTTCCAGGGCCAAGGGGAAGAAAAATTCCTTCCCAGTTTAAGGATCTCTAACACCTGGGTAGAGTTTCACTTCTCTCAGCTGCCTGTTTCAGGGTTTGATGGCTACTTCCTAATAACTGCAGGCTGGATCCAAAGCTCACTAAGTCAGCCGGATTCTTTCCATTCATCCAATGCTGATCAGACCTTCTTGGATGATTTGAAATCACTTGACACCCCCGGTGTGTGCATGGGAGTGAGAAGCTGTTTTCAAGTGGCTCCATGGAATGACTTTTTCATGTGCACTAAGCTGGGGCACAAATTGGTAGCAGCAAAGCTCCTGGTGGGGTTCCATGTGCCTTGCCTTCCCCTCTCCCAGCTGGAGACACGCTCGGTGCTCCTGCCTGGCACGCTGGGACTCCTGCCCGCTCCCTGCCCTGTGCTTGTGGCCTCCATCCAATCCAGTGCAGCTGTTTGCCCTGGGCTGGAGCAGCTGGGACTGGGACAGTGGCAGGATGGGGTCAGGAGGATGGAGCTGGATGCTCCCCCCTGAGCCAGGGCCAGCCCCAGGGTGCTCCAGCAGTGCAAGCCCTGTGCTCACTGCAGGTTCCTCCACTGACCCCATGCAAGCGTTGCTGTTCCCACAGGCTGCCTGGATGGGATCCCTCTTGCAGGGGCTGTGCAAGTGCTGCAGGAAGGGCTGTATGAACCCCCCAGCCTGGCTGAAACCGCCTTCCTCTCTATCCCTCCACCAAATGGTTCTGCCTGGTTGCTACGAGCTGCTGAACAGATGCCACAGTGCCCCCAGCGAGGGCTGCATCTCATTAGGGGAAGAAATGAACCCTTTCAACAGTGGTCACAATCTGCAAAGGCTTTGGGCTCTGTCCAGACCGTGGTGGTGGTCAGCCAGGGCTGACTCTACACCCATCAAAGAGGCTTTGCCTCCCAGAAATGCAACACAAGGCAGTCTTTGAGGGAGTATGGCAACATCTGAGCTGGGCTGGGAAAAAACAGCTGGGAAGGAAGAAGGCTGGAACAGGTCATGGACATGCCTTGCCCCCCCCAGTGGGTTCCTTCACTCTGCAATGTCCCAGCCTTGCTGGATTGTCCCCAGCACAACAGAGGTGACCAAAAACCACGTGTGGGCTGCCCTGTGCTTGGATGCACACACGAGCAGCTAGATCCATGACGATTTACACACTCAGCACACCTGATGGGCACGCAAAGATTCGGGTCCTGGGCACAAAACACAGCGAGCTTTGCCTCCTGCACCAGTGGCTTTGGCACGGGCAGGTCTGCCTGTGCTGCACTCGGCGGGTCTGTCACTGTGGCAGAGCAGGGCACGGTGGTTCCCCAAGGGCTGGCAGGTGCCTGTGCCCCACTGGAGCCCTGCCACGAGCAGGGCAGGGGTGCCAGCTCTGCGGGCACGCTGACACACGCGTGTCCCCTGCGCGGAGCAAACGCGGCAGCACCGAGAGCTCGCAGCCCCCAAACTTGGCATTCCCAGCGCAGCACAGTCGCAAGGTTAAGTAAATATCTGACTGTGAGCTGAGGAAATGAGTCAAAAAACATTGAGGGAGAAGAAACGCAGATCTCTGCAGAGACAAACTCCATGCACAGCCTGTCCTTATCGTGCCTGCGCCTTCCCAGCCTTCCTTCCCCCAGCCGAGCTCCTCCACCTGAAACCACCAGCAGCTCCCCAGGGCTCGGGGACACACAGAAGGGGACAAGGCCCAGGGAGATCCACCTGGGAGCTGCCTCTGCACCAGCCCACCCTGCCTCTGCCCGTGCTCCATGCTCCGTGCCCGGGTGAAGGGAAGGGGCTAAGTCTCTTCCCCGGATCACACTTTCATCTGGAACGTGTTACGGCAGGAGGAGTTCCCTGCTTTACCTGGGGAAATCCCAGAGCTGGGAAAACGTGCCCAGGTGATGACAACCCCCTCAAGCTCTCTGACAGCCGAGGGGGAAGCTGTGAGCACCGTTTGAATGGCATCCAGAGGCAGCAGCTCCAAAAAAAGGCTGAGAATAAAACAAAACCAGCAATCACGCCTGATGGGAGAGGAATTGGATTCTGGCCTCCCCTCCGCTTCCCCCCTCCTCCCCCAGCCTTCTGCGGGCCGGGCTGAATGCAGCTGGCTTCGTTTGGCTAATTGGCTCTGTCAATCAAGTGTCAGTCAGGGGCTCACACAGCTCCTGCCCGGGTGAGGGGAGTTTAAATCCGAGGCTGGAAAAGCAGAGGTGACCGGCAGCTTCCGAGAAGGTCTGAGGGAGGTGTTGAATCCCACGAGGTTTGGGGGAAGTGTTGCTGGAGCTGGTCTCTACCACTGCTTTGCTGCTTGATCCCAGGCAATTTAGCACCTCAGTTTCCCTAATGGGACCAGCCGGGCCAGAGGGACCCCAGGGGAGCAGTGAGGGCCAGAAAACCCAGAAAGCCAGGGCTGAAAAGCCCCATGTTTGCCCGACCACACAGATTTCAGTCTCCTCCTTTCTCCCACGCGAGGTCCTGGGGTCACTGCCCCCTCCTCTGGCAACGGGTACTTAGAAATTGGGGCCCAGACAAGAAGGAAACTCCCTCTCTCTCTTTTGGGTGAGTGAGCAAAGGGTTAATCTGGGGAAGCTTTTTGGGCGGAGATGGCAAAGGTTGGCAGGGATCCCCTTTTGTGTCACAGGAAGGAAGAGGTTAAGCCGGAGGTGCCACCTGGGAAGCAGAGACAGGTCTGAAGATGCTTTGCCAGTTACTTCACTGTGTAAACAGCTTTTCCTTCCTGTCCCCCAACACCATCTCTCCACGATACACTAATTATCCAAAGCACAAACCAGACAAAAAGGAAAGAAAAAAGAAAGAAAGGAAGAAAGGACAGATCGTGGTGCTGCCTTTCAGCGTGTGTTGAGGGATCTGGCAGCAGTGCCGGGAGGGGACAGATGCTGCTGCTCTGTTTGCCCGAAAACAAAGGAGCAGAAGATTACACTTGGATTTCGAGTTTGTTTATGGAGAGATCAAACCCTCTGCAATCTCCTTGTCTGGCTTTCAAGTGGCAAGAGCCTCAGGCTCAGGGCTGTGGGGATGCACCTCCTCACTGCGGGGAGCTGGGGCCAGGTGGGCACCTGCCTGGAAAACCTGGCACTGCCTCTGGCCACCCCCAGGACCGATGGCACGAGCTGGCACTGCCTTCTGCCAGCGGTTACTGCCCCTTCTACTGGAGGGGAAACTGAGGCACGGGGGGATTCAGCACCCACGTCCCGAGCAGCAGGTGGGGAAGGGGCACGACGAGGGAGTGGGCAGGGATGTGGGACCTGCTGAACAGGGGGTTAATCTCTTGGTGCTGGGATATGAGGGATGGGCTAAGGTTGCTGCGGAGGACAGTGTGGTGGAAACCCCCACATTTGCTGGTGCTGGTCCAGTCCTTGCATTCTGTGAACCACGAACTCCAGCCAAAGCCATTTGGTGATGAAGGAGTTAAAAGCTCAGGGCCCAGCAGTTTTTTAGCCTGTGGCTTCTTTTCCCCCCCCCCCCCCCCCCCTCCCCGGTTTACAAAAAACCACATTATCAAAAACCTGCCTGGAATCCTCTCAGCCAGTGACACAGAAAATGCACATTACGGAGGCTGCCAGGGCGACAACAAATAGCAACAGTAAATACAGCTGCCGGGTGCGCTGCCTGGGGCTCGGGGAGGCCCCCACACCAGCCCGGAGGACACTCAGCTCTCGGGTCCCTGCTCAGGCACCCGCAGCTCCCGGGCGTGTCCTTTGGAGGAGCCGCAGAGCCACGGAGTGCAACCCCCTGGCTGCTTCCCTTTGATGCACCTCACCTCCCTCCTTTCCTCTTTCATCCCTTTGCTTTCCCTCTCCCCGGGGTTATTTTCCTCTCCTGAGTTGTGGGAGCCTGTGATGGGCACACTGCACACCTCACCCTCCCCGGGCAGCCCCAGCAGCTCCTCAGGGGTGTCCGACCACTGGATTGGGCACGGAGCGGTGCCCGGGGCAGTCCCAGGACAGCCACAGGACACAGAGTGGGCCTTGGCAGACCCAGGGCTCTGGGGAGGCTCTGGCAGGATCGTGGGGGACAGGCAGGGATGTGCTTACAGGGAATCACTGCCCTCTGCTCCAGGAGCAGCTCGGCCATTCCCCAGTCTGACACTGCATCTCACCCGCTCTGTCTTCCTCTTCCTCCCTTTTGCACATTCCCCTTCTCCTTCCCCCTCCAGCCATCACTCACACTTCACACACCTGCCTCCCTCATGTTAGCAACAGGTAGCCAGGTGAGGTAACCAGGCCTCACACCAGGAATGCTGAGGGGGATGTACATTTTCCAGCATCCCTCTTTTTCCACACCCCGGCGGTCCCTGGCCCCGCTCTGCAGAGCTGATGTTTATTTGAAGTCTGCTGCATGGTGGAAGTTGTATCCCCACAGTTCCTGTTCTTAATCTCTGCTTTTTTCTCCTCTTTTGCTTTCTCTCCTCTCCTTCCATCCCATTTACAAAGTTTAATTTGTCCTCGGGGTCCCTGAGGCAGCTGCAGGAGGATTCAGGGCGGGACTGGGAGTGAACTGGTCGAGTTATCCGACAGGGAATCCCAACAGGGAAGCCAGTGGGATTCCCAGCATTGGAGGGGCTGGTTGCCATTAGCCACCTGCATCACAGCAACCCCTAGAAGACCCAGGACAGCCCCTCTAAGCCACTCTGTGTCCACCCCACAGCACGAGGGAGGGACAGGCACTGCCAGATGCCACCAAGGTCATGGCAGGGACAGAAAGGACCGAGTCTCCCACTCCCACCTTGGGCTCCTGGCATGACACAACCACCTCTGAGTGCATCAAAGTGGGGAAAAGAAATGAAGATGGAGAGGATGCAGACATGGGGCCGCCTGAGGGGCTTGGAAGGTGAGATTTATGAGGCTCTGTCTTGGAGAAGCTTCCAGGGAAGGGAAAAAAAAAAAAAAAAAAGAGGGGAAAAAACCCCTCCTTGAGGTGGCTGGAGATTCTGTCTTTCCGGTGACAGCAGAGATCTTACCCTGCCAGTCTGCACAGGGGAGGGTCTCATCTCCCAGAGATGTGGCAGAGACCTTGGGAAGGTGCTTTTTGCTGCTGAAGGTGGCTCTGTGCCACGTCCCAGGCACAGGCAAGGATTTTCCTTTCTCATGGGGAGCTCTCTCTCTCTCCTGCCTTGGCCACTGCGCTGCTGGGGCTGCTGGGGAGGGGTGATGCTCTAAGGGGGACAACCCTGGGCTCACACACACAACCCTCCCAGAAAAGGGTCTGCTGAATGTCCCGTGTCTCCCAGGGTGCTCCATGTCCTGCTCTCCAGGTTTGGGGGCCAGCAATCCAGCCTGGAAGCCAAGGGCAGGAAGGGAGGAAGGCCAGGGGATGATGGGGAGGTGAGGACAGGGCTGTGCACCCCGGCTCTCCCTGCTCATTCCCTGTGAGTCCCAGCTCTCCCTGCTCATTCCCTGCTCATTCCCAGCTCTCCCTGCTCATTCCCTGCTCATTCCCAGCTCTCCCTGCTCATTCCCTGCTCATTCCCAGCTCTCCCTGCTCATTCCCTGCTCATTCCCAGCTCTCCCTGCTCATTCCCTGTGAGTCCCAGCTCTCCCTGCTCATTCCCTGCTCATTCCCAGCTCTCCCTGCTCATTCCCTGCTCATTCCCAGCTCTCCCTGCTCATTCCCTGTGAGTCCCAGCTCTCCCTGCTCATTCCCTGCTCATTCCCAGCTCTCCCTGCTCATTCCCTGTGAGTCCCAGCTCTCCCTGCTCATTCCCTGCTCATTCCCAGCTCTCCCTGCTCATTCCCTGCTCATTCCCAGCTCTCCCTGCTCATTCCCTGTGAGTCCCAGCTCTCCCTGCTCATTCCCTGGCTAACCAAGGGCTGAGCAGGGTGGAAGGAAGAAAGAGCAAAGCCAGGAAAACTCCTTCCCCATCATATTTACTGAACTGCTCTGAGTTATGACTGGAGGCCAAGATCTGGCTTCAGGCGATTGCCTAAATCATTTAGGAGCTGACAAGGTAGGGAGGGGGGAAAATGTTCTTGTAATTCTTCAGTCTGAGGTACATTAAGGAGCCATAAGCCATGTCGAGAGCTTGAATTACATTAGAGAGATTATCCTGTTACAGTTCATAATCCTGGATAATATACCATCCCGCAGCACACCTGCCAATGATAAATCTCGCCCCGTAATGGGGCAGTCGTGACCCCGGAGGTCCCAGCGCCCTCCTGGCACGGAGCAGCAGCACCACGCAGACGGATGGAGTCAGGAGAGAGAGCAGGGAGCAATAACAGCCTGGCAGTGGGGTCTGCACCCAGGCAAATTCACGGTTCCCAGGTGCTGCCACGCACCAAAGCCACGGCACTGGTGTGGGATGGGAGGGACCCGTGGAGAAGGACACCTGAGGTCACCTGTCCCCACAGGGAGCACCAATGGGCTTGAGGAGGTGCCAAAGGCCACAGAACAAGGAGGGGAGCCTGGCAGGCAGGTGGAGAACAGGACATCTCCCCCCAGAAAAGGGGGTTTCTGGCACAAAGCGCCATGGCTCTTTCAGGGGGGAATGGGGCGGGGATGGAGCTGAGTCCCAAAGGGATCAAGGAGAAAACCAGGCCTAGGAAACCACCTGCCTTTCTGGAGCAGGGTACCACAAGCTAAGCTGTCTCAGCCCCTCTGGAGAAGTGCATCATCAGGTGGGATTTGCAGCCTGGAGACCCCAGGGCTATGGCAGGACAAGGCAGGGCTCTGTCTCTGAGCTTTCACCTGTGGCAGGGGCACCTCTGGGGGATCAGGCACTGCCAGCTCTGGGATGGGACCCGCTGCAAGATCTTTGCCTTTCTCCAGCATGGAGAGCTCCCCTTCCTGTGCACTAGGAAACAACTCTGAGACTCATCCTCCCCTCTCCATGGCATAAAGCTGTTGTCATCTTTTACAGGAGGCCCAGCAAGCTCCAGGGCTCCTCAGTCTCCTCTGTCACTCCTTGGCTTACACCCTGTCCTGCCTGGTCCCACTCCAAGGGTCGCCCTGGGCAAACAAGCCCCCGTTGTTTCGGCTCTCCCGTCCCCCTCCAGCCCAGCTACTCCTGTCCCCTGGAGCCCATAAATCCTGCTGTCCCCTTGATGTGAACTGACCATGCAAACATGACCAGGCAGCTCCTGCCTCTCTGCCAGGCAGCCTCTCCCCTCTCCAGCCCACATTCCCCTGCACTGGAGTCTGCATTTCAGTCTCCCAGCACATCCCAGGGCAAAACTGGTCCCTGAGGCCAGCCTGGCTCCTGGTTTCATAGACAGCTGCTCCCGTGAACTGCATCAACTCACTGAGTGTGGAGGGATGGCACTGATCTTCACTAAACCCTCAGGAACGGAATGGGATTGTCTCCCCTTCCCTCCTGACCCTCTCCAGACCTGCTTCTTGCTCCCTGTGCCCTTGATCCCTTCTTTAAAAGCTGCTCACTTCCAGGCTGCTCCCCTCAGAGCTGGGGTTAAGCAGCTCCCATGAATGACTGTCATTTCCATGCTGGCTGCCAGTCTGCAGCCCAGGTAAATCCGTCCTGCCCTCCACCCCCAGTGCCCAGCACAGAGGTCTGCACAGTGTAAGGAACAAGCCCCTCAATCCTGCAGGGATTTGCAGTCTCCCCTGAGGAATGAGCCCCTCTATCCCTCAGGGATTTGCAGTCTTCCCCGTGGCCCCAGCGGACACTTGACAGCGCCTCTTCTCTCAGGCTTGTGTGTTTTGTTTAAGTGCTCTGAGATAAAGCCCTTTTATCACGATAAGAGCCCGGTTGCCCTGGTTTCTTCCTCTGGCCTGAAGGCCATTCTTTTCCTCCCTCTTGTTTTTGACCTCAGGTTCAAGAGTGCCAGACCTCCCTGGTTTAGGGGAGACCTTGGCGGCGACTGCGACAGCCAGTGTGGGAAAAGGCAGGGCGAGGCTTGGAGAGGGCTCCAAAGGCCCAGGCTGCTCAGGGAACAGTTTCCAAACCGTTTAGGAAAGTAGGAAGGAATGAAACACAAGAGCAGAGCAGACCTCTGCACTTCTTTAATCCTCTACTGCTCTCCCTTCCTTTTGTCTCATTCTCTCTTTTGCTCCCTTTATTTACACCTCCATCCTTTCTCACTCCTTCTCCCTCTTTCCCCTCCTTTTCCCCTTTTTCTCACCCTTGTTTTGCTTTCCTTCCCTCCTTCTCTCTCCCTCTCCCCCTTCCCCTGCGGCTTGCCAACTGCCAGCAGATGACATCTCCTTTCATGTTTGGGGCTGAGCGGAGGCTCTGAATGTTCGTTTGATTCCGTTAAGATAATAGCTGGTTCACTGTCAGACGCAGACTGATCAGTTAAAACCTTAATCACTGCCTGTCTACTCACATGGCACTTATTTTTTAAGAGATTAATCCCCTAAGCACTGCACCAGCATACATTCAAGCTCAAAGAAAAAGGTGGGGTTTTATTATTATTTGATGCATTTACTGTTTCTTTTTTGCTCTTTAAAAAAAAAAAAAAAAAAAGATGCATCCTCCCCGTACCACCTTTTTGGATCTGATGCTCGGATCACACCTGACCTTTGCCCCCTGGGCACAGTGCCTCTCCCTCACACCGGGAACAGGGAGGGGATGAGGAGCGGGAGATGGAGGTGCTGCCTCTCCTGCCTCGGGCTTTGGGAGCTGAGATTTGCAGGATGGCGTGGTGGGCTGCAGATTAAGCCTGGCTGGGTTCTCAGGAGAGCCAGGCTCCATCCATGCTTCCCCAGCCATCCACACCTCCCTTCCCCTCCCCATTCAGGGAACAGCTCTGGACAAACACGGCAGCTGGAGGAGAGGCCCCAGCAGAACATCAAAGCTGGGGGGAGTTCCGTGTCCCCCCCTGACGGGGATTCAGGCAAAGCTTCTCAAAAGCACCTCGGTTTAGCACCTGCCTGCACTAAAGCATCACCTCTCCAGGCAGGCCAGGGCAGTGCCAGGCCTGGGGTGTCCCCACAGCCACGAGGCAACCACGGCCCAGAAACACTGCCGGCTCTCCTGGCACCCAACCTCGACATGCTGAGACAGCAGCAAGCTCAGATCTCCTCCTGAGACAGGATTTCAACCAACACAGAACACCTGACCCCACACCTCCATCAGAGCAGCAGCAGAGCATCACCAGCTCCTGGATGGAAGAGGTGGAATCGCTGGCAGGGAGTGATGACTCAGAATTTGGTAAAATACATCTGGGAGAGGAGCAGAGGGGTTTTGTCAGCTGCCTTTGGCGCTTCCGACGGAAAATGAAAATGTAGTGAGAGAACAGAGCCTGAGAGTATCTTGGCAATTTTTGGTAAAGTAAAACAAAGCTGTCAAGAAGATCTAGACTTCACCTGCAGGCCTTATTCTGCTCATTCCCCAAGATATTCCCGAGGCCTTGGTAAAAAAACAAAGCGACCAAAACTCCGGAAATTAAACTACATGAGAGCCAGAGCCACGGGGATGGTTTAGAGAGCAAAGGGACGCAGAATTCCTTGCTGCAAAGGATAAAGCAATCTCCAACTAATGGAGATTAGGAAGAAGCTCTCCCAAAGGACTGGTTATCCCATAAATTAGTGGAATCAATAGTGTCGCAGCCCTCAGCCACGGGGTCCCGAGTCATTGCATTAAGTGCTGTGAGGGCAGGAGCACCTGCCCTGAGCAGCTGGGGCCGGGCACTCCTGCAGATTACCAGGGACAGCCGGAGCCCACGGCTGGACCCAGCAGCCACGTGTCCCAAAGCAAGGCCAGAGACAGCCAGGAGCAGAGAACAGGGCAAGGAATGTGCCTCCTGCCTGGGGAAACGGTGCTGGATCCAACTCCAGCCTCACTCACTGAATCATTGCATGGCTGGGGTTGGAAGGGACCTTAAATATCTTCCAGTTCCCCCTTGCCATGGGCAGAGACACCTTCTACGAGAATGTTTTCCCATTATTTTGTTAAAGGAATGCAGCTATCATGGCAGGTACACCATCAGAGTTCTCTGCCTCTAATATTAAAAACCCCCAATCTTATTAATCTTTTAAGATACCAAGGAAATAATTATTCAGTTTCTTTGTTGTTATTTACTACTGTAACTCTGGCTGTGCTTGTTGCTCCACAGCTGGAGTTGAGCTTGGCACTTAGGGTTGATATTAATAAATAACAGCCAGGAATGAACAATATACCTCTTGCCACCTTAATTCTGGATGTGATCTCTGTTCCAGGGCCTTTACCTGCCTCACATCACTCCTGGGCAAGGTTACCACGCACTCAGGGGAAATTGTTGCACATGGGGCTTCCAGCCAAGCTTCCCAGGGATATGGAAGTGTTTAACTCCCACTGGAACTGCCAACAGCTCCAAGGCTCCAGCCTCAGAGACCTGCCCAAGCCTGGGACGGATCTGGGAACACACCAGCATTTCCTGAGGGTCACACCCTGAGATCCTCCCTCCCTATCTCAGGATCTCAAGACCGTTTAAAAGCCTTAAAAACAAACTCAGTGAAGAGAAGGGGCTGAGGCTGCTCCTCAAAGGAGCACCAAGGCAAAGGGACATGAGGGAACTCCAACTGAACTCCAGCCTTAACTTCTGTTAACTTTGCTGGAAGCACTGAAATCCCAGCCCCTGGTCCTTGCTCCCATCCCAGCTCTTTAACCTCCAGGACCATCTCTGCTCTCTCACTCAGCAAATGAGAACGGGCAGGGTATGACAGATTGACCAGCCAAGCTTCCTGGAGGTATTTCCCACAGATTGCTGCCGAGCCATACAATGAAAGCGATAAATATCCCAGTGGGAAATATATGGCACCTCATCTCCCACTTGTGCTGCTGAGAAGAGCTGGGGATAAATTTTAAAAAGGCCTTTTCCCTCTTAGGGGATAAATCCTTCAGGCCCAATCCTCTGGTGGGAAGCAGAGAACAACTAGAAAATCCCGTGACCCTGCCTGAAATCGCGGAGTCAACAAGTGGTCAGGCAGAGGTCAAGAGGCCAAAGCGGGGCCAAAAAGGACGCTTTCTGCCAGGCCCATCTGCTGGCAAACAGACAGGCATCACCCCAAAGGTGCAGCACAGATCAAGCTCCAGGACTCAACTGTTTCTTCCCCCAGACAGTAGCAATTATCATAATCAAGCAGTTGACTCCAATTACGCCTTCCTCTCGTTACAGCCAGGGGATGGACGCAGCCACGGCAGCAAAGGGAAAGTTCGCAGCCGTGTCGCCTTTGCATATCTTAATCTAAAATGACAGGGTGTGACACGGGGGGCCGGTGACCCTGCCAGCCTTCAGCTGTTCGTGTGGCAACAATTTCCAGCCCCAAATTACTCCCAGGCAGGGCTTGACTGGAGGTTCAAGGCAGCAGGAGAGAGAAGCCATTTAGGGGACTGAAACATTCTTCACAGCCCTATTTAAATACAATTTACATTCCAGGCTCTGCTGTTGGTGCATTGTTAATTGCACCTTGTACCTCAGTTTATTTTGTAGTTGAAGGGGGTTTTGCTTTGCTGTTGTTTTTCAAAGGCATCTTTGCCTGCTTTTTTTCTCTTTTCCTAAGGGGCTGTTCTCAGAATACAGTTCTATTTCCTGGAAGGGAAAATAGATTAGTAGATTTGAAGACCAGAAGGGACAAAACAGATCACCTCAATGACCTCCTGCAAAAGACAGGCCAGGACATTTTACTCAGTAATTCCCATGTCTCCATTTGTCCAGACTTAACCCAATCCCTTGCACTGACCAAAACACCCCTTCCAGAAAGGCCATCTCTGTCCAAAGTCACCAAGAGTCGCAGGAATCACCAGTTTTCACTGGGGGAATGCATTCCCACTGCCAGAGAGTGGGTTTAGATTGGAGATTAGGAAGAAACTCCTCCCTGGGAGGGTGGGCAGGCCCTGGCACAGGGTGCCCAGAGAAGCTGTGGCTGCCCCATCCCTGGAAGTGTCCAAGGCCAGGCTGGACGGGGCTTGGAGCAACCTGGACTGGTGGAAGGTGTCCCTGCCCACGGCAGGGGAGTGGAAATGAGTTTTAAGGTCCCTCCCAAGTCAAACCATTCTGGTATTCCATGAATTCAAGTGTCACCCAGGGGACAGCCAAGAGGAAGGCAAAACCCTTTGCCAGTGAAAGGTCCTGCCACACGGGACAGGTCTGACTGCCCAAGTGACACCCAGCAGCTCTGCCAGGTTGCAGTAGTTTGGCATTCTTTTCTTTGAGCCCCATCTGCTGGAGTCCCACGATTTCATGACATATTTTATCTTTCACTCATTTGTTCATATTTTAAAAGCACACTTTGAGCCTTTGCAGCCAAGGACAGAAACTATAAAGCCCCAAGACATGAAACAAAAACGCTCAGGTGTGAGGAATTTCAGGATAGCCCCACGATTTCACAGTTTCTGATGCTTGAGGCTGGGAATACCTGGTGCAGCCACTGGCAAAAGGAACCTCCTGGGCCTGGCTCTCATTTCCATGGAGTCCCTTCACACCAGCCTGGCAGTGCTGGAAGCTGGGGCGATATAAAAAGGTGCTGGTGTAAATGACAACTAAACCCACTTGACCCCACCCAGCCCTGCTCCTCATTTCCTGCAGCTCTGGGGAGGTCTGAGTCAGACATCAGCTCAGTGAAACTTGACGGAGAGACAGACAAATGTACGCCCCAACCTGCTGCTGCTCCAGAGCTCCCAGCCAATTATCCCGGTGATCTCACTCCTCCCTTCCTTCTCCTCTCTCCCCCTGTTCCCATCACGTGCTCGCTCCCAGCACACGCAGTCCTTTCCTCCTGCAGCAAAAAAGCTGTGCAGAGGAATGTGGAGGGCTGAGAGCCCCCTGAGAGCAGGTAGAGCCATCTGAGCAGAGCTCCTGCCTCCTCCAAGGCAGGAGCAGATCGGTTTACATAAGTACTTTGCCATATGAAGAAATAATTTAGCGGTATTAATAGAGGTTAAAGTTTCCCAGGAATCCAAAACAGGCCCCGCAGACACAGGTGGGTTCTTTCACTCCCAGCGATGGGGGGAGTAACCTGACTCCTCCAGCACAGGGGAGGGGGCGATGGGGAGGGGGCGATGGGGAGGGGGCTCTGCCATGGGCTGGGGGGTCACACTGCCCAAGGGGGACTCACTGTGGGGACACCTTCCACTAGACCAGGTTGCTCCAAGCCCTGTCCAGCCTGGCCTCAAACAATTCCAGGGATGGGGACTCCACCACCTCCCTAGGCAGCCCCTTCTGATGCCTGAGCACCCTGGGAAATGCCAGCACCACGCTGGGAAATCTGCTTCTCAGAGCTCAGGTACCACAGACCAACCTGAAATCACCTCCCTCTTGGGCACGAAGCCCCAGCTGATGCCCAGACGTGACCCAGCTCCTGTGGCTCCTGGAGAGCAGGATTCCACCCCAGCTAAGCAGATAAAATGTCACGGAGCACAGAGGGGGTACAAGAAGGGCCTGGCAAGCCCAAAGCCCCATTTGTTTAGATCAGGATCCAGGATAACGTCGCTGATTCTCCACCATGGAGCATTTTACAGCCCAGCTTTTTACACCGCCACAAAACCAATCATCTCTCAAATCTCCTGTGATTGTGGAGCTTTCACCCTGTAACACACATGGGGCAGAGCTCCAGCCCACCCTACCTGGGCTGTGCTGCCTCCCACTGATCTGGGATTTGGCCCCCAGCCCCAGATCCCAGCCCTGCCTGGAACACGTGGCGGCTGTTCTGCTCCGAAAGGGACTAACAAAGAAATAAGAATATTTGTTAATTTTTTTTTTTACACTGAAAAGCAGTTAAACCTCCTAAGACACTTTTTCCAGACATCTAAATCCTTTAAAAATATTCTCTAGACTCCATAAAACTTACATTTTCCCTGGGTTCTCCCGTGAGTTATTAAAAACCTGAAGTCCCTACCTTAAGAGCTTAGAGCTTGGTCATGATCAGAAACCCAACGATGCAGAGTGGCACCTTCTTGTGCATTCACAGACAATCTCGGACTCAGCAGGGAAGAGCAGAGAACTGCAGGACCAGCACACCAAAGAAGAGCCCAGAGCAGTGATTTCTGGGGTATCCAGACTAAGGCAGATGGAGGGATGTGTATTTGGGATGAGAGAGGCTCAGCACTCTGAAAAGGCAGGTTCTGATGGATACCCTGGACTGGCACATCAGCATTCACCATTCATAGCTGTTGGAGAGCAGTTACCACATCCTCACTGTTTACTCTTTTCTCAACAAACACTGGCAAAGTTAGAACATTAGGGCATTTAATTTGATTTCTACCAAAATCAGGTGGTTTTTTTTCTATGGAGCTCTCAACACAAAGGTCAGAAAAAAGTCTTTGTATCCCATTATCCATCCATCCATCACCAGGGCATCGGAGCACTGCTGTCACCAGCACCCAACTGCACCAACAGGACAGTGGGAAATTCAGGTCAGGAATACTGATATCCTTCTGGGCATGAGGAGGCCCTGGCACAGGGTGCCCAGAGAAGCTGTGGCTGCCCCATCCCTGGAAGTGTCCAAGGCCAGGCTGGACAGGGCTTGGAGCAGCCTGGGCTGGTGGAAGGTGTCCCTGCCCAGGGCAGGGGGTGGAGCGAGATGATCCAAAGCATTCTGTGATCCCAAAGTGTCCCTGTGCATCAGAAATGACGTGGCTCAGAACATGCCCAGCGCAGAGGGAGGGGTTTCCATTGCTGCTGTGCTCCAGCACTGCTGGAATCAAAGGGATCTCACACCCTCCCTGCTTCACTGGGACATGGGTTTGTCTGGGGCTCCCACAAAGGGCTCGCCTCTTGCCTTCCCCTCTTTTCTCCCCTTTTTAAAAGCTTTCTCTCCCCCTCCCTGCTCTCACCTCGCTCCCCACAGCCTCCCAGAAGCACTGGCGTGTTTTTAACCCAGGCATGAAACAATCCCACAGCCCCGGATTGCGATGCTTCAGATAACATACGGAGAATGTAAATCCTGTCAGCAAGTGCAACAGCCATAAAAGGCTAAAATGGATTCCTGCGGATTAGAAATAAAGCACAGAAAGGGCCCTGTTCTCTCACTTTCCTCATCCCACAGCCTCCCTCCGCCCTCCCTCTCCTCACTCCCCTTAAAAAATTGCCTGGAAATGCAAGGGGTGGGTTTTTATTTATTTTTTTTTTCATCAACTTAAAAGAAAAATAAAATACATTCCAGGAAAAGGCCTGCTGCTAAGAAAACTCAAACCAGAAAATGCTTAAAGATGTTTTAATGACTTAAACACAGGGCCGGGATTGTGTCTAAAAGTTTCCACATTTAAAAATAAGAAGAAAAAAAAAAAAAAAAGGAAAATTCTGTATGAAATGTCCCCCACTACCAGTGCTGCTGTATTTCTTGTATTTCTCTCCCAAACCATGGGGTTTACCCGGGTGTTGTTAACGAGCCCGGCGCAGACACGAGCGACGTTCAGGCAAAGTTTACACTCGCCTTCCAAACCAAAGGCACAACCGAAAACGCTCCTAAAAATAATGAAGGCCACGTGAGCGCGGGTCCGAGAGGCTGTTAACAAGCAGCTGACAAGTTTCTGCTGGAGGAATTAGACCCTCATTTAGGAGGAGATTAGCAGAACTCTTCCCTCTGCAGCGCCTGGGGCACGGGCAGAGGGGGATGAGGGGAGAGCCCCGGGGTTCAACCCTGCTGTGGGAGCAGAGGGACAGACAGACCCTGTGCTCCCACCCCACATTCCCACCCCACACTCCCATCAGCTCCACAGCGCCAGGGCCACACTGGGACAGCTCTGCCCAAGTGTCCCACCCCGCTCCCACACCCCACATCAGCCCTGGAGTCAAACTCCCTGAACCCAAGGCTCTTCCCACAGCTTGGAGAGGGGGAAAGTCCCCTCCTACACGGATTCTCCGGTAAAATAAACCTGTGAGGGACCAGGGGATCTACCAAACCTCAGCTGAGGGCCACCTCCCTGCTCTCCAGCCCTTCTCCCCTGCAGGAAGGACCTACTGAGGCTCAAGTCCAAAACTCAGCAGCTGCTGTGCCACCCTCTCCCCAGATGCATTCAAAAGCTCATTTCTCAGGGCACCACTGGGGAGGGGTGAGTGGTTGTTGGGGTTTTTTATTGTTACTGAGAACGTGCAATCGTGTTGCAGACCCAGGTTTCCATCCAAAAGAGTAGGAGGCCATAGTCAGACTTCCCAGACCACAAAGACGCACGGCTCCATCGCTTTCCAGCCAGAGTTTCCATTGTATTCTTCCCAGATGAACTTTTAAAGTGTGTGTGTTATATGTGTCAGTGTGTGCACAAACGTGCATGCTTTCACCTCTCTTAAAAAAATAGAAAGACTAGAAAAAAAGGCGAGTGAGCAAGCGAGGCTTTTAGGAGGTTAATCACCGACCTGTTGCCAAGCTGGATATGTGCATGAAAGGGGGGAGTCGAGGGTTTTAATCCCAGTTTTTGATAAATAGAAGACATTCTAGTCATAATAAAACGTGTTTTACACTTGAGGGGAGGAATAAGGGGGAGAAAAAAGGAAAGTCCTGGCCAGGCACTGCAAGCTCCCGAGTCCAAACAATGAGGTTCAGAAACATAACTGTAACGCATTAGTAAATTGACAATGAAACTGCAGTTACTTCACTGGCTCTTTATTAAATAAACACAGCCCGAAAGGGACCTGTCTGCCCCGGAGGTATTTGCAGAGGGTTCACGTTACTAACCCAACACCGCACCCCCCGAGCAAACACATTCCAGTCGGACCCTGCGAGGTGGGGCCAGCCTGGCTTTTCCCCCTGTCACTTTTTCCCTCTCGTGTAAACCCCGGGTTTTACAGCCCCTGGCTGCTCCCGAGGCCTCTCAGCTCCCTTCAGGACCAGCTGGGAGAAGGGGGTGAAGGAGCATCCATGCCAAGAGCACACCCATGGACCAGCTCCTTCCCACACGCTCTGTCCCTCACCCCTGGGAAGGGGTCTGGCTCTCCCAGGGCTCCTCATCCTGCCCCCAGCTCATGGTGACAGTTCTTCTGTTCCCGACCTGCAATCAGCCCTTCCCACCTACTCACAACCCCAGCAAAGTCATCCCTCACCCCGTTCAACCAACAACCACTGTCCTCTTTGCAGCTACAACCCCAAGCAGCAAACGTCACCACTTCCCACTCAGGAGCTGTTGTAGCTCTGCACACAAAGGGCTTTCCCCCTCCCTGTCCTCATGCAGATCCACCTAACCAACATTCCTGACACTGCAGCTACGAGTGGAACTAGAATCAACAGCCAGGAGCATTTGGAGACACAGCTGCACCTCACACCCAGGGTGAAGCCACCTCCCAAACCCTTCACCTGCAGCTCTGCCCCCCCAGTCCAGCCAAAGCCCAGTCCCCCTCAGGCAGGGTAATCCATCCCCCCACGCACACGCTGGAGACAAAAGGAACTTCAGCATGTTCAGCACCTTGCGAGGCCTTGAACAGCTGCCAAGGGCTTTGGAGAGGGGCCAGGCCAGCCCCGAGATGTGAATGATAGAGATGCCGGCAGCCCATGGGGGATGGAGCAGGCTGTGCTACCGTCGGAGCCGCCACGGCCACCACACGCCTTCCCTTGTTCCCAGACATGCCTCCTGTGGAGGAGCTCTTCCCAGGCAGGAATTCTATCCCTGTCTGCCAGGAGAGCAGCAGCCTCTGCTCTCCTTTCATCCACCACCAAAACTGAAAGCAGCAGCGGGTTAAGTGTTTTCTTGCTCCGCTGTCATCGAGGGCTTTATGGGAAAACATCAGACTCCCACCAAGGTAAAAATGCAGAGATGGGACCCGAGGCATCGTGTGGAACAGAATTTACCTGTCACTAATCCCATCCAACCAGTCTTCACCTAGACTTGAAATTTTCCCAGCTGCTCAAGGCTCATGTTTCCAAACCTTCATGAAGAAGTCTGATGTGATGGGAAAACACATCAAAATTCCCTTTTTCTGGAGTAATTTCTTCAACACCTTCTACATAAACCCGAGCCTTGGAACAAGAGCAAGGGTGTCCTACTCCTGCTGAGCAGCCTCCACACAGCTCCTGCAGAGATGCAGGTTCCTACTTTGGGTGTAGGGACCACTGGACAGTGATGATTTGGGCTCCTCCTCTTTGTCCCATCTCCCCAGGTGCCAAACTGCATTAAAATCCATCAGGATCAAACTCACACTCAATGTTTTCCTAATCATCCTGTTTTTCCATGTGAGCAAATGGTGTTGAGCTTATCAAGGAGGGGGGTGAGGCAGCAAATTCTCAAAATTTTGGGGATCCCTAAAGCAAGATGGGATGTCTCTCCCTAAGAGATGGTGCTGCAGGGACTGCCTGGAGGGGGCAGAGGGAGAACCCAGGCACTCTGAGGGATTCCATCTGGCCTTGGGGCTGAATGTGAAGTCACAGAGACATCTCCTTCCTTGCCAAGAGCAGTTCTAATTTGGTGAGTGCAAGGGGGAGCTTTCCACAGGGTTCTCTAATTCATATAGACCAGTGGATTGTCAGACCTTTTTTTTCCTCCCTAGCTCAGTGAAGCCTCCAAGTTTCCCTGTGGAAATTCCATCCTGGAATGGTTTTCTCTTTGAGTTACCTTTTGCAGACTCCTCAGGTGCAACCCCCTCTTTGAAGGGGTTCCAACCTCTTCCTAACTGAGAGGGGGGAAGGGATCCACTTTAGAAAACTCATCTCTGTTGTGGACTCGCCCTTTGTGGGTAAATCACAAGGCAGGGAGATTGTGAGACAATTCCCAGTGAGTTACACCAGTCACTTCTTGGAGTTCCCCCTCTGTCCCCATCCATCCAGCTGGTTCTAAACACCCTCTCTTCCTCACAGTGCCCTGTCCCTGCTTGCAGAATGCTCCCACCTTCCCCATTTTCTAGGCATTCATTTGACATCTGGTAAAGAGGGCTAAAAGCCACCCTGCAATGAAATCTTACCCTGGCTCTTTTTCCAGCCTGTCTGACAGAACAAGTCAGCTGTGGGCCTCACCAACAATTTTAAACAAACCCACAATCCAGCAGGTCAGGCCATTTTAGCATATGTACCTTTTATTTGTAGCAGACTGTTAATAATTAAGTGATGCCTTTCATACAGACATTTACAATAATTTAACCTTGCCCTTGCTGTGTAATTTATTCTTTGCAGAAGCCAATAAAAATAAAGGCCCCATATTTCGTCTCTCTCTCCCTCATTCTCTGTACATATATATAAATATACACACACACACACATATATCCAGAATAGTGTAATAGGTTTCACATATTGTTCCATAGGTATCATTAGGGTAACAGAGCCAAGTGTCTCAGTTCATATGACTCTTTATAGGTGCCTTATAATCCACATAAAATTGAGTTTATGTTTCCTCTCCGTCCGCTGATTCTAAAACAAGACGAGGAAGGGTTTTCTTTCTCTCTTTTTTCCTTCTTAATTCCAATCCTCCCTACACCAAACTCAAAACTTGTCACTGGGGGTAAAGAGAGTCTTTGGAGAGCAGTCACCAAATGGGACATCTCCTACAACCCATCTCATGTGATGTCTCACCTCCAACCCTGCCAAGCATTAAAGGCTGCAGGAAAAAGGCTGGAGCACAGCCCATAACAGGCGAGTACCAAACCTCCTGCCCAGGAGGAAAAGCCTTCCCACCTTTGCCATTGAGTCATTACTCCTGTTCCTAAAGCCACAGAACTGAACCCAGCAGGTAAGTGGAATAGGAGCAAGGGAAGGGACTGAAAACAGATTTATTTCCTCTCCAAAAAAAAAAAAAAAAAAAAAAGGAGAGAAAAAGCACAGGACAGGGGAAAAAAGAGCCAAAGCTCATTCTATTGGCTGCACTTCCCCAGAAAGTCCTAAAGAGGCTACACAGAGAAACAAAAGAAAAATATTTTCCCCTAAAGAAACATTAGTAAAAACACATTTATTAAAGCACAAAAAATTCCATAACACTTGAGAGAGCTGCTGCTCTGGAGAGCGGGGGCAGGAGCCGTGTGCCCCCTCAGAGCCTGCCCAGTCTGCAGCCACCTCCTCGGGGGGAACCGTGCCATGGAACAGGCTGGAGCAACCTGGCTCAGTGGAAGGAGTCCCTGCCCACAGCAGGGGGGACATGAGATGGTCTTGAAGGTCACTTCCAACCCAAAGCACTCCATGGTTCTGTGCTGGAGAGGCCAAGACACACAAGATCCCTGTGGATCTCCAGGCACACATGGCCTGGATCCTGTTGGTCACGGGGGTCCTGCTCCCCCTGCCACACACCCACAGCAACACTGCAAACATTTTCCACTCCATCCCAGCCACAGCTTTTTTCCAGGGTCCTCTGGAGCTGCAGCTCCTCAGGGACGTGAAATCACACCCATGTTGTTGTTATTCCCCGGGGTGGCAGGACAGGACGGGGCAGGACAGCACAGCTACTGTCCCCAGTGTGGGCCAGCTCACGGCTGTTCCACGGCCCACATGAGGTGATGGAAAACTTTCGGCATCAGGTGTTGCTGCCGAGTGTGAGCTGCTCCAGTTACACTCTCAGCAAGTGTTATAAACACACAGGCACAATCTAAATATTTATGGCACATGAAATCTCCCGTCTGCTGTTCCTCAGCAGAGAGAGGAGAGGAGGGAGGGTGAATTAAGAGGTGATTATTGTGCAGGGCCTGTAAAACCAAAATATGGCCTCAAGATGTGTTCAGTCCCCAGGAATGGTCAGCTCAGAGGGGCCTGGTGTCAGCTCCTGATCTGAGAGCTTTGCCACGGCCTGGGCTCAGCTGGCCCAAGCCACAGCCGGGGGAGAACACTCAGCTTCCACCGGGAAGCTCCAGATGGAAAACACGGCCCTGGCTTCGTGGTCTCCTTTTCCTCTCAAGCACCTCCTGAGAGACCAACTGCTCCAGCTCGTAAAACCTTTCTGGGGCTGTGAAGGAGGAGCAGAGCAGGCTGGGCAATTATTTCCCTGGCCTTGACAAAAATTATGATAGAATTTGTTTTCTTATTCTTACTATTTTTGCTCAGATCTCTGGGGGTTTTGTTAAAGGCTGAAATAAAATAAAAAAAATTAAAAACCACAACAGAGACACACAGCCTGGGGAAGTTCAATGTGCTTCTGGAACAATTGCCCATTGATCCAGCCTGGAAAGTGCTGAGTATCGGAGGGTGATAAAACTCTCTTGCCAGCGAGAAGTGGAGCTGCTTTAGGAAAAACGCTCCACTTGGAGTTTGGGATATTAGTATTGACCAAAAAGGGCACACCAACACAAATCCTGCCTGCTCTGGTCTCTGGCAAATGACATTCCACCAGCATTGCAGGAGCCAAGGACAAGGTGTGTGCAGGTGCACACATGAAGTTGGGGGGTAGATGGAGCACCAGCCTCCCCCAGGTCACCACAGAGGCCCAACAAGGGGAATGAAGAGCACAATCCTTCCTCCCTGTGCAGGAGCTGCTGCTCACTCTGTCCTGACATCCCAGTGATTCCCATCAGGAGAGACAACACCACAAGGAGCAATGGGGGTTTAACTTCTGATGGCTTTGCTTTGTGGCTGCCAGAAGCCAAGAGAGCAGCACGTGGGCATTTGTGCTCGGCTTTCAAGGCAGTGTGGTCAGCTGAGGTGGGGCCCCCAAAGTTATTTTTAGCTCAGCACAAATAACGGAGCAAAAGGCTTTGACGTTTTTCCTGAACAAGTCCCGGGGCCAAATCATAAAAACCAGGCAAGTTATGCTCCAATAGGGAATTTATACAACCTTTCACCTTGATTTGTGTAGGTGAGTGTGAGCACAGGCCAGTGATGGCAATGGATCAGCAGCAGGACATACCAGGGCACATCTGGGTGAGCTACAGCAATGAGACCTCGTTTTTCTCTCCAAAATGGGCTTGGTTTCTTCCCAGACCTGCCCTACAAAGCTGCTGAGCAGCAGCTCTTGTGTTCAAGGAAGCACTCCAGGGCCTCTGAGGGCCGGCGGCTGCTGCCAAAGGAGAGTAAACAAGGCAATTTCCACGTCCCCCGGAACTGGGAGCTCATTGATAATCACTCTGGAGAGGCTGAAGTGCAGCAGGGCCCCAGAGGAGCACAGCCAGGGCACGCTGGGGTTGGCACAGCTGGCTGGTGTTTACACCTACACCCACGGCGGCGCCAGCCCCGATCCCCCTCCATGCCATTGACAGGCCTGGCTTTGCCAGCAGAGCACGGCACCTCCTGCCCTGCCCAGGAGCTGGACTGCCAGGGGTCCAACTGACAACATTTCCTATAGGAATCTGCCCTTAAAAAGGCACTATTTTTCATGTTTTAAATAAGCAGAGTTGGGCATCACCTTGTGCTTGCATTCCCTCACCCATCACCATCCCTGTCCAAGCACAGGGCTCTTATGGATTCACGGGGGTTGTCAGCAAGATAAGGGGCAGCTCTTGAATTCCTCTTGTTCTACATTTCCTGAGCCTCATTCAAAGATCTCCCACACCCCCCTACAATCAACCCAGAGAAACAAAGCACGTTCCTCCAGGAACAACAGCACAGCCAAAGGTAAAGCTACTGTGGACGTCCAGAAGCCTCCAGGCTACCCCACGTCTGAGCTCAGGCCTCGAAAAAGCCAAAAACCTCCAGCTCAAACTAATAGACACATCTGCCAACAGCTTCTTTTAATTTTTTGGAACCACTCTATAGATTATTTCATTGCCAAGAAAAAGAAGAGATATTTATGATAGTAACTGAAAAGCCTTGAAATTCCAAGTCAGATCCTCAGTGGTGTAAACTGGAGCTGCTCCAGGGAGTCAGGGGGCCACTGCCAATTCACACAGGTTGAACTGGCTCTCTGGCCTTATCTCCTGGCTCCCCAGCACACACAGACGATTAAAGGCAGCTTAGTCAGGTACTATATGAATATCTGCCACTCTCTGCTCTTGACTCATCCAGTTGGAAAAGAAATAAAAGGGCGCAAATGCAGGAGTAAAACCAGACATTTGCTCCTACCTTGAACTCAGAGGTGGCTGATGCTGCAGCTTCAGCAGGAAACCCAAAAGCTGGCTGGACAGAGAACACCTGGTGATGGCATCCAGTAGCTTCCTTGAAGGCTCTGGGTCTGTCCTGCAAACCAAGGGAAAAACCCCACATGTTTTAGTTTGCTGGAGGCTCGTGAGTGTCAGAACCAGGGAGGGCAGGGAGAGGTTTCAATACCAAAGCACCAGGAGCACGAGGCAGCTCTGAGGAGACAGAAACCCTGTGCCTCCCCCTCACCAGGTGCTGGGGCTGATGGAACTTCCAGCAGGTGTTCATGTGCACCTCAGTGAATTTGTGAACCCTCCTGTCCTGAGGTTCTTCATTAAAAACCTTTCCCCAGGTGGGGCTCGTTCTGCATCAGGGGGGGTGCTTTGGTCTGTCACTCCCCTGGTTTGTGTCATGTCCAGCCATCTCTGAGAAGGTTAATCAGGTGTGTTAAACCTTTGTTCTCAGGCTTTGGAGTTAAAAAAAAAAAAAAAGAAGAATATGGTCCCCAGGAAATACATGTGATCACAACAGCATAGCTGAGGCCCTTCCTGAGGTGTTCAAACCTGCACCACACTCTGCTGTTTGCAGACACACACCCCTGTGAGTAACTTTAATCCTGGCAATGGTTTTCCTTATCTTAAACTACTCACACTGGTAAAGTGACTCTCGTGGTGGACAGTCCTGCAGGATCCTGCAGCCTTACAGAGCATTTGAAACATTACTTTAAAAAATTATATTTTAAAAATGCAAAGTTATCTAACCCCTTAGAAAAATGTAAACCAGTTGTGAGTTCCTGGAATCCTGTGAGTTTTTGGGGAGTTTGCACCAGGAACAAATCCTTTGTCTGACTGGCATGTACTGAATTTATTCTCAGAATGAATTTTTATGGCCACCACATAACCCACCCATGCAAAGAGAGTTTATAAAGGACAGGCTGACACAATCTGAATTATTCAGCCATGAATGACTTTAATCATCCCGTTAAAATGACCAGTCCCTGCCAGCAAAGGCTGCTGGAGCCAGAGCAGGGGGAAGGACCCTCTGCTGGCTTCAGAGGTCTTGGGATCAGGCCCAGATTGTCCACAGATTTCAACTATTTCATTTTCCTTCCAGTGCTTATTCAGGCAGATATTTAAAAATGTGCTGAATATCTAACGTTTCCCAGTCTCAAGTTCCAAATTTTGCCTGGGTGTAACTGTTGTGCCAACTGGTACTGGATGAGCTTGCTTCAGAAGCTCTTCTTGAATTTGGGATTGGATTTCCCTTTGATTTCTGGTGATACCCTGATTGCTTTAGAGACTCGTCCCCTTTTGTTCCAGCCCACACTGACACTGCAGTGCGGGGATTTCAATTGTGTGCATTAAAAAAACCTTCTTCAGTTATTTGGGGTTTCATTTTCATTTTTTTATGAAGAAAAGACACAAGGAAAAAAAAAAAAGAAAAAAGAGAAAATGGAAGGTTGAAAATGATTGGGTTTCAGGGAAAATATATTTTTGGCATTGAAATGAGGAAAAGCAGCAGGGTTTGGGAATAGCAAAGCTCACCAAGTAAGCCAGGGAAAAAACCTGAACTGAGCTCTGAAACTTTACCTTCCTTTAATTATCCAGGTGACATTTCAGACATTTAGTCTGATTTTTTTTTTGCATCTACATATTGAAAACACCCTTTTAAAAATACTTTAAAAAAATAGCTGCTACAGAACACTTATTTAGCGAAAAGTAAATCTTATAAAAATTCAATTGCAAAGTAGTTAAGGTATTTGAATTTTTTTTTTTTAAAGAAGAAGAATCCCAAGAAAGAAAGTATTTGATGGCTAATAATCTCATTTCAATATAATAGGACCTTTCTTTTGCAAAGAGCAAGACAGGTTAAAAGATATAATTATGACTTTGCAAACTCTCCCAAGTGCTACGAGATCATCTGACAGTTCTGATCCCGGGCTCAGCTCTCAGAGGGGAAAAGTCTTTGTCTAGTTAGAGAGTTAAAGAGACAGGATCCCTATTCCACCCTCTGCCTACATTGCAATTTAACTGTCAAAAAAATCCAAGCTGCAAAATTGTCTTATTCCAACACAGCACAAGAAAAGAGAGAGAGGTTTGAGACTGACCTGTCAAACGCACCCTCTTTAAAAATGTATAATATATTTTAAACATTTTTTTCTGGAGGTACTTAAAGGTTAAAGATGTGCCAAAGAAGTAGGATGGATTTTTTTTTTCCCCTCTCGCTAAAGCTTTTTAAAACAATTAAAACCAAAAAAGAAGAAAAAAATTTCAAAATTAGGGATCATCAGTGTAAAAAATCCCCTGAAGATCAAAAGGAACACATTAGAATCACATTAATTCTGATTAAAAAAAAAAGAGAATAAATCCCCTTTTTCAATGGAAGGAGAAACTTCGAGGACATTTAAATGGTGTTTTCATTGTCAGGATGTACAGGAAGGTGGAGCAGAGTGTCAGGGAGAGACGGAGAGCAGGGAGCCAGGAGGAGAGACAGGGGCTGATGACAGTCAGGGATATTCCTGGGCTCTTTAAAGCTTTGCTTTTTTAATGTTTCAAAATAGTGAAAGAAGGAGGGGGAAATATTTTTCCCAAGTAACCAAACAAAAGAAGCCATTTCTACCGGAGGGTTTCCAAGGAGCCACAAACAAACAATTCCCAATCATTTTTTTACCAAATATAGATGGCAAAGAGGCAGCTGGACAAGGCCAGAGGCTCGTGCATGGTGCCACCAGCTCAGCACCCTGCAGCACCCGGGCAGTGCCCGTGGCCCCAGCCAGACCCTGCCACACCACGGGGACACGGGGCAGGATTGGAACCTGGGAGCAAAGCCTGGGCTGAGGGAATCCCTGTCCCTCTTGGCCTCTCAGATCTTTCCCATAAAGGAATCCTGTCACAGATACTTCGGTCCCAAACCCACCACGAAAAATGAGAATCTCCTTCAGGCTGTCACCAAAGGCTGACAGGGATGGGACCAGCCTGTCTGAAAGTCACAGGTTAAATGTTTGTAGGACTGAGAGCCACAGGACACAACTGTGGGCAGCTCCCAAATTACAGATCAAAACAGTCCCAAGCCAACAGCACCTGCATTGCTGCACAGCTGGGCTGATGTTACAGGCCTAAAGTGCTTGGAAACACCCACTTATTTCCTTTGATTTACACAGATCTCAGGGCCAAAGGCTCCAGGCACCCCTGGCACACCCAGTAAATACACCCTAAATGGCATCAGCACAATCCAAGATAACATGGCACCAGCAGGAAAAGCTGCAGGAAAATCAGCCTTCCCCTGTGCCAAATTCCTCCTTTCCCAGCCCTCTTCATTCTGTCGTTTCCAGGTGGGTGGGGAAAGAGAGGAGCGTTGCAGCAGCACTGAACATCTCTGTCAGACAGGGTACAGCAGCAGTTGTGGGCTTATTTCAGTTTTTAATTTACATAAAACTCTAGTGAACCAGGGTGTGACCAACCCAAAAAACCAGGGATGGGGGCCTCGTTAAAGCCTCCTTGCAGATTGATTTGTGCCTTCTGCTGCGCTGGGAAGTGTGTCAGCACAGCCCTGTTTCCACGGGACCCGCAGGGTGACCAGGCTTTCAGGATTACTCACGAAAAATTAAAGCCAAACTGGACTCCTGCCCCAGGAAACCTGCCAGATTCCTGCTCAGAAAGGAATGATAAGCCTTTGGGATGCTGCTTCTCTGACTGTGCAAAATCAGGGTCAAGTCTGGGATAAGAACTCATCATTAAACAACTCCAATCCCACTTCCCTTCAATCTGCAGGGAAATGTTCCCTGAAGAGCACAACCAGAATCCAGGAGCAAGACAAAGGTGTGCTGGATGGATGGAAGGATGGATGGATGGATGGATGGATGGATTATACTACTGCAAAGGGCTTTCTAGAAGGTGTTCCTTTCATGGATATCCCCATAAGAAGACAAGAAAGCCTTTCCCATCCTTTCCATTAAGGTCTCTGGTCCCAAATTATCCGTGATTTGCCTCAGCCTTTCAAGGCTTGGTGTAACCAGGACAGGATCTGGGTCTCCTTGGATGTGCCAGAGCTGACTTCCTCACGCCTCTGGACAGCTGCCATGATTCTGCCCACATGTGAACCAAAACTCATCTGCTTTGCACAACTTCCTCTTAATCCAACCTGCTCTCCATCTCATCTCCCCCTGTTTGAGATGAGTTTGGAAGGATTTCTTCCTCTGTGTCAGGGCCAGGCTTGGTGTTGACAGCACCAAGAGGGCTGCAGGTGTTGGAGGGCAATTCCCACAGTGAAAATCATGGATCTAGTTCTGAGAAGACACAGACAGTGGGGAGTGAGACGGTGTGAGTGTCACTTGGTGAGAAAACAGCGTGTGGCAGAGCACACACTGATCCCATGGGCTGTGTGCAGCAGGAGCGGGAACATCCTCTCCAAAGGCAGAGGGAATCAGCAGGGAGTCAGTAACCCCGTGAAATCCCACAAGAGCCACGGGGGGGTTGATCAGGTTGGAATTATGGAGTTGTGGAATGGCTGATTCAGACCAAAAGCCGAGGTTTGTACCAAGCCAGGATTTTCTCCGGAGGGGAGTGGTGCAGGCGTGTGTAGCTGGTGATGCCAGTGTGACCCTGCAGAAGGCAGTCCCTGTCCTCAGAGTCAGCTGGAGCTGGGCCTCAGAGACAGCTGGAGCTGGGCCTGAGCTGAGCTGCCTTCGGGCTGGGCCGGGCTCGGGCGCCGTCCCCGCTCCCCGGCGGTGCCCCCTCGGCGCACGGCGCACGTTTCGCTTTGATTGATTTTGTAATTGCTCCTTTAATTGAACAGTTACAGCAACACTATCAGGAAAAGGTTTCAGGGCTGGGAAGGGAGGTGGGAGGGTGTGGGGGTGGAAGGGGAATTGGAGCTGGGGAAAGAGCAAAATGGGTTTTTCCCTTTTTTCTTAAGATGAAAACAGCAAGAAGAGGCAGGAGATGAGTTCCCTTCAGCAGGCACCGAGGAGGAGGAGGAGGAGAAGAGCTGAAAACAATAAATTACAGAAAGAGAAGAAGAAAAATGAGAAGTGGGTTGAAAAGTGTGGCAGAGCTGGAGGGTCCCAGGGACTGCTCAGCCTCCAATTGACATGGGCTTCCTGCGGGCTGTGAGTGCTGGCATGAGGAAAATGGGACACTGACAAAGCTGGGCAACTGTGTGAGCTGGAAGGAGGGAACAAGGAGGAGAAGGTGGGAAAAGATGCCTTTGTGTCTAAATAAAAGGTGCATGAGCAACATGGAGAGACAGGGCAGGACATACCTGTGTCAGAAGAGCTGCAGACAGCAGACTGGGAAGCAGAACAAGTGACCATGGGAACATCTGTGCAGGGGACAGGAGAAGGAGAATGGCTTCACACTGCCAGACACCAGGATTAGATGGGATATTGGGAAGGAATTCTTGGCTGTGAGGGTGGGGAGGCCCTGGCACAGGGTGCCCAGAGAAGCTGTGGCTGCCCCATCCCTGGAAGTGTCCAAGGTCAGGTTGGACAGGGCTTGGAGCAACCTGGGCAAGTGGAAGGTGTCCCTGCCCATGGCAGGGGATGGGACTGGGTGAGCTTCAAGGTCCCTTTGACCCCAACCATTCCCCCATTCCATGATTCTCTCTGTGTGTAGGTCCCCCCCGTGCCAGGCTGTGCAGTGGCACAGCCACCTGTGAGTGCAGCTGTGGCTGTGGCACCATCAGCCCCTCTGTGGGGTGTGTGAGAGCCAGGAGCACGTGCTCCTTGGGAGTGTGTCAGGAAAAGGACAGGGAATCCAGACAGGGTCAGGGGGGAAGGTGCATGCAGAGGCCATGGTGCAGCTCCACAGCGAAGCAGATCAGGTTTCAGGAGAGCCTGGAGCCGGGGCTGGAGGGGGACAGGAGGTGGGCTCTGCTGCCTGCATTCCCTGGCAGGCAGCACAAGGCAGGTTTAAAGAATATCCTTCCATTTAGGAGTTTGTTTATTATTCTTAACTAAGCAGCTCAGACAGGCAGGCCTGCAGCGCTGCATCCACGCTGGCTTCCCAGGAAGGCAGGGAAGGGAGGGACAGGAAGGCAGATTTCCAGACGAGGGGCAAAGGGATTTATGTGCCGCTGGGCGAGGGAAGGGGGCAAACCGCTTTGCCAGCTATTCAGCAAACGTGTGGAAGGCACCCAGCTTTGGGATGTTGGAGTGGAGCCTGGGTGGGGTGCAGCTGAGTGCCCAAACGGGATCAGACCTGAGTTGCTGCCCCAAAACTCAGCAGCACCTTTGGGCTGGCTGCTCCTCTTACACTTCAAACATTCAGACTGTTGTCTGTAATTCCTCAGACCCAGGAGCAGAGATTTAGGGATGTGTTTTCGAGGGAGGAGGGAGAAGTGATCTCTCTCCTGTTAAAATCCACTTGTTCCATCAGGAGTCAGAGGGCATCAGGATATTTGTGGTCCTAGAAGTTCCCTCACCTTGCAGGTGTGTCCATAGCAGGGAGTCAGTGCACATCCCCCGGCTCTGTATTTTGGCTTGTCTGGCCCAACAGAGACTTTTCAGCCTCTGCAGTGATGACCAAGAACACAGAAAGCTGGGCCAGGTTGGAAATCCTTCCCTGTGAGGATGGGGAGGCCCTGGCACAGGTTGCCCTGAGAAGCTGTGGCTGCCCCATCTCTGGAAGTGTTCAAGACAAGGTTGGATGGGTCTTGGAGCAACCTGGGCTAGTGGAAGGTGTCCCTGCCCATGGCAGGGGAGTGGAAATGAGTTTTAAGGTCCCTCCCAAGTCAAACCATTCTGGGATTCCGTAAAGGAGAGAAAATATCTGTGTGCACTTCTCACAGGGACAGATCAGGTATGTCTGTGGGATCCCTCAAAGCACGGGTGATAGAAAATTGAAAAGCTGTGCCTGTCTCTAGAGTGACACACACCAGAGTGTTTCCCTGCACACTGCTGGTGCACGCACACCAGCTCAGCCAAACCCCACCCGAGTGAGCAAAGGTGCAAAGGCACACAGATCCACGTTTCTCAGCCAGCACTTTCCAGGTCTCTGACCCTGGTGTGCAAGGAAGTGCTGCAGATCCGGGTGCTGAGCACCCACCCGCAGTGTGAGCACCCACCAACCCACCCCGGGGTGGGGGGGAGTGTCGGTGTCCTCGCAGCTCATGGGCAGGGAGTGAGGAATGACCTGCCCTCCCCAAGTGCCTGCCTGCACTCACACTGTCATGAAAATGAGGTCGAGGAAGGTCACCAGGATAAATCAAGGAGGAAAGTGGAGTGGAAGCCTGTGAATGCCAGGGAGATCTCAGCGGTGGGAGGTGGTGGGGGAGGAAGGGATAATGAGACTGGGAATGCCACACGCAGGGCAGGGGAAGCAGAAAATACCCGGGAATGGAAGCAGGGAAACGGTGGCAGCCAAAACAGGAGGCAGGAAAGCCCGGCCTCAGACCCCTCATCCTGCACCGTAACCAAGGCTGTGTGTTAACTCACGGGATTATCCTGCCAGAGGCTGGAGGGCTCCACACCCTCCGGCCCGGCCGCTGACAGGAAACCTTGCACTGGAAACTCGCTTGTGTGCAGTGCAAAATGTCTCACTTCTGTTAGCAATTTGTTCCCCATCACAGGCATTCCTGGAGCAGTGTGGCGGGGCAGGGAACGGGCCAGGAGGGCTGAGTGTGGGGGCTCCCACCTGCCCACCTGGATCCTGCACAATGGAGCAGACAGCCGGGCTGTCACCACCTCCCGCTCCCCTCGTGGCCCTCCACCCGCCTTTCACCACCTCCCCTTCCATCCCTCTCCTTTCACCTCCCTTTTGCCAGCCTCCTCATTCCCCTTCTCCACTTTCCCTCTTCTTTCATCCCTTTATTTTTCCGCTGCTCTGTCTGCAGGTCCCCCAAACTCATCACCTGTGCCCCGTCACACTCACAGGCGTGGCAGAGCTCAGCGCTTTCTGCTGGGCTCAATCTGAACCCCCAAAGTGCTTTTAGTGGTCAGTGTGCCCCCAGCACGCTCTGGACAGAAGTCTCTCTCTCTCCCTGCTCCCTTCCCCCTCCTCTTTCTCTCCCTCACATAATATTTTCCATATGAAGAAGCCTTCCTGAAGCCGCACACTGCCCTCTTGGTGAGTCTTAGGCGGGTTAGAGGAGACCCCGGGAGCCTTTAATCCTCTCTCTCTCGCTTGCTTTCATCCTCAGCCACAGCTGGACGCCCCATTGATGTGGAACAGACCAAACACCAGGCCCCTCACTAAGCTGCTGCTGTGGGGCCTCTTCTCCTTCAGAGCCGAGCCGAGCCCACGGCCCGTGTCCAGCTCACAGAGTGAGGGTCCCGCGTGCCCACCAGCCCCCACACACATGGCCAGCGTGGGGGTCCCAGCTCTGCCTTCCTCCCCCAGCCCGGCTTCCCTCTCACTGCCTCTACTGTTTCCCTGAGCCATCTTACACCACTTTATTTGCAAAGAATTCCTCCTTCTCCCTTATCCCAACATTCTGCTTTCTCAGGACCGTTTAGGACCATTTCCCACAGCCCCACATCCCTGCAGAGCATCAGGCCTGGGTGAGGGTGAAGGGTTGATCTGTGTTGATGTGCTGAGGAAGCAACTGGTGGAGATGTCCCAGGAAAGACCTGGAAGGCTCCATCTTCTGAGCAGTCGGGTTTTAAGACTGCAGCAGGCTCAGAGTTTTGGGAAGAAAAGTCTCTTAAGGCCCACTGAGACAAGGATATCACTGAATCATGGTATGGTTTGGGTTGAAGGAGATGTTAATGATCACCCAGTGCCACCCCCTGCCATGGGCAGGGACATCTTCCCCTATCCCAGATTGCTCCAAGCCCCATCCAGCCTGTCCTTGGACAATTGCAGGGATGGGGCAGCCACAGCATCTTTGCACAGCCTGTTCTGGTGTCTCACTGAATATCCCCCTTCCCTACAAACTTTGCAGCACAGATAAGAGGGCTCAGGTGGGCGCTCGTCCCCGGAGCCAGGGGAGGCGGAGGAGGTTCGGGCACCGTTCTACAGGGATCAGGTGCCCCCGGGCTGGGCACGGCGCGGGGGGGCGGGTTCGTTTTCGTGCGAAACACGGCGAATTCTGTCAAGCCACGTGAAGCCTGACCCAGGACAGCCCGGCCCGGCCCGGGGATGGCCGGGGCTGGGAGCTGCCCGTGCCCGGGGCAGGGGCACAGCCAGGCCCGGCCCCTCAGCCCCTCAGGCCGCCATTCCTCGGCCTCCCCCGCCCTCTGGCGGTGCCTCCCGAGCCCCGCGGTCCCCGCTCGGCCCCCGCAGCTCCTCGGGCTGACAGCGGTGCCGGAGAACCATCGGCACGGCAGGACAGCCCCACACAGCAGGACAGCCCCGAACGGCAGGACAGCCCCACGGCAGGACAGCCCCGCAGGGCAGGACAGCCCCGCAGGGCAGGACAGCCCCGCAGGGCAGGACAGCCCCGCAGGGCAGGACAGCCCCGCAGGGCAGGACAGCCCCGCAGGGCAGGACAGCCCCGCAGGGCAGGACAGCCCCGCAGGGCAGGACAGCCCCGCAGGGCAGGACAGCCCCGCAGGGCAGGACAGCCCCGCAGGGCAGGACAGCCCCGCAGGGCAGGACAGCCCCGCAGGGCAGGACAGCCCCGCAGGGCAGGACAGCCCCGCAGGGCAGGACAGCCCCGCAGGGCAGGACAGCCCCGCAGGGCAGGACAGCCCCGCAGGGCAGGACAGCCCCGCAGGGCAGGACAGCCCCGGACAGCCCCGCACGGCAGGACAGCCCCGCACGGCAGGACAGCCCCACGGCAGGACAGCCCCGCACGGCAGGACAGCCCCGGACAGCCCCGCACGGCAGGACAGCCCCGCACGGCAGGACAGCCCCACGGCAGGACAGCCCCGCACGGCAGGACAGCCCCACAGGGCAGGACAGCCCCGCAGGGCAGGACAGCCCCGGACAGCCCCGCGCGGCAGGACAGCCCCGGACAGCCCCGCACGGCAGGACAGCCCCGCACAGGACAGTGCCTGCAGCCTCACAGCCCAGAGCACCCGCGGGGGCTCTGGGGAGTCCCAGGGGACGCACAGAGTTCTCTGAGTTCGCAGGGGATACAAAGGGAACAAGGCATTAAACAGCAGGGAGAGTCCGAGTCAGGAGCGGCGTTCAAACAGGGCTGATGCAGCACTGGAACGGGTCACTGGGAACGCTGCAACCTCAACTGGTTAAACGGATCTTTAGAAATGACCTGAAAGGAGCTGATCCAGCTGTGTCGCCAGGCTGGATTAAGTGACCTTCTGAGATAACATTCATCTTCTTTTCTGTGATTCTATAATTAAAAGTCATATTGATCCTCTGTCAGAGATGCAGCAAAAGGACCAACTTCATTACGTTCTTGCTGCTCCAAGGTGCCGAGTCCTGAACAGGCATCTCCTTGTGACCTGTCCTGTCCCAAAGAGCCTCTCCTCAGAAGGGACCTCCCATGGCTGCACAGATGCCATGGGAAGGGATGAGGCACAGTTCTTGGCTCAGTTTGTAGGCAACCAGTTGCAGAAACTGAACTAATTGCAGACTCCTGGGATTTGTTCGCAAGAGCACGAGCGCGTTCCCCCTTCTCGTTACTGAGCATCAAGTGCCTGATGAGAGAGGGATTTGGGGACAAGACAATGCGGAGATATCTAGCACAAAATGATTAGCCAGAATGTATTGTTAATAAGCTGCTTATTCATATAATTGGAAATTCTTTGCAGCCAGGGTGTCAGTACAGTCTCTGTGCTGCTCTGATGGAGCGGGGCAGGTACTGGCCCAGGGGACCCCGCTGTGAGCACTGTGCTGGCAGAGGACTCACTGCCACTGACTGCTCTGCTGTCACTGCCTTCAAGGGCAGAGAAGGACACAGAGATGTCAAGGGGAGGCAGAAGGGACTTGGCCAAGCCCCACTGATGAGAGGCACAATTCCCAGCATGGCAAGTACAAGGTGTCTGGGAGCAGAGTGGAAGGACAGGCCTCCTCCAGCATCCTCCCAACAGCTAGAGACACAAAGGCCAAGGAAGCCTGGAGTCGAGGCAAACAAGACCTGAGGCTGTTTGTGCTTCCCAAAGCGGCTATTTGGGGCAGAGCCAGCTGTGAAACCTCCCTGAGTGAGTCCCCCCAGAGCTGTGACAGCTGTCACCAAAGGGGATTTTGGTGGTGGTTCTGACGCACACTCGATGAGTGACCTGGAAGATTCCACAGGTGGCTTTGGTCACCTGGAGAACTGGCCTTGCCTGGATTTCCATGGAGCAGAGTTCCTTGGGGAGGCCAAGGGAAAGGAGGAGAAAAGCTACAGAAGAAGCTGTTCCCCATTCCCTGGTTGAGCCCAGGCCTGCAAAGCACCCGGATGCAGAATCAGCCACATGGAAGTTTATGGGATGCCAAAAGCTGGAACATTATTCCCTGTTTCTGAGACTCTAAGACAGGCATGGAGCCAAGATTGCTCCTGCTTGCACTCTTCTGTTGTTCAGGTTAGAGGAGGCGTGAGGAACTGGGATAATCCCCGTGCTAGCAGTGTCCTGTTGCCTCAGCAGCCCCCAGGAACGAGGGGCATGGATTCACTATCACACACGACTGACACCGTCCTCTGTTTCCTTACCCAACCTTTTATATCCTCAGCCTTTTGAAGCCTCCACAGAGCCAGCTCAGGCCTGTTAACTATTCCACAGAGGGAATTTAATTCCATATATATTTGTGCTCACTGTATCTCCAGACACAAAGCTTGAATGGGTATGAAAAGCTCTGTCCCTGAGCACGGCACTAAGCTGTAACCGAAGCTGGAGAATCTCCTCATCTTTTGACGACCAATTTCCTGCCTGATCCCTCCCTTTCTCTCAGATCCACACACAGAACTCAGCAGCCATCCCAAGGACTGGGCTGAACTGCAGCGGAGCTGGCCCTGAGCCACACAGCACAATTCCTTCCTTTTTTAAGGGTCTGTTCCTGACTCATGCAGCAGGATAGGCTGAAACCAAGGAATCCCCCAACACTGCAACACAAAGAACAGTTGCTACACCAGACCTTCACAGCAATGTGAAGGCAATATGGTTGTTGATGTGTCCTCCCTATGGCACATCACAGTGGCATTGCACTAAGATCCCTGAATCCATTTATTTACAATTCATTAGCTCATACTATTCCACTTCAGTCATTCATTTGTCTAATTAATTCATTAAGATCTTACAACAGTCCAAGTTTGCCCAGGAAACCCACATACAATATCCACTGGAGTAAAAAGGGCCAGATTCAACAGATGATGAGTGAGCTTTTCCTGTGGGAACTGAACAGCTAGAACCTCATAATTCCCTTCCCACGTGCACCTAAAGGAAATCCCATAAATTTAGTATGAGTAGCATTCACCAGTTCCTGAACTTGGTGTCTAAGATGGATCTCTCAGCACCTCAGAGGATGCACTAAAGGAAGAAGTCCCTGTCCTGCTTTCCCCAGGGACAGATCCCGGCTGGAAGGGCCCAGCACAGACCTACAGAGACAGTGACGCCTCTGGGGACACGATGGCCGTGTCTCAGAGGGAGGGACTGCTCTGGGGATGAGCTCCAGGGACACAGCTGGGCCGGGGCTGGCAGCCTCAGCTGGGAACGGTCTTATAGAGAAACAGCCACCTGCAACCAGAGTGCAAGAGAACAAACCCCACACCCCAAAACCAACCCCAAACTGGTGAGCACCTGCACACGCCAGGACACAGAACCAACCAGGGGCAATTGGGCCCAAAATCTGCAGGGGGATAGCAAACTCAGCCCTGTCCCCCACTTGCTTGGGAGGAAGAGGAGGCAGCCTCATGGCTGGGGGCTGGATGAGCAGAGTGACAAAGCAAATTACAGCAGCCAGGGGAGAGAAGCAGCAGGCCTTTCACATCAGGACAGGCTGTGCTCAGACACTTCCCCAAATGCGCGCAGAAATTATCTGAATATCAATGTTGTAACAAAATGTGGTGAGGTATTTCCTCTTGAGGCAAGACCTCAGGCACTTCCTCCAGCCGTGCCACCGAGAGGCAGACGCACAGAACAGGACCAGCCCCCAGCAATGCCCCTTCCCTGAGGGCCATGGAGCTGAGAGCCCTCCTGCTGCTGCTGCTGCTCTGCTTCCCAGGTAAGAGCAGGGCTGGGCACGTCCCAGGGGAGTGGGAATCCTTCCCCACCTCCCAGTTCCTGGGGAGCTCCGCACTGGGGGGACCCCCAACCTCAGCTGGACTCTGATAGGGGCAACTCACTGCAGTGGTGGGGAGGGAAGGGGCAGCCCCAGTTCCCACCACACACATCTGGCTCCTCCAGCCTCTCAGGACAAACCACCCTGGAAGCACAGAGCTGTGGCCTCCAAAGCAGCCCCAGCACCTCTCCCAGTTGGTATTTGCCATCATGCTGGCCTAGCTCAGTGCCTCTGACTGCAGTCCTGGATCAGGACAGTGTCCGTGGGCACTGCCTGTCCCCCCTGTCCCTGCAGAGAGCACAAAGCTTCCAGCATGTGGTGAGCTGGGGAATCAAGGCAACCTGCACCTTGCACAGCCTCACACCAGGAGCTGCTGGGCATCCTCAGGGATGTGGCACAGAGGAGGCTGCACACACCTGCCCTGGCTCCTTCCCTCTGCCCCATCCCACCATCCCAAACAGACCACCAACCCCCAGGGCACTGAGCAGGCAGGGATTGGTGTCTATCTGCCTGAACGAAGAGCGGGGATGATGGGGCTGGTTTGCTGGGGCAGCTCCCGACACTGAGCCACGGATGGCTCTGGTCAGGCTTGGAGGTCCAACACCTCGAGCACCTGCTTGTCTGTGGGCTGTAAACCACAGCTGCAATCCCAGCTCAAACCTCAGCACTGCCTACCAGAAATCAGCCCTTCTGACTTTTGGAGTCTTTCCAGCTACAAGTGTCCACAGGGGAAGGTCAGAGCCAGTTTCCCTGTGTCCATGGGAAGGCTGTGGGCAGCCCTGCAGCAGCTCCCCTCTCCCTCACTACATCTGATATTTACAGGTCTCCAAGCCCAAGCACCTCATGCCGAGGAGAGACAACGGGAAGGGGGCACTCTGCATATCCAGTGTCCTTACACAGACAAGACTCACAAACAGGACTGGAAAGTCTGGTGCCACCTGAGAGATGAACAATGCTATGACCCTGTCGTGGCAACAAACTCCCAGGAGATGAGCAAAACCAGGGACAGAGTTACAATAAAGGATGACCCCACTGCTAAGACCGTGTCTGTCACCATCACTGGCCTCAGGGCACAGGACTCGGGCACATACTTCTGTGCACTTTTCCATGGCAATAGCTATTATTCTCCACTGAAGACGATCTCACTGAATGTTTTCAAGGGTGAGTACCTGTATCCCCACACAAAGCCAAGTCTTGTCAGAAAGCCACATCATTCCTTCCCCTGCTCCCCTCTCCCCCAGAGCAGAACAGCTTCCCCTGATCCCCCCAGCCCCACTCCCCAGCCTCGTTTGCTGCCTTCCTCAGTGAGTGAAGGAGCCCCACAGACCTGGCTGGCCCTGCAGGTTCCCAGCACCCTCTTGTCCTGCCTTACCTCACCCCTACCCCTGCCTCGATGAGGGGCTCTCCAGGAGGGAGTTGCCCAGGGCAGGGTCTGTCCCAGATGCCCATCTCAGGGAGGGAGGTGGATGCCCTTCACCCACTGCTCATCGGGAAGTGACCGCCTTTGTGTTTCAGAGGTGCTCCTGTGGGAGCTGGACACTCTGTGGCTGCAGTGCCCCTACAGTATCTGGGGGTACAGCACGACCTGGTGCCGAAGGGAAGGGCAGACTGAGTGTGCAGTCATAGCCAGCACAGATCGTTCAACACAGAGCAACAGCAGAGCTCCACGTGACAGAACATCGATCCTGTTCAACAACTACCAGAGTGCCGTAGCTGTCACCATGAAGAAGCTGCAGGCCCAGGACAGTGGCACGTACTGGTGTGCACTCAAGGCTGGCCCCACCCGAGTAATGGAGGTCGTGCTCTCTGTCTTCAAGAGTGAGTACCCACTGCCCTCCCAGTGTCCCAGAGTGAGCACCTACTGCACTCCCAGTGTCCCAAAATGAGTACCCACTGCCCTCCCAGTGTCCCAGAGTGAGCACCTACTGCACTCCCAGTGTCCCAGAGTGAGCACCTACTGCACTCCCAGTGTCCCAAAATGAGTACCCACTGCCCTCCCAGTGTCCCAGAGTGAGTACCCACTGCCCTCCCAGTGTCCCAGAGTGAGCACCTACTGCACTCCCAGTGTCCCAGAGTGAGTACCCACTGCCCTCCCAGTGTCCCAGAATGAGCACCTACTGCACTCCCAGTGTCCCAGAGTGAGTACCCACTGCTCTCCCAGTGTCCCAGAGTGTCTCAGTTTATGAATCAGTTTTTGCCCCCAGTATTCTGAGTCCAGTCCCCTTCTGCTCCACGTGTCTGGAGGCAGATCCAGGGAGCAGTCAGCTCACAGAGTGTTCCAGTGCTGCAGAGGAGGTGCCACTGTGCCTGCTTTGGGATCTCACCAGACATTCTGGGTGTTTTCCAGGGACCCAGCAGTACACAGCCACGGAGTCAGGCAATGTCTCTGTGCAGTGTCTGTACAAGAACACGGACTACAGGGCTGTGAGCAAAGCCTGGTGCAAAGAGGGAGCGGGGACACCGTGTGAGATACTGGTCACCACGAGCTCAGGGGCCTCAGGGAACCAAAGGACATCTCAGGATGGCAGAGTCAGGATCCAGGACGACACCCGGCGGGGGATTGTCACCATCACCATGGAGCAGCTGCAGACACAGGACTCTGGTGTGTACTGGTGTGCACTCCATGAAACCTCTGGTCCCTTCCGGATGGAGGAGGTCACACTCAAGGTTTTCAAGGGTACGTATGGACCTGTCATTTGTAGATCCCAGATTCTCTTTGCTGCTCTTTCTCTCTGCACTGCCCAGCTTACTCCTCCTCACACCTTACACCTGCCCGTGTTTGCCTGACCCTACAGCACTGGACCTTCTCATGGCCACCATGCTGTGGAACAGCAGCAGGGATGGGAGATGAACCACACGTGTGCTGTGCTGCTCCTCTTTAACCTGGGAGCAGGTTCAGCTGTCCTGAGAGCTGTTTCTGTCACTCACCCTCTGCTACCAGTTCTGCCCCTTTATAGCGACCCATCCCTTGGCTTTCAAAGGCTTTTAAAGACCTTCCCATTGGGTTGTCAAGGGAACAACCTTCAGCCCCATATTTTAAAGATCTGTGACCTGGGCTGTCTTTCAGCGTGATGCTTTAACAGTCAGGGATGGCACTGAGCTGCAAGCTGGCTCTTGAAGGACTAGAGGAACAGGCAGTGCAGACCACGAGAGGGGACGGTGATGCTCTGGAAGAGGTCCCAACACGCGGGACTGAGTGTGAGCAGGGTCCTGCACACCTGCCCTGGGCACAGGAACAGCCATGGCAGGGGCCTTTCACTGGTAAATGCAAAGCATTTGTGACTGTTCCTCTCTTCATGCCTGCCATTGCAGCACTGGCTCCAACAGCTTTGGCAGACACGGAAGGCGCAAGTCAAGCAACTCCTTTGGGCAACAGCCCAGCACCCAGGTAAGAGTCTCTGAGCTCAAACACACACAAGTTATTCCTGCTTTGGCCACTAAACACCTGGGGCAGGCAGTCCCTGGGTATTCCTGCCTACAGAGGGATTAAGTGTGGTAGGGTCCTTATCAAAGCTGGCCTCTCCTCTTCCAGCTCCTACCCAGAACATAATTCCAAAGGAAGAGGCAGATCAGTAAAATCAGCTCCAGTGCACCAGGTGCTGCAAAACACAGGAGGAAAAGGCAGATCCTGCTCCAGAGAGCCTGGAATTGTGCTCAGAACTTTAAACAGTGGCTTGTTTCTAAAGCCTGGAGAATAGTTTAGAAATAGCTCAGAAGGCACAACCAGGTAGAAAAATGCAGATTGCAGTGCTGCAGAACCAGACCCTCCTTCTGAGTGCATAGAACTGAGAACATGAAATCCGTTCCTGTCCCTTTTGGTCATTGTTTGGCACTGGGCTGTTACTCCATCCAGCACTGGTAACTCCCTTGCTCTCCTGGCTGCAGCTCAAATGGCAGCACCTTCATCTCACTGTCTGTGGTCCTGAGCATCCTGCTCATCCTGGCTCTCATCACCTCGGTGACGCTGTGTGTCAGGCTGCACAAGCTCCTGGAGAGAACAGGTACGTGGAGCTGGGGGATGCCTCGTGTTCTGCTCTGTGCCAAGCAGGGCCTTCTCTGCCATCGCTTTCCCACTCCAGGTGAGCTCATTCCCAGCTCACAGTGCTCTGGAGGTCAGGCAGGTGCAGGCTGGGAAGCCTCAAGGCAGGCTCCTTGCTGCCATCTCTGCTCACAATAAGTCAAACCCAGGTTCCTCCAGACCCTGCACAGGAACCTGCAAACACCTTAGAGGAGAACTAAAGTGAGACCAAGGTGTTCCCCAGGCTCAGGGCAGAGGGGTCCCACTGCACACCCACTGCTCCTGTCACTGGGCAATCCCACGGCCTTCCCCAGACCTCCTGAGGCACTGGCAATGCCAGGGCTTTTCATGGACTTCTCTGCTTCTAAAACCTCCGATTTTGGCTTCTTCCAAAGGGAACCGAGGAGCAGAGGACACCTATGGCACTTCAGAGGGCACAGCACAGGTAAGGAAAATGAATTATTTCCCAGGTGGTACCAAATCCCTGACCAATACTCTGTGAGGGGCTGTTGGACCCACCTTGGAGCTCACTTTGGTTGAGAGCAGGAGGCAAATGGTATTTAATGTCCCCAGAGAGAGGAATGTTCCCAGCTGAAGAGAGAGGGGGGTAATAAATGTAGGGAAATGCCAGTAGGAAAAAAAACACAGTGGACCAAATTCTGGTAACCCCTGAGAAGTGACTCAAGGACTAGTAACCAAGGTCAGGCCGTGAAGTTGGCACCTTTATCCAGGAGAGGTGATGAAGAGTCTTCTCTATTTTCACCTCTGTCATGACCAAAGGCATTTTTTTCATGGCTTCTCCTTTCCTTCAGGAAGAATTTGGTCTGCTGGTAGCAGCTGTGACCTGGCACTGTGTCATGCTCACGAGTGTTTTCCCTTTCTTTTCATAGCTTGGCAGAACTGAAAGAAGAGAAAGTTCCAAGGATGACAGCGAAGGCCTAAAACACATGAACCTGGACTTGCAGTCCCGGCCCAGCTCCGAGGATCCTCTTTACTGCAATATTGAAGCCAGCCAGGCTCCCAGGAACCCCCACGGTGCAAATGTGGAATACGCTGTCATTGCCTTCAACCAGTTCCCAAGGAGTGATGCAGGATGAAGCACAGGGTCCCCACACAATCCAGAAACGGAGAAACAAACTGGAATATGGAGTGGGAATGAGGAGTGGGAGGTGTGTGGGTGGAAATGGGGGAAGGAGCTGAGTTTTGCTGCCGTGTGTGTGTTGCCTGTGCATTTTCAGACCTCCCTCCTGTTAGGGGCCAGTGGAGGCTTTGCCACACTTGTGGCAGATTGTCTCGGGTCAGACAGAGCTGTGGGGTTATTCCCAGGATACCTTGTACATCTGCTTTTCCAGTTCCATTAAAATCAGACTCTTGGAAGGGCAGGTGTGAGCTTTGGAGAACGAGCAGTGTTGGTGTGGACATTGCTGGGTTTGGTGTTCCAGCCGTGCTCCGGTGCAAACTCTGCCCCATTCCTGAGGATTCAGCTCCTGTGGCCAAGTGACCTCCCTGCAGTGCTGCAGGGATCAAACATGAACCTTTCTGTGTCTGTCCCATGGAATGGGTTGGGAATGGGAGGGCTGGATTATAAGAATAAGCAGAACCAGCATCTGCACTTCCCTCTCTCTGCTGGAAACTCTCCAAATGACATGTTTGCTGCCTGTATTCAGCAGTCACGTGGGGAGCAACGTGAAATGAGTTTTCTGGGGCTCAGCTCCATTTCTCCAAAAGACCAGAAGCTCTGGCATCTGATTTGTCTGCCCCTCTGCAGACAGGTCTGAGACCAAAGGGGCCTGAACCATCCCTCATTCCCAGGCCAGTCACATCCAACAGGCTTCTCTTGCTAGGGCTGCAGCAGGGAGGCTGATGGAATTTTTGAGATTTTTCAGAGTTATTGTGACAGAAAGAAAAAGAAAATGGTTCTGGAAATGGTTCATTCAGCCCAAGATTCCCCTAACGATTTGCTCTTCATGCAGTTACAATGGGTCAAGCTGTGGAAGAGTAATAGAAAACATTGGAATGGAAGAGAGGCATTTTCAGGATGATTCTCAAAGAGAATCCAGATTTGTGCTCACTGGAGCAAGAAGGAACAAAAATGGCAATCAGTCACCTCACAGGGAATTCTGGTAACTCTGAGGTACCATTTTCTTAACCACTAACTCAAAGAGGCACATTTAAGACTGGACAGACCTGCAGATTCATCAGCACACCAGTTAAGAAGTCAGGGTCTATTCATACTTGCATGGAAGATCTCCAAGTAAATAAATAAATTCAAAAATGGAAAACAGCACCCAGTTTGCTGGTGCTCTGGGAGGTCCCTGAGGGCAGATGGGGTCTGGGACTACCTGGGCTGGTGGAAGGTGTCCCTGCCCGAGGCAGTGGGTTGGAACTGGATGAGCTTTGAGGTCCCTCCAGCCCAAACCATCCTGGGATTCTGTGATTCCATGAAGTGCTGCTCCCATGGGAGCTGAGCCCAGCAGCACCCCCAGCCCGTGGTTTCAGGCCATCACATGCTGCTGCTCTGGGGCTGTCTGGACTGAGCCAGGCACTCAGACAATGCTGATGCCTGAGTTTTCAGCCCATGAGAGAAATGCCCGTCCCTGGTGAATTGCTCAATGTGCAGGATGAAAAAGATGCCAAGTTCCTGTGCTCGCTCCTTCCGTCAGAGCACGGAGAGGGAGAGGGAGCTGCCCTTGGGCAGAGCCCATGTCCCTCTTCTCCAGGCTCCTCTGCCGTCCCCTGCTCTGCTCAGCTCTCATGGAGAAGCTCGTGCACCTCATCCTGGTCTTCCTGTCAGGTAGGAAGCACACGTGGCTGTGGGTTTCAAGGGAAAAGGGTTGGCAGGGTAAAGGACCGGGGCAAAGCTTGGTCTCCACCTGAAGGCTCCTTCCTTGGAGTTCTCTCCCTTCCCTTTATTTACCAAAGGGCCAGTGGTGATCCCAGTGCTCCCAGCTTTCCTCATGGGGATCCTTCTGAGTCAGAACAGGAAACACTGATGAGAGAAGTCCTGTGTGCCTCTTTTGTGAAATGTGAAATTGCAAAATCCTGTGTGTTTGCATTTGCGGGGCTTTGGGTGTAATTTACATACATGTAAATATATTTACATACGTGTAAATCACCACAAGAGGGTTCAAGAGAAGGGAAGTAAAACCCAGTGAAGGGCACAGCTCTGAACTCTTGGGCACTTGGCTCTCTGCAGCTGGGAGAGGCACATCCCTTTGAAGGGAGAACCAAGGCACAGGAGCCAGCTGGGGCTCCCAGCTCTCAGCCTTCTGTCTGCAGCCACTTTGGAGATCCCAGCTCCCTGCAGCAACAAACCCAGGCTGTGGGAGCACAGAAACCTCTCCCAAAAATCTGGATGAGTTTGGAGAATGTTCACTAGACTTTTTCCAGTAGCACCCAGGAAGGCAGGAGGAACACAAATAGTTTATGATCTGTCAGCAGAATTGGTTGAAAAGAGAACGACACAACATTTTCCACGGGTGCATCAGGAAATCTTTAAATGATTCCATTTGAGAGGTGTTTGGCAGTGCTGTGGGAATCCTAGGGACTGAAGGGGCAGAGCTGGAGGAAGGAGGGATCCTCAGGAGAAACAGCACAGGCAGGTAAAGTGTTTTGGAAGGATTGCACAGGACACACCGTGAGGTAAATCCTGACTGGAACAACTGAGTGGAGCAGTGTACTGGGATAAAGACTTGTAGGTGTTGGATACTGGCAGAGCACAGATCTATTTTATGTCTTGTTCTAGTCAGATCTTTTAGTTTATAATTCACTTAGAATTGTTGAAATTATTTTAAGCAGTGTTATTAAAAGCCTCAGCCAGCACAAAGTCCTCACAAGAGTCTATTTTTAAATTTACTTCTGTTTTATCATTACTTATGGTTTCACAGAAACATTTGCCTCTGAATTTTTTCACTAGAAATAGAGATTTCCACAAATACCACAATGTACTTCTCTCTGGAAGTATTAATAGCTCGGACTGTCCCCTCTGCCTTTTCCTGTCACAAAGAGGAATGGAAATTAGAAATAAGGAACCAAGACAATTAAAAAAAAAAAAGCCAAGCAGCCAAAGACCAGTTGACAATATGGTTAAAATTTGTAAGATATTAAAAGATAGAGTGGAAAAAAACCTTCTAAACCCCTGGATTTAGAAGTGGGAGTGGGATTCAGAAGCAGCCTCCCAGCCAGCAAGCAGGACACTGGTTCGTAGGTGTCAGTGTGATTCCAGCATTTTCCAGGGCACTGTGGCTTTGCTCTGGCTGTGTAAAGAGCTTCAAAATGGGGATAAACTTCCTGGGCATTTACTGCAAAGGGCCTTTTCTGCAGCAGAGGGTATTCCACAGCCAACTACTGTAAAAGGGCTGCTAAAAACCGAGGCAGCTTGTCTGGTGCCAGCTCAACCTACTTGGGTGCCCAGCTCCATGTTCCCCAGGACCAGAGCACGAGGCAAGTTTATAGTTAATGCCCAAATCCTGATGACAAACCGGGCAGGAGCACAGGGATGACAGAGGTGGGATGTGGTTGAGCTCCAGACTGACTCCAGAGCAGCCACCACAGGGCCAGGAGGGAAGGCAAGGACCAAATTCTACCCGAGCTTCAGAAAATCTGCAACTATTCAGTAAGCTGATACCTCCTGCCCTCGGTGCCACCCCAAAAACTCCTGCCTGGCAAGAGCCAAATCACCCACCAGGCACCAGGGTCACCACAGACACTTTTCACAACACCTGAGCTGAGACTCTGAGCACACTGATTGTCGAGGGGGAAGCAGATGGGTGACAGCCCTACAGGTGACAGCCTGGCAGGTGACAGCCCTACAGGTGACAGCTGCCATCACTAGAGCTGTAAAGGATGGAAATGATGTTTAGCATCAGCCCAGGAGTGAGGGATAGACATGAGAGACCGGGCTCACCCCTCCCTCCCTCCCTCCCTCCTAGCATCCTGTGCTGCAGAGAACGTCACCGTGGTGTACGGGATGGAGGGGGGCACCATTTCTGTCAACTGCTCCTACAACCCCCAGCAGCAGTGGTGGAGAGAGAAGAGCTGGTGCAGGCAGGTGGATGAGGCCAAGTGCCAGCACGTGGTGAGTGCCCCATCCTTCTGGCTGCCGTTCCCGAGGGGCAGGAAAAGCAGCACCTCCATCAGGGACAACGTGCACGCCGGGGTCCTGACGGTCACCATGAGGCGGCTCAGGAAGGAGGATGCCGGGCTGTACCAGTGCAGAACTGATTTCCTGGGGGACACGAGGAGCCTCAGGAAGGTGCAAGTGGAAGTGCTGAGAGGTACGTCCTGGGGTTTGAGTTTCACGAGGTCCTCCTTGAATTTCAGGGGTGCCTGCAGGTGCCGAGGCCTCACTTCTGTAAACATCTGCTGCTGTCTTTCTCTGAGGAGGTTCTGTGTTTCATTGCCTCTTTATTCCTGATGTACAGCACGGTACTTCACTGGTACTGCACGTCCAGATGATCTCCTGGCACACAGCCCCATGCCCCACCTCACCGTGGTTACTTGCCCAGCTGGGGCACTGGTGACACCAATGAGCGTCACCAGAGCCATCTGCAGACTAAACTGTTGTGTTTCTACCAGCAGCTGTCCTGGAGACCCAAGTGCCAGAGGAGCCTAGAGCTGTGCAGAGCATCTCCAGGTGAGCCTAAAACCTGTGCTGGGATCTCTTGTCTTCCTAGGGCTAAGGCAGTAGTACAAGGGTTTTTTAAAGGTTTGAACCATCCCCTCATGGCTGTATTTCTGGTCCCCCACAGCTCCCCTCCTGAAGTGCGTTTCACTGTTTTCTACATCCTTGCTGGGCTCCTGGTTACCAAGTTCATGGTGGCTGTTCTGATCTGTATTGTTGGAATGAGCAGGAAGAGCAGAGAAAGGGAGCAGAACTCAAGCCTGAGTGAGCAGCAGGTCCTCCCCTTCACTGCTGACCTTGGACACAATGGAATTGGCCCCTCCCGGGAGAGCACTGCGTGAGCTGAGCCAAAGGAGTCCATGGAAAAGGAACATCAGGCATTTGCAGGCAAAGCTTTGCCACCTGCTGTAAGGAAAGGATCACTGCTAAACACAGGTGTGGATGAACCTGTCACTCTGGAGAGGGAATGTCACCATCTACCACCTCTTCTCATTGGCATCACACCCCCAGGCAGAGTTATTTCAGATCCCATCCCCAATATCATTCCCCCACAGCCTGGACTGAGACCCATAAACATCCTGTCATCTCAGGGCAGTGCCAGGTGACAGACTCTGTCTTTACAAGGTGAGGAAGCCTAATTCCCCACAGTTGCTTTGGACAGCGTGGATCCTTGGAGGAAGTCCGTGTGGAAAGGCACAGGGAACTGCGGGACAGCCCGGAAAGGGATGTGGTCTCCTTGCAGCTCCGAGCCTGCTTCCTCCTTGCTGAAAGGACGTGGTGAGCAAATGAACTGTCTCACTGTAGTTCTCCCTGTGTTTTTTCTCCCCACTCAAGGGGATGTTACCAACATGTGATGGTTGTTCACCCCCTCCCCACAGTGAAGGTGCATTTAGCCCTCCCAGGCAGACCCCAGACCCAGGGGCATTCACACTTCTTTTCCCTGCAATACTAAATAAAATAAAATCGATTCCCTGACTTAGGATGGGTTCATGTAATGGGCTGCAGGACACCAGGTCACAATCATCCCCCAAAGAAGAAGTGACACCTGGAACATCTGGTGTGTTTACAACGCTCTGAGCCAGCGGGACAGGCTGGCACACCCAGCCACTCCCCTCAGTGCCACACACGAGCAGAGCTCAGAGCCCAACCTCTCGTTCCCCAGAGGGGCTGTGGCTGCCCCATCCCTGCAAGTGTCCAAGGCCAGGTTGGACGGGGCTTGGAGCAACCTGGGCTGGTGGAAGGTGTCCCTGCCCAGGGCAGGGGAGTGGGTCGAGATGAGCTTCAAGGTCCCTTCAACCCAAACCATTCCATGTAGGTGCAAAGCAGCAGATGGATGAACATTCCCAGCTGAAGGCTGCTCTGGGATGTGTCAGAGCAGCCAGAGACCAAAAATGCCCATTTCTTGTCCAGCCCCACAGCCTGGTTGCTAAATATGGCTATCACATAGAGCGTCATGCAGCCTTCCCTCCCAAGAAATAACTCAGAGATTGTGGTTAAAGGACACGCTCAGCATCAGCACAGGGATAAAGAAGCTCCAGGAGTTTTTTCCCTTGGTGCCCTAAACCACTTTCTGCTCCAGGATGGAAGGTTTTCCAGCCCTGCTGCTCTTGCTGGCACTACCAGGTAAGGCTCAGAGAGGCCACACAGAGTGTCTGTGCACAGAGGGAGAGTCCTCCAGAGCCACCAAGAAGTTATGGGAGAAGAGATGATAATGCAAGGGGCTGTCAGAAAAGTGCTGTCCAGTCTCAGCCTTGAGTTTCCCTGTGAAAGAAAGGATTAACCTTTTCCATACCCTGCACTGCTCAGGTGACTGATGGACTCTGGACGTGGCTGGCTTTCAGGGATCAGGGCAGCACTTCCAAGAGGGAATCTGACCCTCAGCTGTGGGTCAGGATATCTGCAGAATATTCTTCTGCAGGGAATACAGATGGTGGTTTCACCTGAGGGTGAGCTCTGAGGTCGACAGTGTGCTGGGTGGGAGACAGCCAAAATAAATCAAGAATGATGTGTCATTCCCATTTTTGTTTCACAGCTAAAGAGTTTGTATTGGGACACAAAGATCCCACCAGGGGTTATCCAGGACAGGGCAAAACTCTATTACATAGTTTAACATAGAACCATGACAGGTACCTGTGTGTATCAAGAGGCAGAAGTGGCCAGGAAATTATTTTTGCTATATTAAATAAAATGTCTCAAAGGAAAAAAAAGGGAAAATAATCAATAATTTACTGGTTCCCCTCAAAACCAATGAATGCAATGTTTTAGGACTGTATTAATCAAAACCAAATGGGTTTGGGACAGAATATATCATAGAATGCCAGAATGGTTTGGGTGGGAAGGGACATTAAGGACTGTGCTGGGGGACACAGATCCATGCAAGACAACACCAGGAAACTCCAGCACTGTATTTGGTGCAAAACTGTGTCCCAAATTCAAGGTAACTCTGATCAAAGTCTCCTTAAAGCAGGAGGGACTGGAATGATGAATGAGTTCTCGTGGCAAATGATTAGAGTGCGGCTGAGAAAGCTCCAGCTTAATGACTCCGGAGAATATCAACTCCAGAGCTATTTGCAGGGGAGAAACAAACCACGGAATAGCATCAAGCTGGAAGTTTGGGGTGAGTTAATCAAAAAATTAATGATCTTCCAGAAGTCAGCAATTTTTTACCCCTTGACAAGAAAGATTTCGGGTCAGTGTTAAAGAGCTCTCTTTGGAGCCTGGAAATTTCCTGGGACACAGGTAATTCCTGAATTTCTTTTTTTTTTTAAACACATTTTTGATACATATTAATGGGATAAACAAATTGGAGCCAACTGCTTTGAGGGGGCTGGCTTGGCTTCATTGATTAATGAAATTCTTCATTTACAGCAGCAGGTGGAACAGGCTCTGAGCAATCCAGATCTTTGCTGGAGAAAAATTCACCAATTTTTTAGCAGGAGAAAGAATCCTCAGGGATGGATTGACATGGGAAAATCACCTGCTCATTTTTTTTTTTGGTTGGTTTTGTTTGTTTCTTTGTTTGTTTTATTTTTTTTTTTAAGAGGAATATAGGTCTTTGGATACAGACTCTGACCCCATTCCATTTCCCACTGAGAAGGGGGATGTTGCCACAGATGACACCAATAAGGAGCAGAGGTAAAACCAATGACTCCCAGACTCTGGATGCAGAGCAGGATTTGAGGAGCAGTGCCACACACACACACACAGAGGCTTCCCCTTCTCCCTACAGTTTGTTCCAGCTGAGGATGCTCAGTTTGGCCATGTCCTCACTGTCTAACTGGTTAAAAAAGGGACACAAATATGGGCCAGGCAAAGCCACAATGGCTCTGCCTTGGTACCAGCAGCCCAGCCCAAGATCCACCCAGCCAAACCCACAGCACGTCAGACCAGAGGCATTCCCTGATCAAAAGTGCCCCCATTAATGATCCTGATCAAAGACAGACCCTGAGAAGGGCTACTGAATCGTGGTAGCACTGCAGATGACTGCAGGAAGGGAATCCAAGCTCCTGATTCCTCCCCAGGCTTGCCAAGTGCCAAGGAAAACACAGCTGGTGGGACGGATCCTCTGTGGCTGTGGATCAGTCCTGACCTCACAGAACCACACTTGGTTAGAGACAGCACGGGTGGTATTTGGGTGCTGAGATTTTATCCTGGAAACATAAATCATTGTAAAACACACAAAATCCGCTCCCACATTAACCTCATCACCTCTGATGCTGTCAGTAGTAACGGAGATATCGTGGTTTTGCCTGCAGCAGTCTCTATGCCCTCGTGGTGCTGAGCTCCTTCCTGCCCACCGCTGCTCTGGTTGCTGCTGTTCTCTTCCTCCTCACCACCTACATCAGAATGAAAAGAGCAGGTAAAGATCCCTCATCCTCCTGTCTGGTTTTCCTGCCCCTCAGCTTGCCCTCCCACCTCCCTGGATGCAGGGAAGGTCTGCCCACAGCAACCCTTGCCCAAGGAGGCAGGGATGAGCTGGGAGAGAATGCAAGGAGTGAGCTGGATCCAGGGAGGGGACAGCAGGGAGGGTCAGGTTTAAAATGGAGAGGTAAAGGTGTTGTTTCGCACTCAAATGGGTTTCTGTCATTCTTGGCAGGAAAAGGGATGGACACTGGCAAACACCCTGCTTTCAGACAGAGAGCACTGCAGGTAAGACACCAGCAGAAATCCCACATTGCCGGTGCTTTGGTTGATCCCTGCCATGCAGACACTGGCTCTGTGTCACCAAGCAGCAGTTCCATCCATCCTGCAGTGGGTGAGAGGCATCCCCTCAAGCTCCCAGATTGAAGCTGCCTGCACTTGTTGGTTGTCTGACCTCCTTTTGCCAAGCAGCCACAACCTACCTTGGTTATTTGAGGAAATCCCAGCCCTTCCAACTAATTTTGCTTATAGCACTCAGAAAAATAAATGTAATAACAAATACACAATGTTGATAATTTACTGGCCTTGAATCTGCAGTAACATCACCAGAGCTTCTTATCAAAGGAAAACTTTATCATCCTAAATATTCAGTGTGTTGATTGTGGCCACACCTTTCTACCCCAGTCCCTTCAATCTTAGGAAGTTGAATTTGCATAGAAGTTTCCTAAACTTGTCTGAGCACACATTCCCTTTTGCCACACATCCCCTCCGCTTTTCCCCGATCTCGTGAGACAAGAAGGAAATATCTGTGGCTGTAGATGAACTAACGTTCAAGAGCCAGGAACGCTGAATCTCTTTAATTTCTCGTTCTTTGTGGTTTCTCAGCTCGGGGGACACAAAGGCAGCGGGATGGCAGAAGGGGAGCTGGGCAGAAGCACAGTGTATGCTGTGCTCAGGCCCCGGCCGCAGCCCAGCCCCGAGGATGCTCTGTACATCAACGTCCAGCCCGCTCCAAAGCTTTGCTGCCACGGGCAGGAACCGCCGGGGAGTTCGGCCTCCTCAGGGCCCGTGGAATACGCCACTGTTCTCTTCAGAGCCACAGCTCCACACCCTGACACTGCAGCAGGGGAAAGCACCTAAGGAAAGCAGCACAAAGCCTTGGGCTTGTTCGCTGGATTCTGCAGAACTGCACTTGGAACAACCCGTTTGTACCCAGCTGCTGAAGGGGCACAAACCTTCCCTGGAAAACAACTGAGCTTTTCTAACAGCACAGTCACACCCAGCTCTGGCTGGGCAAATCCAGAAGAAAGCTGTGGTGCGTTTGCTTTTCCAAACTGCTCTATTTTTAAGTGACAGAGAACTATAACCCCAAATACAGGAAACTGGCTCTGCCTGGCAGCAGCTGATACAGCACCACAGCCAGCGAGGGGCTGTGAGATACGGGAGATGCTTCCTTTGGACTTTCTTCAACTGCTCACTTGAATACTCACAGACAAAGCATTAATTAATGCCCAGTCTGATAAGATCCAAGTCAGCAAAGTGGTAAAAATCTGCCTTTTTCTTGAAAAACACGAGGCATTTCCTGGGCTTCAGAGAGACAGACAATGCGCTTGACATGTTTTAGTAAACAAGGGGCTTGATGGAAAATATTTGTCTACTTTATAATGTAAACTGTCATCAGCTTGAACATGCGGGGGTGGAATTTACATTTAAAATTATTGATTTGTTTTACAAAGAAATAACTTTGTATTTCCCTGCTTGTTGTTCATTAACACACACCCATGCTCCAGGATAAACCTAGCTTGACTTTATTAAAAATTGTTGATCAAACCATGTTGATCATGGTGATATGATCAAACATCCCTCAGGGATTATGGATTAATCCCCAAATTCAGATGACTGAGATTTTCATCTTAATTCTGTGAGCTGGAGCCTAAAGATGCTGAAAAGGACACAAAAATAGGTTTAAATCTTGATCCCAAGATTACAAGAAAGCTCCAGCCTGGGCACTGGGTGGAATGGGGGAAAGCAGGGAATACATCCATGGATTGTATAAACTCTGTGAGTTATATATCTGCCTTTGAGTGCTTGTGCAATTCCGAGGGCGAGAGACAGAAGTTAAGTTCTGTTGAATGCTCTGATGTGGCTAAACAATATCAGGCTTTTTATCATCATATCTGAGATAATTCTGTTACTCTATTGCAAATTGTACAAAAACAAAGCTAGAAAATTACGTCATAATAGTTAAAGAAACCTATTTCTGGCTTCCCAAACAGCCTTGCATGATTGTTCTCTTCCTGTCCCAGCTTCCCATTCTCTGTTTTTACACAGTTACTTCCTTTTTTTTTTTTTTTTTTTTTTTTTTTTTTCCCCCCCATGATCATCACTGCATTGCCCAATTTTGGAAAGAACTAATGACACTCACCCTGGTGCTTTGGGGCATTTTTGAGATGGCAAAAGTGCTGGCGTGGGGTCGATACCATTAAGAATTCCCAATACCGTGGGGAATGTGCTGTTCCAATCCCGTGGAGAACTCTGGAGCGGCACTCCTGGAAGAGCAGCGAGTCCAGAGGGATCACAGAACACGGAAACTGTCTCGTAAAGCGCCAAGGTGGAAGGGTTGGACTGAGGGGAGATGGATGCCAAGATGGCGGGACGGGGCTGAGGGGAGATGGACACCAAGATGGCAGGACGGGGCTGAGGGGAGATGGGCACCAAGATGGTGGGGTAGGACTGAGGGGACACCAAGATGGCGGGTAGGACTGAGAGGAAATGGACGCCAAAATGGCGGGATGAGGCTGAGGGGAGACAGAGGCGAAGATGGCGGGGTAGGACTGAGGGGAGACGGACACCAAGATGGCGGGACAGGGCTGAGGGGACACGGACACCAAGATGGTGGGGTAGGACTGAGGGGAAATGGATGCCAAGATGGCGGGGTAGGACTGAGGGGACACGGACACCAAGATGGTGGGGTAGGACTGAGGGGAAGCAGGCGCCAAGATGGCGGGGTAGGACTGAGGGGAAGCAGGTGCCAAGATGGCAGGGTAGGACTGAGGGGATACCAAGATGGCGGGGTAGGACTGAGGGGATACCAAGATGGCGGGGTAGGACTGAGGGGAGATGGATGCCAAGATGGCGGGGTAGGACTGAGGGGAGATGGACGCCAAGATGGCCGTGCCATCCCCACAGCGGGGCCAAGGCCACCCCCTGCTCTTGCAGCTGCCACGTCACTCACAACGCCCAAGTACAGGAAAAAAGCTTCCCGGTTTATAAATTTTATTAGCTGGAGAGTGTACACAGTACTTACAATTGCATCTATTAAAGACCAAAATACACTTGAAAAAATGCATCATATAAAAAAAATTATAAACTTTTAACTATATACAAACGTTGCCTGACATTACTTTAACCTCAGGACCCTCCCCTGTCCGTTCACAAAGAAAAGTTTATTTTTCCCTTCTTTTTAACATGCAGGGCCTTAAACCCATCTAGCATCACTTGAGAACCATTTCTTCCCAAATCCCACTTTTGACACTCATATAAATCTGTTTTTTGAGGGGTTTGCTGCTTCAGTGCTCTGGGTCATACAATCACATTTCTCCCCGAGCCTCTTTTACCCTCACCCTTTTACTCTCCCCTGAAGTTTCTGCTCAAGTGTAGCCAATAAACAAAGAATTCTCATTTAATTACTGGAGAGGTTTGAACTGGACGATGTCTCCAATTTCACGAATTTCCCCCGGAAAAGAAAGCAGACATTTTTGGTACCGTGGTGTTGACTGGTGACTCCAGCCTCACCAAGTAAACAGGACTTCCAGCAGTGATACACATAACCCAAACCAAAACAATCTGCTCGGAGCACTCAGGCTGTCACATCACTATTTAAAGCATCAACAATAAGACCTTCTATAACACAAATCATGTCTTCATATACATTCTACAACAACGGATCAGAGAACCTAGATATGAAGGGCTTATTGGGAAACAAGTTCTACCTGTTTAGAAGAAGCTTACAAGTTCTTTAAGAAAAGTAATTACTCATAAAAAACCAAACAAACAAACAAAAAAGAACAAAATAAAAACTATGTCAGAGCAATAACCTTGCTTCCCAAATTTCCAGCTCTCAGAGGGGCTCCCTCAGGACAGAGATTAACCATCAGCTAAAAAGCAGAAGCATCGTGGAGAGGCTCTTACTCCAGCACTAAAATATTCCACCAACAAATGTACAGATGCTCTAAAAAAAAATATTTACAATGCTGCTGCAAACCCAACTAAAGCAAATGTTATTCCCTAAGAGAGCTGCATGTTCCCGAAATGGGGGAGAGCTCCCAGGAAATGCTGTGTGAGGGTTTCAGGTGCCAACTGAGGAAAATCAGCACCGCGCTGGAATTGGGCAAGAATTTAAGGCAGAAGCAACCCAGGGCCCCAACAATGCCATCAACACCGTGGGCAGGGCACAGACACAGAGCTAAGAATTCAGGAAAATGAAGTGGAATCCTTCAGAACATCCAGCTGCCCAGTCATGAACACCCACCTGCATTTCCTCCTCGTCCTTCCACTGGCCACCTGCTTCCACAGGTAGTCATCCCTAGTATGTGGACAAGCATCCCCTTCCTCCAGGATTTCCTGCAGACAATGTAGAATCCAGCATCTCTTCACATTTCTGCTCCCTCCTCTTGCACTCCCTCACTTCTCATACTCTTAGCTTTAGTACCTTTGTTTTATATGCACTAAATAGAATTTTCAAGGCTCTGCCTTTTGTATGCACAACTGGCTGATTTGTCCCCCACTTTGCCTTTAGTCATAAGCTTCCAGTAACTGGGAAAACATGGGCAAGGAGGGGGAAGAAATAATGTGGGTTTTATTTTTCAAGCTGCATTTACTTCCTCTGCCACTTGAAAACAATGTTCACTGAATTTCACCCAGTCTCAGCCACCCTTGGCTGCTTTGCTCAAAAACCCCAAAACCCCTCACTCTGCAGCTTCACCTTTTCAGGGTCATATTCACCTGGCAATATTCCCAATCCCAAGTTTCACTGCTGTGATCCAGTTTTAACTACAGAACAGAAGAACTGAGTCCAGCAGGCACATGATACACAGAGCAGCTTTAAACTCATTAAGGTGGGAGTGGACAGGCATGGAATGATGTGAGATCACCTAGTAACTGCTTTTGGCTACTGCTCCCATCACCAAATTTCAAAGCAGTAAGAACGGAGCAGGCTGAGAATCTGGAACGAGCTACTGAATTAAAGATAAATCTGTTTTGTGGAGTTGCTCAGCCCAAAGCCAGCTGTAGGTCATGGAGAAGTCCCTTTTTTTAAAACTAAGTTCTCCTCTTTCTTTAAGTGCCACTTCTTTTTTTTTTTGTTTTAAAGAGAATAACCTATAATAAATCCTGAAAGGTTCTTCGGGATCTGCCTCCATTTGTTAACAGTCCTTCAGGTACCTCAGCATGGGATGAGCTGCCCCAGCTGCTGCTGTAATGGAACATCCCTCACTCTGTAGAATTGTAGAGTTGATTTGGGCATCAAAAATACCATCATGAAGCTGATCAAGTCTTCTGGAGGAACCCTGCACTCGACTGGCAGGTTAGAAGGAAGATTTAAAACAAAAAATCCTTTGGAAGAGACTCACTTAAAAGTTTAAATCACTTTTATACTCGCATCCAGTTTTCTTCCAAAGCAATAACTACTGGCAATAAACATACAAACCCCCCCAGAGACTGCTTTTACTAATGAAATCCTTCTCCCCACATCACCCTCTCCCACCTTAGTTCTTGGAACAGACACACAATACACCAAGTCCTGCAGTAACCTTGAGTATTTCTATCATTGATGGCTGAACCTTTCCCCAAGAAGAGCTTGCTGTTTACACATTTACAAGGTGGAGTGGAAAAGAATCCCCTTCAGTTTCTGCCAGGTCCAGAAGTGCAACAACAGGGACCAGTTCAGGGAAACGAAGTCCGAAGGTGTGAGGAGTGGATGGAAATACGTCTCTGCTGGGCAAGCACAGTCCTGTGGTGCAGCTGACGAGCACTCAGGCTCCAGATTCCCTGTGCTGGATCAGGAGAGTGCACCAAGGCAGTCTGGAAGTCTGTTTGTTGAGTTAAAATCTCCACCACGCCCTGAACACGTGGTGCTTGTTCTGTAGAAAAGGACAGGCTGTGACACGGTGATTGTCCCACTCTGAGACTCGCTGGACACACTGGACAGGCAGGACAGACTGGCAGGAGGGCCGGGAATTCCATCCAGGTGTTTTCCCCTGGCAGTAGTGGTTAGGAGACTCTGATCATCTGTGTCATCGCTTCCTCGTTGGTCTGAGTGGGATCCTGCAGACACAGAACACATCCCAGACTTCACTGTTTTTCCATGGAGCAGAGAGAAGCACACACAGCTCCCAGGAGCAGACACTCCCACCCTCCCTTCACAATGACATGTGTCCTGTTGTTCCTGGGTTTCACAGGCCAGGGTAAGAGACTGGGACACAGAAATCCCAACAGTTCCCAGGAAGGTGCTGTCTCTGGTAATCAGGAAGACCTATTAGTGGCCTGGTATTTGGGAAGGATTCTACTTCAGAATAAGAAATATTCCCTAAAGCCACAGGACTGCTCTAAAGAACTGATCAACAACAGAATCTGCTAATTCTACTCCATTGTGTCCCTTCCTTTGAAACCTGCCTTGCACTTTCTATGCAAATCAATGTGCAGCTAAGAATCAGATATTCACATGTTTTAATTTTCCATCAGATGTAAGATAAGGTGTCTCTACCTTTAATTCGTGTCCTAAAAGAACAGTGCTGGTACCTAACCAGAAAGGCTGTTTTACAAACACAGAACGTTTGTGTGACTTTGCCCCAAGAAATACAAAGTGAATACACTTCTATCCACATTACTGTAATTAAATTCCTCAAGGCAAACCTCACTTGCTCTCTACAAGCAGCGAGACAGGAGTTTTTTTTTTTTCCAATGCCTGAAACATAAATTCAAAGGCAGGGAGGAACAAGGGTCAGCAGCCTCCAAAAAACCCCAACAAAGGAGCAGCGTGAAGGCCTGAAAGGGGCAGCCATCCCACACCCAGACAAAAGCCCACTGACCTGCATGTGAGGGCTGTCCTTCTCCTTGGGGGAGAAGAAGCGTCCCCCCTCTCCCCGTTTCCTGGCCATGGCGTGCCGGTGCCGCGACTCGTGCAGGTATTTCTGCAGCAAAGGGAAGGGGGACGTGAGCGAGCAGCCACAATTCCCAGGGGGAATTCCCAACCTCTGGAAAAGCCTGCCCCGCCCCCATCCATCCCCCTGCTCACAGACAAGGTGTGTACAGCCCAGCTCCAAAGACACCCCGAAGCACCCAGCCAGCGCGGGATTCTGGGCCTGTCTCACTCAAGAGGCACACCTGCTGTTGCATTAACAACCCTGGGTTAGATCAGAGTTTTACTCTCACCCTTCTTTCCTTGGGAATTTTCCCCTCTGCTTCCAGCTTAGCCCGTGCCTGCCTCCTCTTGAGGATGCGGTGGTACTGCTTGGCGTTCACATAGAGGGGCTCCTCCTCCAGCATCTCTGCCCCAGGCAGGGGGATCCTCTGGATGGCTGGGACTGACCCAGCTCCAGGCACCATCTGTATGGAGAAGGTGGGCTTAGTACTTGCACAACACAAAATGAACGCTGAAAGTATTTTTAAAAAAATCAAAACATTAAAATGGAAAGCGTTTGGGTTTTGCTCAGATAATGCAGCTACTTAAATTAAAAGCAGTTCTCAAACTGCAGAACAAAACAGAACTGGTCAATTACTTATCAGTCCTGCTTGTTTTTTTCTGATAAAAGCAATATTTCAATAAATTATACAATTCCATGATCATGTTGCTGTTTTTTGTACAGTTAAACAAAACAGGGCATACCGAGTCTTCCCTTTTTTTGGGTTCTCTCTTATTTGAATTACATGCTAATTTCAGAGCATTTCTAAGCAAACATTGCAGAGCTGCTGACATCTAGTGGGGACCAACAAAATTCCAGGTAAAGGGCCTCACACTACAAAAGAAAGAGGAGCTGGCAGGAAAAACCTCTGTGAACCAGAGACACAAATCCTAAGGGACCCTCGAGAAAATCAATGTCTGACTCAAACTATTTAAGCCTTAAGGCCTCCCTATCAATCCACACCCTTGAGAAAATCCAGGTAGATCTGTGTGCAGGCATCTGAGACCTCAGCCCTTAAAGACACAGGTGGGAGTTTCACACCTACCATGACCATTCCCCCTGAATTGACAACGTTTCCAGCCACTGGCAGTGTCACTGTGACCGTCCCTTGGCCACTGCTGGTGGTGTTGGTGTTGGCTCCCGTCTGGACAATCTGTGCTCCAGCCAGGCTGGCTGCTGGAATGGTGATCATGCCTGTAACAGGGACTGTAACTTTAAGGAAGTAAAACACAAAAGAAAAAAAAAAAAAAAAAAAAAGAAGAAAGAAAAACGAAACAAAAACACGCACACAAAAAGAAGGGAACACCATTAGTCCCACTTCTGTGTTTTACTCATTCATCCTTCCATAACATGCAGAGCTTCAGGAAAGCAGGGAAGTGAGTAACTCCATTCCATCAGAACTCCTGGGGTTTGCATTTGTGCCTGCACAGTAACCCCAGGGGGATGTAGGAGATGTGCCTTGAGGTGTAACAGCAAAAACTGAGGGTTTCTGTTCTAACAGCCCTTGCCAAAGACAAGACCCATTTTTTAGGGTTCCGGGGAAGGAACCTCGGAGTGAATTCCTGCAGAACACAAACATCTCCTCCCACATTCACACATCTCCCAGCACTGCAGCTCGGTGTTTGCTTTGGCAATGATCACAGGGCACTAAAGAACCCCCCCAGGAGCCCCTGCCCCCCTGCCTCTGTACCTTGCTGCAGGATGGTGCCATCAGCGTTCACGGGCTGGTACACGATGGTCTGGCCCTCAGCAGCCTGGGCGACCTGCTGGCCTTGCACTGCTATTTGTTGTTGGGTCTAAACAAAACAAACAGCACGGCGACTTTACAGATTGTTTCTTTTTTTCACATTCTACAACTCCTGAATTAACACATGGTGCTTGAGGTGTTCCAGGCACCTGTCTCTGTTGCCTCATTACCAGCATCAAGAAATAGGCTGGAGCACAAGCCAAATAACTGGAGATAAAACACCTGAAGCACATGTGAGATACTTTTTCTAACAGTGCAGTGTTCAATATTGAAAGAACAAATTCTAGGTTTCCTGACTCACTATGAATATGCCAAAGGAAGAACTATTCTGCTCCAAAATTTAATTTTGGTCCTAACCAAAAGCATCAGAAACCCCAGGTGTGACTGGACTACTCCACAAAATGGCCCAAGTATGGAATTAGCAATGCTTTATGTTTTCAAAATTCAACAAATAGACAAAAACATCCACGAACCAATAAAATACAGAGACACAATGGATAAAAACATGCAATCTAGTTATTCTGCCCCAGAGTTATGCATGAAAACACTACAGAAACATGACATTTATTCTCAAGTTCTCCTCAATATTAATAATTCCTTTTTTTTTTTTTTCCCTTTTTTACTTAACCACATCTTAAGTCATTTGGCAAGTTTCTCTTCCTGTTCCTCTCCAGAAAAGCCTTTCATGCTGGTGCAGTTACCTGTGTCTGGCCAGCAGTAACTGCAGTCTGGGGCTGCTGTATAATGATCTGCTGGGTCTGGCCCTGCTGCCCCTGTACCTGCACAGCCTGCCCACCTTGAATCTGAATCTGACCTGGCTGGACCAACTGAATCTGTGGAAGAAAGAGTCAGAAAGGAACATTAACTATGCCTCTGATTTCTCCCTCCTTGGCCTCAGCATGACCAAGTCATCTCTGAGGATGATTTACCGTTGCACAGAAAAAGAAAGCACAGAGTCTTCTCTTTTTCCATTTTAAAATGAAGAGTTTTAATGGATTCCTCCCTGTGACACATCCCCACAGCCACACAGCAGAGGGACCAACATGCTGTGTCACTGTGCTCCAGCAGTTCTCCACTGCTTACACAATACATCAGTCAGAAGAAATAAATTATTCACATGAAACTGGTAATAATAATAGTCAGGTGAAAGAAAAAGAGGACTAAGATTTAAGACATCCGTGGAGTGTTAATCATCCAGCATACAGAAGTATTCTTGGTATATATAAAGTTGTCCTCAGCTTTGCAAAGTCTTTCCATCACCATGAAACACTCTTAGATTAAAAAAGGGAACTGGAATATGGTTTGAAGCTTGTGCTTAAAAACCCAGTTATTGATTTTCCTCCAACAACCGGACTGGAAAAAACCTCACACAAAATATAATGGTTTTCAACAAAAGAAATTTTAAATTAACCTCTCAAAACACCAAGACTTGATTTGCCTTTCTGGACTGTGCTGACCTGGATTCCTAAATCCCATTCTAAATCACCAGGACACTTCCACTATGCCATGGTTACAGTTCTTCCCTTTGCTTCACAAACAAACACACTTCAACCACCTCTTTAAATTTACAAGTATTTCCAGATAATTGTTTCCAAAAAATCCACCTTCTGTACCTTGTACAGTACTGCCTTCTGTGCAGTGAGGATGTTAAATTCCCCTTCAGCCATCACAGAATAGATGAGCTCAAGCACAGGAGGTATTTTCCAAAGGCTTCCCTCACTTTTTTTTTTTTTTTATTTTTTTAAATCCTCTTTCTGAGCCATAAATTGAGCAGGTACCAGATCTTCAAGTACACTGCAAGGGCCAGGTAAAATGAAAAAAAAATATCCCAACAAACAAAAAACCTGGGCTAGTGGAAGGTGTCCCTGCCCATGGCAGGGGTGGAACAGGATGGGCTTTAAGGCCATTTCCAAGCCAATTCCATGACTGTACGAAGAAAACCCCAACCCAACCCAGCTGCATTTCAGTGCACTTCACCCCAGGGGTTTGCACCGAGCCACGAAGGACAACAGTGGAGTTCACCAGGGCCTGTCCAGGCTCAGTGCCAGCCCCATCCTGCCCAGAGCGGGCTCAGCCCCGCGGCTGGGGGAGCACCCCATGGTTTGGGGGAGCACCCCACGGCTGGGGGAGCACCCCACGGCTGGGGGAGCACCCCACGGCTGGGGGAGCACCCCACGGCTGGGGGAGCACCCCACGGCTGGGGGAGCACCCCACGGCTGGGGGAGCACCCCACGGCTGGGGGAGCACCCCATGGTTTGGGGGAGCACCCCACGGCTGGGGGAGCACCCCATGGCTGGGGCAGCACCCCACGGCTGGGGGAGCACCCCACGGCTGGGGGAGCACCCCACGGCTGGGGGAGCACCCCACGGCTGGGGGAGCACCCCACGGCTGGGGGAGCACCCCATGGTTTGGGGAGCACCCCACGGCTGGGGGAGCACCCCATGGTTTGGGGAGCACCCCATGGTTTGGGGAGCACCCCATGGTTTGGGGAGCACCCCACGGCTGGGGGAGCACCCCACGGCTGGGGGAGCACCCCACGGCTGGGGGAGCACCCCACAGCTGGGGGAGCACCCCACGGCTGGGGGAGCACCCCACGGCTGGGGGAGCACCCCATGGTTTGGGGAGCACCCCATGGTTTGGGGAGCACCCCAGGGCTGGGGGAGCACCCCACGGCTGGGGGAGCACCCCACGGCTGGGGGAGCACCCCACGGCTGGGGGAGCACCCCATGGTTTGGGGAGCACCCCAGGGCTGGGGGAGCACCCCGCGTGTCCCCAGCGAGTGCAGCCAGCCCTGGCTGTTTGACTCACCTGCTGCAGCCCCTGCGTGCCCGACACCGGCACCTGCATGATGGTCTGGCCCTGCCCGCCGGGCACGGCCTGCACCATGATGGGCTGCCCGGTGGAGGTGATGAGCTGCCCGCCGCTCACCTGGACCATCAGCGGCTGCCCCTGCACCTGCACACAACACAGACAGGGACACGATGAAAAACCCTCCCAGGCCTCACCCACGGTGCCCTGGTGGGCACAGAAACCCAGCAACAGGCACCGACCTGCCTTCAGAACGGCCTGGCTCTCTAAAGCTTCCTCCAGGATGTGCTCCTGGGTTTAGTAAATTATGTGTTTCTCTTGCGGTCTAATTGCTATAAAGCATGAAAAGCATTACTAGATTTTCGAGCCACGGTAACTCCCTTCATGCACAGCCCAAGAGCAAAGTGGAATAAAAGAAACTCCATTCTCCACATCACAATCACTGATCTTTAATTGGGGTGCCTGTTGAGAGAGCTCTGGATAAGCTGCTCTTACAGGGAGATTCTGGAGTGGCTTCAGCTCTCTCCAATTTCATGCCTACAACATTTCCATTTCCTGACACGGAGCATGTGATGTGCTTAGAGAAACTCTTCATGGTTATTAAGTGAAATTGTAACTGGAGCAACACAAAATGCAGTTCAGTGAGGAAAAGTAAAAGCAGACGAGCAGCAGCCACTTCTGAGCCCAGCAAGGCTTAGAGTGGATTTATAAACATAAACACATGTATGAGGGTGGGCAGGCCCTGGCACAGGGTGCCCAGAGAAGCTGTGGCTGCCCCTGGATCCCTGGAAGTGTCCAAGGCCAGGTTGGACGGGGCTTGGAACAACCTGGGCTGGTGGAAGGTGTCCCTGCCCATGGCAAGGCGTGGGACTGGGTGGGCTTTAAGGTCCCTTCCAACACAAACCAGGCTGGGATTCTATGGTAAGCTTGGCATGAAAGTCTCTGGTCACTGGGAAAAAGGCCCATGAAAAGAAGAAGGGGGAAAGCTCTCTGTTTAAGCACCCTCACCTGCCAAATCCCTGAGTTCCCCAAATATATCTTGGAAAATGATCTCCTCCACAGCTTAAATGTGAAATGAGTTGAGAAATAGGAAATCACTCACAAGCTGAGTTGTTCAGGAACAGCAACACAACATGGTAAAAGGTCACTGAGTTCCCGTGTTTCTCCCTGTGAGTCCCTGGGAGCTGGGACAGGCAGGATAGAGGGAACCTTGCAGGGTTCACACACCTCAGCAGTGACAACCAGCTGAACCTCAGAGAGGGGTCCTACCCAGACCTGGTGACAGGCCAGCTCAGAGCTGTGACACTGCTGTCCCTCAGCCTGCACAGGTCACATCCACGTCCCTCACCACATCAGCAGTACTCGGTCTGGGTTACAGGGAGGAGCATGCTCATGTCAGCCACAGAGAAGCACAGGCAGCAGCACAATATCCAATAAGCAGAAAGGAAAACGACACATTCCAGGATTTTGTTAATGAATTAAAGCAAGACAAAATGAAAAAGGGTGGGGAACAGAACAACAACCAGAGGCCACAGTGACCCAAGCAATCCAAGTCAGCCAGCGATTCAGATTTGAACTCTGAACATAAAAAATGCTGTGTTCACTTTGCACCTGGCAAGGCCATTCCAGCCCCTTGGAACTCTCCTGCTCTGAAGAACTCAAAACCAAAGGAAACCAAAAAACTGAGAGCAAAGTGCAGTGCTAAATGCTGTGGCTGCCCAGGGTCTGTCAGCTGCTTTAAAGAGGGTTTGTGAGCCCCTGTAAAGCCTGTGTGAGGGAAGGAAATGGGGTCTGCAGGCAGAAAATTCTTCACACTGAAGCAAATCCTTCCTTTCCATCTGTGATGTATTTACTGCTCGGATTCCCACTGCCCTGCGTTATTCATTTGTAAATAAGAAATCAGATCACTCCATCCCAGAGAGGCCAATATTGTCCCCAGGTGTCCTTTCTATGACAGGAAAAGGTTTCACTCCTCAAGCTCAGGGCTCACCCACCACCTCTGCCTGTCATGTGGTGAAGAACTACAGGACTCCTCACAGGGGAGATCAGAACACTCATCTCCTTCAACTACAGGAAATCTCTGGGGTTTATCTCCCCTGCCACTTCCTCATCTGGATGTTTTTTCCCTTGAAGCCCCACTTAACGCCTATTCCCTTTGGGAATCACAGCAGCAGGAATTCCTGAATGCAGCAGGGGCTTCTGGGAGACCCTCCTGAAGCTCCAAGGCCATGGAAAACCCCCCCCCAGCCCCACAGCATCCAGCACAGGTACTGCTGTTCCAATCCTCCTGCCCCTGCTGCGACCCCGGAACAAACACAGCATTAGATATGTGGCGTGGGGAGGGTCATGCAGTGCTCACAAACACAATCAGAGAGATCACCACTACCTGCAGGGTCTGGACTTGCTGGCCTGAGGCCGATGCCACCTGGGCCTCAGTCTGCAGCTGGACAGCAGTAACACCTCCCTGCTGCTGGGAACAGGAACAGGGAGAGCTTGAAACAGGGAAATGCACAGCTCTGGCACGAGACAACGACAAGGGTGAGCGTAAAATTCATACACACTGCTCTGGGAACACGAGGAATGGGAGCGTTTAGCAAACCTACGGATGGAATTCCAACAGAACTGCACGTGACGCTGACAGGCTTCAACACCCCACCTCATTTCACCTACAGAGGACAGGAGGGATTGCCTGGCAGAGTTTGAAACCTCGGTTTCAGGGTTCTATCCTGCTCAATGCTCCCTTCACTGCCATGGTTTCTCACTGTGAAGGGCTGCAGGGTTTGGTCACTCTGGTTTGCCACAACAAAGGCCACAAACCCCTTCCTGCAGCACAGCTGGAGCTTCATCTCTGCCCTCTCAGTGTCAATCTCTGCCCACCACTGACCTTGAAGGACAATCTGGAGAGGCTGCAGGAGCAGTTACAGCTAAAAGCCTTCTCTATCTTTAGCCTCCTTGGTAAGAGTCCCAAAATAATCTGTGTAACTGTGTTAGCTCTGGGGAGATGAAGGACAGCTCTCTCCTAAGAGCTGTACTGCAGCAGCCTCCTAAAACTGCTTATTTTAGAAAAACATCTCCTGTCAAACACAGGCTTTAAGAGCATGTTCTGACAGTGGAAGTGCCAATAAAACCAAATAGATCTTCAGTTATCTGCTGGAAGCAGGTATTTGTGATAAACTACAACATAAAATTTTTTAACCTCAATCAGAACAATCTTGTTCTGACTGAAAAAGGTGTAATTAAATTCAGTGGAAGAGGCTGGTCCTTGCTGAAGCCAAAGCCAAGCAGATCTCACTGAGAACTTGATCCAGTGGCTCATCCCTTTGCATGACAAACTACCAAACTCCTCTTGCCTTGAACCACAACAAACAGAAGATGCAACAGAAGTTCAGCAGCAGCACAACTGATCTGAAAATAGATCACTAAATCTGAATGGGGGGAGTTTAACAGTAAAAATCAGTAAGCCCTTAAAACCCCAGCCCTGCTCATCTGCATGTTGTAACACGTAGGAATTTCTGTCTGGAAGGGATCAGTTCATCCCAAGCTGCATGGTTTGTTTAATTCCTGTACTGTGTGTTTGTTTTGATCCACCTGCAGTTCTAAAATGAAGAGTCTCAATAAAGATTCCTTTTGAGCAATCTTGGAGGAAGCCTCTGTGAGCTTGAACAAAACCTGTTTCAGTCTGGAGGGGAACCTCCACTGTTCCTGTGGACAACTGCCTGTTCCTGTTCACAGTCTGTTTCCTCCATTTTCAGAGATTTGTTCCTCTCCTCACATGCCCCAGTCTGCCAACTCCCTGCTACACTGACACCTGGCACCTTGTACACCTGCAATTGAATTTCACAATTAGTGCATTTTAAACCCCACATCTCCTCTGACCTTCAGCCAAGTCAGATCCCTGAGCAGGTGCCACAGGTCAGGTCAGCACGTGTCCAGGCAGGATCAGTGCCCCTCAGTGCTCCTGTGACCCTCTGGGGACACGAAGGGCGTGTCAGCGAGCACTGACCCCTCCAGCCCCCCTGCCCCCCTTCCATACCTGCTGCTGGATCTGCCCGGCCTGCACCACGATCTGCTCCGTGGAGCTGCTGCTGTTGGCCGTGTACTGCTCCATGGCCTCACACCACCTGGGGACAGGGAGAGAGCAGCTCGTTATCGTCCCAGGCTGCAGGATCTGGGTCCTGTCACAGGGGCTGCACAGCACAGCATCTGCTGCCCCAGGGCAGGATCTCACAGGCTGCTTCACCTCCTTCTCAGCGCTCAGGAAGGAACCAGAGAGGTCAAGTCAAGCACATCTACCCTGACTGAGGGGCAGAAAGTATCTCAGTTCTGTCCTGATCTTCAGTGCCTCAAACTGGAGCTCTGAACCTGTTCCTCTTGGAGTCTGCGTGTCCCGGGCTACAGACACCTGCCTGTGGGGGAGTGTCACTGCTGAAGAACCTCCCAAAATACAACATTTGGGTGTAAACCAAACCTCATTGCAAGAATTCAGCAGAGCTGAGTGAAGCTCTCTCCTTCTCCCACCACATACCATTCCTTGTATCCCTTCCTCTGCTCCTGTTTTCATAGAATCATGGAATGGTTTGGGTTGGGAGGGACCTTAGAGCCCACCCAGTTCCACCCCCTCCAAGCCGGCCTTGAACACTCCCAGGGATGGGGCAGCCTCACGACCCTCACAGGGGTTTAATTCTTCCATAAAGAATTTATATACTCAAACATATTCCTCATATATTTTGGGAACCACCAGCAGATTCCCCAGCGCCTCCACCCTGTTACTGGTGCTGATTCCTCGGCCCTTTCCCTTCACACATGAACTGAAATAAAACATCAGCTCCATCACCTCCCCTTCCCTCGCGCTGCTTCTCACAGGATCAGCAAGGGAGGAATTCTTACTGTTACTGTAACAAGGTCTTTGATTCGTGTCATGACTGAACAAGTACCTGCTACATCAGGGAAAGAAAACACAGCCTGGAACTTTAATTTTCAAAGCTTAAAGCAACAAAGCCCCTCAGGCTCCCTCAGTTTTCCAAGGAATGCTGATAGAATTTAGTCCCAGACTCCCTGGAACAGCTGCTGTGGTTACTGCTGCCGTTTCAGCTCCATCCTTTGCCCATCCACCAACAGTTTCTCACAGCCTGCCAGAATAAAAAAAGGTAAATATTCTTCCTGAAGATGCTGGTGTCTGTCACGGGTCTCATTTCAGTTTTGCACTGGATGCTTCATTTCTGCCCCAAATGCCTGTGGGCCTGTCAGAGAGCAGCTCCCACGTCTCCTTCTCCAGGAAGTGTTTCCATATCCAGCACAGGATGCCAGGACACTGTATTTGCCAGGAGTTCTCTGTTTTCCTTAATGCCACAGCCAATAATCAAGCACAGGCAAACCTCTACTTGGGAATGCCTCATCCCAGCCCCCTGGATCAAGCCTGTCTTCTTTAATTAAAATATCAGCAGCACTGTAATCCTAATGCTCTGCACCAGCCGTGGCCAAAGTTACAGACCAGATTTTCCACGTGCTGGCTCGTCATCCTCCAAGGGATTATCTCATTCCCTTCATTAAGCACAGAGCAGCCAAGTTAAATTTTAAAGATCGGGGATCCATCAATGGCAGGATGGAGCTCCTCCCCCAGTGAGCTCACTGGGAGCGCACCGGGAATGACTGAGGGTTCCAGCTCCAGGAGCAGATAGTCAGATACACACTATAAATAAATATATATCTCACAGAATAGCCTAAATTGGAGGGGACCTGATGGGATCATCAAAGTCTAACTCCTGGCCCTGCACACCAAGAATAATATTTATTTATATATTTATATACACACATATATATGAGGGCACAGAAGCCGCCCCAGTGACAGTCTCCTGGGCAGACAGCCCACTCTAAAGGCAAACCCGCGTGATGCCCAGCCCCGGGACCGGTCTGAACATGTCCCATCGGCGCGGCTGAACGGGCGGGAGTTCCCAGGGCAGAGCTGTGACCCCTGCAAGGGCAGCGGCGAAGGGCACAGGGGTTTCACCACCGCAGCTTGCTCTGGGCAGGACCCACCGGCACAGCGCGGGCCCGGGCTGGGTGTCTGAGCCCGGGACGGCTCCGGGCTGCGGGAACCACCGGCCCGGCCCAGGTTCATGCCCCGCTGCCCGGCTCTGCTCCGGGAGCCCCCGTGACCGGACCGACCGCAGCTGCGAACCGCCGCGAGCGGGGAGGGGGGGGCGGCCCGGGCCCATCTGCCGCCGGGGAGGCTCCGGGAGGCCCCGGGGAGGGCGGGGCACTGGCGGGGAAGAATGAGCCACCGACTGCCCTGCCCGGTGGCGGAACGGTCGGGCCCCGGCTCGGCGGCAGTCCCGGGGCAGGCGCGCGCTATGCTGGCCCCGCTCCCCCATCCCGGCGGGCCCCGATCCCGTGCCGGGAGCCCCGGTCCCGTCCCGGCAGTCCCGTCCCGCTCCCCCGCCCGCCCCGCTCCCCCCGCGCTCACCGTGCCGCGCTCCGCTCCGCCCCGCTCTGATTGGCTCCGCCGCGCGGCCCCGCAGCCCAATCAGCGCCCGCACTCGCCCGCCGCGCAAAATGGCGCCCAACCGCGGACAAAGGGGGCGAGGGGCGGTGCCCGCCGCCCAACCCGCGCCCGCGCCCCGCCCGCGCGCCCTGCGCCTGCGCGGCAGCAGCGCCGCGCAGGCGCGAGGGTGGCCCCGCCCCGCTCTCGCCCGTCAGGGGCGGGCGCGACAGGCCCCGCCCCCCTGCGCGGAATGTTCTGGGACGGTACCATAGAGAGGGGTCCGCCCGCGCGCCCAGAGCGGCCCCCACCGCCATGCTGGGAGGGGCGCGGCCGCCATGCTGGGAGGGGCGGGATTCCCCATGCTGTGAGAGGCGGGATTCCCCATGCTGTGAGGGGCGGGATTCACCATGCTGCCTGGGGCGGTAGACCCCCGTCGCCGTGAAGCGGCTCTGTTTCAGTGCGGGCTGAGGCTGTACCGCCATGTCCCCGTGAGGCGGGCCCGCCGTGTGGGGTAAGGCGGGGCCGCCATGTTGTGTGAGGCGGGGCCGCCATGTTGTGTGAGGCGGTGCCGGCAATGCCCCCATGAGGCGGTGCCGCCGGTGTCCCCGTGAGGCGGGGCCGCCCTTGCGGAGCGGCCGGAGCGATGTGGGCGGCGCTGGGCAGGCTCGGCGTGGCGCAGGCCGCGGCCTCGGCCCGGCAGATCGCTGTGCTCAGCGCGGGTGCGGCGCCTGAGGGGGCCTGAGGGGCGGGAGGAGGAGGAGGAGGGCGGTAGCAGCAGCCTGGCAGTGCCCGCTGTGCGGTGACCCAGGACCGGTCCCCCCTAATCCCGGCCCGAGCTGTGGGCGCAGCGGGCTCTGCACAGGCCTGCGCAGGTGTACGGCCTCCCCTTGGGCTGTTTCAGATACAGCAGCTCAGCCTCGCACCCTCTGTACCAGCCTGCTGCCAGTCTTGGAGTTCCTAACAACTGTTTTTCTCTCATCTTTGCAGCTGCAGGAGCCTTCTCCATCCCCCACGTTACCATGGCCACCCACTTCTCCAAGGATCAGGAGGAGAGAGTGCGTAGGAAATGGGTTACTGGGATATTGCTGTGACACGTGTCTCCCTGCAATTACAGCCCCAGCAGCAGGGGAGCAAAGTGGCTGCCAGTGCAGAATTTCATGTGCTTTTGTACTTCTGTCAGTGGTGCAGGTGCTGCACAACAGCACAGAGCTCACCTTGGTGCCCAAACACCTGGCACTGACACACTGGTGGCATGGGGGGTGTGCACTGATCCAGCTGTGCTCTATCCCATAATTCTCCTTTAAAGCTTTGATTCTGTAAAATTACCTGCTGGGCTGGCACATGATGCTCATAAGTGATCTTGTAGTAATGATAGTTCGTTACCCGTGTAGTGGCTTGTAATTACACGTGTAGGGTTTTTCCTTCTGTAGATTGGGGTTTGTAGTTCTGTGTATGGGGCTTGTCATTCTGTATCTGGGGTTCAAAATGCTCTGTGCGGGGTTGGAATCCACGCCAGCTCCTCTGTGTGTGGAGGGCGTCTCAAAGCCTCGCGCTCCTCCCCGTCCGGGCTGGGCACGTTCCCCGTGCCCACCTGCGCTCTGTGTCCTCTCTCTGCTGGCCGTGGGGGTGCCCAGCTGCGGGAGGTGAAGGGGGACCTGTTCTCGTGCCCGCCGTCGGACGCGCTGGCACACTGCATCAGCGAGGACTGCCGCATGGGCGCCGGCATCGCCGTGCTCTTCAAGAAGAAGTTCGGGGGCGTCCAGGAGCTGCTGGATCAACGTGAGTGCTACCTGCAGGTGCTCCAGGCTGCTCGGGGCTCTTGGAGTGGATGTGGGTGTTTTAAAAATACCTTGGTTTCTGCTCACAGAGAAGAAGACGGGGGAGGTGGCTGTTCTGCAGAGAGATGACAGATACATTTACTACCTGGTAAGAGCTGGGATGTCACTGGGGTGCCTCCCTCTAGGTAAACTGTAGTATCCAATATTGTGAAGTCTTTAATATCTGTGGGGTTTCTGGTCATGTTCATGGAATCATGGAATGGTTTGGGTTGGAAAGGACCTCAAAGTTCATCCAGTTCTACCACCTGCCATGGGAGGGACATCTTCCCCTATCCCAGGTTGCTCCAAGCCCCATCCAACCTGGCCTTGAGCACTTCCAGGAATGGGGCAGTCACAACTTTCCTGAGCAACCTGTGCATTTTTTCCCAGTATCCTATCTGACCCTGCCCTCTGTCAGTGTGAAGCTATTCCCCCTTGTCCTGTCACTCCAGGCCCTTGTAAAAACATCTGGGAATGTCGTGGAATATGTTTTATAACAGGCAGTGGTTTGCAGTGGTCGTGCCAAAGGCACAGCTGACCTTTTCCATTGTGGCACAGATCACAAAGCAGAAGGTTTCCCACAAACCCACGTACGAGACCATGCGGAGGAGTTTGGAAGCCATGAAAGATCACTGCCTGCACAACGGAGTCACGGACATCTCCATGCCCAGGTGAGGGAGCCAGCCACTGGGATGTCACTCCTTGGGTGTCTTGTGCCTAGAAGGATGTTTGAGGGATGAGTCCCTGCTGTGGAAGAAGAATTTGGGTATCCACCCCCATCCAACTCCTCTGTTCAACTGGGCAAATGGCATTTGCATTTCCCAGTGTGCTTCAGTAACAGCAAAACCAATTGGAGTTGTTTCCTTATTCTCACTGTGTTCTGTTGGTTTATGGGGAGCTGAGCCAGGGCTGCTCCAAGGGCTGGCTGGGCACAGCATGAGGCCATTCCAGCTCTTTGGGTGTCTTATCTTCCAGGATTGGATGTGGACTTGATGGCCTGGAGTGGGATAAAGTTTCAGCAATCCTTGGGGAAGTGTTTGAGAACACTGACATCAAGATCACGGTTTACAGCCTGTGAGCAGAAGAGTCCAAGAGCCCCTTTCCCCCAGTTTTGGGAGTGGAACCTGTGGACTGCCAAGGGGGACCCGCCCGGGGAGCACATTCTGCGTCCGGGGTCTCTCACTCGTGTGACAGTGACAGGGGCTCCCAGCAGCAACAAGCTCCAGAGCAGTTCATTTGGGTGTTAATTAGAAGGCGGCAGCGGTGCTGTGGAAAGGCTCGGGGTGTTCCCAGCCTGTCCCAGCAGCCACCAGGTGTCACTGGGGCTCCACGCAGCCCCTGCGGCTCCTGGGGAGCGGGACGGCTGCTGCTGCTGAGGGAGTTGTTGTGTTTATCGTTGGGTTGATGAGCTGCCACAGGGAGCCCTGTCACTGCTGTTCAGGTTTTGCAATGTCCTACCTGGCACTCGTTCACTTCACCTGTGGTACAGGTGTACCAGTTTAATTTCTCCCTTCTAGCCACAAATAGGCTTTGGTGATTTTGTGTTCACTGAGGATAATGCTGTGATGATAAATAAATAGTGCCCTGCTGTTGGATCAGAGCTCATCCCTGTGGCTGGCTGTTCTGGGGGAGAGCTGGGATTGGAGGGAAAGCTGGAAGTGTGTAACTACACCTTGGGGGTGTGTTTTCTACAGTTTCTATACAATTTGTTGTCTGCAGAGCTGAGTTTCCTGAGAATCCGAACATGGGAATGACTTGTGCTCTGAAAAACTCCCAGTGTGCAGTTTGAAGTTGGATTTTCATGTTTCTTTGTTCACTGCATTTATAGTTCAGGTGTTACATGTAGGCTGGAGTTGGTCACCCATAGCAGAAGTAAATCAGTAGCACACCTGGTTCATCAGATGGTTGGAAAACACCTGATTTTGGAAAGTTCGGTTCTGGAACTGAGCAACTCCCCACAGACTCCCCATTTCCTTCACGTTTGGTTTCCCACCCTCCCACAATAAGAAATCTGGGAGCCTTGCTTGGGCTGGGCCTTGTTCTACATGGAAAATGATCCTGGTCTGCAGTGCTTGTGTGTACTCTGGAAATTTTTCTGGCATATGGTTCTCCCTTCTCAGCTATGAAATACTCCTTTTGTGGCTGTCCTGGGATGTCCTGTCCCACTTGTCAGGTTTAATTTAGGACCTCTTGCAAGTAGAGAAGAAGGAATAAACAGTGCTTTGGCTTTTGCAGTGACTTCCCATTTTATTTCACTTTGCTTTTCCCAGTTTTATATCCCAAATATCATTGCACAAGGGGAGAAGGTGTTTGATGTGTTTGAAATCAAGTTCTTGGGCTCCATTGCAATTTAAAGCAGAGCTGTTGGCCCTGAATTAAATCACAGCTCTGACTGCTGGGAAAAACAGAGGGAGAAAACCTCTTTTTCACCTTCAATCTCTTTCTTTTTCCCATTTATGAAGTACAGACTTTCTAATGTATTTATCTAACAGCATCTTTGTTCTAAGATCTTTTCCCATGGAGTATTCCCAGAATGTGATCCCACAGCCTGTCCTGTAGGTCACTGCCATCCCTTTCACCACAGCGTGGGTTTGGTTGGGGCAGGGAGGGGGAGGAACAAAATACACCCAAAAAAATCCCAGACACCAAAGGTCTGTGTTGTCAGTTGTGTTCGTAGTCCCACAGGGCTTTGTCTTCCAGAAGCTGGTTCTCCATCCTGCTGGAATCAAAGCTTTGGGAAGTGGAGTGTCCCAGGTGTCCAGGTCTGTTCTCTTCATGGATCTCTGAATAGGTCCTGGATGAAGAGACACATATTAGAAGTTTTAAATGCTTTGTGTTTCATGGCTTAAATAGGTGACTCTTTAGTAGCCCGTCAAAAACCCTAGGGAATTTTGCAATTACAATTGTGATTTCCTTTAATGGTGTTTTTTTAGGGGGTTAGACTTCATGGGGTGAGGAAAATCCCCTTTTCTCTACGTTCCTCTCCCTGTTTCCACCTGTGTCCTCTATATCATCCATGTGGGGAAAACCAGGTGTTCTGGTGGCACCTCGTGACTCAAATGCCTTTTAATTCTTTATTCCTGGAGGTGTTTGCTCGGAGGAGAAAAAAGAAAAGCACTAAATATTCCTTAGGAATCTGCTGGGGGGAGCTCCTGCCATGTTCCTGCCCTGAAAGGGGAAAGTTACTGCCAGGGATTATTCTCAGTGTTCAGGTAACCCCAGCCTGGTACATCTGAGTGACTGAAACTGGCTCTGGATTGTGACTTAACAGCCTGAACTAAACACGGGAGCCGAGTGGCCAGGTGGGAATCCTCACTCACGTGAGCCTCAGTGCAGGATCTCAGCCAGCTTCTCCTCGTAGTACTGGAAGTTCTCCTGAATGTCCTCCCAGGGCACGAACGACTTCGCCTCCTCCCCTTCCTCCTGCTCCACAAAGTTCTGCCACACATACTCAAAGTCTTGAGGCTTCATGATCCTCAGCTTGCAGCCGGCCGCCTTCAGGCTGCGGAGAGCCTCCTGCACGTCGGGCTGGTCCCACATGAAGAGCCGGCCCACCATGATGGTGAGGTGCAGGGCCTTGTTCCTGCGCAGCGTGTCGGCGATGCGCTCGGCGCAGCCCACGCAGGGGCTGGACGACACGTACCAGGTGACGGTGCAGCGCGCGCCGGGCTCGCAGCGGGGCAGGATGGTGTTCAGAAAGGCCATCTCGGCGTGGGCCGCCGCGTGCTCGTCCTCCAGGTAACCCCGGCTCGTCGCCGGCTCCTTGCCCTGCGTCTCCATCACGTAGCACAGGAAGGTTTTGTTCCTGCCGGAGCTGTATTCCACGTTCCTGAACTGGAACTTGAAAAAGATGGCTGGGAGGCGTTCCCTGGGGAGAGGGCAGAGGAGAGAGGTGTCTCAGGGGCAGGTTTAGGGCAGGGTTGGAGCACTGGGTCAGTTCTGGGGACACCATGGACAGGTCACTGCGTCTCCTGTACCTGCCTGCGTATTAAAAGGTTTATGTTGTGACTTTGGTTTACTAAAATATCCAGGATCAAACCCAACCTTGCCATGAGAAGGTGTGTTTCCTGCTTTGTATCCTGGACAATGAGTGCTCCTTAGGTGGATGATTCTTTAATTAGTGATTGAAGGCCAGCTATGGTGACTGGCATAAGCCACCCGTTGCCTCGTTCCACAGCACACTCTGTAAGGCCACAATAAGTTGTTTTACTGTAACATCATGTGTTTAAATACCTCAGAGCCACAGGGAGCTTCATGCCTGATTTAACTCTGTGACAGCAAAGGGGTTACAGCACTGAGGGGGTTGGGTCTGGGGTTTGATGAGCAGTTGAAGCAGCAGCGACTGCTCTGGGATGGATTGTCTTGGAGATGGATTTAGTCAGCCCTTCCAGATGGATTTTATTGCTTATCTCGGCATGTGTCTGAGATTATCTGGGATGTTCACCTCAATCTGTGCTCCCAGCAGCATGGAATGTACATCACTCCAATAAATAACTTTGCAGTAGAGAATATAAACAACACTAAGGCAGCCCCTTCCAATGCCTGGCAACCCTTGCCTTGAAGAAATTCCTCCTGAAGTCCAACCTGAGCCTCCCCTGGCACATCTTGAAGCCATTTGTTCCCTCTCCTCCTGTCCCTTGTTCCCTGGGAGCACAGCCCGACCCCCCCTTGGCTCCCCCCTCCTCTCAGCGAGTTGTAAAGACCAAAAATGTCTATGGAAAGTTTCTTTTAAAAATTGTTTGCAGGCACTGAACTCCCACAATACTCTTAATATAAATCACCTGCTGTGACACAACTCACCTGAGGGGATGGGAAGGTAGAAGTTGAAACCTTCATTCTCCAACTGCTCTGAAAAGCATCATTAAATGGTGATTTTTAGGGATTTCTGAATGCTCAAACCTAATTTATCAAAGTTTTCCCTGACTAGCAGTGTTTTGTCACCTGTTAGATCATATTGAGACAAAAAAATTGAAACTTTGAGGCAGAGCCCTCAGTCCATGGGAATCTCACTGGCCTGGCCAAATAATGTGATTTAAGTTGCTGAAATCAGGTGGGCTGAGGGAAAGAGCAGCTGCCCAACGTGATCCTGGCACTGTGTGCTGGGCAGGAGAGGGGAAGGAGAACTTCTAATGAGGGGATTGAAATGGGGATTATCTCAACGGTGCTGTAAATGAGTAACAGGAGCCAGGGGGTTATCTATCACTGCTGCAAGGAGCCTCATTTACACCTGGGGAAAGTGGAAATAATGTGTAAAACGTCAGGAAACGCTCCCAGATTGGGATTACATCAACCAGGTCTGGGTTCAGCCAAATAACAACAAAAAAAAATGGGTTAATATTCTTAAAGTGAGTAATTGGCTTCCAGCACTTCCCTGTAAGCTGGGCTCCTCTGAGCTGTGAGAGCAGCCTGAGAATTTGGCTGTGAGTCAGGAGATGCCCCTAATCCCAGGGCTAAAGCTGAAATGCAGCGTAATTGGGTTTAAGTGCTTCCATGGCTGCAGTTGTGTGTTTCCTCATCAGTCACATAACTGCCTTGATTGGCTGAAAATTTGTAAATCATCAGAAAAACCCACGCACAGATCGCAGGTCAAGGCCTGTTCTGAACTCTCAGTGTCCCTAAAATGAAAGTAAAAATCTCTGAGGTTTCTGTACCTCTTTCAGTGATTTCTGCTTCACTTCCTCCCTCTCACCTTTCCAGGGCCGAAAATCCTGTCAAATCCTCTAACACTAGTGGCATTTCAACAAATAATATAATTGCAAGATGATGCTGAGAAAGTGTTTTTTAGCCATGATTAGCACAGAGCCTTGGGGTTAGCAAGGAAGTTTGAAGATGCTGCTCAGTTCCTCAGCATTTCTAGTTGTAAATTGGGTGCTCTAAGGCTGAAAAATCCAATGTCCTCAGTGAAGTTCATTTTGGTACCTGTTTTAAGTGTTAAGAAGTTGGTCCAGTGGCTTACATCCACAATTTTGGTGCCTTAGCCCCATTCCTAGCAGAAGGATGTGCTTTTCCTAAAAGCCCCAGCTTTGCAGACATTGTTATTTCTATGACTGTGTGTGACAGAGACCAGCCAGGCTCGCTGCTGCTCCTCTGCCTTGAAAACTGCCCCTTGTTTTGGAGCCTTTCTGCAGGCTGGGCTTTTCATGGCAGTCAGGCTCCAGCTGTGGCTGTAGAGCCCTGGAAGCTCTGGACCTTCAGATCTCTTGAAATATTTGTCCCTCAGGCCCATCAAGCAAATCAGCCATAGCAGGGCTGTTTTTCCTAATCCGCAGGTAGAGAAACTCTCAGACAAGAGCCATTGATCACAGCTAGAAATCAATATTCAGCTCCCACCAAGGCCAGTCCCTCCATCCTAGTACCATCAGGCAGCAATGCAGGACTGCCTGCCCTGGGAGGGAAGCAGCACTGCAGAAACAGCCCTGCTGATATAAAACCAGTGGGTTTGTGTGCCTGCCTGCTGTGAATCCACCTTTCACAGCTCAGCAAAACTTTTAACAGAATTCATCAGTAAATTTTAACTATTCAGAAATGTGCTGGCAGAAGATGCTGCTTTAATTGCCCACCGTAAGAGCTGAGGCAGAGCCCTCTGAACATCCCCCTTTACTCCCACCCCCGTATTTAAATCCCAATCTCCTACCCTGTCACGATTTCAAAGGGTGGAAGGTCTTCCCTCTTCACCTTCTTCTTCTTGCCCTCGCCCTCCTCGGCATTGTCGGGTTCCCCGTTCTGGGCATTGCTGGGCTCCTCCTGCTTCTCTGCCATCTTCTGCAGCACAGTGGGCTTGACCTACGGCCACTGGGAGAGAGAAAGAGCAACTTCTGAGAGCTCTGGGAGCGCAGAGAGGAGGGAAAACAGAGCTGGGAGTTCCTGCCCCAGGCACAGTTGTCAGGAACTAAATATGGAACAAAGCAGCAGCGACAGAGGCTGGTTGGGATAGGGTGACCCAGGACTCTCGGGTGTCACCTCCTTCCCTCGCTTTCCCGAGCTCCTTTCAACAATCCCTCCTGCTCCCCTTTTAATTTCAAATTAAGTGACAACTTCGCTGTGGGCGGGATAAGCAATGGGTGGAAAATCCTGGAAGCACAAGTGTGTATTTATCTGTTCCTGTGACAGACACCTGGCACAGGGAGACCTGGAGCTTCTCCATCTCCTTCCTCTGCCAGCTGATCCTCTTGCTGACCTTGAAGGACCACTGGTTTGGCTCAGGCACGAGGGGAAAGGCTCGTAGCCATTTGGTTTGCTGAAAAATGCCTGGGTTTGGTGGATTTGGCCACTTGGGCCACCGGGCAAAGGAGTGGGAAGTGTGTGGCTGTGCAGGAGTCAGGCTGGAACCAAAGACATTGGGAATCAACTCTTCAGTATTGTGGGCTCTGCACTTAGCTCAGAACCCACCACCATCAAGATCTGGATTCATATGAAATTTGCAGCTGTATTTGATTGAGTATTCAGTCAGGGCTCAGTGGAAATACCACTCTTAGTTTGGGGAGGATGAACTGTATTCCACAGAGATCAAACAGGTGGGAATACCTGCCTTGGGGCCAAAGTCAGCCTTTGTGATCCTGTTATAGCCAGCTTTTTAGAGGCTTTGGAGAAGCCTGCACTATCACAAAGTGGAATAAATTTATGCAATTGGGCAGATCATTTATTATCATAGGAGATTAATAATACATTATAATAGATAATTTACAATAGATAATAAATCATTATAGTAGACAATTCTGCTACCTTTTCCAGCCCACTTGCTATCAGCCTGCCTTTCTGTGCTGAACATCCTTTGGACTTTTCCTCAATGACATCATTCCTGCAGGTTTTGGGATGACTTTTCCCTCTGTTTGCTGGTGATGGGGGTTGTTTATGTGGTGACTGACAGAGCACGGGGAGTTCGGTGACAACAGCTCGATTTCCAAGGATTTGACAAGTTCCAAGACATCCTATTCATGGAACATATATCTTTCATGGTGCAGAGTTTTATTTATTTTCAAGCTTAAAATACTTTCCTGGAGGGCAGGTGAAGTGTTCTGCCTCCTGCGTGGTGACTACGCTCAAATTCCAGCTCCCCTGTCCCGTTACTGTCACCTCTGACATTTCAGGCGGTGCCTTTGGGAGGGGAATCCTCTCTCAGTGAGTGACAGCTTGTTTCCTTCTATCCCTTCTGGTCTAAAGCAGCATTCCAGCCCCTCTTTGGCCCCTCTGACCCACTTTGCTTTATTTTTGGAAGCTCTTGATGGCTGGGGTCCCATCTTCCCTGCAGCCTTTAGCTTCCACCAGCCCAGCCCCTGCACAGGGTCCGGGGCTGAGCTCTAATCTAATCTGGGGAATGTGGCACCGAGACTCTCCCTCTCTGCAGCCTTTCCCAGCTGCTTCCCAGCTCCTTGTAGGGCAGTGCCTGGAACAGCCATGATCCCCCTTGCAGCGTCTGCCGGCGCCAAATTATAAAAGGGCAGCGCGGAGCTGCTGTCAGTCCAGCGGTGCAGGGTGGCATGGGGGGCTTTGGTCACTTGTGCTGGGTGTTTCTGAGTGACCCCAGTTCCCCTGACGTGTGCATGTGTGTCCAGGGCTGTGGGAGCTCGGGATTAGTGGCTGAGCCCAGCCAGGGAGGGTTTTTTCCATCAGCTTGTTCTGAGCCAGACCCAGGGCACGGAGTGCCAGGAGGGGCTGGGGCTCACGGGAGGGGCTCCCAGCAGACTCAGGTTACCCCAAATCAAGCTCTTGCCAGCAGCATTTTTATCAAGGTTTCCCTCCACCTGCCTCACTCCCCAGTGATTTAATATTTTATTTTGGTGGCTCTGAATTTGTTCACAGAATCCCAGAATCACTGAGGATGGAAAATCCCTCCAGGATTGAGTCTACTCTGTGCCCCATCCCCACCTTGTCCCCCAGCCCAGGGCACTGGGTGCCATGTCCAGGCCTTCCTTGGACACCTCCAGGGGTGGGGACTCCATCACCTCCCTGGGCAGCCCCTGCCAAGGCCTGACCACCCTTTCCACAGAAATTCTTCCTCATGTCCAACCTGACCCTCCCCTGGGACATCTCAAGACCATTTCCTCTCCTCCTGTCCCTGTTCCCTGGGAGCAGAACCCAATTCCCCCAGCTCCCCCCTCCTGTCAGGAGGTCCCCCCTGAGCCTCCTTTTCTCCAGGCTGAGCCCCCTCACGGCAGGAGTTCCGATGTTAACCTGGCTGTTCCCTGCCCTGAGCACACACACCTGCCTGGCAAAGGCTTTGCCAGGAAGAGGTGGCTTTTGTGGCATTCTCAGGCTGGTGGAACATTTTTGGATAGATGGGAGAGTGAAACCAGAGCCTGGGTGTGTGAGTCATGGCTCAGCCGTGCTCTCTATTCCGAGGGGACAGCTGGTGGCACTAACAAAACGTCTCCTGGAGACATTGTCTGGCAGCAGTCCCCCTCCTGCTTTTTCCAGCTGTAACTACCGCTACGTGATAAATAAATAAACACTGACAGTGATGTCAAAAAGCAGGGGCAGCTTTCCCTCCTTCCTTCCTTCCTTCCTTCCTGGAAGGAAGCCCCTGGGGGCTCTCACCTGGGGGCTCTCCCTCTCCTCCCTCTGCAGGACCACAAAGCCAGGGTTTAATGGAAGGGGCTGGAAACACTCGTGTGCCACAGGTTTGACCCAAGGGCTGGTGGAAGGTGCTACACTGGGCTGAGGAGAGTCCTGGGGCAGGGCCAGGTGGTGCTCTCAGCTCTGTACCTGCCTTATCCTCACAGCCAAACCCGGGCTCTCCATCCCCAGCCCTCACACCCCCCTGTGACACGAGGAGCCTTGGCAGGCACTGCTGCCTCCCCAATTAATTCAAAGCCCAACTGGGAGTTAATGACAGGTCCCAGCAGCACAGCCGGGCTGCTGCTGCAGGCTCCTGGGAGCAGCTCGGGGCAGGTCAGCGCCAGCCCTGCGGGTGCTCAGAGCACAGCAATTTATGTCCTGCAGCACTCGAGAGGAGGGAGGGCCAGGGGAGGGCACTGCTTCACCTGCACACGGCAGCAAACCCTCGCTGGCATCGACTGGATGTTTTAACACGGCTCCAGACATCAGCAAATCAATTAAAGTCCCGTCCTGCTGCAGCCAGAGTGTTTTCTGGAACAGCTGGTGAATTATTGAATGAGACAGGGCTTGGGAAATGAGGCTGGGCTGAAAGGCAGAAAGGTGTTGTTTATGCACAGTCTTGTGGATGCAGCAGCCAGGGAGGTGATCACTGAGATGGAGTGTAACCATCAGGGGCTGAAGTTTGGCTGAAGTTTGTGGGGAGGGTCTGAAGTGGCTGGAGTTTGATGGGAGGGTCATCACCAGACAAGGTGACCTGAGAGGTGGCTCTTGGCTCCAGATGCCGTGACTCCAGGAGAGCTGTCCTTTGTCCTGTGGCCTCTGTGGCCTTTGTCTGACCCACCTGGGAGTCACGGAGACCCCGACACGTTCCTTTGTGCATTCCATGAGCTAATCTGGGGGGCTGGACAAACACAGACTTGGACAGGTCTTGGAGCAAGCTGCTCTGGTGGAAGGTGTCCCTGCCCACGGCAGGGGGTGGCCCTGGATGGCCTTCAAGGCCCCTTCCAGCCCAGAGCATTCCATGATCCCATGATCCTGTGACAGCAGGGCCCCTCGAGCCCACCAGGGCAGGGGCTGGGTTGGGTCTGCGTTGCACAACCTGCGTAAGAAATTCTCCAGGTGACTTTGAAATGTCATTAGTTTTATGCAAAGGGGTTTAGCACATCTGTTTAAACAGCAAACACACCAAACAATGCTCTAAATATTAATACAAGAGGGTGTTTCACTGAATTTAATTTTGCCAATTGATTTCAAGCTCTCCTGGATATCACGTGGAGGAGTATTTGCTATTTTTGCTGCCTTCAGGAAAAGGCAAGAGGCAAAGAGAGGCTTCTGCTGCACTTAGAGGTGGGATGGGAGGAGGAACTGGAATGAAAACAAGAGTAAGTCAGCCAGTCCCAGCAGCTGGGAAAATGGGGAGGAGAAAAATGGGAAAAATCCATTAATCTTAGTTCTAGTTTCCAGTTACCTGCAGAAAAACATGAGAAGAAGGGGAACTAGGATTAATTTATGAAAGCTAATCAAATATGAGTCCATCTATTTAAGTGGAAATGTTATTAAAATGTTGCAGGTCTGAGCCAGATCTAGAGTCACCAATTTAAATGTGTTTTAGATAATTCTCTTCCCTTTCCCAAAGCAGATAAAGGCTGGTTTAATCCCTCCCGGCCTCACTAGATGGCCCTGCTCATCCCTGTTCCTCTGGCTGTGCTGTGCTCCCTGGGAAGGGACGGGCAGAGCGCCCTTAAATCAGCCTTAACTCCAGGAATGGAGCCTGCAGCCAGACACCGGCTCCCTCTGGGGGAGAAATCACCTCTGTTTGCCTGTCCTTTGCCATGGGACTCTCTGCAAGACACAGATGCTGTAAATAAGCCCTGAAATACATAGGATTTCTGTTTTCTTTCCTTTTTCGTCAGTAGCTTTTGATCTCCCCAGTCCTGCTGGCACTGCTTGTGCTTTAGGGTCCTGCCCCTGCTCACAACCTCAGCTGGGCCACGGCCTGTTCTGGTGCAGCTTTTACTGGGGAGATCACAGCCATGTGCTTGCAGCAGCCCTGGGTAAAGGCAGGAAGGGAAAACTAAGGAATGGGATCAAAATAACAGAGCTGCATTTATTTATTCTCTAAAAAGTAGTGGCTTGGTTTTATTAAAAGCAAACACAATTTATGTTACAGCCCCAGCTAAGCCCTTCCACCCCCCACCCTGCAGGTCCCCCCACGCACCCCAATCTACAGGCAGCTGCCAGGAAGATCCTCGTGCCCCTTCTCTTCACTCATGGTGCTTTTAGCAATCAAAAATAATAGTAAATACTCTCTGCAGATAACAAGAGCTCAGGTTCAGGTCTGTCAAGGGCCAGGATAAGGGATGGACAGGGGCAAATCCGTGCACCCCTTGTGCCTGACTCTGTCCTGGCATGGTCCCATTGCTCAGGAAATCCTTGTAGTTTAACCTTCCCTGATTAATAATATTCAGGAGTGGAAAGACTTTGGGATGAGACACTTGCACTGCACCTGACAGACTCTTTGCCAATTATGTAGTTACAGCCATCGAGGCAGTGGGAGCAAGTTCCTGAATTTGACAGGCTCTTGTGTCTCTGTACTTAAAAAAAATTAAGTATTTTTTTAAAGGCACTGATGTTAGTTTCTCTGTTCTGGTGAGGAATGGCACACAGAGGTGGAAGAGAGGAATTTCCTCTGGGGAGAAGCATTTGCATTCTAATCATTGCTGCTTTATCTTGGAGCATGAGCTGAAGGAGTGTGATACTCCCCAAATAGAAGTCAGAGCCCCGTCTCCTTGCACCAGCAGAACAAGAAAGATCCCTGCTCGCTTGGCAGCTGTCAGATAAAAAGTTAAAGGTATAAAGCCCAAACCAGGTGATAGATGAAGGTGAAGCAACAGCACAAGCAGCAAAAAAAATCAAGGAAGTTCATAAAAATGGGTGTGCACGAGTGAAGGGCATTTTTTTTGGTCCCAGGAGAGGAGATGGGATTTACCTCGTGTGTGACCAAGCTCTGCTCCCGGGGGGGGTGGCAGTGTCGAGGGGCTCTGGGGTTGCTGCCCTGAATTACAGTGGATCACGAGATCCCAATTTGGCTGGTGGAATTTGACCTGATGGCATTAAGGGCAGGGTACAGCTGTAGCCCCCAGACCTCAGCAGTGCAGGAGAAAACAGCTCCCGGGTTAAGGATGCCCAGTTACTTTAGAGGAGCCCGTGGGTGCAGACCTTTACACAGCCACGGTGGAGGTGGGAGGAGGAGCAGCACACACGTCCCAAAGTGGACCCCCCAAGTTAATAGATCTTGGTTCCCATCAGCATAGTTTAGCTGCACAAAATGCCTTCATTTATTCGCTCTTCCCTGCCTTGTGCTCGGGGTTGTCCCTCCAGATGCGGATGGTGAGGCAGGTGGCCATGGCCAGCCAGCCCAGGTACGGCACCAGCAGCAGTGCTGCCACCCTGTTGATGCGGTACCAGGAGCACAGGGTGCCGATGGCCAGCCCGTCCAGGCACAGGATGTCGATCAGGGCCTGCAGCAGAGACAACACAGTGACTCCAGGAATGAGTATAAATCTCCCAGCACGAGTAGAAACCATCCCGGAGCAGGTGGAGAGGGGGAACAGCAGTGGGGGGTGTTTGGCACTGAGGAGTCACTTGGAGTGATCCTAAAGCCCGAGAGCCTGGTCCTGACTGAGACCTGAATGTGTCACACCAGGAGCCAAGACTAATTAATGTTCATTTCTTTGCTCATTATCGAATTCCACAGATTAGCCCCCTGTTTATGGTGCTCAGTGTCCCCTTCTGCTGATAACATTGAACATGCTCATGGGCATACCATGGCCATGGCCACTGAACAAACTTTCTAACTGTACCATTCACTCCCACAGTGACAAAATCAAGTGGAAACATAAATCCCTGTGTGTGCTTCCATCACCTCCAGGCCTTGGCAGCCGAGGCAGTGCCTCATGGCCCAGAGCGGGTGTGGCTGTGCCGGCGGTGCCTCAGCTCCATGCTCTGCACTGCACATTGTGTGTGCTTGATAAGCCCCTCACAGCTGCTCCCCCCAAGGATGGTGTTGTGGCACAGGGTGTGACCCCACAAAGGACTTATCTCTGCCCCTGGACCCTTAACTGGGAGGTGCAGCCCCCGCTGCTCTCCCACCCGGCTCTGCCCACCCCGGCTATCGCAGGGCAGGAGCAGGGCGAGGGTGGGGGCACTGATACCATTGTCTGGGACCAGGAGCAGCGGGAGCTGTGTCTGAGCAGAGGCTCTTCTTGCAGCTCTGTGCAGTTACACGGTGTTAGGAAACCCCCAGCCACCCCAAACCCACGGGCAGGAGCCCAGCAGAGGAGCCCCGGCAGGGGATGGGGCTGGGGCCGTTACCATGTTCAGGTTCTGGGCACCGAAGAACAAGGGGGGCCAGGCCCAGTTCAGGGCCAGCTGAGCCCCGTAGAGCCCCAGGGGGACGATGGCTTTGCTGCTGCAGCCGCCCAGGTCACTCCACACCAAGTAGGAGGCGTAGCTGTGGAGAGGGACACAGGTTAGTGTTTGCAGCGAGTAAATCCCCAAGGGAGACAAAGTCTCTATGTAGGAGTGTTTCCCAACAGGGATTGACAGGACAGTCGTGTTTGCATCCACGTCAGGCCCTGAGCTCTGCTCTGTGAGCAGGAACAGCACCCAGGGAATGGCTGGAGCTGTGGCAGGGCAGGGCAGGCTCAGGTTGGATCTCAGGACAAGGATTTTCCATGGCAGGGCCTGGGAGGGCTGCCCTGGGTGTGCCAGGGGCAGGACGGGGCAGCAGCCACAGAACTTACCCCATGCCCGTGTACAGGACTGTCCAGGCAACAGGGAACACTTTGCGGGATGGACACCAGGAAGGTTTTTTCAGCTTCTCGTACCAGGCAGGTATTTCCTTTCGATTAAGGAACCAGCCAAGGAAACCCCCGACGTGGGGCAGGACAGTGAACCCAACAGTGTAAGCCCACATCCTTCCTCAGAGACTCCAAGTCACCTTTTGCCTGCTGTAAGTTAAAAACAAAAATAGAGTATCACTTTTAAATGCCATTTTCCCCTACTTTTATCCTGTGATTGTCCATATTCCAGTTCAGTGCCTAAGGCAGAGGGGAAGTATTAAATGTTGTGTTCAGCTCTGCTGCTGGCCCCCTGCAAGCAGGTGAGTTGAGCCACAAGGGTAGTTTCTTAATGTGCTCATGGATTTCCTCTTGTATAAAAGGAAGGGAAATTTGTTTTAATAATTACACAATGCTGCTTCAAAAGACAGGATAACACAAGGATACATCCAGCATTCCTTCTCTGTCCCATACCTTCCCCTGCCTTTGATCTCCACAGAGTTCTGAACCTGCCACTCTTCAGTCCTCCTTCCTTTGCTCTCAATATTCATCTTCCCTCCAGATCCATTAAGGAATTAAACCCAAATTAGCATTCATCAGGGATAACACGTAGGATTCACCAGGAGCACAGCAGGTTTGTGCTGTCAGCACAAGTACAAAATGCACCTGGGAAGGTTTGGGGTTTAGCAATGCAAGAGGAGAGGAGCAGGCACAGAGAATTCCCTCAGCCAGGGAAATGTCCTGGATCCCTGGGCACTGCAGAGGAGAGGACTGACCTGCACAGACAGCTCTGTTTGGGATTTCAGCTCACAATTAACACTCTGCTGTACCCTGAGCTAATTGTTATTATTATCATCATGCTACAACATGTTTAGGAACAGTATGAACCAATTCACCCCTCACTAAGGAACAAACACCCCAGACACCATCAGTTCCTTTACCAGACAATTTATAGGGCTGTAAAAGTACCTACAGAACCAGGAGATAACTGAAAACTGAGAAAAATTATCATTTAGTTCTGCTTTAAAGTGTGAACCAGCACCACTGGGTTCTGGTTCCTCCACAGGTTGCAGAAACGGAAAATGAGAAAAGTGGATTTTTCCCAAGTCCTTTGTAGCATCCACCCAAACCTTCCAGGCTCTGGAGGTAAAGGAGGGTTGCAAATGACCCAACACTGTTGTAAACCCTTATTTCCCCTCCCAGCTGTTGTACCTGGAGGTGCAGGAGCTGTAGAGCCTCCCCGTGTGTCACTGCCTGGCTCTGCCTGGCCCAGGGAAGGGGTTGGACATCCAGGACCAGCCCCGTCCCCGCTGCTGGTGCTGCCCCAAGTGAAGGAACTGGCAGCTGAGTTTTACCCAAATAGCAGAGAACAGGGTGTGTGTGTGTGTGTGTGCTGGGGCTGGGTCAGATTACACCGGGGAGCCCAGATCGGGCGGAATTCCCGCGGATTTGGGGCAGTTGAGACACCGAGCGAGGGCAGGGCTGGGGCTGGGCCTGACCCCACAGGGATGGGACATCCCAGGCCCTTGGCTTGGCTGGGGGACCTGGAGGGGATGGTGGGGCACCTTTAATCTGTCTGGGGGTGTGAAAGTACAAATGAAAGTGAGGTGTGAGGTGCAAAGGGGGGGTGAGGTGATTGTACAGGAGTGTGTGCAGGAGGGATGGGAGCCCTGGAGCTGGGAATGCTGGGCCTGTTACCTGGATTCACACCTGCTGGCTTACCCCAACTGAGAACCCACCCCAGACAGTGGTGTGGGCACAGGGCAGGAGCTGCTGCACGTGTGGGGTGTCCCTGTACTGGGGTCCCTGCCACATTCCTGGGGTGTCCCTGCCACATTCCTGGGGTGTCCCAGCCACCCTGGACCCCCAGACCTGGGTTAACACGGCACTGATTCACCAGGTGCTTTCAGGGGCCACCTGTGCACTGGCCCTTGGGCTAAAATTCCCTGGAATCTAAAATAAAGATGTTGCACAAGCATGTTAAATGGAAAAGAAAAAAGCTAGAAATCAATTTCCATTAGGGAGCTGTCGGCAAGGGCTGGGAAATGAAACACTAATTCAGAGCAGTTCTGGGTCATTACCTGGATTTCATGGCCAGAGGCAGCAGGGCTGGCTCCTCACGGGATGGGATGTTGCTGCTATAACATGAACCAGGGAAAGCTTCTCTTTTATTTGGCTCACAAGGAAATTATTTTTCGTGGGAGGAGAAAGCAAGGAAAAGAACTATGTAAAGAGCCAGATTTTCAGCTGGAATAAATCCTGCCCTACCATTGCAGGGCTGGGTTTGTGCAGGGTAATTACCACTCCAGTGACAGATGCAGCACTCATTAATCACGCCACAGCCACCTGCATATTCTTCCAGAGTCTGTTGCTATTTGTGATTGGAAATGTGTGTCATGGAATGATGCAGTGACTATAAGTGCCCGAATGGTTTCCACTGGAGTCAGACACTGCTCTGCTGCAGAGCTCAGCACACGCTGCCCTCCCCACCCTCTGGCAACTCTGTCAAAAAGCACAAAATTCAACAATTTGTAGCTGGTAATATTTCTTCCCCTGGGCGTGAGCCCAAACCCATGATCGCTGGTTGGCTTGGCAGATAGCAGTTGTGTGCCCAGGCCAGTTTAGAGTCTAATGTGCTGGAAGAATGAGAAACTAAGAGTCAAATCACAAGGATCTGGTAATTCTGGGATGCTGGGAATGCTGCTGCGTGATGGGGGAATAGCAAATGGGAAGAGGAAGAAAACAGCAGAGGCAATTTCAGGACTAAAAGCCGTGTATTGGTCTAACTGGAGCTTTAGAGCAAAGAAAGGGATCAGTGAGTCACAGAATCATGGAATGGTTTGGGCTGGAAGGGTCACCCAGTTCCACCCCCTTCCACTCTTCCAGTGCTGGCTTCCCTTGGATTTATGTCTCCATATCTCTGGTTTGAAGCATTCCCCAGCAGTGCAGGCTGAGGTAGTGCTGCCTCACAGCCCACCCCCCTCCCTGCCGTGCCCTGGGGTCTGTGCTGGCTGTGGGGACACGGCAGGGCTGGGTTACACAACGCTGTTTGTTTTCTCTTCTTAGCAACCTCCACACGTTGTCCCGAGAGCTCCTCGGCCCATGCAAGATTAATTGCTCAAATATAAAAGCCCTGTTAACCTGAATATATTATTGAAAACCAGCATATTTCAATCTGCCCTAGATTTGAAAATAGAGATGCCGGGTCAGCTCCTGGCATAAATCTGCAGAGCTCCTGGAAGCCGGCGGAGCTTCCCTGATTTACATCGGCAATAAAGGCGTCCTGGTTCGGCTGCCAGGACGGGGTTGGGAGCTGGAGCTCACTCAGCTGCCACCAAGGACACAACGTGGGATGGGGAGGAACCACTGCCCTCTGAGCCCCTCAGACCTGCCAGCCTGGCACTGCAGCATCAAACACTGCATTTTACTGTGTGAAAGGCTATTGAACACCCTCCCCCCAAAAAAACCCACCACCTTACTTTTATTTCTAATTTTTTTTAGAAATGTTCTTTAAAAGTTTGCAGTGATGTTGAAAGCAGCATTCTGGATAGTATGAAATGATACAGGAACTCCCGGTAGGTCAGCTGGGGTTTTTTCTGGGTGGGCTGAGGTGGATCTGGGCTGGCCAGTGCAGGAGCCCACAGCTTCTCAAAACCTCAGTGTGGATTGCCTTTCTGCCACGAGGGAGCAGCAGGAAGGCTCCAGTTCCCGCAGCTCCCTCAGCCAGGGCTCTGCCTCCCCCAGGGCTGCTCGTGGCCGGCTGGGACCCGAGAGCTCAGGCTGAGTTTGAGGGAGAATTTGGGTCTTTGTGCTTCTCCCGGCAGTGCCTGCTGGCTGCAGGGGCTGTGTGTGGAGCTGTGTGTGGAGCTGCCACGTGTGATAACGTCGGGGCACGGGCTCGCTCTTATCTGGTCCCAGAGGCTGCACCTCTGTGGCCAAAAGGGTAAATTCTAACGGCCACGGCTCGTCACCCTCCCTGCTGCCAGGAGGAGCTGAGTGCAGGCCAGGCACAGCACTGCAAGCAATTAAGTTCTGCAGCTTAACAAATTACCACTCTCTAGCTGAGCCTCTTTAATTAAGTAACCCCACGCACAGGCCCAGCCCAGCACTAATGTGGCATGAAATATTTTTCTTTCCGCTCCCGTGACCAGCAGCACCCGTTTGCTGGAGCGCTGGGAGCGCTGGTGGTGACCTGGAGCAGCCAAAGAACCCTGGTGCCCTGGCCATGGGATGCTGGGCACTGCCCAGGGCTGGCTGGCTGGCTCAGAGGACTCAGCCCTTCCCTTGGGATAAAAAGCCCCAGAAACGGTGCCAGTCCCTGGAGGGGCCTGTAGAGCAGGATCTGTTCTCACTGCTCAGCTCTGCAGCTCCACAGGCCCAGCCCCAGTCTCAGTGTCAGACTGGGGAGCGGGTTTGAAGGGAGCCAGAATAAATAGTGTTCACAGAGGACTTTATGGGGCCTTAATAGAGCAGTTTGAGCTGCGTTTCAAGGTCTTTCCTACACGCAGAATTAATTGAGAAAAGCTATTGCAGTTTCAAGTGATGCACTCACTTAAATCAAGTTCACTTTCATGTGCTGGTGTGCCCTAAATTACACCAGGACGCATTTCCAGCCAGGAAATGCTTTGGAGGGAGGGCATGCTGTCCACCAGGGATGAAATACTGGGGACAGGGCTTTCCTGGGTACTCAGTGAGAAGAGCCAGAAGCTGAGGGGCAGCACTTCCCTCCCTGGGGTCTTAAAAAGCAGCAGAAAACCTCTGGACCCTGAGCTGGGTTTTCTGCAGCTGTAGGAAAAGGGGAACACTACCCTAAGCCTGCATTTCAGTTCATCCCAAGATTAGAATGGCTGAGAAACTTAAATCAAAACATTTTTGTTGTTCTTTTAAAGGAAATGCCCACTTTACTGGGAGAGTAAACTTCCTTCCTGGCTGCTTCTTTTTGGTCTAAATATTTATGCCAAGAACCGTGAAACTGTCAAAATGCATCAAAACAATGCTGGGAGAAGGTTTTCTTTGGAGAAAAACTATGGGGGGTTGTGTGTTTCTTCAGTCTTAGCAGAAATGGAAAGTGAAAAGGTGAAAGAACGCTGGGACCTGAGGGAATTCTGGCAAAGAGAAATTGAGGTAAAGATTCTGCAGAAAACCCAGGGCTTCTTAAAGGAAGAAAAACCACAGCATTGGAAGATATTATAAATGGGTTTGGGTTTTTTCATTTATTTGTGTCCCTCCTCAGGCTGTGCCAGGGGAGGGTCAGGTTGGACACCAGGAGGAATTTCTTCCTGGAAAGGGCTGTCAGGCAGTGGCAGGGGCTGCCCAGGGAGGTTTGGAGTGCCCAGCCCTGGAGGTGTCCCAGGAAGGCCTGGATGTGGCACTCAGTGCTCTGGGCTGGGGGACACGGTGGGGATGGGGCACAGGGGGGATCCACGGGCTGGAGCCCACAGAGCTGGGCAGGCTCATCCCGGGGAGCTTTCCAAGCTTTGCTCCAGGCTCTGCAGGGGCAGCGCAGAACAACCCCACCTCAGCCTGGGTGTGAACCCCCCCACAAACACAGGGTAAATGCCAGGGCCCTTCCTCAGCTATTCCTGTGGGACAGCTGATGGGCAGGGACACGGCCTCAGCAAATGGGAGGATTATTTTGGAGAGGGAGTTCTGGATTAGGAATGTGACTTGTGTAAGGGCAGCATTATGGTTTGGGCTCTTTCAAGGGCTGGTGTAAGTGGAAAACTGGATTTATTGCTTTCTTTGTGCTGAATCAGGACTGACTTTGATAGCAGAGGATTTGCCTTTCCAACTGATCCATCCAAGGGCATTGAGTTCCCGAGGATTCCCCGGAGACAGGTGTGTAAAATGGTGCATGGAGACATGGAACTGCCGTGCCAGAGCTCTGCACAGCTGGACAGGCTCCAGCCTGGATCCCTGCACGCTGCCAGCAGGGCAGGGCAGGGCAGAGCCCAGCCCCACACGTGGCACAACAGCCCCGTGTCAGAGCAGGGCTGGCTGCTGGGACAGGCTCCTCTCCCGGGACAGATGAACCTCCAGGGTTTTCTCCTCCTGAATTTGCCCAGACCACCATGATCCATGGATTTGCTGAGGGAAAGTCAGGATGATCTGGGAATGAGGAATAACTTGCAGAATACTCTGCCTCTCTGGCTGCCAAGTCCCAGGATGGAAAAACGCCCTGGCTCAGGGAAGGGCTCGCTGGAATCCGTTCTCAGAGGCTGCTCCAAAGGCCCTGCTGCTGCTGGAGGGGCTGGTGCCAGTGCAGCAGGTCCCAGGTGGATTCCCAGATACTGGGGACAGAAATGATGTGTGAGATGGATGAATGCATGGGAACAAACCCTGGGGAGGGAGCAGATCCTGCCATGGCAGTGGCAGTGCCAGGCACGTGCCAAATGAGGGAAACCTGCCTGGCAGGGAAGGAGATCTGATTGAAAAATGAGGGTGATAAAAATGAGTGTGTTTTCCCAGCTCCTGCCCATTCTCATTCACTTCACGTCCTGGATATTATCTAGAAAAAAACTTTATTTCCACAAAACTCATGTGTTTTGGAGTTTGACCCAGTTCTGGAGATGAGACACTTGACTCAAATACCAGCTCTAGATCTAAATTGCCACCAGATCTTGGATTCTGGTTTAGGGCCAATTCCATTTGAATGGCCAAAGGCATATAGTGCAAAAATATTGTGGCCTTAATTATTTTTTTTTGGTAGTTTAATTAGGAGCTTGATCTGGGTTTGGGGCAGGACACAAAGTGGATTAGGGGAGCAGCTGGCTCTTTAATTAGGGCCATTTCTCTGTCCCTAAAGTTCACCCTTTGCTTGCCCAGAGGCAGCAGGGCAGCCCCAGCCTGGGGTCAGTGGGGGGCTGAGCAGGGCTGGGCATGGGGGGTGCTGAGGATACTCCCCCCTTGCTGGAATCCCACTGCAGAGATCCCAAAGTACCAACTGGCAGTGGTGACACGTGGCTATTTATGGAGGCCAGGACTGGGGTAAATATTTATTTAGATTCCAGTGCTTAATCTGCCACCGGTGGATTGTGTGGAAACACTGAGCCCACGCTCCTCCTGCAGCAATTTATATCCAGAGCATCCATCTCCCCTGCTCCCAGGGCTCCAAACACATTCCCCAGGATTAATTGTGCAGAGAAGGGGCATGGCCTGGGCTCAGACCCCGTGGCACCGTCCGGCCCCATCGGGGCAGGCGTCCTGCCCTGTCTCGTTTTACCTGAGGGACGGTCAGAAACCCAACCCCAGGGACCCCGGGGGGATGGCCCGGGGCTGTCCCTGCCCTGCTGGACAGACACAGTGTGGGGACCCCGGGGGGCTGTCCCTGCCCTGCTGGACAGACACAGTGTGGGGACCTGGGACAGAGCTGTGGGGTCACTGGGATCCATCCCAGAGCAATGGCAGCTGAGCTGTCCTGCCTGGGGACAGCAGGGCCACCCCACTGTGCAGCCACCTCTGTCACACCACAGGGCCCCACGGCCACCCCAAACACTGCCCTGCTCTCCATCTGCCAGAGCAGATCCGTGCTGAGGGTGGGGAGGGGAAGGCTCTGGAAGGATCCTCCACGTTCAGCAGCCAGGGTGGATGGACACCTCCCCTCCCCTGCCCTGGCTCCGTGCCTCCCACCACAACCAGTCACCCACACTCTGGGCTGCACTGGGAGGGTCCCCCAGCCCCAAAGCTCGGGCTGTGGTGCTCAGGGGGGAGGCAGCAGCAGTGGGTGCAGGTCGGGGTGATGGGCAGGGCTGGGGAGTGTCTGAGGGACTCAGTGACAAGGGACACGGTCCCAGCTGTGCCAGCCCGGGCAGAGCTGCTAAACCATCGTCCCCCGGGAGCCACCCGGAGCAGGGAGCACAGCAACTGGAATCCTCTGCAAGAAAACCCTCCACACGGCCAGGAGATGAGTTTGCACTCAAGGTACCGTTTTTATTTTGACATATATACATTATATAATTTAAAATGCGGAGTATTTGTGAGAGAAACGTTTTGTTTTTCAGATAAAAGCAACCCACCATGTCCCACACAGCCCCTTTGGTGTCCACTAAAGGTGACCTGCAGACAGCTCCTTCCCCATCTCCCTGCTGCCGCTGGGAAAACCTGCCTGCCCCTCCTCTCCCCCTGGAAAAAGGTGCATGTACCTGTCCCTCCCCTCCAGAGCCAAGTGTCCTTTACTGTCACACACCCTGTCCCCTCCTGCAGTGCTGGGACAGAGCTGGGTCCTCCTGCAGGGCTGGGGAAGGAGCTGTGGGGACACTGGGAACAGGGCGAGGAGGAACCAGAGCTGGCAGGGACAATTTCAAACACTGCTGTAAAACCTCCCGGGGTGGGGAAGGGCTGGAGGGAGAGGAGGTTCTGCCCAGCAGCTTGGGCAGATTCCTCCATCCAGAATGAAGGAGTTGGAAGATGGTGAGATTAAAAAAGGCTCAGTAAATGAGACTCTTCCTTTGGCAGAGAGGCACCAGGAGCACCTGGGGCTGTGGCCATGCAGTGCCAGGACACAGCACCAATCACACAGTCCCAGTTCAGGCTTTTTTCCACTAGTTACCAGTGCTGGGAGGGCTGGGAGAGGTGAGAGCAGAGGGAGGCGATGCACTGAGGTCCTGAGACAATCCTCCCTGCAAATCCCCTGAGAAAATGCATGAAATGGAACTTCCCTTTGCACAGCACCGAGTTAAAAGTTCTCTTCCCTGTCCTGGTATGCCAGGCTTCACTAAGGCTCATTCCTCTACCATAAATACGAAAAATATTCTTTAGTTGAAGCCTGCTGGCCATACAGCTGCATTTGGTTTGCAATGGGAAACACTTTATCTGGGAAATGAGAATAAATTACGAGCAGCAAAAGCTCTCCCCGGTCTGTTAGAGTTCCAGGAGTGCATCTGAAGTAGTGAATAAAAACTGATGTGCCACGTTTTTTTCAAGGACTTCCAAAAAGTCCTTCTGGAGACACAATCCAAGCAGAGAACCAGCCTGGAGGACCATGATTTGCCAACAGAGTGGCTGATTAGGAGAAAAGGGAAATAACGATTAGTAGTTCATTTTGATCGTGGCAAAAAGGCTCCATCTGGTGGTGTTTGCACCCAGAAAGGAGGTGAGGAGGGGGGTGGGAACTGCAGATCCTCTGGAACTTGAGGAAATGTCAAGCTGGGAGAAGGGGTGGCACGATGGGAAATGAAGTTGTGTGTGGATAAATGCAGAGAAATGCACTTGCAAGGGGACAGATGAGGCTGGGGGGCCCTGGTGAGCCAGGCTGGGCTGCTCAGTCAGCACTGACAGGCCATGGGAGAGCTGTGCTGTCCTGCCCAGGGCAGGGCAGGCACCCAAACAGAGAGAGAGCAATAACAGAGGAAATATTTTAATGCCTTTTCTATTAAGCACAGTCCAGAGCATTCCAGCAGGGACAGGGATACTGCAGGAACAGGAGCAAAATGATAAGCTCAGAAGGACCTTGATATGGAAACAGGTTAAAAAGTTTGCTATTCAGTTAAAAAGAGGCAGGAACGGGAGGGATGTGAGTGTTAAAAAATTAAGGCTAGTCCTGCTAAGCCTGGGCAGCTTTGAGGGGAGAGGAGAGAGCTGTCAGGGGCAGGAGGGAGCTGCCTCTGAGCTCAGGCAGGACATGGAGTAACCAGCTTAAACTCCCTGCTTTGCAATAGTCAGGAAGCTTTGGGGATGGGAGAGTGGAGCTTCCCTCCCTCCCCCAAAAATCCCACTCAAGCATTACCAGGAATGGAACAAGGTCAGGTCTGCCCTGGGGGCAGCCAGGGATGGGATGCAGCCCCAGGGCCCCCCACTGACAGCCAGGGAGGGCAACTGGTCACAACTGGGCTGCTCCTTTGCCAGCACCTGCTGAGTGGACCCCCAGCAGAACTGCTGGGTGGGCAGGGAAATCCCTCCTGTCCCCACCACGGAGCACCCACGGGATTTTAGTGTTGGGGAACCTGCTGGTGCTTCCCAGGTGAGCTGGCACGGAGCCCCTGAGCTCGTGGGGGCTGTGGGGCTGCACCCCAGCCCTGCACCCCGTGAGCCCTGGGGAGCTGCCGGGGTCCAGGCCCAGGCTGGGGCAGGGAACTCCTGCCAGAGGAGGGGCAGGAGGAGTGTTCCTATAAAAAGGGATCGGGATGTCTGATAAAAAGCTGGAGAAGGCTCAAGTACTGGGCTCAGGAGCAGAGGGAAGGTGAAGCAGCCCCACATGGGCTTACAGACAACAACTGTAAGCCCAGGGCTCAAACACAGGGAGGGGCTGGGCTGGGGCTGTCAGCAAAGGGGGGCTCTGCACCTGCCCCAGGGGTGCACAGGACCCTACACACACACACAGAGGCGTTACCATCACACCTCTGTTCCTCCTGAGGGGGTCCCAGCAATGCCCCACCACACTCAGGCCCCATCCTCAGCGCTGAGACGTCAAAAAGACACCAAAGTGGAGCCCCCATCCCCTGTTTCTGTCTGTGGCTCCTGGGGATGCAGAGACCCCAGGCCCTGTGGTGGGAGGGGGTCCAAGCCCCGCTCTCTCTCAGGGGCTCCTCGAATCCCCCTCTCCTGGGAGACGTCAACGCAGAGCAGAGAACTGGGAGAGAGCTCGGCCGGACCCCCCAGCCCCTGCCCCCCTCAGGGCCTGAAGAAGCGTCGTAGCACCAAGTGCCCCACCACGATCAGGGCCACCACCAGCATGTACTTCATGTAAACATTGTCCAGGTCCAGCGCGGCCACCTGGCAGGGAGCAGAGCCCGGGGTCAGTCCTGCTGGAGCCCGGCTGCTGTGCTGCCTGAGCCCCCAGGGACCCCCAGGGACCCCCATGCCCCCCCAGCCCCCTGTCCCCGCTCACCCATCCTCCCTGCTGGGCGATCCAGCGGGCGATGCGGTGCTGCACCATGAACTCCACCACGTAGCGGGCGATGCGGCGCAGGAAGCCGGGCAGGCCGTGCTGGAAGACGTGCATGGCCATGCGGTAGCCGAAGCTCAGCAGTGCAATCACACGGCCCCAGTTGATGCCGCTCTCAAACAGGCTGGAACGGAGCAGAGGGGCTGCTGAGTCCCCGCCTGGAGCTCCCAGCCCGAGGGGTCTCGGGAGGGAACGGCCCTGGAGTCACACCGGGCGAGGTTTGGGTTGGATGTTAGGTTGGATATTGGGGAGCATTTTTTTCACTGAAAGGGTTGTCCAGCCACCATCCCCGGACGGATTTAAAAGCCAGGTGGATGTAGTGCTTGTGGACATGGTTTAGTGGTGGTTTTGGCAGTGCTGGGGGAATAGCTGGACCTGATGATCTCAGAAGGCTTTTCCAACCCAAACAGTTCTCTGATTCTGTGGTTGCAGGGCTGGGGATGCTGCACCACTCCTTGAGGCTCATCCCAGCCACACAGACATGGTGATTTTGTGGCTGGAAGAGGCTCCCAAATGTGTCCAGGGTTTGGCTGCTGAGGGCAGGTTTGGCACTGATTTATCTAGACCAGTTTTTGAAGGTGTTTTTCCTGCTTTCCAGCAAAGCAAGTCAGAGGGGAAAAAAGGGAATAAAAAAATAAAAAAGAGAGTAGACTGAGGCCCTGTGTTTCAATCTGCTGCCCTGTGCTGGTGGTGCCTGCACTGCTCCCTGCAGAGCCTTGGCAGAGGTATGGAGGGAGAGGGGAGTTAGAGCCCTGGAGGGAGCAGAGAACAGGAACACAGGGAGAAGGACAGGGGTTAATTTACCTGAGTGTGTTACTGCCTCAGCCAGCACGGCTTCCCGGACAGGGGAGCAGGAAAAGGACAGAAGAGAAGCAGTTAGACACAAACACCGAGAGGAGGGTGCAGGGACAGGGCTGTGCAGAGCCAGGGGTGCTCAGAGGAGCCATGGGAACCCAGAGAACCCTCCTGCCTCTGCCTTCTGCACGACCCTGGGCAAACCCCTGAACGTGCAGAGTGTCCTGGTGTCCCTGCAGACAGACAGGGTGAGCACTGAGCCCCTGGATGCCACCTCAGACAAAGCTGTACCACATCCTGGGGCTGCATTTGTGCCTCTGACAGCCAGACTCCTCGGGATGTGCCAGCCTGGAGCAAGCAGCAGCAGGACCAGCAGCAGCTCTGCCTTGGCCCAGGGCTGGCTGTGCCCCTGAAGGGGCACCGGGACATTCACTTGGCTACATCCCCCAGACTTTGTGACCCCAGTCAGCTCCTGCAAGGATGGAGATGCCTGTCAGGGGAAGACTGTCCTAGCAAGGCACAGAAGGAGGAGCAGACAGGTGGGAAACACAGAAACAGTCAGGGTGAGCTCACGGGGAGCTCGGCCCAGGGACAGTGGGTGAAGGTTGAGTGGACAGAGCCTGTGTGCTGGGACACACTGTGTGTGCTGGGACAGTCCCTGTGTGCTGGGACACACTGTGTGTGCTGGGACACACTGTGTGTGCTGGGACAGTCTCTGTGTGCTGGGACACACTCTGTGTGCTGGGACACATTCTGTGTGCTGGGACAGTCTCTGTGTGCTGGGACACACTGTGTGTGCTGGGACACACTCTGTGTGCTGGGACACACTCTGTGTGCTGGGACACATTCTGTGTGCTGGGACACACTGTGTGTGCTGGGACACATTCTGTGTGCTGGGACAGTCCCTGTGTGCTGGGACAGTCCCTGTGTGCTGGGACACACTCTGTGTGCTGGGACAGTCTCTGTGTGCTGGGACAATCTCTGTGTGCTGGGACAGTCCCTGTGTGCTGGGACAGTCTCTGTGTGCTGGGACAGTCTCTGTGTGCTGGGACAGTCTCTGTGTGCTGGGACAGTCCCTGTGTGCTGGGACACATTCTGTGTGTGCTGGGACACATTCTGTGTGCTGGGACACACTCTGTGTGCTGGGACAGAGCCAGAGAGGGGGAGAGGGTTTGACCAACAGCACTGCACCCGTGTGATGTCCCCTTCCCTGCTCTGCCCCAGGAGAAGGCTCCCAGGCTGCCAAGGGCCCTACCTGGAGGCTATCTTGGTGAAGTGCTCGTAGGCGTTGGCTGCAGTGGGCTGCAGGGTGTCCAGCATGGTGCGGAACTCGGCGTCGTAGCGCCTGTAGATGTCATCGCCGATGATGGCCAAGCGCTGCCCCACCTGGCTGCCGGTGCTGCGGAGGGAGAGCAGTCAGGGCAGATCAGCAGGACTGAGGGGTGGGTTTGCCATGGGGCCTGGCTCGGGGTGGGCTGAGGAACCTGCACAGGGTAGGTACCAGACATTTACCTCTCCAGGTCCTGCTGGATTTGCTCGATCTCGGGGTCCGTGGGCACCTCCGCCCCTCTCTCCTCCCTCTCCTGCCGGTAGCGGTAGAAGGCGTAGCTCCGGAACACCTCCTCTGCCTCCGCTGCCACTCGGGCTTCTGCAGAACGGAGGGACAAAAGTCAAGGGAGAAGGGGAAAACCGTCTCCAGGCCCCAGAGGGGGTGCTCAGGTTACACCGAGCCCAGGCTGGGTCAGCAGAGGGGAAGGGAAGTGACAAACCCTGTCGCTGTGTTTTCAGGGGGTTGTTTTTTGTTTTGCAAACGGGTTTATTTGGTGGCAAACAAATCTCACCTTCTGGGAAGCGGAGGAGCCCGGAAAGGCTCCCCTGAGAAAACGAAAGCGGCTGACTCAGAGTTTCAGGGAGAGGAGGGCAAACACACGGCCAGACAGAAGAGGAAATTGGTGCTCCAAAAAATCCCTGGTTTAATTACCCCAGGTGCTATTTTTAGTAACACAAGGACAGGAGAACAGACAAGGGCTCACAATCACACCCAAGCAGATAAAAGATAAGCAAACAGAACCCCAAATGAAATCCAGGCTCAACCCCTGTGACAAAAGCCTCCTTCCACCCCACAATCCCACTGCTGGTGGGAGCTGCAGATTCCTGCTTCCACTGGAGCCCACAAGGCTTCTGCCTCAGAGGCATGCAGGATCCCTCTGGGATCCTCCAAATTCCCGAGTTCTGGGAGGCAGAAGGATGCCAGGATGGCCCCCATCTTAGCAAAGCAACCCATCGGGGAATAAAACAAACACATAAAGGGTTTAAAGTGCTTCCTCCCCTGAACGCCCCACAGCTCCTTACCTGGGTTGAGCTCCTGTGACAAGCGGCGCCTGTCGCTCCCCTGGCGCCTGTGGGCCCGTGGTGGGTCACCATCATTCCCTGAGGCCATTGCAGAGGGATGCTTGGGAATGTCAGCTTCACCTGGAACACGATGGTGGGAGCTGGTGAGTGACCTGGGCAGCCAGCAGGAGCCCTGCTGGTCCCTGGCTCTCACAGCCACGCGCTCGGAGCAGCAGGAACGCTGCTGGTGTTATCTCTGCCAGCAACCTGTTTCCTCCCTACCTGGCACGCTCATTCCTTGTTCTGACTACAAAAGAATTCTGCTTGGTCCTTTGACTGCGCTGGATTTCTCCTCTTCGAGACTCTGATGTCATTTGCCAAAAAAAGACAGCTCACTACCACACTTCCTCCTGGGTTTGCTGGAAGCAGGTTCCTTCCCTCTCTGCAAGTGGCTTGGGCTGCAGCAGCTCTTTCTGCCCTGAAATGAGTGCAGCACCACACACTTCCTCAGCACAGACCACACCACCTCAGCACCACCAGTGCACCTGCAGGGCCTCACCCGGGGCTGAAATAAATTCAGTGAGAACCAAACACACGGCTCATCCTGCCCCTGAGGCTCACAGGTATCCTAAACCCAGACCTGCAGTTCAGGGCTTATGGCAGCTCCTTCACCCTTAGCCCCAGGGTTTGCAGAGAAGGGAGAGAGGCCACAGTTCCTGCCAGGATTAACAGGGATCACAGCAGCTCCTTGCCTGCAGTCTGACATGCCAGTACATGTTCCCAGGCCAGACTTCTGCAGGGCTGAACTGGTGGGTCTCCTGATTTGCAGCAGCTCTGAACTCATGAATAAGATAAAATTCATGACATTAACACCCAGAAATTTAAATAAAGAAAGAGCTGGTTATGGATAAATAACCACCTACATCAGTGTTAGAGGTGCAACACATGGGTCAAGCTCACAACCTCACACTGAAGATTGCTGAGAAGAAAAAGGAAATGGAGATCATCAGCAGCAATGGGAAGTACAGCCTGCACTCCGGTGGGATGGGGGCTGGAATCACAGAGCTGCTCAGGAGCCTGAGCCATGGTGACACACCACAGACATGGTGTTTTTTCCCATGTGCTTCTGAGGACAGGACAGGATTTCCCTTTTCCTCCCCAAGCTCAAACACCCCCATCCAAGGATGGATGAAAAAATGATGAAAAAATGATGAGGATCACCAGCTGAGAATAAGAGATCTTTGGAGAGAGCTGGCTCCCACTTGCCCAGATCAGCAGAGACCCAGGCTCCAGAGCTGCCTCTCTCCTTGCTCTTAGAATCACAGAATCACGGGACTCCCTGCTCTGGGACGATGCAGAGAGCTCGGGGAGTGCCTGGAGTGGATGCACATTCCCATCCCCTCCTGCTGAGGAAGCCTCTGGTGCTTCCCCCACTGCCCCCCAGTCCCTCTGTGGGCCCAGCAAGGCTCTGGCTGAGCTCCCCTGCCCCGGCAGGGCTCGGTGCTGCTCAGGGAGCAGGCTGGGAGCAGCTCTCTGGAGCTGTGGGTACCTGGAACAGTGGGAATTTCCAGTGTGACCCCACAGTGCCACGGCCCAGGCGGGACGGGATGCTGGGGAGGGTGTGAGTGCATCCAACAAGCTCAGCTGCCTCGGGAGCTTCCACAGCTCGGTCTGTAGGGACAGTGGGCTGTGTCTGACATCGACCCAGCCCTCACCACAGGTGACAGAGGCTTTTTGCTGCAGCCCTGCTCGCCGTGAGGGGCTGGCCTTGCAGGAGCCCAGACCCAGACGCAGATGACTCATGATTTTCGAGCTTGCATTTGGCCAACCCTTTGAACCCCGTGAGAACTTTCGTTTTCAGTTTCCTCCTGGGTTCTTGCAGCGCTCTCTTCTCTTCTCTTGTGACACAACCCTGTGCAGCCTTGTGGCTCACACACGCCTGGGACCGGCAGTGTGTCAGTCCCCAACCACTGCCTGCTCCAAACTGCCACTGCTGCAAAGCTGTGAATGCCCAGCACAGCTCACTGCCCATCTCTGCTGGGGTCAAAGTGTCTCAGACCATCCCCTCCAGCATCCAGAGTGCTGCTGCTCCTCCTGCTCCCCAGCCCCCTCGACGAGCCCCTTTGTTCTGAGAACACCCCCCTGCAGGAGAACAGGGGAGGGTGTGAAGCAGGAAATGACACCCACAGGCTGAGAGACAGCCCAAGGCTCCAGAAAATGAAAACTCTCCAGGACTGGAGACAGGGCTCAGGGAGGGTTATGGGAAAGCTGCAGGCCAGAGGGCAAGGTCTGATCCACTCTGCAAGGTGTTTTGGTCTTGTAGGAGGCTGCAAAGTGTGAAAAGCAGCAGCCAGCACCTGAGGTGTGGGTTTAGCTACACCTTCAAGGTGGCACAGGGCTCTTATCTTTATTAAAGAGCACACGCCTTGCAAAGAATGAGCCTTCCCCAATTAAACAAAGACCTTTGCCTCCAACTGTTTCTCATTTCACCCTCATCTCCTCTTCTTAAAGGCCTCTGACACATTTCCTGTGTGTCTTTACAGCACACCCACCACTTCATCCAACTTTCCTCCAAAGGAAAGTTCCCGGGCCCTGGGTGCAGGGAAGATGGTGGGATCAGCCCAGAGAGGGAGCCCAACCCCTGTGGCCAAGCCCAGACAGGGGGCTCCGAAGTCACCCCTGAGGTGATCTGAAGATCCTGTTCCAGGAAATGCACGGAGCATCCTCTGGGACCTCCCGCGGGTCTGGGCCATGGGAGAGATCCCAGCACAGAGACCCCTCCCTGGCACAGAGACCCCTCCCTGGCACAGAGACCCCTCCCCTGGCACAGAGACCCCTCTGCCACCCCTGCGAGGCCACCACGAGCCAGGCTCCTCCCGCCCGTCCTGGCTCAGCAAACAGGAGAATCTGCCCGTTTTGGTGCCCCCAGGGAGGGCAGACCCCCCAGCAGACGCAGCCACTGCAGCCACGGTCCCCCCGCGTCCGAGCGCCCGTGTCCGGAGGTCCCCGCGGGGACAGCACAGCCACACGTGCTGTCCTTTTCCTTTAAGCGGGACGGGTGTCACCCCCTCCTGGGCGGGGCACAGCTGTCCCCACCGATGTCCCCGCTGTCCCCTCGGCCCCGCGCGGGGATGCCGCGCACGGGGATGTCGGGCGGGGCTGTCACCGCCGCGGCCTCGCAAGGCGGGAAAAAAAAACCCCATCTGGAGAAAATACTGTTAAAAAAGGAGAAATTCCCTCTGTAGGGCAGCGATCCGCCCGCGGCGGGACCTCCAGCCCCGGCCCTGCCGTTTGTCCGCACACCCGCACTGCATCCTCGTCCCGGGCCGTGCGGGATGCGCCCCCCGGCTCTGTCACCCCTCCCGCCCCCCGGAATCCCCCGCGGAACCCCTGCGGCTGCCGGTGCATCCCTGCCCGTGCCAGCCGGGCCCGGAGAACAGAGATAACCCATCCTGGGGGAGGCTGGGGAGGGGGCCAGGGGGTTCCCCCTGACTCACCGTGTCCCGGGGCGCTACCGCATCCCGGCCAGGAGCCGCTCCATCCCTCTGCCTCCCTTCCTGCCTCCTTCCCGGAGCGCGGCGCGGGGAAAGGAAGCGAGCGGGGCCGGGGAGGAGGAGGGAAAGAAGAAGAGGAAAGAAAAAAAAAAAAAAAAAAAAAAAAAAAAAAAAAACCAACCACAAGTCGAAACCCGGCCCCGGACCATAGACACGGGCGGCTCCGGCTCAGCTCCCTCTAGAGGCACCAACCCCGGCGCGGGGCAGCGCCGAGCACCGAGGGGGCTCCTCGGGGGGCTCGGGGGGAGCTGAGGGAGCTGCGGGGCTGGGGGGCTGCCCTGCGCTGCGGGGATGGCACCGCACACCCCGTCCCACCCCGGCGCTCTGCTTGACGTGCTGCCCCGGGAGCCTTCGGCGTCTCCAGTGGTTTTCTGACCTTTTCCTCAAGGCTGCACCCTAAGGTTTGCCCTCTGCCAGGTTCTCCAAGGAGCCCCGTTACAGTCCCTACTGGAGCATTTCTGGGGTTCAGGAGGAAACTTGTGTTGATCCACCGTAAAAATGTCACCAGTGGCAGAGATGGCTCACACCAAGTGCCTTCAGAAATTTGAAATCCACTGAAAAATCCCAGCAGCTGGAAAGAGGGGGTGTGATTTTAGGAGAGAGAGATAGCTGCAGTGCTGAGGGTTCAGTGATCTGCCCCGGCTGCTTTTCCTCTCCTCGCTCCTTGGGACACTGCCAGGGGCACTGCTGGGGCTGGAAAGTGCCAGATAAGCAGAGGTTTGGGGCCACTACAGATGCCTGACTGCTGATTATCACACACAGGAGCTCAGTGTGTGCCCTGTGGGACGTTCCCTGCACCAGGGTGGTGGCTGCACTGACACAGGGGAAAGCTGGATGTGGAGGGTGAAGCAAAGGACACCCACAGTGACTCGGAATGGGCTGGGAGAGAGATGCCCTGGCCAGGGATGGCTTTCAGGGAGGTAAAACAATGACAGAGCAGAGGGAGGTGAGGGATCAGCTAAGGGGGACCATCCCCACCAGCCTGGTACCAAGAGGTCTGCCTTCCTCCCAGGGGCACCCACTGAGAAACTGAGTCAAGCTCCCACCACCAACCTCAGTTCTGCATCGAGCTGTGGATGAGTTTCGGAGGTGGATGTGGCTGTTTGGGTCTGATGTCCCTGACTCTGGGTGACTGATGTGTGCTGCTGGGGGTTGTTCTTGTGCACATCTGGTTTGATGTGTGGCCAGGTTTAAGCTGCTCGACTGCTGCAGAATGAGTCCTGGGCTCCTCCACCCCACACCCACCTCAATCCAGGCTGTTCCTGAGCCCCACCACCATTTCAGATTTAGCAGCCCCCAGAATGACCTCATTAGGTGGCAGCTCTGGTGAGAACTTATGCAATTGTAAATCTCCTCTAAAACCCTTCCTTTTGGCAAACCACTTCCCTTCCACCTCGGATACGTTGCACAACACCTCTGTGGTCTGGCTGTGGAAAACCAGCTGGGAAAGTGGTGCTGGGCAGCCAAGAGCAATTCCCAAGTCCCTTGGTGTGAACTGCCTCTGCCACTGGAGACTCTTTTTGTGGTGCATCAACACAGACATTTCCTATTAGGAACCAGAAATGCTCCAATAGTGGCTGTAACGGGGCTCCTGCTGCTCACTCTGAGCAGTAAAAGATGAGGAAAAGAAGCTGTGCAGGATTGTTGGACAAATCTGTGTCTACAGCAAAAGCACGGGGAGCTTGTGGGGACTGAGCTGTGGGGACTGAGTTTGTGGGGAATTCCTGTCCCCACACAGCACTGGAGAGGGTTGGGGGGCAGGGGGATATCAGGGATAAAGGGAAATTATTTTGAAAGGACCATCTCTGTTATGGGAATGGCCGGCATGGACCTCGAGAAATGCTGGTAGGAAGATGTCTTGAGCAGTGGTGTAAATCCTGTGTGCAGCCAGCCTGTCGTGCCACTGCAGAGGCTTTGGGACGTGGAGGCAGCAATTCCCAGCTGGCTCTGCTGCCCTGGCTTTGTGATCACTGATGCCAATGTGAAATGTTCCCAGCTCTCACCAGCTCCTCCTTTCAGCAGCTCCTTTTGCTGGTGGAAGTAAAGAAATATATTTGCTGGTGGAAATAAGAGATGCACAGCAGCTGTGGAGATGGAGCCTCTGCATTCAGGATTCTCATGTTTAGAAGGTGGTTTCACCAGTGGTTGGTGTTAAATCTGTGCTGCTGCTGGAAAAGGGGACAGGAAAAGGGAGCTGTGCTGTGTGAGCCTCCTCTGGTGCCAGCACGAGCGAGGGGCTGAGGTGACAACACCCTTCTTGGGGGAGGAGGGCTGTGGTCTGTGCCAGGCAGAGGGAGAGAACAGGAAGGGGGAGAGAATCTTGGGCTTAAGCAGTCATGATGTCATAGCACTTTTACATGATTTTTTTTTTTTTAGGGTAAACCCCCCCCCCCGCTGAGCAGGGAATGGGGTGCTGATGGTCAGCAGTGGGCAGCACTGGCACAGCTGGCCTCAGTTTCCCATCCATGCCAGATGTCTGCTCAGCTGCACGAAGTGCTCTGAGATCTCTGGGTGATAAACTGGCACAGCAGGGATGGGGGGAGAGGTAGAGATTTTTCCAAGCTCAGCTGCTGGAATCAGTTACCTCAGAATCGAGCTGTTGGAGAGACACTTCATCAGCACTGACAGCAGCTTTTTCCCGTTTTTCCCCACTGCAGCCTCATGCCCTGGAAAGTGAGATGGAAAGGGAAGAGGAGTCTGTTCTGAGTGTGGCTGCTGATACACCTGCAGAGCCCTCTGATGTGGTGCTGGCCGAGAGGTGAGATCCTCCCCTCCCTCCTGCCCAGCTGGGAGCAGAACCCCCTTCTGCAGAGCCGTGGGAACCTGCTGGGCAGAGAAATGAACGGAAAGGGCAGGTTTGAACTGCCAGAGGGCAGGGTTAGGTGTGACACAGGGAAGGAATTCTTGTCTGGGAGGGTGGGGAGGCCCTGGCACAGCCTGCCCAGAGGAGCTGTGGCTGCCCCATCCCTGGCAGTGCCCAAGGCCAGATTGGAGCATCCTGGGCTGGTGGAAGGTGTCCCTGCCCAGGGCAGGGGGTGGAACAAGAGGAGCTTTAAGGACCCTCCCAACCCAAACCATAGGAGGATTCTGTGATTCTAAATCTCCTCGGAGCACCAGGTGGCACTGTCCGACTTCCAACCGAGCTGAGCCGAGCCGGGCCAAGCCCGCTGGGGACACGGGCAGCGCTGGGTCCGGCTGCGGGGACAGCGGGGACAGCGGGGAGCGGTGCTGCAAGGGACACCTCAGCACAGACCAAGGGGGTTTTCTGTCAGCATGCAAGGTCTGGCACCCCGGGCAGTGCCGATGGTGGGCGGGCAACACTTCAGAAAATCTGGTGCCTTCTGCAGACAAACCCAGCGCATTCCAGGTGGGGTTATTTCTGAAATAAGCCCAGTTTTGAGTCTCCCCTGGGAGAAGGCTGGCTCTGCACTCCCTGCCTCCGTTTCCCTTTTCCTATGAGGGGTTCCATACCAGCTCCTTCCCTATGAGGCACCTCATGGGGCAGTGCCAGACTCCTAAATGCCTCTAAAATCTGGACTGGCAAGGGCTTTGGGCAGTATCCCACTGGCGATGGAAACCCTCGGTCTCCGTGGGGACTTTCCGAGCCTGGCTCTTGCTTCAGCTGCCCTCAGTGCCCGGGGCAGCCTCCCAAAGACAGGGACAGCCCGGGAGAGAGGAAAAGCGACTTCCTTCGCTCCCTGCGCAGGAAGAGCACGTCTGGAGGTGGGGAGGGGGTTCTGTGCCCTCCCTGCCCGCCGGGCCCGTGTGCAGGGGGGGATCCACCTCAGCATCCCGGCTTCCCCCTCCCGCAGGGCCAGATGTGCCGGCGTGTCCTCAGGAGCTGCATCCGGGGGTGGAAGCTCCCCAACACCGCCGGGAAGCGGAGCGTGGGGGCGGGTTTTGTCTCAGCCGGGCGTTCCACCGAGCTGTTCTTCCCCCGTGCTCGGCTCCGCAGAGCCTGGGCAGGGCGGGCTCGGAGCGCTTTGGAACGCGGCCGGAGTTCCAGGAGATGCTTCCCCCTGTGCACCCTCTGCCATGAGCTCCGTGAGCCGCACAGAAGCTCCTTTCAGCCCCCGAGGGGTGTCTGGGAACAGATGCCGATTCATAAACGCGGCTCCACGGCAGATAAAGGCAGGGACGTTCCTGGCGCGGCTCCCGGAGCCGCAGCCCCTGGGAATTGCTGGTGTCCAGCTTCTCTGGGGCAATTCAGGGGGCTGGAGGCCAGCGGGGCTCCAGGAGTTGCGGGGTGTCAGCTCAGCCCTGCTCTGCACCTCTGCCTGTGCAGTGGGACGCGGGTCCAGCTCCCAGCCGGGGGTCCGAGGTGCCCAGAGCCCCCTGCCCGCTGCAGGGCCCGGTTTGGGGCAGCCCCGGGAGCCCTGTCAGGGTGGGAACGGGCAGCAGGGCCGGGGGGAGTGATGGCGGTGCCACTCAGTGTCAGCCACTTGGGTCCCCGAGGTGCATCCTTCCCTCCCCAGATCCAGCTCCTGGGACAGGCGGGGGCAGCTCCGGACGGACCAGCCCACACCGGCAGCCCCTGCGGATCACAGAAATCAGCGCTGCTGCCTCACTCCCCATCCCGGCACCGGCCGAACGGCTCCTCAGCTCCAGCTCTTTCCTCTTCTTTTCCGTCTGCTTAATGAACATACCACGTTTTCCTTTTCGCTCTCCCCTTTCCTGTTCCTCGGGAAGGACCCTTCAGCCTCACCCTCCCGACTGCCACGGCCTGGCTTTGGTTTGAAATTTTTACTAGGTTTTTTTTTTTTTTTTTTTAGATTAGGCATTTAGTGTGACTAAAATGTTCTCACTTCTCCCTCTGATTATTCACTTTCCCTTATTAAACTGTTCTGCGCTGAATTACTTTTCCTCCTTTCCCAACCCTTCCACCCTCCAGCTTTTTCATTATTTATTCTCTGTGGCTTTTAAGGTTTTTATTTATTAATTTCTGGGTAAGAAGAGGCCTCTGCCTCTGTCTCCCACACATTGTAAAAGGACTGGTGGGATCAGTTTGGCCAGGGGTGATCTCCGTCCCCAGGGGCTAAAGCCAACCTCTGACAGAGGTGTTGGAGAGGGGTTGGAGTTCTGTCATCGTGGGCTGGAGAAGCTGTGGCTGCCCCATCCCTGGAAGTGTCCAAGGCCAGGCTGGTGGGGTTTGGAGCACCTTGGGCCAGTGGAAGGTGTCCCTGCCCGTGGCAGGGGGTGCAGTGAGATGGTTGTTCAGGTCCTTTCCAATCCAATCTATGAAGTGCCCCTTCATTTTCCCTCGGGTGCAGGGAAGAGGGGTCCCAATCCTGCACCCTCAGCCCATCCCCTGCCCTGCCTGTGCCGGGCAGCCCCAGGCTCTGGAGCGCTGAGCCCGCAGTGGTTCCAGCCCCGCATGTCACGGGCCAGAGGAGCTGCTGGCAGCCCAGCTCCTGCTAATCTGGGAATTGTATGCCAGGAAGCACACACCCAGCGGACCTGCCCGGGACAAAGCCGGCACTGGAGGCTGCAGCTCTCCCAGGCTCCCCTCTGTGCTCCTCAGGGCTGGGTCACAGCGGTCCTGAGGCCTCGCTGGGTCCCTCCCGTGAGCGGATGGGGCTCCTGGCACAGCCTGGGATGCTCTCACAGCCCCCTCCTGCTCCTGCCCATCCCTGGGGCACATCACAAAACGGGGATGGAGCACCTAAACTCTGCTGCCAGACCTGGAACCGGGGCTGTGAGGGAGATGCAGACCCTGACCATCTCGAGGGAGTTATTTTGGACCTCAGCAATGGCAAAGTAACACAGGCATCGTTACTGTCTTGCCAATCAGAGCTGCCCTGGCAATAGACCCTGCCCATGATGCCTTCCTGGGTAACAAAACTGTGTCCTTGACACATCCTTAGAAGCCTTGAGCTCCAAATAGACTGAACTTCTGTGCAAAACCGCCCGAGATTTCCCGAAGAAAAGGGCTATATAAAATGTGGGTATTATTAGCACTCAACCTCTGCCAGGGCAAGTGTCAAACACCACAGAGGTGTCAGGAGGAAGGGTTTGCCTCGGCTGAGTCACTGCAGGGCAGCTCCTTTCAGGGTTATGTGCATCTCTGAGGGAAGCAGCTGCTGTCCTCTGCTAAACGGGGTCTGGCAGGGGCAGCCAGTCATTTCCACAGCATCCCTGGTCACCACAGTCCTTGGCCCTGTGGGATATGGAGACACTGCCCTGGGCTGGCCTTGGCAGTGCCAGGTCAGGCTGGCAGGGATGGGCTCGGGGAGCTGCTCTGCCCTCCGAGAGCACTTTGTCACCCTGGCAAGGTTCACGTGGTGCTCCCACATCCTGCTCGCAGTATTTTAAGGTTGTTTACAAACACCAGCGTGGTTGGAGAGCAGGGGAAGCTGCTCACAAATCGTGTGAGCTGAAAAGCCTCTGCCAACCTCGCTGGCTTCCCCTACACTGATGGAAAACGAGGATCCAGAGCTGGAGCGCTCTGGCTGTTCTGGCTCTTCCAGCTGCAGAGATGGATGGGCTGGTGGGACTGTTCCAGCCCTGGGAGCTCAGTGCCATTTCCATCATCCTGCTCCTCGCTGCAGCCTTGTCCTGAGACACAGGGGCTTGTTCTGCTCACTCTGCACCCTCAGCAGCTCCACAAAGCCCCGGCCGTGGCCTCCTCTGTGCACGTCCCTGCACCAACACAGAGGGAAATAGATGGCTGGGGCCTGGAATAATGTCCAGGCTGAGATTTCCAGGGCTCACGAAGCTGTTGTAAAGTTGCATTACAAATGCGAGCCACTCGGATATTCCAGTGATCCGAGCCAACAGAATAGAATATTTTAAATGAAATATTCATGGGGATCCTCAGCCTGTGAAAGCGATAGAGCTCTGCTGCTTTCTGTGGACTCACACTAATTTATTTTTTATTATGACCCATTTGTATGATGATGGGGCCGGGAGGCTCCAGGCGATCGCCTCCAGCTTCGGATCCCGTCATTTCAGGTGCTCCAAAGGCACAGAACAGCTCCACGATCCGTGCCCCACATTTGAAACCGCTAAGGATGTAGCCTGGTATTTCTGACACAGCAAAGCTGTTCTCTGACACAGGCAGCAGTTCCTCCCTGCCCTGGCAGCTCGGGCAGGACACAGGAGCCCCTCTGTGCCCCTGGCATCCCCCTGGGGCTGTGGGGTCCCCTCTGTGCCCCCGGCATCCCCCTGGGGCTGTGGGGTCCCCTCTGTGCCCCCGGCATTGCTCCTCTGTGCCTCTGGCTGAGGAAGGGATTGTCACTGAACCACTCACAGCCCCGGACCAGACGGCAGAAATATTTGCCAAACAAAGACTTTATTTTCAAGGAAATCCTCTGACTTCTGCATGGCAGAGAGAAATGATTCAAGCTCTGGCACAGGCGGCCTGGGAGCCGTGGGTAGGAAATTCTCCTGCCACGGGCTGAGCGGTCCTGCAGGGGGAACAAGGGCTGCTTTTCCAGGCAGATATCATTGCTGCTTTACTTTTGGGAATGATTTGAAACCCTTTGTGGATGTGGGCTACACACACCCCTATTCCATCCCCAGAAATGTTCACGGCCAGGTTGGAGCAAACTGGTCTAATGAAAGGTGTCCCTGCCCATGGCAGAGGGTGGAACTGGATGGGCTTTAAGGTCCATCCAACCTGGCCTGGAACACTTCCAGGGACGAGGCATCCACAGCTGCTGCATCCATGCAGCTGTCTCTGCTGCAGCACAGAAAACAGCATTGGGCTCTGGTGGTGGCACATAAAATACAATATAATGTTACCTATAATTTTTAAAGCCAGCTCTGTCCCTACAAATAAAACACTTCTGTGGTTGCCTTTTTCTTTCCCAGCTGTAAACTCTGCCCAGCTCTGGCTCTTCCCTCCCGGCCTGTGACTGTCCTGGTTTATGGCATCGTCACCACCTCTCGCCTGATTTCCATGTCAAATCAGTAAACAGCGGCTCCCACCCTCTCTGTCCCTTATCCCGGGGCTCCGGGTGACTCAGCAGCACGGAGCACAGACATGACTAACTCTTCCCTCCACAACAGGCAGGGATTTTGGGGCTTTGTTCAGCGCGTTTCTCTGTGCCGGTGAAGCTGCCCAAGATCCGCCCTGGCACAGGGGGTGACTCATCCCGAGGAGGTGATGGCCGGCACAGGGCTGGGCTGGGACCCGCTCTGGGGTTTGTTCACCCCTGCTGGGCTTCACATCCAGCCCCTCTTCACCCTCCTGCATGAAGGGATGGGAGGATGCCCCTCACCTGGGAGGGACACCCGTCATCAGGAGGGTGGAAATGTGTCCCATGAGGGACTGTCCCCTCACACCCCATCATTCCTCAGCAAAGTTTAACTGGGAAGAAACCAAAAGCCCAGATCTTTGGTCCAGTATCACCCAGGTGTGGGCGGGCAGGTAAATCCACCCTGGCCCCTTAATTGCAGTGGTGGGTGGAAGTTTAAAAGTGAGGGGGTCAGGTGGGAATGGTCATTTCCCAGGGGTGGTTTCCTCCCTGCAGCTCTGGGGCCGGTGGGGTCTGTGGAGCCTGACCCTGGTGAGTCCTGCAGTGGGAGTGCAGGGACTGGGGGGTCTTTGGTTGGCAGATGGCACCTCTGGGGTTTGCTCTGTCTGTCTGCAGCCCCCTGGGTCGGGGCACACCCTGCTCCCTGCACTCACCTCCAGCAGTCTGCACTGCCCCTGGTCCCCAGTCTGAGGTGACAGAAAATATATACACAGAAGGAATAATATGGAAGAAATTCTTCCTGTGAGGGTGGGCAGGCCCTGGCACAGCTTGCCCAGAGCAGCTGTGGCTGCCCCATCCCTGGAAGTGTCCTAGGCCAGGTTGGATGGGGCTCGTCAAGGTGTCCCTGCCTGTGGCAGGGGATGGGACTGGGAGGGCTTTAAGGTCCCTTCCAATCCAACCCATTCCATGATTCTGGGCTGCACCAGGTGCCTGGGACAGCCCTCGCTTGCCTCGCTGGGATGGGGGCACAGCAGGGCATGGCATGCCCTCCCATAGGGTGAGCAGCATCAGCCTGAGCATCTCCTGTGACAGAGCAGGAGCCCCTGTGCTGCAGCCCAGCAATCCATTTCCTTCCATTCCACACTGAGGGAGCCCCTGGCACTGCTGGGGGGACTCTGCCCACTCCTGTGCCCCACACTGCGAGGGGAGCAGCATCTGCCTGTCCCCATCCCTTGGGGCGTGACTGGGGGGGCAGAGGTGGTGGCCCAGCCTGGGAGGCAGCTGGCCCTGGCCCCGGGCCACAGGGTTACCCAGCCCATCACTCAGCAGGAAGGCGTGTGGTTTGCTCAGCGAAGGCTGTAATTAGGTTGATTGGCGCTAACTTACCTCAAAAAGCTGGGGAGGAGGGAGGAACTGCAGCTCAGCCATTTTATGGGGAACTTTACAGGGAAAAATGGAGCCGGGACAGGGCTGCAGTGGGACCCAGCTCCTCTGCCCCTTCTCTTTGTGACGTTCCCGTGTGACCCTGCGCCCTTCAGACCTGACCGACCCCAAGAGGAGCTGGAACGAGGCAGCTGTGTCCCCTGCTTCTAATCAGCCTGGCAAAGCGTCCCCAGAGCCCTGCTGGAGGCAGGGGCTGGAGCAGAGCCTGCCCTGGTGCGGGCAGTGAGCAGTGGGCACCGTGCCCAGCCCGGGCTGTGGCCGCTGAGCCTTTCCTGATAAGATGTGCTGCTCATTCACGGCCATGTGCTGACCACGGGCCAGGAGAGAGGGCCTGCCTGGCCCACTTGGGAGCAGAGGAAATGCTGCTTGGAGAGGCAATCCATCTCCAAAGAGCTGCTGAGAGGACAGGCTGTGCCGCTGGCTCCTCTGGAGCTTCAGGGGCTGAGACGCTTGGTGTGATCTGATTCCAGCCGTGCTCGGGTCACTCTGGAGATGGAGACTGCTCTGGAAAATCTGCCCATCGGTCACAGAAATCACAGACTGGGTTGGGTTGGAAAGGAGCTTAAAGCTTATCCAGTTCCAGCCTTAGGCAGGGACACCTTCTGCTAAACCAGGCTGCTCCAAGCCCTGCCCAACATCGATAGCCTGGTCTGGGCCCTGCCCTGATGTGAAGAAGGGCTTGGGGGAGCAACAGGAAGTTTTTCCCGGGACATAAATTGTGTGTGCCCTTTGGGGATGAGCCAGCAAAGACGTTAGTGATGGTCCCACTTGGGCATGACTGTAGTGGGCAGAAATCAGCTGATTTGGAGCAAACCAGCTTCAGAGCTGTGGAGGAGCTTGCAGGGTGGCTGCACTCAGGTGACAGGTGAGGGGCAGGGCAGGGAGTGGCTGGTGAGCCAGGAGGGCTGGGCAGTGTAAAACCTCTTCCACAGAAGGGATGGGAAATGAGGAATGGGGCTCTTCCCTCATCTGTTCTGCCACCAGCTGCCATCCTGGCCCAGGGTGAGGGTACAGCTGGCAGCCCCAGCCCCTGCTCCACCTCTCAATTAACCCGTGTTTGCTTATTAGGGAAGTTACAAGCCTGTGCAAACACTTCCATTTGCTTTTGATAAAGCAAAGGTAGAAAAAAACTCCTGCCCACGAGGCGTGGCCAGGCCCGGCAGGCTGCTCTGGCTCTGGGTCGTGCCAGGTCCAGGCTGCCGAGGGCCATCTGCCAAGGACAGAGCATCCCTCCCTGTCCCATGTCCCCCAGTGGCTGTCCCTGTCCCTAACCCTGTCCCATGTCACCCAGTGGCTGTGGCTGTCCCTAACCCTGTCCCATGTCCCCCAGTGGCTGTCCCTGTCCCTAACCCTGTCCCATGTCACCCAGTGGCTGTCCCTATCCCTAACCCTGTCCCATGTCCCCCAGTGGCTGTCCCTGTCCCTAACCCTGTCCCATGTCCCCCAGTGGCTGTCCCTGTCCCTAACCCTGTCCCATGTCCCCCAGTGGCTGTCCCTGTCCCTAACCCTGTCCCATGTCCCCCAGTGGCTGTCCCTGTCCCTAACCCTGTCCCATGTCCCCCAGTGGCTGTCCCTGTCCCTAACCCTGTCCCATGTCCCCCAGTGGCTGTCCCTGTCCCTAACCCTGTCCCATGTCACCCAGTGGCTGTCCCCAGCCCCGCTGCTCTCCAGACAACCACGGCGCTTGTCCCAAACTTGGCCCGGTGTCGCTAACGGCAACTGCTAATTGTTCTCTCGCTCTGTACTATATTTAATTCCCCACTATTATTTTTTCCCCTTTTAATCATAAAAAGCCTAAATTTCCCTCGGGGAAGGTTATTGGCTCAAGTGTGGAAATATACCTGCGCCTTGCAGGGCGCTGAGCCACCGGGGCATTGGCTGTATTTTTAACTCCAAGTACAAAGTGTCTTCCACACGAGCATCGTTTAACCCTTCCCAGCAGGGAGAGTGGGAACAGGGGGACCTTCCCCTCTGCTCAGCTCCTGCTGCTCACCCTCAGAGCAGAGTGAACCCACCATGGGTGGCTTGGATGCAGCACAGGCTGTGGGAGCTGGAGGGATTGCTCTGTTTTGTCCTATTTTCCTCCAGCATCCTCCCCTCTCTGGCCAGGGTGAGACCCGTGTGGGCATCGCCCCGTGCATGGAGGGGTCGGGCTGAGCAGGACCACGTGTGCCCCAGCACTGTCCCCTTCCCAGGCCACCTCCTGTCACCCCCGTGGGGACAGAGGCTCCGGTGCTCCGAGGTAACCCCGAGCCTCAATACCTTTGAGATGTGGGCCAAAGTCATCCAGTCTGAGAGCTATTTCGGGGGATGGTGGCTGCTCCCGGGAGAGCGTTGGCACAGCCACAGTCGGAGGCGCCGGGCGGAGGCGCAGATGGGACAGGCAGGAGGGAACTGCTCCTGTCTCTGCCGTTAATGAAGTCACCCAGGGGGGCTCAGCCCTGCCCCCACAGACCTTGGGGTGCCTTTCAAACGGCTGCTGGGGGAGGTTTGGGTTTGCAGCTCAGGAAAAGCGGATTTGGGGTCTCACCCTCGTTGCTGCAGATGTGTGTAGCACCCCCTGCACCAAAGGAGCGATTCTGTTCAGTGGTAGCTGCTCTGGGCTCTGAAATCCTCACTCAGAAGGAGAAACAGGGTTGAAATAACCCTGTTTTTGGCAGCTGTAGCTTGGGATCGGTCCTGCCCCAACGCTGCTGCTCTCTGGGGTGGGAGGACAGGGCAGCAGCATGAAAGGCTCCACACAGAGCCCAGGCAGCCTTTGTGCTGGGTCTGTGAGCAGCAGCGGGGTCAGGGAGCACCCAGAGCTAGCAGGACAAGGGGGAAAACTCTCCCCCTGGCCAAAGAATCCCCCTCCTCTGTGTGACCCTCAGCAGAGCTGTCTTGCTCCCTGCTCTGCTCAGCACAAGGGACTGAGTGTCTCTCTTCGTCCTCCTCAAACAAAGGCAGCTACAGTTAGTCCTCTCTTTCTTCTTCCAAGTGGTTTCACCCTTCAGTTCCCAGCCTTGGTTTGGGATGCAAAAGCCAGAGGGGGCTCTGGCAGGGCACTGGGACTCTGCTGGGATACCACAGCCCACCTGCCCCCAGCCAGCACAGCCGCTCCCTGTCCCCTCCATCTGCCACAGAGCTGCTCCCAAAGCATCTGCACAGACTTGAGCTCCAGGTGGGCTCCTGTCCAGCCCCAGAGGGGCTACGATCCCACTGACCTGCTGGAGGGCTGTGGTGTGGCAGGAGTGCTGGCTGCCAGCTCCTGGTGGGAAGGGCGGGCAGGTAAGGGGAGCTTGGCCAGAGGAGCATCCCGTGGGCAGGGTGGGGGCCTGGGGGAGGGAGGGGGCCCTGCAGCTTGAACAGTTGCCTGCAAAGGAGCAATTTCAGCATGTGAAAGGAATGTGGCTGCAGCGCTGCCAGGGATGGAGGCTGTGCCTTAGGGATAGGGATGAGTGCTGCCGGCCTGACTCACCGGCTGCCTCCCCACAGCCGCTTCCTCTCCGGGAGGCAGAAACTCCCAATTTTTCTGTGTCACGTGGCTTAAAGTAGGGGGTAAGGAAGGAAATGCTCCTATTTTTAACTGTTGTGTCTCCCCAGGGCCTGGGGTCGAGCACTGGCACAGGGAGGTGACCCCCCCTGTGATGTGCCCTGAGCTCCCCCAAGGCCGGGGCTCGCACTCACCTGAGCACTGCAGGCTGTTTGCAGCTCCTACGGCATTTTGGGGTCTGAGCCCGTGCACAGAGCGTCTCTGGAGGTGGGGAGCAGCCAAGGGACCCCATGTACAATGGGGACACACAGGGTCAGAGCTGTTGTGACCCAGGGATGAGGGGTGGGGAAGGTTTTATCCACCCCAGGTCCATCCAGGGAGGATCTGGAGATGTGGTGTCACCATCCCCAGGGTGCAGGGTGGGCAAAGGGGGGCACCCCTGAAACATTTTGTGTTCCCCACCCTCAGCTGAGCTGGAACATTCACCCCACAGCACAAGCTGGATACTGTGACCACCCCAGTGTGGGGAGGGGCTGCCCCTGCCGTGGGAGGGATGGACACTTCCAGAGGCTTCATCCTGCTCTTCCCAGTTCTCCTGAGCGGGAGCAGCCAGGCCAGGTGCCTCTTTGTTTAGTGTGATGGGGGTTTGGCATTTCTAGAGGCTTTTCTTGCCCAGCCGTGGCTGGTGGGACTGGCCTGGCACAGCCATGGGCAGGGTGAGGTGCCTTCAGCTGAGGCACCGCCCATGTCTGGGATCAAAGCAGCTGATCTGGGCATGAAGTTTTGGTCTTTGGTTCCTTGGGGCTTTCCTTGAGCTGCTGTTGTGAAACCTTCATTTGCTTCTAACAGCAGCAAGTTGGTTTTTTTTTTTTCCTCTCATGATCTTCTCTTTTCCCCCTCTGTTGCCCTGAGATAAAGGCTTCTAAATTTGTCCTGTGCTGAAAACGCAGCTAATCCTGATGGACCTGAATTCGCATCTCCCCCCAGAGGAATTGCACTAATTTTTTTCCTTTTGTTCTGCCAGGGGACCTGTCCGTTTCCTAGTGGAAAAAAAACCCTAAAATCACTATTTAGGGCAAGGTTTATATTCCCGAAAACCCGTGTTTGTTTGCGAGAAAAGAGGACAGGAGGGAGATAAATGAGAAAAGCATCATGGCTTTTTTTTTTTTTTTTTTCCCTTCCGATATTGTTTTTACAGCAGGCAAGTTTTAATTAAAGTGAGGAACTAGGTCGCCTGTGCTGTCCAGAAGATGCTCTGAGGACGTGGTCCTTTCCCACCAGTGGTACACTGGGAGCCCGGAGTGCTGGCCCAGCCTGGCAGTGACAGCTTGGCTAAGGACAAGCTCCTTACAGGCTGCAGGGACGGGGTGGGCTCTGGAAGGGTGGGGGGTCTCCTTCCTGCCCAGGTGGTAATGGGTGGGTTGTGTGTGGCATTTTGGGTTGCTGGGTGAAGCCCGTGTCGGGCTGGGCAGGGCTGTGGTGTCAGCCCGGTGCAGGGATGTGGGGACACAGCCCGTGCCTGGAGCAGGTGAGCTCAGGAGGGGATGGTGAGAGGCAAAGCAGGTGTGAACTGGCCCTGCTGGGAGCCGAGAGCTCGCAGGAGGCGCCCGGGCTTCAGGAAGCCGCAAGTGCTCGCCTAGGGCAGAAAAATCCAGCGAGAGCCGCCTTGTCCTCACCTGGGGCTCTGCCGGCCCCGGGCGGGGCAGGATCCTGTGCTGGCCCCGGGCTGGGAACGCGCTGGGCAAAGGGACAGGGACGGGGAGCTGCGGCTGCTGCTGCGCTCCTGCTGCCCAGGGAGGAGGAGGAGGAGGAGGAGGATGGAGCGAAGGGCCAGAGCAGGACCAGGGGTGACGGGAGAGGGGCCCGGGGCAGTGGCCGCTCGCTTTTGCCGATGGGCGTGGGGGTGGCTCCACGTCGGTGCGGGGGTCACCCCGCGACCCCCAGCGCTGCCCAGAAAGCGCCCGGTGTCGTTCCAAGCGGGGCAGCCCCGGCGGGACGGCAAGACCCCCGAGCTGGGGGGCTCCGTCCCGGGGTGCAGGGGCTGAGCACCCCGAGGGGGCGGTCGTGGGGGTCCGTCCCGGGGTTCGTGGGTCGGTGACCGAGCCGGGGGACCCCCGTGGGCGGGCGGTGGCTGCTCGCCCGGACCCGGAGCCCCCCGTGGGCAGCGGGATGTGCAGTCCCCGCACCCCCCGGCCCCCCCCGACGGGAGGCGGGTGCGGGGGTGGGGCCTCTCCTTGCCCCCCCCGTCCCGGGCGGCCCCGGGTCCCCTCCCCGCACGGGGCTGCCGGCGGGACTTCCTGATCCCGCTCCATTGGCCGCAGGTAGCGCAGCTGTGCGGGACGGGGCACGGACAGACGGACGGAGCCCATGCGGACCCCTAACTGAGCTTCATCCCCCGCCCCCTCCGCCCCTTCCTCCTCCTCCTCCTCTCCCTGGCTCCCTTCCTGCCCAGCACATGTAAAAGTTGTGCGTGGGGCTCCGCTCCCGTCCCGCTCCCGGTGCTGCCGGCGGCAGGAGCCGGGCTGGGATCACCCCCGCCGCTGAGCAGGGACCCCCCGGAGCAGGGACCCCCCCCGGGTCCCCTCGCCCATGCTGGATTTCGGCCCGGGAAGGTGACTGCGGGAGGAAGCGGCGCCGCGCCGGGTCGGGGTAACCATGAATGAGATGTCGAGTTTCCTGCACATCGGGGACATCGTCTCCCTGTACGCCGAGGGCTCCGTCAATGGCTTCATCAGCACCCTGGGGTGAGTGAGGGGCTCCCGTGGGCGTTGACGGGGTCCCCGGGATGGACGGGACGGGACGAAGGTGCCGAGCGGGAGCACGGTGGGAAAAGGGGCCGGGAAGCTCCGGGTGCTGCAGGAGGAGTTGGGAGAGATGGTGGGGAGGGGGACAGGGTGCTCTCGGTTCGCTCCCGGCTCCGGCCGCTGTCAGGGGCAGGATGCAGCCCTGGAAGGACCCTCAGCCCACCCTCCCTATGGCCAGGAGCTGTTTCCTGCCCATTAGGGGCTGGGGGGATGAAATGAGCTTCAGCAGCAGGAGGGGTCGATGGGGTGAGGAAGGGGATGTGTGAATGGGATGGCTCGTGCAGCCAGGATCCCTCCTGGGCACGGACCGTTCTGTGCTCCCAGCCCTGTCCAGTGTGGCTGGAGGCTGCCAGCCTTGGCCAGGCAGTGGTGGCTCTCGCTGTCTCTCCTGGGGGTCCCACATACCTGGTGATCAGTGGCATCACTGCAGGGTCACCAGGTTCTGCTTGGGGCTGGGGCACCAGGGCACTGCCAGCTCTGGGCTGAGTCAGCTCCCTGCACATGGCAGCACTGGCAAGGGGGTCTCGCTGCCCAGCATGGGGAGGCACAGTGGAGACCTCGGGGACCTGTCCCTTGTCCCTCCTGTGTCTGTGCAAGCCAGGAGTGCTGCTGGAGCAGAGCCAGGCCAGGACCTTCGTGCCCCTCCACACACGGGCCTGTTCCTGCTGGCTGTGGGGACAGCTTGTGTCCCCTCGGTGGGGAGGGCTCTGCCAGGGCTGCCCTGGGGCACGGGTGGGTTTTTCCTGACCCCAAGGCAGGAACCCAAACTGTGTCCGCTGCCCCGGGCAGGGGGCCGTGGGGCCGTGCCAGCGACCTGCCCCACGCTGCGTGGAGGAGAGGCTGAGCTCAGGCAGGAATGCTGACTTGGATGGGATTCCTGGGGCAGGAGCTGCCCGGCTCTATAATCTGTGGTGAATGCACTTGCTCCCACATGCCTCTCCATTCGCACATACCTTCGCCCACACGTGTTCTCTCACCCACCGCTGGGCACGTGCGGCCTCTGGGTCTGTGCCCACCGAGGCTCCCTCTGCCAGGCTGCCTAGGAATGGGGGGCACTGGGGGGCACAGCTGCCCAGGATGTCCGTGCTGGCAGCTCTGCGGTGTCAGGTCCTGCAGGTGCAGCCTGTCTGTGCCAGTGGGGCACATCCCTTTTGGGAGGGGGCTCCTCGTGCTGCCCTGCAGTGCCAGAGCCAGCCCGGGGCAGGGCTGCAGCCTCCGTGCTGAGCACCCCTCTGGGAAAGGGGCTTTGGAGGAGGCTCTGCTGGGACCCAGCACTGGTTTTGGCTCCCACAGCGTGTCCCAGTGGCTCAGCAGGAGCTCAGTTCGAGGTGTGTGGGCTCTGTGGCTCTGATCCCCTTGCAGCTCTGGCCCTCGCATCCCCCTTTCGGCCAAGTGTTTTTCTGGACTTCCTCAGAAGCACCTGAAAAGCAGGAGTTGTTTGGGGAGCCTCTTCTCCCAGCCCCCAGCATGGCTTCTGCTGGGCAGCCCCACTTTCCCAGGGTTCTGCTTTCTCTGGGTTCTTTCCAACCCCCCCAAGTTTTCCCTTATACTCGGGGAGACCCAACCACACCTTAAATCACTCCTGTGATAAGGGGCGGGGTGACTCACTGAGAGTGCTTCTCCAGGCCCTCCTGCCACAGGGACCTTATTTAGCTCATTTGCAAGGCAAACAGCTCTGCCAGCCCACGCTGGCCCGACATCCTTCCTTGTGGAGGGACTGGCTTTGGCTGTGGGATCAGGGGGGTCTGCAGTGCAATCTGTTTGTGTGGGGTGATGGTGTGTCCAGGTGCTGCTCACGGTGTCACGTTAAGGGATGGACACCCATGTGCTGGTTCTGGGGTGGGGGGAGCCCTGCAGCCCCTGACTGAGCCCCCTGAAGGGCACTGGCACCAACCCCCCCCAGGCCCCCTCTCTGCAGTGGATGTTTGCTCGTGAGCAGGAAAAGCATCCTCGGAGGGACACGGTCCCTTGGGAGAGCTGGGGGGACAGCAGGGGTGTACTGGAGAGGCCAGAAGTGGTTTTGGGAACGTGGGAAGTTGCCCAGGAGGATTTTGTTTGCTGCCCCATCCCTGGGGGCTCCCAGGACCCGCTGGGGGCTCGGGACTGGCAGTGAGGGCTCACATGGGGAGGGGCTGGTGGCAAACCCACCTGGATGGTGAGCGGCTGTTTCAGGTGAAATAACACCTTGGGTAGCTGTACCTGTGGTTGTAGGTGGATTTCAGGGTGGAGCAGCTCAGGGAGATGCAGCTGGTTAAAGGGTAACTCCGGCTCTGCCGGGTCAGGACGAACCCGTCTCTGCAGGAGGAGGAGGAGTCCGAGCACAGCACAGGGACAGCGGGGGAAAGCTGCATTTTTGAGGCTGCCCTGTGCTCACTCACTTTGCTTTTATTCCTCTCTGGGGGCTTGGTGCCCACCCTGCACCCTGAGGATGCTGGCTGGGCTGACCTGGCCCTGTACCCAACAATGACCTCTCCTCCTCCTCCAGGTTCCCGCTGCAGGAGCAGCAGCTCCACATCAGCCCCAGCTGGGCCCTGTCCCCGGGGAGCTCAGGGGGTCTGACAGTGGTGGATTTTGGCAGCACTGGATGAGCTGCTGCTCCCCTGACCTCGGGGAAGGCTCTGCCTCACACGAGGCCAAGCACGCTGGCCCCGGGCCAGGGAATCACTTTGTGCTCAGAGTTTGGGAGCACCAGAAAGCCCCTCTGGAACTGGTGAGGACTCCAGGGCTTTAAGCTGGCCAGATGCTCACCCGTGCCTTGAGGGGCTCACCAGTGCAGGGTCTGGCCCCTCCTGCTCCCTAGGGTAATTTGGGAAGGCAAAGTGTGATGTTCCTGCCCTGCACAGGATCTTCTTCCCGGTGCTTGGACACCGACAGCCCCTTCTCTCCTTAACCCCTGGGCAGTGAGTGCCCTCCCATGCCCAGCTCCCACACAGCCCCGATGCTCTGATGGCAGAGGGAGCTTCCATGGCCCATCCTGCTGCGGGAATGCCGGTTATTTTACTGGTGGGAGCGTGTCCTGGCTCCAGCCGCCTCCCAGGTGACTCATGTCCACCCTGTCAGAATCCTTTCTTTTCAGCAATTTTTAACTGAGGAATGTTAGTCCAGAGTATCAGTTTAATGAAAAGAACACTTTGCATTCCTGCAGAGAGTGTAATCCTAGGATTAAAGATGCTGAAACTGCCTTGAGATTATTAACTAATTAAGACTTCCAGACTGGCAGGTCACTGTCTCTAATCCTGCCTGGTGGAGCAGGGATGCTGGGCACGGGGAAGGCAGGTGAGCACTGTGGCACAGCCAGCACTGAAAATGAGCCTCCTGGGAGGCCTCCAGCTGTGACAGGGGAGGATTTTGGGATTTGAAAGTGCAGAGATGAATTGAGCCTTCTGCCTCTGTGGGCACTGGTGGGAGCTGGGCACGTGCCAGGGTTCAGGGCTTCACTCCCTGAGCCCAACCTGCGGGTTGCTGGGTGCTCAGCTCTCGGTGGTCTTCACTCCCAGGTGGGGGGCTTTGCATATGAGATGTGATGCAGCCTCTGCTCACAGCTGCCTCTCTTTTTCCTATCTCCCTCCTTCCCTGCCCTCCCAGGGCTCCATGCCATGCAGGGAATATGCCCAGCTACTTCCCTGCTGTCATGACCCATGGAAAAGGTTGGGTCCCTCCGACAGGGAGGTTTGCAGAGCCAAGGCAGCTCTGTCTGGCCACAGCTCACCGTGTTTGAAACCTCGTGGGCTTGGGTTTTTTCCAATCTTCCAGGTCTTTGCTAATTGTTTTTAAGCTGCTGCTGCCACCAGAAGCATTAGATAAATTGCTTTTCTCCCTTTGTTTGGAAACTAAGGCTGATCTCCCGAGCCCTGGGGAGCTGTGAGGGGCAGGAGCGGTGCTGGGTGTCGGAGCACGGTGCCAGCCCCCACCTCCACTGCCAAGGACACAGCACTGCCGGGGTCCCTGGGTCCCAATCCATCAGCACCGAGGCCAAATTCCTCTGCATGGAGCTATTGAAAGGAATTTCCCCCTCCTCCGGAGAGCGGCTGGGCTGAGGGAAGGGAGCTGGATCTGCAGGCAGGACATCTGCCTTGTTTTTAGCCCTTTGCAGAGCACTGTGTTCATCTCCACGCTGTTTGGGGTGCTCAGTTTGTTGGGGACAGTGAGAGTCCCTCGGGGCTGAGGGACAGTGTGGGCTCTGCTGTGCCCTTGCTGCCCCTCACTTCTCCAGGCTGTTCCTGTCCCTGACCGAGCTGCCCTGTGATGGATCCTCCCCTGGGACAGCATGGCAGGCAGGTTCCTGGATCCCCTTGCACACTGCACAGGTGGGGACACGCTCCTCGCTCCTCGCTCCTCTCCCAGGCAGGAGCAGATTCCTCCTCCTGCTGCTTCCCTTCCCGGGGCTGGGCAAAGCGGGCGAGCGGGTACAGCCTGTCCTGCTGGAGCACCCAGTTCCCTTGGGAGCCTCACACAGAGAGCTCTGGCTGTCCCAGCCCCAGCAGCCCCTTGGGCGATGCTCGGCCATCTGAGCCTCGTGTTGGGTCGCGCTTTGCTGTTCTTGGTAACTTCGAAAAGCAACGTCCCCTCCATCCCAAAATCGCTCCCAAGCACCCAAGGCCAAGCCTGTGGGATTTGGCTGAACGCTGGGAAAACAAAGAGGTGGGCAGGGAGGAGACACAGAGCCCTGATCTGATGGGCAGAGCCTGCAGCTCTGATCAGATAATAATTAATAACTGGGTTTGGGGGGCCCCTGCCACCTCCATCCTCCATCTGCAGCACCTGCACCCTCTGTGTCCCAGTGGGGCGAGTTCCCAGCTGGAGAAGGAGAACCTGTGAATGAAAGTTGAACTCATCACATTTTTGCTGGATTACCAGGGCAGTAACAGCAGCCAACACACTGTGCCTGGGGGGCACCGGGCTCAGCCAGGAGCTGGAGCTGGGCGAGGCAGAACCTCGGCACAGGTCACTGAGCAAAGGGCCTGGAGTGGCTGACACGAACCATTGTGGTTCTTTACTGTGATCTCTATCAGCCTTGTGTGCCCCGAGGGATGGGATGGAAAACGAGGGGCGCCCTGTACGGAACAGACACCCCAGAGTGGCTCCAGCAGCCAAGTGCTGGTGTGTGAAAGATTTATGGAGTGCAAATGGGTGGGAAATGGGAGATACAGATTTGGGTGCCGTTGCTGTGGCCAGGTGATGGTGGTTTCATCCCACTGTTCCTGACCCTGCTCCCGCTTTCTGTCCGGTGCAGGCTGGTGGACGATCGGTGCGTGGTAGAACCGGCTGCTGGGGACCTGGACAACCCACCCAAGAAGTTTCGAGGTGAGCCTGGGGCAGCTCCATCTCTGCTCTGAATGGCCTTGGTGGTGGATGGATGATGGTGACCCTGAGCATCTGTGCCAGGTTTAGGGTCTGGAGGTCTGGGAAGTGCTGGCTTGTGCCTGCCCAAGTGCTCGGGATGCTCTGATCTCAGGGAAAGGGCCGTGTCCCAGTTGAGTTGGAGTGCCTGGAGTTCATAGCCAAGGAGTGTACAGAGAGCTGTGAAATCTCTCCAGGCCTGTGACTGTGGTGTTGGATTTGGGGTTGGTTTAGGGCAGCCATTCCTTTCATCCCAGCTGCTGTCATTTCACGTCCTATTTTAGAAAAAGCTATTTAAATATCAGTTCCCCCCTCAGCATTGTGCCCCCACCTTTTTCCTGGGTGCATCCTGCAGTGGGTTGCTTTTACCCCTGGGCATCCTCCCCCTCAGGGGTCCTACCAGGCAGTGACCTGGCTCTCCACAGGAGCTGTTGCCACTGATTTTTACATGGGGCTGATTAACAACCCATCCAGCAGCTCCCAGCATCCCACAGCCCTGGACAGTCCAGGGAGCCATCCCATTTCCTGGGCATCAGCAGACTCTCACCTGGGGCTGGATGGGAAGAGCTGGGAGCAGCCTTGTCCCAGCAGCCACTCCATCGCCTGCCTGGCCAGGGGCGGGTGTTGAATCTCTTTTGCAGGCACAGGTTTGGTTGAGGCTCAGCCCCGCTCCCTGCAAACCTATCAGGATATCCAGCTGTTAATGGCCGGAAGGGTCTCGCTCTGCCTGCTCGATAGCCATCGCCGCGAGCCGTGGAAACAAGGGCTGCGGCTCTTCCCTGCGGCAGCAGCGGGGCCTGGGCAGGACTTCCATGTGCTGCTGCCGTCCCCATATCCTGTGGCCGGACCCTGCCCTATCCTGCGCCGTGCTGAGCGGGATGCAGGTCGCACCGGGGCATCCCGCTGGGAAAACAGGACCCTTCTCCCGAGGTCAGGTCCGAAAGGTTCTTTGGAAGCGCCAGAACCCAGCCGGGAGCTGTTCCCGCAGCCCTGCCCTCGAGAGACGTTCCACACCTCTCAGTTATTTGCTTTCTTTCTGTGGTTTCTCCCCCCTCCAAGGCTCTTCCCAGCCCAGTTCAGGCATGAAAGGAAAAGCAAATCCAGTGCTTCCACCCCGTGCTGAGCCAGCCTCGGGTGGCTCCCAGACAAGGGGCAGGGGGACCCTCGGCCGTGCCAGTCGCCCCAGTGTCCCCAGTTCCCCTGAGGGCTCGCAGGAGGTTTTGCCCCCACAGCCTTTGTGGGCCAGGGCAGGTCAGCCCCACGTGCCCCCGCTGAGCTGCTCACGCAGGGCAGTGCTGACGTGGGAGCTTCCCCCGCCTTCCCTGTTTTCCGCCCACCATCCATCTTGCAGAAAGCTGTCGATGCTTTGGCCCAGATGCCAAAATCTCTGGCTCCCGACGCAAACTGTGCTGGAGACTTTTTGTGTGAAAACCTCTCTGTACCTCAGTTTCCCTCCTGGCAGAACCAGGCTCAGCACGGAGCCGGGGGCAGCCCCGTGGGCTTGGATCTGGACCCACCTCCGAGTGGCTTTGCTGGATTATTTTCCCTCCCCCCCAGTCTCAGCTTGCCCCCAGGCCCTCTTGCAGCCCAATTATTGAGGTGGTGGAGCATTCCTGGAGCTGCAGGTGCCCCGGGGTGGCCGTGGCCCCGCTCGGGGTGGTGGGCACGGGCAGCCAGGCGCGGCAGGTCCCGCGCTGCGGCGTCACAGGCTCCTTGGCACGGGCTGTGCCACCGGCAAACAGACCTGTAAAACGAAATGTGAAACTTGGCCCCGGCCCAGCGGCCCCGGCCGGTGAGAACCGCGCTCGGCGCTGTTTGCTCGGCACTCCCAGGTAAATAAATACGCTCTCGCCAGCGCCTCGGGCCCGCAGCCAGCCATGCAAGGGACTTTTTTATTTTCTTTTTGTGTCTGAAGGTTCTGGGCTGCTATTTCAGGCATAATTAGGGCGATTCAGGCTGCAGAGCCCTTCCTGCCCTCGCCCTGTACAGCCCTCAGCCATAGAAGGGGTCTGGGAGATGTGAGTGCCTCCTTGTCTCTGGACATCTGCTCTCCTGCTTCGGTTCCCAAAGCCTGGATCTGGGTGTCTGTGCTTCCCACCCCCCATCCGGGGGAAAAACAGACAAACTGGGACAATCTGCAGAGCAGGGAGTCACTGGAAGCATTTGGAGGAGCTGGGATGCATCTTGTGCATCCTTTAGGACCTGAAATGCAGCTGCTGACACACAGATTTTGGGGTTATGCTCGTAGCGTCCAGCACGGGTGATCCAAGCTCCCTGAGACTGTTCTGGAGGGATGGACGTGTGTATCCCAATGGCATGGCCACCACAGGGTCCATCCACAGCCTCTGCAGGCCCTGGGTGTCCCGTAGGAACAAGGGATGTGGAGATGGCTGCTCGTGTCCCGACCTCCCTCCCTCCCAGCGGGATCCTCTCCTCCTTTGGTGCAGCTGGGCTTCATCAGAGCTTCTTCTCCCCCTGAAGTTTTCCTTCCCAAATAGCACAACCATTTCCGATGGGAACACTTCTAATCATGAGTCCAAGAAGTGGAGTAATTCCTGGACTCATTATTTATCCTGATTTAAAGCTGACCCTCCAGCCAATACACAGGGATGTGACCTCCACGTGTCCCGGCCGGGTCTCCCTCGGACCCCTGGCAGCAGATGGGGTTGTGGTGGGATGGGGGAACCATCTCCCAGTGGTGCTGCTGGGACAGGAGCCGTGTCCTGGAGGGGCCCTTGCTCCTGTCCCTCGGGGACATTGGCCCCACTCAGGACACACTGGTGGCTGCTGCAGCCTCACACTGCCCCCTCTGCTCCCAGATTGCCTCTTCAAAGTGTGCCCCATGAACCGCTACTCCGCCCAGAAGCAGTACTGGAAGGCCAAGCAGACCAAGCAGGACAAGGACAAGATTGCAGATGTGGTGCTGCTGCAGAAGCTCCAGGTGAGAGGGGTGAGGGACCGTCCTGCCCAGAGGGGCAGTCCCTGAGGGCTGGGTGGGAGATCACATGCAGACCTCTGGTGATGCTGGTTTTGGGATGAGAGGGGATTTCCACTTGCCTTTCCCCCCTTGCCCCATGAGCAGCCATTGTTGTCCCACCTCCTGATGCTCCTTGTGCAGAAGAGCTGTGGCAGAGTGGGCAGAGGAGCTCTGTGAGCACAGCCCTGCACCCCCCAGCACCCTCTCAGCACCCCCAGCACCCCCAGCACCCTCTCAGCACCCCCAGCACCTCTCAGCACCCCGGGCGTGCAGGAGGGAGCCCTGTGGCCAGGACGTGCTCCAAAGGGCTGTGGAAGGGAAAGGCTCCTGTTGACTTCCCCGAGGTTTGGCCAGGGCCCATGTCAAACATTGCACAATGGCCTCAGACAGCTGGCGAGGCCCCACGGATGATTCATAAAACTGAGGCTGAGGAGAGATTCACTAAATCATCTCATCAGGCCTCCAGCCCAGCCCCAGCTCCACCAGAGCGTCCCCAGCTCTGCCTTGGGCAGGGGGGCTGAGCAGGGTCAGCTGGGGTGCCCTGCCCTGCTTTGGGGGTGCTGGGGCAGGGCCGGTGCCCCCTGCCATGCCCAGCCCCTCGTGGTCACTGGCACATGGAAACACCATTTCCCTGCTCCCCTTGGACTGGGGCTTGTAACGTCACAGCTGCCCTGGCCACGGCTGGACCCAGAGGCTCATTTCTGAGCCTGATTGATTGCACCTTGGTTAGGGTTTGTCTTAAAGAGATTCTGCCATTTCCTCCCTGCTTCCCGCTGCTCCTGGTGTTTCTGTTGGTGCCCAGAGTGGAGCCAGGGCATGTCTCCTGATCCTCTCTGCTCCCACCCTTGTGTGCATCCCTGACACCCATCCTTGGGCGTGGGGACAGACCCCATCCCATCCCATCCCATCCCATCCCAGGGGCAGGCTGGGAACACCAGCCCTGTGGACTCACATGCCTGGGGCAGTCAGTTCCCACTCCCACCCCACTGCTGTTGGCGAAGGAGTTGCTCAGATCTGGATGGAGATTTAGCACGTGCTGTGGTGCTGGATCTCCTACCAGAGCTGTGTTGCTCCATGGGGTTGTTGTTAAACTCCCAGAGCCACATCAGCGCAGGATTTCTTGGCAGCAGGTTTGTTTTCCTGGTGGCAGCAGCCACCACTGCGGGGCCCACGTCCCTGGGTGGCTGTGTGGGGTGGGAGGGTTACCCAGGCTGGCACCCAGAGCTGTGGGGACACCTGCCAGGCACATCCAGAGCCCTCACCTGCTTGGCCACTCACAGAGCCACTGTCCCATCCTCCCAGTGCCAAGCTATGATTCCAGATGTTTCGCAATTCCTCTGCCCTCAAGTGAAAGGGGGTGAAGGCAGGATGGGGAAGGGCAGGAGCTGTCCCAGCTCCATCCCTCGGCGCTGTTTCCCATCCCAGCTGCGGGGAACGCTGTGCTGGTGCTGCCCAGGCTGTGCCCAGGCTGGCGCCGGCGCTGTCAGCACACCCTCACCATTCCCAGATCTGCTGTGGGAGCAAGTTCCTGCCTCGCTCCGTCTGTGTCAACATCACATCACTGCTCCCACTGCCAGAGCCACCGCATGGAAAATGTCTGTGGTTTTGGAGAGGGGCTGCAAGTGCTGCTGAGCAATTCACTCGTGGGGACTCATCCTGCTGCATCCACTGCAGCAGGTCTGGACCTGCTCCGTCTCTGGGCCTGGCACTGCTGGCACCTCTGGCACGGGGCCCCAGCTCTTTGGTTTTGGGGCTGCCAGGAGCCCCCAGTCCCCACGGCCCCCGTGGTGGGTGCATTGCCCCAGTCCCTGTCCTCGTTCAGTGCTGCCCCCTGAGACCTGGTGCCTTGGGGCAATTTCGGGGCCATTTTGTCCCTGTCCTAATTTTTGAAGTCCTCAGTTTACATGAGGACTTTTCTCAGTGGATTTCACAGGGCTGCTCAGGGCCACACCACGGTCCTGGGCTGGGCTCTCGGAGGGCCATGGTGACATGCTCTGGGGGCCGGAGGGATGCTGATCCTCCCATGGCTGAGGGGGCTCTGGGATTTGCTCCTGGGGAGGGAGGAGGGTGCTGCTACACTCAGCTCTTCTCCCTTCGGACCAGCACGCGGCCCAGATGGAGCAGAAGCAGAACGAGACGGAGAACAAGAAGGTGCACGGGGACGTGGTGAAGTACGGCAGCGTCATACAGGTACCGGCACAGGGAAGGGCTGGGGGAATCGTTCTGGGAGGCCTCGGGGGGCTGCACTGCCACAGCTCACCCAGCGTTTGCTCCTCCAGCTCCTGCACATGAAGAGCAACAAGTACCTGACGGTGAACAAGCGGCTGCCGGCGCTGCTGGAGAAAAACGCCATGCGGGTCACGCTGGATGCCACCGGCAACGAGGGCTCCTGGCTCTTCATCCAGCCCTTCTGGAAGCTGAGGAGCAACGGGGATAACGTGAGGAGCCCCTAAATGGCGCTGCACAGAGAGCACCGTGCCAGGGCTCGGCTCCCCGCCCAGGGCCCCGTCTCATCCTCGCTCCCCCTGTCCCATTCTGCTCCCCAGGTAGTCGTGGGAGACAAAGTCATCCTGAACCCTGTCAACGCCGGGCAGCCGCTGCACGCCAGCAACTACGAGCTTGCTGACAACGCTGGCTGCAAGGAGGTACTGGGGGGCCTGGGCAGGGCTGGTGTCAGGGCTGGCCTGTTGTTTTTCCTTCTTCCTTTCTGTCCTTGTCCCGGGGATCGTGACCGTGCTCTTTTGCTCCTTAGGTGAACTCTGTCAATTGTAACACCAGCTGGAAAATCAACCTGTTCATGCAGTTCTGCGACCACATGGAGGAAGTGCTGAAAGGGGTAAGGAAGGAGGTTTGGCTGCTCAGGCCTGGCGGGCTCCAGGGATGCAGCCCCGGTCCCCAGCAGGGACAGGACGTGTGAACAGCCATTTGGCTCTGTGACAAGGGCAGAAAACAGGTCCTGCCTTGAGGGCTGTAATTCTGGGAGAATTCATCACTGGGAGAACAGAACAGCAAGCAAGGAGGGGAGTATTTTAGTATCTGATGGCAGCAGGTACCCGAGGGCATGAAATTGCCCTCCGCCTCGGTGTGTTAAGTTGGCTCTCGAGGGCGACCCGAGGCCCACGCGGTGCTGCAGTGAAGCAGTGGCTTCTGGCTGCGAGGACAATTCTCAGCTGTTCAGCCCTGCAGCAGGGCTGGCTGTTGCCTGGGAAAGGAACTTTCCCTGCCGAGCTATTGTTTGGGGCCAAGGTCCTCCAGGAAGCAGCTGGATGGATGTGGATTGTTATGATCTTACAGACCTTCAATCCCCAGGCGCTGCGCTTACCCCAGCTTCCCACATCCTGCTCCCCGGGGTGTTAATGCCCTAAACAGGCTGGTGAGCAGAGCCTCTGCCCTCTCTGAGGGTGTCAAGTGATGGGTTCACATCCATTTATCTCGGGGGTGGGAGCAGAGGGGTCAGCTGTGTGGGTAACAGGAGTGATGGCAGTGCAGGGTGTCCCATCCCCTGTCCCCGTGCAAGGTGCCTGCCCTGGGCTCCAGGGACTGTTTGTGCTGCCTGTTTTAGCACAGCTCAGAGAGGTCAGATGGGAAGAGGTGACAGTGCCCTGCCATCCTCAGGGTCCCACAGTGCTGCCACACAGCTGGGAGCCGTGCTCTGCTCTGGGCCATGGATGGGAGGACTCCCATCCCCTTTGCGGGACAGGGGCGGGTCACAGGAAGAGGGACATCATCTTGTAGGAGAGCCATGGAACAATTTCTTCACTGCATGAGTGGTTAAACATTGGAACAGGCAGTGGTGGAGTCAGCATCCCTGGAGGTGTTCAAAAAGCGAGCAGATGGGGCACTTCACAGCACGGTTCAGTTGGCACTGGTGGTGTTCGGACGAAGGTTGGACTTGATCATGGGCATCTTTTCCAACTTTAATGATTCCGTCATTCTTTGTCCCTGGGTCTCACCACCGTATCCTGCTCCAGGGGGACGTGGTGAGGCTGTTCCACGCCGAGCAGGAGAAGTTCCTCACCTGTGATGAGTACAAGGGCAAGCTGCACGTCTTCCTCCGCACCACCCTGAGGCAATCGGCCACCTCGGCCACCAGCTCCAACGCCCTGTGGGAGGTGGAGGTGAGCAGGGAGGGGATGCAGAGCGTGTCTGGAGGATTTTGGGGTACCTGCATGGGCATCCCAGTCCCTCAGCCCCCCGGACTGAGCTCTGCTCTGCCTCTGCCAGGTGGTCCACCATGACCCGTGCCGAGGGGGAGCCGGGCACTGGAACGGCTTGTACCGCTTCAAGCACCTCGCCACGGGCAACTACCTGGCAGCAGAGGTAAGGGGGTGAGCAGAGGGGTGCAGGAGCATGCCCTGCCCTGGAGAGGCTGTGCCACATCTAGCAAAAACCCACCTTGGGCAGGGCAACAATGCCCAGCATTGCCTCTGGCCCCGTGGCTCCTCTTTGCTCACAGGAGAGATTGGCACCAGGGCTGTGAATGAACATCACTGTCACCTACCTGGTTGTGGGGCTAGGCTTTCCCCCCTGAAATCCTCCACCCTGTAGTGAAGGGGTTCACTTGCCAAAATGGCACTTTCTGGCTCCTTTTCTGGCCCAGGGGGCCGGGAGGGGGTGGTTGGGGCTTTTTGTTGCTCACCCTGTTCCAAGGAACTGACTGGCACAACCTGGTGATGACTCATCCTGCTGTCCTTGCCTGGGGAGGGTGGGGGTAAAATCTGGGTCTGGAAACACCATCTGCCAAGTTTTTTCACTCCTATTTAAGGCAGCTCAAGGCCTCCTGATAGAGGCACAAAGGAGTTTCTGCACTTAGATAATGTGGTTTATTTGATACTAATGAGCTGCCACAACCAAGGGCTGTGCTCTGCTGCCAGGGAAGCAGGGGCATCCTGGGGACATCACGTGCCAAAGTGCTCCCTAACTGGAGAAGACACCAAGGGCAGCCCCTAGGGCCCTTCCACCCCTGTGGGATGGAAAACAGCAAATATTGGTGCTCCAAAATGGGTGCTTTGAACCCAAAGACACTTGGCTGATATCTGCAGAGAGAAGAAGATCTCAGACTGACCCCTGTCCTGGGCTGATGCTGGCAAGGCCAGTGTTGCTCACTGAGAGCTCAGCCTGGAGCCTCTAGAGGGTTCTTGCAGCCATGCAGAGCCTGGGTCTGCTCCCTGGGGCTCCCCCTGTCCCCCTCATGGGGCCCGAGCCTCGGGCACTGGGTGCAGGTCACGTCCTCCAGCCCCACCTGGGCAGGTTTCCTCTCCGTGATGTGTTCAGGGAAGGCAGGGATAGGGATGACACCCCATGCCCAGGGGTTTGGAGGGACCTCGTGGGAGGACTGACAGCTGCCTTTCATCTCCCTCTTTAACTTTCCAGGAAAACCCAAGTTATAAAGGAGACGTGGCTGAGCCCAAAGCAGTGCCCACGGTGAGCTGTGTTGCAGCCCCGCTGCAGAACCGCTGCTGCCGCTGCCCCAATCCTGCCAGCTCTTGGCCAGTGCCCCAGAGCAGGGAAATGCCCCAAAGCAGAGCCCGCTGGGGGACGTGCCCGTGCCTGGGGCCGAGGCTGCCCCGCTGCCAGCACAGCTTCCCACACCCCCACGCTCAGAGCAGTGTCCCCTGTCCCACTCCTGACAGGGCCCTGCCGAACCCTGTCAGAGGGGTCCCGGTGCATGTGGGCTCCCCAGGCCACGGGGAAGTGCTGGTAGATGAGGCAGTTGGACGTTCAGGGTTTTTTTTTTCGTTGCTGCTGGTGAGGTTTGGAGAAGGGGGGGCCTTGTAGCTCAGGTGCTCCCGCCGTGCTTGTGCTCTGCAGCCCCTCGTGCGTGACCGCGGCTCAGCCCCGCGGCCGAGCAAAGCTCGGTGTGTGCCCCGGTGCCACGGGCACAGGGCTCTGGGCTCGGGGGCAGCCTGGGCTCAGGGGCAGCCTGGGCTCGGCCCCACCCCGGGCTCAGAGCCCCCGTCCCCGTGCAGGGGAGCAGCAGCCGCGCCAGCCGCAGGAACACGGGCGAGAAGATCAAGTACCGGCTGGTGGCCGTGCCCCACGGCAACGACATCGCCTCCCTCTTCGAGCTGGACCCCACCACGCTGCAGAAGACGGACTCCTTCGTCCCACGGTACGTCAGCACCAGCCCCACAGAGGGCCTGGGGTGAGGAGGGGAGGGGTGAAATTTCGGGCAGTCTGTTCTGAGGGGGGCTGTGCTGGGGGAAGGGGTGGGTGGGTCACTCACCAGGACATCGTGCTGTTTGCAGGAACTCCTACGTGAGGCTGCGCCACCTCTGCACCAACACCTGGATCCAGAGCACCAACGTGCCCATTGACATCGACGAGGAGAGACCCATCCGCCTCATGGTGTGGCCCCTCTCCCTCCTCCTATGCCCAAATTCATCCCCTGTGCCCCAGTGTGCTCCTGCCCCCCCAGCACCCAGGCCTTACCAGGGACTGAAACACCCTGGGTGATCCAAGGGCACCAGCCTGGAGCCCATCCCAGTCACTTAGAGTCCACCCAGCCCTCCTGATGGGGACAAACGGGGTCACTGACATCAGCTGGGTGGTGGCAGGGTGTGGGGACACGCTCGACATTGCCCTCTGTGTGTGATGCTGCTTCTCCATCGCTCCCCAGCTGGGCACGTGCCCCACCAAGGAAGACAAAGAAGCTTTTGCCATCGTCTCTGTGCCTGTGTCCGAGATCCGGGACCTGGACTTCGCGAACGACGCCAGCTCGATGCTGGCCAACGTGGTGGAGAAGATGAACGAAGGTTTCCTCAGCCAGAATGACCGGAGGTAAGGGGCTGTTTCCCCTGGGAGCTGGGGCTGGGCTCCTCCAAGGGCTCCCCAGCATCTCTGCAGGATAAGGCCCCTGCCTGGTCCTGGTGCCAGCTCTGCCTTGCTTTCCTGCCCACAACCCCAATCCACGCCTGCCTCTCGCAGGAGCCTGGCGAGGAAACCCGATAACAGCTCAGCCCCGCTCCGGCCCCTCCTTTGCCGCTGGAAAAATATCCAAGGGGCTGGGAGATGGCCCCACGATAGGGGCAGCCACATTAGTCACCGCATTATTTTTAGGTGGGTGGGTTCCTGGTGCTTCCTGAGCAAACACAGATCCCTGTGGGACAGAGGGAGCCGCTTCCGCCCTGCCAGCCCTCCCCGTGCCGGTCCCTCAGGGGTGACCAAGGGGGCAGAGGCATTTAATGCAAAATCCCTGGCACGAGCCATGAGCAAAGCCCCTGGCATTTACCCTGGCACATACAGGAACCATAGGGGTGTAGATCCAGCTGATGAGCTCCATCAGGGAGCGGAGGGTTGGGCAGCAGCTTCCCTGGCAGGCTTCTGAGCCCTGATGTGGGCTCTTTGGTCCCTCAAAACCCACCAGCAACACTGCAGGGACCCGAGTCTGGGCAGGTGAGCAGCCCCAGCCCACTTGCACTGTGCCCCTTCACAGGTTTGTGATCCAGCTGTTGGAGGACTTGGTGTTCTTCGTCAGCGACGTCCCCAACAATGGCCAGAACGTGCTGGACATCGTGGTGACCAAGCCCAACCGGGAGCGGCAGAAGCTGATGAGGGAGCAGAACATCCTGAAGCAGGTGGGTGTCCCTGGGGCCCTGCATCCCAGCAAGGCTGGGTCCTGTGGGAATGTCCAGGGTCACACTGGGGGTCAGAGGTCTGGAAAACCCCATGGAGCAGGCTCTGGTCTCCAGCTCATGCCCCAGGGGTGCACCAAGCCTGCTGCCCAGCCACGCACAGGGGTGGAGCAGGACACAGCACTTATCTCTGCTTTTGGGCAGATCTTTGGGATCCTGAAAGCCCCCTTCAAGGACAAGGGCGGGGAAGGGCCCCTGGTGAGGCTGGAGGAGCTGTCAGACCAGAAGAATGCTCCCTACCAGTACATGTTCCGGCTGTGCTACCGCGTGCTGCGGCACTCCCAGGAGGACTATCGCAAGAACCAGGTGCGTGGGGGTGACCCCCCGACCCACCCCGTGTTTCAGAACCCCGGGGGGCTCCCAAGGTCTCGGTGGGGCAGGGACACACGTGCTCACCACCTCTCCGCCCCTCCAGGAGCACATTGCCAAGCAGTTCGGGATGATGCAGTCCCAGATCGGGTACGACATCCTGGCCGAGGACACCATCACGGCCCTGCTGCACAACAACCGCAAGCTGCTGGAGAAGCACATCACCAAGACCGAGGTGGAGACCTTCGTCAGCCTCGTGCGCAAGAACCGCGAGCCCCGGTGCGTGTCTGGGGGGGCTGTCCCTCGGGGTGTCCCTCGGGGTGTCCCTCGGGGTGTCCCTCGGGGTGTCCCTCGGGGTGTCCCTTGGGCTGTCCCTCGGGGTGTCCCTTGGGCTGTCCCTTGGGGTGTCCCTCAGGGTTTCCCTCGGGGTGTCCCTTGGGCTGTCCCTCGGGGTGTCCCTCGGGGTGTCCCTTGGGCTGTCCCTTGGGCTGTCCCTCGGGGTGTCCCTTGGGCTGTCCCTTGGGCTGTCCCTTGGGCTGTCCCTTGGGGTGTCCCTCAGGGTTTCCCTCGGGGTTTCCCTCGGGGTGTCCCTTGGGCTGTCCCTTGGGCTGTCCCTTGGGGTGTCCCTCAGGGTTTCCCTCGGGGTGTCCCTTGGGCTGTCCCTCGGGGTGTCCCTCGGGGTGTCCCTCGGGGTGTCCCTTGGGGTGTCCCTTGGGCTGTCCCTTGGGGTGTCCCTCGGGGTGTCCCTCGGGGTGTCCCTCGGGGTGTCCCCCAGGGCTGTCCCTCTGGTCTGTCCCTGGGGCCCCCCAGGACCCGCTCTGACAGCGAGCTGCCCCTGCTTGGCAGGTTCCTGGACTACCTCTCGGACCTGTGTGTGTCCAACCACATCGCCATCCCCGTCACCCAGGAGCTGATCTGCAAGTGTGTCCTGGACTCCAAGAACAGCGACATCCTCATCAAAACTGAGTGAGTGCCACCGTGGGGTTTGTGCCTGGTCCTGCCTCCACCAGCTCCCCTGGTTAAACCCCATCAGCCCTGGAGGTGCAGCCGCTCCACCCACGGGAGCATCTCCAGATTTATCCCTTTCCCGCCCTAGGCTGAGGCCGGTGAAGGAGATGTCCCAGTCCCACGAGTACCTGAGCATCGAGTACTCAGAGGAGGAGGTCTGGCTCACCTGGACGGACAAGAACAACGACCACCACGAGAAAAGCATCCGGCAGCTGGCACAGGAGGCCCGGGCTGGCAATGCCCATGACGAGAATGTCCTCAGCTACTACAGGTGATGATCTCGTGGCACCTTCTCTCCAGATGAGGGTGTGAGGGTTGCACGGCCTCACTCCCTCTCCCCCTCATCCCCGGGCAGGTACCAGCTGAAGCTCTTTGCCCGCATGTGCCTGGACCGCCAGTACTTGGCCATCAAGGAGATCTCCCAGCAGCTGGGAGTGGACCTGATCTTCCTCTGCATGGCAGATGAGATGCTGCCCTTCGACCTGCGGGCGTCCTTCTGCCACCTCATGCTGCACGTGCACGTGGACAGGGACCCCCAGGAGCTGGTGATGCCCGTCAAGTTTGCACGGCTCTGGACCGAGATCCCCACGGCCATCACGATCAAAGAGTGAGACTCTGGGGCTCAGGGGGGCTTTGAGGGGTGGGGTGGGAGGGGGGGTGGCAGATGCCATGGCAGGGACTGGGAGGGGAGCATTTGTGGGGTGAATTGGGTAGGTCTCAGCCCTCAGAAGGAAGTGGGCAATCTGTCACGGGCATCACTGCTGGCCACGATGGCTCAGCAGCTGCCTGGACAGTGCTCCTGCCTGGAGGAGGAGACATTGCCACCCAGCTCACCCCAACGTCTCCCCTGGCAGCTACGACTCCAACCTCAACGTGTCGCGCGATGACAAGAAGAACAAGTTTGCCAGCACCATGGAGTTCGTGGAGGATTACCTCAACAACGTGGTGAGCGAGGCCGTGCCCTTCGCCAACGAGGAGAAGAACAAGCTCACCTTCGAGGTGCGACGCTGCCGGTGTCCCTGGCACTGGCGGGAAGTGACACGGTTTGTGTCACCGTCACTGCGACGAGCGGGGCTCTGCTGGGCATCCCTGTCCCCCCATGTTTGATCCTCCTGCCCAGCCCCGAGCACGGCGAGGTCTGGAGTTGCCTTGTCCTTCCCCAGGTCGTCAGCCTTGCCCACAACCTCATCTACTTCGGCTTCTACAGCTTCAGCGAGCTGCTGCGCCTGACACGGACCCTGCTGGGCATCATCGACTGCGTCCAGAACCCCCAGCTGATGATGCAGGCGGTCTACAATGACGAGGTGACGGGTGAGTCCCTGTCCTTAACCAGGAGGGGGTTTTCCATAGTCTGCCCAGTGCTGTCCAGTTGTGGTTGCAAGAAAACAAGGCACTGGTTTGCTGCTGTGGAAGATGTGGGTGGGTGTGCACTGGGTGTGCACTGGTGGTGAGCCCTTGGCCGTGCCAGAGAAATGTCCAGTCCCTCCTACTTTTCTCTGATGAAATCTGCAGCACTTTCCAGTCTAAGTGGGTCCTTCCTTGGTCCTCTGCCACCTCCCTCTCCATCCACACTAACTCTGCCTGCTGTGGCTGCCTCTGCAGGGAAGAACGTGCGGAGGTCGATCCAGGGCGTGGGGCAGATGATGTCCACCATGGTGCTGAGCAGGAAACAGTCCATCTTCAGCCCCCCAAGCCTCAGTGCTGGGTCAGCCCCAGAGCAAGTGGACAGAGGGAGGAGCATTGAGAACGAGAACATCGTGGTGATGGAGACCAAGCTGAAGATCCTGGAGATCTTGCAGGTTGGAGCCAGTGGGGCTGTGATTTTCTGATGCAGAAGGACAGCTGGCACTCACTCACTCCTGCTCCCTTCTTCCTCGCTGCTCCCAGTTCATCCTGAACGTGCGGCTGGACTACAGGATTTCCTACCTGCTCTCCGTCTTCAAGAAGGAGTTTGTGGAAGTTTACCCCATGCAGGACAGTGCGGCCGACGGGACAGCTCCAGCCTTCGACTCCACAAGTAACTCTCCCACTTTGCTCCTGGTACACCCCCAGCTCAGCAAAGCCCCGGGCTGGCAGGACATAGATGGCAGAGGTGGCAGCTCCAGCAGCCTCCACCCACTGCTGCTGGCAGGGAGTGTGGGGTGGGAGTTTGTGCAGGTGGGACGAGGTGTCTGCCCTGGATGCTCGGGGCAGGGAGCTGGGCTGGCTCCTGTGGGTTCCTTCCAACACCCAGGCAGGCGCTGGGCACCCCTGAACTCCCTCCCTGTCCCCTCAGCTGCAGCCATGAACCTGGACCGGATCGGCGAGCACGCAGAGGCCATGTTCGGTGTGGGGTGAGTCCCTGCCCCCGTGTGGTTATCCCACAGGCAGGAGGGCTCTTCCCCTCCTGTCCATCCTGCAGGCTGGGAGCTGCGGGTGATGAGGAAGAGGAGGCTCTAAAGGCTAACTGAGCCATGCCATGAGCCCAGGGGGGTGACTGAGCACAGGGGAGCTCCTGCAGGGCTGGTAATGCCAGCGCTTCCATCCCGGCTCAGGAAGTCGAGCAGCATGCTGGAGGTGGATGACGAGGGAGGGAGGATGTTCCTGCGGGTGCTGATCCACCTGACGATGCACGACTACCCCCCGCTCATCTCGGGCTCCCTGCAGCTCCTCTTCAAGCACTTCAGCCAGAGGCAGGAGGTCCTGCACACCTTCAAACAGGTGACCCTGGGGGGACACTGCCCTGGGGCACCCCGAGTGCCCCACACTTGGCTGTGGGTGCAGGATTTGGGGTGGGACCTGGCCCTTTCCTTGAGAGGGAGGTCTGGGAGAGGAGAGGAGTGGGGTTTGTGCCCCAGACTGGAAGCCCCTGGGAATGTCGCTGCAGGTTCAGCTCCTGATCTCAGCTCAGGATGTGGAGAACTACAAGGTGATCAAGTCTGAGCTGGACAAACTCCGCACGATGGTGGAGAAATCAGAGCTCTGGGTGGACAAGAAGGGCAGCAGCAAAGGGGACAGCGCAGTGGAGGGGAACAAGAAGGAGAAGAAGGAGGTGAGAGCCCTGGGAACCAGGGTGGGAAAGCAGTGGGAGGCAGAGGGTCCAACCCTCACAGCTCTCAAAGGGCTGTGCCCCTCTCCCTGGAGGAGGAGGCTGCAGGAGGGTCCTGGGGGTGTCACTGTGCCCCAGGAATTGGAGAGGCCCAGTGGGACCCTGGTGCTGTTTGTCCCCTGCAGCACGCTGCCGACGAGGAGGTCATTGCTCCAGGAGAGAAGAGCAGCGAGAACTATCAGATAGTCAAGGGGGTGAGTGAGAGCAAATCCCACCTCCAGGGCTGTTCCCAGAGGCACGGCCGGCACTGCTGGGGGCACCAGCAGGAAGGGATGAAATCTTGGGGTGATTTCCAAGCTCTTCTGGGGTTCAGCAGAAACGAGTTCAAGCCAGGGCTTGTTCCTGCCAGCTCAGCCCTCAGAGCCTTGCACTGGGGGGACAGGAGGGTGACAGGTACGAGGGCTCTGCAGGGAGGATTTGGGGGGGGTGCCAGGGAGCACTGGGGTTTGTGGAGGAAGCACCTGGATTGCAAGCAAGCCCCAGTGCTGGTGGCCATCCTGAGGGGCCCCACGCTCAGCTCCTCTCCACTGTGGTCCCTCTGCCCCAGATCCTGGAGCGGCTCAATAAGATGTGCGGGGTCGGGGAGCAGGTGCGCAAGAAGCAGCAGCGGCTGCTCAAGAACATGGACGCCCACAAAGTGATGCTGGACCTGCTGCAGATCCCGTATGAGAAGGTGGGTGGGCAGAAACCGACTGGTCCTGAGTGCCCAGGGCAAGGGGGAGATGCAGGGACCCCCCTGCGTGGTGGCTGGGCAGGCAGTGGGGCGGTATCTCCTGCCACTCTCCATCCTTCCCAGCTCTGGGTGTTTCTCCTTCCTCAGGGGGATGCCAAGATGATGGAGATCCTGAAGTTCACCCACCAATTCCTGCAGAAGTTTTGTGCTGGCAATCAGGAGAACCAGGCCCTGCTGCACAAACACCTCAACCTGTTCCTGACCCCGGGGGTAAGGAGAGGGCTCCGAGGGGCGGTCACAGGGAGCAGCACAGGGAGGGAATTGGGTGCCACTCCTGGGGCTGAGAGCAAGGGATGGAAAGCCAGGAGGAGACCCTGGAGAGGAGAGGCAGGGCAGGAGGGGGGTGCTGTTCCTGCAGCCCCCAAACCTCACTCTGTGCCCTGGTCCACAGCTGCTGGAGGCAGAGACGATGCAGCACATCTTCCTCAACAACTACCAGCTGTGCTCGGAGATCAACGAGACGGTGCCCCAGCACTTCATCCACTGCGTGGCCACCCACGGCCGCCACGTCCAGTACCTCGACTTCCTGCACACCATCATCAAGGCCGAGGGCAAGTACGTCAAGAAGTGCCAGGACATGATCATGACCGAGGTGAGCACCAGTCCCTGCTGGTGGGGCGGGAGTGGGGGCTGTACCAGGGCATCACTCTTGGAACCTGCACCACTGGCTTCTTCCTTGAGGAAGAGCCTTCCAGCCACGCTGGCTCCTCCCTGGAGTAAGGAACATCTCCAGGAGCCCAGTGCAAGGTCCAAGAGGCAGTTTTGGAGCCCCACGAGCTGTGATTTTTGATTGCACTGCAGATGCCCGTTTTTCCCTGCAGACACATGTCCCTGACACCCTTCACTGTCCACTACTGTCCCCCTGCTGCAGAGGACACCACTGGTCTTGGAGGTTTCTGACCCTCCTTTTCCAGAGTGGTGACCGCTGACCCTTCCCTGCAGCTCACCAACGCCGGGGACGACGTGGTGGTTTTCTACAACGACAAGGCTTCCCTGGCCACCCTCCTGGAGATGATGACAGCAGCCAGGGATGGGGTGGAGGAGAACAGTCCCCTGATGTACCACATCTCCCTGGTGGACCTGCTGGCTGCCTGTGCTGAGGGCAAGAACGTCTACACGGAGATCAAGTGCACGTCCCTGCTGCCCCTGGAGGACGTGGTGCGGGTGGTGACACACGAGGATTGCATCACGGAGGTACGGGGAGCCTGCCAGGAGAGGGATGGGGGCTTTGCACCAACTGCCTTCTGACGGTGCCCCTGCCCCTCCCGGCAGGTGAAGATGGCCTACGTGAACTTTGTCAACCACTGCTACGTGGACACAGAGGTGGAGATGAAGGAGATCTACACCAGCAACCACATCTGGACTCTGTTTGAGAACTTCACCCTGGACATGGCCCAGGTGCATGGGGAGCATTGGGTGGGAGGGACACAGCAGCAGTGGCTCAGATGGGGACAGAGCAGTGTCCCCAAGGCTCCCTCAGAGCTGCCCGTGGGACATGGGCACCGTGGGGACTCGTGTAGATGCTGCTACAGGAGCTGGGGAGTGGTCAGGGCTCTCTGTCATGGACCCAGGAGCTGTGCCACCCACCATGTCCTTCAGCTCAGCACAGTCCTGGCAGCACCGTGTGCCAGCAGCATCGGGCCAGGCATGAGCCCCTCACCTGTGTGCCATCAGCATCCTCCTCCCCTCACAGATGTGCAAGAAGCGAGAGAAGCGCCTGCCAGACGCCACGCTGGAGAAGTACGTGCTGACAGTGGTGCTGGACACCATCAACGCCTTCTTCAGCTCCCCCTTCTCGGAGAACAGCACCTCGCTGCAGGTGACAAGGCACTGCACGGGCAGCATGGCTGGGGGAGCAAAAGGGCTGCTCCAGCCCCCCAAAACGAGGCTGGACACCCTGTGCTGACACACACCTGCCTGCTTTCTCCTTCAGACCCACCAGACCATCGTGGTGCAGCTTCTCCAGTCCACCATGAGGCTGCTGGAGTGTCCCTGGCTGCAGCAGCAGCACAAGAGCTCGGTGGAGTCCTGCATCCGCACGCTGGCCATGGTCGGTAAGAGCCGTGCCACAGCCGTGCCACAGCCATGCCCAGTGCCCCCAGGACAAGGGACACGGCCAGCCTGAGCTGCCCCAGCCCCATCAGTGAGCAGGAGCCACCATCCCTCTGCAGGGGTGGGCAGGAGGCCACAGTGAGGGGCTGCTGGCTGGGAACAGGGAGGTTCAGCTCCAGGGTGTGCTTTTCCATGAGCTGTGGCTCAGCAGGACCAGGGTGGTGTGGGGATAACCGGAGCCTGGGCTTGGCTGGGAGCTCCCTGGTGTGTCCCTGCCTGGACACAAAGCCAGCATTTGTGGTGGTTTTCCCTGGCCAGGGCTTTGCCCTCAGCATGCAGCTGCCTGACTCAGGATGAGGGTTTTAAGCACTGAGTCACCGTGGAAAGGATTGCTGGTGGTTGGGCACTGGGTGGGGATTTCCCTTTGGAATTTGGGGCAGGGTGCTTACAACATCTCCACGCTGGGCTTTCCCAACCAAAAGGTGTAGCTGCTGCCTCCTTCCACCCTGTGCTGGGCTGGGGGGCTGTGGGTGATGTTGTGCTGCAGTGGGAGGGATGGGTGGAAACACTCCAGCCCCCACTGGCCTAAAGGAGTTTATTCCTGTATTTAACCCAAATCTCTGCTGCAAATGAAGTGAATGCTGGTGAAGGGGTGCCTGGCCCTGGGCAGGGTGGTGGGACACAGCTGGGTCAGGGCTGTCCCCAACCCTGGCCCGGTGTCCCGCAGCCAAGAGCCGCTCCATCGCCCTGCCCATGGACCTGGACGCCCACGTGAGCTCCCTGCTCAACAGCAGCTCCACCAGCACCGTGCAGAGGAACACCTCCAGCTACAAGACAGCCACACGCACCTTCCCCCGCGTCTCCACCACCCCCAACCAGTGGGACTACAAGAACATCATAGAGAAGCTGCAGGTGCAGGGCAGGGGAGGGGGTGACGTGGGGCGGGTGGCAGGGAGGCGCTGGCATTGCAGGGTCCCTCTGCCGTGCCCGTGGCTCCTGGACGTGCTCTGGCCCTGAAGGTGTGTGCTGTGGTTTGTAGGACATCATCACTGCCCTGGAGGATCGCCTCAAGCCGCTGGTGGAGGCCGAGCTGTCCGTGCTGGTGGACGTCCTGCACCGGCCAGAGCTGCTCTTCATGGAGGGGACGGAGGCGTTCCAGCGATGCGAGAGCGGGGGGTTCCTGTCCAAGTGAGGGCCAGGAGGGGCTGGGGACCTTCATCCTGTGTGGGTTGTGCCTGGAGGGCGGTGGGATGGTTCCCTCGGGGGCCCTCCCAGCTGTGTGACAATGGCTTTGCTGTGCCAGGCTGGTGCAGCACACCAAGGACCTCATGGAGACAGAGGAGAAGCTCTGCATCAAGGTGCTGAGGACACTGCAGCAGATGCTGGTGAAGAGGAACAAGTACGGCGAGAGGGTGAGCACTGTGGGCTCGTGGCAGGTCCACAGCCCCTCTTTCTGGGCTGGCAGAGCCCTCCCCTGCTCCCAGGGGTGCTCAGCTGGTTCTGCCCTGGTGCTGGCCCTGCCCTGGGACACTGGTGACGTGTGTTTGTCTTGGCAGGGCAACCTGCTGCGGAAAACACTCATGAACAATTACCTGCAGAACAAGAGGTCCAGCTCCAAAGGGGAGATGGGGGATGCTGCTGGGGGAGGTGAGTGCCCCTCTCCTGCCCTTCCCTGCCCCTCTGTGCTGCTCACACACACATCCAAGCCCTGGCTCCTGATCCGTGCTGGGGTCAGGTCTGTAGGTAGCTGCTCTGACCCCACATCCATGGGAGTAAAGGATCTGGGGAGATGAAAGGATGGACTGAGATGGCCCAGCAGTGGTGGAGCTGTGCTGGTTCTCCTGCACTACCACACCATCACATCCCTCGTGTCCTCTCACACAGGCCAGGACCAGGACTGGTCTGCCATCGCCGCTGTCCAGTGCCGGCTGGACCGGGAAGGGGCCACCAAGCTGGTGGCTGACCTCATCATGAACACCAAGAACGAGAAGATCTTCCAGGAGAGCATCCTGCTGGCCATCCGGCTGCTGGACGGCGGCAACACCGAGATCCAGGTGCTGAGGGGGATTGTGCAGCTGGGCTTTGGTGTGGGCAGAGTGGCAGTTCCAGCACAGGGACAGCGTGGGCACGGGGCAGGGCTCAGCCCTGGGCAGTGGGTTTGACCAAAGCACCTCTTGGTTGCCTGTGTTTGTGCCAGAATCTGATGGTTTGAGATTTCCAGCCCTGTGGCTGGATCTATGGAGCCTGTGGAAGGGGCAGGTGGTTCCAGGTTATTTCTGGAGTTATGCTGATGCCCTCTGCCGGGTATTCCTAAAATGGCTCAGGGCTGTGGCTCCTGCACGGGAACTCCGGGGTTATCCCAAATTCTTTATCACAGGGAAGCCAAAAATAGTAGGTGAAAAGCCCAGTGGGGTTCCAGGCAAAGCCCAGGTCCTCTAAGGCAAGGTCCTTTGTGCCGAGGCTGCCAGCTCAGAGGGGCAGGGACAGTTTGGACCCCGTGGTGGAGACCTGAACGACTGTCCCTCCCTCCTCCCAGAAATCCTTTTACAACCTCATGACGAGCGACAAGAAGTCTGAGAAGTTCTTCAAGGTTCTGCACGACCGGATGAAGAAGGCGCAGCAGGAGACCAAGTCCACGGTGTCGGTGAACATGAGTGACATCGGGAACAAGCCCCGTGAGGACAAGGACGAGCCAGACCCTGGCACCAAGGGTAAGGGGAGTGTCCCCTCGGCAGGGGGGGCCCCTCTGACAGCCCGATGCCAACGAGGTGATTTCCCCCCAGGACGAGGAGACACCTTCCTGATGCCCGGCACCCCCACGAGGTACCCGGTGGCCATGGGGTTTCGGAAGGGCCACGACACGGGGGAGCAGGGCCAGAACAACGAGATGGGGGTAACGGTGCTGATCATGGAGCCCATCCTGCGCTTCCTGCAGCTGCTCTGCGAGAACCACAACCGGGACCTGCAGGTTGGTCATGGGGCTCTCGGGCTCTGGGGGTCAGGCCACGGGGCTGGGGTGGGGCAAGGCTGGGCTCTGCCCCAGTTTGGTCCCCAAAACCCATTGCAGCAGTTGCTCTGTGCCTCAGTTTCCCCAGCTGCAATGCACCAACCCCTGTGGATAAGCTGGTGCTGGGGAGGGAGCCGTTCATGGCAGGACTGGCTGTGGGACTGAGTGCTGCTCTCCAGGTCTGCAGGTTACAGGGACAGTCCCAGCCCAGATATCCATCAAAGTGCAGCTGGAAGGGTGTTGGCAGAGGGATCAGGACTGGCCCCCCAAGTGGTGCCACTTGGCCTCACTCCTGGACTTTGCTCAACAGAACTTCCTGCGGTGCCAGAACAACAAAACCAACTACAACCTGGTGTGTGAGACCCTGCAGTTCCTGGACATCATGTGTGGCAGCACCACGGGGGGCTTGGGGCTGCTGGGCCTCTACATCAACGAGTACAACGTGGCCCTCATCACCCAGACCCTGGAGACCCTGACTGAGTACTGCCAGGGGCCCTGCCACGAGAACCAGGTCGGGGGTCTCCTGTGGGTCCTCAGGTTTGGGGTTTTGGGGCTGCTGGGGTGACTGGGCACAGTCAGGGCTGCAGGCAGGGCAGTGGTTTGGACTGGGGCTGTGCTGGAGAGTGAAGCTGGGAGGACTGGCAGGGTGTGTGCAATAACTCACTGCCTGGCTCCCCCAGAGCTGCATCGTGACCCACGAGTCCAACGGGATCGACATCATCACAGCCCTCATCCTGAACGACATCAGCCCCCTCTGCAAGTACCGCATGGACCTGGTGCTGCAGCTGAAGGTACCCAGAGCCCAGGCTGGGATGGTGGGCACGTGTGTGTGTGTGTGTGTGTGTGTGTGTGTCACTGCACGTGTGTGTCACTGCACGTGTGTGTCACTGCACGTGTGTGTCACTGCACATGTGTCACTGCACATGTGTCATGGCATGGACTCGCTGGCAGGGTCACAGGCTGTGCTGTGGGGTGGGGTGCTCACTCTAGAGGGGACCCTGCACGTGTCAGACCCTCGGGTGTGGGAACACATGGGCTCAGTGGGACAGGGCTGGTGCTTCTCCACTGCATGAGGCTCAGGTGCCTCTGGCACAGGGGAGTCACAGCTGGCTGGGGCACAGGGGGGTTCTGCCCACCCCAAAGCCCTGGGCAGCGGCAGGGCACAGCTGCCCTCAGCAAGGGCTTCTCCTCACCAGGACAATGCCTCCAAGCTCCTCTTGGCCCTCATGGAGAGCAGGCACGACAGCGAAAATGCCGAGCGGATCCTCATCAGCCTCCGTCCACAGGAACTGGTAAGGGACTGGCCCCACTGAACCCCAGCCATGGCTGAATTTCTTATGCCTCAGGTCCTGCTGCATTGTTTGGTTTGTATCCAATAACCATCTCACTTGCTTGGTCCTTCTGCTCCAGCTTCCCTGCCCAAGGGTTTTCTAGAGGAGGAAGCTGAGGCAGGGAGATGGGGAGGACTCACTGCCCCTCTGCTGCCTTGCAGGTGGATGTGATTAAGAAGGCTTATCTGCAGGAGGAGGAGTGTGAGAACGCCGAGGTTTCCCCCCGGGAAGTTGGTCACAACATTTATATCCTGGCATTGCAGGTAGGGAGCTGTGAGAGCAGGGACCTGCCAGGCTGGGCTCCTGTTCACAGACTGCACATTTTTCTCTGTATTTATGTACATTTGCCCCAAGCAGACTGGCCTCCCTGGGGAGGCATGGCTGGCAAGTGTGCTCTGGGCTCTGGTAGAAAGCCAGCCCCCAGTTCCAGCCATCCTGCTCCCCCTGCACCCCTATCCTGCTCCTGTGGCTGCCCTCCAGCCTGTGCTCACTGTCCACGTGCTCTTCCAGCTTTCCAGACACAACAAGTCTCTGCAGCAGCTCCTGAAGCCGGTGAAGCGAATCCAGGAGGAAGAGGAGGAGGGCATCTCATCCATGGTATGGAGGGGCCTCGGGGGTGGAGGCAGAGCCCCTCTGAGCCACCCTGACCAGGGGCTGCAAAGAGTCTCCCACCCTTACTGAGCCCTCCTGGGCTTTGCTGTTTAGGATTTGATGGATTTTGGTGTTCCCCAGGGGGACTAAAGAGAGAAGGACACATCAGTGTGGGGCTCAGCCATGGGTGACACAGGCTGGGGGCCCTGGGGGGGTCCTGCTGTTACCCACTCTCTCCCCTTCCCTCTAGAAGGAAGGGCTGAGTCTTTTACTGTTGTTTCTTGCCCATGTACCTTAGATCCCGACAAGATTCAGCAGGAATATGATTTCCCTGGGGTTTTGTGAGCACTGCTTTGTAATTTGTGGATTAGCAGCACTTGGATGTAATTATTGCAGGGAATCGAATGTCTGTCACCGCAGGGAGCACTCGCACCCCTTTAGAAAGCTTTAATTCATTTGCTTTTCCTTGAAGCCTCATCAGCTGTGGGAGATGTTGAGGCACGTTGTCGGAGCAGTCGGACCTGGCTCCCAGCTGCAGCCACACTCATCCTCCCCCTCTCCTTTTCCCTCTCCCCCCCAGCTCAGCCTCAACAACAAGCAGCTGTCGCAGATGCTGAAGTCCACGGCCCCGGTGCAGGAGGAAGAGGAGGATCCGCTGGCATATTATGAGAAACACACGTCCCAGATCGAGGCGAGACCTCTTGGCTCTTGGGTTTCCAGCCTGCCCACGATCCATGACTCCCACGAGGCTCCAGACACCTCATGCCCTGTTATTTTGCACCAGGAGCCTTCCCCCTTCCCATCCCTGTGCAGGAGCACTAGCAGAGCCCATGGAGCTGAGGGATGAGCTGCTTCCCAGACCCTTCCCTTCTCTCCCAGCAGCAGGGGATGCAGCTGATCCAGCAGCCCCATCCTCATCCTTGGCATGAGGGTCCATTCAGAGGCCTCGAGACGAGTGCCCAGTGATGTCTGGGCCCTGTGGAGGGGAGGCAGGAGGGGAAGGCACAGCTGGGTTTAGGAGGGAGGGAACTGCAGCAGGGCAGGGCAGGATCTGATGGCTCCCTGCTCTGCTTCCCGCAGATCGTGCGCCTGGACCGGAGCATGGAGCAGATCATCTTCCCCGTGCCTGGAATCTGTGAGTTCCTCACCAAGGAGACCAAGTACAGGCTGTTCACCACCACGGAGCAGGATGAGCAGGGCAGCAAAGTCAGTGACTTCTTTGACCAGTCGTCCTTCCTGCACAACGAGATGGAGTGGCAGAAGAAGCTGCGCAGTAAGAGCAAGGCAGAATTCCCTGGGGGGGATCCCAAGGTGTCAGAGCAGGCCAGAGGGCTGGGAAACCAAGGAATGTGAGCAGAGCCGTTCAGAAGGTGCACTCCTGTTGCAGCAGATGGGGAGGGATGCTTTCAATATATTTTATGAACACTGGGAAGGGGTGGGAGTCTGGGTCATTCCAGGGCCACCAGCTGCCCTGAGCTGAGCCCATCAGGGGTCCAGGATGACACAGGGGGTCTGGGAGGGCCCAGTCTCCCCAGTTGACCCGAGGCTGGCTGAGCTTTGTGTGTCTGCCTCCTCTCCCCCCAGGCATGCCGCTGATGTACTGGTTCTCCCGCAGAATGACGCTCTGGGGAAGCATTTCCTTCAACCTGGCTGTCTTCATCAACATCATCATTGCTTTCTTCTACCCCTACGTGGAAGCCACTTCCATGGGTAAGTGCCCCAGCACCTGCTGCTCCTCGGGGTCAAAGGGAGGAGGATCCTCATATGCAGGAAAACTGGTCCCTGTACCTGTACTGCCCTTATCCTTGACCTCCTTTGGGCTCCTAAAGCTCCTAAAGTCTTTCTTGCTGGGCAAAGGAAGGGATTGAGTCAGGATTTCAGTTTCCAGCCCTCCCACTGCTTCCTTCTTAGGGAAATCTCTCTTCTCCCTGGGCTGCACTTTCCCTTTTTGTGAAATGTGGGAAACGGTGATGGAATTTATTCCTGTTGTCAGGCAAAGCCTCTATCATCTACAGTGAGATCTTGGATAAAAGATGGTAGAAAATGTATCAGTAAGAACCATCTGAATCAATACAAGTCTTTGCAGTCCAGCACCATCTCTCTCTCTCTCTGATAACGAGCTCATTAGTGTTCCTGCACAGCCCGGCAGCAGCAGTGCCCGACTGGCAGCTGCATTTCCCCTCCTGCCATTTAATCTCCGTGGGTCTGCCCTTCCCAGGAGTGCTGGATTCCCCGCTGATCTCCCTGCTCTTCTGGATCCTGATCTGCTTCTCCATCATGGCGCTGTTCACCAAGCGCTACGGCGTCCGCCCGCTGCTCGTGGCACTCATCCTGCGCTCCATCTACTACCTGGGCATCGGGCTCACGCTCAACATCCTGGGGGCCCTCAACGTAAGTGCTGCCTGTGCTGGGGCACCCGAGGCTGCTCCCGTCCCTGGAGCGCAGCAAACCCCGCTCCCTCCTGTCTGTTCCCAGCTGACCAACAAGATCGTGTTCGTGGTGAGCTTCGTGGGCAACCGAGGCACCTTCATCCGCGGGTACAAGGCCATGATCATGGATGTGGAGTTCCTGTACCACGTGGGCTACATCGTGACCAGCGTCCTGGGGCTCTTCGTGCACGAGCTCTTCTACAGCATCCTGGTAGGTTAAACGCTGGTGTTTGGGGCACAGGTGGCCTGGCTGCCGCCTTAGAAGCCGGAAGGTTCCTGTGACACCTTCCAGGGGCCGATTGATAGCAGAGGGAACAATTCCCTGCGCTCTGATCTTTGCGTGGGCTGATCTTTCTGCTTCCCAACATTATCTATTGCTGTCTCTCTCCTGGTCCTGTGCTGTATCTCTCTCTCTAATCTCTGCTGTGTACTTTATCTGGGTCAGCTGGGAGACAATGTGAGCTGGCGAGGGCAGAGCCAGGGTGAATGTGGCCTATTCTTGGCTCTCCTGCTGTGCATAAGTCACTTCATTCTTCTCTGCTTCCCTTCAGTAAGCTGGGAAACTTAAAGGCTTTGTGCGAAAGTTAGTCAAGGTCTGCTGAGCGATCCAAGATCTCAGGATAAAAGGGGATATAGATAGGCCAGGCATTATCAGGAAAAGCACCCTGCAGCATTTCTTTGCTCCTGGGTCCTTTCAGTTGTTTGACTTGATCTACCGTGAGGAGACCTTGTTTAATGTCATCAAAAGCGTGACGCGGAACGGCCGCTCCATCCTGCTGACAGCCCTGCTGGCCCTCATCCTCGTCTACCTCTTCTCCATCGTGGGCTTCCTGTTCCTGAAGGATGATTTCATCCTGGAGGTGGATCGTCTGCCGGACAGCAAAGGTTGGTCAGCCCTCGCCCTGCTGGGGACCGGGCAGAGCAGGGGACGTTGGGACCCTGCTCCCTCCCCACTGAGGAACACACATCCCTCTGGGTGTGCCCTGGGGGCCTTGGAAACTGGGAGCACTGGTTTTGGGGTCACAGAGAAGACACCTGCCTGTGCTGGCACAGGGACCTCGTGCTGCAGAGAGCAGGGTGTGGGGTTAGTGGTGACAGAGAAGGGGGTACAGAGCTGCAAATGAAGGGTCAGCACTGTGGAGTCTCACTGAACCCTGAGCAAAAGATTCAGAGCCTAGAAAAATCTAGGACAATATGAAGCAACATTTTTTCCAAGAGGTTTGGAATCTCCTTGGAAGCAGTGGAGAAGTGCTGGGGAGCTTTGCTAAGGCGAGTGGCTGCTCTGACAGGGCTGTGGTCTCTGTTCCTTGCAGATGATCCCTTGGGGATGCAAAGGAACGTGGAGACCTTCATGGAATCGTGCAGCAGTGACAAAGTCAGCTGCTCTACTGCGCCCACTGCCTTGCAAGGTAAGGGAGCTCCTTGGGAAGGCTGACTCTTTGTGGCAGAGCAGGTTTGCCAGAGAGCTCAGAAAAATCCCAGCTTTTCCAAGATGGAAACAAACAGCCCATATTCTGGCTCATACTGGGCAGGAGGCCTGTGAATTTTGCACTGACCCTGGCATAAAAAATGTTGAAGTAGATTCATTTAGTCATAAAGGAAGTTGAGCTCCAGGAGCACTCGGCCAACGCCTGCACAGCGAGGAGCTGCTGTGGGAGCTGCTGGGATGTTGGGACATCGCAGCTCCTGCACCACCACAGCCAGAGCCATCCCCCAGGAGGGCCTGGTGCTGCAGCCCTGTCTGTGCCCTGAGTTTTGCCCTTGTTCCCCCTGCAGAAGCTGAGCCCGAGCAGTGGGAGCGTGCCTGTGACACGCTGCTCATGTGCATCGTCACCGTCCTGAACCACGGGCTGCGGAACGGCGGCGGCGTCGGGGACATCCTGCGGAAACCCTCCAAGGATGTGAGCGGGGGCAGCACCTGGGCCCTTCCTCCTGCTAAATCCTGCAGCATTCACTGCTGTGCCACTGCCCTCCCTGCCTGTGACACACCCAGCTCCATCCTCCAGCGCTCCCCTCCTCCGTTCCCAATCCCCCCTCTGCTCCCCTCAGCCACGGCCATGCAGTGAGGCAGCGGGGCTGGAGCAGAGCTGTGCAAGACTCCCAGTTCTCCCTCTCATCCATTACAGGAGTCCCTGTTCCCTGCTCGGGTTGTCTACGACCTCCTCTTCTTCTTCATTGTCATTATCATCGTCCTTAACCTCATCTTTGGGGTCATTATTGACACCTTTGCTGATCTGAGGAGTGAGAAACAAAAGAAGGAAGAGATCCTGAAGACCACCTGTTTCATCTGTGGTGAGCATTGGGAACACAGGAATTGCCCCAAAGTTCTTCCTCCCCTCCAAGACTGGGGGAAGGAAAAGAATTTCAACTGGTTCCTGTTTTTTATTTATCACTGGAAAACTTAAATCTGCTCAGCGAGGGGTCAGTGCACTGTGGGTACAGTGATTAAGGCCAGGTTGGACAAGACTTGGAGTAACCTGGTCTAGTGGAAGGTGTCCTTGCCCATGGCAGGGGGCTGGAACTGGGTGATCTTTAAGGTCCCTTCCAACTCAAACCATTCTATTATTCTGTAATTTCCCCCTGGTTTGTAGTTTGTAGGTTTGTTGTGTGCTAAATGCCAACTAATTATTAAAATCCCTTTAAGGGCACCCCTGGGAGAGGATGGTGTTCTCTCTTTTCACATGTTTGCTGCTCAATTCTTACCTTCTCCCTCCCCTTCTCCAACCTTCACTGCCTTTCCCAGGCCTGGAACGGGACAAGTTTGACAACAAGACCGTGTCCTTTGAGGAGCACATTAAATACGAGCACAACATGTGGAACTACCTGTACTTCATCGTGCTGGTGCGGGTGAAGAACAAGACGGACTACACGGGGCCCGAGAGCTACGTGGCACAGATGATAAAGGTACAGGGCCCCTCGGGCCATCCCAGCCTGCCTGCCCTGGGGATGTTAGAGCAAGGGGCTGGCCAGAGAAAAACAGCTCTCAGAACTCCCTCTGGAAAATATTTAGTAATGCAGAAGTGCCTTAGTTCATCCTTAGCTGGGTATTTCCACTTTGCCATCCCAGCCAGCACCACCAGTGTCTGTTTGATGGTTTGAGTTTAAGGCAGGAAGGAATGTGGCTTCAAGGGGATTTCAAGGCAAGAGAGGGAAAGGGAATTGAGGAAACAAAAACTTCTGCACTTGAGCCCAAAAGGCTGCACAAAACAAATGAGAAATAGCCAGTTTGTGGAAAATGGGCAAAGATGTTTGCAAAGAGAATTTTTTAATCCCTAAGCACGGGCTGCCTGGGAGACCCACACAGCTCTCCTTCCTCTTCTTCTCCCCACCTCCAATTCCCCTCTCCATGGCTGCCTTTCCAGAACAAGAACCTGGACTGGTTCCCCCGGATGCGAGCCATGTCCCTGGTCAGCAATGAGGGGGAAGGGGAACAGAACGAGATCCGGAATCTGCAGGACAAACTGAACACCACGATGAAGTTGGTGTCCCACCTCACCTCCCAGCTGAACGAGCTCAAGGAACAGGTATGGGAACCCCTGTCCTCCCCAGAACAGGCACCGAGGGCAGGGAGGGGAGGCACAAAGACAGTACAAGCAAAGGGCTCCCGCAGCTCCTTTTTGGGGGAATTGGGGACACCCAGGACGCGTTTTTTGAGAGTGCCACTGGGAGGGTTTTCTGGCAGAGGCTCAAAGCAGCACAGTCAGATCACAGGGAGTGTGCCAGAGCAGGAGGGCCTGGTTCCTGCCTCACCTGTGTCCTTGTGTGCGCTGCAGATGACGGAGCAGCGGAAGCGCAGGCAGAGGATGGGGTTTGTGGATGTCCAGAACACCATGAACCACTGAGACACAGCGTCACCTTCACCCACCGAGGGACTGCACCTGTGTGCCAGCGAAGGAGGCTGCTTATCCCTGAGTTCCAGGCATGGATGTCGCTGTCTGGGTCCGACAGACCACATGCCAAGGGGCTTCCCAGGCAGCATTTCCCTTAGAGCGCTTGTAAACACTTCCAGGAGCAGGGACTGGCCGGATTCCTCCCCACACCTGGGCCCAGGTGTTGCTCTACCGCCCTCGTAGGAAGATAAATCATACAGGACTTTTATTCCTCATTGCAATAACTCTTTATTTTGCAAATGTGGAGGGTTGTATCTTTATCTCCATGCGCTCCATCCCCTCGGGTGTGGGGGAAGTAGCTGTAGGGCTGCAATATTTAACTTATTCCGAGTGCCACTAGTCCCTGTGGATCTTTGCAAACCAGCCACGGTATCTGCTGGGCTGCTCCACGCTGATCCCCCTCCACTTAAAGAATCCTCTTCATCATGTGGTGCAGTAAAGAGGAGCTGAACTCGAGGAGGTGGATTTAATTTAATTAACTCACCAGATGAGGAGCTGAGCTTGTCCTAGTGTGAACTAGTCTTTTGCCTTCTGTGGACCAAGAGTCTTTGGGCAGCAGTAGTAGGAGCCTGCAGGTTTACAGGAGTTCACTGTGAAGGGGTGTCCTGTGTTTTAGTTTTCATCTCTGGTGTCATGTTTTACTTTTTTTTAGTTGTTATTGTTGTTACTTAAGAACTGAAGTGTAAATTGCCTTAACTAAATTAAATACAAAATCATGTTATAATAAAAACTTAAACGTGGTAAGGAAAGTTCCCTTCCTGTGCCCTTTGCTGTGTGAGGGGCTGGTAAATAGAACCAGAGAGCCACCCCAGGCCCTGAAGCCAAACAAGGGCTGTCACCCAAGGTGCTCCACACCCCCTGCTCTCAGCTCTGGGTGTCACACGATGCTCCAGTCTGATGCCAAATGCTGCCATGAGGAACCACCATGAACAGCAGCCTTGGTTCCTGAAGCTTTGGACTAGAGCCTGCTGCAGTTCCAAATTCTTTCACTGCTTGCCAGGAAAATGCTGTTGAAACCCATAAAAAGGAGCAGCTGTTGGTGCTGTGGAGCCCTGGCACAGCTCTGCTCCAGACACTCATCCTTCCCAAGCCAACCCCAGCCCCAATCCCAAGAACAGACACTGATGCAACCATAAAAGCTCTAAAAAGGAATAAAAAAGGCCATAACAGTGGAGTTGCATAGCACTTGAAATGTGTTTATGGCCCTATATCCCAGCATGTCATTAAATCCTGCCTTTACCCCCCAGCTCTGCAATAACCCACCCAGAGCCCTCCTCACGCTGAGGGGAATCTGCACAGAGCCAGCTCGACCAGCAGCACTGCAGCACTTGACTGAAAGCTCAATTAAACTCTTGTAATGTTCCACTGTCACCATGGCAAAGTCACCCTCAGTCCTCTCCTCGTCTTCTCAAAAGGAAAATAACTGATGATTAAAGTTCTCCCTCCCTCCCTTGCACTGTTCCCTGTGCTAACACACACTAACACAAGCACAGAGCGGTTTTCACATCAGCCCTCTCGTCTTCACAAGCACATTTAAAGCTGACACAGCTTTAAACGCTCTGTGCAGCTCCTGCTTGTTCCATTTTTGTAATACAAAGGCCCAGGACTGACAGCACAAAGTTCTCTCCCTGCACTGCTCCAACAAGGCTTCAGCATGGATGAGTTAAGCTCTGTCCTAGATTTTCAGGAGAAAAAAAAGAGGCACTAAACATGAAGGATATACAGGGTAGGGCTGAACAAAAATGCTGTTGCTAAGAGGAATAAATGGTTTTATTCATCATGGCAACACACAGAGCTTCAGGGATATGTACAGTGGAGAAGCTGAGAGCTGGGCCCTCACTTCGAGTCCTCTTCGGGTTTCTTGGCAGAAAACTTTTCCCTCAGTCTCCTCCACGTCCCTTTTTTCATGTCTTCCATCTGTTTCAGAATGTCTGCAAAGGGAGAAGGAAGGGGGGGCACAGAGGAAGATATGCAGAAAAGCAGAGGAATTAAACCCCTCTTAAAACAGCTCTGCCTTCCATAGATTTTCCTTTTCTGACTTTACATCTTAATGCATTTCCATTCCAGGCCCGAGGCGAGGTTGGTCTCCCTTCCAATCAATGCAGGGAGTCTCTTATCACTAACAACTGATAAGCAGTTTCCACGCACCGCAATCAAAGTTAGGAACTGGAGCAGAACAAAACTGCTCTGGCTTCCAGCTCTGCACTTCACAAAGGATGTGGCTGAGAGCATTTCTGCACAGGCTCCCTCCCAAGGTCCCACACAAAAGGAACACCGAAGGGAATTGGTGAAACAGCAGCTCAGCTCCATGTTGGAATGACAGGGTAAACGTGTTGCTTTCACACAGTTCCTGCTGTCTGACCCCAAAGAGCCTTTGGAAACCCTTTGCTGTTCCTGCCAGTGCAAAATCCAATCGACTCTTCACCCCAGTAGAATAATTAATTACTCCTGTATTGAATTACTCCTCAATTACTTCTGAACTCACTCCTCCTCAAACACCCCCCGTACTTGCAGGCAGCCCCTTGCTGCCCTCCAGTCCCAGGTGTTTAAAAGATGCTGTGAGCACCACAAAGACCAGAATGTTCCCTTCCTCCTGCACTGCCCTCCCACACCCAGCACAGTCAGTACCTGTTGCCAGGATCATCCTGCAATCCTCCACTGTCACCCCGGTGAAGGTCGTGTCTTTCAGGCGTGGATACTTCACAGGTGAGCAAGAGAAGGAGAGAGACACAAACACGTCACTTGTGGTGGATGAAAGAGGGACAAACGTCCCCATCTGGCACAGCCCGAGCTCGTTCTTAGTCCAGGAATTCTGCTCATCCATCCAAGAACTCCTGCCCAGTTCCCACCCCACAGAGCCCTGCCCTGAGTGACCACCAGCACCAGGCCCTGCAGCATCCACTGCCCATCTTGTCCCTGGGACATTCCCAGGACTCCCCAAAAGGGGGGTGATGGCCAATGCCAGAGCTCACCTTGTTTTTGTAGTAGTTGGTGTGGATCCTGACCAAGCTCTCGTACATTTGGTCACAGGCCTCGGGGTCAGCAATCTGCAGGGACACAAGTGTCACCCAAGTTAATTTACACCTCCCCAGCAAAAAAACCCCTTGTTTTCCAAGGCCTGTGACAAAGGCAGTGAAGGAGCAGCTCAGGAGACTTCCAATGCACTGCTGGATGCTGGAGATCTGCTGTCCTGCTCCAGGCCTTTCCCTTCCACTTCCCACCAGCTTGGCCTGCAGGAATAACCAGACATGGGATTTCCAGAACAGACCTTAAACTCTTCATCAGCTAAATCCGACAGATCAGTGGGAACACAGTCAGAGAACACTGTGCTCAGTGTTCTCTGGCTGCTGCTGGGAAATCTGTGGCCCTCCCTGCTCCGAGGCCACTTCTGTCACCTGTTCCATTGTAAGGAACCACCCAGGACAAGGTGCCAGGATGGAGGTCAGAAACTCCCCGTGCAGGCTAAAAATAGCCTATAATTGATGAGGGAAAGCAGCACAAACGACACAGAACAGCTTGTGAAGGGTAACTGGATTTCTATTTCAGACCCAGCTAATCCCCAGCCTGTGCCAGGTGTCCCACAGGGATGCACCTGCCTGGCACAGCCCCTGCCCAGCAGTGTGGATGGCTGCTTTTCTATTTTACAACATGTTTGTTGTTTTTTTTTTCCCTGTTTTACAATGGGGCCAGCTTGTCCAGAACTCTGCATTGCTGCTCCGTGACAACAAACCTGAATGATGAGAACAGGTAAGGAACACAAATAACATCAACAGAAACGTGTCAGGATGAAAAGGCCTGGCTCCTCCTGGGGCGTGGGCACAGGGGCAGCACACAGAGTAGGAGAAGGAAGGAAAAGCTTTTCTTGTTCAGCTGGAGTGCCCACATCCCACTGCAGGTGATCCTCACCTGTATCCTGCAGCCCCATCCCAAACAGCCCTGGCTCAGGCTCCAGCAGTGACAGCAGTGACAGAAACAGTGATTGAGAGCATCCCACCCCCAGCAAACCTTACTGCACATGAATAAAACAGACATCAGATTGCTAAAGAGGCCCTCATGGCTCTAGCTCCCCTCTCAGAAGCTCCTCCTGCCAGCACATTCCCCTCACTGAATTCAGCCTCCCTACACACAAACTGCCACCAGACATCAATTCCCATTTCCAGGATGAGTGGCAGCTTTGGGATCTTGGAGCCAACTGGTGCAGCACATCCAGCTGTCCTGAGCATATGGAAAAGCAATAAATCCTTCCTGAAATGTCTTTTACAGGCTATTCTGGTCACCAATACAGGATTATGAGCCTATAATGGTCCCTTGAAGTCAAAAACGCATCTCTGGAACAATGTTTTTATGCTAAGAAAGGGCACATTTACATTCTGCAGCAACACCTCCACACCTGGGGAGGTCTGCAGCCAAGTCAGGCATCAGATCCCCTAATTTATTTCAGCAGCAAAGCCTAAACTCCAACAGAATTACAGCTGGAGGCGGAATTCAATTGTACAGCCCCTGCTCTCCATCAGTGTCAGGCAGCGCTGCAGCTCACCCTGTGCCCACCCCGCAGCGTGGGGGCAAGGAAATCCCACCAGTTCACTGGATCCCTGCAGGGCACTGACAGATCCCAGCGCTTTGTACCCCTGGGACACGGGGACAGGGTTCTGCAAAGGGGGTGGTGCAAAGGGTGCAGGAACTGGGTACAGACCAGGGCTCCTGGGTACAGACCAGGGCTCCTGGGTACAGACCAGGGCTCCTGGGTACAGACCAGGGCTCCTGGGTACAAACCCAGTGTACCCACACTGTGCTGGGTACAGACCAGGGCTCCTGGGTACAAACCAGGGCTCCTGGGTATAAACCACTGTGCTGGATACAAACCCAGTGTACCCACACCATGCTGGGTACAAACCCAGTGCACTCACACTGTGCTGGGTACAAACCACTGTGCTGGGTACAAACCCAGTGTGCCCACACTGTGCTGGGTACAAACCAGGGCTCCTGGGTACAAACCCAGTGCACCCACAGTGTCCTGGGTACAAACCACTGCCCTGAGGAGGAACAGGCGATGTGGCTGACCGGGCCCCGTGTTTCCAAGGCTTCTGAGCGCTCACACAACCCCTGCCCTGTCCTGCCCTGTCCTTGGAGGAGCTGGATGCACCTCACGGTTCCCGAGGCTCCCTCCCAGCTCAGGATTCCACGAAGCCCCGAGGGAGCCCCTACGTGAGCCCCAAATTCCCGCGGTTTGTGCCCAAAACCTCCCTCAGAGCGCGACGGCCGGCCCTCCCCCCCCACACACACCTCCCCACCCCCCGGGCCCCGCTCACCGGGGTGTTCTCGCCCTCACGGAAGGCCTGTGCCACACGCTGCCGCAGGGCCGCGCCCAGGTCCCGCTGCCGCTTGGTCTCCTCCACGGGCCACTCCTCGCAGAGCCGCAGGAACCGCCGGTACCGGCTGGCCGCCATGCCGGTCACGTGCGCAGTCACGTGCGCCGCCGCGTCACGTGGGGCGCGGGAATCCCGCCATGGCTGGGGGGGGGGGGGAGAGAAACCCCCCCCATGAGGGACCCCCTGAGGGACCCCATGAGGGACCATTGAGGGACCCCATGAGGGACCATTGAGGGACCCCATGAGGGACCCCCTGAGGGACCCCCTGAGGGACCCCCAGCCCAGCGCCCCGCGGGCCCGGGACACCTCCCCGGGCAGCCCTTCCCACGGCCTGGCCGCCCTTTCCATGGAGAAATTCCTCCTGGTGTCCAGCCTGACCCTGCCCTGGCACAGCCTGAGGCCGTTCCCTCTCCTCCTGTCCCTGTTCCCTGGGAGCAGAGCCCGATTTCCCCCCCCCGGATCCCCCCTCCTGTCAGGGAGTTGTGAGAGTGAAAAGGTCCCCCCTGAGCCTCCTTTTCTCCAGGCTCAGCTCTCCTGCTGCTCCAGCCCCTTCCCCAGCTCCCTGAGCTGCTCCTCACAGGACTGAGAATGGTTTGGGCTGGGAAGGACCTCAAAGCTCATCTCATCCCTGCCATGGGCAGGGACACCTTCCACTAGCCCATCTTGCCCCATCCAGCGAGGCCTTGGGCACTGCCTGGGATGGGGCAGCAAAGCCGTGCAGGTGTGTGAGGTGTGATGAAAAGGGAGGGCACAGGATGCTTTCTGTCTCATTATTCAGCTGTTTTCTGTCCAGCAGCACCAGCAGGTGAGGCAGGACCCCCCCCAGGCAGGGGGATGCTCTGCTGACGAGGGGCTCTGGCTGCTGGCATCGTGCTCAGACCCTTCTCCACCCTTCCCACTGCCACTCCTGGTGTCCCCATCCAGGGACAGGCTCAGCAGGAGGCTCCGGTGGGTCTGTACAAACCCCTCAGCAAAGCTCTGATCACAGCCCTCTGTGCACACAGCGCAGCCAGGATAATCCATGGCTCCAGCACTGCTGAAATTGGGTGTCTGTGGCTTTTTTTTTTTCCAACCATCAAGTTTGTGGTCAAGAAATATGCAACGCTGTGAACAACAGTCTTCCCTGGCGGACCTTGAGCCAAGTAAAGTACACAACTGGGCCAGATGTCTTAAATTTTCCAGCTATAAATTGCAGCAGCTCCCCAGCTGTCCGCAGTAAATCCGAGGGAAGGGTCTCCCTTAGGATCTGGTGTTTAAACCTAGGGAAATAATGGTTCTCTTAAAAAACACACACCTACAAAAGGGATAATGTACTTCAAGGGTGCTGGGGGAGAGGAAGGAGATGGAAACAGGGAGAGTTACTCAGACAATTTTATTTATGTCCCCACTCCCCACTGATGGAGTTCTGTAGCTCAGTTCCTTGTGCAAGGACTTCTCCTTCAGGTTTCCCACATCATGCAGGAAGGAATTATATTTTGTTCCATAATAATAATAATAATAGTAAAATCTGTCCACAAAAGCTGTAAACATTATTTTGAGTCTTTGTTATCCTCTCTTCCAAACACACACACACATACACACATACACAATAGTTGTATCAAAGAATTTCTGGGTGACCTTTGACGTCCAGTCCCTGACTCAATCTCACACTTTTTTTCCTTTTTTACCTTTTTTTTTAAGCAAAAGTCCCTTGATGTGAATGTTTTTTGTGACTGATACCTGACAGAGTCATCGCATTTCAGCCCCTTGCTTAGAAAATTCCTAACCGTGCCCAGTTCCAACCCTGCAGGGATGTCAGACCTTGGGCGAGGGGCAGTTCTTGGTCTCCTGGAGCTGCACAGATGCTCTGCAGCCCCTCGAACGTGTGTTTGAACTCCTGCACAGAGAGCCCCGACCATCCCACGGTGCTGGGCACGTGCAGCAGGAATGTTGGGGGGTGGTTTTCTCCCCCACTGGAGCAGGAGCTGGATGGAACACTGCAGTCTGTTCATTCCTGCCCCACACACCCAGAATCCCCTCAGCCCGTTCGGCTTCGTGAGCGTCGGGGTGAGCAGGTCCTGGTTTATCATTAAGACTCTTCCAAGTAATGCTTTCTTTGGCTCACAAATAAATCAAGGATAGCAGTAAAACCAGAAAGGAAAATAAATCTTCTGATGGATGGCAGAGAGAGCAGCTTCTCCCAGCTCTTTGCTTTTCACGCTTCAGTTCAGTAATGGCATGTGGAGTTTTCAGCGCTTCCCGAGCAATCCATGCTCGTTCCACGCCGGGCAGGGGCTGTCCAGCAGCCAGGGGGTCCCACACAGCTGACCCCCGGAGGTGTTTGCAGGGCTATCGGTCACTAGGAAATCCAGGCCGTCTCACAGAAATTCTCATTTTCCTTCTGAGAGGTTCTGAAGGATTTTGATGAGGTTCTCCAGGCCGAAGATGTAGCCGTGGTCCGGCCCGTCGTGCGGGGTGGGGCTGCTTTTGGAGCCTTTGAAGGTGGTGTGGGCAAAGTCAATCATCCGCACGTCCACCCTGGCGGGGTGCGCTTTCGGGAGGGGAAGGTGATGATCCGTGGGTGCCGTGCTCTCCTTGGGCTCCTGCCCGTCGTAAATGATGAGGAGGGAGCTGGAGTAGAACCTGTAGGAGCTTTGCTTCCGGATGACGGAGAGCAGGGCCTTGAGGCGCAGGATGATGGGCTCCAGCAGGTCTGCCCGCAGCTGGTTCCCCGAGCACAGGAACTGGCGCAGGGTTTGCCGGAACCCCTCCGGGGAGAGCTTCCTGCCGTAGTACTTGTCTTTGCACAGGAAATGGCCCGTGTCCGCCTGGTAAACCTGGGGGGAGAGCGGCAATCCACCGAGTCAGGCAGTGCCCTGAGCTGGAAGGCACCCCCTGGGGTCACTGAAGTCCAGCTCTGCTCACAGAAAGGTGTCAGAGACCAGAAAGGGACAGGGGGTTTGACACTTGCACTGCCTCGTATGTGCCTATAATCAGTCACTCTCATTATTATCCTTCAGGCAGAGTGCTGGGGTAAACTGGTTCCAGCTGCTCATCCTGGTGGCAGTGCTGCTATGGGGAAAGGGTTACCCTCAATGTGCTGTGTTCTACACCCTTCCCTAAGCGTCCTCTCCTCTCTGAGAGGTCACAGAGCTGAGTTCTTACTGTGTTTGGGGGGGAAAGAGAACAAAACTGCTTCAGTTCACACCAGCAGGGTCCCTGGAGGACTCCAGCTTGGTTCCCAGCTGTGTCTGGGGCGGACACAGAGGGCTGGAGGCTCTGCCTTACCTGCATCCCGCAGATGCGCACGCCCAGCGAGGCCGAGGTGCTCTGCTCGCACTTCTTGATGTGCCGGGCTTTCTTCTCCTCCGAGGCGTCATCGCCGTGCTGCCGCGTGCCCATCTTCAGGTCCAGGATGCAGGGATAGCTGTACTTGGACACCACGTTCTCCAGCAGCAGAAACTCTGAGCGTGAGTTGAGGGAAACCCAATATTTTCAAATTCTAATTGAAAGAGGCCTTAAATCAAAGCAACTGCTGACGCTCCCCATAACAGCTCACAACTGTAATGAGACTTTCTGAGCCAATTTCTCCACCGTGTCATTGCTATGGGCCTCTCGCTGCCAATTCCAGTTAATTTACTGTACTACAGTCCTACCAATTAAAGCCCCACCAGCTCCACTCTCCAGTGACACCGTAGCCCAGGGCTGTCACTCCGACACCTTCCCTCGGTGCCGAGCTCGCTCCGGTGGGTGGGGGAAGTTGTTAAACTCCATTACTCACATGACCGGTGGGTAATGAAGTGTAATAGGAAAATAAAAGGCGAGGCAGCTGCTAATTCCTGCATAGTTGTGTTTTTAAATGTATGCCAAGGGGATCCTTGACTTCTGCTGAGGACTCTTTATGGGAACTGGGTTTTTTCTTTTTTTTTTTTTTTGAACACTGGGAGAGGATAACAGAGAATATTTTGTATTTTCCCTGAGTCTGTGCAGTGTCCCCCTGCAATAAACCACACATTGATTCCAAGCTGTTATTCACAGCCAGGGCTGTGCTGGAGGGGAGGGAGGAGAAAGGATACGATGAAGTTTGTTCTCGTTATGCTTGGAGGACAGGCGGTTCAGGTGCTGCCTGTGACAGTGCAGTCCCCAGGGGTTGTAGCTCTTTCTTTCTGGCTGGTTTCCATTTGCATCTTCCAAAAGGGAATCTGTGTGGTACTGAAGGTCTGTTCTCAATAGCACCTTCCCTGAGCAGCTGGACAAAGCACACAAAGGAACACGTTGGGTTTAGAAGTTCCAGAGGAGAATATTCCCTTCACTCATTTTTTTTTGTGGAGCCTCAAACTTGATAAGGTGAATTTTCAGGGGCTCTCAAAGGAATCATATTGATCATGTCCAACCTGCAGAGATCTTTTGTTACTCCATAACAGTAATTTTCAGAAAGGCAGCTATTTCTGCCTGCCAATATTTTCTTTCATTATAGCTTAAGTGTGTTGGCTCCCATGAAAAGCCATTCACAGCCCCAGTGACCAGGGATCTCTATTTATCCACCTCACAGGCACAGCACAGGCAAATGGTCCAACAATGGGAATGATTCCCAATTTAGAGGGGCTGGCTCCAAGGAGGGGAGGAGGGAGCAATGAGGAGATTTGTTCTCCTTGGGGGGTCATTCCTTGGTCTCCCTCATCCAAACCCCATCACCCCCACTGCTCCAAAGGCAGCAGTGCCATGGCAGTGATGTTGCACCCTCAGTCACAGCTGCCCCAGGTCAGATGTGAAGCAGTTTGGGATGAAGGATGTTTTGCAGAAAGCCTCTGCAAACCCAGAAGTGGTGGTGTGCTGGAAGCACCGTGGTGCCTTGCCAGGGGAGCTCTGCCCTGGGATGGGATGGGATGGGATGGGATGGGATGGGATGGGATGGGATGGGATGGGATGGGATGGGATGGGACTGAAGCCCCTGGAGTGCTGCACAGCTGCTGGCAGCAGAAGGTGTCCCCTGCTCAGTGGCTGCTCTCCTGGGAACACGCTGCTCTCTGAGGAGCAGCAGCATCTCAACCACAGCCTCAGATCCACCCCATCCCCACAGTGGGCAAGAGCAGAACCGTGGACACCCCAGGCTGGGCTGGCTCTGCTGTTCTCCACCTCAGCTGAGGTGCTGCTTTTGCCCCCTTGGCCACCAACCCATCCCAAACCCCATCCTGCCAAAGTGGAGGTTGGCAGGGAGTGTCCCACCCGTGGCACACCCTCACCTGTCTCTGAAGGTCTTGGTGACCTGGGTGTGGCTCCACTTGACGAGCCCGTGCTCGGTGCCAGGGCTGGCCAGCAGGGTCAGGTTGCCCAGGCTGTCCTTCTTGAGGTGCACTGAAACAATGCCTGGACAGAAAGGGGAAACCAAACGAGAATGAGGTGAGCCCATGGATTGTCACAGAGGCCTGGCCATCACCTCATCAGCCTTCTGGAGAGGGCTGGACAGCTGCCTCCTCATGTTTGGTGGCTGTCACAGTGATCCCACTCTGATTTCAGGCCCAATAAACATCATTAGCCTCAGACCCTGGAAAACAGCCTCGGGGGTTTCAAGTGATTCTCCTTTCAAGGCTCAGATTGGGACCTGCCTCCTTCCACACCACATTCCTCTGTCCTCCAGCCCTCCAGGCTCTGCTGTGCCCCAGGTGACCCAGAAAAGCCCCCAGCTCTGAACCACAAGACTCCAGCTTATTTATCACAAGGGATTTAGGTGGTTTTTTTAAGACAGGACAAGGCTGGGAATGCTTTTCATTGGCAGGAAGCAAAGGGAGGGTTGGGGACAAGGAATTTTCCAAAGACACTCGGCGTGCCAAGTGTTTCTGTTAACTGGAGAGCCCCCAGGAGCAGGGCAGAGATGTGGGCATGGGCTGGCAGTGCTGCCCACACATTGCCATGGTTATGTCAAGGATCAGCACCCAAACATCCCACGGGGGGAAGGATTGTCACACATCCCATGTTTGTGCACAGGAGGGAACATGACCGTGACCTGGGGGTATTTTTTCCACCCCAAGTGCTTAAAACACCATTATGAATTTTAGCATTGCAATTTTCCCTGACTCTGACAGGAATCACAAGCTCAAATGCCAGCCAGCCCATCACGGATTTAGCCCAGTCTGAGCCCATCCCTGGCTCAGGGACGGCTGACTCTGCCTCTCAAGTGACTGCACAGGAATGGCCATGGCTCACACTCCAGCCAGCCCTGACCTTTCTGGGAAAGGCTGATAACACCATCCTGCTCCTGCAGCTCTGGCAGGGCTGGCTGAGCCTCCACAGGCAGTGGTGGCGTGTTTAGAGCACGGCCCTTTGGGGCTCAGGGGGATTCCAGCTCCAAAAGAGGGCAGGGAGGGCTGTGGGACCAGCAGAACCATCCCTGGAAAGAGCCCTGCTGGAGCTGGGTTCAGTCCAGCTGTGCCCAGGGCACCCTCAGCAGGTCTGCTGGGCATGCAGGGAGAAGCATCTCAGCAGTTTAACAAACAAGGGAGCTCTGTTCTCCCAGGCAAAGGTGCCAAAGCAAATAAATATGCCAAATCCCATCTCCCCATTTAAAGGGAGATTACAGAAAGCAAACACAGCCAGAAGGCTTTGCCTTCTCTGTGCCTGCAGGGCTCTGCTGCCTGAGGGAGGTTTTCCCCACCTGATTTGCAGCAGCCCCAAGTCCCTGCAGCCACCCCATTAGACTGGGGGTGCCCATCCCTCCCCGGGTCCTGCTCCCATAACCCTGCAGCTGTGCTTGGATGCACCTTCCTCCCACCCTCTGCTCAGCCACCATAACCATTTCTCTTTTTCTTTGCTGTGCAATCACCATTACTGGGGACAGACTGGATTAAATGGGCTAATTTTACACTGAAATGGGGGAGGAATATACACAGGCTGCTCTGCCAAGGGAGATGGGGGGACTGGAAACCTTAATTAGGGGGCAGGTAGTGCTTTGAGCTCTCCCAAGCCTTTGCTCGTGGTGGTGCTGAGCACAGGGAGCTCTGCCTTCCTCAGGCTCCAGCATTATCCTTTCCCTGAGTCCCTTTTGTAAAAATCCACTTTCCTGAGAGCAAACAAATCTCCCAGCCCGGGTGTCTGCTCCGAATTTTCAGGGGAGGCAGGCAGGAAAAAGCCAGTGTGCCTTTTGCCTCAATCTAAGCCTTTATATTTTTAAAAAGTCACTGTGAGGCGAGCAGAGCCCTGGATTCCGAATGCAGTCGGTGCTCCACCAGCCTGTAACCTTAAAAACTGTCCCAGTTCCTGCCTCACTCAGCAGGGCTGTGCTCATTTACATAGTGCTGACAGGCTGGCCCAAAAAACTTATATATAGCGTGAAAGCAAGAGTTGTTAACTATCTGCCACTAATAGGAAAATTAATGGGGAGATTTTCAAAGGCAAGAAGGAGCGTTAAATTGGAAGGGAATGTGATCCTCTCCCTCCTCCCAGGTGAAAATTCGGGCTTCAAAAACCTACATCTCAGCCTGGAAAATGCTTCTGTTTCCTGGTGTGATCCCATATGGGTTTGCACATGTCCTGCTGTGACCCCTGTGTGTAAAACAACTCCCTGACACATGGCACCAGACCTTCTCCTTTGCTGCAGCAAGAAAACATCTCTCTGGGAGCAAAGGTGCATTTGGGTGCATCTGTGCTGGCCTTCAGTGTCCCTGACAGCCCAGTCCCCTCCTGCCAGCAGCAGCGAGGCATCCAGGGGGTATTTACGGGTGCTGTCACCACCCTGGTGGCATCCCAGGATCCTCTGGAGGTTTTGCTGTGGAGCTCTGCCCTCGTGGGTTTATTTTTACATTTACAAGCACATTCATTGACTGCCATGGGCAATGGGAGCCTGGGCTGGAAAACAAGCCCAGCATCCCCTACAAGCTCAGCTGGGGCAGGCAGGGCTTGAAAGCAGATGGGGAGGGGAAGCCAGTCCCAAGGTCACCAACCTGCCTGACATGGTGAGGTGAGCAGGAAGAGAGACAGTGGCTCAGGCTGAGACTGGAGTGATATTTGATCAGCATTGCACAGAATGTCACCATTACATAATGCTCCTGGGCCTAAGAATAGAGATGAGGCACTTGGACACGTGAAAGGGTGATGGAACCCTCAGGATTGTTCTCACTGATGCTCATCAGCCCCATCATCCTCGTGGGAAAAGGTCCCACCTCTTTAACTGCCTGTGAGCAGGGCTGGGACAGTCAGGAGGTGAGAAAACATGTGTGCCCAGTGCCAAATTGGAGGAGAATTGCTATTTAATTACCCTTCATCACAAAACTCTCTGGGATTTGAAACAGGAGAGAAAAAGACAAAAAGGTTTTAATAAGCAGGGCAGCCCTGGCCTGGTGAAGTGGGACTGTTTAACAGCTTTATTAGTGGCACCAAGCAGGGCCAGCACTGCAGCACCAAACCAGCCCTGCAGAGGAAACCGCTCAGAGCAAACTGCTCAGAGCAAACTTGGTTTCTCCCTTCAGCTCTTTTTAATATCGTCCCATAAATCTGCAGGGGCCCTTGACCTTCTGGGAGAGGGAGAGATTGGGTTGGAACTGTGGCTGACTGAGCTCTTTTCTGTAACACCGAAGGACCAAAAGATATTTTAAGTTTTTAGGTGACAGCTGAGCTTCTCGCCTCCCCCAAAAACCAGGGTCAGGAGCTTTATGAGCAGCACAAGTGTGGCAGTAAAAGCAGAAATACCGAGGGAGCGAGGAAGAGAGGGAGGGAGGATGCCTTAAAAAGTACCAGTACTGCCCTCCCAGGCACCCCGTGCTGCTTTTCAGTGGCTGAGCTGAGAAATTCAGCTGGGAAAGGGGTTCAGGGCCAGGACAGTTGGGGGCTGGGGGTGTTTGAAGGGGGACACCGAGCAGAGGGGCAGGGGGAGGCAGAGGAGCAGAGGGACAGGGGAAGGTCCCACCTGTGGCAGGGCAGCCGCCTGGGGTCGGTTTTTGGGAGGGTGGGTGGTCTGTGTGCCCCCTTACCTTTGTACTGGGGCGTGAACTGCCTCATGGCCCAGGGCAGGGACTCGTAGAAGCTCAGCTCCTGCGACACCAGCGGCTTGCAGACGGTGTGCTCGTCGTAGCGCAGCATGCTCGTGTGGCCGCCCACCTGGTGCACGAAGGGCTCCAGGAGCACGGCCCTGCCCTCACCAGGGCTCAGGGGGCTCTGGCCCACCATGCTGCTGGGGGGCACTGGGGGGCTCGATCCCCCTCGGGGGCAGCACAGGAGGGTCGGAGGCCGAGCCTGGGCAGTGGGGTCTCACCCTCCCTGGGTGTCACCCACGCTGGGCTCTCACCAGCAGAACCTGCAAAACAGGGGGAAGTGGGGGATGAGAGGGAGAAGGGGGGACAAGCCACTGCAAAGCCAGAGCCAGGCACCAAGGCCTGAGATCTCAGTGCCCAGGGGTTGGCAGGAGCCCCAGCCTGGAACACAGAGACCAGAAAACACCCAGTTTAGATCTGTTGGGGGCAAAAGAGACTGAAGGGAATGATCAAGAAGCGTGGGATGATTTGCATCCTGGTTTTCCAGCAAAACCCCAGTGCAGAGGATAGTAATGTCTTTGGAAGATCCATTTCTGTCCAGGAAAGCCTCCAGGATGTGTTGCCAGGTGAGCAATGCCACCTCTGCCAAGCCCACAGGACAGATGTGACCAGGGCAGCACCGTCACCCCCTCCTTACCCAGGGGACAGGGAACAGCAGAGGGGTGGTGGCACCTCCTGGAGGGACCTGGAGCTTCCCATCATGAGCTCTACCAGGAGGGCAGCTCAGCCTTTCCCCAGAGCCAGCAGGTACAGCCTGACCCAGGAGCTGAATCCACTGACACACAGAGCATTCCCCATCCCACAGCAAGGAGCCAAAGCTCAGGAGTGGGACTCAATGATCCCTGTGAGTCCTTTCCAACTCAGGCTATTCTGTGATTCTCTGCTTTCTGAATCTCCCCTTCCCCTCCTGCTGTGATGAACCCCTGAGCAAACAAGCACCTGCTGCAGGTGCCACTTTTGTTTTCCACCTGGAGATCTGGGATGGAGTGGGCTGAAGGCAGAGGAAGGTGAGAACAACCACTCCTACCTCCTAAAGGAGCAGCTCCTTTATCTCCCCCAAGGTGGGTTTTTTCCCATTTTTGGAGAGGAGTTCCTGCTCTACAATTACCTTACCCCGGGGAACAAAGCCAGGCCCGAGCCAAGCAGTTTCCAGCCAGGAAGAAAGAGGCTCTTTGGAGCATTTCCAGGAGTTAATAAAAGCATTTAGCATTTTGTTAAGTTGTGACAATTTTTAAAGAGGATTTTCTGCCTGGAGAGCTGCAGGTTTGTTGTGGTTTGTTTTGTGTGGGTTTTTTTCCTCTCTTCCCTTCCTTAAAAATAAGCAGAAAAGCCAAAAGCAAGCGGATTTGTCATAACACCTCTTTGGAGCAGAGCACAACATGACTTAAATCCTTTATTGCTCCAGAGACGGTCCAAGGCTGAAACTCGGCTGACACAACCCCCTGACAGCTCTGGCAACCTTGGCATTCCGAAGGGAATGGGGGAAAAACACCCACACTTTGATAAAGCTCTGAATGTTTCCTCCTAGGCAGAACTGGGAGCAGGATTTGCAGTGGGAGAAGGAGGTTCTTTTCAGGGAGTTTCTGTTCGGAAGCAGCTCATCCATTCGGAGCAGATAAATGTTCCCGCAAACACTGAGCTGCTCTGAGCTCCCCTGAAACAAGACACTTGAAATAAATCACTTCCACTGGCTCAAGGTATCGCAAATGCCAGGAGATATTTACGTCACTAAAAATACACGGAATTACAGATAAATCCGTGTCCTCCAAGCAAACCAGAACCTTCAGTATTTTTCCTTGAGCTAAAGGAAAAGCAGCCCAGGTGCTGCAGGTGGAGGAGAGCCAGAAAATATGGGGGAAGGAGAATAGGGAGAAAATTTTTCCAGAAAAGAGATGGGGCTTGGAGCAACCTGGTCCATGGAAGGTGTCCCTGCCCGTGGAAGGGGCTGGAACTGGATGAGCTCTGGGTACCAGCCCGGGCTGTTGGGGACACTTCTGCTCCCCAGGTACTTCACCTCACACCCTGCTCTCACTCAGGGCCAAACATCAAAAGAATCTGAGCTAAACAGGTTATTTATCCCTAACTCCAAATCCAGCCAAAAAAACCCAAGCAGGTTAAATTCTGTGATTTAATTAGCACCTACTCCATCCCATCCCAAAAGGAACTCGTGTGGCTCCAAATCTGGGAGCAAAATGCAGCCAGCCCAGCCCCAGGAGAAAGCCCTCACCTGGAAATGAGCTGGGTCCTTGTGGCAGAAATACTCAGGAATATTAAAAAGCCAAATCACTTTAGGAACAAGAGTTCTGTGCACAGAACCATGCCCTTAGTGCTACGCCTCGTGGTCACCTTCCCCTCTGGGACCTGGCTCCCCAGAGCATCCCAAAGCTCCTCTGCAAAGTCGGGCTTTGAGCACTGCAGGGGCTGCAGGTTCTTTCTGTGCTTCATTAAAAGGCAGGGCAAGAAGTGGCTGAGCTCTCTGTGCCACCACCCCGAGCTGGGACACGGGGCCACCACCCAGCTCAGAAACAGGCACAGGTTCCTTCACCTCCTGCCCAATTTCCCTTCCACACCACCCAGAACCACCTGCCCCTCCTGCCCAGCCTGGTGCTTTCCAGTGGTGCCACGAGCACGATGGAGAACCAGGAGCCCCCAGGCCATGTTTGCAGCCCCCAGGCCGTGTTTGCAGCCCCCAGGCCGTGTTTGCAGCCCCCAGGCCGTGTTTGCAGCCCCCAGGCCATGTTTGCAGCCCCCAGGCCGTGTTTGCAGCCCCCAGGCCGTGTTTGCAGCCCCCAGGCCGTGTTTGCAGCCCCCAGGCCGTGTTTGCAGCCCCCAGGCCATGTTTGCAGCCCCCAGGCCATGTTTGCAGCCCCCAGGCCGTGTTTGCAGCCCCCAGGCCGTGTTTGCAGCCCCCGGGCTGCTCCAGAGGTTCACAGCAGCCCCCCAGGGCCAGATGTCCCTGCTGCTCCTGTCCCTTCCTGCCAGCCAGGGCTGTGCTTGGAGCCTTCCTAATAAAATCCCACCCACCCTCCAAAGTCACGTTCACCCTGCCCCTACTCCCCTGGCCCGGCAGCTGCCCTGGCTCTCACCTGTGTGTGCAGCTGAGAACTCCTCACTCGGGGTGCACCTTGGGGTGCTGCCGGCGCTGGTTTTTCGCTGCCTCTTGCTGTGTCTCCAGGGTAAGGAATGAGGGAAGGGTTGGGCAGGGCCCGACTGCGGCGGCGCTGGCAGGAGCCCGGAATGTCCAGCTGACAGCTGAGCTGTTCCCGGGAGAAGCTCCTGCGTGGGACAGGGATCAGCCTGGCCGAGGGCTCGGGACCCGCCTGTGCTCGGCCTTCCAGAAAGCGCCTGCTCCGGCCTCTTGGGCAATCGGCTCTCCAGGAAAACAACTGTTGCTTTGATCCGGGCTGTTTTCCACTGAACCGCCCGGCTCGCCCCCCACCCCCGTGTTTACCACCTCCCTGCAGAGTGAGCTGGGGCTGCTGGTGGGAAAGGGATGGATATCCGGAGCTTCCCGGAGCTTCCAAACCCACCTGCTGTGTGGGAAAACACGCCAGGGAGACTGGGGAGGAGAGACACGGGGGCTGCGAGCCAGGAATGGGGTGAGGGGCTGGAGTGCCGTGGGACACCAAATCACCCATCTCTGTGATGAAGAAAGGTATTTATGGCAAGGGGGGCAATGCCCAGGGAGGGAGCAGGGTTTGCCCAAAGCTGGGCAGCAGGTGAGAGGATCCAGAGCCCCAGCCCTGCCAACAGCCTCATGCAGGGAAAAGAGGCATGGGAGCGGTGTGGGAAATGGAAAAATCCCAGGGAACTTCCTGCCAGGGCCAGACTGTCTCCTGCAGCCAGTCAAGGACAGCGCGTGCCCCCAGCCCGGTGTCCTCTCCAGCATGTGCTGAGGGCAGGCTCTGGACATGCTGTGCCAGCCTGTGCCAGCCCCTGCACCCCAAGGAGATGGGACCCACGTGTTATTTAGGGGATCACAAGGCAAACACAACCTGGGCAGTGCCTGGCACAAGGTGCCCACTCCCATCCCAGTCCCACCTCAGTCCCAGACCAGTCCCCAACAGGAACTTGAGGACTTCAGCAAATCCCTGTCCGGGCCTGGGGCCCCAGGGCTGCCCCGGGGCCTTTGCAGCAAATGGGGACGCTGGGAATTGCCTGTGGAATTCCACCAAACAGGACCATTTCCTAACCTTGAATACATTTCAGTTGTAACTTAGCAACCTCAGCTGGGTACAAGCTGTGCCATCCCCATGGCAGCTCCCGGGAAATGGAGCTTGCCAGGGCAGATCTACCTGATCCAAGCAAAACCACCTGGAACAGTCTATGATTTCAGGGTAACAATTATTTGTAATAAATTTATTTTTTATATTGATTTACAGAGCTAAATGGAACATATAAACAGCACCAAGCCATTGAAGTTTGTCCTACAAAACCAGGTTTAATACAAAAGGATGACGGTAATGCCTCACTGCGCTTCTGGACAGTTAAAAAAGCTCACCCAAGCCCCACAAGGAGTTTAAAAAGGTTTAAGAATGTAGGCACCGGTGTTTGAGAGAATTTCTATGGCAGCAGTAACGATCTTTTACATTCTGGTAGAACCAAGGCTGCTTTCATTTTATTCCCTATTTATTACAGTGGGAGGAGCTGGTCCTTCCCCCAGAGAGCTGTTGAGTGTCCTGCCCAAACACCCGACTTTCACAACCAAAAATATGGGGTAACAGTCAGCTCCACACAGGACATTCCCCATTTAATGGGAAAGACCTCCCCGTGTTTTGTTCCTGGAGAAACCCGCTCCCTGCACCCGTTCTGGTGGATGGGCAGCAGCACCAGATCCACAGGGAGTGTCTGAGGTCATTCCCAGCAGCCCAGGGGGTGTCAGGCAGACTCCCTACCAAGGGAGGTGTGGGGAGAGCTGCAGACCCTGCCAGGGGAGCAGGGACTGGCACAAGGAGCTCACCTGGACGTGGCATCACCTGCCCAGGAGGGAGCAGGGCTGCAGTGACTGCCCCAGCCAGCCCAGAGCTCTGCATGCATCCAGCCTCAGGATGTTCTCAGGAGCAACATCCACAGGACACAGGAATCAAATCGACACTGGCTTCACTCTGCTGTTTTCCTGCCTGATGCCAGGACTGGGTTCGGTCCCTGCAGCCTCACGAGCTGTTGCACAGCCCTGGGAAGAGCACAGCAGCAACATCTCTGCTGAGCCCAAACTGCCACACGCTGGTGCCATTTCCTTGGACACAAACATTCGTTTGCTGGGCAGAAAAAGAAGCTGAAGTAACCAAGTGATTATGGACACAAGAGACGATACAGCAGGGCCGGGATCGACGGCTGCTCCCGGGCCCTGCAGGGGCTGCAGGAACAGCAGGAACCTGCAATGCCTGTGCTGGCACACCCCTGCTCCAGCACGAGCACAGGCATTGCAGCTGCCCAGCACAAACATGAACATTCAGTCCTCAAAGCCCTCCCAAAGCTGCTCTTGAATTGCCACTGACCAATCCCCGTGGCTGGAGCCACAGCAAAGCGCCTTTGGAAGCTTCCTATATCCTTTATTTTTCCACCCAAATTCCCCCCACCCCCCTAAAATCATAAAGCACACAGACTGCAGACTTAAAAGTGTAACAGGGTCACAACCTCTCTCCATCCCCCCAGCCCAGCCCAAACCACCAAGGCACGTGAGGCTGCCTCCCTCCCTCCAGGCCCAGCTTCACTTGATTCCTCCTCTCCCCCATTTCGAAGGGTGAAGCCACACATTTTCCTCGCTGGGAAGCAGCAAGTGCTTTCATCACTCTTTGTCCTGACTAAAACAGATCCTAACAAAACACACCTGAACTGCCACCCTAATGTTTCCATGGGAAATGTTATCTTTAGGCACACTGCCTGGTGGACACTGCCACCAGTTGGCCTTTGCAAAACTGAGGTCAAATCCTGCACCCCCAAGCTCTGGCAGAGCCCCCCCAGCCCTCAAGAGCAGATGTGCTTTTACTCTTTGTAAGTTGTTGCTCGCTTGCCACGGGAGCCAGGTCTCTGTGGAAGGCTCACTTTGGTGCAATTCCAGCTTCCCACCAGCTCAAGCCCATCTTCTTTCCAAGCCAACGTTATTGCCCTGAATTTGTGTGTGTGAAGATTTTCAGAAAGAAGAGCAAACAGATACGTGCAACCCCAACCCTCGGGCCCTGCTGCTCCCACCACCAGCGAGGGGCCTGTCCCCTGGCAGAGGTCCATGTCCATGTCCACAGCTGCTCCTCCCTGCTCCTCCTCAGTGCTCTGAGTCCGAGAGGTAGGAGGGCTGAGTCCATCTCCACACCAGCATATCCTCCCCCGCCACCCTGTGGGACTCTGTCTGGATGCGGGACTCGTTGGAGGCCAGGAAATCCACAGCTCTCTCCCACACCCGCTTCATTTTTTTTCTGCGAGAAACAGCAAGAAAAAGAAAGGAAATTGGAATCACAGCCTCGTGCTTCCCTGCCTACAGCAACTGTGGCTGTGGATCCAGGCACCCTGGCTGCCTCCTGCTCCCTGTGCAGGCAGGAGAGGACATCCAGCCAGAATCCTGGTTTGGAGATTTCAGACTGGGGCATGGACACACAGCCACTGCCTGGAGGGAAGATGAGACCCCCTGTCAGTGACAGTGAACTTGGGGCTCAATTCATATTGCAAAGGGGCTCAGTGAGCAAACTGCCCTCCCCCTTCCTGCAGGCAGGGATGTCACCCAAGGGGACACTCTGACCATGCAGCTCCCAGCACTCAGCTGCATTTCAGAGCTGTGCTGAATCACCTCCCAGCCCGAGGGACCAGATCCAGCTCACCTGCTCTGAGGAGGGATGAGGCTGTCCCGGACATGGAAGATGCCAACGTAGGGGTAACGTTCCAAATTCCGTTCCCATTCCTTATAGTGGTCCTGGACAACAGCTGGGGGGAGGAGAACAGAACAGTGAGAGCTCAACACTGCAGGAGGAAGAGCAGGGCTATTGAATTCACAGAGCTCCTACCTATGATCTGCTTCACCATCTCATACATGGCTTGTTCCTCTTCCTCTCTCTTCCGCCAGCGATACCTGAGGAAGATCAGGATCCCCCAAAGAGTCATCAGGCCTAGGAGGATAAAAGCAAACACAATTCAGTAACTCACAGTTGTGTATTGCTGGAAGCAGTTTTAGTTCTGACACTGCCTCTCCCCAGAGGCAGCTTTCACTCCCTGTGGCCCAGGCCTGCCTGGAACTGAATCCAAGTGATTCATTTTGTACCCCAGTGCAGCTGCACCCTGAAATCCCTCGGTACTGACCACCCCCTGCAGCACAACAGCACATGTGGATGTGGGATGAGGTGGCTGGAAGGCCTCAGCACGGAGCTCCCCCCACAAAAAAACCCTCAGCACAGCCACAGTTCTCCTGTCCCAGAGGAGTCCTTGCCAGAGGCCTCCCCCACAGTGATCACTTTGGAAGGCTGTCAGGCTTCACTGCTCCAAGGAGAGCTGCTTGATAAGGAAATAAAGCCTGGGGCTCCAGTGCCAGCCCAGAATTCAGATCTATATGGAAGGTTTAGCACTGACAATGCCCCCAGTAGAATTCAGCCACAGTCTCTGCAATAAACAAAACTGTCCCCTGTCCCCCCCTCCCTGTCGGGCTGGATTATAAACTCCTCCAGTCACACAGCTCTCGTTATCACCTCGCTGGGTAAAACCTCTGTCTCAGCTGGGGCATGACACACTATTCCAATAAAACCTCCAACCCCGAAAAGCTACAAGTCATTATTAAAGAGGCTGGAAGACTTTGGAGCTTAGAGCAAGAAAAAAGAAAAACTGACTCCTCTAGGTAAGTTAACACACTTATTTTGCAGCCCATAATAATGGGTACTTGAGGAATACCCAGAGAGCTAATCAGCTGGCTGATTTAGAGCACGTTTTAAGCGCTCAGAGCACAAGAGCAGTGCTGCAGGTCTCCCCGTGCTGCCAGAACAAAGGTTAATTAGACATTAACTCATCAGCACATTCATTTCACCTCTGTTAGTCATTTCCTATGGCTGGAGAACGTGTGTGTGCACAGGGGCTCGTCCCTGCAGCTGCAGGGGAAGGCTGAGCGCTCCCAACTTACTCCAGAAGAACAGGAACAGGTTGGTGATGGCCGTGATGACGGCCCGGCGGAAGCGGCAGCCGAGCCCCATCTGCGGGTGGGCAGATTCCAGGCAGAACACTTCCTCCACGCTGGAAACAGGCCCCGACACGTCCCTGCCTTTCAGCCTGATGGGAAGAGGCAGAGAATCTCACTGAGGAGAGCAGATTCCAACTGCAGTCTTTAATCAAGGCAGCGAGAGCAAACAGACTGCAGATGCAGTAACTCCTCCTGCGCAGCACAGGAAATACTCCGACAGCCTCCTGCCAGAACATTTGGGGACTGGCTGCTTAGCAAGGGATGGATATGGCTTCAGAAAGGCAGCGGGGCTGCAACTCCCACTGGCACGCTGGAGTCTCCTGCCGCAGCCTCTCTGACAGCCCCTCTCAGCGTGCACAAGATTAAACTCGAGACTGGATTCCCACCTCCCAGCACAGAGATGGAAACGCTCCCTGCGTCGCTGCTCCAGAGCTGGGGGAGGCCAGGGAGCTCGAGCAGGAACAGTGACAGCATCAGCTGTGTCTGCAGGGAGGGCACCCCTGCCAGCCATCCCCCTCCACCTGCAGCCACTGCTGCTACCTGAGCCCCCGACCTGCTCCGAGCTCCCTTCGCCATTCCCTCCACAGCCACTCACAGGCATCGAGGGATCCAGGTGAGAGCCACTAGATCCACAGGATCTGGACCAAAGGGGATTTTATTGAAGCTCCTAATTCTGTCTGCACTGAACAACCCATGAAACAAAGAGGTTTTCCCAATTTATTAGTGCTCAGCTCACCAACTGCTGACAGCTCGGATTCGATTCTGGATTCTGCAGGAGCTGGAGACACAGAGTTGTTTCCCACCCCCTTATCTTATTTACAATCCAAATTCCATGAAAATATTTAAAACATGCAGCAGAATCACCCAGTGCAAAACTCATTTTCAGTCCTGCCTCTGAGACTAGCACTTAAAAAATAATCTCAGGTAGCAAAAAATGCCAGGGGCAGATTTTTGGGGCTGTTCCACACTCCTGCATGGCACACAGGCTCCAGGGAAGCGCATCCATTTGGGGAACAGCAGAGCTGCTAATTATGGAAATAAAAATGTGGGAGTATATTGTATCCCACAGCTCCTACTCGAGTATAAAAATATAAATTGGAAAACTCTGGATCCCAGCCCACCTACAAACCCAGACCTGCCCCTAAGGAAACCATGTCCCATCCTGGGAATTGCACACACCAGTAATCAAAGCAGCAGACGCTGTCTGATCCTTGGATCACAGCAGCAGCTGCAGGAATATTTAAGAGCAAATAGAGCAATGGGAATTCCTACAAGGTTTGCTCACCAACCCCATCACTCCAACTGCTGCAATTCAGTTAATCACAGGCATATTTAGCAGCGTGGAAATGCAAACAACTGTTAGACTTCGGAGTTAGCACAGACTGGAGGCGGCCCACACTTCCCAGAGGAAGGTAATGGTGGCTGCAGACTCTTTCCTAAGGTTATGGACTGAATGTTGTGGGTTTTCCCTCAAAATCCAGTACTGCTGGCTGAGAAACTCCCCCTCAGTGACCAACCACCACCCACAGTCAGTCTGACCATCCATTCAGGAAGAATTTCCTCATGGAAAGGGTGGTGAGGCCTTGGCAGGGGCTGCCCAGGGAGGTTTGGAGTCCCCAGCCCTGGAGGTGTCCCAGGAAGGCCTGGATGTGGCACTCAGTGCTCTGGGCTGGGGGACACGGTGGGGATGGGGCACAGGGGGATCCACGGGCTGGGAGGGCTTTTCCAACCTCAATGATCCTGTGATTTAATGTGCACTGGGTGTTCTGCCAGAGGGACAACTGACACTCAGGATACCTCTGCTCCTCCTTGGGACCTGTCCCAGAGGATCCCAAAGCGTGGGTGACATTACCCACTGCACAGAGGGCTTTGCTGGCCAGGGAACCCTTTGCTCCAAGGATGCAGCTCCACAAATGCCACAGCTGTAACTGTGCTGGAGAAAAGTTATCCCGGGAAAAGTAACCACGTGGGTAAGTTTAGGAAGAGCTGCAGGTGCAGGACCACGGGCAGGACAACAGGACAACCATTTCCAAACCTCACAGGAGGCACAGCACAACCACTCATGCCACGTGCAGCCCTGGCCTCCCATTCCCATCTCATCTGCAGGCAGTAAGGCATCCCTGGACACAGTGTCCTGCAGCAGGGCTGGGATCAGACTCCTGGAGTCAGCTCAGCTGCCATTCTGCTGCAGGGCTCTACTTCTCCTCTGGAAGTTTGCCCAGCAAGCACTGCCACAGCCAATCCCAGATTACCTGCTGAAGTCTAACGAGGTCTGGAAGCTAAAGGGCACCCAGAGACCTGTCAAATTACATCAGCCAACCCTCAGAGCTGTACCTTCGACACACTGGGCTTCCACTTACCAAATTCCCAAATCCTTGTTGCTGTTCAGTATCCAGTGCAGGGCAGCTTCAAACTTCTGTGGGGAGCTACCAGTAACATTCTGTGCAAAGGAATCCATAAGAAGATTAGTTCTCCATTCACTTAAAATACTGAACAACATCATTTCATTACAGGAGTGGGAGAATTCCTTCCATATGATCTGTCCTCAGGTTAATTCTTATCAGAACTCTGCAAAGTGAAGGAAGGAGAACTAAGCCTGAAGGTCTGCCTGGACTAAAGTCTCCTGACTGGGTAGATGATGCATGAAGCACTCTGTGAAATAACACCATCCCAGACTGTTAAGACTAACCACTAAATACAACATAATCTTACTGACAGTTTACGAGGAAAGAAATGGAATGCTAGATCAGAGCACTCTGTCTCCTGACACTTTGGGGTATAGAAAAATCCTTCTTCTGCCCAGCCCTCAATCCAGGGAAATTTCTGGTTTCACAAGACTGATGACTCCAGTGAAACAACAAACCATTAAGTTAAGATTTACAGGGGCTGAATCACAGATGGAGGAGAAAATGATTTTCAAAAGAACTGCTGAGAACAGGACTGGCCAAAGGGGAAGGGAGAGATATGGGAAAGAATCAAACCAGGATGAGGGAGTAAAACGGATGGTGAATTGCTTTAGTGTCTATTATTTATTGCCTTATAAGAGACTAAGCACTAGGTTATAACAAAGCTGCTCACAGCCTACTCACCATCACGTGGTCCTTCGCCTCACTAACCCAAATGCATTTGCTTTTTAGATTCTCAGGGTTTCCACATTCAAAATTACCTGGTAAAAAAGTCAAATAGAAATAACGTTTGGAAAAAAGCCCTTGAACAGCTCAGAACTACGCTCTGAATGTACACCAGGAAATACTCCCCTTTCCAATCAGCTCCAGCCCTGAGCAAAATGACTCCAAGGTGAGATTTATACTGCAGGCAGATCAGATTATGACTATTAATAAAATGCTCAGCCACTGCACGTAGGTTGGATAAGGGCAATCAAACCACACTTTGGAGCTGCTGTTGGATAAGGGCAATCAAACCTCACACTTCAGAGCTGCTGAACACAGAATAGGGGGGAAAATACTGTTTCTGCCCCTTGCAGAGCACAGAGCCACGTCTGGGCCCCAGTGCCCTGCAGAGGGGCTCCTGCCATCAGGAATCAGGGACTGCAGAGTGGAGCTAATGATCAGCATTCAAAACGCTCCCAAGGAGCCTAAATCACAGCTCTGCCTTCCACCCAGGCACAGAAACGCTGGCGAGGAACTAAATCCCCTAAAACTTGCCTCACCAAGTTGACTAAACAAATGTGCTGAGAGACTGAGTAAATCTGGTGGAAATCCCGGCAGCTGCCGAAGTCAGATTTGAAAAGATTTAGGAATTATGTGCAGCTTCAGCATCCAAAGCCTTTAGCCTTGAGGTCTGAAATACAGAAAATGGAACTGAAACACTCTTCCTGATTACCACTGCTATGGATCTTGCTGAACAAGTCTCTGCTCGTACACTGGATTTCTAGGGCTGAATTTACTCATATAGCAGAGACTGAGCTGACTGAACCCAGCTCGGAGAGCCTCTGTGGTGAGAGAAGAGAGAGGCACTCACACATCTGCTGCCACATTTCAGCAGAAAATGACAATTTCTTAAGCCACTTTTACTCTGTTTGTAGGAACACACCAGCTTACACTTAGTGGCTCTGAGTGCCTTGAAGACAATTTCAAGATGTTGGCAGAATCATAAAACCGACTATTTCTACCTCAAATTCCCAGAGTGTCAAGTGCAAATTAGGCCCACTCAGCAGGGCAGAGCGATACGAGCGCATTAGCCAAGCGCTAATCAGAATAAAAATAACCCCACCTTTTCCTGTTTTCCTATTACCTGACTTCCTCAGAGCTCTTCAAAGGGAACTGACTGTTCCATAAACCACTCTCTCCAAAGTGAGGGTAAAAACCAGCAGGCAGCTGGGAGAGGCAGGTCCTGCATGCCCAGGAATGTTTGTAAGAGACTGGCACTCACCTGCCTGCACGGACAGGTAGTTGTAGAGCTCGTGCAGCACGGCCCTGGTCATGTCCTTCTGCTTGGCCTGGCAGAACTGCGGGTCAGAGACAGGAGCAAACATGAACAGTGGCAGTGGGACAGCGGGAGAGCAGCTGCAAGCACCAAACACAGCAGCACTGGAGTCTGGCTCCCAGAACATCCCAGCCTGCAACCACAGCTCAGAATCCAGCAGGACAGTTCCTCACTCCTAATCACAGAATGCCAGGCTGGTTTGGGTGGGAAGGGACAATTAAATTCATCTTGTTCTACCCCCTGCCACTTTCCACCAGCCCAGGTTGCTCCAAGCCCCGTCCAGCCTGGCCTGGAACACCTCCAAGGACCCAGGGGCAGCCACAGCTTCCCCAGTAATCCATCCTGATAGAGGAACCAGGCTGTGCAGACACTCCGTGGTGGAGTTCAGGGAATTAGCTGGATTAAATCTTGTACTGTTAAAGCTGAAAACAGCTTTATTGCAAACCAATATCACTTCTAGTACAACTGTTAAAGGAATTGATTCACATAATTGGGAATTTAAATTTTTATCTTTCAGAGTCTCATACACATTCCTAATTTAATCTGGCCCATTAATTCCAACTCATCAAGTCCCAAGTTTTCTGTAAAACGATAGAACTAATCATTTTACAGTGATACTGCTATGGGTGGATGTTACATAGACTAATCACTGTTCTGTGAGAATCCCCAAGACCTGAAGATAAAATAAATAAATGCTTACCTCATCCGTGCTTTTGTCACAATCCACAGGCAAGAGATTAACTACAAGAGAGAAGAAGGTGAGTTAGCTGGCTGCAAGTAAGAGCTTTGATCAAGAGAGTAATTATCTTTTAAAGAAGGTTGTGCTTTAAAGCCTGATGCTGCTGTTTTTAATCTCCCTCGGGCAGCACCTTGCAATGCAAACAGCCTGCTCAGGAGCTGCTTTGGGACCAGCACTGGAGACAAACAAATAAAAAGGTGCAAGTGATAATCTGGTCAGCTGGGAAGTAAAAACTGGGGTTGGATGCTTTAACAGCTCCTGTTTGAGGAGATGCTTCACACTCCTTCACGCTGATCTTTACACTCCAGTGACGCCACTCACGGCCCACCTGAAATACCAGGGAGGGAAACCAAACCTCCTGGAGGCAAAGGCTTTTGGTACAGGGTTTATTTCAGCTGGAGCTGTTGTCTCTGCAGATTATGGCCATGGCTTAACTGCTCCCTCCACCCCTCGGTCCCTGCTGCCCACCTGAGGCACCTTCCAGCACCCTGCACTGCCTGAGGACTGGCAGAATTCCTTGCTCCAAACTCCTCTCAAAGCTGTAACGGGTTCACCAGAAATCCACAACATTGGACAGTTATATCCTGCCTTTGGGAACACAGCAGCTTTCCCAGCCCATGCAAGGGGCACAAACACCCAGGGGCACAGCGTGTGGAGGCTCAGCACCAGCACCTTCCCAACTGCCCCCAAACCCTTCCACATTCTGCTCAAAGCCCTGAAATGTCCATATTTCCAGCTGTTCCACCCCCTGCCCAGGATGAAGGCTGGGAAGGGCTGAGCCAGCAGAGGGAACACAAAAACACACACCGGGTGTTACAGAGACATTGTGTTCACCATCCTTGGCCTAGCAGGAATCCATAAAATCCATCCTTGGCCTAGCAGGAATCCATAAAATCCATCCTTGGCCTAGCAGGAATGGCACTCCCCATAAACCCCACGGTTCTGAGGAACTGAAGGCCAAACTCATTTGGAAAAATCACCCACTCAGCTTCCTTTCCATGACTAAGGTTTCCCATGGGCAAAGGGAGATGGAAACGGGGACAGAAGCAGAGATGTCAGGTTAGAGCAATGAGAATGATAAATGTGACGGTGACAGAAGCAATAAAGGCACAGCAGGAAGAAGGTGAGGAATAAAGTTTAAATCAGAATTAAACCCGTGCACGTACAGCTCTCGTCTCTCCTGTCCAGCCAGCCTGACCCAACCATCTTCACCGCGAGGATGCCCAGAAAAATCAGGAGCAGCACTAGGCTGGCGAGGCAGAGGAACTGGGACAGGTAGTATTCCAGGCCTTTCCCCTTGCCCTCGGGCTGCTGCCTCGGGGCTGAGCGGAGCAGGGCAGTGCGGGGGGTCACTCCGTACCCCCCATCGCTCGATGCCCGCCACGGGAAGCGCCGGATCAGCCCCCCGCCCCGGCTGCCAGCGCTCGCATCCCTCTCTGCCTGCTTCCCAACACTGGAAGTCAGATCCTCTTTCCCTCTCCTGAACAGCTGCCTGAACCCCCCGGGGGCCGCCGAGGAGCCCCACTGGGTGCTGGGGGTCACCTCACTTTCCCGCCTCCACCAGCTGTTGGAGGAGAGCCCTTTCCTTTCCCCTGCCGTGTCCCAGGGATCCCGGGAGCTCTGGCCCCCAGTTCCCGCTCCCGACGTGCCCCAAAGGCTCCTGGACTTCAGGCCCCCGCTCTCCTCGCTGGGAAGGGGTTTGGAGCCGAGCCCCCCGCTCCTGCCAGCCGAGGAGCCCCAGTAGGGCGTGGAGCTCAGCCCCCCGACCCCATCCTGGGGCTGCCCCGAGCCAGCCCTGAAGCTGAGCCCCCCGCCCCTTTCTGCTGACGGGCTCCATTGGGATGTGGAGCTGGACCCCCGAAACCTGTCCAGGGTGGGTCTGAGCCCCGTGCTGAGCCCCCGGCTCCTCTCTGCGTTCGTGCCCCAGTGGGACGAGGGGCCGAGCCCCCCGGGCCCGTCCAGGGTCGGGTGAGAGCCCCCCCCGAGCCCCCCGCTCCTCTCTATGGATGTGTCCCACTGGGAATGGGAGCTCAGCCCCCCGGGCCCGGCCAGGGACGCCCCCAGCTCGCCCCCCCCTCTCTCCACAGCCGTCCCCCAGCGCTCCGAGGGGCTCAGCCCCCCGAGGCTGTCCCGGGACAGGCCACTCTCAGCCCTGACGCCTCCGCCCCTGCCGGGCGGGGACCCGCGTGGGTCCCCCCAGGCCTGGCCGCCGCCCTCCCGGGACGTCCCCCAGCGGGACGCAGGCGCCTGCCCCCCTTCCTCCTCCTCCTCTCCCTCCTCCTCCTCCTCCTCCTCCTCCTCGCTATCGCGGGTGAAGCCGGAGCGCTGCCGTGAGGGCGAGGCCTGCGGCGGCCCAGCTGGGGAGCGGCCCGGGCTGGGCGGCGCGGCGCGGCCGCTGCGCCGGGCGGCCGCCACCTCGGCCCGCAGGCAGCCCAGCTTCTTGACGTAGACCTTGCGGGTGGTGGCGGTGATGGGCCCCGGGCGGTAGCCGAGCGCCAGCAGCTCCCTGCGGAGCTCCGCGTCCGTCAGCTCCGCCATGGCCGCGCCAGGCCCCGCCGGAAGCGCCCCGCGGGTGGGAAGCGCCGCCGCCATCTTGGGAGGGGCCGCGCGCGCCCCGGCGCCGCCATGTTGGGAAGGTCGGAGAGGGGAGGCGGGGCGGGCGCCATGTCGGGGAGGTCGCGCCCTGAGGGAGCGGAGGGGACGGGCGGCGGGTCCTGCTGCTCCCTGAGGGACAGGGGAAAAGGGGCGAGAAACGGAGCAGAAGCAGCCTCAGCGCTGGGGTCGGCCTGTGTGTCACTGCCCGCGACAGTGATGGGTTGTCCCCCCTCGAGCAGTTCCCACCTCACCCCGACCAAGCCACACCGAAGTTACAACGCTTTTAGGGCCGTTCTCCCCAAAAATATGTCTTTCCCAGGCATCTGCCAGCGCCACACACATTGCCCTCACCGCTGCCAGGTCACTGCCAGCGGCTGGAGCCCAGGCAGAGCCTTCAGGGGGATCAGGGGCCGGAGCCCAGGGATATTTCCCCAGAAGGAGGGTCCCTGCACACTCCACAGCACAAAACCGCAAAACCACGCTCCGGCTTGTAAATTTGTTTTGGCATGGCAGTGATGTGCAGTAATTGCTTTTCCCTGCTCCCGCCTCAAAGTAATGACAGTGGCTGAAATACTGTGGTGTAATATCGGAATTTAATTAAAAATAACAAGGAAGCAGTGAGGAATGCACGGCTGGATGTGTGCCGCTGGTTTTGGGATCGAGGTGTGATACCGGAGTGGGGGACAGGCCGTGGTCCCTTGGGAGTGGAACCCACGGGGAGTGGGAGGCTCGGGGGATGCTCGGCCTGGAGCGCACCATGAGATGGGAAGAGCTGAGCTCTGCATTCCTGACATGAATCCCAGAATCACCGAGGGTGGAAAAGACCTCCAAGGCCGCTGAGTCCACCCTGTGCCTGATCCCCACCTTGTCCCACAGCCCAGAGCACTGAGTGCCATGTCCAGTCATTCCCTAGACACCTCCAGGGATGGGGACTCCACCATCTCCCTGGGAGCCCCTTCCAATGCCTGACAACCATTTCCAGGATGAAATTCTTCCTCATGTCCAACCTGAACCTTTCCTGATGCAGCTTGAGGCCATGTCCTTTCATCCTGTCGCTAATGCTTCTATCAGGACCCTCCTCCTTGTTCAGGGCTCCAAAGTTCACCTTACTCTCCCCATTTTATCCAAGAAAGCAGCAACAAGATGCTGAGATTTGTTCATCTGGTTGGCAACAACAAATATATCCTCAGCAGAGGCCAGGGAGCCCATTAAAAGAGCAAACTCAGCTCCACTGGGAAGTGTGAACACGCTAAGCTAAGCCTCCCCTGCGCTCAACAGCAAAGCACCACTGACAGCTCATAATGTGGAGCGGGGTCTAATGTAAATAAAGAATTAGAATATTACACAGATTCTGTGAGCTCACAGCTCTCGCTTTGGAGAAGCTCTGCCCAGACATGCAGACGAGTGCTGGCATCCATGGGAGCATCCCTGAAAGGTACCTGGAGGGCTGCCAGGGGGAAGGCAGCAGGAGCAGAGAGGGCTCCTCCTCTCAGCCCACATCCCTGTGGACAATCCTCGTTCCTGTGCCCCTGCCCACAGTGCCGACCATGAGGCTGGCAGTGGTTTTTGCAGCCCCCTCCCCATGGTCGCGGCTCTGGGAGCAGCAGGGGCTGCCGGGAGCCTCAGCGATGCTCAGCTGTGGAAAGGCAGCTTCCCAGCCCCCGGTGTAGCTCTCAAATCTTTTGGCTGTAAATATCCTGGGAAGCTGGGACAGCGAGGAGGGGGCATCCTCCACCTTCCCTGCGAGCCCAAAAGCTGCCTCAGACCTGCTGGCACTGACTCAGATGCCAACTGGGAAGAGCAGCCGTGTGGCACCGTCTGCTCCTCCTCTGGAAGCACCGCGACAGGACGGGTGTGAGCAGAGGGATAGAAATAGATCTGCACCCTGTTCACACAGCCTGGAGAGGGGAGCGGCTGCCCCCCAAACCCCACGGGCAGCAGCTGAGCTCTTCCTCTCCAGACTGATGGGCTGCTGAAACCCCGCCGTCCCCCTCCTCATCCGTGGCATTTGGGTGACAGGCCCGCATATGTCACCAGGGGAAGTGTCAAGTCTCACTTGGGAGCCAACTGTGCCGATTTATCACCCTGTCACTCACGGCACTGGCACAGGTGTGACCCAAGAGCCCTGTCCTCACCCTGCTGAGCTGCTTATTGCATTAGAAAGTCAGAGGTGACTCCATTCCCTCTCCTCTTTCCACCAACTCTTGGGCTGCTTATCCCACCACAAAACTCTGGTTTCTGGAGCAGCAAATTCTTCCTACCTGCCTGCAGGTGGGCCTGGGTGCTGCTGCTGCCAAAGCACCTTCCAGGGCACAGGGATAGCCATCTCTCCTGCAACCTGGAGAACATTTCCTTCTTAACCAGAGCTCCCCTGACAACAGGAGTTGTGCCTGGGGCAATGGTTGGGGTCCATCCGTCTTGTCCTTCCAGCAGTCTAAGTGTAAGAGCAGAGGGAGAGATCCCTGCAGGGTCACAGTGGTGAATCTCCCTGTGGAAATCTCCATAGCGTCAGCCTCACCATCACCCTGGTGGGAAATGGTCCAGGAAGCAAATCCAAGAGGCTCATGTTTACTTTCTTTCCTGCTGTCACTGGAAAACTTTCCTTCCTGGATGGCACAGGGGAGCTGTCAGTCTGGAAGATGTGGGAGTGGAGGAGCTGGGCAAAGGGCATGCTGAAGGGACAGCTCTGACCCACAGCAGAGCTTACAGAGGGGATTTAGGAGCAGTTCTCCCCTCAGGGGGAAATTCTCCTCGTTTTCCTGTGGCAGGGTAAAATCACACCTGGAGTAAAGGTTTGGGTCTCTCTGGTCCCCTCTGAAGCAAACAGTCTGTCTCTGCTCTTGCTGGACACCGGGGTAAATGTGGTGCAGCTCCCCCAGTGATTCCATGCTGGCTCTTCCATGGATACCACTGCACTGCAGACTGAGCTCCTATAGCCTGACAGCCCAGGCTGCTCTCACTTCCAGCCTAATGGAATGTATTATTTCCCATCTTCCTCCCCCTCAGAGTCATTATAGTGATTTCACAGCTCACCCTGTCTCAGCAGCAAACCCTGAAAAGCAGGAGCCACCTGGAGCTGCTCAGCCCATGGACAAGGAGTGTGCCTTTGGATCAAAGATGAGAGCTGTAATCCACGCCGTGCATGTTCCATTATGCACTGGGAGATTTCTCCTCTCCCGAGGGCTGGTTATGGCAGAACACGCCGAGGGGTGTTGTTCCAGCACAAACAGAGCTATTGGAACGAGCTCAGCGAGAACAGAACTCGTGTTGGGTTGGGAGGGTAAAATTGGACTGGAATTGGATATATATGCACGTACAAACCATTGATCTCATCCATCCTTACTTTACATATGTTGGATTTCCTGCTGCCAGCATAGAGGAGCAGCTCTAAAATTAGCCAGAGGTATGGAAATGGAGAGCAGGATGTTCAAGTGGAATTACAATTTCACCTCCAGGTGTGTTTGAGAGGCAGCAATAAGGGCAGAGCCCTGTGTCATTCCCACGTGCTGCGCCTGGCACAGCCATGGCACACAAATTCCTCACAGTGCTGCTCAGATTCCTATCACAGGGGGGATGTGAGGGGTCTGAGCACAGGTAGGAGCTGCAGATCAGGACAGGGATGTTCTCTAGAACCCAGAGCCCTCCCTCTCTCCTTTCCCACACATCTCCATCTGGCTGAGAAGCACGAAGGACTGAAGACACAAATCCTCCGTTTAATTATGCTGCGCATTTTATTATCTCACCTCAGATTTTGTTGTTAATCTCTTACAGATTTTGTTTACATAAGTGGAGTCTTTCAGATTTAGCAGCTCCAGCGCTTTCTCTTCTGATTCTGCAGATATCAGTCAGCTAAAAAGAAAAAAGAAAAGCACAAGTGTCCTTAAATTTGTCATTCAGTCTTTCAGGGCTTTCTATATTGTTTCCCACTCCTCAGCTCCTAAAGCAAAAGTTCAAAAGCAAACTGAAACCAGCATAGGCAGAACAACCCTCACAGGGAGAGCAGGATCCTCTTACCTGGGCTTAAATGTCCCAAACAAGGCCGAGGTGTGGATGTGACTGTGGGGAGATCCATCCCACCATCCCTTAATCTGCAGGCAGGAAGAGCTGCACAGCAGACTGCCCCTGGATATTTTATTTGTTGCAATCCCCACACGCCGAGCCCAAAGGAAAAGGAGGATTTGCAGCAAATTCAGGTGTAATTAAGTGTTAGTGTTACGCCCCCATGCAGGGAGCTGCTGTTCCGAGCTGGCTGCAGGTGCTGAGCTGCCTCGCAGGTGCAGCTGGAGTTATGAGCTCTCCTGGAAATTGCTCCCTGAAGACTGAGGACTTTTTGGGAGGAGGAGCAGGGAAGTGGCAAACAGCACCGAGGAGAGCTGCTGGGACGGGCTGTGCTGCCGCTGACAGGCAATATCAGCTCTAGGGCACAAGCAGCACCTTGTGAAGAAATAACCTTCCCAGAAGGGAGTGGTTGGGATCTGAGGGCTCTGTAAAGTGAGCAAACACGACACAAAAGCCCTTCTGGGGAATATAAATATCTCGGGGCTGATGAGCTGGTGAGGGGAGGCAAAGGCAGAATTGCCAAGGCAGAAATCAGCCTCCTGACAGTACCGTCTGGGGTGTCCTGTAACAGCTCTGCCAGCAGTTTCTCTAGGGCATCTTGGTATTTTTCCAGCTGCCTTGGGGTGAGCCACATCCCAGGTCTGACAGGAACAGCCTGCTGTGGAGAGAGCCAGAGAAATCAGAAGGAAAAGCTGATGAGAGCAGAGGGAGGCAGGTTGGGAACAGCCAAGCTCCCTGCAGGAGTGGCTGCATGGACAGGCAAAGAGCTCCCTGTGTTCAGGTGGAAAAGCACAATTTTCAGACTTGGTTAACCAGGCAAACATGTCTTTGAGGGCTTAGCCTTGCACTTAAATCCCTAAAATTGCCCATTTTCTGCTCTGTATACAGACTTTGGGGAGTGCAGCTTTATGGGCCCAAGTTTATAAGTAAGGTCTTGCCAGTGCAGAGAACTGTGGGATCAGAGGTGACACTGGGCAGCACACCTGGAGCTGGGTGAAAAGGTGACAACCCCAGAGCTGAAGCAGAGCTGGGAATTCCTGCCGTGGCCTTGGCTGGGGTTCACTGAATGGCAAAGACAAACCTCATGGTTCCATTTTCCTAAGGGAGAAGCCAGGTGGGTCTCAGGGGTGACCTGGCTGCTCAGTGTCCAAGATCATATATAGGGTATATTTGGGGTTTAGTAGGGTTTATTATATATAGGTAGAACCTTTCTCTGGTGCAAGCTGGTAGGGCTGGCAGAGGACACCTCTTGGGTTCCCTGTGTGTCCTGGTGAGCTCCTCAGTCAGATGGCTCAGCATACCTGGATGGACTTGCCCGTACTGGCACCCACAGGGGATTGCTCAGGGAAGCCTTCCTCGTCCAGCTGCTGCAGTGAGCTCAGGGATTTCTTCTGCCCTCCCTTGTTCCTCTCCTTTTCCTGCAGCTTCAGAGCAGAGAGCAAATGGCACAGATAGTGATGCTGGGACACGACGTCCTGAGGGTCCCAAGCCCGCTCTGCAGCACTGTGATGCCCAGCAGCCAGGAATCCTCAGTGCTGGGCACGGAACCAGGGCCACAGGAGGTGTCAGCACTGCCTGGAGCCACTGTGGAATCCTCCCCAGCGTGGCCCTGGGGACTGAAACCCTGCCATGCAGCAGAGGCTGCATGCTGGGGGTAAGGTCGGGTTACAGGATGGAGGGGGAAGGTCTGGTAAACAGGACACACGTGCCAGGGTTGATCATGGTCAGCAGGACGTGGCAGCCGAGGTCACTGACCTTACTGAGCTGGCCCTGGTTCTGCTCTGTGGCACTGGCAGGAAAGTTTAACTGAGCCCTGCCCAGGCTCATGGCACGTGCAGAGCTCTGGGCAGAGGCTGTGTGTTACCAGCCTTCCTGCAGGCCTGGGATGTCAGGCTCTTACCATTCATGGGGCTAAACTTGGCTGCAGGACCCTCCCTTTATTGCCAGCACAAAGGGAAAAGCCAGAGATGCTTTGGAATGTGCCAGACACGTGCTCAGAGGAGCAGGGGCAGCATTTGGGGGGCAGATTTCACCCACATACATTCAGAAGACCCTCAGTCCCTGGCAGACACAGAGCTGCAAGGGCTGTGATATATGAACAGTCAACCTGGTGTGTGGGTCCCCACCATCCTCCCCGAGGACACTGAGGGATGACTGTGCTCCCCACAGGAGGGATTGCCCTCCAGTGAGTGGATGGCTGTTGGAAATGGGATTTCTCCCGGCACCAATGGGCTCTGCGGTGCGGGGGAAGCTCACTCGGGCTGTGTTTCAGAAGATGCAGTTCTCTCAGCCTGCCTGACACTTCTCAACAGTATTAGTTTCACATCAAAAGAGAAAACGTTCTCTCTGCACGTCCCAGAGGTGACAACCATCCGGAGGATGGTTAATTATTTGTTACAACAAAAGACCCGTCACTGTGGTGATGGGAGGCTGCAGCTTCTCTGTAGAAATTACAGCCACTAGCACAGAGGAAGGAAAAATGAGCCCATGGGCTGCAGGTGATAACCCACACAGGTCTGTCAGAGCTGTGGAGAGGACTCCAGGCTCTTCCTTTCTGGTCTCACACCTTGAGAATTGCCCTGAACTTTGGAGGAGTGTGGGATGGGCTGGGTCACAGTGTCTCCAGTTAAACAGGAGGGGCAGGTGATGGGCTGACAGTGGCACAGTGTGCACTGCAGAGCCTGGGGGGTGAGGGCAGAAGAAACACCTTTCCTGGATTATTCAACACATTTTGGAGGGTTACCTGCATTTTCTGGAAGTCGCTGTGGGTGAAGAAGGGCATGAAGCCTTCAGCCTGTTCAGCCAGCAGAGACACCAGGTACAACAGGAGCAGACTGGCAACCACCTTCCTTGAAACCATCGTGAGAGTCTGAACAACACAGGAGAGAAGACAGCAGGGTAAGTGTAGGCAGGGATGTTCGACTACAACTCCCCTTGGCCTTGACTCAGCTGCAATGGAACTGCTGCCCCAGCTAACCAGAGGTATATTTACTCTTCCAGTTGCTCCTGAGCTGAGAATAGAAGTGTGTTGACTGACAATTCTCTTCTCCAACATGTTTATGTAAACAGGTTCGTTCCTGAGCACCATCTCCAGGGACGTCAAGCCCAGCCCTTCAGTTCTGCTCCAGCCTCCCTCCATCCACAGCCCTCCAGCTCTACTGGTGTAGGACTCTCACACAGCCAGAGCAAAACACTCCCCTCAGTCCCACTGCCAGCACGGGAGACCGGGATGCTGTGAGAGAGAAAAACCATGCCAGCTGTTTTGTTAATTTGGTTTTGCTGTTCCTCACCCCTGGAAGCCCTGGTGGACTGGATCTTTTAGGAAGCTTCATTGGGTCCAAGAGAGAAAGGTGTTTGCCAGCTGTTTGCCAGCCTGGCTCCCTATAAGCCTGGAAGAATGAGCTTTAAAAACCACCTTGGGAAGTGATTCAGCTGTGACTTCACATCAGGAGAGGACTTACATAAACATTAAATGTTCTCTTTAAATATTAAAATACTCTCCCTGGACAGATTTAATGAAGTCTGGTCGCACAGCTTAACTACTCCACCTGATTGGAGCCTGATCCTTAATTAGTTTCAGCAACCTCTTGCTTTGGACATTATTGAAAAGACATTGTTAGGTCAGATTTGACTCCTGAATTAGATTTCCCATAAATATCAGCTGATATTGAACCGATGGCCAGGGGAAGTTAATAAATATTCCCTTTCCATAGCACCTGCCAGTCACATCCTCTCCTCACTGCTCAGGGCAGCACTGGGGCCATCTCCCCCTGCCCACCCACACTGGGGCACCAAAGCCACCCCCTGCCCTGGGACATCGCCCTGGGTGTCCCACCAGATGCACCATTCCCTGCAGGGATCAAGACAGGGTTTCTCAGGCTCTCCCCATTGCAGTGCAACATGTAACCTCAACAGCATCAATATTTTGTGCCTTTTGATTAGTTCTATCACTGTAATAAAATACTGCTGCATACAAAGAAATAAACCCAGTCACCACCTTCATCTCTGCTTGACTATCCCTTTGGGAGTTGATTCGCTCCCTCTTCCCCCACAGAAACACCCCCACACACTTCTTCAGTCCAAAAATGTCCTTTGTGAGTGGCCCTCCCTTATTTTGCAGGCAGGACATGTTTCCCAGCCCAAAGATCTCTCACTTAGCACCTCTCCAGGCAGAGCGTACTTTGTTGTTAGTGAATTCCCAGCTCTGAAGGGAAAACACAAAGCAGGAGGATCCCAAGTTCAGCATCAGCACAACAAAGTACCACAGGCACGTGGGGTGGGCACAACTGTGCCAGGTCTGCTCGTCCCCCTGTGAACTGCGAGAAGTGACAGTTTGGGGGCAGGAGGGGTGAACAGCTGGTGTGAGCACGGTGACAAGACAGGATGTTTATCTGTGGAGCTGGCTTCCAAAAAATCCAGTCATTCCTGTCAATAGGACCTGCCTGTGACTCATTTTGTCACTTGAGCTCAGAGCAGGTCCCCCAGCTCGGAGGGCACCTGGGCTGCCAGTGCCTCTGCAGCCTTGGGGTCTGCTGGGTGCCCATGGCAAGGAGGGAGGCAGGAACTGCTGCAATCAATGCTACCGTGATGGGGGGTGAGCCAAAAGCACCTTCCCCTTTGTTCCAGCATCGATTTTGTCCCCTCCTCCTCCTCAGAGCTCTCTCTGCTGGGGCCAAGACATGCCAGTGGCACCAGCACGTCTGAGTGCCCACAAAGTGCCCGTCCCACCAAGGTGTGCCAGCAGGGACCGTGCACCTACCTGGGGAGTGCAGCCACGGGATGCTGGAGGTCAGACCTCTTCTCCCTGCTGTTCCCTCCTGGGTGCTCCTGCTGGCTTTGCCTCCCTTTATATCCAGGTGCAGTCACTCACCTGCGCAGGTGCCCACCTGTCCAGCTGCCAGGCAGCTCCTGGCCTGCATGGAAACAGGTTTCCCAGGCAGAGAACATTGTTATCTGCATTGGATTTTTCGGAGTTTCTGGTTTCCAGGCAGATCCCCTTTGCTCCCTCCCCAGGCTCTGGCTCCAGCCTGGCAGCAGCTCTCAGTGGGTCCCACAGCTGGGCAGTCCCCTCAGGCAGATCTCCTGCTGCCTCAGCTTCCCCACCAGTGACATGGAGAAATTCTCTCTCCTGCCTTGTCTTTGGAGATCCTGAGCCCTGCAGGACAAAGTTTTCATCATGTGAATATACCAGCAATAAAATGACACCTGTGCCAATTATATTTCCACTGCAATTGACAAATCACTGTAATATCAAAGTTGCCACTCTGATTCTTCCTGTGGCCCCTTTTCCCATCCTCACTGAGCATTTCCCAGTCTTGGGCACACAGGTCCCCCTCGGGGACACAAGCCCTGCACTGACATCCCTCTCCAGACAGTCGAGGTGCTGAGAGTGGAGGGGTCTGGTGTAAGAACTGCTCTGGGCTCCCCCGAGACCGTCAGACAGGAGCTGATGCTGGAGGGTTTGGGATCAGGCCAGACACATCCCAGTGCTGAGCGTGAGGAACCTGAGAGCAGCCAGGCGAGAGACAGGAGGGGGAAACGAGGGGAGGCAATGAAATCTGCCTGCATCAAACAGCTCCAGGGGGTGTGAGAGCAGGGAGTGCAGCAGCATTCCTGCCTGGTTGGGCAGAGCAGAGCTCCGGCAGCACGTGCGAGATACCCGAACAGCGACGGCCCAGCCCGGGCAATGACATTTGTCACCAACAGAGTCAATACCACACCGACACCCCAGGGCCTGCTGCTGCCACAGCTGTCAATAACAGTCGATTGGGGCCAGAGCCCTCCTGCCAAACACGTGTCTGTCGCTAAGGTGCTTCCCAGATCCCTGGGCATTCCCTGCTCTTTATCTGTGCTGTGACACTCCCGGAGGCGTCAGCACAGCTTTTGTCCCTGGGACCACATGTGGGGTGATGAAAGGACTTTACACACACCACCGGGGGGTTTTCCCCCTTCCCTTTCCTAAACAATTTGCACAAACCCCATTTGACACCGGCTCTCATTTTAATTGACTTTTCCAGTCCTTCTTTGCATGGTTATGATGGATGCAGCTGACGAGTCAGCAGATGGTGCTGGGAAGTGACAAATTAGTTACCAAGAAAGGTCACTTTTCCAGAGCACTAAACTTTCCCATATCTTGTCCCCTTGCCCCTCCAAGATGTGGCTGGTTGGCAGCTTTCCACCCGTCTGCGACGGAGCCTTCGGCATCGGAAAGGACAACCTTCCAAATCAAACAGGGAGATGAAAATTAATCATATCTGTATTAGCTGCATGTTGCCTGCCAGCCTCACCTCTTAATTATGCAAGAGTGCTCAGAAAGGAAGGAATCGTGGAGCTGAAAATAAGGGATCTGACTCCAAGTCTGCAGTGGAAGCGCCAGGGTGGGTGGGAGCAACAGGCCCCTCATGGCTCTGGGTTTGCCCAGTCCACGAACGCAGCTGTTGGCACATTCCCATTGTCACTGCAAAACGAGGATAAATGAAAATAAAAAATCCCAGCTGGAGATCTCCCTGCCAGCATTGTAATGCAAAAACCCCATCCTGCTGCAGCCCTGGCACAGTTTGCAACCTGCAGCCCCCAGAACTCCCCTTGGGTTACGGTGCCAAACCGCAGCAGAGGTTAGAAGTTCAACAAAAATGGGATGTGCGAGATGGGGCTGGGTGCAGTTCTGCCTGTTCCTAAAGTTAAACGTTTGACATAATTGGAAGTAATTTTCCCAGGAAACTGGCAGTGGAAGTGCAGTCCATTAAGCCATGTATCAACTGCAGTGTCAGGGAAGCGAGGCAGGAACGAGCTCCCTGTGCCAGAGGCACCGAGCATTTGTCTCCATGTCCTGTGCTTTCCCCTCCAAGCAGCCCTGGGCTCGGGGGGTTTGGTAAGTGGCTGCAGAGAGCAGGAGATCGGAGCCAGGATGAGTCTGGCTCTAAATTCCAGCCCGAGGGCTCTGCAGTGGTGGGGAGCACGTGGGGGACTGGGGAGCACTGAAATCCCACCCTCCTGCTCTGGGCAGGCTCTGGGGGGTCCCCAGCAAAGCTTCCAGCTTGGGGGTGAGCAGCAGAGCTCCAAGAGCCCTCGTGGGATGCATCACCCTCCTCCCCCAGTATCCAACAAGCTGCTTGGATGGAGCTGGCAGGCTGGGAAGGGGGGACTGGGCTTTATGCAGGGCCAGTTGCTCCCACAGCCCTGCCAGACCCACAGCAGCCATCAGGCTTGGAAAGAACACATCACCAGGCCCCAGTTCCCTTTCCTGGAGCTCACAGGAATCTCTGTCTCACCTCACTCACATGGAACTGGTTTTGCCTGGTGGCAGATGAGTCCAAAACCCGGTGCAGGCTCTGCTGGATGGAACAGCTGCTCTCACGCGGCGAGGTCAGCGTGGGAAGGGACATCCTCCAGCTGCTGTCACTGCATGGATGTGTTACAGATTTCACAGGCTCTGAATGCTCCTAATGAGTAAAGCACCAGTGGCAAATCTTAATGCAGTTCTCCAAGTACTAATGCTCAATAAACATTTGCAGAATCACAGGCTTAAAACATGTGCTAATTTGCAGCATAAATATTTTAAGGGCCCAGTCTTCCCCCTCCCATCCCCAAACTTGCCTGGTCCCACTCGGATTCCTCCCCATGGTTCTGGTGTAATTCAGGGTAATTCATGGCCATTCCTGGCTGAGTGAGAAAATGCATTAAAAAAATCCCTTTTTCTAATAAAATACATTTCTGTGCTTATAAACACTTCCTATTCTCTCAATCAAGGAACAAAATAAACAAGAGAAAAAGGTTTCCTTGCTTCATTTTTCTACATTTTTGGTCACTCCTTTGCCACCCTCTCCCTGAGCTGGAAGAAGTGAAGAGAGAAAGGAGAGGAGGTGAGAAAACATGATGGGATGCAGCTCAGCTGTTACCATTTTGGTTTTCAAATCCAAGCTACCGAGTTTTCACTTGAAGGCTCAGGAATATTTTTAGGAATGGTAGAAAATGCAGCCTCATGCACAGTGAGGGGCTTTAACTGGCTTATCCTGTGGGACTGGGTGCCCTCCCTCTGTCCTTCTGGGGTGCTGGTGACTCTGGGCAGGCGGTGGGAGAGCCTGAGATCTCCCATAATCCAAGTCCTGGGCTGAGCTCAAAGGCAGGGAAATCACTCAGCATTTCAGTAAAAGAGGTCCCTGCCCTGCTCACAGGGAATATTTATTAGATTTGATGAAGAGCAATTCAGCTTTTACACACTCCAGGCACCCACTGACCTTTTATTTTCTCATTCCCTCCTTTCTTCCTGCTGTTCCCGTATCAAACACCAGCGGATCAGGTTCAGCACTTCAGGACAACACACAAAGGCACCACAAAATGCACTCAGTGGCTGTTTGTGGGGCCACTCGGGCTGTCACAGCAGCAGAAGGAGGATGGATGATGTTCCTGCTCCCACAGGGGGGCAAAACCCCATCCCTGCTGGGACATGGGGCCAGGAAAACCAAATGGAAAACTCTGACAGCCACAGAAAGTGCTGCAGAGACACCGGGGCCTGTGCAGATCTGATTCCAGCAGAGGACTCACATTTGATAAAATACCCATTTAATCCGTGGATATTTTACTTAGGCGTGGAATAGCAACCTCAGCGAAAGCCTCTCAACCACAAAAGCTTTAGAGAGCTAAACACTAAAGATTGGGAATTAAGGAGAATAAATATTAATGAAAGGAATGGAAAGACCCATAATTTTTCCAGACAATCCTGCCCGTGCCCTGCTCCTCTGCACCGGCCCTTCGCATTTACTGCTCCCTGGAGCCGCGGCAGCACCGCGTGCTCAGAGCGATCCTGCAGGGCTGGAACTGCAGCACAAGCCACACAGAGGCTGGAGGGAGCCCACATCCCACGGGGGAGGCAAAAGAAGAGCAAGAACTGCACAAGAAAAGGGTTGTTGTTGGACCCATGTGGGATTCACTGCTGCAGGTCAAGCCCCAGGCGGTACAGCCAGAGCCAGAACCGTTACATAAAGGGATGGGGAGAAACGCGGCCTGGGCTGGATGGAAGAAGAGAATCCAATTACAGGATGAAGGACACAGGGAGAGGACGGACACATTTGGTCTGGAGCAAATCCCTAAAAGGCTTTAAAGCAGGGCCGGCAAGAAGAGGACCAAGATGACCTGCGGTGCAGCACCCTCAGCCACCAGTGAGAGGAGCAGGGGCCTTGGAATGGGGCAGAAGGCAGGGAATGGGGCTCTGCAGCTGACTGAGGTGTGGCCAGGGCACTGACAGGAGAGATTCTCCCCAGGACACCCAAACCACCACCAGGACATGGTTTTTCCAGGAGCAGGGACACCAATTTGGCTGTTCATGGTGCCATGGGGACACTGGAGTGAGGAGCCGGCCCAGCCAGGCACTAGGGAACAGCCCTGCTGGAAAGAGAAAACAAGCAGGCAACCCCCAAATTTCCTCTGTACTGTTTCCCAAAAGATTATAACCCAGCTGCCCATGTCACAGCAGTCTCCAGGCTTCCACTGAGAAAACCAAAGCTTGTATTAGAGAGGAAAGAAATAAATTGACCCAGTTATGACAAAACGAAGCAGCGTGTGTAGAGCATCGCTGTGGAGGGCTGGGAGCAGCCACTACAAGGCCCTCGGGAATAACAGGGTTCCACTTCAAATGAGATTTACAAATTAAAAATAAAAGAGCTGGATTGTTTCTGTGTGCCTGAACCCCCCTTTTCTAGCTGCTCAGCCAGGCTGAAGGCTGGGCCACAGCAGCACAGTGGACACTGCAGAACGAGGGTGGGGAGGGGTCTGGACACATCCATCCCTCTGGAACTACATAAAAGCCATCCTTTTGCCCTCTGACTTTGCAGTCAAGCACCTGCCATTAGTCAGGCACAGGAAAGCTTGGAGAGAAGAGCTGGACATAGATCCCTGACCCCCAGCTCTCCCTGTTAACTCCTGTCTGGCTCAGATAGCCCATAAACCAGAACAAAGTCCAGCGAGGCACTGACTCCAGTTTGCAAGATGGGGAGATCTCACTGGAGCATCTTCACCATCACCCTGTCAGAGCACAACTTGCTCCCTTGTACACCCCCAGCAGGCAGGGGCTGTGCCAGTGCAGGCTGTGCCAGCGCAGGCTGTGCCAGGCGGTGCCAGCAGCTCCTCCGTGGTGCAGCAGGGCTGGGGGGACTGTCTTGCACACCTGCCCACTCTGCTGCAGCCCCGGGTTGTCACCGAGGGAGGAGTGTTGACAGCACCACACGGAGCAGAGCAGGTTCACAGCTGAGCTGGGATTGCTCAGCTCCTTGGCAAGAAAATGACAGGGCCCAAAGACTGTCTGTGTCTCCAAGGAAATCCTACGGTGCTTGTAGAGACATTACCTGGATCAGCAGAGGGAGGAAATGCCTGGGAGCTGACAGGGGCCTGCCTGCTTGCAAATACCAAGAGAAGAGGTTGGTGTGGTGCAGCTTTCCCAGCTGCTTTATGGCTTAGTGTATCCACCCCTGTGAGGCTGTTCTGGGGGACAGCCTGGAGCAGGATGGTGATGGAGAACCTGCAGGAAAAAAAGAAAACAGGAGGTGAAGTCCCTCCTGCCCAAACCTTGTGGGTGGGAGACAGGAAACGGTCTTCTGTGCACCCTTATTTTTTGGGACAGCAGCAAGGGCACAGGACAAAGCAGGTCCCAGTGCACCCCCAGATCCCTGTCCTGGATGGATCCACTGGAGGGCACAGCCCTTGCCACGGCCCAGGTAATCCCTGATGGGGGAGGGAGGGCCCACTGAACCAAATTGTAAATACATCTGTGTCCTCCTTCTGCCTGCCACACGTTTAAATCTATTTGATCCACTCTAATGGATTGATCTACAAGTTTGTGCACACACATCCTGCTTTGGACGGGCGGCTGGCAGCGCCTCGCCCATCACGGCCTGTCAGCTCCACTCAGCCTCACCTCCACCACAGAGAGAATCCAATTACAGGATAAAGGGTTTTCTTCCCCTCCATATGGTCTCTATAACGCTCTGGCTTTATCTTCCCTTAACCCCTTTCCTGGCGAGGGAGCTCCCAAGTCCGGCGTAAGCGGCTCAGCGCAGCGGCCGCGCGTGGCTGCAATGTGATACCAGGAAACAGGGTCCTCCCAGGGCAGCCAGGGGACCAGAGGCACCTTCCTCCCTCTTCTCCTGCCCACTGGGGAGGAAAGAGCCCCTCCAGAAGGGAGATTTGGGGCAGGACATTGCAAAACCGGTCAGCAGCACAGAGGCCGGCTCAGCACCGCCTTGCAGGCAGCACTGTGCTCGTGGCCAAGGGTCACGGGGCTGCCTCAGCCCAGCACCAGAACTTGAGCACAAGCTTCTGCTTCATGACTGATTTGTTATGCTTTTGCATTTCTCTCCACCTTGCTCTGCCAGTTGTTCCCTTTGTGCCCCTGGGCAAGTGGCTGCTGTGCCTTTGCCCAGCCCTGGTGCAGAGCTGGGCACAGGGGTAGGGACAGGCACCACAAAGGGCTCCAGAAACCCACCTCCCCTGGGGTTTGCTCTGCCTTTCACTGAGCCCTGCCAACCAACTGTATCGCTCTGTGAAGTCAGTTATTTGATTATAATTATCATCTCTTGCTTTACACAGGACATGAAAGCCCAGAGCAGCTCAGGGCCCCGTCACGCAGCGCGTGAACAAACAACGAATGAGAGACAAGCTCATCTCAAAGCACTTGGCAAGACAGAAAAACCTGCAAGGGGGAGGAAATCCTTTTCTTGAGGGCAAACACAAAGGCAGCAAACCTCTCCTCCTGCATTAGCCAGGGCCTGGAATTTGCCGTTGCCTTTTTGTCGGAGAGTCAGCACAGAACACAACCGAGAGCTCTCGGGAGCGAGAACAGCCCGTAAAGTTTCCCTGCTAAGAGACACCAAATTAAAGCCATCGCTTTCCATTTCTGTGACAGATGCAGCAGGAGCCGAGGTTGCATTCAGGACACGTCCTGAGGAACCAGCCATCCTCGCTGGTGTCATTTCCCTGCACTGGGTTTATTCGAGGCCTTCGGAATCGCTCCGGCTGCTCTGACCTGGGGAGAGCTGTAAATCCACCGGCCTCGGGGCACTGACCCACACCCTGGGCTCTGCTCAGGGCACAGGGGAGTCCACGAGGACACCTGCGAAGGGACAGCCCTGGTGGCACTGCAGGGGTGACTCAGGCTTACCTGCCCCATCGGCACCTCCCAAAAAGGGCAAACATCCTGGTCTGGATGGGAGGGGAAAACTAACAATCCCATGAGATACTTGTGTCCACATGCAAAGCCTTGGAGAAACACCAGAGCTTTCAGGTGCTCCTGGTGCTAACTGCAAGGTCTAAGTCTTCTGAAGGTGGGCCATCACAGTGAAGTATTGTAGCTGAAGGGAGTTGCTTTCTCCCATGGAGGTTGGGAGGGACACACTGGAATTGAGATGGATTCACAGCTGTTTATGTGGATTAGCTTTTCTGGGTTCTCCTTTGATAATTCAACTAATCCTGCAACAACGTGCCCCATTTTTTGCATCCAGAAGCCTGACTGTGGCCAGGAGAGGCATGAAGTGGCTTTATGGGCAGTAAGGCCATGGGACTTCTCCACAAGAAGCTCTCCCCCTCAGGAAAGACCTAAACCAGGAATTTCATGACCGGTGGTTTCACAGGACATGGGGTGAGATAGTTCCAAGAGGCACAGCCATCCCACAGGGAGTCCTTGTCCCAGGGCACCTGAGGCTGGTGTGACCCACTTCCTCTGGCCATGTCCTAGTTGTGCTGCTGCTGGATCTCTGCAGGCGGATCAGCGATTAGGGCACCATCCATCTCACCCTCCTGAGCCTTCCGCTCCCACGCCCCAGCTCGGAGAGGCTCCAGGCTGGCAGAAGGGCCTCGTTCATCCTGCAGGACAGCGGTGACTTTTTCCATGCACCGTGTCTTGTGGAGGGCAGTGGTGAGGAGGAGGCTGAGAGCTTACCCCGTTATCCGATCAGGCGTTAACGCTCCAGATGTCAGGGATTAATGGAAGAGCTTCCTAAGGCGCCTTAGACGGGTCCCCTGGAGAAGGAGCACCCATGACCCAGAAGGAAGAAATGGGGAAGGGCTTGGATGAGATGGAGCACTGGTGCTCCAAGCTGGCACTGATCCTGCTGGGAAGGTTTCACAGTCTCGTGTGTCCTGGAATGGGGATCCCACACTCCATATTCAGTGCTGAGAGACTGGGAGAAGCTTCTTTCCATCCCACTTGCTCTCCCAGGTTGGGCTGGTCTCTCTGACCCTCTCTGGAGGGAATTCAGGACATCATTGCTAAGTCCTTTGCCCTCTGGCACAACCAGGGTGTGGTTTAGGGTAACACAACCAAGACCTGCCCCAAAACGCTGTGTTTACCAAGATGCAGCCTTTGGGATGGGAAGTGGTTTCCCCTCCTGCCTTTGCCCATCTCCTCTCACAGAGGTGGCCATGCCAGCAGAGCCTGGATTTGCTCTCTGATGGGGACATGTATCCCCACCAGCAGCCCCCACACTGAACCAGGCATCCAAAACACAGAGCTAAGCCAACGACTCAGACCCACAGAGCTCAATCCAGTCTTCCCCCAGTGATCTCCTCAAGGTCAGTGGGGCAGAACTGGGCAATCCCCGGTCCCCAAATCTTCTCATGGGGTCCTTCAGCCACTCAGGGACACCCCAAAGCCTGTGATACGCTCTGGACCCCAGAACGGCCCCATTTCCACATCAGTCACCCAAAATGGCCGCTCCCAAACTCCCCACCGCTTCTCCCACCTTTGCTCCTCTTCCCAAGGGCTCCCCACCCCATCCTTCCTCCCCCCAACTCCTTAAACAATATTAAACACTTAATGGCAATTAATACTCTTTAATGCAGGTTTTGGGGCCAACTGGCTGCTTAGAGGGTGCTTAAACCATCAACCCCTCTCAATCCCGTTGCCCTTGTCACACAAAGTTAGCCGAGCCCCTCGTCAGGCCCCCCCCGCGCTCCCTCCAGGAGGCCCAAGGGTATAAAAACCTCCCTGGCCTGTGGGCAGCGCCAGCCCCCGGCACGGCACAGGGGCAGCCACCACCTCCCGTCCCCTCAGCTCCCGCCAGCCCCAGCTCCTTCATTTCTTGGGCTGGGGGCCGATCCTTTACTGGGGTCTCTCTCCACGTTGGGAGGGGCGAGGCTTCCCTTTTTTCCCTCGTTAATTGGGGTTGAAGCGAAATCGATTAGAGTAAACCCCAAAGAGAGAGCAGCTCCCGCGGGGTTGGCAGGATGAACGGGACGGAGGGCGTCAATTTTTACGTGCCTATGTCCAACAAGACGGGCGTGGTGCGAAGCCCCTTCGAGCACCCCCAGTACTACCTGGCCGAGCCCTGGAAATACCGCGTCGTGTGCGTCTACATCTTCTTCCTCATCTCCACCGGCTTTCCCATCAACTTCCTCACCCTCCTGGTCACCTTCAAGCACAAGAAGCTCCGGCAGCCACTCAACTACATCCTGGTCAACCTGGCGGTGGCTGATCTCTTCATGGCCTGCTTTGGCTTCACCGTCACCTTCTTCACCGCCTGGAACGGCTACTTCACCTTCGGCCCCACCGGCTGTGCCGTGGAGGGCTTCTTCGCCACGCTGGGAGGTAAGGGCTGGGCTGGGGGCCTGGGGCTCGCTCCTTCAGGGCTTTGGGAGCCCAGTTCCTGCCCTTTATCGTGCCGTCCCGCATCGCTGTGTGGGGCAGAGCTCGCCGTGCAGGCACTGCTTCCCTGCGCCTAAAACGGGGGAGGGAAACAGATTTCTGTGTGTTTGACCCTGATCCCAAGGAGCTCCCATCCCATCACTAGCCAGGCAGCGGCAAGGAAAGGAACCCTGGGAAGGGATTGCTGGCTGCAGGATCCAAGCTGGGGTCACCTGGCCACGCTGGTCAGTGCACTGATGGGTCTCACACCAAGGTGGCTCTCAGAGACCCCCCAGGCACGACCAAACCACGTCCCTGAACCAATGCCAAACATCTCAGACCAGGCACAGGGATGGACTTGATCATCTTAGAGGTCTTTTCCAACCTTAAATGATTGTATGGTTATTTCTTCACCAAAAGGCTTCTCTTTTTGGCAAAAATGGAGGGTTCAGAGCGGGCAGAGATATCCCTCAGGAAGGGAACCCCATGGAAGAGGTGCAGGCATGGAGAGGGCTCACAGCTCATCTAGAGGCAAAAGGAAGACACAGCAGCTCTTAGCCAGGGGGAACAGCAGTGGAGGGGGAGGAGGACCCAGGGTGGTTCCCAGGTTCCACAGCAGGGGCTCAGCTCTGTCCGAGTTGCACCAAATTTGGGTGCCCTCGGGAGCTTCCTTATGGCATTTCTCAGGGACACAAGTGCCACCAACACTTCGCCCCTGCAGAAAGCCCCGTGGAAAACAGGGAGAATTCACTTGGCACCCGGTGCCCACACAGCCAGCCAGGCCCACACAACACCTCGTGATGGATCTGACAGCCAACAGTCCTTGTTACTGAGATCCAGAACCACCACAAGGACTTCGCTTTCTTCCCTCTAAACGGGGTGATTTCCCACAAAAATACCTACATTTAAAAAATTCGGATATTCTGACAGGCAAAGGCAGCTAAATGTCCTGATCCAAGCCAGGGAAGGGTTTGGTCTTGGGGTCAGATGATCACACAGGTCTGCACCATTTCTGCTGAGTGAGCCTGGGGGCTCCTGGGCAGCGTGATTTGCCTCTCCAGTGTTTGCATCTCTTGGAGAAAGGAGGAGACTCCTGTTCACAGGGAAGAAAGTTGGATGGGAAGCAGTCTCTGTGTGAGCAGCAGGTCTCCAGCGAATCCCAGCACAGGGTGTAGTTATCAGCAGATTATCACAGCTGGGGGCATTAGCAGGCTTACAGCACCACTAAACGCTCCCAATCCCCCGAAGTTTAATTATCCCTCATAAATACATGTGCACGCAGGCCCACCCACACAGCCCCCACACCCCTCCCCCTGATGCAGCGGCAGCAGAAGGCTCAGGAAATACACATTTAAAGGGATCAACAGGTTTGGAGGCATCTGGCATCCTCACCGGAAATTGTGCTTCCTCATGCCCAGGTGGGATTCACCCCCTTGATTTTTAATTTATTAAACCCCCACGATGATCCCTCCTCTGCCACCAGCGTCTCACTGTGGTGCTCACACCCCTCAGCTCCCAGAGCCACGTTACAGGCAGGAGATCCCAAGTTACCTGTTAGGATGCTGATTATCCCATGCTGATCCCCAGCCCCTCGGTTCCCTCTGCTCTTCTCCACAACCACAAGGGGAAGATGGAACCCGGAGGGGCTCTGAGTTCTCCCTGTCCCTCCCGCAGGAGAGGTGGCCCTGTGGTCCCTGGTGGTCCTGGCCATAGAGCGTTACATCGTCATCTGCAAACCCATGGGCAACTTCCGCTTCTCCTCCAGCCACGCCATGCTGGGCATCGCTTTCACCTGGGTAATGGCCCTCTCCTGTGCCACTCCTCCCCTCTTCGGATGGTCCAGGTGAGTGGGAGGCTGCTCAGCAGCAGCAGCAGCTCTCAGCATCCCTCCATCTGCAATGCCCAGCCTTGGCAGAGGGAAATAAATATCCCCAACGAGCCCAAGGGCAGCACGTTGGCACGGCTGGTGCCGTGGGCTGCAGAGCCAGCGAGGCACGGGCATGGGGCACAGAGGAGCCCACCCAGGCCACACGTGCCACTCTTCCAGCATCCCCCATCCTCAGGGAGTCTGGTCCGAGGCTGAGCCCTCTGTTACCCCAGGGAGGGTCGAGGTGCAGATGCCAGCCTTTGTCCCTGACAGGTACATACCGGAGGGGATGCAGTGTTCCTGTGGGCCCGACTACTACACCTACAATCCTGAATTCCACAACGAGTCCTTCGTCCTCTACATGTTCACCGTCCACTTCTTCATCCCCGTCATCATCATTTTCGTCTCCTACGGGCGCCTCGTTTGCAAAGTCCGAGAGGTAACTCTGGGAAGGGACTGATGGGGACAGGTCAGGCAGCTCGGCAGGAGGAGGGTGGTGGTGCAGGGCTGGAATGCTGCAGGAGCCTCTCACCTCTCGCTGTGCCCACAGGCAGCTGCCCAGCAGCAGGAATCAGCCACGACCCAGAAGGCAGAGAGGGAGGTGACACGGATGGTGATCCTCATGGTGTTGGGTTTCATGCTGGCCTGGACGCCCTACGCCGTGGTGGCTTTCTGGATCTTCACCAACAAGGGAGCGGAATTCTCGGCCACGCTGATGGCAGTGCCTGCTTTCTTCTCCAAGAGCTCCTCCCTCTACAACCCCATCATCTACGTCCTCATGAACAAACAGGTGAGATGCCCCATGGCACGTAGGGTGACCTCTGCCCTGGGCTGACCAGCACATCTGGGGTCACCCCAGTAACATTGCTGCTCCCCAGAAGGGTTTGAATCTCACTCTGGGGGCAGCAGCCAGTTCAGGGGGAGGCTCTTGGTCCCATATTCTCATTTCTCTCTCCCCCTCAGTTCCGTAACTGCATGATCACCACGATCTGCTGCGGCAAGAACCCCTTTGGGGATGATGAAACCTCCGCCGTATCCCAGAGCAAAACCGAGGTCTCCTCTGTGTCCTCCAGCCAAGTATCACCTGCATAGACCATGGACAGTTTGAGCTGGGTTTGACCTGCCGAGCTCGGGGACTAAAACAAACAGCCACACAACCCCCACTCGTGCCCCGACCCCCTCCCCTGCACAAGAATTTGGCTGTGCACGTCCTGCCCTAGCGACCCCCGTGCAGACCCCCCCTGCACCCACGGGGCACTCTGAGCTCCCTCCCACTGTCACAGGGGGACCCCAGGGCCCTGCCCCAGCTGCCAGGGCAGGTCACCTTAGGGGACTGTCCCTACCTGCCCCCAGCCCCCCCCTCCTTTTTTCAAATCACGTTCAGAGAGCAGCAGTCAGTGAGAAACCCCAAACTGCCACATCTCCCTCCCTGAAATGTGCTCCCCACCCTCCCCCCCTTCCCTGGGCTCAAGGGAGCGCCCCACGAGCATCCAGCCCACCAAAGGATTCTGACAAAGCGCCATCCGAAGCCCCTGGGAGCAGGACCCCATGGCCAGGGTGGCCCTGGGTGTCCCTGGGCCAGGCCCGAGCCCGAGGCGTGCCAGAGCCACGCTCCCACTGCCGGGAATCGATTCCCACCATCCCATAAATCAGCAGAACAAACGGAGCCACGAGCTTCGCCTCCGGCCCTACTCCCTCCATCCCCAAGACAACGCTGTAGATATATTTTTTTTGCCTTGGAACCTGTAAATATTTGCTCACATACTTTGAAGTCTCTATCTTTCTCAGCCCTTCCCTTTCTCCTCCTCCTCCCAGCTCCGAGGCAGAGAAACCACCCTGCACCTCTGCTCCGGCTGGACACGCACGGCCAACCTTGGAGGGTGGGGCTGGCACCCGAGCGCTTTCCTGTACATATTTTATAAATAAATAATACTGTGTCAGCACAAGGACCTCTACAGAAAAGAAGTAGGGATTAAAAAATAAGAAATAAACAGAAGCAGCACAGAGAAAACCACAGATGCTCAGTCCTTGTCCTTTCTCTTGGGCTGCGGTGACAAGATGCTGGTGGCCAGCTGGGGAAATGCGATGCTGCTGTTGGGGACACAAGCCCAGAGCTGTCCCAAAAGCCATGGAAGGGGGATCTGTGGGTCAGACCAGCCCAGATCAGGGGGGAGAGCAGAGCAGAGACCATCCCCACAAGGTGACAGTCTCATTAGCTGGAGCACCAAAGGGGTTTGGAGGCAAAAAGAGACAGGAACAGGGCACAGCTGGTGCTGCTGCTGCCCCACAGCCCTCACTGCCCAGCCCACCAACAGCCGCTGGTTTTCATCCTTTAATATTTAAGATTTCCCCACGTAGCCTTAAATAAAACTTCAGCAAAGAGCTTTTTGCAGAGTTCAAGTTCCCCTCCCTGCGGGGCCCTTCCAGTCAGCATCGTTACGGAATTGGCAGAGTCAGGGAAAAATCGTTCCCTGTGTCAGTGAATTCGTTATGGAGCGGCTGGAGAGCAATCCTGAGCCCCATCCCTGCCAGGCCCTTGCCCTCCACCCCTCCCTGCTCAGCTCACACCTGCCCCTCTCAGGTGTCATTCCTCCTTTTTTGATCCAAAGCAACCAAAAGCAGTGGGAAGCCCAAGGCTTGTCCCTGCAGTGGGAACACAGGGATACAAAACACCTTTTGCACCAAAAAGGGGAAGGGTGCCCTGGGGAGGGGAAGGGTGCAGCCCCCAGCCCTGGCTCTCCAGGCACCCTCCTGCCTCCACACCCTGCAGGACTGGACCTGCACCACCCAAACTGGGGTTGGTGCCCAGGCCCCGGTGCTGGGTCAGCACAGAGAGGGTCTCACTCCACTCCTGCACCACAGCCCTGCTGAATAATTCACAGCCACTCTCCCGGTCTCAGGAGCCTCTTTTCCTTCCCTACAAAGCACCGAGCCCATTTCCTCCAGCTCTTTGAGGACAGAGAAACCAGGGCTGTTTTATGGCGAGCGATTGAAGGCGCAGTGCATGGAGGAGCCCCCGGCACCGCTGATCTCCCCCCACAGACCATTCCAGGAGCTCAGCCCTCCCCACCCACACATCCTGAGCACAGCACAGACCTGGCCATGTAGCCCTCCGTGGGTTTATCATTTCAAATGCTGCAGTGTAGCCAAGGGCTGCTGACTTCTGCCAAGCGATGCTGGAAGAGCCCACGAGGAATCCACAGGAGGAGGAGAACAGCAGCCTGGGATCCCTAACAGGGAGCTCTGGGGAGCCAGGGACCCCCTGGGTGTGGGCTGAGCAGCCAAATTCCTGCAGGCAGGAGGGACAGGGAGCAGAGTCAGCCCGTGGTGCCGTGGCAAACACCGGCAGAGGTGCCAGGATCCCCCTGGCACTGCCCGCCCAGCTGCCCCGCCAGGGGTGTCACTACCTGTGACACCCCAAGAATCGATGCCAGCTGTGCCTCTGTCCCGCTGCCAGGAGCCTGCCCAAGGGGATGCTGTCCACACAGCACAGTGGCCTGAGTGGGACCAGTTATGGTGAAGTGAAGATGGAGTCCCCTTACCTGGAGGTGTTCAGGGAACAACCAGACGTGGCACTCAGTGCTCTGGCCTGGGTGACAAGGGAGGGATCTGTCACAGGCTGGATTTGATGATCCTGGAGATCTTTTCCAGCCTCAGGGATTCTGGGATGCTGATGCTCTCAGGTGCAGGCAGGTTGGAGTTGTCAAGGATGCAAAAGAGCAGCTCCTTGTCTGGGGTGGGAGCTGTGGATGGGAATAGAAAGATAAACCCATCCTAAGAGAGTGACTGCTCTGCTCTGCCTTCAGCCCCTCTGCAGCAGCCACTGAGGAGGATGATGGCACTCCCTTCTCCTCAACCAAATCCCTACAAAAACCCACAGCACCCAAGCTCAGCACTGGTTTCTCCAAACCACGGGGGCAGGGGAGGAGCAGCCACCAGACAACCAAAAGCCTCATTCAGCCCTCACTGATCCAACCCTTCCAGCCCAGACCTCATTCCAGGGTTTCTCTTTTCTGTCCCCCCCTCCTTCTTTCCAACGCTGCTTTTTGGCAGTGCAAAGCCATCATTCTCCAGGATCTGCCTCTCAGGCCCTGCTCCCCTCATTTTTCAAATCCCAGGGGCTTTTAAAGATGTTCTCCATCGATCCAACACTTATTTATATGCGAACAATTGGAGAAGATGGTTTGTCCAGTTATTAAATTTGGAGAGCTGACAAAAGCAATCAGAAGATAGATCACGTAATGGGAGATTAAGAAGGAGGCAGCAGGAGTCTGGATTCCTGGCCCTGTGTTTCAGATGGGCTTAGCCATGTGTGCCTCTGTACTTTTACTGCTCAGATGGCAACGTAATAAAAAGATCCAATTGTGCTCTTTGCCCACAGGGTTTCTCACTAATTGATTTTGCAACAACTCATCTAATATCAACTTCCAAGGCTTTCACAGGGGCTGCATCCACGGGGATTATCCTGCCTGGGGGTATCTCCTGGCACAGGGAAAGCCCAGGCTGGGGGTCTGCAGCCAAACTGGGGGACACAGCAGGTACAGGGAAGAGCTTGAGTTTGGTCCCACTCCCCTCAGTGGGGCAGAGCCCAGGCACCAGCCCAGCTGTGTGGGCAGCTTGAAACCAGGCAGGCTGAAGTGACCTGGGGACATGGCTTAGTGATGAACCTGGCAGTGATGGATTAAGGGTTGGACTTGATGATCTTAGAGGGTATTTCCAACCTAAACAATTCTTTGAGCCTGATTTTGAGATTCCTTGACTAATTTTCACACAGTTAAGCTTTAATCCACCTTCATTATGTTTTCTTCTCACTAAAGTTCTTCATATTGCAAGGGCAAGACAGCCAGTGACAATTAGCTGTTTAAAATTTGATGAACTTCAGATTGGATCTGGGCACAGCCAACCAGCCCCAGCCTATCTCTGAAATATCCATTTGGTAAATAAGCTGGGGCAGGAGCCCTTCTGGAGCCCTTGGACAATCCCCACCTCTCCCATCTGGGAAATCCCCACCTGCTCTGTCCCTAAGGAACCAGGAGATCCCCAAACCCAGAGTCCCATCCTTGAACAATCATCCTGGAGTTATTTCTTTCCACTTTTCCACAAATACACCCCAGTATCACCCCCTCAGAGCAGATTCCATCACCTGCTGCAGCACCACTGGCCTGGGCTTGCTCCCACCTAAATTCAGATGCAACTGAGGAAGCAGCCAGACTTCACCAGGAAACAGAGACAGCTGGAAACTTGGGCCCAAAGGGCATTTCAGTGTCTGCCTCTCCTCTCTGCAGCTGGGATCGCTCCTCCTCACCCCAGCACTGCCGTCATCTGTTTTAGGAAAACTGCAGTAATTGGCTCAATTCATTTTAAATCAGTTATCGTTTGTGCAAGCAGCAATCAGGGAAAAGCAGCTTGGAGTTAATAACATCCTGATTTGGAGCATCCGTGGGGATGAGGAGGGAGATCTCAGGCAGGGGCTGTTCCTTGACCCTCAGCCACTGGGCACACATCGAGACCCCCACCCAAGCAGGGGGCAGGGGTGGGGCACAAACCCTGCACCCAAACGGGGTGGGCTGGGGTGCAACAGGGGGTCCCAGCCCGGTGCTGTGCCATTCACACCCCACCCTGCCAGGGCTGATCCTCCAGGCTGGAACAGCACTGCCTGGCCTTTCTCCCAGGACATTTTTATCCCATCGGTGCAGAGGCAGCACCGGATGCCGAGGGTCTGGCTCTGCCTCTTTGCCAAAGGAAAAACATCTTGTCCAGCCACACCAGCAGCTCTGGAAAACAAGAAGATTCAAATTAGACACTCTCCCCTTCCCTCTGTGCCCTCCAGCCCAGTCCCTCTCTGGGATGCTCAGACCTTGGTCCTACAGGGAGAAGCTGCTCCTCAGGAAAAGCTGCTGAGGTTACACCTTGGAAGAGGCCAAAATTCCAACCCCCCAGAGCCAGGGGCTCATGGCTCAACCCCAGCAGCCTAGGGAGACCCAGGCAGTTTGTTTGCCTTCCCCAGGGGATGCACAAACTCCCACGTTTGAGTCATTTCCAGCAGGGCCATCCCCAGCCCATGCAAAGCCTCCCCGAATCCATCACCCTGCCTGTGGCACGTTAGCAGCAATAAAAGGATTCAAACAGCAATTCCTTACTTTTATGAACAAATGGCCCTGGATGGATGATTCAGGCAGCATTCAATTCCCAGCAAGAAAGTGTCAGCAAAAAGCCAGCCTCTCACATGTAGGAGGATAACTGCAAATAAAGCAGGGAATTATTACCACTTAATACTAGGTGGGCTTTTACTCCCCAGTCCTCTTCTCTGGGAGATGCCAAACATTCCTGAGATTCCAGCAGCTGGGAGGGCCTGGCCAAGGGGGGGATGCATAGAGGTGATGGCACAGAGATTGTCCTCCTCCATCTGCCAGGGCTCTGCTCCAGCCTGGCCTCTCCAGAGCCCCTTTTCTCCTCCCCACAGCCCTTTCTCCCAGCTCCCCCTGCTCATCCCCACCCTCCCATTTACAGTTCACTGCCACCAACACGGGAGGCTCAGGACTCCCAGCCCCTCAGTGGCAGCAGCCCCCCAGCTCCAGGGGGATCCAGAGTGGTTCCCCCAGCTCCAGGGGGATCCAGGGTGGTTTCCCCACACTCCAGGGGGATCCAGGGTGGTTTCCCCACACTCCAGGGGGATCCAGGGTGGTTTCCCCTGCTCCTGGGGCTGCTCCTGGCCCGGGAGCAGCACCAGCCTCCTCCACACTCTGCATTTCTCCTTCGCCCAGCTCGCCTGTATTTTTCTTGTTCATCAGACTGACAAATGGGCAGAAAACAGACTTCTGGCGATTTCCTGCGCAGGCTGCCCACTCCTCCTCTCCCCTCGGCGATGACTGAGAGCTGAAGAAACAGGAATAGCATATAAATTTCCTCCCTGCTTTAATAAATACCTCTATTACCTTGTGCTTTCCCCAGCTCGCTGGCAGCTCCTGCTGCCCGCCAGGCAGACGTGATAAACCAGAATTCTCATTTCTGGGGGGAAAAACCAGCAGGGCTGAGCCAGGCAGGTGGAACAGGGCTGGGGGCAGCAGTGATCTGAGCTGTGGGCAAAAACCCCAGCTGGGTTTGTGCTCCCTGTACCTCCTTTTATTCCAAATCCTTTCCCATGGCTGTCAGGGCACCCAGGAAAGAAAGTGCCCCTGCACCTTGGCCACCAGAGCCCTGGGAAGCATAGGCAGCCTTCCCAAAGGGCCTGAGCATCACAGTGGGGTGCAGAGACCTCGCTCCATCCCCGCCACACCTGGTCTGTGAGACAGCAGGAAAATGCCACCAGCCCTTTACACCCCTTGCACTGTCCCCTCTCCCACCCACAGCAGGGCCTCATCCAGTCCCCATGCCCCGGGCACAGCACCAGGCACAGCCCCTAGCTCCATCACCTCCATGGTTGGATTGATGGTGCTGCTTTGCAAAGCCTGAAAAAAACACCTTCCAAAGGAATATTAGGGGGTGGCAGCCTCCCAGTTCCCCTCTTAGCCAGCAATTGGTGTGTCTCATCTGCTTTCTGGAGTCTATTTAACTTCTAAATTTAACAAGCTCTTAAACAAGTAACAGCAGCAAGTGGCAGCGCTCGGCTCCCACCCTGAGAGTGGCATTTCGGGGCCCGGCCGCCACCAGCCCGGGAATGGGAAATGTCTCAAATGTCTCTTTGATTTATGGCTCTAGTTAATTCTCCAGGAGGCCCCTGAGCTGCCCTGAGCGCGCCAAACCTCCGAGGGATAAATAATTTACCAGATGGTTAAATATTCTTTAAGGTCTAGAGAACACCAGCAGGAGCAGAGTTTTCGGGGGAATAACACAAAACTACAAATTGAGCACAGAGAGCAGGGGAACGGCGTGGACCAGGGGAGGGGAAGGACCAGGACATTGCAGAGCCGCTGCAGAGGTTGGAGGGGAGAAGCACGAGTGCTCCCCTGCAAGCTCCCAGCCCCGTTTCAGTCTCGGGTCGGGATGTTTTGGGACTCCCCGAGCAGAACCGCAGCCCCCCCGCGCTGCCGGCAGAGGTAGGTGGCAGCAGAGCCTGTTCTTGCGGCAGCCGGGATGCGACAGCCCTGTCCCTGCTCGGACCCATCCAGCCATCCCGGCCAGCCCCGGGCAGGTATCTGCAGACACGGCTTTACCCAAGCTCCGCTTTTCCCCGCACCTCCTTTTCCCCGGGGTTCTCTCCTTCGGCACGGTGCAGAGCTCAGGACTGAGCTGGATTTCTCCCTGGGTGGGATGTGCCGAGCAAACCAGGCACGGGTAGGTAAAACACCTCTGTGCCTGGTGCTTGGCTCCGTGCCTGCCTCTGCTCCCCTCCTGCACCCTGGGTACCCCCCCATCAGCCAAGCTGCCACCCTGGGCTCGAGTCTGGGGGGACTGCGCTGGTCCTTGCAGGGAACACACGGCATTTTGCCCCGGACAACCCGTCCTGCTCATCCTCTCCCACTGTCTCCAAACCCCCATCTCAGCCCCTCCCTACATTTTCCAGGGCCTGCTGTGGCTCAGCACGTGATTAACAAACGAAGCGATGCTTTAGGGAACACTCTTCTCAAAACCCCTCCTGGGGGACCCCCATGGGACCCCTGTCCCCAGGGATCCCACACCAATGGGAACGATGAGCAGCCTGCTGAGGGCTGGGAGGAGGAACCCCCACTCAGTCCCTGTCCCAAAGGGTTTATCTCAGCTGTCCCTGATAAATGGATAATGAATAATTCACTGTTGGCTTTGGCTTTATGAAGTATTCATTGCACTGGAGCTTCCCAGGGTAATTAACCATCCTGTGAGCCCGTGTAACAACCCAGCCCAATCCATCTTCAACCCTTCATTAGCAGGTCCCCACGCCACGGCAATGAATTAAAGTGGAACAAACGCACAAAGCAAACTTCCAGGGCGAGAACACGCAGGTGGCTGCCAGGATGGGACCAGCACATTCCCCAGGACACTGCAGGATTTTTGGCAGCTGGCTCAAGAAACCAATTTCCCACCAATGGTGCTGGGCAGCCCCATCCTGACACACCATGGCCTGAGCTCTTGGCACCCCCAAAAATCAAGCCCTTGGGGAAGGGGGGATGCACCAGCAGAGACCTCCCCTTGCAAGTCAAGGCTTCCCCTTCTTCCTGCACAAATAATTCAGGATTTTACCCCTTCTCCCCCCCAGCAGCAACACCCCATCATGCAGTCACCCACTCCAGCTTCCCAGCTCATCCATGCACAGCCCCAGCACCCCAGGGTGGCTCCAGACCATCCCAGCCCACATCAACCACAGCACAGCCAGAGCTGAGCCAGGCACGAAGCTCTGCCCCGCTTTGGGCAGCCCCAGAGAGAGGTGCAGGTCACTGGTGGAGCCACCACGGCCAGTCCCAGCCCCGGAGAGCTCGGCACAAGGTGACACGGCCGGTGACGAGCACAGGCGGGAGCGGGACCGGCGCTTTGATGGATGTGCAAAAATTTCCTGCAGCCTCCGGTGCTGAGTCAGCCCTTGTGCCTTCAATAATTTACAGCAATAAACAGAGCAATCACAGCCCGGGGGGGGGACACGGCAAACCCGGCGGGAGGAGGGATGGCAGCTCCGGGAGTGCAGCCCTGGAGCCGGGAACACCCACCCAGCCCCGCTGCCTGCAGGGCCAGCCCGGGGGCACTGAGGGGCAAGGGCCAAATCACTGGGCTCTACCTGCACAGGTCCTGCACGATCTCCCCTGAGCCCAAGGAAGCACTTCAGAAGCCCCTCAGCCTCTGCACAACTCACCCAACCTCTCTCCCCCACCCACCCACCCCCAGGAGTGCCCTCCCTGCTGCTGATTCCCCCCTCATCCCAGCTGGGGCTCAGCCCCTCCCTCCTCTGTGCCCCCCAGCTGGGTGTCCTCCCCTGGCTGCTTCTCTTCCTTCCTCACTTTCTGGCAGCTCCATACAATCTTTCCCTTGTTTTTTTTGGTTTGTCATCTCTGCCACCACTTACTGCTGCTAAAGATGCATATTCCCAGGATCAGGCCTTGCCCTTCCCTGTCTCTCCTGGTGCATCCCTGGTGCAGCCATGACCCATCTCATTCCTCCTCCCCTCGGTGGGTGCCTAATTGAATTGCTCCCCTGGGCTGGAACCCTCATTTCCCACGTGCTGCTCCACGGGGTTGTCATCCCAGCGGTCCCAAAGCTGGATTCTCAGCTGTGCCATCAGCCCAGGATGGGGTGGACAGTGAGTTGTGACACCCCAGACACAGGGACAAGGCACATGCTGGTGGCTCCTCCGAGGGGGCTGAGTTACAGCACAGTGAGAGTGGTGGTGACACAAATGGATGTCCCCGAGCAGGAGAGCTGACAGGGTTTTATCTGGGAGTGCTGGAGCAGCTCGAGGGACAGAATCCTCCACGTCAGGAGAAGCTGCAGCTGCATCTCAGCCCCTCCCCATCAGCACAGGAGAGGGGCTGTCCCCAGGGAGCCACTTCCAGCGCAGCAAATGTCCCCTAACAGGGACAGCACGGGGCTGAATCCAGGGCTGTACATCCCAGCCCCAGGCTCGGCCATAATTCCCCTCCTGAGTCCGGGGACACGTGTCCTGTCTCGCTGTAAACCACGTTAAGGAATGAATTCAATAAAACTACGAGGTGGCAAAGGGAGGGCAGAGCTGCTCGGGGGGCTCTGCCCAGGCAGCACAGCCTGGAGGGGACATGGGGGGAACGAGATGTGGGGCTGGGCTGGGCCAGGGGGCTCCTGCAGCCCCAAGGACACCCAGCTCCTGCAGCTGAGCGGGGCTGGGGGCAGTGGAGGGTCCCAGAGTTCCTATCCCATGGCCACAGATCGTGCTGGTGTCACCATCAGCTGCAGCAGCTCTGGGAGCCGTGCAGGGCACGAGCTGCAGGCTCTGGTATTTGCTCCGAGGCAGTGTCAGCCCAGCAGAGCCAGGGCTCACCATTTTCATTAGATGATACCAACACTTGGCTCCAGCATTAGCAATGTCAGCCCTAATTATTTTCCAGAAGTCTGGAGGGTTGCGGGGATGAATCAATATAAATAACATGTTCATAATCTCCCAACAGCATCATGGCTTTAATTGGCATTCAGAGAGGAGGAGCTGGGGTCAGGTGTCTCCCTCCCTTTCCCTTTCATTTATTAATCTTCACTCACCGTCCTCCTCCCCCATCCCACGATGGAGAATGGAGAATGCTGAGGGTGAGACGGGCAGAGGAGCTGGAGCAGGGAGGGCTCCAAGCTTTTCAGTCTCAAAAAGCAGACAGCGCATGCCAGGTGGGCACAGGCAGGGACCAAGGGACAGCCACTGGCACGGGACCAGAGCAGGACTGTGATGCTCCTTTCTTCACAGGCAGGCCTTGCCTTCTCCTCCTCCTCCTCCTCCTCCGCTGCCTCCCGCCTGCGGTGCAGATGGCCCAGCATATGGGCAGCCTCCCCTCGTGCTTGCACCTTGTAAGCAGATTCTGTCAGGTTTAAAGAGGAAAAGCTTAATTAAGCAGTTGTGTGTGTACAATTATGTCCTTAATTATCTCCACGTTTCACCTCTTTGCTGTTGTGTGTTTGCAAGAAGTTTGGTAACAATCAGAGGCGCCTTGAAGCAGGAGCTTTTCTTTCTTGTTTTCCCTTTCTCTCTCCTCCAGCCTCATTTTAGGGATGTTTTCCTGGATGAAGGGAGATGCAGAGCAAGCTCCCCTGCTGGAGAGCTGGGGCTGGATTCACTGTCCTCAGCTCCTGTGGTGGTTCCCAAACCAGAAGTGCTGCACACCCAAAGCTACTAAAAAATCTGGTTTAGCCCAGTTTTCTTCTTTCACATGTCTGTGCAACAGGAACCCCAGTGCCCCAGCCCTGCCCCAGCCCATCTGGAAAGCACCAGCCCTCGCTCCAACCCCCTTGGGAATGAACAGACCCCCTGGGAGCGTCACTGGGGTGCTGCTTAATTGCTCCCACATCCAGGGACTGGCACCCAAGGGACCCCCCACCTAATTAATTCCTCTACTTACTCTGTTCCACCTCATTTCTCTGCTTGAGCCACCTCTCCATCCTGCAGAGAGTCTGACACATCCCCAGGGACATCCCAGGCAGGGTTTGGAGACACCTGCAGAGATCAGGGACGGGGGTGGCAGAAGCAACCGCCTAATTTGTGGTGGTGCTTTTATTTTATGTGCAGAGCACTAAACAGTCATAAACATCCCAAGCTGGATATTGGAGCTGGGGGTGTTTTATTGTTTGCAAGTCCTTGAAATTTTGCCATGAAGCTTTTATTAAAAATAACCCCAAACTCTTGCTTCTCTAATTGAGTGTATTTCAAAAACCACATGCCTGCTTTTATACACAGGTATGTTTATATCACCACCAGTTAATTTTTATTTACCTTGCAGTGAAACTCATCTTCCTCCTTAATTCCCAAACCTGTATTTGCTTTGAAATCAGAATTGGACCTAACAATCAGCCATATATTTAAGGTGCCATTAAATCTTCAGCTCTGCTTTCACAGCTTCCAAACCAGATGGCCCAAAGCACTGCAGTGACACCCCTTTTTCCCAGCATCCCAACAGGAGAAATGAATCTTCATCCAGCTGAGAGATGTCAAGTGCTGGGAATGAGCCCAGGGAGAGCAGCAGGAATGATGGGGGGCAGCAAAGTGAGAGGGGGTGAGCGGGGCAGAGGAGATTAGAGGATTGTGGTTGTCTAAGATGTCAGAGCACCAGGGAGAGGAGAGGTACAATCTGTCCCCTGGGTGCACAGGAAGGGATAATGGGGTCAGAGATATGGGGAGACATTTGGGCCGGGTGGGAGGAAAATCTGCCTGTTTGGAGGGGCAGCAGGGAGCTCCAGCAGGTCACTGCATGGTGGTGTGTCCATCTGCCTGTGCCTGTGCTGGCCCTGGGGCAAAGAACAGCTCCAAACAGCACTGGGGCAGCTCCACTCCCCAGTTCCCTTCTCTGCTCCCCATCCCTGCCCGCAGGGAGCACCCTCAGCACGGGAGCCCCAGCCTGGAGCCCCTGTCAGCAGGGCCTTGATGTCGGTGCAGGGAAGATGAGAAGTGGATCAGAGCTGGTAATTAAACACCCAGGGAGGGCTGTGATGCCAGAGAAGCCTTTCATCCAGCAGCCAAGGCACAGCTTCCCCAGGGACGCGGGGAAGGCACCAGCGCTCAGAGGCTCTCACCGATGTCCCAGCCCAGCCTGGCTCTGGTTCTGGGGTACAGCAGGGAGGGGCTCTGGGCAAGGGCATTGGGACCAACGCAGCCAAGTACCCACTGCTTCCACCCAGCCCAACATCCCCCCTGAGGGCAGGCTGGGATGTGGGAGATGCTCATGGCCTCAGCACGGGCTGGAGGAATGACCTGCACCCCAAACCACGTCCCCAAGGAGCTGCATTCTGGGAGCCCAGGGCTCTCCTGGCCCCACTGGCCACCTCTCTGTCACCCCCACCTGCCCTCTGTCCAGCCACTCACCCTGCAGGAACCGCGCTGGGCAGCTCAAAGCAAAGGCAGTGTTTAAATTCCTTCCCAGCAGAACCATCTCCAGCGCTATTAATAACACTTGTAAGGAGTTGTTCTTGAATAGATATGATTTTTATCTTGACAGCATCTCCTTAAATCATTTTTATCCCCACAAAGTTTGCGAGAAGCAGATTTTCTGAGGGCCATTTATCTTGCCAAATATCCCCCACCCCTGTTTATTGCTCACTCCCTCTTCAGGCTGTTCCCCACCCTCTGCCTCAGCTGCCTCCCAGCCACCGACTCCTCTGTCCCCTCCCTCCACCCCACAGCTCCCCTTCAACCGGGATTTTATTGGTGGCAGCAAAATGAAATCAAATGCTCAACCCTCTGTGGCTGAGCAGCTGTCAGGAGGTGGGCAGGGGTGTGCACTCGCTGCCAAACACCCTCCTGTCTTTCCTCCTCTCGTGTCCACAGTAAAAATTCGAGTTCATAAAAATGCAGAGAACTCCCCTGAATGATCAGTTTTCCTCTGCAGAAAAGTGGCCCCCTCGTTGTGTCAGACGGACAAAGGCACAGGAAAACCTCGAGGCAGGGAAGGTGGGGTGGGGAACATTCTGGCTGTCACATCCATCACTTGCCTGGAAATAAGGACTTTTTAAGGGGATAACTGTGGAGAAAGGAGCAGATTCACTGATACAGCTTAGAAAACGTTAGTTCTGTTTTCAGATGGCCCAAGCCACTTCCCCAGAAGGGCTGAATCAGCCTAGAGGGGCTGAACTCATCCCAGAGGAACTGAACTCATCCCAGCAGGGCTGAACTCATCCCAGAGGAACTGAACTCATCCCAGCAGGACTGAACTCATCCCAGAGGAACTGAACTCACCCCAGCAGGGCTGAACTCACCCCAGCAGGGCTGAACTCACCCCAGCAGGGCTGAACTCACCCCTGTGCCCGGGCAGGCACGGGTAGCCCAGGGTGGGTGACGGTGCCCGCTGGGACAGGGCTCGGGCTGCAGGAGCTGCAGGGACAGTACCAGGACCCTCGTGGGTTCCAATGCCTGAGGGAAAATCATCCCTGTGCCTGGAGGGTCCCACACAGCCCCTTCCTGAGAGGAGGAGAGGCAGAGCAGAAGGTGCAGCGAATGCAGCACATAATTGAATTGGAGCGGGAGGGGAGGAGGGAGGAAGGAGCAGATGAGAGCTGGGAGTAATAAAATATTCCAAAACTAGATTAAGAAATTACAAGCAGGACGGGCAGAGCCGTGGCTGGGAAGGCAGCCCCGCTGCAGCTGGGCCTGGAGCTGCTCCTGGGGGACGCTGGGTTTATGGGATGCAGAGTTTGCCATCCCACTGTGACAATGAACCTGTGCATGACTAGAGCCAAACACTCCCCCTCCCCTTGTTTCTGAAGGCTTCAGAGGCCCTTTTAAAGGAACACCTGTTACCAGGCCACAGTTAGCGACTCATTTGGGGAATTCTGGAGGCTCTTCTCTGCTTAATAGGTTTTGCATGAGCAGAGGAGGAGATCCAGGAGAGCCCAGGCACCTGGAAGCAGCGGGGCTTGTTGGTCCCCACAAGGATTTGCTTCCTGAAGTGAAGCCCCTCTCCCCTGCCCCAAGGGACAGGGATGATGTCACACAGCAGGGTTGGAGCTGGAGCCCCAGGAAGCTGTTCCCAGCCTGCAGCAGTGCAGGATTTGGTTGCACTGCTGGTGGGCTTGCAAAGGCTGGAATTTTCCAGGTGTGACACAGCCCGGCCTCCAGCCCAAGCTGGACTGGCCAGCAGTGCCTGACCTTTGCAGCTCAGCTGGAGGGAGGAAAATGAGACTCGTTATCTCCTTCCTAACAGAGATTTTTGCTGAAAGACAGGAGTCCCCTGCATGTTCCCATCTGCAGGCACAGGAGATCTGCCATTCCCTGCACTGGGGCTGTGAGGGTGCAGGCTCCACCTCATCCCACTCCTCCTGCCAAAAATCCATCCCTGGGGGTGCCACCATGAGCCAGAGGCTTTGCTGCATGGCCAGCCTGCAAGTGTCTCGTGTGGGAGAGCTCCAGTGGCCATCACTGTGCCAAGGGCCCCTGTGCTGGTGGACCTGGCACAGCTTTGTAGGGTGGTGCCTTGGAACACCCCAGAAAGAGCCACCCGTGCTGGGACCCCACAGAGACATTCCAGTCATGCCAGGAGCTGGCACGAGCCCCTGCCCTGCAGCCACGTCCTTTAGGAAGAGCCAGGACCTTCAGGAGGTGGAATTCAGTGAGCAGAAGGGACTCAGCTCCCTGGCCCGTGGGTCTGGAGGAGCAGAGGGATGATGAGCTCTGCACATGGAACGGGAATGGCTCCTGCTGCAGGAAGTTTCTCCTTCCCAAGGTGTGGGCAGCAGGCACCTCCTGGCTGTCAGCAGCGCTGCCGTGCCTGGCAGTGGGTAATTAAACCTTTTATTCGGTGCCTGGAGGCGAGGAGGCATCAAGGGCTCTTATCAAAGCAGGAACCCAGCGGGCTGGCTCAGTGTGGGGAGGGGGAGGGAGAGGTGCCAAAGCTGCCTGTGCCTCTTTAAAGAAAGTTTTGGCTTCTTTCTCCTCTCCTAACTCTTTAAATGTACCTTGTGAACAACTAACCCACATTTACACAGCTGGGCAGGGGCCAAACCCTGCTGCTGCAGCCAGGTCAGCCCAGCAGCTCCAGCCCCACTGGTGTCCTTGCCATCTGCTCTGCCCTGGCTCAGGGTCCAGGGTCCAAGGCTCCATGGATCTACGTGACAGCGGGAATTTCTCCCCCTCACCCCTCCCTGCGTGGGATGGCCGTGCAGGGATCCTCTGACCAGCTCTGCCAGGGCATCTGGGGACACTCAGACCCCACAGCAGCAGCCACTCACAGTGGGCAGGAGGATGGGCCTGGGGATGAGGGGACACCCCAAAAGTGCAGGCAGAGGTCCTGGCTGAGCTCTGTGACACACACACAGTGCTGAGCCCACTCCCAGCTCAGTGCCCCCAAAGCACAGCTCCCCCAGCCCAGGACAGGGGGGACCCTCACCCTCCCCACAGGGCAGGGCTCAGCACCCTTCTCTTCTGGGGGCGGCAGCAGCACGGAGGGGACGTGACAGAGCTCCAAGGCAGAGTGAATTTTCCAGCTCTCAGATACAAAGAAGAATCATAACATCGTTTATCATCTTTAAAGATACGCAGAGTTGGCGAGAGAATGAATTCTTCTTCATAACCCAGTTCCCAGGATATTTTTACTGTGCATCATAAATTATAATACCTTTTTATTTTTGCTTTATGGCCTGTCCCCCGCCAATTCTGGTGATCTACACCCTCATCCCCCCAGTGTTTTAGGAACAATCCCTGCCTGTCTCTCTCCTCCTCCCATCAGCTCCCCAATGTCTCTCCTTCCACCACCATCTCTTTCACTTGTCCACCCTCACGGACCAAACTGGGGCTGGGGACCTGTGGGCATCACCAGCTCAGCCAGGAGTGGACAGAGCCTGGGGCAGGGGAATCCTTGGCCACAGCTCCGAGTCACTGCCCTGGCAGCAGCTCAGGAGGGAAATCACTGCCAGGTCCTGTCAGGGCTGCACCAGCAGCTCCCTCGAACCTCCCTGGGTGGCTGAGACAGCCCTGCCCATCCCCCTGCCCCAGCTTACCAGGTTTTGCAGCCCAGCTCCAGGTGTTCCCAAGACTGGGACGGCTCTCAGCTCAGCCTGCCTTGGCACAGCCCATGTGGTGTTTGAGCCCAGTTTGGTTTCTGCACCAGAATCTCTCAAGAGAGGCAGTGGTGTGGGCCAGGGAGGGGATTTCGGCTCCATTTGTACCTGAAGTTCAAAAGGGAGCAGCCCAATGCAGGTGAATTAATGTAGAACAACTCAGCAGCACCCATCCTGCTGGAAGGCTCAGGGAGGGCTCCCCAGCTCCTTCCTCTGCAAACCCCCTCCCTTCAAACAGTGCTGGGTGGGGAACCCCCCAGGGGAGAGGGGGTGCAGTGGACCAGAGTTCTTCAGTGGCCTCAGCATCCCTCCTGCAGTCCCAGCCCGGCCCCATGGTGACAATTCGGCCCAAAGCAGGAGCCAGGGAGGAGAGGTGAGTGTTTATCCCTGAGAAATATGGAGATTTGCAGCGATGAGGCTGCCTAAGAACATTACATTTGCCACGCTAAGCTGCAGAGCCTCGGGGCTTTATTCGGGCTCAGGGCTCCGCCAGGGAGAGGCTTTGGGCACGTCGGGATTTACAGGCACAGGGAGGAAAACATCCCCTGGGAAGAGTCAGCGAGCCTGGCAGCACAGACAGGACTGCATTTCCCTGTGCCAGGGGCTGTGTCAGGGCAGCAACTGCTTTCCCGAGGCCAAAATGGGATTTCTAGGATTAACACCAAACCCCAGTCACAGTCAGTCCCATTTTCCTACCTTTTCCAGAGCACTCTGCAGCCTGGGCTCAGCACCTGCCTGTGGGACTTCTGTCTCGCACAGAGCCCTGTGGATGCACCTTAAACCAGCACAGAGGGTGGGCAGGGAGGAACAGGAGCTGCTGGATGTGTGGCAACAGGACTGGGGCTGCACTTGGCTCCCATCCCTCCCCGCCACATCTGGGGCTTCTCTGGGAAAAATGAGAGTACGGGAGCAGGTTAACAGCCAGGAAAATGATTGCTAACAACACGACCAGGGGCTTGTTCCTTCCCATTTTATTGGAGCCTGAGTGATTACTTGTAGGTACTTAAAAGGCAGGACTGTGTGTTATCGCTGGGGCTGCTCGGGAGGGATGGGAGCTCATGGGAGGGATGGGAGCTCATTAACCAGCGGCTCTCTGGCTGCCGGGAGCGTTCCCAGGGGCCGGGCTGGAAGCTGGATCAGAGCGGGATTGAGGGAGCGAGTTGAGGCAGCAGCACAGGGGGGTGGAAGAGGCTTTCTGGTGTCTGCCAGGGGGTTTGGTGGAGAGAGGGGGTCACCTCAGCCTCGTTCAGCCCTGACACATCAGGATCGGGGTGCACTGGGCTCGGGGGCTGCCTCTGAGCACAGCCAGCCCTGGGGGTCCCAACCTGAGATGAATGTGGAGATGGGGGCCAGAAAACAGCTCTGTGCGTGTCCCAGGACATTTACAAACAGATGGAGGCAGAATAAGGCCCGTGGTGCCCGAGGACAGGGGGGCACAGACTGCGGGGCGGCCGCGAGCCCTGCGGGGAGGGCAGGCTGGGCAAGGGGCGGGTGGGAACAGGACAGCAGTGACAAATGAGTTTAATTCCTGAACAGACACCGATGGGAGGGGGTGATTAATGGGACAGGCATATCCTCATGGCCTCAGGAGCTCAGGGAGCTGTTTTGGCAGAGGATGGAGCAGCACGGACTGGAGGATGGAGGCAGCAGGATGGGAGCTGAGCAGAGATCAGACAGGAGGTGACAGCCAGTCCATCTCCCTCCTGCCCACTCTGTCCCTCTGACCAGCTCCCAGGTCTGGGTCCTTCCTAGGGGTTCAGGGGCATCATTTCTCCTGTCCTCTTCCCTCCTTCTTATCCCCTCAAACACAGACACTGGCATGGCTGCTGCTCCAGGGACCTGGCACCCTGGCACCTTCCCTCCTGCATGGAGCTCCTTACCTGGGCTGATGTGCCAGCACTCACTGGCCTCTGGCCCCATCCCATTCTGCCTCTGCCTGCAGGACCAGTGCAGGACTGGCTGAACTGGGAGCTGGACTCCTCTCCTGAGGTATCCATGCTGAAGGATCTGCCCTTCCAGGAGGAGGAGCAATGCCACTGGCACTGGCTCGGCTGGGGGACCCCAAGCAGCCTGTCTGGGTACCTCAGCTCCTCCCTCCTCCCCCTCCCTGTCTGGAGCTGCTGCTGTCCCCCTGCTCACTCCCAGCCCTGGTCTGGATCCAGCTGGCACCTCTGACTGATCGTGGAGCTGGCCCTGGGCTGCTGGGCACGTGCCAGGAGCAGCCCCTGGTGCATTGGGCACAGCAGCTGGTAGTGCTGATTAAAAACAGAGAAACCCAGCAATTACCAGGCTGTGACAGCCTGTGCTGCTACTGGGGACAGGGCAGGGGGACTGGCCAGCCCGGGGGGGAGGCTGGGTCCCCAATTCCTCCCTGGATCCCACAACAGGACAGGGATACTCCAGAAAACACGAGTGTGCAGCTCCCACACTGATCGTGCCCGCAGTGTGCACATTCCAAAGCTCCACGAGCTGTACCTGTGTGTAAATCCACAGCTAAATCCACCCCTGCTCCTGAGGGGCAGCTGTGCCGTGCCCCGTGGGCACACAGCCAGGAGGGGACACACCAAGCACACCCTGGTGACAGCCCCTCCACCCCTGCACTCGGGTCCCTGTCCATCAACACGTCTGAACATGCCTTTGCTGCCCAGAGCCACTCCTGCAGCCCCCAGGGAGGGACAGGGACACTCCTGCAGCCCCTGCTGGCCCCAAGGGAAGCCCATGGACACATCTGCAGCCCCCTGTGCCCGTGGAGCTCCCAGAAGCCTCCCCCACCCGGCCTGGCCTCCTCATTAATATCCACAGCTTGAATTATTTATTACAAACAGATGTTAGAGCTTAAAGAGTGTTAAGAGGATATCCTCGGCTAATCAATTTATTTTTAACTAGTTTATGTATTTATTACCACCAGAATTTGGACTTCAGCTGCCATTTGAAATTACCCCTCATCCATCTCCACGCTGCATGTGCTGCTTGGATGGCTGTGCCATGTCCCTGGGGACCATGAGTGAGCCACAAATCTGCTGTCTGCTGGCCATGGAGTGGGATTGGCTATTCCCTCATTTCCAAACACTGCCCTGAGCTGGAATGCTCTGTCAACTCCCCAAAATTAAGCTTTGCACTGCAGGCAGCATCCAGGCTGGGCCAGGGGAGCAGAGGATCTCCTGGGAAAGGTGGGGCAGGGAGGAGAGAGGTGTTGGGGACAAGTAGAAGAACTTCAGGCCCCAGGGGAAGGAGAGGGAGATGGATTCTGAATGCCCCTCTCCATCTCCCTCTGCCCTCCCCAGCCCTCCTTTGCTGCACCACCCTGAGTTTCTGGGAGCACCCCCAGACACTCCCAACTCCCATCACTGGGAATCTGGCCCATAAAACGCCCTGAAGGTAATTCTGGGATGAGACCAAGCAAATGAAGCAGCTGTGGTTTGTGCCAACAGGAGGAGTCCCAGCTGTTCTCCAACCCCTTTAAAATGATAACTCCTTGGGAAGCAGGAGCAGGGATAAGAGAGCATCCTCTGGGCTCCAGCCATGACCAGAGGCTCCCAGTCCCACACTGGGCTGTCACAGCCTCTGCTGCACCCTCAGCCCGTGCTGGGACACGTTTGGGAGACACAGCCCACAAAGCACGAGGGCAGAAAGGTGGCTGGTGTGACCACACAGCCACCACGAGGCTCTGCCACAGCCAGCCCAAATCCCCGGGGAATCCAAGGGATCCCCGAGCCAGTTCATCACCCTCTGAGAAGCACCAAAGCCTTAAAGAACCTGTCAGCCAAGAGAGACTCCAACAACATTTCAGCTTGTCACCAATTCCAAGAGATACTGGGGAGAAAACAAGAAGGGCAGATGCTGTAGGAGGAAGAAGATAAATGGTGCTGGGAAGGAGGAGGGGGAAGGAGAGAGATGGGAGACAAAAAAGCAAGGAGGGGGTGAAGCTGTGCTTGGAGCACAGCAATTAAAGCCACCCTGAGCTCACCCAATTAAACCGACTGGAGGGAAGAGGAATCCCAAAGGATAATTTCTTGGCAAATTGCTCGTTTGTCTCTCAGTCTCTGATGCTGGAACGCTTCGTGTCAGTCAAGCCATGGAGCTGAGCCCTGGGGATGAGAGAGATGTTGGCAATTTAGCAGGCAAAAGGCATTGCTTCCTAGAAACCTCCTCAAAAGTGCCATAAATCCGAGTCAACCCTATCCAGGGCTTCTACAAAGCAGTGAGAAGGGACAGGAGCAGGAGGGATGGGGATGGATGGAGCACCCTCACCCTTCCTGGTCTCTGGACGGGCTTTCTGCCACATCACTCCTGTATCTGCATCCTGAGGGAGAGCCTCCCGTTCCAGGGAGCAGCAGGACAGTGTCCCCAGGCCCAGGAAACAGCGTGTGCTGCCGGCCATCCCCCTGCACAGAGCTCCTCAGCCGTGCCCAGCCCTCACACACGGCCCCAGCTGCTCCTCCAGGCTGTCAGCAAAGCCAGAGGCAAACACAGACCGGGAGATTTTCCCTGCTCAGTGCCCAGGGCCGTGCTGTGGATCAGCAACACCGAGCTGGACACGGCTGAGCAGCTGAGAGTTCTGCCTTAGAGAGTGCCCAGGGGGTGGGGAGAGCTGAGTGAGACCCTTGGACACCCATGGGATGGTGGGAGCTGGGTTAGCCTTGGACACCCATGGGATGGGAGGGAGCCTTGGACACCCATGGGATGGGTGGGAGCCTTGGACACCCATGGGATGGGTGGGAGCTGGGTTAGACCCTGGGCCTCCCTGGGTGCATCCAGGTTTCCCCAGCAGCTCACACCCAGGTCAGTCTGCAGGGGGGTGACCGCAGTGCAGCCCCCAGTGCAGTCCCCGCTCCCCAGCCCTGTCCCCCTCCTTCCCCGCTCCCTGCAGGGGATCAGCAGGCTCCAGCTGCTTTGCCAGCACCGAGTCCCAGGCAGTCAATCAAAGCCTCAGCCTGGAAGTGTTAAAGGCCCGTGTCTGTCTTCATTCCAGCCCCGGCACTGCTCCTCGTCACCGCCGTGCCCTGATGCCGCAATATTTTGCGCATGGTTTCACCGGCGGCTGCCGGAGGCGTCGGGAGCTGCTGCTCCACCGCTGCTCCAGGGCTCTGCTGGCGTTTGCAGCTCAGTCCCTCCTTGCACTGACTTCTCTGCATTTATTCTCCCTTTGCTTTCCCAGGTGGTTCCCCCTCCGTGGCTGGTTGGGTCTCTCAGCCAAGAAGCGCACGAAGCACCAGCGAGGCAGCGTCGGCTCCGAGGGAGGCTCAGCCCTGCTGGGGCTGGAGGTGACACACTGGGCTGGACAGGAGGATCCAGTCTCGTTGGCAACTTGCCATAATCCCTGGCCCAGCGTGGGATTCATCCCCCTGCCTCCTCTGCTCTCCCTCTGGCCCCCAAAATACCCAGGACACAGCCCAGAGCCCCTCCCATCCTGCTGCCAGCTCAGAGGGGAGGGAAAAGCCTATTTCAATAGGCAGCTCAGCCTGAGTGACTGCAAAGAGCTCAGGAAATAATAATAAATGTGGGCATGATCCATGGAAACTTGATTAAGGTAGGAGAGATCCCCCAAGAGCTCCACAAACCTGAGGCTGCTCTGCCTGACCCTGATGCAGGCACCCAGAGCACCCAGGGGTGCAGCGTGGCGGGGCTGGGCTGCTCGTGGGACACCCACAGATGGGATGGGACATCCAAGGATGCCCATCCAGGGATGTGCTCCGACAGCAGGAGGGCACAGTGGAAGAAACCCCTCACCTTTATTCACCTGTCCCTGCTGCACTGTCCCTCTGCCCCCACTCCGCCCTCGGGGGCAAACCCAAGTGTTGCAGGAGATTAATGACCTTAGAAAAATGTAATTACACAACAGGGCTCTGCTGTTAATAACTGCGTATTTTCCTTGTCAATGTGCCTTAATTGAAAATGAGTAGGCGCCTCGTGCGTGGCAGTGGAGTTGGCTGGAGCCTTAACGCTGTATTAATTGTAGTAATTAGCAGTCACTTTAGGTTGGAGTCAGCTATAAATAGGGGGTCCATTAGTTTGGCAGAGTTTGATTTAAAATGCAAATAAAATCCCAACTATACATGTATATCACTTCTGTCCCCCTGCCCCCCAAATGCACAGCCAGGAAGGGCTGTGATGCTGCTCTGGTGAGTTTGGTTTCTGAAGGGAAGTGGTTCTGCTGTTTGTCATCACAGGAGCAGCTGGGAGGGTCTGAGCAGCCCAAGGACACCCCAGCACAGGGGTTTGTGCCCAGCAGGGACTGAGGACCCTGCCAGGCTGCTGGGGGTGATGGGCAACCCCTGGCCCAGCCTCCCACACTCGGGGGCAGAAGGTGCTGACCCCAAGAGCCACATGGCAAAGAGCAGACCACAAAGCCCAGTGCCCTGTCTCTGTCCTGGAGCAGAGACAACCTTTTTGGGGGAAAAAAAACACCCAACAGCTATAAAGACACAGGAAAAGGGAACACAAGTTCTGGCAGAGTGAGGCACTGCACCAGGGTGGGGATCCCACGGCCCCAGGAACACTCCAGAGCTCACAGCCCCTTCATGACACGCTTCATTTACTTGATTATTACCAAAGGAAGGATAAGTGAGAGAGGAAGAAGGAATAATCCCTTATTAATGCAGAATTGCTAAATTGCAGCCTGTACAACCAGGGACAAAGTAACGTGCTAAAATAAAATCCCAGCTCCAAAAACACCCAAAGCAGAGCTATTAGAAATGTAAAAACAAACACCAAAAATGCCTTTGCACTGCTGGCCAGTTCTTAATTTAACAGAGACCACCAGACCCCCCCACTGGCACAGCCCTGCCCGCTGCTGGGGCACAGAGCTATTCCTGCCCAGCAATTCCTGAGCAGGAAACAACAATCTTGAGGAGAAAAACAAGGAGGGGAGTGGGAAAGAGAAAAGCAGGTGACCCCCTTCAAACCCCTTCAAAATGCAGGTGACCCCCTCTACATGCCTGGGGTGATGCACCCACCTCTGGCTTAAGGGAGACGAGGAGCAAAGCCCTGGAGCTGGTGGAGCTGGACTGAGGGCCCTGGAGCCAGAGTTTATCAGGATTCTTGCTAAATCTAGAGAAAAAACCACACAGGGCTGGTTTGCTCACACATGCAGAGCAGGGATTTGCCTTCCAGTGTGTCCCTCTGCTTCAGCCCTGTCTGCAGGTTCCTTGGAGCATCCACAGGAAAGGCCAGAGCGAAGCTGAATATTTGTATATCCATCAGTGGCTTTGCCCCTGGCAGGAGGAGATGATCAAGAAGGAGGGCTTTCTTCACAGAATTCTTCCCCAGGCTTGTAAGAGGAATCCAGGGTTCATCAGAGACAGGAATGTTCAAACCAGGCGACGGGTCTGATGCTGCACAGAGCCTTCCCTGCAGGAATTAAAGAAGAACCTGGGATTTACACAGCCAAAAAACCCCCTCATGTGTGAAACCTGGGATTTACATGGCTAAAACCCCCCTCAGGTGTGAGTCCCTCGAGGGATGTGGCTTTCCCCCAGCCCTCCTGCCAACGTGCCCTCTTCCCAGCAGAGCGAGCTGTGCTTTGAGAGCTGCCTCTCAACACTCTGCTTATCATAAGAGGGACAGGGGGGAAAAAATGAAATAACATGAAAATAAATACAGAAACAACGTCGGCATGGAAGGCAAAGCAGGTCTGATCTTTTGCTTGACTTGTTCTGAAAATTGCTTCTCCACTGCCCGTTTCTGCACATTAATTGAACGTCTGGCCCGGCTGCGCGTCTGTTTAAGCCCTCAGTCAATCCCCTCTTGGATGACTGCGAGATCAATAGGGTGGTAATTTAATAAAGGACACTTTCAGTCGGCTTTTAAAAGCCACTGACGAGATTTCGTTCTTTCCTGTTTTCCAGAAGGGGCAGTGGCAGAGGAGGGCGGGGGTCAAACCAGCCCCCCCAGCAGCCTCCCTGCAGACAAAGCTGCTGTGAACCCCTCAGCCCTGGGGCTCATTCCTCATCCTACCCCAGACATGGCACAGTGCCTGTGACCAACACACCTGCCGCTTCCCAGAGCTCCCACAGGCTGGCAGCGATTTCTAGGAATCAAGTTTTGGGATCATGCACCTGCCAGGAGCAGCCCAGGGAGCCCCGGGAGCCCCGCTCGTCCTCTCCCCCACCAGAACAGCGTGGCTGCAGGGGACAGCACTGCTGGGACAGGCAAGAGCAGCCACATCTGTCCCCGAATTCCAGCCCTGCCCTGTGCTGGCACTACAAGGATCAGTCCTCCAGCCTCTCCAGAGATGCCAGGGCAAGGCAAGGTCCAGCCACGCTCTGAAGTGCTGGGAATGACACTCCCGTCTCGTGGGGCTTTTTCCAGGTGATGAACCTGCCGAGTTCAGGGCAGCTGTTGATGCCTCAGGTGATCTGTCCCTTGCAAGAGGTTTGTCCAGGGGAAGTGCCAGGCCCACACTGGATGTTCCATCGCTAGGCTGAAAACCAGAGGCAGAACAGCTCCTTTGGATTCATGAAGCGTGTGCACCAGGGCTTTGCCAGGCAGGAATTAACATCCTCCTGCTTCCTCCAGCCCCTTTGCCCTTGTGCTGCTGGGTTCCAGCCCAGAACTGGTCCCAGCTGCCCTCAGATGCGTGTCAGCCTCCTGTTCCAGTTCCTGCTTCTCTCCCTCCCCAGCCCTGCACGGTTCAGTGGGGAAAGCACCAGCCTCCACCTCCAGCCTGGCCATGTTTAATTTCCTCTAATCGCTTTCTTCACAGCCATCCTCTCTAAACCCTTTATCTTCCTCCAGGCTGCAATTCCCTCCCTTTGCTGCTTCTCCATTTCCTCTCTGTGATGCTTTGCCCACAGCCATCTGAATTCCAGTGGTTTAACCAGCACCATGCTGGGAGAGGATCACGTCCCTGCCCTGTGCTCAGGACACAGGATTATGTCCCAGTCCTGGCCACACGTCCCAGGGCTGCCTTTCCCTGCTGATTCGTCCCAAAGGCCACACCAGACCCACTCATCCCATGCTGGTTCTGTCCATCACCACTCAGTCCTGTTCTCATCAGCGTGTGACTCTCAGACCATGTCCTCATTAATGTGATTAATGAATGCTCTCTTGGCTTCACACACCTCAGTGCTGCACCCTCCTCCTGCCATGGCTGTGCTGGTGGGCAGAGCATTCCTGCCACCACTCTGCTCCTCCAGAGAGACCCTGGGCACACACTGGGCAGACACTCTCCCTGTGCTCTGGAGTCACCCATTGCAGGAGAGAAGCTGGAAGAGCCCAAATCTATAAATAAAAGACATGAATTAAACATGACTCTTGCATTTTCAAGGGTCAAATGAATATTCAGTCACTTAGCAATATCATCTACTCCCACAGGAAAAGGGAATAACAATAAGTGTTTGTCACCACTTGTTGTTTATCAAGTGACATTCTGAAGGGACAAACCTCACCCTGCTGTGAGCGTGGGAGCAGAGTCTGGCCTGCCCTGGGCTCCACCAGCACCCTCTGAAAAATGCAGGTGACAACTGTCCCAGTTTTAGAGCTGGGCAGAAATGCTCCCAGAGATGCTCAGTAGATTTGCCCCCCTTGGGCAGAGGCAGGACTGCAGCCCAGCTCCTGCTTCCCAGGCAGGGATAACCAGACCCACCCAGCTCCAAGGACAACAGGGATCCTCCTTCATTTGGTACCTAATGAACCTTGTGATGGTTCCCACATTCCAGGTGCTCCTCTGAAACCTTACACTCCCTATTCTCCAGCTGTCACCCAGAGCAGCCTCACAGCACACTCTGAGGCAAGTTTGGATAACACAGGGAGCCAACTCTTTATCTGCTCACGGGATTGCTCTTTCCTCTGTCGCTCTCTGTGCAGGAGAAATTTCACACAACATCGCCATTCCTTTGGGTTTATTGACTTACAGGTATCAGATTGACTTAATTCCTGGTCTCCTTAATTGGCCCCACTGTTAATACCAGCTCACAGCCCCTGCTCTCGCTGCAGCAGCCGCCACCACCTCCTCCTGTCCCCAACATCCCAGAGCTGGAGATCCCTGCGGAACGTGGGACCCCCTGAGTGCCGTGGGTCAGCAGTGACCTGGGAGTGAAGCTGCAACAAGAACAGCAAAGGCACAACAAGGTGTTCACCCCCAGATCCCCCTGGGGCCTTGGCATGCACCGAGGGGAATGTTCTGGGCCACTGGAGAGCCGTTTGATTTCTGAAATAATTAACACTCAGCAAAAGTGGGGGTTACTGAGAGCAAGGGCCACATCAGGATTATTCAGGAATTAAGCCTTTGGTCCTGGGAAACCCCTGCCCAGGCACTGTAAGTGCTCCCAACCCCTGGGGTGGCCCAGGTCAGAGCTCCAGCAGCCCCCAGGATGCTGTGGCTCGGGAGGCTCCCGGGATCCAGCACAGGCTGTGGGATGCAGCACAGGCTGTGGGATCCAGCACAGGCTGTGGGATCCAGCACAGGCTGTGGGATCCAGCACAGGCTGTGGGATCCAGCACAGGCTGTGGGATCCAGCACAGGCTGTGGGATCCAGCACAGGCTGTGGGATCCAGCACAGGCTGTGGGATGCAGCACAGGCTGTGGGATGCAGCACAGGCTGTGGGATCCAGCACAGGCTGTGGGATCCAGCACAGGCTGTGGGATCCAGCACAGGCTGTGGGATCCAGCACAGGCTGTGGGATGCAGCACAGGCTGTGGGATGCAGCACAGGCTGTGGGATCCAGCACAGGCTGTGGGATCCAGCACAGGCTGTGGGATCCAGCACAGGCTGTGGGATCCAGCACAGGCTGTGGGATCCAGCACAGGCTGTGGGATGCAGCACCCCCTCCCCTGCCAGGGTACCAGGCTGGCCTGGCAGATGCTCTGAGCACAAACCTGCAGGCACATGGAGCTTTTCCAGTCTCAGGCTCCCAAAAAGGCCTTCAGAGTGAGGAGCACTGTCAACAAATGTATTTAAATTACCAAAAAAAAACTCCAAACCCAAAGCTGATGTGCTTTTAAATTGGAAAATAAATTAATCGCACAGCGGACGGAACAGAAAATTATTAAAATCTATGTAGCTTTCCACTCTTTTCTCCCAAAATTAGGAGGCTGAGTGCTCAGCTGGGGTAAATCTCCTCTAAGTGACATTCATCTTCATGGTCCTGCCCTGATTTACACCATCAGAGGAACTCTTTGCCTGGGCCTCTCTGCACATCTGTCCTGTGAGAATAAATAAATAAAACTTGAATAAAAATATTCATCCACCATTTATTCTGCTTAATTATTTAAACTTCAGATTCTGGAAATAATAAAGGAGTAATAAAGAAGAGATTTACCATCCACCACAATTGCTGGGAGCATCCCGGGTAATTTCCTCCTTCGCTTTTTAATCTCTCTCTTTTGCTTTCTTTTTGCCTCACCAAATTGAATCAATTTATTAAAGTTGTTGCAAAACTGCTTTGCTCTGATCTGCTGGTGGTGATGAAGAGGAATGGGCCGCTCTGTGCCCCCCAGAGCCCCCTCAGGAAGAAGGATGACACTTTGCCACCCCGGGAGCCCCCGGCCCGAGTGATGAGGACTGATTAGAGCAGGCAGGACTTTGGAGGGGGAATGACACCCTGGTGATGGATGGGGAGAAGGATCCAGCCAGGAGATCCCAGCTCCTAAACACAGGCTACAGAACACAAATTCCTACAGAAACCTGGCTGAGCTTCCACAGCCACCCCAGGGAGTTGGGATGGGCTCAGTTCCTGTGTCCTCCCCAAAGTGGCTGCCACGGGACCCTCCGGCAGCTGCCCCCTCTCCTCCCTCCTCCCCCCTTCCCCGACCCCTTTTCCCGAGCCTGCCTGTGCAGGGTGTGCTCAGAGTGACTCGAGCCATGTGCCATCTGTCCCACAGATCCTTCCAGCTCCGCAGAAACAGGCAGGGAAGAGTCAGGACTCACCCGTCACACGAGGCACTTCGCCATCAGAGCGAGGGCAGAGCTGCCACCTCCTCCCGGCAGCCCCCAGGTCCTGCTCGGTGGGAGGCAGAGCAGCTCTCAGGATGCCTCGAGAAGGGGAAAGGAACCTGTTCCTGCCCTCCCTGCTCCTGCCAGCACGTTCCTGCCTCTGTGGGAGAAGCAGCTCAGCCCCTTCCAGCAGGTGTGACAGCAGGGGCTGCGTGCCCTGGACCAGCAGGGCAGTTTGGAGGCATCAGCTGAAGGGAGAAGCAGAAACAGGCAGATGACAGGGCTTTCCAAAGCTGTAAATTCCACCCAGGATCCTTTCTGCTGTGCTGAAGGAATCAGCACAAGCACAGCATCCTGATTTTGGAAACAGTTTGTTCAAAAGAGCAGCAAGGCAGTCCCAGGGGACAGGTACCAGCTACAAAAGTGAACAGAAACTATTGCTAAGAGTAAAACTTGTTGGTAAGATCACAGACCCCAAGTCTCACAGACCACAATCCCCACGTCTCCAGCACCAAAGGCTGAACAAATGAGCCACAGCCCAGCCAAGGGCTGGGGACCCCCACCCCACACCTTCCCTACAGCTCACTGCTAGGTCACCTTTCCTCTTCCCAGAGCCACTGAAATAAATTAAAGATGAAAAAGATGGAAAAATTATTCACCATGGAGATTTGGAGAGAGAGCAATTAATTAATAAAAATAAGTATTGCTAATACCAGGCTTTTATACAGCCCTTTAAATTGCAAATTCCTCTTGAAGCGTGTATTATTAATTAAATCATTTGCATCCACTATGGCACCAATATATAATTATTTATCCTGATAAATAATTTTTTATTTATCCTGATAAATAATTTTTTTATGCTGATAAATAACTGATGGGGAAATGCAGGGCTGCACCAGACTGGCAATAAGGTCTTTCCAGCGACTGGCCTGAGTCTGCTCCCGCACAGCCTTGTCCGTCTCAATCAGCCTCAGCCTCAGCCCCCCAAAGGGCAGCTGATCTCCAGCTTCTGTGAACACAAACAACAGTTGTGCATCCCACCTCCTGTCACAGAAGCGCTGTGGGTTTGGAGCAGCCAAGGCCAGAGGCGATTTGCAGGTTGTGCGGCAGTGCCGAGCTCACGACCAGATGGATGGCTGGGCTCTGTCCTTCCAAATCCCACTGGAGAGCCCAGATCCACATCTGCCATCCTCACATCCTGAAAGATTTGAAATGGGCAGAGGAAGGATCTGTCGTGTCTTGCTGCCTGAACAGACCCAAAGGGCAAAGACAAGAAGTTCTCCCCTGCCTGAAAAGCCAAGGACAGATCCTGAGTTGGGAGGAATCCTGCTGTCTCAGTGACACATTCTGGGAGCACAGGACGTGCCCCACCTGATGGCCCCACACCACAGCCCGGCTGCCCCGCCAGGGGAAGGGAGGGGAAGGCAGCTCTGGATTCCAGCTTGGAGGGCCTGGCTGAAAAACAACTCTGTGCTTCCACAGCTGCTCCTCACCCATTAGACTCGTCTGCTTTCAAGTGGTCCTCACCAGCAGCGATCGATCACCGGGGATTCCTGCCTGGGAGGCTGATGCAGAGCAGGGCTGTGAGGCAGCATCCTTGTCTCCACTCCTCCAGAGCATGGGAAAGCTGCAGAAAAGCAGACAGACAGATAGAAGGGACAGCACTGAGCACCTGCTCTTGCTCCTGTGGTCCCACTGCAGCCACCTCCCAGCAGCAACCCCAGGCTTACACCAACGTGGGTTTGCAAAAAGTCTGTTTGCAGGAACTGCAGAGCCAGTACTGGGAATCCCCGTTCTGGAAATTAAAACACAGCTCTGGTGGAAGCTGTTCTCCCTCAGCTCCTCAGCTGGAACAAACCTCCCACAGTCAATTGCTTTTCAGCACCCTCCACCTGGGGAAAAGAAGCAAAACCCCAAAACAAACTAACAAACCAAACAACCAAAAAGCAAACAAGGGGAAAACCCAACCAAACAAATAACCCAACCAAACAATTCCCAGCCCCGTACAAAACGGATTGGTCCCATCAGAAACAGGGAAAAGCCACCCAACAGAATCACAGAGTGAGAAGTTACAAACCAGCAAGAGGTGACAAGTAATTATAGAACAGGGAAATGCAGAGGGAACTCATTTGGGTGAGCAGCAACTGATTAACGGGCCTAACATTTATTTTCTTTATTTATGGCCTGGCATCGCAGAAAATTGATACAGAACAGCCCATATACAACAGGGCTGCTGACACGTTCAGCAAATGAAGAGTCTGGAAGAAATCAAACTGAATTATACCTGCTGTTACTCAGCCCCCCCTCGCCTCTCCATCTTTCAGAGGAAGGTGTGGGGGTGCCACAGCACCCTGTGGTGTCTCAGCATCCCCCAGCACGAGGGGACCAGCCAGGTCTCCCCCTCGTCCCGTCACCTCCTGGCTGGTGGCCATGCAGACCCTGCAGCTCCTCGGCTGTCGGCAGCGATGAGTCCTGGTCACGCTGTGAGATCTCCCTGTGCCGAGCTCAGCAGCTGCTCTGCCCAATCCTCCTCCAAACCATCTCCCCCCTGCGCAGTGTGGAGGTTAATTGGGGTGGGATTTAGCCCATGACCCTCCCCCCTGAACACCCGGGCGCTGACAGAGGCCCTTAAATAGGAAGCGATCCCCCTCCTCCCCCTGCTTTCACCTCGCTGAGGAGCATTAAACATTAAAATGAACGTTGGAGCTTTCTGTCCTCTGAGGAGAGAGCAGCAGCAGCTCCAGGGGGAAAAGCAGGAACGTGCTGCAGCCCATCCTCCCATCCTCGGGGTACCAGGGCTGGAGCACGAAGCTCACACCCGACCCCTCCACCCTCGAATCCAAGGAGAGCAGCCCCATTCCCAAGATAAAAGCAGGACCATGAAAGGCTCCCGATCGATCAATCAGCCGGTTAAAGGCTGTGCCCACAGGCAGCTCTTCCCAGGGATGAAAGGCGGCAGCAGCTTTGATGGAAAACTCCCTGTCTGCAAACAAAAGTGACTGCAAGGAGATGGCACCTTCCAGAGGGCCCTCCTGGGGACAGGGGGGCCTGGCACCCCGGGCAGTGGGGAGGGGAGAGGGCTCTGTGGGTAGGCTGGGGAGAGAACAGGTTCCATCACCCCAAGACCCAGAGGAACAGGCCCCTCTGCCACGGGTTTTGCACTGGAAAATGGCTTTTTATAGCAGCTTCTCAACAGTGGTAAAAGTTCCTTCTGTTTGGAAGGGGAGAAGCTTTGCAGGTGCTCAGAACAGACCATCTCCTCCTGGTTTGCCTCCACAAGTGCCAGCTCTCCTCAGGTTCTTGTGTTTTGTGCTGGAGCCCGAACAGCGTTAGTACAGACAGAACTAAAAGGAGAAAAGTTTCAAATTTGTTAGGAACAGAATACCCGAGTTCATCCCCAACAGGTTTAAAAATGTATCATTCCTTTACATTCTCTGCTCTATAAATGTCTCTCTCTGCTCCCATTTCCCTTCGAGGGCCATTTCCCAGTTTCACCCAGGTTGGCCATGTCTGCACCTGCCCCCCTTCTGCTCAGGTGTCGACAGGTACCCTTTCCCTGTGCCAGAGCACATTCCTTGGTCTCCTCTGTGCCACCTCCACTCTGCTGCTCCTGCCAGGGCTGCTCCAGCATGGTCAGCACCGTGGAGGAGTCTGGGATGCTCCAGCACGCAGCAGGTACCACCTGTGAGCAAAAAAAGTGACATTATTAGCCCCCAGTTTGAGCAGGATAAGGAAAATCCCCTCCAGCAGCCTCCCCTTGAGCTCAGTAAAGTCCTGAGTGCCCCTTTAAGAGGGACGCTCAGTTATGAAACACAGCTGATTTAAATGCAAATTACTGAAAAAAACACAACTTTCTTTATTAAAATGTAAATTGCTCTTCAAGGCGCTGCCTGGCGCTTGTCTCCAGCTCCAGCCACAGCCCCTGGACATCCCAGTGCCGACATCACCCACACCCTGTGCCCCCAGCTCGGTGTTTGGATGGGGTGCCAGCACTGCTGTGGGGTTGGGGTGTCCGAGATCTTTCCGTGTAACTTGTTCCTACAGGAATGGAGAATTTGGGAAAAAAAAAAAAAAAAAAAAGGGCAAGCAGGTCGTCCCCTGTTCTTCCCTGGGACACTGTGGACTCTGGAATTTTGGGACACCTGTGGCCTGAGGCAGAGATTCTCAGGCAATTCCTCCCTGGCACAGTTCCCCACAACACCCCACCCTGTGTGACACCAAACAACCTGCCCACAGGCACTTTCCCAACTCCTCCAGGAAGCCCTGGCTGTTGCCTTCAGCCACCAGCTGGCTCAAGCTGCTGGAAGATTATTAAGGATAGCAGGGACTGAAAAAGTCCCAAGTGGTTATTCTCTGCAGCAAGGCCATTCCCCCAGGAGAGCATTTAATTGCCTTTTGAAGGATCCCACAGCCTCTGCAGAGCCCTCCTGACCACCCAACCTTCCTGGCATTTATTGTCCACGGGGCCTGACTTGAACTTTGTTTTCCTTTCACTTCCTATTACTGTTCCCCTAATCCTCTCCTCCAGCCCTTTCCCATCTTTCACCCTGCATCTCTCGCTCTGTCCTTCCCCACTCCGGCTTTCGAGCATCCCTGTTCTGATCCTCACCACAGAAATGTCACTGCGAGACTCGCTGAGGCTGAGACGGCCCCGAGACCAAGCCCTGCCTGCAAACAGCCCTGAGCTCTGGCAGGGGAGCCTGGCACAGCCTGGCACAGCCTGGCACAGCCCAAGCTGGGAGAGCACCCCGGGAGGACAACTTTCTTACTTTCAGCTGTGTATGGAAACACCCATTTTGCTTAAGCTACTTAAAAACATTTGTGTGACAAACCCAAGGACCAAAGGGCCCCTTGAAGCCCCCGCACCTCTGTGCAGCTCTGGAGGAAGTTTTGGCAATTGAAGCCTACAGGTCCCACTCCCTGTCCTCCACCCCTGTCCTTCCACCCCAGCACCGTTTAATCACCATTTGGTATTTAACATCCAGCATAACGGGCCCATCATCAGGCATATGCCAGCTCCATGAAGCATCACTTCATCCATCATTGTCTCCCTGGCTGTCTCTCCTACCTCCCAGGCAGCATTCCTGCACCTCCCAAAAAGCCACCGAGCCACTGGGCAGGCTCTGAGCCAGCACAAAAGTTACAGCTCCTGAAGAATGAGCTGGACTTGCTGTTTCCTAAACGGGCCCTGTCTGCTGCTCGCAGAGCTGATATATTTATTTTCATTACATTTAATCCAGGGATATTCTTCTCCTCCCACCTTCCCTCCAGTCCGGCTGCTGAAGCAGCAGGGCTCGGGAAAGGAGCCACCTTCCAGTTGATTTCTCATTCAGCAAAGCCAGGTCTGTGTTCCTGTCCCATTTAATCAGCACAGAGAGAGAACTGGGCTGCACAGGAGCGGCCTCACTGCACCCTGTGGAGCTGCTGCTTCCACACAGGAACAGCAGCACCGGGTCAGGCACAGCCTCCCCCACTCTGACACCCCTCTCCTCCCCCCTAAACCCCCCTGTGCCAGCTAAGCCACCGTCCCCAGCAAGAGCAGAGCTGCTCCAAACTCCTGCCACGAGCTCTGCTGTCAGGCTCCAGCTCCTCCCAGCCCTGGAGATGAATTGCAGCAGCTCTCCCTACCTGTCACCGCCGCTCCCAGGTGGCAGGATCTGAGTCACTGGTGAAATATGTCTCCATCCTCCCCGTTCCCTGCACCTGCCGTGAAACAGCCCTAAATCACCTCCCTCCCCGCCGTGTCCATCACCCCACAGGCTGCAGTGCCACGGGGGGAGGGCTGAGGCGCTTTTTGTGACCAGGGATAAACCCAATTAAAGTAAGAGCCAGAGAAACTCTGTGATCAACTCGATGCCCAGTGCCAGGCTCGAGTTCAGCCAGATGTGGGGGTTTGGTGGAGCTGGCAGAGCTGGGTGGGCACAGCACGGGGTTGCAGCCAGTGGGGGCATCTCAGGGTCTGCTGCTCCAGCCATACAGGATTTGGGGCACCCAGCACCATTTCCCTGCCAGGGGTGCTGGAACAGCCCTCAACCAGTGCCCTGAGCAGGACCTGCAGCACCTTCACTGAGCAATGCTCTGCAGTGCCAAGGGAAGGAGGGAAAGTTTCAGGGCAAGACAGAATAAAATACTTGTGTAATCAGTGCTGAATTATGCAACATAAGTTACAGGGGAAATATCCTTAAAGGCTAAATTTTCCATTGTGAGGAATCACTCCCTGTTTAGAACACACTAATTATCCCTTAAACAAGGATGAGCTGTAAGTAATTTAAGGGGTTTATCACTCACACTTTGCAATAATGTAATTGAGCGAGTGGAAATAAATAAATCTCAGAATAAAATGAAGGTGACAGATTCCCCAGGGGCAAGGAAGGGTGCAGGGCAGGACAGCACCTCCCAGGGCTGCTGTGGTGGGGGGTTAGGAGAAGATTGGGCTGACCCAGGGGCTGAGGCACACAGTGCCCTGGGACAGCTCTCCCCCAGCTTCAGCTGCAAAGAAGAGATGTCAGGGTTCCATCCTTCCCTCGCCCCTGCTCAGTCACCCTCTCCTTTCTGATGCTTCCCAGACCCAGCAGAGCAATCAAGCCCCACATGGCAGAGCCCCCAGGCTCTGGATGACAATTGCAGCAGCCCTCTGCCTCCAGATCTGCTGATCCCCCACACCAGAGGTTCTATTTCTCCTTGGCACGTTTGGGAGCATGCCTGGATTCCACCTGCTGAACGATGCAGCTGCTCAGTCAGTGCAAGGAGGTCCCTCCTGTCCAGCCCAGCTTCAGCTCAGGACGTGAACTGGTAAAGAACAAAAGCCTAATCCTGAATTCTCACCCTGTGCTCCACACACATCTCAGAGCTGTTTCTGCATTGACTTTCAGAGCCTTTGAATCCACTTTTCCCACGCTGAGCCCAGGCTGGGGCTGTGCACTAACAGGAATACCATAAACTGCATCTCTCCCAGTAGTGAAATCTTGTTCAATACATTCTTAATATTCAATTACTATTTATGTAACATGCGGCAAAGGATTATCCCATTAAACTGAAATTAAGTGCTTCGTTCATTAATTAATACGTCCTATTTCAAGTGCTGCCAACATTTATCCCTGGAAACGTAATATTTAAAACAAAAACACACAAACCAAGGGAAGGGAGCCTGTTTGCTTGTTGCTTTTACATTTGTTTAGAGAAGCTGATGGGTTATGGAGTCGGGGAAGGATCCATCCAGCCCAGGGGAGGGGACTTTCCCAGAGAGCAGCACCGTGAGAAATCCTGGTGCACTGGAGATGGTGTTTGTCTCCCTGGGTAAGGGGGCACCGGGAGGTCCATCCCCACATCTCCTCCATTTCAGTTGGTTATCCCACCCCTAAACTACTCAGAGAGCCCAATCCCAGCCCCACTAAATGCCATGGAATTACCCCAAGGAGAAACTGGCCCATAAGACCAACAGCACCGACAGCCAAGCGCTAGGAAATAGCATGAAATCTAAATTAAGTTGAGAGTCTCTTTCCAAAACAAATTCCTCCTCGAAGAAGCAAGCCCAGACTTCATTACAACAACTCAATTATCCACGAGGCTGAGCTCGGGCGCTCCGGAGACAAGAGCTCCCTGCGAGCGCTTCACGCTCCGCTCCCTGCGAATGGCAGGGCTGGGAACAGCACCTGCCTCCCAGCAGCACCCAGAACACCAACCACAGCCAGGCTACCGCAGCTCAGAGGCAGGGCTGCAGCTTCTGCATGGCACAGGCTCCCCTGGGCTGCGTTTCACTCACTCCAGGCCGCTCTTTAGCATGGAAAAGCAGAATTTGATCCCAGAAGTCCCCCATCGCTCGGTAAGGGGAAGCAGAAACGAGGCGTGAGAGCTGTAAATAATTTTTTAAGCCCCTGGGTCTCTCTCTCTGCCAAAGGAACTCAATAGGATTAATATTTTTTGAGCCATCTTTCACTCCAAATGATGTCTTCAGAAATCAAAGGACACTGCTGGCAGCTACAGCTGTGCCCATGGAGGAGCTGGGGCACCCCCAGCACACCCAGACCAGGGGCTGTCCCATGGGCAGAGGCAGCTGCTGGCTCAGGCCCACCAGAGCCTCCCTGGCACCAGCAACTCTCCCACAAACCCCATCCCAAAATCTCCAGTGATAAGAGATGGAAACCCAGAGCAGTGCCTTCCACCCACCAGCACACAGCGGGACCGTCCTGTGCAGACCCAGCTCAGGAAACACAAACAGGGGCCTCCATCCCTCTGGAAGCACCAAGGAATGTTTTCCCTCCTTTCCCTCCTGAGCTCCCAGCCACCATTATCTGTTTCCATCCGAGCAGCAGCTGCCCCTGGGCTCATGGGGAGGTCACAAGATTTCAGCTTTTCTGCAGAAATCCATCCAACTGCCTCAGAAAAAAAAAAAAAAAAAAAAAAAAAAAAAAAAAAAAAAACCTGCAGGAAATCTTCCTGTCCCTTATTTTCTAGAGTGAAGGAAGGAAAAAAAAAAATAAAAAGGAGGAGAATTTACAGGTAATTTCCTTGTCAAAAGTTCCTGTCTGTAAATACAATCAAGATAAGAGTGACATGGCAAATAGCTGCTTTCCTCTCCTGAATGAATTATTCAATTCACCACTGATCCTCTCTAACTGCTCCGGATTGCCTTCTGCTTCCCTTATTTATTTTACTTTATTTAGTTCTGGAGAGAAGTGCTGCCAATAATCGAAATGAATTCAGGCAATTGCAGGATTCAACAAATCCCTCCTGCAGCCCCAGCAGCTCAGCCTGACCCCTGGCCCCCTCCCCAAGCTGCACGTGGCATTGATCCAGGTTTCTCCTTCCCCAGGACCAATCCCTGATGGCAGGAGCATCAGGGCTGTTGTCCAGATTATCCTCCCCTTGGGGTGGGAGCTGGATTTTGGGAGAGGATTCTCTGGGCTGCAGGGAGCCCCCGGGGATGGGGGAGTCCCACACACCCGCCTTCCCATTCCCAAAGGATGGAGGAAATCCCAGCCAGCACCCAGGAATGGTGATAACCCTGCTGAGCTGCAAACCAGCCAGCAGGTGCAGACTGGTGGGTCAGGGGCAGCTGGGGCAGCCAAATTCTCCTTGGTCATGTCCCTCAGTCGCTGTCCCCTGGAGAGAGGACAGCCCCAGTGAGGGATTCCCCACTGCACACACCTGCAGGAATTGTTTTGGGACAGACCAGAGCCCCAGTAACATCAATAAGGAGCCAGCACTGAAAGCAAGGAAATAGCATTACTACTGAAAAACCCGCTCCACAGCCACACCACAGCTAACAAAAATATGACTTGAGAACAGAAATGTTTCGCAGCAGCCAAACAATACCCACGACGCTGATTCAATTACACGGAGGATTAGTGTCGGTCCGTCTGCAGAGCCCAAGGTTTCTCCACGAGGTCTGGAACCCAGGGGAAGGTGATAACTTCATAAACCCCCAGCCTGGGGATGGGGACCCCAAAGAACACAAAAGGGGGAGCAGCAAAGCGCAAACCAGCCAAATAAAGCCTCATTCCAATCACGAAACAAATCATGTGGATTTTTGTTTTTTCCCCGGAGCAGGTTTCAGCCAGGCCAACACTTCTTTATGTTATCGATTAGCAATTAGAGAGGTGTTTCAGCTGCTTCTCTGCTGTGTCCCTGCTATTCCCTCCAGAATTTCAATTCCACAAGAGCTATTTCCACCCAGCCAGGAAAGCAGGACTGTCTGACCCCCTGCCCTCACACTCACCAAAAAGCCTCGGGGAGGAGTGGGGAAGGCAGCATTTGGAAAAAGAAAAATAGTCTGGAAAGGAGAAGAAATAATCTCTATTCAGTCCAGCAGGAAGCTTCTCCCCTAACTTTTGGGGAGGGAAGGATGCTCTTCAGCAGCTCCCTCCCTGAGGAGAGCAGTGCTGGGGATCACAGCCAGTGGTTCCACATTGGTTCTGCGCACAGGGCTCCATCAGCACAACCAGTTGAGCTTGCTGATGCCTCTGTTTGCTGTCAGCCACGTAGGGGGGCCCCATGAAATGCCACCACAAGGTCCAACAGCCATCACAAGAGCAGCATGAGGGGCAGGAGCTGGGAGAGGAGGCTCTGCGGGAAGAAGGACGGGTTGGACAGGGCTTGGAGCAACCTGATCTAGTGCAAGGTGTCCCATGGCAGGGAGCGGAACAAGATGGTCCCTTCCAACCCAAACCAACTGAGGATTCAACGATTCTATGAGTGAGAGAGACTCACACTAAAAGCTGCACACCCCAGCACATCCCGGCCAAGAATCGAGGGAGGAAAACCACCAGCATCTCCGAGGATCACCGAGGCCAGGCCCCTTCTTCAACAGCAATTTTCAAACCTTTTTATTTGCTTCCTTGTGAAAAGGAGGAAATAAAAGGAAAAGAAATAACAAACTGATTTCAGATAATTCGCCGGGGCTCCGAGTGCATTGTAAATGTGTGCTTCAGCCAACCGGCAATTTGATGAATTTCACAGACCGCTTTTGTATTGCTGTTTGCCGAGCAACATCCTCCACGGAAATTGTGCCTGGCTTAATGCTCTCTTTAGCACACGGCGTAATTGCCCCCTGCAATTTGTTGTCTGGAAAGGTTACCAGAAGAGAAAGGAAGGAAGGGAAGAACAACTTTGTTGGCAGGGGAACAGGGGAGAAGGGGAGAGAGAAAGCTGATGGCATTTGAGGCACAATTTATTCCAGGCCAAGGGATGCCAAAAGACACAGGGCACTCCCTGGGCGAGGGGCTTCCCCCACGCCCACAGACCAGGCTGACAGGGATGGACCTGTCACAGCTCCCACATGGATGGGGTCCAACCAGCCCAGTGTCCAAGCCAGCCTGTCCCCTGTTCCCCCCTGCGGCCACATGGGCTGGACATGCCCCCTTACCCTGGACATCACCACTCACCCTGCACCCTCCAGCCCACGGGACCCCACAGGGCTGAAATGACAGCGGAGGGGTGCGAGCAGGAGGACAAACTGCAAAAGCAAAGGAGGAAGCAGAGAGGAAAGGAAGGAGGAAATGGCAGAGGACAGGCTGGAGGGGGGGTGGGAGGGGGCGGCAGGGGGAGCGCGGGCGGCGCGGCAGGCTCTGTTTATTAATTTTCTGCTTGGCTGCGTTCGGTGCCATAGCTCCGAGATCGTGGAGCCGCTCCACACTCTATTAAATAATTCAATCTGCGAAGAATCCAAGTGTGTAAGCGAACACTCTTATGCGTCTTAAAATTTAATTGCGGAGCTAAACAAGATGAAGTGCAAGGAAGACATAAAAGATATGAAAATAGATGCTGCAGCTTTTGTTTCTCTGGCTGCCCCAGCCCTGCCCAGGAACCTCTCCCCATTTTTCACACGCCACCACTAAAGACTCTGAGCCTCCTTCATCTGCTCCCCCCTCCTCTTTTCTATTTACAGCTGTGTTTGCAAGCAGCAGGCTCGCAAATCACTTAATATCCATTAGAGCAGCTCCATTCACCCTGCTGGCTCCTGCTCTGGCAGCCGTTCCCTTATAAATCCTCATGTTCGAGGGTTTAGGGAATCAGCCGGGAGCACTTGCTGCAGCCGCCCCTTCACCCCTTGCCAGGCTGGCCATCACCCCCTCGCTCCTGCAAGGGCCCTCCTCCCCCTTTTATCCCCCTTGTGACCCCCACGCTCAGCACCCCCAAACCAGCCCCTCTGGAGGGGCAGTCTCAGCTACCTGCAGGCCAGGTGTGACCCAGGGCCTTCCCACACAGCCTGGCAGGAGGGATGGGAGCAGCCCGTGCCAGCACCACGCTGCAGCAGCCCACACACTGTGCCATGCCCAGCAAGCCTGGGAAACCTCAGACAAGGAGTGAGGGTCTTGGGTTTCCTCTGGAAAGAGGGGCGAGCCTGTCTCTTGGGACTGGGGAGCAAAGGAGAACCCACTGCTCGCCAAGGCTCAAAACCTGAGACCCCAAACCCAAACCCAAGCAGGAACGCTCGTCAGCTCACTCCCAAGCCAGCCTCACATCAGAGGTGCCAGTGCCTGAGAACAGCCCTCGAGGTTCAAAGCCCAGGTGTGAGCATGAGAGATTTGCTCAGAACATCTGCAAGTGCACAAACAGCTGCTCCTGCCCCCAAAGCGACACACGGGCTCGGAGCTCGTCCCACAGCCCTGGCAGCTGGTCCAGTGCTGCTCCCATCTGCTGTCAGAGCAGCTCCCGTGGGGCTGCACCCCAGGGCACAGCCCAGTTCTCAGCCACTGACCCGCAGAGATCCCAGGAGGGGGGTTTGGGGTGGGAACACAGGGCTCCTGGACTGCACAGGCTCTGCACCTCCCAACCCAGCTCACAGCTCCAGCAGCATCGCCGTGCAAGCCATCACTGCAAAAATCAGTCACACCAAGTTGGTGCATTTCCCTCTCTGTGCTGAAAGATCAATCACAGTCCTGGCTCGTGGCAGGAACAGTGAGCTCAACCCCTCCTGCACCCAAACAGGGTGTCGCTGGGATTCCAGCTTTGTTATTACACAAGGGCTCGCAGGTGTTTTAATATAATTTCTTCTTGCAAAGGGCAAGAAGTGAGACCTCAGGCTGCTTTATCTTCATTTGTTTTTCTGCTGAGCTTTTTGCTGTGGATGGGCTGTTACATGGGCTGTTGGGATGCAAACTGCTGCAAAACCCTGCAAACCTTCACCGCTTCAATCTCCTGAGCAGCCTCCTGCTCCCTAAAAGGGGGGGGGGGGGATGTTTGCTGGGTGGGGGACAAGCAGCTGAGACAGCAAATCAATAAGGTGCAAGCAAATACATGAGCTTTGCTGGAGCAGCCACAGCATGCTGGGACAGGGGACCAGCAGTACTGGTTCCACTTGGATGCCCTGTCTATGAAAATGGAGGGGGTATCACCCAGTGCTCTGCACACCCCCTGCACACCCCGCTGTGCCACATTGCTGCTCTAACATTTACAGTGATTGATGGCTGGCAGAGCAACAGGTGAATTAAACAGGCACCAGCTCCGACAGGATGGTGGTAAATGTCATAAAAGATCAACCATCCTATTCCAAGCGTGGCTTTCCTACCGCTGAGCCAGCCGGCCGAGGTGGTGCAGGGGAAATGCAGAGAGGAGCAGGCGGAGGACAGGGCAAGTTTGGAGGGTGCTGAGCTCGGCTCAGAGCCTCACCAGGAGCTGTGGCACAGGCAGGCACTGGTTTGGATCCCTCAGGTACAACCCTCCAGAGCAGGGGATCATGTCCTGCCCCTGCACAGGAGCGAGACCTGCCCAGGCACCTCTCAGGTATCCTGTGGGGTGCTGTGTGTCCTCCCTTCCCTGCAACGTGAGCACCATGGTGCAGGTGTGAGATTCACCCACAGGCTGTTTCCAGATGGCAATCCAAGGCATCCCAACACAACCAGCCTCCTGGGACCTGCCTGCCTTGTACAGTGTCAGGAGCTGGATGAAAAATTACTGCACTTCACAAGGCACGTGCCTCTTCCCAGCTCCCTCGCCCTCCCCACACGACACATTCCTCCAGGACAACCCAAAGAGAAAATAAAATCTGTATTCAAAGGACACCTGCCCTAAAATAATGTTATTTTGCAGTAGTGCCACTTTAAATCTCGAGCAATTGAAAAACCAATTTGCACTTAGAAACATTCAATTTGTTTGCAGGTGTTTTCTCTTAAGTGGCACTGGGTAATTGGGGCTGGCAGCGTGCGGGGAGCCCCAGACAGGTGCCACAGACCTGGGCCCCAGCTAAGCCAGGGCCCGTGTGAGACATGACAGGAGAGTCACAGGGCAGCAGCAGAGTGTCTGCACCAGGAAATTAATTTGTCATGTCAAACGAACAGGAAGAGAGAGAGGCTGAGCTGAGCATCCTGCCAGCATGTGCAAACCTTCCCTGGCGTGGAGGGGGGACCCTGGTCCTGTGGACGTGGCAAGGGTGCAGAGGGACATGGGGGACAGAGAGGGACTTGGGGGACAGAGAGGGACATGAGGGACAGAGAGGGACATGGGGGATAGAGAGGGACAGAGAGGGACTTGGGGAGAGAGAGGGACAGAGAGGGACTTGGGGGACAGAGGGGGACTTGGGGGACAGAGAGGGACATGAGGGACAGAGAGGGACATGCATGGGAAGTTTGGCTCTTTGCCCAACTGAGGGTCAGAAGGTGAGAAAGCTGAAGGAGGGAAAAGGGGCCGAGGGGGTCCCGTTGCAGGAAAGCTGCTGGCAACTGCTGACGTGGGATGGAGCTGCCAAGACACAGTCTGGCCACAAGATTTCCTTTTCTCAGTAAGAAGGAAGAGTGACTAACCCCAAACACAACTCATACATCAACTTAATCGATCTCCCCGACACCCCCTGCCCCCGTCCCTCAGCAGGCACCGGCTGCCTTGAGGTGTGAGGGTATTGATCCCCCGGATGCCCGTGTGATTGGAGTCCACAATCTAATGCCTGAGAAGTCCAGCCAAGCCCAGGCCTCTCAAATCATGTTGACACGTTTAGGAGGTGCCGGGCGCTTCCTCCTCCTGGCCCGAGATGTAATTATGTCCGTGTCACCGTGATGGAGGGCTTTGGCAGGGCAATAAAGCCCGGGGGCCCCGCGCTGTGCTCGGCACTGCCGGCCAGAGCCGCTGCCGCCGATCCCTCGCCGCGGTTGGACTGCGGGAAACAGAGCTCGATAAAGCGGCGTGGGGATCACAGTGGCAAGTTTGTCTCGAGAAACACGTGGAGGAGATGTCAGGGGCTGCTGTCACCCCAGGCCCCCACGGGTTTGAGCGTTATTCACTCTCCTGCCTTCCTGCTGCAAGCTTGGGAGGGGGGAGCAGGTAAGAGCTGGGCAGACAGAATCTAACCCTGCACTTCTCATTCCTCTGCGTCAGACATCAACTCCTCTGCTTCAGACATCCCCAGCCTGATCACACCAGACCCTCCAGAGAGTGTCAACCCCTCCCTCCACACGTGGGGATGGGAACAAGTCCTGGTACCTGCTGGGAACGTGGTGCTCCTCAGTCTCTCTCTCCCGAGGGCTCCCAGGACAGGGGGTCACGGTGCCCTTTGCTGCTGTCACAGCCCATCAGGCTGGAAGGACATCAGTGGCTGGGTTTTAGCATGGAACAGCCAGATCCACACTGGCCTCGTGCTGGGCTGCAGCATCACCCATGGCAAATTCCCTCCCTGATTCCCTAATCCCTTCAAAGCCCTCAAAGGTTTTGCCATGCTCAGGAAGCTCCCCACCAGGAGCAGGGTGCTGGGAGGCAGTGGAGCTGCTCTCCTGGCTGATGTTCCCTCAAAGAGCACAAACAGTTCCCAGCAGCTCGATTCCTCCCCTCAGGGCTTGAGAAGCATAATTTTTCTTCACTAATACATCTTTTGCTTGATGAGCTGTCGATGGCAGGAGGATTTAATCTCCCATACCCTTGCTCTCTCCCAAATCCACTGAGGTGAAGGCACTTCATTACAGAACCACTCAGCTGTCCGTTCCTATCGATCACACCTTGGCATGGGTGACCTTGGATCGATGAGTTGCTGATTATTTAGTGCCTGTTTGCCCACACCAAATGCCAGCAGGGTCAGTACCAGCACCTGCACCCAGCTCTGCCTGCAGCGAGGAGCCCGGCACAGCTCCGTCCCCAGCAGCCTGCAGGCAGGAGCAGGGACACAGCCACCTCCAACACCACATCAGACACTGGCAAACACCATCTGGGTACAATTTGGCTCTTTTTCAAGAGGATTCAGGCCTTGGGTTTGACACTTCCCAATTTAATGACCTGTGCCCTGCTCCAAGGGTCCATGCCAGGCAGCACCTCTGCTCTGGTGCAGTCCCACTCCTGGCTCTGTCACAGCCTCTGGGCAACTTCCTACCTCAGCTTTGGCTCCACCAACCCAAGATCCCCATCAGGCAAAGGGCAGCGAGGCCCAGGACAATGTGCAGTGCTGGTCCTCGGCCCAGGGATGCCAGAGTCCCCTCACTTTGCTCTCAGACCCACGTAAGGCCCTGGTGATTCATCCACCTCCCAGACGTCCCTTCCAACCAGCTCCTGCCTTACTTTTTAATCAAATCCTTCGCTTCCCTTCCCTCCAGGAGCCAGAGCCATTTTTCTATTACATCCTGATTGATCAGGCCCTCGCAAGCCGCCTGTCAGCACCGTCCTGGTGCTTCATTTCCCATCCCCACACAGCGGGTTGTGGGCTGAGCCCGCTCGCTCCAGCAGCGCCAAACACACACACAAACACTCGCAATTAGGGAGAGGAGGCAGGGGGAAAATTGATCCTACTTTTGATTTGATGTCCCCAGCTCCAAACCCTGTATCAAAGAGTGGGAGCAGCCAGTGCTAACCCTGGAACACTGGAGCTGAGGAGGAGGACGAGGACACGGGGTGAGCCCACAATGTTGCTCATTGCCAGGAGAAAGAGACTCCATCCTTGTGCTGTGCAAAAAAGCAGGAGAGTCTCCAGGGCTCCAGTGTTCCTCGTGCTAATGAGTTGTTTTCCACTGTAAGAAACAAGGAAAAAAAGCCCAGACTCTGCTAAACAAGGACTGTGGCTGCACCAGGCCAAAGATCAGACACCCCTCAAAGAGAGTGCTGACAGGATGGTGAAAACATGGAATTATACCTCTTTCCCCTCCTTCTCTATCGCTTGGCAAATTAAATTACTCCAACGTGTGCATGTGAGGACAGAAAAGGCACAGCGGTTCCTTGCCTGGGCTGGGTGTTCCTGGGCTTGCTGTGGAGTTGTTCCTGTGCTCTGCAGGACATGAGCCTGGCTGCCTGACCATTGCAAACCCCCACGGCAGGTGAATACAGAGGCTGGACAAATCCATCCTCATCCTTCTGCCATCACAACCCATCCCCTCTCCCAGCACAAGCTGGATCAGGCCACAGGCTCCCACCATCCCACCCTTTCCCGGCTGCTGGGAGGGCTCAGCACTCCAGGGGCTGGCACGGAGCTGCCTTATCTGCGCTGGCACAGGAGCACAGGGCAGCTCTGCCATCAGCCATCGGCGGATTACGGGGGTTTATCGCTCCATTAGGGGACAAAAGGCGCTCGGCAGAAGGGTTCTGAGACGGTGCGAGCGGCTGATAAGAACCCGCCCGGCTCCTCAGACATCTCAGCCGTGTCTGGCACATCACCGGCTGTGGGAGCCTGGCACAGAAGGAGCGCTCTGGGCACCGACGGCGCTCGGGGAGTGCAGCAGCGCTGCCTGGGGGCACAGGGAGAGCGATTCCCTGGCAGCACCACCCGCTCCCCTCCAGAGCCCTGGGCTGGGGCTGCTCCCCGGCTGTGCCCTCTGCCCTGGGCACTGACCCCACCCGAGGGTCCCCGGCGAGGTGGCAGTGGCAAAAAATATGAAAAACCCAGGGTGGATGGAACACCAAGGCAACACATGTGAGAGCATCAGTGGAAAATCCCCAAGAGGTTTTCATTTTCCTTCCGAAGTTTCACACAAGTCCATCACTTCTCCTCTCTTTCCTTTTTTTTTTCCCCTTATTCCTTTTAATTAACAATGTAATGGAACTCAATTCATTTGCAATCTATTGTAGCAAGAAACAACCCTCCCCGGACTCCAAATGACCTGACTAATAGGGTTAGAGGCTGTAAAAAGTGCAAGACAAAATTTTTAGCTTCCTCTTTCTAATTATCTTCCCTGAGCAGCACGGTCGTGCTGCAGCACAGGGGCTGAGTTGCGGAGGCTGCGGGGGACACGCGGGGCTGGCGAGGGGGGACAGGCTCTGCCTGGGAACACTCCTTGCATTTCAAAGCTTAAAAAACCTCTGCATTTTCCCCCAAGCTCCCGTAACACGCAGCCCCGTACAACCAGTGTTTCTGGGCATGGGAAAGGGAGGAGGTGCAAGGAGCTGGCAGACGGGGCAAGCTGGAGCTTTGCCACTCTGAGGGTAAGAGGGGAACGTGGATAAATAGGCTGACAGTTAATGCTATTTAGAGACAGACAGACACAGCAGGTAAATAATGATAATGATCTTCTAACGAGCTTGCATCTGCACAGCACCTTGCCTCCAACCGAATCCCAAAATGCTTTACAAAAAATAAAATGATCCCAACACAGTCCCCCAGGCCTTTCCTGGTTTACTGCCAGAACCGAAGGTGTTTTGGGGAAATACTGACTCCTCCTGGAGCTCAGCTGTGCCCAGCTCTGGGCCAGAGCACGCTGTACCCTCAGGGCATCTCCCCCACCACACCCCAGGATATGGGGCAGTTCTCAACCTCCTTTAGGAAAAGGCCCTCCTGCATCGAGTCCTCGGGTTTTTTTCCAACCAGTTACCTCCGAGTTCTGGGAACGATCATTTAGGACCTCTTGGACTGTTCCTTTTGGTGTATGACCTGAAATGAATGCTCTGAGCCAGCCACTGGTTTCCTCCCGATCTCAGAGCAGAAGCTTTCAACACACCTATTTTAGGGCAACCTGCAGATCAGACCCCCCTCCAGGTTAATCACCACTGTAAACCCGAGCTGTTATTACCTCTCTGCAGGCTGGAATGGGTGTGATTCCCAAAGCTTTGTTCTCAAAGCACTTGTCTCTCAGACCTTTGGGCTAAAAGGTCTCACTTCCAGTCTTATAGCTGCTCTAATTTCCAACTCTATTTGTTCTATTGAGTGGTTATCAAGTTAAAAATGCAAGGACTATGGATTTCTCTCCAGCTTAAACATCTGAAAACAAATGTGCTAATGAGCAATCTGACCACCATAAAAATGATTACTGACAGCACTTCAAGGACCCAACTTTACTGCCTTCAAAACCACTAACAGCAGCAGAATGCAACTGTCTGTCCCAGGGCCATCCATCCCAGCTTGGCCAGGGGGAATTTCCAGATGAATGCTTACAGGAGAATAAAACAGGCAGAGAGGAAGGAAGGAAAGCCAGGAATCAAATCATCTTTTGCCAAAGCTACTCCAATCCTTCTACAACTAATTCATGCTTAAGAGGCCAAAGGATAAGATTCCCAGATGCCCTAAATCTCCTCCATCACTGCAACTCAGCACGACAGGGAGCAACACTCCAGTTGGGAAGGGACCCTCCTGACCCAGGTGCAGCTTCACCAGGGGGTGAGGCTTTCCCACACCAACCAGGCAACCAAGCTAGGCTTAGCTAGTCCTAAAGGAAAAAAAAAATTATAGAGCTCCTGGGATCCAGACTTCAGCTTCGAGGTACTGAACAAAATCCTGCCCTTCTCCAGTGCCCGGTGAGTGATGGTGCAGTCGGTGCTGCCCATCTGTTAGGATATAATCCTCATTGAAAGGAAAAAAAGGGGGCATTAAAAAACAAACCCTGCACCATTTAAACACAGATTGGAGATTTATGGGTGTTTCACTGCCCCTTGTTCTCTGGTGATTGCCCATTTCGGGTGCTCTTTGTTTTCACAAACAACCACCTATTCTCTCTCTGCCATCACTTTACAGCCAGAAAAAGGGAGATGTGCCAAAGACAAAGTTATTTAACACGTCGTTCTCACATCCCCTGGAACAGACAGGAGGGGCAGAGCCAGCCCGAGCCACGATCCCAGCACAGATGGGATCCTCTCCCGTGCCCTGGCACGGTGGCTCCTGAGCTGGCACTGCCTGGCACTGGAAGTGCCACCGAGAGGATTCTCGTCCATCCTGCCAGCCCCGAACACGAGCAGACCCACAGGCTGGTGGGGAGTGCACAGATCCCACAGCCCTCAGGTTCCAGGGAGCGCTCTGGCCTCATCCCCGGGGCCCAGACACCTGAGGACAGCGGGTGCCCGGTGCCCACGAGCCCAGGCAGATCCCTGCCAGGCCCATTCACAGCAGGAACAGGGCAGGGAGGAGGCTGTGAGGGATGCAGGATGGCACCAGTGACTCAGCCACCCCCGAAACGAGGGCTCCTTCCACTCCAGTGCCAAAGGGATTCCATGGCTGTGCTGACAGCCCCAACCTGCCACAGGCACATGCACTATTCAAAAGCTTTTCCTCCTGGGTAGGACTGAATGAGGCCAGAACTGCAGGAGGAGGAGGAGGAGCAGCAAGTCAGCTTAGCCTCAGATCCAAGGCATGATCAAGAGACTCCAGCATGGGAGTCTGGGCCAGTGCAGGCAGATGGAAACAACGGCACAGTTCAGGGTCACGTCTGGGTTTGTCACCGATCTGCTGTGCCTTAGCTTCCCTTTCATCCTGTGCCTACCCATCCTGGCTGTTCAGATTGCAACATCTTTCACATCTACAAGAGCTCACACCCTTCCTGGCACGGATGGCTCCAGTTAAAGAAAATCACTGGAATGAAAGGGCAGCCACCTTCCCTCTGGTTCCCTGCCCATCCCCAGGGGCTCTGCAGCCCCAGCACCCACACAGAGGGGCACAGTCTCTCTGCAGCTCTGCCCTGTGCAGCCAGGCAGGAGCAGACAGCATTCCCAGTCCTGGGGAAGCAGCAGCACACGGCAACCCAGCCTGACTCAGAGGGCACGCCGGGATACAGAAAACACACTCCTGGCTTCAGATGAATTGGAAGCGAACCACAAACCACTAAAACGATTTCAGGGCATGAAAGTAACTTCACTACTGACTAATTGGTGTTCAGAAGCAGCCCAACTTTGAGGGGTTTTGCAAGAGCCACCGTGGGCATTCCTGCCCTGGCAACTCCAAGTCAGATTTGCTTTAAGCCCTCCTGCACTGGCAAGACTGGCTGCCCCAGCCGTGCCCTCCTGCTGGGGTCTGAGAGCCAAGGGCTGATCTCGCTGGCTCGGAGCAGACACCTGGCATGGGCTCCTGCCATGCACAGCAAGTCACTCCAGGGCTCTGCAGAAGGCACACAGGGAGCCAGATCCTCTCCTGGCAAAGATGGCCAGCTCAGCAGGGCCAGTGGGACCAGCAAACTGCAGCCACCAGCACTGGTTGGCACAGGTACAGAGAGCCCACGCTGACAGAGCCAGAAAGGGCTGGGTTTATAGTCACCTTCTTGTCCCCCAAGGCTGAGAGCTTAATCCCAAGAGCTTTTCACATGCTGGATAAACCCTGCCCTCACACCAGCACAGTCCATGTCCAGCACACAGGGTAAGGGCACTTGAAGAGCTTGAGAGTTAAAGGACTTCCCCAGGGTCCCAGCAAGTACAAACCACAGCCCTGCTGGACTGCACGGGGCTGATCAGATCCCTCCTTTCCTCTCCTCACAGCCCAGGTCTCCAACGTTCCCCAGCTGGCTGGGACAGGGTGTTTTGGGGCTGCCCAGCACCTCCCAGCCCTGCAGTCCAAACTCCCCCTGCAGATGGGTTGTGCAGGGGAAGGACTGAGTGTGATGGAGCGTCCCACGCACATCAGCAGAGCACAGCCAGCACAGCCCTCCAAGGGCTCTGCTCCAGCCACAGGGAGGAGGGAAAACAACTGCTTCCTTCTCATAAAACACGGATTTTATTAGCTAGAAAAGTCAAATGACTTTGCAGGAGAATGAACACCAGGGAGAGCTGCCCACACTGGCCAGATGTGAACTACAAGACACAAAAGCGGCTCCCAGACAGGTGCAGATCATCCTGTAAGATGATCCTCTGCAGAAGATCATTCTGCTAATCCCAGCAACTTCTTTCAGTGTCAGTGACCCAGTCTCCATCCCACAGGGGTGCCCAGGCCGTGCTCTTAGACCTCCTCTTGCAGAAGAAAGGATAGAGAAACAAGGCACAGAGAACCCAGAGCAGTTACTACAACTCCTGACTCTTCTGAACTGGTTCCTAATAACTTCCCCATCTCATCCCAGAGTGACCCTGTCCTCTCCCCCGTGGCTCTGGCAGTGTCTAACTCAGCACCGCGGCCAGTGGGAATCGATCAGGGATGTATCAGGCGACACCAATTGCCACTTCTCACAAGTGCAGCCTGGAGATCACGCAAACACCTCCTCCAACAGAACACTTCAGAGAGCCTTCGCAGGCAATTAGCGTCGCCAGGCCCCCGCCGGGGAGTGGGGACATTAAAGGGAACATGCTCTGCAAGCACAGAAACTCAGATTAGTTTGTTGACACCAGGAGATTAGCGTTTTTTCCTTGCTTGTGAGACTGCTCCCACTTCCCAGGGAAGGGCAGGGAAGTCGCCCAGAGAAGGAGCTGGGTTTACTGCATTTACACAATCCTTCTCAGAGGACTCTTGTCACACTCCAGTTTTGCCAAACAATGACCAATCTTTGATTCCCAGTCCTGCCCGTCACCTCCAGGTCAGGCCCAGCCATCCCCACAGCCTCTGTGCACCCCAGGAGAGCAGGCAGTGCAGTCACCAGCCCTGGCAGTCAGGAAATGCAGGAGCACTCCTGGACCTTGGCAAGGCACCGGCTCCCAGTGAGCCCACAGGGCTCCAACATCCCCACACTCCCCCGTGGCTTTGGGCCTGTGTAAGGAACCCCAGCAAGTCTGTCCAAGCCAATTGATGGGCTTGAAGGAACCTCTGTTCCTTCACACCCCATTCACCAGCGCTCCTAAAGCCCAGGCCATCCTTCCTTCATGGGAATCCACTGGTTTATGCTCTCCTGCCATTCCTGGAGAGGTGACCTGCAGGGAGCTGCTGCCCAGCAGGGATGGGGTAATCCTGCCAGTACAAACACTAATAATTACAACATATTTACACCCTCCAGCTTGCACTGTGCTGAATGAACTCATTTAAGGCAGCAGAGGGTCAAGCCAACAGTAACTTGTCTCCGTCAGACCCATGGGGGCCAGGGGAGTTGTGGGAGGGAGAAGCCCTTTTATCCTAATTAAAGCACAACCTGGCAGAGCTCAGCTCCCACCTTTCCAACACCTTCCACCAAACTGCTTAATCACAGGCAAATGAGTTTCTGTAATTACAGCAGGAAGGGATTTATCCTGGGACGCAGAGGTTGAGCAGCACGACCTGCAGAGAAAGGCGGTGTCAGCACAGAGGCTGCTTTACGTGCTGGGCATCTCCAGCCACACAGCCCAGCTTGAGTCTCCAAATCCCTCCCCGAGCCATTCCAGCAAACATCAGTTCAGGTGTGCTCAGCCAGCCCCTCTGGGCTGTGGCTGTGTGTGCTGTCTGGCACCAAACCCCTTCTCCAGGAGGGAGCAGGAGCATTCCCGGGATGGGAAGGACCCGTGGCAGGTGAACAGTCTGTCCTGTGCCATGCACGAGGAGTTTTGTCCTGGCTGAGCAATCCAGTCCCAAGTCTGTCTAATTTTTCCTCTCAAGACAAATGAAGATGTTTTTTCAAGCTGGAAGGGGATTTGACCACTGGACTATCCCAGCCTACATTTTTTCCTGCAGCAGTGTTGTGTTACAGCCTGAGAGAGCCAGAGAGGCCTTGGGGGCACTTCTGTCCCTGCTCACAGATACTCAGGGAAAGTGATGGAAAAGGGCTCCTGCAGCAGCTCCCCCTTCTCTATATTCATCCCCCGCTTCTGCAAACAGCTGGAAAGGAATCCCTCAGCTTCGCCAGGGCCTTGTCTTTACAACTGTGTTTAAGTCAATATTTATTTGCTGTATATGGCAACTTTAGTCAGGGACTCAAGAAAACAAACACTCCTGCACACACTGCCTGGGAAAAGCACGTTTTGACTTAGCACCATCTCCAGTGAGTTCCTGTGGAAAGCTCTGGAGCACGAGCTGCTCTCACCCCCAGCCTGGGGACCTGCCTGGATCGACTGCACTCACCAAGACCAACATAATGTGTATTTTTCTGCACAGTAATGGCAGTTTAACTGAAGGGTCTGCAGCCAGCACCCCCAGACCAGTCCACCGAATACGTGCAAATATCCATCTGAAAGCTCGACATGAATTTTCCACCTCTACAGCATCTCCAAGGAAAAAAAGCCCAGAATTAGTTCACAACAGTCCCTCAAAACCAAGAGGAAAATCATTTTCCTCAAAAATTCCAAACCTCTGGGTTTGGAATTAAGCTCATGCAAAGCACTCAGGACCCAGAGGAAATGCAAGGGCCTGAGCACTTGTGAACACTGCCTGTCCCAGGCTGTGGTGGGCAGACCCAGCTCGAAGCCTCCAGAGCCTTCCCTGTGCTCCCAGGTCCTGCTTGGCCATTGTTGAGGAGGATGTGGCACTGGAGCTGCACATCCCATCTGCCTTCCAGGGTGTGCAGAACACGCTCCCACAGCAGCACAGGGACCTTTCCCAACAGTCCCCCCTTCTTTGCCCAGAGCCTCTTCTCTTCCCACAGAACCATCCACCTCTCCTGGCAGGATCAGTGCTGAGCCCACCTCTCCTGGCAGGATCAGTGCTGAGCCCACCTCTCCTGGCAGGGTTGCCTGAAGGACTGGGCAGGATCGTGGCTGCACCCCTGGGAATCCCTGGGAGTGCCAACCCATGGGCTCGGTGGGAAGCAGCTTGGGCCTTTGGATTAAACTGGCAAAGCATTAAAAGAAAAAAAAAAAAAAACAGAACACAAAATCAGAAGCTTCTGCTACGCCCAAAAGCAGCAGGTTCATGCACTTCTGGAAGCACTTCAGAAAGGCAGATTTGATCAATACAGAGATGGAAAGCACAAGCAGCACACAGGCAGCAGTCCCTTGTCTTATTCCACACAGACTCACATTAAAAAAGGAAAAAAAAACAAAACCAAAAGAAAACAAAAAAAACCACCAAGCCAAAAACCATTACAGTCAGAAAAGCGGAGCAGGAACAATGATTTCTTGATTTCTCATACTTTATTTTCCCCATCAGCAACTTCCAGATCAAACCCTCTCACTTTAGAAGCCCAAGTGAGTGCATTTTGCCCCCCAGGCTTGCAGGCTGGGGTCTGCAAGTCAAGCTGAGCTATTTGACTTCACACCCCGACCCCAACGCAGCCCCCACCCCTGAGCTGGGATTTCAGTGGCTCCATGGGCACACTGGGCAGGGGGTTCAGGCTCCAGGTCCCTCCTTGTCTGCTGCAGTTCCCACTGCAACAGTGAAAATTTAAAAAAAAATAATTAATTTGAAAATATAAACCGAAGATCAACCAACTTCATTTGCCTGGCTCGGGAAGATGCCCCAAGTTCTGGAGCCTGTCCAGAGGACCCCGACAGGGACCCCACACCTGATGCTCTGCCTGCCCCATGAACACACAGCGCCCAGCTGACAGCCCTGCCCCACTCTGCCCAGAGCTGGCACCAGGGCAGGACCTGCACGTTAATTAAAGGTTAATGAGGAGGATCAGAGCAGAGACATCAGTGCCCTCTACTGGGACCAGTCAGAAGGGTCTGTGGGGAGGGCTGGGCACCCCGTGGAGCTCCCACCAAGGGCTGGATGTGCCCCGTGGGTGCAGGAGGGGTGCGGTACCTGCTCAGGTGGCTCCCTGGGGGCCGCACAGGCTCCTGCATCCCCATCCCCATCCCACCCCCTGCACCGCTCCCCCAGCCCCCAAAGGCCGTGTTTCAGGGCAGGATGAGATGAAAGGGTCCCCCCTCTCCTCCCCACCGAGCCGGGCTCCAGCCAGGCACCTCCACCGCTCCCGGAATCGGCTCTGACAGCGCTCAGGAACACAGAATCCCACGGGAAAGGCAAGGAAGGGGGAAGGTGGGCTTTACAATTTAGAAAACCACTCTCGGTTTGACTGCATTAGCTTTGCCTTAGGCTCCAAAACACGACAAAGCCAGGCAGCAAGGGGGGGAAAGGGGGAACGGGGGAGGGAGGGGAGATGGCAACGAAGGAGAAAGCTGTAATTGCAATTGCTGGAATTCACTTTTAATGCTGGCTGCTGAATACAGTAAACACACTCTCGAGTCCAGGGAATAAGCATTGATTTTTTTTTTTTTTTTTTTTTTTTTTTTTGCAAGTGTTCCAGTGAAAAGCTTCAAATCAATCCTGTTCTGTCAGACACTTTTGCCTCTTGGCCTCCAATTATTCACTCTCCGCATCCACCCTTCCCAGATCTCACCTCTGCCAGGCACACCTGATGCTGAAGGAGCACTGTTTGATCAGGGATCCCACCCTGCACAGCCAGCAGGACTGGAGTGACCTCTGGGGATGCACAAACTCAGCACACAAGAGACCTTGCTTGCAAAGCACTTGGGAGTGAGGGTGGGGGTGTTTCTTCCTCAGCACAGCTCCAGACACATCAGGGGTGATGTTTCAAGGGCTCAGGCTGAAGCCCTAGGCCAGACACAGGACTCACAGGAACTTTGTGGTCCTTGAACTGAACCTTCAGCACTGCTGCAAAGAAACACTGCAGACTTGGTCCCAGTGAGAGCCTCCTCTCCCTCCTGCCTCCCACACAGTCCTCCAGCTTTCCAGGAGCCACAGCACCAGGGACATTCCCAAAGTTTCATCTCTCAGTGATGGCTAAGTAGAGGCAAAAGATTGGATTTCCATTCCATGCATTTTTAGGTTACTGGTAACATTTGGTTGCTCCCAAGGCTCCCAGAGGCAGGAGCTAAAGGGGGATGCAAGCACGACCAGCACTTCCCTGCTCAGCTAACACAGATCCCAGAGATCCACCAGCTGCAGAGTCCCTGCTGGAAAGCTTCAAAGCAAGAGCAAAAAATGTCACTTAGCCAGGGAACAACTCAAGCTCCTTTGTACCTTCTGCAGGGCACACTGTCAGATTGCACAAGGACACTGGCACTGGCTTTGATTGTCTTTCTGTGCCTAATGCTGGAAGATAAGATGTGTGACAGAAGAACCACTCATGAGCTATTTGTTCTCGGGGTTTTGATGTTTCCTAGGACTCTACCCCCTGGACTGCAGCGTTTTATTAATCTGCTCCATGAACAGAGGAAGGAATATTAGATAGAAAGTCCAGATTGTGGGATAGGGACAGCAAGCCCCACCATCACAAAGGAGACACACACAGTCTCCTTGGAACCCCAGGTTTGCTCAATAATCTCAGAGGTCTTTTTCAATCCAGTTGATTCTGTGAAGGTGAGGCAAAGCTGATTCTTTGCCCTGTTTGAATTCCAGGTGAGGCTTGAACAACTGCTCCTTGGTTCCTGTGGCAAAGGGAAGCTCCAGCTGCCCATGCTCATGACGGGCTCCCTCCCACACTGTGGGGACAGTGGGACACTGCTGTGCCAGGGGAACACCACCCACTACCCACCAAAGCAGGAGGGCAGAGCTGTCCTTACGGCACTTGGAAGAACTGGTTGAGCACATCCCACTAGAAAGCCTCAGCTGGAGTTTCCTAGGACAAAACTGGGCTCTGTTTCTCCAAAACAGACACATTCTGTGGCTCCTGCCACATGTTCTCTCCCTTTTCCTGCCTCCCTGCTTGCCCCACACAAGACCTGGCACTGAGCATTTCTCTCACACACCTAACAGCCAGCATGAGGAAGAGCTGCCAGTGCAGTGACATGACCTTCAGCTGTTCACAGGATAGCCCTTTCCTTCTGACAGCTCCCACATTCACCCAAATGATATGTACTGTATATGACTGTTAAGAATAATCACAGTATTTGTAGTGGTGTGTTAGGCACCAAATTATGTATAGGCAAAGCGATTAGAGAGCAGAACAAAGTGGTTGTTCACGCAGCTAATGGCCAAAATACCACTATTTTCTATCAAGACAATTTGCAGCCAGCGTAGCATCTTCTCACTCCCCAGCCAGGAGCAGCTTTGCGTGAAATCTTCAAAAACAACTATGTTATCAGAAGCCTCAACAGCAGAGCTCGAAGGGGGCTGTAACAGCCTTGATAGTCTTTAATTCTTCTCACCCCACCGCCTTTCCCTTCTGTCCCAAGTGCCTTCAGTGTGAGCTGTGACCGCCTCTCTGCAGCTGAGTTGTGTATCCAGCGCTTAATGGCATTAAAACTTCTGCTGACTACCACTGCTAGATAAAAACCTGCTCTTTAAGTTTGTTTACTAAAAATCAAAATCAATATCCATCTCAGTTTGCTGTCCTACAAGCCTTCAGTCCCAGCCTCACACCCAGAGTCCCATTTCCCAGAAGGGAACCAGAATATACTCAAACCATGCACAAAACACGTGCCTTCACTGTTAACAGAGTCTTTTCATGGGTAAGACCTCCGGGTTCAGGTCCCCCCACCCCGAGGTCCTCACTTCTTTTTTCCATGGGTCTCCTCCAAAAAGCCAGCACCTGCCTTCTAAAGCCTGCCCAGGTCTGAGCTAGAAGGAACTCTCCTGCTGGAGAGCCATGCCCTTGGAAATAACGGGTCCAACACAGTAATTAGCACAGCCAAACCAAGAGGGAGACTGCTTTAATGGCAGATCCTCCCATGGGGTAGGAAGGAAACAGCAGAACTTCCAGGGAGATGAGGAATCTCAGGCTGGGGCTGGTGAGCAGCTTGTACCAAGGATGGAGAAGACAGTGCAGGAACTGTGGGGAAGGAAGTGGTGAAGCTTTGGGAGCAGGAGAACAAGAGTGCTGGTGCCCTTGATAGCTCTCCCTCCAAGGTTGATGGAGCTGCCAGGAGGTACAGCATGTTCTCTCCTATTGATCTATCAATGTCTGCTCTCCAGAGCAGGGATTACTCACTTCTGATAACATAGCAAGGTTGCCTCTGATGAAAATCAATGGATCCGACTGCCCAGCCTTCATTTAATTACATCCCGCTGTAAATACAGCGGGAACAGAGGACAGACATTCTCCACGACCACCTCTGCTCCCTGTTCCTTTCCCCAGTTTTACACAACTATCTTCCTGGGATTATCAAGACAAATGGCCTTGATGAACAGACTTTTGCTGTGTGTTCTGTAGCCAAGGAAAGGACACGGGTGCTTCTCCATCACGTTGGTCCTGGCTGGTAAAGCCGGCCAGGAAGGGAAGGACACCAGAGATGTGCAAGCACGTTACTGGCAATTAGCTTTGTGGGAAGGCAGATTGGATTAAGACTGAGTGTGAGATCAGGTGGCTTTTTACAAGCTAAATAAGCAACAAGCAGTTTGAGAGAGATTTCTCCCCCTGTTTACAAGGCCAACCAAGGCCAGGTTAATTAATCTCTCTTTCCAGCTGCCCTTCTCACTAGGGCTTGTTCTTCACTTTGAGCAAAGCACCCGAGACAGCTGCTCAGATCTCTCACATTGCAGGGTGATGAAAACAAAAGCACAGATGAAAATTGCTTTAGAGCTTAGCCTCTCAGAAAACAAACGTGCCAGTGCTGTAATTAGGACTAGGCATGCAAAAAAAGCACCAGATCTTTGATTGGTGTTTAACCAGGGACAGTAAATAAAAATAACAACAGTCCCTTCCCACATACACACACACACTGAGACACAAAACCAGGCAGGCCTATTTTTCTAAAGCTCACAAAAGAGGGTGGTTCATCTCTCTTGATCCTCGTACAAAGGCAGATCCCAGGCACAGGCTGTGGCTCTGTGCATGCTAAAACCCAGCAGCAATGCCCTATCAAAACAAGACATTCAAACACACACTCCTGCCCCTGGGGAGAGCTTAGACACAGCACAGACACGCAGTTACGAGGTTTCATGAATCGCTCACAGCTATTCAGCTCCAACAACCGGGGCTGCAAGACAGAACATCATCTGAACGTGGTGGCACAGCCCCTGCCGCACTCCCAGCCAGCAGCTGGGTTAGGGACATGCCAGCACTGCCATTTGGAACCGCCCTGCCTCCTCCTCCCCCAGACACGGTTTAAGGCATTTAATGGCAGTGATAAATTCTCACGTGTTTGTTTTAATGAAAAGGTCCCTGACAGTGTTTGCTTTCCCTTGCCATTAATGGCCCAATTAAGAGCTCCAGGGCAGAGCTGCCAGTGCCTCAGCCAGTCCTCCCCGCACAAACATCCTCCATCCTCTGCTCCCCAGCACACAGCTCATCCCACCTCCTTTCCCAGCACTTATGCAGAGAACAGAAAGCAAAGGCACAGCAGGCACCGGCAGCAGACACGTCCATAGCCCTGCAGCACCCACGAGTTAAAGCCAGGAGCTGCAGTGCCCCAACACAGCTGGCAGAGGTGTGTGATCTCTGCCTGGGGAGGGCTGCAGGAAGCTCAAAGTCCCTGAGTTTATGGGGGGTCAGGTATGGGAGTTGATGGGCAGCAGAATCTATCTGGCTGTCCAGAAACATCAGTCAGCATCAGGCTCTGCCCTGTCCCAGAACATCATCTCTGCTCTCCCCAACCCCGAGGGCAGCAGCCACAAAAGCACAAAGAAAACAGGCATGGGGTCAGAGGGTGCAAGAGCTCTGCTGGCACAGCTGCCTGGGCACAGCAGGTACAGCAGGGCTGGCCAAGCTTCTCCCACAGGAGATGTTTGTCTCCCACCTCTTTCAAGGTCTCCCTTCCAGGAGTGTCCTCTCGGTCAGCCCAGCATGGCTCTGCAGCCCAGGGCACTCAGGCCTGGAGCTCGAGGCTGGTTCCAAAGCCTGAGTCACCAGGCAGGTCCTCGAGAGCTGGGGGTGCAGGGGAGGAGCTCGGTCTCCATGTGTGTGTGCTGCTCCTCAGGATCCAGGCATCCTCTCCAGCCCACCTGCCCAAAGTCTGATGCACTCCAGACAAGACAGCCTTAGGAACAGCTCTTCCTCCTCAGCCGGGAGGACCTAAAGGAATTACCAAAATATGCTTTTCTCTGGGTTTTTGTGAGGGCTCTGTTGGCAAAAGGACCAGATGCAACTCCAGGGAAAGGGGCTGTGGAGCCAGGCATTCATCCTACAAACATGGGGGCAGAAGGCAAGGCTTGCCTGGTCAGGAGTCATCAGCAGATTTTAGTTGGAAGGATTATGACAGGGATCCTCAAGGTAAGGGCTCTCTAAGAAAAAATATTAGGGAGAGGAAAAACATCCTTATTTCTAAATGATCTTATTTCTCAGCCCCCGTACTATCAATTGCTTTGAGATATGCCATGGATATCAGCAGGCCACTTGTGCTCTTTCTTCCTGGCTGTGGAACAACTCTAGAACAGGAAAACTGAGGTCCATTGACCTCAGAGATCAACTCCTCTTTCTCTGTTGTCAACAGAAGGACTGAGCTAAGTTACCAAACAGCACATCCCCAAGACCACAATTCTTTTCTCAAATGTGGCTCAAATTGGATAATGTGTTAGAAGATTACCGGGGTGGAAAGGGCAGGATGGAGGGATGGAATGCAATCACAAGGGCCTCATTTCTCCTGGAAGCTCCATTAACAGACAACGAGCCCTTTGGCACAGAGATAAGCCCAAGGCAGAGGGTAGCAGTAGGGAAGACAGGAGGAAAATGCTTTCCAGGGTTGACACCTTCCTGTTCCACTGGCAGCTTGTCCCACGCCTTTCCTACATCAGCATGCACACAGCCCTGTGTGCTGAGGACAATTCCCTGTCACACACACAACAACAGCTGACCACTGATTAATCACAGTGCCAGCACCGCCTGAACCTTCTCCACTCCTTCCACGGTAATTTGTTTAATTTATCTCTGTATTATCACCAGACTCGTGCTGGTAAGAAAAGACAACTCTTCTCCACGCAATTGCAAAGGGGAAAGATCTGGAAACAATCACAGGAACTGATGGAAGACAGGAAATCATTTCACAGGTCAGGTCCCGGAGCCCCCTTTTATCATGTAAATGCACACAAATCAGCTGGCTGTGGGAGGGATGCCAGAGGTGGGTGACAGCTATTGCAGGCAACACCAGGACCCACAGCCACAGCTGCTGGAGCCCCTGCACCAAGAGGAGCATCCCTTGTCCTCGCTGCCTGTGATGGAGGGATGCCAGCTAGCGTCACTGAACATTCATCCCTTGTCACTCAGCTCCTCTGCAGAGCTCAACAGCAGCGCTGGGAACACTCACACCCAGGAGCAGACTCCTGAAGAGGATTCAGCAGACCTGGGCCAGTTCTCAGCTGTAGGTGCCTCTGGCCTGGGATGGCCTGGCCCAAAACGTGGCACAGCCCAGTCTGAGTAGATTTAGTTCAGAGCTCCACACTTGCATCCTCTGTGATGCTGCCTTCCTCCTCTGAGCTCTTCCAGCCAAGCTTGTTAAGCCTCATCACAAACTGTAAACCTCAACCCCGAGTTCCAGCAGCGCCTCGAGCTCGCCACCCAAGCGTTGGGAGATCTCTGCACGACTCAAGCAAATCATTTATCTCAGTACTTCCTTTCCTCTAAGGGATCATTCCTCCTCTGTTTTTGCATCTCTGGGGTAAAGACCATTCCCGGGTTCAGGAGCAGCATCTGGCACCGGGGGTCCCTGGCCACACAGATGGGGTCCAGCTGCGATGACCATTCAAATGCTCTCCCTGCTCCCAAGCCAAGATGCAACACCATCTCCCCCCAGGAGCTGCACCAGCAAACGATTCATTCCCAAGTGACTTCTGCACGAGCTGCAGCTCCCAGAGGCTACTGACAGCACACGTGCTGCTGCGGCACGAGGAGCTGACCGAGCAGCTTATCGCCTTCCCCTCAGCTCATTACACCTCAGCAGCTTTGGATCTGGGCACAGGAGCACCGGGAAACCATCTCAGTGCGAGCTCTCGAGCGGGGCCGGCGCGGCTCTGACAGCGAGGAGCTGAGATAAACACAGGCACGGTTCTGTCAGGGTCTCTGTATCTCCTGAGGGGTCTCTGCAGGGAGGGCAGGAGCCCACAGACATCTCACCAGGGCACTCACACTCTGTTCATTCGGCTTTCCACAGGGAGAACAGGGGGCCTCTGGAAGCTTTCTGATTCCCAGCAGAAAGGGCAGGTAGCCATCAATACCCTGACTGGGCACAGTCCAGGGAGCCATCACCGCTCCCCCAGCACCCCAGGACTGGACCCAGCACCCCCACACTGCAGACATGCCAGGAGCCCAAGTTCAGAGGAATGGAAGCTGTGGGGGGGTAAAGTTCCATCCCCGGTTTTGGGCAGGCACAGGCGTGAGGGGAGTCCCTTCCCTGGAGAGCCCAGGTAAAAGAATCCCTGGGGAAATCACACTGGGGGCAAAGCTGGGGCACAGCAGTTTGGCTCAGAGCACCGAGCAGGAGTGTCAGAAGCAGGAGGGGTCCCTGTCACCCCCTGTCGCATCCCACGCAGCTCCACGAGCAGCAGAGCGGTGCTCGCTGTGGTGGAAGAGATCGCGGCTCCCTCCCCGCTCCCAAACCAGCTCCGGTGCCAGCTCCCTCCAGTACCTACAACAAAGATGTCAGCTCCCCCTGACAATCAAATTACAGTTTAGGGGAACCCTGTACCTGTCAGGAAACAAAGCCCTGACCCTCAGGCTGCCTCCAGAGCTCTGCAGATCGCTCAAGCACCGCTGCTGCGGGCTTTGTTTCTACTTGTGAGGGTGGGAAGAGAGGATAATCCTCAGCCACCGGCAGCAGTGAACACAGCCATGGTGGAAACAGCCTGTGAAATTAATGGAAATGCCTTCTCTCCTCCACAAGGAGCAGAGGAGCCTCGACCTCTAGCATGTTGGGAGAGGAGATGATGGGCTGGCACAGCCTCAGCCCCATGTCCTGACCCCCAGCTCTGAGGTCACCCCAGGGCATGGCTCACACCAAGGGAAGAAGGTGAAAAATGCAATGCCATGGCCAAGAGCTCTCCCTGGCCAAGGGCAGCCCTGAGAAACCATCTGGGTCTGGCACAGCAGCATGGGGTGAGCTGGGGAGGCAAAGAACTCGGATCTAACCCAGATACGCAGCCAAAGTTCAACCACATCCAGTCCTAAGTGTGGTGGGCTCCAGGCTCCAACTTGACTTGAGCCCAGCGTGCCTGGATTCCCTCTTCTTTTAGCTCAGACTCAGTACAGACTCCTCTTTTCTTCCTCTAGTGTGGATCAATCCATGGAAATGAGCTCAAAGACAGGATGCCTTGTCGGCGGATGCTTAGAGATGCAATTTAAGGCAGTGAACGGCATCCTGGAGCCCCAGGCAAACTCCCTGCAGAGAAAACACCGAGGTGTTGTAAAGCATTTTATTCCTTTCATTGTGGCCCCCTCGGGCTGAGGGAAGCCGTGAGGTGAGGGCGGGTGGGCAGCACTGCTGGTGGCACCGTGCAGGGGTCCTGCCCCACGCCAGCATCACTCAGCCCACGGGTGGGCTTCCCTGCCTCGACAGAGGAGCATGCAGGGGGAGAGTTCCTAATTAAAATCTCCCAGAAAACTGCTTTGGAAGGGGAAAAAATAAAATAATTAAAAAAAAAAAAAAAAAAGAAAAATCTCAATTGCAGAGTTCCTGACTGAACTGCTTCATTTTGCACCACAATAAGAGGAACGCAAACAATAGCTGAAAGGAAACAGCTTGATTGTCATGAAGCAAAGTGCCATGTTCATTCTTCATCAAACGTGGATGAACCCTATTAAAATATAAATATACATATATATCTATTTCCTCAATTCATTATTTCTCCCCCCAAGAAAAACCAGCCCCTCAGGACAGCTCATTCCCAGCCCTGCTGCCCTCAACTGCAGCCCCAGAGCTGCTCCAGCTTTCCTCTCCCACCTTCCTCTGGAAGGAAACACGTGGAAAGGGACATCACAGGGCTGCCATTCCCTCAGTGCCACAGAAGGGCCACCTCCCTCACGAGGCCCAGCCACGGTACCACAGCTTCTCCTGTCAGGCTGGGCACAACCAGCCACCAGCAAAGCACTCATCCCACCCAACAGCGGCAAAGAGGAGGAAAATGAAACAAATCCTGCCAGCATCGCTGCCAGGAGGGCTGGGAGGGCCTCCCTCGCTGCCCGGGGCAGCCCTGGCAGGGTGACAGCCCTGGCAGGGTGACAGCCCCGGGTGACACCCGTGTTCGGGGGATTCACAGCCGCTCTGACACCGTTCCCATGGCGACACCCGCTCGGTACAGCGTGTGAAACACTCCATTCGCTTATTGATTGAGCCGCCGTCAAATTCAATCACAAGTGAAAATGGATTTTTTAATGCGACTATTAGCTGCTTTTGAAAGGCAAATTGAGTTCAGTTATACCGAGTCAGCCATCAAAAAACAATTTGCCGTCAGCCAGACGGTCCGGTGAGGGGCCGGGAGCCACGGCCGCAGGTTGGGAGAACCGGGACAGGAATAGAGGGGAAATGTGGCTTTTCCTCCTGCATGAGCGAGAGGAGTGCAAGGCTGGGCCTTGAGGGGCTGGTACAGACCCTGCTCTGCACCTCTGTGACCCAGAGATGGTGGCTGGAGAGCCACCACTGCCCCAAGGGCTTGGGAGAGTGATGCGAGTGAGATTTCATCACAGAAAGCCAAGCTGGACGAGCGGGGTGGAGGCTGTCCCCAAACATGGGGGGGACAAGATGAGAAGGACACACGACCCAAGCGATTCCAACGGGCCCCTGTTCACACCGAGACCACCAAGGCGAAGCCAAGGCAGCTCCCCCTCTGCACACACACCCAACACGACCCAACAAAGCTCATTTCCTTCCAGCCGCTGGAAAATAAGATTTTTCCCTCGCTGATTAGGGAAGCAGATTCTCATTACTATGTTAAGTGAGGATCAATGTTGCAGCCAAGTCTGAAATAAGCCCTGTCTGGCGAGGTGCTGAGCACACCAGTTTGGGGCTGAGCACCATCTCTGGGGGACATGGACAGCATTGCTTCAGGATGGAGAGGGAAGAAGGAGGTGGGAAAGGACAGAGCAGTTTTTTACTAAACTTGAAGTTCAGAGAAAACTCTGCTAGATGTGCCTGGACTTGCCTGCACACACATATCTATAAATAAAAAAGTCTATATGTAAAAAAGCCACTTGAAAAGAAAGACATTTTTTTCCCTACAGAGCTCAAGAACTATAATATAGTCCATTAATTACAAACCTATTGTTTTTAGAAGCTCTAAGAACCTAAACAAGCAGGCCTCAAATAAATAAATACAAATCCAGCTTCACTTTAGGGTGCCAGCCCTTCCAATTCTCCTCTCAATCCCATGAGCAAACTTAGAGGCATTATTAAACACTTGCAAAAGCAGTCCAGGAATTTCTATAGAGGCGTAATCCAAAGATCTGCTTTCAAAGAGCCTCTGCTTCCCGCAAAGCTCCAGCCTCAGCTAATGAGAGCTTAACCACATGTTTGTGGCAGATGAAATAGTATCATTTTGCAATTATTATCATTCAAACATTATTTATTTAACCTGCAGCCACATTATATTGACTGCAGAATTGCTGTCATTTTTACTTTTGATGACTCTTTTATTGAGCTGAGTGTGAGGAATTGAGCTCCGTGTTCCCAGCGTGGGAGTTGTTCTCTCCCTGCTCGCTCACCCTCTCCCCAGCCAAACCCCACTCTGCCCCAGAGCTGCTGGTGTTTGGTGCTGGCATCCCTGAACAATGGGCATTTACAGGCCTTTTCCCATCTTTTCCTCTGCTCCACCTTCCTCTCCTGGTCATATTTGGGGAATTAATCCATTCTGATCACTGATGCAAAGCACCAAGCACCAAAGAGCTCTGGATGCCAAAGGACAGAAATTGAACTCGGTGCCACCTTTTCAACCCCCCCAGCGGCTCTGAAAGCTCCTAAGAAGAGCTGTAGAGGGGTGGCAGCAGCTGAGGGGCTCTGTGCACCCCAGAAAGTCCAGAGCTAACAGACTCCCCTGTGCTAAAAATCCTCCCCCAAGGAAGCAGGGGGTTGGGTCACAGCCACCATCCCTGGGCTTTGCAGCAAAATAAACACCAAGGGATGCACAACTCAAGATCTGAATGCCAGCAGGGGAAAAACCATCTGCCCTCCCTCTCTCTCCTGGCCCTGGTTCCTCCATCACACGTCACTCTCCTGAAGCCTCGCAAGATGCATTCACACAACAGGAAATCCAACATTCCCCTTCGCCTTTTTCTTTTTTCCTCTCTTTTAATTTTCCCCAAATGTAAATGAGGAAGTCATCTCTCCTCCGGTGATGAAACATCTGCCTGGAGAAGCTTGCAGTGCAATGCAACATATTTTGATCCCTGCTACATCTAATTACAGAGAAGAGAAAAATCACAAAGCAGGGTTTGGGCCTTTTTTTTTTTCCCTCCAAAAAACACAGGGCATCTGAAAAATAATAGAAAAGCAGCAGCACTGACAATCAGAGCAGAGGCAGCTTTCCCATCAGCCTTGAAAAACAGCACTGGAATACAGAAGCCCACTTGGAACAAGAGGGATTTCAGAGTGAGGCGGGGGAAGAGTAATTGCTTGTGCCAAGGACACACTGGAGCTAAATTGGAATCTCAGTGTCCTCAAAGTCAGAGACTGCTCAAGCCAGGAACAGCAATGGGCCTACACATCCATCTTTTGGGGCTCCCCAAATGGTATCCAAGGTCAAGTTCTTGCAGCTCCTTCCCACCTACTCCAGTGCACAAGGAAAGGAGAGATGTGGGGGAAGAGGCATCTGTGGGAAAGATGCTGAGCCTTAAAGAGCGACTCACCTTCACAAGTTTCAAGACCCACCAAACACTATTTTCAGGAGCTGAGATGCAGAGAGAGTGTGGCTGACTCTCCAAACAGGGATGCACTGGCTCACCCCAGCCAGGAGCAGCGACACCGCTCCAGGAGGAAGTCAGTGCAGGGAGGATCCGGAGACATTGGATACAGCTCAAACCTGGCAGGGGCAGAGCCCGAGCCCTCACATCGGCCTTGGTTCCTGAAGAAAGCACACTGATAGCAGGGGAGGTCTCAAAGGCACGGCAGGTACCACCACCCACACCCCTCGCCGTTCAGGAGGGGCTGATTGCCTCCCTTGTTTATCTCTGAAAAATTCACAGTGAAGCACTAGAGGGGTGCAGCCTCCAGCCGCTCGAGGATGTTGTTCACCGCGGGAGAGAGAGGGTTTAGAAGTTCAAAATAAAGCCCTAATCATAATCGTTGCTATTTCCCTGTCTTGCTCTTCAAGCTCAAAGGGAGTCCATGGCTAACCAGAAACAAACACCACCTCGCGTGGCGAGGAACCAAGCGCAGCACCTGGGGAGCTGCTCAATGGCTGCACTGGAGATCTGATGACAGGCTGCTTACAGCAGCTCACAGAGAGGCAGTGCAAAATAAACAGAAGGATACCTGCCTTCCACCCCACTCCCTCCGAATTTCAAGGGAAAACTTGATTTCTTTCTAAATGTATCAAGTTTCCAGAGGAGGAAAACAAAATGCTGTCTGTGATGAATGGAGTTTGGCAGCTGCTGGGGACAGGTACGGCACTTCAAACCACGGGAAACTGGCCCCAAAGCTTCAGACACTGCAAGGAAACAAAGGGCTGATGGGAAGGATGCCCACAGACAGGCAGGGGGGTCCCAAGTCCCCATTTTTCTTCCCAGGTCCCCAGTGTTCTGCTGGCAGACAGGCCCCCATCCATTCTGCCAGCCAGCTCTCTTCCAAAACAATCGCTCAAAGGAGCGGACTCGCTGCTTCTTATCCTGCCTGAGCGTGGAGATGCACAAGTGAGCAGCAGGTGCCTCCTCGAGCCAGCAACGCACAGGGGTTTAATCCAAGTCCATCTATGTGCAAAGGACAGGCTGAAACAGCTGGAGCCTACAGAGCTCGTCACCATCGTGAGGAAAACAAATGGACACGCTTCAGAATCCTGGCTGCCACAGATACTCTGAGCCTCTCCTGAAAGGTCACGTCCCTCCTCACTGTAGCTTTCCACCAAGTCATGTCTGTCAGGGAGAGAGAAAAACACAACCCTGGGGCTCTCCAAGATGGAATTAGTCCTCTGAATTCTCCCCTCTGAGCACATGCACACGTGCATGGAGGGAGCACCTAGTCACCTTCACAGAGCACCACGCACTCCTGTTCCTCGAGCAGCCCAGATCTGGTGTTGACAAGGTCAAATGCAAGAAGAAAACTCACCCTGGGCTAATGGGAAGCAGAGAGTTGGAAGATTAGTCACCATCCAGATGTCTGCTTTTGCTAGAAAACAGACCAGCTGAGGAGGGGTGGAGGACACGAGAGATGCAAGATGGTGTGGGACTCAACACTGGAATTCAGTGCCTGGCTCTACCCTCAGTCCACACTGCATCTGCTTCCCACTCTGCATGCCCCAGTTCACCTGCTGGTCCCTGGCTCCTCTTGGGGCACTGGAAGCTCTCTGGGACTTGCCAAGGGTGTTTTTCCAAGCACAACCACAATCCCCACGTCTCCCATAAGCAGGGTCAAAGGGAGAACTCGTCCTAACCCCTCACAGGACAGCCCTGACAGAAAGGGGCTCCTGCTCAGCTATTTCTGCTGTCTCCCAGGACACAGGGGAGTGTTCCCAAGCGGATCTGTCAGTCTATTTGGAACATCAATGTTTGCCTAAGCAAATAGCTCGGAAAGCTCCACAAATAGCAGGAGGGTTGGCTAATTGGGGAGAACAGCAGAGAAAAGCTCACACAGGCAGCACCAAAGGCAGAGAAGAACATGGCTAAGGGGGTGATGGCTGAAGGGGTCTGGCCACCCCAAAGGCACGTTTGCCCTCCAAATATTGTACTCTTGGTCCCAGTACCGCTGTCAACAACACTTTCTGCATATGCAAATAAGGCCATACTCCTGCAATTACACGGCAATCAGAGGCAAATTACATTCTTGCTGTTTACTTTCAGTGTCCTTAATTAATCCGGTTATTAGACGATTAATGAAGCTTGTTTGGTGAAAAACTCATAGCATTTGCAGCGAGAGCTCACGCACGCAGCCGCCTGGCAGGACAGGCACGGCCAACACTGCCAGTCCCCAGGGCCAGGGGAGCAGGGGGACACTGCAGCCTGCTCCGTGGCTCAGGGGGCTCAGAGCTGGGGCTTTCCAGCCAGACCCTGCTCCACCAGTGCCTCGCAGGAGCTCAGTCCTTCAGCTCGAGCCAACCAACACATCTGTCAGCCGCACACGCAGCCACAGCCCCGGACCCCGGCACCGGGCAGGCTGGAGATGCACACACACCCCCATCCCACACCAGCAACCCCCACCAGCACAGAAGCTGCTGGAGAAGACTCCCAGCTCCGGGCAGCCTCCAGCCCCCATCTTCCCTCAGTCACAGCCAGCTCCCAGGACACCCTGCCCTCCCCAAAGGTCACCCCAGCTCGTGTTTGGTTAAGCTGACAATAATGAAGTGGCATGTTCATCTAATGATCAAATTGCTGCACCAGGAGCATGAAAGGCTGAGGAGAACTAATTAAGAAGCTCATTTGCATACTCCAGCGTTTCCGGTGCACGTATGGGGTTCCCATAGCAACCAGTACAAAAGCTGGTGATGGTGTGTGGGTTTTAGTGGGTTTTAAGTGCTGTTCCTTCCCTTTGTCATCCCCTGCAGATCACAAAGGCTCTTCGAGGAAGGTGCAGTGACACCGGGCTGGAGAGGGGGATTGCTGCACAGCAAAGGGGGGATACAACGTGCTGTGAGTGGAGTGGTGGGCTGAGCCCACCCCCAAGGGCATCCAACTCAGACACCCGGGGAGCACCGACTTCGGGGTGGATGCACAGCCTGAGGACACACTTGAACAGAAATCCCTGACCTGATACCACTCTATCAGAGACTTTCATGAGTCACTTTGGCCTCAGCTCCATGAGAAGCCAGCAGCTCCAGAGGGAAGTTTTGCAGGGGACTGCACCAAATTCCACAGCATCCCAGTGGCCTGAGGAGGGGGTGGCTGCAGGCACCCCACCCAGGACATGTCAAGCACTGTGGGACTGAGACCCTAAACACTGCACCCCAGAATGAGAAGAAGGAAAGCAGGGACACACTGGGGAGGGTGTCAGCCCCAGGCACAGCAGGTTCCCGCAGTGGAGCGCAGTCCAGCATCAGCTCCTTCCATCATGTCACTTTTCCTAAGCACCAAGATTTCTTTTCTGCTTTGTATTTCTGGCAAGAAACCTTTGCATTTAGATAAGGAATAAAGCCTGGGATCAGATGTGAACTCTGCGGCAGAGATCAACATTTTAATGAATTAAATATATTCTAAACTAAATGCAACCTCTTAGTGCTCACATTTTTGAGTGAGACTAACATAAAGAAAAAGCCAACAATCCAACTCATTTCAGCTCTCTCTGGCTGTGAACTGGCCACAGGCCAATCAATTATCTTGAATTTATTCGTTATTCAACTTCCCTCCGACAGCCAATTTCCAGGCTGTGAATTGCAGGTGAGCAGCTCCTCCTGCCACGGCCGAGCTCCCATTCCGGACCAGTTTGCAGGCAGAGCTCCCATTCCGGACCAGTTTGCAGGCAGTGGTTTGACTGGGCTGCCCGGGAGCAGCGCTTGGCCCAGGGCCAGGAGCCAGGCAGGATGCTCTGGCTGGCACATTCAGCGTCAGACAGTGCCAGGGGGATTGGAGGGACATGGGCTGTTTGACATCCAGCAGCAGCGTTTACAGATGCAAATAGAGCCTGAGCTGCGAGGAGCATCCCCCAGGGCCTGCACAGCGCTGTCAGGCCTGGGAAGAGACATTTAATTCCTCCCTGTTAATTTGTTGCTGTGCAGGGAGGGCAGAGCAGCTCAGCCCTGCTTCAGCAAAGCGTGTCTGGTCGCAGAGAGCAGATGCTGCAGCTGAAGATGAAGCCCTGCGTGCCCACAGATGTTTGGGAGGCTGGGCAGGGCGCTTTGGGGAGTGGGAGGCACAATGGAGGAGACCTTGGCTGTGCTGCCCCAGGCTCAGCCCACCCTGGGCTGCCCCCACACCTCAGCCTGATGGTTGGGGGCAGAGGGAGTGGGGCTGCCCCCTCCCAGGGCACTGAGAAGACAATGATGTGTGAGGACCACAAGCAAGGCAGCAGAGGAAGCAGAGTTGGTCCTTCAAGCAGCCCCCACCCCATTTACACTGCAGTTAGAACAGGTGCCAGCACAGCCAGGGCTGAGGAGACCTGAGCTCTCACCCCTCCACATGGAACATCTCTCCTCACCATCTCCCATGCCAACACAGGAGCCCTTCCCTGTCCCCAGCCTACCCAGCATCCTGGAATGATCTCCAGAGCCTTCAAGCTGGAAGAAGTCCCCTTGCCCATCCAAAGCCTTCTCCTCCCCTAACATTGTTTTCATTTCCCCCTCCCCCCCTTTTTTATTCTCAATAAAAACATAATTACAGGCTTTTAAAAAAAGCAAATTATAGTGACATACTTTAATTATCTCCAAGCAATGGAGGACTAAATTACACAGTCAGAGAATCGGAGGTTACCTAAAAATAAAAGCAAAAAGCTTCATTAAATGCTAATTGCAGCTTTCACCACTGAAGTGAGATTTCAACACAGGCCACCATTGACTCACTGGGCCCTACAAGAGAACACTGGTGCTGTGGAGAGACCCTTGGGTACACCCCACATGCCTCCATCCACGGCTCCAGCCACAGGGATCGCTCCACCGAGGAGAAACCAGGCTCCTTCTGCCTCTGGTCCTTCCCACAGGGCTGGCTGCTTCCCCTCAGAGGCCTCACCCATCACATCCCTGATGTGCTCATCACAGCTCCTCCAACGCTTGGGAGCACAGAAACAAGCCCCATTTACTCCCTGCAGGGCTGGTCCCTCACTGTGCACGGGACCACAGCACCTGCTCAGCTCACTGCCCTTCCTCTCCCAGCACCAGCCAGCACTCCCTTCCCGTGGGAGAGGAGCTGGATGGAGCTCTGTCCTGGAGCAAGGGCCAAGCCACACTCTGCTCCCATCCCCTTCCTCCAGACCTGCTCAGGAAGGAGCTCTGCCACGGCTGCAACAGGAGATCTCAGGCCCGAGGAGCAGGAGGGGGATTTCTCCCAAGACATGGGAAGCAAGGCACGAGGTGGCTGGCAGACTGGAAAATTCGCAGAGAAATTATCTTGTTTTTCCATTTCCTATCGAGTTGGCCTAATTATGCCACTGAAGTCTGTAATTTGCCTCTCACAGAAGAGAGTTAATGACTGGTTCCAGGCTGCTGTCGCTCTGCACGGGGCCGGGGCGATGAGCCCACACACAGCTCCCGCTCCAGCCCCCAGCCATGCCCTGGGACCCCAAAAGTTCCCACTTGTCCCTGGAAAAGGGAGTTCAGAGAAGAGCTGCAGATTGGGAACAGCAGCCAAGGACAATAGAAAGTTCCAGGCAAGGGTGAGACATGAGCAGGCAACAGAAGGAGCTGGCACCAGCCCAGGTTTTTCTCCCCACTTCTCAAACTCCCAGAAAAAGTGGAAAATGTGCAGGTCAACCACTCAGGGAACTCAAGCAATTATTGCTGTTTAAATTCAATAGCCCTTCACAGAAATACAGGGAAAATCAGACAAGTGCTTTTCATCCGTAAGGGAGGCGGGGAGGAGAAATCACAGCACGTATTTCACGACAGGCACCTCATTTAAAAGAATATACACACAAAGTACCAAAAACTAAGAATCTGATATCTAGGAATCAGCATCTGCTCTGCTCTTCTGCTCAGCCACAGGCAGAACTACCCTCAGAAATACTAAGCAAAGCAGAAACTGGATCCTGGATCCACCAGCTCCCCAGGCATCCACACCAGGGCCTGGCTAGATCCCCATCCATCTCAATGGCTTATTGACAGCTCCCTTTTAATTAGCTCTCATAATCAAATATTGTTTAAACAGCACTGTATCATGCAGTGCCGTGTTGGGGGGTCATGGCATCCACTGGAATGTGCCCAGCACTGGCAGGGACACGGGTCCTTCAGCAGCACAGGGACAGTGACAGCCAGGGCAGGTTTGGGCTGCTAAAAACGGGGCTATCTCTGGAAGGCTCAGAGATCCTTCCTCACAGGCACAGCCAGGGAAGGGAGGGAATGCTGTAATTAAGGTAGGATCAGCCTTTCCAGTCATTATCAGGCAAAGCTCGGGGTGAAAGCTGCTTGTAAAGCCAGAAGAGCAGTATTTCTGAGCTAGAAACAGCACCACAGACATCAGCTCGGGTTTTCTGGGAGCCCTCTGAACCAGGCAGCGCCTCACATCTGATCTGACAGTGATGGATGCGCTGGGAATGGAGCAGTTTTTTCTCCTGAGAAGGCTCTTTTGACAAGTATGATCTTATCAAAGTTGCAAGCTTTTCATTACGCTTCTTTTTTCTTTTTTTAACTCCTGCCTTCAAGCCCCGCTCTGTCCCCTGTGCACAGGCAGGGAACAGGAGCCTTTCCCTCGGGCACCAGTCATGGGCTGGAGCTCCCGGGGGGCTCAGGGCACCGGGGTCCCCCTCCCCGGGCAACCACCAAGGCAAGAGCAGAGCTGTGATTAATACACAAAAGGGCGAGGGGAACACACCCACAGCACCCTCTCCAAGGCCAGGTCACCACCAACTCCGGTGCTTTTACTGAGCCCCTGAAACCACAGCTTGTCCAAAAGCTGGAGGCACCCACCCCAACCAGGGTGGGCAGCAGCACCCCCTCTGCCTCCTCTGCCTCCTCTGCCCACCTCCCCAAACAGAGACAAGCTTGGACCCTCCTCTCCCCACCCAGCAGCAAACAAGCACAGCCACCCCTTTCCAACAGGGAATCCCCAGTCCAAGGCCAGAAACACCAGCAGCCAACACACCAGAATGCCCCAGAACAGTCACAGCCTCACACACAGACCTGTGCTCTCCAAGGACGGGCTGCAGGCAGGAAGTGAAATCCTCCCCCCTGGGGTGGGCAGAGCTGCTTTTCTTAATGGGCAGCCTCCTAATTAGCCCAGGTTGCTCCTGATGAGAAGAGTGGAGCTGGCCCCACCTCTGCATCACAGGATCCTTCAGATTGGAAGAGCCCTCTAAGATCATCCAGCCCAGCCATTAACCCAGCACTGCCAAGGCCACCATGTCCCCAAGTGCCACATCTGCACAGCTTCAAACAAATCTGTCCAGGGATGGTGACTCCACCACTGCCCTGCACAGCCTGAATGGAAAATCTCTGGAAAATCCCTTCATCTCTGGTCCATCTCCCCACCTCAGCCCACACCTGGGGGAAGAGGGAACGAGGAGGAATCAGCCCTGGATCTGCTCCAGCCCTGAGCACTGGTGAGGCACAGGCTGCAGAGTGTGCCCCGGTGCCCCATGCCAGGGGCGTGCTGAGCTCCCCTCTCCCTGCCCCATCCCCTCCCAAAGGACCCCTCTGCAGCAGCAATGCCTACAGAGGAAGGACACCAAAGCTCCCTGCTCTCCCAGAGCTCTTGGCCACCCAAAACCTTCCCTGTCAGCCCAAACCAAGTCACCTCCTGAAACCAAGTCACCAAGAGACAGCAAACGCCGAGTGCAAAACCAGGGTCTTTTATTAGAAATCTCCTTGTATAAAAATGATCATGCTCTACACAGTCATCGAATAATTCATAAACATCCAGGCACTGAACTTTGTTTTTTTTTGTGTGTTTTTGTTTTTTGACTGGTCAGTACATAAAGCAGACGTATTTCAATCCATATGGTCATCACATACATTAAGGAACCACCTATAGAAATCAGCACTTTGAACACAGTCTAGGTTTTATTTTATTTTATTTTGTTGTCCGTTTTTAATGTAAATTTTATGTATTTTTATTTATTTTTCCTTTTTGCAACATATAGAATTTGGTAGGATATGGGGGAGAGAGTGAAGAGGGACGGAGGAAGACAGCAACAAAATAAAATGGAGGATTAAAAAAAAAAAAAGAAAGAGAAAACAGAAGGTTCTGCACAACCACAAACAATCTCACAAATTCCAGAAAAGGGAAAATGTTGGGTCTTTTTTTTTTTTTTTGCCAAAATACAGAAAAAAACCCAAAGACTTGCCGAAGTTCGTCCCCTCTTCCCCGCACTCCGTCCCCCCGCTCCGCTGTTCCGCTCCCCCGTGGGAGCCATGCATTGACACCGTGGGCGTGGAATAGTTTTCTTGTTCCTGTATGTATTTTTTGCTGCTGTTGATGGCCGTTTTCCCGGGAGCAATGCCCAGTGGACACAGGAGTGTTTCCCCAGGCTGTCCCTCCCCGTCCTGCCAGGAGCGGCTCCGCTGCCTCCCGGCCGTGGCACCCGCGATCCCCCTGGGCCTGGAGCTAAATGGCGTGGTTGCTGTAGCTGACGTAGGTCTGTTTGGTGGCCAGTGCTGGAAGGAGAGACAGAGCTCACATGGATCATTAACGGAGTCCACCCTCCCCTTCTGGCTCCTGTCCCACCCCCTGACCCGTCTGTTGTGCCAGGAGATGCTGGCAGGGATGTGAACGGGGTTTGCTCATGGATCCAGCCAGCACCAGCCCGTGGGATCCTTCCCTGTGAGGGCACGGAGCTGTGGCAGAGGGGCTGAGCCCCATGGCAGCCCCTGGGTGCTCTCTAAAGACAGTTCATCCCAAAGAGTGGCCCAGGATGTGACCTGAGCCATGGGAATGTGCTCTTGGGCTCCCATTCACTTCCCTCAGCAACCTCCTACAGACACACCACAGGTGCTCCGTGTCCCCAAAGCTCATCTTGTCACAGCCCTGCAGGGCACAATTTGGGGTCCTGCCCTCAGTGGGCACGATGCTCTGTGAAGATGCCCCCGTGAGGTCCAAAAGGCACCACAGAGCTCAGTGGGCACAAGGACACCCTCCAGCCAAGGACAGGGACAGCGCTGGCACAGCCTGAGCAGCACAAAGGTGTCCCCTGTGGAGCCCTCCCACGGCACCGCACGCAGGGGACACCTGGCAGCTCGTGGTGCCTCGCTGGCAATCCAACCTTGCTGCAGGTTTCCAACTGGTGCTCCCAGATAACAATTAGATAGAGCAGAAGAAATTAGAGCTGACAGAGCTATTTGTTAGCTGCGATGTTTTCGTGGCCGATCTGCCCGTATCAAAGCCCTGTGAATTATTTATTCTGTTGTTTATTTGGGGATACGTGACCCGCCAGTGACAGAGTGAAAAATGTCCCCTCGGTGCTGCACTGACACCCCCCCCACGCCTCCTGCCCCCAGCGCTGCTGCTGTGCCTGCTCCCTGCCTCGGCACACCCGGGAACTCACTGCCAGCCCTGGTGACACCGAGCTCCCACAGCCCATGGGACACGCACGGCACAGCCGGAGCCGCAGCACGAACGATCCTCAGAGGATCCTGCTGCGAGTCCCCACGGGAGCCACCTCACCTTGTGTCTCCAGGTTTTCGCAGAGCTCCGATTTGGCCTCTCCGTTGGGGCGGAAACCTCCCTTCTGAGAGAACTTGTTGGACATGGTGGCCGCTGTCACCACCGCCTTGAGGCTCCGCTTGCGCTTGGGGACGTTCTGCTCCGGGTGGAAGAGGATGATGTACACCTTGGGCATGTAGAGCATGCCCAGGGACACCGAGGCACTCAGACTCACTGAGATGGTGAGCGTCGTGGTCTGGATGTACATCTGCAAGACACAAGAGCACGAGCTGAGACCCCCCCCCAGTTCTGTGGCATCCAGGAGGGTCAGCTGGGAAAGGAGGAAACGGGAGAACATGGAAAAGTTGGAGTTAAATAAACAGAGTGGGGAGCCAGTGCTAGAAATGTTGGCACTCTGGGATCTTTAATATTAGGCTTGATGCTCCACCAGCTGCAGGGCAGGACCTGCGATGCTGATGGTGGGCACAGCAAGGACACCCACTCCCAGGGCACCCTCGTGTCCCATCTCCCTTCAACAGGTAATTCCCATTCCCCAGCTGGCTTCTGGGCCGTTGTCATGTAAGTCACATCCTACACACCGACACTGCCTTTTTGCAGTCAAAACTAATTTCACGCTCACTGTCCAGGACTAACAGTGACAGATGTTTTGCAAAATGAAAGCCCATTAATCTGACTGTAGAATAATCCATTTTTCTATGGAGAGCGTTTGGCAGGCTCCTCACAAGCCGGGGGCATCTGAAGCAGGTGGCAACCTGGAGGAGGAAGAGACCCCCTCCCTCTGCCCATCCCATCTCCCAGGGTGGCCAGGAGTGCAAGTCCCTACTCCATGGGCATCTCTGCTCCATGGGCATCCCTACTCCATCAGCAGCCAGCACCAGGTTTTGTCCTCCCCAGCATCCTCTCCTCCACACAGCCCACGTGCTGGGCCAGTGGGGCTGAGCAGGAAGGGGGCTCTGGGTCTCTGGGTGCCTCTGCACACACCTGGTTTGCAGGGTGCTGACAAGGGTTTAGAAGGAGCTTCAAAGCAGCTCCTGAACTACACCCATGACTCTGTCACAGCACAGTGTCCAGGGATTCTCCTGCGGGTGTTTCACATGTGGGATTTAATGCCGTGTGAGGAGGCACAGCCTGGAGGAGCCAGGGAAGCCCAGGGACTGCAGCAGCAACCAGGGCAGGGGGTCCCCACTCCAGGGCCACACACTTGACCTGGGGGCTCAGTTTCTGGAGTCAGTAGAGCAGAAGGTGATGGAGGGCAGATGCTGAGGCAGGGGCTCTGCACGGCTCCCTGGGGCTGTTCCATGCCAAGACTGAGAGCTGGCAGGAGAAACTCATTCCCAGGCAGGGCTGTCAGCCCCACCAGGACCCACAGGTCCCAGCTGTGACTGTGCAAAGCAAACCAACACATGGCCCAGAGTGTTCCAACTCAGCCCTGAAGGGAAAATGCCACAAAGCTTGTTCTGAGTCAACAGAAAACTTTGGTTTGTCCCCAGAATAAAACCTCCTGCTGTCACATGCACCGGTTTGTTTGTTCCACCTTCTCTCTCTAGGCAGTTTTTGGAAATAAAAATGTCATTTCATCAAGCAAAGTCAAAACATATCTCTGTGCCAGAATATGTGTGCTTTTTTCCTTCTTCCTCTTTTTTTCACTCCAGCTCCCCAGACTCTGCTGCAAGTGTCCTGGACTGGCCAGGAACAAGGGCAGCACCGGGACCCCAACTCCAGGCACCCCAACCCCTGCCTGGGAACCAGCACAACTCTGCCCAGCACAGCGTGACCCTGGTGGGACACGGCCCAGCACGCCTCATCCCCCGGCCCCCCTCCCGCTCCTCAGCAACGCCTTTCCAAGGAACCTCACTTTCCAATCCAGCAATTTCCAGTTTTTGTGCCTCTGCAGCAACTCCCCCTGTGCCTCGGGACTCGGAGGCGTTTCAGCAAGGAGGGAGAGAGCAGCTGAGCTGAGCTCAGACGTGTCTGTGTGCCTGAACCAGGGCTGCCAGCACCACCAGGGACTCCCCTCTGCCGAGACCCCCACTGGCACCAGCTCCAGACCCCCCCACTCCCCCCACCTCTTTACTCCTGCAACGCTTCTGGGGTCTCACAGGGCCACTGTGGTGACCTCCACCCCGATGATGCCTGTGCCAGGATCAGCCCCATTATCCACAGCCCACGCCGGCCCCCGCAGCTCTGTCTCGCCGCACCAAAACCCCCCAGCAGCTCAGAGAGGAGTATTTTTAGCCTGGAGCTTCAACACAGCCGTGGAGCTCTGCTCAGTTAACCTTTTGCCACTGCAAAAAAATGACCATTTCTCACTATTTCAGTTCCTACTCTCTTAATTGGTTTCCAGCCCAGAACCTCGCTTCGCCCCTCCGTTAACAAGACTCGAGCTTACTCCGGAGCCCTCAGAGGTGTGTGCTGTGGCTACTGAGGAAGTTCCAGCTCCTGGCCCAGCAGCAACTGCTGCCTCATGGGCAGGATCAAAGAGCAGAGCCATCTCTGACTCAGGACGATGATGACGTTGCATCGAGGGACTGCAGCAACCTGAAGTGACCCCGCGCAAGCCCCCAAGCCCAGTGCTGTGCTCAGCCCTTGCCCAGGGCTGGATGAGCCTGTCCTGCCTGAGGGAGCAGCCCAGGCTCAAGGCACAGCCCTGCACAGCTTGTGCTTGCCCCACAGCAAATCTCTGCACTAATTGGAAACTCCCCCACCCTGAACCCACGCCTGGGCCCGCTACAAGGGAATTGGCACCGTGGTGGCTGCCGGGGAAAGGCAGATCTGATCAGCCCTCCTCCAGCACTCTAACACCACTGGACAGTCCCTCTCATTCCTTCCCTCTCCCTCTTTTCCCTCGCTGAGAGCAAATGTGATAAACAGGGAATCAGACAATGACTCCACTGTTCCACTGCCGCCTTATCAGCGCAGGAAATTGTCTCTTTCTTTAGATCCCTGTTATTGCTATTTCTGTAATCCGCCGGGATCGGCGGGGATAAGAGGTTCTTTTCAGAAAAGGCTTGGGGGACTTGTTACAGTAATGTGCCACCTCCATGCAAAGTTGTGGGCACGAGGTAAAGCGAATTAAAATAAAAGTGGAGATTATTATTATTATTACCCATCTCCTCCAGACCGTGAGGCTCAGCTGGGGTCCGGCAGAGGTGCAGGTGGTCTGGGGTGCGGGTCTGCCCCGTGGCATCCTCAGGACTCCAGCGGTGCTCTCGGGAGAACAGCCCAGCTGATGCTCCTGGCTTTTCTTTTCCCGGGTGTGCAGGTGCTCACGGAGCCCAGCAGGCCCTTGGAGCTGGCAGCCGGGGTGAGGGCAAGGGGATCCCTCCCACGGTGACCTGGGGGTGACCCAGGGGGCATCCCCAGCACCACACAGGGTGATGCTGCTGCCAGTGCCCCCAGCTCCCATCCCAAGGACACTCTCAGAGCCAGACCCTCTGTGCAGGCTGTGCAATGACTCCTTTTTGACCTTTTTCTCCCCAGGACTGCAAACCAGCAGCTAAAGCACCAAGGCAGCCCCGAGCAGCCACTCTCTCCGACTGCCCTTTAAGCACACCCATCCCATCGCCCCTCAGCTGCAGCCCAGGGACACTCAGAGCCCACTCCCACAGCACAGCACCGAGCTGGAACCACAAAACCCCTCCAGGGATCACTTGGCAGTACCTCAAGGCAGCGGCAGGACGCGAGACAGAGCTCTGAGTCCAAGGGGAGTTTGGAACATCACTTTTTCCGCCTCTAATCAGCTTGTTAGCAGCCTAATAACAGAGCAGCCCTGTGCATTACAACCCCCAACCTGAGGCACAGCCTATTGTGGAGCTGCTGCCTGACAGCCAGCGTTCGGCAGCCCTAAATTATCCCGTGACAAGCTGCAGTGAAGAGGTGAGCAACCTTGCGCATAATCTACAATCATTATCATTTCCATCTTTATTACCCACAGTATGCCGAGCACATTAAGGAGGCTTTCAGGGAGCTTTTGTTTTGCAATAATTTCTTAAAAAACCTGCTTTCTTGTTAGTATCTCCCCTGCCATCTCATCAAAATGGAAATGCTGCAAAAGGCTCCATTTATTTCCTTTAATTCTCCTTCACACTTCCAGCCAGCGCCAGCTTGGTGAGACTTTTTGGTTGAGCCAAGGCTGGAGGTGGCTGGGTACACTCGGCCTCCTCGAGCACCGGATGCTCTGAGCAGAGTCAGTTTGGCAAAAGGTCCCTGAGCAAACCACCCCCAGCCCTTTGCAATAGGTTTTCCCAAAAGCCATGGTGTCAGCAGCTCAGTGTCGTGGGGACACACTCGGGGCTGGCCCAGAGAGGAGTCTGGACAGTGGGTCACCCCAGGGATTTCCAGGGAACAGCAGCTCCAGGATGTGTTTGTCAGAGCAGCTCTGGGCTGGCAGGCGTGAGCTGTTTGCATTTGACATAAACGAGATGATTCCTGTTTTGGCTGGCAAGCAAAGGGATTTGGGGCTCATTCATGAGATTTTTATTCTTTGTTCTTAATCCCTCGCACTTGAGCACGGAGCCTCCTCCGGGCTGGCCTCAGTCCCACGGGAACTCAGTGCTGGGGAAAGGCGCTGGCTGGGCAGCACTCGGTCCCTTTCCATGCAGAAAAGGTGCTCGTGACACCAGGGACCTGGATCTGCCCTCCTCATCCTCCCCTCCCACACAGCAGCATCCTGTGCTGCCCACTGTTCCCATCCAGAGAGGGGCAGCAGGGTCAACAGAGCTCTTCCCATCCCAATTCCCATGCTGGCCAGGCCACGGGGAGCAACCTGAAGACATGACAGCCATGACAGCCTCTCTCTGAGCCCTGCTCCTCACAGCCCACCAGACACCAGCCAGGCCTCTCCCCTCCTCCCTTACCTTTTCCGCCGACTGTGACGTCCCAAAAAATATCGGGATGAAGGCTAACCACACAATGCAAGTGGTGTACATGGTGAACCCGATGGGTTTGGCTTCGTTAAAGGTCTCCGGGACCCCACGGGTCTTAATAGCATACACAGTGCAGGTGACCATGAGGAGCATGCTGTACCCAAGCAAACAGATGAGGGACAGGTCCGAAATGTCACATTTGAGGATGCCCCGGGCAAAGTGGGGGTTTGTAGTCCGCTGGTCCTCGTAGTCAATGACAGAGTGGGACGGGTCCACGATGAACCAGATGCAGACGCCGACGAGCTGCAGCGAGATGAGGCTGAAGGTGATGACCAGCTGGGAAGCGGGGCTGATGAACCGGGGGGCACTCACCGACTTCTTGCCCTGCTCGAAGATGCGGTAGATGCGGTTGGTCTTGGTGAGCAGCGCGGCGTAGCTGATGCTCATGCCCAGCCCGAGGAAGATGCGCCGCAAGGAGCAGGTGCTCAGGTCGGGCTCGGCGATCATGAGGAAGGTGGTGGCGTAGCAGAGGAAGATGCCTGTCAGCAGGACGTAGCTCAGCTCCCGCCCCGACGCCTTGACGATGGGCGTGTCGTTGTAGCGCACGAAGGTGATCACCACGAAGAGGGTGGCGATGATGCCCACGATGGCGATGAAGACGGGGACCACAGCCCAGGGCGAGCTCCACTCCAGCTTGATGATGGGGATGGGGGTGCAGCTGGTGTGGTTCTCGTTGGGCCGCTCGTTGAAGTGGCAGCGCTTGCAGTGGAACTCGTCCAGCTGGTACTGGTAGCCGTCGCAGCGCTCGCAGTGCCAGCAGCAGGGAATGCCCTTCACCAGCTTCTTCCTCTCGCCCGGCTTGCAGGGCAGGCTGCAGATGGAGCTGGGGAGCTGGGTCCCACCCCCTGGCCACAGCATGTTCTCAACCTGTGGGGGACACAGCACCAGCCCTGCTGATGGCACCTGCCAGGCACCGCTGGGGCACAGGGGATGCCCTGCCCTGCCTCTGCTCACAGCAGTGCTACCCACATCCAGCCCCTCTCCCCATCAGCACATCCTATGAAGGGTCCCAGCCCAACCTGGCATGGGGATAGGGTGGTGATGAAGCTCTCCATTGGCCTTTTGGGAAAATTCAGCATCAGAAACCCAAAGTCCCTCCTTCTCTGAGAAAACCCTTCTGCTCTGTTCTGGCTTCTCTTTGCTGTCCGATGCCTGCAGCCCATGGGGATGGTCACACATGCTGGGGGGTCTCACCACAGATGAAGCACAAGTGTGTACCTGCAGGACACCCTCCCCTCTGACCCCCCCATGTTTGTCTGCCTGACTTTGCACCCCTGGGCTCACAGACCCTACTTGGTGAGGAGAGAAACCTGCAGGGCCTTCCCCTCGGCACAGGCTGCTCATGGCCCCACTGCAGCACCAGCGAGCCCTTACCTTGAGGTGCAGGTGGTCTGTCCACTGCCCAATGACTTTGTACTCAGGAGTGGAGTTCCTGATCTGGTACTGGTAGATGTCATAACGCCCCGGCGCGTCTCCGTTCTCATTGAATGTCACGGGAGTCCCAGCAATGCCTGTGGGAGAGGGGGGGCTCAGCACCCCCAGCACCCCCAGCATGGGGAGCCCTGGGGATGGGGTCCAAGGGGGCTCTGGTTTGATACTCCCCCCTTACTGCTTATTTTAAGAAAGGGGGGAAAGCAGCTTTAAAGTTAAATCAAGTGAAGTCTGCAGATAAACACTAATGAAAGGAAGAAAGCTAAAAATCAAGCACAGGGGAAAAATAAATAGAAGAGACACTGTGGAAGAGATCACAGGGTGGAGATAAATAGAAGTAATAAGGGGACAAGACAGAAAATGTTTATTAAGGAGATACAGCAGGGGAAAAACGGCATTTCCAGAGGAGATCTGAGACAGACAAGGGCAGAGCAGCAGAATTCAGTGGGACGTCTGCCAGGCAGGAGGCAAGGAGGTGGTGGGGGGAGCAGGCAAGGGAGAGCCCAGGCAGGATGCCCAGGTGAGGGCAGGGTGAGGGCCAGGTTGCTGCTGGGTTACACTCCAAAGGCTCCCAGGAGATGTGGAAGCTCAGACCTCCTCATCTGCTGATCTGCTGCAAAACCACCCTGTCTCTGCCCCCCTGGTTCACAGTGCAGTGGGTGCCAAATGGCAGCATGAATAAATTGTGGGTGCTGCTGTGTGACCCTTAAGGGGGGGACACCCAGGGACACCCTGGGGCCGCTCCTCCCAGCACCCCGGGCACGACAGACCTGAGAAGTTGACGCTGCGGATGTACTTGAGCAGCTCCACGCCGTCCACCGGGTCCATCTTGGGGCACAGCCCCACCTTGCCAGGGCACAGGTTCTTGTGCATGTTGTGCAGTGCGTGTCCCATGGCGTAAACGGCGTCGATGACAAACTGGACCTTCCCCTCCTGCTCGTAGGAGGAGTCCTGGCCGATCCGCTCCCGGTCTGCAGGCACAGGGGGAAGGGGGTTCCATCTCCCTGCGCCCCAGCCAACCCCCAGGGACGTGTCTGCTGCACCAGTCCCTTACAAACAAGCCAACCCTGGACTGGAGCAGCTGGAAACTCCAATCCCATTCACAAAACTGCAAACCCAGGTGATGTGCAGCCAAAAAACATTCACGGGGGAAACACCCAACCAACCTCCCTGTAACACAGTTCTGAAAATGAGGGTGCTGGCACCCTGCTGTGCTTCCAAGAGCCCTTGGGATGTCACATCCCAGTGCCACGGGACATCCTCATACTCCCAGGTCCCCAAGAGGGATACAGACTGGGCTGTGGCTGACATCCCACCCTCACCCCCATGCACTGACCTCCTTCATCTCCTCGGAGCTCCCACAGGCTCAGTCTCTATCAGTGGCATCAAGGACTGCCCAGGCAGCATCCACCACTATCTGCATGTTCTCCATCTCACTCCCAATGCCTCCTGTCCCCCTTCTCCCATCATCACCCCCTGCCACCCTCTGGCCTCACTGACCCCACAGCCTTCCCGGCTCACAGGATCCTGCAAGGATCTGGCAATTACCAGTGACAGCTGCCTTCATCCCTGCCATAACTGCCCTTAATGGGACCAGAAACATGTTAATCACTTAGCAGAAGACACCACTTAATGTAACAGGCTGTTAATTACAGCTAAGAGAGCATCTCCCAGGGGGCAGTGCCACAACAGAGACCCTCGGCCTCTGCCCCTCCATCGCCACCTCCAGGGCACAGCCGGGCACCCTGCCAGCTCCTCCAGCCACAAACAACAGCAAGGAGGGTTTGTGAGAGAGCTGAGGGCAGGGCCTCCCTCCTCCAGAGGGGCAGCACATCCTAGAAAGTCATGCAAGGGTGTCCAAAATTAACTCTGGCTCCACCGTGCTCAGATGCACCCTGAGGTGAGGTGGGATCCACCCACAGGGGACCAGGCACTCAGCCTGTGAGGTGGGGACAGAAAGGCACAAGCCAGCACTGGGTGCTGATCCCCTCCATCCCTGCTGTGGGAGGGTGGGATGAAGCTGGCTCTGGGTGCAGAGCAAACCTCCCCTGAGAGGGGACAGTCCCACAAGCTGTGCTGGAGGATCCTGTGCCAGGATGAGGTGACACGTGCCACTGACATGACACTAAAGCGAATTGATAACGAACTGACCGACAGGAAAAGATGATATCAGGGAGGTGAATTCATAGCCCATCCTTCAAAGTTATAAAAACGCTTTTGGAACGTGGAGATTACTCATGCAAACCCTGCCAGGTGATCCCTCCTTCCACATTATTGACAGGAGCCATTAATCTTCTCCCTCAACTTTGAGCCCTTCCCCACATTCATCTCCAAAGGTGCAGACAAGCCACTCTGTCTTGTCAAGATAATTACCCATTAAAGGAAGGGATGTTATAGACTGTCCAGGGGACTGAGCCCATGGGGATGTCCCAGCCCTGCCATCACCCCCAGCACTGGCCTGCCCAGGGGACACAAAGGACCCAGGGCTGGTCCCTTACAGCTCCTTTGCTCCCCAGCAGCCAGCCAAATCCCACAGAGGTCCCAAAATCCAACCCACTGCAATGACACAGGCTGTGGATTTTCACCCCAGCCATCCCTGTGCCCTGCAGGGAGCATCAGCCTGGGGCTGTGGGAAAGCAGATCTGGTGCCAAGGCTGAGCACTGCGGACAAGGAGACATCCCTGGGGCTGTCTGTCCATCTGGAGCACCTTGCCCCAGGCCCCCCTGCTCTTTCCAGAAGGGAATCAGGCTGGTGCACAGAGGGGCAATGTGGAGCAAACACCGAGGCTCGTTCCCAACATGGAGACAATAAATCTCTGCCAAACTCGAATAGATTAGGGCCACGAAAGGGATGTGACCTGCTGATTATAATAGCAGGGCCGTGCATCGTTCTACAGGGCTGGTAATTAATTTTCAAGTGCGTGACGAGGCTCTGCAGCCCCCTCGGAGGAGGGATGCAGATCTCTTCTCCAGGGGGGATGAGAAGGGATCAGCATCAGTTCCCATCACACCACCGGTGCCAGCTTTGGGCAGGAGTTAATCAGAATCACTCACAGTGCTGCTCCAGGGAGGATCTCCAAATCTCATGGGAGCTGGGGGCAGCACCCCAGTCCTCAACCCCCACCTTCCTCACACACCTCCCGTACAGGAACGGGAGCCACGAGCTGTCCTGTTCAGGGTTGGGATGCTTCAGTCTGGTTTTTGGGGTGTAATAAACAAGAAAAGTTGGCACTTCTCTGGGCAAGTTGGGCTCTACCCAAACCTGAAGAAAACAGCCCCAAATGGGCCATTTGCATCAGCCCTGCAAGGCAGGAGCTCCTGGATCTGCACAGGCAGGTGATTTGCTTCACCATGTGTTAGTTCCCTGCTCTATCTGCCAAGCAAACACTCAGGAGATGGTTTATTTGCTGACAAGTTCAGATAATTTAAAGACAGTTCCTAGGACATTTGCCACGTCGTGGTTTCAGCTGCCTCCACTGACACCTTGGCCCTGAAATATCACCCATTTAAAAGCTACATCACTGTGAAGATGAGAAGATCAGTGTTCTCAGGACCTGCTCGTGCATCTCCTGGTGCTGAGGGGTTTGTGATGCACTCAGGAAGGATGAGGAGCTCTTGGCTACCCAAGGCCACGGCATGGGCCACTTTCCTTGCATGCCCTTGCTGCTTACCCAACCCACACCTATGCATTAGCCACAAGACTGCCCTGATCATCAGATGAACTTTTGGGGAATGCCTGCAAGGACAAGGACGAAGAAGCACAATCCCACTCATCCCCAGTGGTGAAAGCAGGGGGAAAAAAACCTCTTAATGATCAAACTTCCCAGGCACAGCCAGCTCCATCTGATGGCACACCACGGCTTCCACAGACGTCCCTCCCAAGGGGACGGAGGGACGAGCAAATGTCCCCAAGTCCTGCCACGTCGCAGCCCAGGAGCCGCCGCATCCTTATCTGTCTTCAGCCAGTGCCAGGCAGGCAGTAAATCTCTCCCATCTCTCAGTAAACATGTCACCTCCTCGAGCCTCCAACCACCACCTGACAGCAGCGCTGTCAGCAAGACAGATCCCTGCTGCCTTGTTTACCGCATTCGTCCCTAGAGTCTCTTTTGGTTGGAAACATGCACAGTGGGGGTTTTGAGGAGGGGTTGGGGACCCGGAATTAGGCTCCACTGGGATCCCCACCCGGCTTTGATGTTCACTCAGAAACAACCACGCTCACAACCACGGCCACAACCCCCCTCACGAGCCCTCCCTCGCCCACAGCAGCCCCGCAGCTCTTACTGGTGCACTTCTTGATGCTGCTGCCTTTCCTCAGCGCGTGCCGGCTCAGCTTGCAGTGGAAATTATCCTCCCAGAACTCAGCAAACCAGATGTTTCGGCGGTTGTTGTCCAGTGTCCTGCTGGAGAAGTAGCGGTCGAAACCTGCCCGAGGAGAAGTGGATGGAGGGACTAAATCCCTGAGATGACAGAGAGGTGCATAACGTGTCCCTGAACTCCCCAGAGAGAGGTGATGGGTGATGGGGACACACCAGAGTGTGGTGGGATTGTGTCCAAGGCACCCCTTGGGCAGAGCTGCAAGTGGAAAACCCACTCAGGGAAGACCCACCACAAAACACAGAGACTTTCTGGGACATTGAGGGCAGCAAGAAACACTTCTCTAGGCATGTCAGGGATAAAAGGAAGAGCCTGGAAAACATGGCGCAGGGAAAATAAAGTGAGGATTGCTGACAGCCAGCACGGCTGCACCGAGGGCAAATCAGGTGCTCTTTAAGGTCCATTTAGACCCAAACTACTCTGCAATTCCGTGAGGATTTCAGAGCCAAAGCCTGCAGTTATGGGGCTGCCTTTGGGGGTCCCACCGAGCGCAGCCCCTACCTCTGACAGAGACCCGCTTGGGCAGGATGGTGACGGAGCCCTCGGCCACCTCCTCCAGGTGCAGCACCGGGGCGATTTTGGAGCCCCAGCTGTCCGAGCCCATCCAGATGAAGTGCCCCGTCTGGTTCGCCCTCTTGGCCGCCTCCAGCACCCTTCTGTGGAGAGAAGCAGCAGGCACTGGGGCACCGGCTCCGTGCCTGTCCCCAGGGAAGTGGGGACGCTGGCACGGGGCAGGGCACTGCGCTGGTGGCATCCCCTGCTCTGGGCACACGGCTGGCACCAGGCACAGTCTGGTGTATGTGGATACACAGGAGCAAATGGTGCAACTCAGCTCCCCCACCCTCTGCCCTCATAGCCTGGGCACACGGGCTGCTTCTCCCACCTCATTTGCATATGTGCTGACTGGTAATTGAATTTCCCCTTAATTACCCAACATTAAGAAAGAAAAAAGAAATCAGGTTATGCTGCAGCAGGCAGGGAAAGCAGCAGCAGGGAGAGCCTGTGCTTCCAGCTCCTCAGCATCTCCTCCATGGGAGAGGAACAGCCAGTGCTGACAGTGCCCAGGACGGAGTTAAAGGGGCTCTGCTGGGTTCAACCAGGCAGCTGAGTGGCAGCTGGGGTGGAGATGCTGAAGGATCTGACCTGCTGAGCACCCCCCTCGTGCCAGACACTCAGACACACGCCTGCCCACTCCACCGGCGCCAGCCAGGTCAGAAACTCTCCGTGCTGGATGGGAGTGGAGTGTTCCTGGATCCAAAGCTCCAGGCTCTGCTTCCCAGGGCTCGCTGTCCCCTCGGGCCGTGTGGGTCCCCAGCCACGTGGGAGCAGGCTCGGGGCAGCTCCATCTCCCCGTGCAGAGCAGAGGCAGGTTGTGACTCACCCCCCGCGTCGCTGCTGATCATTTCAAGTCCAGATGGTGTTTGAAATGCGTAATAAGGAAAAAAAGCCATAGAAATCCAGCAGAGAGTGAAGACAAGATGGGAAGAGGCAGGCGTGCAGGGGGAGCTCTGCCGGCTGCTCCGAGCTCCGGGCACATCCCGATGCCAGGCAGGCACAGCCCACGAACCACCCTGGGCACGAGCAGCACCTCCAGCTGCCCACAGTCCCTGTGAGGAGAAGGATCTCCCCAGGGCAAACTCAGGACATTCCTGTGGCATCACTGATTTATACCCTGTCTGAGCCAGGCAGGAATTCCAGCAAATACCTTCCCAGTCCATCCTGTCCAGCAGCACGTCCCTGATCCCCATCTTCCAGGCTCCACAGCTCAAGCTGGCTAAAGGGTCAGGATTATGGAGGACCCCATGCCCAGGCTAAAGCCAGGTGGTGTAAAACCCCACTGCCCAGGGCTGCAATCCCATTTGGATGGGTAGATGTTTCCAGACTCCTGGGAATGGGACCTGCCATTTACCCATCAAGATAAAGCCCCTTCTCCCCTCACCCCCACCTGATGTCAGCTCCACAGACATTTCTATTAAGGAAGGAAAAAGAAAACCGGGAGCGTTTGCACATCTGATGTAAACTGATTTAAACTCACAGTTTACCCACATTTACATAATGTTTGCTGATTAATAAATTAGACACTTAGGAAATCAGGGGTAGCTCCGTGTGAATCATTCTGCTCCATAAACAACAGAGCCGCAGACGCCACTTCACCCGCAGAGCAGCTCATCACCTCGAAGCGTGGCCACATCCCCACCCCAGCTGGGCAGCAGAGTGGAGGGGGGGTCCCTGGAAGGTCCCCCAGACCGGTTCCTCTGCCATGCTGAGGCTGGGGCTGCACAGCAAAGCAGAGCCAGTGCCTGGGTCCTGCCCAGCCCAGCTGTGCCCAGCCCCTGAGCGATGTGAAGCAGTGTGTCACGACAGCCACGGCTTCCAAAACCCACGGAAAGCGGATTTGTTCTCGGTTCAGCTCCGTGTGGCTGTGGCTGGATGGCAGTGACGTGCCAGGCGGCCACTCTGAGGTCAGCTCTGGTGGGTCCCTGCCGTGCCCGTGTCCCTGCCGTGCCCATGTCCCTGCTGCTTCACGGGGCATCCTCTCCCCACTGCAGACACGTCCCTTCAGTCCCCCCTGCCCCAGACCCCCCTCCCAGCCAGGCCGGCCCCTCCACACCTGATGTCGTCCTCGTTGGCAAAGATGATGACGGCCCGTGCGTGGGAGGTCTCCAGGAGGCGGCGGATGATCTTGTCAAACTCTCCCGGCTTGGGCTCCCTCGGGATCTTGACGGACTGGGCCACGCAGACCCCCCCTGTGCAGAGAGAGCACTGAGACACTCCAGGAATTCCCAGCCCCCCGGGAAAGCTCCGAGCACCAGCCCCTCCCAGCCCAGGATTTGCAAAGGGTTCTTTGTGCACATGGAATGGTCAGACTCATTTGCACATGGAATGGTCAGACTCATTTGCTCATGGAATGGTCAGACTCTGGCAAAACCAGCCCATGGGAAGAGCAGATGAGCCCTTCACCCCGAGACAGCAGCCAGGCCCTGCAGAGGGTTTTATTCCCATCCCTGCTGCACCGGCTGAGCTCCAAGGGGCTTTCCAAGGGGCCATTGCAAAAGCAGGTAATTAAAATTAAAAGAGATAAGGGGAAGCTGGCAGCTGGAAGAGCCCACACACATGGCTGCTGGGCTCCCAGCCTTCAGCTCCAGAAAGCCAGAGCCCTCCTGCTCCTGCATTTCTGCAGATGCCAATAAAGAGAGAGATGAGAGTGAAAATTAAACATTGTGGGACCTTCTGGATGTAATTGATGGTCTTAATTTGCATAGTAAATGACACGGCTGATGCCTCCTGCCACTAACAGATCCCAGATTAAGCAAAGGTCGGCATAATTAGCACCCAGGGCAGGGAGAGATTCCCAGTGCACAGCCCTGGAGAGGAGCAGGGCAGGACTGGATGGGGACAGACTCTGGGAGGGTTTGCTCCCTACATGGGGCTGCAGTAAAACTGAAAATTTGGCCCCTTGCAGCCCAAAAACGAGAGAAGGGGGATCTGCTGGGTGCTGAGCAGGCAGCAAGGGGAGCTGTGGGGATGGGGGCACAGCATCCCCAGCCTGTGCTGCTGGCCAGCACTTTTCAGGGGGTTCCTGGATTATTTTTTTTTTTCCTGTGGTAAGAAATTGGGCCAATTTGCTGTTTGTTTCCCATATGGGGAGCCAGATGGATGGAGAGGAGGGAGTTGGATAAACAGACACCCGGACAGACAGATCAGCCAGGCGAGGCCGGCAGCATCAGGCAGTGCCGGCAGGACGGGAATGTCCCTGGGACACTCAGGGACACCCACCCGGTCACCACCGAGCCCCAGGCCAGGCTGGGGGTCAGGGCACACTGCCAGGGACCACCGTGCAGCTTAATTACAGTTTCCATGGCAATAAATGGAGAAAATCAAAAAAAGCAGCAGCAGTTTGCAAACACAAGAACCTTCCCAAAGCCTGGGCGCAGCCACAGCAGCTGAACACACGCGGGGCAGCTCGGGGCTGGCACGGGCACACCCCTGAGCACCAACACCCCCAGCTCGGGGCTGGCACAGGCACATCCCTGAGCACCAACACCCCCAGCTCGGGGCTGGCACGGGCACACCCCTGAGTGCCCCTGGGCACCAACACCCCCAGCTCGGGGCTGGCACAGGCACACCCCTGAGTGCCCCTGGGCACCAACACCCCCAGCTCGGGGCTGGCACAGGCACACCCCTGAGTGCCCCCAGGCACCAACACCCCAGCCTGGGGCTGGCACAGGCACACCCCTGGGCACCAACACCCCCAGCTCGGGGCTGGCACAGGCACACCCCTGAGTGCCCCTGGGCACCAATCCCCCAGCCTGGGGCTGGCACGGGCACACCCCTGAGTGCCCCTGGGCACCAACACCCCCAGCTCGGGGCTGGCACAGGCACACCCCTGAGTGCCCCTGGGCACCAACACCCCCAGCTCGGGGCTGGCACAGGCACACCCCTGAGTGCCCCTGGGCACCAATCCCCCAGCCTGGGGCTGGCACGGGCACACCCCTGAGTGCCCCTGGGCACCAACACCCCCAGCTCGGGGCTGGCACAGGCACACCCCTGAGTGTCCCCGGGGCTCGGGGCACAGGGAGAGCAGGGAGGCACACACCATGGCACATGTCCCTCTGTGACATGCACTGCTGAACACGTGTGTGACACAGGGACAGGGGGCTCCAGGCACGTGGCAGCTGCACAGCGGCCCCTTCCCAGCACAGCCAGAGCAAACCCAGCCTTGGGACTTCTCAGAGACAGCAACGAGTGGGGGACAGAGGAGATGAGCCCATAAATAAACAAGAAAAGAGACGAAATCGATGGCAATTCAGATATGACCATGTTACTCAGCTTCTCCACTAAATCAAACTAACAAGGAAAGCAGCTCCTCCAGGTAAGAGCCTGCAGGGCCTGGGAGCCCCTCGCTCCCGCAGCAGATGCTGACAACACCATTTAATGTTTTTATCTACTTAATTACTGAAAAGTTAATAATGAAAAGAAAGAGGTGCTGGGGGTCAGCAGGCAGTGGCTGGAGTAGGCAGAGCTGTGTGTTTTGGGGAGCCCTGTCTCTCAGCACCTGCATTATTCACAGCCCCTGGCACCGCAGTGGAAAGGGATTTGCCAAGTGATGCTCCCACTGTCTTCGCACAAAAATCCATTTAGTCAAAACACTCCTCTAAAGCAAGAAATCAAAGTGAGGAGGTGGAGGCGATGGGGAGGAGGCAGCTGCTCTCCCTCTTGCAGCAGGACGGCGCAGCACTGCTCCCTGACTTGTGACAAGGTGTGATGTGACTCCAGGAAAAGGCAGGAGGTCAGGGATGGGGGCCCCTTTCCGCCCCCAATTTTGGGAAAAGGCTAAGAGGAGCAGGAACAGAGGGGAAAGCCTCCAGGATGGGGGTAAGAATGGAGGCAGGTTGTGGGTTGGAGGATGCTCAGTTGAGATCCCGTGCCCACCATCACTGACAGATGGCACTGCAGGACAGAGGGCACCTGCAGCAAGAAACAGCCTCAAAAACCCAACCTGAGCCATTTCCAAACTTCCCCTTCAAACGCTGCCTGCACCATCCCCAGGCATGTGGCCGTCTCCCTGCCAGCAGCATCGTCCCCAGCCCGGTGGGACCTCCCCAGGGCTCCAGGGACCCTCCTCGTGCCGCTGGGGTAACGCCTGTTGTCAAACACGGGTCAGGGTTTAATCTCCACCATTACAGCTCAGTGGGAGTGCAGCTGCTCCGGGTTCCCCTCCTGATTGCAGGTGGCTAATTAGCTTTTGCTGGCACTTAACCACACCAGCACTCAGGGGGTTCTGCCAGGGTTCCCGCAGAGCCGGCGGCTGCCAAGCGCAGGGCGAGCAGGGACCTGGGTAAGGGGGACCTGGCCCAGCAGAGCTGGGAACAGCCATGTGCACATTCCCCCCACCAGGATGGGCACCCTGAGCAGACCTGGGCACCCTGAGGAGGGACTGGGCTCTGCACAGCCCGCCAGCAGTGCCCTTCTGTGAGCAGCACCTGCACAGCTCCCCTGCCCACCCCTGGCTCCCATCCTAACTCTACCCCTTCATGTGAGATTCCCAAGCCCAGAGTCTTAACTGGGAGCTGTTCCCCTGCCCCAGGATTCATCATTCTTGTGACTTCAAAGCCTCCAGGAACCAACTCATTAAAGGAGAAGTCATTAGGGACACGGATCTGTGCCCTCACGGAGGCAAAGCTCCCACACGTGGTGACACCGATATGCTGTGGTCAAACCTCCTGTCTTAAGACCTGGGAGCGGCTTTTTGGGGGCAACATCCTGGTGCATCAACCAAAAGTAATGAACCCAGCTAAAACCAGAGAGAGACAGCCAGGGATGTCACATGGGGATGAGCAAACGCATCACAAATATACATCAGGCTCTTAACTAAAAATATAGAAAACTCAGTGAAGGATAAAACAATAGAGGGGGGAAATGACAGTAAAATTGATCCAGATACATGACTAAGGAGTCCTGTGTTGGGCTGGAAAAATCCCCTTCTTCACAAACCCAGCACTGCACATTCCAACACACAGCACAACACGCTGTGCTCACCAGCTCTGTTACATAAACATCAATCCAACTCCTCATCTCTGAGAGCTTGGTGACAGCAGAGACATCAACCACCCAGAGCCAGAGGGCTGCAGAGGGTCTATCCACCCACCCAAATGATGCCAGAGGTCAGAGGCATGGGGAGGTGCTGGACAGAAGGGCGATGGGGACACCAGGGACACCTCGATGCTGGCCCTGCTGTGCACCTTGGTGCCCAGTGGAAATCCAGCTGACAATGCAAACACACTGCCTATGCAAGATGTTTTTTGGGAGCAGGATGCTTTGGAGAAGCACTTAAAACCCTCAAAAATGGCTGAAGAATACTCATCCTTTGCAGTCTTAACATCTCTGCAGTTCTGACACCCAAAAAACCAGCACTCTAGAGGGTAAGGACTCTCCAGCCACCACTGCAGCCACCAGCAATCGCCAGGGGCCAACAGCATCACCACCAGAGTAAGGGCAATGGGGACAGAGATATAAAGATTTATAAATAAAGATATAACAGCCACCCGGGTCAGTCTGTTGTGGTAGCCTAGGGCCAGCCCCAGCTGCAAGAATAACCCATCTCCAGGGCAAGTTTCTTCCCCCCATCATCGTCCGAGGTCGGTTTGTGCCTCGAGCAGAAACGCTTTGCACTGCGATGTGCAGCTTCAACGTGAGGCTCTGCTAAAAATTGAAACTGAAGGTCAAGTTGATAATGCATCAGAAAGCAAACAGCTTGAGTGCGAGCTGCTAACGACAGCAATGAGCATTATTGCCTGATGGAAATAAAACCCGACTCTGAAGGCTCAGGCTTGGCATGAGAAATGAAGCAGAGCGCTGTGGGGATGAGAGTCGGGAGATGCTCACCCTGAGCCGGGGGGGTGAGGAACCCCCTGGGCAGAGCCAGGGTGGGCTGTGCTGGGGCTGGGACAGGGCTGGGCTGGGACTGACTGCTCCCCCAGCATAAACACCCCTGCACAGATAATCTCCACTGCTTGACCAACAGCTGGAGAGCCCCTGGCACAGGCCAGATCCTCCCTCAGCCAGCAGCCCTTTCCATCCCTCTGACAGGCTGGAGGCCCCTGGAAGCACCAATAAATTGCAGGGCCCTTTAGGCTGCTGGAGAAATGAATCTGAGAGCCAAACATATCCAAGCCAGCTCTAACTCAGGGGATGGATCCTTCAGCCCTTCCCAGTGGATCCACGCTGGTGTAAAGGTGTTTGGTGTCAGCAGAGCCCTTTGCATGGGGAAGACAGAGAGGTGAAGTGGGCACAGCCTGGCAGCCACCACCACAGAGGGCAGGGCTGGGGGGATTCAAATAAAAAAGTATAAAGGAAAAAAAAAAAAGAAAAAGCATGTTTTCAGCCCAGCCTTGCCATTATTGACTGAGGATCTGAGGCTGACCCACTGCACTCACCCCCATGGGAGATGCTGCAGAGAGCAGGTCAGGGCCCACCCAGGGCCCTGTGCTCAGCCTGGCACACGACAGCTCTTACAAATTCCTGTGTTCCTGCAGCGCATCAGGAACGCAGCCTCACCACTGGGCTGCCCTCACGCTGCTGTTACACTGCAGTCACTGTGGAATTATGCTTTTTGATAACTAAATTATCACTAATGCACATAATCGTTGGGTTATGTGGATACACAAATTACAGGACTCTCTCAGCTCTGGATTAACACGCGGCTGTTTCAGCTCCACGTACACTCGTTTACTCTGCAATTACACTGTCAGATCGTTAACATCTGGTTAGAGGAGTTCGTGGTAACCACAGGTATCTCGAAGGAGAAGTGCTTGTGCTGCAGCAGGACCTCAAGGCACAACCCCTGCTCCTCACTGGTGCTTAATGGAGGAGGAGTACGGGTTTGAGTCGTGCCTGTGATCCTGGCCACGTGGTGTCTGCACCCGCACCCCTGGGGGGCTGCACCCAGGATGGGGCAGCAGAGCACCCTCCAGCCGCTCCCCCAGCCCTGCCGGGCACCACACACAGGCAGCAGCACCCACAGATCCACCCACCCCCTGCAGCGGCCGCTCCGGAGCATCCCCACGCGCTCCTCCTTGGAAAACCACAGCCCCGTGAAAATATTCCGCTTTTCAAGTGAAAATCCTGAAGAGCAGCTCCCAGGTTGGATCCCCAGATGGGTTTCTCTGCATACTAAAAGCGTAGCCGGTGCCAGGGCGCGCGAGACGGAATTAACGCCGTTCCTATTTATAGGGCTTTGATTAGGAGCTCGTCACCTCGAAGTTTTTATTCCCTTTATCCATTTATAAGGCCATAACACAGTTTGACTGGCTCCAGATAGGCTGGTGTCCCACCGACTTTGCCAGAACCTAATGTGCCATTCAGACGCACTTAAGCCAGTAATAGGCAGCAGCCTGAGCACCACGGGGTTTTAACTGCCTCAAAAAACACCCTTTAGCTCCCATCTCACCCTGTGCACATGATGCTGCACAGGTGAGGTGATACCAGAGCCAGGAGGGACCCCAGTGCTGTGCCAGCCCTCCATGGGGCAGCTCCACGTGCACAGTAAGGGCACCCACAGCAGCAGTTCCCAATTCACCTGTCCCAGCTGCCCAAGGGTTGATGCTCAGGTACCCACAAGCACCCCCGCTGCTCACGAGGCTGCTAATCCCCCCTAAGCATCCCAGAGCTCCCGTCAGCAAAACGCTTTCTGGCTCTACACAAATCCTCCCAAAGAGTTTTGCTGAGCATGGACTTTCTGCCTGTCCAAAGCTCAGAGACAAATTAAAGCACCTGACTTCAGGGATAATTCCACTAAAATTGGGCAACATGCACGGTGGTGCCAACTTCATTTTCTGTTAAAACCTGGGAATATTTGTAAAAGCCTTTTGTTCTGGAAGATGCCCAGCACCGTGGCTCAGATGCAGGGGGAAGGGGTCAGACCAGCTTGGAGGGCCTGAGGTCTCCTGGGGAGCAGGGAATGGGATCTCGAGACGCTTCCCAAAAGCAGCCTGCCCTGCAGAGGGAAGTCCAGTACTGCTGGTCCCAACCCTTGCTGGAAAGCTTGAATCCTTCCTGACCACCCCACTGTCCTTGCAATCAGCACAGCAGCCCCAAAACCTGCCCTGCTCCAGGGTCATCCCCCAAACTGCACCATCCAGCCCTATCCATCACCCCAAACACATCCCAGCTCATCCCAAGGAGTCCCATGTTCCCTCCACCCCATCCGGTGCCTTTTCTCCTCCAGCCACAGCTGCTCCCGTCCCCGGACACATCCACTCACCATCCTCCCTGGACTTCTGGATGAAGGCCTCCACGCCGCTTTCCCCGTAGCTGCCCTCGGAGGCCAAGGTGGAGACGTAATTCCACTTGAGGGCTTTGACGATGTCCACCATGGCCTGGGCCTGGTACGTGTCCGACGGCACCACGCGCGAGAAGAAGTCGTAGCGGCTGTTGTCGCTCAGGTCCGGCGCGGTGGAGGCGTAGCTGATCTGGGGGATCTGGGATGGAGGAGGGAAAGGCAAAGTGTCAGGAGCAGCGGGAGATCTCTCATCTGAGGGGCAGGGAGGTGGGAGTGGAGGAAGGCCACGGGTCAGGTGGAGCACGTGCCACCAGGTGGGCGTGGGGGGCTCCGGGGGACATCAGGGCTTGGGGACCACCCGCAGCTCAGGGACACCCAGAGGGGTTTCTCGAGCGTCAGATGTGCCTGGCTTGGAAAAGACCAAAGAGAAAACCCAAATTCTGCCCTGGCCAGCACTGCCAAGGAGTCCCCTCAGCTCCCTGCCCCAGGAAGGACAGATCCAACCCCCCCGGCGGGTCCTGCCCACCCAAGCCATAAATAAGCCCTTTAAATTAACCAGATCCGCCGCACCTCACAGTGCACTGGGATGATTTAGCACCGCTGGATCAGGCAATGTTTAACACTTACACAGCACTTTCCATCTCCAAAACACACCACACATCCTCATTTATCTTCAAGATGGAAAAGCCTTATTAAATTATCAAACCCAGGTTCTCACCACAAGCCTGAAGCTCACTACCAAAGACATCCCGAGCACCCAGACAGCCCCATCCACCATCTCCCCGTCCCACTCCCCACTGTACCTGCCCCAGGTGCAGCAGGGGCTGGCAGAGCCCTGCCCCAAACTTGGGCAAGGTTTTAAATAATGGCAGGGACTGGAGCCACAGGGCAGCAGGGCTGCCTGGAGCTGGTGCATCCTAGGGAGGGCTCTGGCCACCCACCACCCTCTCACCTTCCTGCAGGTGCTGCTTTACTGCAGAATGGAGAAAACAGAGGAGGAACAGCCCAGGGCATCACTGACTCCAGACCACCTCGTGCCTCAGGGTGAGCGGGTGTAGAGCATGATCCCCAGCTCTTCCAGGGCTCTCCTTCTCTCCTGTTCCCTCTGATCCACTTTGGAAATAATTCAATAATTGCAGCTGCCAGAACCACAGGGGACTGTGATGGATCCCAGACATCCTCCAGGCTCAGCAGGCACCTGGATGCCCAAATCAGCTCAGGCTGCCTCACCCAGTGCCCCTCCCTAATAAGCAGTCAGCCAATTCCCAGCAGCAGAGACACCTGGGTGGGCTTGCAGGGGCCAGGGGAGGTTTGGGGTCTGTGGGAAGCCTAGTTTGTGTTATAAGATCCATCCAGCTTTCTGGGAGCCTGTCTGGGGCATGGCATCCCAAGGATAGAGATGGCAACCCCACAGATCCTCCTGGGTCTGCCAGCCCCAGGACCCACTCCATCCTCCTCCACTCCTGTATCTCCCAGTTTCTCCTTTGTTTCTCTGTTATTTTTCCTCTCCCACTCCTGCCTCTCTCTCTATTAAATGCGATTCCGGTGTTATAAACCCATGACTCCACCTGAATGCTAAAAGGCCCCTGGAAAGGAGCAGCCACCCTTCCACCTGCCTAAGAAATAGGAGATGAAAAAAGGGAGAGATGGAGAAGGAGTGGGAGAGGGAGAGGAAGGAATCTTTATCAAGGCACAAATAGGATTACTCCCTGTGACAATCTGCTTTGTGCTCCGTTCCGAGGGGCTCTGATCTGCTCGTTGGGGATCTGTGACTGGAGCCGGTGCCTGAGACTCGATTAAAATTCTGCTCAGCAGGTGAGGCGCTCGCCTGGCAATCACTCATCCCGGGGGAAGGGGGGTGATCCGAGCCCGCTCCCTCTCCTCCTCCTGCCGTGCCCGCGGGACCGGCACGGGCCCGGGATGGAGGCGATGCCCGCACCACCAGGACACAGCAAGAGCAGTGCCCACATCAAAGGTGATTGGGAGGCAGGGATGCAGCCCTGCCCTGCCAGAGGATCCTTTCCCAGTGATTTTTCCTCTGAGAAGCGTTTTGGTCTAACCAGACCCCTGCCTTCTCCACAGGACACTGGTGATGGAGACTTCCCAGCTATTCCTCATGCCACCACCACCCCATCCGAGCTCAGGTGGTCTGGGATTAACCTCAGGCCTGTCCATCCTGCTCCAACCTCAGCAACAAAGCCCAGAAAATACCTGTTGATCCACAGGCTACAAACTGGAAGCTGTATTTTAATAAACAAAAGGAAAGAGCTTTTTTTTCTCTCATTCCTCTGCCTCGGATGAAAGTGAAAATAAAATACCAGTTCCCAAATGACCATTTCATAGATTTCTTCTGCCTTTTCCCCCTCTGCCTTTTTGATAGCCCAACTCCTGGCTCCAGCTATTTTCTCAGATAAAAGACAAAAGTCCTTTTAGGTCCATAAAAGCAAAATGCAGGCAGGGGATTCAAGGTTCTTAGAAAGAAGGATGCAGCAGGAAGGGAGAGCTGGAAATATATCTCAGCTGCATATTTGGCCACTGATGTTCCCTTGCCTGGCTCATCTCCAGCCTGGAATAAACACCAGGTTGAGAAGGGGGCAGGAAAGCTCTCCTGCACTCCAAGACTTCAGAGTGAGTCAGAGTGGGTGGGGAGTAACCCCAGGGTAGGGGATAAAACCTCCTTCCTCCTCTTTTTTTTGAACCAAAAACCAGAATCAGCATCATCCAGAAGCACCCCCAGCCTGGAGAAATGCCCCTTGGGATTAGAGTGCAGGTGAGAGCCAGGGTTCAGGGTGTCATCCTGCTCCCCCAGCTTCCTGGATCAACGGACTGGTGTGATTGACTTCCACTGCACTGGAAAAGCTGGATTTTGTACCCACCATTGTCACCCACCATGAACACAGCTCAGGAGCTGCTGAGGCGTTTTTTCCACCAGTGTGGGGCAGAATCCCCCCAGACTGGGAGAATTAGACAAAGGTAGTAATTTCAGCACATCCCAGCTAAGGCTTAAACCATCGATCTGAACACCAGCCTGAGCAGCCAGGAGCGAAGGAGCCCCAGACCAGCAGGGCACTGCAGAGCCAGAGCTGGGCACACTTGTCAGCAGCACCCCACGAGCAGGGGCTCCTGCACCAGCCCCCCATCCCAGAAACAGGGTCGGGAACAGCTAATTCCCTACCCATAATTATTAATTTCATGCATATCTTATGCAAACCTCTGGTTCACTGACAAGATGGAATTGATTTAATTAGAATTTCCATCATCGAGCCATTTGGATGGCAGCTTTTAATTAGGGAGAGCGTAAAGCACCGCAGGGGCTGCAGCAGCGAGGGGCTGAGCAGGGCTGGGCGGGCATCGGAGCAGAGCGAGCTGCAGTTCTGTCCTGCTGCCCCTTCCCCTTGGCCCAGTGCCAAGCCAGGGTGCAGCCCTCAGCATCTCCTCAGAGAGCAGTAAGGCAAAAATAAAGCCCTGGGAAGCGTGGCAGGTGCAGGAGGATGCTGAGGATGCTGCCCTTCAACATCCTCCCTGCCAGACCTGCCACCCCCCTGCCTTCGGCCTCCCACTCCTCCTCACCGAGCCTTGCCTCAGGGCCGTGGGGCCAGGGCAGCCCAGGGGAGCCAGGCAGCTGCAATTTGTTTCAATAAACCCTGCCAAGAGCAAGGAACTGAAGTGGCAGGAGCGGGCGATTAATCAGAGCGTCCCCCGGCCGGCTGCCACCTTCCCACCTCGGGAAGGTTATTCACCTGCTACGTGGGGAAGCGTGTGCTGAACGCAGCACCCACCACCCCCAGAGCCTCAGGGCACCTCGACACGAGCTGGGGGGCTCAGCACCAGGGGCTGATCCTGCTCTGCACCCCCAGCCCCCAGGCAGCACAACCTCCTGCGCCTGCAGGTGCCGAGCGCCTGTGGCCGTGCCGCACACACCACGGGCAGCACCGTCCTCAGGTGAATTATTCATGTTGTACAACACTCCTGCGCTAAAGAGAGTGGCTGCACTCACTGACACGGAGAAAACAAGCGTCTCAAAGCGCCTGGCACGTGTCAAGTCCACCCCCTGGCCAAGGATGCTCCTCAGCCTGGCTGAGCACCTGGGCTCCATCCTGCCCCAGCTCTTTCGGGATGGGGATGAAGAATGCACCCCAAACCCTGACACAGCTTTTTGGAGATCACACTTGTAGGAGATGGATCTGGTTTCTTTTGCACCATCACCACTGTGGTGGTTCAGGAGACAGTGGGCAGAGCTGGGGCTGGAAAGCCAGCAGTGAGGGGTGGGCAGGAGCTGGAACGTGCCAGAGCGCTCTGGCAGTGATGCCAGAGAGATGCTATCCCACAGAGCCGAGAGCACGGGTTTGGGGGAAGGATTTTCTGCAGGCAGAGCGACAAGGAGTGATGAAACCAGCTTGGACAGAGGATGCCGCATCTGCAAGCTGTTCCACTGATGTACAGCTTTAATTAGGCGGCGGCAGCTAATGAAGGACCTGTTCTTTATTTATGTAGCACAGGAGTGACAAAAGGCCTGTCAGGGAGGGGCAAGGCCAGCCTGGCAGGGAGGGCTGGGGGCTGCACAGCAGGGATGGAGCAGGGAGAGGTGCACAGGAGGGAGTGTGGGATGTGGCAAGGATAGCATCATCCAGAGACAGGAACAGCCACCCCTGCTGTGTTATGGTCACAGGACAGAAGGGGCTGCTCCAGGCTCCCAGGGAAAACTAAGGGGGCTGCTGTGCCCCCTCCCAGCCAGGACTCTGCAGGACTTGTATTTTCTCCTCACCTTGTTGGACTTTCTAGTTGATTCTGTGCCTTCACCGCTCACTGGATATGCTACCGCCCCCCCAAGATGTGCTGCAGCCATCCTGGAGAACCACTTCAGCAATTCAGAAACCAGAGCACTCAGAGGGCACTTTAACCACCAGCACAACTGCCCTGGCAGGGAGGGGGCATCACGAGTGGGTCCCCCTGTTGCAGCTCCCAGCACTTCACACCGGTGTCCCTGAGCGCCAAGGGGGACACAAGTGACACAGCAACACGGGGCCAAGCAGGAGCAGAGCTCCAGCAAGTGCCATTCCCCAGAGAATGGGCAGAGGCAGCTGCCTGTGCCCTGGGCAGCAGAGCATCGCTGAGCCCCGGAGCAGAGTCACCCGCGCTTAAAGGTCAGCGGCGGCGCGAGATGGAAGTCCCTTATTTTCATTTTAAGCGTGTCCCTGCCATCAAACCCCTGCTTGAATAACAAAGAGCAGCAGCAGCACTCAGGCCATGGCAGGAGGAAGAGACCCCAGAACTCCCCAGCCCCTGCCTGTTGCATGAACGAGGCTGTGCCCAGACAGGTGGGACGAGACCCCCATCCCATGGGAATGATATCCCTGTGCTGGGGACCGCTGGGAGCCACCAACTCTGTGCACCTGCTCAGCCCCACGCCAGGATTTGCTGCTGTCTAGGAAGGGCTGAGCTTGGCCTTGTCCTCCCCTCCTAGGGGGTTTTGAGTTTCTCCATCCCCTCTTTACCTGCCCTTCCCCTCATTTGTATTTCCTCCCTGTCCTGATGGGATGGGATCAGCTCTGGATTCAAGCTGCTGGGGCTCAAGATGTACCACCAGCAGCACCAGTGCCTGGCTGCACAGCTGAGGCAGGGTAGCACCTGAGCTCAGGGACATCCTTCCTGCACAGGTCACAGCTCTTTGGCCAAGGATCAAAACCGGAGAAGGGCAAGAAAAGAAAAAAAAAAAAAAAAAGCAAGAACCTAGAAAGACTGTAGGTACCTCCAACTGTCACTCTCCTACCTCCTTCCCCACTGCCTGCCTGCCTGCCTCCTCCTCTCCAGAGCAAGCATTCAATCTTTCTTGTCTCAGCAAATAGCTTTTAAGTTCCTCCCACTCCCTCTAATTTATATTATTTTAATTATTGAATAGCCCTCTCACTCGTCGCTTGGAACATTAACACATTTCAAAAAAAAAAACCCAGAAAAATCAAACTCCATCAGCGATCTGGTTTTTCTGTCCTCACTAACAGCTTCCAGCCCTCCCAGGAGGGCACCCGGCTCTCAGCACGCTGGGCTGGTGGAGGAAGAGGAGGGGGAAGAGAGAAAGGGAAACAGCACCAGTCCTGCAGAACAGAGGGGTTACAGAGTGCTGGGGAGAGGCCAAGCTGGGATGGGGCTCCCACCACTTCTGGGGGCACAGAATATTTATGTTCTTCCCTCATTCCTGCAGAGGGGCCCTCGTTCACACTCTCCAGCCCACGGATGTGGCTGCAGATAAATAAATACACAGCAAGGGGGAGAGGAATTATCAACTCAGCATTCCTGCAGCTGACACGGAGCAGGAGGGAGAGCTGCCCTCATCCCATCACAGCCTGAGCACCTGTGGGGTTGGTGGCACAGAACAAGGGCCCCCGACCTGGCTGATGTCCCAAGGGTTGGAGCAGAACGATCTCAGCTGTCCCTGCACCCCATCAGCCATCCTGTCCTCAGCTGCCCAGCCCTCTGGCTCAGGTGGGACCTTACACTTTGGGGTATAACCCACACCCCTCATCGAGCACCCCCATAACTGGTGTCATAACCCATCCTCAGCCCACCTCCCCCACCAGCATCCCCCCTCACCACAAAGCCGGGGGAGAAGAAATAAAAATCCTCCTGCTCCAAGTGCCGTCAGTGGGAGGGGATGGAGGGAGGGATCCCTGGGGAGGCAGGAGAAGCCTTTTAACGACACCAGCTCCCACCTGCCCCCAGCTGTGGAGGAAGAGGCACCACCAAAGCCCCCGCAGCGGCTTTGCCGAGGGGTTCCTTTCGGCCCGGCCCAGCCCTACCTTGAAGAGCCGCAGGATGTTGGCCACCATGATGGAGACGGAGCTGCCCGAGGCGCCGATGACGCCGACCACCCGCTCGGGTTTGGTGATGATGGGGGGGCCCCCGCTGACGCAGCGCACCTCGGTGCTGTCCTTCTCGATGAGGGCTTGCACGAAGGTCAGCGACTGCTCCAGGGCGTGCGTGTCCCGCGAGCACGTGTCCAGGATGCGCGCGCCCAGGGTGATGTTGGGGAGCAGGTCGGGGTCGTTGTTGATGCGGTCCAGGGCAAAGAGCATGGCCTCCAGGCGGTGGATGCCCTTTTCCTTCTTGAGTTCCCCGCAGGCCTTGCCCTCGGCGCCCCGGCCGTGCACGGGGAAGAGCCCCCCGAGCGTGATGTCCCCGTCGATGCGGATGGAGTTCATGTGCGGGTAGCCCTGGCCCTTGGGCTTGGCGGCACCCCCGGGCGCCCACCCCCAGCTCCAGGCACTCAGGAGGAGGCAGAAGGAGAGACGCTCCATGCAGAAGTGACCCCCGCTCATCGCCAAGGCCGTGCTGGGGCAGAGCTCGGGCCGGGAAGGCGGCGGCGCTCAGGGGGCCGTGCTGGCGCGGGCAGGTTCCATGGCTCCGCTGGGATCCCGCTCCGGCACCGTCAGTGGCTCCTGCCGGCGATGCCGGCCCCGGGGCAGCGATGGGCGGCCGGGCTGCCGGAGGGTGCCGGGGTCTGCATGGCTACACCGGGGTGGAGAGACAGCAGCAGAGACACGAGCCCACACAAAGCTTCGGGTCCTTCCCCTGGAGACCTTGAGAGGGAGGGGGACAGGGGCGAGAGAGAAAATTAAGCAGGAGCATGAGGAGGACATCGGCTATTCCGAGATTTTGTCAGGGAGCCCAGCAGAAATTAGCACTGGGGGTTATTGCAGAAAATAGATTTGGGATTCACTGGATTTCTGATTCATGCCAGGGGCTTCAGCTCAGCCCAAACTGCATCCAGGCAGAGGGGCTGGTCAGGGTGCCACACATGCTCTGTCCACAGAGCAGGACAAGGTCAGTGGCCAGCACAGGGCTGGAGAGAGGCCCTGGAACCCACTCCCCTCTTGAGGGAGCTGAGAGGGTGGGACAGGTCCCAAGACACTGGGTGGAGGTGGGGGGGCAAATCCCACATCCAACCCAAGCCTGGTCCCTGCCTACCACAGAGTATCCCTCCTCTTTCCCAACAGGTTTTTCAGTCACCTGCCATGAGCCCACAAGTCTTGAGCGCCGTAAACTGAGCTCAGTGCTGGTCTGTGTTCTCAGCCAGAGCTAGGCACTGACAAAATCCAGCATTATGGATCCGAGTCACTACCCAAAGCACTGTGCTCCTGCCGCTCTCCCTTCAGGCAACTGATTCCTGAACCAGCAGCTGCTTCCTCGCAAACTTCCCTTATCGACAGCTTCCAGCAGCAAATATTGACAGCACCTGAGCTGCCCCTGCCCGAGCAGCACAGCCCCTGCCTCAGTTTCCCCCCGGGCAGGCTCTCCCTGGAGCCCGTCCCCGCTGCCTCCCAGCAGCCACTGATGGATGCTGAGGGCAGCACATGATTAATGCAGGCAGTGAAGGCAGCACGGAGCTGAGCAGGAAAATGCATTCCCCAGGCAGGACAGGCTGCAACAGCGAGACCCAGGAAACAGCTTAAATTCATCTCAGCTCAAGCACAGAGCCCGGCACCCAAGCCTGGGGCTGCCGGATGGATCCTCACCGGCCCTGGGGGTGCTGCCCACAGAGCCAGCCGTGCCGAGCCCGTTTACAGCGCAGGGGAGGCTCCTGCTCCAGCCCCAGCCAGGAGGACCCTGGTTTCAACTCACCTCCATAAATTATGCACGTCCCTGCCCGCCGCAGCCGCTTGAAGGCCCATCTCCAAAGTGATTCTGACAGCCAGGGCTTTTAAGGAACCAGAATTACCTGGTGCCGAGTTCTGTGCTTCCAGAGGCAGGAAGTTGGGAATGCTGCAGCACATCGCCGGCCCCAGCCTGCCGGGAGAGCCCCTGGGAGAAAGGCCCTTGCTCGGGTGGGGAGCAGGATCAGGGATCAGCCCTCTGCACAGTCCTGTGCCCCCTGCAAGAACCACCCCATGCATCTGCAGTGGGCACAGAGCAGGGGAACGTGGCTCCTGGCACGGCCTGGAAGCAGGTCACGCTTTGCCAGTGCCGAGCAGGTGGATGATGGAGCGACCAAAGGATGCTCAGACACCACAGTCCCGTCCCCCCCCACAGCCCTGCACCAGCCCAGAGCAGTCACTTCTCCTGTCCTCATCCCTGGAGCTGTGACATTTCTGCCCATCAAAGGTGGGTTGGTCACAACACCGACCCACTCCCAGGAAAACCCTCGTAGCCCATGGCAGCTCCTACGGAGCTGGCAGTGCCCCCAGAGCCCACTGCTTCTCCCTTTCTTCTTTCGAGCTTTTTCCTCTCTGTTCTCTCCCCTTTATGGCTCCTTTGATCACATAATCTGAACGAACTGAAGGTAAAAATATCACGGCAGGCAAGAAGAAAGCACCAATAATGGGGAGGGGAGGAGGGAGCTGGTTCAGATCCCTCGTGGAATCATTAGGGGAGATGGAGCCTGAATCACCCGATGAGCTCGGGCTGCAAACAGCCTGGGAAGGGGTGGCAGATGAGCACCCCTGTCCTCTCCACCTGCCTCCCCCATCCCCACAGCCACACACGAGCCACTGCTCCTGCACAGCACAAATCTTGCTCCCATCAGGCCTGAGCCTCCCCAAAGCAGGCCCTCCACCAGGAGGCTGGTGCTGCACATCTGGAGGAAGGTGCACATCTGGAAGAGGACACCTGCCTACAGCAGGTGCTCGTGGAGCAGGGATCAGCCTTACCCACACGCTCCGGGCAGCGAGGGGCCAGAACTGCCCTCCTGCCCCACCTGCACAGCCCCACAGGGGCATCCCAAGGGCAGGAATAACAGGTGGGAATCGCTCAGTGTGGTGCTTACCCCAACCCCAAAGGAAGGAGCAATGCTGCTCCCTCCTACTTCCACCACACATCGTCAGTGAGGAAGGAGCCTTCCCATTGCCCTCATCCCAGCCACGCCACAGCCTGATCTGGATCTGCAGAGCAGTGCTAGGACCAACCAAACCGAGATCATCTCCAGCCCCTGGGCTGCGTCATCACCTGCCCAAGCCAGGGTGGGCTGAGCAGCACCAGGGCAGAGAGGCGGGTGCCGGGTGCCGGGTGCTGGGGATGTTGCCACCCTAGGACAGGCAGAGATAGGGGGTGTGGGCAGAGCCCTGCGGGTCCTGGCACCCCAGACATGGGGCCAGTCAGCACGGTGGCATCTTGCCCCCCTCTAGTGGTGGCCAAGCCACTGGGCCACCAGCATCGCCAGACACACAGGTCCCTGGAAAGGGCAGGGGAGGATTCAGCTGGGCAAGGGAGTCCCCCTTGGGGCAACCTGGTCCAGTGGAAGGTGTCCATGCCCATGGGGGCTGAAACTGGATGCATTTTAAAGTCCTTTCCCACCCAAACCATTTTGTGATTTTATTGAAATTGAACACTGATTAAAAATTCCCCCACACCATGGAGACCTCCTGCTGTAAAACCACCTCCAATGCCCAAAGGAGCCATCCCAGGCACCACCTCTGCTGCTCCTTCCCACAGTTCCTTCTGCATGTCCCTGCAAGTGCTGCTCTGGCTGGGCTCTGGTGGGACACAGACCCCATACCCAAGGACTGCAGAGCTGAGCCTGCAGCAGGACCTGTTCATCTCCCAGTTCAGAGCCACCACACTCTCTGGGGTTGTTAAACCAGGCAGAGGCTGAGCCAGTGGCACAGCCCAGGAGATGCAGGAACAATCAGCCCAGAGGCTGCGCCCAGCACTCACCTGCACGTCCCCATCCCCAGCTGCCAAGGAGCCCAGCACCACCAGCACAACACCACGGAGACTCCAGCCCAGCCCCAGCACTGGGAGGGCTGTGCCAGCTTAAGCCACGCTGGCTTCCACCAGCTCAACAGCATCTTTTTGAAAAATCAAGGCCATTTCTCTCCCCACCTGCTCTTCCCCAGCAAGCAGGGCCAGCCAGCAGGCAGCACAATATCCCAATTAGCACACACTCGCTCTTCCTGCTTGCAAGCAGTTACAGGGAACTTCATTTGGCTCCTGCTCTTTTTAATTGCAAAAGCTCCATGAAGTACAGCAGATTTGAGACACAGAGGGAGGGAGGGGATGCCAGTTAAGTTCTCTCCCAACAGGAAAAACCTTAAGTATTCAGGTCCAGTACCCCAGCATTCGCTCAGAGAAGCGAGGCCACGGCTCAGCAGGCAGCAACGAGCAGAGACCCCAGATTGTACCATCCAAACCCACCCAAGGAGCTCCAAAATGCAGTCCCTGCCCCAGCGACCCCACGATCGATGCACAAACCGGTACCACGTCGCTCACACAAACCCAAGCCCATTGCCAAGGTGCCAACTCGTCCTCTCTGCAACCACGTCCTGTCAGTGCCCAGCTCAGAGCCCCACGGCAGGGAAAAGCTGGGTATGACCACCCACCTCACTGCCCTGGAGCATGCCCTGACGGATGCTGAGGCCAAACAAAAGTGCTCCCACGGGGCGCGAATGAGACCCAGGGAATATTTATCACACCATATATATCCTTAACTGCAGCAAGCCCTCTCCTTCCGCCTCCCTCCCGCTGCCAAGCAGGTCAGGGCTAATCCCTCACCGTGAAGGATGGGGAAGGCGAGCGGGATGTGGCCGCGGAGCAAGCGGAGATAACAGCAGCTCACCTTGCGGGGGCTGGCACGGGGTCTCTGCCAGCAGCTGAGAGCTCCAGCAGGAGAGGCTGGAGGGAGGGAAGGAGATGCTGCTCATCCCCACTCCTGCCACGTGCAGCAAAATCCCGCAATTAATTTTTTATCACCGTCTGCAATTTGGGACGGCGCTGGCTCGGAGCGGGAGCGCGGCCTGACTGCCGGTGCTCGGCAGTGCCCGTGGCACCACGCGGCGTTCCCGCTCCTCATCACGCACCCACGCCCCGAGACCACGGTCTGGCAGTGCCAGCCCTGCCCACACCCCTCCAGCTGCGGCAGAGCCCCCCATCCTGAGCCAGGCTTTGAGTGGAGCCATCTGGGGAACCGCAGAGCAAAGCCCTCCATGCGACGCGGAGCCAAAGAAGAGCCGGTGCCCGCAGCAGGCGCGAAGCCGGGGAGGGCGGCGGGCGCAGGTTCGCAGATGTTATAATTAGGACCTGCCACTTCTTCGAGCCGTTGCCTTTCTGGGAAGAGCTGGAAGGGGGTGGCTGAGCTGACAAATCCATCCTCCTCCTGCCTGATGCCAAAGTTGAAGCACGTGATGCTCTTTTTTGGGGAGCCATCAGGCTCCCCTGCAGGGCGATGCTGGCCCCGGGGATGCAGGGCCAGGCCACGGCTGCACCCGAGCTTCGGTTCCCAAGGGAGGATTCTCCCGATGCTCCTGCAGGATGCAGCTTAGCACCCCCAGCCCGGTGCCTGACACCCTCCCCAAAAGGCCTGGGGCAGCTGCAGCCGCTGCTGCCCATGGGGTCCCTCCGCCTTCACAGAAAGGGACCACCCTCACTGCAGCCCCCAGCACTGCCCGTCCAGCTCGGCCGGGCTGGCCGAAATCAGCTGGGATGTCTGCACATCCCATCGGACCGTGGCTCCCAGCACGGAGGCAGTAGGTCACAGGGAAGAAGGTCTTGCCCCAGCTCTCCCCCTGCCACAGCCTTGCCCAGCACGTCCCCCACACCCCCGTCCGCTGCCCTGATGCGGATAAATGCTGCTTACAGGCAGCGAAGGGAGGGAAGGAAATGAGCTTTTTCTTTTGGCAGTTCTCGTGGCATTCTCCAGAGCTCCACGCTGCATTCAACAGATCAGCTCCGCTCCTTCCCTCCCTCTCTTCCGCAGGCCCTGCCCGGGGCAGGCGGCCAGTGGGTTCCTCCGGTCACCGCAGCCACCCCCGGCCAGCCCCGAGCCACAGGTCACCTGCAGCGCGATGGCGATGGCAAAGGCAGTGACTCACCCGCAGCCTCTCCCGAAGGCAGCGGGCATCCCCCAGCGCGGGAGCAGCCCCCGGAAAAGCACCCGGCTGGCAGAGCACGGCAAGCTCATCACACCGGGGGGGAGGAGGAGGAGGAGGAGGAAGGTGGCGGGGCTGCACCCGGGCAGGCGGTGAGAGAGTTCTCCGGTTTTTTCCCACGGCTGCCAACTTCCCCAGCGGCTCCCGACGCCTCAGATCCGCTCGCCCGGAAAGCGCCAAGGAGCGGGAGAGCACTCGGGAGAGGAAACCGAGCCCGTGCCCGGCCCGGGAGTGCCTCTGCGGGGTCGGATCTTACCCTCCACACCCCCTCCAAGCTGGAAGGGGCAGCACCTTCATCCCCTTCCTCGCTCTGCTGTCGCCCCTGCCCTGCCCTGCGGCGGCTCTGCGGGCGCTGCCCGCTGCGGCTCGGCCCTGGTCACGGCCACCCCCGCGCCCGCTGCCTCCTGCCCCAAGCCCTTCCAGCCCCATCCGTCCGGACGAGCCCCCCAGCTCCCCTCCCGGAGCCCCCGCCGGGCGCTGGGCACCTCAGGGGCAAAGGTGGCAGGTTGGGGAACGGGGCAGGAGGTGCCGCCCGTGCCCCTCGCAGAGGGGGCAGCGGGGAGAGGAGGGGGGGGGCAGCGCTCCTCAACCCCCAGTGATGAGTAAATAATGCGATGAGTGGGAAAGGGGAAAGCCAGGAGAGGGCTGGGGGTTCCGGGCTGCAGCCCCCGCTGTCGCAGCCCCCCCAAACCAAAAATAAGAAGGAAAGGTGAAAAACTGGCGGAGCGTGGAGGGGGGGGGTGCAGGACGGAAAGCAGCGAGGCTGCGGGGAAGGGGAGAGGGGGGCACCCCAGCCCCTGGCGAGGGTCCGGGGGCACCGGGCGCCCCGAGGATGCTCCCCCCGCATCGCCCGCACTTACCCGCGGGCAGCGCCAAGTTGGCGGCCCCGTCTCCGCCCGGTGCCCGGTGCCGCGATCCGATCCCGGCCCGGGGGGCGCGGGCAGCCCGGGGGGGCCCTGCAGCGTTTGGCGGGGGTGGCCCCGGCCCCCCCAGCCCCGGCCCGGCCCGGGAGCCGAGCGAGCCGCAGCCGGGCGGGACCCGCCGCGCTCCGCGCACCGCAGCCGCGGCGAGGAGGAGGAGGAGGAGAAGGTGGAGAAGGGGGAGGAGGAGGGGGAAGAGGAGGAGGAGAGCCGGGGCCGGGGAAGTTTTGCATGAAGAGGAGCTGGGAAGCCCGCCGCCGGCTTTGCCAGCCTCTTAAAGCACTAGCGCAGCGCGGAGACCCCCGCCCCGGTGGTCCCCCGGCTCCCGGAGGAAGGGTCCCCTCGCCAGGCTGCCGAGGGTCTCCGGCTCCCTGCACTGACAGCCAAGCCCCAAATTCCCTTTCGCAGGTGGGAGCAGCTGCCCTAGGCAACAATGCGGGAGAATGTTTGTCACCCCAAGCCGATGCCCTTCTCTTCCCCATCGAATCCCCTCCCAAGCAGCCCCGCGGCTCCGAGGAGCCTGTCGTGTTGTGTCGATTCATTAATCCGGAGAAAACACAACCCCCCCGGTAATGACCATTGACACATTAACTGCTGCGATCCATCACGGTCACCGGAGCAATTAGGGCACACCCGGAGCTCACCTGCCAGCACTCGGGGCTACGAGAGCTCCCAGACCCTGCGGGGACCCTTCCCTGCACACGCAGCAAGGTCTGGCTGCGGGGAGGGCTTTCTGCCCCTTCCAGCACCAAAGATCAAAGCATGGACCTTCCAACACACAATTCCAGCCTCATCTTCCCTAAGGGGTGACCTGTGTTGTTTCTTTGTAATAGAGGGCTGAGCCAGGGCCCAGGCAGGCAGGGTGCCACTGCAAAGGGCTCCCTGTTGCCCAGATCCTGGTTAGGAGTCCAGAGAGGAGCCAGTTTTCCTAAAGCACTCGAGACTGCCCAGCACAATGCCCTGGCTGGGCCTTTGGAGGAGCTTTGGGCTCTCCAGTGAGATGCATCTTCTGAAAAGCTGCCCAGCCACCCTCCTGCCATCAGAATAAACGCAACATTCCCTTGGATTCAGGTGCTCACGGGATGATGCCCAGAGCGCTGTCTCCTGCAGAGCGACCAGGCTGTCACAGTGGTTTTGTTTACATCAAGAATCCATGCTGCTTGTTGTTATTCTGCTCTGGGGCAGGGGTGGGCAGCCTGGGGGGGCAGCCCCATCCAGCCTCTTGAGTGTGCATCCCTCAGCCATGCCAGCACCGATGACAGGCACTGAAGCAAAAGGACCTCTGCTCTGTGGCCAGCGGGGAGAGGACACAAACACCGAGCCCCTGGGAGGAGAGGAACCCCTGCCTGCTCCAAGCCAGGGCTGAGGGGACTCCAGACACCTCAGGATAAGCCAGGCTCAAGTCCCTTGGCCAAAAGTAGCTCTCAGAAGCAGCCTGAGGTCAAGCTCCTGCTGGGAGTCGAGCGAAGCCCTCAGCTCCCAGGGATTTCTGAGACACATGCTTGCCTTCACGGAGAAACGAGGGTGTTCCACTCACAGCCTGGGGTCTCCCAGCACCTGGCCACGAGGACACCAGCCCACCCTGCTCTCCTCTGCCCAGGTTCCAAAGAATCCCTGAGGGAAGGTCTCTGGGATAAATTACGGAAAATTTTGGCTGAATTATCAGCTGAGCTTCTCTGGCTCACTGCTGCCCTGGCTCTGATGAAAAATCCTCATCCCCAAAGTCTTGGGGACCTGAGTGGTCCCCAGCATGCTGGCAGTGTTTCTCCTGCTTTCTCCAAGCCTCATGGACTGCACTTCTCCCCTTTTCACACCCCTCTCCCAGCCATCAGCAAGAACCCAAAATACCGTCACAGTGCTCATATCACCACTGAGAATGTCAAAACCCAATTAACATTTGAAAACCCATCTGAGGCAAAATTTCCTCTGGCACCAGCAGAAAGGCCATGATGTGGGGGCTGAGAGGACTCTGGGAGGCTGCAGGGAGGGGTGGGAGATACCCCAGTGATTCAGAGGGCACAGCCCCTGCATGGGGGGGTGTCTGTGCAGACCCAACATTGTGGTGGTGCCAGGGCTTCTGCTCAGAGCATGGACAGAGCTGATCAAACCCTCCAGGAGAGCTCGATGCCGTCAGCAAATGGACACGGCTCTGTCGGCCAGGATCGATATCACCTTGGCAGGCACAGAGCAAGAGGAGCTGAGGGAGTGGCTGCCTCCCCTGTCCTGGGGGCAGGGTTGGGGTACCCCCCGAGGCGATTCCCAGCTCCCTGCTCCATCTATCCAGGGGCTGCAGGGTGTTCCAGCATGTCCAGGGCCCCCAGCAGCCTTTCCCTGATCCCCAGGGCTCTCAGAACCGGTGCAGGAGGCTCTGGGTGCCCTGACCCCGCTCAGCCCGTGGCTCTCCCCCAGGCAGGCACAGCTCTGGTCCTGCAGCCTCCTTCCTCCCGCTGCCCTGGCCCCTGGCCAGCCAGGAAGGTCACCGTGTCCACTGCTGAGGCCACCAAGCGCCATCAGGGAGACACATTGCTTGCAATTTCTTTTTTTTTTTTTTTAATATAGGAAAACATGAAACCGCATCTTATGGACTGGACTTTCCGGCTCAGCTCTGCAAAAGGGCTTTGAATAATTTATGTCCAAGCCACCACCACCTCTTCCCTCCTCATGGGTCATTCCTGTCAAAGAGATGGAGGCTCAGGAATCACACATGGTCCTTTTCAACTGGGAGCTGCATTGCCAGTGCCTGCAATTGCCTTGGGTGTGGATTTAATTCCCTCCTGAATAGAAGGGTGCGGAAAATAAATCTTTAATTCAAAGTGAAATATTAATAGAACTGTAATTAGCTGTAATATCTACACAATTAAAAAGCAGGAGGCCCAGCAAGAGCTATTTTCATGTGTATTTAAAGAAAAACACGTTTTCAGGGTGAGGGGGGGCGGAGGCTGGGGATGTTTTTCCTGTGTCCCACTTGTCTGAGGGACAAACGTGGCCAGGAGGAGCAGTAGCACAGCGACAGGGGTCCTGCCGGTGTCCGTGATGCAGGAGGAAGAAAAGGGACAGGTTGGAAGAAAAGAAATGAGTAGAAGAAGGATTTGAGGGGAAGGAGAAAGAAAGAAGAACACACTGACACTTTTGTCCTGCTCCTTGGGGATTTTGCAGCGAAGGGAAGGTTTTCTCTGACGTCAAGCAGAGAGGAGCTGTAGCAAGAGGATGGGGATGGGAAAAGTCTCCGTGGAAGTTGGCAGGGTGTTCTAGGCTGGGAATGAGCGGGTGACCCTGGCTCAGCCCCCACAGACATTTTCCAGCAGGAATTGCTTGAGCTGCTTACAAAAAGCCATTGATTCACCCTGTATTGGGACAGTTACTGAAGGGATAAACAGAACTGCAAAACAAAACCAACAAAATAACGCAGCTTATCCCCCTCAAAAAAAATACCTAAATAACAGGCCTAGGGGAAAAAAAACACCACAGCCTTGAATTTCTTTCCACGAGAGACTCCCACATTCCCACAGCACATGAATGTGGGTAATGGATCTGGATCTTTCGGAGAGCAGAATCGGTACTGCCTGTGCTCGCATGGGCTTGACATTCACACATCGGGTCCGTGCCTCTCTCCAGGAGTGAGGATAATGGGATGCCGAATGTCAGACCACTTAAATATATATAAAGCTCATTATATGCCTCATGACTAACAGATCTTGATTGGAAGAGCTGCATTTTAAAGAAATGCGGGGAAAAAAAAACCCATCCAGGCTTGCAGGGAGGAATCAGCAACGAACGGGATGATTCGGCTGCAGGCTGAGCGTGATGACAACTCCTCCTCCTCCTCCTCCTTGGGAGGAAGGCTGCTGTGGTCATGCCAACCCCCTAGCAGCCCCCCTGGCTGCCCCTTGCCCAGCTCGGGGGTTGCCAAACCCCCAGCAGCAGCTCTGCTGCATGCCAGGGTCCTGCCGGGCACCCACATCCCACCCGGCTGATGTGGGACCCCCACTGAAACCCCAGCTGGGGCCAAGAGGCCAGACCTGCCCCTCAGAGGCCACCAAGGGGGACATTTCCTGGGCTTGTGGGCTTTCTCCAAAGTCTCTAAGGCCCCCCCAAGGGGATGGATCACGCTGGGGATCCAGCCCTGCTCCTCTGCGAGCGGCCGAGAGCAGCAGCCAGCACTGCTGCTTTGTGACAATGCCCATCCCTGGCCAAACCTCCTCCTGCTGCAACCTCAGAGCCTCTTCTCGGGGCTTTATTCCTCTCTCCTGGGTGTATCCTGCCTAAAACTTCCCCTTAGTACCTCACTGCTGCCGTGTTTAAGAGGACAAAGGACCTGTGCCTGGTTTTTGCCACTGAACCGGTGCTTGGGCAGCACCACTGCTCTTTTCCTCTACAACACTTCCACCTAATGGCAAGAGAGCCAGCAAGGAGACAGCCAGCCCAGGGCAGGGGGACAGCACCCCACAGCACCCACAGCATCACACTCCATGGCACACCACGGCACCCTCAGGCACAGAGCACAGCACAGCTCAGCACACTGATGGACCCGCCAGGCTCAGGTCGTGGCAACCAAGAAGCTGCTGCTTTGCCCCCAGGACCTGTCCATGAGCAGGTCCCAGCGGCTCCAGAAATGGGAAGCTTTGCTGACCACCCCCTCTGGGCCATGTCCTGCCTCCCTCCTGCAGCTGCTGCTCCGGCACAGCCACACCAGGGATGGAAAGGGAATTCGGGAGCCTTGGACCTGCCCCCCACTCTGCTGCTCTCAGGGGAGAACAAGGGCTGCTGTCAGCCGTGCCCTCCAGTTTGGAGCACTCAGTGCAACTGGTGAATTGGCCCCATCCCAGTTAGAAGCTGTTGATTATAAATGAGGAGGGAACAGCGCAGGCTCAGGGACAGGCAGAGCCCAGAGGCTATTTTGGGCAGTGATTTCTCCGGATTTTGGGTCTAAACAATACAGAAACACGAAAAGCTGAGGCACAGTGTTCTGGTGGAAATCCCTCGTTGTGCACCTTCAGCAGCTTTTTCTGCTGACGCTCCAGAGAGCGCAGGATCTGCCCCTGAACCAGCACCCACCATGTGGCCTCAGAGACACCAGGGTCCTGGCAGTGCCACCCTGCTCCCATGGACCTGTTCTCCCACCAGTTTTGTCTTTAAAGCCAGAGATGTCCCCCTGTCCCCAGTGCAATGACCCAGGGACACTGCCCTGTCCCCAACACCAGCACTGGAGGTTGTGCAAGGAAAGGGGGCAGAGGGCTCTGTCTGCATTTCCATTTGGGTGCAGGAGGGGTTTTTCCTCTCACAGGGATCGTGAGCAGCTGGAAATGTTTTCTTTAAAAGAAAAAAAAAAAAGGGGGAGAAAAGGGAAGGAGAGAGAACATTTGGTGGTAAAATTAACTGTGACGGCCAAACAGCACACACTGCCTCTGCACTCACAGGACAATTAGAGGGAAATCTTTACATATTAACTAAGGTGGAAGGCACGGATGGTGTGGGAGTCAATCCCCCCATTCTGCCCAACCAGCAGTGCTGGAGCAGGGTGGCAGCAGCACCCAGGACACAGGGCATGGGCAGGGGACAGGGCAGGTGGACAGGAGAGAAGCATCACTGGCTCTCAGCCACAAACAGCCATGAGCTGCCAACAGGGACTGGCACTGCAGAGCCACGGGATGCTGGATGGCACCAAGCACCAAGCACCAAGCATCGGCATCTCGAGCATCCAGCCAGGCATGAGGATTCCCAGGATATTGGGAAAACAAGGAGAGGAGCATGGAGCAGGCCAGGAGGCTCTGTTGTCTTGCTTCTCCCCTCCAGGTGCCCGGGGGAAGCCGCTGTCCTCCTCTCACACACCGCACCAGCAGCTGAGCACCCATCCTGCCTCTGACCCCGAGCAAGAACTGCCCTGTCCACTCTGTGTGCACCAACCTGCTCTGCTGGAACACAGAGTGCCCCAAATTAGGACGGGTTTGCAGCAAAGGCTCCTCCAGCACACCCCCCTGATTGCTTCTGTGGTGAGGGGCAGACCTTGCCCATCACCCAGGGAAAGGGATCCCGGGTAAAGCCCCGCAGTGCCAGCACAGCCTCCAGCTCGGAGCCGACCCTGGCAAACAGCACCCGTCTTCTCCTCCCAACTTCTCCATAATTCATGCAACAACCTCCTGAAAGAAATATCCTCTTCGGACATAAAATATTCATGGCCTCATCCTTGCAAGGAAACACTGTCTTCCTTGGAGTGCGACCAAGCAGCCGAGGCCGGCACGGATTTGCCTTTGCAGGAGTGATTATGTTGGTCATCGATCGGGGGCTGCAGTGGGGGCTGTGCTGGGAAGGGCCCCCCAGCCAGTATCGGTGTGGCCCCTCCCTGTGCAAGAAAGTGGCTTTTGGAAGCATTAGAAAAGGGTTTGGGGAGAGGGAAGAAGGATCCCGCACTGCGAAGCAGCATCCCAAGAGATTCCCCATCCTTGTGACTCCATCTTTGGGCCAGCAAAGCCACCCCAGGAGGGACCATCTCCCCCAGCATCACCCTGGATCTGACCCAGCCCCATCCCCATCACATCCACTGCCCCTTACACACACACAGGCTCACATGCCTGCCAGCAGTCTCCCCCACCAGCCCCTTTCAGCTCCCAATTTGGATGCTAATCAATTCATTATGAGCTCCTTCCTATTTCCCTGTCTTTGCAGAGCTCAGCAAAGGCGCTGGCCACATTTGGCTGCACAATATTCAAACCCCTTATTATTATAATTATTTTTTCTTGGGTGTTTTTTTTTCTCTCACACCTCCTAAGTGAGGGGTCCTGGGGTTTTCCCTGTGCACTGGCTGTAGCACAGTCCAACAAAGCCCTGTCTCCTGGGACAAGAGGTGGGTGCATTTCTCAGCTCCGAGGGGGCTCAGAGGGGAAGGGGAGGAGGGAGCTGTGGGATCCCAGAGGGAGAACATCCCATCAGCAGGGGATGAGGACTGGGAGGAGAGTGCTCAGCACGGTGGGGTGATTTTCACTGAGTGATGAAAAAACGATCTAGAGCAACTTGTGCAGCCAGGATTTGGAGCCAGCCTTGGCCAGAGCCAGGTCCCACAGCAGCTGCCGGCCCCTGGAACCCCCGGCTGCCACAGACCCCAGCCCACGCTCCCGCACCAGCGCTCCGGTCTCAAAGCTGGGCTCAGCATCTCCAGCAAAGGCCACCAGTGCCTTCCCATGGCAGCTGCTCTCACTGCAGCAGCACAGCAGAACGAATCCAGCACACTGGGATCCCTCCAGCCCAGGGCAAATGGGGAGAAGGTGTCTGGGGCAATCACCAGCCTAAATCCCCATCCCACACACACATGGCTGCATTGGGGACTGTCCCCTTCTGCCCCACATGCAAACACCTTCCTGTCACCCTTGTGTAGCAGGTGAAACCCAGGCTACATCTCCACAACCCCCGGGAGCCTTCCCTAAATCTCCAGGGAAGATCTCCCCTCCAGTCGATGCACCCCAAATCTGAGTGCTGGGGAGCAGGGACCCTCCAGGCAGCCACATCCTTCCATTTAAGGGCGACATGTGGGTGCTGGCCCAGGGGTGGGCTTGTTCAGGGGTGTTCTCTCCCCCACAGGGACCATGGGACTGCTCATCAGGAACGGGAACACTGCTGTCCTCCCCCAGCAGCGAGTCACGCCGAGCCGCCCCCCAGCCCGGTGTCGTGACGCTCCCCTCGAGGGGAGCCACGCCTGCACTGCGGCTGCGGCACCCACGGACGGAGGAGCAGTTGCCAAGGGAGCCGTTCCCCAGGCCTGGAGCCGGCTGGGAAGGTGGGTGACAGCCTGGCAAACTCCCACCCGGCTGCTCTCGTGATGGATGGGGGCACTGGAGGACAGGGTGCTCCTGCCCCCGCAGTGAAGTCACGAAGGTGGCAGGTGCCATGGGGGACCCCCCTCCTGGGCAGGGGCTGGGGGGATCACCCCAGCCTGCTCCCCCCACTGTGGGTTTAGGGGCACGGAGGGGTGGGATGCTCAACCCCACTGTGGTTTCCAGCCTTGTGGGCCTCCCTCCCAGCTCCTGACCCCCTTGATGCCCCCCACAGCCCTCCTGTCAGCCTGTCCCTGTCATTTGAAAGATGAGCCCCTGGCATGGCCAGGCAGCACCGGGCCAGGCAGGGCGTAACCGGAGCCGGGAGCGATCGGTGACCACCCGGCCCGTTATAGCCACCCTAATCCCCCAGCCGGGCTGGATGTCACATTTCCCCCAGAAATGGCAGAGCTGCATCGCAGGGTCAGGGACACGCCACGTGCCTGGGGGGGCCCTGGTGGAGACAAACTGGTGGGACAAAGCCAACAGCCTGTGGAGGGCTCTGCCCTGCAGCCGGGGTCACTGCAGCTGCAGCTCCTGCACCCCGTCCATCCCTCCCCAGGGCACCAAGCGAGTCCCCGCGGGCACTGCCAGGGCAGGCTGCCTGCAGGAGGGTCAGGAACGCCCCTCAGCCCTGCCAGGCCCTGCTTTGCCCCGAGCCCACCCCAGCACCGTCCTGCTCCCGGTGGGGGATGCTGGAGCTCACCATGAACGGGTGTGGGAAGGATGCAGAGCCCCCCCTCATCCTGCCCCGCTGCCGGAGCCTCTCCCCGTTAGGTGGCAGCAGGAAACCGCAGCGTTGGCTTTTCCAGCCTAAATGATTCCATAATTTTGTGGTTCTGGCGAGGTGGGAGCGCATTCCCCCCAGGAAAACCTTCTGGTTCCATTCCAGGACGCTCCATCCTGCCCAGCTCTGCTGCCTCGGGTCATGCACTGACCACAGGGTGCTGCACCCCCTGCCCGCCCCCACCCATCTCCATCTCCCCCAAAGCCCGTTAGACCCCAGGCCATGGAGGGGACACGAGCAGGGCTGCTCCTGCTCCCGCTCCCTCCCTTACACCGGCAGCCAGCTTGGCCCCGTTCCCCATCCCATCACCTCCAGCATCGCCTCCCGTTCCTGTTCCCCTGCCTCTTTGTCACCCCAGGCCCTGTGTCCCTCCGGAGTCCGGACGCTGCCAGCAGCTGAGTCACCTTGGTGACCACCACCTGAGTCACTGGGACGGAGGGAAGTCCCTCGGTCCTCGATGCTTTTCCAACCGGAACTGAGTAAAGGGGAAAGTGTCAAGGAATTTGGCAGGGAAAAGTGTTTTCTGGGAGTCCCGACAAGGAGCAGCCTCTCCGTTGTGTCCCCTTTGCCACAGTGAACTCAGCAGTTGACCAGGGAATGGGGGTCTCCTTTCCTATCACACAGAACTGCAGAGATTCCAGGGGATGGAGGAGCCAGGAAAGGCTGGGAAGGGTAGGAAAAACATCCCTTGTCCCTTGCACCACGTGTCCTCCAGCTCCCTGGAAGCCCCTTGCAGTGCATCCCCCCACCAGTCTGGGGATGCTGCCCACCACCACTGACTCCTTCACTGCCCTGTTCAGATTTGATGTGCCACTTGCAGTAAAATATATTGATTAAAAAAATACCGGGCTGCCAGACGCCCCTGCGAGCCACTCAACAAGTCCTGGATTAATGACCCTTGGCATTCCCTTCCTTCGCAACCACGTTAATGATTTACAGCAGCTCCTCCCCGGCCTGGCCCACTCCCCCCCACACCCCATTGGCACCCCTAGGGCAGGGCAGAAGGAAAGGGGCTCCAGGGAGCACCTGGAGGTGTTTTCTCACCCGCTGGCACATTCCCTGAGTGCCCCCCAGCGAGGACTGGGGAGCGATGGTGGGGAGAGCAGGGGCGAGGAAGTTGCCAGACCCCACCATGGGTCAGCTGCACCCTTGCACAGAGGTTCTGTGGGCAGGGGATGGCACATGGATCCATTCCTGGTGCTCCCTTGGTTCATGCCACCCCCTTTCCAGCAGGAGCCTGGCTCGGTTGGGGCCTGAGCCCCAGCGTGCTCGGTGCACATGTTTTGGAGCGTGGGGAGAGCCAGGAACAGGCCAAGCCCCCCCAGCCAGCAGTGCAGGCTTTGTGCTCCGGCAGGCAGCCCCGAGGAGGTTTCATGTTACTGGGAAACTGGGATGGCGGGATGTTCCCGGGGCAGCCCCGCAGACAAAAGGCCATTGTGCAGCCGAGCAGGGAGCACTGCAGCCCCGGAGCATCCTGCTCCCTGCGGGGCCAGCAGCCACCCCAGGCCCAGGAGGTGGCACAGCCGGCGGCCAAGGAGCACAGGGCACCTGCCATGGGACACGAGCAGCTCCCCAAAACTCAAGGGGTGCTCCAGCTTGGTGTGCCCAAGCCAGAGCACCACACACACAGTCCCTTCCCTACCCCATCCCAATGGCAGCAGCACCCAAAATGCATCTTTGCCATCCCAGGGGACTGGAGTGGCACTAAACCAGACCCTCCTGCCACCTGGCAGGGGTGACAGGCAGGACGTGTGCCCACTGGTGCCGGCAGGTGAGGGCATGCAGGTGGGGGGTGGCTGCCTCAGCACTGAGCCTGAGCCAGAGCCACTTTCCAGCCCCACCGGCTGATCCTGCTTGCCCCGCGGCTGCCGTGGCTCAGCCGCACTGTCCGGAGGATCATCAGGATGCCAAGAGTTAGTTGTGTGTGTTTCCCAGGGCATGAGGACTGTTCATTTTGCAGCCCCTGGCACCCCAAGGCCAGGCCAGGGAGCCCCTCCAAACCTGGCTCCTGCCTCACCCTGCGGCCAAGCTCTCCTGGAGCCGGGGGATCCAGCCCCCATCGCTCCGCATTAACTGCTGTTCCAGAGGGCTCCGGAGGTGACAAACACACACGCTCCTAATTAGCCGAGTGGCCCTTCCAATTACCCAACAACCTGAGCTGCCTCAGAGGATCCAGTTTTGCCTTTCCCAGGGAAATTAGCAGGAATTAGGCACCCAAATCCCCAAACGCCACGGGGCTCGGTGGCAGTCACTGGGACACGGGGCAGAGCAGGACAAGATGTGTGCCCTCAGGGCCATCCTCTGGTCCCCCATGACTCCCCAGAGGTGGGTGCTTTTTGGGGTAGCCGATCAGCACCTGCGGTTCAGTGGAGCCCGAGGAACTGGGAGTGATTTCAAGCACCTCTTTTTCAGGGGACCTTGCAGAGGTTCAGCTTTTCCTGAGCCCTGGGCACCCGTCATCCCATCAGATCTCCTGGGGAAATAGAGATGTGAAATACTCCACGTGTGCAGCACAGGAGCCCCACGGCGTCCTGCAAACCCCAGCCCAAGCAGCAGCATTAGGTTAAGATATAAGCTTATAAGTTATCAGGTGATTTAGGAATTTGTCCCCAGAATAAGGCTGCAGGAAAACGCTGCCCTGGTGAGAGCTCGATCTGCTCCAGGACTGAGGAGGAAGGAGCCATTTAATCAAATAAATAGGCCTGTTCTGGGGTGGGTTTTGGGTGGGTCCGGGGCTGTTGGGCCACATGGGGCTTCTCCAATGGGGCCATCGGGAAACAAAGCCAGGAGGGGAAACAAAGGCTCCGCCCCTGTCCCCGTCCCCTCCCGCATGGCCGGCCAGCCCTGTGAACAGCCTGGCCGGGACATCCCTGCTGAAATCCAGCTTTCCCAGGGCGTTCGGCTCCCTGGGATACTGGGGCAGCACAGCTCGGTGCGGTGCCGACCCGGCTGCTCCTCTGTGCCCTGCATCGGGCTCAGCCGCAAAGTGGGGGTAATAAATTACTTGTTTCTCTGTTTCAAGCCATTTTCAGTTTCTTTTCTCTCTGCAGAACTGAGGGCTGGGGGAGGCTGCCCAGTCCTGCTCCCAAACCCACTGGGCCACGGACTGTAACTCAGGAACCCAACCGCAGGAACAAAAGTGAAAATGATCTCCCTGGACTGTGATCCTGGGCACAGCCCTGGGCACTGCTCCAGCCCGGGCTTTTGCCCCGCTTTTCCCTCCTTGCACGTGGTTTTGGGCCAGTTTCCTGGGAGCATCTCCCTGCCACTCATTAGTTTTGGGGCACCACCTCAGCACTCTTCTTCTTTAAAAACCAAGTGTGGTCTTTAAACCAAGTGTGGGGAGGGCCTGGCATGGGCTTGGCAAGTGGGAAACTGCCAAAACTTTGAGAGATCAAAGCGAGGCAGAACAGCCCCGGTCCTTTGCAGTGCTCCAGCCGCTGCCATTTACCACCACTGCAGAATAAACAACAAGGGATATTAATAACAACGAGCCTCTGCCAGGACAGAAACCAAACTCCTCGTCGGGCTCCCAGCAAAGGGGGCAAGCCCGAATGTGATCCTGGGCACAGCTGGGGCAGAAGACACCTTGGCACCTCCAAACCCAGGCAAGGCTGCCTGCAGGTGAGGAAACACGACTTTTAGCCAAAAAAAAGAAAACTCAGGGTCTGCAAACAACCCCTGGCCTGGACACAAGGCCCTGCATGGGGAATACCCACCACTGCTCTGGGTTGGGAGCTGCAGCCCCAACCACGGGGGTGCCTGCTCTTCCTGCAGGCATTTGGGAACAGGAACCCTCTTGCAGGAGAGTTCTCCCCTGCTCTTTGCTTTCATCTTTTAATTTTCAGAAAGGCACACTACTCAGATTCTGGTTTAGGCAGGGGAATCTGCAGGGGATTTAAAAAATCCAAGTAACAATTAGCAGAAATAAGTGCCCCATGATTTGGTTTGTTTTACATTGCAAACCTTTCCCACTAGAGCAGTTCTGCACAAGCAGATATTGTTACTTTCAATTTTCACATTTTTAAAGCTGCCTTTTTTTCAATAAAAACTTGCCTGAAAAACCTAAATCCAACAGTCTGAAGTTCAGCTCCTCACTCCAGATTTCAACCCTTAGATTTAGCATGGTCAAAAGCACCTAAGTCAGACTTTTCATTAGATTTGTGATTAGAGTTTTCACTGGAGTTTGGGGGGATTTTGCACAATCCCATCAGTGAGAGGATGCTGAGCTCTGGATTTCCTTGTATCCCATCAAAAAAACCCACCACGAGATCTCATGTGCCCGATGTGCACTGGAAACCCTGCCCTGACACAGGAAGGGCCTGGGGTTTGGGGTACCCAGCTGGAGAGCTTGGCTGATTCCAGGCTGAGCTTAACCATAGCCAAACAGACCAGAGGAATTGTGAACAAAGCTTTTTCCTGCAGACTGAGCCCACTGTTGGTGCCTCCAAATGGGGACCGGATGCTTTTGTGGGGGGTTCACTTGGTGGGGATGCTTTCACCACCTCTGTGTGGCCCGGCCCTGGCCGCTGTTTGCCCCCACGGGGACACCAAACCCCCCAGGCCAGCCCAGAGCGGTGCGAGGGGGCAGTGGGGGGTTCCCAGCCGGGGGTCTCGGCAGCCCCCGCACGGCTCCAGCCGGGCACATCCCTGGAGCATCCCGGGGCAGGGGGAGGGGAGGGTGCCTCCAGCCGGCCTGGGGGACCTTCCATCCCCCCTCCGGGACCTTTCTCCGCCCGGGGCTGGGCCCGCAACCGCCGCTCCGTCCTTTGAACGACCCAATCGGTGCGGGCCGCGCCCCCCGCACCGCCCCGGCCGTGACGCGGCCCCGGCCCCGCCTCCCCCGCTCCGCCGGCGCTGGGAGCTCCCTTCGCCTGTTTGCCCTTATTTAATTTCGAGTGTGATTTTGCTATTTTTAGCGGCTGGATCCCCTCCAGTAAGGCTGGGAGCTCGCTCCGGTTTTTTTTTTTTTTTTCGCCCCCTCTCCCCGCTTCTCCCCCCCCCTTTTTTTTTTTTTTTCCCTCGTTCCCTGCAAATGATTTTGACCCAGCTTCCTTCCTCCTGGAGCAATTTTTTTTTCCTCTCTCTTTATTATTTATATAAATACGCGGGGCCTGGCGGGCCCGGGGATGCGGGGCTGAGCCGCAGCCTCTCTCTTCTTGCAGATCCGCAGTCGCCGCGGGCGGGAGGTCCCTTCGCTCCGCAACGCAGACCCGCCGGGGAAAGCAAAGCCGCCAAACCGCCCCCCAAAGCCAGCCCGAGCACCCCGCTCCGGGATCAAGCTGACTGTGAGTGCCGCCTTCCTCTTCCTTGTGCTGCGGGGGTTGCGGGGGCCGGGGCTCTGTTCCCTCTGGCCGCATGCGGGGCGCGATCGGCCCGGGGTGTCGGGCTTTGCGGGTGCGTGCGGCTCGCCCTGCCTCGCTTTTTTTATTGCCATTAAATTGCCGCTGTTAACAGCGCGATGCACCTGGCGGGCCCGGCGCGGGGGGAGGAGGGCGCGGGGGTCCCTTCCCCGCTTGGGGCTGATGCGAACGCCCCGCACCGGCCGGGCCCGCACGGCCCCGGGACGGCCCGCGGGGTGCGTGGGGCCGGGGCCGTGAGTGGGGCGGGGACCGTGCAAGGTGCGTGGGGCCGGGGCCGTGGGAGCGGGAGCCGTGTGCGGGGCCGGGAGCGTGCAAGGTGCGCGGGGCCGGTGCGTGGGGCCTGTGCGAGGCCGGGCCCAGCTCACGGGACACGCACACGCGGGTCGGGGCAAAGTTGCACCCGAACGGTGCCCGCGCTGCGAGACCGTGGGGCCCCGCGCCGCCCGGCCCCGCACCCTGCCAGCAGCTCTGGCTCCACGCGGGGTTTTATTACCCCCCCTCTTCCACCCCCCCAGGACAGGGGCTTCACAAAGCCCTGATGGTGCCCTTCCCGCCTCTTTTCTTTCTCCCCCACCTCCCTCCTTCCTTTCCTTTATCACTTCCTTTTATTATGCATCCCAGGAAGGAAGGGGGGGACTTTCCTCAATGGCAGCCCCGGGGGGGCGGTCAGGGCAGCCCCACGGCGGGTCTGTGCTAAGGAGGAGCCCACACATCCCTCCTGTCCCGCGCCCCTGCCCAACAGGCTCTTCAACTTCTGCTCCACGATCCCTTCCCCTCCTCCCTCCCCGTGCCTCTGCCAGGAGGTGCGGCCGGGATCCTTCTCCAGCTGCCATCAGGCTGGTTTTCCTGGGCGTGAAGAGATTTTATATCTTTTTTTAAAGATCTGAGCCCCCGCCTGTCTCCCCGCTTCCCCTGGGCCGGTTTGTTTAATCTAAGAGTAGGTGGCAGGAGAGGGGGATTTGTGGGGTTATCTGCACAGAGCGTAAGCCAGTGCAGGCGGAGGGAAGGCAGGAGCAGGCCCAGGAGCAGCAGGAGCATCGCTGGGAGGGGACAGGTTGGCCCTGGTGCAACCCGGAGGTGACTGCTGAGAGCAGCCCCGCTCACGCTGTGGAGCAGGGGGAGCGATGGCGCTGGGGGAGGAGAGCCCGCTGGCTCAGCGTCCGTAGGGATGGAGAGGGGAGGAGGTTTCCTTCCCCCTACTCCATCCATCAAGAGGCAGATGTGGCCCCTCCACCTCCAAACCGTGCAGAGATGTGCCCCCCCCCGGCTGCGAGGAGCCCCTGCCCGCATCCCCCACTGATCCTCCCTGCCTGGAAAGGTTTCTCCCTCAGCTGCTTCCTCTCCTCCATGGCAACCCAGCTGCTCCCTCCCTCCCTCCATGGCTCTGCTGCACGTGAGCGGGGCCGGAGCCGCTTCCGCCATGTGCCCGGCGCGGTCCCGCGGGCTGGGGCTGCACCCGGGCCTGGCAGGTGCCAGGAGCAGGGACACTGCGGGGAGCTGGAGCTGCTCTCGGGAACAGGGTGTTGGCTGGGAAGGTGCTGGGGTGGGAGAGAAGCACCCTTCATCTCTAGCATCCTGCTCCTAACCCCCCTCTGCTGGAGCGGGGCAGGGACCCCCCAGTCCCCCGGTGTGGTTTCAGCTCTGGAGCCCTGGGGAGAGCTGTGAGGTGGTGGAGGGATGGCTGGGATGCAGGGGGATGGATGGGATGCAGAGGGATGGATGGGATGCAGGGGGATGGCTGGGATGCAGAGGGATGGTTGGGATGCAGGGGGAAGGCTGGGATGCAGAGGGATGTATGGGATGCAGGGGGATGGATGGGATGCAGGGGGATGGATGGGATGCAGGGGGATGGCTGGGATGCAGAGGGATGGCTGGGATGCAGAGGGATGGCTGGGATGCAGGGGGATGGCTGGGATGCAGGGGGATGGATGGGATGCAGAGGGATGGATGGGATGCAGAGGGATGGATGGGATGCAGGGGGATGGCTGGGATGCAGGGGGATGGCTGGGATGCAGGGGGATGTATGGGATGCAGGGGGATGGCTGGGATGCAGAGGCATGGATGGGATGCAGAGGGATGGCTGGGATGCAGAGGGATGGATGGGATGCAGAGGGATGGATGGGATGCAGAGGGATGGATGGGATGCAGGGGGATGGCTGGGATGCAGAGGGATGGCTGGGATGCAGAGGGATGGCTGGGATGTGCACGTGCTTTCCCCAGCACCAACTCTGTGGCAGCAGGCTCTGTCTTGGGGGGGCAGACCCAGTGGTACCCCCAGAGTGTTGGGGTCCCCTTGGCATTCCCAGCTGGAGCTGCTGCGTGGGGCCCAGCCCCAGCAGGGAGAGGAGAACACGGCAGGGTGGGAGCCACGCTGGGCCCATCTGTTTCCAGCTGCGGGAGGGGGCACGGAGTGGCTCGAGGCTGTGCTGCCTCTGACAGAGATTGACTAAAAAAGAGACAAAACCCCGGCCCAGCCCGGCCAGCAGCTGGCCTTTTGCTGGCCTAAATCTAAACCATACTTCTCTTTTTTTCTGAGAGACTCCTTGTAGGGCTCTGGGATGCTGTGAGTAATATTTTCGGGGTGTTTATATGACAGCATGGTTTCTGTCTCCCAAAAAAAAAAAAAAAGACTCTGAGGGTGGTTTTTGTTGTTGTTGTTCTGCACTCATGAGTCACTTCCAGAGGGGAGCGGGAGCTGACGCCTGTTTTTTGAAAAGCCTCAGAGGTCTGAGCGTGGCTCCTCGCGCTGCACGTCCTGCCCACGCCCACCCCAGTGAGGCTCAGCCTCCCAGGGGGCTCAGCACCCACTGTCCCTGCAGCCCCTCTGTCCCAGCTCCTCCAACACCATCCAAATCAGAACCAGTTGCTCAAAACTGAGCGTTATTATCCCAGAGGTAGGAGGGTTCCTCTGTCAGCAGACATAGACTGGGCACACAACCTCATACCTGCCTCTCCCTTCCCTGTTCCTGCTGGGAATCCTCATATTCCCACTCCAGGCTGAGGTCCCTGCATGGCCGTGGTCACCTGGCTGAGTGCAGGGGCTGTGGCAGTGATCCTGCTCCTTCCATCCCCAATCCCATCCCTCCTGGCTCCCAGGCCGGGAGCTGGGTGTGGAACCACCCCCACGGCTCTGGAAAAGCAGGTTTTCCCTGCACTCCTGGGAAGCAGCGAGGTGGAGAGCCCTTTCCTCTGTGGGATTTCTCCAAGAGCAAGGAAAGCTGCCCAGCCCTTGGGGACGTGTGTGGGGGGCGATGCCTGTCCCTAATCCCAGATGGAGCAGGGCTGTGCCCCCCCTCCAGGGCCCTGGCACCCCTTGGGGATGCCCAAGGCCCCTGGTGCCACCACTCATCCTGTCCCAGCTTGCTGGTGCAGGAGCACATCTGGGATTTCAAGGATTCCAGATTAAACCTGGAGCCACTCTCCTTTTTTTTGGGGAAGGGGGTCGGGTGGGAAGGGCTGGCCAAGCTACTTCTCCCCACATGCCATGGGCTTGGGGCAGCCCAGGCAGTGCCAGGAGGGTGCAGGTGACATCTCACCTGCCCCAGTGCAAGGGCTGGGGGGACAGCAGGGCCGGCTGGCACGGTGAGCCAGAGCCATTGCTGACTGACCTTCCTCCCTCCTGCTCCTCCTCACCACTGCTGGGACAGACCATGAGCGAATCCAGCGCCAAATCCAGTCAGCCCCTGGCCTCCAAGGGGGAGAAGGACGTGTCGGAGAAGAGGGGCCGAGGGCGGCCCAGGAAGAAGCCACAGGTACGTGAGGTCCCCTGGGAGGAAGGGGAAGACAGGCAGGGAACCCCCTACACCTGCATCCCCCAGGCAGGGCTGGGGACACCCCCAGTGCAGCCCCCACTGCCCCCCTTTGGGCAGCTCCTCCCCAGTGCTCACCAGCAGCAAAACCCTCTGGGGGGCTCGAGAGACCCCCGAGTGCTGCAGCATCCCAGAGCTGCCCCAGCCGGGCTGGGGGCTCCCCTGCCCCTCCCCAGGCCCAGTTGAACCTGCCTTTGCAGATGGGCTAATTAAAGCCCCATTAGCAAAAGCTGCTCAGAGGGATAAGATGCTGCTGGAGCCTTTACAGTGCCAACCCCCCCCTCAGTTTCCCCGGCGCAGGTGCAATTGGTGCACATTGTTTTCCTGCAGAAAAGGCGATTTTTGGGTTCCCTGATGCTTCCTTGGCTGTGGCACTGGCAGCCAGCAGGGTCTGGGCTGAGGAGCTGTGGGCACTGTCGGGCTGAGCTGAGCAGCTGATGCTGGAGGGGGGGACAGGTCACCTACAGCCAGCTGAAGGACACACAGGAGCCTGTGCCTGATCTCCAATCCCAGTGCTCCCAGTACCACATGCAAGAGCATCTCGGCCCTCTCAGGTCTGCTGGGAAGAATAGGACTCCCAGGCAGGAGCATCGTGGGGTGCACTGGGAGCCACTCTGGGCATGCAGCCCCCCTCTGTTCTTCCTCCAGCAGGAGCCCAGCGATGCCTCAACCCCCAAGAGACCCCGTGGACGGCCAAAGGGCAGTAAAAACAAGGCCACCCCAAAGGGCAGGGTAGGTGCCTGGGGACAGGGCTGCTCCAGCTGAGCACTGGGACCACAGATCCGATTTGAGTTCAATTTTGGACAGTTCTGGGCAAATCTGCCCCTGAGAGGTGGGATCTGGGCACTGGCCCCCGGGCAGGATGGAGGGAGCTGGGGGGGCCGTGTGTGTCAGCACGAGGACACCCAAGACAAACCTGTTTACAAAACAGCGACTCACATCCTGCACCCACCTCGTGAGTCACGGGACAGCCTGGGGCTGGGGGAGCTGGCAGCAGCGCCCCAGGAGATGCCACTGGGGTGATGAATCTGGCAGTCGTGGGTGGGAGGAAGGGGAAGGCTGGACTCCTCCCACTCCCACCCCCCCCCACAGCATCCCAGGGACAGCCTGACCAAAATGCCCTTTTTTTTGTTGTTGCTCAGAAAACTGCAGTCACACCAGGGAGGAAACCTCGAGGGCGACCCAAAAAATCGGTGAGCAGGCTTTTATTCCCTTCCCCCTCTGACCTGGCGGGGTGCTGTGCACTTTGGAGGCTCAGCATCCCCTGGCTGGCCCCATGAAGACGGGTGGATGCTGCCAGGCTGGAGGAGCGCAGAGCAGTGACCAAGCAGGGGACACAGCGTGGCACAGGGGGGGCTGTGAACCTGGCTGTTCCCTGGGGCTGGGAGTTGAGTGGTCCCAGCCCCAGGAGCAGTGCAGAGGTGACTGGTCCTGTCCCTGGGCTGGCCCTTGCACTGTTGCTGGCGCAGTTCCCGTGGGTGCAGCCACCTCGTTCCCTGAGCCTTCCCTCCTCCTTTCCATTTTTTCTCCTTTCCCCCTCAGCTTGCAGCTGAGGGGCACCCACAAGCATCACTTGAGCTTTATCTCCTTTCCCTTCATGTCCCAGATTTTTCTCCTTTTCCCACTGAAATTCCTTGTGGAGCGTGAGGGGTTGGGAGCAGCCACAGCTGCAAACCCGGGGTCACATCCTGGGATCTCCTGTGCTGGTGTCAATGCCAGGGGCTGTTTGGGGACCCCGGGGGGGGCAGGCAGTGTGTGGGGTTGGTGGGACAGGCCCATCCTGTGCCAGTGGGGCCATGCAGGGGACACGGAGTCCCCCTCTGGCAGTGGGGGTGGCGTTTCTGTGAATGAGGTGGGAGGAAGCGGGGGCTGGTGTGACTCAGGCTCACTCAACCCTGAGTCACCGCCCTGTGCAGGGTCACGGCCGCCCACCCCAGCATGCAGGGTTGGACTGGGACACCCGGTCCTGCCACCACCTGCCAAGGGACCATTGGGGACCTGGCTGTGGCCCAGGGACTGTAGTCCCACCTCTGCAGTTGTCAGGCACCCAGGGTGTACAGTCCCCCCCTCCTTGCTGTGGATCTACCCAGGGGGCTTCCTACCTGGGATTTAATCTGCAATGGTTGAACCTGGAGTCAGGGCAAGTCTTTAAACCCAGGAGGGTGCTGGTGCCTCAGTTTCCCTCATTGCACGAGGGGTGTGATGTGCCTGGGCAGCCCTCCGTCCAGGGAAAATGGGGTGGGGCTGCACCCTCAAACACACCGCCTTGCCTCGCAGCAGCAGGTCCAGGAGGAGGTGAACATTTCCCAGGAGTCATCCGAGGAGGAGCAGTGACACCTCCTGAGCCGGCGCTACCTCATCGCCCGACGGCCCCGCGGCGGCCGGGTGAGAGGGACCGGGAGAGACCCACTGCGCCGCCCCGGCTTCCTCCTCCTCCGCTCCCTCCTCACCCTCAGACAACGGCAGCACTGGAAAATGGCCCGACCCGGGCGGCCCCTGCAGCCCCCGCCCGGGGGGGCACTGCCCCGGCTCCCCCTCCCCAGCACTGGGGTCGGGGCAGCCCCACTGGTAAGGGGGGGCCTGGCAGAGAGCCGGGGCTGGGACCCCTCACCTTCGCTGCCCCCACGCAGTGATCTCACCCAGCCAAAGTGGATGCTGGTTGCCCCCTCCTCCCCCCCAGCATCAAGCTTTGCCCTGGGGCCTCTGCAGAAAAGAGAGTGGGGGCAGCAAAGGTGAGACCCCCAAATGCATTAGACCTTTGCTCTGGCCTGTGGCTTCCCTGGGCACCCCCTGCACCCTCCCAGTCCGGGGTGACTGCACTGTGTGTGGGAGCAGCTCCCGCAGCGCTGCTGAGGCCCGGAGCCTGTCCTGGGGGGAGACTGCAGGGCCAGCTTGGGGCAGCCCTTTCCTCATAGGTTCTGGTATAGATATATATTTTTTTTTAGTACTTTTTTTCCTTTCATTCACAACTACCTCTGGATATTTAAGTTCCACTCTCTGAACTCACAGACGTGCTACTGCGCTGCTGGGGCACCGTGGGCTTGGTGGTTCCTGTTTCGGGGTGTTGCTGGGGGCCGTGGGGCATTTTGTTTTCCCTCCCCTTTTTTTTTTTTTTGGGCTTTGTTTTTCTTTTTTAAAGTTGTTATTTTGAGGTCTAGGTTTGCTCTGTTGCTCCAGGGGATTGAGGCTGGCAGGGCAGTGGGGTGGGGGGACCGTGGGGTGCTCCCCCCCCCACGCTGCCCAGGCTTGACGGCTGCAGCGGGACCGGAGGTCGGTGCCGGGCGGCCCCGGCGGGAGAGAATCGGGGTTTGGTTTGGGGTTTTTTTTGGTTCACTGTTAACGACCTTTTGGGTTCCTATTTGCAGTTACTTGAATAAAACATTTTATGGACGTTGGACGGCTCTGCCCCGGGCCCTGGCTGGGGGGGCAGGTGGGTTCCACGCGTGGCTGCTCCGCATGGCACCTTCTCCAGGGGCACATCCGTGCTGGTGGCAGCCACCGGCCATCCCTGGGCACGGACAGGAGCTGCCGATGGAAACACAAACATGCAAAGCCCCACTCCCCCCAAAACTCCCCCCCGAGGCTGGGGCGGTGCTGCTGAACCCCCAGCCCCATGTGGAGCCCCACGGCCGAAGGCAGAGACACTTTATTTGCTCCATCTGCCCCCAGGCATCCCCCAGGCCCTGCTGCCTCACCTCGAGCCTTCCAAGGGCTGGTGGAGCAGTTCAAGCAAAAAAAAAAAAAATAAGGCAAAACCAGCTGCTGAGGTGGGAGATGTTCCCCAGTCAGTGCTCAGGTGTGGGATCGCTGGGGGCACCACTGTGGGCACATCCTGCCCATCCCATGGCGCCAGCACCGTCCTCTCTTCCCTCCCGTGGGCAGGATCTGGTCCTGGTGCTTCGGGCAGGGTCAGGCCCTCCAGTCCCTGTGTGGGGGCCGAGGGGGCGAGGGTGTCCCCCAGCCAGGCACCACCTGCAACACAGAGGGTCACACGAGCACAGCGGGCATTGGGGGAATGAGGGACCCAGCCCAGGCCCCCCAGGCCAAGCAGGGCATCAGGGTGTGTGGGGGACCCCTGGCACCATCTGTGCAGCCCAACACTCCCAAAACCCTCTGGAATGTACCCAAAGCCTCTCTCCCCCGAGATTAGACTCGATCTGAGAAGTCTTTTCCAACCTTAATGCATGTGGAGCTCCCTCGGGACAGGCACCTCGCTGCTGCTTACATTTCTCATGGAAATCTTGGATAAATACCTATTTCCACCCACCTGAGCCTCCTCGGCCTCCACCAGCAGCTCCTGCTCGGACTCGGGTGGCTCCTCGGCCGGGTCGTAGCTGTACATGGGCAGCAGCCGGTGCCGCAGCCGCTCAGACCTGGGGGGGAACGGCGGTGAGTGGTGACCCCACAGCCCCGGTGACCCCACAGCCCCCCCTGACCCCCAGCCCCGGGACCCCCCCCTCACCTGCGCTTCTTCTGCACGTACATCACCTGCGGGGAAAGGCATCAGCGGCGCGGGCTCGGGGGCCACGGTGCCCCCCAGACCGCCCCCCGCCCACTCACCGCGGCCAGGACGGCGCCCAGGAGGGTGAGGAAGAGGAAGGGGCCCAGCACGGAGCCCACCAGCGAATCGCCCGCAGTGCCCGGGGCCGTGGGGGCCGTCGCGTTGTTCATGGCCCGGTGCCGGCTCCTGCCCGCATTGGGGACGCGGGTGCCCGGTCCCAGGACGGGACCCCTGCTACCCACACCTGCCCCGGGAGTGACCCACGGCAGGGAGTGACCCACGGCAGGGAGTGACCCACGGCAGGGAGTGACCCACCGCCCGGGAATGACCGACGCACAGGTAATAACCCCGCGTCCGCCCGGTAATAACCACCTGCCCCGGTAATGAGCCCTGTTCGGTAATGAGCCCTGTTCGGTAATGAGCCCCTCCCCGGCAGCAGCCCCTGGACACAGCTGGGGTCGGGGGGGCTCCGCCTCCACCAGCGGGACTGGCGGGACCCCCGCACCCCCAAACCCGGCCCATTCCCGGGACACCCCCGACCCCCGCATCCCAATCCTGGCCCATTCCCCGATCCCTGCATCCCAATCCCGGCCCATTCCCGGGACATCCCCGATCCCCGCATCCCAATCCTGGCCCATTCCCGGGACACCCCCAATCCCGCCCCCTGCACCCCCAATCCTGGCCCATTCCCGGGACACCCCCAATCCCGCCCCCTGCACCCCCAATCCTGGCCCATTCCCGGGACACCCCCAATCCCGCCCCCTGCACCCCCAATCCTGGCCCATTCCCGGGACATCCCCGACCCCCGCATCCCAATCCTGACCCATTCCCGGGACACCCCCAATCCCCGCATCCCAATCCCGGCTCATTTCCCGACCCCCGCATCCCAATCCCGGCTCATTTCCCGACCCCTGCATCCCAATCCCGGCTCATTTCCCGACCCCCGCACCCCAATCCCGCCCCATTCCCGGGACACCCCCGACCCCCGCATCCCAATCCCGGCCCATTCCCCGATCCCCGCATCCCAATCCTGGCCCATTCCCGGGACATCCCCGACCCCCGCATCCCAATCCCGGCGCATTCCCCGATCCCCGCATCCCAATCCTGGCCCATTCCCGGGACATCCCCGACCCCCGCATCCCAATCCCGGCGCATTCCCCGATCCCCGCATCCCAATCCTGGCCCATTCCCAGGACATCCCCGACCCCCGCATCCCAATCCCGGCTCATTTCCCGGCCCCTGCACCCCAATCCTGCCCCATTCCCCAATCCCCGCACCCCAATCCCGCCCCATTCCCGGGACACCCCCGACCCCCGCACCCCCCTCCCCAGATCCGCGCGCTCCCGGCCCCGCCCACCTGCGCGCGCCGCCCGCACCCGGAACCCGCGCTGCGCGTGACGGGGGGCGGGGCCGGACGCGCGCGGGGCGGGGCCAGGGGCGGGGTCTGGCGGGGCGCGGACGGCAGGGGGCGCCAGAGACCGGGCGGGGGGGGCGGGAAAAGGGGGAAGGAAATCCAGGGAAAAGGAGGGAAGAAAGGGAGGGAAAGGGGGGGGGGAAGGAAAAAGGGAAGAAATGGCCCAGGGGGGCAGCACAGGGAGGGGCCAGCGGAGGGCTGGGTGGAGGGACGGACAGATTTAGTGAGTGCACTGCTGGGGGCATGGGCGGGACAAGAGACAGAAGGATGGAAGGACAGATGGACAGAGGTGGATGGATGGATGGATGGATGGATGGATGGATGGATGGATGGATGGATGGATGGATGGACAGGGACATATGGATGGATGGATGGATGGAGGGAGGGATGCAGATGTAGGTACGGAGTGAGCCAACAGCCCCCGTGGCCAGGGCAGATGGGGATTCTGGGGGGTCCCGGAGAGTGCAGGGTCATGGGTAGGGTCCCCCATGTCAGGGGCTAATGTGGGTCCCTGGCCGGGGCTCCTGCTGTGGCCGATCCCCCAGGCTGGCCCCGGCAGGGCTGTCACCCCGGCAGTGGCAGCGCCCAGCCCTGATCCTGGCCCGGTTAATCCGCTTTGCTGCGGGGACCAGATGGCCCCGCTAAGTGGGTCAGGCAGGAGCGGGGACACCGGGGAGCACCGGGCCCCCTGCACTCGCCATCAGCTGCAAAACAATCATTGAGTGAAAAGCAGGGAAAGAGAGACCTGGACATGGCACAGCTGGGGGGACACGGCTCCTGGAGCCCAGACTGGCAGCGGGAAAGGGCTCGGTGCCACCGCGGAGCATCCAGAGCATTCTGAGCTCCTGGACTGCAGCCTCTGGGATGAACTTGCCCATGGAAAAGGCCAGGGAGAGGCCAACAAGCCACATAGCTGGGATCCTGCCTGTTCCACTGCCTGTACCACTGCTGTACCTTGCCTGTACTCTGCCTGTACTGGTGCCTTCACTCCCTCCCCAGCCCACTGGTCCCATTGTCCATGTTGACCCTCCCTGCCCAAGAGACCCTTCCCAGAACAGCCCAAGTCCCCCCAGCCCCCCCCTCACCACCACAATGAGGGAACCACACAGCGGGACAGGACCCCCAGGTCCCCCAGCCCCCAAGTCCTGCTGTGGGGGGCACTGACACCCCAGGGGCCTTTCATGTTGCCACCATCTGCCACTGCCTGTCCCCTCCCAGCCTGGCACTGCTGTGCCACAGCTAAAAATAAATCCAGCGATTTCTAGGAAAGTTCCTTGGAGAGCAGGAGCAGGAGCAGGCGGCCAGGAGGAGCAGGCAAGGCCCAGGGGTAGCAGCATCCTTGGGATGGGGCCAGGGGGTCACCGAGCTGCTCCACAAGGCCAGAGCCGGCCCTGGACACCCACAAACCCCACATGGATAATTTTTTCCCATCCACTGCTGCCCAGAGCATCCAGATGGGGAAAAGAGGAGTCGGGGCTGGGGCTGCACATCCCTGGTGAAATCTCCCCCTTGCTCAGCCCAGAGCAGGGGGGGATGTCAGGGAGGCTGAGGGCAGCATTGTCCCTGCTCCTGGGGACAAGGCTCCCTCTTGACCTGGGTGGAAGGGAGGCCAACTAGCAGTGGCAAATTTTTAGCAGGTGATGGGACCTGAAATAGTAACACAGGGTATTTCTGCCCCCAAACCCCCTTGAGACAGCGGCCCCCACCCCTCCACTGCTTGGCCCCCAGCACGTAACTGGGGACAGCTCTGCTGAGCCACTAAGCTCCCGTTTAAGCAGCTGAGCGAGTGGCCGGATTTCCAGCCGGTGGATCCCTCCGGCTGCTCATCCAGCCAGAAATGCCAGGGTGGGGGAGCGGGTGCCGCCGTCCCGGGGGGAACAGCCCCGCTCCCCGCTCAGGCATTAACGCTGCCGTCAGCACAGATTAATTCTGCCCTGGGCGCCGCAGCTGAGCCTGCACCACTCGCTGCAGCCTCACAGTGCAGGGGGAGCCAGGTCACATCCAGATCCCAAAGGGATGGGATTGCAAAGGGTGGGGAAGAGCTGGGTCTCAGACCAGGACACATTTACCCTGCAGGGACATGTGGGAGCTCACCTTTGTGCCGTGTCCGCCCTGGCTGGGCCAGCAGTGCCACTGGCACCGGGTGGGTGCTGGTGCTCTCAGTGCAGGTTCCACTAGGCCTCTCCCACTGCCAGGAAGGACTTTGATGAAGAGGTGGGAGCAGATTTGGAGCCAGGATCACTTCTGCTCCACGAGGCTCTCTCCTTAAAATGCCCTGTTTTATTGCAGGGCCATCCCTGTGAGCGAGCCCATCTCAACACGAGGCTGTTGGTGACATCCCTCCAGTTCCTCTCCCAAGCTGTGACTGTCCCAAGCCACTGCAGGGAGGGCTTTCTCCTCAGGTGACACCACTGCCCACCTCCAAGCTCAGGCATGCGAGGAACAGCGCCGGGACAGAGAGACCAGGCTGGAGGCAGAGCCATGTGAAATACTGGTGTGTTTATTGGTTGGCACTAGATTACAGCCCACACTCTTGGCAAACTGGCATCCATGAATTTTATGTTTTTCATGTTTTACTTGACAGCCTCCCTCTTGCACACAACAGAGGAAACCTCTCCCGACAGGACCCCAACGGAGCGAGTGCAGAGCGGGCAGAGCCCTCTATGGATGAAAGATCAGAATCGTGTAGGTGTGTGCTACCCCTGCCAGCCAGGACCAAGCAGGAGAGCACCTGCGTTATCCAGAGGCTCCAGCCGAGATCTGAGCCCTGAAGGAAACGGGACGTGTTTTCTACTGAACGTGTTTGAGCAAAGGCCTCATAAAAATGAGTAAGAAAAAGTATCCACTGAAAAGCTCTGTTTCCAAAGTGCCTCTGCAGTTGTAAAGTGTTTCTGCAAACTATTTCACCTTGATTCCTCATAACCCCCCCGTGTGACCTTCACCAGGAGATAAGAAACACCAAGCGCTGGGCTGAAGAACGGAGACCTGCAGCCAGGAAAGAAACCCAAACAGATTATGGGAACTACAAGTCCAAAACCAATCTCAAATTCACAGAGAACTAAGCGTTTCACTTACGATTCACTGAAAACTCTTGAAAATCTCAGGCTCCTTTTAATTCTAATAAACTAGCAAGTTTGTTCTCTACATCAGCTTTCTTCCTCCAAGCTTGCCGATGCTTCCCTGTGAAAGCCAAGTGGCAGGAGCGGCACAAGGACCTCCATGAGACATCCCATCCGACCCCACCAAATCCTAAGTGACCCCACATCTCAACTAACCACACATCCTAATCAACCCCCCCATGTCACACAAAGCAGGTCACCCCGGGATCCCTCTCCAGGCTCTGCAGCTGCCCCCAGTCCCACCCAGGCCTGGACACTGGGATGGCTCAGAACAGGATCTGTGAGGGGTTAGAGCCCGTTTTCCCTCGGGCTGCTCACACCTTCAGTGCCTGGGTCACTGTCAGTCCCACTCTCAGTCAGGAGAGTGTGAAGGTACCAGCTCAGACACAAACCAGACAGGAAAGCCTTGAGGCTCTGACTGACCTGGGGGTTCCTCGGCTCAGGCAGACACGCTCACACCCGGCTCCCAGGGCTGGGAGGGAGCCCCAGGTACACAGAGCTCATGGAAAGACTGAGCAGCAAATGCAAAGTGATCATTCCAGATCTTGAGATATAATAAATATAAAATAGGACACACAGGAAGTTCAGCAAACACTCTTGGACCTCACGTTCATTTCTGAGGCAATTCTAGAGCCAATTTCTGAAGTATAACCTCAAAATTCCCACCTTCCCCCCCCCAAAAAAAAAAAAAGGAAAAAAACCCCTATGGACTAGCACCAAAAAGAGATTTTATAAATCTCCTAAATACAACTTCAGTCCAGTTCAGTTTCTTTTTCCCCAACTACCTCTCGTGGTTATGCACAGTCCTGACACTCACCCCAGAGCAGCACTGCAGGATCTGCCCCCACCCAGAGCAGCTGGGTTGGTTCACTCCAACATCAGGAAGGTGAGGCTCAGGCCCTGGGTGTGTCAGGGGCTCAGGGACAAGCCGAGGGGTGTTCCAGCCGCAGGGTCACTGTGTCCCAGCAGGGCCACAGCCACCAGATGATGCTGTTACTGGGCAGGAAAATGGAGCCAGGAGGGAAAACAGCCTGGGAGCAGGACCAGAGAGGGCACTGGGTCACCCCATGCTGCTGAGCATCTCTGTGGGATCAAAGCTCCTCACACGGCAACACCATCACTGCTGAGGGCAGGTTTGGCTAAAGAGACAGACCTCTGATCCCCCCCTGGCCACAGGCTCTGCTTGGGAGGGTCAAACCCTCAAACCAACTCCCAGTGACCCCTGCTGCTTTGCACAGGTCCAGCCACTGCATCAGGCTGTGTGAAAGCACAAACACATCCACTGGGGATAAAACAGCGGTTCTGAGAACAGGCAGGACAATCTACAGCTCTTGTAACTGGGGCACACGTTGGGCCTGTGCAGCCTCCAGGATTTTGCTCCCCGGGAGCCACCGCACACTGTGGAATGCTGGACGTGGTTTCTGCATGGAAAAGCTGAGGCAGAGGCCCAGAGCCCATGCTGGATCCAGGAAGGGAACTGAGGATTCCTGACATTCCCTACCCACATTTTTAGCCACTGAATACTTCGTGTCCGCACAAGGGAAAAAGCAACACTTGCAGATTCCACCCCCTTTTCATTTCTCCCTTTACAGAGTTTGCTTTAAGGCACATTCCAGCTCAGGCTGAATGAGCTGCCTCCGTGCTCCATGGAGAGCAGGGAAGAGCTCACAGCATCCACCTACCCAGGAACAGACCTGCCAGCTCAGAGGTGCCCAACAATGCTGCACCTCGTGGGCATCCCCTGTGCCCCACCTCACACCAGCGCCCAGGGAGCCAGCCCAGAACTGCTCCCAGGGGATGCTCCATGGGTCAGGCCAGCCACGACATGCTGAGGTAACAATCCCACTATCCAGTGCTACCAGCTCAGAACAGCACCAGGTTTAGCAAGGCTGGGAGCCCAAGGCTCATCCCACGGGGTTCAGCACAGTCAGGACAGTGGCCTCAGCAGCGAGACCAAGCAGCACCAGCCCAGGCTGCAGAACCAGAGCACGGGACCGCCCTCCCAGCAGGTCCCTGTCCCTCACACAGGCACTGACTGTCAGTCCCAAACCAATGAACACCAGTCTGGATAAAACCACTGCAACTGCTGGGGTGTGCAGCTGGACCAGCTCTAGAGAGATCCTCAGATGCTGAGGAAGACGGGAATGGTGTGGTGCAGGGAGAGTTCAGGGAGCACGGGGCTAAGGCCTGCTCTGAGATCTGCATCTCCTCAGTCAAGACTATTCCTGCCCCAGAAGCCACTTCCAGTTACAAGGCATAACATCAGCCACTCTGTGGTGTAACAGCATCAATTCATGCCACATTAAAACACTTTCTTGGCACAATTTATTTTTCTGACCCAAACAAATAAGCCATTAGCAAGTCATTAACAATATTCTACCCTAAATTGTCAGTTTAACAGCCCTGTAAAAACATTTTTAGTTTAGAAACAAAAGTGTGCATGCTGTTGATATTAAAACTGCAGTTACTCTTTCAGGAGTACCAGCTGTTTTGTTGCAAAGCATTTCCAACATACTAATCTGTACAGAAGAGACCAAGACTCCTTGAAGGCAGTAGATGGCTGAGTCAGGTGCCTCGCAGGGCGCGGGGACAGTGACCGTCAGAATTTCCTGTACACTTCCAGATAGAATATTCAAGCCCTTTGAGAGTTTGGTTCAGGCTGACCAGCACAGAGTGAGAAAGGATTGTACATTCGTCTCTAAGTTGAAGTGAGCTGAACTGGTGTAATTTAGGCTCAATTCCAGATGCCCGGGTTTGAGCTACTCCTTGAATAATGGGCTGTTCCTTACGCGTGGTTTTCCATGTCAGCGATCGCTGGCACTGCTTTTGGCCTTGCTACTCCACACTGATGAAAGCAGGGAGAACAAGGAAAGGAACAGAAGAGGATCTTAAAATGAACAGCTTCTTGCCAAACCAGCAAGGATACCATTCCCCCTTGTCCCAGGCTCCATGGATATTTCTATCAGATTTTCATATTGTAAGCGCTTCTCGGGAAGAGAGAAAACTCCAGAACAGTAAGTGTTTATTAGAATATTTTTTGTTAAATAAAGAGCAGGGAAAAAAAAGGAAAAAAAAAAAAAAAGAGCACTGCAGATTTAATTTCACATCTTGGCTCTGCTCTGACAAAGGAGAAGTTACTGAACTCAGCAACCACTTCTTGTCCCAAGCCAGGGATTAATTAATGCCCCTCCCAAAACTTGTACCTGTCCCAACCCACCCCCCAGCCCCAACCCTTCCCATTTTATTTCCCAACTAGACAACACTGTTGGCAAATCAAGACAGCATGAAACTTACAGCAATAAAACAACAAACCCCGTGTGAAGTGTGCCGAGGCAGCGGGGAGCTCTCCTGCGAGCCGGGTGTGCTCCCCCCGGGATGCTGCCCGGGACAGCTGTACCTTTCACAGAGGGCACGCTCCGAGCACGCTCCACGCCACTGTAAGTGCTGCAGAACCACGGGACGAGAGACTCAGCGCCTGAATGTTTCCCCCAGGACCTCTCTCCGGGGCACATGAGGCTGTCCGGCCGCAGGCTCACGCAGCAGCACGCGGTGAGTCCGCTCCGACGCTTTAGCACAAATTCCAAGTCTCCAGTTCAGCACGGCGTAAGGCATGTGGACAAGAGAGACACGAGCAGAACACAGCAGGACCAGGAACGGCACTGGGGAGCCACGCTCCAGTCTGTCTGCCTGACCCCCTGTGCAGCCCCGGCTCCCGCTGCAGACGACGCAGGCCGGGTTCTATCGCAGCGTTGCTGAGGCTGTTTGGTTTTGGCCAAGGGTTAAAGACCGACTCCTTGTGGTTTCATTCTGATGAAGATGCAGAAACATTGGCGGAAGCTGTCGGAGAAGCCACAGGGATGTCTGCAGGGCTGTCTGCAGGTGATCCGAACTCTGCCCTCAACTTCAAGTGTCACTGCACTAAATCGGGAGATACTGGATGGGGAGTAAACTGGCCCAGCCACTAGCACTGTCACAGAATGTGTATTTTTAGAAAACAGAACAAAAGGCAAACAGATTAATTATGAACCCTTCTTTTCAGAAGCAGACCAGGATTAAAAAAATTCCCGCAAAATTAAAATGTTAGATCCTCCATCTAAAAAAAAGTTTATACACATGTGCTGCAAGTGACCCCCACATGGGTCTGAGCAGCACTTTACAGTACAGACTAAGACTTGAAGAGCTGATCTCACATTGAAGTCTTTTAATTACAAAAAAAAAAAAAAAAAAAAAAGTGGCTCTGGCTGGGGTGACACGAAGGGGACACTTGGGACACTTCAGAGCACAAGGCAGAGGCGGGGCTGGCAGCCTCCAGGCCGTGGAGCGGAGTACCGGGAAAGGGGCACTTCATGCACAAAATGTATTTTACAAAATACAGATCCAAAAAAGCAAAAAAAGCCAATGAAAAAAAATCCCACCTTGCACTAAATCGCAGCACTCTGAACACTTGCTCTGCCCCAGGCGGCTGCCCATGCCTGGTGTGAGGGAGGAGGCATGGAAACGGGGAGGGGAGGGAAATCCAGGTCTCAGTCTGGGTTTGGAAATGGCTCTCGCAGGGACGTCGTCAGTCATCTGATGTCGGACACGGAGCTCTCGGAGTACGGCGTGGTCATGACCGGGGTGCCGTTGTTGGCCAGACAGCCTTGCCTCAAGGTTTCAAAATACGAGGCCTGCACTGGTTTATGATATTGCAGAACTTTTATGGCATCTTCTATCTTAAACCATTCCCTTTTCCTTCCTGGGGGCAAAGAGAGACATCAGTGAGTGCGACAGAACATTGTCCTTCCTAGTCTGAACATTCCTGCTCCTGAGCTGTCATTCTCTGTCACAGCACCAGGGCTGCAGGACTCACCTCACTGTGAGCAAACTGGCAGCACAAAGGCACTGGGAAACTCCTCCCGGGATTCTCTGATCTCGAGGGCCTCCCACTCCAACCCCACACTGATGGCTTCCCATCCCCAGGACAGGAGTTTGTTTAGGGCAGTACATCCCCTATCTTGCATTTCCTAATTAACTCCTCCATTTATTTTGCTATTTCTGCAATCTCTATTCAAGTCAGATACTCATTTTAAGACAATCCATGACACATACCAACCACCACCAATTTCTATCAGTTTGCAAGTGAGCTTCAATTTCCTGAGGACAGCTCTCTTCCCATAAACCCCTTCCATACTCAGCCTAAGGAGAGTCACATTCCAGGTGCTGCAGTGCAATCCCTCCTGGGAACAACAGGTTCATTTCCATTTGGGAATCCAGATTTCAAAGATAACAGGGAATGATTAACCCACACTGCCCACATATATTTCCTCCAGTCTCACACAGGACAGCTCTTCATGCTCTTTGCCTTGCACCTTCCAGTGCAAGAATTAAATGCAAAATTGCTGCAGAGACAGCTGGACAGTTATTTGGCTTCTCTTGGGCCACAGAGGTGACAAAAGCTTCAATTTGACCACAAATTTTTTTCCCAAGCAACCAAAGGACACATCACTGTCACCCTTCCCAAGCACTCTCACAGGGATTCCAGGTCCCAGACGGATGCTGAGCTGAAATGGTTTGTCTGCATCAGCTCGTGGCAGCGAGCACAAAGCTTACCAATATTGACAGAGTCCTCCCAGTCCTCCAACACTTCGGTGACGATAAGTACATAAACATATGTCCTGTGCTTCCTGTCCCGGTTCTGCAAGGCAAGGGGAACAGAGTAACAACAAAGCATTTGGGGCAGCAGGACAGGGGCTGACTGCAAACTGCCCCCCACGACCCTGGGGCACCCTGGGTGCAGCTCCTGCCACTACAGCTCATTTGTAGCCACTAAAAGCTGTTGTGTTTTAAATGAGAGGTCTGAAAATATTATTGGGCACTGGAGCCCTAAAGTGTAGTTCCTGATCTGTGGGGAACTGGCTGGAGGACTGATGTGCTTATGAATCAGTTCCTCAGCTGGGAAAAAAAACAGGGAAGATTTTTACACAACTCTGACATTCCAGAGTCAGGGGCAGAACAAGGGAGAGAAGAGCTGTGTCTGGTACCTGCTGATTGTGTAGCCCCCCAGCACCCACCAGGCGTGGCTGTGCACCCCACGGGAGCACAAACACTGCACCGGCCCCTCTGGGTGCTGGAGAAGGAGGGACTTTGCTCCCTGGCTGGGGGTGGCCTTTCACAGCAAGAAAGGTGTGAAGGCACCGAGAATATTCACTATTACACCGGTTATTACCAGTGATTTCAGCTGAAGTGCCCACTGCAATGATCAGAGTCCCTCAACACATCAGTGTGAGCTTTTATTTACAGGGAACTTGGAAGTTTCCCCCCAGCTCACTTCACAACACGCTGCTGAGCCACCTGTACTCCAAGACAATTTTTTACAACAAAATTTCACAGCACTGATGTCTGAAACTTACCTCAAAAATTCCCACTAGTCTTCCTAACGTCCCTTTCACTCCAGCCTAGGGGAAGTTCAAAGAGAAGAGAGACATGCTTTAACAACAGTTTAGTACATGTTTTCTACTTGTTGTGCAGGACCAGTTCCTTAGGACAGGAAGCAAATGCTCTGAAATTCTGTTCATCTTAAACCAACACAGTCACAAGATAAGAGACAGAAATGTATCCCGAGTTCTAATCATCCATGCATTCCCAGGGTTTTTTATCTTGTTTTCCTATATTCAAACAACTTTGAATTCAATCTAGAGGAGGAAGAAATATTTGAGGAGTTACTCCTTGCATACCAATACACTCCTCGTGACCAGAATCTCCTCTGCAGATTATTACAGCCCGAGCAACAGGGAATATTTGCTTTGGGGTTTAGCAGTTTTACCTCTTCAAAATTATAGTTTAAGAAAATATCTCAGAGCAACATGACAGCTCCCAGGTATTTCAGGGGTGTCCTGCACACACCTGAAACCAGCCAATACAAACACACCAATGCTGGGATGTGGCCCCAGCAGCAGGAACAAGAGGATTTTGGATACAACACAAACCATGCTGAAATAGGACTCTTGAATCAAGCAGAAACACAAATCAAGAGAAGATCTAAGCAACAGTTCTATTTGAATACTGCTGAGGATCTGCCACTTGATCACATTTGGTGTCCCTCTTGGCCCCTGCTCCTCCCCTCACAGCTGTTCTCAGCTCTCCGGGGCTGCACCATGCAAACCCCAGCCCAACCTTACAGTCCCTCCTTTTTGACTACAGAAAGGTAAGATTTCGGTCCATGACTCAACAGGTCTGAACCAACCTGCACAGCCTGGCACACAACCCAGCCATGACTGGGAAGCAGGGTCAGCTTTGTCTCCAGCAGCTGGAACACACCCTGGACAGCCCAGAGAAACAGTGCAAATGGGATACAGGGATCTGATTATGTCAGGCTTCTTGTTTTTTAAAAATAAAGATGTTTGGGTGATGTTAATGACAAGACAAATTCTCTGTCCTACTGACCAGCTGCCTTCAGAAAGGAAGAACTTTCATTAATGGGAAGATATTCCTGGTTAAGTTCCAGCCTACTGAATGAACGTACACAGGTACAAAATAACCCAGCTACAGCACATCTCACTCCTGCTTCCAATGGGAGCTGATGGGGAACTGCCCCAGGAGCCAAGGGTCTGCAGCTCCCCCACTACAATCAGTCACACAGATAGATAAATCCTTTTGGTAATGCACTCACTCAGCTCTACTTCTAGGAAGGAGCTTTTCAACGGAAGCTTTTAAGCTGGTTTTGGACACAAACTTTATTGTCTCCTCAGTATTTCTGACATCCTGCTCAGCCCAGAGGTGCCCCACGGACTCCGACCCACGCAGCTATTTCTGGAGCAAACAGCAGCTCTGTGAAGGTCAGTGCTGGCTGCACACGGCAGGGCCTGACCTTTGTGGGGGAGTGATCCCACCTCCCTGCAAACTGGGGCTGCTGACCTGTGCTCCCAAGGCAGCTGGAAGGCAAATGCTTCAAACACATTTCCCTCAGGGAACACTTTCAGCACTGGGATGTATTTTTTAGCTAAGCCATGTCCATCAGCCAGCAATAAACACAGGGGGGAACATGAGGCTTCCACCTTCACACCACACAGACAAATGTGTTAAAAGGTGAAGCATAATCAAATATTTCTGGCAAACAACTGTCCTAAGCCACTTTTCTTCACTGGTTCCTGGAGAAGGCTGTTGAATTTCTGCTCTATGTATTTACCTGTAGGTAATGAATCAAAAGCCAGGGATGTTGTTGTGATGGTTTAGTGAACTCGCAAGCCTGACTAGAAATAAATTTATCTCCAGGCAACTAGCAAGCCTGGAAACTAAGGATAAATCCTGCCCAACCAGCCTTCCAGGCAGTTTATCCCCAGCTCTAGAGCTGTGCTTGAAGTAGTAGAGGGAGGTGAGGAGCCCTTCCTTCTGTGCTGGTAAAGGGAGACGATGGAAATAACACTGTCTGCAAACCAGGATCCTCCTAATCTGTCCTGCCTGGTCTCATTCACTCAAAAAGGCACAAAAAACGATGCCAAGGCAACCGTGCACTGTAGAAAAATCATGTTGAATTACCATCAGACAACTGGAAAAAGCACCAGGGTTTGTTTCATGTAAGACCTTATCACATGTAGCTTAAATGGCCACATAAATGGTTTGATTCAAACAAACACTGTGTTGATTTTATAGAGCGAGTCTCTACCAAAGCCTGCAAAGCACATCAGCTACTGCTCCTGGGGACCAATGCCTCTCTCAGCCTGTTTTTCTGCTACAGAGGATTTTAAAGACAACATCCAGGACACCCAACACAGACTGATAGGATTGTCAGGCCTAAAGCTTTGATAAAGCACTAAATTCCCACAACAGGAGAGTCTCTGTACAATGGAACAAACAGACATGCCAGTGGAATTCACAGTCTCACACAAGTTTCTAACACAAAAGTTGCCCAAGACACCTGAGAAAATAAATAGCTGCTATCACTAACTCAGGAATTTTCTCTTCAACAGTAAATGGACTGAGAACCCTCTGCCCTCCTGGACCACAACAATGAGCGTGGCAGAGGCAGCACAACTGATTTGGGCACGTGTTTCCCCCAAGCACTGGAAGTGCTGCACGTGGAGCCCAGGCTGTAATCCTCAAAGTACACGGAGGATCCCAGGAGCATCCCAGGAGGAGGGTACTGAGCCCATCAGCAGGGCTAGGAGAGCACCAGCACCAACTGTTCCATCTGCAGGTGTGGGAACAAAGCAAGGCAATCACAAGACAGGATTCCCTGGGAAGAGGCACATTCAGGCACAACAGAGGACACACAGAGCTTCTTCCCTGCTCTGCTGATCCAAATCAGTGTCCAGTGGCTCGGGGAGTCCTTGCTGGAGGAAAAGGCAGCTCTGGCAAGAGTACATCAGCCACAGCCAGAGCCCAGCCAGCTGCCTGAGCAGCACACACTTCAAACCACTGCCGCACCCAGAGGGGTGGGCTGGGGCTCAGGACAAGGAACAAAAATCCAGAGGAAATGAAGCTTTACTAGTTCTGCTGCTCATGGAACAACTTGTTTTAATAAAGAAAAATTACTGAAGACATCCAAGAACAGCAGGTTCAGGTTTCAAAGCTGAAAATAAGTTGGGGTCAGATGCAAAAAGCAGCCTGCAGCAACACCATCTGTTCCTCGGGATAGCTTTTATTTCTTTCCATCTGAGCTAAGGAAAATGTGGGTTGGAATTTCAGCTATTTTACTTTGCTCTATTAGGCTCAAAGCCTGCATCTACTACAGATTACTGCTGGGCAAGAGTACTGTGGTGGAACACCCAAATGTTTGCTCTAAGACCTGCACTACTGAAGGTGTAAATCCACCCACGAGGACTGCGAGTTTAGACACGTTGGGAGGACACCGATTCCAGACCTGCTGGGCAAACTGTGCTGTCACTGCTGTGTCTCACAGAGGGTTACACTCATTCATCTAACTCTGTACTGCATGACACCAGTATTTGCTGCTACACTTGTGAAATACAAACAAAATACCACGACAGAGAGAACATTCAGACACTGCACTCATTTTGGTGAAGTTTGAGTACACAGGGTAGGGGACAGTGACTCTGGGCCACCACTTGCACTGGGTATGACTAACTCTAGGAGGAGTTCAAGGCCATCATCTCATCGTTCATCCCTGATCCCTGCAGTATTTTTAAAAAGTCTTTGCATTTTAGCACTGAAAAATATCAATATTTGTATTCTAAAACACTAACAAAATACATGACACAGTAAAGATTATTTATAAAGTATGTTTAAGAGGGGAAAAAAAGGTTTAGCAACCAGATCAAATTACTGTCACAATGGACTATTTTGATATTGGCACCAATTGCCTGTTTGATCTCATGATCAAGCACAACTTATCTGGCTTTTGACTCCCATGAAGAAAGCATGACAACCACTCCTGCAATTTTATAAAATTTGACATTTACTAAGCATTTAAAGGTCAGGATGTGAAAGACGCTCTAAGAGAAAAATGAAATGGGTTTCACAGATGAGTGTGCAGGCTTTTTTCAAAGTCACTCTGTAATAAGTTTAATTTAAAGTATCTATTTCTAAACCATGTTCTCCACCAGTTGTTCACACCCATAAAACCCCTTATTCCTAAGCAAAGAATACACTCCACGAGCACCAACACCTGTTTGGAAAGGGCACACACTTTCTAGAAGGCAAGCTTCAGAACGCACCTGGAGTTCCCAGCTCTGCAGGACTGATTACAGAATTTCCCAACAATCTGCCAGAAACAAGAGGTTTTATTCTTAAAAGGTTGCTCTGACTCAGAGCTGGCATGTTGTCTACTGCCACTCTGCCACAAACAATGCCCAAGAACTCCAGTCACTTCCAATTTTATGCAGACCACAGTGAGCATGACAAGTGTTGGTACCTGTCTACTTTAATACTTGTGCTGGCACAGATTAATATAGATAAGGACTACCTCAAACTAGGACAAGGACTTGGACTCAAACTGGGACAGGGTGATCACAGCCTTCACTCAGAATCAACATTTCTTTTTCGGCACAGTCTTCTAAAATTTGGAATATCAGGAAGAGGGAAAACCTAGATCTTTTAGATGGCAATTATCCCAGCAATAATATGGATAACCTCAAACACATACAAGGTACAATTAAAAGAGTGAATGGACAAGTTAAAGATCTTTGTTTAGGGAAGTGTCGTTTGAAAAGAAATTGCACACCATGCAAAAGAGAATGAACTGAGAGAGACAGCCTACTGTCATCTTCAAAGGCCACAAGCAACAGGAAGGGTCACGAGTTTTTACAGCTCTTCCAACTGGCTCTTACTGAAAACTGGAAAAGGCATACAAAGTCAGGGGAAGAAACTCCACGCATTTCTTCCCCAGCTTTGAGCAGCATGGAAACCACCTTCTTTGAGAATAAAAATTACTTTGTGCTCATTGACATGGAGGAAACTGGATTTTCCCTCTCTCAACAGGAGCAGCAGACTGGACCTGAGCCCTCCTGACAGATATATCTGTCCAGGAGAGGAGCAAAGACATCAAACCCACTCAGAAATCAGCCTCAGCTCCAACCAGCCTGAAAATGCCTGGATTCACAAGGAAAGGAGAGCAGGGGTTCCCAGCTGGCACACACCCCAGCTGCCCAGCACTGCCAAACCAGTAGCACGAGCTGGGGAGGTGGGTGCTCCGATCCTTCCCAGCATTCCTGTTCCAACAACCTCCCCCCAGAGCAAACAGCTCCTGGAGTTTGAGGCTGGGGACAATTCCACGTGCAGCTCCTCGGCAGCCCACGAGCACAGCCCGTTTGGGGAAGGCCTCACAGCCCCAAAGCTGCAGAGCACCCAAGTCCCTCCATACACATCACAGGCCGGGCCCTGCAGACCCCTCAGGGGGTGAGGTGTCAGCTCCCACAGCTGCTCCCCCAGCAGCCAGGGCTGTGTGTGCCCGGCAGGGCTGTGGGTGCCCGGCAGGGCCGTGGGTGCCCGGCAGGGCCGTGGGTGCCCGGCAGGGCTGTGGGTGCCTGGCAGGGCTGTGGGTGCCCGGCAGGGATGTGTGTGCCTGGCAGGGATGTGTGTGCCCGGCAGGGCTGTGGGTGCCCGGCAGGGCTGTGGGTGCCCGGTAGGGCAGTGTGTGCCCGGCAGGGCTGTGGGTGCCCGGCAGGGCTGTGGGTGCCCGGCAGGGCTGTGGGTGCCCGGTAGGGCAGTGTGTGCCCGGCAGGGCTGTGGGTGCCCGGCAGGGCCGTGGGTGCCCGGCAGGGCAGTGTGTGCCTGGCAGGGCTGTGGGTGCCCGGCAGGGCCGTGGGTGCCTGGCTGGGTGCCCGGTAGGGCAGTGTGTGCCCGGCAGGGCTGTGGGTGCCCGGCAGGGCTGTGGGTGCCCGGCAGGGCTGTGTGTGCCCGGCAGGGCTGTGTGTGCCCGGCAGGGCCGTGGGTGCCTGGCTGGGTGCCCGGTAGGGCAGTGTGTGCCTGGCAGGGCCGTGTGTGCCCGGCAGGGCCGTGTGTGCCCGGCAGGGCCGTGGGCGCTCTCAGTGCCGTTCGGGGCGGTCGGGCAGGGGTGCCTCGCTGGCCGTGACTCACCCCTGCCAGGCTGCCACGGCTTGAGTTACACTCCCAGTCGGCAGCGGGCCACGTGAGCAGGGAACACCAGCCGAGGAGCGGGATTATCCCAGCCAGCCCAAACCAGTTCCTGCGCTGGCAGCCGTGCCAAGGCTCCCTTCCAGCCGCGGCTGTCATGGAAGGAGCGCGGCTCTCCCCGGCGCTGCTGCCCGCGGAGGGAGCGGCGAGACACAGTTATTTTAAGGACCGAGAGGTGAAGCCATGCACCTCCTGAATGAACCCTGGGCTTCTGTATCAAATCACTCCATTATTAATAACACTTGGGCTGTAAAGCAGGAGTCTGCAGCTAAAAATATTCCTATTGTTCTGGTTACACTCACTTTGGCTTGTTATGTGGTTGAAAGGTTGCCGAGTTACTGGAAAAGCAGGAGCTGTGTTACAAGCTGGAAACAAAATTTGCAAGCAGCAATCCCCAGTACTAGAGGGACCTAAAGACACTGAAAAAAATACACTTTGACTGTATAATCTTTTGTATCTTTCTGATAAATTGCTAGTTTATAAAAGCATCCAAAGTGAAACACACCACTCGGGAGCTGCCCCATTCGATGGGTCTAACAGCCCAAATATTCAGCATTTTGTTGCACAGCAGCAGGTACTTCCAAATACTTCAGAGAGAAACCTTCATATACCAGACATTTCAATAATGCAACTACAGAAGGGTCTTCTCAAGTCCCATCAATTAGCCCTTGATTTCTGTTCTGCAGAGAGCACAAAGATCCATAACCCTCTCAAAATCATTTTTAATCCTGCCTTATGTAACCATGAACCTACTTGATCATCCATCTATAATCATTTAATCGTTTCTGAACACAAGCATCTCTCCAATTTGTTGATGTTCAGAAGCAAATTCTAAAGACATGTTTTACACACAATGCAGTCAACTGCCATTTTCTGCCTTTACATTTCTTATGAAGAAAAAGATTGCTCTTCCAGCTTTAAAATAAGAATATGCCTTCTTCCTACAGCCCATCGATCTGTGTTTGATCTGCTGTTTGATCTCCTTCCTGAAACAGATTCAAGTGAAAAAGAAAACCCAAGCCAACCAACCCATACACACTTCAGGAATGGCTGCTGGTAACTTATAGCCAATTTCACTTATTCACATAAACAGTACATAAACATCATACATGTCCCTGTATTTGGAGTGTCTTTAGTGGCTCATAAGGGCTTTTTTTCCGCCTCCTAGTGAAGTACTAGACAGCTCCATAAAGGCACAGCTGAAGTTCTCTTAAGAAAGTGTTCTTCATACACAGAAAACAAAGCAGAGAATATTTTCATAGGCATTGAAGTGCCTAGAGCTGAATTTTACCTATTTTCAGTTAAAGGTATCAGGCAAGGACAAGTTCATTCCAGCTAAGAGGTTTAATTACATTCTCATGCTTGCTTTATTTAGGACTCGTTTCCTCCCATGTGTGATGGGGATACCACCAGTGACCCCATATCCCTCTTCACCTCAAGGAAAACAAGCAAGAGCACTGAAAGCAACCCCCCACAACCCAGGGCACCAGTTTCCAGCATCAGACACTCACCTCTTCACAGACCTCCCGCACAGCGGCCACGCCGGGCTCCTCCTCGGGCTCCATGCCCCCCCCGGGGACAATCCATCGGTCCGGGTGGCGACTGCTGCTCACCAGCAGCACCTGTGGGGAGCAGAGCACAGCTGAGCAAGGGCCCCAGGGCAGCGCTGCCTCTCAGAGCCCAGCCATCTCTCACCCCCCCCAGCACACCCCACCCAAGGCCAGTCCATGCCAATACTCCACTTTTTCCTTGTGCAAACTCCATGAGCACTGAGGCACTCCCACACTCCTCGGTGCTTCAGCCATTGCCTCTCCCTGCTTCCCCACCTCTGCACACCAAAACATTGGACACAGCAGCACATACTCACAGCGTGAGTTCACTGCGATGCTCAGGCACCGCCGAGTCCCGACAGCGCAGGATACGCCTCGTGCAACAGCAGGAGCACACAGATGTGCTCAGCACCTCCACCCTCTGCACAAGGACCTTGATTTAACTGTCCTGGTACCTCTGGCCTTGCCTGTCCCTGCAGTTCTGTCACCAGCAACACATACACATCAGGGGACTCTCACTGCAGTGTTTATGTGCAATGCTCTGAGCAGACTCTCAGCCCCCTGTTCTCTGCTTCTTTTGCAGCAGGCACCCAGGAGTTCGGCTCTGGAGCCAGCACTTGGGTACCTCTGGTTTAGAGGAAGTTGTTCAATGAGGTGTAAGCAAAATAAAAACTTATATAAAACCACTTAAAATCCTCTAGGCTGCACAGAAGGACAGACTTTGGTGAATGAGAAAAATGGTTCAACCCTCTTCCCAGGATTTGCCATATTCATGCCTTGTGACCCCCTTCCCAGGAGGGATTTGATATGCTCATGCTTTGTGGCAGTTTTTCTTGAACCACATTTTATTCCAGTGTACTTCTGCTCTGTACAAGTTCAGGTTTTGGTTTGCCACCTTCCAGCAACACAAACGCTCACTGACGCTCTCAACCAGCTACAGACTGTCCCAAAGAATAGCGAGACACTGAGCTTATTAAATCTACTTGCAACACATCCATGAGCAGAGATGGAAACTAAAAACAAAACTAATACTGTTGCCCAGCTCTTTAAACAAAGCTTGTTCATTAGAGTCATCCTGCTGTACTTCATCATTTCACTGGCACAAAGCTCGGAGCCAAAGCGACTTGCTCCAGAAACTTTCCAGCATACCAGTCCAATTAGGTTCCAGGCCAGCTGTAACAGTGTCAGACACTGTGGAGTTACACTGCGAGACACTGAAATCCCAGGCTTTACTGGGGAAACTCTCATTTGCCAGTAGGATATGAAAAGATTTGCACTAACTATCAAGAGGAATCTACCTACAGAATTCAAAATTAAAATTCCGAAACAAAAACAAGCACAGGATTTCCAAGGCTTCCCAGTTCTTTTATCTTGAAAATTCTCATCTGCCAACTGACCACCCAGCAAAGTGAGTTTTCATTTTCCAGGGCCACCCAGCCCCACTGGCTCAGCACAAAAGAGGGGGGTCAACAGGCCTGAACACACCAGGGTCAGGAGACAAGGGTCAGCTGTGGCAGGCAAACCCCAGCTCTCAAACCAGGAGCAGCAGAGCTTACAGCAGAAACTGCAGAGGGGTCACAGCAATGCTCTGCTAACTGCTGGGCCAACCTTTTCCATGTCTGGAACTGACCTTGGTGCTCTCAAGTGTCAGCACTCCTGTAATCAGTTTTCTGTGGATCCTACCAATAATAAAGTCTCAAAGCCTCCCCCTTCCTGCTTCAGCCAAACTCACCCCTCAACCCTGCAACACAAGAAGCAGCATCATTTACTCACCCCCCCCACCTATATCCCTGAGCATTCCCCAATCCATGGGATGAAACTCATACTGGAAAGGCATGAGGCTGCAAAGGCCACCTCAGTTCCACAGTTCCAAGTGGGATGGTCCCTGCCTGCCCCATCTTCTGGCCAAGGCTGTGAGGGAACAGCATTTACTCTATAGTACATCCCGAGTTTTCGGCCCTCTCCAAGAGGAAGGCAGAATTCCTTTCCCCAGGCATCCAGTCCATGTAAAACGCCATCAGTAAGCCATGCCTAAATAGGGAATGTAAACTTCATTCATCCTGAGAGCCCTCGAGGCTCGGGACAGCGGCCAGTCCTGGGCCAGCACTGCAAGGCCGTCCCCAGCCACCTCCAGTTTGCCACCAAACCTCCTGGAGTACAGTCCTGGATAGTTATTCCTTCCTCACTCATCACCAGCGCTGTCCACAGGGCAGCTGGGACTCAAATTCCTGCCTGCAGGTCAGCTGGTGATTCTGAGGACAAAGCTAAAAGAGAAGGAACAGCCATTTCAAGTGCACATTTGCTGCCAGGTAAGGAAGCACCAGCTCTGCCGCTTCCGACTGCAATTCAGAGCTCCAGCTCAAAGGGGAAAAAAAGATTAAAAGAAGCTGCAGAACCAGATCTTTGAAACTCACACAGCACACTTCATGCCCCTGAACTCCTGCCACCTTCCAGTCGTGAGAACAAGGATCTGCTGTGGAACCCTGGGCACAGAGTGCTCCAGGAAACCTGCTTGGGCTGAGACAATGCCTCAGCAACACACCAGGAGGAACTTTTGGGTGTAAACAACTGTTTGAGGCAAAGTACATTAACTTCAGCTGCTCTGGCAGTTGAGCATTTTCTGAATAGAATTAATATGAACAACCCTCTCTGGGAAGGAAAAACCTGTCATTCTCACACTTTTATGTAATCAGACTATTTCCTGTTTAATAAAAAGGAAATCACATCAGGAGAGGGCAGGAAACAAGCCCTACAAGGTCATTCTTTTAAAACAACTTCAAACAGGATATTGCTACCAATGAGCTCTCCCAAGACGAAGGGGCCGAGTTCCAAATGAGGGGGAGACACTGCTGTGTTGGAAAAAAACCACACTTCCAACACCAGTCCTGTGTCCCAACACATGCAATGCACTCAGAGGGATCAAGGAAAAGGTTGTTATAATCCGAATCCTAGACTGGTTTGAGTTGGAGCAGACCTTAAAGGCCATCTCATTCCACCCCCTGCCACAGGCAGGGACACCCTCCACCAGACCAGCCCAAGGCACAGTTGGCTTTTTTGCTCATTTACTTCTTTATTACATTAAAACTTTTATTTGAATACACTCCAAAGAAGTTAATTTAATCTAAACAGTCGCCAAAAATACACCAAAAATTACTTCTTTTTTTCTTTAAATCAGACCAGAACACATGGGAAGCTTGGATATTTCCATTTTATTATTGCCAGACAACTGTGTTTAAGATGGCTACTAAGACTCTTGGCCTAGCAGGGATTTTGGAGTTGGATTTTGGAGCCAAGTCTAGCAGACTTTTGGGAAAAGCACTTGCAGGTATCACATCACATGGCCAAGTTCTGTTTTCTGAGATTTGAAAGACAATTATGTCATTTCAAAGCAGGGAAATGAGCAACACCAGCCTCTCTGGCAGGCAGGAGGTGGCCCTGCCGTGGCTCTCACACAAAAACTCCCACTCAAGGAAAGGTTAGAAAAATAAGCCAAGTTTGAAGTATCAGCAGGGGCTCAGCCCAGAGCAGGGCTGCAACCTCATGGCAAGAACCTTCAAAGCTTCACACAACAAACAAATGCAAACAAACTTGAGCAGGAACAACTCTGCCTGGAGGAGATGGGAAACACACCGAGACATCTAGGGCTGCCTGGACTGCCACACGAAGCGAGAAGCTCCACAGGAAAAGGGGAGAAGAGTTTGTCCCCTGGATAAATCTGGGCATCCCCAATACATAATGCTGACCCTAAAACTAACTACTCACACACAAATCTGTTGTATCCACATGCAGAGGGGTTTCTGTTTTTTCCCCACGAATAATGGGGCTCTGCGAAGCGAAAACTGCACAACCAGAACCAACTCCCTTTTTGCAAAACAGAGACAGAGGGATTCCCAGGATCTTTCATGGTGTGGTGGATTTAAACAACAACCACCACCACCTATAAATAAAACAAGAGTGTCTACACCGTAAGGAACACAATTCCTCGAAAGAGGCTCTGCAGCAGAATTTCAGCAGACTAAAAGGGCCACAGCCCTGCTAGAATCTGGGCCCCAGCACGAGTAGAAAATGAGCTGAGAACCTTCCAGACTTCCAGGAAAAGCCAGTGCTACCCACCCGTGCCAGCCTGGGCCCGCCGAGCTGGCAGCCAGCAAGGGAACAGCAGGCAAGATGTTAAATCCGGGGGTTTGGCCCAGCAGCCTCCTGCTGCCAGGAGCCCATCCATAGCTGCTGGCTCCTGACACAGCCCCTGCACTGCCTTTCGGGCTTTCCCTCGATATTTTCAGGCTTTCCCTCAATATTGTCATGCTTTCTATCAATATTTTCATGCTTTCTATCAACACTGAGCCATAAATTACGTCATTTGCATAGCAACTAAAGCAAAAAACCTCCCGGCATTTAAACTCATTTCCCACTTCAGCATCATTGATCAGAGCACAGCCTGCAAGGAGACGCTGCCGCAGAGACTGTGGGAGCCGGGAGCAGAAGATGGCTGACTGTGAGGTTTGCCTGCACAATCTGCCTTTGTCTGAAAGTTTCAGTTTAGCACGAGTCTGTTCTCAGAGCTGAGCTGTGGGAGCACTGCTCCGACGTGCCCCATAGCCAGGCAGATCCCAGAGCCAGTGCTGCATCCAGCGTAAGAAACAGCTTGGATGCTTTACTCAAAATTAACAGCTATTCTCTCAATCCCCAAATGTTATCATCAGTCTGCTTAATGCTTTTGTATCTGACAAGAGTGGGATCTCCATTTGACCACATCAAAGCACCTTCAAGCCCAGCGACCAGCACAGGCTGACAACTGGCACTCTGGAGGAGCAGGAGGGGAGGAGGGACATGGGCGTTGGCAAAGCTGTGCAAAATTCATCTCATTTCCCCGGCAGAAACGTGGCCTCGACTGCACTACAACAAATCACGTGCTTTGCCAAACTGCTAAGGCAGGACAGTCCCGGGCACATGCCAAGGCTCTCGGGAGGGCTTCTCCCACCCTCTTGCTATTCCGGGCACATTCCGGAGTTTGCACATGGTAGGAGCAAGTACAGCCTGTGGTCAGCAGGGCCACCCCAGCCCTGCACCCCACAGGACCAGGGCTGGGACCAGAACACACACCCTCAACAGCCACAGAAATCCCTGTCCTGACCATGATGGCCTGTCCTCACAGGAGCACTCCCATTCCTCAGCAGGATAGTTTGTGTTATTTTCACACACACACGGGAGCAGGCTCTGTGGGATAACGGGATTTAACCTACAATGGGGTACCCAGGAACTGGAGGCAGGAAATTCACGGCAGGAAGCGCAAAGGGGAAGGTATTCACACCACAGAACTCGACAAAAGTAAAGCACAAGTCTTGGAACGGGAGCAAGAGGTGAACTGGAAGAAATTCAAGTCGTTTCAAGCATTTGGATCACACCTACAGTCCTATAACCAGAGAGGAAAAAATAAGGAAGATTCTGTTGGTTTTTAGGCTGCTGCTTAGAATAACAATAATAAATCACCAGGAACCGGGCTGCTGCTCTGGCTGCAGAACACCACGGGTCGTGTTACTGTTACTACAGTGCTCCTGCGACTCCAGAGCCACTGCCTGCTCTTCCCGGGGAGGAACACGATCCCAAGTGCTCCCCCTCCAGAGAAATTATGGCTTAGAGAACCACAGAAATTATCTACACCCTGCCTCCCCTGGCAGGGCCGGGGCCCAGAGCAGCTGAACCACCTGCACAGCAGCCACTGCTCTCAGGGGCTGAGGGCTGATAAGGGGCACTCCCAGAGAGAGACCCCAAACCCCAGAGCCTATCTCTGACTGTCAAAACCAGTTTGGTGACCACTCAGTGCTTACACAACTTGTCCAGGCACACCTCTGCCAGCAGGAATGCTGGCTTGTAACTGCCTTTTTGAAAAAGGAAGGGGAAAAAAGCCATGAAGCGGTACTTGGGCCTTTTACAGAGCCCACAGGACTCTGGCTGTCAGCATCTGTGTCCACATGCACAACCCTTTTATGTAGCTGACGGCAGCACAGCCAAGCTGAGCCATTGGAACAGGGATTCTGAGACGATATTCCATGGGAAGCAGGATGATCCTGTGCTGTTGGGCTCACCTACACCCCAGCAGTGAAGCACTTCAAGTGGTTTTAGCCATTCTTGGTTAACAGTGGAGCAAAAGCACAAAGGATAGCCCAGGAGCACCTCGTGATGCCCAGTGCACCCCGTGGTTCCAATCCCAGCTCCGCTGTGTTACATCACAGCTGGAGTAAAACCGGCCCAGGAGAGCTGGGAAGAAAAAGGTTCGTTTGCATTCCAAAGGCTTTCCCAGGGAGGCCGTGGGGCCACTCTGGTGACCGCAGGGCTTGGCAGGGCACTGGCCCCTGGGTGAAACTTCCCTTCTCTCAGCTCCATTCATTCACAACTCAGAAAAGATGATCGAGCCCAGATCCTATTCTTCCCGAGGCATTTCCTCTAAAAAGTCTTTAAAAACGGCCGTGGTTAACGAGCAGCTTGTCCTTTCACAGACACAATGTGGGCCTGCTCAGACCTGCCGCTGCCCCGCACTCACAGCCCAACCGGGCCTTTTCTCCCTGTCAGATCCCACACGGAGCACAGCTCCAGCTGCTGCTGCACAGGAAGGCATTAGGGACACTTTCTGGAACACTGCCTCATGGAAACAGCTGGGATACACACAAAATGCGTGTGTTATGTAAAAATAACACCCTGACAGCAATACTGAGTGTCAGGGACATCACTGATTCCAGAGGTAACGCAGGACTTGGGAGCTCTCGCTCCGCACTCTCCTTCCCCACGGGAGTTCACTCCATGTGAAAAGAAGGAAACAGAGCCCTGGCCTTCGGCTGCCAAAAGGTCCTTTGAAGTCTGTTCCCGCTCTCTGAATGAATCCTGCTGCTGCCCCTGCTCTCCCTCCTGCCCAAGGAGATAGCTCCCAATTTGGGAAATCACACACATTTCAGGGGCTGTCCATGTAGCCCAAGTCACAAATGCACTTTTTGCTCCATTTGAGATTCATGTTGAAATGAATTCTCCCTGTGCTGTTTTTTAAAGGAATATGTAACAAAGGCATCTTTTCAGCCAATGCTTGGTCTTCCAAAAACGTTCCAGAGTTTCTTTCATGCCCCAAAGTAGCAGTTTCCAAATGCAATACAGAGACAATGTGCGACCTCCAGCAGCATAAGGAAAAAATAAATCACTTAAAAACTAAAAAAGAAACAAAGCATTTCTCTGTTAAGACTCTTTATTTGCAAATGTCTCATCGAACCAAGGACATGCTGCGCTAGCAATCTCCAGGGACTGCCAGGATTTCAAACAAAAATATATTAGTGAAGTGAAGAGTCAGTGAGCAAACACCTAAACAGAAGAAAGCAGCCTCCTCTGTAAGTGTAAACAGAATTTCTCTTATTTCTTCTTGTTCATTGACAAACTTGTTTAATTCAAGAACTAATTAGGGGTTCAAAACAGGGGAAAACTGGGCTTTTCCAAGTCATAGGAGGAAATTAGGAAGAAAGGCAAGAGCAAAGTTCTACTGTTTCTTAAGCACTTAAAAGAAACTGCAACCAGAAACAGCCAGTCCCAGGAAAAAATCTTATGTAATACAGTAAGTTTATTTATCAAAACATGGTTCTTTTCTTCTCTCTTCAAACAGTAAGCTTTTAATAGACCTTTAATGTACATGCTTTGGCTCTGGCTCTTTCTCCCCTCCCTGGAGAGACCTTTTAAATAGATCCCAATTTCCATTTAAATAGAAGCAATCAATAATAAAATATGTCAGCATAAGAAAGCATTATTCTCCAAAAGCAGACCAAGAAATCTTTCACAGCCACGTTAAACTATCTACTTAAACATGTACAGGTAAGACCTTGCTTGGGCAGCAGTGAGTGCACACAAGTTGCCTTCTCTCAAAGTTTAAGTGACAACAAATGGGAATTAAGCTAAGAAATTATTAGAAAGAAAAATTACTAAAGATCAAGGTGTCCTGCTTGCTGATTTCAATCGCTGATCCAAGTTTTGACTCAAATGGCTTCTCGGCCTTTTGGCCAAGGCCAAGCACAGGATCCGGGCACCGAGTCCATCCCAGTGGGTCTGGATAAGAACCTTCCTAAATGTACCTGTGACAATGCCACTTGCTGGGCAGCTCCCACAGCAGGGGGGTAACAGGTGAGAACAGAGGCTGCAGTTCCAGCTCAGGGTTCAATCACAGGTACCACACGCAAAGTGGCCCTCAGAAGGCGCATTCGGAAAGGGACAGAACTGTCCCTCCCTGCCCCACGCTCACTCAGAACCTCCACTGCCCTGGGCACAAAAACCTGCCCAGAGCTTCACCCGCAGCCTCAGACCCCTGGGAAGGATCCAGCACAACCAGCCCAGGAGCCAGCTCCCCCAGCTACTGCCTGTAAAACCAGGAGCACACTGTTCTACTCCAGGTCACACCTGGAAACTCCAGCCTGAAATTGGACCAGCTGAAATCAAATGAGATTCTTCAATCTACCGCAGGTTGTTGCAGACCACAGCAGAGACACAACTAACACAGAGATGGTTTTAAAGCTCAGCCTTACACAAACCTGACATCTGGGCCTGCTGAAAGCACCTGTCCCACACCAGCTGCCTCTGGAATGAGTTCACTTTCCTCCTTCAACCCTCTCGGGTCAGCACTGGGACACTGCCACACTTGGGGTGCCAGCACTTTGAGGGCTCTGACACCAGTCCTCACCACACCTGGGGGCTCTGAGAGCAGCTCCCAGGGGCGGGAGCAGGTGGAGGGATCAGCTGGATGCTGCCAACTGAGGTGTGCTAAAATAAAACGCACAGCCAAAGGCTGCCTACAACACCTACCTGTTTAGAGTACATTTCTGCCCTCAACCACATTGCAATCAGACATGGCCAAGCCCCCACCTCTTGAGAAGAATCTCCAAACTGCCTCAGCAATTGTGGGAAATAGCACAAGGACACCCTGACACCCTCACCCACCTGTGCTGAGCACCCCCACCACTGTCACACAATACAATTATGTTCTGCTTCACAGTTATTTCAAAGTACCATAAATTTCCTCAGAGTCCATGGGAAGGACCAGCTACATTGAAGCTGCACCAAACACATAGTTGTAGTTTCAGACCATTTCTGCTGAAATGCTGACACTCCTCACCACGCCAGCACAGCTACAAAGGGCTTGTGCAGCCTCCTTCACGTTAAATAATAACTGGATGTATGCTAATTGCCTTTCCTCCAGTGAACTGTCTGCATTCCCTTCAGATTTCCTGTAGCTACAAATATGATAATCAGGAGAACAAAGACTTTAGCACAGCCACTCACTCGGGCACAGCAAACGCAGTGGAGTGTGTGTGCCTGGTTCCCGCAGCAGCAGAAGGGAGACCTGCAGCGTTACTGCTCTGAGCACCCCGAGCCCACTTTAGGAGGTATTAATAAAGAATAGTACAAAATTGCACATCAGAGTGAAGTCTCTGTAACTGCACGGACAATGCAGCCCCTTAGCAACGCGGCCGCTCTGGAACCAACCAATCCACCTTTAATTTCCACTTCCTCCCAAGCTCTCTGGACAGCAACTTCTGGCACTCCATCAGTCCCCTTTTATCCCAGTTTCTTTTTATAAATCCAAGGTCAGGTTTCCTCTCCCACCTCATGTGATGTGCTGGACTGAAGCTGTGCCAGCGTGGTCGGTCCCCTCGGCTGCCAAACCCCCTCGCGCGCTGCCCCCGCCTGTCCCACCGCCCCCGAGGCATCCCCCGGCTCTAACGGGGAGGAATAGTCCAGGGGAGACGCACCAACTTCCCCACTGACGTTTAATTACGCCTATTAAAAACAACACCCCACTGGGACCGAGCCCCCCCCCCAACACCGGGCGGCTCGGGGGTCCCGGTCCCGGCCTCGCCCCGCGCCCGGCCCTCACCTCCTCCTCGCTCTCGCTGCGGAAGCACAGGCAGGCCGCCCGCTTCTTGTAGCCGTCCCCGTCGTAGGTGCGCGTCTGGTTGGACTTGAGCTTCATCATCCTCCGCTCCGGGGGCGGCGGGGCCGGAGGACGCGCGGCCCGGAGGGCGGGGGAGGGCGGGACCCGCCGGGCGGGGAAGGACAGGGGGGCGCTGGGGGGCCGCCCACCCGCGACAGTCTCTCTGTAGGTCTCGCTCTGTGGGTCTCGCTACGCGCTGCCGCCCCTCGCCCGCCTCACCCCTGCCCTCGCCTCCAGCCGCGCCTTCGCCGCCGCCCGCGCTCCGGCCTCCGCCGATGACGACCGCGCCGCCATCTTGGGGCTCGCTACGCAACCGGCGCAGCGCGGCCGGGCGGGGGCGGCGCTGCCGCTGCGGCTCCGGGCACCGCCCGCCACGCAAACGGCGTAACGGCTGCGGGAATCGCCCGCCACGCAAACAGCGTAACGGCTCTGGGCATCGCCCTCTACGCAAACAGCGTAACGGCTTCGGGAATCGCCCGCCACGCAAACAGCGTAACGGCTCTGGGCATCGCCCGCCACGCAAACAGCGTAACGGCTGCGGGAATCGCCCGCCACGCAAACAGCGTAACGGCTTCGGGAATCGTCCTCCACGCAAACAGCGTAACGGCTCTGGGCATCGCCCGCCACGCAAAGGGCGCAGCGCTACCCCAGGGCCGCTCGCGAACAGGGCGGGCGGCGCAGGGGCCGCCCCGAGATACGCGAACGGCGCAGAGGCCGCGCCCGCCCCGTGCCGCCAGGGGGCGCTGAGGCACCGGGGGGACGTCCGTGTGTCCGTCTGTCCCCCGAGCAGTGTCTGTCTGTGTCTGTCCGTCCGTCCGCCCCGTCACCGAGCACCGGCACTGGCTCCCCAGCGACACCTGGCGGCAGCGGCGGCCCCTGCTCCGCTGGCCCCGCCCCCGGGCTGTGTCCCTCCCGTCCGTGTCCCCACGCCATCGCTGGGAATCCCCATCATCCCGGGCAGAGGGAAAAGGGCTCCGCCTTCCTCCAGGAATCACCTCCACACATCCGGCAGGAACCACCAAACCCAACAGGTTCCTTTCATTTAAGCATAACTCATTCCCCCACTGCTGTTCCACATGCCTCACATCTGAGTCACTCTCTGCTCCAGAGATGTTTATGCACTTCAGTGAGACTCAGGGATGGACCCAGTGGCATTTTTACCTCTTTTATTATACACAAAACATGAGCAGGGGGTTCTACTGCGGGGGCTGCCCACGGCCACGGCCAAATCCACCTCTCTGCAACAGGAAAGGGAGAGTGTTAGAGATCAGGCAAGTGACAGCAGCAAACAAAGAGCGAAGAACGAACACCACCATCAAAGCTCTGTCCTCAGGTGTTACTCCAGTAACATGGAACGCTGACCTGTTTGACACTCACTTGCTGGCACAGGTTAACCAGGCCATTGATACCAACACCAACCCACCCCAGCTAGCTCTGTGCATCACACCTAAAACTTTTATTTCAGAAGTACAGTCATGGAACTCCAGAGAGCTCAGCTTGCTCTCAGACCTGTCGCTGGCCTCTGTCTCAGCCTGGAAGCCACCACATTCTCCATCCACAGAGAGAGAGCTGGGTGTGAAGGGTGACAGCTTCCAGCCCCTTACACCCTCAAAGCCCCGCAGTGAGGAGCACACCCGTAGGACTTCCAGCTTCTCCCATCAAAGTCTTAACAAAGGAAGCAAATCCCAAATGCAAATACTCACGAACTGGAATTCAGTGGCTGCTCCAGCACCAGCCTCAGCCTTCTTGTCAGCACCAGCTGCAGAGAGAGGAGCAGTCAGTGCCCACAGAACACCCTGCCCAGCGCAGTGCTCCTGCTGGGACCGCACAGGGTGGAGCTGGGGCTGCACAAAGCAGGACAGGGGGCACTCACGTGGCACGGCGCTGCGCCGGTACGTGTCCCGGTCAGCCTCGCCCCGCGTCAGCCGCGCCGGCCGCTCGCCCTCCAGACCTGCAACAACAGCACCCGCCTTGTCACTGCCCAGCCAGGCCCCAAACAGCCCCTCCGGGGGCACCCACACCCAGGGTGCAGACCAGCCTTGGATCTGCCAGCAGTGCCACGCCTGGAGCAGCCCAGTGAGGACAAACCTAAGGAAAATGGATTTAATATGGCAAACTTCACTATGGGGGGGGGAAAGTGCCCCAGCTTGTGATTGGGTACAAGTTAAATATTATGTGAGAAACGGATTTACAGCATCATCTCACCAATCTGCCAAACAAGAGCCAAACATTATAGATGATAAAACCCCAGAAATACTAAGAATCTGCCCCGTCCAACAAGCCTGTCCACAGTTACAAACTGCACATCTCTCTGAAGCAGCCACAGTGTCAGTACCCAAATCACCCCGATGGAACAGGTTCAGAACACTATTACAAAGAGGAACACTCCCCACTGAGGATGAACTCCTTCTGCATGTGTTTACCCGTCCTCCCTTCCTGCCAGGTCAAACCCCTACAGCACATCCCCCACCCATGGATGGATCATTTTAAACTTATCATTTCTGTCCATCCCTGACACCCAAATGTTCAGTCTGGTGAACTGACAGACGCAAATCCCAAAGATCAGGCCAGAGCCCTGAGCTTCATCCTGCACCCCCACCCACACACAGCTCTGTGCCTCCCAGGCTGCTGCAGCCACAGGCAGCTGATCCACAGGGAAGCAGAGCACAGGCACAGTTCTTCCAGGAATCCCTGCCTGGTGGGGCTGAGCGAGGGCTCCAGCTCCTTCAGCTCCCTGGATAAACACAGCACCTAAGGAACAAATCTAGGAACATCCAGAGCAGCTTGAAATCAAAGGAACCAACACCTTTCCAGCATCAGTGCAATCCCTCCTTTGAGATGGGTGATGCTTCTTTTTGCTGGGCTGAGACAGGAGCTGCAGGAGCTGGAGGGAAACTCCCAGCACCCCCAACCCCCAGTCCTGGCCCTCACACGAGTGGCAGCACCGCCAGCACCTCCTGCCCTCAGGGCTGTGAAACCCACCCAGGGAAACCCAGAGCCACAGGCCCAGCACACAGAACCACAGAAGGGGCCCCTTGAGGCCACCCAGTCTGGCCCCCGTGGAACTGTGGGTGTGTGTCCATGGGACCCCCCTGCCCCGCAGGCCCCGTGGAGCCGTGGGTGTGTGTCCTGGGACCCCCCTGCCCCGCAGGCCCCGTGGAGCCGTGGGTGTGTGTCCTGGGACCCCCCTGCCCCACAGGCCCCGTGGAGCCGTGGGTGTGTGTCCTGGGACCCCCCTGCCCTGCTCACCCTTGGGCCGGGGCCGGCCGGTCTCGGGGCGGCTGCGGCGCAGCGTGGCCGGGACGATCTCGGGGGGCAGGTGCAGGTAATCCCGCAGGTACTGGATGCCCTCGTTGGTCAGGTACCAGTAGAAGTGTCTCCAGGCAAACTGCTCCTTCACGTACCCCCGGGACTTGAGGGACTGTGGGGACAGCTCCCAGTCACTCCCAGCCAGCTCCCCCCCCAGTGCCCCCAGCGGGGTTTGATGGGCACTGGAGGAGCAGACCAGTTCACAGGTACAAAACTGCACATCCAGCCCCCCTCAGGAGGAAGCACAGGGACTAACCCCCCCCTTTGCCCCCAGAGGCCCCCTACCTGCACCCAGGCCCCCCCAGACCCCACACCTGCCCCCTCAGCCCCCCCACCTGCATGGCTTTCATGACGTGCAGGTTGGGCACGTTCTTGTCCACCAGCTCGGGGTGTTTGGGCATGTGCACGTCCTTCTTGGCCACCATCACGCCCTCCTTGAACAGAAGCTCGTAGATGGCGATCCGGTTCTTCTTGGGCATCAACATCTGCACAAGGGACAGGACGCAGGACCGGGTGACCCCGGAGCCCGCGGGGGGACACAGGCGGTGCCGGAGTGTCCGGGCACCGACCCCCCTTCCCAGCAGTCAAAACCGAGCAGTCCCCGCTTTAACTCCTCAATTCCCCCCGGCCCCCCCCGGTGTCGGTCCCGGCAGGGCACGGGGGTGCACGAGGAGCTGCCTCGGCCCCGCCGCCGCCGTTAACTCCACTGAACTCGGGCACCGAGCACCTCTCGCCCCCGTGGGAGCCAGACCCGGGCCCGGCAGCGCCCCGAGCCTGGCGCGGGGACTCGGCCGCAGCGGCGCTCCCGCCACCACCGGGGTGCGGGAGGCGCCGGGAGCGGAACCCCCCCTGCACCCCGGAACTGCCCCGCGCCCGCTCCCTCCCGCCGCGCACAGCCGGGTGCGGCCCCTGCGGTGGCGCGGGCGGCCCGCGGGGCGCGGCGGGCCCGGGACGGCGGCGATGGGCGCCGATGGAACCGCCGGGCCCGAGCGCGGCCTCACCGTGGCGGTGGCGGCGGGGCCCGGCCGGAAAGGGCTGCGCTTGCGCCGCGCCGCCGCTTCCGCCACCCTAAGGACCCCGCCCGCAGCGCGCGGGTGGCCGCGGCGCTGCCGGAAGGCCCCGTTCCCCCGCCGGGGAGCGGGGTGACCGTCACGGTGCCGGGCAGGCGACCCCCCCCCCCCACTCGTGTCACCCCCCGTGTCACCCCCAGCCGTGTCACCCCCAGCCGTGTCATCCCCAGCCGTGTCACCCCCAGCCGTGACACCCCCGGTCCCACGGGTGTCACCGCTCCCCGCGGTGCCCTTTGGGGCTGTAAAGCCCTGCCGGGAGTCCCGGGGGGCAAAATGTCCCATCCCGGACAAAGGGGCTCCGGGGGACCCCAGAGCACCGGCCGAGGACCGGGATCCCCCCGCACCCCCCGGTTCTGGGTCCGGGGGAGCACCGGGGCCGTGTCCCCCCAGCCGGGGCTCAGTGAGGGGTTTGACCCCCCGGCGGCGGCAGGACCGGGGTCTCCGCTGTGGCCCCGCACACGGCCCCCCGAGCCCCGCGGGAGGGGCAGCGATGCCGCCGCCCCCGGTTATCCCGCGTGCCGGCGGTGCCGCTGTCACCTCGCGGGGCCGGGGATTGGCCGGCTAAAAATGCCGCCCTAATCTCCGGGCTGATCTTTACCCCCGCCCTCCGCCCCATCTGCCGCCACCTGCCCGCGATGAGCAGCGCCGGCCCGGGCACGGGCTCCGCCACGGCCCCGAGGTACCGCGGGCACGGGGGTCGGGGGGGACGGGGGTGTCCGGGGGGTCCCGGGCGAGGGGGGATGCCGGGCCTCGGTGACAGTGCTGTCACCCCGCTGCTCTGATCCGGGTCCGAGCCCCGCGCTGGGAAAGGAACCCGCTCCAGACCCACTGTGAGTGATTTCCAACTTGTGCCGAGGGAGCGGGAGGGGCCGAGGGATGCGCTGGGTCCCCGGACCCGCCTGGTGCCATCCCGGGGCTGTGCTGCCATTGCACCCCCTCGGGAGGGGTGGGAAGGAGCTGTGGGGGCTCCCTCTCGGTGACCCCAGGGATGCTGCGACAATTGCGGCAACACCCGGCTCGTCCCGCGGGGCTGGAGCTGCCCCTGCCCCTGCCCCTGCCCTGCCCCATCTCCTCCTCACGGCTCCTGCGCCTGCCTTGGCAATGGCAAAGCCAGTGCTTTGCTAACCGGATTAGGGCTCTCCCGGCAGCCTCTCCGGCCGCTCCCTCGGCCCCCGCGCCGCCCTTCCCGAGCAAACCCCAGCCCTAAGCCAGGTCCAGGTCGAGGCCGTGGCTGCAGCTCAGCAGGGCCAGCAGAGATCAGGCACTGCGAGTCCCATCGCATCCGACCCCAAACTCTGGCTGATGGTTCTTCCACCTTCTGGGAGTTTGTTCCCTTGACAGAGGAGTGCGGAGAAAACCGGGGAGTCCACCAGGCACTGGCTCGGCTGGGGCTGAGGGTACTGCCCTGTACAGCCCTGCGACCCCCTGGCAGTGCTGGACCCTCCTCTCCATCCTGTCCCTCCTGTCCCAGGGTGTGCGGCCCCGGAGGGGCTGCAGCAGCACAGGAGCTGGGTTTCCCTGTGCCAGGGTTGAGGGAGGGAGCCCAGGTGCTGGCAGGGCCCGGCAGTGACGTGACAGGGCAGGGTGAGAAGGGAAGGACATGAGCACAGTGTCAGAATCGACGGGGCTCAGCCCAGGTGGGCCCCGCTCGCTGGGAAGGCCGTGCCCCCAGACCTGCTGGTGCCCTGGCTGTGCCGGGACATGGCCTTGCCAGGGCGGGATGGAGCAGGGATGGAGCCAGGCTCCTCTGGCACAGCCCTGGCACGGCTCTGCCCAGGGACAGACTTTGTCCCGGGGGTGCCAACCTGGCCTTGAAGGCAAACCCTGGACCTGCCGAGCTCCTGTGGCTGATCCTGGAGAAGGAAAGGCCACGTCTAGCCAGGCTGGTGTCCGGCTGCCCCCGGTGTGGCACGGATGGGGTCAGGGGGCAGCGAGCCCCGGCACCACCCTGCCTGGGGGTGATATGGACGGGCTGCTCGGGCAGCTGCTTCCCAGGGAAAATGGAGCCTTTATGTCCCGGCCCCGGCCCCTTCCCCGGAAGGGCTCGGAGGGTGCCCCGGCCGGTCCCAGGCACACAAGAGGGGGATTGTTTCGGTGGGATCTGGGTTTCTGGGAGCACCTGCCCCGCGCGGGGCCCTCCACAATAGCTGCCTGTCTGCGTAACCGCCACAGAGCCGGCAATTATCCTCCGCGGCTAATTAGAGATGCAAAGTAGCGCCTGCATTCTCCCAGCACTCGGAGGGCTCCTGGGGCTGGCAGCACATCTGCAGTGGGGACACAGCCTGGCCACGGGGCGAGCGTGAGGGCTCCGGCCCCATCCAGCCACAGCTCCTGCTCTGCTCTGCTCCGGCATCGGGTGGGAAGGGGCAGCGGAGCCCAGGGAAGGGCTCAGGATGAGCAGGATGCCAGGCCCTCTCCCTGCCTTCCCTGGAGGGCCCATGGGAGAGCTCCCATTGCTCCCAGCACCAGCTGAGCCCCCATAATCAGAGGCCCTGTCGGGATTTAGGAAACACATTTTCTTTTCCTTACTGGAGAGGCAGAGGGGAGCCAGTTGTGCTTGGATTCCCCTTCATCCATGTGCAGGCAGGCTCTCCTGGCAGGGTGATGGGCAGGCATCTGATCACTGGTGGCAGCTCTTCATTCCTGCCTTCTCTGGCTCCTGCAGCCACAGGAACACAGTGTGGGCTCATCTGCGCCGCTCCCAGAGCTGTAATTTCAGAGAGACGAGTGGCCCAATAAATCAGGGCTTATTTCCTGCCAACACTGTCCACTGCTTCCCACAAGGCAACTCATTTACAGGAGGGGAAATGACTTACCACGGGAAACAGTAAGCAGTGGGATGGCAGAGCCAGGGCAAAGTTTGTGGTGTCCGAGTTTCTGGTGAAGGAACCAGCTAGACATGTTGGGGAGGCAGAGGGCCCACCTGCTCCCTGCACTAGAGTGAGTCCGTCCTACCTGCAGAGACCACAGAGCTGGTGGCAGTGGCTCTTCGCACTGGGGACCCCCCACCCAGTCACTGAGGTCCCCTCTGTCACCCTCCTGGAGAGCGTTTGTCACCTAATGCTTAATGCCAAGGACATGGCCCCTCTGGAGCAGGGATGCTGTGAGGGCAGAAGGTGGCTGGGACAGCCCGCAGCACCTGCAGTGACCCTGTGCTGAGAACTGCCAGCTCTCTGCAGGCAGGGATGACGTTCAGCACCCTCCGGTTCCTTGCCCTGAAACACCAACAGGCAAAGACCACCCGGCTCCTGCAGGAACCACCATCCCTCCCACTCGGGTTTGGGGGCGTTGGACCCCCAGGCCTCCCAGGCTGCAGTGGGGCAGGAGATGTTCTGGGGGCTGTTGTGTCTGGCCCTGGGCTGGGCAGACACGCTCGGATGGCAGGGCTGGAAGGAGCCGGAAGGCAGGTGGGCCGGAGGGACCCACCGAGCTTCATTAGGCAGTTGAAGTCGCTTGTTAAGGGAAAGCTGAGCCGGCGTCGGGGGCCGGCAGAGCCCCCCGGGACCGGGTCGCATTCTCTGGGCAACCCGATCCTGGCGTCAGCGGCCCCGCAGCCTCATTACTGCAGCTTCTGTGGCGGCTTCGGTTACTGCCTGGACGCTTTCGTCTCCTGCTGGCTTTTAATTTCCCTGACATCCCCCGCGAGCGCAGTGCGGGGGGAGCCTGCTGCCACCCCCACCCACCTCCTCCCTGCTCCCCAACAGCCCCCTCTGCCCCCGGGACCCCCATCCTGTGATAAGCCCAGGTGACCCCGGGCATGAGCCCGAGGTGTGGGAGGAGGCTGATGGACAGATGGCAGTGAAGGGGAGCTGCCCTGCTCCTCTCTGAGGAGCCTTGGGGGTGCAGCCCCCTCACCCCCTTCCCCAGCCCTGCCGGGGGGAGGAAAAACTGTTCCTGCTTCTCCCGCCAGCCTGTTCCCAGCTGGCACATTTGGCAGGGAGGCGGCACCGGCTGCCTCTCCAAAGGCGTTTTGGGGTGTTTGTTCCTGCAAAAGCTGTGGCTCAGCCCCAAAACTCTCCTGCAGCCCCTTCTCGGGCCGGGGGTGACAGAGCAGCAGGGCAGCAGCAGAGGGGGCCCGTGGCTTTGCACCCTCCCGTGCAGGAGGGACAAGGACCCCCGGGGCAGCAGGACCAGGACCCCAGGGGGGTCCCCAAAGAGCCTCCCCGCAGCGCGGCCGGGGAGAAGGAGCCCGGTTTGGCCGTAACGGAGCCCCCCTCCCGCGGCTGTGACACCCGCCCCCCCGGGCCGTGCCCCGGGCCGCAGCCCCCCGCAGTGGGGCGGCCCCGGGGGGCTCCCTGGGCGAGGGGCCGGGGCCGGCGGGTCCCTCGGGGGCAGTGCGGCACCTCGGGGTGGGCGCGGGCCCGGGGATGGGGGGGTCCGTCCCCCGTCACCCCCCCGATGGTTTTCGCAGCAGCGGCTCCATCCCGGTTGCCATGGCAACGGGCGGCTCGGGCAGGCGCGTGCCCGCGGCCGTGCGCGCCGCCGCTGCCCGGCGGGAGCGGAGCGAGCGGAGCGGAGAGAGCGGAGCCCCGGCCCCGGCCCCGGGCCCCCCGGCCCCCCGGCCCCGCCAGGTGAGCGCGGCCCCCGCGGGGGCAGCAGGGTCCCCTCCGGAGATGGGTGCGGGATGCCCGGTCCCTTGCGGGGATGGGGTGCGGGATGGCCGGTCCTTTGCGGGGATGGGGTGCGGGGTGCCCGGGTCCCCTGTGGGGATGCGGTGCAGGGTGCCCGCGTCCCTTGCAGGGATGGGGGAGAGCGAGGGGGCTGCTGTGCACGGACCAGGCAGTACGGCGTGGGTTTGCACCCCTCGGCAGGACTCGGTGTCCCCTGGTCCCTTCTGCAACCTAGGGAGGTTGGGGGGGACGTGACCTTCACCCCTCTGTGTGCCCGATGGGGTGCTGGGGTAAGGGACACCCCTTCTGCAATGCTGCTGCACTGAGGCTCGTGCCTCAGTTTCCCTAGCTGCAAATAATGGGGGGGGGGACTTGTGCTGTCCCTGCCATCGCTGCCCCCCTCACCCCATCACTGAACCCCCTCCTTTCAGCGTTGTCGCCCCAGCTTCCCCCTTGGTGCCCCTCCTGCTTTCCCTGTCCCCTCTGGCTCCAAGTCTCCTTCCCCACCACAGACAGCTGAATTCCCTCTGTCCCTCCACCTCTCCTGCTCCTGGCAACCCCATTTGCCTTCTGTCACCACCAGCCCCACCAAGGCTCCGGGGACGGGACCCCCGTGCCTGCGCGTGACGCTCCACTCCCCCCTCCCTGATGCAGGAGTATGGGGATGGCACCGCTATATCCTCCACCACCCTTGTTTGCTGCTTCTGGGTTTAATTGCAAACCTCATCTTTGGATTTCTGCCTAAACCCAGCTCTTGGGACTGCACAAATCCCTGCTCGGTGTCCGAGCAGCCTTGTTTACCTCGGCGAGCCCAGGCAGCAGGATGAGACAGGCTGCAGAGCTGGGAGGCCAGTGGAGCACCCCAGCTGAGGCTGAGCCTCATCTCCCTCCCCAGGCCTGAGCACATGCAGGGGGTTGGCAATCCTGCTGTTGCCCCTCCCGGGATGCCCATCCATATTCCCCATCCGCATTCCCGGCACATCCGCTGTCCCTGAGCCTGCGGGCTCCCCTGGAGAGACACTTGAGTTATCTGCAGATGCCAAGCATTCTTCCAGAAATCATTGCACAAGGCTCCTAAGATCCCTACGAGACCGATGGGTGCCCCGAGTAGGGCAGCTCTGTGGAGTGCAGAGAGAGGGGAAGGTCTCTGCAGAGCCCACACACGAGCTGTGAAGCCGATCACTGCCACAGCTTGGAGCGTCTCCCATGGCTACTGCAGCCTGGCAGCACCTGGCCCCTGGCACCCCCTGGGACACATGGCTCCTGGTACTGCTCTGGATCCTGAACCTCCTCAGCAAATACTCTGCTTTTGGGGAACCCACATGCCCTGACCTGGCAGGGTCCAGCAGGTCCCCAGATCCCCCTGTCGATGCAGATGACCCCAATGCAAACCAGGAGGCTGTCACAGGCACATTCTGCCTATGGCACATTCATTGGAAAAGTGGCTCACAGGAGTTTCCCATCATTACCTATGTGCCCCCTCCAGGGCCCTGCTGCCCTGGCAGCCACCTCGTGCACTGCTCGAGCTCCAGGTCCCAGGCAGCCCCATGGCACTGCTCTGGCTGAGATCCCATGGGGATGCACCTGCAGTACACCCGTCCCTTCCCTCTGGACAGGATTTGGCTGTTTGCCCCAGGGCTCCAGTCAGAGGGGTTTTGCCAAGGGGATGCAGGAGGAGCCCTGATGTGAGCCTGCTGCCATGGACACAGTGCCCAGGGAGGACCCAGGCTCACCTCCCACCTGGCCTTGGGCTGTTTGATAACGAAGGAGCAGGAACTGGAGCTGCCAGCGTGAATCAGCAGCACCCACTGCTTAACCATTTCCTCTCAGAGTCCACGTCGGCTCCAGAGGGGGACAGGGTTCAGCCACAGCCAAACCCCTCCGCAGCCCCTCACCCCTGAGCTCTGACCCTCACCCCCCCCGGGAGCATTTCCCTGCCGCAGCCCCTCGGGACACAGGACTAGCCCCGTGCAGGTGGGAACCCCGCAGCCAGCCGGGCCAGAGCCGAGCAGCAGACCAGGCACAGCTCCTGCAGCTGCAAAGCCTCGTGCGACGCGCATCGGCGTCACCAGCTCTGCCCGGGGACCCGTGCTGGGGGCTCCTCGCCCCCCGTGCGTGGCCGTGGCAGGAGCAGCACGAGGGTCCCGGTGCTGACGGTGGCTGCGGTGCCGGGCAGGGTCCTGCCAGTGGCCAGGGCAGCAGCGGGGCAGCTCCGGAGTGTGGTGGGAGGTGCTGCTGCCGGGCTCCCCTGGGCTCCCTCGGCTGTTCCTAGTCCTGTTGTCTTTGCCACGAGTGGTTTCATGTGCACTGCAGTGGCATTTGGTGCTGCAGCCCCCAACAGACCCTCAAGCAACTCCATGCAAAGATAAGGGAGAGCAAATGACCTTTCCTGCGGCCAAAAACCTAAAGCCCAGCCCACTTCCTCGGATTCCCACAGACCAGCACAGCTCCCAGCCTGGCTTCCCCCTGCCCTGGATGCTCTCAGCAACAATCACTCACCCACTGCCCTCCCAGAACGGGCCTCACACCTGGTGTGAACCTGCTGCCTGGGGAAAGGATGGGATCAGGGTGGGGACACCATCTCACTGAGCTCTGCTCCCCTCCTTGCAGCACATCCACCACCATGCTGCCTTGGCCAGGGGCTCTTGGCAGCAGAGGAGGCTCTGCAGCCCCTCCTGCCCCACTGGGCTCAGCCAACATGCCCGGAGGCAGGATGCCTCCCACGCCTGGAGAGAGCAACCTGGGGACAGGGGACAGCAGGACGGACTGTCCCACCTTCCTGGGGACAGGGCTCTACCAGCCAGGGCTGTGGCCGCAGGGGCTCGGGCAGCTGCCCATGCCCTGCCTGCAGTGTCGGCAGCACCAGCCTCTGCATTGCAGCAGCTCCTGCCTGCGCAGGGTCAGTGGCCACGTCCTGGCCCCCACAGAGGGCAGAGACCCCCCCGTAGCACTGGGGCAGCAGGAGCTGCCTGGTAGGTGAGATGAGTTGTGAGTGCTCAGTACCGAGCAGGCTGACAGGAGAGCCCAAGGGCACCCGGGGCAGGAGCCAGGCCAAGCTCTGTCGTCACTCCATGCCAAACGCTCTGTGGCTTCTCCCCAGCAGCTCTGTGGAAATGAGGGGCTGCCGTGGAGCCCCCGGGCCGAGGGTACCCAAGCGGCAGCGCGTGGCTGGGGCTGGCAGCTCTCCATGCCACGGCTCAGCCGCCGGCTCTGCAGGCGCCAGGCATCACCGCCAGCCGCCCTGATGGGAGGTGATGGGCTGCGCCAGCAGGGCCAGGGGGCTGGCAGGAGGCTGGCAGGGGGCTGGCAGGGGGCTGGCACGTGCTTCACAGGCCACCGAGGCAGCCCAGTGTGGTGGGGGCACAGGCACGTGCGTGGGTGCACGAGGATGGTCGCGCGTGGGGGAGAGTGGCAACGAGGAGGCAGCGTTAGCTGGGAAGTGATGCAGAGCCAAAAATAACCCCCGGGCTGCGGCTCGGACCAGGTAGTGGCTCGGAGTGGGAGCTGCGGCAGCCACGTCCGCAGTGCCCCACGGCATCGGGGGGGCAGCTGGGGCCCCACACGTGCCCCTGGGTCCCGGGGTACCCCCAGCCGTGGGGTGCTCCAGCCCTGGGGTCCCATCCCGGCCCCGGGCACACGGGGTCTCTCACCCTGGGGATGCCCTTGCTGTGCCAGCACAGCCTCTGCAGCAAAACCCAGAGCCAGAGGCCAGGGGCTGAGGCCGAGCCCCAGTGCTGGGCACTGCACCGTGCCCAGGGGCTGCAGGGGGGACGGCACACACAGCACCCTGCAGAGTCCCTGCGGGCTGTGCCACCACTGCAGGTGCACTGGGGCAGCCCCTGGGGCCTGGGTGGGGAGGGCAGTGACAGTGCCACGGGTGGCAGGCAGGAGCGGTGGCAGTGCTGTGGGTGCCCGGCGGGGGCAGTGGCAGTGCCATAGGTGCCAGGCAGACGTGGTGGTGGTTCTGTGGGTGCCAGGCAGGAGCAGTGGCAGTGCCATAGGTGCCAGGCAGGCATGGTGGCAATGCCGTGGGTGCCAGGCAGGTGTGGGTGCTGTGAACTGCCGGCTGGGGGGGACTCTGCAGCCCCCCATCCATCTGCATCTCGGCGGCTGAGCGAGGGACAGTCACGCGTTTATTTTTAACTGTCTGGGGAGGGCGGCGGGGATTGGTGCCTCCCTGGTTATATCACTAAATCCCTGCCAGGCCCTGTTAGTTCCAGCACAGTGAGCCCTGTGCTGCGCTCCAGTAACTGTTTCGGGCCCCCATCCTCCTGGGTCCGTGCCCTGTCCCGGCCCGAGGGCGCCTTGGGGCCAGCTGTGCACACAGCTGGACAGATGGACACCCACGGGACCCTGCCCCCCAGCACTGCCCTCCCACCCCATCACCCTCTGGCTGCTGTGGGGTAGGGCACGGGCAGCCGGGTCCCCCTCTGCCCATTCCACCGCCCCGGGGAAGGGATGGTGGGTGAGGATCTCGGACACATCCTCCTCCTGCAGGCCTTTTGGGGACAGGGCAGAAGGAAATTCGGGCTGTTCTTGTCCACTTCGTCCCCATTCCAGTGGCAGATGCTATGCAGGACAGGCTCAGCGCTTTCCTGTGGGAGCACTGCCCGAATCTGGGTCAGGGTGGGGATGATGGGGACGCTCATGGCCACCACGGTGTCCCCTACATCCCATGAGATGCCATCCCCAGCCCCCTCCCGGCTCTTGGCAGAGCGGCAAAGGGTTAAGCCGTGCAGCCGGGCCACGTGATGCTCCGGGGATGCCGTTTTTCTGAAGATCAGGATGGATTAGGGTGGAATATCAGGACAAGAATTTCTTGGGCGGTGCATCCCCCTGGCCCTGCCACAGCCCCTGGCCCAGCGGATGCGGGGGACGCGGTGCTGAGCCAGGCCCCGGCTGGTGCTGAGCCAGGCCCTGGCCAGTGAGCGCCCTCCATGCTGCTCCCCGTGATTCCCTGCGGGCACAGCCAGCTCCAGGGGGTTTGGATGGCACCAACTGGGTGGTAGCACTGGAGGAGTCTGCAGGTCCAGAGCTGGAGTGGGCACCGTCCCCGTGGCCATCCCCTGCAGCTGGATGCTTGTCTGGCAGTGCTGCTGGCAGGAAGGATGGGGGTTCCCTGCTCATCCCCGTGACTCCTCTCTCCTCTCCCCTCAGTGCATGAGGCTGGTGTTTGCCCAGGAGCCACCCAGTGCCCGCTCTGACACCCAAGACACCAGGAGCCATGTCGGGTTCCTACGACGAGTCGGCAGCGGCCGCGGAGGAAACAACTGACAGCTTTTGGGAGGTGAGTCCCGGCCGTCCTCTCCTCCCATGGAGCCCTGACACCACTGTGGCTGCACCCCAAGGTTCCCCTGGGCTGGGGGGGGCAGGGATGCCCTCCCCTCCCTGCCTGAGAGCATCCCTGCTCTGCCAGAGGTCTCAACCTCGGCTGTCCCCAGCCGGCACAAAGTGACAAAGGGGACTGGAAGGAGTTTGAGCAGCCCCAAACCAAAGCTCCCTCCCTGCACTCCCAAATTCCTGGTGCTTCCTCCGTCCCCAGGCCAGACCAGCTGGGTCTGAGCCAGGCAGCCCAGCCACAGCTCCCACCCTGCCTGTCCCCACCCCCCTCCCAGGTGGGGAACTACAAGCGCACAGTGAAGCGGATCGACGATGGACACCGGCTCTGCAATGACCTCATGAACTGTGTGCACGAGCGGGCCAAGATCGAGAAGTCCTACGCCCAGCAGCTCACTGACTGGTCCAAGAGGTGGAGGCAGCTCATCGAGAAAGGTACCGTGAGAAGGACCCCCTGGCACACCTGGGTGCCCGTATACCATCCCAGCTTCCCCTGGCAGAGAGGAGGGGAAAGGGCTGTGGAGTGACCCCCGGTGTCCCCTTGGCCCCCAGGTCCCCAGTATGGCAGCCTGGAGAAGGCATGGGCAGCCATCATGACGGAGGCAGACAAGGTGAGTGAGCTGCACCAGGAGGTGAAGAACAGCCTGCTGAACGACGACTTCGAGAAGGTCAAGAACTGGCAGAAGGATGCCTACCACAAGCAGATCATGGGGGGCTTCAAGGAGGCCAAGGAGGCTGAGGATGGCTTCCGGAAAGCCCAGAAGCCCTGGGCCAAGAAGCTCAAGGAGGTGAGAGAAGCACGGAGTGTCCTGGGGGATCCCTGCATCTCCCAGCTCTGGCTCTGTGTGCCTGGCCCAGGCTGGGAGACACAGGTGGCACCTGCATGCAGGCAGAGAGATGGACAGGGGCCTGTGACTGCTTCTCTGATGTCCCTTCCCTCTCTTCTCCACAGCTGGAGACAGCCAAGAAAGCCTATCACCTGGCATGCAAGGAGGAGAAGCTGGCGATGACCCGGGAAGCCAACAGCAAGGCGGATCAATCCAACACCCCAGAGCAGCAGAAGAAGCTCCAGGACAAAGTGGAAAAGTGCAAGCAAGACGTGCAAAAGGTGCGAGCTGCTGCCCTGCACTGGGCTGACGAGGCAGCAAGCAGGGGATATCAGTGGAAATGGCCACCACACCCCTTTGTCCACCATCCATTCCCATTTTCCCATCCTTGTGCTCCTGTATAAGGGTGAGGACTTGCAAGCAGTGCTCAGGGGAGTGTGAGCAGGACAGGGATTTATCCCTCTTACTGGGGCAAAATCTCTCCAGCAACAAGGGTCACAGAGGCTCTCAGCTCAACCTGGGCTCCCCAGACTGGTGACCCCCAAACCAGATCTCTCAGCACCCAGAAATGACCTCTGAGGTGCTCAAGGTACAAACGAGGTCTCTCCTGCACCTTTGCAGACCCAGGAGAAGTATGAGAAGGTGCTGGATGAGCTGAACAAGTGCACCCCACAGTACATCGAGAGCATGGAGCAGGTCTTCGAGCAGTGCCAGCAGTTTGAGGAGAAGAGGCTCAACTTCCTCAAGGAAATGCTCCTGGACATCAAGAGGCACTTGAACCTGGCTGAGAGCAGCAGGTAGGGAGGGGGTTTCTGGCCAACACGACGGTCACCAAAAACTACCAGGGTGGCTGGAGGCTGTGTGGGAGCCTGGTGCCTCCCTGTGCCTTGGAGGAGGTGACAGCCCCAGCTCCCCCAGCCCGCTGACCCCGTCTCTCCCGCAGCTACGCCAACGTGTACCGGGAGCTGGAGCAGACCATCCGCCTCTCGGACGCGCAGGAGGACCTGCGGTGGTTCCGCAGCACCAGTGGCCCCGGGATGCCCATGAACTGGCCCCAGTTTGAGGTGAGGCTGGGCACCCTGGCTGTGCCCTGGCGGCCCCGGGGGCCGGGTGAGTGCTCAGGGGCCGGTCGCTCTGTGGTTGCAGGAGTGGAACCCAGACCTGACGCACACGATAACACGGAAGGAGAAGCAGAAGAAGGGCGAGGGGGTGACCCTGACCAACACCAGCAGCACCAGCGAGTCGGGGGCTCTGGCGGGCGAGCGTGGGAGGTGAGGGCAGCGCAGAGGGGAGGTGCCACGGGGGAGGCACAGCAGTGCCACTCAGTGCTGGGAGGTGCAGGGTGTCCTCGGTGACAGCCACCTCCTCCCCTCCTCCCTCCCCCAGCGTGAGCAGCCACGACCGCGGGCAGACCTACAGCGCCGAGTGGTCCGATGACGAGGGCAGCAACTCCTTCAACACCAGCGAGGCCAACGGCGGCACCAACCCCTTCGACGAGGAGGCGGCGGGGAAGGGCGTGCGGGTGCGGGCTCTGTACGACTACGACGGGCAGGAGCAGGACGAGCTCAGCTTCAAAGCAGGTACGGTCCATCGCCTCTGCTGGAGCTGTGGGTCCTCCACATTTCTGTGTGAAATCCCTCAAATAATTTCTGAGTTAGCCCAGCCCTTCAAAAAGTTGACCTGTCAGAAAGGAGAGAGCAGAAGCTAAGCCCAAAGGCGGGTGGGACTGGAGCCGTGGTGGGACAGGGCACGTAAGGTCTCATGGGTCACCCCTTGCTTTTCTACCCTACAAACCAATGTGCTCAGGATCAGTCCCAGAAACCCCCAGCAACTCCATCCCAGGGAGAAACGGGATAGGAGAATCTCCAGCAACTGCAACGAGCTCTTCCCTTCCACCCTTCTCTCCAGGTGATGAACTAACCAAACTTGGTGAGGAAGACGAGCAGGGATGGTGCAAAGGGCGCTTGGACAACGGGCAGTTAGGGCTGTACCCCGCCAACTATGTGGAGGCAATCTAATTCTTGTGGTGTGCTCCTCGTCACCATCAGCAGATAAATCCACCCTCCGTTGTCTCCATCTCTCCACCAGCCAACCAGCCATTCTGCCGTCTGGTCCTCCACTCCTCATACTTAGAGATTCAGACATATTTTCCGACCAAGCTTTTATTTTTTTAAGAGTTGTCTCCGAAGAGTATTTTGCATAGTCGCTTTCTTCTAAGATAATGTGAAGCGAAAGATGACGTTGTCCGTTCGTCTACGTTAGTTGATTTTTTTCCGAGCGAAAAGCCGATACCTCAAGATCTTAAAGCCCAACCAGTGAGAGCTCCTGATTGGTTGGTTTTTAAAGATACTGAAATCATGAGCCGCCTTCTGATTGGCTGGAACTGTTCTGAAATGCACGGCGCCGAAGCTCCTGGGACCAACCAAATTCATCCCAGAAAACTGAGAGTGATTGGAGTCTGACTCCGGTGTTTTTTTTGGTGTTTCCATATTCTCCCCAGTCCATCCTCCCACTCTGAGGAAGGGGATGAGTGTCCCCCTTCAGCCCCATGGTCATCCTTGGGATGCCCAGGTGAGGTGGGACCAGCTGCACCGTGAAGCTTGATGGCATCTCCTCAGCTTCCTCCTCTTCCCGAGCTGATGCCTGGCCTGTGCTGCAGGGAGCAGCACCACCCTTCAGGAGTATCCAGCAGATCCAGGTGAGATGGCCCTAAAATCCAGCGCTGTCCAGAGAAGGACTCACCACAGCCCAGTGCTGATGGAAGCACCTTCACACCCAGCCTGGGATAGTGAGGACTGGCTTGGACACGGCTGGGGATGGTCTCCATCCACCCCCTTCCTGAAGAGAGGCAGGAGCAGATGAGGGAGGGGGGATGAGCATCATCCAGCTTTGCAGGACACCGGCAGGAGCTGCAGCCAGTGGAGGAGGAAGAAGAAGAGAAGAAGGAGGAGGAAGAGGATGAGGAGTAGGAGGAGGAGGGCTCAGCACAGGCAGACCCAGCCCGGGCAGAGCAGCTGCCTGGTGAAGATGGCTGAAAACAAGACATGCCAAGGCAGGGGAATGGCCACAGGCTCTGCCCTGTGCTTGTCCCTGAGGGGCTCTGTCCCCCTCCCCTGGGCTCTGCCAGTGGCCACGGCGTGGGCAGCAGCCCTGCAGTCCCCACGGGTGCTGCCCCCAGCACGGCCACCCCGCCCCTCTGCCTCGGGTGCTTTTGTCATCCCGGGCTCTTCCCTACAGATCACCTCTCATTTTTTTCCATGCCATCACCCTTAGCAGCATCGACGCCATCGGCTTCCTGCACGCTCCTCCCGCTCCTCTCCCACCCCCTCCTTTGGTTCGTGAATTTTTTGGCCCCAGGGATCCAGTGTTCTCGTGGAAGCACCGTGTGCTGGGCATGGTGGGCAGGAGCCACCCGGCCCCTGCCAGGTACCAGAAAAAAACCACAGTCAGAAAAGACCCAACCAACCACCTGTCTCAGCAATGCACCCCGGTTTTTGTACATCGATTGTGTAATTTAAGAAGTATATATATAATATATATATATATCGTGATTGTATTTCAGTGAATACAACAACAAAAAGCAGCAAGAGAAAATAACCGAGCTCTGTCAGCGTCCTTGGCTCTGGGGTCTCCTTTGCTGCCCTGTGCCCATCTCGCCCCCGTGGGGGAGGCTGGGGGGTTACAGACCCCCTGCAGCCCAGAGAGCCACAGTGGCAGCCACTGCACCCCCAGGTAGCGACTCTGCCACCCTGAGGCTCTGGGGTGCAGAGGGGTGGGGGGCTCGGATGCGTTGCTGGGGTCCTTGGGGGCTGTGGGAGGGGGGAAGAGCCACTGCCTTTGGGGAATCCTGTGCCCCTCCCAGACAAAGCCTTGGGAAGCCCCTGGGTTAAGTTTTGGGGCCGTTCCCAGCACCAGCCCTGACCCAGCACTCCCCCGGGGCTGGGAAGGCCCTGGCACAGCAAGCTGATGCCACCACCTGCCCTCCCCCACCCTGCCAGAGGACCTGGAGAGGGGCACGAGATCTGGGGCACCACCAGATCTGGGGCACCAGCACCCCCAGCCCATCCTCCTTGTGCCCCTGCCCTGGCTGCAGGAGTGTCAGTCACACAGAGCAAATCGCAAGACACATTTTGCTTTTTTTCCCCCCATTATTTGTTTTTTCATCCCCTTTTCCAGAGGCCAAGGCAGTTCTCCTCGTTCCCCTGCTCCCCTCCTCTCTCTGGCAGCTCTCCACTCCTCCAGCCAGGATGGGAGCAGGGCTCACACACGGAGCAGGTGGAACAGAGGGAAAGACAGGAGCTGGCACAGGCAGCTCTTTTAGGGTAAAACCAAACACCAAGAACCAGGTGTTTTTTCTCTTAAACTCCCACAAAGCATCCCTGGGAGCCCGGGCCACCCCTCGGCATTTGAACCTAAACCACAACTCGCTGCCAGCCAAAACCAGAAAGTAAATACACATAAAAAACCCTATAATATAAAAGATCAACATCTCCAGGTAACTCTGACTGGTGCAAGGCACAGGTGAAGCAATCCCCAGCCCTCTGTCCCACTCCAGCCTCAGCAGATCACAATCCAGATTCACTGTCCAGAGGGAAAGAGCAAACTCCCTTTTCCCAAACTCCAGAATCAGACAGTCCAGATAAAATCCAGATCAAGGGAAAAGCCCTGTGCCAGGGCACAGGACCTGGGATCTTAGGAGGGGTCTGGTGGCCCTGTGCCCAAAGATGGAGGATCCAGCTCAGGGGACGCCGTGCACAGCCCCACACCCACATTTACAGCCTTTCCAAAACTGCCATTTTCAGCCCTGAATCCCTGCAGAGGGGAGAAGCCAAACGTGTCCTGGAAAGTGAAGGGGGTGCCCCTGTCCCCAGGGGATGGCCGTGGTCTCCAGGGGCACAGCTCCCATGGCAGGCAGTGCCAGGCTGCTCCTGCCTGGATTGGGTCTGGTCAGCGGCCCCACCACGGGCAGGTGGTCCTGTCCCTGTGAGTGCCCTGTCCCTGCGGGTTCCACTGTCCCAGCTCATGCCCAGGCTTTGTCCTCCCCAAACAATGGTCGGGGCGAAGCCACCGGCAGCCAGCACCCGGGGGAGGAGAGGGGGAGGACAAGCCCAGCCCCGCGCCCACCCTTCCCGTGGGATTGCCCAGGGGACATGAGGGCTCTGCACAGTCCTTGCCCCGCACCAGGGCGTGCTGGGGGTGGTCCCTCAGCTGGGGGAAAGGGGGGGTCTCTGGGTCCGTGTCCAGCAGGTCCTGGGGACGGGGAGCCTCTCGCACCCCAGCTGAGGTCCTTGGTGCTGGCAGAGGGAGGCAGTGAAGTGCCCTGTCCCTCCGGGGGCTCAGCCTGTCCCGCTCAGACCGGGTGCACGAACTGGTAGACGAGGCGCTGGGAGATGTCGGGTTTGCGGATGATCCCTTTCTTGTAGTACTGCCGGATGGAGCGGCTCAGCTTGTCGTAGTTCATGGCCGGGCGGTTCTTGCGGATGCCCCACAGACGGGCCACCTGCGCCGAGTCCTCGATCTTGAAGATGCCTGGGAGGGGAGCGGGGAAGGGGGGGTTGGTTCCAGCCCCACCTGCTCCCCACCCCCCCAGGGCCCACCCCGGGGCCTCCAGAGCATCCCTCCCACACCTTTGTCCTTGTTGAGCCAGCGGATGAAGCGCCCGTAGTTGTGGGGTTTCAGCAGCAGCTCTTTGAGGAACTGCCAGAGGTGGATGGGTTGCCCGGCACAGGACGAGTCCACCTCGCTGTCGGCCCAGCTGGAGTCACCCCCTGCCACGGGAAGGGACGGGTGAGAGGAGGGAGGGGGAGACCTCACCACCACCCCAGGGACCTGCATGAGTGTCACCTGAGAAACCCCAGCTCAGTGCCAAAGCACCCCAGACCTGCCTGAGGCAGGAGCTGAGCCCACACAGAACTTACCACAGTATCTCACATCTCCAGGGGCAGCCTTCTCTTTCATCCAGGCGGCTGGAAGGGAGGAGTGGGTCGTCAGGAGGGCATCTCCTGCTTCACATCTTGCATTGCCCATCTGCCCAGCTCCCTCCCAGTCCCTGGCACCCACCAGACTTCCAGATGTCGAGGTGGGCATGCAGGATGTCACCACAGGCAGGCGAGCGCTGGCAGAACTGCTCCTCAGACATGGCACACAGGTCCTTCCCTGACAGCTCCTGGAAGGACTTCCCGATCTGTGGCAGGCGGTACTGGTGCTCTGTCCACAGGATCCACTTCTGCACATTGCCAGGGCTCCAGTCTGTGGGGTCTGGAGGTGGGGGGTGAGCACAGCCAGCCAGCTCCCCCCAGGGCAGCCCCCAAAACCACATCCTCCTTCCCAGGGGAGCAGCCGCACTGCCCCAGACCCCGCATGGGCTGCGGCCCCCAAAGTGCAGTGGGACTTCGGCTCCCACACCAGCACAGCCCTCCCTGCCTGGGGCACCCACCTGCGGCGATGTTGAGGAGCTTGCAGGCTGTCTCGATGTCCTTGAGCACCTCTCCCACCACCATGCTCTGCACCTGCTCCAGCGAGTGCTCCTCCATGTGCAGGCTGCTCTGCAGGTCCCCCTCTGGCCCCAGCCCCAGGCCCTGGCTGTCGATGATGGGACATTGCTCCGGCTCCTTCCGCGCCTCTTCCCGGCCCTGGGCGCCGCTGGGGGATGGTTCCCCCACGCCCTTGGTGGCCCAGGCCGTGTCCTCGGGGTACAGCATGTCGAAGTAGTGCAGGCAGAAAGCGGGCAGGGGCTGCTCGGGGGTGCCGGGGGGGCTGGGGCTCTCGGGGCAGCCCCAGCTCCGGGGGCCGGGGTCCCGGGGTGGCAGCAGCGCAGGGTCCGGCCAGCTGAGGCGGCCGGGGGGCAGAGCGGTCAGCCCGGGGCTGGCACTGCCCATCCCTCCACTCAGCACCGGCTCCAAACCTGCCCGGAGAGGAGAGAGGAGCAGAGCTCAGCCCGGCACTGTTCCTGCCTGCCCGCCCAGCAGCCAGGCACAAAGGGAGGAACTAAGCCTGTTAGAGAGCAAAAATCCCCCAAAGAGCCCCCCGGCACCCTGTGAGCCTCAGGATGAGTGCAGGCCCGGGGTCAGCCACGGCTGGGGGGGCTGTCCTTGGCTGGGGGGAGCAGAAGCAGCATCAGCAGGGAGAAGAACCCCAGCAGACGGGCAGGATCTGACCCCCCTGGGTGTTTGGGGTCTCCCATGGAAAACATCTCCTGCTGCTGCCACCTGAGGGTGCCCCAGCACAGCAGCCTCAGATCTCCCAGGTGAACCCGAGTCCAGCACCGCAGCACCCGGCCCTTGGTCACCAGTGCCAACCCCCGGATGAGAACTTTGCTTGCAAGAAAGGATAATTGCAATTACCCTTCCTCTCCTGCAAGAAAAACTACCCAAAATCAGCCTGTCCCCATCTGTCTCCATATGCAGGGAGTCCTGGAGACCATGGAGAAGAGGATGAACCTGCTGAATTTCCATGGCAACACCAGGGAATGGCTCCATCCATGGATAAACCTCCCCAAGAGCTTTGGGAAGGGGAAACCCCTGCCAGGGAGAAGCTGGTGATGGGCATGGCCTGGGCACTGCCCAGCTCCTCTGCCTCCAGCATTGCATTTTACAAAAAGAAAAAGAAGAACCATCCCAAACTGGTGTTTTAAAAGCAGAAAAGGAATCTTTAACAACAGAGCTGACACTGGAAAAGGAGCATGCTAAGCCTCCCTAAGGAAAGCAAGCACCCCTGAAGGAGAACAGAGGGTAGTGGCCAGAGAAAGGGGGTGTTCTGTTTGCTCCAAACCCCAGCTAGGGGTAAATGCCCGTCCCTTCACCCTTGGAAAAGTCTGAAGAGCTCAAAAAAACCACACAGAGGAACCATGGACACCTAAACAGCCCCCACAGCAGCCTGAGCCCACGGGAACCTGGGGAGGGGTTATGGGTTCAAGAGCTGCAGCCCATGTCCCTGAACAGTTCCAGTGGCACCACAGCAAGGAGGGGGAGGGAGAAGGGGTGCCCAGACTATTGAGCTGCCCCCACCACCCAAACAGTTTCCCTGAGAGATGGTGCTGGCTTCCAAAGCTCTCCTTGATTTGGTTGGAATTAAAAGAAGAGCTCTAGGAGATGAGCCTTAAATCCAGCCCCACGCTGCTCCCGGCACAAAAGGGAAGCGGTAACAGCTTGTGCAGCTGCACGGTGCCTGCCATGGGGATGTCTGGGGAGGGGATGGGGTCTGCAATGCCTCCAGTGCTCTGAGGTCACGGTGCCTCCTCCACCCTCCACAGCTGCAAACCGGACCTGTGGAAGAGCGGGGCTGTGGAACTGGGCACGGACACAGCAGGACAGACGGCCCCGGCCCCATCCTCATCCTGTTCCCCTCCTCCCAGCTGGGAACACAGGGACCCAAACCCCTGGGAAGTGTCCCCAAAAGCCCGTGCCATGCCCCACCAGGGCACTGTACTCTCAGGGCGGGGGCCACTGTTTGACTTTCTCCTGCTCTGGCAGCCGGGATGGGTGGGACCTGTTTGTGCTGAGAAGCTGCTTTGGGTGGCTGTTTCCCTCTCCTCTTCTCTCCCTTTTTGCATTTCCCTGGAAAGGAAGAGCTGGAGGGGCAACCTAACCCTCATGGGACTCCCCAAACCTTCCCATTCCCTGCCCCAGCTGGATGAGGCTGTGCTGGTTGTTCCATCAGCCCTAGCAGAGGCTCCCTGGCTGCTGACGGGCTGAGTGTGGCCCCAGCTCCACAGGATAGGATGGGGCAGTGGGGCTGGGATGGGGCAGCAGGGCTGGCATGGGGCAGCAGGGCTGGCATGGGGCAGTGGGGCTGGGATGGGGCAGCAGGGCTGGCATGGGGCAGTGGGGCTGGGATGGGGCAGCAGGGCTGGCATGGGGCAGTGGGGCTGGGATGGGGCAGCAGGGCTGGGATGGGGCAGCAGGGCTGGCATGAGGCTTCTGCACTCCCCAGGGCATGGGGCCAGCACGAGCCCAGGGCTGTGGGTGGTGCTGGGTCCCAGCTCAGCTCTGCAGCTCTGCAGGGACCCAACCCCATATGGACCTCACGGCCAAGGGGGATGGGGACAGGGCCAAGGACCCCCCATGTCACCCCAAACTCTCCTGCAAACACAACCCCCCTTGCTCAGGGCACCAGCAGTGGTGCAGCACTGAGATCAGCCCTTGGGAGCTAGAAAAAACAAAGAAATCAGAAATTCACCCACCCCCCAGGCTCGAACAATGGGCCCGTTAATTAAATGGGATCCGCGGTGGAACAGGTTGTGCCGGAGCGCTCGGGAAGCCCCGTGGGCCAGCAGAGGTTGGCCCATGGAATCAGGAGGTGCTGCCTGTGGCACCCGGGATGTCTCCCAAACCCCCAGGCACTTCCCAAGGCCCTTCCCAGGCAGCTGGGGTGGGGGGCCAGGGCAAGGGCCAAGGGTCACCTCCAGCCCCAGGCTGGGGACAGGGACATGCCACGCTGTGCCAGGAGGAACGGGGGACCCAGAGCTGTCCCAGACTGCCCAGAGCAGCCTGGATTAAGCAGGCAAAGGTATCTGGGGTCCCTACACAAGCTGGAGCTGCAGCAGGGACCCAGATGAGTGCTCAGAGGCTGCTGACAATTTGGGGTCCTGTCAGAACGTCCCATCCACCCTGTGAGCCCCACAGTGCCAGCCGTGCCACGTCCCTGCTGGCTGCCAAACCCTGTGCCACGCACTCCTCTTATCTCTGGGTGGAGGGAGGAGGATTGGCCAAAACCTCCCCACAGCCAGGGCAGGGACTGGGAAGGGCACTGGGGGACTGGGAAGGTGACAGCCTGGGGACTGAGCTCTGGTACCTGTGTGGTGACAGGGTTGGGGCCGGGGCAAGCCCTGGGCTCACCTCAGTGTACAGCCCGTCCCAGGGGTCCTGGACCCTTATCTCCCCACCAGCCTCCTCCAACACCACCAAGGTCCCCCAGCTCCTCCTGCCATTACCTGCATGGCTGCTGGCACAGGGACAGGTGTCCCCACGGGTCCCCACACCCCGGGTCAGGCTGCCCTCTCCATCGGCACAGGGAGGCAAACAGCAGTCGCGGGGGACAGGCACAACCTGCCAGTGACCTGACCAAAGCCTGGTGCTTGGTGTCCCCCAGGTGAGCAGCAGAGCTTGGTGTTCCCCATGTGGGGCCAGGGAGCCCCTATTTATAGCAGCACCTTCCCCCCCGCGCTCCCGGCCCGGAGAATGCCCGTATTGTGGGGATTTGGCAGCTGTGCCGCGTTTGTGTTTCACTAACCGAGCAGAACCACGAAAACCAGACCCAGAGCCAAAGGGACTGCAGGGCTGACAAAAAAAACACCCATCCAGAAAGCAGCTGGGACAGTGCAAGTCTGGAAAAGGGGTTCAGCTGCACAGAGACACCCTGGAGCTGGCAGATCCTTGATGGCCACCTGGGCCACTCCACAACGAGCCCCAGCTGCTGGTCAGTCACACACCATCTCCTGCCTGGCACAGGGGCTGGTGGGACCCTCAGGGTTGCTGCTGGTACCAGGTGGGCTTGGGAGGAGCCAGCCCTGGGGTCCTGGCTCTATCCCACCCTCCTGGGGTTGCAAAGACACAAAATTAGCAAATCCCATTTAATTTTGGGTGACACCATCCCAAGGAGTGCCAGAACCTCATGCCAAGGGACAGCCTGTCCCTGTTTAGCCTTAATGGCACCTGGAGGTGCAAGGAGCTGTGGGATGGGATGCTGACATGCAGTGGCACCGTGTCCTCCCCAGATTGCTGCTGAAAGGGCTGTAGGAGCCCCTGAAGGGAGGGAAGGTGAGCTGGGTGGGTGCTGATGGAGCACTGGGAGCAAGGGGGTCACGTCTTACCTCGGGGATGCGCAGGCAGCTCACAATCCACATGAGTCCTGGTGCAGGGTGGGAAGAGCCATCCCCGTGGTTCTCGCTGTGGTGGCTCTGGGGGGCATGGCCCCAAGAGGGGGGCCCCAGCACTGTCGGGACCAGCAGCTCCTGCCCGGCTCAGCACCGGCCCCGCGGCCACAGCACCGCCAGGCTGAGCCACATCGGCTCTCGAGGGACAGGCAGACAGGGGCAGAGACAGGGACAGAGAGACTGGGATGGAGAGACAGGGACACAGAGACAGGGACAGAGAGACAGGGATGGAGAAACAGGGACACAGAGACAGGGACAGAGACAGGGACGGGACCAGCGCCGGGCACCCCGAGCAGCCCCGAGGGATGGAGCAGCCCTGAGCGATGGAGCCGTGTGAGGTGTGCGAGGGATACCCGGCAGTGTCAGGGCTCAGCCAGAGCCTCCTTTGCCCATTATATCCAATTCCTTCCTTATTTACCTGAACAAACAAGCGGTGCTTACCTCAGACGAGGTGTTTGAACAGCCCGGGCCGGGTTAACCCTTGGCAGGTGAGTCCAGGCTGGGACCCGAATGGGGCCTGGGAGGGGAGTGGGGCAAACCCGGCCCCGTTAACCCCTTCCAGCCTCACCTGGGACGAGCCCAGCGGCTCTTCCTGGACACAGACCTGCAGCACAGAGACTAGTCAGACACCTGGGAGTCCCTGGCCAGGCCCTGCACTGTGACACAGATTCCAGAGCAGGTGGGAGCATCCCTGACCTGCACCCTGGGACCGTCCCCTACCCAAGGTCTGCAGCCACCGGGGGTTTGTCGTGGAGTCTGTGATCAAGAGGCTCAGAGCCATCAGGGGTGAGGGGAGCCCCTGACACCCCCCAAAGCCTCCCAACCCCGGGCACACAGCACTGTCCAGTGCCTGGGGGTCTGTGGCTGCTGCTGCAGGTGGGACTGGGCACAGGGCCACGGCCAGAACACGCAGCACTCCGGGCCCAGGTTGTCTCCACCGGCATAAGCAGGAAAAAGCTGTTCCGAGCGAGACAGACACCGAGTTGGTATTTATGGTCTTTTTTTTAGCACACGAAGCAGGCAGGGCAGTTCAGGCAGTTCTCCCACACACGTAGCGCTGCCAAAATCCAACTCCCCCATGCCCCAAATTCCCACGTCAGACCAAACCCCACCACAAACACCCACGGTGCAGCCCAGGCCGGGCCCACGTCACCAGCCCCAGGAGCTGCGTGGCCGTCCCCAGCCCACGGAGTGGCAGAGCTGGCACCCACCCGTCCCTGACCCGGCACGGCCGATAAGCCATCGGAAATAAAACCCCGGGGGGAGGCGACCCCAGCCCGGGTGCTGGGAAAGGCCTTTGCCACTATCAGCAGCACCAGGAGTTTCTGCCTCCCTTTGAAACTCCTCAATGTTATCTTATCGTGGGCAAAGCTCCCCCCGGAGCAGCGCTCCTGTGTCCCAGGGGAGCTGTGTTGGTAAACACAGCCGGGTGGAACACGTGGCGCTGGGTGTGGGGGACACGGGCTGGGGGGGACCCCTGGGCAAGTGGCTGTGTTGGGAAGCCACCAGTCCCTGGTCAGGCTTTGCCAGGGGCTGGGCACGTGGGATGTGGCACAGCCAGGAGGGGGTTCCAGGCCCTCCAGTGTCCCCACAATGCTCCTGACTCTTGGCAGCCATAGCAGAGCCCCCCGCCCCATTCGGAGCATCCTCTGCTTTGGGCAAGGCCCCACGGGCACCCAAACCTGCTCCTGTGTCCCACCCCACCATCTCCCGAGGGCATTTGGGGCAGGAGCATCCCAGCAAAGCCCCAGGGCCACATAGATACTCTCCAAGCATGGATACCTTCCCCAGAGCACGGAAGTGCAGCTGTCTCAACTAGGGAGATTGAGGATGCAGAGTGAAATCACTTGAGAACTCAAGTACCAGCAGTCTCTGCCCCTTGCTCCAGAGCATCCTAGACCTGGGTCATCCTGGGCTGTCTGGGAGCCTCTTGCCCGACTCACACCTCAGTCTGAAAGAGCTTTCCCTGCTCCTCTTATCAGCAGCACCGGGATCTTGATAAGAGTAAGAGATTAAAGGGGAAAACATTTGCTTTTCTGGGCTCAGGGAGAGCTCGGCAGTGCAGCACTGCAAAACCAGGGAAGAGGCCCCCAGTGACAGCTCTGCTCCCCTCCCAAAGGTTGGGTGGCTGCAGCTGCGGTGTCACCAGCTCGGGCCGGGCTCTCCCCGCCGCCTTTCGCAATCGCAGCTCTGCTCGCACACCGGGAAAAGGAGAGATTGCAACACCTGAGGAACAGCAAAAGAGGGAAATGAAGTCTGGCTTTTCTGCCCCGTGTGTGCAGTTTTCAGTGCCTTTTCCTTGTCCCCCCCATCAACCCATCAGCTCCGATTCTGGTGCCTTTTGCCACGGCTGAAACTTCTACACTTGGGAACGCGGCCAGAGAGGAGAGATGGAGAAAATACTCATGAATCAGCCTGGAAGAATCTCTGCCCACCTGCTCACAACTAATCTCTGGCTCTATCACAAGAATAATAGATAAGCAGCCATGTCACATATAATAAAACTATTGAAGGCCCTTGATGTCACTGCACAAACCGCAGAGACCACGGGGCCCGACCTGTCCCCACATGCAGTTGTGCTTCCTGGTCCCCTGCAGCGGTGGGACTTCCTCTGCTCCAGTTCCCACACAGCATTTGGGGACAGTGGTCGTCCCTGTGTAGAGCCAGGGTCGCTCTGAGGCCTCACCCTGCACCCCATGTCTGTGCCTGTGGGCAATGCTGAATCAGGGTGAATCCTCACTCTCAGGCTGCAGGATGGGCATGGAGACTGGAAATGGTTGAAATGGTTGAAGTACCTTTAATGCAAACCCCCCACCCCTTGGAAGGGACCTGGGAGGTGACAAGTGCTCTGCAGCAGAGCCCAAAGTTACCCCAAGGGCAGGGAGTGCAAGTGCAGAAACCCACAGGTGTGCACAGAGGGACTTGTTATTGTGCAGGGACCCCGTGCAGATCCACCAAGGAGCGTGTCCAGAGCTCCCAAACTGCTGGGATTGCTCCAGAGCCAAGACCACCTGCATCCCCTCAGACCCCTCCTCACCCCGGTCAGACATTCCCACTTCCCGGGCAGCGCTGGGACGAGCAAGGCCGCTCCTCTTTATTACCCTGCCGGCTCCCCCATCTCCCAGCTGCTGCCATAAACCCCATTTACAGGGCCCTGTGTGTGCCCGGGGCAAACAGCCTCGTTATTGCCATGGCCCCCGCCCACGGCCCACCCTGACAGAGGGGACAGGGCTCCCTGCTCTGCCACTGGGTCCCCACTGCTGCACTGCAGCCCTGCTGGGGTCCTGGCGCTGCTCTGACATCCCATCCCCACCGCCTGAGGCTCCTGGGCTGCTGCAGGTGGGACTGCGGTGTCACCTGCGCTCCAGGGCAGCCCTTGAGGGTGCAAAGAGGAGACCAGCTCCGTGCAGGGGTGCAAGGGTGGATGTCTGCTCCACACTGGCGGCATGGCCCGAGCAGTGCCAGTGCAAACCCCGGGTGACGCAGGGGAGGTCGCAGGAGCAGCAGATCCACCACCGTGTTTGCTGTTCCCTGCCCAAAGCCCTGCTCTTTTCTTCCTCCAGTTGTGTTAAACTCCTGCTTTTGTCTCTTGGGATTAAAAGCCTGGAAATGGCTGTGGGTCGCATGGCAGTGCCAGGAAGAGAGGGCACAGAGCGGGCTGGGTGCGTCCCACTCGCTACAGGGTGAGGAAAGGTCACAGCTCCCCCCACACTGTCACTGTCACCAGAGATTTGGGGTGCAGAGGAGGGAAACCCCTTCTGTAGGGAAGGATCCTGGAATGGGTTCTTCACGCAGCTGCTGCATCAGCAATGAACCCCAGATCATACCCAGAATGAGAGAATCCCCCAAAATAAGTCCCACAGGCACCGCACTCCCGTTTCCTCCCCATCAGCCCTCATCCCACGGGCACAGCAGGAGCGGGGCAGCAGGGCCAGCACAGCCTGGCTGTGCTGCGGGCCCGGGGCCGTTCCCAGGCACACACGGGCAGCCAGGTGAGACGGGCCGGGCCCGGTGCCAGCAGACGGGATGTTGTCTTTTCACACAGCCCCGCGCGGGGCCGAGCGGCAGCGAAACCCTCCGCGGCTTCGGTTCCCACACTGGGTGCCATTGGGAAATGCAAATTCATTCTTCTGCTGCCGCTGGTTCTCCCCACATGCAAAACAATCCTCGGGCATAACGGCCCCACGGAGTGCCAGCCCGGGGAGCGTGGGAGCCGCCGGGCAGGGAGGCAGCCCAGGGGGAGCAGGCAGCACTGGCAGCTCCAGCACCCCAGGACACAGAATGCTGAGGCAGCACGCGGTGCCCCAGGAGCAGGGCAGGCTCTTGGCAATGGTTTACCCCTGGTTGCTGTGCTGTCCAGCCCAGGAGAGCCTGCAGAAGGTTCTGCCCCAGAGGGAAGACCCTAAAAGCAAGCACAAAACCCACACTCAGCCCGGTCTCAGCTGCGTAAGAGCTGGTGGGGCTGGAAGGCAAAGGCCTGCAGGGTGATCAGAGTCACTCCCCTCCCAGTGCTCCTGACCTGCTGAGCCAGATTCACAGCCCCAGGGGAGCAGAGAGGGGAGGGCTCCCCCGTGCCCCCCTGCACAGAGGGCAGGGACCCCACAAGGGATGAGGCAGCTGCCCATCCTGCAGCATTCCATGGAGCTGTGGGTCCCCTGGACATGGAGCTGCTCAGCAGAGCCAGCCGTGACTCAGCTGTGACTCACCCGGCTCCAAAGGAAACGTGTCACTCCTGTGAGCATCGCCCAGCTCAGGCACCTTGTCCTGGGGGCTCACATAGGGAAAAAACAGTGTGGGAGGGGGGCAGGACCCCAAATGAGGTCCCCCGTGTTCTGCCTTCCCCCACTGCGCAGGCTCTGGGCTGGCCTCAGAGCTTGGAGGAATTTACTTTTCCCTGACAAACGTCTGACCCTGGGGGCAGCTCATGGGCACCCCTGGTCTCCTCAGTCACCCAGACACGGTGAGGAGCCACCGTTCCTGGAGCCTGGTCTGGGGAGGAGGGAGCTGTGACAGACACCAGGAGCCAGGCGGGGGGGACAGAGATGTCCCCACAGACCTGGGCCCCAGCACCTGCCAAAGCCCCACTGGAGACAGGCAGCATTCCTTGTGGCATCCCTGGTTTCGCAGGGCAGGTTATTAAAGCACAAAGTCATCAATCTCTGCAAGGGAGCAGAGAGCCAGAGCTCTGGCCCTGCTGTGGGACGTGACCTGAAATGGTCCCACATTCCCCTTGAAGGGCTGTCCCGGCCCCAAGCCCAGCTCTTCCCATCCCAGCTCTCCCCATCCTGGCTTTCCCTATCCTGGAGCTGGCTCAGGCACTGGCAGAGCAAGGACATCACTTCTCTCCTCAGCCGTGGATTTCGAGGGCAGCAAACTGTTTGTTCTGTCAACACGTGCCTAATCCTCAACCAAAAGCCGATGAAAACGCCATGGGGGGGAAGGATGGGAATAAGCTGCCCTTTGAGACAAAGCCCTGGTGGTGACAGCCACAAGCCTGGTTGGGGGAACAGGAATCCTCTACCAGCACCCCAGTCCCAGGAAGGGTGGGGGGATGGCTCCCCATGGGACAGGATGGGCTCGAGCTGCAGCCTGGCCCTGCCACAAACCCGAGCACGATCTCGGGCTCCCGTGTAGGACGTGCAGCAAACACGTCCTTGCTCTGCAGGGATTGCCTGGCCTCAGCAGCCATTCCCGGCTCCTTTCCCTTGGAACTGCAGCCAGCAGGAGCAGGCAGCACATGGCAGTGTCCCCACAGCCACCCTGGGACTGCTCCTGTCCCTGCTGCCACTGCCCCAGCACGCGCTGTGACACCGTCAACGGGCTCACGAACGTCATGAACAGGCTCACCTGAGGATTAGCATTTCCAGATGACCCATAAAACCTTTTTCCTGGTGGGATGAAACAACACTTTGTCCTGTGAGGCTCGTGTCCAGGCTGGCTGGGGCTGGGCTGAGCAAGCAGTGCTGCCCCTCGCTGCCCACCCTGGGGCAGGAGCTGCACTCCACTCCAGCTCAGCCCTGCCCCAGCCCTGGCAGGGACCCCTCCCAGCACTCAGCAGCACCAGCCCTGCAAGCCCTGCACCCTTCACCCGCAAAAAAAAAAAAAAAAAAAAGGGATAAAAAAAGGTACATTTAGCAGTTTCCATTTGTTTGCTCTTTAAATAATTGTTTCCTTATCGCTATTGATTTAGATCCCTTTAAAATTCTGACAAACCTGCTTCTCAGGCACCGTCAGCTGCTTCCTCCCAGCCTGGTCCCCGCAGGCAAGGCAGAGCAGCCCAGCTCCTCCCCAGGAGGGTCCTCTGCTCAGGGAGGCACCTGCACACCACTGACCCCCCTCACTGCCTCCTTGCCAGGATGGACAAACCAGCATTCTCCAAAGCCGTAGTTTAGGAGCTTGTCCTCCTGTCCCCATCCCCCTGCAGACCATGGCATCAGGCACAGGTGCTTTGGGGCTGCTGCCATGTCCTGCCAAGCCTGGGAGGATTGGGATAGCAGGCAGGGGGCTCAGGAAGGAGATGACATTACACCTTCACCACTCACCAGGGAGAGCTTTGAGTCCTGGCACGGGGAGCAAGGATGAGCCCAGGGCTGCCCAGGCCCCTTCTCCTGGGGTGGGTGAAGTGAGGGGCACCTGCCTGGATGGCTGGAAAGGCAGTGGCCGCAGTGATCATGACTGCCCAACCCCTGCAGAATCCAGCCAAGCTCTGCTCTGGCCACCAACAACCCCAGTTAGTGCAGCACAGGGATACCGGGGCCAAGGCAGGGCAGGATGGGTTCAAGTGTCCCTTGAGCACGGCTGGGATGTTCCTGTGGCCTCACTGGGGACAACACAACAATGCCAGTCCTCAGGCACCTTCACTGCCACCTCCCAGAGGGTTCACTGCCCCGCTGGGCTCACAGGGGCACGAGGGGCTCCAGGGCCATCCTGGGTCTGGGGCTTCACTGCTGCAGGTTGACGTCATGGCCCAGCCTGCAGCTGTCAATTAATTGAGGAAACCCAGCCACAGTAAACAAGGAGGAGGGAAAAGGCAGCAGATTAGATAACGAGGAATGCAAGTTCTTGCTGTGTTTCCCCCTGGAAAGCCAGTGCTGCTCCACACCAGCAGCACAAGGGGCTTGGCCCAAGGGCAGGCTGAAACCCCCATCCTGAGGGATGCTTTCCTACAAAAGGGCCTGACTTAACCCAGCCCCGAGGTTTGAGGGGCTCTCCCTCCCTGCTGCAGGGCTGGTGGTGGGAGCAGAGCACCCAGACCCCCTTTTCTCCACAGCAGACATCACCCTCCAAACTGGGACACAACACAGACCCTGCTGTGCAGACCCTTCCTCACTCCCAGCCAGGGGGTCCTGCCCACGGTGTCCCTGCCCAGCAGCTCCAGCTCAGCAGCACCGCCCCAGCCTCACAGGGTGGTGACAGGCCAGGTGACAAGTGCCACCCCACTGCCCAGCCCAGCCAGGGCAGAGCTGGGACACAGCTCTCTCCTGCCTGGCTGCTATCACCAGCAGATCCAGAAGCCTGGAAAAGCCCTGTCCCACAGCCCCAAGGGGTTCTGAGGAACAACCTCAGCTCCCTCTGCTGGCACCTGCCCCAGGCTGGGCCTGTCCCCAGTACACCCTGTTCCAACACCCTTCACTGGCAACCCAAGCACCCAGGGCAGCCCCTCTGGCCTGGCCCAGCATCACCCTGTTCCCAGCAGCAGCCCATGCAGCACGTGGGGCCGCGGTTCCCGCCATGTCCCCGATCCCTGCCAGGACACTGCCCTGCCCACTCCACGTGTAAAGACGTGAAGAGCAGATTTTTTTGCTCCCACTTTACATTACTGTGAAGGCATCACTCCGGTGGGGAAGGATTAACCAAAAGCATGGGAATACGACCACGAGGCAGGTCTGGAGCCAGCCCAGCCCCAGCTGCTGCGCAGGGCCGAGCCCGCACGTTCCACGGGGCAAACAGGGCTGGTCCGTGCCCGCGCGTGCCATCTGCCTCCTCTGAGGCTCCCTGCGAGCTTTTACTACTCGGCTGTTTTATCAGTGGGGTAGGAAACGTTTGAGATTAGATTTCCTTAAATAATTCCTGTGTAACTGGGTATTTTCCAACACAGGTGCAGCGGCCGAAGGGCAGCTTATAGAGAGCTTCCACAGAAAGCTCAAGTTCCCCTTGACCCTGCTCCCTCCCCATGGACCCCTGGCAGCAACTCCCCACTGGCTTGGCCTCATTTCCCCCTTGGCCTGTTAACATTCCCTTGTGCATCCCCAGGGACCTGCAGAGAAGCAGGAGCAGAGGGAAGGAGAGAGCACTGATCTTCCCTCGGCATCACACTGCACACCACGGGCTGCTGCCACAGGTAGAAGAGAGAAAAATAAATAAAAATCACAAAACCCTGCCCTTTTCCTTTCTGCTGCTGTTCCAGTTGCTGATCCCGTATCGGTAGTGCCCACTGGAGCCTTGGCTCACCCTCATCCATCACACAGAGCAGGGAACAGCCTCCTGCTGACCGCCACATCCCTTCAGGGGCCAAAAAACCAGAACTGTAACTTCCAGTGAACAACGATCTGGTTCCCCTAAAAAAACAAAGCAGCAGCAGCTGAGCAGCTCCCAGGTGCCTGCAGTGGCCGTGTGACTTGGCCTCCTGCCCAGGACAGCGCTGTGGGATGACCATGGCAATCCCGCCGGGTATTTGCCCGCTCAGGAGATACCATTGAAGGTGTGATGGGATTTTCCTGCACTGGCAACCTCTGACAGGTTGCAACCCTAAAGACAAACAGATTCTTTCAAGCAAACAAGAGTAAATGCAAAGCTGGGCAGCAGCAGGGGCGGGCAATCCTCCCCTGCCCAAACAGAGCGACCTCGGGACGCCCACGAGCACCCAGAGCTCGAGGGGCGCGTTCTGCTCAGGGCACAAAACAAACACCCACAGGCATAGGTAGCAGGATGTCTGTTCCCAGTCAGGCTTTCAGTCAAGCTTAATGCCACATGAAAGCTCCAGGCATTTATTCAAATGGTAGAAGCAAACCCAGAACACACAGATTGAGGTTTCTGGCAGAGATTAGTAACAAACTCCCCAGTAAGCAAAGGGACGGCCTCAGCTGAGCTGCTCCACGGCCCAGTTTATCCAGGCAGTTCTTGGGCAGGGTGTCCTGAGCAGCAGAGCTTTATCTGGGAACTCAGATCCACCCAAAAATGACCATGCAGGATGCCCAGCAAAGCCAGACCTTCGTATGTCCCCATCCTGACATACAGGAGCACCAGCTGCTCCCTTAGGGATTGGGAGAATAAAAAACAGACCAAATTTCCCTCCTTCAGACTTCCTCTCCAGCCTTCCCGAGCCATTCAGGAGACAGCAGGTCTGCTCCCTCTAGTCTGGGCCATTTGAAGTGTGAAGCATCACACGATGCTGCAGCAGGCTCCAAGGGAAGGGCTCAGGGAAGGGCTCAAGGAAGGGCTGGGATGCAGATCAGCCACGCAAGGAGCATGTGGGGACGCAGCTGCAGCATCGCTGTGTGTGGAGATCACTGAGACCATCCCACTCCTCCTCAGGAACTGCCCTGGAGAAGTGACCTGACCTTGTCACAAGGGAATCCATGGCCAGGCTGGTGAATGGGCTGTGCTGGCACCTGGTGCAGCCCCAGAGGGATCCAGAGGCTGTAGGAGCCCCCTCCCAACTCTACCCCTCTCACAACCACCCCCACAGCCTCTTCCCACCCTCACCCCCACCTGGGGGCTGGATAGTTGGTCTGATAACCTCAATATGCACCGAATTTGATTTGGTTTCACAGTGATTTGGGGTAAATCAGGGTTGGAGCTGGGTTTAAGGATGCTCAGTGTCTGGGGATGGAGCAAACTGGGTAAGTTTAACTACAAGGTGACAGACTCAGAAGTTTTGCAGCTTCAATAAAACTCTCAACAGCTACAGAGTATTTTTTTCTGTGTTAATTTAATCATACAAATATTCATTTATACATTAAGGAAAAAGCTTCCTTTATTTTCACCCCAATGTGCTATCAGGACTTCTCCCAGACTCAGAGAGGCAACACACCATCCCGTGCTACACATGCACTGCCCCGGCGAGCACAGACAGGCTGGGAACCACCCACGCACTCACACACGGAAAAAATGAAACACAACAGAAACCCAGACGTGGGACAGCGTGCATTTCCCACCCACACCACTGCTCTGCCCGCACGGCTCTGCCCCCGCTCCCAAACCCCGGCAGGCCTGAATCCCACGCTCCCAAGGTGTGGGCAGCAGATTCCCGCTCCCTCACCCCCCCGTGGCACTGCCAGTTCAGGGACAGTCCCAGGGACATCCTGCTCCAGTTTGCCAAGCCTGAGAGGTGCCACTGCTTGAGCTGTGTTAGTGATAGGGCCCAAGTGGCTCTCACCTGCCACAAGGACCCCCTTAGAGGCCATCAGAGATGTTCTGTATTATCCTTTTCCCTACGGGAACCTATACAACCTCAGTGTGCCAAGGTCACCTGGGCAGAGCTTTGCCAAACTGATCTCAAATTCCCATTTAAAAACTGGACACCTGAAAGTATGAGCAATCTGAGGTCTGGCTGCACCACGAAGCTCCAAGGAACCAGGAGATAAAACCACCTTTGGCCTCAGTGAAACAGTTTTTACTCAGAGCTAGAACAACCTCTGATTGAAACATCCTTCCACTGCCACAGCCAGGGCCACAACCCCGACCCCAACAGGCCAGGGCTTTGTGGATCCCTCAGCAAATGGCAGAGTGGGACAGGAGCAAAAAGAGCTGCAGATCTCAGAGCAAGTTGGCTCTGGCCCTGCCTTCCCTCACACCCTGGAGAATGTGACCCTTGTCCCCAGGACAGCAGGGACTGCAAACACGCAAGAGGCAGAGAAACAGCCTGTGCAGAATGCATGGGGTGCATGCAGGTTTGGCTTCTTCAAGACAAGGGAAATTCAGCCTTAGGAGGAGCAGGAACACGAGCGTGGCAGCCACGGGAGGAGCACACGTGCCTGGGAGCAGAAAGCCAGCACAGGGGTGTCCCAGGGTCTCCCACCGACATCAGCCAAGGTCACAGCACCAGCTCTAACTCAGACTCAGATCTTGATTTCCCCTCCCTTCCACTGTGCAGCTGACACAAGGAGCCAATAAAGATAGGGGATCACCCACAGTCCTCAGGGGTTCAGTGCCCTCAGAAAGGGAGCAGCAGTGCTGCAGCAGATGTGATGGGCAGGTATGTTCATGCCCTCAGAGGGGCTCACATGAGGCATCTGGGAGGACCCCCCCAGATCACTGCTCAGGGGGGTATCTAATCCAAGGCAAAATGTTGTTACAGGACAAAAACCAAGCACCCAGAGCAGGGCAGCACCTTCTGCAGGTTCACTCTGATCCCAGCACTCCCCCAGCTCCAGCGGCTGCCAGGGCAGAGCCAAGTGCCCACCAGACTGCAAGAGCAAGTGTCAGGCAGCCCAAATCCTGAAGTGCCACTTCTATGCAGGTAATTCTTTGTATTACACTTGTTTCTCCCAGCAAACAGATTTTTGACAGGAGATTTCAGGTAATGGTTATCTTTAACAACTGAACCTGTGAAACATAAACATCTATCACCCAGTTCTTCCTCTTTTGGACACAAGGAACTCCCACTGTCCCCACGAGGTCCATCCATATGCATTCAGGTAATAGTACTTGGCAGCTGCAATGAAGGATTCCCCCATTCAAAACCAACCTCTAAAACACAAGCAGGCAAGAGCAGTGAGGGCAGAGCTGAACCTGCAACTCCAGCACTGGGAAAAGCTTTCAGTGGAAAGATCTGGAAGAAGGTAGTGGGAGCTTTGCATATTCCTTTATCTTTGGCAGATGGCTGTTCCAGCCTGTTTCATTGGGCAGGACAGCAGGGTTTGTGGGACAGCACTTCACAATAAACCCACCACAGCTCGAGGCTGAGCTCCCTCTCCTCACACCACACTTCCCAATCCAGAACTGGAGGAAAACACACTGGAGGAACAGCAGAGCTACCCAAATCTTTTATGATCCCTCCCTTAACACAAGCCCTGGAGAGCCCAGCCAACAAAGGCAGATGAAGATGAGGCAGCAGAAGGACCCAGCTGGTGTTGCCAACTCCTGCTCTGAGCTCCAGAACATTTGGATCAGCCTCTAAGCTCACACCTCAGCACAGGAGAAACAAATGCAAACTTATGCTCTGTAAGAGAGAGAGGACACCCCAAACGGTAAGGACAGGACATCTGCAAAGCTTTGCAACTACCAGCAGGTGAATTACAGCTACAGGGACTCCCCTTGGCACACGGCGCTTGCGTGGTGGCTCTGGGCACAGCTACTGCACATCGAGAGTGAACAAAAAGGGATTTTAAACTGCTAACCACACAGGACAGCTCGGGAACTTGAATAAATTGGATTCTTATTAACATGGGTGTGTATTTGTGTACTTCATGTACAAGGGGAAGGGAGACAAGCCCTCCACGTCACCCCAGAAGTCCCAGAGTCTCCCTCTGGTACCAAGACCTGGCCTCGGCGTGGTTCCCAACAACACGCAGGACAACTTAACAGCAACACCCAAACCGAAAGGAAAAGAAGAATTAAAAGATTAAAAAGTCGGTAACTAAAACCAGCAGATGCCATTAAAAATGCAGTGCTGGGTGCAGCCCAAACCTGGCATTAAAAAGGCCTGACAGGAGCACAGGCCCCAGGCCAGCAAACCAGGACATTCTGGGAAAATGCACGCTGTCCCTTAGGAAAAAATATCAACAAGAAACAAACAGAAATTAAACATTTGCTCAAACTACAACCGCTCTGTAGGCAAAATATTCTTTTTAAAGATGGCTTTTAAATTTTCATTTTTAAACTTTTTAAGCTACCTAATTATGTGTGAGGATGATTTCTAAAAACCCATAGTGTTGGTGTCTCTTCTTCCTCATAGCATTTACACCACTCTGAAATCCAGCAGTCACACATGCATACTCAGGTTTTGGATTTTCCTCTGGAAACATCTAGTCTTAAGTTACTGGGCTTTTGTTTTTTCTTCTTTATCCAGAACACGGAGGCAGAGAAGGGGGGTCCACGCTGTGTCTGTCTGCCACATGAACCCCCTCCCTTCCCCCAAAAGTCAGTTTTTTCTTAAATTCTCCTCTTGTCGATACCCGTTTTGTGTTTTTGTGTTTTAAGACTGTCCGAAGGGATAAGGACCGTGGAAACCCTGAAAGAAAGTTGGAGACACAATCAATTTCAACAGGCAAGAAACAGAAGGCTCTGTGCTCACCTCCAAATGCTGCCCAGCCCAGCCCAGGGCTTCCCCCCAAAGCACCCATCTCCCCCACTGTGCCTGTCCAGCCTCACAGACACTCCTGACCTGCACTTTCAGGGCTGGTTTCCTCAGAGAGGGCAAATGCCACCACTTACCTCTCTCAGATGTTTTTTAGGCCAAGGCCACAAAATAACTTGTTTTCTACACCAGAATCCCCCACAGATGCTACAACAACTGCAGGCCCAGCCCTTGCAGCCTCCCCAGTCTGTCCCAGAGACCACAGCAGTTACAGGGCTGGAACTGGGTAAGAGGCTATTTCAGAAAAAAAGATTTGGAAATCCACAATCCCACAGCTGCCATTTGTGCTCTCTCAAGGTAACAATACACATTTGCCTTCAGTGAAATCAACCACAACATTTACCAAAACCCCAAAATGCTTCCTACAGAATCTATTTCCCTCCTTTACATCCTGAAGTGAGTCACCTAAAATGTCAGATCTAGTCACGGGTCTCAAATTAACATGAACTCCTTTTGTAACTTCTATTGTTTGGATCAGCTATCTGGGGTTTCATCAGGAAGCAAAGGAAAGAACCACAGGCAGCACGAGATATCCCCCAGCTCACAGGAAGATGAAGTTTGTCAGTGATGAAGGTAACCCCCACCAAAACCCTCCTGTAAGACCTGAAACACACTGTGGCCAGAAGGCAGATGAGGGAGAAAAGCTCGTTATATCTCATCATCAGAGTCAGGAAACCATTATGCAAATGCCTCTAAACACAGTCCAGCTCTCCCCAGCACACAGGAGGGCAGCCGAGAGCCCCAAGAGCCAAAGCCATTCCTGCTCAGGCTGTACATGAAGCTCTGAGCAGTTTTCACTGCTTTGCCTTTAACAGGGCACATTTCAGGGGAAACCCCTTTCTCTGCACATTCTCCTACAATTCCATCACCCCCTCCCTGCAGGAGCCCGGGCTTTGGAGCCATGAGTCTGAACATGGATCATATAAAAAGTCAATGTCACCAGCAAACCCCAGGCTGGAGAGCTCTGCTGCAGAGCTGCACTAGGAAGGAAGTGCCATGAGCACTCTGTGATCTTACTACAGCTGGAGAGAAAAAGTTCATTCTTTGGGATATATCAGGTGGTAAATACAAGTGAGTGGTAAAATGAAGCAGCTCTCAGAATTCAACAAAGAGGAGGATGAGCAGACAATTAACCAGGACATCTCCTGAACTGTGTGGGAAGTATGAAAGACTGGGAATGTGGAAATTGCTGTTTGCAGACAGAAATACACGCAAGTGATGGAAAAACAAACACACTTCCACCCCAGGAATATGCTGCAGTCCCAGTTTGTAAAGCTTTTCAAAAGAGAACAGCCAGCAGATTCCAGCATGACAGTTCACCTCAGGAAGGAGATACTCCTACCAAAATCCAGACTGAGCTATCCAACATTTCTGAAAAATAGTCACTGAAACAGAGGGAAGGGGAGGAACAGGAGAGAAACATTAAGATAGTGTGAACAATTGTACAAGGAAAGGACACAGAAGGAAAGCAATGCAGGAGCAGGATCCCAGGCAGTCTCACCTCACAGGGATTAAGCCATTGTACTTATTGCTCTGCAGAAGGAACACGGGATTTGCTGCTGATTTCCTGTACAGACACATTTGCCAGAATTTATCTCTGAACTACCTGTACACAAGGCTTTGTTTGAGGCACTGCCTGGCGAGCACTCGGGAGGGGTTTAACCATCACCTGCCCCTGTGCCAGGAACACCCAGGGTGCACCTTACCCCTGTTACCCACCCTGTTACCCCACATGGGATGTTACAGGCAAAACTGCCTTGCCTTAACTGGGGGGTGCCACACAAGTGCCAGTCACCCAGCCCTCAGGCCAGCCCAGCAGAGCAGCTCCTTAGTGGGTTTGGATGCAGGGACCCTGGGAAGAGACCATGAACCCTGTCTGCAGGAAAACTCTCTGGATCTTCAGGTACTGGTTCCTGCAGCACACAATTCAGCTCAGCTGAATGACACTCAGCTCCTCCTGACGTAAGGAATTTCACCAGGAAAAAGCTCCAAACGTTTTCTCTGGGGATTGCCGCTCTTCACGGCACTTCACCGACCCAAGATTCATCATGCACATGAGAACATACAGAATCAATCACCACTTGTGTGTCTTTCAGCCCAGGGAGAGCTGGTTTAGTGCAGACCCCTACACGCTCGGTCCCCTGCTCAGCCAGTGCCCCAGGACATTCATTCACTGTGCACAGAGTAAGGGTTTGCTACCACAAAACTTCAGTTACTGCTGCAATGTAAATACCAAACCCTGCTATGACATTTTCAAGACTAATTATCCCCTCTATGCAGCATTTTACATCACAAACATGCAAAAATAATTCTGCAGACAATTGCAGTTTTTCCAAGTTGTTTCAATGGAAGGATTATTCCCACTATTTTTGGTGCATTCCCGTCTATTCTCCAAGTAGGATCACTGTCTTTATGAAAGGCTCAGCTGCAGCTTTGCAAATTCACTTTCAGTTCTTCCAGAATGTTCCCCAGAAGTAATTGCTCACTTGCTAGTGGGAGCACCAGGCTCTCCACACAGACCAGTGTGTGAGAACACAGGACCATCATTTTCCAAGAAAAGACTCTGCACGACAACCACCGGTATAATTATCATTTGACTCGTGCATCTACAAGGGAGGGGAGATGTTTTGGGAAGTTAAAGCCTTTGTGAATACTGAGCTCTGTAAATGGAGTCACCTGTGCTGGGAATAAAGTAAGGGGTAAGTGAATCTTTTATAAACCATCACACACAGGCTTTCAGACAGCTCTTTATTTCACCTCTGTGACTGAGCCACCACCAATGCAGGTACACTTCCAGGGAAGGAGGTGGATGCACAGCAATACAAGAGTGTCCCAGAGCACACTGACAGTGGTACAGCCCACACTGCCCAGCCCCATCCCCTCAGGCCACTCCTGCTCTCACCTGTCTTACGTAAACCAGCACAAAAGAGAACAAAGCATCCTGCACTTGTGTTTTATTCCATGCATGCCGTGCAAACACAGTGTGGCAGGGAGACCACCAGGAAGCTCAGAACCTGGTCAGAGCAGGCACAGGCAGGGCTGGTGCAGGTGCCCACAGGTGAGGAGGTGACAGGGTATCTCACTGATGTGCTGCTGGGCTGCAATGGAGCAGAGCTCAGCTCAAATCAGACTGTTTGGCACTTCCCCCAGCCTGGAAGCACGTGGACTGTTGGGTATCATGATGAGCTGACAGGCAGCACTCGAACACCCCAGTCTCTCACCAGAGAAGCAAACCAGCTCATGGCACTGCAGCCCAGGCTGCAGGTGCAGCCATGGCAGCCCCAAGTCCAATATTCCCCCACTGTGGGCACATGGTGACCAGCCCAGCGTGGAGCACACGCACCACGAGGGAAGGAGCTGCTCTCCTCCAGGGATGCAAATGTTTAAGGGGCACTGTCCTCACCCACAAAGACAGCTGGATGACCAGTTTGCAGTGAAAAAAAAAATCTGTCCTAAAGTTTACACAGGCAAACCTGTAAATGGGAGGTCCTGGTTTAGGAGAAGCCTCTAGAAGCCACAGCAACGTTTAAGCACAGGGAGGGGAAGCCAGTTAAAGGCTCCAAGGACACAGGGTGGGTTCCCCCTTATGTACAGAAAGCTGCCAAGTAGCACAGATTAGAGCTCAGCTCCACACAGAATAGAGGAAGATGGGGAGCATAAACACAGCAGGAAAAAAGGAGCTCAGATTTTAATGCTCTGATCTCCAGTATATTTCTATTTCACTGGGGTCTGAAGAGCAGCACAAGCCAGGACCAGGGAAGCCAGGCACCATTTGCTGTGGTGGGGACAACACCCAGTGTCCTGTCTAGGCAAATCTTTGCAGAATCACAACTTCCATGAGCAGTAACTCCTCTATTTATCTGAGCACCTGATTTAGATACAGATCTATGGATTTTATATAGAGATAAGTACAATCTAAATGTCAGGATATGGCTATTCACTTCTGATCTATGCAGACATGTAAATCTGTACGTTTCTTCCCTCAGTTAGCAATTAAGCTAATTCCCAGGCACTGTAAGACTGGATCTTGGGCTTTTAATGGAAAAGCCAGTCACAAGAGAGCAGCAGTGACTGCGCAGGGTTGCTATGAGACAGAAGGAGTAAATAGGAGGAAGCTGTATCAGCCTCAGCTCTGTGGAGAATCCAGAGAAAGTGACTTCCAGAGAATAAAACACCCGTGCATGGAGATATCTGGGATCCAATGCAGCTCATCCCTACCCCGAGAGAAGCATCCTATCCTGCACTTAAGCACATCTTTACATCTAAGAACATGCAAAAACCCCACTGGGAATAGGTTTCACAACATGCTTCAAGCAAAGCCCAGACAGGTCCTGGCCTACAGCCTCCCCACAGTGCATGTGGAAGGTCGGCAGGGGGCCCAGAAAGGTGCTCATCACAGCAGGAATAAAGGGCACCGTTTGTTTCAACCATCCACAGGTTTCATCTCCTCCACTCATACGGAGTTCTCTGTATGGTTTTGTTTGTTTTTCCCTAGGAAAGTTCGCTCCACTGAGCAGAGCACCCACCTCGTACTCTCTGGTGCTGTATCAAAGCATTTTGAATGTTTCCAGGTGGGAAATGCTGCTGTACTTGTCAGCAGATGGCACGCCGGCATCGCCAAGATCCCGACTCCAACAGGGAATTTTAGAGGACAAGCCACACCTGCTCAGTGCACCAGAGGGAGAACTAATTCCAACAAGGTCTGGCAACTTCTAGTATGGTTTACAGCTGCAGATGCCAGAAACTGCTCATCTTATCTCAAAGATTTCATGCTCTTGTGCACTGCATGACTGGGTTCCCCAACAGCCTCTCAGCAGAGGAATCCTCCACAGTGATCCAAGAAATATCTAAGGGCTTATTTTACTTCTAACTACAGGACACAGGCCCTTCTGAACACCTCACTAGACCTTACCCATCCCCTTTGCCACATGTCACCAAATGGCCTGTCAAATACAATCAGGGAGTCCCTCCATTCCCCGGATACATGAAAGGGGACAAAAATACCACATTAATGTCTGGGATGTTCAACTCCCTCAAACTTGTTCTCCACAGAACCAGAACTGTATCAATATGAATACTGGGTCAGGACAGGCAAAGCTGCAACAGGACTGATCTTCAGACCTACCTGAATGGCCTCCAGAGGAGAAGCTACCTTGTTTTAGTATGTCACAAACAGAAACATTGCAGCAGAGACAAAAAAAACCTTGAAAAGCAATGAACTTTCACACGCACCCAATCAAAAAGGACCATAAAATGATCCCTTCTGAAACAAGCAAACAAAACATCTGCTTTAATCTTGGATAATCCACCTCAAAATCCACGCAAGAATATTCTGTAAATACAAAAAGAAAGAAACAAAAAACAACCCCAAAACAACAACAAAAAGGGGAGGAAAGGTTACCTGCCCTCCGTGTGGGGTTAGATTATGACTGCCCACGTCTTGCCAGAGCAAAGATCCTGAGCTCTGAGTTACCAGCTCACTTCGATCTAGTGACAGCTCCCAGGTGATGCTTCACTCTCTCCCACCTGCACCTCCAAGGGGCTCTGGTTCCTCACCCCACATCCTCAGTCAGCCCCAGCCCGGCCCCTCGGGGAGCACCATGCCCCGCCACGCAGCCACTCGCAGCACTGCTAATTCAGGTGGTGTTCCACTGACAGGAGAATCATTTTCCAAGCCATCCACTTCACTGTCAGGGAGCAGGAGCCAGCCCAGTCACGGTGTTTGGGAGCAGAGCACAGGAAGGTGGCACGTTGGCACACAGCTCACCCCGGCCGTAAAAAGCGCACAGCCCTGGTGCAAAGGTCACTAAAACATGATCTACTGGCAGAGGACAGGCAGGTCATCCAGGGAGGAACTAAAGTGCTGTAGGTGAACTAACAGTAGGGTTTTATTAAGTCATTCAGCAACCAAGTGTTATTGTCCTACACAGCCTGCTCAAAGTACAGTAAAGCATTTTTAAAGGATTTTAAAAATCAAACTAGTTTGACATACGACAGTACACACCTACACATACTGCTGCGTTAACAGGTGGATTCTGAATTGTAAATAATCCTGCAATTAATTTTTCACACACAAGCAAATAAAAACAGTCAAAATATCACTCAGACTCATATAGCATCCACCAAGCAAGCTTTTGAGAGAGATTTAAAGTAAAGATAATTTAAAAGTCACCTACAATTATAAACAAGACAAGGACATAGACAGGAACAGTCCTCTGATTGACTGGTCCTGACAGGCAGCTTCTGGGATCAAATGATGAGCTCTCCCCACACCAGCTAAAAAGAAGTTATCTGTTTAATCTGAAGATTGGGGGTGTGGATATTTGTTCTCTGTTCAAAATTATGTCAAACTCAGGTCACATCTAGAGAGATATTTTGACTTATTTGCACACGCAACCGGAGCAGGCTCCAGCCACTTGCAGTTACAGCAGCCAAACAAGGTTATATAAATTTGAAGAAGGACTTGAAGTGAAAACAAAAAGGTGGATCTGGTAGAGTCTATCAGAGGCAAAAATATTTTAATATAACATGAGGAGTTGGCAGAGTCAGACAGTCAAATTCAGAACCTTCCTTAGCAGGTCTGGCAGAAGCAGAAAGAAAGGGCTTTGCAGTTTGGAAGGAAGAGCAATTACACACCTGCCTGGCTCCTCCCCTACCCGTTCTCCTGCTCACCCAGGGCACCTACCTTACTGTACGTCACTACCGACAAGTTGTTCGAGTGACTGCTGGGGGAGAGATTTACAGAGTTTTGTGACAGTCCATTCTGATCTTGTTCGATTTGGTCAGGAGCAGGCCCCCATGTGTTTTTGCTGATTGTGCCTAGCTCGGAACCCCCAGGGTCTTTTAGGTTGTTTTCATCTGGTTGCCTGTTCTTCTGTGGAGAGGCGAACGGGTTAAAGTTTCCTTCTACCTTGCGATGCGGCTGCGTGTTGAACTCTGTTTCAAAGGATGACAGCTGCTGTGTGACACCCAGAAGTCCTCCAACTTCCACACTGAGGATCACCCAGATGACATCTGGGGAAAAAGAGACACATTTGGGCTGTCACTTAGACTGGAATTTATGAAGAAGGGGCAGAAGGAGCAAAACAGGAATTCCATCCTTTACACCAGCAAGAACAAGACCAATAGTTTAAAGCCCATTTTCATGAACCCTCAGCAATAGCGGTTCAGTGCCCACAGTTCAGCAGGGCTGGGCCCAGCAGTTTGAATGTTAGAAGTGAATCAAGGGCAGTGGAATTGTACCTTAGGGACACGCGGCTTGCTTAGGGACCCCCCCCAGCACACCCCCAGTGCCCCCAGTACAGCCCAGTGCCCCCAGCACAGCCCCAGTGCCCCCAGCACAGCCCCAGTGCCCCCAGCACAGCCCCAGTGCCCCCAGCACAGCCCCAGTGCCCCCAGCACAGCCCCAGTGCCCCCAGCACAGCCCCAGTGCCCCCAGCACAGCCCCAGTGCCCCCAGCACAGCCCCAGTGCCCCCAGCACAGCCCCAGTGCCCCCAGCACAGCCCCAGTGCCCCCAGCACAGCCCCAGTGCCCCCAGCACAGCCCCAGTGCCCCCAGCACAGCCCCAGTGCCCCCAGCACAGCCCCAGTGCCCCCAGCACAGCCCCAGTGCCCCCAGCACAGCCCCAGTGCCCCCAGCACAGCCCCAGTGCCCCCAGCACAGCCCCAGTGCCCCCAGCACAGCCCCAGTGCCCCCAGCACAGCCCCAGTGCCCCCAGCACAGCCCCAGTGCCCCCAGCACAGCCCCAGTGCCCCCAGCACAGCCCCAGTGCCCCCAGCACATCGCCGGTGCCCCCAGCACAGCCCCAGTGCCCCCAGCACAGCCCCAGTGCCCCCAGCACATCGCCGGTGCCCCCAGCACAGCCCCAGTGCCCCCAGCACAGCCCCAGTGCCCCCAGCACAGCCCCAGTGCCCCCAGCACAGCCCCAGTGCCCCCAGCACATCGCCGGTGCAGCGGAGCGGCCCCGCAGCGCCCTCTGCCGCCCGCGCGCGGCCCCGCATGCCCCGTGTCCCCGCGCTGTCCCCGCGCTGTCCCCGCGCTGTCCCCGCGCTGTCCCCGCGCTGTCCCCGCGCTGTCCCCGCCGGGCACGGCTCTCGGGCCCCCCAGCAACAAAGCCACGAGCTCGGCCGCGGGGGAAGAGCCCCTCGCACTCGGAGGCCAGAGGGGTTCAATCTGCAGCTTGTCTTCTGCCAAAAGCAGCAACTTCAGGCTATGCAGGGGCATCTCCCATGGTCTGGGGAGCTCAGGAACCCTGGGAACACCTCGGCTTTGTGAGCACAGGGGGCCAGACAGCTGGCCAGGCCATCCCTCCTGCACGGAGCCATTCCTGCCCATCCCTCCCCTCCTCTGCACCGAGGAGGTGCAGCAGTGCCAGCAGCCCCCTCCCTCTGGGCACTGGTATTTGTGCCTCCAAGTGCCAACGCCTCTCGCTCCAACTCTGAAACTTGGGATACTCCCAGCTGCCAGGAGAGATACAAAGATGTTCTCAGTGTAAACCAAAGCTGGCAGAAAAGGGCTGGAAGGCTGCACCAAAGGCAGATGTTGGAGGCCCAGGCTGAGGCAAAACAGCAAAATGTGTTCTTTAAACAGAGAAATGACTTGCAGGGGACACACTAAATCACTGCATTAAAACCTGGGCATGCACTTCTCACAGGAGGCTTTCACCACTAACAGATTTTATGCAGTTCCCAGTGTTCAGCACTGGCAAGCTGGGAAAGAATTCTGACAGGGATCAACTGGGAAAGAGTCTCCAGGAGAGCTGTGCAAGTCCCTTTGTTTTCCGGTTTTGTGTAACCTGTAATTCGTTCCAGTGTTTAGAAAACAGTTCTGTGCTGACCAAGACAACAAAGCAGCTCCCTTGATGTTTTCCTGCATTCCATGTTCTATATTTAGGCCGGGGCTGGCAGAGCTCTGCCCTCCTGCTCTGTTATCAGAGCGCAGTGCGGGGGCCAGCAGTGTCCGTGCTGCCTGCAGTGGGAATGCCAGGGAGAGCCTGGAGCGCTGGGAAAGGGCCCACTCACCTCCGTAGTAGAGCCCCGTGGCAGTGCACATCCGCCACTGTCCCTGGTACATCCCGGCCGTGCTGGGGCTGCACATCTGCACGCTGACATCGGCCATCTCCTGCGGCTCCAGGGACCTCACCATCACCATGTTCACGTGCCCAAACTGGTCGCCCCCGACGTACTTCAGGCAAACCCCCGGGGGCCACGCCTCCGTCCCTGGGATTAGACACGAGAGGGAATTACTGACAGTGCACCAGGAAAAGCTTTGCCTGCTTGTGTAAGACGGGATGAAACGTGCTTGTTACAACAGTTGTGCAACTGTCAGACAGTCAAAGGAAACCAAGATACACAGGAGCAGTGGATGCTGAGGAAGAATAAACAGAGTTTTCAGACCACATTTAACTGGTGCATTTAGGGACCAGCAGAACAATTGATATTTGTATTTGACTAATTTCTAGGTCTTCGTTACACAGGAAAATTCTCCAAGTCCCAGTGTAACTGCTGCTGCTGCAAAAAAAACCCCACATAACTGACACACACGTCCCTTTCTCCAGAGACAGTGACAAGAGCAGCACCAGGGGGTGTTTGTGCGTGTCCTCCATTTCTGCCTTCCTGCATGCAGCTCCTGAGTCACGCCACATCAAATACCTGCTATTGATATAAAGTGGTGGCAACGCTTCCTTTCAGGGATTCCCTCCTTTCTAAGCCTGCTTGCAGTCTCAGGAGGAACTCATAGTTTGAGCTACAACTGAAGTGCCAGCACTATTTCTTAAATGGTTTTATTTCCCTCCTTGCACCAACCCTTTTCTCAGCCTTGTGCAAAGGTGGGAAGGGTTGTGAACATATGATTTATCTGTGGAGATCCATGTTTAGACTGCAGACACTGGACTGACAGCATGACCTGGCAATCAGAGAGACAGAAAACAGTTCCTGAGTGCAGGCACAGCCACCAAAGATAACAAGAGTCAGGGCAGACAGAAAGAAGTGTTTCTGAGACTCGTGAAAAATCAATTTAGCAGAATTTTCTTTTGCTTCTTACCCAGTCACATGACCTGACTAAGACAACAACTTTGACAATAACTCCTGCTTGGCTGAGGTTGACAGAAATGGCAGTGGAAAGCCTGAACCAGCACGGAGCTCAGAACTGCTCTGTGTGGTCCAGGGCGAGCACAGCAGAGCCTGCTCTGACCTCAGGTTACCCCAAGGAGTATCCTTTGCAACAGGTTGCCTGCTAATTTAATCCCTGTGGATACTTCAGCGAAAACATGGCAGGGACTGGTTTTCTTGTCAAGTCCTTGTCTGTGGAATTCACAGCCTCTCAGGGAAAGCAGGATGTGCATGAGTACAGGGGGATGTTCAGCATGAGTGATGTACCAGCTGGAAAGGTGCTGAGAGAGGAGGGCTCTGAAAGAAGATCTGGGTGCCTGGCTGACCTCAGCCTGGGGTGTGGGGCACTTGAGCACGAAGTCTCATCTGCAGAGGTTGGCAGCCCAGCAACACAGTTTAGATTAAATAATTTATGTGATTTTTATCAGGTTTAATGGCTTTAGGCTTGCAAGGTGCCTAGAATGCTGCAACTGATAAGCCCCATAAAATGAAATTATGATTATGTCATTCTATTTCAGTACACTCATCTCTCAGGAGATGATAAATTGCAGTGAGTGTCCTGCAGAGCCAGCAGCAGCTGGAGGCAGAGCGTGGAGAGGAAGCCAGGTTGTTAAATCCTGCTGCCCTTTCAGCAATGGTTCTACTACACAAACTGCTCTATTGGCAAACAAGGCAGCACCGCCCTGCAGGTACCAGAGCAGGGCACTGGTTTTTAATGACACATAGGAGAACCAGCTGACATACCTCAAACTGCCAGTCTCTGAGCTCTACCTGCCACAGTCACCAGAACACCCCAGTGACATATTCTTCAGGTATTCCATGTGCTAGAGCTCCAGTCATGTAATCAAGGGCTCTTGAAGCGCTGTTAAAAACCTTGGCACTGCTTCAGTTACCTGCCTAACAAGCAGATATTATCTGGAAACACTACAGCCCTTTGATATTATACCTTAATTAAACCATAAAATGGTTCCCAAGTGCTGCAGTCCTCCTCACACTGCACAGTCCCAGCCAGCGAGTGAAGCTGCACTCACTGCCCGTGCCTCGGCAGCCACCGAGCCCTGGCTCCAGCACCACCGCCAGGGCACGCAGGGACGGCTCCACAAGCCAGGCTTTAACCCACACAGAAGCCAAAACAAATGCTGGCCTTGCCAGGAACTCCTAAGCCAAGATGAGTTCCCACCCCCCATTTTAGAAGGCCCATGGACTTCAGAAGGTCAAACATTCCAAGAACAATGAAACATCACTTGAACTGAGATGTTAAGGCATCTTGCATGCAGGAAAGAGCCCATCAGAGGGACAAGAAAGGGAGGAGTCTGAAGGGCCCAAGACAGGGGCCTAGTCATAACACACACAAATTGAGATACTAAGAGTGGAGAAACAAGACCTGCCACACTTACTAGATTTGTAAGACCTGTATTTGGGACAGTTATAAAAATTGCCAATTTTTCACAGTATTGGAGTTTAAGCAAGTTCCACATGTCACCCTTCCATTGTACTGTCAAACAGAAGGAGGTAGAAAAAGCAAACCAAAATATTAAGTCCTTTCTCTAGGACACAGGCTCTATAAATCAGTGTTCTTAAACACCTCCATGTGTCCTGGTGAAATACTCTTATATTTTTAGTGTGGTTTTAGTCTCTGTCATACTTGGATATTCTGGCCAAGTCTGTACAGCCAGAGAACTGCAGCTATTCCCAAGTAGAAATCCTGGGAGAACTGAACCTGACTTGTGATGACTCCCAGTGTCAGCCCTCAATTTGTGACTGTTCTCCCTCACATAACTGCAAGTGGGAAATTCAATTCAGACACACATTTTAAACGTTTGTGCAACATCCTGTCAGTGCACTGCTTGAGGACAAGGGATTCCTTTGCATTCATGGGTCTCGATTTTCTCTCTGAGTGCATCCCAACAGATCAAGCACTGGGAATGCACTTTGCCCAGTCTCACTTCCTGGGTCCCAGCCCCTGCTTTGACTTGTTTTGAACTGGAATGTGGTCTCTCCAGCCCTGCATCCTCTTGGAACATAAAAAGGCAATTCTGCTAGAAATGTATTAAAAGCAAAGGGGACCTGCCATATGACCCTTGTGTCACTGCCTCATTTGCTGCAGTCCAAAAGCCTCACCTGTGTTCTGTATCCTCCACGTCTTTGTAAACTGGGTATCAGGAGGGATGGACTCCCCTTCACCTATGGTGACATCTTCCACAAAGGACATCGAGGGGACATTGATATTTGGACTCTCGAAATCATAGTAGGCTCCGATGGCAGCTTGTAGATTCCTAGAAGGGAAAAAAGCACATTACAACCTGAAGTACAGGTGGGTCAGGCCCTTTGCTCAGGTGCACATGTGTCATCCTGAACAGTTCAGCAAAAATACCACACTGTAATAGCTCTGCTGTTGAGTGTTTTTTAAACCTTTGATCTCTAGCACATAAGGATTCTGTAGTCCAGGATAACAGAGCTCAAAATACAGCATTCTTCCTTGCTAGGGATATTGTTTTAGACCACTTTTCTACTCTGCTTCTATTTTCACTGGATATCTTGGAACCTACAAGTCCTGGAGACCTCTACCCTGTCAGCTCTTTTTGAAGCTTGCTGAACAGTTCAGGAGGCACCGAGAGGAGAGCTGTGGAGGCAAACACAGGGCAGTTTCTTCCCACCAGCCTTGTTTCCTGAGCTAATTTCCCAGGACCAAACATCTCCATTTTATTTTGGTACAGAAGGTCCAAAAGGAGCACAAGAGGAACAAAACACACAGAATGCTTTTCTGATAACTCTCAAGGCCAAAGGGCACTGATAGCTACAGATAATAACACTGTTCCTGCTGTTTTTGAAACATACCATCAGGTAGGAACTATTTACTCATCATTAAAGTGCCTGCTCAGCTTTGGATAGTCACAACTCACAGGAACTTATAAACCACCTGTGTCAAAAGTTCCCACTGAATAAAGACAAATGACAGTGCAAGCCTGTAATATATTAAGGACATTCAAAAAGCCACGAATGTTATTGATTCCTGAGCTGTGGTGTAGCTGCAACTCATGATAATTAATGTGAGAAGAGGAACAGTCAGGCAGGAAGAGGATTCATGAGCCTTAGCTCAGTTCCACGATATACTATTAAGTTATTACGTAAGTGTTTGGCAAGTCATGTAATTCCTCTGTTTATGCATGTCTGAGAGGTTGTGGCCCTAATTTACATGTTGTGAGTGGGTGCTGTGAGAATGGAGATGAGTAAAATCTCCCCAAATGCAATGGGCATAACAACTGCTTTTTATTCATGATTACAGAAATCTGTGTTGCTTTTTTGAGCAGGATAGAAAAAAAAAAAACACCCAAACCTTCAGGAACTGGGAACCACCACCTACAGCAAAGCCCTGCAGAAGCTGCACTGTGTGGGCACAGTGACATATTGAGGGTCTGTACTGCGGTGGAGCGTCATGTGTCTGAGCCAGAGCCAGAAAGCCAAGGTGAAAGCAAGAGAAACATTTGCAGCATGACCCTGAGCAAGAGCAAACACAGGGCTTGAGGGGCTGCTTGCCAGCTGGAAAGAGGCTTCAAATGGTGAGTGAAAAAAACTGCCTCCTGTTCAATTCCTACACTGTTCATGGGAAAAACATTCAAATCGGACATTCTGGATAAAATCCCAACTGCAAGGGAGCAGTGTCACTGCTTTCTCCTCTCAGAAAACTCAGGGGACCTAAAGTGCAGCAGCTGATTGCACTGGAGCTGGGGTCAGAAGGGCAGAGCCTTGGTGGGGGCACTGGGAGAGGACCCAAAGAGCCCCATAGTTTGGCAACCAATCCATCACAGCACCAGCAGACAGTTGCTGTGTGAGGCACTGGAGTTCCTGATATCCTGCTAAGGAGGCACTGGAGGTGGCCCAGGGATCGATCAGCAATTCAGCAGCCCCAGCCCCACAGCCAGACCTTTGCCACCCACACTGAGTGGACTTTGGTCCGACAGCAGAGCCACCAGGTCCCCCTGCTGCGGCCAGAACCCTGAATTCCAGACAGAAACCATTATTCAGCCCGAGGCGTTTTCTACTTAGGAGTGTCAGGGCTCTATTTAATCCCGCCAGCTCAGTCAAATGCTGCAGGAAGGGGCCATGTCACATTAGCCAGTAAACAGAGACAAATGCTCAGTTTTACGTCACCAACCGCCTGTTGCTTATACACTGCACAAGATTTACATAACTCACACCAGGGCTGTGCCAAGAGACTCCTGCTCGCTCACCCAGCTAACACCATGAGCTGCAGCTTAGTTTGCACTACGATTTCTTCCTGTAGTACAGCAATCCAAGGCAAAAGGTATTGTAGGAGCTACAAAAGACAGCAATGCAGCTCTTTCACTTCCTAATCCAGTACTACGTAACTACATTTTCAGACATACCACAATATCTTGTGAGTGATGATTCTGGAATCAGTTGTACTAAGGTTTTATTGACATTGAGAGGAAAAAAAAAATAAATCTCTGAGGGGCAGATTTCTACTGCAGTTCTGTGTGAAGCAGCCTCACTGTGTTTGTTTGCTTGGCTGCAAACAGGCTTCAGAAGGTAGTGGGCTATTTGTGCACACAGGCCTGGGGCCAGCGCTCCCCTCCCGGGGTCATATTTCAGTGCTCTTTGCCATTGGGAAACAACAACACTCATCTGCAGCATCGAGTTAAAAACTAACTAAAGAACAACACATGCTGAAAAATAGATCTGCCACCATTTGTGATCAGCTATTCCCAAACCCACCTCCCCACTCCCGGCATGTGCTCTGGGAGGTGGGGGCTGTTTGGGGTGAGCCATTCTGTGTGTTCCAATGTCTCTTGGACTCCCCACAAGAGAACTTCAAAGAAGCTTCCAGAAACTGAAGAGAAATTCACAGTGGCAAAAGCCAAAGTCAGGATGACAAAGCAAATCTGCCTTGAGTTCGCGTTGGTTGACACAGACAGCCCCGGGAGATAGGAGTGGAGCGGCAGCTCCGTGCCAGGGGTGCCCCAGCTCACACCTCTGTCTGCTCCCTGCTCTGTCCCACTGCTCCCAGAGACAGTGCTCCCCCTCCTCCCCTGCCCCAAACCCCCACGATCAGCTGGAGGGCAGTGCTCTGGGGAAAATGCCATTTGCAGGGGCCAGCTCTGCCCTGGTTATGTGCAGGCAGCTGAGCACAAGCAGCACACCGTGCCACGGCGTCAGTGGAGCTCACAATCAAATGTCACCCTAATGGCAGAGACGGCTTAAGGGCAAAGACACTTAAGGCCTCAAAACTTATTTATGCTTTAAAATACACATAATTTTTATTTTAATTTACCCTTGTGCCCAGCTGTAACTGTGCAGTCTCAACTGCAGACACTGCAGGGCCAGGCATGAGCAGGATGCGTTATCATCTAAAGGCTTCTGCTCACACAGCCCTGCCTGCTTGATTTTACTCCTCCTCAGTGTGACTTACACCACACTACTTACTCCCCCTCTGCTCTCTGCCAAAGGAGATAAATTACTATTATAAACCAAACAACTCTGCAAATGCAGCCAGTTTAATTGACATGACTGAGCTCTTCTAATTACAGGGGTGGCCACGCAGCTCTTTCTTAACAGGGCCCTCCAGGTCCCAGGCCCTCCTCACGCTCCCAAAATTAAGCAATTTTTCCATTTTTAGAGCAGTCCCAGGCCACAGCAGTGTGTAGCCCTGCCACACTTACAGAGCAGGTCTGACAGGATCCAGGCCTAACTCCTGGGTAAAGCCTGCAGTCACAAGTCACCCCAGCGAGCAGGTGAGCCCAGGAATCAGCACCATGCTCAGTTTTAGTCCTAAGAGCGAGATTCCAAAAAGAGAGAGGGGAGGAGGCAGCAAATACAGATTATAGCTCCGCATCATCACCCAAATCCACTCTACCCCTACTCCTTCCTCTCCAAGGGCATCCCATGACTCTTAGGTGTCAAGCATTTTTCCCACACAATACCAGTGTTCCTTTTCGATCAGTTCTTTTGCTCTGCTGCTTAGTTTCAAGCCTCAGGAGCTAAATTACAATAGTGAAGTTAAAACCTTCTCTGCTAATAGCTCTGGAGATGTCCCTTAACAACTCTTAAGTGTTAGCAAAGAGGTGGCTCATCTTGAGTCCTTCTTTCTCTTCCCTGTTTTTTCCAGACAGCCTTTTGTTATGTTAAACCAATATATTTAGGCATTAATTACTCCTAATTAACCAGGTCACCACGGCAGTATTCAAAAATAAAAGAAATTCTTCCAAATCAGTTCACAAACTCGAGGCCTCCTTACACAGCTTCACTGTCCTGCAAACAACCACCAGCATAGGGGTAAGTGGAAATGGTTTTTTAATTAACTGAATCAGAGTTTTTCCAGGAGGATGAAGAAACCGAAGCACCAAGGCTACTGTGGCCTCATGAAAGGCACGAGCCCATACCTTCCTGCTCCCCAGAACACTGAGACTTTTTTCAGCATCAAGAAGGTCAGCACCTCAGAAAAAAAGCTGTACAACCAGGTGCTCCAAACACAGAAGATGAGGGACACTAAAATTTGAACTATAAATGTTACAGGAATCTGAAAATTTTCATTTGTTGGCAAATTCTTTGATGAAAGAGCCAAAGATATGCCTTTTTTTAAGATATAGACTGGGGGGGGGTGTGGAATTCAAATCACACTTAAAGCTCAAAATCCAGCTTGTAAATGTCCCTCTTTGTGGCTCCTGTCCAGGCCCACAGCACCCACCAGCTCCCAGAGAACACAACTGCCAGATTGCTCCATGGCACCGAGGGCTCCTTCCATGTGGAATTTCAGATGGAAGCCCTTAGATCCGCCCAGCCAGCCAGCAGAGGACATTCCTTAGGCCGTGGAGAAGCACTGTGACACACAGACACTGTGAGGAAGGTGCCAAGGGACACATCTGTCCCTGCGGAGGAAGGGAGGAGCCAGGCAGGTGCCGGGTTGGAGGTGTGCTCCCTGCACTCTCTCCTGCAGTATTCTCATGAGCAAGGCAGCTCAGGTGATACCCCCTGGAAGGAGGCAATGCAGACACCGAGCAGTGCTGAACAGCGCAGTAAAACCTCCAGCACAGAACAGCTCAGACTCCCTCTGTAACTCAAGTCTCAACCTTCATGGGCCTTTCCTCGCTCTCCAAATGCGCTGTGTAACCAGGCACCACAGCACCCCATCAGGTGTCTATTGTTAAAAAACAAAAAGAAATAGTGCAGCAGATGGACAATTTCTTACTCCTTAATAATGGAACATCTCTCCATGAAACAGGGGGTAGAGACTAAAAATGCATATGGAGGACATGCAAGAGAGGCAACTCTCTGTACACTCCTTTTGCCTCTGAGCTCTCAGGGAACTGGGGGCTTGCTGACACTCCAGGCTGGGACATCTCCAACAGCTCCTACTGCTCCTGAAACAGAAGATGCCTCACTCCAAGCCTTGGAGAAGGCTGAAGTGGGGTGTTCCAGAAAGAAAACAGAAACCTGCAGTGACAGAAGCCATCCCATGCAATGCAGGGGAAGCAGGAGGAGAGAAACTGAGCACCCACAGTGTCCTCAGAGCACCCAAACCACCAAATGAAATCACTTTCCTCAAGCAGTTTTAGTGTGCACACAGACACCCACAGCAGCCCCTGAAACCTTCCCGTGATACCTGCACGGGGCTGGGCACGGCCCTTCACCTGGGCACGGCCCCTCACCTGGGCACGGCCCCTCACCTGGGCACGGCCCCTCACCTGGGCACGGCCCCCTGCCCAACAGCAGCACCATAACGATGGCACTACAAGCTCGAGCCCTCAGAGCCATCCCAGCAGCTGAGCCCTCCCAAAGCAGGTGGTCACAGCTCTAAGTGTGGGGTAAAATATCCTGAGAATGTCCCAGCAGGAGCTGCCACTGAAAACAGGCAACAACTCTTCCCAGTGGAAAGTCATCGAGGGCTGCCAGTACACAGGAGATTCTGGAACTGCCAATTCCTCAGCACAAACTATGTCACCAATCTATAATTGTCTGCAGGAAAGTAAAGGGGGATTAAGCTGCAGAAATTGTCTGAGAACAAGTTGGGGCATGTAAGGCAGAATCCAGCTGGACCAAAATTATATTGTACACAATTCCTACTGCTACAGTTGCCTACAGGCACACAATTTTTAAATGTTTTGTACACTGGAGCACAATTATAGCATGTTCCACAGTTAAAAATACAATTTCTTTAAAGTCTAGATTTCATTCAAAATAATCAGGTCAAACACTTGAGTTATTCTGGAGAAAAGAGGTGTGGGTTTAGGTTTTGTTTTTGGTTTTGTTTCTTTTTTTTTTACACACTAGATAAAAGCTTCCAAGAAAATATTTTTAAATTCTTTAATTCTGTAATGTTGTTATTTTTAGTAGCATCAGGAGACAGCTGTGGACACAGAGAGGCACCAGCCTGTGATAGTTCTCATGCACTAAGATACACCCACAATGTTTCAAGTGAGCCTCAACAGATCAAACGGAGTAAAACCTCTTTTCCCTCCCCAGCCCGAGGGTGTAAATGACCCGTGCACAGCTCCCAGACTGTCCTGACATCCTGGCAACTGCCCATCAGGAACCACCACATCTGCTTCTAGGGTGTCCCTTCTGCCTGTGAGGACAGCGGGTCCCCCACTGGGTTAGAGCAAGAAAGTCATCGAGTTTAAATCTTCAGCTTCTCTTCCCTACTAAAGCTTATCAAAACCCAATCGATGTTTTGAACCCAGTGCTTCCCCCTTGTCACCAGACTTGCTCCAGCTGGTCACCACCTCCAAACATTAACCCGACCAGAGTCACACTAGGATTGCTCAAAAAACATCCTGTGTCCTTCCTGAGTCACAGGGGACTCTGGTCTCTATCACCTGATAAGGATGATGGGAAGCAAAGAACAGGAGCTGCTGTCACTGCCCCACCGACACTGAGTGAGGACTCAACAACTCACAGTCCTTCCCAGGGAAGAGGAGGATTGAGTTGGAAGATCAGGTCTCATTTCCTGCCTCTTCCACCACACGAGGAATCCCCACTGCCCTCTCAAAAGGGAAAGGACACCTTCATTAAAGTCTCAGAGAGCACCTGGACACTGGATTTTAACAGCAGTTTTGCAAACACCTGAGGATACAAATCAGGAGCAGACTGCTGGTGTTACTGTGAGAAACACATCCCTCGTGAGCAAATCCCCTTAACTGGGTCTGTTTGTTAAATTCTGATGTCCTGATGTTTTACTCAAACAAACCTCAAGTACTTCTCTGATAACACTGCTATCAGGTGCGGAGACACGCTTTCCTGCACAAACCCGAGTTCTTCTGAAAGCACGATCCCATCATCACTGCTAGAACTCAGAAATCAAACACTTATACTAAGTCATGGGAAAAGCAATTAAACCCCCTATTAGCTAAACCATGTCTTTAGACTCCCAATCAAATACATCCACTTCTGGGCAATACAGGTGTTCCAGTGGATATAAAGAATTTGAACAGCCCACCTGCAGGGATGGAAATGGGCATCTCTAAGGCAATTTGAATTCTGTTAAAAGCCAACACCTGCTCTCCAAGGCCAGTAAAAGGCACAGAGATGTTAGATTTTTCTCCTTGCCATGCTGGACAATCCCAGATTTCTGAGGTAAGAACTGCTATCTCCACCCCTGCTCCCTCACTCACACACACTGAACTGCCCCACACCTGACACCAAAGAGAACTAAGTTTTACTGCACATTCCTGCAGTATTTTCAGAGATGAACTTATAAATATCTCCATGCAAAACATCACCTTGGGAGTACTAGTTAAACCATAGCTACAAATTCTCCTAAACTGAAGGAAAAAACTAAGGACCTCCAGCAGAGATCTGACAACCTTAAAAATAATCTTAAACAGATCTTTTTCACTCGAAAGCTGGATTCGAAAGACTTTGCAACAGTAAAGCTTTCCACACCCCCTGCACAATGGAAATCATTATCTGACACATCAATTAAATATCACACCTACCAGGCTAATAAAAATTCAGCTTTCTAAACAAAAGCTAAAAAGAGAATGTAAAGAAATATTACATGTAATTTACTGATATATATATATGTGTGTGTGTATATATATTCTTCCAAACTAGGAATCCGTCACCCGACTGCACTGAAATATGGACTTTAAATCCACCACCACCACCAGCTACTTCAAATTAATTTGCTTTCTCACAGAATTAAAGAAGGTCCAAGCCTGTCACCCTTAAAGCTGGCATACTCTCCAATTAAAAGAAAATCATCCCCTTTTATTGCCTCAGTACAATTTCCACACTAACTTCAGAGAAATCCAATGACTTTTATGGAGTTCCAGGAGCTCCCTGTGCAGGTGGGCTGAGACTGGACGGGTTCAAACCCACTCCTGCCCATCTCACGTACCCCTGTGGAGCTGCAGGCAACACGTGGGACTTCACTGCACCACAGAACTCCCTCACACGAGCCTCCCTGCTCCCACCTGTGGCACAGCCCAGCATCTGGAGGGGAGGGAGCAGAGCCAAGCATACCAAGTAACCCAGGGGACCTGATCCTGGATGCAATGGCAGCAAAACACCCTCCCAACTTCACTGCCTGGAGTTTCCTCCAGAGGAAGAAACATTTTGGCGCCACAACAGTTCACTTTTGGTTTTAGGCTGAAAGCGAAAGCTCAGCCTCTCCCTTCGCAGCCCCATAGCTCAGAATGCAAAACAAATAAATAAAAGGTAAAGTGGGATGGGATGTGCTGCCCTTGGGGAACCTCCAGCCAGGCTCTGGGGAAGGCAAAGTCAGATTTGTGCAGCAGGAAGGCAAGAAGTCAGCACAGCCCGTAGACAGAATCCAGCTCCGCAGAGTCAGAACTCTAGGAAAGTGTTTAATAAATACCAGGGAAAAGAGAAAGAGTTTAACCTGTATTTCCTGCAGATCAAGGAACAGCCTCAGAAACTTCAGATGCATATGCTCCACCTGAAGCATTTCTGCAGCACTTAATAAAACCAGCTGGCAGTTTCTTAGCACTGCCCAAGCCTGCTGGAATCCCAAAGGGGCACTGGGCAATTCCTGGAAACTGGAGGAGTGGGCACAGACTTTTAGAGGCTGCTTACAGGTATTTACACTCCTCCCCAGTCAGCCACTAATCTTCCCCCCAGATTGGCCAAACAAGCTATTTAAAAATACTTCCTCTGTTCCAGCAGAACTGCAAATTCACTGTAAATCCACTGACCACAACTACTAACGATGCTGTTGGAAATGGTCTTTCAAAGCACTCTGTTCACTACAGCGTGTGAAAGGCACAGACCAGGGAAGGAATTGCAGGTCTGGAGACGACAGTTATTGCCAAAGAGCAGCTTTCACACCTGGGAAGAAGTTCTAGTGAAATTATTTATGTCTTTATTAATTAACTCACTCGTTACACAGAACCCAGTCTGCCCAATGTGTGCACTTGTCACCTCCACCACGAGCTCCCTCACCATCTCCTGCAGGTGAACATCAATCCTGATGCAGAAGGAAGGGATGGTCCCTGCAGGAACACGCCATGCCTTCAACACATGGCAAAGTGACCTGAGAGTGTCCCCCAGACAAATCATTCACAGGACAGCCTGACGCCAGAAGGCTCTGACCCCAGTTCCAGGCCACACAAGGCAGACCTGGTAGGCCATGCCTGAACCAGCTGGGGAGCGTGGATCACACAGGGCCCTCAGTGGCACGGGAAAGGTGCTTCCAGAACAGGGACACGTGCTCTGAGTGCACCGTGTGTGCTGAGGGACAGCGGGGTCAGCCCTGCCGGGCGACGACCCCGCGGCCGCAGGGGAGGGACAGACCCCGGGTAGGACCGCAAACACCGGCACAGGAACGGCCCCAACCCCGGGGGGAACGGCCCCGTGCTGGGAACGGGCACCCCCAGGGGCTCTGAGCCCCCCAGAGCGGTCCCAGCACACACAGCCCACCAACCCCACAGGCTGCCTGGGCACACACCCATCCACACGGCTTATCAACTAATACTGCAGAAAAATTGGGAAAACTTTTCAGAACCAAACTACCCACCAGAGCTGGGAAATTAAAGCTATTTTAATCACTTCAGATCTTCTCCAATTGTAAATAAAAGTCTGAAAAAGCCCTTGGTTTTGAAATGCTGTTATTCAAACACAAATTCAATACTCCCAATGAGAAAGAGCTGCTTCAACACAAACCAGGAACACTCTGGCTACACACACAGCAACTCCACGAGTAACTTCCAGGTTCAGCTCTGCTCCCTCCAGGAAACTCAGAGGAAATCCCAGGATCACACTGCAGGGTCAGTTTTAATCATATCACCAACAAACAAAGAAGTGGGAAAGCATCTTCTGCTGGGAACTAACCACCTTGTCTCATGCTGTGTCAGCTTACAAAACACAAGGAATTACTTGCTGTTTCCCTACTCCCTCTACAGATGCAGATTTGCCACTATAACTCAATAAAGAGCTGGAGGAGGAGGGAAAGGCAAAAGCAAAGAGCTGACAAAGTTGTCTTATAGCTGTTTATAAGCTCAACGATTCCACACAAGTTTTCTCCCAACTGTTGATATCCAGACCTACCCCTGGAGTTCAGGTTTCAAACCTGAGGTTTCTGGGTTTGATGTTCCACCTCTAAGAAAAGGACACTAGAGATGGGCTGAGAGGGGCGAGTGCTCATAACAAACAAAACCCCCACAAATCCACAGGGCATCAGCTCCACAACATTTTCGAAGTCACTGGGCTCACTGCATGAAAACACTCCTGGTTTTTGTTTATCACCATTATATTGAGGACTCCACACGTTTTTCTAGAGCCGCAGCTTCCCAATAACCTGCGCCTGCTTTTTCCCCTGGCAGTGAAACGGAGCCTTTATAAAGCCAAACACATCGAAAGTCAGCGGGTTTCGAAGCCCTCAGCCCGCGGCAGACACCGAGTTTCCCCCGACCCCCCCCGGTGACTTTCACCCGCGCACGGCGGGCGCTCCCGGGCCCCCCGAGCGCCTTCCTGGCGCAACTCCCCCTCCCCTGAGGCCGGCTCGGTGTCGCGGGGCCCCGGCCTGGCTCCGGCTCCCCCGTCACACGGCCCGCGGGTCCGTTCGTCACCCTCCAACAGCCCCGCGGCCCTCGGAGCGGCGAACGGGCACGGCCGCACCCCGAGCGGGGTCGGGACTCAGCGCCGCCCGCCCCGGCTCGTCCCGCTCCCCCCCGAGCCCCGGGAGCGGCCCCGGGCCCGGCACAAACACCGCCCGTGCCCGCAGCCCCTCGGCCCCGGAGCCCCCCGGGCCTCGCACCCGCCCCGCCCGCGGCCCCGGCCCGCACCAGTTGGTCATGTCGAGGAAGAAGGCGCAGCCCGCGGGGCTGAGCTGGAAGCCGAGCAGGCGCTGGAACTCGCCGATGAGCACGTCCTTGTCGGTGGTGCCGAGGCAGCTGAACTTCTGCATGAGCTCGGCGTCCAGGTCCACGTCCATGCCCTCCATGGCCGGGTCCGGCCGGGCCGGCGCCGCCTCAGCCGCGCGCGGGGGGGGCGCGCGGGGGCGGCCGGGGGTGCGCGCGCGCCGTCCGCGCTCCGCGCCTGCGCTGCACCACCCCGCCCCGCCCCGCGCGGAGCCGGCGTCACCGCCGCGCTGACGTCACCCCGAGCACGCGAGGGGAGGCGGAGCCAAGCGGCCGAGGCAGGGAGCGCGGCGAGGGCGAGGGGGCGGGGCCTCGCATGCAAAGCAGGCCCGGGCGTGACATCACCGGGGACAGGGGCGGACGGCCCCGCCCCCGCCGCGCGCTGCCTTCCATATTTGGCGGCGGCGCAGGACCACGTATGCAAATGAGTCGCTGTGATGTCACAAATCTCAATGCAAAAGAGGCTGCGCAAGGCAAGCCGGGAAATCGCTGTTTTTTTCCCTCTACAAAATGATACTTTTCCCGCAGTTTTTGGCCGCGCGAGGCCCCTCCGTGACCGGGGGCAGCGAGTGTTTCCCATGAGGAGAACATGGAGGGCCCAGCTCTGCCCCGGCCGCGCTGCGGGCAGCACCAAACCCCCCGCGCTGCACATGCAGCGCCCGCGGGCGGGGCAATGGCGTGACCTACGGGGACGGGCGGGGCCCGCCACTTCCGGACACTACGGCGGCCGGTGGGGGACAAGTGGCGGCGCTGTGTGATTGCGTTGTGCGTGTGTGCGTCACTTCCGTGTGGCGGCGGCGGGAGCATCATGCCCAAGTGAGCGCGGGGGGCCCGGGGGGGCCGGGCCGGACCGGGGGGACCGGGGGGACCGGGGAACGTGCCCAGCCCAGCCCTGCCCCGCGAGGCCGGTCCGGGGGGACCGGGGAACGTGCCCAGCCCAGCCCAGCCCTGCCCCGCGAGGCCGGTCCGGGGGGACCGGGGAACGTGCCCAGCCCAGCCCAGCCCTGCGGGGCCGGTTTGGGGCTCACAGCGCAAGGGGGGGGCTCTCGGTAACCGGCTTTTCCCTCTGCAGGTTTTACTGCGATTACTGCGACACGTACCTCACCCATGACTCCGTGAGTACCGAGAACATCTAAATAAACCTACCCTGGCTGAGACAACGTCTGGTGACATAAGTGCTGTCACCTGTTGTCTCCGGTGCTCCCAGCGGGCAGTGACGTTCTGGTGCCCGCGGGGGTCCGGGGGAGGCAGCTGGGGGGCTCTCAGGGCACCTTCTACTTAAACTGGGGGGTCAGCAGTTATCACACAAAGGTGTTGCACATTGTCCGTGCTCTGACTGGGCACAGAAACTAATCTGCTTTGTGCTGACGAATTGCCTGTGTTTAAAATCACACCAAGCCCTCAGTAATCTCTAGGTTTCCCTGATCTTTCCCAGCCCTCCGTGAGAAAAACCCACTGCAGTGGCCGGAAGCACAAGGAGAACGTGAAGGACTATTACCAGAAATGGATGGAGGAGCAGGCCCAGAGCCTGATTGACAAAACAAGTAAGGCCAATCCTTCCGTGACCCCCCTGCCCTCCCCTGCCCTCCTCTGACTGCTCTTCTCTGCTCCCACCTCGACTCCTTCTCACTGCCCCGAGGAAGTCATGAGTTCACTTGGAGTCTTGATCTTGATCTCTTCAGAGTGGGCTGCCCCAGGGAGCCCGAGAGCTCTGCCCATCCCTGGAGGAGCCTGAGAGCTCTGCCCATCCCTGGGGGAGCCTGAGAGCTCTGCCCATCCCTGGGGGAGCCTGAGAGCTCTGCCCATCCCTGGGGGAGCCTGAGAGCTCTGCCCATCCCTGGGGGAGCCTGAGAGCTCTGCCCATCCCTGGGGGAGCCTGAGAGCTCTGCCCATCCCTGGGGGAGCCTGAGAGCTCTGCCCATCCCTGGGGGAGCCTGAGAGCTCTGCCCACCCCTGGGGGAGCCTGAGAGCTCTGCCCATCCCTGGGGGAGCCCAAGAGCTCTGTCCATCCTTGGGGGATGGATACCCGAGAGCTCTGCCCACCCCCAGGAGCTGAGGTTCCCTGCCCAGGCTGGGGGCATTGTCTCTGGCTGGTGGTGCCCCATAGGGTCACACAACACACTTGTGCTCCCTGGTGGTAACACAAATAGGAATTCCAGAAGATAGGAGAGCAGATGTTAAAGTGTCTGCGTTGTTGTTTTCACACACTGGGGTTGCTTGCCCTTCATTCCCAAGGGATATCTTTCCCTTGCTCCTAAAGGCATGACTGAAGCATGTCAGTGTGTTCTGTGCCAGTTCCTGGGGCCCCATTCCCCTTGCTTTCTTCTGAGGAATGGTTCTTCTCTCTGTGAAAGCAATACGAACCCCAGACTGGCTTTGTGGCAGCTCTCCTTGGATCACAGGATATCTCCAGCTGGAAAGGACCCCTCAGGATCACTGCCCCCACTCCCAGGTCCATGCAGGATTGCCTAAGACTAAGCCATGTGGCTCAGAGCATCACCCAGATGCTCCCTGAGCTCTGGCAGGGCCGGAGCCATGCCCACTCCCCGGAGAGTGTTCCAGTGTCCCACCACCCTCTGGTGAAAGAGCCTGTTCCTAAAACCTCCCATCTGGGCTTCCCCTGACGCATCCTCGTTCCGTTTCCTTTTGCTCATTTTCCTTGTGATGCCTCCAACCTTCCCATCTTTGGCTTTCCTCCTGCTCGACCCCAGCATTTCGTATCTGTGCCCTCCCCCCATTCCCTGCTCCCCGTCCCTCCCAGCCCTTGCCCCGTTGCCATTCCAGCACAGCATGTCCCGTGGAGCGCTGCGGATCCCGCCGTGCGTGTGGTGTTCCTGTCCCCCCCTCGGTGCCGTGGGGGGTGTGACACCCCCTGGAGCTCCCCGGTGCCCGCTGTAACAGTGCTTGTCTCCAGGAGTGCCAGTGGTCCCGCCCGCAGGGACGTGTCCGGAGCCGGCTGCATGACGCGACGTTCTCTCCGCGGGGCATGAGCGGACGAGTCCCCGGCGCTTCCTCGGCCTAGTAACTGGTTTTTTTTTCCCTGGGATTCTTTCTTTCCTTTTTTTTTTTTTTCTTTTCCCCCCCAATGTAGCGGCTGCATTCCAGCAAGGGAAAATCCCCCCGACGCCGTTCTCGGCACCTCCTCCGGCCGGAGCCATGATCCCACCTCCGCCCAGCATCCGTAAGTCTCGCCTGGCACTTCGGGACTGAGACCACCGGTCCTCCTGACATGTGTGGCTTGTGGCCTCGACTTGGAAAGAAAAGTCCTTTTAGCTTGAAACCAAGTCACACGTTTTGAGCTTGTGCTGCCGAGGTGTGGGGGAATTCTGTGTGGGGGAATTCTGTGTGGGGGCAGTCCAGCAGCACCCCAGTCCTTGGTGCTGTCTGATTTCGGGGATGCTCAGTCTGTCAGTAGCAGTGAGAGCCCCTCGATCTGTGGGGGCTCCCGTGCAGGCGGCTCCATCAGAACTGCCAGTGGTGGGTGGGTTTGGGTTGGGTTTTTTAAACAGAATAATTTTGATAACCTTTTGCACGTGAGCTGGCAAAGGGCCTACAGCCCTCCCAGCCCCAAGTCCCGCTGGTGGGAGTGGCAGTTCCCTGCACTGGGTGTGCACAGCTGGAGTTGGCAGCCAGCATATTCCTCTTCTGGATCACCTGGCACCTGGAGTCGGGGCTGGGGGCAAGGGAGGCAGATGTAAAGCCACCAAGGCCTTAGTAAGCACCATGTGCTGTGAGAGTGAATAACTGCACTGCCTGTGGGTGTAGCTAGTGTGTAACTGTCTCTGTGTCCAGCTGGCCCCCCCCGGCCCGGGATGATGCCAGCCCCACACATGGGGGGGCCCCCGATGATGCCAATGATGGGCCCACCCCCCCCAGGGATGATGCCGGTTGGACCTGGTAAGTCTGGGATGGGGGGACTCTGTTGGGGGTGCTGGGGGGTCTGGGGGTATGTCCTGACCCACTGGTGAGAGCTGTCAGGGGCAGGGCTGGGGGCTCACTCTGGTCACACCTCTGTCACTGTTATCCCCCTGCATGGGGGGACATTGCAACCACTCATTAAAGCCCCCTTACTCCTGGCTGAGAGTTACCAGCCCTCCCTGCACAGCTGAAATTACGGCTCTGGGAAGCTGGAGCTGCTCTCCCTCTGCTCTGAGCAGTAATTTTTTAAGAATTTGGTGTCTGTAGCTCTCAGGTTTTGCACAAGGGGGACGTTTCTGCACTAAATGAATTTCACTGTTTAAAATGTCTCAAGATAACATGTTCTAGAGAAATAATGTGCCTGAAAAAGCTTTTTTTTAGAACTGCAAAGGCAAACTAAAAGGTCTTTGATCCATTCCACTCCTGAGTTTCCTGGCATTCAAAGAATTCTCAGGGGATGTCTTACTGGAGCATTTCCCAGAACAGACCTACAGGAACACACACACGTGCACTGAGAGTAGTGAAGTGTCTTTGCAGTTACTGTTTTGTGGTAGAAGGTGTTCTGTAAGTGTTTTTAAAGGCACAAGATAAGTGCACAGTCTGCACTATTCAGCAGCCTGGTGAAAATAAATGGCAAAGTGGGATGGAAACCATTATTTCAGGGCTGTGCAGCAAAGCCCCTTGTTTTCCCTGGCCGTGCTGTTTCCTGGCTGGAAGAGGTGCCCAGTGCTTATTCGTGGGCACACGAGAGGGTTTTGCAATGCTTTTCTCCAAACAAACCCTCTAGATCAGTAATTAAGCTCGTGTGTCTGTCTCTCTCGTCACTGGAAATAACTTACCAGTGAATATGGTCAGGGTGGGTGTATAACCTAGGAACTTGGTTCCTCTGCCGACGGCTGAGCTCCTTCAGGGAATGGAATCCATCTTGGCAGCTTCCAGACTGGAAGTTCCTGGATGGAGGGAGAGAACCTGCCCACTTTACAGTGTGAAATTCCTCTCTGTGAGGGTGGGGAGGCCCTGGCACAGGTTACCCAGAGAAGCTGTGGCTGCCCCATCCCTGGAAGTGTCCAAGGCCAGGTTGGACGGGGCTTGGAACAACCTGGGCTGGTGGAAGGTGTCCCTGCCCATGAAGGGGGCTGGAAATAGATCTTTAAGGTCCCTTCCAACACAAAGCATTGTGTGCTATGGTGACTGGGCAGTTGCTGCTCCCAATGTTCTCTAACATCCCATCTTTCCCCGGCAGCCCCTGGGATGAGGCCGCCCATGGGAGGACACATGCCCATGATGCCGGGGCCCCCAATGATGAGACCCCCCTCCAGACCCATGATGGTGCCAACCAGGCCAGGAATGACCCGTCCAGACAGATAAAGGTGGAAATGGAGCGGCCTTTTCTTATTGGGATCTTCCCCATGGCAAATACCACAGACCCATGTCTTTGGGGTTTTGTCCTGGGTGTGTGCAGGGGCTTTGCTGTCACCTCAGCTTGTGGCCTGGACACACCCTGCACTGACTGCTGGATGGGGTCTGGCTTTTGGGGCGTTCTTTTTAGTTGTGTTACATTTTATCCCCCCAACGAGTCATAAAAATAACAATAAAACATTGATGTTGTTTCCATGCGGACTCTGAACCTTGTTCTGGACCCTCCCCTGGGGAAGGATAAAGGCGGGAAGGGGTGGGGGGGCAGCGCTGGTCTGGGCGGGGGGGGCTCGGGCTGACGGCGGGGATCCCGGGGCGGTCCCTGTGGCTCCCGGGAGGGTGTCCTGGAGTCCCGGGAGGGATGCGGGTTCTCTGGAGCCGCCCCTTCCCCGATCGCGGCTGCGGCGATGCGGGCAGGGGGCGGTGCGGGCAGGGGCGGTACCGGGAGGGGGCGGGCGGTGCCGGAGGGGGCGGGCGGTACCGGGAGGGGGCGGGCGGTGCCGGAGGGGGCGGGCGGTACCGGGAGGGGGCGGGCGGTACCGGGAGGGGCGGGCGGTGCGGGAGGGGGCGGGCGGAGCGGGGCGGGCGGTACCGGGAGGGGGCGGGCGGTGCGCCATGGGGTCTCTCCGCCCGCGGGCCTGACCCGCCGGCCCGGCATGGCGGGCATCATCAAGAAGCAGATCCTGAAGCACCTCTCCCGGTGAGGCTCCCGCTCCCCACCCTCATCCTTCTGCTCTTCCTCCTCCTCCTCCCGGGGGTCTGGGGGGCGAGGGCCGGGCCTGGTCGGGGGTTTGGGGACCGCCAGACAGCGCCCTGGGGAGCTCCCGGGAGGGGTGAGGGTCGCGGGGGCTGCGGAGCCGCCGGGCCTGGGGGGTGTCCGGGGCTCGGGGGTGCCGGGCAGTGGGCCCGGCCCTGCCGCGGGGTCCGAGCTCGGGCCGGAGCCCTTTGTCGGTGCCCGGTGCCGGTGCCCGGTGTCGGTGCCCGGTGTCGGTGCCCGGTGTCGGTGCCCGGTTCCCGGTGTCGGTGCCCGGTTCCCGGTATCGGTTCCCGGTGTCGGGGCCGGCCCTGAGCGGGGCAGCGGCGCTGAGGTTCGTGAGGCGGGTGGGGAGCGGGGGCAGCCCCGGCAGAGCCCGGGCGGGGCCGCAGGAGCGCTCGGGGCCCGCTCGTGTTCTCGTTCCCGGGGGGTTCAGGAGCAGGTGCTCCCTGTGTGGAAACGCGGCCGCAGCCCCGCTCGGGCCGGGCCTTCCCCCTGCCCCGGGACAAAAGGCCGCCCGTGTTGTGTCCCGGCCGAGGGATCGGTGTCACGGACGGGCAGGAGCCGTGTCGGAGGGGCAGGGGAGGGCACAGCACTCTGCTTCTCCTCTGCGCTCTCCGAGCTGCGGATGGGCAGGTCCTTCCCATCTCTGCTGCTGGAGACGCTCGGGTGCGGAGCGAGGGGCCCGGAGTGACCTGTGCGGGCTCTGGGCTGGAGTGGGACCCACGAATCCTGGCCCTCTGGGGCTGGAGCTGAGTCCTGGGGGTGTCTGGAGCCCCACGCCATCCCCACACACCATGGGCTCAGTGCAGGGTCTGTGTGCTCGGAGTCACCAGTTGCTCGGTGCTCCAGCTCTCCTGGCACTGTCCTAGACAGAGGGTGATGGAGTTGATCTGGGCGCTGGTTTGAATGGAATTCTGCGCTGGGTCTGGGATTTGGACATCCCACACCTCTGAGTTTTGTCTTATTCCATCTCGCACCGGTGTGTCACATTCAGTGCAGATTCATCCTTCTGGTCAGGAGGCACTGAAGTGTTTATACCATGGAGAGGTGGGTGAGAGCAGTTCTTAATGGAGGATGGAACACAGCTGGACTTTATCCCTGGGTGCTGCTCCTGTGTGTGTTGTTCTCATGGACAATTCTCTTATTGTACATAATACACTTTTGCTGGTGCTTTTCCTTAATTTTGCTTTTTTGTCTCCCTTACCTTGCACTGTTACAGCACTTTCCTGCCCCAAAGTGCCCCTTTTTCCCTCCAATTGGGCCTGTTGTTAATGTTCACCTGTGTCTCCTTTGGGCGGTTCCAAGGAGGACAAGGAGTCCCAAAACATTCTGCCTGTTTACCTGGCTGGACTTTGTCTTTTGAGTGCCCCTCTCTTGCACAAGGATTGTGCATGTTTTGCAGAAATGCGATTTGAACACAGTTTAATGGTACATAAAAAAGATGAAGCTGTTTCCGTTCTGGTTTTGTTTCCTCTAAGTACCTCGGCTTCACCCTCTCTTTGGGTTTTCTTTCAGCCATGCTCATTTGCCTGGAAGAATTTTGCTACATGAATCATTAATCTGCCTTTATTTTGTGCTCACATTTGCCTATGAAATAACTCATTGTTCCTCTTGTTGTGTCTCCATTTGAAGTCAGTTCTGCACGGGGTGTGTTTTTGTTCCTTCTCTCCATGGAAATTTTCAAGGAGCAGTCGGGAGAGGGGCAGCAGGGTCAGGGAAATGTGAATGAGGTGTTTCACCCTGCCATGCCGGTGATCCCATGTCACGTGTGTGACCGGGTGGCCGTGGTGGCGATGGGTACAGCTGGGCTTTGCTCCCTTGTGAAGGTATTTGGGAAGGCTCAGCCTGTGTGTGCTTTAGCAGCTTAAATTCCTAGAGCAGAAGAATCTCAAAAGTTGCGGAGCTTTCACCATCTGTGCCTTTCACTCCTTTGTCCTATATTTAGCTTGGAAAAGCAAATAGATTAGGTGGTTTCACTTCTTGCTGCTTCCAGGCAGGCACAGTGCTGGTTCTCAGGGAGAGTGTTTGGAACCTAACCCTGTGAGGCCCTGGGGATCAGCCCCTCTGCTGGGCAGGGGGGCCCTGTCAGCTGCCTGGGCATCGGCTGCTGGTTGTGTGTGTGGTTGTGTTTACCAGCCTGTCATTATTCATAGAGCAAATCTAATGCTTTAAAATAAAATCGGTGAGCTGCCTTTGCCTCTTCCTGGTCTTGTTTAAAAGTAGCTTCTTCTCACTGTCTTTTCTGTTTAACCAGTGTCGGTGCAGCCACAGCAGATCCTTGTTCTCAGGGTGTGACAAAGGCTGTGTTTATCCACAAGTCCACTGCCCCAACTATTCCATATACTACATCTATGTTTGAGATCTCAGCACTGCAGTGGAAACCCCTGCCAAAATTACTTTTATTTAATTGCATCGGGGAGGTTTATCCCCTGCTGCCTCCAACAGCTGCTTCGTGACGTTCGCTTTTGGTACACGTGTTGAAGCGTGTGAGCTTGTGGAGTACCAGGCGTCCAACAGCACACAAGACATGGCTCTCAGAGGAAATGCAGTGCAGTCCTGCTGCTGGGAAGAGATAAAAGCTGGTGTCAGCAGAGGAACAGCGGGGCTGGGGCTTGGGAGCAGGTCTGAATGCAGGGGAAGGAGACCACAAGTGTGTCTCGCTGTGACAGGAGCCCTGGAGAACTGCAGCTGAGGAGAAACTTTGGGAACCTCTGAAAGCAGGATGAGAAGGAAGCAGAGGAGAAATGAGAGAAGTTGGCTGAGGTAACACCAGCAGAGGTGTTGCCAGAGAGGAAGACCAGCACAGGAAACGAGACCTGTTTGCCGAGGAATGCTCAGAGCTCTGGGCAGACATGTAACAGATGTACACCACAGAAATTAGGGGATATCAGGCTGTGGATTTGGTAAACTGTCCTCAGGACAGTATGGAGCCACCTTTTGGGGTAAGTAAGATGGACTTTAGAATTGAGTTAAAAAAAGCTGCTAGGGAACAGACCAGTGGAGCTGCCTGGGAGAGTGTAACACTGAGGTGCTTGTGAGCGTAGGTCAGGTACTTGGCCAGGAGAAACAGCCTTGTGCAGCTCCTTGTAACAGTGCTGCACCTTAGTGGAGCTTTCCCTCTCATTCCCAGGGATTGGGCTGTACATGCCTTTTTCCAGGCGAGGTTGCCTTGCTTTCTCACCTCTTCCATTTGCAGTTGCACCGGTCCTTGCAGCTGATGAAGCTGCTGGGAGTGGGTAAGTGAAGAGCTCGGGAGGGCCCCCGATGTCTCTTTAGTTTGTTCCAGATCTGTTTGGCAGCAGGAACTCGTGGGTGTCGCGGCGTGCGCTGAGCAGGGAGCGCGTGGGCTTCTGGGGGCTGCTGTTTCCCAACTTGGATATGAGGATCTCGGAATCCCTTCCTGGCCCTAAAGATGCCTTTGGCATTACCCCTGCCACTCAGCTGTGCTTCTATGCCAACATAGCCGGTTCCGCAGTGGGCCTTGGAGCTCCGTGCTTGGAACTGAGTCCAAAGGCAGGCATGAAAGACAGAAGCAATTCTTGAGCCAAGAAGATGGCATTTGGTCTCTTCTGTTCAGGAATTGTTAGGATGGGCTCTGGGGCTTGCAGCGGGCAGGTCAGGCCATGTCACACATCCTTTGCCCAGCACAGAGGGGAGGGGAATTCCCTGAGTCCAGTGAATGCTTTTTCCCCTCAGTTCTTCAGTTTCTTGCCCAAACACTGCAGTTTGGATGTCGCTGGAAGAGAGCAGAGCCTGAGTTCCTGTTTGCTCTGTTTGCTTCCCCCTTGTCCTGACGTGTTTTGCAGCATCTCTGCGTGCTCGAGTGCTCTGCTGCAGCTGTGCCCTTGCTGCAGTCACAGGATGGCACATGCAGCTCCTGAGGGCTGCTGGACACCCTCCGAGTTTGGAAGAGCCACCACTGTAAGAGACATGTGCTTACCATCAACCTTCAGGCTTCTCCCAGCCTCCTGACCTTGATTATAAATTAACTGGATGCAATTTAACCTGCATGGTGGGTAAGGAGGAAAGCAAGGAAATTGCATTTGGGAATGGCCCGAGGAAGGTACAGAAGCATGAGTGATTTTAGGCAGCAAGAACCCTGCCTGGGACAGAGGCTCTTCGCTAGAATTGAGACCAAGTTTGCAATTTTGGCTTTAGCTGCTTTATCCTCCTTGGGTGATGAGGGAAATTTTTATGATGATCTCTGAGATGATCATTTGCCTAAAATAGCTGTTGCACCAATGGGAAGTTCATGAAACCACAGAGCTGCCAGCAGTTAAACACTGATAAAAACCCCGTTCCTTTTCCATCTGCAAAGCGCCCTGTTCCCGCCGTTCAAGGGGGCTGTTGGGCCAGGTGAGGGTTCCTTTGGTGCCCCCGAGCACATGGTGGGGCCCAGAGCATGAAGCAGCTCGTGGCAGGACACCGTGAGGCAGTTTATGAGTCTGTCAGGTCCCAGCAGTGGCTGCACCAGCACCAAACCGCTGGCCTCGAGCTGTCTCTGAGTTCTTGTGTGCTGTGCCCAGCAAGGCACATAAGGCTGGATGCAAACCCTTTACTCCAGGTCTTAATTTGGAAGTTTCTTATTTTCCCAATACATTTTGATGGCTTTTTTTTACTTTAAAAAAATTTAATATCAAGGAATTTTAATATCAAGGCAAGGCACAACCCCAGCTATGGGTAAAGTAGCACACATCTGCCACTGCTTTGTTAAGGACAGGGTGGGAGAAGGGAGTGGGCACAGAGCAGACGTGACATTTTCCCTTCACAGAGAGTAACCTCTGATGTCAGGGTTGCTGTGCTGCTCTTCACCAGGGGAACTGAGTGGTCACTTTTACAGAGCATGTGTCAGCTGCTGGGTGCAAGGCCCTTCCAAACACTTCCCCTTGGCTCGAGACACGAGTGTGCCATTTCTGGGATGCTGAATAGACACTTGTTGCAGCAGAAATAAAGCAGCTCAGGAGGAGAATGTGGCTGGAGCTCCATCACAGCAGCTTTGGGTCTGCAGAGCTGTGTGTGGAACCTCTCCAGAGCCCTTCAGCCTCTGCCATGGGAAGGGGTGTCAAACAGGACTCTCCTCATTGCTCTTGCAGTGCCTGAGCCCTTGCCTCCTCTGCAGCTCTTCAGCTGAGTCTGAATGATGTAATAACCTGTTTGTTTCTGCAGGTTGGGAACAAAGCTGCAGATTGGATTGCAGGATGAAGTGGGGCTTTGGATTAGTGCATTTATTTTTTGTTTCTCCCTAGTTTTCTTTTGTGTATTATTATTTGCTTGAGGTTTAGACTTGGGAAATTCCCTGGCAGCTGCTGAGGGTTTTCATTCCAGATTTGGGAGCATGGGGCAGCTGGCATTTAAACTTCACTGAGTGTCCAGCTGAGGAGCTAGAAATAGTAAAGCAGCCCCTCAGCGAGGTGTGTTCAGCCCCTGGCAGAGACCCAGCCTCTCTTCTCCTCTCAGATGGGTTCGTGGTTTGCTTTCCAGGTCTCCCAGTACCCGGTGTGGTGCTGGTGGGTGTGGACCCAGGAGCACATCTGGTCTGGAGTGTCTCAGCATTCAGAACCTTTCGGAGAAATTTCTGTTCAGAACAAGAAAGTGTCCTCGAGGCCTGAGGGAGGCTGTAGGAGGAGTGAACTGATGTTCTGTTTTGTGTAATGATTCAGACTCCTGTCTTATCTGCTTGGAAATGCTGAGTTTTCCCCTGCAAGTTTGACTTTGAATCGAAATCCTAAGCCTTCTTCTCTTAGCCATGTTGTATTGCAGTAGGTAACACGTAGCCAAGACAACTGATTACTCATCAGGATGTTTTGTGTTTGGCTTTGGGTGGCTGAGAGGTCCAGCCTTTCATTCAATGCAGTTGAAGGCTGGAAAAACAGCAAGCTGATAATGTGAAGCCATCAGCAGTGGCCTGTGTGTACAGGGCTGTGAGTGTGCCTAAATCCACCCTGATAAGGTGTGGGACAGGCTGGTGTTGGGCATGTGGGAGCAGTTTGCTGTGTGACTGAAGCAGGAGGAAGCTGATTGTGCTGGGACCTCGTTGTCCCCAGGGGAAGGTGTTCCTGCCTCCCGGGATATCTGGGGCACACAGGGCTGTGCACAGTGTGCAGCTGGAGATGGAGCTGGTTATAAATGTGGTGCTTTCTGTCTCCTAAACAATTGGGCGGTTTGGTGTTGATTGGATTCCCTTGAACTCTAAATGGGTTTGTGCTAAGTGGTGATGATACCAGCTCTGCTAGATCTGGGCACCATCTCGTGCTGTGCAATCATCAGTCCCAGCCTCTGCTAATTCAGCGTGTTTTTCTTCCTCCTCTGCAGCCCTGTCCTTGTCTGCAGAGCAGCTGTGCCTGCTGTCAGGCAGAGTGGGTCCTGCTTAGAGCAAAACCTCGAGGAAGTAAAATGGCTTTTCTTTTTGAAGAGGCTTTCGTTTAGCTCTTCCTGCATGACTTCGAGGCAGCTATTTATTCCCTTTTTACAGAAGTGTTGATCACTTGCCCAGTTTTATTTCCTTCAGAGTTATTTTTCAGTTAATCCTCAGACATGTGTGTTGCAGTTAAAGCTTCCACTGTTGCCTTCCTTGAGAGTAACCCTGATTTGGGAAGTCACTGACCTGTTCTTTTAGCAGTTCTTAACCTTTTGTTCAAGTGAACCTGCTCTGTGGCTCCTGAGATAAGAAGTTTGAACATGAGGTGAAATGACCCGTCTCAGAGATTTTTGAATTGTTGAAGGAAGATGGAAATCCCACTAAATGCCCTGTCCAAAACCAGACCAGGCAAGACTGGAAAAGGTTTTGGGAAGAAGCAAATCTGCATTGGTCAGAATATAGCTGTTGAGGTGTTTTTTTTTCCCATGTCCAACTGCTGTCCTTCTGCCACAGTTACTTAAATTACATATTTGTGTTCCAAATCAAAGCAGAAAATCCTCATTTCTTCCCTTGCTGTGACTCTTGTGAAGGCAAGAACCTGGTTCTGCAGCCGTTCCTGGGCCCTCAGCATTGCTGGGCTGATTTCACGTTGAGCTCACCAGTTCCCCCTTCCTGCCTTACCTGTGTTTGGAGGGATTTCCCAGCTGCTCCTGCAGCTGTGGCTGCTGTCACGAGCCATACCCTCACTTCTGCCTAGAGATGATGCTTGTCATTAAGCAAAACCAGGGTGACCGGTGTACAGCTAATTAGTTCTCCCATCTGCTGGCCACAGTGGTGAAGGTGTCAATAGAAATGCACGTGTGGAGCTGGAGAACCACGGGGAGGAGGCTGAGGCAGAGACGCTTCCTTGGCTACATGAGAAGAGGGCTCCTGGTCTGTGTGGCAGCAGGGTGATCAGACATGGATCTGAGGAGAAGTTTTATGATTTCAGATGCCTTCTGACATTGTCTGTCTGTGTGTTGCTTGGTTGGAGACAGTGTGGCGAGACAGCTACAAATGCAAACATAAATTTATTTATGATTCTGGCCTGGCTTTGGGCCAGCAGTCAGATTGGGCCTAGCTCCCTGTTGCAGTCAGTGGGTTTGTGGCCTCTGGATATGCAGGCTGAGGAATGGGGCATCTGTTTTCAGCAGTGACATCGTGTTTTGATATATATTCAAGCTGATAATTAAACAAATAGATTTTCAGGGTTGACTTTTGCCAGGGTAATCCCAGTAGGCTCTAAAGGAGTGCTGCCCTGTGAGTTTGCTGGCTCAGTGCTGCTTGGCTTCTGTTAGGCTTGCAAAAAAAACCCCAAAAAAACCCCCCAAAAAAGTGCCAATATCCTCCTGTGTCAGTTTTCCCAATAGCCACTGTTTTCATTCTGCTTTCTCTAAGCCAGCAGTCCCTGCTGCCAGGAGGATGCTGTGGCTGAGGTGAATGGAGTGAGCCTGCCAGCAAACATCCACTGCTGTCTGAACTTGCTGCTCCTCCTCCCCAGAACTGACCAAGGTGGCTCCTCTTGGGAAGCAGTGGAGACCTGGCAGGGTGAGCTCCAGGTCTGCAGGAACTCTGGAAGGAGTTCTTCTGTAGAGCCTGGTAGCACTAGTGGTGGTTTTGGTACCTGCTCAGCAGGATTTCTGCAGCCTTTCCCTGGAGATGGTGACAAAGTAATTTGGTTTAGCTGGGTCGTGTTTCATACTGGGCTCTGCAGTGTCCTGTTTCACAGCTCTGCTGTTCTGCCACTCTGTGCTGGTGTTTTTGATACGCCTACACACTAAATAGAAGTGATGCCCTGGATCAGGCATGTGCTTGTGCTTTTCCTCTGCATTACCAGCTGAAAGCAGCTTTCCCCTCTGAGCACTCTTATCCCGGGATGAGGATCTGAGCCCAGGGGCTGATCCCTCAGTGCAGGTGAGAGAAAGCTGCTCTGCACCTCAGCCGCTCCCACCCTGAGCTGATCCCTGCCCACAGCAGCCTGGGAGCTTAAGGGCTTTGCATCACCTACCTGCCCAGGCTGTGTTTGGGTTGTTCCTCGTACCCAATCCCAAGTGGACACGATGCCATCAGCTTTCAGCAGAGCTGGTTCTCTGACGCAACACAAGGATGCTCTTGTTTGCCTCTGGAGGTGTTTGCTCTAATTCTCACCCGTGTCTGGGGTTGTGGGTGCTCACAACAGGACTCCAAGCACTAATCACACACTCTGTGTGCCCCTGCAGCTCCCAGCCAGCAGAGCAGCTGCTGGAACACACTCTAGAATATGCAGTTTCTTGCTGAGAAGTCGGGTTGTCCTCTACCACCCTCCTGGTGTGTTTAAACACTGATGATCTCTTGCTTTCCTGGGTGAAAAGAATCTAGAGAATTAAACTGCTCTCTGCTGACGTTGTAGTTCTGGGAGGATAAAGCTGCTGAGCTGTTGCATTTGGGCTTTGTTTTTCTTTTGTTTTGTCCTAGTGCAGTTTTGCTGGTTTCCAGGATCCAGAGCTTTAGAAAGAACTTTCAGTTTCTCAGAGTTGAATTTGGTTTAAAACAAAAAAGTCCTTCAAATGTCAAAGTGTAGAGGTGTTTTTTTTTTCTGGAACAAGCAACATGCCTGGGGTTTAAAAGTGTCAGAAGGGGTTTCACGAAATAGCAAACAGATTCTGGTATTAGAATAGCTCTGAAATGCTCCTGCAGTCACAGCAGCTTCACTGGGGGCTGTTTTTAGAGTTTCCTCTTTCTTCTCTTGTAGGTTTACCAAGAATCTCTCCCCGGACAAAATCAACCTGAGCACACTGAAAGGTCAGGGGCAGCTGACCAACCTGGAGCTGGATGAGGAGGTGCTGCAGAATGTGCTGGAACTGCCCACCTGGCTCGCCATCACTCGTGTCTACTGCAACAAGGCCTCGATCAGGGTGAGCGGGGGGGCTGTGCCCAAGGCCCCACTCAGATGGGGGAAGTTACCCATTCACAGCAAGGATCATTGAGATTGTGCACTTTGCACACTGGACTCTTAGAAATTCTTCCTCCTTGTACTTTTTAGAGCGAAAAGTGTCTTTCTTTTAGCTGATGTGAACTGCCAGATTGCTTAATCGCAGTTGGTACTAACCATCGTTGCGTTACAGGAATGTGAAAGATTTTAGGATGTCAAAGAGACTTTCTATAAAAGAAATAGGGTTCTACTCTGCCAAGTGACGATAAAAATGAGTTTGTCTTACTCATCTGATGTGCTCTGTTTTTAGAGTCAGATCTGCTCAGTTTAGTAACAAACATTTGTTCTCCCTCCTACAAGAACTGCAGAGTGAGTGTTGCTGTATGAAAATAAAATGGAGCCTTTGGTTTGTGCACAGTCTTCAGAAGAGTTGCCTGACTTCCAGTAACAGCAGCAGTTAGGTGTAAACTCTTCAAGGCCAGCAATGTTCTCCATAACAGAATTTGACCTGCAGAATATCTATTACTCGTGACGATATCTGAGAGGCAAAAGCTCATCTGAGTTTGTAGATCTGATGTCTGGAATGTCTTGTCTGTGTCTCTGTTTGACCTGGATACAATGAGACATTGTGGACATTTCTCAGAGAAATGGGGCTCCAAGTTTGGTCTCTGGTGGTTTCCTGCAGTTTCTGAAACTTTCCAATGCAAAGATAACCCTTGTAACCTCAACTTTATCTTTTCAGATCCAGTGGACAAAGCTGAAAACGCACCCAATCTGCCTGGTAATGTTGCCTCTCTTGTCCCTTTCTTTTCTTCCTCAATCTTTGTAATCTCTTCTACTTGAGAAAAATTCCGCTGAGGTGAACCATGAAGGGCTCAAATTTTCATTTGACCTGAGTCCTCCAGGCCCTTAGCACATGGGGAGCACATAGTCCTGTTTGGTGACGAGTGCCCTCTCATGAGATCCCCATTTCACTGCAGGATGGAGCCAGATGAGCTCTCAGGGAAGTCCAGGGCAACCTCATGCCTGTTTTTGTTGTTTGTTTTCCCCAGTTCTGGGGTTTTGGGTTACCCAGCGATCTGGGCACTGATGGTGTGAGAGCTTTAACACATGAGACTCCAGAGTTGGTTGTTCCTGTGCTGGAGTCTCACACCCAAGGCTGGTGGGCTGAGCTGGAGGCTGGGCGTGGTGTTGAAGGCTCCCATTGTGTCTCTGCAGTACCTGGACAAGGTGGAGGTGGAGATGAGGACGTGTGAGGAGCCTCGGCCGCCCAATGGACAGTCCCCCATTGCTCTGGCTGCCGGCCAAAGGTCAGACCCCGAGCCCTGTGGCTTCTCCCTGACATCCTGCAGGCTGTGGGGGCTGCTCTTCTCCCTGAGTCACCTCCCTGCACTCAGGTTTAAGTGCCTCTGATGTTGCTTCTAAACCTTGGAGCCTCTGTGTGTGAGCCCTACCTGTGCCAGGCCTGTTGTCTGACATGGGATGACATGGAGGGCTCTTCTCTTTGCAGTGAATATGGCTTTGCTGAGAAGGTTGTGGAGGGGATGTTTATTGTTGTCAATTCCATCACCATCAAGATTCACTCTAAGGCCTTTCACGCTTCTTTTGAGCTCTGGCAGCTCCAAGGCTACAGTGTCAACCCCAACTGGCAGCAGAGTGACCTGCGCCTGACCCGCATCACCGACCCACAGAGGGGAGAGGTGAGCACTGGTCCTGCCCTGCCTGTCACAGCCCCGCTGGGACCACCCCGACCTCGGGGCGCCCAGGCTGCTGTCTGAGTGGGGTTTGTATTGGGATCCCAGAGGAAAAGTGTGATGAGTGATTTTGTGTGGCCTTGTTTTATTTCACATCTTCTGAGTGGTTTTTATTGATCCTTGAAGCTGTGAAAATCTCAGCGTTTTTCTCCTCCCGGGCAGGTTCTGACATTCAAAGAGCTCACCTGGCAGACACTGAGGATAGAAGCAGATGCCACGGACAATGGTGATCAGGATCCTGTCACCACTCCTCTGAGACTCATCACCAACCAGGGGAGGATCCAGATCTCTCTCAAGAGAAGGGTGAGAGTCTCCTCCATGCTCTGCAGGACACAGTCTCGCTGCCTGGTGCAGTGATGATATTTCCTCCCACATTCCTCAGCAGCCCTTCTTTCCCTTCAGAGATGCCGAGCCCAGGCTGGTGTGTCACTCCCTGTTTTCTGTCAGAGACAGCTGTGTCCTTACCAAACGTCAAAGCAGTTTATTTCCCAGGGGAGGATATCATGGATGGAATGAGTTTTTCAATCTGTTTGAACATCCCAAGGAGAGCTGTCAGCTCCGTTCTGGGAGTTGAAAGCCTGGCAGCCTGGTTTTTAGCTGTCAGTGGAAATGTGATGATTGAAAAAAAAAACCAAAAAACTGTCTCCTTTTTTTTTTTTTCCCTTTTCTTTTTTTCTCCCAATTTTTAACCAGTGAGCAGTTTGCCTCCTAAAGAGAAGGTGTCTTTGACTACTTTGCACCTGAGAGGAGGTGCTGTGGACATCCAGCCCATAACATCTCAGAGGAGTTTCAGAGCAGCCTCCCTTCTTTCTGTGTATTATGAAGGCTCTGTGTCTGTGGTGGCAGTTTTTGAAGTCCCTGTCTCCTCGCTGTTTCAGACCAAAGATTGCAACGTGGTGGCCTCCAAGCTGATGTTTCTCCTGGATGACCTGCTGTGGGTGCTGACGGACTCCCAGCTGAAGGCAATGATGAAATACGCCGAGTCTCTGAGCGAGGCCATGGAGAAATCTGCTCAGCAGAGGAAAAGCTTGGCTCCAGAGTCTGTGCAGGTGAGTGAGTTTGGAAGTTGGGCTGCCAGGGGAAAGGGACAGTTTCTACTTGTGTGGCATCTGTCCCATGCTCACGGGGTATCCCTTGATGGGAACATGTGGGCTTCCCTGGTGTCAGGTGAGTGTCACATGGACTGTGGGCTGATGAGGGGTAATGAAGTGACCAAAGCAGTGGGATTCATTGCCAATAAAATATGTTTTCCAAGTCAAGGATAAGGGAAGAGGAATATTGCAGTTGGAAGCTCTGGGGAAGCAGGGATGTGCACATAGTACAGTGAGATTGCATAGGAGGGATTGGGAATATTTGGCCCTTTTTGCTCAGGAGTCTTAAAGCATCTTTCAAGAGAAGTGAATTGCAGCTGGCAGAGCCACAGACAGAGAGTTTTGCTCATGAAAACGTAGGAAAGGGAATCCCAATTCAATTACTGTAAACTGATGCCTTGCAGGCTGGAAGATGGCATAAATTGCCGAAGTGCATTATAACCTCTCTGTTTTCCCCTCTCTGTGAGTTCTTATCGAGCTTGTCTCTCTCCCTCAGGTCACCCCACCCGCTCCCAGTGCCCAGCAGTCCTGGGCCCAGCCCTTTGGGCCCAGCCCCAGCCCCAGCAGCATCGGGCAGTACTTTGACAAGCACGACATGAAGGAGTCCTCGTACCACCTGCTCATCTCCCGTCTGGACCTGCACATCTGCGACGACAGCCACGCCCGGGAGGCAGGTGGGGAGAGCAGCAGCACAGGAAAGCATCACCCCAGGCTGTGGTTTTCTGTCTTGAAGGGGGTTGGACAGCAACGGGGTTCTGCAGTTTGGGATTTGAGGTTCTGGTTCTTACCATATAAACTGTAGGCTGGTTGTGTTCAGGTGTCCTTGCCTAGGACAGGATTTTGATACAGCTTTCTAAAGATGGTACCCTGATCCTGGCCACGGGGTCAGTCAGTCAGGGGTGGCAATCAGAGCAACCTAGTTGTAATTTCTCCTGGATCAGGACTCAGATTGCAGGGCTGACCACTGTTTTCTTTATTCTGTTTCCCACAGGTGCTTTGAAGCATGGGATGCTGGGAGGTGCCATCCAGCTGACCTTCAGGAGGATGGCTTTTGACTATTATCCTTTCCACAGGGCAGGTAAGGAGCCTGTGGCCTCACAACTTGAGGAGGGGGATAAAAAGAGAGTTTGAAGAACAGTCCTCCTCTGTGGCTTCAGGCAGAACTAGAAGAAAGGAACCTCAGTTTTTAAAGCCAGGATGTTTGCTTTCCTGCAGGAGATGCCTGCAAGCATTGGGTGAGGTACAGTGAAGCAATGGAAACACGGGGACAGTGGGCAAGGAAGTTGGTCAGTGAATTTCAAAGCAAGATTGAGAAGCTGTATGAAGAAATGGACCCTGCCTTTGCCAGGACTCCACTTTCCCCCTTCAAAAAGAAAACAGGTAATGGTGTTTGATAAGACTAGTGAAGCAGGAGATGGTACCAATTTTGCTCCATCCAGCAATATCTCTAGTTGCCCCTCCCCACTTGAGTAGGCTGATTTGTTGATGCAGAAATCCATAGCACTCTAAAAATCATAAATATAATATCAAAGGAAAGTGACTGTCATCCTGGGGTAGCTCTGCACAAGGATGGATGGGCTGCAGGGGTCCCTTTCCTGGCTTATTATTGAGTTTCTCCGTAAGTGAGTTTATAAGGATGAAATGAAGTACTTTAGACCTGGCTGAAGAATGTGTTCTCTTGCCACAGAGCAGACTCATCTTTCACAGTGTTCTTCCTTCAGAAGTCCTGAGGTTTTTTTCCTGCCCAGCTGTGTTCATCTGTTTCTAATTTTGGGGCTGTTCATTCTGCTCAGTAAGCACATGGCTGTCGGTGCTGATGGTGGAGTTTGATGCAAAGGAGGTGACTAAAACCCTGCTGGTTCTGCTTGTCTGTCCCCACAGACGCCCCCCAGAGCCCCCAGAGGAGCCCCCCAGAGAAAGGCCGGGCCCCTCCCACGAGTCTGCCCCGGCTCCGGCACCCGCCCTGGCACCGGCTCCGCTCCAGCTGCGTCGTGGTGCGCGTGGACGACCTGGATGTGCACCAGGTGGGGAGCTGGGCGGGGTCTGCAGATGTCCATGGCATTTTTAAAGAAGAGATTTAATCAGATATGATTGAAATAAATAGATGATTTATTGTCTCATCCGAGACAAACCAAGCCCTGCCCGGGGAGCCCGGGTGCCGTTAGGATGTTGGATGTTAAACTTGTAACCCAAGTATGAACTGCTGGGAGTTTTCATGTTCAGAGGAAATTGCATAACCACAGGTTTCTGCCCTCTGTTCATATCTAAGCTTGCACCAAGCATTAGGCAGGCCCAGCATAAAAGATCCCATATCTTTGAGAAGTCCATGAGGATGGGGATTTTTGACAGAGGATAAGTCCTACCTCAGGCTTTCTGACTTGGGACAGAGCATCCCTATCCTGGATCAGGCCCTACATCCATGTGCCCTGTATCCTCTCCAAGAGCTGGGTTTGCTTTTCGCAGCACCAGATACTACAATGGACTCACCAACGTGCTGCTGATCTTGCAGACACTGTAATAGATTTCATTCTGATTGCTCATGTCACCTAATTCTGCTTGTCATGGCTCTTACTAGCAGTGACAGGAGACATAAAGAACTGAATTTCCTCAAAGGAGAGGAGCTGGCAATATAAGCAGGTAGAAGAAATTTTTATTTTTATTTGAAAGCAGCGTATGTTTGATGTGTAAGTCAGGTGGATTGAATACAGGTGACTGTGGGGTTACTGGGACAGTTGGGTTTACCGTGTCTGAGTTCTGCACAGCAGCATTCTGTTGTGCTTTCAGGTTTCTACAGCTGGGCAACAAAGTAAGAAACCCTCCACCTTGGTTTCATGTAGTAGAAAATTCTTCAAACTCCCTGACCAGGTCTCTGCAATCCATATTGAATTCACGGAGTATTACTTCCCAGACAATCAGGACTTTCCAGGTAATACACCAAGGTTAGCACCTTCTTTTATAAGTTTCCTTAAGAATCATCAGTTCTTAGTTGTTTAGGTGTGTTAACCCTAGATATTCTCTGTCCATTGTTGTTTCCTGATGTTTGCCTCCCTAATCTTAAAATTTCTTTTGCCCGTGGGAAGGTGGGATAAAGTTTATGCATTGGTGCTGTCAGTGCAGATTTTGCACTGAGCTGCAGAGACCTGAGGGGCCTTTTCTGCTCTTATTGGTCTGTTCCGTTCTAGTTCCATGCCCAAACCTGTATGTGCAGCTGAACGGGCTGATTCTCACCCTGGACACAGCAAGTGTGCTCTGGATCAACCTCTTCTGCCTGGATCTCTATCGCAGCTTGGAGCAGTTCAAAGCCATCTACAAGCTGGAGGACTCAGGCAAGCGTGACGAGCACGTTGATGTCCGACTGGACGGCTTCCGCCTGAAGGTACCGTTCTTTTCCTCCCTTTCCCTGCCTTCAGTGTTCTCTCCCTTCCTGTTGTGGAAGGAACACGAGACCAGGACGTAGCTGGAGTCCACAGTGAGGAAACAAGCGCCCTGACTTCCCTCTGTCTGCCCCTTGTGTTAGTCTGGTTTGGTCTGGGGGCAGTAAAGCAGGTGCTCAGGTTCTCCTGCAGATTAGGCAATCTCTCTCTTCCCCGTGTAGCTCAACATCCCGGTGGAGAAGAAGGTCACGGACCATCGGGACCGCCCGCAGGCCCTCTGCATCGGCACGTCGGAGGTGACGGCCACCAACACCCGGCACGCCCCGTCCTGCGGCTGCCAGGACCTGCAGAGCCTCTTCCGCAAATTCGCGGGCTCCGAGTTCTTCCACGCCAGCTACACCGAGTTCCCCCGGTCCCAGGGCAGCTTCAGCCTCCTGCACACCCTCTTCCTGCGCCATGCCTACCACGTGGATGACAGGCCTCAGAAGCAGCCAGGCCTGCCCCAGCTGCTGCACAAACCCTCTGCCTCTGAGGATCTGTGGTCTCTGAATTTCACTGAGCTTTCCCTGGGCTTCGAGGGGGCTGAAAGCTCCAAGGGCAGAGCCCTGAGCTTTATTGACCCTTTTCCCCTTTCCGTTTGGGCCTGCCTGCCCAAGAGGTGGAGGCAAGCTCAGATATCTAAACGACAGGAACTGGCTGCCTCTGAGGTGAAAATCAAGCCTTCTGCCAGCTTTAGCAACCACTCAAAGAACGAGAACCTTTCCAGAGAACACGGCATGTGTCAAAGATCAAAGACTGACCAGGATCTGAAGAATATCTACAAAGCCCCAGAGACAATGGATGTGTTGGGAGAATCTGACTGTGAAGTTGATGATGGAGTAGACAGTGAAGAGCTGGAAGCCTCTGCTGATATCCACGTGCTCATGTCCTCATCTGTTCATGTCAAAGTTCGGCTCAACCACTACCAGTACTTGGTGCTGCTCAGGATGAAGGAGGTCCTGCAAACGCTACAGGAGCAGCTGGCCCAAGATACCCAGGAAGTGACTGGGTGTCCTTTAGATCCCATGTCTGCTTGTGTGGGAGTTCTGTTCCACAGTGCTGAAGTGGCCCTGCTCATGAACCCTGCTCCAGGCTCTGTCCTGGAATCCAGATCCCTCGACTCAGACACAACCAGCCTGATCGAGTCCGAGCTCTCGCCTTCAGACAGCAAGGAGGGGCTGGTGGCCGAAGAGAAGGAGCTGAAGTCAGAGAGCAGCTCAGAGAAGGGAGTGTGCAGCAGCTCGGAGCTTGCAGAGGACAGTGGGGTGGGGAATGCCAGTGCCAGTGTCCTGCCAGAGTCACTCCCAAGGTCTGCGAGTGACGGAGCTCTGAGTGCAGCTCCACGTGGTAAGGGCACAGAGGAGAAGGGCTTGATAGAGGAAGCACATGAAGCTGTGGAAGCCCTGGTTGCAGAAAGACCAGCAGAGACCAGCAGCCAACCTCAGAGCCCCCCTGCTCTCCCTTCCAGCCCGACCTTGGACGCGCAGCCCTCGGGCAGCGGAGGCGTCGCCCTCGATGTCCAGGCAGAGCTCATCCCCCTGAGGAACATCGAGGTGGAGCTCTCCAGTGCTCTGCACATCACCAAGGACGCCACGAAGGAGGCTCTGCACGTGACGATGGACCTCACCAAGGAGGCCATGTCCCTCACCAAGGACGCGCTGAGCCTGAGCCGGGACAGGATGACCTCCACCATGCAGAGGATGCTCTCCCTGCCCCCTGCCAGGTGAGCAGCGCAGGCTCCCAGGATGCAGGAGGGGGAACAGAGACTTAACTGCTCCCCTTCTTCCCATATCCTTTGGGTTGGAGATGGGTTAAGTCTTCACCTGCTGGAGCTGGTCTGAGGACACTAAAGTCTGACTTGCAAGAGGTCAGAGTCCAGTCCAATATCCATTTAACCTGCAGGCTCAGCTGTCTGCCTTTATCACTGGTTTGTGTTGTTTTTTTTGTAGGGATTCCGTGCCCAAAGCAGAGGAGGGAGCAGTGACCCCGGGCGGGGGTCGGATGCGTTTCTTCTCCATGAGGAGAACCCCGTCCCAGCACTCCTTCGATGCCACGTCCGTGGACGGGAGCGGCCCCGAGGACGGGCTGTCCGTGGACAGCGATGGCAGCGACGGCTTCGTGATGCTCACAGACTCTGGTACAAGCCCTTGGCTTCTCCTCTCCACTCCTCTCCCAGTGATGAACAGCTCTGTGCTGTGGGCAACCCTTCCATGCTGTGTTTGTGTGGAATTGCTTTTGTTACTCCTTTGTTTTGAATTTCATCACCAGTTCCCCCCCAGTGGCTCCTCCTTTTTTTGAGATGAGGAGTGTAAATGAGTAGGGGGGGTGGCTCTGCACATAACAGCAATGTCCTGAGGCCATAGCAGAGCAGGGGCTGTCACTGGAGGGGGGAATGGAGTGTTTAGGAAGGGCTTAGGAAGGGCTGGTTGGATATAGGGTACTCTGGACATCTTTCACTTCAGCTCTGTATTGCTTAAACTCATCACAGGACCTGGAGAGAGCTCTCCAGAGGATGGTGTAGGTTCAGAGGCCATGAGATTCAGGCAGATGCTGACATCAGGACTTCTCAAAACCAGAAGAAGAAATGGAGTTGATTTGTTTTTGCTGTTACTTCATTTCAGAACCCAGCTTGGACCCTCTTCCCTCGAGGCAGCTTCCCCAGGCCCACGGTGACACAGGCAGCAGGGCAAGCCTGGTGGCCGAGGATGAGGGTGGATTGTCCCCTGAGGTGAACAGCTCCACATCCCAGAGTGAAGACCCCAGCCTGCAGCTGGTCAGTCCTGTGCCCTGGCACTGGGGTTCTGTCCCTGGGGGGTTCTGGAAGTTTGTTGTAGTCAATGAGCTCTTGGTGGCTGTTTCAGGTGTCTGTCCTCGTGCTGAAGATGAATGAGGTGAACTGTGGCATAGAGGCACGAGGGGATGATTTGTCAGTGGCTGTACAAGTGATGAACGTGGTTCCAGAGCAGCTGAACAACGTGGGGATGTGGCAGTTCCTGCGTGGCTACGTGGGTGAGACACTGCTCTGGGACTCAACTTTTACAGCTGTGCTCTTAGAACTGGCTTTTACACCAGCCTTGCTCGGGGAATATTCCATTACCTGGGACCTCAGTGTCTGGGGTGGTTAGGATTGAATACAGCTCACCTGTGAAGGTTCAGATTTGGCATTTCAAAGATGTTTCCCAAATACCTACACAGTCAGGCTCTGTGGGGCTTAGTAATCATTGATTGGGATTTTTTTAATTCCTGCTGGGATGTATGAAATGAATTAAGAGTGAATAGAGCTATCTAGGGAAACCCTGAAATTATTTCTGCTCTGAGAAGAATGCTTTTGGTCTAGGGTACCTCCCCAGGGCTAAACTCGAATTAAAAAAACCCAACCCAAATCCAGAAACAATCAATCCCCCACCCCCCAAGAAAGATAACTCCTAAGTAAACCAACCCCAAAGCAGCTCCAGCATGGATTCATTTCCTGTGAGAGATGATGTCAGCCTGAGGTCGCTGTGAGCCCGGCTGCTCTCTGTACCTGGACAGAAATGGGCTCTCCACGATGCCCTTTCTGGGTTTAGAGCTGGCTGGTGGTGCCCGCTCTGCAGTGACTGCTCTCTGCTCCAGCTGCAGGAGCCCCGGGTGTGGAGGAGCCTGCAGACCCCGTGCCCAGCCCGGCCCATCCCGAGCTGTGCCTGCGCCTGGAGGGGGGTCCCTCTGCCGCTGCCCACTCCCCGCTGGCCCAGCACAACGGCTTCCTGCGGGTGCTGCTGCGGGGCTGCCACACACAGCTCTGCATGTCCTCCCTCACCGGCCTGGGCCCCTTCCTCGAGGATGAGATCCTGCCAGAGGTGATCCCCATGGAGATAGAGGTTGTGGATGCCAAAATCACGATGCAGGTGAGTGTGTGGGGAAGCAGAGAGTCCTGCTGGGATGGCAGCCAGGGCAGAGCTCACTTGGCAGATTCTGCTTGGGAAGGGACCCCGTGGGATTGCCGGGGGCCTCTGTAGAGCTGTTTTCCTGAGGCTGGTTTTGCTTCTAAAAACTGCCTTAGAGATGAGCAAGGAACCCAAGGGAACTGTTGATTACTACTCACATGCAGCCCTGTTCATGCCTTTCCATGGGGTGGATGCCCTTGGTGAGCTCTGGCAGTGCTGCTGGTCAGGAATGCTGCTCCTGAGGAGGGTGCAGGCAAGGGGAACCCTTTCCAGAGGGCCAGAGCTGTCACAGCAGTTCATCTCCTCTCTGCTTTGTGTTTTCCCAGGATGACAGCCCCCGGGTGTATCCCACCTCCCCTGGCCCTGTCCCCATCACCCTGGCAGTGGATCACGTTGTTGTGAGGCGCAAGGATGATGGTGTGTTCTATCTCACAGGTCAGCAATGTCCAGGAGCTGGGTTTATTGTCCCTCTGCACCCCCAGGCTGTGCTGGAGGAGGCTGGAACTGAACGATGGTTGCTGCTGGGAAGGATGGGCTCTGGGGTGGGAGAAGAAAAAAAGTTATTCTTTTTGTGCCAAGAGCCCTGTTCTGTGGATGTCCACTCCTGAATGTGTTCTGTTGCTTTCCAGCTCCCCAGGGGAAGGACTCACCGAAAGAGGAAAAACCTGTGTCAGTTCCTGAGGGGCAAAAGGCCCCAGCAGAGCCTGTCTTGGCAGGCCCAGCAGCAGGAGCACATGGGCTGCAGGTGAGTCACTGCTGTCTGGGCAAGGAGGGAGCTGTCAGGGGGCTGGAAATTCTCTTTGGCCTTCATGTGTTTGCAGTCCTGGCAGGTATGGTGAACTGCAGGCAGAGGCCCAGGGGAGCAGCCTGGGCCTCCTCTTGTGGGTGTTTTGAGGAGTGAGGGCACCTTGCCCAGCATAAACTCCTGTTCCCTTTAGAAACCTGGTTATTTTTTCTGATTGGGTCCATCTTCCCACTGTGTCCAGTTCCTTGTTAGAAAAACAGGAATCTCCCACAAAGAGAAGTTTTGTCACACCATGTAATTAATCTCAAAAACTCCTGCTCTGGTTCTCTTCTGAGCAGGTCACTGTGCACCTTGGAAACTCTGCCTTGTTTTGTTTGTCTCTTGTAGCTAAAGCAAGTGCCAGAGTTGCAAAGGGAGCTGCAGACCATGAAACTGGCCCTTGCAGAAGCCAACATGGACAAGGCTCATCTTCTGCAGGAGATCAGGAAATACAACCCCCTGTTCCAGCTCTGACAGTGCCGGCACTGCCAGGGATGGGGACCAGCACCAGCACCACCAGGGCAGGTTTGGTCACATCGCTGCCAAACGGGTCAGACTCCAGGGACTGCAGAGGACTCGGGAGAGGGAGGGAGGCCTGGCTGAGACAAACAGGGCAGGAACGAGGAGTTTTCTTTGCTGTGTTCTGGCAGTGCTGCACTGAGCAGGGCACTGCTCAGCCTGCTGACACAAGGTCAGATGTTGGGGGGACACTGTGTCTCCTCATCCTTTCAGCCTTCACCTTCCATGGTGACACCTAAAGAGGGTCCATGTTGGGGTTTCTGCTTCTTTCACCCTCCCTTGTTGTGTTCTTGCCCAGTCCTGCTCACCAAGGGCCATGGCAGGAGAAGGGAAGTCACTTCAGCACCTGGGGAGTGACAGGACAGGGGTGGCAGAGGGCTCAGGGCTCTGCTGGCTCCTGGAGACTGGGACAGGGGTGCAGAAGGGATTGCCCCCTGTGGAGTGAGGGGTTACAGCTCACTATCCCCTCAAGAACAGGGTCAGGATAGTAAAGAAATCCCTTCAGATTTCTTTTTCTACCAGTAATTCCTTGTGTGGAGACTGTGTCAGACTTAGTCCAGTTCATTCTCACTTAATCCTACAACATTTGGCTTTATTGATGCAGAAAAACAAAGGAATTCCTTACAAGGCACTGTTTAAGTTTACTGTCAGAGAACAGGGGTGAAGGAAGTTGGTTCAGTCTCAGAAGGAGATGACCTGTGTAGTTTTTGGGATGCACGTTGTCCTCAAAGCTTTGTGTGCCGGAATTCCAGCGGGGACGGGGAGCAGCTGTGACCCCTGAAGGAGCTGCTCCTGCAGGGCCGTGGGGGTTTGTCAGCACCGAGCTCCTGCCTGGGGGAAATCCTTCAGCAGGGCTGTTGTTCTGTGGCCAGAGAGGGCTGCCTGGGGTGGGACACATTCCAGGCCTGTTCCGAAGAGGAAAAGGCACCTGAGCCGGGGTTCAGTGGGCACTGCCCTCCCCAGCCCTCAGCAGCGAGGGCAGTGCTGATGTGCCAGACCCCTCTGCAGGGAGTAACTGACTCTGAGCAGCTCCCAGAGCAAGACAGGAGCTGACAGAGCCTCTCCAGCTCCAGGTGCTGTTGGAACAAACCCCTGTGAGCACCCCTGTGAACTGCCCAGAGCCCACGAGCAGAAGTTGGACTTTGCTTTGCCAAACCTTTGTGCTGCTCCCTCTCCCCTGGGGAGCAGGAGCTCCAGGACTGCTTGCCTGAGGTGGAATGCAATGGTATTCCTGCTTTTTCTTCTCTAATTGCTTGAAAATGGGAGGTTTCTCTTCTGCTTTTTCAAATTTTCATGATGTTTTGTTTGAGTGGGGAATGAGTGGGGTGTAAAGCGTTTGTTCTGCCTTGGTGCCCACCTGCAGGGTCCCACAGCTCCTACCACGTGTGCAGGCTGAACACAGCTGGGGCCAAATTGTTTACAGCAAATTTCTTGCTCCAGCAACTCCAGTCAATGGGTTTTATTGAAGAATTTAAGCGTTTGCTTTGCTTTGAAGTCCCAGTAAAAAGGACTGTAACCCAAAACCCACAGGCATGGGAGGACAAAACCTGCAGGATCTCCATGGATCACAAGCAGCAAAGTTTACGTTGTGGAGCCCCTTATTTAAGGACTCATCCTCTGTTCTGGTGGGAGCCCATGGAATCCTGCCCACCACAGGGGCTGTGGGAGAGCCCGTGGCCTCAGCACCTCCCTGGGGCAGGAGCAGCCCCCAGGGCGAATGTGCAAGTCTGAACTTGAATTTGAGTTTTAGCCAGTATTGGAACTTTGTTGCAGTTTGTTTCCACTGCTGCATTTATTGGTTCTATGAACCAGGAGCAAAATTAAACTCCTTAACCTCCTTCCAGGCTCAGGCCTTTTCTCCTCCCCTCTCTCTTCCCCTGCCTTCCCCACCGAGCTGTTTTTGGCTTTGGAGGCACAGCTGGGCCATGACTGCAGCAGCCCCAGGGCCCCAGCAGTGCCCCAGGCCGGGAGCAGCTCCGGGAGCACCTCGTGGTGGGCTGGCTGAGGCACAGCCTTGTCCTGCCCTGCCCCAGCACACAGCGAGTCCAGCCGGGCCACCAACACAACTTTAATGTACAAAAACAGCCACCGCTGGGCCAGCAGGAAGCAGAGCCCTGGGGGATAAATACTCCGAAGGCCGGGGATGTTCCTCTCCCTCCTGTGCTGAGGCAGAGGAGCCCATAAGTCCAGGTCAGGAGCAGATCCTGGCTCTGCCCAGTGCAGGGTCCTGCCCAGTGACTCAGGCCTGTCCCTGTGGTCTCACAGCCCCTCAGGGAGCTGTTTCAGCCCCTCTGCTCCGGAGCCAGTCAGTGGAAGATGATCTTCTTGTACTTGGAGTTGGGGATCTGCCCTCGTGCCTTGAGCCTCCGCACGGCCTCTCTCATGTGCTTGGGCTGCAGGGGGGGCAGCTCCCCCCACTTCTCACACACGTCCAGGGCTGAACAACAAACACAGGCGTCAGGGGAGGGGAAACCTGAGCCCTCCCCCTCCTGCTGCTTCAGCTGCACTTGGAAAGGCAGCAGGTCCTGCTCGTATTGAGGGTTTACAGCTCCTGCTTTGCCAAGGCCCAGGAATGGGCCTGTTCCATAAACTCCTCCCTGGCAGGAGGGACCAGGACAAACGGCCTCTGAACCACTCAGCCAGTGTGGATGTGCTGGACCCCATCACACAAGGCTGGGTGGGCTCTGGACAGAGGGGCTGTGCTCCCCCTGCTCCCTGGGACAGGCCCCAAGGCTGCAGGACCCCCAGCCCAGTCAGGACAGCTCGCAGGTCTCCAGGAACCCCTTTGTTCCCAGCAGCACTAAGGAGAGCCCCAGGATCTCCTCGTGAGGAACAGCAGGTCCTGGCTCAGGGCAGGGCCCCTGCTGGGACAGAGGGGCTGTGCCAGCCCAGGCTGCCCCTGCTGCTCTGCCCTGAGCTGTGCCTGCCCCTGGCCCAGGGCCCCCCGGCCCTGTCTGAGCTCTGGGTGCTGAATCCCCCCCTCTGGGCTCCCCAGCAGCTCCACTCACCCTCCTCCACCACCTCCCCCACGAACACCTTGGAGATGCCGGACATGGCGATGACGACGTTCTGGGACACCGAGGTGCCCGTGATGGACTGGATGAGCTGGGGGGACAGGCAGGGACAGTCAGAGCCCTCATCTTGACCCACATAGAACCCCCGGCCCCCCCGAGCTGCAGCCCCACATCAGCACACCCAGGGGGGTTGAGCTGCCCCATGGGCTCCACCCCGGAATCCCTGGGCATCGGCTGTGCTGTCACACCGGGCTCAGCCGCGAGGCCGGGGGGGCTGCAGGAGGGTCCCGGGGGGCCCCCGCCCTGCCCCGGCCGTCCCTGCCCCTCGTACCCGTTTGATGGCAGCCTTGGGGAAGGCAGAGCGACGGTACATCTCGTACCGGTTCAGCTGCTCCTCGGAGAAGGACGAGACCAGGATCCTGCGGGGGACAGAACGATCGGTCACAGAAATGCACAGCTCCGAGGCCTCTTCAGGGCCCCGCGGCCGCCGTGAGAAGGCCCCCCAGCAGGGCGGGGAGGGCAGGACTGGGCTGTGTCCCGGCGGTTCTCGGGGCTCGCAGGGAGGATCCGGGACGGCGCCGCGGCTCCAGGAATCGCAGCGGGTCCCGGGCACTCACTGCATCTTCTGGATCTCGTCCTCATCCACCTTCTGCTTCTTCTCCTTCCGCTCCTTCAGCTCCAGCTTTACCTTCCTGGCCGCGCTCGGCTGCAGCCCGGGCTCGTCCCCGTCCGCCGCCTCGCCCTCCGTGCTTCTCATCTGGGGGACAGAACAGAACAGCGCTCGCTCTGCGGCCGCTCGGCCCCTGCCGGGCCCGCTCCCGCCCGACCCCGCTCTCACCTCCCCGTCCGCTCCCTCCGCCTTGGGCTCGCCAGCCCCGCCGGCCTCTCCCGCCTCGCCCTCGCCCCCTGCGTGTCCCGCGGGCGGGGCCGGGCCCGGGGGCGGCTCCGCGGCCGCGGCGGCTCCGAGCGGGTCCCGAGCTGGGTCCGCCATGGCCGCCCCGCGGCGCCGCTCGATGACGTCACCGCGCCCAGAGAGACGGGGGCCTGTCGCCATGGCAACGGGACAGCTACGGCTTCTCCTGATGACGCACAAAAAAGACGTCCGTGAGGGGCGGAGCCTGTCGCCATGGCAGCGGAGCCGCTGCGGCGCCCGCATATGACTATCAACTAAGAGCGCCGTGAGGGGGCGTGGCTTTTTGCCGCCATGGCAACGGTGCAGAGCCTGCGCCTCTTGATGACGCAATACAGGGAAAAAGCGAGGAGGCGGGGCCTATCGCCATGGCAACGGCGCTGCGGCAGAGGGACCGGGCCCGGCCCTGCCCGAGCGGGAGCTCCACACCCGGCTGCTCCCGCGGGGCACAGAGCCGGGACACGGCGCTGGAGCGGCCCCGCGGCCCCAGCCCCGCCGGGGGGGAACCTCCAAACCCCGCCTGGAAACGGGCGCGGCCTGAGGACAGGGCGGGGCTGGGGGCGGGCTCTGCGGGGGTCCCGCCCCGGCTGGTCCCGCCCTCGGCCCCGCCCCGGAAGTGTCGCGGGCGCGGGGCGCGCCGGCCATGGGGAAGGAGCAGGAGCTGCTGGAGGCCGCGCGCACCGGGAACCTCCCGGCCGTGGAGAAGCTGCTCTCGGGGAAGCGCCTCAGCTCCGGCTTCGGCGGCTCCGGCGGCGGAGGGGGTGGCGGCGGCTCCGCGGGGGGAGGCGGCAGTGGCGGCGGCGGGAGCGGCGGTGTGGGGCACCCCCTGTCCAGCCTGCTCAGGTGAGCGCGGCCCGGGGCGGGTGGGGAGGGTGGTGCTGGGGGCTGGGGGACAGGGACGGAGCGGGGAGCTGGGGGCGGGGCCGGGGGTGCGGGACTGCAGGGCAGACGGAGGGTCGGGTGTGCCCGTGAGGGGCTGCGGGACACGGCAGTGCCGGGGGTGACCCTGGAGGGGCAGCGCGGCGGGGCGGGCCGGGGGTCTGTCCCAGGGGCGGGCAGGGTCAGAGCCGGAGGCGTCTCGGGTGGGAGCCGAGAGCTGCAGGTGGGATAAGACATCGCGGAGCCTTGTGAGGGGTGTGCGACTTGGGAAGCCCGGAGGGTTCGGTGGGGCGGGGGGAGCCGCGGCGGAGCTCCTGGGCTGGTGTGCCCCCGGTGGGCCGGCAGGGAGGGCGGCTGTCTGTCTGCCTGTCTGTCTGTCTGTTTGGAGCGGGCACTGCCGGGGCTGGCACTGCCCAGGGTGGTCTGTTGCTCCGGGACCGGAGCGCGGCTGTGCGGGCGCTCAGCCTGGTGTGACTGGGAGGCTCTGGTGCAGCCCAGGACGGGCGCGGGGTCCCGCGGTGGGAGAGCTGCTGGCTGGGGGTGAAGGATGAGGTGCCCGGTCTGGGCGGTCTCCATCAGTGGCTTCGGCATTCCCAGCCCTGTGCTGTGCAGTTCGCTGGTTTGAAGCTCTTGGACTCTTTTTAGGTTTTTTTCTCCTCCCCTTTTTTTTGGCATCTCCCGAGGAAACCACTCAGTGTTGTGTTTCTGGAGCCGCAGCTTTGTGCCACTTCAGCCTCTGCTGGAAATGCTGCTGGTCTGGGTCCCTGAGCAACTGGTTTGTACTGGAGCATGAGGAGGAGATTTGTGCCACTGTCACTGCACGCCCTGACTGTTGAGAGGGACACGACTGGCCCGGTTGTGGCCAAATTTGATGTGTTTTTCCTTTCTATAACCTGGTCCCTACCTGGGGCAGAGGCCTCGGCCAGGAGAACGGCCCTGGGGCCCAGGTTTGTGTCTCTGAAACGTGAATGTGCCCCTGGGTCAGGCTGTGTCCTTCTCCTTGGGTACATTAAACACTCGGAGCCCTGGACTGGGAATTGCTGCAGCCCCTCAAGGGGCTCACACACTGTGAGCTGCATCAGCTCCACACGGGGCCCTTTCCCCATGGATGTGGTGCCCAGGGGGCTGTTTGACTCTGGCCCTGGCTTTGTGCACAGACCTGTCTGACAGTGCCTGGCACAGCTGTCACCCCTGCCCACTGACATGGCTGCTGGGGACACTGCAGGGGTCTCTGTCCCCTCCCCAGTCCCAGCCCTGAGCCCGTTTGCTCTGTACTGTGGTGCTCTCTGGGTGTCTGGGACAGCGGTTCCAGGAGCGCGTCCTTAACTTGCTGTGTGGCACCTGCTGCCACTGAGGGGCTCTGGGGTTGTTTCCCACCTCCTGAGCCTTTGCTGGGCTTTGGCTCTGGGTTGAGTGACTCCAGGTGAGGAGCTTGTGATGAGGTTTGGATGAGAAGCAGCTGCTGAGTGTCCCTGCAAGGAGAGGCCCAAGGGAGCAGCTGGGACAGGTCAGTTCTAGGGATGTGTGTGGTGGAAGATACCTCACCTTTCCAGCACTACGGCATGGGAGCTTTTCTAGTGTAGGGTGTTGCCTCCTCAGCTGTGGGGAGAGCTCTGCCCTTGGTCAGGTCTTTGTGCTCCATGTTTTCCCTTCCTCAGGCAGCTGCTCCCTCTCGCTCAGGCTGATCCCTCCTGCCGAGGCTCCTCCCATCTGTAAGGATCTGTCCCAACATGGGACTGCTGAGCTGCCCTCCACCCCCACAGCTCATTCCCACTGCGGGATCATAAATGCTCAGCTGGGCTGGCAAAATTCCCTTGTTCCTTCCTCCTCCCGATTTTGGTTCCTTTGGATGTCGCTATTTAGTTCCTATTTCATTTTTTAAGTTCCACTGGTTGGACAACCTGTTCCCAAACCCCATGTGTCCAAAGTGCCTGTCCCAGCTTTTTCTGGCAGTTCTGCAGCATTTCAGGCATCTCAAAGATCCATTTTTGGATGAGGTACAAAGCAGGCATTTCCTAAAATTCCCATGTTACACCTGGTACGTGCTGAGCTGGCGCTTGCTCTGAGCTAGCACTCATCAGTTTGGGCTGTTTTTCTTTCAAAGAGAGCAAGTGCTGCTCCACAAAACGGTAGAGGATTCCCCTGGCAGTAAATTCCTTGGAATGTGGTGTTTTATCACATCACCTGAGCTGCCACCGTGCCTGTTATCAGGTAAATGTGAACTTTGTCACAGTCCAGGCTGTGCTGAGGCCGAGCCAGCCCGCTGGGTGTGGAGCCATGCACAGACTCCAGTCACCTACAGCTGCAGGTGAGCAGGAGGCAGGACAGGATGGAGCAGGATAAGCCACAGGAGCAGTAATTGCAGAGACAATGGCAGTCTCTCCCGAGGGGTGAAGGTGCAGGGTGTAACGCTCAGGATTTTGGGCAGAGGAACAAACCCTGGTGGGAATCAGTGGGGTGGGAGAACGAGGAGGATGTGGGAGGAGGAGATGGGAGTCTGGCGTTTGCCAGAGCAGATGGTGGGCTCACAAAGAGGTGGAGGCTGCCAGGGTTTGGGAGGCTCTGTGGGATCCACAGCGCCTGGGGACGTGCTGGGGGTGGATCTGGCCCCTCGTCTGTGCTCGGCTGCTCCGGCTCCAGACCCGACCACAGCACAGGAAAAGGCACCATGCGAGGAGCAGTGAGCAGCCAGAGGGAAAATCCATGCCATGCACGTGCGGCTTGGGGCTTATGAGCAGCAGCAAGTCCAGAAATCAGAAATGCACCGTGAATCCATGAGGGTTCTTGGATTTTCACAGGGACTTTTGCATCAAGGCTGCAGAATTTGGATTTATTGGTTTCGGGTTTTTTTAGTGCTTTAACTGTGAAGTTAAAGGCAGGAAACAACAAAATAATCTGTGGCTGAGCTATCAGGTTGCATTCAGGAGGTTTTGCCAGGAGCAGTGAGGGATGGGTTGTGTTAAAGCCAAATCTGCAGAAAAAGCTTTTTATTTTCAACTATGGCTGTGAAAAGCCTGTATCTGTGTTGCTGGAAGGGGAAACTGAGGCTGCTGCTGAGCCCCAGATGAGCTATGCAATCCTCTGGGAATGTATCAAGGAGACACTTCTGCTGAGAATGAGGAGTTTGGGTGCACATCTGTTGTGGGAAGGGGTCGGGTGCTGCTCCACAGAAGCCACAGCCTGTGTTCCAGCCCATTTGCAGCAGTTGCTGCTGGTGAGGGGTCTGGTTGGTTTAGGGAATGACGTGGTGGGATGGCAGAATACTTGAAGTGGCTTCCAACAGTTCAAGGGCGGTTTGGAGTCAGAAAAATGAATTGTATTAAAAAAAAAGAAGGGTTTGGTGTTTGCTCTGGTGCAGCTGATAGTTCACAGCATCACCAGGGAGCTGCTCCCGCTGCGTCCCCACAGAACAGGGCAGTGCTGCGTCTTTCCCTCTCCTGCTGCTCTGATTAAGCATCTCACCCACTTTAGGCTGTCTCTTCTCCACACCTTGCCATGCACACGCCGCAGGACAGAGCCCTCTGTACCTGCACACCGAGCAGGCACTGCTGAACGTGCTCTGTGCTCCTGCCACAGGCACGGGTGTGCACTGGCACTCTGCTGGCAATTGTTTCCTGAGCACTTCCTAAAGAATTCCAAGGCTGCAGTTACTGGCTGTGTGATCTTGTGATGCAGCTTTGGAAGGGTGTATTTGTGTGCTCTGGTCACGGTTCCATGCTCGGGGCTGGGTCAGGAGCACCGGGCTCTCCCCACTGTGGGAGTGCAGCTCCACTCGCCCAGGCCACGGGTGCTGCTGCTCCCTCTGTAGAGCACCCATGTGCTGAGTTCTCTGGTGCTCTGGGACTCGCTCTCTTGGGAATGTCAGTGTGTCAATGTGTTTGTGTCAGCTGGAGGGTGAGAAGCACACAAGCTTACTTTTTGCCTTGCTTTGAGAGTGTTTTGAAGTGTCAGTTGGGTTTTGGAAATATCTGTGTACAGGTTACCTCAAATACTCCAGGAGGGAGTTGCTGTGGGCTAAGATGTGGTGTGAGGAATATTAGGTGAGTCAGTACTAAATGTATTTATTTAATATCTGTTAATCTAAATATTATCCAGCAGGAGGGAATGGCAGGAGCCTGCAAGTGAGGGCACAGAGGAGCAGGGTGTCCCCTTCCCTTCCCCTCAGAGAGTGCTGCTCCCTGCATGCAGTGGGTTCTGCCCCAGCAGGGAGTGTGGGTGAAGTGGAGCTGCTCAACTCAGTGCCGTGGGTCCTGCATCCCTCTGGCTGTGGAAGGCCATTTGGCAGGGAGCAGAACTTTCTGGAGATGAATGTTTGGAACAGTTTTTGATACACTGGGAGCAGCTAAGCCAAGACACAGTGTTCATCCGGCAGGATTTCTGTGAAGTAATGCATTGTTTCAATGAGACTGAAGGACAAACAAGCAGGATAGAACACAGACATAGGTGGAAGGTGTGACACAGAGCAGAGGGGTTCAGAAGGGAGGAAAAGCATCCCAGACCAGAGGGAAAGCCCCTCGCAGCTGCCCCTGAACAAGGGGAAGGCAGTTCCTGGAGGCTGAGTCCCTCCTGTGGCAGTGCCCAAGGGGCTGCCTGGCTGGCTGGAGACAGAGAATGTGTGCTTACACCTCCACTCCATGTGTGCCTCTGCCTTTCCCAGGCTGTGCCATCCCCTCCTCAGATGCAGCTGTGGAGTGCTGTCGTGCTCCAGCTGTGGGCATCCTTTGAAGGTGAAGTGTCCTGGAGAGGAGAAGGTGCCTCTGAGCACAGGTGATGGCCATTTCCTCTTGGCACTGCAGCACGAGCTCTGCCCGATGCTGAGCTGGCACTGTCACCATCCCAAAGCTGTCGCTCTGGAGTACAGCTTAGTCATGGAAATGAGATAAATCCTATTTCACAGAAACTGGTAAAAATAAAACTGTTGAGGATTGATTTGTTTCTATAGCAACCGACCGGAGAAGTGAGTGCAGCTGCTGTCTGCAGGAGGGAGGAAAACAGCTCTGGAAATGTCGGTGCACCTGGGCCGGCTGTCAGCAGCACGAGAGCTTGGGGGGCTTGGGAGGGAGGGAGGCTTAGTTAGAGACAGGACAGCGAAGTGTGAGCTGCCTTTGGAGCAGCACTGGAGCTGGAGTGAGTGTGTGCATGTCCCCTCTTCTACACAAAACCTGGAGAGCCTGTGTGGTGTCCTCAGAGCTCTGCACGTCCTGCTTCCCAAAGGACTGTGCTCCTGCACCTTCATGGGTGCTGAGAATTTCAGATGAAAATCAGTGTGAACACCCAACATAGCAGGGTGTTGGGGGAATTACAGGAGGAGGAGTGTGTGCTCTGCAAGAGCCTGAGGTATTCAGCTGAAGGGAAGTTGAGCTTGAGTTGGCTTTCAGGCTTGGTAAATCCAGGTACATTTGCACTCCTTCCTTGTTATTTAAACACATGGTTTCTTTTGAAGGGAAATTAGATTTAAAAATTAACCACAGGCTTTTTCCAGCTCAAAGGAAGTGTCTGTAGTGCCACGTACTGAGGATGCAAGAACAAAACCCTGTCTGAGAGTGAGTGCCATAAATATTATGTAAATATATTATCTCATTAGATTTCTGTCTAATGCCATTGGCTGCTGTTGTGCAGATCCTGGAGCGAGCAAGGCTGAAGATGTCATAGGTGGTCTTTCAAATCTAATATTGAAGTGGGTTGGAAATTAGGTGAAATGACTTTTGCCTCATCCTAATTAGGACACTGTGAGAAATCCTCTCAAATTTGGCATTACCAAGTGCCTGGTTTTAGAACAAGATCAATTCCAGAGGCAGGGTGGCCACTGAGGTTTGAAGCTCCCCTGTGCAGGGATCCATGGGGGCTCCCCAGGCCTGTCACTGAAAGCGGCTTCTGGCTGGGAGGGCAGTATTGAACAGAGAAAAGGCTCAGAACTGGGTCTGTTACGCTTGCAGAGAAGTGGGCAGAAATATTTTAAGGGTTTTGCAACATCTTATGTTGTGTGTGTTCCCCAAAGAAAATGAGGTTTTTCCAGCTGAGGAGAAAACCTGTTGGTCACTGTGGGCAGAGTCAGAGCTGGCATGTGGGTGAAGCCGGGGCTGGACGCTGCAGGTGCACCGTGAAATGTGTAGGAACACCTCTGTGTGCTGCCTGTTCCATCACCGGTTCAGTTTCCCAGCGTTAAGGGCTGGTACAGCTCCTCTGCTGGCTCTGGGAGAGCAGTCCCTGCCCGTCCCAGGGCTCTTGGGGCAGGAGCAGGGCAGGACCCTCACTCTCTGGACGCTCCATTTGACTGCCTGGCTCACTCTCTCAGCTTCTCAGCTCTGGCCTTATCTCTGAACGGATAGTGCAGATGAGTAATGACAGCTCTCTGGGAGCTAGCTCAGGATTTGGGAATAATATCCTGTCTCGGCCATTCACTCTTGTCCCTGTTCTGTAAGGGACTGGATTTCATGGATGCTTCTGCAGTAAAAGGACGTCCTTTCTGATTTCCATCTTTCTTTTTCTGAGCTTTCTCAGGAACCGGTGTCTAAGTCGGTGCCTTCTCTGCTTGCGTGGCACATACCAGGAAGGAGCAGGGGCTGATCACAGTGATCACAGAGCTCTTTGACCGCTCAGGTGTGTCCCCTGTGCTCCCACTGGAGCCTCTGTAGTGGGGTCACTTCTGTTTTGCCTCCTTCCCTCCGCTGTCTTTGCTCTCCTTTCTCAGTCTCTTGCTCTTTGGGCACCCAGTTAAAAAGCTCATCAAGAAGGAATGTCTCTGGAGCCTGTGCCCTGTTTGAGTCTCACACTGTTGCCAGTTAATCTCTCCTTGCTGTGTCTTTCTTTAGCCCTCAGGGACTCCTGGTTAAGCTGGAGCTGGGATTTGATACAGGCTTAAATGGAGCCATGTGGGTGAGCTGCTGGGCTGCTGGTGTGGGCTGCGTTCAAGGGCAAAGTCTGCTCAAAACGCTTCAGTGGAAGCTTTGTTGTGGCTCTGAATCTCCAGTCCCGTGTCCCCTTCCTCGAGGGCCTCGTGTCCCATCCCATTGTTCTGGTGTTCAGTATCAGAGCAGCTCATTCATTTCCTTTTACTCCAGTGCAGCAGCATTTCACAACCTATCGTGATGTGGGGCTGGGGTCCCTCCTGAGGTGTGGGGGGTCCCTCCTGAGGTGTGGGGGGTCCCTCCTGAGGTGTGGGGGGTCCCTCCTGAGGTGTGGGGGGTCCCTCCTGAGGTGTGGGGGTCTCCCCATACATGGTCCCTCTGTGGGAACAGTCAGGCACTGAGGTGCCAGCACCGATTCAGAGCCCTTGTGTCACTGATCTGAGCAATGTCACAAGGGAAAGGGGATGTCGTGCGAGTCTCTGTCTCACTGGTTTCAGTCTCCCTAAGGCAAAAGTGCACTCTGGATGCGGTTGTTGGTACAAAATAATTGCATTTGCTTTTTAATTGCTGTAGGGAAGGGGTAATTCAGTCCCTGAATGTCTGTTTCTCTTGCTCTGCTTGACTTGGCCTATTTACCTGCTTCTCATCCACCCCAGGTCAGACACGCTGCAGTTCAGCATTCCAGGCATCAGGGCTGGGCAGCAGCCAGGCTGAAGGGACAGGGTGGGTTTGGGGTGGGTTTGGGGTGGCATGGCTCAAAGGGAGCAGGCTCAAAGGGAGCAGTGTCGCATGGCCGGGCCCAGCGGGCAGACCTCGAGGAGCCTGCTGGCACTGAGATGGAGAGAACATGGGCGTGGGTTTATTGTTTCTGTGCAGAGCAGGTCTGAGCCTGCACCAGGGGGAGGGTGTCTGTGTTTAAATAAAGTGTCACCTTCCCTACGCCCTTCCAGGGGCAAGGTTCCTGCTAGAAATCCCAAATTTTGGATCAGATCTCTGTTCTGGGAAACAGAGTGCCAAAAACAAACAGTAACTTTGAGCTGTTCTGATCCCACTGGTGCTGTCTGACAGTGCCCACGTGGCTGTCGTGCCGAGCAGACAGTGAGCACAGAGAGGCACGTTTTCTGCCATCCCAAAACACTCAATTGGCACATCCCTTCCTGTGCAGAGGCACTGATGGGCAGGGGAGGGAATGTGCTCTGCCATGATTTTTTTCTGGGCAGATTCTTTTTGGTGACATTTTTACTCCAAGCTCAGAGCTTTGTGCCTGTCAGAAGGGAACAGTGCAGATGGACATGTACGATCCAGACACGATGCTCCATTGCTGTTGGCTGACTGACATGTCCCATGGGATCCTGCAGCTTGTTAAATCATCTCACAAAGGAGACGGGGGAGGGAAAGCCCAGTGAAGGTTGCCAGCTGTAGCCAGCTCGGTGCTGCAGCATCGGCTGCTTGGTGGCTTTGATCAGCAATTTGTGTCTGCCCAGGCAGCTTCCTTCCATTTCTCTGGGAGTGCTGGATGGAGGGAAGGCCAAGGGAAAGTCTGCACCATCTACACGTGTCCTGCTGATTTTCTCTGCACCTAGTTCTTTTGTATTGTATTTTCTTGCAGTTAGTGGCATCTTCTCCAGTGCTGTGGGAGCAGAGCTGAGCTGCAGAGAGCAGGGAATGCTTCCCTGAGCAGTGCTCTGATTCTCGTTTGCAGATCTGGGGTATTGCCAGCTCCAGGCTGGTTTATCACATTCATAACATTGCTCAGTTTGTTGAATTTTTGCACGAATGTTTTGATTCCTTTTGTTCCTATTCCTCAAAACCCCATCTAGTCAGGTGCAGAAGAGAATGGGCTGCAAAATTGGTGTTTAGTAAACCTCAGTTAGAGGTTTGTCAACATTTGGTAAATACTGTCAAATCTGTCCTCTCCTAGAGGTCACTTTCCCACTTTGAAGAGCAGCTTCAGGGCTTCATGTCAAACCTTCCATCTGCATGTTGGGTGGCTGCCTTCCCATTTTCCTTGCTGTTCCCCTACCCTCAGACGGGGTGTGGAGAGGGGGATGCTCCTGCACACATCAGACCCCAGAGCTCCTGGACCCGTCCCCAGAGACTTGGCTCTCCCTGACTCGGCGACTGACACTTTTTACACTTCTCCCAGCAAAGCTTGTTTGGCTGTGGCCTCCTGATGAGCCTGTGTTTCGTGGGACTGTTCCCTGGCCTGTCATCAGCAGGGAATGCTCTGTAATGGGAGCCTGGAATGCTTTTAAGAATAAAGGGTGGCACACGCACTCAAACCAGACCTGGATTTTTCCTGTCCTGCAGGTCTTTCTTTGCTCCTGCTCAGAGGGGTTCTCTGATGTAGCACACCCTGCACGCCTGACCTGGCCCTTCTGTCCCCTCTGCCTAATGCGGGTGACAGAGCCCACTGCCACCCCCACCATACATTAAATAAATGCATTTCCACTGCCAGGAGCCATCTGTAAGGCTAGGGCTGCTCTCTTCCTAGTGGGGATTTTAGCTTGGATGGACGAATTTCTATTAGTGATACAACCCTGTCTGGTTCCTTTCTAGTGTGAGCTGCAAGCCCAGGGTCAAATGTGTGATTGTCATGGGTCTGTGCCAACCTGAGCAGCCTCCCCCTGCAAATGAGGGGTAGGAGATGGCAGGCTGGTTCTGAGGAAAACAGATGAGCTCACCTTCTGCCTCTCAGTTCCTGAACTGATCCTTCACAGACTGCAGTGGCTTTGCAAACCTGTGCAGGTTTCCTGCTCCTGGCCACCCACAGCACATGAGGAGTGGCTCTGCTCCACTCCATGGGAGAAGGGACAATGTGGCCATCAGAGGATTGGTTGCTGCATGGTGTGTCTCCACTGGTGGAAATGCTGGTTTCTCACAGGGCACTGTTGACCTTATGCTGGCTGAGCTGTCTGTGGGTGCTGGGCATCTGTGCAGAGGGCCAGGCATGGCTCTGACTTCAGTCAAACTGTGACTGCACCTGAGGGTTTTCACTGCAGTCCCTGGTCAGTGGCTCTGCCTTCACCGCTGGGTACCTCGGGAGTAAGTTTTGCACTTACTGTGTGTTGTGCAGCATCAGCTGGGTTATTCCACATTCCCTGCCTTAAAACATTAAGGTCCATGTTTTTCCCCATCCATTCTGGAATCCTGTATTTGAGCACGTGATCCTTTGACTTTGAGGAAAATCCACCTGCTTTTCTTATAGCAAATGAAAATTTGGAACAAGAAGTTGAAGAGTGCAGAAGTGGAAGCTTTGGCTTCCTGTGCAGCCAATAGCTGGAATCTGACTGGCTGCTTTCCATGGGCTTTCCCAAAACCTGCCAAGAGGGGCTGAGACAGTATTACTTGTGATCCAGCCACATTCTCCCTTGCCCCAGCAATACTCTGCTTTAATTTTCTCCAGCCTTGCATCAGCTGTTTATTTTTGGAAAGGCTGTTGCAATATTTGGTGGTTGAGGCAAGCAGGGAGTTGGGTTCCTGCTCCTTTGGGAGTCCCACCATGCTGGACCCTTCCCATTGGCAGGGTGGAAACAGCAGTGGCTTCCTCACCCTTCAGGAAAACATAAGCAGCTCTCTAAATCTGAGGCCTTGCCCAAAGTGTTTGGTTGTTTGTGTTCCCCTCTGCAAGCAGGAAATACCAAGTGAGGGTCGTGTTCACAGCAGGAATCCAGCAGTTGTATGGATGTGGATAGCTGGGATGTGTGAATGACCTGCTGTGGTGGCCTCTGGGCAATAAACTTGAGGGAATCTGCCTCCGGCCCTCTCTTTGTCTCTGAGGCATTGAGCGAAGTGCACAAACATCTGGGGCCAGTGCTCAGCTGCTTTAAACTTCCTGGTGACCTTGGGCCAAGCCACTCATGTCCTCTGGTGTCTTGTAGCCGGTATCAAGCTGTTTGTCTTTGATGTTGGGTGTGTAAATACACAGGGTGTGATGGCCTCTGCTCAGCACAGGCACCAATCCCTGAGGTCTCCTGATCCTTCCATAATCCACATTCATGAGACCAGAAACCAGCTCTGAACGTTCATCATTTGTGCTGAAAACACTGACTTGTTCTCTAGGTTTGGCCTTGCTCTAGCCCCCTGCCTGGGATGATTTTGTGAGTAAAGTTACTCCAGTTAGGAAGAAAGAAATGGAAAAGCAAGAGGAAAAATGTGGTCTTGTTTTAAAGGAACTTTGGGGTTTGACCGTGACCTGAAGCATGTGCTTTATTCAGCAGTTTTTACAATCAGGAAGCTTTATTTAAAGGCTACAGCACTTGCTGAATCGTGGAGCAGGAGAAAACTGAGCACAAGAAATAGTTTCAGTGAAGCACATTAGGCTATTTTCAGAGCTGTTCTGATGTCCTCACCATTCAGTTTCATTGCCTTAAGCAGATGCATCAGGAGCATCATTAAATGCTGCTCTGGTGCAGCAAAGGGGGTGAGATCCAGGTAATCTTTGAGAACGTTGTGTTTGTAATGGAGACACTTATTAACAACAAGACCTCTCTGTGATGTGGCTTGGGGGGATTTTGGGGGAGAAACAAAAAATTGGTCAAATTGGCTTCAGACCTTTACTGAGGACCTGTATTTACAGTGTTTTCCTGCCTGTGCTGGCGTCTGTGTTTCTGTTTAATCAGAAGCAGCCCAGAGTCACTCTGTACACAGAGTTCTGGGCTTTGTCCTCTGCTTCTCTCAGCACCCTTCTTCCATACCTTAGGAGAACTCTGGCCTTCCTGGCAGAGCTGGAGAGGAAGAGGAGGGAAGAGAGTGAAGTACTTGACTGCAGTCTGCACATATAAATAGTTCTCCTCTTGGATCCTTCCAGTCTGATCTTCTGGGTGATTTGACCTTTCTTTGATAAAGGCTTTCTTTATTTGCAGAAATAAAAGGTCAGAGGGTAGGGGAGGGCACAGCAGATGTTTTTTTAAAATATCTTTATATCTTGGCAGTTGGTTTCCACAGCACTCGGTGCTCTCTGCTGGGCCAGCTCCCCCCTGGGCTCCAGCTTTCCTCCTCCTCTGAGCTCCTTTAGTAAACTTGGCATTTAACTCTGAAGCACTGACCTGAAGATTTCTAAGGAAGTTTGTGGAAGTGTTTTATCATGGGGATACCCACGTCCTCCGATGGGGACAGATGTCCTGGCTCTGGCCCACAGCCCTGCTGCCGCCTGGGCAGGTCACTTTGGGCACGGGGCTCATTTCATGCCCCCTGCAACACTGACCCTGGTTTTCCTTGGTTCATAACTTCAGCTGAAAGAAACACTTGTGTTAAATGCTGCTGTTTTTTCCTGTGTTCACTCCGAAGTATTTTGATCTCAGCATCCAAACACAGCTTGGTTTAATGTGCCAAACCACGGGACTCGGGCACTGCCCAGGTTATGGATGAGCAAGGGCAGCACAGGTGCAGTGTTAGAACTGCTCCAGATGGCACACGAGGCTTTCTGGCTTGAGTTCTAACTGTTAATTGCCACTTTAAATCCAGCAATAAATTATTTGGGCAACCACAGTGCAGGATCCCACTGCCAGGAACAAACCAGGGCTGAGCACTCCTCAGTCCCCTTTGTGCTTCAGGCCTGCACAGCTGGATGGGGCAGGGCACTCCTGCACTCACTCTGGTGTCTCACTGACCTTCTGGCCATGGTTTAAGCCATTGTCCCTCAAACCCTGTTGTCAGTGTTGGAGGTGTATTGGATGCACGTGTTGGCTTGTCTTTGCTCCTGGAGCACGGGATGGTGTGCAGGATGCCTCGGGATAAGCCTCTGATCCTTTGCAGATTGGATTTTGTGACTCACTTGCCTGTCCTCTTGGATAAAGGTTCCCCTTAGCTGCCTCTCCTCTAGAAGAGCTCATGTCCACCTCAGGACTGCAAAGCCTTTTATAATGCTCTGTGGATCAGGAGTCACTCAGAGAGAACAGGGACAGGCTTTCCATTTCCCATGGAACACGCTCTAGAGTGAGTCTGTTGCTTCATTCTCTTCTGAATTTCCACTCATTCTGCACAAGATTCCCACTGGTGCCTTTCCTGATGTTTTTGCTCACTGTGGCACCGAGGTGTTCCTGGCTAGCAGCCCCCCAGTGATGACAAATCAGTGTGGAATCACACTGATGACCAAGAGCAGGCTCTGTATCCCACAGTCTTTGACTTACACCCCCCACTTGTGACTCTTGCCGTGGAGGGAAGAGATTTTCCCAGAGCCGTTGGAATTCTTCAGCGGGTGTAAATCAGCAGCGCATCGATGGTTTGCAGTCTCTTGTGGTTTACTCTAACAGACACGTTCCTCTGAAGATCCTTTTTGGCAAGCACAAGTGTGGCTGGAGGATGTGTGGGAGTGGGAGCTTTGAGTGGAAACCAGGAGGGTCTGGTAAAGCAGAGGAGCGAGTCCCTGTGTGTGCTGTAGCAGTGACCCCTCAGCTTGACTCTGTGCTCCGTGTGCTTGTGGCTAGCCACGGCTGTCCAGATACCCACCGTGGTGTGAGAGCTCTGCTGACCCTGTCCTTGCCCTGTCCCTGTTTGCCTGAGTGTTCCCTGTCCGTTTTCTGTCTTGCAGCATCTGGAGAGGGCCCAACGTGAACTGTGTTGACAGCACTGGATATACCCCGCTGCACCACGCTGCTCTGAACGGCCACAAGTGAGTCCTGTTCTGATGCCTTTGGTCACAGGGGATGGATATTTTGTGCTTTCCAGGCCACGATTCTGTGTTGTTCATTCACTAGCCGAGGCTTGTCACTTCTATGGCAGTGGTGAGCACTGGTGCTGCAGCACTACTCCATCTTCAGGGGGAATGGAGAATGTCACTGCTTTGGCTGCTGCACAGTGTGATCTTACAGCTTGAAATACCTGGCAAAACACTGAGATTTTCAACCAACCACCCTTTTATTTCAAAGCAGTTTGGATAAGCTGTAACACCATGTGAAAAGGGCTCCCTGTGACAGTCCCTGCAGACTGTCTGGTGTCCAGGGTGGACTGGGCCTGCAGCACTGAGAGTTGCCTTGTGTGTACATCACATTTTGAAGTAACTCCAGTCTTTACCGTGGTAGATCTCATGTTATTCATTGCTGCTTAAGGTATTGAGAAATGGAATAGAGTTAAAATCTTTGTTCACCTTCAGTGTGCTGATGCAATTTGCTTTGCAGCAGAGGCTTGTGGCTGACTTCAGCCCCTGTTCAGCTCCATTAGTATGGAGGCAACATGGATCTTTTCTGATATTTTTTTTCCCCTTGTTTGGCGTTTAATAGGAACTCATCAAAACCACATTTTAGGAGGATCTCTGATCAGACTAACTGTCTGTGCAATACTTACTGCAGAATGCAAGCTGTGAAACAAGGACTGAGTGTCTCAGACTCAAGTTCCCTTCTCTTGCAGGGATGTTGTGGAAGTTCTGCTGAGGAACGACGCCCTCACCAACGTGGCAGACTGTAAGGGCTGCTACCCCCTGCACCTGGCAGCCTGGAAGGGAGATGCTGACATAGTGAAGCTCCTCATCCACCAGGGCCCTTCGCACACCAAAGTGAATGAGCAGGTCTGCCTGGTTTTCTCTGATGTACCATTGAATCACTGCCCTCATGTGGAGAGACACTCCTTCAGCTGACTCCAGGCCCTTCCCGAACCAGCAGCAGTGGTTATAAGGTCCTGTTTGCTGGTGGGATAAGAGGGGCACTGCCTGAAGCAATACCTTCAGTTCTGAGTTAGTGGTAGGATGAGAAAGGTATTTAAGTTTTATGTAGAGACACATAAATGTGAGAACTTCTCAACACCTAGGAAGTGTTCTCCTGCTTCTGGGCTTCTAAAACTAACCCACGGTTCTCCTTTCAGTTGCTGGATAGCTGAGAAGGTTTCTAGTTCTGCAGAAGATCCATTGGCTCCCTCCTTTGGGAACTAATCCAGGCAGCTTTGTTTAGTCTCTGTTTGGCCGTGCTCTCTTAGCTGCTCTCCTGGCTTGTCTCTGGCACTTGCTCCAATTCACTAATTTTAAGTGAATAAGTTCTGAGATAATTTTAACCCTACTTGCCCCCAGATAAATCCCTAGTTTAATCTGAAAGAATTATTTTCTCAATCAGGCAAGAAAAAAAGCCTCTTGGATTTCTTGCATTTGTCAAGCTGACAGTTTTGGTCTGGGGTGCAGAGGGAATGAGGGATATGAGGTAGCTGTGCCCACTCCAGAGGACTGGCTCCCCTGTAACTGTCCTGTGCACATCAGAGGGACCTTACAGTTCCAGGGAACCTCTGGAATGCTACTGCTGGAAGACCCAAATACTTGTTTTGTTTCAGAGTTTTGTTCAAGGGAACTCGTTTTCTGAGGCCAGGTGAGCAGGGTCACTGAACTTGTCACTGGGTGAGCCTGGCACACACACAGGCCTAAATCAGGTGCTTGAAGATGCAGTGGGCCATGGTTGTCCTGTCCCTAAGGCAGGAACATCTGATGTCCCTGTGAATCAGCTCCCAACCCACTCAGGTGTTCATCAGGAAGAGAGGAGTAAACCAAAATAGGCTTGCCTGCTTTAGTAGCACAAGGCTAAACCTGACCATTCATTCCGAAGGTAATTCCCAGGTAAGTCAGACACCCCTGGCTCGAGTCCAGCGAGTTGTCGCAGTCAGGGTGAGCAGCTGGGAACTGGGAGTCCCTGCTCTTTATTTGCTCTCTCGTGTGCACTTTTGCAGAAGCTGAGGAGCAAACTCCATTCATAGTCAGGTTTAAGAGTCCCAGTCCTGCTTCCAGCTGCACTTTGTGGGGACCGAAGTGCCACACCAGAGTTTCCTAGGACAGGTAGCTCGATGCACCAGGCTGCCCCAGGGCTAAATGCTGCTAAAACAGCAGGAATGACAAATCTAATTTCCTGTGCTCCTCAGTCAGGCAGAAATAATGAAGAATGTGTGTTTTAATGTCTCTGGTGATAGTTTTCCAGTTTGGGGCTGTGGTTAATCATGTCTCCAGGCACAGCTGCAGGCACTCAGTCTGGTTACATAGGTCTGAGTTCAGGTAGCCTTTCACAATCAATCTGATAAGAATGACATGAGGGCCCTGAGTGTAAATGTTCTGTTCTGGGTAGGGCAAATAGAGGGGAGACCTTTGCAAAAGATACAAAGTGTAGTGTGATCCTTCCAGGTAATGTTTCATTAACGTCTGTTTAGTAGGAACCTTGTTAAATGGGAGAAGTCAGCTGAGGAGCCTGTGCTGCCTGTACTTGGAGCCTTGTCCATGCACTGCACAGGGGTCCAGGTTACAGCAATCCCAGCTGGAATGGCTTTGGCTGGTCATGGCTCTGACTGGAACAAGATGCTGTGTTCTGGTGTTCCACCCCTTGGAGTCACCCGTTGCTTTGTTGCTGTATCTCACCCATTTCATTATCACATTTTTTTCTTTTTCCTCTTCCTTTTTGTAGAATGCTCTTGAGATCAAAGAACTCAAAAAGTACGGCCCCTTTGACCCATATATCAATGCCAAGGTGTGTACTTTGCTGTCAGCATTTCACTGCATCATCACTCCAAGCTGCACTCGCGTGATTCCAGGTGCAATAATACCTGTTCACTTTGCAGCTGCTTGGGGGAGAAGGAAAATGGGACCATTTATTTACTGTGGGTTTCTCTCTTCAAAGCAGTTATAGAAACATAATTAAAGGGAAGCTTTTCCTTACTTTCCTGGGGGCTCCTTCCTTGCTTAGCCTTGTAGGACTCGTGGTGATGGTCAGTTTGCTTGATTGGGCTGGATGACTTCCCAAAGGTAATGCTACTTCAATTAAACGTTATAGGTTTTGTTTCATGTGCTGATGTTGCTGATAAATGCAAAGAGAAGAAATTTTTTTCCCTGCTTAACCATGGATGCATTTTCTCTGTGGGCTGTTTGGAGTGAATTTTTATGCCTTTTCTCCTACCAACTGCATAATGCTGTGTGTGTTATTTGCAAGGACAGTTAATTCCTGTGGTGGTGGTGGGGAGAAGGGAAGGCAGTGACATTCCTGCCTCCCTTCCCAAGTCCTCCATGTCCTGCTTATTGCGTCAGTCTCTCTATTTTGATGTTCAGTCTGTGGTGTTGTCTGACCCTTCAGCCCTGGTTTCCTGTTCCTGTTTTCTGCCCTGTTTTGCTCCTCTCTTGCTTTTAGTTGTTGAGCTACAAAAGGCACAACATTGGCTCGTGTGTTGTGCTGAGGCCGAGCTGTTGAGGAAACAAATCAAGTTCCTGGTGGTGTTTTCTCAGACACCCTTTTTCAGTTTTATTTCTAGTGAAGCTGCCATGCCGGGATGGCAAACACTTTGCTGCTCTGTCCTGAGACACCTTTGCCATGAGCCACTGTACCACAGCTGCTTCCAGCCACTTATTTTGGATCAAGACATCCGTGGCAGATTTCTGTCTCTCAAAGTTTGTTTTCCTTCTGTTTGATTGCAGGACCTTAGAAACACACAGCCAGAGTTCCTGCACTTCCTGGGAGCTAGGTGTGGTTTTGCAGAGCCCTGTTTCAGGCAGTACCCAGTGCCCACCCTCTGAACCCAAACATGTTCTCTTAAAGCTTATCTGAATTAGGGATTTTTGCAAAAATCCAGATGGAATTTTGCACCAACAAATATCTTCTGTGGAAACATCATAGTTAAGCAGTTGCCTGAAAGAAGCTTCCAGAAACATTGTCAGTATAACCAAGTGAAATCTTATACTCTCCAGTACTGGGATGTTGAATAAAGAAGGAATGTAAAGGGGGAATACCCAGTGAGATCCCTTTCCTACAGATTTTTGTTTACGAAGTGTTCTAATTTGGATTTTATACTGTGGAGAAGTGCATTCTTTAAAGCCTTGGTTCAGTGTTCACAGTGGCTGAGGTGCTCTCTAGAGCAAGGCAAGATTTGCTTTGGTTTTAAGGAGAGAGAGATGATTGGGGTTCATCAGTTGTTGGGGTTCATCTGACCAGCTTTGCACCAGTTCCTGACGGGGTGAAGGGTGTGTGGAGTCATACGTGTCACACAGACCTTGGTGTTCTCTCAGGGCACTGGAGCAGCCAAACAGCAGGTTGTCATTAGGGCAGGACTCAGCTGGAGCTGCAGACATCAACTAAAATCCTACAAAGCCATCTTAGAAGTAGGTTAGGTGGGACCAAAGGGTCATGCAGCCACTTTCCCTAGCCCTGGGCAGGATCAGGTCTCCCTAAACCATTCCTGATCAGTGTTTGCTCGGCAACTTCTCAGAAAACTCATAGAGGGGCAGATCTGTGGACTCTGGCAGTTTATTTGACCCTTCAGATCTTTGCAGGTCAGAATTTCCCTTATTTGACCAAGTCTCCCTTTGCTCAGTCGGAGCTGTCTCAGTGTGTTGGAAGCAGGGGGTGCAGGATGGAGGGTGCAGGGCAGGGGGTGCAGGATGGAGGGTGCAGGGCAGGGGGTGCAGGATGGAGGGTGCAGGGCAGGGGGTGCAGGATGGAGGGTGCAGGGCAGGGGGTGCAGGATGGAGGGTGCAGGACAGATGCACTTTAGGGGCTCTGGATTCTCCATTTTAGCTCGTGAGGAGGAGTAGCAGGGCTGTGTGTGCTGAGTGGTATCTCTTACTGGGCTTGGAAACTGTGGTGGAGCCCATATGGAAGCAAAGCCATTCCTGCTTATGCCCCATTTGTGATCTGTAGAAAGGCATCATGCATGCCCAGCTCCTCTCCCTTGGCTGTGAGCTGGGGGATGTGAGGATTCCTGCAGGAATGCAGCCCCTGGGCCCTCCTGAGTGCTCTCTTTTTCTAAGTAGTTCTGAAATTTGAAGCCATGTGCCTTCTGGCTGCTGCAATGGAATTTTCCTTTTCCATCTCTGATAAATCTGTATGTCTGAGTGCTCCTGCTCACTGCTCAGACTTCACTCTGGTTTGTGCCTGGAGAGGTGACGTGAGAAGGGAGCAAACTCCCTTGCCTAGAAGGGCTCTAGTATTTTTGGCTGCTCAAAGCTCTCCCAAAATGGAGTCAATAAAGACTTGGGCAATAGTGGGAATTTCCAGTGCACAGTCTGGGATGTTACCTGCTGTAACAATCTCCAGTGCAGGAGCAAAGTCTGGGGATTTCACCTTGAGCATCAGAGCCCCGACCTGCTTAGGGAAAATTGCACTAAATTGCAGTGAAGAGGAGGGAAGTCTCCAACAATTATGTTATTAAAGGATGTGTGCCCATTTCTGAGCCCTCAGGCAGGTGTTTGGAGCTGCTGCATGCTTTAAAGCCCCCCTGATGGATATGGTCCTTGTGCTGAGGAGGCAGGAGAGGGGAACAGCCCCAGTAGCCAAGGCAGGCATGGCATGAGCAGCATGTGCCCCCCCTGGCTCTGGGGCAGGAACCCCACGCTCAGAGGGGCTGAAGTCATCCACTCTTTCTGCTAAGCCTGGCAGCAAGACCCCTTCATGCCACGGGGCAGGCTGAGGGCCGGGGCCTGGCTGTCGTGGGCTCTCTGATCCCTGCTCTCCTGACCCTGTGAAATGGGAATAATGGGATTTGCCAACCCTCTAAGTGCCCAAGAGCAGCAGCGTGAGCTGATGGACAGGTGAACCCTGATGTTCTCTACTCTGTCCCCTCTCATTCCATTTGTATATTTTATGTGCAGACTTCTGTATCCTGCAGTGACCTCTGTCCACGTGTATGTGCCTCCCTCCAGGATAGAGCCTGTTTGACTTGGACCTTCTGTGCCTGCAGCAGTGCTTTGCCCCCCTTTGCCCCCTGCATGTGGCTGGTGCTGCTCCTGCCTCCTTCGCTTTGCTTCCCACAGGCTGCAGCTGCCAGAGCTTCTCCCAGCTCCCGCTTCCCTCACGCTTTGCCTGTGGCTGAGAAGTGATGCAAAAGCCAGATGTAAAGAAGTGGGGGATGGCAGGACTCCTGCGAGCCTGAGAGTGACTAAACACCTCAACAGGACCCAAGTGCTCATGCGGCCCTGCAAGTTCGTGCCGTGGTGCCATGTACTGACCAAACCGTGTCCAAAGGCGTGTGTGTGCTCCCACAGCAGGAGGGCAGGGATCCAGCTCCCTTCTGAAGTGCTGCTGCTGCCCTCCAGCAGGACAAGCACATTCTGTTCATTTTAATGGGACTGCTCTTAAAATGACAAATTCAACCACCGTTCTTTCAGCTGGAGTGTGTAGCAATTTGTACTAAACTTTTTTGGGGTCAAATTGTCAGATAGTTGTTTCTGAAGTGCTTAAACCACAGTCCCTCTGTGGATAACGCACAGTAGTAAAACTAAAAACTTGAGGGGAATTTAATTGAGAAGAGGCTCTGGCCGTGTTCCTTTTTTGCACGTGCAGTGTGTTGCACTGCTTGTCTTTGGGCTTTGCATTGCTGGTTCTTAGCCCAGCTGCTGCTGCACACACTGGTTGGGTCTGGCTTCCAGCCTGGAGGTGCTGCCTTATCGCTGGGACATTGCTGCTCTCAGCTGATCTGAGCCCTGGCTTGTTCCTGGGGTGATGGAATTGCACGGCTCTCCGGTTCACAAACTGCATGGAACTGTGTGCACCCTGTCTCTAAACAGCTGGAATTGCAGAGGTGGAATGACTGTTGCAATCAGGATAAGTACAGTTTGAAACAATTGAAGTTTAAATCTAAAACTATGACGATGAAGCTCCAGCAGATAGAATTCACACAGCAGGTTGCCTGTCATATATTTATTTTTGTGGCACCCCAAAATGTGGGATGCTGCCAACAGATACCAGACTGCTTTCCCCAGGTGAATTAATGGGAATTCAGATACAGCTCAACACCCCTTAAACTTCAGCATGGCCCCTGGATTCTGACCCCAGTGCTTGGAGAGGAGGCTGGTCCAGCTGTAGCACCTCCTTCCCACAGCTCTAGCCCATTGCTCTGGATGTTCCTGAAGCTGTGGCTGGGTGGGCAGGTTGATGAGCTCGTGAGGGGATGTCTGTGCTTGGTAAATGGCCAGGCAGATGATGAGACGTTGCTCCAGGCTGATTCAGACTGGGCTCTCTGCTTCCCCACTGCTGCAGTGTCTTGTTTTTGCATTTAAACTTCAATGTTGGAGCGAGGTGTGGAGGGGCCGCTCCCCCCGCCTGATGTGCTGCTGTTTGTGACCCCCAGAACAACGACAACGAGACGGCGCTGCACTGCGCGGCCCAGCACGGCCACACCGAGGTGGTGAAGGTGCTGCTGGAGGAGCTCACCGACCCCACCATGCGCAACAACAAGTTTGAGACCCCCCTGGACCTGGCCGCGCTCTACGGGAGGCTGGAGGTTGTCAAGATGCTCTTGAACGCCCACCCAAACCTTTTAAGCTGCAACACTAAGAAACACACTCCCCTGCACCTGGCAGCCAGGAACGGTCACAAAGCCGTGGTCCACGTCCTCCTGGATGCTGGCATGGACAGCAACTACCAGGTATCTGTGTCTGTCTGTGGGGCTGGGCTGATTGCTGGGGTCAGAGAACGATATGGAGAGCTCCCCCCACCCCTCCTCCCTGAGGGAGCGCTCATGGAAGGTGTGCAGAGCTTTGTGTTCCGCTGGGCTGTCTGTGCAGCTCTTGGTTGCTCGGGGGGCTGCCCAGAGGGACTCAGGTGCTGTGCATGTGTCACGCCTGCTCAGGGGCCGGGCTCTGCCCTGGACACAGAGCGAGGAGAGAAACGTCCTTTTGCTGAAGCTGCTCTGCCCTGCAGTGCTGGGAGCTCTTGATAGCATTTGAGGCAAACGTGTCTCTTCCTATCAAGCCACTTGTGAAACTTGTGAATGTGCTGTTTCCACAGCAATGGCTTGTCTGTGGGTCTTGTCTTTCCTTGTCAGGACATGACCTCTTGCCAAACTGTAGAAGGACCTTTGTTGGTCCCTCACCTTGGCCCACACATCTCTGACGGGACCATCCGCATTTTCCATCCCACATCCTCAGCGTTGTAATAACACTGACAGTCCCATCCTCAGCTGTAGGTAGTGCTGCCCACACTGTGTGTACAACACCATATATTTACTGCTTCAGTAACCCTCTAAGCCTTGCCTCCCTCACCATTCCCTGCTGTCTGGCTTCATGCTATGTTTCCATTTAATTTGCAGACTGAGAAAGGCAGTGCTTTGCACGAAGCTGCTTTGTTTGGCAAGACAGATGTGGTACAAATATTGCTGGCTGCAGGTGAGAGAATGTTCCCCCTTTGAAGCACTAATGTGGCGATCCCTTCACCCAGAGCTTGAGGAAATCCCACTCTAGTGCAGCAGGTTTCTCCATCCAGCTGTCGGAGCTCTTTGGAGCAGGTTATGAGAGAGGTTGGCTCTCAGCATTTCACTTTAGATTTGCCTCTAGAGCATCTTTTAGCTTCCCCCAGTGATGATCACAAATGTGACTTGATGAAAGACATGAACTTGCACGTAGTTAGGCAGTATTCTTGCTTTTGCTCTTTCTACCCCATTGCCACAGGTATTGATGTGAACATAAAGGATAACAGAGGCCTGACCGCTCTGGACATTGTGAGGGAGCTTCCTTCCCAGAAAAGCCAGCACATAGCAGCTCTGATTGAAGGTGGGTGATGCAGCTCTGCCTGTAGGGAGGAGAGGAAAGCTCAGGGTGCTGATTGTGCCTGGACAGGTACAGGGTGTGCCTCTCTAGACCTGGAAACTGCCGCAAACAAAGCAGCTTCAGGCTGTGTTGGAAGGAATGATGCTCGAACGCTGGGGTGAACTCCAGACCAAATGTTTGGAGGAGGACTTGGGGGGGGCTTTGAGGGATTAGCCTTTTGCTGAAGAAGTGTGGCATGACTTTTACAGCGCAAATGGGCTTAATTGAGCTTTGTTCAACTTGCTTTAGAAGTTAATTGAAACGAAGGATATCCTAAATCTGCTTGCAGAATGCAAAGTAACAGCTTCAGAAATGGTTTTGGTGTAACTCCCCTTTATGTGTCTGTGTAGGCAAATAGTCATCCACAGACTTCACATCCTGCTTCTCGCCTCGTTGTGAAGCTTGGGCGTGGAGTTTGCAGATGAGATTTACAGAAAAGGCCTTGATTACTTATGGTTTATAAAGGAGCTTGGCCCATTGTGTCTGTCCAAGTTCAGGAATGAAATGTGACATCTTGGCTAAATTCATACTTCATAATTACACTGTCTGCATTTCCTCTCAGCTGTGGGGAGGATCAGAAGCATTTGGAGCTGGGGTGCATTATTCATTCTGAGCATTTGGGAGCTTTGCAGGTTCAAAGCACTTCTCAGACTTTTAACTAAGCTTTGCCTGTGAGGCTGGTAGGCTTTAGGTTTATGCTAAAACTGAGGACAAAGATGGGCTTTAAAACTGAAGGTCTTGCAGGTAAAGGCTCTCAGTTTGCCCTGGGAGGGAGCTGCTGTTGGACATTACTCACATCAGCTGATTTCAACTGGCTTTACCCCTGGTTAGGGGGCTGCAGCTGTAACTGGTTTCTCTGTCTTATGGCTCTGTTCAGTGATGGAGCTTGCGTCTACAACACCGATCTGCTCCGTGACGCCGTCCATACAGCAGCTTTGCAGCTTTCTGATTAAAGACTCTAAAAGTTCAAAGGCCCATCTGTACCCTTGTGCCTGTGATTAAAGAGGCCGCCTGCTTCTATTTTGGGATCTGGGCTGCAAGGTTTAATAATGTGCTTTGGTTATTTTTTGGAAACTTAATAAGCTGACAGTTGGCCTTCCACCCGCACGGGAGGAAGTGCCATGTGCTGAAGGGGACAGAAAACCAGCCTGATGTGAGCTGACCCTGTGCCTCACCCATTCCAGATTACACCGTTGGGAAGAAAAGTGCCAAAGCTGCAGAGAAGTCTGCTCCCGCCCCGCTCGCTGCAGCCGCCGATCCTGCGGGCCGGACATCTCAGGGTGGGCACCACCAGCTCTCCTCTCCCTGCCAGTGCTGATGCCGAGGGCAGGAGCCCCGGTGCTGAGCCCGTGTCTCTCTTCCTCCCCCAGGAGATGTGGACAAAGCCGTGACAGAGCTGATCATCAATTTTGATGTGAACCCCGAAGAGGAGAGCCCGTACGAAGCGTTGTACAACGCGACGTCCTGCCACTCCCTGGACAGCCTGGCCAGCGGGAGATCGTCCGACCGGGAGTCTGGGAGCAAGGACGCTGAACCCACCGGCCCCAAAGCAGCCTCGGTCAGGCCTGTATGTAGCTGTGTGTGCTCAGCCCTGCGTGTGCTCAGCCCTGCTCACCCCAGGGGCACAGGGGACTGACCTCCAGTGTCAGGTTTTGCAGCAGGCTGCCAATCCCTCAGCTGGAGGAAATCTTTTAACCCTTCCCTGACACTGATTAAAGCAGACAGGTACCTCTCCTTCTTCCCTGGCCTGTTCTCAGGGAATAACTGCATGTATTGCCTACAAGCAGCTGCATCTTTGTGCCTGAGCTTCACCTCGTGTTGCATCCTTCTGTTTTCTAGCAGTTGGGTACTGGTGCCAGTGAATCTTGGTCTGTCAGGAGACTGCACTTTGCAGAAGGGCTGACTTCTTGTCCAGATGAAAGTTATGGAAACCTGTGTGGAGCATTTTCTTGTCTGTCTTGCTCTCTGCTTTGCCCAAGCGAAGAATATCCTATTGGCGACTAGTTGGCAGCGGAAGGGTTTTTTGTTTGCTGAGAGCAAATAGAGTAGAAATGGGACAAAAGCTTTAGCAGATGGACATTTCAGCCAGATCTCACTCAGCTATGCAGTACCAGGTGCACTGTCCTGTTACTGACCAAATCTTATCTTTGTTTTGAACTAACAGTGTCCGGTGTGAAATAAGCTCAGCTGTGCTACAGATAAAGGAGAGGCTGAACTGCAGTGAGGAGGGAGCAGGAAGAGGGATGTACTCCAGGAGCTCGCTGGAGTTTCTCCCCAGACTTGCTGTTTGAGCAGAGCAGCTCTGCTGCTTCCCTGTGCCATTAGATGGAGCTGTGGCTGAGCAGGAGGTGGCCTGGGGATATGCCTGCATTGGACGGGGCAGCAGCTTCAGCTGCCCACTGGCAATCGCTGGATATTGGAGGAGTTGGTGCAGCACTGTCTCATGATCTCTAATTTTCCACTATAAAAGGTGCCTCTGGCATCACTTACTCCTGTTACTGTCTCACTAAGACACAAGCTATGAGTCTTCCTTTTCTCCCCATCAGCTCATTCCTGACTCCCTTGTGCAGTGCTGTGCTCATGTGAGTCTGGGTGTGGAGTGAGACCTGTGTGAACAGGACGAGCTCTGCCCAGATCAGTGTCTGCAGGAAAGGCAGAGGCCATTGCCCAGCTCTGTGCTGTCAGGGCTGAACTGCTCCATCCAGATGAATGTGGGGAGGTCCTTGCTGCATCCACAGCGGTGGGGGCTTAGGGCTGGTGGGAGCAGAAGGGCAGAGCTGTACCAGCACAGCTGACAGTGCCTGTCTAACCCGCAGAGAGAACGTCCCCCACCGCCCGCCAAGCCCCCGCCCGATGAGGAGGAGGAGCAGCATGTGGAGAAGAAGACAGGTCACAGTGCTCCCTCTGAGGTATGTGGGGCTTGATCTGGGGTGTTTTATGGGACAGAGGTTCAAAGACCAGTTTTAATAATTTGGGAGGAGCCAAGGATGCTGTTACCTCCTGTGCTAGTGGGGCTGTGAATGTGAAGCACTCCCTAACTCAGCATTGCTGCTGTCCCTTGCCATGGGAACTTCCTTTGTCCGGTTCTTCCAGGGCACCTCAGTGTTGACCTTCAGCCTTACTTTCCTATTCTTGGCTGAGAATTCCCTTAGGAAGAGGCTTTTCTGAATCACGTTGCAATGTGGACCATTGCCCACTTGTACAGATCCCACCACGTGCATCTTCACTTGGACCAAAATGCACAGACACCAAGAGTTCCTGCTTCCTCTGAGCTCCCAGCTGTGGAGGAGCTGTGTGAGCTTGTGGGTCCCACTGATATGAGCAGAGATCAGGGGCTTGAATTCAGCTGAGGACTGGCCTAGCACATCTTAAAGCTGCCTTCTGCATGTGAGCTGCTTTCTGATGGAACTAAAGCTCTCACATTCCATATTGTTGCTCCTGGGCTTCCTGTTGCTCATCTTTATTCACCTACCTGTGAACCTCAAATGTGAGGGCTCTCCAGGAGACACAGCTGTGGGAAACCACAAATGTGTCTTGGCAACTTCTGCTGACACCCAGGAAAACCTTCAAAGCAAACCCAAATCCTGTGGATTTCCACGCTTTCCCAAGGGCAGTGGGTTGTTTGTGAAACCCGTGGAGTGTGTGCTGCCTCTGCTGTCGGAGCAGGCTCTGCTTCAGCACGTGCCTTCTTTGAATCTGCTGGAGTTCTACAAGGCATAAATGGGCTCTGTTGTCTGGAGTGTGTCAAATCCACACGAGATGTGAGTGAACAGGGTCTGCTGTAATACAGCTGACCTCAGAGAGAGTAAAGCTCCGAGCTGTGCATGAGCAGGGGAACTGGTCTGTGACATTGTGGACTGATCCCTGCGCTGCTGTTCGAATGCAGGGGGTTGATAACTGGTCCTGTGCCTGGCTCTGGCAGAGGAGAGCTGGGCAGCAGGTCGTGGCATAATTGGGAAGCAGAACTTGTTTATGACAATAAACACGAGGGAGAGAAACGTGCCCTGACCGCTCCTGCTAGAGGTATCTTGCCATGTTTAATTATAAAACACCTGCTGTGTTGTCCTGCCATTAATGGCTTTGGAAGCATGATCCATTAAAGGGAATCTTGCTGGCAAATGGCAGTGGCTCACCGGGGAGATCTTGATTTGTGACCAACTTCGATGACAGAGCTTACGGGCAGTGTGTGGCTGCCTGGAAACAACCTTCTGGATGTACTGATGAGATAGTTTGGGGCTGATCCTTTTCCTTTGATTGCTTCTCCTGGCCTGCTCTGCTTTTCTCTGCTTTTCTTGCCTATGTTTATCACCTCAGTGCATGTTCTCTCTGGGTCAGGCAGGCATGAACAGGAATATGCTACCGAGTGCTGCAAACGTCTCACTGCAGCATCCCAATCTGCCATCCTCCAGCCCTGCTCTCCCATTGGAGCCAGGACAGTTAGTCATTGAATATTCTGGGGTTGGGCCAAATTCTAGTTTCCAAAGTAGTCTTTTTATTCCTTGCCAAGCTGGGACTATCAGCTAAAACAGATGAGTGTAAACAAACTTTTCACTTTCATCATGGAAAAATGTTGGTACAAACAAGCAAAGGAGCTGATTGTGTGGAGGTGCTTGAGTGGTGCCTTTCACTATCTCCAGAAACCTTCTGGGTTTGGAGTTGAGTCAGAGCCTGGGTTGTCAAATTAAACTTGGGTTCCAGCTGTTTACTGCTCGTCTCCGGAAGGGAAGTGCAGATCAAGGACAAGGCGCCACGGTGGTTCCAGCAGTTTGGTCTGCAGCTCTGGGGAGGGAGGAGAGAGGAAGAGATGAGTTACCCTTTAGAAAGTCTTTCAAAGTCCTCTGCTGTGGATTAAGTACATCTTAAAGAGCCTCCTCATTATTCACCCACAGCATCTTATGTTTGGGCTTTGCTTTGTGAACATTTATATGTGCAAACAACATGTCTGAGGAACTGGAAGCTGCACTGGAAGAAAGCTTTATTTGGTGTTGTTGCTCCTGGTCACAGAGCCCACAGAGCAAGCACAGTTCTCCAGCAATGGTCTTCGTTTTGAGTGAATTTGAAACTTGAAACTCTATTTAAGGCTTGGAAGGATAAGAGGAGGAGAAAATCAAGTGTAACCAGGCCCATGGATACCAGCACAGAAGTTCACAAAGCAAAAGTTGGGAACTATGTGCTGCTGGGGAGCTCCTGCCTTCAGTGCATTTAAAGTGGACAGTGCAGGAATCACCATCCAGTGGAGTGTCAGGAGAGCACCAGAGCCTGGCTGAAGGTCCAGGCTGCTGCTGTGCTGACAGGCTGCTCTGGGCAGGATTTTTCCAAGATCACGGGTGAGAACGTGTTACCTGCTGTTTTGGTCTGATGGTTTTGTGGCACCATCTGGTCAGAATTTTTCCCCTAATTTGCTCATTACAAGCTCCTTCACCTGGAAGGGAGCAGGTCTGCCTGGCAGCTCCTGCTCAGAGCAGGTACAATAAATACTTCCTGTGCCGGACACAGCCTGTTTCCTCCTATTGAGAAAGTCACTTTAAAAGCCATCCTGGCTCATGCAGAACAGCACATGGATGTTGGAATCCTGTCTGTGCTGCTGACTCCTGGGTGTCTCTCCAAGACTCTGTAAGCTTCCAGTGCTCCTGGCTGGGTTGCAGTCAGGTAGGTACCGATTTGCCCCTGGAGCAGCTCTGGTGCTTTCACTTTGGGGCAAAGGAGGAGGTGGTGTGTTCTCTACTGGTGAGGCAGTGGGAGTTCCAGGAGTCTGAGCAGTAGGAGCCCTCTCTGGAGGCATGTTTTGTTCAGAACTGTCCTGGCAGCAGGTAGGGATATTTGCTTTCTGGCTTTGGGTTGGTTGTAGTCACACACTGGGATCACAAATGGTTTGGGTTGGAAGGGACCTTAAAGACAGTACAGTTCCAACCCCTTGCCATGGGCAGGGACAACTTCCACTAGACCAGGTTGCTCTAAGCCTCATCCAACCTGGTCTTGAACACCTCCAGGGATGGGGCAGCCACAACTTCCTATCACCCCATGCCCCTCCCCAGCTCTCTTGGAGCCCCTCTAGGCCCTGTTGCCAGGGCTTGTTACTGGGTCATGTCGAGCTCCTGGGGCAGGGTTGCATCAGTCTGCCAGGATTTGGCCAGGAGATGGTGCTGAAAGGCAGCTGACTGTGCTGGCAGGGTGCCCTGAAGGCCAGTTTAGCCCCATCAGCACTGGGATGGCACCCGGGGATATCCAGGGCCTGTCATCCTTGGCATTGGTGTAGGCCAACATGTGAGAGTCTGCAGCAAGACTTGTCTGGATCCTATGCCAAAACCTCATCCCTGGACATGGACAGTAGCTTTTCAGAGCAGCTCGGGGAGGGTCTGCCAGGGTTCCAAACCAGCTCTAACTGGAGGCTTTGGGGGATTTAAATAAGTACAGTCACTGCTGCACATCGTGGAGTTAAACTGAGTTCATACAGTGCTGCCTGAGAACCCTTTAGTCCTGAATATGCCACCCATCCTGAGGTCAGAAATGCTGGATCTGAGAAGATAGCAGGGATTTGGGTCTTTGTTCTTCTCAGCCCTGTCCTAGTAAGGCCAGCAGCTAAACAGTGAATGACAATGCAAATTCCAATAGCAACAGCGAGTCTGAGTTGGGATGAACAGGAATAACGGTCTCAGCTCTTTTCCCCTCCAGGCTGTCTGCAGCTCTTGCACATTGAGTCAGTTGGTCAGTGCTGGAAAGCTATCAGCAGCCTGAGATACTAAAAATTAAAGGGGGTTTGGATGGGGGTTTGTTGAGGGAGTTAAGAAAAAAAGGGCAGGGGGTATTACATTTTGGCTCACGCTCTGCAGCAAAGGTGTTCCCTCTGCTAATTCCTGGCTTAACCAACCCATGGCATAGAGGCTGTGGGCTTTATGCCAGGACAAGGCATTGCTTTGCAGAGCTCCACATTGTGCTGTTCTTCATTAGGCCTCTGCTGCCTGGGAGAAGAGCAGGGGAAGTGGAGCTGAGGAAGAGGAACACCCGTACGAGCTGTTGCTTACAGCAGAAACTAAAAAACCAGTTGCAGTGGACAGGAAAACAAAAGGTGAGTGACCATCCAAAGAACAGAGCACTTCAAGCACTTCTGTGCACTTCAGGAAAATAGGGAGGGCAGAGGGCAACTGGAACAATGGAAGTCACTGCTGGGTGGGGGCTGGAGGGTGATTGTTGTGTTTCCTGGTAATCCTCCCTCTGGCACAGGAGAGCTCGGAGTGTTCCTGTACAGAGTGTACGCGGAGGGAGGGCGGCTGTGCTGTGAGATAGCTGAGAGATTCTGAGGACCTGCTCTGTGAACTCAGAAATAGCCAAATCTTGTGCTCAGCCAAGCAAATGCAGAGGGTGGGAGGCTGGAGGCTGTTCCAGGGGAGATGACCAACATGAATATTCCAGTGAGCTGCGTTCTCCATCCAGCTGGCGCTGCAGGTTTCTGCTGTCCTGCAATAAAATCAACATCCTGCTCTGTGTTAAAGCTAATTCAAGATGGAAACGAAGAGAGAAGGAAAACAAAAGTGTGTAGAGCAAGAACTAGAACTGACACATCCACAGGGTAGCCAGGTATATATTGAACCAGTCTCTCTTCCCCCAGAGGGAATTTTTGTGGGAACACCTTGTCTCTTGTGTTTGGCTGTTGGCTTTTTTGCTTTCTTTCAACAACAACAACAAAGATTTGTTTAGAGGGAAAAGATTTCCAGGTTTATTCAAAAGTCTTGAGGAGGAATTTGGAAGTATTTAATTTGGTCTTTCACACTGGAACCCTTCTCATTCTGTGGATGGACAAGGGTTGCCTCACTGAGTGCCCTGTCAGACCTGCAGGTGTTTTCCCTCCTTGCAGTGTGTTAATTCTCGTTACCCAAGTCCTGCTGCTATCCTGACTGGCCCAGGGTGGCACAAGAGGTCATTGTGTTCCCACCAGCACTTGCCAAAGTCCCCTCGCTGCCAGAGGCAAAGTTTTGGAGCTTTTCAGGTTGGTGTTTTGCAGTCTGGGCCAGGAGCAGTCCCTTGGTGACAGCCACTGAGCTTTCAGGCTCTCGTCAGCGGGCAGCTATTGCTGGCTATTCAAGCACGAGCTATTCCAACTGCTCCACTCCTTCCTTTGGCTGCTGTGTCCAGTCTTGATTAGTGTGAGAGGAGGTGTGTCCTAATTGTGTGTCAGATTAAAACAAAACCTCAGAGCAATGCGGCTGTGTGTTCTTGATGCAAAACTCTTGGCCTGAGCACCTGAAGACATCATGAGAGGTTGCAGGAAGATCTTTAGCCTTATACAGATCCAGAGCAGAGTCCTGTCTTTTAATCTACAGCTGGAAAGATAAAAGCTGTGACTTCAGGGTTTGCAGTCCATGGAAAGTGTTGCTGTGTTTGTAACAAGTATAAAGCCCTTCCCACTGTTGTAGTGGGAGAAATCCAAGGCTGCAGTTCAGTTTTATTCATCTTCCAAGACTTGCCTGCTCTTTAAATGCAGTCAGTGGCTGATGGAGGGGAGAAGATGCATTTAGGGAGTACCAGAGTCATTTTGGCAAAGAGTTAAACAAGGGCTGAGGGAGGAGGAACTGAAGCCTTCATTGGGGTGTTGGACAATTTTTCCACCTCTGGGTCAGAAGGGTCCTGGAGCATCAAGGGCAGCAGCTCCGTCCCAAGACATGGAACAGGCTAAAGATGGCTTTGAGCTGCTTCTTGGCCCTCGATCTGAGGGTCTGGGCTTCTGGATGAGTTCTGGAGGAGTCTTTGGTCAGAAGGAGTCGGGTTCTTGTGGCTGTTGGAAAGGCGTTTCAGGGCAGCGGAAATGCTGAATATCAAGCACGCGGGTTTAATGGTGCCTTTCATCTGTGATAGCTGCCTTTGTTCCTCTGGCTGCCAGTTGTCCTGTGTCCAACAAGCAGATGAATATGGCATTATCCACTGGCTTTGGTGGCCTTTGTGTCTGTTAGAGCAGCTTGCTGTCACATGCTGGAGCACTGGGAGAAGCTGGCCTCATGTTTTGGGCGGAGGATCAGAAGGGGTTTAAGCCAAATACTCTCCCTTCTCCTTTGGTGTTCGGTCACATGTGTGAAGTCAGGGCACTCAGACTTTGTAATAGGACATAAAAATGAGTCAAGAGTGGAGGACTGTGTGTAGAGTGACCAGGAGGAGACGTCTTAACTCCTGCTGCCTTGAAAGAGACCTGATGGAAGGTGAATGTGAAAAAGAGTTTTGAGTTCTGATGTGTCTGGCTTCTGAGGAATCACCCCCAGGTGCTGTCAGCAGTGACCAGCTGCAGGTAGGACTGACTTGGTGCCTTCTGATAGTTATTACAGACTGATGCTTGTCGAGGTTGTTCTGTGCTGCTTCCATAGGACACTGTCTCGTTACTTTTTCTGAAGAGGGGAGGGAGTCCACAAGACCACAAGTTCTGGTGGGTAAACTCTGTCTGGAGTGACTGAGCTAGGTGAGACTAAGACAGGAGTGTGCCATCCTCAGCTGGGTTCCACATGCAGTACAGGCTGTGGAATGAGCCCGTGGTTCACCTCTACTGCAGGTGAGGGTGATTTTTGCCAGCTTCCTCCTCAGGCCTTCTGTGCCATGGGAAAGAGATTTGCCTGCTCCTCACTTAACAAATTCTGGCCTGATGTAGCATGGAGAGCCTTTTCTGTGTGCAAGTCAGAGGCTGTTGTATGCCCTTTCTACTTTTAAGGTTGGGGAGCTTGAGGAAGCAGCAGCTGCAATAACAGCTTCATTCTCCTAATCCAGGGGCATGAGACAAATCCTGCTCTTGATATATAGGGAAAGAAATCCAGTCGAGGCAGGGTGGTTGCAACTTAGTGTGGAGTGTTTAGGGATGTGCTTCGTATCTGGAGTCCTCAGGCTGCTGGCAGGGAAGCTCTTAATTAAATCCTCCCAGGGGAACAGACAATCTGTACCCAGGAACAGGCTCCTGATCCCAGGAAGGGTTGGAAGCAGCCTCTCCTGTGGGTGAGACCTGCAGCAGGCTGTGGCCAAAGAAGTCAGGATCAGTCAGATGATCTGTGCTGGGGTGTAAAATCAGCAAAGAGAGTTGGACAGAAGTCCCTGTGGTAAGGACCCTTTCTGAGTTAAAAGGTGTCATTGGAGCAGGATGACCCTTCCAGATCCCTTAAAAGGCCTGGAGAGCCCTCGGTGTTCCTACTGTGTGCATCTCAGTGATAAAAAGGAGTGAGATGACTCTTTACTTGCTACATTAGTTCTTAGTCTGCAACTTTCAGGGCAGGCTCTGAAATGTGTCCTGCAAGATGTTCCTCACATCTGAGCAAGTGCTGTTGCCCTCACTCCATCTATTCATTCCCTGGCAGCTGCCCTGTATTTTGGAGTCCCTCCTTGGCTTGCAGATGAGTGGGTGGCTGTGATTCCTGTCCAACAGGAGCCCTTTGTGAGGCGCTGGAGCTGGATTTGGAGCACTTTGTTCTGGCTGGACTCAAGTGTTCCAGCACGTGGCACAAACTTTCGCCAGCCCCCTCTTTGCCTTCTGCAGAAATGTCAGTAAAGGTTAAGCTGGGGCATGGAAGAAATAGTTTCCAAGGAAGGGAGGAGGTTTGGAAGAAAGACTGCAAAAGCTTTCTCCTCCCCACAGGTTTAGGTGGCTGTCCCTTTGCTGCTGTCCTGCTCACCAGTCAGTGGCTTTGCATTAGTACCAGTCTGTCCAGTGACAGACAATGACAGTCTGCAGCACATCTGATCTCCTCTGAGGTTTCTCCCCTTGAGGTTTCTCTCCAGCACTGCGGTTTATGCAAAGTAACTGAGTCCAGTCTGGCCTTGTTGTCTGGGGTGCTGCTGCTGACCACTCCCCCCAGCCAGTGCTGGGACCTGCCTCTCCCTTGGCAGCTCCAGTCACAGAACTGGTGGTTTAATGTGCCCGTGCAAGAGAGTCAACAACTACTTCACTGTCCTGGAATCTCTAACTCATAGGATCCAGGATGAGATAATCCCTCACATCACTAGATCCCAGTGAGCACTGAGGGCTGTGGTGCTGCCCTGGCTGGGCTCTGGCTGCCCCAGGCCCTCCTGTGTGAGGGACATTGGGCACAGGGTGCCTGGGACCCCCACTCAAAGCAAAGGACTAATTCAGCCCTTTCCTGCCCATTTCTGGTGTGAGGGCAGACCACAAAACCCAGTGGGTGTTGGTGTTTGAAAATCCTCTGGTCAGGCTTGGTGCTGGAAAGGTGCTGGGGGAAGGAGTTGGGCTCACTGCTGCTAACAGGCTGCTTTTATTTAAAGTGGAATTCATTATTTTGCTCACGGAAAGGAGAGTTCCTTTGCCTTGGCTTCCCAGAGCTGCTGTCTGCAAAGCAAGCAATTTCCTCTTCACATCCAAACATCCTCCCTGTGTTTCAGAGTCTCATTACTGGGGTGCTTTGCTTTATTGTTCCTTTCCAGCATGGATTTTTGGTCCTCAGACTGAAGAGTTTCTTCAGCACTAAATGGAAGTGGTTAAAATTCTCAAGCAATGCTGGGAGGGCAAAAGAATCCTGGGAAACCAAAGTTAGACTTGTTGGCTTGACAGAGTTTTGCTTTTGCAGTTGAAAGGCTTGCTCAGCTGTGACAGGTGAGTACACGTGTGTGCACACACTCGGCACTGGATATCAGTCAATTATTCATGGTTTATGCAGGACCCTGGTACCTGATATTAAGGCTGCTGGGGCAGGAGTAGCAGGGAACCAGTGTCACATTTCTGGGGCAGCTGGTGCTCTGCCAGCTTCGACCAGTCTGTGCTCAGTGGTTCATTGCAGAGAGACCTTTTGCTCAAGTTTTTTTTTATTGCATAAACTGTTTATTTCTCTCCCCTGAGCAGGGAGGAGAGGTTAAACTCAGAAACCACTAGGGAGGAAAGCAGTGGGTTTTTTTGGGAGTGGATTTTGGAACTCGCAGGTCAATTACAGTCCAGGCGCTTTCCCACCCTGCAGCCCGTGCCAAGAGCCGGGCGCGCGGCTCCAAATAACGCTTTGGCCTTTATGGAAACGGATCAGATGTTCCAGGAGCCTCTGTCCCTGCTGCTCCCACCTCACTTGCTCTCTCTACAGGATATAGTTAGCACTTCTCTTGGCCTTATATAGCAAGGCCTGATAGTTAGTGTTAACAGGAATAAAACAACACGGAGAGCTGCCAGATTGCGTAAATCGGGCCAGTGTTTGGAATTTCATAAATGCCATGACTTTGGGTACAAGCTGAGCACGCGGAACAATACGGAACTGTTCTCTCTTTATCTCTCTCTCGCTCGCTGATGGAGGGCAGGGAAAAAGCTGGAATTTTGCTGCTTCTTCTTCCATGTTTTTAATTTCCCCCTCCTCCCCGTTTCCATTCCCTCGAAGACCACAGGAGGAGCAGCGGCGGCCGCAGCCAGGACTCTGCTGACAGCCAGGACATCCAGGTGCCAGAGCAGTTTTCAGGGTTGCTTCACGGTTCTTCTCCGATCTGTGAGATAAGTGAGGACCCTTTCAGAATCGTTTCCTCTGCAGAGAAGGGGGGCACAGAAGCTACAGACCATCCTGCTGCTATGCAGCTGGAGGATGCTGACTTACCTGCCTCGGGATCAGTACGGACCAGCTCTCCGGACCAGGACCAGGCGGTGGTTTACGCCACGGTGCAGCACGCGCACGTCAGCCGGGCGGATCCTGCAGCTGTAGTCACGCCCCACGTGCCGCAGCACCCCGGCGCTGCTGAGGAAGAGGGGGACAGAGCTGTGGGCAGGGCCCACCCGGGCAGCAAGCCCAAAGCCGAGCTCAAACTCAGCCGCAGCTTGTCAAAGTCGGACTCCGACCTGCTGACCTGCTCCCCGACAGAGGACGATGCCATGGGGAGCCGCAGTGAATCGCTCTCCAACTGCAGCACCGGGAAGAAGCGGCTGGAGAAGTCCCCATCCTTTGCTTCGGAGTGGGATGAGGTAAGGCTGAGCTTGCTTAAGAGCCTCTGTGCCAGGGGTGACTGCAGCAGGAGCTCCCCTGTGCCACACTGCCCTGGGGGGTCCTGGGTGGGTTCTGTTGCTTTCATGAACTCTCACATGGCATTAATAGACACATGCTCAGTTGGGAGTCTGTGAGGTATAAAGTGCCAAAAGATAGAGTTCACTGGAGTGGGGGAGAAGCAGAATTGCAAGAACTGAGGGGCTTTTCAAACTATCAAACTTTTTTGCTCAGTTATGGGGCTTGGTTTCTTTTAAGCAAGACAGAAGTTTTCACATTCGCAGAATGAGGGAGACTTTATAACAGTGCCCCTTACCAACCTTTATCCTGACCTCCTCCTTCCATTTCTTCCCTATGGACTCTCCCAGCGTCTGGAGATGTTGTGTTGCTGGGTTTCTGCTGCTGGGGGGGTGAGAAGTGTCCGGGCTCCATGGAGATGGAAGGAAGAGAGTACTTAGGTTGGTTTGTGTATTGAATAGCTCCCGCTTTCCTCCTCACACACTTATTTCAGCGGCTGCTTAGCAGTCACTTTATTATCATATCAGACACCCACGGATAGTTAAATATTTCATGCTCCAAAAGTTGGCCCTGGAGAGCCACTGGGGTGAGATTAAGTGTCCCTCTGAAATTCAGCACCGCAGCATTACTGATACATTCTTTGGGGATGATTCTGTGCTGGGAGAGCAGTGGCTGCAGAAGCGATAAGCTGGGATGAACCACTCTTTGTACTCTGAAAGGAACTAAACCCCCCTGGCGTGGTGCTGGGGGTGTGAGCCGCGTGTGCTGAGCGTGGAAACCCGTGGGAGGGTTGTGTCCCCGCTCCCCTCTCCGCACTGGCTGTTGCTCAACTGCCTCTCTGACCCTGACCTGGAGAGAAGATCACCTTCTGTGGAAGAGGGCGGTATTCAGAGATGCTAAAAGCAATGTGGGAACTTGTCCTTGGTGTGAGCCCATCCCTCAGTCCGTTCTCTCCCTCCCCCTCACTCCCTGCTGGGTCTCAGGGTTGCCAAAAAGATGTTTTCCTCTGCAGCTGCTTGGGCTGGAGAGGCTTCACTGTTAATTGCCCGGGTCAGCTGTACCATAGCTTAGGGAAAGAGTGCAGCAGAAGGTTTTGGAAGGACTGGATAATTCCCTGTGCTTTTATCCAACCTATTTGCAGCAGACACTGAAAGGGCAGAAGCCTCTGACTCGACAGTGCTGCACAACTGCACTGGTAGCAGAGGTCAAGTGTTGGGCTGCCTGCACTGCCTCTGCTTCCTCTGCTCAGATGAACCCTCGGAGCTGCTTCCTCCTGCTTGTAAACAAACCCCTCATTTCCGATGCAGCCGGACATACTGGAGAAAAATCTGCTTTTGCTTCCCCTTATGTTTAGGTGAGGAAATCAGAGAAAGAATGTGAAAAATTCACATCTGTCTGCAACGGGGCAGGTCTCACTTAAAAAAAAAAAAAAAAGTACTATTAAAACCTGATGGTTTTGTCTTCCTGACTTCTGGCATAATGGAAACATTTTGTGGAATTGCTGTAGTCGTGTGGCCAGAAGCACTGGTTTGCCAGGGGGTGTCACGGAGCAGCACCTGTGGGAATGGTTGGGGGTTTGCAGGATTTGTGTGCACAGAAAGGGGTTGGTCTAGCTGGTCATAATGGCAACAGTGAGATTTAAACATAAATGTAGTGTTGTCATTGGGAGTTGAATCAGTTTCCTGGATGGGATAATGCATCCGGTCAGAATTGGATGCAACTTGCAGCCTCTGAATTTACCAGGCCAATATAAACCCTTTTGAGCCACCCATGTTAGGGATAGGTTTGGCTTTTCCTCTGTGTTTAGGGGAAACAATGGCAGATTTATATTATTCTCTTAATTTTAATGGTCTTTGTGCAGACGACTAAGGAGGGAAGTGATCTCTGTGTGGTTCCCAGCTGTAGTCAGCGAGCCAGGGGCCTGGCCAGCAGTAGGTGTGCAGGGAGCGGTCTGTGGTGTCCCTGACAGATGGGATCCATGGCAGAGGCTGAGCTGGCACTGCCCTGGGCCATGGTGCCTGTGCTCAGCCACTCTGCCAGGGACAGCAGATCTGCTGGTTGGAAGTGAAGGGTCACATCCCTGCCCCGGCTGAGCGCTGTCAATGCCCTTTGTTGAAAGTGGAAGGTGATGCCGGCTTTGCCAAAAGGGTGGGATGGGGAAGGAATGGTTCACTTGGCAAAGCTCCTTCCTGTTGCCAGTTGCAGCTCCCCTACTCCAGGGACCTGGCCCAGAGTGTTGGTTTGTGCTCTGTACTGGCCAGGAGCCGGTTCAGCCATGTCCTGTCACCTCCTGTGCCCCCCTCCTTGCCAGGAGTCCCCGTGGCCACCGGGGTGGGAGCTCTGTGCGAGCCAGGCACTGACACTCTCATCACACAGAGCCAGGCACTGACACTCTCATCACACAGAGCCAGGCACTGACACTCTCATCACACAGAGCCAGGCACTGACACTCTCATCACACAGAGCCAGGCACTGACACTCTCATCACACAGAGCCAGGCACTGACACTCTCATCACACAGAGCCAGGCACTGACACTCTCATCACACAGAGCCAGGCACTGACACTCTCATCACACAGTTTTGTCATTGGCTCATGAATATTGAGCAAGTGGGGATGACCTGGGCAGCTCACCAGGGGATTTCGTGCACAATAACCTGTGTTTGCACCCCTGGGTGGCGGGCTCTGGCACCCAGCTCCGCTCCAGCCCCTCTTCCAGGGTGGATTAACCTGCACCTGCTCTGCCTTCCTCCTCTGCAGAGCAGCTCCAGCCCTGCACTTCTGCCTGGCTCATGCCCCAGGCTCCCAGCAGAGATCTCTGCAGTCAAGGCCGGGGGCTGCTCTTCTGCCTTGTAGGTGTTGGTAAGAAAAACGATCTGTTAAGAGATCAAGGCAATGAAAGAGGCAGGCTGCTGGGAATTAGACTCAGAGCTGGCTCCCAACATCCCTTAATCCTCCACTTCCAGCTGCCTATCAAGTAAGTGGCTCCGATGCTGAATTTGTAATGATCGTGGCACTCAGAGGCTCCAGCATCAATCTCACAAAATGAGGTGGTTCTGTGTTCTGACTTCAGCTCTTCTAGGAAGAGATTAAACCTCCTTCAAAAGAAATTTAAGGAACTGAATAAAACAGGCATGTTACTTTAGCTTTTTTTAGAAAAAAGGAGGTGCACAGTCTACCATTTTGATGCATTTTTTTCCCCCAAGTGAATTAGTTGAAGAACTAATGAATATTCTGTAGCTATTTATGGCACTGGACATTCATCTCTCATGACTAACTGCAGTGGTGCTCTATGTCTCCTGTGAAAAGAATGCTTTCCATCTGCAGTAACCATGGATGTGGTGTTTCACCGGTTCCTGACCTGTTTTGGGGGTCTTTATGTCCCCTAAGGGTGGATGCCAGGAGCAGATGGCACTGCTATGGGTGCCTTTAAACCTTGTCAGGACTGTTGGGTGCTGCAGTACTCAGTGGAATCAGTGCCTTAATTACAGGCTTACAGTGGAGGATTAACAACATTTGCATTGAAAGGTGAAACTTTCAGGAAAGCTCTTGATGCAAACCCTGCCACTGCCTTAAAACACTCAGGAGTTGAAATTCCAAGCTGCCAGCCAGCACTGTTGAAAGAAAATGCAAATATCTCCCTTGTTGCTTAGGGAGAGCTGCTGGTTCTGTGTCTGATGAAATTGCATCATGAAAACTCAGGGGTTTGTGTGCTGAGCTCCTGCCACTCACCTGCCCCTCAGCATGCCCTGCTTGAGCTGAGGACATCCCTGCCATGAGGCTCACTCCTCACTTCCCAGCAGCTTCTCCTCCCAAAGTGTTTGATTTATTCTCTTGGTTCAGGTGTTAAAATCTCAGCACTTCCCTTGCCCCGAGTTGGCTGGTGGGGCCGGGCAGGGCCCATTTCAGAGCACGGTGGCTTGATCTGTCCCCCGGTGTCCCCTGCCCGAGCTGGCCCTTGTCCTCTGCTCTGCTTCCAGTTTTCCCTTTGCCTGAAGTGGTTTATAATTCATTTTTGCAGTAACAGGGTCAAGTATTTTTGGTCTGATTTCTGCTAAACAGGCAAGGCCATCGGGATCCTTAATCACCTTAATTATTGGGCTGATTATTCTATTATCTCTGGATCCCAGCATTTCCCCCTGTTCTTCCTGTGCTAAGGTCAGGAATTCTTACATCATCCCTTGTGTCCAATCTCTTCTCTTTGCCCCCACTGGTGAGATTTCCTCCATCCTGATGAACTTTTTGAAGTGAAAGCTTTTGTGTTGCCACCATTTTTGTATCTGCTGCAGAGGGGCAGCCTGCAGAACTAAGCCAATCTAAGCCAATGTAAGACAAATCAATGGTTTTACAGGTTGGTGTGCTGGTCTGAAAGGCAGATGCATAAACTAGGCTTTTTTCTTGTGTTTAGCAGCAAAGGTTAGACACAACAGGGGTGATATTTGCCGGCTCTGAGAGTTTTCTCAGTCCATCAGAAGCAGATCGGTGACTCTCCCTTGGGCAGGTCTGACAGGGCAGTGAGACATGGCAGGTTATTGCTACCTGGTGGGAGGAACCTCCCATGCACCCTCAGAAGGGTTGTGAAAGTGGCCCCAGGCAGAGGCAAATGCTTCCTGAATCCTTTTCCTCATGGTCTAGGTCACCCCTCTCAGGCTGCACGTGGAGCTCTGTCAGCCCGGGCAGCTCCATCCACCTCCTCTGTCCTTCTGGTAACTTCTCAAGTGAATGAACTTGGTATTTGTGAATCAGGAGCTTGTGATTCTTCTGTGTGAATGATCGAGCTCTGACGGATGTTTGGGTTATGTAACAGCCTTGTGATCGTTGGCGTTTTGGGGACGTTTTTGTTTTTCGAGGACAGAAATGTCCGGCTGCAGTGCCCTTACTAAATCCAGTCCCTCATTATGTTCTCTTCTGCTTTACATTGCATCTCCCAGCACTTCAGAAGCTTTTATTTTCAAAGTCCTCATAGCTCTCTCATCAGCCTGCAGGCGACTTCCCTGTGCTGCTTTGTGTCCTGCAGGCAGGAGCCAGCCCTGCCCCGAGCGCATAGCGTTGGGTTGGGGTTTGTGTTAGGAGGTGGGAATACGGAAAGACAGTGAATTGGTTCAATATTCTTCAGAGGGTTCTGCCTTTTTTATTGTAGCTGTTGTCCAGCCATTTCCTTGCTGTGGGCAGATGTGTTGCTGCATTTGACGATTTTCTTGTCATGTCAGTGTTGGATTTTACTGGGTGTTTGTCAAAACAACACTGATATTTGGAGGGCTCTGAAACTGCAGATTCCCCACACACTGTTGTGAAATTGAAGTTTACGCTGTAAGTTCCTTTTGGTATGTGTTTAGGTTTGTAACTGGGATTTGTACTAAAACACAGGCTGGAGAGTGGTATGAAGCAACAAGGTCTGGTCCTGATCCAAATGAGTTTCTCAGAGACCATATTAAGCCTGAAATTGTATTTGCCTCTATCAGAGTTGCAGAATGATTTAAATAAATCCCGAGCTGAGTGAGTCCCCGTGCTGTGTGGAAGGCACACGCTGCTGGGGGAGGATGGGACGCAGGAACGCTGCAGTTCAAGTGCTGAAATGTGCCACAAACAACTGGCTGTGTAGTTTAGCTTTGAATTAATAGATTGAGCATTATGTTTTCCAGGCCTTTGGTGTTTGTTATGCTGAGTTCATACAGGCTGGTGTCTCTTGGAGTCACAGAATATACTGAGCAATGAAATACGAGCTGCGTGCTCCGTGGGATGGTGATGGGAGAACATAAGCTGAAAGATTGTAAACTGAACCACAAGTGGTGTATGGGATGTCACCAACCTAGAAATGAGATTCATGGCCCAGATCCAAATTTTCCAGGACTGCACTTGCACTAAGGAGTCAGCAGGTATTGTCCCAGACCCTTCTCCTGCTCCATCCCTTTCAGAATTGCTGGTGGATGCTGTGATCCTGCCATCTCTCTGCTCAAGGATGTATCCCAGCAGAGTCTGAGTAGCCTTGCTTCCTCCTTCAGGGATGCAGTATCAGTCAGTGATGTATTTGGGCTTTGCTGTGGTGAATTAGTGCAGAATGAAATATCAGTGGTTCTGGGCTGCCCCAGCATTGCCCATCGACCTCACACACCCCTACTTCTCCCCTGGGTTTGAGAGGTGACCCACTGGGCTGTGATGGGGCTGGTCACGTTGTCACTGGGAGGTTTGTTGTGCTCAGGGAGGTTTGAAACTGTAGAAGCAGCTATAGTTGGGGGTTTGGTTTTTTATAATTTGAAACCAAATCTGCCCCATCCCCCAGTCACTAAAGCTTAAAAAGAATGAAGTCTTAACCCCTGACACTCTTCTGGAACTGCAGAAATTTAAAAGACTGATAACCTTTCCACCCAACTTTGTAAGTAGCTTTCCAGTCTGAAATCTGGTGCTGGAGCTGCTCTTGTTTGCAGAGCTTGAGCCCCGGGTGAGTTTGTACAATAGGTTATGAACCCTTAGTAATAAGGATTTATAATGAGAATCCTGCTATATTCTTAATTATACTCCTGCTGCAGGGTGTCATTACAGTGCATTAATGCCCTCCATATGGCAGATAGCATGCATTTGGTTCTGTGTAGCTTTATTTAATTACAGAGTCAGTAACTTCACTGCTCGGCCTGTGCAGGAGCACTGCAGTTCATCTCCCTCGTGCTCAGGCCCTGCACTGGTGCTTTATAATCCACCAGTCTGGGAAGGAGTCATAGAGGAAGCAAAAGGCATCGATCCCATGCAGGGTGGGCAGGCCCTGGCACAGGTTGCCCAGGGAAGCTGTGGCTGCCCCATCCCTGGAAGTGTCCAAAATTGGATGGGGCTTGAAGCAACCTGGTCTAGTGGAAGGTGTCCCTCCACAGGGCAGGTGACTGGAATGAGGTGGCCTTTATGGTCCCTTCCAACCCAGAGCATTCGAGGATTCTATGATTTGTTTCTTCTCTCAGGATGACCTTGCTGTGCCCTTGGCAGCCCCTGATGCTGCATGCAGAGACCGAGAACAAACCTCTGTGTTTGTATTGAGGGGGACTGTAGGGGTTCTCCAGCTGCAGGTGGGGTTTTACAAAGCCCCTTCCAGAAAGCTCCAGGAACACTGAGATGCCACAGAGGCTGGTTTAGTGTCACCCTGATGGGGTGCTGCTCGATCTAGTGATCTCCTTGAAGCTGCTTCCCTGCACGGGTGGGTGGCTGCAGGCAGCCCATGTTGTGTGAAGCTCTTTATTCTGGGGATAAAAGGCTGGTTTATTCACCCTCAGTCTCTTGCAATGGACTCACTGGCTCCAAACTTCAGCCATGGCTCTGGGGAAGCAAAGCTGGGGAGATTGATATGGACACCACAGCCTGACATCCACCGGGGCAGGTGGTGGAAGGGAGGGCACCAGGGCTGTCTGTGGAGCGAGGCCTCTGCCCGGCCCTGCTGCCTTTGGGGAGGGGGGTCCCGGAGCTCCACTGCCCTCTACGCTGGTGCACCTCTGTGTCCCTGCTGCTCCTGCAGGCTGGGATCAGAGGACAGGAGACAGACTGCATCCTGCCCCTGTAGGAAGCCATTGGCTGCTCCTGCTGTGAGTGCTGCGAGGTGGGAATCACTGTGCTGGACTCCAGGAAATGTCCCCTGTCCTGCAGCAGGACAGACCTTGGCATGCCACGTGTCCTCCAGGCTGGCTTGGCCTCACTGTCCTTCTGCAGACAAATGCCTCTTCGTCCTTTAATAGAACTCTGCTCAGGATAGTTTGTTTTGAGTAAAGCTCTGTTTTGGAGTCACTGGCCAGTTGCTATGTTTCCGTGGCCGCCTGCCTGCATGGAAGAGCTCACCCCTTCCCTGGCCCCGGGGGACTCTCAGCCGCACCCTGCTCCTTATTTCAAGGCATTTTTATTTTTCAGCAAAACGTAGGCAAATATGACAATAGATCCAAGAGTTTCAGTCCTGGTAACTGCTCTGCAGCTCCTTCCTGTTGTATCCCTGATTTGGCTTTAATTATTCCCTATCCTTGCAGCCTTTCCTTCTCCCAGAATACTTCAGCTCTGCAGGAGTTTGTCTCTTTTCCTGATGGGGTTTCAGGGCTCATTGGCCAAAACACTTTGCCAGTATAAAGCCAGCTGCCCCTCTGCATTAGGGATAATTGATGTGGTAGCATTTTGCATTTTTATTTCTACGGGTGTGAAAACAAATAAATAATTAAATCCCCACCCCAAACTCACCCCACAGCACCAAGCACAACCAGGGACTGGCGTTTGGTGCTTCAGTGGAAAAACACAGGTTAAGCCAAAACAAATCAGAACTGAGTGTTCAGGCTACAACTAAGTCTGAGCTGCAGAGCTATATTTAAACATGGTATTTTTGTATTTTAATAATTAACCAGTGGGAAAGAACAACCTAAAAACTTTGGTGTAGGCTTTTTCCAAGGTATCTTCTGTTAAGCCCCATCTGAGTGCTGGAGTGCAGATGAGGAAAGGCTGCAGAGGACAGGGATGCTCTAAAGCATTGGTTCCCTCTCTAGGTTTGTCCTTCCTCTGATTTTTCTCTTTGCAGCCTCCTAAGAGTTGAATCCAGCTGGTCAGCCATAAGCCCACATTTCAGGTGGTATGTAGCTGTTTGAGGTGTTTGCTTCTCGTGGATAGCTGAGGGCATGAGGCAGGATTTCCCTCTGCATTACTGGTAATAGTTGTGACTGTGTGTAACCGTGACTGACGCTTGGCAAAGGAGGGCTGGGAAAGGTAATCCTCTGCCACGTGATTGTTTAATTTCCATTCAGTTTTATATAGCACAAGGCAATTCCTTGCTTTTGAGGAAAAGGTCGTGGGTGTTTCAGTGCTGCAGAAGCACCTGCGAGTCCTCATGGTGGTGTTGGCAGTGCCGGGGGCCGAGCCTGGGCAGCATCAAGTCTCCTGAATTAGGAAAGGACAGCACAAAGTAAACAAGGGAACTTGGCTGGCACTCGGAGTTAATTTGCAACTTGAATCCAGCTAGAGATTCCCAGACAAGGTACACGAGCAGCTCCAGCTCAGAAATGTACCTTGTCCTGAAGCTGATGGACACCAATCTGCAAAGCTTAATGTCCTTAAACTTCTGGAGCTTGAACTGATTTGACCCCAAACCCAAACTGTGCAGCAAGTGCTCAGGATTGCAGCAGTGTCCCAGAAATGCTCTGCAGCCTCTTCAGTGTCTGTCCACAGAAAGGAATAGAACAGCCAGTACCAGAGCCCTGGGTGTCACCTGGGAACGAGGCTGGTTCTGCACCATCCCTTTATTTCCTTCCAGTCCTGCGTGGCCACAATGCCCTGATGGTACCTGAGGGCACCGTGAAATTTGAAGGTTTTGCTGGGGAGCATTTGCTGCTTCAGGGAGGCAAAACCATCTGCTCTGGCAGTTCCTGCTGGAATGAGCCCTGCAGGGCTCAGGTGTCTCCCAGCAGTTTCAGCAAAGATCCCGTTTGAGTCCTGGCTGTGTCCTGGGGCAGAGAAGTAAGGAATGTTTTGCCTTAGGACAGGGCAGGACCTTTGTGTGCATTCATTCCAAAACCCATCTTTAACTGGAATTTCTTTTTAGATGGACTTCCCTTTTCTGTCATACCTGTTTGGATTCTGGTTATTTTTTCCCAGGCTGTTTTTCTAATCTCCCTGTAAATGGACATTAGCTGTATTTCAAGCCCAGTAGACGTGCTTGTCCTTATGGTTTTGCAGGCATGGGGATCCACATCCTTACTGGCACTGTTACAGCTCGCACCAGTGCCTTCTCCCTGGTGAGATTTAATGCTGCAAGTGCACTGCTCCCCACAGGCAGGAGGGGCTTTGTGGAGATCTGCCTTGGCAGGAGCCTTTTAAGAGGAGGGATGATTTTGTTGGAGCTGCTTATTTCCAGGCTCTGGCAAGTTGTGGAAAGGAAGGCTCTACAGAGCACCAACTTCTGGAAATCCCTCTGAGCCATCCATCCTGATGAGGACTTTCCCAGGCAAGGTGTTCAGGGTACCTCTTCTGGTTCAGAGGTATCTTAGCATCCTTCCCTGAATTTCTTTGGCTGTCATGTGGCAGTGAAATCCCAGGCTGCCTTTACCTTTTTCTGATTTATGAATAATGCAGCATGTGCTTTTTCTATTTCCAGATTGAGAAGATCATGAGTTCCATTGGTGAAGGCATTGACTTTTCCCAGGAGCAGCAGAGGATCTCAGGTGTGTACCCAGCATGTGTCCATCTGTCCTGCACACAAACAAGGTGTTTAACCTTTAACCTGCTTTGGCTCTGGGAGGGAGAGGAAGGCTCTGGCACAGGAGGAGCAGACCTGGGCTTCCCATGTGATGCTCGATGCTGTTGCTGGGAATTTTAATTCAACACTCCAGGAAGATTCATTTAATTTTACAGAATGCAGCTGCAGGATTGTCCTCCTGGCTCCTTCCGTGAGGGCAGTAGCTGTGCTGAGCAGGGCTGGGTCATGCCAGTGGCGGGTCAGCGCGGGTCCCACAGTGGCCATGCCCTTCAGATGTGGTTAATCTGCCAAGTGCCTCAGTGAGGGTTATCCTGGGCATTCCTGAACACACCTGCAGGTATCCATACACACTGAACAAGGCTCTTGGAGGACACATGCTTCCCCCGTTCTTAAAACGTGAATTCCTTTCTCTGCCTTTAAATCCTGAGCAAAAGCGGAACTCGAGCTTGCTGGAGAGCTGCCACCACAAGGGATTCTGTCCTTTTAAATCCTTCACCTCCAGACAGCTGCTGCAGAACGGCTCTGAGTGGGCAGCATCTCCTCCTGATGAGATGCTAATGCAGATCCACACAGGCTGTGATAGAGCTCACCTCGCATCCATTTGCCACGCAGGTTTTTGCTGAGGTGAAGAGGAATCCACTGTGTGTTCCCAGTGCAGGCTTAACCTTTTTCAGGCTCTGGATTCCAGGGTCAGGGGGCTTTGCAGAGGAGTCGAAGCGCTGTGTGGGTTTGGGCTCAGGCTGTGGTCTGGGCTGTGATGGATCAGTAGTGCCAGGGAAGGCACTGACATGGAGGGGAGAGGAGGAGCCAGTGCTCCCACAGACCTGCTCTCGACAATTTGGACAGCCTGGAGCTGCTGTGTCCTGATACCAAACTCCACCTGCCCTTTGCCTTAGAGGAGATTTTGGCCTTGGAACAGACGTTTGTGTCTCTCTCTACCTAGTGTCCATGAGCAAATGGGGTGATGTTGGTCAGGATGGAGCTGAGAAACAGGAGTTTGTTTCAGTCAGAAGTTGTGATCGGGCTCTTGCCAAGGGGGCACAGGGACTGGGGTTCTTTTGTTCTTGTGTCATCCTTGTAACACATGAACACCTCTGGTGTATTTGGGGCTTCTTTATTTTCAGCCTGGGATATTTTGGGCATCTGTTACCCTCTTTTTCTTTTTAAAGGAAACCCCTCAATTCCCTCCCTCTAAATACCTCCCCCCCTTCATTCTGTCATGACTTGAAGGGGTTTTATGAACAGAAAACCTGTACTTGTGTCACTGTAGGTTTCCCTCTTAAAAGCAGAAATACATTTATGAGTGCATGAAAGGCTGAACAGAGTAAATAATTTTTAAAATTAAATTCAGGAGCTCAGGGAAAGGAGCTGCTGTGGTTTCATTCCCCCTGCCAATACCCTGACTGCTCCCAGGAATGCTGTGGTAGGCACCAAGCAGTTCCTCACCTCTCTCTCGATAAATTAATTCTGAGCCAGCCACAAATCACTTGGAACTGTCAGAGCAGACCTGTGACATCATTTTTTGAAAACCTCAAGCCATGTCATCCATCATCCAGTAAATATTGAGGAGTCAGTGATTTCCACTGGAGAGTTAGGGGAGCTGCTGCCTCCCTCCCGGCTGGTGCAGCGGGTGGGAGCGCTGGGAGGGGTGAGAGGATGAGGAGAAGGGAGGGACGGGCAGCGTGGAGCGCGGGGCTTGCTGGCTCAGACAAAGCCGCCGCAGCCGCTGGCAGAGTGCGGGCACCGGCGGAGGGGAGGATGGAGCCCGGGGGAGCCGGGAGCCCGGGGGACACAGGCTGGGTTTAGTTGCTGCCCCGGTGCACAGGCTGGGTCAGGGGAGGGGGGGCAGAAGCCTTTTGTGATCTCGGCGCCGCTCGTGCTGCAGAGTACGCTGGAAGGACCGGCCAGCGCTGCCCAACAGCTCCCTGGGCAGAGGAGCAATCCCGTGGAGCAGGCAGCAGGAATTACCCCAAGAATCTGCAGATGACACCGTGAGCTCTGTGTGTGCAGCCATTGCAGCAGAGCGGGGAGGGATGGCTGGAAGCTACCACACCGCTTCAGCTGACCAGAAGGTTCAAAGGAAGCAAACTGGGGTCTCCTGATCATCCTTTTCTTTGCATCCACGGTGGAAACAGATGTGCCGGGGAGCCTGAAAATCTGCCTGTCTTGCATAGCAAATTCCCTGATGAAAAGGAGAGCTCTGAACTTTTTTTGTCATATTTAAGGTCTCAAGCTTTTCTAGAGGAGAGTAACAAGTCACTGGACTCATCCCAAGGGTGAAGGAAGGGAGAGCTCATCCATACGGCTTCCGTAGGTGCTGGGAGGAATCTCCTTTATCAGAGGCTGAGGGGAGGTGGCAAGGCATGGCTCGGACTTGAGCTGCTGCAGGAAGAGAAGAGGATGTGCTTGCATTTGCTGTCTTCTTGTTTTGATGTGGTTTGGAAGCAGGGAAGCAAAATGCCTCCTCCTGCAGAGCTGCTCCTTGTCTGAGCAAAGGGGCTCGATGTGGCGGCTGCACGCAGCTGAAGAAAATGAAGGAAGGTCACATCCAGGTGTGCACCCAGCGCCTGGCAGGACGGGTGCTGTGGGGTAAGAGCGGTCCCCACTGCGCTGCCGTGCAGGACAGGGGTGCAGCCGGGCTCTCCAGGGCAGCCAGCCCGATCCAGGCAGCGTGCTGGAATGCCAGGCGGCCGGGTCACTGGTAGGATGACAGTGCTGGGGCTCCCGGACTCACGCTTGGGATCCCCATGACAGTGTAACGGCGAGACAAAGCCCCTGCCACGGTTTGCCTCTGTCAGGACTGCTGGGAAGGAAGAGCACAAGCCCTTTCTCTCCGCTGCTGCAGTCTGTGCTTCCTTTGTCTTGCGTTTCTTGCCGCGGACAGCCTGGGCTCCCGCTGCTTTTCCAAGCGTCCGCCGTGTCTGTGCTGGCTCGGCTGCACGGAGCTGTTTTCTCTCAGGCTGCTCAGCACTCCCCTCTGAGCGGGGAGGTGCACCTGGAGGTGCATGGATGAGAGGACTGGAACAGCTCCGTGCGTTCAGGAGCGGCTCCGCTCCCTTCCCTCGCACCTGCAACTGCCTGGGAATGCCTTGGGTGGAAGTTTGCTGCGCTCCTCCCGCCCCCTTCTGCTGAGCCAGGGAGTGGATCTGCATTCCTGTGGGGTTGGGCTTCATGTGTTCGTCTGGCGAGGAACTCGGGAGCCCTGACAGCAGTGCCTGTGATCTCAGCACCCCAGCAGCGCCTCTGAACCTCTGCCCAGGCGAGGAGTTTCTTTTCTGAGAGTGAACTGTGGTACAGGTTGCACCTGGAGCCCACGGAGGCACGGGAAGCTTGTTGTCCATGGTCTGTGCACACAGGAGCAATTGTCTGCCAGCTGATTTGTTGTACTCTGAGCATAATTTTTTGAGTTTCCTTATGGTAATGACTATGATGTGGCAATGCCATCTGTCCTCCTCAGAGTGCCGCTGCTACCGCCTGAACGGTTTCTCCCTGTTCAAGCGGCTGCCGATTCCTCTCTCGTCAGGTTCGCGGATGCTGGAGCAGAGCGTCGGGGAGTGGCTGGAGTCCATCGGCCTGCAGCAGTACGAGAGCAAGCTGCTCCTGAACGGCTTCGACGATGTCCGCTTCCTGGTGAGTGGCTCCGAGGAGCGGGTTGGCCAAAGCTTCCCGTGTTACCCCTGTCGGTGCCGAGCAGAGCTGGTTCTGCTGCCCGGCACAATGGCCCTGGGGAGCAGAGAAGGTTTGACAGAAGGAGTAGATGAGGGCTGTGTTTGGTCTTCATATTTAATTCAGGTGTTACTGCTTTTTCACTGTAATTTGCATAGAAAATTTTATTTAATCTACCCCCTAAATGTATACTGTTTGATTTGCTCCAGAAATGTGAACTGAAATTCAGTGGTGTTTTGAAGGAGTCTTTTCACAGTCTGTGCCTTGGGCTGTGAAGGAGGCAGCAGACTCCTTGCTGGAACTGTACTTGCTCTTAGCATGCAGGCAGGATGTTAATGAACTGTACCTAATTGCATTGGCACTGTTGGCTCTGAAACCTAATGATGACGACACAGTAATGCTCGATGATGAGGGTTTTTAATAACCAGGGTCTATAAACTTAAAGCTGCGTGGTGTAAAAATCTGAGAATTCGTGTGGAATGCTGAACTGCAAAGGTGGAAAATCTTGGTCCCGCAGGAGAGTTCTCCTTGGATGGCTTAAAGAAGTGCTTTTGGTGTGGACTCTAAGTTTGGCAAATAACAAAAACTGGTTGTAAACCTTTGGAAAAGTCATCCTGGTTAATGTAGCATCCTGCTTTGGAATGGGAGTAAAGGCATCTCTGGTGCTGGGGATGGTGCAGAGAGGTGACACCAGGAGGATGTGAGGGGCTTTGGGAACACACAGTGGCCATCAGCGGTGGGGAGGACAGGGGAGGCAGGTGGAGAGAGACAGGAAGCTGGGAAAAGGCATGGATGGAGGCACAAGGAAGCGCACACCTGAGCAGTGTGCAGAATTGTGCAGAATTTTTTCCTCTATGATGTTCTTTGCCTTCAGTTTCTGGTGTTGGGGAAGTAAAACCCTCAGATACAGCACAAGTGAGGAACAAGTAGTTAACTTTGTTCTACTGGTGATTTTGATGTTCTCAGATGAACTATTAAAATTGCTGTGACTGCTGAAGCTGGGCAGATGAGGAGCACTGAGTGCCCGAGGTGCTGGACACCCGTCAGGCTGCCCAGTCCTCCTCTTCACACAACCATTTCTGTATCACCTGCCCCTTCCAGTGGCTAACAAAGAATATTCCAAACTAAGTGCCTCCCAAAGACATTGCTTTCCTGGAGTTAAACAGTTTCTATAAGAGGATTAGTCCCTCTTAAGGCCTCATTGTGTTCAGTATTTCAAGGTCCAAAGAATGCCAGGTAATGGTTTGCAAATCGCTAGATGGGTTGTGAGGCTAATTAAGTTTTAGTAGCCAAAATTAGGAAGTTGGAGTCCTTTGATATGGTAACAGTTGTTTTCTGTGCAGGATTTTGCTTTGCATTGCTCCCTGCTCAGAGCTGCAGGGTGTTCCAGGTGCCAGGATGCTCCTTTTGCTCCAGGGTCCCCCAGGTGCCATTGAGGGGCAAACAAGAAGCTTTGCAGGAGCAAAGTGTTCAATGTGCAGAGGTTGTGCAGCTGCAGAGCATGGCAGTGTCCTAAAAGAGCCCTTTAATGTACTGAGGAAGATACTCAGCCTGTAATAGATTGCAACTCAGAAGAGGATGAAGAGCAGACACGAGGAGCGTGTCCTGTCACCACAGTGGGGACAGCGAGAGCTGATGTGTGCCAGCACCGGGCGCTTGGTGCTGTTCTTCACTGCAAAGCAGGTGTTTAAAGTGCCCTGTGTGCCCCAGGAGTGGGGCAGGGTTGCAAGAGACAGACTGAGGGTGCTGGCCTTGCTGGTGCTGCTCAGTGCTCTGGTAGCCTGTACTTCAGCCGGTTCTGGTTTCAGGGGTTCCTGAATCCCTGGGTATTTTCAGCTGGCTCCTGTGTTAATTTGCACCCTGTGTCACAAGAACCTTTACCACCAGGTAGGGAAATGATTCATGAACACACCGTGTGTAAAGGGAGTTTGAAAAGTGCTCTGTAAATATATTGGGCTTCTTAATTAGACATTAATGTAGGAAGGCAGAAACAGGTATTGTTTCCAAGAATAATAATTCCGTTATTTTCAGAACTCCAGGGATTGGGGATTAGGGGATTAGCTGGCTCTGGCGACACGCCGGCGCTCTCGCTGGTGATGACTCTCAGCAGGCTGCACCTCTGGTGGACAGCGGGGAGGGCAGGAGGGTCCTGCTCCTCTCTGGGTCTGCTGTGCACCAACAGCTGAGGGGGCTCTGGGTTCCTGCAGCTCCTACAGGTTTGCAGTGACAGTGGGAACTGTGAGCATCTCCCAGGCTGTGCTGTGAGTGGGGAAGGCGCTGTGAGTGGGGAAGGCGCTGTGAGTGGGGAAGGCGCTGTGAGTGGGGAAGGCGCTGTGAGTGGGGAAGGCGCTGTGAGTGGGGAAGGCGCTGTGAGTGGGGAAGGCGCTGTGAGTGGGGAAGGCGCTGTGAGTGGGGAAGGCGCTGTGAGTGGGGAAGGCGCTGTGAGTGGGGAAGGCGCTGTGAGTGGGGAAGGCGCTGTGAGTGGGGAAGGCGCTGTGAGTGGGGAAGGCGCTGTGAAGTGTTGTTGGAGCTGGGGTGAGCTGGCAAGGTGCAGTGGAGGCCTCTCGGCTCCTGGGAATTCCCGCTCTGCACCTGGGACAGAGTTGATCGTGATCTAGCGTTGGCTGCACTCAGGGGTGGGTGTTATTTGCACAAGTCAGCAGGATTATTTAAACATTGATGTGACATGATGCCTTCACCCGTGGATGCGTTTCTGGGAAGGGACCAAGGTCTACATGGATGTCAGATTGTGTAATCTTTCAGCTTGGTTGAGGGAAGAAAGGGGTGATAAAAGATGGATTTAGGTAGCTTAGTTTTCCAAAAGACTTGAGTTCTCTTTCCACATCTGCACATTGGACTACATCTCTGTGTCTGTAGAAATTCTTCTACTCCCTTCAAGTTGCCTGCAGTAGTTTTGCTGTGTTTATAGACAAGGCAGGGAAGAGGCTTTCCCTGTTACTCTGTTGCTCCCAAGAACAAACCCTGCTGTCCAAGGCAGCAGCTTCTTGCCCTGTGGGTTGCCAACGAGTGACCTTCATGGGCAGCACCACTGCCATGGGGCAATTACACTGGGACACTCAGCTGCTGCTTTTCATATGGAGCTGGAATTGGGCAGCAGCCTGCACAGGCAGCTGGGATTAGGAAGAGCTCAAGTGGAGATGGCGCTTCCAAGTCTTCTCTGCTCTGCAACCCGCTGGGATTCCTTCATTAAAGGGGAAGGTTTATTTGTGTGGTGGGTGAACACAACTGAGCCGAAGCTGCTGCCAGTGGCTGTGCTGTCCTTGACTTAGCAAAAATACAGCTCTGCAAGGAGGATAAAATCCTCAGCAGAGCTGCCTGCCAAATGTGAACAGCTCCAATGAACCAGGAATATCCCCCCACCACCCAGGAGGAACAGCGCCGCTGCCTCCCACGTGGAGGAACGTGGCCCCGGAGTGTGCGCCAAGGTCCAGGAGTGCCAGTGCCTCATCCCTCACCAGAGCAGGGAAATGAAAGGTAATATCACAAAACCACGCCAGTGAGTGAGAAGTGTCATCCAGAAAAGTGCACAATAAATGGACTTAATTGTTCTTGGCAGGTAATGAGCCAGGGAGCAGGAGAGCAGAAAAAATGTCACAGGAATATGGACCGAGAGGGATTCTGCAGCTCCTGGAGCAGGCCCCGTCATGTCAGCTGTGGTCAACAGTCCATCTGCTGCAGATGCTCCAGTTGGGAATTCCGTAGGAAATGAGCTTTGGGATGCCCAGTGCATTCCTGGTCCTTGCAGCAATCAGGGAGTGGCTGGGGAAAGGCCAGGCTGGACTCTGCCCTTCAGGAGAGGGAAGGGACGTGGCCACTGCAGTGAGAAGGAATTGCAGTAATTGATGGTAGAATTTCCCCACAGAAATAGAGAGGGGAATGCCATTACCTGCTCCCTCACACAGTGTTTTGTGATCCCACAGATCCTATAAATGTGTCTGAGACGTTTGCAAAAGCTTTTCCCTTCCCTTGGAGTGTGGGATAGTTGCTGCCACCCCCGACAGTTTCCAGGCTGACATCTGAGAAGGGCAAACCCCGCGTGCTCTGGCAGTTGTACCAGTGTTCTGGAATTGAACTTTTTATTCAGTCCAAAGATATTTTGATTCACAAATGGGCAGGTAAAAGAGAACATAAACCATTTTTTATAGCTTTTTTTTTATTGTTCAAGCCTGGATTCCCATGGAGTGTGTGGAAAGCAGCTAATGCTGATTCAATGAGACAGCGTCAGAAAGGGAAATCTGTTCTCTGCATGTAGTGCCCTGGGCTCCTCTGGTGGGGGGGTTATTTATTTTTTTATAATTAGGGAGAAGTGGTGGAAAATGATGGTGTTGGAAGAAGGGGGTATCCGCAAATAATTTAAAGTACTGACATTAATTTGATTCAAAGCAATTCAGTGCCATGTTACATTAGCCTGCAGTGGTGTTCCCTAATGGAAGAGCCTTTCCTTTCCCTTCACCCTCTGTGTGGGTGCGAAAATGAGGTTAAATACGGAGCTGAGGCCTTGGCTCAGGCTGACTCACCTTGGCTGGGTGTGTGAGCAGATCTCAGGGCTGCTCATGTCTGCCCAGGCTGAGGACAGGATGTGCATGGAGCCAGGTCTCCTCTGCTCTGCAGATCCCTAGGATTTGGATGTGGGCTCACATCTGCATGATCTTTGTTGTCACCTGGGATCTGCCCTGCTGGAGGGACACAGTGCTCCTGTGTCCTCAGTCTCTCAGCTTTGCCTGATCCACTCCTGAACGGCCCAGCCTGGTGCACAGCTGCTGGTCCCCTGGGCAGCAGCCAGGCTTTGGGCATGCTCTGGGAATGTGTCTGCCCCAGAGCTTTTTTCTATTTTCATATAGAACTTGTCATTTTATAGAAGCCATCCGGGAAAAACTGAACTGACGTATTCCAGTAGGTGTTTGCACCCAGGAACGATCTGTGAGGATCAGGAACCCACCAGGGCCCCCCAGCAGGGTTTTACTGCATCTGCTCGTGGTGAAATGCAGCAAGAACATGGCATGACTGCAGCTGGTGGAAGCAATTAGTGCAGAGCCAGGTGAGCCCCATGCAGCCTGTGCTTGGGCTGGTGTCAGGCTCTCCTCAGCCAGGCAGAGGCTCTTGGGTGGCTGGTTCTGGATTTGGTCCTCCCAAAGCCCATGATCAGCTCTGCCTGAGCTCGCCAGAGCTGTCAGTGGGGGTAAGGAAGCCGTGCCCTGCCAGCTCCTGGCTGTGCTGCCCTGCAAGGATCAGGTCAGTCCAAGGAGCACCTGGCCTGGTTCACAGGGCTAGAGATTCACCACCAAAACGGCTTTTGTTTGTTTTTGTGACACGGGGCAGCAGTACAGCAGCCACGTTACACAGTATTGTCTGTGTGTCACTACTGCAGCCCCCAGGAATGCATGTCTGGGCCCCCAGACTGATTGTACTGCCCTGGGCGAGCCCATAAGAGTGGAGTTGGACCCTTGGGTGAGGGCCTCTGCCAAACCCTGAGTGGGAATTGCTTCTACAAGAAAATGAATTTTGTTTGACAGCTCCCCGGTGCATTCCATCTGGTCCTTAGGAGGTTCCCAAGGACTGTGCTTTATCCCCCATGGTATGGGTATTTGGGGTGTCTCTGGAAGGGAATGGTGAGAGTGGAGACATGCAGGGATCTGGGGCTTGAGGAGGTTTTTGGATCTGGGAAAATGTGGCAGAGCTGTGCTGAAATTCCCTGGATGATGGAAACGGACTCCAGGGGGAGCAGCCAGGTTGGAGTGGATTTTGAGGAGCAAAGTGGGTGGACCAGAACTGGCAATTTAGAGGATACTTATATTTGATTTATTAGTAGCTCCAGGCCCCATAAACATTAAAAAAGCCATTAAAGTAGCAGTTAATTTTTTTCCTCTCAATAAAATTGCCTGGACTTGACAACCATGACCGATTCCCTCCGTTGCCATTGTCACGCTGCCAGTCTGCATGGGGAATAAAATTAAACAAAAATGAAGTGGCTGTGTGCTAATCTCAGATTTATTGTAGAGTTTTGTGTATGAGCCCCTTCCCCACTCGATGCTCTGTGGAGAGCTGAGGCTTCGTTGTGGTGCCCATGGCTAAACAGATCTTTTCCTCCAGTTTTCACTGAACTACCCCAGACTGCAGATGCCATTAAGGGAAGGCACCAAACCTTGCGAATCACGAGGCCAAATGCAGATTGATGTGGCGAGGTGGGGTCCCCCAGCTCTGAGACTGAGGTGTGGGGCTTGACTGTGAGGTCGTCAGCCCACGTCTGTGCTGAGCTGGATGTGTCTCCATCTCCCACATCCAGGCTTTTGGTTGCCAAAAGCAGAGCAATAGCAGTGACAGCAGAATCCTCAACAAGATGCAAATTGTCTCAAATGCACTGAGGGGGAAAAAGAAAAAGAGCTTTGTATGCACAGAGAGCCTTCAGCTGGAGCTCTCCTTGGGATGTTTGCAGGAGCCTTTGGAGTGTGTTTGGGTTTTGCATCTGTCACTTTTAAAAGCAGACACGTCCTGGTCCCCGTCCTCCCGCCCATTGCCCAGGCAGGGTCTGCTCACAGCAGCACCAGCGTGAGCACAGCAGGCATCAGGGTCCTCGTGCTGCTGGCCCAGCCTCGTGCCCCTCACGGAACAGTCTGTGCCTCGGGCCCTTCCTTAGCTGGAACGAGAGCGTGGACAGACGCCAGGCTCTGGGGAAGAAGCAGCATCTGAAAATTGGCTAGTTAAATGCCTGCAGAGTGTCCTGCTGGAGGAGGAATCTGGCAGATTTTGGCAGCGCTGCCTTTGGCACACTCGCTTTGGGGTCACCTCAGTAGCAGGAGGGGATGCTGCCTGCTGCCAGGTAACCTCTGACTGTGCTTTTTTCCTTTAGTGACAAACTTGGAGCCTTGCAGGCTGTTTAATTACAGTGCAGGAGGTGAAGTGTGACCACAGCCGGCCCTTCCTCCAAGAACTCGTTTCTCTGGGGGGGATTTGGGTGCACCAGCATCCTGCAGGGCTCCTGAGTCACTGGCAGATCCCTGCCCTCCCTCAGGGCGATGTGGAGTGCAGAGATGGGGTCCAGGAGTGCCCCTCATGATGATGTGTATTTGTGGTGTGTATTTGTGCCTCCACAGAGGGGCTGGGTTTGGCTCAGAGGAAGCTGGAGGCCAGGTTGGGGAATGAAGGCCCCTCTGACCGCCTAGCAACCACTCTGTGCCAGCTGGAAGCTGGGACAGGACTCGCCTTACCTGGTTTCAGGTGTCTGACTGAGCTGATCTCTCAGCTCTTTGGGTTGCCAGCAGGAGCAGAGGAGTTCTGTCCCGAGTCGTGTGTTGTGTTCCCCATGTCCCTTCCCCAGCCAAGTGCATGTGGAAGGGAGCTGAGGCTTGGGGAGGAGATTGTGCTCCTGTGTCTATTGCCAAGAAAAAAATTCAGCCTCTGCTTCCTGGGTTTTTTTTTTTAGGGATCATCCCAGTTCCTCTGGGAATAAAAAATTGCCATAGATCTTTCTACCAAGACTGATGGGTGTGTGCACGTGGTGCTGCACTGAAACGTGGATTAGTGCAGGGATGTGGGCCAGGGCTGGTCTGTGCCCACGTCAGGGCATCTGCTGACCTGTGGCAGCACCAAGGGGGACCTTTGGGTAAAACCAAAAAGCAGCAGTGGTCCAGGTGGAGCAGCTCTGCCCCTTGGCTCTTGTCTGAGGCTGTGTTGGGTGCAGACAGGCTTAAAGTCTGGTTTAAGCAGCTCCTCTGTACAGCTGGCAAAGGTTAAAAGATCTCCAGTGTCTTTGCATTTAATTATCTCTTTTAGTGGCAGATTATTGTTTTTCATGGGAGATGAAATCTGGATGGGTTTGAAGGACATTTCTCCTGCACCAGGGACAGGAATGATTTGTTCGGAGCTGCTACGCTTCGTCTATCCTTGTTAAGTACCCAGAGAATACGGACTGGCACCGAGGGAATTTATTGTGACATGTAAAAATAAGGAGTGTTGGAAAAAGCTGTAGGCTTCACAGTATTTAACTACCTTGTATCCTTGCTATATAGCAGGAAGCTTTCCTTGAATTTGAGATGCCAAAGGTGGGAGAACACCTACTGCCTTGCTGTGGGGCTGGCACTGGTACCCTGGGAGAGCAAGAGCTGCTATCCCTGTGCTGCTCAGGTGGAAGTGTGGCTGTGCTAAAGGGGATTAACACCAAAAGGGCTCAACATTGGAAAGTTAAGCATGAGTGAAAATGTAAATAGGCTCAGCAAGCTTTTTTAGTTTTTATACGTGAAAATTACGCATCACCATTGTCACAGCTCGTTTGGTTGCCAACCACTCCTGCTGTCCGAGTGGCACAAAGGGAAGGGCTGGCTGTGAGCTCTGCCCTTGCCAACATTGTCTCTGTGCCTCCCCAGCTCCCAACCCCAGTTCTCTACAGAGGGATGGAGCTGCAGGGCACCAAGATGGGCAGGTTGGGAGAGAGAGCAGGCTCAGGCATCGGGAACTGCATATTTTGGGTACCCAGGGTGTGATGATAACCTGCTTGGGGACTTCAGTCCCTTCCTGTGTCTCCTCCCCCAGCAGGGCAGTAGTGCTTTGCTCTCCAGACTACTCACAGGAGAAATCCCATCACTTGCTCTAGCCCTCTTTGTCCTTTTCTAAAAGCCCTTCTGAAGCCTCTCCCTCTGGGAGATGAATTCCTCTCACATGCACTGCCTCCAAGGACCTTGTGGCAACCCCTACAGCAGTGCTGCAGCATCAACAGTGCCAGGTGAGGTGCCTGTCATGGGAGTTAATCCCCTTTAATCTCTTCCCTCCTCCCCTGAGCCAAGCATACAATGTCCCACTGTTACAGGAATGTACACTAAATGTGGCTCTTTGGCTTAAAATTTGTGAAGAAGAAAGGGGAGGGATGTTTCCATCTTTCTGCTGGGATGCTGCTGCACACCAGCCAGAGGTCACTGCCCCAGCAGCAGCAGCCCCTCGTGTTACTCACAGGAGGTTTGTTTACAATCCAACAGAGCTGCTCTTGTGCACCAAATGGGCACCTTGGAGCCTTCAGCATCAGTCTGCCTCTTCCTCGTTTTGTGCAGTTGAGGGGTGCCCAGAGCAGCTCATGTGATGTGGTTCCATGCGTGCGTGGTGCGTTACGTGCAGCATCACCCAGGTGAGCCCTGGGGTCCTGCTGCCTCGCTCAGGGGATGGAGGGGGCAGGGTAGCTGTGTCTGGCTGTGGCCCTGTGTCCCTGCAGAGCTGCCACCTGCCCACAGGCGCTCTGGGGCCGTGGCAGGAGCTCTTCCCAGCAGGCAGTGGTCCTGACCAGCACAGTCTGTGAATGGCCTTTGGGAAAACAGGGAAAGAACCCCCCTCGTGGGATTCCGGGCATTAGTCCTGGCTCTTTCTGCTGTTTAAACAACTCTCAGACAAATGCCTTTGTGCTGCAGCTGTTGGCTCAAGCTCTGCCATGGTGGTGCTCCCCAGCCCTCCAGGAACTGAGTGTGTGGAGATCCAGGCTGCCAAGGGAGAGGAATGCAGAGGAGCCACTGCCACGGGATGTGGAGAGCTCTGCCTCCCGCCACCCCCTGCTCTTGTTTGCTAAATGACTGTAGTCTGGGCTCCAGGGTAGCTCTCCCATGACCTGGGCATCTCTTTCTTACCCATGGCATTAATTCCCTGTTTCCCTGAACGCTTTTCTGCGGCCGAGGGAAGCGCAGCTCCTGGCAGAGCCATGCTGCCCCTCATCACCGTGCCAGGCCATGGCAGGGGCAGGAGTGATGCTGCTGGACAGGGGCTCACCCACCAGGCAGGAGCAGGGACACGCTGGGGGGATGGCTGCTCGGTGGGCAGCTCACTGCCTTCAGCTGCTGCATTTAAACAGGTTTCACTCAGCAAAGCACACGTGCTGAAATCCCACAAAAGTAGGGATAGGAAGGGATAGGAAGCACTTGCTGCCCTGCCTCCCCCCAGCTGCCTTTAATTGGGTTTCTCTTAAAAAAACAAAATGTGGAACAGCGAAGCACTGGCAGCACAGACCTTCTGCTGGGACTCTCTGGGGAGCAGAAGGAGGCAGGGCCAGGGAGGGGGTTTGGGCTCGAGCTGAAGCCTTTGGTCACACAGCAGTGTGGCTCTGCCCGCCGTGGGGAGACATGCCCAGGCTTCCCACTGAGCTCTGCCCAGGTATGAGGGGAGGGAAGGAGGTTGTGGTGGATGGAGGCTCTTAAATGGGGGCAGTCTGCATGCTCCTGCTCTGCAGGGGAAGGGGGCAGAAAATGGGCTTTAACAGTGCAGTGTGTGGTGACTGGAGCATCTCTGCCAGAGCGGGTAGGTGCCTCCTGCCCGGGGCTGGAGGAGACACCTGACCTTCCCCTGCTCTCAGGGAAGGCCATACAGGTTTCTGTGTGGCCGTGGAGGGAGGCTGAGCACAGCCTAGGGCCCCTGCTCAGGTGTGGATGGGGCTGGGGTTTGTCTGGATGTTTTACATGGCAATGAACAGATCTGTGCATCCCACAGGAGGTGCTGTAAGCTGTGACCAGGGCTAAGGGCTGGAAGTGGAACCCAGAGCAGGGCGGGAGGGGATGGCATTGCTCCATGTGCCACAACCCTGCCTGTGTCAGCCCCCTGGGTGCCTGAGGTCAGCACATGGGGCAGAGCTCCCAGCCTTGGGCACCTTCCTCCTCCTGGTGCCAGGACGTGCTGGGAGGTGCGGTCAGGAGGCTGCTGTAACCACGTGATCTCCACTCCTGCACCTGCTGTTGCTCCTGCTGTCCCCTGCTCCCACATCACTCCCTCCTGTCCCCCCCACAGGGCTGTAATGTCATGGAAGATCAGGACCTTCGGGACATTGGGATCGGGGACCCGCAGCACCGCCGGAAGCTGCTCCAGGCTGCTCGTTCCCTCCCGAAGGTTAGCACCGACACCCTCCCCTGGGACAGGGACAGGACCTGGCCTGGCATGGCTGTGAACTCAGGGGAGACAAAAGCCAGTCCCTGTGTCTCTGGCCACAGAGGGATCCCAGGGGCTACGGGAAGGGTTTTGGGAATAGCGAGGAGGAGGAGGGGGATTATACTGGTCTGCCAGGCTATGCAGATGGTGGTGGCTCTATGCTGGGGAGAGGGTGGCTGTTCCTCCTGCCGATCCCAAGAGCATTTCTTATTTATACAATGATTTTGTTACTGTAAAGCACTAGTGGAGATGGTGATGGGCTATAAACTGATTTCCATTGACCTCGTATCCCTCAGGATCCCCGCAGCTTTTAACCCCTTTCTTGTGCTTTCACAGTTGAAACCCCTGGGCTGTGATGGGAACAGCCAGCCATCAGTTCCTGCATGGCTCGACTCCCTGGGGCTGCAGGATTACATCCAGTCCTTCCTCTCAAGTGGCTACAGCTCTATCGACACTGTGAAAAACCTCTGGGAGCTCGAGATAGTAAACGTGAGTGCTGCCTCTCTCCAGCAAGGTCCTGCCCATTCGCTGGGGCTGACACTTGCCATGAATCATCTCACGAAGCCTCTTGGTGCCCAGGGCAGGAGAGCCCCCGGTGACCATGTCTGTCCTGGCAGGTACTGAAAGTGAACCTGCTCGGCCATCGGAAGAGGATCATAGCCTCGCTGGCAGACAGACCGTACGAGGAGCCACCGGCCAAGCCGCCGCGGTTCTCACAGCTGAGAGTGAGTCCCTGCTCGTGCTCCTGCCTGGCTCGTGTGGCTGTGTGGGCACGTCAATGCTGGGAGAAATCTTGGCGTGCCCAGTGTGTCTGTTCAGCTCCTCACCTCGTCCTCTCCAGCCACCCAGGCAGCAAATACCAGTGCAGGCGTGACCCTGTGACTGCAGTGAGTGGGGCAAAATCACATCCAGCCCTTGCAGGTCAGCCTCTGGATGCCCTCCCACAGGAGAGGTCAGGCCACTCCTTGGGATCAGGTGCCTGCACTGAAGGGGTACAGGGTGCCACCCCCACCTCTGCCCTGCACCGAGGGGAACGCTGAGCCCACTTCCTTGCCCTCGTTTCCTGGCCAGATGTGCAGCAGTCTTTGGCAGGCAGGAGTGACCCAGCCCATCTGGAGAAGGGCTGCAGCTGGGGCCTGGTGTTTGATTGCACCATTGGGAGCCGGAACCCATCTCCCTGGCCTGGCTGGGCTGCTGAGAACTCCTGCTGTCACTGCCAAATAGCACTCGATGAGATGTGTGGATGTTGATTTTTGCTGTAGGAGTGGCAGCATTTGGATGCCTTGTTATGGGAGCTGTCTGGGAGGGAGCTGTCACATTCCCATTCTTCCTGAAAACTGGTATTTGAGAACTGAGTTTGGCAAAAGCCACAGGGCTCGTAGCGACCCTGATAGCTCAGGAGCATGGCGGTATGTGCTGCTGCCTCCTCCTGGTGATTGCAAATCAGCTTCCTGGAGCAGGAATTGGAATGATTAGATTCCCCATCCTGAGCATCCTGTTCTTGCTCTGCTGCAGAGCTCTGCACTCTTGTCTTGCATTCCCAAGTCTTCCCAGCCTTGGCCAAAGTGGGTTGGGCTGCTGTGCCCTGCTTGCTCACATGGGATATTTGAGGAACCAGGTTCAGGCACGAGAACAGAGAGGATTCACATTGGTGCTGCACCAGGAGGGTGCCAGGCCTTTGCCCACTGCTCAACCCCCAAAACACCCCCATGAGATGGATGAGACTGAAGGCAGAAGGGCTGGGGGGGAAGAAGGGTCCTTTGGTGCAGCTCAGCTGATTGAGATGCTGCCCAGGGAGGCTGGGTGAGAGAATGGGCCATTTGCAGCATTTCCTGGCGCTGCAGCTGGTGTGATCCGATGGGGGGAGCGTGGAGGGACGTCAATGGCAAATTAAGCGAGTGTGTTGAATAGGACTAATGTGGCTGCAGCTGTGCAGGGGCTGCCAGGCTGACCTCACACTGTGCTCTGGGGCTCCACTCCTGGGCTGGCTGATCATCAGTGCTTTAGGGGAGCTCATTCCTCTGTAAACACCCTGCCTGCAGCTCAGTGAGTCCCCTGCCCCTGGGGTGAGCTCACAGAGGCAGAGGTGTGCCTGCAGAAGGGGCTGCATACCTGGCTGAAACCATCCTCAAGCAAATAATGGGTCTCATGCAGAAGATAAAGGATGGGATTGTTGGCACTGAGGCAGGAGCCCCCAGAGCAGGAGCTGACCCCATTAGCTCTGCTCTCTGCACCCTGTGCCAGGCAATGCAGAGGGGAGCGATGTGGGGCACAGCCCAAATTGACTGGGAGTCTTTGTGGTGTCTGTTCATTTCAGTGCCAGGACTTGATGTCCCAGACGTCATCGCCCTTGAGCCAGAATGACTCCTGCACAGGCAGATCTGCCGATCTCCTGCTGCCCTCCGGGGAGACCAGCAAGAGGCAACATGACCGTGGCACTGAGGTTGCTCCCTACTCCAGAGCTGAGCGCTACAAAGCACAGGTCAGTGGATGTTTTGTGCAGGCTCCCCTCTCTCTGGAGCCAGGGAGGAGGTAGGGTGATGCAGAGCTGGTCAGGCTTAGCTTTCCTCAGGCATTAGAGCCAGCAGCTCCTTTATGCCTCAGTTTCATCTCAAAAACAGGCAGCTTATGTTTCCATCAGAGCTGGCACCTTCACCTGCCATGTGCTGCCTCCGCCCTGGGGCATTAGCCATTGCCAACCTCAATCACCCCAGCCCAAAGAGCCCTCCTGAGAGCTGTTTCAACCCAAGTTGGACCTGTTGTGGCTTCACATCCATATTTCTTTCCTTGCAGGAGGACCATCGGGAATCCAAGCTGACCTTGCGCCCCCCTAGCCTGGCTGCCCCGTATGCCCCAGTCCAAAACTGGCAGCACCAGCCAGAGAAGCTCATCTTTGAGTCCTGCGGGTATGAGGCCAATGTAAGTGGCTTTTGGCTTGTGGGTGTGACAGGGGCTCTGGGATCAGGCCATTGCACGTGGAGTGGCAGGGCCATGGCATTGCCTGGGCAGGGTTTAACATCTCCCCCTCCTCTGAACAGTACTTGGGCTCCATGTTGATCAAAGACCTCCGAGGGACAGAGTCTACACAGGATGCTTGTGCCAAGATGAGGGTATGGAAGCCCTGGGGCCGCTTGCAGCCTGTGGTGGATGGTGTGGATTGGGGGATGGGGGATTTCAGTGAAGCTGCAGTTCCCCAAACCCTGCAGGGGCCCAGACCACCAAACAGGTGGTGCCAGTGTCGCTGGTGAACTGCCCCTCCCTGGCACTGTTCCCACAGCTGGAAGGTCTGTGCAGTGCGAGAGTGGGTGTTCTCACTGGGGAAGGGGTGGCTGGGTTCACTTCAGGTCCCCATCCCTCCCCTTCTATTTCCACCAGGAGCTTGCTTTCCTCCTTCTGGTCCAAGACCCCCACAACCTGCTTGTAAGGGCCTGGGGCTCTCTGGGGTGGGCTGGGGCAGGGGTGAAGAAGGGAACATCCATTCTTAGCTGGTCACTTGAATGTCTTTGCTTCTGAAGAAATCCACAGAGCACATGAAGAAGGTCCCGACCATAATCCTGTCTATCACATACAAAGGGGTGAAGTTCATCGACGCCTCCAACAAGGTGAGCTGCAGATGACTTGACGTTGGTGTCTGGAGGGACAAGACCTGCAGTCTCACCTACGGCAGGTCCTGGGGAACTGATCAGGCTGTGGGGGAGCACCAAGGTGATGATGGTTACCTGAGTGCCAAAGGCTTGGCAGACTAGCTGTTTGTGGGCCATGTTGCCATTTATTCCTGCCATGGGAGGGAGCTGGGACTGGTTTGGCTGGGAGACTCCCCCTGCCTGCCCCCAGGACACACTCCACAGCCACTGTTCGCTGGGTGTATTTGCCATCCCCAGAAGGGTGACAGGTGCTTGTGGTTGACCCTGGCAGAATGTCATTGCTGAGCACGAGATCCGGAACATCTCCTGTGCTGCTCAGGACCCCGAGGATCTCTGCACATTTGCCTACATCACCAAGGATCTGCAGACCAGCCACCACTACTGCCACGTCTTCAGCACTGTGGATGTGGTGAGTGGGTTACTGCGTCACATCTCCCTGTTCTTTACAGTCCACTTGTTTTATCTCTCGGCTTTGTTAGAGAGTCACAGACCAGGATCTAAGACCAGAACCTTCTAAGGTTCCTTCACCATTTCTACCCTAAAATAGTCCTGGCTCCAAATGCCTTTACTTTGGACCTCTGTGGACAGTATTTGTCTGGCTTTGTTCCTGCAGTCTCCAGCGCTGAATAAAGCAGGGCAGGAGCTTTCCCTTCTGGGGAATGTGCCATGCACAAACCCTTCACATGCCCTCAATTATGTTGAGCGTAATGGGCTGATTTAACAACCTTTTAACTCACTGAGAAGGTGGAAGCATGATTTGCTTTTATACTTGAGCAAAATCAACTGCATGAGATGTTTGGGCTTTTTTTTCTTTGCACTGCTGAACTGTAGTACTGGTGGGGCTAACAGGCAGGCAGGAGGTCCTGGGGGAGGCACAGGGACTGTGCACCGGGTGACCTGATGGCTTTGTGCTCTGTGCTCTCTCCAAGAACCTGACGTACGAGATCATCCTCACGTTGGGGCAGGCATTTGAAGTCGCCTATCAGCTGGCCCTTCAAGCCCAGAGAGCAAAGCCTCTTGGTGCTGGAGCAGGAGAAATGATTGAAACAAAATCTTCCAAACCAGTGCCTAAACCACGAGCCGGCATGAGGAAATCTGCGGTACGTGTGTGCAGGCGGGAGTGACCTGCTGGTCTAAGCTGGGCTTTCTCTTGGGCATCACACGCTTACACCTCCCTTGGGTGGAGGGGGGAGCCCAGGTGTGACTGAGGTGCCTGTCAGTGCAGGTGCCACTGACACTGCAGGTCTGTGCCTCTGTCGGTCCTGTTGTGGGGTTGGGACTTCCCCTGGTAGGGGGAGGGCAGGCAGAGGTGGAAATAGCCTGGTGGAATGAGGATTGAGGGCCCTGCTGGGTCCAGCACAGCTTCCATGTGCAGTGAGATCCATAGTGTGACCTGCAGTTTGCAGTACAGGGTTCCCCTGTAGCCAAAACCAGCCAAGACTGGAGCTGTTGAGGAGCAGGGACTGCTGGCATGAGCCACTGCCTTCCTTTAATGTCTCCTTTTGTCTGTGTTCTGCTTGCTCCCCCCGCTCAGGTGCCGCTCCCTCCCGACACCCGCTGTTGTTACTGTCACACCTGTACAACACACCGCCCCTCCTACCTGCCGCTGCAGTCTGTTAGTCCCGGAGCGAAGGTCTTTACCCTTCTTCCTGCCATCCTCCCTTCCGAACCGACCCAGGCTGCCTCCCCACTTCCCATGTCTCCTGCTGTGCTCCCGTGTCCTGCCCTGCTGCTGTCCTCCCCTGCTCATTCCAGCCCGTGCCGTGGGTTCGGACAAGGCCCAGGGACACGCTGCTCCCACCTGGTCCTGGTCCTGGGGCAGTTCTCAGCTAACCCTCATGCTCTTGCTGGTGGTGGTAACTTCTCTGCGGCACCCTGATTTAAGAGGACAAAAGGAAAGAGCCGTGCTTGGTCAGGAGATTAAATCACATGGGAGCTCACCTGCCAGGAGCTGTCTCTCTCTCTCCTGTTTTTGTAGTACTCCATTTTTCATGCTTGTTTGAGATGAGTGAAGCTGTCACCGAGGGTGACAGGGATTCGCAGCCTAACGCAGGAAGTCATCTCGGGGTGCTGGGTTGAGACTGACATGGCCAGACATGTTTTAGATGTGAAGGACTCAAATGTCTCCCCAGCAAGAGCTGCTTCCTTGCCCATGTGCACGTTTCTGGGACAGGCAGTAGGCAGAGCAGCAGTTGCTCTGTGCTTTGAATCCCCACTTGCTCTGTCCCAGAAGCATGGATGACCTAACATGCCCTTTTCTCCTTATTTTCTAGCTGGATCCCCCTGAAGTGGACCAAGACTCCCAGTCTCATGCCAGTGTCTCCTGGGTCGTCGACCCCAAGCAGGACTCCAAGCGGACCCTCAGCACTAAGTATGAGACCACTATCTTCTAAAGCCAACACCCGCGTCCGCCCCGTCTAACCGTGCCTTTGCGATCTGATCTGTCCGCTCTTCTAAACTCCCTCTTCCTCCAGCTGCTCGCCCTGAGCCCGCGTAGGCACCACGTCCAAGGCAGCAGCACTTAGGAGACTGTAGACTTAAACAGCTTTTGTACCTGATCGCTGCTGAACACTGTGAATCTCCTTACTCGGAAACAAGGGTAACGCTGTAGCTGAATGTGAGGCGGGAGGAGCAGAGGGCAGGCTGGGAGTCGGAGATGTGGATCCAGGAAAGCCGCCTGCCGTTTTCACGTCTTCCCCCTCGCTCTGGCACTGTGAATCCCTGGGGCAATGTGACACTCCCCAGGCCTTTTTTTCTATCTCACCTTGTCCTTGGACTGACAGAGACCTCTTGTCTCTGTGGTGCACACACTCCCTCCTCCTAGATCCTCCTCTTCCCGACTGAACCACGGCTGTATACTGTTCAGTGAACTCACCTCTCCTTCCCTGCCAGTCGAGTTGACACTAACCACTGTGATGCTCTCCGCAAATAACACGCGGGCACTCCATTTCTCACAGTGACCCTGGCCCGCAGTCTCGCTTCTCAAAGCCCGGCGCAGAACCCGCTCTGCTGGGGGAGCGCTGGTTTAGGCTGGGTTCATCGTTCCCACTGTGAGCTCTGTCCCCTCAGAGATGAGGAGGGGGGTTGGTTGCATGCATTTCAGTCCCTTGTAGGTTTTTCTTCACCCCATAGTCCTCCTGTTTACACTCACCAGACTACTCGTGAGCTCTGGGCGCAGTTCTCATGGGGCAGCCTGTGGTTAAGCTTCCAAAGGCACATGTTGCTGTGAGCCCCGGTCTGGAGAGGGGAGGTGTGGGCTGGACACCGAAAGCAGCAGTTGGCATCAGCAGGGAGAGGTCAGGGAACAGCCCTGGGTTATTTGCTCCTCATGTTAAGGGCAGCAGCAGCTTGTCTGAGCTTTGCTAGGGCTTTGCAGCTGCTGCCTCGAAGCTTCCATTTCCCCAGACTTGCAGCCAAATCTGATGTTTCAAAGTCTTTATTTAGCTCTTTCTCAGGAATGAGTTTGATCTCCCAAGTCATTTGTGACTTAACGGCACTGAGTGGCAAACTGACTTCAGATTGAGGGCTGTGCTAGTGAGGATCCAAGCAAGAGGACTAAAAGCGAAAGGATTGTCTTGGAAAAAAAAGAAGAGGAAAGCTCAGTCTAGTACATACATTTCATGTGCCACAGAGCCCCCTGATATAGAGCCAGCACTGCATAGGTGCTGCAGTGCCACCCTGCCAGCCCAGGCCTTGTGGACAGAACATTGCTGTGCCTCAGGTGCTCCCCACAGTTGGGTTTGGGTTCCATCAGCAAAATCCCGAGCTGTAAGAGTGCCCTAAGGTTTCTGTATCCCTCAAAGAGAAACTGCCTCGCTGGTGGGGGTGGCAGTGCAGTTTCTACGTGTAGGCATTCACCATGCAGCTGCCACACGTCTGCCCAGCTTCAGAGGGTCTGAGCTGTTCATCCCCCTGCTCTCAGCTGGGAAGGGCAGGTTCCTCTGCACTTCCTAAGTCTGGGTCACTAGAGCATGTGCCTTTCTAAGGGTGACCAAACCCAGCAGGGATCACAGGCAGCCCTGCCCAAGCCACGACACTGCCAGTGTGTGTCCGTAGCCCTCACACTCGTGTCCCATCTCTGGGGCCATTCGCCTCATCTTTCCCAGCATGTGTTTTTGTATGACTCGGAAATTCATTCCATTATCTCCCTTTCTGTTTGCCTCTGCGAAGCTGAGCTCCAGGCAGCCGTCTCCTACCGTGGAATATAGTTACGGGCAGAGACCTGGGACACAGTGGCTGCTGACACGAAGATCATCTCCCTCTGGCACAGGCAGCTGCCTTGGAGTGGGTGCGTGGCTGCTCGGTGAGGGCTCCCAGAGCAGAGGGGGAAGGGACTCAGCCCCCTCTGAGGAAAAACGCTCTCTTTTCCTAGTGAAGGAAACTTGAGACTTGGAGGCAGAGAGCGATGTCGCCTTTTCTAGTTTGAGACAAACGTCGCTCAACCTGTTTCTTTTTTAACTTGTGAAATGACACAGAGCAAATGCAGTTCACGGTTTCAATGTAGCACCGCAGCTTTTTGTTGAGGAAAGAAAAAGAAGTATTTACTGAGAATCCCACAGTCCAGCGAGCAGTACGATAGAAAGTCTTAGCAGGGGCATGGTGTGCACATCTCTGACGGTACTTACTCCGCTTCAGCTCTGGGTGAACAGGAGAGAACATCAAAGTCTTGGATATTGCTCCCTCCCGTGTGAGAACCGTGTGGGGTAAGTCTGCATCCTGTTCTCTGAGCCACTCCATGCTTTTGTAGCAAATGGAAGTAACTTGAGGAAAAGAGTCTGCCAAGGATCTCTCCCCCCAGAGCGGTTGTGGCCAACATCCCCAATGGTACAAAGCTTCCTTATCCCCTGAACTGTCGCGTTGCAATACTTGACATTTCTATGGCAAGGACCCCGTTTCTTCCTATTTCCGCACTGAATTCCTGGGGACGACTCCCTCCTCCAGCCTCTGTGCACCTGTCTTGTTTTTAAATGCAGTTATGCCCTGAAGGGTTGGGGGTTTTTAAGTATATTCAATTGTGATTTAGCACTTTTTTGATACTAGCTCATTATTTAATTAGTGCAACAGTTTCAGAAGATGAACAAATAAGGAGTTAAATTTTGGGCATTACACTGAAACAGTCCATTCCCAAGGATAAACCACGTGAACCTGAGAGTGGCTTGGACCTGTGCAAGCCCAGTGTCCCCAAAGACACAACCTCGAAAGTGCTGTGTGCTTGCTTTTCTTTCGAATTAGAGTGTTTAACAGTGGTTTGGGCTGTGACTGATGTGTTTTCAGACTCTTCCCCTCAGGGGAGAATATTAAAATAGTTCTGATTTAAATTCTTCAGATGCAAAATGTAGCGCAGTGTGTCCATTATGATCTTGTCAGGCCTTATCAGGGCTGTGGGACCTGCTGCTGCATGGAAACACTGTGCCCAGGTAATTCCTGCTTAACTCCAGTTGCTGCTGTATGTCAGGATTTCCTTTAGTCTCTCTCACAGTGAGGCTGGGAGAGAAGCGAACCCTAATCTTGAGGGCTTAGACCTGTAAAGGATTGGGAGGGAGAAGTGAAGATTTTGGGTGAAGTTGATGAATTTAGGAAACTTAACATTCCTTGTTATGCACATGTCGCAATTCATACTGGTGTAAGTGTAAATATTTGGTGTGTTGGCAACAAGTCTTTGGTGAGATTGCAAATTGAATCTCTGTTCGGGAGGTTTCTTTTCTGACACGTGAGCTTTTTGGAGGTTGGCTTGGAGATGACATGGTGATGAAGACTCCAATCTTCAGGGACTGGGCTCGGTGGCCCTGGTGGTCCGTTCCAGCCCCATGTGTAACCCTGTGGTTGTCTTTAGTGATCCAGCTGTTCTTTAGCCAGATACTCCCTTTCTCACCTGACAGAGCAGTTTTTTTAGCAGTTCAGTGTGGTGGGATCTCTCAAGGGAGTCAGTGCTGGAGACTGACTCTGGGCCGTGCCAGTTGCTGGCTCCTGGCCACATTAACCCACCCACTGCACAGTATTCGGGCTCTTCCTCCCTGCAGGGTTTTGTGGTATCTGGAGGAAAGTGCCCCAAATTTCTGGTGCTGAATATGACTTTGCATCAAACTGCATCTGCTGTATTTACCTGCCTGGGAGAAGGTGGGGCTGCCCTGGGCCTTGTTCCCCTCTTTAAGGACAGATTGTGTTTCACAGACTTTGGTTTGTGGGCTGAGCCTTCACTCACGGCCGGCAAACAGAGATGCTGAGTTTTGTCTTTTCTTATATAGGAGGGGATGATTTTGTTTTTTCAAATTGAAGATGCTTTATCCTTTTTTATTTTGTGTTTACAAAGAAAAAAAAAAAACAGTGCTAATCTTAGCTGTTCAGCTGACTTTAAACTTGTTTTGGAGTTGTTCTTTTTAGAAGAAATTATGCAACCTTTTTGGGGTACATGCCTGTCCCCCCTCCCAGGGAGAAGATATGGCACCTTCCAGGCTGTACCTGTCATGAATTCTGTACCTTCAGGAGGCTGCAGAGACACAGAGCAGATGCCAAATAGCACCCAAACACGTCCCATTCTGTGTGCAGCTGAGGTGGAGTCAATGCTTTAACGCTCCTTCCACCCACCTCTTAAGTTTCCAGCAGCAGCATTTCCCTGGCTCTGCTCACATCAGTTCCATCCATCAGATCCGTGTTTTGGAGCTGGTACAGTGCTCACAACGCTGTCTTGTTGCAAAGGTCTCCCTTTTAGGTCTCGCATTGGTATTATTTAATTGCATTTTTTTCCCAAAAGAAAGTACCTGTGCTGCTCTCACTAAGTCAATCCAGCTCAGACATTTTTCTTGCCCACGGAAGAATAACCTGGGATTCCCTGACAGGGCAGAGACAGTCAAGTTCAGTTTGCAATGTGGACATTTTTGCTAATTGTGATGTATGGCAGTGGGGCTGATTTGTATACAAATGTTATTTAATCTGTCTGTATTTTGATACTTGAATTTCCTTTTATTTCCTGTATATACAATTGTTAATCTGTTCGAATTTGTCTGAATTTTAAACATCTTGTGGTACCAAACGTAACCAATCTGTGCAACAACATAGACTGACCTCACTACAACAAGGCGAGATTGTAAATATTCCTGGGCTTCCAGCAGTCGTTTTGTTGTTTTCATAATTGTACAACTTAGAACAGACCGAATTAATAAACAACCTTAGACACATGTTTGTGCTGTTGTCTGTGGCCTCAGTGTGGTACCCAAGTCTCTTGGGTGTTTGTGTCAGAGCAGCTCTTGCCCTGTGGGTGCCAGCCCAGGGTGGTTTGGGGCCATGCATGGGGGTAGCACTGAGGGCTGAGCAGCTGCTCTGGTTGAAGCTGCTCTCTTTTGCAGCTAGTCATAATGACCCAAATAGTGAATATTATTATTTTGAGACAAACTAATTTATGCGTAAAAATGCATCCACGTGCTCTGTTGAAGGCAGCACAAGGGTCTGCAGGCACTGCAGGTGTGTTCTCCACATGATGGTGTGTGAGAAAAGCTGATTTTTACCCCCACTAATGTACATCTGCAAGGACTGTGCCCCTGGAGACTGCCAGGACCCGAATATATTCACAATAATTCACTGAGATCCCTTTTTTGCAGCATGGCAGCGAGTGGTTCCAGGGGCCTGTTTCAGCAGCCATAGCTTGTAGCATTTACCCAGCGAAGACCTGGGGCTTGCCAGGAACTAGGACATTTCATTATGTAAAATTAGAGCAAGAAATCTAGACATTTAAATACAGGTTAAAGTTCAGATTTTCATGTCAAGTAAAATCTGGCTGATGTAAAATACTAAATACACCAGGGATTGCTAAATTTATGCTGTGTGTACCATTTCTAATAACTCGGCAAGTCAGGTTTTCAGGCTGGCACTGAACTACACGGAGCTGGTTTAATGGTTTGAAAGACTGTGGGGTTTTATCCCTCACAGCCACAGCCCTGGCTGGGACCGATGCCTCAGCAGAGGCTGCAGGCCCAGGGCAGAATTAACGCCTGAGCTGCACTGCAGTTCAGTGAGCTTCACAGCCCCTTGCCTTCCCCATCAAATGGTGGAAGGTTTTTTGAGGAAAGAAGGCCACTACTTTTTGTAGTTTAGAGGTTTATTCAGATCCTGACGTACCAAGGGGCACTTCCCGCTGACCCTGGTTGGGTGGACTTTTACAAGCTGAGGCAGGATCTGAGGAACTGGAGAATGGATTCCACTCCTGCCTGGCACACGGAGAATGCGATGAAAACAATCCAGCCTGCGTCTGGGAGAACCTTCCTGAGAATTCCTGGACTCCTGCCATTTGTGGTGGATCACACTTCCAAACCTGCACCCAACTTCCAGCAGCGTTTCCTGAATGGAGAAGGGCCTTTGGAGAAATCTTTTTGAGAATTATGTCCATCAAAGAAAATTAAAAGGCTGAGGAAGGAATGAATCCACTGCCCTCCAGGGAGTAAAAGTATGAAAACAAAAAATTATTGGTCAATCAACCTTTGCACAGAAATCTCCATGAGAGAAGCACAGCGCTTTTCAGGGAAACTCTCCGAGCCTTCAGAGAAGACCAATAGAACGTTTTTCTAGCTAGTGCTTGTTTTTGCAGTGAGAGAGTGTCAGGCACTTCAACAGCTCTTCAGCTAAAACGCTGACACCTCAGAGGGAGCTCCTCTGCAGACTGTGCTTTGTTCTTGTCATGGTCACAGCTTACACAGCTGGAGCCTCTAAATCTTTCCTTATTAGTGAGTCATACCTGACACTCACCAGATTTAAGAACTTCTTAGTACATCATGAAGCAACGAATAAATAAAACAGGCTCCAACTTCTTTGACTTATTTCAGGAGCTATCTTATTTTCTTGTTATTTCTAGTGTCATTCCATTCTCACACGTTTTCTGTTACGTGACAGAAGCCCAGCCTATGTAGATATACACATCTATAGATAGATATGTATATACACACACAGAGACCTGTATGGAAGAAGCTGATCCCTGGCAGTCCGATGTCGCTCTGATGACAATCTCATGCACAGTGGTCAGTGTGGAAATGCAGCTCCGTAGCTCCTCCAAGGAGAGAACTGGCGCAGGGATCAAAGTAAGAGAAGGAACGCGAAGGAAGGGGTTAAAAGCATTGCTGAGCAGCTTTTGAGTGAAAACGGGCAGGTTTGCGTACAGAAGAATCTCCTGCTGTGGGTGTGCGGGGACGCTCTGCCACCGCCACCGCCACCGCCACCGCCTCGTCCCGCGATCCCCGGCGCGGGGCTGACCCCTAGTGCCGGCCGGGAGCGGCCTCAGCGGGTAACACCGGGCACCGGCCCGGGGACACCGAGGGACACCGAGTCAGTCACACCGAGTCAGTCACACCAACTCTCACCGCCCCGGGGCCCCGCGGCCGCCCCCGCCATCCCCGGACTCCGCATTGGCGCACGCCCCCCTGCCCCTCGAATGGGCCGCGCCGGGCGCTGTGCAGAGGCGTTGGGGCGGGACGCTCCCATTGCAGGCGGGGGGGGGGGGGGAGCGAGGGGGCGGTGGCCCCGGTGCGAGGCGTGTCCAGGTGCCGCGACCCGCAGGCAGCGCAGGTTCCCGTCCCTGCTGTCCCGTCCCTGCTGTCCCATCCCATCCCATCCCATCCCATCCCATCATCATCCCCTCCTTCCTCGCCATCCCGGCCGTGCCGTCGCAGGTTCTTCATCCCGGGACTGCGGCGGGAGCAGCCGGGAGGCTGCAGGGAGCGCTGCCGGCCGTGCAGCCGCCGCAGCATCCTCTCCCTCTCCATATCCATCTGGGCTGGTCCCTTTCCCTGGCGGGCCCAGAGGGAAGGCCCTGACTCCGGCCACCTGCTGTAACCTCCCCTGTGCTTCGCCGGGATTAAATCTTCCGAGGGGCAAAACCACAAAATCTGGGATGAGGCTCCTTGTGTGCCAGTAAACAAATTGCCTTTCTTCTCCCTCCCAGAACTTCCTTTTTTATTTATTTCCTCAGCACCTGTGCAGCTGGGGCTGGTGCTGGGCGGTTACAGAGTCTCCGGGCAGGCCACAGGAATGGCTTGTGAGCAGGAAAGGAACTGGTCATGAGAAACAAAACCAGTAACGCTCATCATGGGACCCGTTTGGCCCAAATCCTGCCCAGGAATTTCCCCCACTGCTCCCTGCTCAGCTTTGTGCAGTGCAAGACCCATCTTCTGCCCTTTTCTGATCCTTAGCTTCACGTGAGGGAGGTGGGGATGGGGAAAAGCATTTATAGAGAATAAAACAGCACAGCTCTTGAGGGGACTTCAGTTTGTTGTTGTCTCTGTTTCAGGGCAGGGCCCACTGCTCCCAGCCCATAAATACTGATCCCAAGGGAGGCAATTGTAAATATTCAAATATATATACATTTTCCCTTCATTAGTTTCCTCTCCCAAGTGACTGGTGACATGAAGAATTGTAATAGCAGTATGTATTTTTAATGCATTTCCTGCAGATTTCTGCAAAGCAATCTTAATTCCTGAGTGGCTTCAACTTGCCAGAAAGGCAGAAGACCTCAGGAGCACTGGTAATAGGCAGGGTGGGTTCTTCTAATCTAGTGTTTTAATGAGCTCCATCCATTTCTCTGATTATTCTAATCTCATTTATTTTAGCCAAACCATCTAGCTGAAATCCCAACAGAGGAAATTGGGATTTTGAGTCTTTCAGGGTGAGCACTTGAGTGTCAGGCAGCAAACTCCACAGGGAGATTTCCAATTTGCCCTTTTATCATCTCAGAAATTTGTAACCTGATGATCACACTGGAAAAGGACCATTTGAGCTGTAAATCTGTACCACAAATGGTATTGATGAGGGGGCTGTGGAGACCCCATGCAGATCATCTGCTCTTTTGGAAGCAGTTTCCCTAAGAAACCAAACCCAGCCCTGGTGCAGAGGGCTCAGCTTTCCTAGAAGGCTCCCATTTTCCCAGCAGAAGCAGAGAGAGCTCCACAGCAGGAGCATCCTCACCACAGGAGGAACTCACCGTAGTTCCACCACAGTGGAACAGCCACACTTTTGCAGCCCCACCGGCACGACTGTGCTGGGCGCAGCAGCAGGGAAGGGCCTGCCAGTGCAAACAGAAACACCTTCCCCATGGAAGGGGAAATGGATTTTTTGTTTAAAAGATGGAGATGTTTTTCCAAGCCTGACAAATATGAAAGTCCCCATTTAAAGGAGTTGAACCAGCAGTGAAATTGGTCACTGTTTGCACACCCACACACTGCCAGAGGCAGCCAAGAGCAAACTTCCTGGTGTACCCCAATCCAAATCAGCTGGGAGCGAAGCACAGTGCCCCAAGCTGTGAGCCACCCTGCTGAGCAGCCACAGAGGTTTTTCTGCAAAATAGCAAACCCAGGCCAAAGAGGAGAGGCAGAGCCAAGGTGGTGTCACAGCCCCCACTTCCAAAAAGGGAGGGAATTTGGAGCATACAAGCTAAAGCTGTGGCTGTTAGAAATCAGCCTTCAAGGAGGAAGGCAATGGGGACAGAAGGCAGAAAACGTTAGCAGGTGTTTTGGGAGGGTGTGGAGGGGAGGGCCATGAGTTTTCCTCTGCCCCATCAGCCAGGAAAGCTATTTTTTCAGGAGCTCCTGGGGCACCAGACAAGGTTTGGATTGTTTCTGTGCTGGATGCTGGTGGGAGTATGTGGGCAGACAGCTGGATCCTGAGGAGCTCCTGGCAGGCACGGGAAGGGGTGTTGTCCACCTTGTCCAGGTGAGAGGGTGTCTTGGTGTTGGGTCTGATTTTGGTTGGGAGTCCATTGGAAAAACAAGTGTCTGTGCCATGATTGCTCTGCCATGGGTGTCAAGGTGTGTATGTGCCTGTAACACACCACATGCTTCACCAATTACTGTGGTATCTGATAATTCCCTCCTCCTGAACTGGTATGTGACCTTTTCTGAGACATCCCATATGTGTGACCTGGCTGTTGCCACCTCAGTCACAGTGCGTGTGTCTGAGCTGGGGGTCAAGTACTTGAAGCAAACCATTACCCATCCTGTCCAGTCACCTGTGGGCAGTGCCTGTTCTCAGGGTATTTCAGACCAATCTGCCATCTGTGTATTTAGGAGATGAGTTGGTGCTGAGTAAACTGAGGCTTGGAGGAGTTTGGCTCGTGGTAGGCAGCTTGGCCAGAGCCCAGGCATCATTGCCAGGAGATGTGCCTGGAGCCGAGGGCATGATTCTTGTGCCATCTCATACCTCTGGATGCCCCTGGACCTGGAACTGCTTTTGGGCCCCACGTGCCAGGTTGCTGCCAGTGCCACGGGCTCTGGGTAATCTTTGTATTTGCTGACTTAGTTGTGGGTCGGTGCAGAGCTCGGCTCTGGGGAAGCTGAGGTATGGGGAGGCCCAAACCACACACAGTGCTCGGGTAGGGATTGTGAAAAAAAAGTTCAAAGGTGTTTTTGGATTAATGTGGTTTATCTAGATTGCTTTATGTTCATTAATCTGGATTAACACAAATTCTCTTGGAATGGCTGGCTGGGGAAGGGTTTGTTCAGCTATTTTGACAAGGACAGACTTTTTCAAAAGTGAAAAGTTAGGACAGGGGGGAAAAAAAAGCCAAGTCCTGCCTGGCATGAATACATGCAAGCCCTGCTGCCCACATCCAAGGGCCCCCTTCAGGGGCTGTCAGGTGTCATCAGCACCTGTGTACTCTAATGCCTGATCAACCTCCCCCACTGCCATGGAGGATTAATGCCCCCCGTTCTTCCTGGGACGATGTGAACCCCTTTTTCAGCCTTTGTGCCAGAGCTGGCACAATTAGTTAGTGAACTTCAAGGTAAACTGGAGGTCAAGCCCAGATTTGAAGGTGGTGATGGGTGTGAGCATGACCGAGGGAGCCATGTGATGTGGGTGACGTCCTGGAAAGGCAGGTGATCTCCCCGTCCTCTCCTCTCCCCAGGCCTGGGATTAGGAGAGATTTTACAGCTGAGTGGTTGGCCCCATGGTAAGGTTTGGTTCACAATGGCTCAGCCCCCGAGGCCCTTGTCAAAGAAACTTTTAGGTCTTTTATGGCAAATTTGTATGCCAGCAGGGCAGTTGGTGCCTGATGGCTTTCTGTCGCTGGGAGGGACCACACCCTTGCATTTCCACCTTGAGAACAGGCAGAGAAACACCCAGTGGGGAAACTGGGAGTCATGGAGGAGGATTGCAAAGCTCATCCCACTGGAGAGGGTTGTCTCATGCCTGAACATTCACTTGGATCTGGGCACACTTTCTTGCCTTGCTAAGCTTCTTGTGCAGCCTCAGGCAGGTCCTTGCACCAGCTGTCACCCCTTTCCAATAGCTGCCTGTGATCAGGGATACTTGGGAGCCACAGGAAGGGGACTTGAGACCTCTTGGGGACTGCCAGATCAGTTCCACGAAGGACTCAGCTCCAGCTCTTGGCAGCCAGAAGCAGCAGCAGGCAAGCAAAGCGCTCCTGCTGAGCTGGGATGGGAGTTGTAAGCAGGACCTGGGCCCTGCCCCAAACCCAGGGGACTCCCTCCTCCCCCTGCCTGTGCAAACACCAGATTAACAATTTGTTTGACATGTTGTGGCTGGTTAGTCTCTTTGCCTGCTCCCCCGATCAGAGGGAATAAGTGTTGCACTATGCAATAGTGTTCATTTCAGGTGGGGGTAAATATAGAAAGGAAAACCTGCTGAGAGCAAGCCATTTATTCCTGCATTTGGAAGCCTCTGCTCATAAACAGTCAGTCATGCCCATTTGGAAAATCCCAGCATGGTTTTCTTGGCCATCCTAGAAGAACGTTTACTTTCCTGTAGGTTAAGAAGTTTGTTTTAAATAAAAAAAAAATAATGTCATCTGACTTCCAGCTGCCCTCGGTGTTTAGGGCTTGTTGACACACTGAGGCTGCTCTGTTCTCATGTGAAAGTGGTCTGATGCAGGATCACGGAGGAGATCCTGCAGGGCTTCCCCAGCTGCCCAGGCTGGTGGAACATTGTTCTTTATGTTCCCCTTGTTTCCCTGCTTCTGTTGGCCTTGGGATTTTTTCAGATGTTTTAGCCATGAGTGGGCTTAAAGCCTCCAGCTTTTCTGGGTGCCAATGGGTGCGGAATCAGGGAGGTGCTGGGGGTGCCTCAAGAGCCATGCTTGGGAGGCTGGGGCGGAGGGATGAACCTGCCATGCTGAACTCGAGCAGAAAATCTCTGAGGGTTTTTGGGAGAACCTGCCAAAGGCAACAGGATGGTGCAGGCTGCAGGAGCAGCCATCAAACAGGGCAGCAGCCATGGTCAGCCCCTGACCTGCTGCAGCACAGGGGAGACATCCCAAAGCAGTGTCTCAGGAGGAGGCTGAGGAAGGTGGGGAGGCCCCGCATGGCCAAGCTCTGCCTCCCTCCTCTGTCCCACGAGTGGCACCGAGGAAGGTTGAGAGCAAAGTGGCCGCTTGGAGTTGGACGGCTGCCCTGCTTCGGCTCCGCGGCCAGCACCAGACGAGCGGGAGCCAGCTCCCTCCTCTGAAGTGTTCTGCACTCACTAAGGGTCTCTCCGTGTTTTCCGAAGGGCTTTGGATTTGGCTCAAGTTTGCCTTGGTTTCCAAAGGCAAGAGGCAGTTAAGTCTCTTGGAAGAATGAATTAATTAGCAAATGCCTTTGGTCAGGTCAGTGCCCTGAGCAGTGTGCTCGTGCTTTCAGCGATGTCTCTGCGCCAGGTACCCTCTCAGAGAGGCTGCTCTTACCCTTCGTATTTCCAGAGCTGTACATGCATCATCCCAGAGGAGCCCTTTTCCAAAAAAAAGGGAAAAAGCCTCCCCCAGAAGGGGGTATTGACTCTAATGGTGACATTTGTGTAAGCAACAAAATATTGACGCAGTTGGCTGAGGTCTGGCTGGGGCTTCTGGAAATAAACTGCTGCCTTGTTAAATTGTAGATGGAAATGCAAGTGGGAAAATGACTGACATCTTACACAAGGCGGGCAAATAAAACCGCTGCTTTACTACGGCGTGAAAAAACTCAGGAATTAATAGGTCTCCTTCTGCTGCAGGGTGTTGGATTTATCCCCAAGTAAGATTCATAAACTATTTTAAGGAGAGGAGTGCTACTTTTAAACACGTGCGTTTGGGTCCTGGAGTTCCCGCGGTGTCACAGTTAACCCTGCCTTGTCACTGTGTGTGGCCCCAGGGCCAGGGGGGCAGAGCAGCCCTCCAGAGCCCCCTGCACCCCACAGCCCTGTTCCTGGCAGGCACCATTCTGGCCAGTGCACAGACACATCCACACCTGATAAACACAGGAGTTACTTTCAAAGGGTGTTTACCTACAACGTGTCCCCACAGCTTATGTCAGAAATGTGTTTCAGGCCTTGACCTGGACTCAGAGCTTGATTTTACTGATGTGGGATGCAAAATGTATTTAAAATAAAACACCTGCTCCAAAGCTGTGGCTGGGATGAACTTGAAGCAGATGCTCAGAGCATTGCTGATTCCATCTGATGATCTGGTGCCCCCCAGAAGACTCCTTCTGACTTCAGTAGCTGAAGACCTTTAATCAGGATATCTTCCATGGGAAATACGATTAACAGAGCTTTAGGGAGTGATATATCCCTTTCCTTTCTACACCCACATCCTGACGATCTCAGCTGACATACACACACACATGTAAAAGCAGGATGAGATAAAAGCTGTAGGGAGGGTGCAGCAAATGTCCCCGTGGCACAGGGTCCAGCTCACTGGCAGCAGTGACACCAGTGTAATTATACACACTCCAGTCCAATCTCCCAGTAATTATTCTGGAATAAAAGCCTGCCTATTTCTGTAAGACCTTATGTCACTTGGAAAGCTGTTATAAATTTAGCTGGAAAAAGGGACCCTTATTCTGGGGTAAGCGTGGTTAGTGGTTAACTGGGAACGGGGCTATTCCTGGCGCTGCCATTGACCTTCCTGGTGATGCCGGGTAAGTCACCTCACCTCAGCATGTGTCACCTTCTCCTGCTGCAAACTGGGAATTACAAACAAGGGCTTTTGCACGCAGCATTTTAGGAAACTCCATGACACTGGAAAAAAGGTGTCACAGGGTGCCAGGCACTCATTTAGTGTTACTTGGTGCTTTTCTACCCACTTTGGAGGCATCTTGATCAAACCATGGGGGAAATGAGGGACATAGCATTGGGGACTGGCTGAGTCGCTCGAGCCTGGGCTGTTGGCATGTTACTGAGAATACTGTGTTTTCCTCTCTGTTTTTAAAAATAGTCCGTTTTGTTCCAAGTTGTGGGCCACGGCCCTCACTGGGCCATTGAAATGTCTGGGCTGCTGTTTCTTGGAACCAGCACCTTCCAGCGTGCAGGGTGGGACACGGTGCCAGCCTCCAACCCCCCCAGCTGCCGGGTGCCACAAAGAGAGGGGTCCTGCCCCATATGGACAGTGTTGTCCCTCTAGTCCTCGTGGACTAGAAAGGCACATCTCCCGGTTTACTCTTCTGCTTGTAATGTCCCTGGCTGATTCAGTCGCTGCTTCTGCAGGTCCTAAGGGCCTTGGGGAGTTTTGCTTCTCATCAGCTTCTTCTGCAGCCTCAGAAACACCTTTTGGCTCAGCATCCCGCAAGCACGCGCAGTCCAAGCTGGACACGCAGCTCATTCCTAGCACATGGCATTGAATCCATGCTAGAGACAGGGAGATTTGTTTCAGAGGGGTTTTTAATTTGCACAGACAGTGCAGGCTGGCTCACAGCCAGAATTTGTCCGTTTGGCAAAGCGGGTGCTGCCCACAGAGCAGCTGGACCAACGTGCTGATGCCGAGAGGTGAAGGCAGAGCCTGCTCTGGCACATTCCCACAACCTCTGTCCCTGCACAAGCACTGGAGTGGGGCTCAGTGCTGCTCAGAATTGGGCTCAAGCCAAAGAGGCAGAGGGGAAAAAGCCTTTTACAGTCCATTAGTGCTCCCCAGAGCCATTCAGCCCTTCTTGTCATAAAAGTGGTGGAAGCCACAGAAACATTGTGGCTGGTCTGCAGAAGATGCTGGTCTGCAGAAGATGCCAGGCCACCTCCTGGCTCCATGTCCCTTCCCAGGAGCTTTTGTAAGAGCCACTGGCTCTCCCATCAGCTCTGGCTGCTGGAATTCCCTCTGGGAACAAGCTGATGAGGGCAGGTCCCCTGTCCATCCCAAGGTCCCCCAGCAAAATGTACATGGGAGGGTTCCAAGTGCAAATGTGTGTGTGCTAATGGGAACTGAATTGCCTCTTGCCCTGAAGCCTTGCAGCTTGAGGAAAACAAGACAGGGGCTAGGAATGACCTCATATCGCCTCCCAGGGAATGTTATGCCAGATGAAGGGGGGAGAGGCAGCATCAAGAGAGCACAATGTATGTATCTCTCTCCCTGTGTAAACATCTCTGTAGCTGCAGAAACCTCTTAAAACCCTAAATGAGAGGAGAACAGCTGCTTTGATCTGTGGATGTGGTTGTTGTTTTCTGAGTGCAGATCCGTTCTTTTTTTAATTTTGCTTCAAATTAAAAAAATGCCTGTTGTGATCTTTTGCTTTTATTTCTTGGCGAGGGACCGGAGCGTGGTGCAGTAAATTTTCATGACTCCCCATGTAACCGTTTCAGCATGGCTGACAGTTCCTTGCTGGCTCTTCAGCGCCGCAGCACAATGGGCCGAATCTTCTGGCCCTACATGAAGCCAAAGCAAATGGATTTTGCCCAGAAGTGCACAACGGGGAGTGGAGGCAGCGGGGAGGAGAGTCCTTCCACCTCCTTCTCTGCCACACACACACACACTCTCACAAGGCTCGGGCTGGCAGGGCTGTCCCAGTGCCTGTGAAGGCCTTCAGAGAGGGCTCCCTGGAACAGATTCATGCCAGCTCCACATGGCAGCAACGGGAGCTGGTGAGGAACCATCAGGGCCAAAGTGCTGGGCTGTCCTGCAGGTGATTCAAGTGTGATTCGTGGCCTCCCATTCAGACTCCCTGTGTGATCTCAGGAATCTCCATCTGCCTGACTTTCCCCATCTGTGCATGGGGCCAGGGGACAGCCCTGTGCTTGGAGGGGCACTGCAGCGTGCACAGCCCTGGCATCTCTGTCAGCCCTTCGGCCGCTTGGCCAGGCAGCATGCTTTGGGAAAAAGGCAAGATTATATAATTGTTTAATGAGTTCCTGGCCATCAGCAGCTCACCCCAACCCTGCTGCTTTGCTGTGGTGCTTTGCAAGCCCGTTGGAGAAGCGAGATGTGGGTCTCAGCCCCTTGGCTCACGTGGCATCAGCAAGGCTTCTGCTGGCCAAGGATCTGCCTTCAAGGGCAAGACCCAGTTACCCCAGTGCAAGGCACTGGTTTCACTGGGAGCACTTGGCTGGAGACTGGTCTCCACTGAGGTGGCCTGGGCACAAGTGAGGAGGTTCAGTCATCCCCCCGCGCTGTCACGTGGCTGCCTGGTGTTTTGGTGTTTTAATTACGCACGGTCCTGTGTATTTAAGGCTGGTTTATGGGTGTTTATACTAATGCGTAAACCTGCAATTTAGAAGCTCAATTATAAATCAACATTGCTGAAGGTCTTGTTCCTCTTGCCGAGAGATTGGTCTCCGGATTTAGAGGATAGGTTAGAGAGAAAAAAAGGAGGACTGTTTAGTTTTCCTCTGGTTATGATGATAAAGATCACAGGATGGGGTGCGAGGTGCAGTGGCAGGCACAGGGATCTGCTGGTGTGACCCAGCACAGAGTTTCCATTTTGACTCTGCTCTTACAAAAGCCGTAAGAGACTCATGTTTATGCAGCAAATCCCAGCTGGGAAAGAAAAGCAGAGTGATGCTCATGGAAGGGTGGTGGCACCCCACTGACGATGGTCTCAGCTCGTGCCAGGATGTGGGATGCAAGGACCAGGGCTCCTTCCTACTTGGCACGGTACAAGAGGAGCCTTCGTCCCCAGGAGCTCCTGGCACAGACTGGAGCTGGCTTCCTCTGGTGGCAGTGCCAAACAGGATAGCACATTCCCACTGGTCATGGTCCTCTCCCAGTACTAAGGACAACACCTCTGTATTCATACTTTTATACATAAAAATTCTTTTGCAACTTTCCTAATCATTCCCACACCTTTGCCCTTTCCAGGCTGCCCTGGAGCCTGGCTGTGCCAGGGATGAGTTTGCTTTACTGGTGTGGCTCAGGGGAGCAGACTTGCTCCTGCAAACCCCCTCTCAAAGGGAAGACCCCCATCCAATGAGGGCAGCCCAAGGGGGATGTTTTTCTAGGGAAAAAATTACTAGACCGAGGAACTCCTCAGCATCCTCCTGTCTGGCTGCAGACCCTCCTCTCTGCAGTGGGTGCCTTGGCTAGGTTGGATGTTTTCTATTGCCTACAGCCCCTTTTGTCCTATCTTCAGGTGTTACTAGGACAAAAGGGGTACAGGGGGGTTCAGGGGCAGCATGGTGGACTGGGAGAAGCCCATGGGCAGGATAACCCTGTGTGCATGGTGACCTCTGTGGCTGTGAGACCCTGTATCCCTGGACAGGTGGGATCATTGCACACCTTCCTCCTGGTCCTGCTCCTGGCTCCCAGCCTTATCTCCTGCTGCAGTTTCATGGCTGGTGATGCCTTTCCTGGCTTGGAGAGCAGGAACACCCTGGAAGAGAGATAGTGCCAGCAGCTCCCAGCACAGGGATGGTCGTGGAGTGGGGCAGGGGTCCCCTGCCTGCCTGGGGTGCCTCCAGCTGCAGGAGGCCAGGCTGTGAGAAGCTCCCACAAGCAAACAAAACCCTCTGAATATTTCAGAATGGTCTTTTTCTTCTCCCTCTGCCCTTATTTTCAGTCCCTTCTCCCACCTTTCCCTGCAGCCAGCAGAGCTGCTCTCTGGCCCTGCGTCCCCCTTGCCCACAACTCTGAGATGCTCCCGGAGCTGCCAAGCCCAGCCGGGTTGTGCCATCTGCAAACTCTTGGGGTTTTTTCTTATGTATATTTTTTTCTTTCCCCTTTTCCACCCCTTGCCTTTTTCTCATTCCATGAGCCTCCCCCAGCCCCCCTCCCCTTGCCACCACCTCAAGCCCTCGGCTGGCCGAGGGGCTGCGAGGTGCCTGGTGGGTCTGGGGGTTGCGGGGGGCTTTGCATTGATGCATTGATCGCCCGTGGTCTCTGCCTGACCTCCCTGCTCCCAGGGAAGCAGTCTCCATGGCTACTGGCCCTTCTCCTTCAGCGCAGACTGTAAATTCCTGCAGGCAAAGCCCAGCCTTGGGGGTGTGAGGGGGGGAGCCGGGAAGGAGTAACCAAAGCCAAATAGAAAGAAAGAAAGAAAAGCTGGGAGAGAGAAAAAGGGCGTTGCTTGGATGGGGCTCTCCTTTCCACTCCCCTTTCCCAGGTCCCCAGCACCAGGGCAAGGCGCCTGCTTCCCCCCTTCAGCGCTGCTGCTGCTGTTGCTGCTGCTCTTGCAAAACTGGAATTGGCTGGGATTATTTAAGGAAAAAAAAAAGGAGAAGGGATCAGAGCAGCCGCCAGAGAGAGGGCGATAGAGTCCACTTTCCTCCAACTGCCCTGGGTCTCCCTCCCTCGCTCTCTTCTCTTCAGCAACACCAAGAGCCCCAAACTGAACCCAAAGCAGCTTTTTCCATCAGTTCAGTTCCCTTCCCTTCCTCTATCTCACACACGGCAAGGAGAGAGCCCCTTCCTCCCCTTGATTTTCCTTCGCATGCTCAGCCCCTTGTTTCCTTTAAAGCACTAGAAATCCCCCTTCTTGCCCCTGCTCCTCCCTGCAGACTGGGATTGCAATGGGAGCTTTGCAGATTGCTGGATTTTCCATCCTTTTCTTTCTCCTCCACTCTGGAAACACTCTGGCAAATAAAGCCAGTCAAGGTAAGAGAAAATCTTCCCTGCTCGAAGGTTTTGCTATTTGATGTGTGGATTGGGCAGCCGGATCTCCTCCTTAGAGCTGGGGTTTAAGTGCAGGCTGGAGAAGGCAGCAGCAGTAACAACAAACAGTGGAGGGGATTTTAAATGTCGCTTGCAGATATTCTCTCCTACTGCCTTGGACTGGGGTTGGGTTTGTAAACTCTTTAATGAGTTGCATTTCTTAGACTTTAGTTTTTTCTATTTTGGCTCTTTATCTCAAGGCAGGGAGTGCAGAGGCAGAAAATTAGGGTGGGCAAACAAGTCTGGACCCATCACAGGGAAAATATGGCTGTTTGAAGGGGCTTAGGGGGGCTCTGCTGGTTTCGGTGTCTGTGAGATGGGGCTGATGCAGCGGCGGTGCGTGCGAGGAGGCTGCTCCGGGCTGGGCTGGAGGGCAGGGATGGCGGAGCGGGCGTCGATAACACCGGGAGGCTGCATCTGTGCTCAGAGGAGCACGGGGGAGTCTCAGTGTTGGCTCCAGGGCTGTGTGGAGCAGAAAACTTCGGGTAGCTGAGCATAGCAAAGCCTGAAAAATAAGGGAGCTCTTTCCCTATCTCTTGGAAAGAGAGGTACATCCCATCCTTATCAACTTCTGGCTTTTCTGTTTCACCGCTCCCGTATTGAACTAGAGCCTCCCCTTCACAGATGCACACACAGAGCCTTATGTATGGTCTATCTATACCTTCGCTTTTCTATAGCACCTCTATATTTAGCCCAGATTTTTTTCTATACACACGCACGGGAGTGCGTGCGCACACACGAGCACACACAGCCCTATACATGATCCTGTTGGCTGTCTCAAAGGGGGTTTTCTCCTTAATTCGCCACTATCTGTACCATCTGTTGGTTTTTCTCTTTTCTTTCCATAGCACTTACAGGATGTAAGATTTCTCCAACCCGGCTTTGGCTGTGCTGTTGTGGCAGCTGCGTGTTTGTGCGTACGGCAGGATTAAATAGTATGTGAATGAAATCTCAGAATATAATGAAAGATCTCTTCTAGGCAGAGTCCAGCCACGCGCGTGGTCACCCGAGCCCTGTCACTGACAAAGTTAGAAGGAATTTCAAGGCTATTGTCTTATCTGGCTCAAAGTGTTTCTAAAACAATAGGCGACTTTTCAGGGGGGCAGCCTGGGCAAGCAGGAGAGATTTTCCAGGGCAAAGGTTTGGTAAGAAGGCATCCAGCTTTACGTAAAGCTTTATGATTTAGGCACAGAAAGGAATGCTTATGTTTTTATCCCCCCTCAAATTATCTTGAGTGTATGCATTGCTTTCATTTCTTATCATAATATTTATTTATTAAGGCCTTTTGGTTTCCAGTTCCATTTAAGCCTGAGCCAGAATTGCATTAAAATAGCAAAGTGAAATTCCATCGTGCAGAGACTTGACAGATCCCTTCAGGGAAGGAGATGGGTGGAGTGGGGGTGGAGAGAGGTGAGCTCAATCCTGCGCCGGGGTCCATCGCTCACAGATGCCTGGGACAGTGCTGTCTCCTCCTGGCACGGAGCAGCCCCCGGGTGCCCAGCCACTTGGCAGCCAGGGGGTTTGTGGTGGGGAATTAATCCCCAAGGCTGCTGATGGGGGATTCCGTGGGCTGGGGAGGGGGAAGCAGCTGCAGAGGGGCAAAGGTTGGTGCCTGCAGGCATGCAAAGACTCTGGGCAGGGGTGGACCCGGTCCTGATCCTTTTTGGATGAGACTGAACTCACGGGCATCATGAGGGCATCACTGGTGACAGGTACAACCTGTGCCTTTCCTCGGAACCCGCTGTTGCCTGGTTCCCTGCCAGTGTCACTGAGCTCCTCAAAGCTGCCCTGTGCATCTGGGACATGTCCCAGCAGCATATTTCTGAAAAGCATCAGCACCACCCCGTATGTGCTGGGCAATGCCCCAAGGATGGGGCACACATTGCCCCGAAGCCTTTGCCTTTTGGGGACAGCCACTCTCACCAGGTGCCTGTCACAGGCTGGGAAGGGCTCCTCTCCCATCAGATTGACTTTTCTTCCTGGGATAAGGTTGTGCCGCAGGTTGGGCTTGCTGGCTCATTTCTTGCACTGAATTACCGCAGAAAGTTTAGTCTGCGGGGAAGGAAGGATTTAGAGAACCGGCTGTCGGGCCTGGACGGTGTCTGCCAGCAGACCTGTCTGGCTGCAGGGTCAGCTTAGGGCTAGGAAAGCTTTCAAGAGGAGTACTGGCAATATAAATCTAAATAACCACAGGGAGGCTCCTGAGATGCATTCACAGCTGGGATGGACTCTCTCTTGGTCCCCCAGTCCAAGCTGCCCAATCACTGCCGTGCCCACTGCTCCCCTGGGATTTGGACAGATCCTGTCACCCCCAGTGTCTCACCCCCTTGTCTGTCAGTCCATCTCACAGCCTGCCAGGCAGAGGAGCTTGTCCTGAGCTCCTGCTCTCAGCAGAACAGTGTGCCTGCCCACTGCCTGCCAGCATCCATCCCTCCCTGTGCCCTGGGACGACCGAGCCCAGGGACTTGCAGCTCTGCAGCCTCCTCTTGTGCCAGGCAGCACTGACCCCTCTGGCATCCCCGTCACTGGGGACATGTACCAGGATTTGCCACTTTTCCCTGCAACTAATTGCACATGTCCTCAGATGATGCCAGGGCATGGGGCTGGAGGGGAGATGCAGCGTTTCCCTGGGGGACCTCAGCACTCCAGCTTGCAGCCCCTGACACTCACACAGACCCAGTGCAGGGTTCTGTGTGGGACTGGGGCCCCAGCCCAGCCTGCTGGTCACTCAGGGGTCACCCGTGGGTAACACCAGCCCTTTTGGTGCTGGTGGATGGAGCCACCATCCCATGTGAGGGACCAGTGTCAATGGGATGCACCTGCAGAGCCTATGCCACCAGGGATTATTTTTTAAATATTTTTTTAAGGAATCTAAAATTTTCCAATTGCAGTGTTGAGATGGTGTTTGATTCTCCTCCCATTGCCGCCAAACCTCCTCCCCCTTGGCCTCTGCCTTCCTCCCTCTCCGGCATTCACAGTGTGCGACTGTTGTGCCTGTCCCCTCCACCCCACTGAAATATGAAATGTAAAACTGTAAACATTTCACATACGCAGTTCAAAGGAGATCTTTGACTGAGGGCGTCTAACGTGCCTGTACTGAGATTAAAAAGGGGAGGGGGTGGGTAGGAAGGAGGGAAGAAGAGTTTTTTTATAACTGCCAACTGGAGTATAAATATTCAGACACCTTGAGTCTTCCAGTGCCGATGTCTTGCTGTCTCCTAACTGCTAGGGTCTTTTTTTCTTTTATTTTTATAGAGATTTTTCCTTTGCAGACAGTCACACCGGAGTAATCTATTTAGGAAAAAGTATGCATGAATGACCTTAACCTTCACTTCCAAAATTATAAGTCCCCCGAGAAGTTTTAGGAGAAGCCTGGGATGGCAAATAAGGTTTGCTCTGTCCGGCGGTGCGGGAGGATGTCCAGCCACGTTTCGGGGAGGCCATCTCCCTGCTGGAGATCTTGCAATTGCTACTCCCAGAGCAAAAACCAAACAAACACATTTTTTAAGGCAAGGCTTGATCAGTCTGATAAGCCAAAGAAACAACAACAGCAGTGACAATTCCCTGGGGAGATGAACACGCTGCTGGTGGGGAGCATCGAACCCTTCCTGGGGAAATGGTGACAGCACTGGGCTGATGCGACCAGGGTTAGCACAAGAAGGTGGGATGGAGATGTAGGGAGCATTTCCAAGCCAGGGGATGGGGATAAAGCTGCAGTCCATCAGGATGACCTAAACTAGTGCAGGGGATGGGGATCTCAACCTGGCTCTGCCCTCATGGGAGTGGGAAGCATCAATGAGAGGGGAAAAAAAGCCCCTTTTGGGGCACTGCCAGCTTTAGGGAAGCAAAACCTGCTGCAAGGGGTCCAGAGCAGGGTTCGGGCATGGCACAGTGGGGTGACCAGGCTGGGAATCCCCCAGGTCCTTGTTGTGACTTGTGGTTCCTTGTCCTTATCCTGGAAGTGCATCTCCTGTGTCTCACATGCTTTCAGGAGGGCTGGGTGGGTGCCTGGGGTGCTGGGCTGGTGCGGGGGTCTCTGTCACCTGGCGAGATGCAGATCCCCTCTGATGTGACCTGAGCACAGGTACCTGCCCAGAGACTGCTGGCACAGCACTCCCATCCGCTGGCACACAGCACCAGAGTCAGGATCTGAGTTCAGATAACACATCTTTGGCCAATTTACAAAACCCTGCCCCACACGGCATCCTCCCATTCCCTCCCAGGGGGCTGTGCCCTGCACCCATCCTGCTGTGGCACAGCACGAGCCGCCCTCACGAGCTCCCCGGATGAACAAATGATTAATAAACTGCACCACAGTGTCTGAGGTGGTTATTAATACCCTGGTAAAAAGAGCTACTGAAGTTATAAAGCTTTAATTTGGCATTAAGGCCGAGTGGAAACTCTGCATGTCTGCCAACAGCTACACACACATCCCCATACAGACAGGCTGTTAATATATATGCCTATATAAAAACAAAGAATAAAATTAATTTGAAGAAAAAGCTGAAGCGCTTGCAGAAGAGGGAAAAAGGACGGTGGGTTTGTTTGTTCAGGGGTTTTCAGGTTTTGCTGCCCTGTTTTGCCCCCCTCCTCAAATTTATTGGGACTTTCAGCCTATAGATAAAACCATCTTTTATTATTTTTTTTTAAACAAAATAAGGAACTGAGGAAAGAGACTCAATGCAGGCTCTAAAAATATATGAGATGTTTCTTTATCCCCCTAGTTACTGTTTCAGGGTATCATTGGCAGTAGGGTGATGCCATAGGGTGCAGACATGGGACCCATGTGCCCGTGGGCTCTGCTAGTGTCTCCCTCCCTGGCCTCAGCCAGAGCCCTCCGGGTGCCTGGTGGGTGCGCGCCGGTCCCAGGGACGTGGCGGTCCCCCTGCTTTTGGCACACTCGAAATGGCAGTGGCATTGAAACCGTCTGCCTCCGCTGCCTTTGAAATGGAGAATAAAGCTGCAGCTGGAGCGGAACGGGGCCCAACAGCCAGAGCTGGAAAATCCCACCCACAATGGAATAAAAAACATGGCCCAAGGCGCAGGGCGAGCACCACAACCTCCTACCCTTCACTGCAGCCCCTGGCAATGGCCGTGCCAGGGATGCTCTTGTCCTCTGAGGAGCCCTGGTTACCCCAGCACAGTGGGACGGGGAGGTAGGGTCACCACAGGTGAGACCTGCAGTCCCTAGAAAGACTCAGCATCTTCACCTAAACCAAATTCCCTGCCAGGTGCAAAATTCCCCAGTGCTGGGAATTTGAGGTGTGATGCATCCATCTGTGCTGCCCAGTTTGGGCTCATTTCAGGCAGCTCATTCCAGGCAGCTTGGGGTGAAAAGCAGAGGTTTTAATTATTTGTGCAGAGGAGGAATAGAGGGGCTGTAGGGATGCAGGTCTGCTGGGGGCCTGGCAAACCCTCAAAAAATCCCACCTGGATTTGGGACCTGGACTGAAGCAGGCACCCTGGAATAGGGGAACAAGCAGGGCACGCCCCCAGTGAGGACTTTGTGGAAGCAAATAGGGACAGGAACATCAAGAAGGATTTTTTGTTAAAAAAAATCTTCACTTGGTTTGAATATGAAACCCTTCTTATAGCAGCAGCAGCTCAGAGCACCTGCAGTGAGGCCACGGGCAGCTTTTTGGATGCAGAAAATTCTCCTGCAGGAAAAACATGCTGTCCTGACAGCAAACCTTCCCTTTCACGGGAAAATGTTGCTTGCATTGACAAAAATTCTAAAAAATTAGTTTTTCAGAGGGTCTTATTTTAATTCACTTCATCATTTCTGAAGGATACTTAGGAGCCAGAACTTCAGCATTCTAAAATTGGGATCTTTGCCAATCTTAGGATGGCTCCTGGGGTGCTGAGGAGGGTATTTATTCACTCTTCCCACACACACACTTTTTTTCCTTTTTTTTTTTTTTTAATGTAATCCTGTAACCTTTCAGAATGTCTCCAACTTTGGAAAAATGACAGAGTGGAAAATTGATAATGTTTTCTTTTGTACTTTTGCTGCTGTGTAATCTTTCCAAAATTAGAGAAGTTTTGAAGTTACAGAATGGGGGGGAAAAGATAGAAAAAAAAAGATACTATACATGTGCAAGTGGGAAAGGCCCAGCAGTGTGTTCATGATCTTGAGTTTAGGGGTGCAGGAGGAAAAAGAAATAGGAAATAAAACCCCTAGAAAAGTGAGATTCCTGGCAAGAGGCTGGGAAAGTTTTAAATGATGTGATGTCTGCTGGATACTTCATGTTTTGGGTGTTTCTAGGAGAAGGAGATGGGATTGATGGGGGACCACGACCAGGACGGGCAGGTTCAGTAGGTCTCTGGGTCAGCATCGGCTTTGTTGCTGCTGCGTCCCTGCACACATCATGGCCAGCACTTGATGTCCCCTCATGTCCCCCTGCTCCAGCACCACAACCTTCCACCATCCTCCCAGGCTGCTGTCACTGGGCTCCAGTGAGGGTGCGTGAGCCGGAGGTGAAGTCACTGCCAGTGCTGGACAGCCACGCTCAGCTCCCCGAAGGGACAGGAGCCCACGGGAGCCCTGGGGCAGGGAGGGCTGCGAGCAGCTCCCCGGGAATGCTGCGGGGTGCTGGGGTGGCCACAGCACGGTGGCACCAGGGACAATGCCATGCCATGCCATGCCAGCCAGGATCCTGGTGCCGGTCCCGTGCGATCCCTCCATCATCCCCACCGTGGTGGGTCAGCCTCCAGCCGCTGATTAATGGCCCAAGGGAGGCCGTGGTGGCCGCGGGCCATGGCTAATGTCAAATAACAAATATGAATGCGGGCTGTAAATATTTATACAATGCGCAGGCACGTGCTGCCTCCCTGGTGCAGAGACAAAGCTCTCCTGCTCCCGGTCGGGTGACTCACATCTCCCGGCAAAGAACTGCTGGGGTGGCCGGGAGAGGGCTCTGGCCGACGTTCCCGTGGCCGTGGCCCCTGTCCTGTGGGGCTGTGGGGCTGTGGGCCTGCCCGCCGCTTGCAGGGATATTCTGTGATTTTGGGGAGCTCCTGGAGCTCCTCTTGGGGCTGCTGAAAAGCAGGTTTTTAAAGCAACTGAGATCTTTGCAGCCTCACACTCCTACTGATGGGGAGGCCTTGCCAGCACGTGGAGCTCTGGCTGTGGTGTCTCGGGTACCACGGCGCTGCATCCCAGAGAAGGGGGTTGAGGGGCACAGGGGGATGGAGGAGATGCAGATTTTGTCTGTGTCCCCAAAGAAGCTTTGATGTTTTCCCCAGTTCTCCCTCCTCTTTTTGCTCCTGGCTCCCAGGGGGTAGAGGTCCCTGGCTCTCCCCTGGCGCTCCTCCCGCCTGTCCTCTTGCAGATGTCGATGAGTGCGTGGAGGGCACCGACAACTGCCACATTGATGCCATCTGCCAGAACACCCCCAAGTCCTACAAATGCATCTGCAAGTCCGGCTACACCGGCGACGGGAAGCACTGCAAAGGTAGGGACATGCCATTGCTGCCAGAGTGAGAGCCAGAGCTCTGCTGAGTAGTGACAGCCCTGGCAGGTCGGAGGCTGGCAGTGGCTCATCAGCACTGACTGTCCTTGCTGGTGGTGGTGACAGCCATTGTGTTTGCATGTCTGGGGCTTCCCAGTCCCAGGAGGGTCACCTGGGGCTTGTTTTAAACAAAGCTAGGTTTCTTTTCTGGCAGGACTTTGAAGCTGCAGAACTGTGATAGCAGTTAAAACATGACAAACTTCAAAATAAGATATAGAAATACAGATATAGATGGTAGATATAGATACAGGTATAGATGTAGATATATATGTAAATGTAGATATTGGTATATATAAAGGTATAGATCTATATATAAATGCAGTTCAGTGGCAAATGGAAAGAATATGGGCTCCTTGGAGGAACAGCAGCAGCAAAGCAGGAATGGTGCAGGGGGAAAAATTCCCATATTTGCTAGAAGCAGGTCCAGGGTCAGGATGGGCCAAGTACAAACAGCAGAGGGATTAAAGCACTCCAGGAACTGCTGGGCTTCACCGTGGAGGTGGGCTGTGCTGCCTCCACCCTGGGAAATCCCATGGGGTTCCCAGTGTGCTGCACTGCACCAAGGCTATAAGACTGTGTTAACTGGGGGCCCAGGGTTTAGACTGGGGAGAAGGGGATGTTTCTGCGTGGTCTGGAGGGGTTCTTGTAAGTGATAACAGAGCTAGGGACCTGCTGGAATAGGCAGAGAGAGCAGAAGACTCCAGGGCACAATATCAGCCAGCTTGCAAAGACATTGGAGGTGGGGAGCAGTACCCATGCATCGGATTATCCACCAGCCCCTGGGGTGACCCTGCAGCTCTCCTGCCCTCCTTCTCCACAGATGTCGATGAATGCGAGCGGGAAGACAACGCGGGCTGCGTCCACGAGTGCGTGAACATCCCCGGCAATTACCGCTGCACCTGCTACGACGGCTTCCGCCTGGCGCACGACGGCCACAACTGCTTAGGTGAAGGGTGTCAGCTTGTCCCAGCCCCTCAGCAGCTTTGGCACCTTGGCACCAGCCTGCTGGCTTTCTCTACCAGGCACCTCCCGAGCCCTGACACCCCTAGGGCTGTTGCAGAGCCGGGGAACCGTTGTGGCACTCCCGGGGCAGTAAGCTAGCTGCAGATGTGTCCTGTACTTCAGTGGCTCGCTGGGGACAGGATTGCTCCCCATTACACAGGGATGATGCCAAGGGAGGATGCTCCATGCTTGGAGAAAAACTTGCTCCATGGGTCTATCCATAGAGTGGGAGGGTTGGGTTTGGGGATGCTGGGTGTGAGCCACAGCCTCCCCACAGCCTCATCCTGCTGTGGTGACAGGCCAGGCCGGGCAGTTCTACTCCACTGCTGAAGGCAGGACCAGCCAGCAGGGCTCACCCAGGCCCTGCCACTCGCTCTGCTCTTGCTTGAGGTCAGGCCTGCACCTGCCAAAACAGATGAGTTAATAGCAAACATGGTGGAGATGGGAACCAGCAAAGGGACTGGGTAAATAATACCCGGGCCAAGACAAACCCGGCATCTGCCTACGGAGCGGCTGTGCATCCTCCCTGCCACTTCCCACCGTCCCAAACTCCATCCGGCCGCGGCAAAGCCAATGCTCCCGTCAGAGCCCTGAGGTCCCTTGGGCTGCCCGCGCCCATCACCCGCTTCCTCCCGCAGCATCCAGGGCGGGATCGCTGGGGCACGGGACCGCCCACCTTCCCTCCGCCTGGAGCTCTTACTATTTTCTAATTAGTGTCTGCACAGGGGTCATTAATGAGCTCATCACTTGGAAGAGAAGGGGGGGGAAGGGATTATGGACACATACTTTTTGCATTAACCACCATCACCAAGATCTTTGCAGCCTCCTCAGGGAGGAGGAAGATTTACACAGCTGGGAGGAGGTGCGGGTGGGCGGCCTTGCCTTCCTCTCCCGGGGGAGGATGAGCCCGAGGAGAAGAAAGGAAAGCCGGACTCGGTGAGCCACAGACGTCATGTGTTTACAGAGTTGGGTGGGAGGGGATGGAGATGGCTGGGGAGCAGCCAGGGAAGCAGGGATTGGGGGTGAGGGGCAGCCTGGCTCCCACCTTGAGCCTTTACTCAGCTCATCCCAGCATCTCATTCCTGACCCTGACGTGCTTTGCCCAACCTGCCTGCATCCCCTCTAAGCCAAAAGAGAAGCAGAGCAAAGCACAGCATCATGCCCAGGCTTTGCTGGTGCCATGGGCAGGGGCTGAGCTGTAGAGGGGTCAGGGTGCATGCCCACAGGATCCCACCAGCCCCTCCATTTCCCACCCTGGGTGACCTTTTGAACCAGCCCAGGAATTCGAGCTGCTGTCCTGACACGGACCCTGCTGGCTTCTGCCCATCTCCATTGCATTTAATAAAACAGGTATTAGAGCAGTGGAGTCTCGTTTCAGCCATTGGGTTTGAACGGCTGCCTCCTCATTTTTGAGCGTAGCTGGAAGGAGAAGTTGTGAGACGTTAAGCCCTTGTTCTAAGCGGGGGGATTTGAGGAGAGTTATTGGCATCTGCAGGACATAGTTTGGCTGGGACAAGCCTGGAGGAAGCTGCAAGCCTCCTGCCATTGCAGAGGATGTCCCTTTGTGCCTGGCTGCAACACCTCCTTTCCAAGACAGCAGTTTTGAGGGATGCTCCTGGGTTCTGCTCCCTGGAAGTTCCAGCCGTAGCTGCAGCTCTGCTTCTATTTCTGAGCATTCCCCCAGGGCTTGTCTGAGGCTGGGGCACAGTGTAAGGCACCCATACCCCTGTCTGTCCATCCATCTCTTTGCCCAAGAGCAAGAGGTTTTGGTGCATGCTGTGCTGCCTGGGGAGGGGGCCGGGGCTGGGGCTGGAAGCCCCCCGATGTGTGTCGTCACTGGGCCGCTATTCTGGCGTTTCCGGTGGGCTCAGCTTTCCCCTCAGCCACGGCTCTGCAATGCTCGAGTTCACAGGACGTTTTCTTTGGCACGGGGCCCCTCGCAGAGGGGGCAAGGGGTGGCCACGGCAGAGGTTTGTCTCTGCCTGAGCCCGGCATCTGGTTGCTCTGGCACCTCAGGGCACTGGTGAGTTCAGCTCAGACCACTGTCCCCAAAAACCCTCTGGGGAGAGCAACAGGCTGTTGCTCTTCATTAAATGTGGGATTTGCAAGGCTGGAGCAGGAGTAGCCCGGGGTGAGGGCATTGCTGCTGCCACGGGGCCACATCTCCAGCCCCTTGCAGCCTTGGTTTGTTAAACCAAAACAGGTGTTAGGGCAGCCAAGCGGCTGGGGATGCGAGTCTCCTTACAAGTAATTATCCCTGCTCTGGGCTAAGGTTTCCCAGCTCTCCCTAATGAAGTGCAGGCATCCCCAGCTGGCGACAGGCTCTGAGGGGCTGGGAGCGGGGGCAGCCAGCATCCCAAATAAACATCCATGGTTATCTGGGATGTCCCATCCATGGTTATTTGGGGGTCCTGGGACAAGGAAAAAACCTTTCTCTGTATTCCCTTCTGTAAAACAAGGCCCATCAGTCAGGGAAGCTGTATGGTTCCTGCACCCACTCCTTGCAGTGCTTTGCCTTTGTCCCCTACAGCCCTCAAGCATCCCCCTTTCTTCTAGCTGGAGGATCACAGATGTGAACCAAAAGTAGTTTGCTACCCAGCAGATCTGTCCCACCTTGTCCCCATTGCCTCAGTGTGCCAGGAGCTTTGCTCACCCCCTGCCACCCTCCCTCTGCAGACCTGGACGAGTGCTCGGAGGGCAATGGCGGGTGCCAGCAGACCTGTGTCAACATGATGGGCAGCTACGAGTGCTTCTGCCGGGAGGGCTTCTTCCTCAGTGACAACCAGCACACCTGCATCCAGCGCCCCGAAGGTCAGTGCACAGCGGCTCTGTGACCCAGGGCACACTCCATCCCTGCATTTATGGAGGACATTAATCCTATGCCCAGAGCAGTTCATTAATAAGTGGAACCCTGAGGTCCTCATACCACCCTGCGAGGCTCATCTTCTCCTGCCAGGTCTTGTACAGCACCAAGCCCTTTGTCTTGGTATCAGCTCTAAACTGCTTAGCCAAAATAGAAGGAAATGAGAGATTTTTGCATCTCTGCTGATTTTTATCTCCACTGCTTGGCAAAGCAAGCTGAAGGTTTTTGCTTTCCTCCTTCCCCCTTCCCAGCTGTGTTGGTCACTCTGGCTCCCTGGGAATCGTGCCCAGCCCCAGATGGCTCAGCAGCTGCAGCAGCATTTCCCATGATGTCCCCATCCCTCTGTATCTGAGAGGAATGACCTGGCTTCTTCTTCCTCCTGGTGCTGCAGTAGGTGACCCCACTGGGGAAAGGGATGCAGGTGCTGTGTTTTGAGTCAATGGGATTTAAAGCCACCTTGAGGTGTGGGAGCAAGGTCTCACCCAAGGTGAGAGGAAATCAAAACTGAAGGCTCCTAGGTGGTTTTGTCTACCTTCTCGAGCAGCTCTGTGTCAGGAGGAGCTGCCCATTGAGGCTGCCCAGGGTTAAATTGTTCCCCCAAGGTCCTCACTGGCAAGGTTTTCCCCTCATTGCTCCCATCATCCTGTCCCATCCCATCCCACCTCAGACATGCTTCTGCCACTGCTGACCAGTGCCAGCAGCTTTTGGAGCATTTCTTTGCTTCCTTTTCTCTTTTAGAAGGAATGAACTGCATGAACAAGAACCACGGCTGCGCCCACATCTGCCGGGAGACCCCCAAGGGGGGCATCGCCTGTGAGTGCCGCCCTGGCTTTGAGCTCACCAAGAACCAGCGTGACTGCAAATGTAAGGAGCACTCCAGGGCTGCAGAGACAGCCTCCTGGGGACCACTAACCCTGTCCTCATGATACAAACACCTCCTGTCCCTGCAGCAAAGCCCTGACCCCCTGGTAGCAATTGATTCATCAAACCTGAAGCCCAGCATGCCCAGCTCTGCCTCTGTTCCCTTACGGATGGTACTCCTGGCACTCCTCTCTGCCATGAGATGTTCTGTCCTTGCATGACCAGGCTGAAATAGCAGTTAAAGGGGTCCCAGAGGCACAGCATTCCCTGTCCCAGTGTTTCACTTTCTGAAGGGGGGGTGAACAGGGAGAATGTGATTGGCACGTGAGGAGTGCAGGAATCCTCTTCCTGGGGGTCATGGTGCTCCAGGCTCGTCTGATCTCCTGCCAGCATTCCGCTGGCACTGCCAGGATTATTAAATAGGTATATGTGTGTTTATGCAATTATTTTTATTTTGTTTCTCATTTGCTGTCTGCAGCGAACGTGTAAAATCGCTGATGAAATGGAGTTTTAATCCTAGGAGCTTATTTTCTCTCTAATCTAAATGAATAGCACACCTTGCCCCCTGGGGAGGGCTGGGAGGGATTCCCAGAAGATCCTGAGTCATTCCAGAGCTCAGGAAAGTCTCACCCTTGTGCTGTAACACCAGATTCAGGGTCAGGGCCAACCAGCCCACGGGTCCCCTTTTGCACAGTCTCCACTGAGTGTCATTTAGTAGATATGCAAAAGGAAGACATGAGAAACCACACAGCAGTTTGCATCTGCCAAGATCCCACAGGGAAAGTGAAAGGCTTTAGGAATTATCTGGGAGGGAGGGAGGTCTCCGAGGGTATGGATGAGGTGTTTCCAAGCCTGCTTTATGCACCACATGGGGATGCCAGGCAGGGAAGTTGGAGCTGGGGCCGTGCTGATGGCCGGTGCTTTGCCTCCACAGTGACCTGTAACTATGGCAACGGGGGTTGCCAACACACCTGCGACGACACGGACCAGGGACCCAAGTGTGGCTGCCACGTCAAGTTCCTGCTCCACTCTGACGGGGTGACGTGCATAGGTAGGTCAGACCGCTGGCCACGGGGCGTGGGCAGGGTGTGGGATGGCTCGTCCTCCTCCCTGGATGGTTTGTCCTTGGCCTGGTGAAGGGTTTATCCCGAGCTTTGGGAATGTGATGTTTCTTTTTGCTGAGGCTGGGGATGCTCAGTGTGTGTGTGAGGGGTGCTGTGGCACCTGCAGGTGCAGGGATATGTTGCTGCTCAACCACAAGGAGCAGAAGTGACCACAGTGTGCTTGAAGGGACAGCTGGGGACAGGTCGCTGTTCTGGGGTGTAGGCAGAGTCTCCCTCCTGCATCTGTGCTGCTGGAGGGAGAGCAGTGAGGATATTCCCATGCCAGAAATTATTAACTGTTGCTGTCACCAGCAGCTTTTGAGGAGAGACATGGAAGGGACAGGTTTGGCCACAGCAATCTGTTCCAACTTGGCACCGTGTGGCCTTGGCCCAGGAACAATTGTCTTGCAAAAAAAACCCAAAAAAGCAACCAAAACCCCAACAACCTGACAACTCAACCACCCCAGAATTGTCCTTTTCCTGTGTGTGTTTTCAAATTGTAGAACATCAAACAGAGATAGAAGTTTTACTGGTTTCATATGCTTGTGCTGCTGAACAGCTGCTTTGATTTAAATAATGTTATATTTGGGGAGTGATTAAGTCCACAAATTGCTTGAGACATTTGAGTTCTTATTGCAAAATGAAAAAGAAAGCAAGAGAGGTTTTGGCTCCCCATGTCCCTTCTGTGCCTGAACAGAAAACCCTCTGCACTTTCCACAGATGACTCCGTCCTCAGGGCAAATGGCAGTGCAGCCCCTGAACCCTGGCTGCTCCTATCCAGCTTGGGGGGTGTTTGGGGCTGGGCCCCCTGCAAAGCCCTCCTTCCCATCAGCTCTCTGCTGCCTTAATGTCACCGCTGTCCCCCAGCCCACTCCCAGGATGGATCCCAGTCCCTCCTGGCTGCTGGCAGGGGCTCTCAGCCCCTGGTCCTCACCATGCTCGTGTTTGGGTCCTGTCCCCAGGAGGTTGTTGCTGTGCCCAGATGGGCAGAGCTCCTCCAACAGGGACTTTGGGACCCCAGGGTGCATCAGCTGGTGTGCTCCTCCTGGATGGAGGGCCCTGTGCGTGGTGTCTGTGTTGGTGCAAGGACTTGGGCAGGTTTGGGACCACGGATGCTCCTGACATGCTGGGCATGGCTGGGGATGGCAGCTCTCCAAAGCATCCTTTAATTTGGAGGATGCTTGAAAGTCTGTTTACTGGGGGGGGGTCTGCACTCATGTCCTGGGTACAACAGGTGTGAGGGTGGGATTTGGGATTTTTCCAAAATCACTCATGGCCTTGGTCAGAGTCTCCCTCTTTGTCCCCACTCTGCACCGTATCTGCTGGGGAGACATCTCCCACCAGAGACAGCACATCCCTGTGAACTCTCCCCTTGTCCACTTCCCAGGGCAAATCAAATACTGCACAGGAGGATTTTAGGAGCAGCATTAGCCCAAAGCCCACCACCACGCCTGTCTCATCCCTTTGGGGTCTGCAGTCCCCTCTTACAGGAAGGGACCTGCTCAGCTCCCACATTCCCTGGGGGATTCCTGGCCCCCATCCCCACTGTGGGAACACTGTGGGACTGTGCCTTGGCTGCTGGGAGCCAGCAGCAGCCCCATAGGGATGCCCAGGCAGGGGATTTCCAGCCAAGGTACCTGTTTGGATATTTAGAACCACCTTTTCTTGTTTTATGGCTGGGGCTCAGCAAACAGCCCTCCCCCATTCACAGTGCCCCCATCACCGCCCCTTCCCCATTTCCTCAAAAATATTTCATCATTTCAAGGGGAATAAATTTTCCAGTGAGGGGAAACGCAAAGTCATTCCCCAGGCCATGGGCTTTGAAATTGTACTCGGTGCGTTTGATGGGCTGCCGGGACAGGCCCCTGGTCCAGGTTCCCTTCAGATCACACCACGCGGCAGGAAGCACGATCAGCCCCTCTGAGTGACAGTTTCATTAGGCCACGGCCGGTGTTTTTCATTTTTCCGCTTTTTATTGCTGCTTTTAAAAATGCAGATAATGAATAACATGCCTCTGAGCAAAGGGGCCAGAGCTAATGGCTCCCAACATGTCTGCAGGCACAAGGGGGAGGGGGAGGCGGGAGGGGAGGCCAATGGCCTCATATATTTATATTTATGCTCCAAAAGCAGTCTTTAAAAAAAAAAAAAAAAAAAAAAAAGCACATGCTGAGGGTGCAGTGCCCATGGGGAGATGCAAACAGCTGTCGTAGTTGATGCACATTTTGGCTTTGCTGGAAGATTTACCAGCCAGGGCATCATTGCAGCTCCCCCCTGCTGATATCTGGGGTGCAGCAGGGCCATTGCTGGACCCCTCCTCGTGGCGAGCACTGGTGGAGTGGGAGGGGGTGAGTGGGAAGGAAATATTATTAGATGGAGAGGGAAAAGCTAAACCCAACTCAAGTTTTATGGCTGATTTCCTGACCCACACCCAGGCGGTTTGCGGCGGTACTGCTGATGTGCCCCAGCTTTGTGGATCCGGCAGTGTCGGGAGCGGTGCTGGGAGCAGAGTCTGCGCCAGTCCCACTGCCAGGGCGATGCTGGGTGCACCCACACACGGGGGAGGCTGAGCAGCCCAGAGTTTGGGCTCTCTGCTGGCTTGGCTGCTAAATCCAAGGGGTGCAAGTGTCTCTGGTAGGACACAGTTCCCCTCCCGAGGCCTATGTGTCCACACAGCTTCTCTTGGGAATTGTCACCTGCCCTGGCACATGCTGGATTTGCTCCAACAAGGACGAGGACCCGGTTCCCCAGACTAACAGGCTGCACTAACGCTCCTCATAATACGCTTCTCCCTCTCGCATGGGGCTCCAGCCAGTCCAACGCAGTGTGTGAAACTGGAGCAGGTTTGGAGAGGCTGAGGGGCATGGGATGCTTGGGACGGGGTGATAGAGCAGTCAATAGCACTGGACCCAAACCTCAGGGTTTGGCTCTTTTGGGAGGTGCGGGAGAAAAAGCCTAAAAGGACAGTTTCCACCAGGCTGGAAAGGCGGCAGAATCAAACCCATTGACATGTGACACCAACCGAGTTCCTTGCTGGACACTGTTTCTAAATCACTTTTTTATAATGTTAAACAGGGGAGAGACACTTCCAGCAACACGTTATCCTTGAGACGTTTTCTAATGGTAAATATTTTTGTTCTCTCTATCTCTACAAAGGGGTCTAACTGTAGATGGTCTCTCTTCTTGAGATCATAACAGGGCTCGGGGGGCTGAGCTGCCATGCTAACTGCATGTCTCACTAACCATGCCCCGCTGCTGCTTCCAAACCCTGCAGGGCCAGCCTGGCCCAGGCTGCCAGCGGGCTGGGGGACAGAGCAGAAAACCCTCCCCTGGCTGTGCTTGCATGAGATGGGGGTTCTTGCACTGCTTTGGTCAATCCAGCCTGGCCCAGGGGGTGACAATCCACTTAGCAGTGGCTGTGGTGGTTACCCCCCACCAACCAGGAGGAGCTCACAGTGGGCTGCCAGCAGACATGCAGTGGGATGGGGGGTGCTCGTGCCCATCTCTATGCTGTGCACACCCAAAATTACCCCTTCCCAGAGCCCATCCACTCCCAGGTAGTCCCCTCTGGGACATTCTGGGTGTCCCAGGGCTAGACCTCGCCATGCCCAGAGGCTCCCAGGCCGGAGCTGCAGCGCTGGCAGAGCTGCAATGGCCTTTTACATGGCTGGGCACCTCTCCAGGGGTTTTTGCATCCCTATGGGGTCTCCAAGTCCTTCAAAAAGGTAAGGTGACACCTCTGCTCTGCCACCAAGAAAACTGAGGCAGGAGGTGCAGCGACTTGTCTGTGGTGGAGAATCTTGTTCCTGGACGTGTTGGGCACAAGCAAACTCCTGGCACATCCAGAATGAGCTGTAGGAGTGCATCTCACCAGCGCAGGGAGCACTGACTCCAGCTTTCAGGGTCCCTGAACAGCCTTTCCCACAGGGGTGGGAGAAGGAAGGGACTCCAGATCCACTCAGTCACTGCACTTCAGCCAGCCCAGCTGTAATCCCTCCAATTACCATGGAATTATCCCCTCAGGCTCCTGGGATCACATCCCAGGAGGTGGAGGTGAGGCTGTACTGTGTGCAGTCGGGGCTCTGCAGGGACGGGTGGCAGAGGGAGGGTGCTGAGCAGGGCAAGGAGCGCCATGGCACAGCAGCTGGGAAGTGAGACCACAGATGAGATGGAGTGTGAAGCTTTGTTCTCTCCTTGCCCATGCGGTGGAGGCCTCGCCGAAGCCCTGTGTGGCTGGTGAGTGGCCGGCTCAGGCCAGGTTGGGAGCAGCCCCTGGGCTACCAGCTCCTCTGAACAATTGCCACTCCCCAGGGCCCACTCCAGCATCTGGCCCCACACTGCCAACCTCTGCTGCCTCACAGGTACCCCAGCAACCCCTTCCAAGCTTTCTGCAAGCCCAGATAAGGTCCCCCTTTCTCAGAGGGATTTGCAGTGGTGCTCCAGCCATGCTGGCTCAGCTCCCACACAATGCCCGCCCCAGGCAGTGGCCCTGGGATGGTGGGCGAGACTGGCTTTATATCTGGGCCAAAAAGTCCAAAGGTGCAAAGGGGCCACGAGGGCATAGGGGTGCCACAGTGCTGGAGGAGGCTGTGAGCACCATGAAGTATGCCCAGGGCACCCTCTGGAGAGCCCCGTCCTCCCTGGTGCAGCCGCTTCCCCAGTGCTGCTGAAAGCAGTGCCTGAACAGAGCCCATCATCCCATCTCGGCAGTGACCCCGTTAAATCAATCCTCCCCAGGCTGCTTCTGCATCAGCTGCTGAAACAAAGGCTGGCGTTTAATAATTCACCGGGCTTCCAGAAAGTTTCCCTTCCCTTGGGTGCGGGGTCACCCGCCCTGTGCTCTCGCCCCAGCGCCGCAGGGAGAGGACAGCCCTGGCACGGCCGGGCTGCGTGCAGCGCCGAGACCTGGCTGAAGGAATAATATCCGCAGAAATCCCTCCCTTGCCATTAGGTTTTGTAATTGTGCTGGCGATTAATTTCATAAAATGGTCTCTTTTGTTCTCTTATTATGGGACATCATAAAAATAGCAGTGGCAAGACGAGCACAGAACGATCCCAGCTCCCGAGCCCTGCGGCGAATGGTTGGATGGTTCTGTCATTCGCACCCCATGCAGCGCTTGCAAAGAGCAGGAGAACCTGGGATTTGCTCTTTCCAAGGAATTTCTTCAAGGCATTTTCGTCTTGGGTTCCTTGAAGTCCAAATGTCTCATTTATCCAAGCAACCAGCCTTCTGAAAGGAATATTTTATTATCCTTTGTGAACAACTTAATGCACTTCAAACCATTGTTCTAGTGGTTAGGGTCGAAATTGAGGATTGATCTCACAGGGAAGCTGTCAAGCTGAAAATGTTTCATTTAAATTAGTGTCCCTTCTAGTCCTACCAGCAACAGCTGACTTTGATAATACTGAAATAATTAGCTTTTTTTTCAGTTGGATTTTTTTTCCACTGATGCTGCCTGCCTCTGAGTGTACGTTCTAATTATACAAAGTGTCTCCCAAATTAGCCTGGAGCACTGGACCAGCCGCCGTGCCCAAGCAGTGAGTGACAGTCAGGGACCAGCAGCATGGGGTCACCTGTAGCTTTGTGGCTCAGTAGCTTGGTGGCAGCGAGGGGGCTGGGACCCCCCAGCACCTCACTGGGGGACTGGGGCTGCATACCCACATCCCTGGGGAGCTGCAGCCTGGGCACCCCTGTCGAGACCTGGCTCTGGCTGCGTTTGCACAAATGCTGTGACTTTTTCCCCTGGAAATTCAGTTCCTCCTCACTGGAGCTGCCGAAGCCAGCCTCCATGAGACCCTGTTCGTGGGGGACATGCAGCCCCCATGACAGTGTGTTCATTAATTCGGGGCTCTGTGATCTTGTTACTGAGTGAGAAGCCCAGGGCTCTGCAGGGAGGTTTGTATCTGCTGCTCCTTCTAGGCTGTGGCATGGGGGATATCTGGGTGCTGTGACCCCCCCAGCCTTTCGAACACCAGTCCTTAATCTCAGCCCTTCTCTCCCCTCCCCATGCAGAGACGTGTGCTGTGAACAACGGGGGCTGTGACAGCAAGTGTCACGATGCGGCCACGGGCGTCCACTGCAGCTGCCCCATGGGCTTCATGCTCCAACCCGACAGGAAGACCTGCAAAGGTAGGAGGGTGTGAACAGGGCTGGGGTGCTCACTGCTCACCCCTGGGTGCCTCAGACCCCCTTAAAAAAGGCTCTGTTTTAGCTCAGCCCTACATTGCCCACAGTGTTCACTGGCTTGGTGTTTGCATCCATGGGGTGGGGACAGGAATCACCCCCCTGCATGGGCACTTGGACATTTTACTGCAGGCACCGTGCTTAGCCCTGCTCCTCTGGAAAGGCTATAGAGAGGAGGAAAAGGAGGCCAGATCCAGTGGGAGGCGATGGCATGGCCCTTGTAGGGCTGGACTGCCCGTCCCATCTCCACCCCAGTGGTTCAGCTGCCCCGGGGTGGGTCTGGGTGTGCAGGGAATCAACACCTGCTCTGACAGTTTGAGCTGCATGAGTTCCTCTGGGGTCACTGCCCAGCCAGGTCCGAGCACCGCTGTCCCACTTGGGGGAGAGTATTCTGAGATGCAGCACATCCCACTGACATCCCCAACCACCTCCCCCACAAGGCAGGGCAGTCAAGCCTGATTATTCCAGCACCACAGACTTGTCCCCCTTGGGGTGCCCAGTGCCTGTGTTGTGTCTTTTGGCAGCTCTGGGAACTTGACCCCGGCTGAAGGGAAAGCGTGTCTTGCTGCTGCCTGCTGCCTATCTACCTGCTGACTGCTTCCAGAACCCCCTGCCCTGGGTATTTTACCAGAGCAGCCCCCCCTCTCCAATTCTGCAGTTTCCAGGAACATGCAATAACCCAGAGCCACGGCCCCTGTGTCTGGGGTTTTATTATGGCTGCGGGTGGGTTTACAGCTCACTCCCTCACAGTCATAAAAAAGAAAGCCTCAGCCCCATTGAGGCAGAGCTGTTACCCCAGTGCTGGAGGATGGAGGGACAGGGCAGGCCACTTCCTCTTCCTGGTCTCCTTCCATTTTACAAGTCATTTCCTAGCAGTAAATTTTGTGATTAGTGGCAAAATTAGAAAAACAACTGAAACAACAGCCTCCTTCCAGGTTGTTGGGGCTCTTTGCAATTATTGTGTGTCATCCTTTTTAGCTTTGGCTTTCATGGCAGGAAGGTGATGGCAAGCAGAGAGGCCAGGGCTGAAAAGTAGTTATTTTGTCACGTGGCTGTTTTTGAAGGAGAGGTTTTCCCTTCTGGATTTTCTCTCTCTTCCTGTTGCTCCTGGTCCCCCAAAACAGCCCCCAGCCCAAACTCATGACTCTGCAAATTCTGCTCTGGTGCTCTCCCTCAGCTGCAAGGGTCTTTCAGAGACTCTGGATCCCAGCTCTGCTCCAGGGGATGCTGAGACCTGTAGAAATTAGTTGTTTTGCACCACTTTCAAGAGGAGCTGAGCCCAGAGTCCTGCCAGTGTCACACAGTGGCTCCCCAGATGCACCCAGAGAAAACCAGCACCCATATTTACCCTGGTGACCATCAGAGCCCAAGGGGTTTCCTCTGCTTGCCAGCTCTGGGGGGGAGCACCCATCTCTCCTGGGCAAGCATCCCAGACAGGGTGTGACGGGTGTCCCTTGTCCCTACCAGACATCGACGAGTGCCGGCTCAACAATGGTGGCTGTGACCACATCTGCAGGAACACCGTGGGCAGCTTTGAGTGCAGCTGCAAGAAGGGCTACAAGCTGCTCATCAATGAGAGGAACTGCCAAGGTAAGGACAGGGGGCCCCTAGCACCCTGCCCTGTCCAGGGATGGCACCTCCCTCCCGTGTCTCGCAGCCCTCCCACGGCTGCTGCTGGAGGAGCGCTGCTCCGGTTACTCATTCCTCTGCACCGCGTGCATCCTTTGGGGGATTAGTGCCGGATTTGGGTTCTGGTCTGGGGCTTAGCCCTTTGATCTCAGAGCTGGGGACTTGTGGGCTCTTCTCGCAGCAGAGTTAAAGCTGGCAATTAGACACATGCCAGGCTTCCTGCTATTTGGGGGGCAGGAGTTGGGGGGAAGATGCCTCCTGTTCATTCCAGAGGGAGCTGGCTGCTCCATGCTGTTTCTTTCACCTTTTTCTCTCTGTCTCGACATCTTTCTGCACATTCCACATAAACACAGCAGGTTTAAATGGCCCAGCAGGTCACTGGGCTGTCCTGGTAGGAATGTGGAGCTCTGCCCCTAAGCCCACAGCCAAGGTCAGCATGGCAGCTGTGCACGAGCCGGAGTGTTGCCTCCTGAAAGCACACGACTGGGGAAGGAGGAGGCTGGCACACTCTGGGGCTGCCACTCCTTTCATCTACCTCCAGGTTCTGTGCTCTGGGTGATTGATATGAGTGCAGCAATTACCTTAATGAAGCCAATGAAATGACGCTCCAACCTGCCAGGTTGGGTTCACCCCCCAGCCAGGGCCTCCCTGCCCCAGCGAGGTGCCCACAGGGCCAAGCAGATATCCCTGGCACCATCCCTGTGGCAGGACCTGCCTGTGCAGCATTCCTCATCCCACGCTGGCACGGGGCTGAGCACTGGCCAGGCAGCAGCCAGCTAGGGGCTCTCACAGCCCTCCCGTGCCAAGGACATGGTGCTGGCCCTGTTTGGCCCATTTGAGGTGCAGAGGGGCTGCAGCAGCTTGCAGCAAAGGGGTGTACTGGATGAGGAGGGAGCTTGGAGGCAGTCAGGGTGGGAGCACAGGGTCCTGTAGCATACTGGTGCTCTATCCCCAGAGCAATCTGGCTCTGGATCCTTGGAGCATCCCAGTGCAGGGTCTCAGAGCATCGCAGTGCAGCTCCAGCTTGCTGGAGCAATTGGAGCAGGAAGGGGACAGCCCTTGTGTCATGAATGGCCTGTCCTCTGCACCAGCCCTTACCTCCTCCCCTTGCTTTCCTCCAGACATCGACGAGTGCTCCTTTGACCGGACCTGTGACCACCTCTGCATCAACACTCCCGGCAGCTTCCAGTGCCTCTGTCACAAGGGCTACACCCTGTATGGGCTCACACACTGTGGAGGTAGGGCCAGCTGGGGGCTGGCAGCAGCAGCTTGGGGCCCCACAGGGTCCCAAGGAGGCACATGGGGCCCCCAGGGGTGGGACAGCCCCAGGGTACGGCTGCTGTGGCACCCCTGGGGATAGTGTTCACCCCAAGGGCCCATGGAAAGGGTCGGTTCCACGCATACCCTGGGCTGAGGCCAGGCAGGGAGGGGGCTCACAGCCAGACAAGCTGGTGTCTGCAACTTCAAACAGAGCGACAGGAACAATTTGCGACTTGTCTGCAGCAGGAGAGAGGGAGAAATCCCCGGCGTTTTTGGCAGGGAGCTGGGACAGGGTGGGAAGGGAAACATCAAAAGGATTTGATTTAAATTTCACAAGGCAGATAGCTCCCAAGGGCGGGGGCGTGTGGCGCCCGGGAAGCGGGGAGGCAGATGAAACATGCTTTGGAGGGGTTGCCGAAGCGTGTCGTGGCAGTGGTGCCTGCAGCCCAGGATGACGGCAGCAGGAGGCCGGGTGCTCCGATGCCTCCGGCTGGTGAGAGCAAGCACCCTTCTCATAGTCCCAAAATATGCAACCAGCATGAGCCAGCACAGCCCCCAGATCCTTTCAGGGTGACCCTGCAGCAGAGAATTTGATGGCTTCCACCAGTGCACCCAGAGAGGGGGAGATGAGCTGGGAGGGCCGTGGGGGGCAGCTCCATCCCTGCCATGCTTCATGCCAGACCTGAATCATAAACACCCTGTTTCAGGCCAGAGGGTCCCTGTTGAGAAGAGAGGCCAGGGCTACTGAGCAGCTGCGTTTGAATTCGGCTCCCAGGTGTTTCCATGTCAGCACTGTCTGCTGTCTCCCCTGCAGCTCCTCAGCCCACCAGGGGCCAGAGCTGAACTCAGCCTGGATGGGCTGCACCCATCACCACTCAGCCCTTGGGGACACCAGGAATCGGGGTGTCCCTCATTCCCACGAAGCTGGCATGGCTGGAGGTGCCCTGTGGTGCAGATCCCCTGTCCCAGTGTCAGAGCCAGGGGTCTCGCTGACCCTCACCCTCTGCCTCTCCCTTCCTTCCCCAGACATTGACGAATGCAGCATCAACCGGGGCGGCTGCAAATTCGGCTGCATCAACACACCTGGCAGCTATCAGTGTACCTGTCCCACTGGCTGCAAGCTGCACTGGAACAAGAAGGACTGTGTCGGTATGTCAGGCCAGGAGCCACCACAGCTGGTGGAGGAGTTGGAGGATTTGAGATGCCAGGCTGGCATCCCTATGCTATGCTCTGGAGCCCTCTCCTCCCCACTGAATCCCCCCATGAGCTGGGAGGGCGCAGGGGTCTCTCGTGGGTCCCTGGGCTGTGCCAGCCACAGGTGTCCCTGATTGTCATCACCAGCCGGCGCGTGTCCCACGGAGCTGGTGAAATGCCTGCCAGGTTCGGTGCCACCGCGGGCCACCCTCACCTGCAACAAGACAGGCAAGAAGGATAGCTGTGCCCTCTCCTGCACCTCCAAGGCACGATTTCTGCCAGGTACCAGTGGTAGTGCCATGGCCAGCTTGGGCAGAGGGGTCCCCATTTCCCTGCATGGCCAAAAGTCAGGGGAGGGAGAATGGCTGCACAGCTGGGGTGCAGAAAACCCAAGCAGTGTCTGGGTGAGGGAGGGAAGTTGTTGCTCGTCACTGGGTGTAGACCCATGGGATGGGTCCCCATGGCAGGGTGCTAGGCATCATCCCCCCACAGCACAGCCGTGCCTCCCTGCATCACCCTGGCAGAGCATCACGGGAACCAGACAGTTGCTCTGGCATCCACCAACTCCCCTTCCTCCTCCACAGAGTCCGACAGCAGCTACACGGTGAGCTGTGGGACCCCCATCCTGCGGCAGGGCAGCCAGCACAGACCCACAAACAGCAGCCAGCAGTGCCTTGGTAAGGGGGCTCCTGAGGTGCCCATGGTCGCCAGCCAGGCCGGGCTGTGCCAGGTTGCTGAGCACCTGCCTTTTCTTTTAGAGACTGTCACTGCACCAGTCAAGCAGAAGGCCTCCTTCAAGATCAAGGATGCCAAATGTCACCTGCACCCACGGGCCAAGGGCAAGCAGGATGAGGCTGGGAAGGCTGGGGCACAAGGTGAGTCGTGCTGGCAGGGGGCCAGTGGGGGTGCCCGTTCCCCCAGCAGGGATGGGGTTCTGACCTGTTCCTCCCTGTGCAGGTGGCTCGACACCTTGCTCTGACTGCCAGGTCACCTTTGTCAACCTCAAGTGCGACTCAACCAAGAAGGGGAAGGGTCGCCGGGCTCGCAACTCACCCAACAAAGAGGTGACACGCATCACGTTGGAGTTCGAGGCGGAGATCAAGCCAGAGGAGATCACAGGTGGGTACAGCACTGGCCTGGTCTGTCTCAGGTGCAGGCAGCGGTGGTGGGACCACAGGGACAGTAGTGGGACCAGGGACACAATACCATCCCTGTGCAGCAAGGAGAGACAAACTAGTCATCATCCTTCACTGGACTGGGAAGTACTGGGCAGCGTTTCCAACTGAGCGTGGGGGGGATGCTTTTAATCCTTTTGGGTTTCCCTCTCCATCCCTCCCTTCTTACTGCATCCTTGTTTCCCCCTGCATCCCTATTTCCTTCTGCTTCCCCAGCCAGCTGCAACCTGCACTGCCTGCGACAGAGAGTGGAGAAAAAACTGAAGTCTGCCATCAAAGCCCTGAAGAAATCCATCAACCAGGAGCGGTTCCTGCTCCGCTTCGCAGGGATGGAGTACGAGGTGGCGCGGAAGCTGAGCGTGGCCCCGGAGCGGCAGGAGAGCTGCGGGCCGGGCCAGCAGCGCCTGGCTGGCAAGTGTGGTAAGGAGCAGGAAGGTGGTGTCTGGGGGCCCCCAGCGGTGACAACCCCCACAGCATCACCGATGTCACCCCCCCGGCTCTCAGTCAGCTGCTCGCAGGGAACCTATTACAATGGGCAGACGGAGCAGTGTGTGCCCTGTCCCCCCGGCACCTACCAGGAGAAGGAGGGGCAGCTTTCCTGTGACCTCTGTCCCCGCGGCGACACATTCGGACCCGTAGGAGCCACCAACATCACCAGCTGCACAGGTAAGGAGAGCATGGAGTGGGACTGGAGGCACACTTGGGGAACGTCCAGGGCTGCAATCTCAACCATCAGCCAGAAGAGGGGAAAGCCCTAAGCATTGCCAGAGCCCACAGAAGTTGCTACTTTGGGAGTTAATCATTTCGAGGGGACCTTAGGAAGGGCAGCACTTGCTCTGGATATACTAGTCCTGCCAAGGCTGCTGGGGGACAGGATTTGGACATGGGGCAGGAGAGTTCTGGGCATGTGGAGTGCCAGGACTGAGCAATGCCTGTGCCCACAGGTCAGTGTCCCCCTGGCCAGCACTCTGTTGATGGCTTCAAGCCCTGCCAGCTGTGTCCCCGTGGGTCCTACCAGCCCGAAGTGGGACGGGCGCTCTGCTTCCCTTGTGGTGGGGGGCTGACCACCCGCCACGAGGGAGCCCTCTCCTTCCAGGACTGCGACACCAAAGGTAGGTCAGAGCTGGTCCCTAGGGAGGGGGAACCCAGAGGGGTTGTGCTGGCAGCTGAAACAGCCCCCTTTGCTCTCTGACCCCACAGTCCAGTGCTCCCCTGGGCACTACTACAACACAAGTGTCCACCGCTGCATCCGCTGCACTGTGGGCACCTACCAGCCTGATTTCCGGCAGAATTACTGCATTGCCTGTCCTGGCAACACCACCACTGACTTCGATGGCTCCACCTCTGTGTCCCAGTGCAAAAGTAGGCGAGCTGGGGTGCAGTGGTGGGCGGGAGAGGGAGCGGGGTGTTAGGCATGGAGTCCTTCCTATCTATATTTTATCTATCTTTAAAAATTCTGTAAAATAGAGTTATAGAGTTTGGGGTCATTTCAGTGCTTTCTGCATGCAGGCAGGCATGGGGGGATGCATGGAGCAGTGCTAATGGAATACACTCAGTAAACCACCCAGAGGGGAACACTCCCCCCCCAGTGCCCGTGGCACTGATTCCCAGTGGAACCGGCTCTCCCCTATACCCTGCAGACCGGCAGTGTGGAGGGGAGCTGGGTGAGTACACAGGCTACATCGAGTCACCAAACTACCCGGGGAATTACCCTGCCAACGTCGAGTGCACCTGGAACATCAACCCGCCACCCAAGCGCAAGATCCTCATCGTGGTGCCAGAGATCTTCCTCCCCTCTGAGGACGAGTGTGGCGACGTCTTGGTCATGCGGAAAAACTGTAGGTAACCGAGCAGGCCATGGTGCTCACGGGAGGAGCTGAGGGAGGAAAAGTTCAGGGTTTGGCACAGCTGCCTTGTGCAAAGGGAGAAAGCCACATCCCCGGCCAGCAGGAGGGGAATTTTGGGAGAGATCAGCATCACCCTACTGGCCTGGTGTCTTGCTGGATCAGGGGGATGTTGATGGGCTGGGCTGCACACCTGGGTCTCGGCATTACTTTTTGTGGGTAAAAGGCCCCATTTGGAGATTTCCAGAGCAAGGAAGGAATAACAACATCCCTAGTATGTAACATGAGGGTTAGGGGGGCTCAGCCTTGCCCAACACACAATCCCCATCCCTGGTGCTGCCCTTCACCCTGAGCCTTTTAGCCCAGCTGGGGGTAGGTCCACTGATGGGCAACTGGCATCCCGTGTCCCTTGCCATTCCCTGCAGCCTCCCCATCCTCTATCACCACCTACGAGACATGCCAGACCTATGAGAGGCCCATCGCCTTCACCGCCCGCTCCAGGAAACTGTGGATCAACTTCAAAACCAGTGAAGCCAACAGCGCCCGGGGCTTCCAGATCCCTTATGTCACCTATGACGGTGAGCACAGGGCACAGAAGACACTACTTTGGCAGGCTGATGCCACCCTGCCCAGTTTGGGACCCAGGTCACCCCCAGTTGACACCTCCTGTGTGTTTTGGGGGGAGTGGACTCAGGGATGGGGACCGGATGCTTGGACACAAGTGGCAGCTCATGCCCTGACTGTGTTTTTTCGGCTGGGTGTTGCAGAGGACTACGAGCAGCTGGTGGAGGACATTGTGCGGGATGGAAGACTCTACGCCTCTGAAAACCACCAGGAGATCCTCAAGGTGAGTGTGTGCCCCCATGTCCGTGCTACCCAGGGCTGCAGGGGATGCAGGAACATCCTTCTCTTCAGGGGTGCCTCATGCTCTCCCTGCACTCAGGGGTTCAGTTTGGAGCCGCTGCAGGGGAGCACAAGGCAGGGTGGTGAACCTCCCTCTGGCTCGGCTTCCCTGCAGGACAAGAAGCTCATCAAAGCTTTCTTCGACGTGCTGGCACACCCCCAGAACTACTTCAAGTACACTGAGAAGCACAAGGAGATGCTGCCCCGCTCCTTCATCAAACTCCTCCGCTCCAAAGTCTCAAGCTTCCTTCGGCCTTACAAATAGCCCCTCCGTGCCCCCGCTGTCCCGGGCCGCCCCGCAGCCAAGGAAATCCTCTTCTCCCTTTCTTCTTTCCGATTTTTCCTTCCTCCACCCGGCTCTGGCAGGATCACCACCGCTCGTCCCGCAAGACATCTCCCCATGATTTCCCCGCCGTTCCCTGCAGAGCAGTGCTCCCAGCCTTGGGGATGCTCTGGCCTCATCCAGCTGGGGATGAAGCTGCTCCCCTTTTTCAAAGCAGCTTCTTCGTTTTAGGAACTGAAGTACTGATCCTTTCACTGTCCTCTGTCCTGCCTTTGGTTTCCTTCTCGCCAGGCCTGTCCACATTCCCTGGTGCCACTGGCAGCCCAGGACACTGAGGGGGTCATTGTCCTTCCAGCCCTTGGGGCTGGTGCCAGCTGCAGCCCCACAGAGAGCCCTTGGCAGAGGAGTGCAGGAGGTGACACCACGTTCACCACAGCGCTGGGCCATGGGCATCGGTGCTGCTTTGCAGAGGTTGGGGAAAAGACAACTGACAAAGCCAACTTGATTAAAAAGGAAATGTAAAGGAGAGATGGCAAAGCCCACCAGCGTGGCAGCGTGGTGGCTCCGTGGCCATCCCGCTGGAGAGCCGGGCTGGCACTGGGAGGGAAGTGCAGCCAAGCCACGTTCCCAGAGAACAATGTCTGGCTGCACAGGAGAAAACAGGGAGCAAAGGAGAAGGACTTTCAGCTGGGTTCGATTTTTTTTTTCCCCCCCAACTTCAGACACTTGTGCCAAGAAACCAGACTTTGTTACAAGCTCGGCCAAAGAGTAACTCGGAAAAGCAAGCTTTGAGAAGAGCAGGAGTCAATGTTTGTGCACTAGGATATACTCCTTTCTACCTTTCTCATATGTATTAAGTGCAATCATTTGAATCTTCTTTATATTATTTAGAGGGAAGTTGTTTTTGTTTTTTTTTCTACTAGAAACGACAATATTTATACCTGCCTGAGAAATGAGAATGTGCATTTGCAAGAAAACAAAAACCACCCACCTAGAGCAAGCCCGGCCCTGGGCTGCACTGACCGGCATGATGGCGTCTTCAAACCTTTTCTGCCACATTTGTGCCCAGTAAAAGCCCCTGTTCTGGGGGGAGATGGTGTCTCCTGCTCAGCACAATGGGGTGAGTTTTTGCAGGGAGTTTGAGGCGTCTTGATCTGTCCACAGGGGGTGGAGCAGCTGGGTTGGCCGTGCCCTTTCACGCTCATCTGCCACGGTTTGGGTGTTGTTCAAGCCTCATTGTGAGGGGGATCAAAACTCGGCCCATCATCTGCTTGTTGCAAACTGATCTGCTTTCCTGCAGGGGCTCAGGGACAAGCCAAGACCCTGGAAGACTGGATGGCAGCTCCTAAGGCCAGGTCTGGGGGGCACACTGGGAGGAGAGGGGAGCTGCCCTTCCACTCAGCCCCTAAAATCTTTCCCCCAGGTATGGAGAGACCTGGAGGCAGAGCCACCCTCCCACCTCTGGGCAGGCTTTGTGCTTCCAAATCTCTCTTCCAAGGTGCTTTCAGCTCCGTCCTTCTGCATGTGCTCGTCCCACAGGCATGCTGTGGGAGCCCCTCCCCAGGGAATGGGGTGCAGATCCCGGGAAAGACCCATCCTGCCACCCACTGTTTTACTGCCACCTGCCTGTCCCCTGCTTTGCAGAAAGGCTTGGCTCGGGACGAGAGCCAGGTGGACGCCACTGGTGGGTTTGATCACGAGCATCTTCATCCAGACAGACAGGACCCCCAAGGACAGGTGACTGCTGCAGTCATCCCTCCTCATCCTCCTCAAGCCTCCCTCCCTTTCCAGCCCTGCCACCAGCTCTCAGCTGTCACCTTCCTGTGCCTTCATCCCCATCTTCATCCTCTCAAAAACCTGGAGCTGCCAGGACCAAACATGGTCAATTTGCCTACAGCTCTGCCAGAGGCAAGGTCCTCTCCCAGCCTTGTCCCAGCTTGTCCCTCCCCATCCCTTTGCCCACACCTGGGCCCATGTGCCAAGCCCTGCTTTTAACAAATCAATTATTTATTGCTCTGCATATCCCACCGGGTCTGTCTTTCCTGAATCTGGGAGGCAGCTGCTTATCCCTGTTTTCCCTCCTTGATCCACGCTGTTCCAGCACTCCAAGAGCCTCTCCCAGGCTCCGTGAGGGGCTGCTGGCAGGGTGAGCACTGGCACAGGGGCTGAGGTTTGTCCCCAGGATGCATCAGTTAGAAAAGTCTGTCCTGATTCATCCCAGCTGTGGATTTTCCCCTCCTGCCGCCGGCTCCCAGCCTGTTTGGAAGCTCCACATCTGTGGGCCGAGCTGTTTGCCACTTGGGCGCTGTCTGAAAGCAGCTGCTTTGATGCACAAAAGCTGCTGCAGGGATCTGGAGGGGTTTTGAGGCTCTGGAACAGTCGTGTGAGGCAGTGACCCTTGAAAGGGTCCTTCATATTCAGAAGAAAAAAAACCAACAAAAATACAACAAGCCTGGGAATGACCAAACCCACTGTGATGCCACAGTGCATAGCAGCCCTTCATGGCCCCAAAGAGTTCATTAACTCTAACATGGGCTGCACTGTCCCACTGACCCTGTGGGGCACCAGAGCCACAGAGCATCCCAGTTGTCACCCTTGTCACAACTACCACCTCTGCTCCCCTAAAGCAGTTCTGGAAGGATGAGGTGGAAAACATGTCCTCCTGTAATGGCACCTCTTCCTCCTCCTTTCACCAAATAGCTCAACCCCCCCCCCAAAAGTCCACGAGGCCCCCAGAGTCACCCACCCCAATGTGGCTCAGCCCCACTCCCTACCCACTCCCACCTCAGAAAGGGTTTCAAAAGCTGAAACCCACACCAGCCACCTAAGGGATGAACTGAATGTTTCAACGTGAACAGAAATTAGGGTTGTTGGGCTTTTGGTTGGGGTTTTTTTTCATGTTGGAGTATTTATATCTGGCTTTTGCAGCAGGCCAGGACTTGCCATCTCCAGCAAAAATGATTAAAGTGATGAGCAAGATGTAGTTCATGAAGTTATTTGCACTTGATTAAAAGAAAAATGTATTTGAACTTTGTAAAAAGAAATGTTTGCATTTTGTATTGTCTTTTTTTAATTATTAAATGGAATTTCTTGGTGTCGTGTTGATCTTACAAAAAAACTGCCTTGGATGCTTATTTGAAAGGTCTAACAGCAGGATCCAGAGCTATTTTCATTGTTTTGTTCCCTCAGATGCTGACAAGCTTTTCCAGGGCCTGGGGTATTTTTTTTCCCTGTTCAGACTGCCCTAAGCTCACTAGTCCCAGCACAATATATTTATTTATGCCCATTAATTATATGCAACAAATCTGATTTTTAGCCCAGGAGTTGGACATAGGCTGCCTCAGAGGGAAGAGGAGATGGAACATACTCTGTACCCTTGGCCCCAACACCCTTGCTGGGCTGCAGCTCCATCGCTGGCATCCCTGGACAGCTCGATGATGCATATCAAGCCCTCACACACTGCACCTTGGGCAGAATCCCCCTGCCCCAGATTGAAGCACCAGAAGCCTTTAAAAGCTGGTGCCCTCCTCAGATTAAGGGTGGGCTCTGCAGCAGGAGGGCCTCAGGTAAGCACTGCACGAGGTAAAGGTCCACTCTGGGGGCACAGGGGTCCATAGTTTAACTGCTGAAACTCCACAGGCCCCCAAGACACCTCTGATCAGTCTGGGGCAAGTGGAGCCATTCCCCCTCCCTGCTCTGAATGCAGAGATGAGGCCCCTTCCCTCAAAAGCTCCATATACCGCTTGGAATTCACATCCCTATCAACTCAACGCAGCATCTGAGACGTGCCTCACCACAGCTCACTGGCAAACCCACCCCGAGGAGCTCTGGAGTAACAGAACCACACATGGCCAGGGGTGCCCACAGAGTTTATTGCTGCGCCCTTAGTAGAGGCGCTGGGGCTTCCCCATGGTGCTCTTGATGTACAGAGCTCGCACATTCTGCCAGTTCTTCTTCAGCAGGGACACCAGGAAGTTGATGGCCAGGTGGATGTTGTAGACAAGTTCATCCTCTGTCATCTTCACGTGACCGACAGCCACAGCCAGACAGAGCACCTGTGGACATACACGGGGTACTCGTTTCACAGGCAAAGCAAAGGTGCTGACCTCAACTCACCTGTGTGCTAGACTGTCCCACGGTCTGTCAGCTGGACACAGCTTCCCCAGCCCACCCACGGGGTTTTCCAGGGCCTGCTGCACCTGGCCTGTGGCTCACTGTGCCTTTAGCCCCCGGATGCCACCTCTAACGCACACAGAGCTAACTGGGACAAGGTGGGAACACCTTCTCCACTGCCAAGCCCTACATCAGCTTCACTTTGTTTTGGGCACCAGGCACCAGTGGCAGAGTTGTTGGCCTGCCTGCCCAGCCTCCCCAAGCAGCCTGGAACTCAATGCTCCCTGCAGGCTGGAGACAGAATTCATGAGCGAGCCATCGGGCCAAATGTTGGGACATCATTAGCTGAGCTACTTCAAATGCACAAGCATTTGCAAACCCTCACACCTGCTCCAGCTGGAGCCCAAGGGTGCACCTCAGCTGGGAGAGCTCTTGATTCTGAGTGACACCCAGGAGTCAGACTTGGCCCAGGCACAGAATTAAAATGCCTCCACAAGGTTATTTTGGCTTTAGGGAGTCAGCTTGCCTTGACAGTGAGAGCAGATCCCTGCAGAGTTGCTCCCAAGTTCACTTGCAGAGTCAAGTCCCAGACTTGCCCCTGGAAAAGCCCTGCTTGTGTTCAGCCCCCCACAGACATGCCCAGCCAAGGCCAACCCTATGAGTCACCCACGTGCTGGGAGAAGTGTTAACTGCACTGCATTGTGCTCCGCACTGAAATATCAAATCGTGTCATAATCATTTGCTTCCAGATCTGTCAACCACAGAAAAATTATTCCTCCTTTCTGACTGGCAGCAGAGGTCTCCCTTTGCTGGAGGAAACACTCGAGGGACACCTACAGCCCATCCCAGAGATAGCAGACACAGAACTGCCTTGGAGATGAAAAGCCCTACTTTACCTTCTTCATCTGAAATTTAATGGTCGATTTGACCTCATCAACCTTAGCCACCAGGTTTTCGTTGTGGGTGAGCAGAGAAGGGAATTTCCCAGCTTTGTTCAGGCCCGGGCCCAGGATTCGAGGAATCTGCTTGATCAAGGACTCAGAAGCCAGGAAGGCATCGTACTTCTTAGCTGCAAGGAGAGAACCAGGGAGGTGAGGACAAACTCTGCTCCAACACTGAGCTCCCAGTGAGCGGCTCAGCCAAGCCTGCACAGCTCAACTTCCCCCAACAGACATTACTGTGGTCCCACCTGGACAGGGGCTGGTTTTACCAACCATCTATCAGGAGTGACTGTCACAGCAGCCAGACCCCAGCCCCACTCCTGACATGGACTCTGAACAACACACAGCTCGTTCCCTAAAGGAACTGTCCTTTGCTGAGCCCCAGGTGACACTGAACTCTTAAGCTCTGCCAGGAACCTCCTGCCACAGCCTATGCACACCAGGATGGACAACCCACCTACGAGAGACTTAGCCAACAGCCACAGTATCCCATGTCACTTTCTAACTGCACATGGTTCCGTGGCTGATTACTGACTGAGTGTCAAGTTCTTGTCCGCCTAAGGAATGTGTACCAAAGAGATTCTAGAGTTCTCAGGGAAGGAAGGATTTTCTCTCCAAGAGAAAATAGACAAATTTTATTCTGTTCATATAAGAACTGCAGGACTAAATCACACTCTTGCCTCCAGCATTTCTCTGCTTTTGCTGCACTCCACATCCTTGATCAGGAAATCAAGGAACACAGCAAAGGGTGAAACTCTGTAACAGGGATGGTTTCCTGTGTCCTTCCCCTCCTTCTGCAGGACAACCAGTCTAACTCCTGCACCACTGACCTGTCAGACCTCCACTGCCAACAGCTTGGTGGCTTTTCTGGGTAGTTTCTAGGCAGACTTTGGTACTCTGCTCAGCTTTCTATCCCTGGAGCTAACTGCATGGAGATATGAGCTAAGAGAAAACCTCCTGCTTACCCAGACCCCTCCCAAGTTGGCCAAGGTATTCAGAGCCTGACCCACACTCACCCAACTTCTTCACCAGCTTCTTGTTTTTGTTGAGTTTCTTCAGAGCTTCTATGTCCATGTGAGGGATGTCAACTGCTTTGGCCTCATCACAGTGTTGCTGGTCCCCCAGCAGACAAACCGAGAACTTAGGCCGTGGCGTCGACTTCAGCCTGAGGATGAAAGGTCCAAGTCAGTGCCTTACCAGCACCGCTCCCCTGTCCTTGGAGCCAGCACGGAGACACCTTACCACAGCACGGGGCGTCCTGCACCGCTGCTCACCTGCCGTCCCCAGCAGGCCGGTGGGGACAGCCCGGGGGGCTCCCACACCTCCCCTCATGTTTTAAGACCCAGGGTGAGGGTCCGTCCAGCCGCTCCCGCTGGGCCGGGGCGCTCTGGACTCCCCGAGCGGTTCGGCGCCGCGGCGGCCCCGGGCAGGGCCGGGCAGCGCCGAAGGCTGGGTAGGAGCGAGAGGATGGCGAACCTGACCGTGCCGGAGAACCGCTTGTCCTTCTGGGGGTCGTAGTTCTTGAGGCTGATCTGCAGCTCCACGGTCTCCACGAACCTGCGAGAGGCAGCGAGTGAGGCCCGGCCGGGTGGGAGGAGGCCAAGGCCGGGCACCACATGGCCGGTCCCGCCGCGTCTGGGGCTCTTACTTGCGCTTTTTGGCGCGGCTGCCGTGCAACACCTCCTTCACCGCTTCGTACAGGGTGTCCCGGGACACTTTGCTGCTGCGGGGGGAAACGGCAGAGAGGGCTCAGGGCCGGCCCCGCTCGGGACGCGGCCCCGAACCCGCACACTCCTCCCGCCATCGGCCACACTGCCCGCGGCCCAGCGGCCGCCCGGGCAGCCCCGCGGCCGGGGCGGATGGCGGCGGATGCGGTGCCAGGCCTGACCCACCTCATGGCGGCGGCTGCTCGGGCAGGAAAGGGGGAGGAGCCTCCGGCGCGGCATAAAGGGGAGCGAGATCTCGCGAGACTTAGCCACGGGAGGCCATAGCGGGAGCGGAGCCGCCATGTTGGGAGCGGTGGAGAATACTGCCCTCCCCCGCCCCCGTCTCCTTCCTGTCAAACGAACAACCAGGGGCTCTTTGACTCCTGTCGCGGACCACCAGGACAGGGGCTCGTCCATCGCTTCACAGCGACCGGGAAGGACAAGGGAAAGCGGTGCCTTGCGGCTTCAGTGTCGGCACTGCGCATGCCCCGCAGTGGCCGCCCCGCCCCGCCCCGGAACCTGCATTGAGGACGGGCGGCGGCCCCGCCTCTGTGCGGGTTCGGGGTGGGCGGGGCTGGCCGCGGTGCATGTCGGTCCGGCGGCGGGCCCGGGCCCGGCGGGTTCCTCAGGTCGGTGCGGGGCGTGATGGCGGCCAGGCCTCGGGGCTGCCTCAGCCCCTGGTACCTCGCGGGGAGAGCTCCCCCTGTCCCCCGCCATCCCCAGGTCCGGCCGGCTGCTCCCCTCGGGCCATGCCTTCCCCCGGTGCCGTCGCACCGCAGCCCTGGACGAGGGGCGCAGCAGTGCAGGGGGAACGAACCCCGGCAGGACCCTCTGCAGCCGCAGGGGAGCCTCGGCCGGGTGCGGGGAGCGCGGGGTGAGGCGTACCGAGGGGGCTCAAAGCCGAGCGCACCCTGGGCTGCGGCGGGGACGGACAGGGCGGTCCGACTTGTTCCTGGATATCAGACGATAAAATATTTGGTTATCTCAGAGATGGCTCAGGAAGAACCCACTGTAGCTGCTTTGAAAGATAATCTGTCAGCAGAGAGCCTCTTTAGCAAAATGTTCTTGTGGGCGTGTGGTGGTTTTAACATAATGTGCTTAGAGCCTGAAATTCTGTTTCTCAGAAGGCTGGGAATTAGTCAGGAAAGGGAGGAGAGCAGGATGCTTCCAGGGATAAAGCTCATCATCCCGCCCCTGTCTCTTGCAGTACAGGACACACTCAGCCTGTAGGTTCAATCCTTATTGTACTTGGAAACCCTCCTGCAGATCATTTGGGCTTGAATGTGGCATTTGCACTGTCTCAAAGAAGAGTCTGTCAGTTCACTGGTGTGATAAGCTTTATTTTATGTTTGTCTATGGAAAAGATTGTTAGCCCTGCCTGCATTGGTGGGGGAAGGATGCAGCATTGTCCACCTTAATCCTTTATAACCTCAAAAGTAGTTTGAGGCCATTCAAGTCTTTCCTGGTGTGCAAAAGTGAGGAGAGAAAATAAAATGGAATTGTTCTTTTTACTTAAGGCTTGCAGCAAAAAGGACGGCTCAGTGTCCCCCAGCCCCTGCCTCTGGGCCTAGCGCTCCCGGCAGGATGGAGAGCCTGGGGCTGCCAGCAATGACCCTCAGGGATGGCACCACAGCCTACCTGCAGCAGGCTGCCAGAGGTAACAGAGCCTCGGGCTGCCACGGCTCAAAGTCTTTTTCTGGTTCTGAAATTAAAGTCACACTTGCCAAAAGTGCCCTCACGGTGAATGAGCTGCCAGACTTAGGTGGCCACTTCACACAAGCAGCACAGATGACTCTGTTGGATTTGAACAGAAGTCTGATAAAATAGAAGTCAAATGTGCCTCTGGTATGGAAATGAAGCTGTGGAGATGAGAGAGCTGTTGCTGTAGACAATAAAGGTGCTGTTCAGACCAGATGAGCCTGGTTCTCTCTGGAGTCACTGGGGAAGCAGAGCTGGTACTGTGGCTTGGAGGGATCTGTTCCACCAAAACTTACCTTGGGCTGAGCAGGAGGTTTTCCTTCACTGGTGTGCACAGGGATTGGTTCACAGTGCTTTTCTCACTCAAAGAGGTGCCAAATTCAACACTTTCCTTACTTTGGTGCATGTGAGGTGCCCCTTCCTCCACCACCCTCTGCTTCCAGAACAGGAGCATGCTCCTTCCCAGCCTGCAGAACAGGATGGATGAGCTGTGCAGCTCCATGTCCTGGGAATTGCTCTCTTGCTTTCTTTTCTGTGAAAACTCACTGGAAGTTTATATTCCACATGTGTGCAGTTGCACCAGTGTGATGCCTCCCCCCAAACTTTGTGCTCCAGGTGAAACCAACCTGGATTCCACTATTCTAGTGGGATGGAGCAATGTCCTCTCTGCATCAAATTTTTGTGTAACCAAGTCATTTTTACAGAATTGCACAGAGTCAGGCTTTGTAAGGTTTCAGTGCTCAGAACCCAACCCTGGCACCACGTTAGGCCCCTTTAGGTGCTGTAATTGTTTTTCAAGAGTGGTCCTCTGCCAAAGTAGAAAAAAAATAAATCTCCAGGTACTTGCTGATGCCACTCAGAGCTCTGATTTGATTTTTTTCTCCAGCATAAGTGTAATTGCTTTCTACTAGATTCCAAAAGCTCAGCACACAATGTTCTTTCTGCTCCTTGGCACAAACTGCTGTGAGGGGCAGCTTGTCAAGTGATAGTGGGTCTTAGTTGTGTGTCCTCCTGTCTAGGAAAGGGCAGCTCTGGCATTTCTGGGAAGTGAAGTGCCAGCAATCCGAGGCAAAGCTGGTCCCTAACAGCCTAGAAGTGACAGTTTCTCCCTTCTGTGAGACTGGTTTCCTTGGGAAGCATGTGGGACAGAGGGACTGGGCTCAGCAGTGCTGATGGGATGTTATAACTGTTTCAGGTGAAAAGCTGATTGAAAGGCAAGTCATTGAACTTGAAGATGGGACTACAGCTTATATCCATCAGGTGACAGTTCAGAAAGGTGAGGACTCCTTTTTGGAAGGACACTGTAGATGTGGCTGCAGCTGTCAATGCTCCAGCCCTTGGGCTTCTGTCAGCTCCAGCTCTCACAAAGTCCAGTGCAAGTGCAGGTTTTCTGTAGAGCTTTTTATGCTCATGGTTTTGTGGCTGAATAAACAAGGACATAGAATATGTGATTTCCTGCAAAGTTTTCAGCAATCTGTCAAGAAGATCAATTTGGTGGAAGTGTCATTTCACCTATGGGTTCTCCTCATTGTCATTCTGACAGACCGCAAGCCCAGTGAGCTGTGTGCTGCTCCCACACAGACTTTGTTTCATGTGGGAGCAGTTGGACAGGAATTTCCTTTGAACTGTGAGATAATATATTACTTTTGGAATAGGTGTTGGTGAAGGGCAGGTGGGGATTGCTGGAAGCAATGCATGAAGCCTTGAAAATCTCATCATTCATGTCAGAAGGGCTCAAATGGTGTCCTAAAAACTACAGTTGTTGTTGCCTTCGAGGGCAAGCAGGAACCCTGTGTCCTCTCCTGGGAGCCTTAATGCTGTAGGATTCAGGAACTGCCACAGTATTCCCTCCATCCTGAGTCCTCCAGGAAGGTGTGTCGATGTTTCTCCTCTCTTATAGAGTCTGTGGCTTTGGAAGACGGTCAGCCAGTGGTGCTGGAAGATGGCAGCATGGCCTACATACACAGCACAGCTAAAGGTAAAGTGTTCCCTGCTCTTCCCTTGGCAGCTGGAGCAGAAGCTGCTGAAGTGTCCCAGATTTCCAAGGCTGTGGGTGGCCAGGGAGGTAGAGTACTCTTCTGCCTCACACTCAGCAGCTCTTTACATTTAATGTAATTGGTTTTCTCTTCCAGGTGGTTATGATCCTGGCACCTTCCAGGCCATGCAGGTAGAGGATGACTCCGCTGCCTACGTCCACCATCCTGTCATTGTGGCACCTGGCAGCACCCTCCTGGAAGTGCAGACAGAAACTGGGCTCGAGGAGTTAGCTAGGGAGGAGGAAGATGATGCCTTTGATGTGGAGAGCATGAATGCATTACAGCAGTGCAGTAAGGTAAGGGCAGAGCGCTGCTCCCGTGGTTTGCCAACAGCACTGTGGGCTGGGGGCCATGTTTGGCCCTCACTTCAGCAGTACTTGTGTATATCTGTCTTTCAGCAGTGCCAGCTTTGAGAGAAGCAGCTGGACAGGGCTCCAGGGCAAGTGCCACCACTGATGGGTGGCTGGCAGTTACGGACCCAGAACAGGGCCATTCGGTCCCACAGAGTGCTGGGCCTGCCACCCTTAATGTGCTACAGGCTTGGATTTGGGGAGAGAGGAGAGCTGCTGTGATACAGCCTTTGACATGTCAGCAGCAGCTAAAACTATGGCCACTGTCCCCATGGTGACAAAGATCTCAAAAAACCAAAACAGCTTTCAGTCCTAATGCATTGTCACTGCAGTGTCCCACCTGAATATCCTGGGTGCTGCCATTTTCTCCCATCTACATAGCATTCTGTAAATGGGGCCGCCAGCAGTGTGCTGGCAATGCTCAGCTGGGCACAGACCTTCTTGCCACGGCAGGCCCAGCCCCAGCTCTCTGGGGAAGGGCAGGGTGGCACTGGCTGTCACTGTCTTCCTGCTTGGTTTGCTCTCCTGCTCCACACTGTACAGGGAGGCACAAACAGTGCCTGTGCTTCTTCACCCACAGGGGTCTGACAAGGAAGAGGAGGGAGTGACAGACAAGTGCCATATGAAGAGTATGGACTCCAGCAATGTCCCTTCTCAGGTCTGAATTTTTCAGTGACTGGAACTAGGCCGAACTCCTCTTTGCCAGCGAATAATTAAAAAAGCATTGGTGGCTTCTCTGCCGAGTTAGCAAATAGTAAGTGCACATTTTACAAATGAGCTGAGCAAAGCCCAGAGAGGGAGTGAGGTGTCTGAGAACCCCCAGTGAGATGGGAGGTGGGAGTGGGAAATGCAGGTTTGTGGAGCTCTTGTCACCTGGGCTGCACTATGCGGGTACAAGCTTGTTTGTAGGAACATGTTTTTGGAGCATAACTGCAGGAGTGCATATGTATGGCAAGGAGGGAAATATTTGTGTGGGCTTGGTGAAGCCTGCTGTGGTGGCTTGCTGGATTAGTTCCTGTACTTGTCTTGGCAGGATTTGCAGGAGGAGGAGGTGCTCAGCCACAGGAAGGGGCAGCAGGTCAGCAGCAGAGCTTTCCGCTGTGGGTACAAAGGCTGTGGCCGCCTCTACACCACCGCCCACCACCGCAAGGTAAAACAGGTGACATGGCAATGTACAGGCCAGACCTGTCCTAGCTTACAGTGCCAGGGTTCTGCATTCTCTGCAGCTGTTTTCCTTCCTCCTTGCTTTGGTCCTCATTTTAATGACCCGTTCTTCCTTTTCCAGGTACATGAACGTGCTCACACAGGTGACCGGCCATATACATGTGACTTCCCAAGTTGTGGGAAAGCATTTGCTACAGGTAACAGCTCCTCTTTTGAGCAGATTTTGTCTTCTGTCCAACTCAAAACCCTGTCGAGCCTCAGCCCTGGCTCTGGTCCAGCAAAGCACAATGTCCAGAGCATCTAAAGCCTTCTGCAAGGGAACCTCAGCACAGGAGCCTGAGGACTTGATTGACTGTAGTCAGATAATGGTGGAAGCAGGATAGGAAGTAGTGTTGGGGGCTGTTTGGATATTTCTTACCCCTGAGCTTTGTGGATACAAGAAAGACATTCAAGTACATGAAGTGGGGGTTGGTACACAGCTTGTCATGGTGTCTCCTTTTCTTTACGAAATTAATTGTGGTTTCTGTCCTGGATAGGGTATGGGCTGAAGAGCCACACGAGAACACACACTGGTGAGAAACCATACAAGTGTCCAGAGGATATGTGTAGCAAAGCCTTCAAAACCTCTGGGGATCTACAGAAACACATCCGCACACACACAGGTGAGCAGCACAGCGGGAGAACTGCACTGCCAGTGAAAGGGTCTCCAGGGCATTCCAGGTAGCTGCATGGTGGCAGGGCTCATCCATGTCACTCTGTCAATGCAGGTGAGCGTCCCTTCAAGTGCCCCTTCGTGGGCTGTGGCCGCTCCTTTACCACCTCCAACATCCGCAAGGTTCACATCCGGACGCACACGGGCGAGCGGCCGTACATGTGTCCAGAGCCCGGCTGCGGGAGGGACTTCACCAGTGCCACCAACTACAAGAACCACATGAGAATCCACACAGGTAGGAGGCAGCCAGCTCCTCCCAGCCAGCAGCAGGGAGGTCTGTGGGGCTGAAACGGCCATTTCCAGGCCCGGCATTGCAGGAGTAGATCTGGGGTTGGCCAGGGAGTTAAAACAAATAGCGGAAATTGCTTTATTGGGTTGATTATAGTTCCACTGGTCCACCTCCAGCTATTTGCTCTGGGGGGAAATCCCTCCCTGGAGCATGAGGAGGGTGAGTGGGTGAAGCTGTGCTCTGTGGCCTCTGCCCTAGGAGAGAAGCCATACCTGTGCACTGTGCCAGGCTGTGGGAAGCGCTTCACGGAGTACTCCAGCCTCTACAAGCACCACGTGGTGCACACTCACTGCAAACCCTACACCTGCAGCAGCTGTGGGAAGATGTACCGCCAGACCTCCACGCTGGCCATGCACAAGCGCAGCAGTCACGGCGAGCTGGAGGCCACGGAGGAGAGTGAGCAGGCCCTCTGTGAGCAGCAGCAACTGAAGGGTGAGCCCCCACTCCCCCATCACCTGCAGCAGGCTCAAGTCAGATGTGGCAAAGGGGAGAGAGGTGACAGCAAGAGCCTGCAGCCACTCCCCTCTCAGACCCAGATCTGTGCCATGGCCGCCTGCCTCCCTATCAAATCCAGACTCTGTTTGATGGTCCTTGCTGTAAGTCACAGGTTGGGAACAGTTCCCTGCCCATTCTATAGTACAGGGAGAGGTAAAGGCCCTTCTTACCAGGCCATCAGTGGGCTGGTGTTATCATGATCTTGTGCTCTTCTGTGCTGTCCCTTGAGGCCACAGGCAGGTCCTGGGGCCCAGCATGTGCTTTCATGTTCTGATAACGCTGCTCTTCCCCTTCCCTCACCCAGCTGCTGACAGAGGCTGCCCACTGAAGAGCCAGCATGTTGCTTTCCTGTCGGAGATGGAGGAAGATGAAGAAGAAGATGTTGTGCCTACACAGGTCTCACTTATCTCGCAGGATGGAACGGAGCAGGTACAGACACTGACAGCCTCCAGCACATCAGGGACAGCAGTTATTATCTGAAGTGAGATTCTGCCTCTACCCAGCTGCGGTGTTCTCTTCAGGGCCTTTTTTCAGCATAAAACAGACCCTGGGGCTCCATGTGCTCTGCCTGCTCTGAGGGCTCCCTCCTACAGCCTCACCCACTGCTGCAGTCTTGGTTTGGGGGTGCCTCTGATCCAGCAGGAAGGGCGCCTCTCCCTGCTGATGGGGTCTCCAGGTGTTTGCCCAGGCTTGTGTGCAGTGCCTGTCAGTCCTTGGCTCCCAGCAGCTCCCAAGATCTGCTGACATAGGCTGGATTTGGAGATGTTTTGTCATCATTTGTATACAGTAGTGCTTTTCTTCTACTTCCCTCCACCAGCTGCCCATGTGCTGAGTGGAAAAAACTCCCTTTTGTGGTACAGGGCAAAGGAAGCAGCTGCCAAAAGTGACTTGTTTCCTCTTAGCCTGAGATGCTTCTGCTGCCACAATGCACAAGCTGTCCTGTACGGTCTGGAAAGAAGAGGCTGAATGGGGAGGGGAGCTGTGGGACAAGTGAGGAGGGCTGGAGACCCAAGCTCTGAGTTCTCTGTCATCAATTCTGTCCATGACCCTGGGCAAAGTCCTTGGAGTTCTCACTGCCCTGGGTCTTGCAGGGAGACTGTTTCATCCTTGCCCAGACCTTTGCATTGCTAAACTAGGGAGTTGCCTAAGACTCCCCGAGCATCCGCTGTCATCCCCTAGGTCAGTCTGTCACAGGAAGAGCTGCAGGCCCTGGGCAGTGCCATGGGAGTGGTGACACAGAGCAGGGCCCTTGCTGTACCCAAGGGGAGCTGGCAGGTGACAGCACTTGCACCGTGACTGTGGCCAACACTGATCGCACCGAGATGCAGGGAGTACAGACAAAACTGGGACCTTTCCCATTCTCTGCTAGAAAGGAGCTGCGTTTTCTTTTAAAACATGATTGGTTTTAATCTGGTTTTCCTAGGTGACCATAATTGCTTCTGGGGCAGTCGTGCCAGAGGAATCTGCCATTGCCCCACTCTGTCATCAGCAGGTGGCATTGCTGGCCACTGCCCATGGCACCCACATCACTGTGCAGGTACCACATGGCTCCTGCCACGCACCCCTTTGGTCCCCGGCCACCTACTGCCCGCAGCACTTGCCCTCTTGCCCTGCTGCATTGCTGCTTGTCTAGAGGGCTTGCTGCTTAATTCCCAGATACCCTGCATACAGAGGACAGCACAGGAACATGCTCCTGGGATTGCAGAATGCTCCTGTGTAAACAGCCTTTCTGCATCACAGCCATGTCTTCCCCTCTGCTTCACACCTGTGTCAGCCACCCCCTTGCCCCTCTGTCCTGCTGGGGGCTGCCCTGAGATGCCTTTTGGGGATTCAGCACTCACTGTCTCTCTCCCTTGCCTCCCCCAGCTGGAAGAACAGCAGAGCCTGCAGGAAGGCATCAGCGTGGCTGCAGCAGTAATCCACTATGGACCGGTGACACCCGACACAGCCCTATCTGAGAAAGGGAGCTGAGGCCCACAGAGCTGCTGGGGCAGGGGGAGAGGCAGCCCTGGCCTGTCGTGGGCAGGGCCAGTGGGTGCTGCAGGCAGGACATGGGGCAGGGATGGTGTCTGAGCCAGCATGTGCCCCGTGCAGGCTGGGAGGGCTGACACGGCAGTGCAGGGCTGCTTGAAGCAACCCTGTGCAAAGGGCTCTTCTCTCCAAGAAGGGAGGGCAAAGATACTGGACTGCTGCCTTCTCCTGGAGGCTCTGCTGGAGCCTCTTCTGGGCTCTGAGCAGCAGCCCTGTTTTCAGAAAGGCACTTCCTGCCCTCTACCTCTAGGAATAGCCCAACAGCTCCCCTTTCCTGTCCACCCCTCCAGCTCAGGGACAAGTGGGCAGCATGTGCCCGGAAGCAATAAAGGCCCATCAGAGCAAGCCCAGGCTGTCCTGGGCTCAGTGTCAAGGGTGACCAGTTTCTGCCATTGGAGCCAGCGCTCTGACAGCAGTTCTCCCATCTCTTTGTCACACTCCGCTCTCAAACAAGCTTCCATGGCTGACTCCTTGGCTGGGAGCAGAGCAGCCAACACTTGTCAAGGGCTGAGCTGGACCTGAATGTAAATGTTGAGTTGAAATAGAAACAAAAATGTTGGTTTTTAAAGCAGCCCCCTTCTCTCTGGTGGAGGCTGGAAAGAGGTGATCAGTGTTACTGTTTTGCAGCTGTAGGGATTTAATAAATTGAGGAGATTTGTGGAATTGATGGAATGTGTCCTGCCAAAGCAGTGACTGTCCCAGAGGAGGGCAGGGAGCAGGATGAGCTGTACTCTCTGAACCCCTAGTGTGTGGCTTGGAGGGGGCTAAGAGGTGTCTCTAAAATCTCAGATCAGGTTTTGGCTCTTTCAGGGACTCCCTGCCAGCCCAGATTTACAGAATTGTGTCTGTGAACACATCTTTCAGGCCCCTGATCTGGGGAGAGGGACTTGGGCAGGTGCCCTCAGGCCTTCCACTGCCCTGGGCACTGGGCAGACAGATCCAGCACGGGAAGCACCACAGAACCATTTTGGCTGGAAAAGACCTTTGAGATCGTTGAGTCCAGCTGTAAACCTGAGCCCATTGCAGTCTCCCAGCAGTCAGGTGGATCATTCTCTGGACGTCCCCGAGGAGTTTGCAGAGGAAGAGGTTTCTGCGGGCACGGAACGGGCACAGCCCGGGAGGGTGCAGCATGCTGGGTCTCCCCACACCTGCGCTGATGCGACTGATCCCAAAACAAGGAGAGCTGGAGCCGTTGCAAAGCGCAGCCCGTGCTCCCAATGCCAGGGGAAGCTCTGCATCTCAGTCCCGCGAGGGAAAGCTGCTGCTGCTTGAGCCAGGGAGGAGATTTCTCTCCCCAGAGCACAGATGCCGGCGAAGCGTTTGACGTCTGTGCCGAGCTGAGCGAGGGTCGGTGAGCAGCGGCAGCGATGCGGCCCGCGGGGTTCCCGCGGTGCCCCGGGCAGGCGGCGCTCCCGCCCCGCGTCCCGCCCGCACGGGCGGCGTCCAGGAACCGGATCCGCGGGCTCGGCAGAGCCGCCGGCAGCCATGGACCTGCGAGCCGAGCTGCTCAAGTCCATCTGGTACGCCTTCACCGCCCTGGACGTGGAGAAGAGCGGCAAGGTCTCCAAATCCCAGCTCAAAGTGAGTTCCCGGGGGGCTCGGGCGGCTGGAGGGGGGACGGCGAGGGGCAGAGCAGGGCCAGGGCTGCTTTGCATCCCCTCAGCTTTCCGCGGAGGAATTGTTAAATACTGAGATCAGTAAGACCTTGCTGTTGCCTCTATACTGGTTCTGGTGAAGTTCTCAAGCTCTGCATCATGTCCCTTAAAAAAAAAAAAAAAAAAAAAAAAAAAGAGGGAGGGGTGGGAGTTCATGCTCAAGTGTGTTTTCTAGGTGAAAATGAGGAGAAATCTAGTTTTTAGTTCTTTACAGTTTCTTATGGTTTTTATGGCTAACTAACAGCCCAAACTCAGTTTATATTTTCTTGCTTGCCAGAGCACCTGCATTTCTGCTTCCTGCTGAGCCAGTGGGTCGGGAGGTAGGGGCAGCTTGTTTTTAAACTAAACTCCACAGTGGTGTGGCCAGAAATAACAAGACGTTTTTAAAAACTCTCTGCTTTCCCCTCTCCCCCAGCTTAGCAGCTTTCAGAGGGCTCCTGCTCTTAGCCCTTCGTCAAACCCATTACGGCTTTAAAAACCTTTTTGCCTGCCCCCAGGCTGTGGTTGGTCGAACCCGCCAGGGAGCCCTTGGCTTCCACAGTAATTATTGATTTTTTTTTTCCTTTGCACATGGTGGGCCTCGTTTTTGTTGCCATGTGAACGTTCTCTTGGTTCTTAGGCTGGCACCAGGGTTGGAAATGCTGGTCAGCATCGGGGGCTGAGAGGAGAGGAGAGACCTGAGCAGAAAAATGACGGGCACAGGGAGATAGATGTTGCGTCAGGACTTGGCAGCTGCTGCCAGTCTACAAGACCACTTGTGAAGTGCTGCAAAGCAAGCTCTTTTCCACTATTTCCTCTATTTTATAGGGTTTCCCTGGGACAGACTGCAGGGAAGGTGCTGTGCTTGGTGGGGAGGCATGTTTTGCTCCAAAATTAAGAGTTTGTTTGCAGGAATCTGAAGGAAAATTAGCAGGAGTCAGACAACTCCTGCTCAGCCACTGCCTTTGCAGCAAAGTCTTCTGCTGCTCCCCAGAACTCATAGCGTGTGTCCTGCGAGCCACGTTCAGCTGCTAAAACTGAAATAGAAGAAGGAAAATAGCTGAAGGAATTAAGGAAAATCCCAAAGTAGGCCAGAGCTTAATTCCCTCTGCTAATCCCTAAGAGGGGCTGCTGTGCCCCCCTAACAGCATCCCCTGCACCCATGCTCTGGGTCCTGAGCCCAGCCCAGGCACGTGATAGACCCAAAAGCGCCAGCATGAACACGTGCAGTGCTTGTCTTGAGAGATCTTTATCACCAGAGATGATGCTGAGGCCACAGAGACGCTCAATTTATGGCAGTTTCCTAGAGAGTTTGTGCAAGGAGGGACAGGGGCTGCAAACCCTCATGTAGGGGCTGTTGGGATGCTGGAGATGGTGTGTCCACAGCAGCTTTACCCAGGGTGACATTCCAGAGGGGAAGGGAACTTCCCTTCTTGATGTTCTCCCCCAACCTTCAGTGACAAGACAGGTTGGTGGTGGGTTGAGTTGAGCTGCACCACTGAATGATGAAGCTCAACTCTGGATAACTTTCCACCTGTCTCGAGGCCTGGGAGAGATCATTTCCATCCCCCAATACACTCAGGTTTGTCCCAGCCTACATAGGCAGGCCAGCAGCAGCGTTTTTGTCCGTTCAGTGCAGAGGGAATCTGAGGTCTTGCAGGTCTGATTAATAACGTGTTGAAGCCACAGTGGCTGAGCCCTCTCCAAACCCCTCCCGAGCTGTGCTCTGCTCCCTCACCTGGGCGTGTAGCTGCATGGAGGGTCTTGAACAAGGGTGGGAGAAACAGCAGCGTTCAAAGGGTTTGCACCTACAGAAAGGAAGCAGTCCCAGAGCTGGGTGGGATTGTGCTGGCAGACGGGCAGTGTCCAAGTGGGAGCTGGGCCTGAATTCCAGCCTTGCTCCAGCCAGTTGCTGTAAACATACTGGGGTTCCCAGTGTGGTGGTGCAGCTGTGGGAGCCGTTGGGCTCCTTGCAGGGGCACTTCTCTGCAGGCGAGTGTGTGCAGACACTGAGTGTAGGTGTGTATGTGCACAGGAAGGAAGGGCAGCTTGCGGTAGAGTGCTGTGCGCCGAGCGATGTCGGGTGGTTTTGTTCCTAGCACAGGCACACACCAGCCCTGCTCTTGGAAAGGCATTTATCCTCTCAGAGCCCTTGCATCCTCCCTGGCCGAGCAGAGGGAGCTGCTCCCTGTCTCTGTGGATGTGGGCTGGGATGTGGGATGTGTGCCTTCAGTGTGGCCGTGCGTGGCTGGAGCAGGAGGTGGGAGCCACCAAGCACTGTCCTGGTGCTTTTTGGCACCTCTGTTCACAGGTGATGGGGGTCATGACAGTGGCTGCACACTGTCATATTTTTCCCTTGCAGTCTCTGTTTCAGAGCCCGAGGGTGTTTCCTGTGTCCAGCCACCCCCCCATCAGCCAGGCCCCAGTTTGTCCAGTGACAGCTCTGGAGTGGAGAAGCTGTGGGTCACGGTGTGCCAAGATGGACAGAGGGGCTTGAGGTGCCCATCATGGGCAGGGGCATGTGCGAAACCTCCCAGTGCTTTTTAGGGGTGCTGTGAGAGGTGTGAGGGATGGGGACGAGGGCCCACATTGGAAACAGGGAACAGGATGTGATTCCCAAAGTTTCGGTCCATCCTGGCAGATTTGTTAGCCATCCTGGAGGATGTCCAGGGTGTTCCCAACCCCTTCCATTCCTGTGCAGATCCCAGGGCCACACCAACCCCGAAAGGTGCAGCTGTAGCAACAGTGCTCAGGGCTGCAGCCCTGGTGTGTGAGCACAGGGCGGAGTCCTGCTGATCCCATCAGTCTGGAGGGTGGAAAAGAGAAAGAAAATCTGGTTGAGCAAGAACCATCTCCAGCTGCAGCAGCCAGAGTGGCCTCCGGCTCCTCTCCTGCTGGGAGGAAATTTCCAGACCTGCACAGAGAAGTAGAGATGCTGTACCACCTCCTCCAGGCCCTTTCTTGAACCCTTGGCCAGCTGCATCCACAGATCCTGGTGCAATGGGGCGGCATCAGTCTGGGGTGCTCATTTAATCATCTGCTTTTGGGAGGTAAAGACAAGGAGAGCACTGCCTGTCTGGCATCACAAGCTGGAGATGCTGGTGATGCTCATGGACAGCCTTGCTCTGAGCTTTCCAGCACGTGGGAAATTTGGGAGCTTCCAAACACCCTTTGTTTTGTGGAATTTGAACAAAAGCGGGCTGTTGGTGAGACTCATGGAGTGTTTCTGCAGATGGTGCATCTCCAGATCTCCACTGTCTGCTTCCATTCCAGACAAAACTTTTTCTTAGTTTCTTATAAATCTTTTCTTTTTTCATGTTTCATCTTTCTGTGCCCCCTGACAGACACTACTGCCAGGCTGGGCCATGGTTGTACCAAACACATGGCTCAGGGTGGCTTATCGGCTTTTCCAGATCAGAGCAAGTCCTGTTTTCTCTGAGAGGTTTGAAACAGCTCTTTAAAAAAAAAAAGTTCCTCGTGTGCTAAGAAAAGTAGCTAATGTGGAAAAATCCTTTATTTTTGCCTGTTTCTAAATGATTCTACAAGGTTTTCATGTGGGAATGATGCCCCGTCCTCTGCCAAACCCAAACTCTGCCTCAATGCTGTGGCTGCAGGGAGGTCACAGAGCACAGCGGGTGTGGGGGTGGCACCACAGAGGTGTGCTGGGGCAGGGCTGGAGGTTGTTCACCTTCTCACCATCCCCCGTGCTTGGCCAGGTGCTGTCTCACAACCTGTACACAGTGCTGTGCATCCCCCACGATCCCGTGGCACTGGAAGAGCATTTCCGCGATGACGATGATGGGCCAGTGTCCAGCCAGGGCTACATGCCATACCTGAACAAGTACATCCTGGATAAGGTGAGCCCCTTGGCCTCGGAGCGGGCGGACACGGTGGTGCCTCAGCTGCTCCTGCATCACATGGGAGCCCAGTGGCTCCACTCCCTGCAGCTCTTGAAGGTCACATGCTTTGACGGGTGGAAAAAGGGTGCAGAGAGATGGGGAGCGCTCAGGTGAAGACCAAAACAAGTGAGAAACGTTTAATTCTCAATGTCTCCACGGCAAAGATGAAGTCAGCCCTTTCCATCAGGGCTCTGGATGGAGCAGTATCTCTGCCCATGTTTCCTGCACGGCTCAGAGAGAGAAATTGGCCCCTTTTTCCTCTCTAACCCTGTTCCAAATTTGGGGTGTGACGTCATTTGGTGAAGAGGAGAGGGAGGAGGATGAGGTGCCAGAACAGGAGCAGAGTTGGGGTGGGCAGGGGCTTTCTCCCTTTTTTCCATAATTCAAAGGCACCTTTGTCTTGTACAGCCACAAGTTTGTCCATGGGTGCTGTTTCCTCCAGGCATGCAAGGAGAGGAAGAATGACTGACAGCTTTCTTCCACTGCGTGCTCACAGGAGGGGGCCAGAGCTGGGTGCAGTAACCCCTCGTTCCCCTGGCTCTCCTGGCATGCTGGTCTCTGTGGGTCTCCGTGCCCATCTTTGCCTTGCCTGGAGGTGGTCAGGAACTGCCCAGTCTGGTGCTAATCTCGGCTGCGGGGGATCTGGTCTGCAGAGAGTGAGGGCAGAGCCTTCCCCAGCTCCCTCTGCCCAGGGCAAGAGCTGCTCAAGGTCAGCCCAGCCCAATCTCCCCATCACAAAGTGGCCAAAATCCTTCTGGTTTCCCATGTGGTTCTTTGGGAGATGATCTTTAAACCCCCTTCTTCTGATTCGCTATAAATAATTCTGGGTAATAAAATCCCAGAAGCATCCTGAGAAGGGGAAGTGGGTTTTCCTAGTAAGAGAGGCATTTAGCTTTTGCTACCCACCCAAAGGTTTTCCTCCAGCTCTGCTACTGCAGGCTGTGGTTTGCTCCTGTGCTGGCAGCCTGTGGCTCCTACAGCTGGTATGGAGAACCCAGGAACAGCCAAGGCTCCTCACACATCACAGTTCACCCATCTTCACCAAACCTGCTGTGTGAGGCTGCTTGCAGTGCCAGGACACAGTTACAGAAGCTCACAGACAGCAGTGGGGCCGGTAGAGGCATCGTTCCTGTCACCACTGCTGCCTGCCCTCAGGCCAGCACTTCCCTTTGCTCCCCAGTTCCTCTTTATGGTGGAGTGGGATAAAAAGAGACCCGATCCTGTGGAGGCACTGGTGAGGTTGAGGAGCATTACGCTGCTGCATGTGCTGCACCACGGGGTTCCTGCTGGTGCTCCAAATCATCCCGTGCTTCTCACTGGCACGGACAAGAGATTTTAGGAATGAGGGTTTCTTCCCGCTAGCACTTCCCCCTCAGAATCCCTCTCTATAGCCCTGCACCTCCCTGCTCACCCCCAACTCCTGCCCACAGGTGGAGGAAGGTGCTTTTGTCAAAGAAAACTTTGACGAGCTCTGCTGGACCCTCACAGCGAAGAAGAACTACAAACCTGACCGGAATGGGAATAGCGTTGTATCCCACCAAGACGCTTTCAAGCTCTGGTGTCTCTTCAACTTTCTGTCTGAAGATAAATACCCTCTTGTCATGGTGCCAGATGAGGTAGGACTGCCTCTCCCCCCATCCCTGCCCTCCCAGGGCTCCGTGCTCTGGCAGAGCCCTGTTTGGGGGTAACACATCCTGCTATCGCTTCCGGGCACGTCCCACCACATCCTGCAAGATGTGGTGCTCCAGGGGGAGAGAGAGAGCAGGCAAGGACTGGGAGGAGGGGGCTGTCTGCCCTGGGCATGCCCTGCTATGCCCACAGCCACCTCCCTGCCCAGGGAGAAGGGGGTGATTTGGGAGCATCTGGGAGGATGCCTCCAAAACGCTGGACCTTCTCTGCCCCTAGAGGGTAGTGGCAGAGCAGAACTGTCTGTCCCTCTGTGGCCGCTGCCACCAGGCGCTCAGCCCCTGCCCAGCATCCGGAGTGTTAAGGGCGAGGTACCAGCCAAAGCAAAGCCTCTGGCACTAATCTCCAAATCTCCAAATTCCACAGAATTTAGGAGGGGGGAGGTTCTCCCTTCTCCAGGGTCAGATCAAAGCCCCATGAGAAGGGGGGCAGATCTAGGGAGGAGGCACAAGTGTAGAAGCCAAGAACAGGCCTCAGCAAAAGGAACTTAGCTGTGCAAGCAACTGCTGTTGGCTTCTACCCCATCAACCTCCTGAGATCAGCAGAAAAGTAAAAAAAAACCTCCAAAACACAAGAGGAGAAAAAAAAAAGGCAAGAAGGGCCATGCTGCACAGATGTAGGAGGGCAACCACACTTCCTGCACCCTGCGAGAAGTGTTTCCTGTTCCCCAGACCATGACAAACTGAATCATCCTTCTGCTTACGGGGCTGAGCAAGCGCATTCACTGCTTGCCCTTCTCCTAGTTAAATTACATTAAAAATCCAGTGGAGGGGGGGACGGGGACTTTGCTGTGTGTCACCTTCCTGTGTGGCTCCCTGCAGTCATCCACCTGCCTCAGTCCCCAGATTGTGGGCAGAGGAGAGCTGACAGCAAAACTTGAGCTGAAATAGCTCTTTCCTACATCATGTCAACCATCTTGGCTCTTTTTAAAAGCACTTTATTTGCATTTTCAAAAGGATGCTCATGTCCTTTGGGACCTGTCCCCTTGCTGCTCCCAGTGGTTTTGGAAATCAGGGTGGTGCTGACCTCAGGGCTCTGAGACACCAGCCTTGCAGGCTGTGTGTGGAGTCCAGCAGTGCTGGCTTGTTCTCCCTCAGGCTCTTGACTGCTGCAGAGTTTTCTTACTCTGCAGACAAACCAGCCAAAATATCTCAGCCTTGGGGTTAAAAGGAAAAACCTCCCAGTAGTGGTCAAGCTGTAACTCAGTGCCAGCCTCCTGAGCCAACCTGCTGCCTAGAATGCCTTGGCCATGACCTCAGCCACTGCAACCTCTGGGATCAGGGTTCTGCATCTCCAGGCTGGAAAGAGAGGTGGTCTTGGGCTCTCCAGAAGGGGTCAGTGGGGTGGGAACAGCTCTCACTTCGCCACATCACTGAGTTTCCCCATCCCCACAGGTGGAGTACCTGCTGAAGAAGATCTGCACGGCCATGAACATGGAGCTGAACTCCTGTGAGCTGGATGACTACCTGTCCCAGGAGCCGCAGGGGCAAGAGGGGCTGACGGTCTGGCAGTTCCTAGACATGGTGAACTCAGGGCGGTTCCTGCGAGGCATCGAGCAGGAGGCCATCAGCATGGCCGTGGAGGAGGTGTACCAGGAGGTCATCGAGGATGTGCTCAAGCAGGCAAGGAGCCCACATGTCCTGGGGTACGAGCCCTGTCCTGCCCCCAACCTAGCTTTGATCTCCATCTCTCCTGTACAGGGATACCTCTGGAAGAGGGGCCAGCTGAGGAGGAACTGGTCAGAGCGGTGGTTCATGCTGAAGCCCAGTGTCCTGTCATACTACATGAGCGAGGAACGGAAGGAGAAAAAGGGGAGCATTGCATTGGACAAGCACTGCTGCGTGGAGGTACGGCCAGGGCCACTTGTCAACTTGGGGACAGGAGACCTGGGAGATCCCCTTCAGAACCCAGGAAGGGAGACCCAAGAACACACAGTTTTACATCCATGAGCACAGGAGCCAGGGGGATAAGGTGGGGTACAAGGGATAACGCTGTCCTGTGTCCTCACCCTGCAGGTGCTGCCTGACCGGGATGGGAAGAGGTGCATGTTCTGTGTGAAGACCTCGTCCCGCACCTATGAGATGAGCGCCTCTGACACCCGGCAGCGCCAGGAGTGGACACTCGGTCCGTGCCCACCCCACGTCCCTTCCCCAGCTTCCCTGTGCCCCCCTCCATGTCCCCACTGACTGTGGCCTCCCTCTCCAGCCATCCAGACGGCTATCCGGCTGCAGGCTGAGGGAAAGAAGTCCCTACACAAGGACCTGAAGCAGAAGCGACGGGAGCAGCGGGAGCAGCGGGACCAGCGTAAGGCAGCCAAGGAGGAGGAGACGCAGCGACTCAAGCAGCTGCAGGAGGAGAAGGAGAGGAAGCTGCAGGAGCTGGAACTGCTCAAGGAGGCCCAGCGGCAGGCAGAGATCCTGCTGCAGGAGGAGGAGCAGCGGCGGAGGCAGCAGCACGAGGAGATGCAGAGGACCCTGGAGATCCAGCTGCGGGAAGCTGAGCAGGTGGGTGCACCCTGTGGAGGGTCCTGCCAGGGCTGCGTCACTCATGGGGTGGGTGCTTCCTTCCCCTTCCCTTGCCTGGGTCAGCCTTTGGACAGGCCTGAGATCCCTGCGGAGCAGGAGATGAGGACAACCTGCCCCAAGGGTATGGAGAGGGGCAGTGAGACACAAGTGCTTGGTGCCAGGCTGGCCAGGGAGCCCTTTTCTGACCTCACAGCCAGCATTGGCTCCAAATAATGCAGCCTGTCTCCTGAGCAGGGAAACAGCTTTGCTTTGGACCTCTTGCCATGGGCTCTCCCTGTTTTGGGAGATGTCTGGCATCTGCCCTGGGATGCAGGACTAAGGGGGTTCTGGGGACAGTGGCGGTGGCCCAGCCAGCCGCCCACACTGATGGCTCCTGTCCTGGTGGCAGGCTCGTGCCTCCATGCAGGCAGAGATGGTCCTGAAGGAGGCAGAGGCAGAGCGTCAGCGCAAGCGCATCCTGGAGCTGGAGGCCATGCAGGAGCGGCTCCAGGAGGCCCTGCAGCAGGAGGTGAAAGCACGGCAGGACGAGGAAGCCGTGAGATACGCGCAGGCCAGGTAGGACCAGGGCATCCCTCCCCCTCCTCAGCTAGCCCCGCTCCCAGGGCAGCGGCTGTGTGTGGGAATGTGCTCCCCAGGGCAGCTCAATTCTCCTGGGTACAGGGGTGCACTGGTGACTTCCCAGTATGCTGGCAGGGACGGGGCAAGCTGGTGGATGAAGTGGCAGAGGGACATCCTCACCTCTTGCTCTTCATTGTCAGGCTACTGGCTGAGGAAGAGGAGAAACTGAAGCAGCTGATGAAGCTGAAGGAGGAGCAAGAGGAATATATCATTAAAACTCAGCGGGAGAAGCAAGTCCTCAAGCAGGAGATGGAGAACAAGAACAAATGTCTGGAAGAGGCACAGAAGCAGTTGGAAGAAGTGAGAGTGAACAGGCAGCGGGTGGACCAAGACGTCATGGTGAGTATCACATCAGTACCACATCCCTTGATGTGGTGAGCCCCAGGGGACTTCCCAGCCCTCTTGGAGCCACGTTCATACTGGGGAGGACCCAGCAGCTTTGGGAACCAAGGTGACATTGCCTCGGGGGTTTCACAGCATGCCTGCTGTGCCATGTGCAGGCATAGGGTGCTGCAGTGGCTGAGATGGGATAAGCATGTGCTGCCCCGTGGAGACAGCCCTGGTGTCCAAAGCGATGTCAACAGTGGGAGCCTGTGGAGGAAGTGTGGGAGTGTGAGAGAGGAGCAGGAGACTTAGAGGAGGGTGAGCTGGGTCTCCATCCCAGAGGGAACCTCCAATCCAGGCTTACTCAGGGAAGGGAAGTCCATTCCCACAGTCCCGAGTCAGGGGCAGTGGGGTGACCAGCTCACCCCTCTCCTCCATTCCCTTCCAGGCAGCCCAGCGGAAGTTGCGGCAGGCCAGCACCAACGTCAAGCACTGGAACGTCCAGATGAACCGACTGATGCACCCCATTGAGCCAGGAGGTAGGAGACCAACCGACCACCCTCTCTTGAGCACGGCCATGCTGGGGCATGAGCCCAGTCCCCCACCCATCATCCCCTCTTTGGGGGCATCTGGGGGCCAGAAGGATCCTCATCTTTCAGAGAAGGAATGCTTCTTGCAAGGAGAGGCTCCACAACCCTTTTTCTCAGCTGAATGGTCAGTTTGGACCCCAGGTAAACAACTCTTTTTTTCTGTCCACCCACAGACAAGCGTTCAAACGTGAGTGGAGGAGTCTTCACTGGCTACCAGCCCCTCCTGTCCCAGAGAGATTCTTCCCTCAAACTCAAGCAAAAAGTGGAGGATAAAAGCAGCGGCCCCATGACGGACAACAGCGAGGGAAATGTGAGCAATGGTGGGAACAGTGGTGTTCTGCCGTCTCCAGATGCGGACACCATGGCCACAGAGCCCACCAAGTAGCCCAGCAGGATGGCAGAGCCCAGCTGGGAATGGTAGGGCCCAGCTTGTCCCTCTGAGCAGACGTTTGGTGCAGCTGTCTCTGGGTGAAGCCAAGTGCAGACCAGCACAGAGCCTACAGGGGACTGCATGAGGCAGAAATGCTCCCACTTCCATTAGTAAGGGGCTGCAGCCACCATGTGCCAGGAGGCTCAGGCAGCCCAACTGTGGGGAGGACCATCTCCTCTGGGCTGCTGGACTCAACTCCCTGCACTCTGGTTTCCACGCTACCCTAAAAAAGAGCCACTGATGGGTCAGGACTGCATGGCTCAGGGCTGCAGTTTCTCCTTGGTTTCTACCACAACCTTTCTGCATCACCCACTGAACCCCGGGCTGTGGGGCCCTGCCACAGTTGCTGCCAGGGATGCCTGGGCCAACAGAGCGTGACCTTCTCATCGCCCCCCCGGCACAACCAGGGTGTCCTTAACTTACAGCTATGTTCACTGATAGTGGTTGTTAGTCCTAGAGTCCTTAGAATTATCAGAAACCAAGAAGCAATAAAGCTTTTGGAGCCGGTGGCCACTGACCTCCTGCCCTGCACACTGGAGGCCCTGCAGGCACCAGCCCTTTCTCCTCGGCGTTGTGGGGTTTGGATTCCCCCTGTAGAAAAGAGCCCTTTGAAAGGAGTCAGTCACAACCTGTGGAAAGTGGCTCCACCAGTAGATTTTGGGTTGGTCTGGAGGGCCAAGAGGGATGCAAAATAAAACAAAAAAAACCCCAGTAACATACACAGTCATCAGGATTAGTTTTCCCAAACACCTCTGTTTAAATAGTCCCATCACTTGTGCCTTTGGGGTCTTTATTGTCCAAGGGTCCCCCTGGAACAGGTCCTTGGAGCGAGCTCTGCGCCGACCCTCGTGTTGCTCGTAGGGATGAGCCGCAGTTCGCTGGGGAGATTACAATCTGTTTCCTCCCGGGCGGCTCTGGGCGTTCTCTCGCACGGCGCTGCCCCCGCTCCCACACTGTTTCACAGTTCTTTTCCATCGTGGCGAGCCGCCGCTCCGCGGGGCAGGCACAAAGTGGTCTGTGTGCCCAGGGCGTGGGTGGCCCCACGCCCGGTCCCACATAGCCATGCTGACGCACAGCAAGGGCAGGAGTGGTGCGGGGGCTGCAGGTCAAATTCATCACCTCTCCCCCTTCCCAGTGCACTGGGACGCAGCAGGGTGGTCCTGAGTCCTGTGCATCTGAGGTCCCTGCCTGCCCTGTGCCACCACGGCCGGACCACTTGGACACAGGATCCCTCCACTCTGCACACATTTTCTGGCAGAGTGGGCCCTTCCCAGCTCTGTCCCGAGGATGGGATCTGTCTTCCACCGAGGAGCATGGGAGCTGTGGTGCAGATCGGTGTGGCAGCCCAGGGTGACCCTGGCAAAGCTGCTACGTGTGATCCACAGGCAGAGCAGGGGCTGAGGGTGCCAAAGGCATGTCTGTGCTGGGCGGGAAATGGGCTGGGTGGAAATGCACTGGTGGGAGGCTGATGGCATCCTCCCTCCCTCATCAGCTTCCTCATCGCAGTCTCATCTCTGATGAGGCTTCAGGTGCGTGCCACACCACACCAGGGCAGGGAGGCAAAGGGCCACCTCCACCTATCCTCCTTGGCCCATCTGCACGGCCGAGGGCATCGCCCGAGCTCTGCGCTGTTCCTTGAGCGACTGCAGAGGGAATGGGCCGTGCTTTACACAACATCACTTGTCAGATCAGCCACCCACTGGTTCATCCCGGCGGTGAAGTGAGGCATCAGCTCCATCCCGGCCCTCAGGTAACAGCACGGGGTCCAGCCCCGAGCTGGGGAGCAGCGAGTGGCTGAGCCCGGGGAGCGAGGGGAACCCGCGCTCCCGCAGGAACCGGGTGGGCCGCACCACGGACTTGAGGGACAGGGCAGAAGCCCGGGCAACGCCGTCCCTCTGCCAGCGCTGCTCTGAGACAAGAGCTCACCGAGGCTGCTCGGGCTCCACGTGCGCGGAAGACTCGGCTCGAAGCGACCCGCGGGGGGACACAGCCACGGGGGACAGGGCTGTGGGGACAGAGCCGTGGGGACAGAGCCGTGGGGACAGAGCTGTGGGGACAGAGCCGTGGGGACAGAGCCGTGGGGACAGAGCTGTGGGGACAGAGCCGTGGGGACAGAGCCGTGGGGACAGAGCTGTGGGGACAGAGCCGTGGGGACAGAGCTGTGGGGACAGAGCCGTGGGGACAGAGTCGCACGACCACTGTCGGTCCCCCTCTGACACGCCCCGCCCCCCGCGCGCCTCGCCCCCGTACTCCCCGCCCTCCAGCACGCTCCGCCCTCAGGCACGCTCCGCCCTCAGGCACGCTCCGCCCTCGGGCAGCGCCTACACTTCCCATGAGGCCCCGGGCCCACCGAGGGGCACGGTGTCGGCGGTGCCCGGCAGGGGGCGGTGCGGCGCGGGGCGGGGCCGTTGCCGTGGTGACGCGAGCGCGAGGCCGCCGTGATTGGCCGCGCGTGCGGGGTGCGGTGGCGTCAGGGGGCGCGCGGTGACGCGCGGGGCGGGGGGGCGGCGGCGCGAGAGGGGCCGTGCGTGAGGTGAGCGGGGCTGGGGGTTGTGAGGGGGCAGGGGCTGGGACAGGGCTGTGAGGGGAACGGGGGCTGTGAGGGGGCAGGGGCTGGGACAGGGCTGTGAGGGGAACGGGGGGGTTGTGAGGGGGCAGGGGCTGGGACAGGGCTGTGAGGGGAACGGGGGCTGTGAGGGGGCAGGGGCTGGGACAGGGCTGTGAGGGGAACGAGGGGGTTGTGAGGGGGCAGGGGCTGGGACAGGGCTGTGAGGGGAACGGGGTAGTGACGGTCAGGGATTGGGACAGGGACAGGGACAGGGAGGTGTGAGGAACAGGGGTTGGAGCAGAGGGGACGTGCGCGAGGAGCTGGGGCGCGGGTGATGTCAGTGACTTGGTTCAGGCTGTAGTTCCTGCTTGGGAAATCGGGGCAGACAGAGGATGGGACGTGGCCCACACGGGAGGAGGCTGAGGGGAACAATGCCCATCTTCTGTGTTAGGATGAGTGGCAGAGGGGAATTGGGGTGGGGATTGAGGGTACCAGTGAGGGGCACTGCTGGAGTCTGGGGCTGGAAGGAGGAGAAGCAAGAGGGTCAGGATGGTCCGTCAGCAGAGCATCTGATGAGGGGCTGCTCAAGGAAGAAGGATCTGAGAGTCCTTTCCCATCCCTCATATCTCCATGTTCTGCTCCCCCTTTCCCCGAGGTCCCAGATAAAGAATATGCTTTTGGGAAGGAATCAGTCTGTTGAGCCCCCACGTGTTGGAAAAGCCCGTGTGAGCAGTCTTGGGTGGGCAGAGAGGCAAGAAAGCTTTGGATGTGCTGTAGGGTCTGGCCAACATCCCTCGTGGCAATACAGAGGGGTCTGAGCAGTGGCTGCTCCTGAGTTGGAATCCCAGGGCTGGTTGCAGTGTTGGTCTCTAAACCAGTGACCTGTGGGTTGAGGCAGCCCATGTCCTTTTCTTGCTTCTGCTCTGCTCTCCTCTCCACCAGCCCTCTCCATGCAAATCCCTTGCTGCCTTTGGCAGAGGATCCTCTTCTGTACAAACATGCTCCAGGCTGTGCTGAGGTGGGAGTTTTCCTGGTGACTTACCATGTGTCAGCCAGGGACATCAGAGGAAGAGTCCAGGAAGGACGTGCTGGCAGGTTCGCTCCATGCCCTGCTGAGCCGGTGCAAGTATACCTTGTGAGTGGTGTGATGGGCATGTCCTGGCATTTAACTATGAGTGGGGCAAGGTGAGCCAGTTGTTTAGTTTTAATTCTCAGATCTCTGGCAGCAGCAGCAGCAAAGCCCTGGTCTGTGATGGGAGAGAGCTCAGGGTGTGATTTGTGCACTCCCTGTGTGTGATTCAGCGCTCATTGTGTCAAGGCTATGCCGATGGGCTTTACTGCAGGTGGAGGAAGCCAATTCCTGATGTGCCATTGAGGCTGAAATGACTTTATTATTGTTCCTCATTAGGAAGGTTAAGGAGAAATTTTGTCAGAATTGTTTAGAAAAACTATTTCCCATGTTGGGAGAGAAGGGATGAGGAACCTGCTCTGGCTGTAATGCACTGCTGCAAAAGTGAGGCTCCTGAAGGTCATTTTATGGCCCCACTGAGGCAGAGGCTGGTGCCCCTGCCTCTGAAGGAGGGCAGTCGCTGCCTGCAAAGGGAGCTGTGACTTTGACATCACTGACCACAAGAACGGGCAATGCTGATGAGAGTGATGCTCCAGTGCAGGGGACTGGGGTCATGTTTCTGAATCTCACACTTGTGCCCTATTGTAGATGCACCCGATCTGCTTGGTGCTGTAGAGAACGCCTGCCACACTCAGGCCAGTGTGTTGGGAGCCTTGACTTTTGGGGCAGGGGATTTGCATCCTTTCTTCATCCTCTTCTGAGCAGCTGCAGCTCCTGGTGCCGTGTCAGAGCCAGAAGGGCGAGCAACACCAGGGGCTTACTCTCAGCCCAGCACTCACAGGTCGCTGCCGAGCTGCCCGTCCTGGTGGGGGCTGGTGACCCTGGTTTATTGCTGGTGCTCAGCTGCTTCACAAGTCATCCTGTGTTGGGGGCAGCAATAGGAAACAGGGCTTTTCCATTGGGGTGGGAGGAGCAGCTAAGCCTGGCTAATGTCAAGGAGGGTACGTGGGTGCAAATAGCATTATGTTCACAACATCTTTGTTTAATGTTTTAGTCCAGTTAGTCTGCATAACTGTCTAAAAATAGGACATATTTTCTCTAAGTCCTCTAGTTCAAAGCCTCATAAGCCATTTTTTTCCAGCATTGGTCTCTTACTGCTGTTCTGATCCTGAAATTCGTATAATGCAAAGTTATCAGGAAAACCAAGAAGAGTGAATGAACTGTCAAATCCTTAAGTTTCAGCCACCTGAGAGGGAAGTTCATTAAAGTTGCAGGAACTTTCTGGCAGCCTCCTGAAGGTGGATTAAGCAAGCTCAGTAAACAAGCCTCCTTACAGCCACCACAGACCCTTTTCTAGCATCAGCTTCATGTATTGTCATAAAAGCTCAGGGTCATCAGCCTTTAAGTGCAGGTGACATAAGGCAAAGGGGACATCCCGATGCTGAAAGCCTGGTGAGGAGTTGGGGCTGTCTTTGCTGGGACACCCGGGGATTTGCTCTACCTCCCAGTCCTGGGGCAGATGCTGTGACCACATGCGGTAGAGGGAGTGTGTGTTTAAATTTCAGAGCTGCTGCTGGACCCAGCCCAGTGCTCCCAGCAGCATAAATATCTGGCCTTCAGCACAGCTGTGGAAATCTGCGTTCTGTCCTCTTGCAGATTGCTCCAGGTTTCGGCTCTCCGTGCTGACATGGTGACCGAGCGGTGGCTTTTGACAGCAGGCAGACAGGGCCAGCAGCTCCACAGAGGTAACCCTTTCCCTTCACATGCAGGAGATTGGCCAAGGCACCTACCCTATGTATGTTTCTATAAACTTGGGATAGGGAAGAGCCTGGGAAGAGCAGTTTGCTTTCAGCAAGTTTCACTTTTTTCCATGAGCTTAAATGTTCTTCAATTTCAATGTAAATTTAAACTCTATACCTTATTTTTGTTCAGTTTCTGAATATGATCTTTATGAGTTACCTTAGAAGTAGGTTGTGAGGACCATGGTCTAATCCCGTTCTTCTCAGCTGGCTCTTGCTTGTCAAAGCCAAGTGACATAGTATTTCATTTTCACTGATGATTGTGACTGGAATTGGCTCTTATTGGGTTGGGGAGGGCACATGAGATCCAGGGCCACAACAATCTGACACGTGTGGTACTGCTGACGTCTGCTGGTGCTCGACAAAGCCGAGCGGGTCACGGCAGAGCCGGGATAGGGGTTTGGAGGAGGTGGTCAGTGGGAGTGGGCAGGGCACCCTCCTGCCTGCAGACCTCTGAAGTGATGCCTGGAAGTCTTCACTCAAGTCCCCCCGGGATGCTGTGTGTGGCTTCCAGCAATGCCGAGGCTGTCTGCGTGGGGCTGTGGGTGTGTGTTTGCCACAACACAGGTCTGAGGTGTTCAGCTGTTGTGGATTTCTGTGTCAAGTTTGTGCAACTGTTAATGCTGTCTCTGTTCTGGTATTCAAGACACAAACTTCCAAGGATCTTCACAGCATATGGAGAGGATTTTGTAATGAGCCTCGTGAGGCTTTGCTGATCAGAAGAGCATTGTTTTACAGAATTGCTTCCTGGTGTTGATGGGCTCTGTCTCTTTTGTGTGATGCTTTTTGACAAATATGTAATTTTGTACAGTACATCTTGTTGCCTTTTGGAGAATATTTCATCTGTGGCTGTTGAATTATGAGCTGAAAATCTGCAAATGTTCTTTGAGACTGCGGAATTGGCATGACAAGAGACTTTTGGTCTCCTTCAAACAGCAGAACCTGACATGCAAATGATGTTTTAATTAGGTGAGATGATGTTACAGTGCTTATGCCTGTATGAAAGGTTATTTGCTGACAGGATGGCTTGCCTTGACTATGGCATTTTAGAGATCTTGGGGGTTTATGTTTTGTATTGGCTTTCTTGCTTAGAGCAGGAACAAACTGATACCTGTGGATTTGTCGGGCTGTGTTCACTGCTTCTCATCAGGTGCTGCAGAGCAATCTCTCTTTTTCTAGAAGTGTCTGTGTTCAGAGATACACTGCTTAGCCCTGCTGCAGTAATTTTGGAGACCCTGGGAAAGTCTAGACAAGCAGAAGTCATTTCTGTAGTGAGTAAAGTTGAGATTTTTCTGTAGAGCTAGTTTTATTTTTTTGTTAATACTCTGAAATGTGCTTGCCTTGGCAGAATGCCTGGGAAGTTACTTTCCCAAAGCAGGGTTTAGAGTGGAACGATTGATGCCAATATGAGTCCTTTTCATCAAGGAGATTGTGAAATGTATCTTACCCAAAATATATGTTTTGGGGTGATGTTCACCAGAGCCCTGCTTGATTTCAGGAAGGGTTCAGAGTAGAACTGACTTGAGATGTATCTCAGTTTCAGGATGACTTCTTGAAATGCTCTTGAAATATTCACTGTTTGTATCACGGTATCTGGAAAATGTCTGTGTCCTCCCAGGCTTAGTCAAGAGCTTGTGAACATCTGTGATCATTTGGGTCAGGTCTTTCCATCTGGCTTTGCAAAGGTTTCCAAAGTACTTTCTTGTCGGGGTACTTCCCTGGGGACCCCATGGACAGATTCTGCTTGAAGGTTTGAGTTTTGGGGAGGCTGTGGTTTGCAGGGGAATCATGACCAAGGAGGAAGTGGCAGAATGAAAGCACAAGCCAGAAGCATAAACATTTCTCGTGGTGCTGGGTCAAAACAGAGCCCATTTCTGGGCTGGAGGATAGCCATGGCCAGGTAACCTCCATGCTAACCAGAATTGTTCCCGTCATGCTGTACTTCCTGGTTTGCCCTGGCCTGCAAACTGGAACTTGGAATAGCAAAAAACAGAACTTGCATGTTCAATCAGTAACAGAGATGTGGGATGGAGACAGGGAATGGTTCTGGTGATTTGAAAGGGCAAATGAATTGATAGGGAAGTGTTTCTTTGATGGGCTGTTAAGACAGACTTTACTGTGAACCACATGCCTGCCTAATGAATGTCTCCTTAGGAAAGGCTTTGTCAGGCTGAGGAGAGGTCCACTGAGATGGCTTCAAAATAACCAATGCTTTGTGCAGCCACCTTGCTGATGAGAACTATGCTCAAATCTCTATCCTGACTGACTTGTTACAAACATTTTTTTAATGCAGCTCTTGATTTCGCCATAATGCAATCTGAGACATTTCCAAAAATGCCCAAATCAGCTTTTCACCTTTAATGTTGGCCCTTGAAAGCTGTTAACCCCACAAAGGCTGATGGTCAAAGTCCTACATCTCTGAAAATGACCATGGGTTATTATGTCTATGAGGTAGGTGTTGTGTTGTGGGATTTAGGGACATGAGGATCTCTGGAAGAGAGTTGTTGTTGAGCATGAACTCAGGGAGTCCAATGGGCTCCCAGCAGCTGGCTGTGTTGGGAAATGGTAGTCATTGGCTTGCTGTGGACCACTGCAGCTCACCCTGTACTCTTAAGACAGTGCCAAAGACACAAGGATGTTAAAAAAGGTATTAATGCTTTGCTCAAATGTTTTGTTTTCTGGGGGCTGGTGCAGAAATTCAAATGGTCAGAGCACACTGTGACTCTTGGCAGAATCATGCTGACATGGTTGCTGCTCATTTCACTGGTGAAAGTGCAAGGAAATCTGTTCTGCAGCCAGCTCTTGCTATGTGAATGTGGCCAAAAATAGTAAGGAAGCAGCATTCCCATCTAGTACCCTGAGAGGGTGTTGAGCTAATTTGTGTAGCAAAGTGATTCTGATGTTCTCTGGAGGTTTTCCTTTGGAGACCTGTGCAGCCAGACTCGGACCCCTCTGTTTTCCTGCTCGGTGGTTGAAGTGGAGCTACAGTGGATGCAGTGATCTGTTCGATCTGTCTCAGTTCCCTAGCACGTGTTCCCTGGCCCTGCTGAATCATCGGAACTTGTGCCTGGGCACAATTGCTCTCTGTCAGCTGCATCCTGGGATTAGAGCAGCATGGCTGGTGCCCAGGATATTTTGCTAAAGTCTACAAAACCAGTAGCACTTTTCTGTGAGTCCAAGTGTAAACATAACAAAATTTACAGGCTGATAGATTTATTTTTTTTTCCCTGGTTAGCCCATGGGATCTAAATCTGTTGCTGCAAAGAGGAGAAGGCTTGCTATTGGTTTTGTGGGTTTTTTCCTGGATCTGGGAGCACTGGCAGCCTCGCAATAAAACTTAGGGGCCTGTTGGGTGTTTGGCTCCTGAAAGAAGGCTGAATGCACGTGAGTGTGATCCTGAGAGACACATCGGCCCACTGCTGCTTTTCTGCCCCCATTGCTTTTCTGGGGAGCTGATTGCCTCATCCAAAGCAGAGGTGACTCTTGCTGCTGTCCCAGTGACACTGAGACTTTGGGGAAAGCTAAGCTGGGTCCTGTTGTGTGCAGCACTGCCAAACGATGGCCTCACTGACTGCCAGCAGCGCTCCCGTTGGCAGCCACAACTTGTTCCACTTGCCATTTTCCTGGAGTTCCATTTCAGTGCTACTCTGAGTCTGTAACACCCTGTGCCTAGTGTTTGCCTTGGGAAGTGGTGTCGCTGTTCCTGTGAGCTCCTCTCTCATCAGCCCTGTTCTATAATTACTGATGTTCCTGAAACCAGATCCTTCCACGTGTCCTGCTCAGGTTCAGGAGGACAAGAGGTCCTTAAGCAAACCAGCAGCCCTGGAGTACAGCCAAGAGGACTTCAGCAGTATGAGAAAGCATCATCTTACAGTGGTTCAGTGAGTTCTGACCCCCCAACCTCTCCTCACCTTCAGGATGGTAAAGGAAGGGGGAGCATATCCCAGACAGCTTCTCTAGCATGCGTGTGCTGGGTTTGCAGTGTGATGCCAAAGCATTACCACAGCTTCACAGCCACCTCTGCCTGTGCCCTGGGCTGTGGGGGGATGATTCTCTCTCCTTGCCAGTCTTAGTGGTCTTTTCAAATAGCAGCACTTCTATGCTGTTTCCAGCGCTGAGAAGCCCCAGTGGTGTCACCTTTCCAGTACCTGCTTGTTTCCTGGCTGCTGTTGTTCCAGTGGGTCAGACCCACATGCCCCTCCTGGCCCTGGGTGCTCTGGGCTGGTGTGAGTTGACAGCAAAGCACAAATACCAGTCAGCAGTCGTCAGAATGAGATGTGTCCATTTATTTGCTGAAAACCATCCTGGAAATACCTCATACAGGAATGCATAACAGGAGAAGATGGTCACGAGAAGCGTGGGGTGCTGACTGGGGGCTGGGCAGGCCAGACCTGCGAGTGTGACTGTGAACAGGTGTCAAAATCCATAATACAGGAATAAACAATGACGTTTGGCACTAATCGATTGCTCTGCACTTCCAAAACATGCTGTCTCCGTGAGTTAACACAGCAAGGGGAGGATCAGGAATAAAGCACTGTGAACGTCCTAGGTTTGCTTTTTTTGTGGTGAGTCTTGGTTTTGTTTGGGGGTTCTTTGATGATGAAGGAAATGGAGGTATGCTGAAGACTGTGGAGCAGCACTTCAAATAAGAGCTAACAACTGTGCAGCTCCTCTCTGCATGTCCTGCTGCTGCCTGTCTGCCAGTGGCAGCCGTAGAGCCTGATAAGGGCAGGGAGTCTCTCTGCTGGGAAGATGTGGAGGGATGATTCCCCTGTCTCCCACTAATCTGCCATCTCTAGATTTCAGAGCATATCTTATTCATGCTTGGACCTGCTGGAGCCAGGAATTGGCTGCAACTCCTGGAGGACAAGCAGCCTGGCAGACCCTGCTTTGCACGTGGCTGAGAGTTCAGTGCCCAAAGTCTTATTTGTTCCTATGTCTGCGATACCTCTTGCGCTCTTAACAAACCCAGTACAGGTGAGAAAGCAGTTTGTTTTGCAGCAAAGTGCTGTGACCTGTTTTTGGGTAACAGCATCAGTCATGGTATGAAAGGAGAAGAGTCCTTTGAGTTTTTTAACAAGTTGAGTTTTTTTCCCCTCAATGCTCAGGAAGTGGGTGAGTTAAAACATGCAGTATATGTGTGATTCATTTTGGCAAGCCTGGCTTCTCAAGGCAATTGAGGGAATCTCCTGTACCCTGTGTCACATGTCCCTGAGTAATTAGAAGCAGCATGGTAATGGCAACTCTGGCAGCATCCTGCTGCTTAGTCAGCTGGGCCCATGCTTGGGGAAATGCAGGTGGTCAGCCTTGGAGAGAGAATCACAGGATGGACTCTGGGGCATGGCCCAACAACTGAGCAAATGCTTCAAGGGGAAAAATCTGGTCCAGAATGTCCATCCTGCTCAGGGCTGTGTAGCAAGGAAGAGTCTATCTAGCTCTAGTAGTCTGTTCCTGTGTGTAGCCTGCCTTGCGGCCAAGACTTTGAGTAAGGGAGGAAGCACTCATCTAATAAGTGCTGCTGAGATCTCATTGGCTAACGCGGGGGCATGCTGTTCTTCCAGGAACAAACACAAACATGTTTTCAGTGTTTGTCTCTCCTGTTTTGTACACTTAGTTACCTGTCCTGTATTGCAGCATCTGCTTAGCTCTTATTTGGCTTTTATTAGTGGTAGCTGACATGTAGGAGGAGGAACAGGAACTGGTACTTGTTTGGCAGATCTTGGAAGCAGTGACAGAACCTGAGGGGAGTGTGCCAAGAGGTGGTCAACCAGCAGCAATCACATCTCCTGTATGGATTCAGGTCAGTTTTGGATTCAAAATGGGCTTCACAGCACTGCTCTACAGACGGCTGAGTTCTCATCTCACCCACTCTGCTTCTGTTGGCTGTGAATATGGCTAACGTTTTTGTCCAGAGGAATAAAAACACAAGTCAGAAGTGCTCCCATGATAAACTGGTTTGCTTTTGCAGTTCTTGGTGACCTCTTTTAGAGTAACTTGGAAAACTACTTAGAGCAGATCAACTCTGTGACTTGACCTTGGGAGGTTTGGACCTTTCTTTGGTGCTTGGCTTTGCCTGGGAACTCTGAGCTTGGCTCCGGGGTTTCCACACTAATCATCCGTGGCGAGCTCCTGGGCCACAGGGCCACAAGCTGTGGGTTGATGAACTGGAGGCTTGGATCTTGGTCAGCTCTGGAGAAGTACTGCCTTCTTGCAGGGAATCCACACTGAAGGTTTATCTCCTTTTAATTTTTATTCCTGTTTTTTAGCTTCCTTTGTGCCACGTCTCTTTCCCTGTTCCCACCAGTGTTTTAGCTTGGCATAGATGCCAGCTTCTAGGAAAGACAAACCTGTTGCCCAAGCTGTTTGCAGCCAGCAGGCATGAGCGCAAGCCCAGAGCCAGCAAATGAACCCTCCCTCTGCTGGCTGCAGGCTCCTGGGAGGGAGCTGCTGGCTCAGCCAGGGTTACCAAAGCTCCTTGGAACAGGAATTGAGGCAAGAGCAGAGCAAGTCACGAGATGTTTGCCCTCTTGCTCATTCCCATCCTGTGGGAAGAGGAAGGGAAACAGCTTTTTGGGATTCTCTGGAGAAACTTAGGAAGGAATTCACAGTTCTCATCCTTGTTTCCATCACTGTTCTGTGACAGCTGCCGAACGGCAAAAAGGAGTGGGTGGCTACCCTGGGCAGAAATCTCTGCCTTTCTCCCTGCAGCTTGAAGCTTGTGTATTGTGCTCTGGTGGGGGACTCCATAACCGAGAGGAGGAGATCAAGTTATCTCTGATCCTGCTCTGTCCACTTGACCACTGGATGTGGGGGCACCGAACAGCTGGAGAGGTCCTGGGATGGAGATCGGTTCTTTGGCCATCCTCTGTCATCCCTAGTGCTATCGCACAAAGATTCCATGCTGCAGTGCTGTCAGGGCAGGTCCCTCCTTGTGCTCAGAGAGAGAGAGCTTGGACAAACCTCTGGAGAGCTCCAGCTCCCCAGGACCCCCCCATTCTAACTGCAGGGCTTGCAGAGGAATGGAGGGGAGCATGTGAATTCTTGGTGAATCTCCCCAGTCTCTGCTTGCTGCCAGCCTGCTGGCTGCTGCCCCTGGCCCAGGGCTGAGGGCTGGGGTCCCTCTCTCACCGGGAGCCCTGCCCAGCCACTGGTTCCTTGTGAGGGTGCACAGGCATGGCCCGTGCACAGCCCTTTATCCAGGCCGTAGCTGCTCTGGCCCTTCATCTGCCAAAAGCAGGGGGTGCAGCCTCCCATGAGAGATCAGTCTTCTTTCCCAGTCCTCTCCCTCCATCCCTGTGGTTTAGAAAACAGGGGAAGGGCTAAGGGAGAGGCAGGTGTGCAAACAGCTCCCACAGCTCTCCTCTGCCCAGGCCCCTTGTACTCTTGGCCTGCAAAGAGATATTCAAACAATATGTTTGGAGCCTTCTAATAAAAGCTTTTCTCCCTGCCTCCCCAGCCACCCTTAAAGGGTGGGATTAGCATCCATATCCTTCCTGTAATGCCTGCATGCACATGGGGAGCCCTAGCTGGAGCCCCTCGATGCAGTCTGCACATCTCACCCTCTGCTTTCCCCCTCCTAAGCCTGTCCAAGTCTTGACTCCAAGCACAGTTTTGGAGTTGCTTCGGTGGGTTTTGGGGAGCAAGCTGCATGTCACAAACTCACTGCCACCCTGGGAGCCCATGGCCCTGAGCAGACCTGGCGGATGGAGGACAGCATGCCAGGGATGCACTCATGTTATTCCAACAGCAGTATGCCATGAGGCATCTGGGGCAAAGCAGAGAGCTCTGTCAGTGCTGGGTTTAAAGCTAGGGGCCTGAGCTGGATGCTGGGGACAAAGGGGATGTAATGAGCTGCTCATTAAGCTGCTGCAGGATGGATTTTCCACTGTAAATGAGTTTCTCCTGCCAAGCTTCCCTCGCTAACTGCTCTTCCAGGCAAAAGTGTTTCCCTGACGTTTGTATGTTCATTTATATATAACCTTGAAAATTATTGAGCTCATTACCTTCCATCTCCACTGAAAAGGTTTTCCTGCCTGTGCGCCATGTCCCACTGCGCTGGATGTGTTAGTGGAGGCCAAGGATAACACAGCCTGTCAATGGTCCCTCAGTGCTCCTTGGGGAAGGGAGCACCCCTCTGCCTGCTCCTGCCACCATGGAGTGTGCTCACAGCCGCCACTAAAGTACCTCTCCTGGAAACAAAGACACCTGTCCTGCAGTCTGCATTCCCAGTGTAGCGGGGGAAAAACAAAGCCCTTTTGGCTGTGGGAGACCCAGGCTTTTGTGCAGCACCAGCTCTGGGGGTGACTTGTGTCCTGGCTTCGCAACATGTTTGTGCTCACCCTCCCACCTGCAGGTTTTGTCCTCTCCCTCAGTTGCTTCCTTGATCTTGCAGGGAGCTCTGACCTTGACAGCTTTCCAGGAATGCGAGGAACTGGCTGCAGCTCTGAGTTCAAAGTGTGACACATGAGGGTCTGCTGCAGGAGGGCAAATGAGCCCAGGGAGTCCTGGATCACTGCTGCCCTCCCCCAGCCCCTCCCTGGGCTGTGCCATGGACTTGGGCACAGGGCACAGACCATCCCAGAGCTCAGGGTTACCCTTGTATGAGGCCCCTGTGAGATGCTGCATTGGTTTAACTTGGGCCTGCAAATTGAGGCTTTCCTGGAAGAACATGAATTTTAGTGGCTTTCCTGATGGATATTTCTCTGTTTAAAAATAGCTCCTTTAAGGAAGTGGATGGACCTCTACATGAACTGGCCTTGAGATACTAATTAATCAAGCAAGAGTCAGTTTAGGAATCAAGATCTGGAGGTAAATGAGCACCAGTGTTACAGCACAAGCTGGATGCTCAGGCGAGATCCACATGGTTGGGAGGGAGGTGGGAATGGCTCTGCAATGGCTGTGGTAGTGGTGATGCATCGTTTGCACAGCTTGAGTTTTTCGTGGGCTCTTTGGGATAGAGTAAGGCAAACAAGGAGCGGAAGTGCACGGGGGGAGGATGGGTCATTCCTCCCACAGGAAACCCAGGATTAAGACACTGGTTGGATTGTGAGGCCGTTGGGATTGTGCTGCTGGACCCCGTGGCTGAGCACAGCCCGGCAGCTCTTGGCAGAGGAGCCAAGTGAAAACAAACACAAAGGCTGTAACTGGCAGTGCTGTGATGGAAAGGAGCACGAGCACAGGGCCAGCAGGAAGCCATCGGTCTTACAGATGGCTCACACAAGTCAGGGGCTTTAAGCCACTGCCTGCTGCTACATCGAGCCCTGCTCCCCCAGCATCCCCCACCCGAGGGCACAGAGCACCCTGGTCAGCCGCTGCTCCTGGTCCCAGCTCTGCCGTGGCTGTGTGGGGATGTAGGGTGAAGCCACCCCTACCTTGACCCTTCTGAAGGTGTTGGCTCTGAAAGACTCTGGCCTTGGCTGCCACAGTGACATCCTAGGGCACTGGCGGCTCTGGGGGACATTTTCTGGGGCGGTGTTTCTGCTATGGAACTTGCAAGCTGGGGACGCCAGGTCCCTGGGTCGCATCTGAGCTGGTTTGTTGTCTGGGTTCTGTCTGCTGGCCTTTAAATACAATTCTGTGAGTTTTTGCTTCCTTGAGTCTTAGGGCGAGTGCATAGGGATCTTTAAAGGGCCCCAGCTCTGCACATCTCACAGGCTGAGGAGCAGGCGCAGAGCAGGACTGGTGTGGTTGGTGACACATTGTCCTGCTGCTGAGCTGCTCCGTGCAGGCACTCAGCTCTGACCCCAGCCTCTCTCCCGTGTCCTGCAGGCTAGTAGGAACAGCCTGGTGGGGTCCATCTCGGATAGACTCGGATGATGCCAGAGCTATGACAGGGATTGCAGTCTTGGCACTGAGGGGTGATCAATTATGGAACAACTACAGGAGGAAGTACCTGAGGTCAAGGAAGAGGAAGAGGAAGAGGCAGTGATGGTGGCAAGCAGAGCCTTGGACCCAACTGGAGGACCAGACAGCTCACTGCCTTCAAGCAGCTACACAGGTAAGTGGAGCCATGGGAGCTCGTCTGCCCCCAAAGCATCAAGCATCCACAGCCTGCAGGCAGCGTGCTCAGCTGCAAGGGCAGAGAACTTGTCTGTGAATGGAGTTCAGCTGGTTTTAATTTCTTCCCCTTGTGAAATAATGCACCAATAGCCAAGTTATGGAGAGGCTTACTTATTGCTCTGCAGTCACTGCACAGCCATTGGCAATGGGTTGTGGAGTGGAAATGAAAAGGACAGACAGGTAACATTGTGCCTCAGAGCAAGGGGCCTCCCAGGGTGCTTGGAAATGCTTCCCTGGACACTTTTTGAAGTCCTCAGTGCAAAGTGATTGTAGGAGCTGGGAGAGAAGGTTTGTGGCTGCTGAAGAGGCTCCTCCAGAGCCCTGGACATTCCAGCTGGGCAGCCCTGTGCCAGTGGCTAGCCAACCAAGGATTATAAAGTCAGCTGGTTGTGTTTCATTGCCTGGGCATGAATGCCTGGAATCTGCCTGGAGCCAGTGCCTGATTCCTGGTAACTAGCCAGCTGCTATGGCAGTGGCCGGCAGGACAGGGCTGGAAATCCTTCCTCAGCCCCATGGCTGGAAGAGCTGGCCACACCAGGTGCTAGGCCTGTGGCTGTAACATGGAAGGACACGTCCCTGTGTGTGTTTGCAGACATGTCGCAGAGCTCCTCTCCCTCGCTGTCGGACCAGCTGCAGATGGGCTGTGAGGAGGCAGCCCTGGGAGCATTGAACGTGGAGTGCAGAGTCTGCGGAGACAAAGCCTCGGGGTTCCACTACGGCGTGCACGCCTGCGAGGGCTGCAAGGTGCGTCCGTGGAGAGGGCTGGGCTCAGCTGCACCAAGCAGGGCTTAGACCCCAGGGACTGGGCTAATTCCTCAAACAAGCAGATTTGCAGCAAAACAGGGATGTGGGATTGAGTAAGTGTAAAAAACCTGTCCAGAGAGTGTGGCAAGTACAGGCAGGCAGCAAGTGGTGCCCTGGGAAGGTGGCTGAGACCTGTATGGCCCAAATCTTGCCCTGTCATGCTTTACTTAGAAAGGCAAATCCATCTGTCCCCACAAGGCCCCTGAGTTTGCTTTTAAAGATTGGTTTCTGTGCCGCAGATCAGCATTGAGCTGTGTGTTTATCCCCCTGGGATCACTGGCTGCAGCTTGGATGTGCTTCTGGAATTCTTTCCCCAACAGCAGATCCAGCAGAGATATGTTAGCAGCCCAGGTCCTGCCAGATGTTCCTGCAGGCCAGGGTTGGCTCATGGCTTGTTTCTCCAAAGAAAAGCGGTTTGGGAAGAAATTTTTTACAGATAGAGTAATCAGACATTGGAATGGGCTGCCCAGGGAGGTAGTGGATTCGCCATCTCTGGAGGTTTTTAAGATGAGACTGGATGAGGCACTTAGTGCCATGGTCTAGTAACCATAGCGGTGTTGGATCAAGGTTGGACTTGATGATCTCGGAGGTCGTTTCCAACACGGTTGATTCTATGATTCTGTCCCTCCCTGCTGGCTGCTGGCACTGTCACACAGCACTGGGCCAGGAGCTGACCTCCACACTTCCTCCTTTGCAGTACCCTTCTCCCACTGCACAACCTCTCCTTGGGATAGCAACTCTGCTTGCACCAGAGAGACCCAGGGCTCCTCCTGCTCACCTGCCTGAACCTCCCTGAGGCTCCTGGGGTTAACAAACCAGCCAGGTCCCAAAACAAAGGCCCTAGCGCTGCTGCTCCATGTCTCCCTGCTCCCTGCCTGCAGGGTTTCTTCCGCCGGACAATCCGCATGAAGCTGGAGTATGAGAAGTGTGAGAGGAGCTGCAAGATTCAGAAGAAGAATCGAAACAAGTGCCAGTACTGCCGCTTCCAGAAATGCCTCTCCCTGGGCATGTCACACAATGGTGAGTGTCACTGCTGACCACAGGCCTGACTGACTGGGTGACATGGGACCAGCTGCTCTCCTGTGAAGGGTGCATATGGTAGGCTGTGCTTTAGCCCATGCCTCTCCTTGCCAAGGGATCATTCAAACCCAGTGTTTCGAGCCTTTGACTCTTAAACCCCATCTTCTGTACGAGAAGGGGCTGTTCATTCCCACCATGCAGGACAGCTGCTGGCACGTGGCTGTGCCTTACAAACTGGCCCAGAGGGAAGTGGACACACAGATTGCTCTTCTGTGCCAGGATTTTAAAACTTCTGGTGTAACCATCTAGGTCATGACCAAGCAAAGGTCTTTATGTGGGTTTGTGAAAGAGCCCAGAGGAGTGGGATGGGAGTTCAGTGTGAGGGAAGCAGCAATGGGTGGTTCATGAAGATGCCAGTGCTGGAGGAGCTGCATCCTGGAGAAGCACTGTGTTGTGCAGGTGTTCACCAGCAGACCTGTCCGTCTGCGGTGGCAGAACAACCTTCTGCCTGTCTGGGTGCATCTCCTGGAGTCACCCCCCTGTCTTGACCCACTGGTTTTGCCCCCCCAGCAATCCGCTTTGGGCGCATGCCAGAGGCAGAGAAGAGGAAGCTGGTGGCAGGGCTGACGGCAAGCGAGATCGGCTGCCAGAACCCGCAGGTGGCCGACCTGAAAGCTTTCTCCAAGCATATCTACAATGCCTACCTGAAGAATTTCAACATGACCAAAAAGAAGGCGAGAGGTATCCTGACCGGGAAGGCCAGCAGCACCCCAGTAAGTTCCCTCCCAGGGCAGGTGGGGTTGGCCGTGGCCAGTACAGAGGGCTGTTCTCTGGGGGATGCTGCACATCTCCCTCCTGCCATAGCTGTTCCACATGCACCAGTTTCCACCTGCAGCTAGGTGGGCCCTGCACGTCCTGCCCCTCACTAGGAAAAGTCCCATTGCTGTGCAGACTTGTGCTGTGGTGGTGGGTGCAGATTGCCTGAGCATTGTCAGTCCCAGAGGCAGGGAACAGCACAGGGACGGACAGACAAACATGAGTGTCCTGGGCAGAGCTGGCACCTCGAGTTCCCACAGCAGACTCCTAACTTGCTTCTTGTTCAAGCAGCCTTTTGTGATCCATGACATGGACACCTTGTGGCAGGCAGAGAAGGGGCTGGTGTGGAAGCAGCTGGTGAATGGCATTCCCCCCTACAAGGAGATTGGGGTGCACGTCTTCTATCGCTGCCAGTGCACCACGGTGGAGACTGTGCGGGAGCTCACAGAGTTTGCCAAGAGCATCCCCAGCTTCATAGGCCTCTACTTGAACGACCAAGTGACTCTGCTCAAGTATGGGGTGCACGAGGCCATCTTCGCCATGCTGGCCTCCATCATGAACAAGGATGGGCTGCTGGTGGCCAACGGGAACGGCTTCGTGACCCGTGAGTTCCTGCGTAGCCTGCGCAAGCCCTTCAACGAGATTATGGAGCCCAAATTTGAGTTTGCGGTGAAGTTCAATGCGCTGGAGCTGGATGACAGTGACCTGTCCCTGTTTGTGGCAGCCATCATCCTGTGTGGAGGTGAGTGGGTGCCCTCGCCCATGCCAGAGTCAGGAAGAGTCCTCCTTACTTAGAGGTGGTTCAGAGGGGGCTGGGGGAGCTGAGCTGCAGCTGGCCCTGAGGTCAGCCAGGGGTGTGTCAGGGGCACAAGAGAAGAACTGAACACTTCCAAAACCAAAGCTTCTCTGTGGCAGTGATGCCTGGCAGGCTTGGACCAAGAGCAAGGAGTGTAGAAGTGGCATGTCCTCGTGTCCTGCTGTGGTTTAGGCTGTCAAAGGGCACACTTCTCCCCTTTCTAGCTGATGAGGTTGGAGTCACAGTGGGTGGGATACAATCCTCAGCTTCCTTTCCCCAGGAGGAGCATGTACTTTGGAGGGCTGCCCCATGACGCTGCAGCTACCGTGCTTCCTCTCCACAGACCGTCCTGGCCTGATGAATGTGAAGCAGGTGGAGGACATCCAAGACAACATCCTGCGAGTGCTGGAGTTTCACCTACAGGCCAACCACCCAGATGCTCAGTACCTTTTCCCCAAGCTGCTGCAGAAGATGGCAGATCTGCGGCAGCTGGTGACGGAACATGCCCAGCTGGTGCAGAAGATCAAGAAGACAGAGACAGAGACATCTCTGCACCCACTTCTGCAGGAGATCTACAAGGACATGTACTGAGGACCTGTTATTGATGAGAATGAAGCCATGGATTCCCATCAAGACTCTTCGTACAGAAACAAAGAAAACCCTTCCCTGTGTCTTCCATTTCTTCTACTGGAAACTCTTTTCTACGTGACCCTGACATACGGTACGTAGGGCAAGATGCTGTCACAATTTGCAGCTGCCTCCTGCTTGGCCAGGGCTTCCGTTAACACACACTAACAAATCTCCACAGCTGCTGTTTCCATTACTGAGGCCCAGCTCCAGCTGCTCCCCGGGCCTCTGGAGCGGCCACCCGGTTTACATGGCACAGGCAGTGTGGTTCTTACAGCACCCCAGGTCCCCAAGGTGGGAGGAGCTCTGGTCCTTAGGAGACCCGAGCGAGGTGCAGGGGTCCGGTGGGACCAGCAGCAGCACTAACAGCATGTCTGTATTTTCTTGCTTGTTTGCACTCCGAAGACATAGTCCTGAGCCGTGAAGTCTGGGACAGTTGTGATGTGAAAGGATGTTTCTCTCTTTCCCAAAGAAAAGCCAGAGTATTTGAACATGGGTAGGGCTGTCCTAGCAGGGACCCTCAGCAGCAGCCCCCTGTTCACCTTCACAGCAGAGGCTGGAACTTGTGGCTTCCACAGGCTGCTCTGCATAGACATGAGTTACTAAAAAGGTCTGTGCAGGGTCAGGGGCTTTGGGCTCGTCAGGGTTTGGTGTCCTGCCTCAGTTTCCTTGTGAAAGGGACCTGGATTGTCACTGGCTCTCTGCTCCGAGGGGGAGCAAAAGGATCCTTTAGTGCATTGGTTGCAAAGAGCTTTACAGCTGTAAACCCCAGTATAAATGCCAGGGATTTATAAACTGGGATGGAGCGAGTGGGATGCTCACAATGGGCAGGAGCTTCCCAGAGAGCACAGCCAGGTCACGGAAGCTGCTGGTCCTCCTCTGCCACCGTTCTGAGAGCTGGGACAGCTCCAGGCTTCAGGGTCTGCCTAAACCCAGCACCATATTTGGACTTTACCTCATAACTTCTTGCAGCTGTAGTGAAACGCCGTAGTGCTGCCTGGGCTGGGCTGGGTCCCCAGTGTGGAGGGCTGCATCACCTGGGCTCGAGGGGAGAGGATGGACCTGGGAAGGGCTCAGTTTCCCTCTTGGGGTAATGGTGTCTGACCTAAGACGTAGCACTTACCTGTCTGCAGCTCCTGGTCCTGTGTGTCCTGAGCAGCCTTATTAAAATACTGATATTCCCAAGGAGCAGTTGTGGGAGCAAATTAGTCGGTTTTATTTTACTTTCCTCGTCTTCAGGGTAGCAGATTTCCCTGGTGCAATAAGTCCTTTAAAAAACTCAAAGGGGAAGAGCACTGGGCTTCCCCACCCCATCACAGGGCTGGTGATCCCAAACCTGCCCCTGCTGCCACACTCCAGCGCCTTGCTGTGCCTCAGTTTCCCTGCCCAGCCCCCCCCTTCCCTACCTCGCAGGAGTGTTAGGAATTATCATTTCTGAAGCACTTTGAAGCCCTCTGGGGGAAGGCACTGGGGAAGGCACTGGAGACATGCGTGTGCTGGATGGAGCCCAGGGGATTTGCCCTTCCCAAAGCATCCCCACCGCTGTCACATGCAGGACTTGTGCTCATCACCTGGGGAACTTTTTGCTCTTCCTTCCTCAACAGTGTAACAACCTTCAAACTGAAATGTATATTTTTGCTAGAAGTACAAACCTTCAAGTGTTTTTAATAATATAAATAGTGTCCACAAACTGACTTGACTTCAAATAAATCTGAACTAAATATTTAAGAACTTTTTTGCGTCCAGCCTGTCTTTGTGGGATTTCTCTTGGCACCTGGGGGGGGCTGCCCATGGGACGGTTTCCAGCAGAGGTGATGGGATTTGCTGTGATTTCCAGGCATTGACCATGATTCCCAGGTCTCCATTATTCCTAGAGCTCATAGCTCATGAGGTTTTCCTGCCTGCAAACTAAAGGCAGCAGAAAGAGCCGTTTCTGAGCAGGGTTTCAGTCTCAGAGCTGGGTGCTTCCTGCCCCAAATGCTTGCAGAGCTGGGCAATGAGCTCAGCTTGGCCAAAACCACCCCAAGATGGGCAAAGATGGGCTCTGGGGCAGCTGGGCCACATTCTGGCTCTGGGCTCTGCCCTTGGCTGTGTCTGAACACCCGAGAGTTTGCAGAGAGCAGCTGCAAGACGCCCAGACTTCCCTCTCCCTGGTTTAAGTGTCCCTGGGAGAAGCTGTTCCATTGTCCCCCACCTCTCCCATGCAGCTGGCCTGATGAATGGGGGCTCCTCAGGGAGCCGTGGTACTGCTGGGCATGTGGTCCAGGGTACCTGGCTGGGGACCTTGTATGGTTTAACCCAGCAGGCAGCGAAACATCACCCAGCTCTTCACTCCCTGCCTTCCCAGTGAGAAAAAAGTGAAATGTATAGGTTGAGATATAGTTTCATATGACTGAAAAAAAGAGGAAATAGTAATGATAAAAGAATTAGAATATACAGAATTTAGTGATGCACATTGGAGTGGTGCCCCCCACCAGGCTTCTCACTTCAGGAGCAAGAGGAGCTGAAAAGTCCTTGACTCAAAGTAAACAATGCTCACACACCCGAGTGCTATCAGCCCAGGCTTGTCCGGGCTTGTCTTCCGCCCAAATCGCAGCGCGGACCCGGCTACGAGGGGAGAATTATCCCAGGAGAACCCACGACACACCTGAGGCCATAAATAGCCCTGGGAAGTGGCCAAGCCCTCTTGGCTGCCGGGGAGCAACAGATGGAGCCGGGCTCGATGGCGGCATCTGGAACGTTAACAGCCAGGAGGGGCTGTTTGAGACCCCTGTGCAGGTAAAGGCTTGGGGTCGGGAGGGCTGGGAGCAGCTTTTGGGGGAGATAGGCTTGAGATGGGGCCACAAGCCCCCCGCCGTGGGGGCAGAGTGTGGATTGGGATGCCCTTGAGCCACCCCCCCCCCCATTTCCTCATGCAGCTACCCCGCCTCCGGAACTGGGGGCCCCCAGAAACACTCCAGCCAGGCACCTCCTTCCTGTCCAGCTAAGGGCTCCTGCCACTCTCCGTGGCTCCACAGGGAGCCAGGGGCTTGCCCCGGGGAGAGCCCCCAGGCCAGCCCAGTCCTAGGCTTATTTTGCTTTGCAATTAACCAGAAGAGAAGGCTGGATGGGGCTGGGAGAGCACTGACTCCCCTCGGGCTCTGCCCTTGGCAGGGGCTCCCAAGCCCAGACACCAGGTGGGGGTCTTCCAAGTTAATGGCTTCACCCAGACAAACCTGGTACCCGGAGGGATGTCAGGGTGTCTGGTGGAGCAAGGCTGGAGTGGGATCTGACCCCAGCTATGTGCATCCTCTGGCCAACAGGAATTTTGCCCGTGGATCCTGTCGATGGGGCCAGAGCTGCCGCTTCTCACATGACAGAAACTCAGCTCAGATCTGCAGGTACTTCCAGAGTGGGTTTTGCAGCTATGGAGAGCAGTGCAGGTAAGGGGCAGCAAGCAGGAGTCTGATGCCCCAAGGATGGGCTGGAAGCCAAGAGGAGTCATGCTGGGCTAATGTGACCCTCTGTCTGTTTGTCTCTGGGCTCCTCCAGCTACCAGCACATCCAGGAGGAGCTGGTGCCATCCCGCTATGGCCTCAATCCCTCCATGCCCCCCTCCCGCTGGGGCCCAGAGCCTGGCACTGTGCCCACGGCCATGGTCCAGGGCTGGGTGGGAGCCCAGCGCACCTCAGGCTACTCTGCCCCCAGCGTGACACATGTGACCTTCAAGTTCCCAAACATGGAGGTTGAGGTGGAAGAGAAAGACAAGAAGAAAGTTGCAGCACCTGGTAGCATCCAGTGGGGGGCTACTGGTGGAGGATTTGTCCCTGCACATGCTCGGCGTGCCTCAGGTAGGTGCTAGGCTGCCCCAGGGACCAGTGGGGCTGAGGGTACTGGGGTGGTCATGATGGAGCAGCCTATGCATGTTTCTGCCCATGACCCAAACCTCAGCCAAGCTGGGGCTGTGGAGAGCTCTCCAGGGGACTGCCACTGCTGAGGCTGCATGCTCCAAGCAGCTTGCCTGGCTCTCTGATGGTGGGGTAGAATGTGCTTTTCCCCTCTAAGAGGCTGCAGGCTCCCAGCTACAAGGGCTGGCACTGGATGCAGACTCCTCTGACCCCAGAGAGAAAGTGGTGGAGATGGCGACGGGGACTGACCCTGCACAGGTGGGTTTGGGGATGTCCTGTGGCCGGGCACTCCCCAAGGCCAGGGTAGTGATGGAGTCAGAGGGTTGCCATGCTTTGCTTCTCTGTGTGCAGGTCTCTGTGGAGCTGGGTGCTGCGGCTGCCCCAGTCCCGACCGAGGCACTGAGAGCCCAGAGTGAGGCTGTGGTGTGTGGCATCTGCATGGACAGGGTGTACGAGAAGCCGCTGCCAGAGGAGCGGCTCTTCGGGATCCTCCCAAACTGCAGCCACGCATACTGTGTGGGATGCATCCGCAAGTGGCGGCGCAGTCGGGACTTCCAGAACACAGTCATAAAGTGAGTGGGGATGGGGACAATGGAGGGTAGTCACCGTCACCCCTTCTGCACTCTGAAATCCTTCCTTGGGTCTTGGCATGACTTTCCTTTGGGAACACTTCCTTGGGAGTGGGGAGGGGGATACTGGATGAGGCCATGGCAGCAGGACCACCCTGCGTGGGTGCTGCACCTGTGCTCCCTGCTCCATTTTTGAGACACCTATCTGCACCCATCACCTTCACCCAGGGCCTGCCCAGAGTGCCGAATCACCTCCAGTTACTATATCCCCCACAAATACTGGATCTCAGATGTGGGTGAGAAGGAGAAACTCATCAGAACCTTCAAGGCGCAGACCGGGTGAGTGCGTGGAACTGCGGGTGGCAGGGCTGTGGGCTCTGTGCTGCTCTGGGAGCCACACTCACAACTGTGCTTGGAATCCTGCAGGAAAATCAGGTGTAAATTCTTTGTTCGGAACCGTGGCTACTGCCCATTCAGGTCCGACTGCATCTACCTGCACGAGCTGCCCACCAGACGGCTGCCACCGCACAGACAGCAGCGGCTGAGGATGCCCACTGTAAGTGGGGTGGCAAGTCCTGGGGCTGGGCTGGGTGCGGCACAGCCATGCAATGCGGTGGGAGACCGGGGCTCATCCTCCCTCCTCTGCTGCAGGAGTTCAGCCCTTCTTCCTCAGAGAACTCTAGCGAGGAGGATGAGGAGCTCTGCACGCTTGAGTGGGCTGACTTAACCCTGACTGTGATGGAGATGGAATTTCAATACTCAAGTTATGGCCACGAGATGCTTCTCACTGACTTCAGAGACTCTGACTGAGCTGTGGGGTGTCACACTGGGCCTAGGTGATGCTGGTGGGGTCCCTGGGATGGGGAGGCATCTGTTTTTTACTTCCACTGTTGTTTTGGAGTGGCTCCAGGCATAGGTGGTGTTGCAGGGGTGGGGTGAGATGGGGAAGCAGTCTGGCTGCCATTTATCGGGGCACTGGGAGTGACTCAGGGCGGTGGGGCACAGCCCCCCTGCTCTTGCCCTCGCCCCCTCGATGGGAGACCCGCGGGTGCCGGGCGGGGGGCTGGGCTGTGTGCTGGGGGGTTAACGTGGGGATTTAAGCCCCACGGGCCGGGTCGGGCATGCTGGGCCGCGGGGGAGAGGGGAGGAAACTGTTTTAAGGTGTTTTTAACCAAATCCGGGAATTACGAAATAAAACGCGTATGGAACGTCACGGCGCCGGGACTCTCTGTCCGGGGGCTGGGTGGCTCCACCCCCAGGGGGCGGGGCGGTTTTGGGATTAGGCGACATTTGCATAAGGACTCGTTTGCGCGCCGTTGATTAGCGTTTGTCGGGGCGGGGCCGGAAGCAGCGCCGTCGGGCCTGGAAGCAGCGGGTATAGAGCCCGGCGGGGGGACACCCGTGAGTGTCGGGGCTGTGCCCTGCACAGGGGGCGGGGGGACACCCATGAGTGTCAGGGCTGTGCCCTGCACAGGGGGCGGGGGGACACCCATGAGTGTCGGGGCTGTGCTGTGCATGAGTGCTGGGCTGTGCTGTGTATGACCCGTGCCCGGCTCCCCCCCCTGTCTCACAGGCAGCTGTGGAGCCCCCGCAGCAGCGATGGAGCCCCGCTGCCCGCCCTGGCTGATGCGCTTTGACCGGCCTTGCCGCCTCCTGCTCCAGGCGCTGGCCTCCGGCCCCGCCGGGGCACTGGCCGCCTTCCGGATGCTGCAGCGGGAGCAGCCCCTCGAGGGACCGGGACAGGCGTTCCCCTGGCAGGCCCTCACCGCAGCCCTGTGTGCCGAGGAGCCCGTGCTGGAGGGGTCACAGGGCGTCCTGGCTGTGTGAGTCGGATGCGTTTCTAAAACTTGGTGTTTTGTGGGAGGTTTGGCATGTCTGGTGCCTATTTGGGACCACATGTCCACTTACCCCAGTGCAGCGGTCCATGCCTGAAGCTGGCATCGTAGCAGTGACCGGCTGGTCTCACCGCTTGTGTCTGCAAAAGCTGGTGAAGGCATTAGCTGCCTCCTCCTCTTGCTCCATAGTGAGACCCACAGGGTAGCTTGGAGTCAGGATGAGGACGTTTGCTGTGACAAGTTGCCTTTCCTTTTCTCCCCTTACCCAGCAAGCCACGGCTGCTGCTGCTGCCCATCATGTGCCAGAGAAACTTCTTCTCCCTGCTCCTCGTGACACGGGATGCAGTGCCAGGGGGCTGCCTTGGCCAGCTGCTCCAGGCCATAGAACAGGATTCCCATGCGGATCCCTGGATGCGGACACTGGGGGGTCTGCTCCAGCAGGGACTAAGAGCAGAAGAGTGCTTCCCATCTCCCACTCCACTATCTTCTGCATGCCAGCAGCAGCTTAGGTGCCTGTGCCAGAAAATTGCCCAGAGCAAACCAGAGGGGCAAAAGAAATTGAACTGGTGCTTCAGTAACCAGCCTGATGCCACTGGAGATGTAGCTGACTCTGTGCCTCAGGGTGGAAAGAGCAAGAAAGTGTCGGAGGAGGGAGTGGAGTTGGTCAGTGACAGAGAGAAGAAGAGGTTGCTGCTGGAGAAGGTGGCGTTTGACTCTCTGGGACCCCAGGAATGTGGGGATGTGAGAGGGATAGAAGAGGAGGTGCCTCAGGAGCCTTCAGTGGATACATGTGCTGAGAGCCCAGATGGGGCTGTTCCAGATAGCTCCCAGCAGGATGCAGTTGGGGAGCTCAGGAAGATTGCCCAGACAGAGCTGGCAGCAGATGTCAAGTCCTTTCTCCAGGTACTGGGTAGGGTTTGCCTTCCCCTTCCAGACAGTGAGCCTTTATAGCCTAATTCCCCTTCCTTTATCTCATTTCCCTCAGATGCATGGACAGAAGCTGAAAATGCTGCTGCTGCAGCAGTCCAGCGTAAGTGGTTGCTTCTGTCTCTAGTGATCTAAATGGGCTCGTGCCAGGGCCTCAAAAGGAGGTGGGTTTCATTGGACCGACTGGACAAGGATAAAAAGCCCTGCTGCCACCTCCTCTAGGCTGGGATACTGATTCGTGCCTGCAACTCACAGGGGTTGCCATGTGAGGGGCAGCCTGTGGGCACAGCTCTGGCTGATGTGGGGGCAAGGGAAAAGCCTTGGAGCTGTATATTGTGTGTTGATTTAGTTGGTGCATTACTTAGTACTGTTTTCCCTCCAGCACTCTGAGCTGAGCATCCCACCTGAGCTGTGCATCCTGAACAACTGCTCCCCCCGCCAGGTGAGTCTCAGCATCCCTTCTACAGCCACCAGTATTGTGGAGGGCCTGCTGCCCTCCTTAATGTCCCACTCCCTCTGCCATCCCCAGCTTGAAGGACTGTGCTCCTTCCTCCAGCTGTCTGTGTGCCCAGAGCCCTTCCTGGGGCATTTCTGCAGGTGGCTGCTGGCTCTCACCCCTGACCTCAGCTACACCAGTGCAGCCGTCCTGGCAGAGCAGCTCTTCCTCAGGCGAGTACGTGCAAGGGCAGCAGAGGTTTCCTGCTCCTTGTTTCCCTCTCCACTATCCCCACCTCCTGCCTTTTCTGTCCCTAGGTCCTGTCCCTTACCCAGCCACCTTCTCGACACCTCATGGCCGCTCTCTCTTCATTTTGCTCCAAGTATTCCCAGCCCTTCTGCCACGTGGTGGTGGCTGCGGTCCTGCAGGAGCCAAGGGAAGGTGCCGTCGGCTTGTGGGAGACATGGCTGTGGGAGCTGGAGAAGGGCCCCAGCTGCAGAGTGCTGTCTTCTGGGAGGCATTTGTCACGTGGAAAATGTGTTAGGATCCATGGAGACATGGGGCTGGTTTTACCTGAGCAAGCAAACACTTGAGTTAGAATGGGAGATGGGTTTACAGATGCCTGAGATGGAGAAAGAGGGGAGGCCAGGCTAGCTTCCAGCATCAGTTTCCCCAACTGCTGGCTGAACGCCTCTCCTCATGCATGAACCTCTTTTCCTAGGAACTGGTGCTGTTTAAACCCTTAGTGCAGGTGGGCAAAGGAAGCAGGATTATTGTGAACAATAGAACGGGGCACTAGGTGGTTTCTGCCTGTCCTGACTGAGGCATACACCTGTGTGAAGGGGCACTAGGAAGAGCTGGGCACATCCCTGTGGATTTGGCAGCCTTTGAAGGCTTTCCCCATCTGCCTTGCCCTTGCAGGTGCTGAGCAGACCAAGCTGGTGTGTGAGCTTGTGGAGGACTGCCTGGAGCCACACTGTGTGCAGCTGGTGCTAAGGTGAGGGATTACAGGGTCAACAGCGCTGCTTTGGCCTCCTGCCTGCCTGAATGGGTCCAGCTGGCTCCGGCCACTCGGGAGCACCAGCAAGGCCGTGGGGCAGCACCTCTCCTCTTCACTTTACTTTTAGCCAAGTCTTGGAGATGCCTTTGTCAGAGAAGCTCCTGCAGGTAGTGCAGGCCGTGCTGGGGCGGCAGGTGAGGGAGACCCCTTGTCTCCAGGTTTCCTTCCTGACTCTGGCAGCACTGGAGCAAGGACCAGTTCTCCTACCCACTCCTGGGTTTCTTCCAGGAGGTGCTCCCCCCAGAGCTCTTGGATCTCCTGGTCCTGACTCTGTGCCGGCAGGCCTCAGCCTTTGCCACATCGCTTGACTATGCCAAGCTGGTGACAGCCATGCTTACCATGTACCAGAACCAGGTGAGTGAGACCAGGCTCAGGTCCTGCAGACAGGCTGGTGAGCTGGCAGCCAGGGCTGCAGCTGGCCTGGGACCTGGTCCAGGGGTCTCAGGTGGGCTCCTGGCAGGGCAGCGCTCCAAGCTTGTGCTCTCTTGATCCCAGATCACCCCAGCTCACCGGAGTAGTCTGGCTGCCGCCCTGGATCAGAGCAATGCAGCTCTGAAGAAATCGCTGCAGGCTGTGCTGGAAGGAGCCAGGTGAGGTGGGTGCAGGGGTCTCTGTCATGGGGGATGACAGGCTCTGCAATCCAGGCTGCCCCAGCAGTGGGAAACCAGCAGGCACCACAGATGCCATGACAGAGCCATGCCAGCATCGTGCCACTGGCATGGTGGCGGTAGGCTTCCCTGTTCTTGATTTGTCTTCTTTTTCTTTTCTCAGGTGACCACCAAAGGGAACTGCGAGGTGACAACTTCCTTGCATAGAGGACACTCATTGCGCAGAGGCAGCTGCAGCCTACGCTTCACTGGGCAACCCCCAGTGCAGTGGGACCCCACAGGTGGGGTCTGTGCCACACAGAGCACCCAGAGCCTCATGGCAGCACCTGATGTGAGGGGACTATCACTGGGCAGCGCTATCCCAGCACCCCACATCCCCGGGACTCGAAGGTGAGGGTTCTTGTGTAAACAATTAACGTGTTTCCAGGCATTTCTGTGTGTGCTCTTCCTTCAGCCCGCCGCGCTCAACATGGCGGCCCCGCCCCGCCGCGCTCAACATGGCGGCCCCGCCGCGCTCAACATGGCGGCCCCGCCGCACTCAACATGGCGGCCCCGCCGCACTCAACATGGCGGCCCCGCCCCGCCGCACTCAACATGGCGGCCCGGCCCCGCCGCACTCAACATGGCGGCCCCGCCCCGCCGCACTCAACATGGCGGCCCCGCCGCACTCAACATGGCGGCCTCGCGCTGCCCCCCCAAGGATGGCGGCCGGGCGGGGCTGTGGGGTCTGAGTTGGCAGATCCTGGGTTCTTGATGTCCAAAACACGTCTCTGAACTAGGACAGATATTGATTTGAGGCTCTGTGAAGCAAATAATTCTGGACCTAACTCACTACCCTGATTTTACATTGTCTCGTTCCAAGGCACAAGCTCTGTGCATGTCAGCATTCTTCTTCGATAGCTGAGCTGGTTTCGGAGCAGTGTGGCAGTGGTCTGCTGCGCTGTGTATCTGACCTACTGGGATTTACAGATTTCTGGGTTCAGGAGAGTGGGATTTAGCTGAAGAGCTGGGAAATTTGAATTTTCTTTTTTTTGCTTGAATTTTCTGCTTTAAATCCACATTTTTTTCCTGTTTGCCAGGGACCCTGTTGTGTGTGTGACATATTTCCAGGGATGATGACACTTCCCGTTGCAGGGTGTTTAATGATACTCTAATAAATAAAATGCTTCTGTAGTGTGCCCAAAGTTCTATCCTGTATCCTTGAAAATACCTGCTGGAAACCTCAATTAGGGACCTCCTGGTCTGAGAGCTGGGAGGAAAAGGATGGGAGAGAGTGGAGTTAAAACATGTAGGTGTGACATGTGACTGCTTCAAGTTTGCTCATTTAGATCCAGCAAGAGGAAGGAAACTATGAAACATTAGGTGATGCTCTTAAGGCTGAGAGCACAGATTTCTTTATATAAGAATCTCTTAAGCTATTTTGGGTAACTGTGGACTGAAGAGGCTTCAAAGTCTGCATTAGCTGGAGGACAGAAACCTCCAGGGAGCTGGATTGTTGCTGTGTTTGCATTCCACTGAGTTAGTGGCTCAGTATAGTGAAGCTATTGTAGGGCTGCCCAAAATACGACATAAATAGAAATTGTGCCATGATCATCAAGGTCTGAGACTGCTGTTCTGGCTTTATTAGGTAGCAGGCTCTGGTCTTTGCAGTTTCCCTGCAGAGCTTCTACCAAGTGACCTCAGTGTCATTGTCCTCACTGCTCCATCTGGTCGTGGCTGTCGGTCATGTGAAGATGACCGAGGGCAAACTGATCTCTAAAATTCATGTCAATCAGCTTCACGGTGTTGTTGCTGAGAATGTACATGCTGTGTGTACCTGGAGCTCCGTGGGGAAGCCTCGGTGTCTCTGTGGACTGGACAGTGATAAAGGGTTGGAAATTTTCCAGCCACGGTGCACAGCTGCCCCCGAGGGGTGTCTGTTTTTGTAACTCCTCAGTGTTGTCTTTAGGCAGTGGGCTCACTGTGACAGTTCCTGGCTGCTACTGCTGCATTGCAGCTTGTGCCTCCAACTCGTCAGGGCATACCAGGAGCTGTGCTTTGGGCCAGCTTATGTGGGTTTTGCAAGAAACGGTAGTCGGGAAGGGATCAGCTTTGCAAACTGCTAGGGGGATTCCTGTTCTGCTGGGAAGCATTACTCTGGCTTGTGGACAGAGCCTTCTTAGCCCTGGTTTTGCTCTTGGCTGCAGCTTATCATATGCTGTGGATTCCTCTGGGGTGTACGTGCAGATAACAATTGTGTAAGGAGAATTTGGAGCAAACCCCAGAGACGCTAAACATGCTGGTGATAGACTGCTGCTTTGTGGGGCGGTTGGTAGCACCCACACAGAAAACTTTACTTTTGATTCCTCTTGACCCTCTCAAGAACTTGAAAATCCATCCTAAACAGTGCAAAGAGGTAGATGCAGCATAAAACATCTGTCTGGTTTTATAGTTCAGCAGAACCTTAGCCAAGGGTGGAGAGAGCACCAGGACTGGCTCTGCCCTTGTCCTGATTTAATAGCAGTATTGGTGAAGAGATTGCTTCCTCTTCTGTAGAGATTTACCTCCTTCATAGTACAGTGGGGAATTCCCTTTTTGACCTAACAGTTCTTTGGTTTTTTTTAAAGGAAATTCATAATATACCATTGCATGGGTTATCTGTCCACTATGCTGCCTCCACATCCTCCACAGTGATTTTTGAACCAGTTTCATGACAAGATGATCTCTCCGCTCCCCAAGTGCTATCATGGTGCCATGATCAGGCAGCAGAGAACCTCCTTGGAATGGGCAGAGGTGTGTGTGTGTGAACACTGCATCCACAGATATTAAACACCAGACATCAGAGCCCTGGAGGAGCCTTGGGCCATGCAGCACCTTGTTGGAAAGGGCTGAAACTCAGTGGCTCTCCTGAAAATGGTCCATATCCATTCCCAAGGGGCTACCCCTCTCCAAGCAGGAGCTGCAGGCGTGTCCAGGTAGCTGCTGTGTCACCCTCTTGCAGCAGTGTCGAGGGCTGATAGTCACCCTGCTTCTCCCTCGAGTAACTGTGTGTCCAGTGACAGCCTGTTAATGCCTGTGTGTAATCCCCAACATGCTGGTGCAGCTTTGCATGGAAACTTGGGAGCTGTGGCACCCAGATGTGAGACTGAAGTGCTCTGGGGAAGGCTCAGCAATATTTTTTTTTTAACTTAGAATTTAAAACTGAATAAGAAGAACATTTTTCCTTCTCATCTGTTGTTTTGCCAACCACCTTTTTAGCCTGGTGGCTGCCAGGTGCCTGTCGGCTGAGGAGCCAGGGCCCAAGAAAGGTGACTTTGCGGTAGGGCTGTGCTGTTGTTATACTGTTGGGCCCCTGCACAGACCTAATAAATCACGCTTACTACATCAGCAGTAGCAGCCGGTGTTGGTCTGAGCAGCTTTCTTCCAAGAAGTGGATAATCCAGATGACCAGAGTCTCTGATCTGAGCTGCAAGTTCAGCTCAGCTTCGGCAGGAGCCCTGGAAGATGCTGTCGCAGTAGCTGCTGCATCGCCGGAGGGACCTCGCTGGAAGGAGAACAGGGGGCAAAGCCAGATCCCACAGCCACGTGCTCACCTGCCTGGGCTGGAGAACTGCCAGCAGGGTCTTGCTCCTTCCCACTGAACAGGTCTGTGTGAGGGGAGCTGGGCTGCTTTTTCTTGTTTGAGGCTCTGTGATACCTGGGTTGTAATCACAACTTAGATGCTCTGAGGCTAAAAATAAGAATCGATAAAAATCCATGGGTACTTTTAGTAAATGATTTTAGAGGCTCTTTGAATGGGATGGTTTGCAAAGGGGGGCACTGCCTCTTATTAACCCTCCCCAGAGTGCGGGAGGGAATAGGGGAGCTAGTGTGATGGTGTCCTTAGATCTGTGTCCCTCTTGGAGCACCTTGCTGCAGCTGTGGACCTGCAGGACATTGGAGCAGAGACCACAGAGCCTGATCTGCTGCCTAGTGCCAGGCTGCTCTGGGGGACGAAGCCAGGGCTCTGTGCAAAGGTGTCCTCCACCCCCCTTGTTTTGTGACCTCTAGCCCTGGGCCACACCCCGGCCTCTTGCTCTGGCAGGCAGGGCAGAGGCTGGGCCAGGTCTGCCCCGGGGCTGGGAGATGTTGTTTGCCCTCTCAAGGCTTAGAGGTTTGCAGACCCCAAGGGGCTGCATTGTTCCTTGGGGTACATCAGGGTCCCTTGGGCACGAAGGGGGGGGCAACAGCAGTTGCCTGCTTAGCCTGGTAGTGCTGAGCATCGAGTCTGACTCTGTGTAAGCTCATTAGGGCAAGAAAGCTGATTTAGAGGATGTGATGGATTTGAGTAAAGTGATTGGGCAGGGGAAGGGGCAGTAGGGTGATGGCTGGTGGGAAAGTAGGGCTGTTGAGAGGGGCAGGAGGAGTAGGGGGCCTGGACAGAATGGTTTCCCTGCCTCACCAAATACAATGCTACAGGAGTTCCTTATCAGCCCTCCTGGTTTAGCCTGGTGCTGAGCCCCCATGAAAGCATGGGGGGATCCCCCATCTCTGTGGAGGTCCTGAGTGCCACCACCCTGCCCTGAGCCTCCTGCTCAGGACTACTCTGCTCTACAGACAGCCAGCACAGAGGGAGCAGTCGTAGTTTTTTCCAGCTCTGTCACCTCCTAAGAGTGGGTGCAGAAACTGGCCTTTCACCGAAAGCAGAGGTCGCCTGACCACCTGCAGCCCACTCCACCCGCCCCAGCCGGCACAGGGAGCTCCCAGCTGCTCTTGTGCATCTCCTTTAAAGGCCTTCTCTCATCTGGCTTGTCCCTGGCAGCTCCTTCTGCTGCAGATGCAGTTGCTCTCCCCTCCGAGGAGGCTCTGCTGCTGGCAGCTTGCACCGTGTGGGGCTCCAGCACCCCCCGACCCACCATCCGCCGGCCACGCCGCGTCCCCTGACCCCCTCCTGGGTCTGAATGGGGCCCAACAGCGCTGAGTGCTGGGTCTGAGCTGGGTGGCCCCAGCATCTGCCTTCGGCTGCTTGAGACGAGTTCAGGCAGGTAATGACCTGGGGAGCGTTTGGTAAAGATGCCAAGCTAAGGGAAATCGCTCGGTTTGGTTCTCCAGGGGGTTACATATGCCAAACCAGCTGTGTGCCTTTGTATTTCCATCCGTAAAACAAGGATTGAGTGTCTGTGAGGCTGTCAGAGCTGTAGTAAAACAGCAGGGTGCAGGGTCTGCCGTGGCTGTGATGGAGCAAGCGCTTTGCAGCGGGGACCAGGCCTCCAGAGGACTCTGATGCTTGCTGGTGTGATGAGTTTGGCTGATCCCTCGTGGCTGGGGGCTCCTGAGCCCCTGGGTGGTTGAAGGTGTCATCGACAATTCCCAGTGTATGGGCATGAAATGGGTTGACCTTGACAGATGCAAATGCTGCTTGCTTTTATGCCGTCATCAGGCTCTGGGAGTTGGGTGATGACCCTGCTTGGTGCTGGGCTGACCTAGGCTGAGCTTGGCAAGGCTTTGCACAGGTATGTGGGGCTTCAAGCAGTCCCTGCTCTCTATCCCCTTAGACCTCTGCTGTATTTCGTGTCCTGGCCAAAAAATTTCTCCTGCCCCATATCTGCATGTTTGTGGGAACAGCCTCTGAGGAGATGTGTCCTGTGGGCACCGTGACTTTACCCTGGGCTGGGAGAGGGACTGTGGACTTTCTGCATCTTTCTCTAATTCTTTAAATATTGTAAAACAGCTTAAAGCTCCCTTGGACTCAGAAATCTTTCATATTAGTCTCTCTGGGAGCCAGTGTTGTTGGAGGGTTCTTGGAGACTGCTCTGTCTGCAGCCTGGGGGACAGTGGGTTGGTCTCACTCTGCACTGGGTGCTCACACTGGTTGGTGAGTGCAAAGTTATCTCCCCCCACAGAGATGACCCACATCACAAGCCCCAGGCAAAAGTCCACCCTTGGCGCTGCCCACAAATGGGGCTTGTATTACATTCCTCATTTGCCTTGCTCCATGCCCATCTGAATCCCACCAACCTCCTCCTGAATCACAGTGGGCCTCCCTACCTCTTTTTCCACATGCTCCCATGCTAAGCTTGGAACTCCTGCTGGGTGGGAAAATGCTTAAAAAATATAACGTTTAGAGGCATTCTCCATCTGTGCACAGCTACTGTATGTCTCTCATGATAGGTGTGCTGGTCCTGGAGCCTGTGTGCTCCAAAAATGAAGCCACTCACAGGGACCTCGTTGGGAGAGGGGGAAGAGGAGGCGCAGGGACTCACCCAGGGACGCCAGCGGCGCCAGCGGCAGAGAATGAGATGCCGACCCAGCCCCTCACCCCAGAGGTATGTGCACAGAAGGTTCACCCTGTGGCTCTTGGGGTGCTGGCAAGGATGGGATGGGGATGGCAATGCCAGGCAAACATCACTGAGCATCATTTTGGCATGGCGGCCCCTTCTCCTGCAACCAGTGCTCTCAGGACATGGCCCCCAGGCTTGCCAGGAGGCGAGGGAAAAGCCCTGCCATAGCCTTTTCCAGAGCCAGGGGCAAAGTTTGGGGGCTCAAACCCTTTCCAAGTTGTGTGCTGGGATCCAGCATGGCACCACAGCGGGCTCTGCACATCAGCCCCTGTATCTCTGTGCACTGGTGACCTGCCATCCTTGGTGGGCTCCAGCATCCCTGGCCCCTATGATCAGGGATGCTACAGAGCTGCCAGACTTTCTTGCACCCAGGGCAGGGTTTTGGAGTGATGAGGCCATCCCAGTGCACTTTTAGGGGGGCGAAAGCATGCACCCAGACCTGCCATCCCCAGGGGGTGATGTGAGATGGTGCCTGGGCTCGTCGGCAGCCGGATTTGTTGTGGTGCTGGAAGAGGCCAGCTCACAGTGAGGTCCCCTTGGCAGCTAGGGAGAAAAAAAAAAAGACAGTTCTGAGGAAAAGCACGGCTGCGGGCCAGTGACTCATTGCTGGCTGGAAACGGCCTCGGCAGGCTCCTCGGTGGCGGCTCTGCAGTAGCAGCAGCAGTGGAGGGGGTTGCTGCACCCGTGCCAGAGAGAACGGGGACCAGGACGGAGAAGACTGTGGAGGATGCTCAGAAGGGACCCAGGTCCGGCACAGCAACATCGAAGGGTGCCGTGGCAGTGGGAGGAGGGGGGGGGGGGGGGGGGCAGGATGTTGCCGATGCTTTCTGAGTTTCTTTAGGGTTTACCCAGGCTTCTTTCCACAGGGAGCAGCAGGCAGAGCTGTATGGGCTCCCCACGTCTCCAGATGAAGGTAAGGGCAGCCCAGGGTGGGGATGGGGGCAAAATGATGGGTTTTGCACCTTTCCTTCTGAGCAGCAGGAGGATGTCCTCTGGCCTGGCAGCACTTGCCTGCAACCCCTTCCAGCCCTGGGACCCCAATCCTGTCCCCTGGATCTGCCTCATCAGCTGTAACCCACCCTCTGCACCTTGCCTTCCTCCCTGCCTAGCAGCAGCCTCCTTTATCTCACAGGGACATTTTGCAGGGCACCTGCCAGCTCATGTCCCCCGTGAGCCTGCAGGCTGCCAAAATGCCAGTGGTGTTTTCAGCGGTCTCCTCTGAAGTGGTGTCAGGCTGGGAAGGGGACCCTGCTGCCCTGCTCCCACCACCCTTTCTGTCCCCAGACAGGATGAGCAGTCCCCAGAGACACCCAGACAGGGTTTTGGCTGGGAGCCAGCAGAGTGTGGAGCGTGTCAGTGAGGTGAGAGGGAGGGTAACAGGTTGGGGGGACCCTTCCCTCCCCAGTCCTTTGGGCTCAGCCTCTTGGTGCTGGTGTTTTTGGGATCCCATGCAGCACCAGGGAGAGGTTTGTTCTAACACCACCCTTGTGCCTCCCAGGTTCCAGGCAGGCACAGACAGGAGCAGGCTGCTCACACCGGGGACAGTGACAGGACTGAAGAAGGTGGGTGAATCCCCATCCCACATCCCAGCTGGGTCCCTTTAGAGGAAGGTCTGAAGTAGCTGTGGATGAGTCTGAGAACAACATGTTTGGATGGGGGTCATCTTGGTGGGTACATGGGGAAGGGGAGACTGGCCTGGGGGGACCTGAAGCCCCCCTGATGTTGGGGAGAGATTGGGATAATTCCACACCAGGGGCATCTGCTCCCTGCCAGGACAGACAGGCAGAGGGAGGAGGGAAGGCTGAGGAAAAGCCCTTATGTGTGGTCTATCATGGTGTCACTGCCTCCCTGCAGATGCAGAAACCCTGGAGGAGCCAGTGCTGAGTTTCCCCAGAGAGCTCTTGGCTCTGGACAGACTAGGCTTGAACAGGTAAGACCAGTGAGCACCTGCATCTCTCCAGGGGCTATGGGACAGGGGGATCCCAGGGCATCACATGGTCCAGAGATTGGACTTTCCTCCTTTATCACTGCACAAAAGTTGCTGTCCAGGCAGTGGGCACTTGGCTTCCCACTTCTGGTGGTGGCTGGCACCCCAGGGGGCAGAACAAGGGCATTTTCAGCATGCAGCCCCCATGATGCCTCCATCCCTGACAGCACTTCTTTTTCTACAGGGTGGCTTTGACAGAACAGGATCTGGAGGTGAGGGCTGCCAGGGGTTGTGGGTGGGCTGGGGAAGGGGGACACAGGGATGGACACCTTGATGGCTCACAGTCCCTTGGCTGTGCTGCTCCTGGACACCCTTCAGGCACTGCAGTCCACTGGCAGACACCTTATAAACCCTTTCCCAGCAATGCTTTTGGCATTTGGAGGCAGCTGCATTTCCATGGCAAGATGAGTCTGTCCTCTGAGCACCCAGCAATCCTACAAAGTGCTCTGCAGCTGTTGAAGAGTGCCCTTAGCCAGGGAGGTGGCAGGAGCCACGCTAATAAAAATAATTTCCCTCTGAGTGCCAGGGCTGAGTCAGGCTCCACCATCAGCCAGGACCCACAGCAAGGGCTGGTGTCTGCCCAGTGCGTGCTCTTGCCAGGAGGGCTTGGGATTTCCATGCATTATTGGCTGCCTGGGAGACGTCTCCTCAGGCTGGCATTTCAAGGGACTGTCCCCAGCATGCAGCAGCCTAACTGGTGCTGGGGAAAGGCAAGTGCTAAATGTCTTTAGCGCTGCCCTGTTTAGTGGCACACTGCAAGGTCTGTCTGTGCCTTGAAGACAGCAGCAATGGTCCTGGTGGCTTCCCTTCTCCCATGTCCCATCTCTCACCCCCCATTTTGCAGGCAGCCTTTGCCCACCTCGCGCTGGCTTTTCGCTGTGACATGTTCACCCTGCAGCAGCGGGTACAGGTGGAGAAACGGGCACGGGATGCAGCAGAGGAAAACATCCAGAAGGAGCTGGGGCAGTGCCGGGCTGCCCTAGAGGTAAGTGAGCACAAGGGCAGGGAGCTGGCATGTGCTGGGGACATCCACCCCGGGAAGGGTTTGGACATCTCAAAGTCCCAGCTCCAGCAGCTCCATTCTCTCCCCCCACAGAGGCTAGGCCCATCCTGTGCCAATGTGGGCTGCAAGGAGATGCTGGAGCAGCTGCAGCACAACCTGGCTGTGCTGTCGGCAGCTGTCGAGCGGGCAACCAGCGCTGCGGAGAAGCTGGGGGCTGTACACCAGGTCTGTGCAAAACTGGGGCTCCCTGCCAAGGGCTGGGAGTGATGGAGGGTGCTATAGCTGGGCTTGGGACCCATCCCTGGGCTTGCTGAGGTTTGTCCCTCCTCCTTGTGGTGCTGGCCTTGATCTCATGTTTGCGTGTACCAGGCTGCAAGGGATCTGCCTGTCCTTGGGAGCAGGAAGGGGATGTATCTGCACTCCCTGGGTGGAGGCACTATGGGATGCACAGGGAGGGACTGGCAGAGACCTGGCTTCTTAGGAACCAGGAGATGGGGGCCCTAATCCCCCATATGGCCTGGCTGCAGGAGGCCCGGATGAGCCGAGCAGCAGAGGTGATGGTCCAGCACGTGGAGAACCTGAAGCGGCACCACATGCGGGAGCACGCGGAGCTGGAGGAGATGAAACGCCTGATCCAGCAGAACTCCCGCAACCGGCAGCTGGCAGAGACCCAGGGTGAGGTGGGCTCTGCTGCCGGGGCCCACATGGGGTTTGCACAGAGAGACCTTGCAGGACTTGGTCCCACACCCCTCTAGGGGGGATCAGTGTGACCCTGCACCACAGGGCCAACGGGTTGTGCGAGCTGAGGACCAGTGGTGGGAACAGCAGGGACCTGACGACAGATGCAAGGGGCAGTGTAACAGCAGACGCAGCGTGGGAGCAGCTGCTGGTGGCTGGAGAGCCATCCCCCCATAGCCCAGCTGGGAATGCGGGGCAGGGGGCCTTGTGCACACAAAGAACTCTCTGTCCCTGGACACCAAGCCTCATATGTGCCTTTGCTGTGCATGCAGCCAGGTTCCTCTGGCCAGGGCACCCCTGCCACGCAGAGAGCACATGGCTACGACAGCTTTGATGGGAGGGAGGTTTGCAACCGCCTGGACATCAGCCCCATCTTAGTGTTGGGGGATGATATAAGGTGGTTTCTCTTTGCTCCCAGATGATGTGGAGCCACGGCTGAGGCCTCACCCCCTGAAGCGAACTTTCCAGCAGGTAACTGGGTCCAGTTCAGCCATCTTGGAGCCACTGCCTCCCCGTGCCCTGCTGTTCTCCCTTGGCTGGCTGCCCCCATGCACCCTGTAGTCCCCAGGCAATGTCACTCTGGCCCGCTGCTTGCTGCAGGGAAGATGTGCTAGAAGTGCTGGGGTTAAGGCAAAATGTAGGGGCAGCCTCAAAGCACTGTGGGGAGACAGACAGGATTCCCAGGGCTGCTTGTCCAGGAGATCTCAGGCAAACCCCTCTGCATTGCAGGGTCATAGCTCAAGAACCACAGGCTTGGCTGTTCTCTAGCGCCAGCTCGAATTCAGCACTGATTCCCCTACAGCTCAAGAGGTAGGGGAGTGCTCGGGGAGGGGGTGAGGCAGCCCCACCAGCACAGCTTGAAGCAGTAATGACAGGTGCAAACCCCTTGGCTTTGATTTCCCTCATCTCCCTGGCTTTCTGATTTCCCATCTTAGTGCCAGGACCAGTGGGAGCTGGCAGTGACCCTTCTCCTCAGTGTCCCTTGCCTGTGCTGGGGAGATGATAGGGAAGGAGGTGATGAGAAGCAGCTGGTGCGGTGTTCACCCCCAGCCCCTCTGTTGCAGGGGTCTGCCCGCCGCAGAGTCAGCATCGCTGTCATCCCCAAGCAGCTCCTGGTAAGGACATATGCAGGGGGGACACACAGAGCTGTGCCCCGCTGTTGGGCATCTGTCCCCAGGCTCGGTACTACTGGGGGTCTGAGTCCCCACTGATGCTCCCACTTGTGGTGCCCAGCCAGGAGCCAGCCCCAACAGCCGAGCAGCCCTGGCAGGTGAGCCGGAGCCAGAGGGGGCCCAGCGCTGGCCCAGCACCCAAAGGTAACTGGTGGCAGGGCATTGGGTGGCAGGGCAGCCATGGTGTACTGGCTGCTGTTGGCCCATGCAGGATGGCACAAACCCTGTCCTCTCCCTCCCCAGGAGTGAGCTGGAGCCACAGGGCCAGGGCAGCGCCATGACTGGGGAGCTGGTGGCTGCGGCAGATGGCAGAGACTCAAGGGCAGAGGATGAGGAGCCGGAGCAGCTTGGGCTGACGTGAGCAGTACTGTGTGCCCAGCATTTCCCTATGGCTGCTGGACTCTCTGCGGTCCCCAGGTGGCCAGCACCTGGGAAGCAGGCTGGGGGATTTAGTGGTGGAGGGCCAGGATGTTGTTTGGCTGCCTCAGCCATACCTTGTTGTGCCTCAGTTTTGCCCATGCATTGCGGGTCTGTTGCATTTTGGTTTGTAGAAGGGCCATTGAGGTCTGGGGCTGTGTTAAACACCCTTCCCTGTCCCCAGCTGGGGTGGAGGTGAGATTTGCTCTCTCCCATGGATGACGAGTGTCCCCTGTTGCCTTCTCCCCAGGTCCAAGGGATCCACAGTGGAGCTGTGGCGGCCGTGGCTCTTCCTCCCACAGCACTACTGGATTTTCTTCTGGCTGCTTCTCCTGAGCATCGCCTTCCTCCTCCTCATCCGTGTCCTAGAGCTGCAGCGGCTGCAGTCTGCAGCATCACCCAAGGCCTAGCTGGACCGGGGAGGGGAAGGCAGCTAGGAGGCGTCACTGCTCGTTCCCCACGCCATAAATCACCACAACTCTAGAATAATAAAATTAGAGGAAAAGTGAGGGAATTGTAATGCTGGAGCAGGTGGAACATCCTGACATCCTGTGGTAGGATCTAAGGTATGGTTGGCACCTCCATATAAGCATGAAGGGTTCAGGAAGCTGCAGCAGTCCTCACTGATGCTGTGAGTTTGCCTGTTCTCAGGACACTGAGGGATGCAGGTGTGCCCCCAAACATCCCCTCTGCTGGGGACAGGCTGGGCTGCCCACAGCCATGGATATGCAGTAGAGCTGTGTCCCACGGTGCTGCCCACGTGCCCTCTGCCACCGCACGCCCTTGGTCCCTGCTGTGATTCAGATCTAGTGCTGATTTGCTGTTGCCTGGGGGATAACGCTGGGGCTGGAAGGAGCAGGTCCCTGTTCAGCCTTTCCCATGGCACCACAAAATGCTCACAGAGAGCTATTTCTGACCGCTCTGCTGCATAGGAAAATGGCCTGGTTTGACTCAGATGCCCCGTTTATGTGTCCGAGCAGCCCTGAAACACAGGTGAACTTCACTGTGCCCGCACCCAGCAACTTGGTGGACCCGAAACAGCCCAGTCAAGCTGTGCAGGGCCATGGGAGGGGGTTCTGCACCAGGAGCCCCAGGAAAAAGCCCGAGGGCGCTGCAGGAGGGAGGGATGGAGGGGTCATCCTGCTTGCCGTAGCTGCCAGCAGTGCCACGAGTGACTCACGGTGGCCTGCGTAACCCACACAGTGTCCCTGAGTCACCATCCACAGCCTCGTGGCAGGTTGTCCCCGTGTGTCACAGGTCGCGAGCTCCTTTGCCGTGACCCCCGGGGTTCCCCCGTGCCTCCAGCTCCCTCCTGGCCAGTTTGTGGCTGCGGGGACAGCAGCATAGTGGCAGGGGCGGGACGTGAAGCGGTTTGGCTTCATCACCCGAATCTTTTGGTCTGCTTTGCGAAACGTCTGTTTCTCACCCCAGAATTCAAAACACCCTGCCGGAGTCGTGCAGTGCCGCTCGTCCCGCTGCTCCAAACCTGCCGCCGGAACATCTGCACCGGCACAACGCGGAGCCCTGGGGGCCGCCCCCGGCTGTGGGAGGGGGCAGGCGAGAGGAGGGGAAGGCCGAGAAGGGGAGGGCAAAGGAGGGGAGGGCAGGGCCGGGCTGGCCCTGGGGAGCCGGAGCTCGTTTCCTGCTCGCTCTCGCCTGGCTGCACGCAGCTCCGGTCCCTCCCCACTCCCCGGTCCGCGCCTCAGTTTCCCCCTCCAAGGGGCTGTCGAGGTGAGTTGGGGGTGGGGATGGGCAGAACATCCCTTGGCGGTGGGGGGGTCAGGGCTCTGCTGCCACCCCAGCCCTGTGTCCCCCCGCTCGGATGCGGACACGGTGGTGCCAGCATCCTGACGGCCAGTCCCCTCCGCCCGTCCTGCTGAGAGCATCGCTGCGCAAGGCGGGTGCGAAAACCAAGGGGCTCAGTCCCCCCCGAGCCCGTGTCCTGCGTGACCCTGGGATGTCGAACGGGGATGCTCTATGGCAGGGAAGCGCTTTGTCTCCGCCTGCCCCCTTCCCGCATCCTCTCCCGGGGGCAATGGGGTTCCCTCGGCTCATTGTCACTGCTCTTCCCCTCCAGCCCGAGTTCTGCTGCACCCGGGACAATGGGAAAAGACAGTAGTCCCTGCTCATCGACCTCCACTCCATTCCAGAAGCACTAGTGCTCCCAGTGCCGAGTAGGATAGGGTGGGAAGAACTTTGCTGAGATCTATGGAGGGATGCTCCATGGCATCCTCATGGGGACGACTGTGGTTTGGGGTGAGGGAGAAGCAGGAGGAGGAAAAGGATGTGGGGTGTGAAGCCTGGCTGTAAGCAGACTTCCCCTTTGTGCCGAAATTCAGCTGCAAGAAACAGCTCCCTCTGTGAGGCTGATGCTGAGCGGGAGAGGCCAGGCTGATCTGTAAAAACAGGAGGGGGAGGTTTGCTCCTCTCCAAATGTTGTCTCTGCCCAGGGCTCCCTGGGACATTGCCAGGCTGTGGCTTGTAGATCCCCTGCAAAGGGCAATGCCAAAATGTCCCGGAGAAGTGCCCACTCCTGCTGATGGCAGCACAGGAGCCGAGGCTGGGTCCTGCACCTCTGAAGGGGGATTTTGGCATGAGCTTTCCGGGGGAGTTACGTGCCTGTGAAAGTGAGCCCCCTCCATTGTAACACTGGGTCTCTGCAGCTGTCAGCCTCAGCCCTGGGCAGTGCTGCAAGCATGCCACCGCATGTTTGTCACCTCTCCTCAGCCCTCCTCCCCATAGCTCCATGCTGGGGCCTTGCAAAGGGGGCCTCAGCTGGTGTGTTCTCCTGCACCCACATCCCCACCTCAAACCAGAGGAGCTGACAGGGATTTCCCCTTCCCTCCAAGGATTAAAACCTACCCAAATCAAGGCAGGTTTCTGCAATGTTGGCCGGGGTGGTCTCTCTGCCCAGTCCCACACCAGGAATGTTTCTCCTGAATACAGTAGCACTGGTAAAATCATCCAGTGCCTTCACCTATTCCCGACACCTTCCTGGCTTGACTGGCTGTGGCAAGCAAGGGCTTTGGCCAAGCTGTTAAATAGTCACAAAAAAACCTCCATCTTGCCCTCTGGCCTGTTGCTGGAAGGGCTTTCATGTAGTCCAGTCCAGCTCTGCAGCCTGGCCTGGGGGTCTCTAGGCTGGATCTCAAACCCAGAATAGCCTGTCCATGCTGTGAGCCAGAGCAGCAGCAAGGCAAGGGGATCTGCTGCTGCTGGAAATCCTTCCAGCTTTCATTAGCTCTGCATGGAGCCGCAGCATCCTTTCCCACCCCATTTCTATGTGCCTGGAAGACACGTGAGTTCCAGGGCAGCTCCCCACACCATCCCCCAAGAGGCTGCTTCTCTCCACGCAAGGGCAAGGGGAAGACCCCAACCTGCAAAGTGGGATGGGATGTCCCTGCTCCAGGGATGCTCCACATGTGTCAGACCTGGATGCTGTTCCCATAGGCATGTCTGCAGCCACCCCAACCAGGGCTGAGATGAGCTGAGTCAGGGCTGGCTGCAACCCCCGCTCCTCCCTCTGCTTGCAGGAGCAGTGTTAAGGGAAGAACTGCAAAAGGTATTGAGGAGGAGAGCAGAGCCAGAGGCAGCTTGGAGCAGCACTGTGCCCTTCTCTGTTGCCACTGGCCTTTGTGGGCTGAAAGCTGTTTATTTGCATCAAACCTGCAGGAACTGAGTTTCTCCAGGAGTTTTTGTCCTCGCTTGCAGTTGTCAAAGGGGTTTGAGTGTGCCAAAGTGCTGGCACGATCATTGTTTCTGCAGGAAATGGTGTAACGCAAGGCTTGTTGTTCTGCCTCCTCTGAGCCTCCCTGCCAAAGTGTAGGGGCTGGAAAACTTTCCTGGGCAGCATGCTCCTCCCAGCATCATGTCCAGTGGGAATAGAGGCCTTGAGATGGGCTTATTTCAGAGCCAGGAACTGCTGAGGCTGGAGGAGATGCTCCCAGCCTGAGCAGCTGCCTTTGCCCTATCTCCCTGGGGCTGCTGCATGGTGACTTTAGCAGGCACCAGTGCAGTAACACGAGCTCCTGGGAGGAAACCCATCCGCACGGGTGCTGGCCTCTGGCCAGGAAGTGCTGCCTGGGCAGCCTCCATGGCAGGAGAACGGGTGGCTGGTGGGACAGCACGCCTGCACTCTCCAGTGAGGTTTGTAGTGCTGCCTCAATTTTTCCAGGTTCATTCTGTCCCACTAGCAGCGCTGAGGGGAAGAACAGAAAGCTGTCCCCAGGTCTTACAGTCCTGTCACAAATGCATAGGTCATGTCCTCTGTCCTCACGCTGCCACTCAGGAGTCTGGTGGGTGTCAGCTCCTGCTCTGCTTGGCTGGATGCCAAGCACATGTGTGCCTAGGAAGGAAGAGGTTAAAATGCCTGGATTTCCTGTCTCTGATGCTGGGAGGGAAGGTGACCTGCAGAATTGCTTTGCAAAGCATAGTTCTGGTGTTGGGAAACTCCTGGGTGAGACCAAACTTGAAACGCGGCTAGAATTCAATCTTTCCAGCCCAAATTTAAGCCCAGGCTTAAACAAGTTATTTTCCCTGCCCCCGTGCCTCCCCCCACCCCAGGGCAGCTTGGCTCATTCATGGCATCCTTCCCACTCCAGCATCCCACTGCAGAGGTGGCTGCGTCCTGAAGGTGCCACCTTTGGGGTGTCGCCAAGTGCCCAAGGTAACACTGAGTGACAAGAGAGCAAAGAGCAGTGGTTCAAAGGTAGGAGCACTCCTTTCCACCGGATCCTCCTCAGCATGTCTCTGCCTTTCATAGCCCTGGGGCTTGGCGACAGTGGCTGGAAACTGCAAAGCTTTATTCTTCATGCTTGGGCTGGCAAGACAGAGAGTGGCACAGGCTGCTGCTGGGGGGGACAGTGCCGGGAGTGGGAGACAGATGTAAGGAGTGCTGGTCTCCTGGGACATGCCAGGGGCAGGGGGTTTTGGTGTGCCCAGGGGAAATGTGCTGCACCACCCTTCCCACGGGTTCCTTGGCATTATGGGGCCGTTCATATGGTGGTTTGACTTTTTTTGTTTCCTCACTGGTGCTTCCTCTATGCTAATCTGCTTCCACCTCCTCTGGGAGTGGCAGAGGTGGAGGCAAGGGAGAAAGTCTCCTCAACTCCAGTTGCTGAAGCCAGGCTGGCAGGACGGATCCAATCCTGCTTCCTCCTGCTCCAGGGCTGGTCTTGCTGGGTTTTGGGACAGGTGTGGTTGGTTCCTAAAGCCAGGAGCCTCTTCCAGCCCCCCCAGCAAGACCAAGGGTGAAGAGGAAGTGGTGTCTTTGCTCCAAAACAGCTTGCTCTGCTCACAGCTGCTGCAGGTACACGCCCTACGGAGGAAGCCACTTACTGCCACCACAGCCCTCCCCATCCCCTCCCCTGACGTCACCGTGGCAGGGTGACACTGTGGCTCTCTTGGTACAGCATCCGGGGCAGGTTCCGCCAGCTGCTGCCAGAAATTTTGATAGTGCCATCACCCAACGGCACCTGCAGGTGGGAAACTTAGTGCTGAGACACCAGGTCTGGTATTGAGTGGGTTTGGGGATGGGGTCCAGGAGGGTCCCCTCCCTGCTGATCTCTGCTGTTCCTCACCAGGCTTTTGGGTGACGTGGGATGAGCGTGCCAGCTGATGAGCCGGGCAACCCAGCCCATGCCATCTTTGAAAGATTCCTGCGTGCAGGGGAATGCCGGGAGGTGCTGGGCTGCTTTGGGGAGCTGTGCCAGCAGCTGGGGCTGCAGGGCAGTGGGCTGCAGCTCTACCACAGCCTCAAGGCTGCCCTCAACTACTGGAGTGCCAAGGCGCTGTGGAGCAAGCTGGATAAGAAAGCCGGGCACAAGGTCTACGACCAGGGCAAGGCCTGTGCCAGCACCAAGGTACCGAGGATATGGGGCGAGGAGTTTGGGTCCCTCCCTGCTCTGTATCCTTGTTCCCAGGGGGAGAGCATCCCTTAGGGCACTCTGCCCCTCACCCCAGGGGGATGCAGCATAAGGTTGATGGGGTTTAACGGGACAGAATGTTAATTAGCGCTACTCCGCTTTGCACGGTGTGATGCCACCTCGATGCCACCCAGCCAGCAGCGTCCTTCTTCCTCCCAGCTGCTCTTTGCTGGGGATGTCCCATGGGAGGGCTGCAAAGGGGCAGAGGGACCTGACAAACCCTTTCTGGGAGACAGGAGCATGCTACAGTAGGATACTCCTGGGGCTGAGGTTCCCCTGTCCCACAGCTGATGGCTTTTGTCCCCACTGCTCTGCTCCATCATCCCCCAGCCCTGTGCAGAGGCTGCCAGGAGACCAAACTGGTGCCAGGGCTGCAGCAGACCTGCAGCCTTATCTCACCCAGTGCTTTAATTGCTGCCATTGCCCTGGGCAAAGGCAAGGTTCAGGGAGTGGTGTGGGGCACCTCACAGGGCCCCCTTGTTTGCAGGGAGAACCACTGCTTGCAGGTGAATAATGGGGAGGGCCAGATCCTGACCTGGGCAGCAGGGACATGCTGCCTGTGGGAATGCTGAACTCCCTGGGGGTTCACCAAAACCCCTGCTCTGGAGACTGCCTGCCCCCTTCACGCCACCCATCCCATCCTGTGGCAGTGCCTGGTGGTGGGAGCCGGCCCCTGTGGGCTGCGGGCGGCCATCGAGCTGGCACTGCTGGGTGCCCGCGTGGTGCTGCTGGAGAAGCGGGACTCCTTCTCCCGCAACAATGTCCTGCACCTCTGGCCCTTCACCATCCATGATCTGCGGGCACTGGGTGCCAAGAAGTTCTATGGGCGCTTCTGCACCGGCACGCTGGATCACATCAGTGAGTCTTAGGGGGATGAAGCTCTGCAACCCCGCATCCCCTCCTGTGGGGAGCTCTGAGTAGCCCTCTCCCCTCCCAGGTATCCGGCAGCTCCAGCTGATCCTGCTGAAGGTGGCTTTGCTCCTGGGGGTGGAAGTGCACATCAATGTGAAGTTTGAGGGCCTTGTTCCCCCCACAGGCAAGGCAGGTATGGTATTGCTGCAGGGTAGATGGTATCCCTGGGGACAAGAACAGGGCTGCAGGTGGCCACTCTGAGCCCCCTAGTCCCTCTGCTATCCTGGGGCATGCCTTTTGGGACCTCTCTGGAGCAGGTCCCAGCTGAGAACCAGCACACTCATGACCATTCTCCTCCCTCCAGGCGGCTGGCAGGCTGTGGTGCAGCCCAGTTCCTCTCCCCTCACCCACTACAAGTTCGACGTCCTCATCTCAGCTGGCGGTGGCAAATTTGTCCCTGAAGGTGACAACAGGGGTCCCTGCAACCTTGGGACCAATAAGGGAGACTGGGTGCGGGCTCACACCTCTCCCCTCCTGCAGGGTTCAAGCGGAAGGAAACACGGGGGAAGCTGGCCATCGGCATCACCACCAACTTCATCAACCGCCACAGCCGGGCTGAGGTGGAGGTGGCTGAGATCAGCGGTGTGGCCCGAATCTACAACCAAAAGTTCTTCCAGAACCTCTACAACAAAACAGGTCAGTGGTCCCAGCCCTGGCACAGGTGGTGTTGGGAGTCCCTGTCCATCCCTGATGCAGCTGGAGGCTCAGCCCCAGGATGTCCCCCGTGATGGAATGCATGTCCCCACATAGTACTCCATCACGGGGGACATTTGGTGGCTGAGCTCAGTGCAGGGGCTCCCTGTGGCCCTCACTTAGACCTTTCCCCATCACCAGGCATTGACCTGGAAAACATTGTATACTACAAGGATGACACTCACTATTTTGTCATGACGGCCAAGAAGCAGAGCCTGCTCAAGAAGGGAGTCATCCTCCAGGTGAGAAGGACAGGGTCTGGCCCTGGGATCCCAAAGTGATGGGCAACTGAAAGCCTGGAAGGTGGGATGCATATCATGGGTGCTGGTTTGATTGCATACCCCTGGAGTAGTGGGATCTTTGGCAGCTGTTGACTGTGCCACAAGAAAAATCCTTTCAGGGGGATCAGAGCCTAGTGTCACAGCTGCACCCCAGATCTGGGTGCTCCCAGGCTGAGGAGCAAACACTACCTCCCACATCCCAGCCAGCTTCACCCCATTCCCACAGGACAAAGCAGACATCGAGAGCCTCCTGTCCCCAGAGAACGTGAACCGGGATGCCCTCCTCAGCTATGCCAAAGAAGCTGCCAACTTCTCCACCAACTACCGCTTGCCTGAACTGGAGTTTGCCCTCAATCACCGGGACCTGCCGGATGTTGACATGTTTGACTTCACCTGCATGACGCGCTCAGAGAACGCGGCGCTGGTGTGGGATTACAATGGGGCTCGTCTGCTCCTGGGGCTGGTGGGCGACTGCCTGGTGGAGGTGAGGGTCCCCCCTGCAGCACCACCTCATGCCTTTTCCTGCAAGGTGCACTGGTTGCAATATATTCCCCCTCCCTAAGTGCTTCTCGTCCCAACTGCCCAGTGCACCCCATCCCAGGCTCCCCAGGTCCCAGTAGTGGCATGCCTCGGTGAGGTTATCGCCTTCTCCAGCCCCACCAGATATTTGGGGTTGTTTCAGGGTGGAGAAGTGCCCAACTCCTCCCCAGACGCATCTGTGCCATCTGGGAGGAGACAGCAACCCATCCTCTCTCTGCGCGTCCAGCGCCGCTCCCGCTTTCATCCCTGGCCAAGCCCGGCAGCTCTCAGCCTCCTCCCAGCTGCCCTGACCGGCCATGCGACACCAGCTCCAGCTCTGCCTTTCCCTTTGCAGCCCTTCTGGCCACTGGGCACTGGGGTGGCAAGGGGATTCCTTGCCGCCTTTGACGCAGCATGGATGGTGCGGCGGTGGGCAGCTGGGACCCCTCCACTGGAGGTGCTGGCCGAGAGGTGAGTGTCCCTGTCCCCCTGGGCTGGTTCTAGAGCTGACAAGGATGGTAGCAGTGACCCCAGCCCTGTCTCTTGCACCCAGGGAGAGCATCTACCAGCACCTCTCGCAGACCTCCCCAGACAACACCAACAAGAACATCAGTCAGTACAGCATCGACCCAGCCACACGCTACCCCAACATCAACCTGCAGGCCATCAAACCCAGCCAGGTACCCAGCCAGGTCCTGCCACAGGACAGCCAGCCAGCCCAGCCTCCCTGGTGGTCAGGGTCACACTAATTTGCATGGTTCCCTGTCCCTAAAGAGTGCAAGGCTGAAGTTATTAGTTCCCAGGGCATTGAATACATTGCCCATTGTGGATGCAGGAGGGTTCTGGAGAGTTGTGGAGGGGTCGAGGTGGCCCCCTTGCCAGGGCCAGCTCAGCTGCATGGTGCCATTGTCTCTGTGCATGTGGTGACCCACCATGGGCATGTCCCCACTGGCAGGTCCAGGACCTCTACCTTGTGGGCATAGTGGATGTGGATCACAAGAGGAAGAGTGACAACCGGCTCATCACCGGTAGGAGCAGCCAGTCCTGCCCCAGCCCCCCACAGCAGCCCCTCCATTCCTCCCTGCAGCCCATGTTCTAGTAGCTCCTGCCCTGATTTTCCTCCCCATCCTTGTTTCTTGTGCCCTGGCCTATGTCCAGATGTCTGTCTGCATTTCTGTCTCAGTGGCACCACTGGTTTCTCTCTGGTCATGGCCCATGTGGGGACACAGCCCCCCCACTGCCTTCTGGGGAGGAGGTTGCCCCCCTCCTAGCCTACACTGATGCTGAGCCATGAAATACTGACAGATAGTTTATGAACCCATTTATTGAGCCTTTCAGGTGGTTGTGGGGGTAGCAGGGGGAGTCTCAGGTCACTCCCATCAGACCCCTTCGCTGTTAAAGCAGTGATGCAGTGGTGGGAGGCAGACTGGGGGGGTGTCCCCTGCCTCTGTAGGATGGAGGCACATATGCTGCCTCCCCAGCAGCCTCTGGAGACGTCTACGAAGAGCTGCTGAGCTGGTGCCAGGCCAGCACAGCTGGGTACCGTGGCGTGGCAGTGACCAACTTCACCACCTCCTGGACTAGTGGCCTGGCCCTCTGTGCCCTCATCCACCGCTTCCGCCCTGACCTAGTGTGAGTGCCTAGGACCCCTCAGGACCTCCTCCCCGGCTGAGCCCACCCTGATGGCCCCCGTGTCTCCTCCCAGGGACTTTGACTCTATGGACACCCGGGATGCCATTCAGATCCATCAGATGATGCTGGACACGGCAGAGCAGGAGCTGGGCATCCAACCTGTCCTCTCCAGCATTGAGATGGCCACCATGACAGAGCCTGACCGCCTGGGCCTCATCACCTACCTCAGCCAGTTCTATGAAGCTTTCAAGAACTCACGAGGTGTGAGATTTTGGAGGAATTTGTCCCATCCTGAGCCCCACTGGGGCTGGCTGGGTGCTCCCCTCTTTGTAAGGTGTGTCCCACCAACATGGCCACATCCTTCTGTGCAGAGGTAGAGGTCAGCAAGAAACCACTGTCTTCCCACGGCACACGAGGGGCCATCCTCTTCCTCAGCAAGCTGCAGAAGAGCCGGAACCTGACACACAAACGTGCCCAGGTAAGGGACCCCCACCCAGTTCCACCTGACACACCGAAACCCTGTCCCCCTCCCCATCCTAGACACCCCTTTTGCATGTGCAGGAAAGTGCCCAGAAGGATGCTGAGGCCAAGAGGAGCCACAGAAACCCCGAGGTGGGTCTGCCCCAGGCACCCTGAGGAGTGTTCTGCTCAGGTGCAGCTTTCCTGGGGGGAGAGTGGGGGGCTGACCCTCCTCCTCTGGTCGCACATAGCTGGACTTGGGGCTGGATGGAGAAACTCTGGACAGTGCCCATGAGCTGCTGCAAACCACCATGATGGACCCAGGCAAGGTTGGTCCTTGTGTCACCCCGGGATGGGGGGTTGAGCTGTGTAGGTGGCACTGGGGGGGGCACCAGTGGCTGGCAGGGCTAAGCCAAGGGCTGGGACCACTGCTACGAAAGCGAACGCCCACGAGTTCCCGGCTCCTCCCTGCTTGTTTCCTGACCCAACTGGTTTTCCAGAGCCAAGACTTGCCACTCCCTCACTGGTGTCAGCAAATCCAACCTGAGCACCCAGACCCGTCTCTGCAAGAGGGGCAAAACCCCCCACCACACATCTATGGCTGCCAGCAAAGCTGTGAGGCAGGGTGGGTGCCAGGACCCTGGTGCCACCCCAGCCTGTTCTCTCCCCCCACAGCCTCCGAGAGAGAGGACAGGGAAGAACAGTGATGCCTGCTACTTCTGTGGCTGCCGTGTCTACATCCTGGAGCGAGCTAGTGCCGAGGGACGTTTCTTCCACCGTGGCTGCTTCCAGTGCCGGCGGTGCGGGGCCACCCTGCGCCTGGGCGACTACGCCTTTAACGAGGAGGATGGTGAGGCGGGTTTTGGGGAAAGGGGATGCTTGGGGCAGGACTTCTCCACCTTGCAGGTCATCACATGAATTTGCCCCCCAGGTAATTTTTACTGCTCACTTCACTACCCCAATCTGCCCGGCATGGACCTACCCCAGCACGAGGCCCCAGCACTGCCTGATAGGGTAAATCACCCTAAATCACCTAGGTGATGGAGGAAAGGCAGTATATGGAGGGGGATGCTTGGGCATGGCCCCATGCTGCATCACCCCTCTGCTCTGGCTCTGCCCTAGGATGCTGTTGCTGTCACCAACCCACGATTGGATGCTGGGAGCCCATGTGTGTCCCCCAGGGAGGGGGCACCCGGTCTCTTACAACCCACTCCAGCAGCTCCACAGGGAGGGGAAGAGCCTGGCGCAGTGGAGGATGCTATGGATGCTGGTGATGTTGAGGAGCAGGAGCTGCTGGCACAGCCCAGGGAGGATGTGAGGGAGGAGGAGGGTCCTGGAGCAGAACCCCAGGGGGTGGCAGAGGAGGGTGAGGAGAGTGGGGGCAGGAGGAAGATCATCCTTACACCACTGGAGAAGCTCGATCTGTCCACGCTGAACCTCACCAGTGAAGCAGAGCCTGATCTTCCACTGAAGCCAGCTCGACCGTGGCTCCAAGCAGTGCCTGAGGCCCTCCCTGCCCTGTGGCAGGGTCAAGACTCCTGGAAGGTGGAGGAGGAGGAGGAACTTGGCATGCAGAAAAGTAGGTGGTAGAAGCTGGAGTCTGCAGATGAGTAGAGCTCTCGGTCTCTTCAGAACCCTGCTGTAAACTGCTGTACCCCACATCTTGCTCATGAGGCACCAGCCTGAAAGGGCTCTTCTCTTGGGGCAGCTTTGGAGGAGAGTGACAGCGACGAAGAGGGGGAGAAGGAGAAAGAAGAGGAAGGCACACATCTTGGCATCATGGCAGAGTTGGTGAGGATTTTTCTGGAGTGGCAGTGGCCCCACCAGCACAGGTGGTAGGTGGGGCTCTTGCTGGCATCTCCTCTCACAGAGGCATCAGGTCTGGCTCAGCCATGGCTGCCGAGGCGGGAGGTGCCCGGTACAGGAATTGACCCCCTCTGCCCATGCCACCATCTCTTCACAGTACCCGAACCTGGGGGAAGAGGACATATACCCCACCTGTGAGCATACACTGGCCCGCCAGGCCAGGGAAGCTCACATGAAGCGGTTCTGCAAAGCCCAGGTAACCCCCACAGGGGAGAGCTGGGTCCCCAGCCCAGCACTGTCCCCTGTCCCCTCCATCCGGCTGCTGGTGCCCGTGTGATGGCAGGTGCCGGCCCACAGGCAAGTGCTGCCCTTCCCTTGCAGGCCATCCAGAGACGGCTGGAGGAGATTGAGGTGACATTCCGGGAACTGGAGAAGGAAGGCATCAAACTGGAGAAGTTACTCCGGGATGAGAATGGTAAGACCAAGGTAGATGGACCACTGTGATCCCCGTGACAGGGGTTTGCACCCCACTCATCTCCCTGTCCCACAGGCAGCCCAGCCGACCAGCAGACACAGTGGACAAACCAGCTGCTGTACTTAGTCCAGAAGAAGAACAATCTGATGATTGAGGAGTCGGACCTCATGATTGCGTAAGGCTTGGGGGGATGCTCTCCGGTCAGTGTGGGGGCTCAGCTTCCCCCAGCCCCTCTTGAACCCAGCACTCAGCACACTCTTTCCCTCCCTGCAGGGTGCAGGAACTGAAGCTGGAGGAGCAGCAGTGGCAGCTTGACAAGAAGCTCCGGAGTTACATGAACAGGGAGGGTGAGTGCCAGTACTTGTCATGGGAGGGGGGTCCCTGTTCATGGTGTGGGGAGCAGACCAGGGCTGTGGCCCACCCAGCCCTACTCTGGCCCCCTGCACCCACAGAAACCCTAAAGACACCCGAGGATTGCAAGGCTGAGCAGGAGACCCTGGCACAGCTGTTGAAGGTGGTGAATGAGCGCAACCTCCTCATCCACATCCAGGAGGAGAAGCGACTCAGTGAGCTGCGGGCCTGATCTGCACAGCCCTTGGACCCACCGGATCCTCGCCGGGGGGACAAGCAGTGTGTGTGTGTGTGTGTCTCCTGGTACAAGCATCACTCTGAGCTTCCTCTGTGATGGTGGTGATGCCTGAGCTGCTTGCAAGCACCAGCAGCTGCCATGGCAAATTCAGCTTCCTGCTTGCCAAAGCCTGTCACAGAAGGGCCAGACCTGCTGGTGGATGCCCACATGGAGAGACACTGAGAAGCACCCAGCTTTGGGGTGCAAAACAGGTGTTCCCGCATGTGGCTGGATTGCCTTTGCCTTGTGCTTGCTTGAAAATAAGATTTGCAGGGGGCTCCAGAAGGGGGCTGCAGGGGTACCCAGCAGCAAGGAGGTGACCGTAGCCACCACAGGCAGGTCACAGGGTAGATGCCAAATGTGCAGGGGCAGCATCAGGACAGGTCCCTGGAAGCTACTGTGGGACATCCCTTCCAGCTGAGGGCATCCATCCCAGCCTGGATATTTGCCTGTACAAGTGGGGGCCAGTGACAGATTGGGGTGATCCTGCCACTCTGCATAGCTGCTTTTGCGTGCCATATCCACAGTGTCCCCAGCTGCTGCAGGAAACCAGGATCACAACCCCACCATGACCCCTTGGGGCAGGGAAGGGCATTTTGTCCAGCAGCTCCGGAGGGGATTGTGCCCAGGGCCTTCGTTCTTTGATACCAAGTACAAGGGATGCCAGGGGCCATGTCCTCCTTGCCCCTTTTGGGTTTCTCCTGCTTGGCAATACCTCAATGGCCTTTGCACAGACCTCAGACCCCCCCAGAGTCTCCAGATGTTGCAGGGTGGCCTCTGTGGCTGAATGGATCTTGCAGCAGCCCCAGATATGTTGGGGACAGGGGTCCCAGGCATGGGTTCTTCTGTTAGCAATACCACCCTGTGTTCAGCCTTTATCCTACCATTCCCCTCAGTGTCTCCTCCAGCCCCCCCTTGTGTTTGTACCAGCCCTACCATCCTGTTGCAACTCCCCTCCTTTCCAATAAAGCCCCCCTGACCCGGCACCAAGAGCTAAAATACCACCTTTATTTTCTATCTGAGTCAAATTTGGTTGTTTGAGCAGTCACCAGCATTCCACCCCAGGCATGCGGAGCCTGAGCCTTTCAAGTCTCCCAGCCAGGCCAGCAGGTCCCTCCAGGTACAAAGGGTGTATTTAAAAAGCAATAAAACTCCACCTCCATCGTAGTTCCCACAAGGGCCAGTGCAACGAATCTACCTCCAAAATCTTAATTTCTCTCAGAGGCAGATGTCAAACCTGCACTACTGCATTGGCTGCGCTGCTGCCAGAAGCCAGCTAAAAAAAGGATCAAAAAGGGACACAGTAGGGCTGGGGAGGGGGGAACGTGGGACCCACAGCCTCGGTTCAGCCGTCACTGGGACATTGCTGCAGCGTCCGCAGCACCATCCGCATCTGCTCCTCAGTGCTGTGCAGCATCTTCACCTCCATGGTGTGAAACAGGTGGAGACCAGTGGCAAGAAGGAGAATGCCAATGGCAAGGAAGGCCAGCAGGCAGAAGGAGAGCTTGGGGAAGGGCTGCCCGGCGTCCAGCCCTGCCAGTGCACCCAGTGCGGCCATGGCTTGCAGCAGCAGCAGCAGCAGGGCCAGCAAGGCCATCCTGCCCGAGGAGTAGCGCTGCTGCTGTGCTGCCCGCAGCCCCACACCCACCTCTGTCCGTGCCTCTGTCATCACATCTGCTAGCATTGGCTCTGTGGACACAAGGGGCCTCAGCAGGGTGGAGCCCTCCTATACCACTCCTATACCCCTGCTTTTTCCCATCCCCACATGCTGCCCTATTCCATGCACCCCTCCACGAGCACCACCCCAAAGGATGTCCTATGCAAGGGAAAACATCCAAAAAAAACCTCCATCCAACTCCATCAATGCATCCACCAGCCTTCCCAGCACGTGGTGGACACTGGCAGCAGCCCCCCAACTTACCAGCAGTGGTGAGGGTGGCACCCGCAGCCTGTCCCTGCCTCTGGATGTGCAGTGTTGCCATCACAGCTTCATGGTCTGAGAAGGGGACGTCCATGCCCGGGGCTGCCCCTGTGGTGGTTTTCAGCTCTTCACACTTTACCATGAAGCTGGACATGGCCTGCATGAGGGTGCAAGGGGGTCACACCAGTGCCTCAGCCTCAACACTCACAGCTGGTGGCCAAGGGTCCCCCGTTACCTTGTAGAGGATGTAATCGATGCGGATACCCAGTGGGAAGGGAAGCAGCTCTGATTTGTCAGTGAAGCAGTTGTTGGGGACAAGGGTACAACCATCCTCACAGCCCTGAGACAAGCACTTTGGTTGGTCAGGGCCTCTTGGTTTGCCCTGGGACCTCACTCAGCTCCTATCGCTCACCTCAAAGTGTGTGGCCTCAGCAAAGGCATCCCGCAGCCCTGTCCAGCCACGCAGCAGTCGGATGCCCACATCTTCGGGGTGCATGTTTAGGTCCCCTCCCAGCAACACCACATCAGCCGCCTTGCAGGTGTGTCTGTGGGGGCAAGGATGTCTAACCTCCCATCCCTGCCCTGCCCTGCACCGGACTGCAGGGATTGGGACCCACCCAGCGCTTCTCAGCCTTACTCCCGACTGGGAGTGGTGCAGCTGGGAGCTCTCTGCAGTGCAAGACCCAGGGGCAGGGGTGACTGCACATATCTTGGGGACCTGCAGTGGGGGACACTGTGGGGCACCCCTTGGCTGCTCACCGGATGAACTGTGCCAGCTCCCAGGCCTGCACCAGACGGTGGGGCAGGTAGGCGTCCTTCTCCCGGCAGTACTCAGCGTGCAGCTGGTGAGAGCAGGGGAGCAAAGAGGCTGACTACCGTGCCAACACCTGCCTTGCTCCCAGGCTCCCTGCAAACCTACCTAACCTCTCTAGACGGCCCCCTAGGGTCTGGCCAACACATCTGTCTTTATCTCATCTCCCTAGGGACAGCCTGGGATGCTCACCCACTGCACAGCCAGCCTGTGTGTCCCTGCCCCCCGTTCCTGAGCAATATTTTATTTAATCAGTGCATAGTCCAGGACAGCCATTCATCCCCTTCTTCCCCATCATCCCCTTCAATGCTGGGTCCTTCTCTGAGATGCTCACATGGGTGACATAGATGTTGAAGATGATCCCTGAGATTTTAATGATGACGAGGCCGACAGACTTGCCACAAAACCAGTCACCGTGCTGGAGCTGCCAGAGGGGAAGAAGAGCAGGCTGGGGCCACTGAGGCTCCATGGGGATGGACACAATGGTGCCATATGCCTCCTGCCCCACTTACCATGTAGGGGTACCCATTCAGTGAGTACTGGTAGAGAAGTGTGTCCAGAATGGGAAACCTGGAGAAAACGCAGAGGCCGCTGCCGATTACCCCACTGCAGGAGGGGAAAAGCACAGTGAGGAAGTGTGATCCACAAAACCTCTGCCTCTCTCCAGCCCCAAGCCAGGAGGGCTCCACGGATGCCTGGGTCCTAGTGTGCTCCCGTGAGCATCCCACTCTTCAGGCATGGGGTCTCCCATAGTGACAGAGGTGACCTACAGCACCTGCACCAGTCTCTACGTGTGTCAAACACAGGGCATGGCACAGCCCTGCCCACTTTCCCACAGATATCCCTGGGGGGCTGGCCTTGTCCTTCTCACCTGCGGAAGTAATGAGAGAAGGGGTAACAGCCTCCTAGTTTCACATTCAAGTCACTGTAGTCCCGCTCACTCCACACCTGAAGAAGAGTGGGATGGGCTGAGAACAGTCATGCTCACTTCCCACCGGCAATGGGCACTCGGCTCACAAACTGTCCTCACCTCCTGGAGAAGCACCAGATCAAAGTCCTCCTGGCGCAGCATGTCCCCAATGAGTCGGATGCGTTCCTGCCGCCGCTTGCTCAGGTAGCGAATGGCCCTGCCAGAGAGGGGTGACAGTCAGAGCCTGATGGGGACAGGGTGATGGGGGCTGTCAGGGCACACTGAGACCCGAAAGGGGGGAGAGAGGGCTCCAGTACCAGTGTAAGCAGGATGCAGATGGGAAAGGGCAATGGAGGCCATTTGGACAAGAGGGATAATGCAGGGAGGCTGTTTGAGGCCAGCTTCTCCTATCTGCAGAACTGAGGCAGCTCATCCTTGCTTGGGGTGCAAATGGGGGACCTTCTCTAGGGTTAACAGGCACAGAGGGGACTGGTGGCACTACCCAGCCGAGCACCTCATGACCCTCTGGGGCTAGAAGAGTGGCGTGACTCCAAAATGAAGGGGACACAAAGATAACCCCAAAGTGGGACCCCTCTCCCAGTGTGGTGTCCCCATCCCCATCCATGCAGCCCGGCACAGCCCTGGTGAACACTGGACTCACCAGCAGTTGAGGTCAAAGACACGAAGGCGCAGGGCAGGATCACCCTCCATCACTTGCTGGATTTTGCAGGGGCCAGAGGGCAATGCTGGGCAGGGGGAAATCCTGCAGGGTGCAGGTTGGGGGAACAGCCCCAGGGAGCCGGCGGAGGGTGCAGGACAGAGCCAGGGATCCGGGCTGGTGTGGCAAAAGGGCTGAGCCAAGGCAAAGGTCAGGAAGGAGGAGTGCTCAGGGTGCCCCAGACTACCCTGGGCCTGTTCCCTCCTGTCCTGTGCACAAGGCCCATCCCGAACCCCAACTTGCCCCCAGAAAGGGATCCATGTACCCTGACCACCATGTGACCCTCCATCCAGTGAATTTGGACACTGGTGGGACAGGGACAGGGTACAGGGCTCAACTCCTCTGTCTGTCAGTAAGTTGTGTTCCAGGATGGACTTTCACCCTGGTTTCAAAACGGAACTGCGAAGCACGAGCATGGGACAACCCCATACACCTCCCCACTCGGGAAACCCATGCATCCTTTTGGAGACTCCAAACCCCGGAGAAGCCAGCAGCTCCCTAGGCAGCTCCAGCGCTCCCCCAGCCCCCGCTTCTCTCACGCCTGACCCCGTGAGATTATCCAGTTTCCGGTTTAGAACGAAAAAGAGAAACCGTGGGGCTCCAGGATGCCGGGTGCAGGCGGCCGGGTGCAGGAGCCGAGCTCTGCCTGCTCCGGCGGCACTACCGAGCTGCTCATCCCGTTTCTGCGCAGTGCTAATACCGGCGTTTCCTACCAAGGCTGAGCCCTCCGAGGCGCTCTCCGCTCCCAGCTTCCCGAGGGACGGGCGGGCGGCGCGACAGCAACGGGACGCGGAGCGGGACAGGCAAGCGGCAACAGGCGGAGCGGGACAACTGGAGGAGCGGGACAGCTGGAGGAGCGGGGCAACAGGCGGAGCGGAGCAACAAGCGGAACGCGGCAACCAACCTAGCGGGGACGGGAGCGGAATAACAGGAGGAACGGGGCGCGGAGCCGAGAGCAGACCTGGAGCGGGCCGGCAGCGGCGCGGGACTGGGGGGACTACGCGTCCCGGCAGGCAACGGAGCGGAGCGGAAGGGGAAGGGCCGGGGGCCGGTGCGAATGAAGGGGACGGGGTCGGGGGTCCGGTGCCGCATCGGTGAAGGGGCCGGGGCAGACGTGCGGTGGGTGTAACGGGGGGCGCTGGGGGATGCACGAGGGACACTGGGGTACGGGTGTCTCGCAGAACGGGGAAAAGCAGCTGGTGTTCAAATACGTCATCTCTGTCCCCTGTGTGCGGAACGGGGTGTGTGTACCGAACAGCCGAGGCACTGCGAGCAGGGCTTCGAGGGGTGTTGCTGACTGGTGGGACAGACCAGCCTTCTGCCGCTGGCGTGGGCGAGAGTGCGACCTCTAAAACGTGTCCCTGAATCCAGCGATGCTGCCGGGAATTGCAGGGAAGCGTCTGCCTTGGGGTTGGCCGACCTTTCCCAAGCAAACCCTGCACCAGAGATTCAAATCAGAGCAAAATACAGCTGCATGTGGTATCCTGGTGCCGGGAGAGGGGGTCCCGGGAGAAACGTTACCCAGCCATGGGGTTTCATGGGACGTAGAAGCTTTCACAGTCTTGGTTGTTGAAGAAAACCCCAAGAAATAAAATACTAACTTCAGAAGCACTTGAGCCAACCCATGAACAAATAATTTTAATTTTTTTTTTAGCAGACTGTAATTTTTTGGAGCTCCACGGTCTCCTCTCTTTGAAGTTGGACAGATACAGTAAACACAACAAATATATGATACAACCCATCACAGCTGGATTAAAAAAAATACACAAAAAATATAATACATAAAAAATTGGATTTTTAACATTGTGGACTGACACAGCTCTAAAAATGGTGATTGTAACCCTGGTAAGCTTTACAAAGTCTTTAAAAAAATAAAACAGTACTTCATGTGAAATTCATAAATACACTGGAAGGAGAACAGAGGGGCTGGAGGGTGGGGAAGTTGAGAAAGTGTCTCTGGGATCCTGGCTAAACCCCGGCCAGGGCTGCTGGGGGCACCAGTCAGCGTGTGCCTGGGGTGTGGGTGCACGCCCTGGGGCTCAGTGCAGGCGGGATTGAGGGGTACAGGGATAGAGGAAGGGGTGGAGGCACAAACCAGTCCAGTTAATGAAGACCTTCGTCCCTGGTTGGGGCTGGGAGTGGGGCACACCTGTGTTTTATGGTGGGCGAGTTTTGCGTTTTCATTCCCAGAGTTTTAAATCAGTGAGTGAAAGGGGAGGGAAAAAAAAAAAAAGAACAAAACAACAAACATGCTACATATGAGACCTCAGCCAGGCAGCCCTGGTACAGCACTGGGATAGGATGCCAGTGCCTTGCCTTGGATTTTTCCCTCTCTCTTTCCACCCTGCTCGATCTGCCCCATTCACTGCAGCTGCCTAAGTCTAGTCCCACCACTGAGCCCTCAGCTGGGCGTGGGGCCAGGATAGCTCTGCCCTGTCCCATAGGGATGGGTGTCTTCTCCCAGCAGCAAGAGGTCAAAGTCCCTATGCCTCACCAGACATGGCATCAGAGTGGCAGCCAAGGCACTTTCCTGGGCTCTGAGGCTGTTCCTGCTCCTTTGCACATGGCAGCATTGAGCCTAAACCTGCCCTGTCTTCCCATCCTGGGCTTCAGCCCCACTCAAACCACTCCCGCTCCCCTGCAGCACCGGTCTCTGCATTTCCTGCCACCCTCCCTCCCTTGCCAACAAGAAAAACCCATCCAGACCTGGCCACCTCGGGCTCCCTGTCCCCCTGCCAACCTCCTGCCACCTTGCTCCATGCCACCTTGTCTCTCTGTGCCCCTTCTGCACCTCGGGGATGCTCTTCCCAGCCTCTGTTCTTGCAGTCGCAGCCTCAGGACTGGGCACGCTGCCTTGGCTTACTTTGGGCTGTAGCCACAAAAATACCTCCAAGCAGACCCAGTCCCTTATCCTGGCATCCCTCCTGTTCTCTGTCCCCTCTCTGTCCTAAACCCTGTCCACTGACAGCCCGGCCCTGCGTTGCTCAATATGCTTTTCCTTGCATGAGCCACCTCTCTGGCCACTTCCCACAGGATGCAGGCAAGTGGACAGAGCAATCCACAACAGTCAACACAGAAAAAAGGCAAAAAAGCTGAAGAAAAAAGAACCGAAACAAGAAAAATGTATATATGTGAAGTAAATCAGGCAAATCTGCCCTCACTGCTCTCTACTCATGATTCCTCAGCAAGTGACCACAGCAGGGACATTGAGCCTGGGCCACCCCCAAGTGCTATCCTTAAAAGTGCACACAGAGCTCAGGGGTTCCCACTCAAAAACCAGCCAGAGATGAAAACATCCTGAGCCTTCCCTACACAAGCCACTCCCCGCATCTGGCAGTTCCGCTGTTGCCTCCAACCCAGCAAACTCTGCTGTCACCTCTGCTGGTCACCAGCACGGCATGGGGCAGAGTCCCAGGCACTGCAGAGTTACATCCTCCTGATTACAAGCATGGTGTCCTTTTAAAAAGTATTAAAAAGCACTTTAACTTAAAAAAAGGGGAAAAAAAAAAGCCATAAAAAACACATGGTTTGCATTGTTGATGCCCTCATGCCTTCACTGCCACTGGTTCCCCATGCCCCAGCTGCGCACAGAGAAGCCTCCTGGCTGCCAGTCTCACGGAGGCGGCAATGTCCCCCTCCTCCACTCTGCCCTGCCCTGCTCCTGCCTTGCACATCTGTCCCCAGGTCCCCCCTGCCACCTTGGCTCTGCCAAGCCATGCCAATGACGCTGCTGCTGCCATGCCAATCAGTTTTGGACCAGACCTGGTGCAATGCCCCCTCCTCCAGCCCATCTGTGCTCACTTCTCTCCACTTCTCCACCAGGACTTCTTCTGAGTGAGGGCAGAGGTTGAAAGGAAGGGTCGTTCTCTGCTCCGACATCCCGCTGGTGACGGCATGGTGGGATCCTGGCCTTTATCAGCAACACCAAGGACCGGTCTCTCCCCGTCCAGCACCGGATGTAGGTTTCCTTTCTGCCTATGTTTTTTTTCCCATTCTTCATTTTTTTGTTTTTGTTTTTTTTTTTTTTTCCATTTATTAAAAAAAAAAGAAACTGTTCCTAAGTAGAAAACATCTGCAATCACAAGTCAGTCTTTTTTGGCTATTGTTGTTCTTCCTCCTTCTCTCTTCAAACAACTTCTCACAAGGCAACAGGCACGGATGGCTACTCTGCATGGCCCCCTCCCTCCTCTGCATGCCCCTTGTGCCCCTGCCTGTCCCCGAGTGCCCCTAGTCCTTGACTAACTTGTACACATGGTGCTGGGCGCCGTGCTCGCTGGTGGAGACCTCGAAAACAAAGGCAATGCAGAGCAAGGTTTCCTGGGTATCCCTGTTCGTAACAACCTGTAGCAGAGCAGAGCATGTTAGGGGAGTGCTGTGGGCAGATGCAGTTATTCAGGGGGTTGCATGGGCTCATGTGCATGGGCACAGCCACTTTGCACCATGAAAAATTTTGTCACTCCTTATTTGTAGGGTTGCACGGGCACTGGCAAAGTCAATTTAATTGCACCGTCAATATTTACTGTCCAATTTTGGGGACTGGGGAGGGCACAGGCTCAGGAACAGCCTGAATTGCACCACCAAAAATATGCTACCTGTTGTTTGGGGGAGGGTTGCATGGGCTCAGGCATAGCCACTGCATTTGCACCACCAAAAATTGCTACCCATTACTTGGGGAAGGCAAACTGGCTCAGGCACAGCCTATTTAATTGCACCCTGAAAAATTTGCTCCCCATTATCTGGGAGACTTGTCCAGGCTCAGGCATAGCCACTTTGTTTGCACCATCAAGATCTGCTCCCTGGAATTCAGGGGCTGTGTGAGCTAAGGCACAGCCAGGAGTATCTGAGCTGCTGGAGCACATGCCCAGGGTCAGCAGGGCCAATGTGAGTGCAGGCTCCACACTTGCTGTGGGAAACATTCCCTGGAAAAGGAGTGGAGGTACCTGCAGGATGGTGAAATTCTCCAGGACACTGTTCATCATGTACTTCTCTGGGAGGTGCTTGAGTTTGTGGATGAAGTTGATCATATACTCGCACATGGGAGACCGGTGGATGCGGTAGACGAACCGTCCGTTCTCCAGTCGTGCATACTCCGTCTGCAGGGGACAGCCAGGGAGAGCAGCTGTCACATGGGACGTAGGCATGGGCAGGTGGTGGCCAGATGGGACATTGTGATGTCCTCTCCACTCCACCCATGGCCAGGTATGAAGCCACATGCCCTACACCAAGCTCTGGGGCTTTCTCTATCCCAGGACCCACTGTGGACCAATTCCTTCCCCTTCCTGATGCAGCAGGGCATGGAACTCACCTCCACTTTCTCCACGACCTGCTTCCCAAAGGAGCACACCTTGGTGGATACTGTGATGGTCATGTTCTCTGCACTGCTGTATTGGCTGCTGACACCATAGAAGGTCCCCGGCCCATCCTGGATTGTGCTGTTCAGATCAGCCTGGAGAGATGAGGGGAGAGAGGGTCCCATTAGGCACCACCACACCCAGCTCTCGATGGGGACAGAAGACATCAGCTTTCATGCTGGCAGGGGGCCCAACCTGCAACAAGCCCGTGGCTCAAGAATGACCCTTCCCATCCTAATCCTCCCAGCATCATACCCAAAACTTGACGAGAAAGAAGGAGTTCTGGGGCCCACGCTCATAGAGTTCCTTAAGGCCACCTTTCTTCTCAGGGAACTTGTCATAGATCTGGCGGATGTCCACAGCCTCCAGCAGTGGGTCGCTGTATGAGGGGTTCGTCTGGCCAATGTGCACAAAGAGGTGTTTGCTGTACTGTAGGGACCGGGGACATTAGAATGAGAGATCAGGTGAAAGCAAGATGCCACCACGCACAGGTGTGTGTGCCATCCCCCACAGGTAGTGGGGATACGGAGGGGATAAGTTACCGTTTCAGCATCCCGCGGCACCTCCATGAAGGCGGAGTACTCCAGGAGCCGGAGCTTGGAGGAGGCGATGGTGCGGTCCTGCCAGACAGGCACGGCCGAGGCAGCTGGTGGGAGTGGAGCCAAGGGCTCATAACCTGGGGCAGGGGGAATGACATGGGGATGGGGGACAGCTCTGAACTAGGGTGAGTCCCCCCTGAAATGCCATGGTGCTGCTGTCCTCACTGCATTCCCCACTCTCTCTTATCTCCTAGCATGAGGGTTTTCCCACAGGGTGGCTAAAACACAGGATGTGCCAGTCCTACTTCTGAGTGGAAAGGGCCTGGAGGGGACCCGGCTGGAAGCAGCAGGATCCTGCTCACTGCAGGGCTTTTTGCCAGGTTTAAACTCAGGCTTTTCCCCCATCAGGCTGGGGAGGAGCCTCAGATGGGTAGCACCATGGGTGGGTGGGGATGGGACAAATATGACCTGGCAGGGGCACAGGGTTCCCTGCAAGGGGGCAACGACATGACTTACTGGCTAGTGATGGAGGCATGGGTGGCTGGATGGGGTAAGCTGGTTGTGCAAACGGTTTAATGCTGGAAAGCAAAGAGCATCATCAGGTTACCAAGCCTGGGATGCCCCACTCCCTTGCCAAGGTGGGGTCCTGCCTGGCGCCAGGTACTGGAGGGGTTTCATACTTACTCCTGAGAGGGTCCAGGCTGTCCTGGGATAGGCCCACTCCAAAACTGGGGAAGTAGCACAGGGAAAAGTCAGCGGCTTCTGACTTTCCACCCCAGCCAAATTCCCCTCACCTCCTGCAAACAGCAGGGAGCCCCCATTTCCCCACCTGCACTGCCACCATGGCTGAGGATGGCTGTTGATCACCCCCCTGTCCTGTGTGGCTCATGCACATGGATCCATGACCCCCTGCCCTGGGGTGTCCCTGTATGGGGGAGCATGGGGTTGCGCTCACCCTGGGGGCAGCAGAGAAGACGGCCTGAGGAAGAGGAGGTGGGGGGCTGAGCTTGTTCTGCAGGACGCTGGCTGACACAATCTGCGCGGAGGACATGGAAGCCATGCTCTGCAGAGCTTTATCCTTTGAGACCTGGTCCTGGAGGCAAAAGGGAGGACAGGAGGGTAATGGGGGTTACAGGGGCAGACTGAGCTCCCTCAATCCCATTGTGCCTGACAGGTTTTGCAAAGCTAGGAGCCAACCCTGCAGCCTGGCCAGGGGGTGAGGGCAGAGGGATCCCCCCACCCTTCTCTCAAATATACCCATCTTAATTAACATTTGAAGCTTGAAAATGCTCCCTGGGCAAAAGCTGATGGATCTGGAAGATTTGCGTTCCCATCCTCCTCCCAACCCCTGTCACCCCCCTCCCTTGGGGTTGCCCCTCCATGAAAGAGGGCAAAAGGCAATGGGGAACAAAAGGCATTTCAGACTCAAGCTCAACTTACCAAATTCATGGCCTGTCCACAAAAGAAAGGAAAAAAACAAGGTTAGAGTGTCGTGGGAGCCTATGGGTACTGTATGCACCTCCCCATAAATCAGGTATTCCCAACCCCAGCTCATCACAGCATCACACAGATCTGGGGAGTGAACCCTCAACCTGGTTGGTCACCAGGGGATGCACACGGTGGCCATTTATGCTTGGGCTTAATCCCACCAGGAACAGGATGCCAAAGTCCCACACTATTTTATGGGGTTACTGAGGTGAGCCAGGCCTATGCCTTTCTTGGCTCTTTAATAACCTCTACCACCTCTTCAGGGGCCCTCAACGCTTGCCAGGGCACAGAGAAAAAGAGCTGCCAGCTCCTGCCCTGACTGGCAAAGGGCACCTGCACCTGCCGTGTGTGCATTTATATAGGAGACCAATTATTTTTCCTTTTCCCTTTTGCTCTCGAGGTCACAGCACTGCTGGGCACGAGCACAGGGCTCAAGGACTCCCAGGTATCGTCTTGGGCAAAGCTGCTCCTCCATTTGCATTGACGGACATGTGCATGCTGGTCCCAGTGCACACCCTCTGTTTTTCTTCTGAACCTTCCTCAGGGATCAATGCTTCATTTATTTTCACCTGGGGTAGGGTGGGAGCACAGGCATGCAGCCACATGCCAGGAGCATGAACACACACATGACTGCAGCTCAAAAATACAGATACTGCTCATGAAAGGGAGTTTCCACCCCACAGTGCTGGGTGAGGGCAGAGGGCTGCCTGCACCAATCTTGGGAAAGGATGTTTTGTATCCCCAGAGTATTGCTCAGGGGGATCTCTGTCCCGGCTGTTCCCTGCCAAAATCCTGCAGGGAGCATGCCTGGGGATAGACAGCACAACCATGGACACGGGTCTCCAACCCTGGACCTCAGAGGTCACTGCTGCCTCCAGCTCTCTCTTTGCCCTGCACTGTGCTGTGCAGCAAGGAAAGCTATTCGTTCTATTTTATGCTGTTATTTTGTTGTGAAGGTTTCTGCTGTTGCTGACCCTGCTGTCCCACTCACCTCCCTGACTGCCCTTCTTGGGAGCTGGGTTTAAGACATACAAGTGCAGAGCAGCCTCCCAAAATAGTTTCAGGTGCCATCTCCTGGCTTCTCCCAGAAGACCAAACCCTCCTGGGCTGTGGGAGCCCTCCTGCCTCCTCAGTCATGGGGCACTGGGGTCCCTGCTGAAGGGCTTTGGAGGGCACAGTTTGGTAAGCTCCCAGGCAGCATGAGCTGGAGCTTGTTAAAGCTTTGAGGACAAAAATGCCAGCTCCAGCTCTGATGGTGGCCCTCATTCTCAACTCTGTGGCCCCTGCTGCCAGCCTCAGTGCTGGAGATGGACACAGCACCCAGGGCAGGGGGCTGGTGATGCTTTTGGGATCTCAAGGTCAGCGGGTTGAAAGGTTTTCTGGACTCCCACACACCCAGCAAGGCGGCAGATCACCTGTGGAGATGCCCAAGGAGATGTTCCCTGGTGTGATGGTACAGGGATTAAGTCAGGCACATCCCAGGAGCCGCCTGTCCCCAATGGGCAGTTGTGCAGTGGGGACTGCTCTGCCCCCCACCTTGCACCATATGTGTGTCCAACCCGAACAGGGCACGGTCCTTCGGTGATGCCCCCAGGCCTGTCTATGGCCCCCATCATCACCCTCCCCACTGCCAGCACAAAGCTCGGAGGGAATGGTTATGGAAGGATTAGTTGGGCTCCAGTCAGGAGGAAAAAAGAAAAGAAGGAAGGAAAGAAAAGCCAATCAGAGAAGAGAGAGAGAGGATGATCCAGTTTTTCCTCACTTGGCTCCCTTGGCTCCTGGAACCATGGACTGCCCTGACACCGCTGTGCCTCCCTTCCTGGCAGCATGGCCCCATCTGGACCTGCTGCCATGCACATCGCTGAGGTGCCCCTGGGATGTGCATCCCTGAGTACACCATACTCCCATCCTGGTGTCTCACAAGCCACTGGGTTGGCAGCCTGCAGGGAGCCCCATGACCCCCCCTGCTTCTGCCCACATCCCACCGGCAGCTGACCTGAGCAGGGTCACGTCTCAGTTGGGGAGGGGAGTGGGCCTTTGCATATCTTGCTTAAACCTCACTTTGCTTCGTTGGCTGCTCTGGGGAGTCCTTCCCCTCTTGGGAGAACCCCTCATGGCCCAAAAGAGGAGGCAACCCTCATACATCACTGGAGGAGGGTTTAAACCACGTTTCCTCATGGCAGAGTCCTTGCCTGGGTGAAAAGAGGGGATTTGGCACACAAATTCACCCTCCTGAAGGAAAGAGAAGGGCTCTGTTGCCCCTTCTTGCACTTCTTTCTGGGCATCCCACAATGACACCTGTAAAGACCATCTGGTCCTAGAAGCCAAGTGAGCAGGAAGAAAAATAAAACACCAAAAAGGAAGGTAATACAGGGAAGCAAGCAGCACACTGCAGAGCCGAGGGTGTTAGTCGTCAGCAGGGGGGGGCCAGCGAGGCGGGGGACGCGTACCTTCAGCTTGGACTGAATCTCACGAGATTTCCGTCGGGCAAGAACCTGCAAGTGGCTAGAGACCTGCAGAGAGAGAGCAGAAGGAGAGGGGGAACAGCAGAGCCGTCAACCAGAGGAAAGGAGGAGGAAGGAGAGGGGCTGCCCATGCTCACAGAGACACCGCTGCAGACACCTGGGCAAGGGCGTCAACGTACCTTGATGCCAACCTGGTACTCCCGCACCTTCTTCCGAGCTAGAACCTGTATGTGGCTGGACACCTAGCGCCCGCCATGCCGTTCGGAAAGGAAAACACAGAGAATGTGAAGATGTGTTCCCCCTGCAGGGTGGGATGCTGTCCCCAGGGAAGGGAGTGTGGAGAAATGGGGGAGCACTTTTTGCTGCCAAGGTGATGCTTCTGGAGATGCTGAGGGTCCTGCACCTGCCACGAGCTGGAGGAAGGAAAATTGAGGGGGACCCTGGTGCACTGGTTGATGCTTGTTTGTGCCCCCCTGTCTGAGGTGAAGCTCCTTGGAGTAAAGCTGCTGCAGTTGGCATCTGGCAATCCACCAGGCTTTGGGGCTGATTTTAGGAAGAACCTTCATGAACCTTCTCACACCAGTGCCAGTCTGTCCAAGAACAGACACAGGGCTGTCCAGGACACGAGTGCACAGAGGGATCAATGCCACGTCCACTCTCCCCTGTACTTTTCCCGAGTCCCTCCAGAGCATTGCACATTTCCCCCATAGAGGGGGGGCTCAGCTATGTCTTTAAGCCAGAAATAAAGCACTGCTTGGCACTGGTCTAAACACAGGGACAGTGGCCAGACTGTGGTCCCTCTCCCTCCAGCATAAGTCCTGGAGGAATGTCACCACCAGTGCCTTGGGACCAGCGTTACTCTCTTGCTGGGACTCACGGCACAGGGCAGTCCCAGCCTAAGTGTCCCAAACCCCTCCATCTCCCTATGGTGGGAGATGCTCCCCAGCATCCAAGGCCACTGGTTCTGCCAGTTATGCCACAGGACAGGTGGCTTGGCTCCTGGCTAGGGGCCACCATGGAGGGCAGAGAAGAGCCACTGGACATGTGACAAGCAGACATGTCCCATTGAGGGCTGCAGCAGCCTGGTCCCCAGACATGTTTGGTGAGGTGAGGGCTCCAGGGATGAGTGTGACCATTGTGTGCTCCCTGCCCTGTCAGCATCCCTGTTTGCCCCAGCATCCAATAGTGCAGGGCAGCGATGTTGGGGAAAGGGTCCTGTGGTACCTCTGGCCTCACCAGGACCAGCACCACAGTCCTGCACAGCCAGTCTCCGGATCCCTGGCTGAGTTGGGGATGTCTTGGTCTCAGCCCGGGGGTGCCTTCGCTGTGGTGTTTGGCAGAAGTGGTAAAAAGCCTGGCAAGGGGCAGAGTTAGGAACAGTCTCTGTATCCAGGAGGAGCAGCAAAGACCCATGCTGACACACACAGACACACACACTGCCTGGACTGAGATTATGACGGCTCCTGCCACCCATGGGGTGACCCCAGCCAGGCAGGGGGCTGGGTGCTGCCTGCTCCTACAAGACCAATTTCAGGGCATGCTGGGAGAGAGCAAACCCGAGGGGGTTTGTGCTCACAGGCGAAGCTCCTCACAGACGATGGGGGGCCTGCTGGCAGTAACGGTGGCTCCAGGAGGGGACACGGAGGATGCAGGAGGAAAACCTGCTCCCCCTCGGGCTTACCTGGTACCCCTCCTGTCCCACCCTGAGCCCACCCCAGGAGAAACAGCAGAGCAACACCTCACCTGCTTCCTCGTCCGTGTCTTTCCCGTTCGCAGCTTGATGTACCGGGCGATCAGCTCGTTACGACCTGCCGGCACAGCCACGAGTCAGCCCCGGGAAACGAGGGCTGGGGGCATCAGCCCCGGGAAACGAGGGCTGGGGGCATCAGCCCCGGGAAACGAGGGCTGGGGGCATCAGCCCCGGGAAACGAGGGCTGGGGGCATCAGCCCCGGGAAACGAGGGCCGGGGGCATCAGCCCCGGCAGCGCCCGCGGCCCACCCGGCCAGGCGAGGGAGGCGCTTGCCAGGAGGTGGCGCTGCCGTGACAGTGTCGGGGCTCGGGGCGGCCTCGGGGACACGGGGGCGGCCAGGACAGCGCTCCCACCCTGTGCCCCCCACCCCATCGGCTTTGCCAGCCCCACACACTGGGGCTTAGAGGGAGCTGACAGTCACCAGGGACTACAGCGGTGTCCTACCACAGCCCCCCCAAAAACCCATCCCAGCTGGAGCCCCCTCGGAGCCGATGAACCCACTCCCCGCAGCCCTGCCCGCAGGGGTCGCGAGCTGCTCCCCCAACACCCCGCTTCCCGTTTGCAAGCCGTGCTGGCCTTTCCACCAGTATTTCCTAACGTCCTGGTCTAATTCGAAGCAGAAGTTGCTTTTGTGCCACATTTCAGGGGCCAGCTGTGGCCAATCTACGTTCAAACGTCAGAGCAGCTGGGAGCTTTCTTCTCCCGGTCCCGGCCCCCGCCGCCCGCCCCCCCCCCCCCCCCCACCCCGGCGCCCCCGCGCACGGGGGCGGCTAGGCACGCCAGATTTATTTTAATGGACCAGATGGTCGCGGTTGGAACTTGTCGAAATGCCCTTGGAGCGCGTTTCAGCTTTAAAAGAATAAAAAAATCCCTTAAAAAAAAATACACTCCCCTCTCCTCTTCCACTCCAACTGGCCCCCTCCCAGCCCCACAGCAACTGGGCCCTCCTGGGGGGACGCACACATGAGGACAGGCAGGGCCAGGTGCCATGCAGGGATGGCTGCACCCTGGGGTGCCCACGCCAGGCAGGAGCTAGTGGGTGGACGGCAATGGGGGTACCCCCTTGCACAGCCAGGGTGGCACCCTAGTACTGAGCACAGCTCTCATCCCTCCAGCATGGAGCCTGAGCCGGTGCTTGGCCTCATTAGCACCTAGCAAGGGTCAGGTCCTCAAGGGTGCCCAGGTGAGGCGATGCCCACAGCAAGGTGCTGACAAGGCACTCTGGTGCTGAGCTCCAGCTTGGGGGTACACCTTCACTGAGCACCACAGCACCTCCCTTTGCATGCCTTGCCCTGTCCCTCCTGTACCCTGCCCGTGGGAAATATGGGGAAAAAATTTGGGAAAGAAATGTAGGTGCCTACAAGGACCCAGTGGCGCAGTGCCAACCCAGCACCTAGTGCCCAGCAGCCAGGGCCAGCATCTCCTGCAGCCATCCTGCCTCACAACATGCCCAGGCCACCCTAGGCTACACCCTTGCAGCCATCCCTGTATCCACGTGCCCTGTCCTCTTTCCTTGTGATTCATCCAGACCGTGCCATTCCCCCTGAGAGGGCATGTCCTCCTCCAAATTACCACATTCCCCAAATTCCTCTCCCCTGACACCACCACATGAACCAGTTGGACAGGCTGGGTTAAAAATAACCTATCAGGCAGCAGAGTGTAGCAAGGCCCAGTGTGCCCTGGGTCCTGATCCCCTAACTCCTTCCCACCTGCTTTGCCAATCCCGCATCAGTGGGGCAGGGGCTGGCGTGGCCGTGGACCCCCAAAAAGAGGGGTGGTGGTGGAGAGCAGTGGCACTGGCACACTCTTATGTCGCACGCTGGCATCACTTGTGCCTCCAGTGACCCTAGGGGTCCTGGTAAACTTGGTATGACCAGCCAGGGGTCCTGTGAATCCCAGCGGGGTGGTGCTGGAGAAGGTGGGGAGAGATGAAAGGCGGCCGGAGGGGGCTGCTGCCTCTTTAAGCAGCTGCCAGATGTCTCCAAAAGGCTGGAAAAACCGGTTGGGGTGTGCTGTTCGGGGCCAGGCTCCCGGCGGCACTTCAGCTATTCCTGGAGAAATCCAAAAAATGCACCCGCTTGGGAAGCCCTGTGCTCCCCCCCCACCCCCCACCTGCCAGCCCTGGTGCTGAGCTGGGGGCCCTGGCAAGCAGGGTAGCACAGGGAGCTGGCATGGGGACAGAGACAATGGCACAGTGCTCTCCGCAAAGCTGTGTCCCCTTTGCTCGTCTCCACTGGTAGTGGGTGAGCCATTGCCCTTACAGCAGCATCCTGATGTATTTGGAGGCTGGGGATAGAGATGCTGGCCCCACTCCTGGGGTCACCACGGGGTGATGGTAATATCTCAGCCTATTGCTGACTTTGAGGTCACTAGCCCTGGGGTTGACAGCCTGGGAGGCAGAGGGGAAGAGGGACCAGCCCCTACCATGGCAGGGATAGAGACACCATTGCACCTTCCACTGCTCTTTGGTGGCACCATGCACCCCCATGTCAGTGTTACCTCGTGCCTACATCATCCATCCTTATCCTCTTTCTCCCAGTTGCAGAGTCACCAAGACAGAAGTGTTTTGGGAGACACTGGAAACTAGGCTGAGACACCCCCAAAATCATTAACCCTGCTGCTGCCAATAGCATCACCAAAAACTGAGCGGGGGGCATATGGCTCAGGGTGGGTGAGTGACCCTTGCCACAGGGTGCTCACCACCGGGTCCAGGTGGGGAAGGTTTGGGGAGCGATGCGGAGACACACAGGAGCAGGAGGGTTAGGGCTGCCTCTGCTCCTGCAGTCCTGCACCAGCTCCCTGTCCTCACCCCCTCCCTGCCTGACGGCTTCACCAAACCAGTCAGTCCGGCAGGGCCGAGAGAAGGAGGGAGCAGGAGGGAGAGCCAGTGCAGAGGGAGGGGACGCAGGTCACTGCCACCACCCCAGTCCAGCTCTGAGATGAACCCAGAGAAGCTGCTTTCGGGGCTGGGGGGTGGTGCTCAAGGGCAGTGACCCATTGTGGGTTTGGGGCAAAAGGTTTTACTTCAGCCCCAGCTACCCCATTCTGGCAAGAAGTTCAGTGCCCTGCCTGCTGCCTCCATCCTGCCCCTGTCACTCACCGTACATCTTGCCCTCATCTGAGAGGATGATTTTCCTCCGGCCACAGGGTGGGTAGATCGCCAGCGCCTCCTGGAAGCTCTGCTCAATGTCCGGACTCCACACACCCTCGGCATCATTGTCCAGACTCTTGTCCATGCCATCCTGGCCATCTTCCCGCCCCTCCCCGGGGCTGCCGCTGGCGTTCCAGCTGTTGGACGCTATGGTGCTGGCTGCTCTGGGCTCCGACCCTGAGCCCCCAGGGACACACGACAACCTGCTGGAACACAGGGGACACCTGTTAGACCCAGAGACCCTTGCTGGGGGCATGGGGCTGCAGTGACAGTGTGGTCCCAGGTTTGTTCCTGTCCCCACTCACATCTGGAGCAGCATCTAGATGTTGGCATCAGAGACAAACAGGCTTTCCTTGGGGGCAGAGCCATGATTTCCCCCAAATCCAAGCCACAGGTGACCAGCCAGGATCCACCCAAATAAAGTTTGAGAAGAAAACTGTCTGGTTATTGCATTATCCAAACAAGGAACTTGGGCATAGGGTCATGGGTGACACCTTGGGACAGGGCGGCAACAGCCCTCCAGCTTGTGAACCCTGACCCCACACCAATACCAACTGCCACACAGCAGCCTCTTTGAACAAAACTGGCCCCAAAAACAACCCCAAGCCCCAAAATCCCCATTCCACCATGCCTGGCAAAGGCAGTGTTGGGATTTGAAGGGAGATGCTGGGTGGCTCCAAGCCAGACCCCACTAATAGGAACCAGGTGGCTAGAGCCGTCCGGCAGCCCTACCCCTGGCACTGGGAGAGGCCCCCCACTCTGAGGATGCTCTGCTGGGGCCCCAGGCCCTCCCCAGCTGGTGGGTGATGCTGGAGAGCCTTCAACCCTCCTCCTCCTTCTCCTCTTTTCCGTTTGCCTGGCTCCCAGTGCAGTGTTTCAGTGTTTTGCAATAACATGTTTGGCGGCAGCTGGCGGCGGTGGGAGCAGAGTGGAGAGGTGTCTCCTGCGCCGCCGTGCTTCCTGGACGGGCTGGGAGTGTACAAAGGTCTCCGACACAGACATCTCCTTTTAAAGGAACTGCCGAGCCCGCTGGCTCAAGTACGCTCTGAGGCCTTGCTTTTTTTTTTTTCCTTTTATAAAAAAAGAAACTAACCCCCCCCCATCTCTCTCTCCCTCGTCGTGATGTGATGTCAGCTCCTCCGGTCCCGCTGCCCGTCCCTGCCCGCGTCCCCCCCGCTGCCGCTCCCCCTCTTGCCGAGCACTGTGGCCAAATAAGGAGAACTGGATTGTAGGATCGAGCCAGCCAGCCAAGGGAGGGATGGCGGCAGCAGTGCCGGACGGGCCTGCGGCACCACGAAGCCTGCACTGTGCTTGCTGCTGGGGCGCTCTGTGGGGCAGCCTCTGGGAGGGATGCATTGTCCAAACCTAGCAGGGTGTTGGGGATAGGAGGATGGGGGGACACCAGGACCAGACACTGGGCAGGGACGGCATGGGTGGCACATGGGGACAGCCCCAGCAGGACCCTCACTCCCCCCGCCCCTCTGCAGCCCAGCAAGCACATCAGGGCTCCATCCCAGTGGGGTGCAGCTGCTTTGGATGGGTGCTGAGCCCTGACTGCTCCACAGCAGCCCAAGATCCCCCAGCAGCCCAGGAACTCTCAGACATATGGAAACCAGAGATGACTCAGCTGCACACGGCAGCCCAAGACCCTGTTGCCCCCAAAGCCCACAGTGGCCTCTGACCCCGCAGCAGCACCATGGCAGCCCCAGACCCCCCAGCACCATGGCAACTCAGGAGCACCCAGCCTCAAGATACCTCAGCGGTCAGGGACCCCACAGTCCAGTGCCAGCCCAGGACCCAGCAGCATCCCAGGACCCCAGAGCACCACAGGGCTGCCATCAGCTCACCCTAAGAGGGGTAAGCCCCAAGAGCTGGTGCCAGGAGCTGAATTTGCAGGGACCCACCAGACTCCCTGTCCTCCCTAACTGATGAGTGCAGTTAGGGCCAAGAGTGAAGCTATAGGGCTGAGAGCAAAACCATGGGGCTGGCTCCACCACTGCAGGCAACGTGCCCAGTGCCCTGGGTCGTTGTCCCTGTGCCAGGAACTGCATGCACAGGCAGGGTGACGGCTGTCCCCACACCCTGTCTGCAGCACACGTGCTCCCCTCTCTAGGAGGTCCTCAGACCTCTCCCACCCCACTGCCCCCTCCCAGCAGGGAAATCCCAGCCTTTTCAGGGAAGCTGGGAGAGGAGGGAGGGTGGTGCTGGGGCCCCGGCCAAGGTGCGAGGAAGCAGCTCCTCCTCCTTCTCCTCCTCCTCCTCCTCCTCCACCCAACCTGCTCTTGGCCAGGCCAAGACACTGGATTTCCTGGAGGGAGGGTGCATGCACCGCGCTGACGCAAGGCACGGCCGAGTGCCGCTCCACCCTGCCCCTTACAAAACACAAACAGCAGCAATTAGGGAACCGGCAGGGCTGGACGGCCGGTGGAGAGACCGCGGCCAGACCTGCTCCGGGCAGGGAGGGGACCAGACCTGCCGGAAAACACGTCACCTGCTCCTGCCTCCCGGCTGCTCCCCAGGGACAAGAGCGGGAAGACCCCTCCCACAGCACAGGCATCTCTGCAGGCTTTGGATCGGATCCCAGGACCACTGATCCTGGGAGCAGAGCGATGCTTCCCCCCTCTGGGGATGCTCACGCACCCAAGCCAGAAGGGCGTCCCCATATCCAGCTCATTTGTCCCTCTGTATCCTGCCTGTGCTGAGGGGGACACTCTAGCCCACGGCTTTAGAGGGTGATGGAGGGGGCTGCACCCTTGTAAGGTCCCCCAGCAGATGCAGGACAAGTGCCCGCAGCAGGCAGGGGAGGATGCCTCCAGAGCAGCCCTTATCTCCCTGCGAGGACAGAGCTGCGCCAGGAGACAGGATGGTGTTCCCACGAGCTCACAGAGCTCGGCCCCAGCACCACTGCGGGGGACGTGTGGGAGACCTGGGGCCTGAGCAGGCAGCAGGGCTGCAGGCAGCTACCCTGATGGGAGAACTGCTTGGGTGGGAGATCCTGTTAAAGCAACAAGAAGCTTCTTTAAGCAAAGGCAAAGAGACTTCCAGAGAGAGAGGGGTGCTAGGGAGATGAGTGTTATCTGGTGGGTGGGGGGAAGGAAATACTTCGGAGGCGACGGCTGTGGTCAGAGACGCGTGGTGGGTGCCCTGCAGGGGCCTGGTACAGGTGTCAAGGCCAGGAGCAAGGTGCTGCTGGGACCAGCAGAACCAGCTGTGATAGAGATCAGGTCAGTGGTGTGTGTGGTGGCATGGGGGAGAGCACTTGGGGCTGGGGGCACAGTGGACATTATGACAAAGGTGCCTATCACCCCCTCAAAGCCTCTGTGCACCGTCTCCATTCCTGTCCCATGCTGCCGAGCTGGTGGGACAGCATGTTCCTCTACCCCAGCGTGGTCAGCCCCAAAAGCACTGTCCCATCTGGTGTAGCCACGAGGCACAGCCCCAGCAGCTCTCACAAACCCTTCTGTCCTGTTTAAACTGGGACGGGGGGTGGCTATTGTCACAGCATCCCCTCAAACTGCCTGGGATGCAGGACATGATAATCAGCATCTGCTGCAAAAGAGCATCTGCAGCACCCCGGTTCCATCCTGCCTCCCCATGCAGGGGGCCCAGGGTGATCCAGTCCTTCTCCCTCTCCCCTGTACCCAGACCCCATGGCAAAAGGATAAAAGCTCATAACAAGCCCAGGCAGGAGTGGCACAGCGCAGTGCTCAGCCTCGCACTAGCACAGTGCCTCCAGTGCCAGCCCCGCAAGGGGAACGAGTGAGGCCACTGTCACCCCTGCACTATCACCATGATCAGTGGCACACCCGCCCCAGGGGTGAATGGGACAGAAGCCCCCATCTTCCCTGGTCTTGCGGGTGCAGCCCCTCACCAGGGATGGCTTTGCAAGACCCCAGCTGAGCAAACTCCAAAGCCAAGACTCCCAGGCACCTCAGCTCCTGCCCGCATGCCCTGGCATACTTGGGGCTCAGTGAGAGCAGGGCTGGAGCCCTGACTCCAGGCATTGATTTGTAGGCAGGCAGACCCCTTCATTACTGTGCCTCTCATTTCAGGCAGGGGAGCGCTGGCTGGAGGCAATGTCCATGATATGCTGCCTCTGCTCACCTGGTGATACGACCGGAGGGAATGCTGCCCACACCATCACACAGCCACCAGCTCTGCAGAGCTCCTTGAAAGAAACCCAAAAGCTGTGGATATCCTGGGGGACACCAGCAACACCACAACACACCAGGGAAGATGTTGCTCTGTCTGCTGACAACCCCAATGCAGTGCACAGAGCCAAATGCTCTTGGCTCTGCTGAGGATGACCCTACATCCCTTCTCTTGCTCTTTGCAGGAGTCCTGTATCCCTAGCACCTTGCCCAGGGACCCTTTGGGAACACCCTGCTCCACGTCCTGCCCCAGACCCTACCCCATTCCCCCTGGGCCACCATCCTGGTTGGCATGAGGCTGTCCCAGGAACAATTAGAACTCATCAAGGCGGGTGGCAGCAGCTGAGAAAGATGCGGCACGGCAGGGAGGGTAGTGGAACGAGGCTTGTTTATATCGCGCTCCTCCTCCAAACAGCTCTCGCTGTGCTGAGGGATTCTCTGGAACTGGGAGAGAAGGGCGGCCACTCAGGCTTTCTCCCACCCAAGTTTGCACCTCTGCCAGGGAGGGAGGACCAGCCACGTTTTCCCAAAAGGGTCCCCTAGCACAGTCTGGGGACCCAGGCAGTGGCAAAGCTCCCCATGCGCTAGGCTGGCTCCCCGTGAGACAGTCCAACTAATTTCCTCCTCTCTATTGCTTCCTGTCCCTTCCGGCTTGGCGGGCAGCTCAGGAAGCAATCGGAGCGAGAAAACCACAGGAGGCCATGTGGCAGCATCCCACCAGGGTCTGAAGAACTGCCAGGGCTGCCTGGGCACATGATCCCCAGCTCCAACTGGACCCCTGCTGTTCCCCAGCTCCCAGCAAAGCCCTGAGCCTCGACCTGGCAGGGATGTGGCTGGTCCTCACTCAGTGGCACGCGGCTGAGAGATGCTCAGATCCCTCACCCCAAAGGGCTGTGGACGAACAAAGAGAAAATGTGAGTGATTTGCCCCAAAATATTTTGTCCGGAAGGAGAGAGGGGATGGGGCAAACCCAGGGCACAGTTCTCTCCTAACAGCAGAACCACGGGCATTCAAACCAACCCCTCCATCCCCTCCTCTTTCCCCACCCCTGGCAAGGCAGCAGAGCTGGGTTTCAGCTTCTGGAGGACCTGAGCCAGTTTTGCTCAAGCCTCCAGGCTCAAGACCTGAGGGCAGAGGACAGACGGACACTGTAACCCTGCATGCCTCCCTGGCCCAATTACACTGCCCTGCCCAGCCAGGACGGGGCGTTTCACCCAGCAGCGCATAAATAGAAAGCTTTTACAGCATTAATTGCTCTCTGTGTTATGAAACGAGCTGGATGGAAACAACAGGTCTGCCAGGGATGGGCCACTGCCATGCTGTTCCACAACACCCCCAACGCTAGTGGCCCATGGCACAGCCAGTGCTGGACACGGCACCCCCTGGGGACCACTGAATTTGCTTTGCTTCTGTGCCCAAAATGTGTCCATTCCAGAATGTCTCCCACTGAACATCCCCTGTAGATGAGCTTGGAATGGCCCACAAGTCTTGAGTCCCCAGGGACTCCCAGGTTGTCCCAAGGGGAAGCTAAGGGGCACTGCTGTCAGGGGAGCATTGGGGGAGGCTAGGCCAGGCAGTCCTGTGCCTGCAGTGGGATGGTGTCCCACCATCTGGGCCGGCCAGGCATTTCAGGGATCCCAGCAGCCCTCAGATTTGCTCCTGAGAGGAGAAATGCCTCCACAGAGGAGCTCCAGGTACTGCTGACCCCATTTTTTGCCACTGCAGCAGGGCCAGAGAAAACGTCTTCCAGGGGACACCGGCTGCCAGGCAAGGAGGAGAAGGAGGAGGAGGAAGGCTGAAATGAATTTCACACGCGCCCCCGGCTGCCTCCACCCCCGCGAAACCCAACCCTGCCTGGGCAGCAGCTGCACCCACTGCCTGCGCTGCGGCACCCGCCAGAGCCCAGGGTTAGCACCGAGTGTCACACTCCCAGCTTCCACCCAGGAGAAATCCAGTGGGCTGGGGGGTGCAGGAACTGACTGGGGGACATTGGCACCTGAGACACCGGGCAGGGGGGCTGCCTGGTATTACCATCCCAGCTGCCAGGTATTACCATGGAGATGCCCCTGGCTGCCAGAGCCTGGGACAGAATGTGACATGGAACTGTCACCTGGCCACTGTAACCCCTACAAGGGGGCACACTTCCCTGCCCTCTTGCAACGAGTTCAGAAGCTTGAGGAAGTGCGAAGCTGAGGTCCTGCAGGAGCTGCGATAGCAGGTACATGCTGCCTGGCACAAACTCCATTGGTCACTTTTTCTCAGACCATTTTATTGCCACCGTCCCAGACAGTCCGAGCAAGTAAATCCTTGTGCGTGCCAGGAGCATGTCAGGAGATCGTGGCAGTGAATTGCCTTTTCCCAGCACCTCTCACTGCTGCCTGAGCAGAGGGCTGGAAATGCGCACAGTGATTCCTGTTCCCTCAGATTGAAAAATTGCTCTGGAATTCTCAGGGAGGAAAGTTGCTAAAAATACATGAAGGCCGTATTCCTGTTAAAAGAAGGAATTCCAGCAAGGAGGATGGCCCAAGAGCGCCAGAGAACTTTGCACGGTGTCTTAGCCCCCTGCCCAGCACACTAACGTCCAAACACCAGCTGGACCCTGACCCTCTGCTCTGTGATGCCACCCAGGCAAGGCTGCGAGCAGGGCACAGCAGCCGCCTCACACAAGAGCTGGAACTCAAACTCATGCCGTAGCTGGGCACAGGTGCTGGCAAGCACCAAGGGAGGACCCTGCCCAACTTATCCACCAAGCACGCAGGCACAAAGCTGGGCATAGAAAAGCAGAGTCTTGGACCAGACCTTTGCTCCTAGACTGTGAAGCACTCAGATCTTCTTGCTAATAAAAGCCTGACGCTCCCTTGGGTCGGGGGCTCACATGCCTGCATGCGGGTGTACTTCTTCCTAAACCAAAACTGCCTAAGCTGGTGGGGGGGAGGTAGGGGCTGGCTGCCTCTGGGGGAAGGGCAGGCAGCAAAGAACTGGCATGGGAACGGCAGCCCATCCTCCACGCACCCGCGCCACTCCGCGTCTGTAAACTTTGAACATCTTCCGGAGAGAAGTTAGTGGCTATTGTGAACAGCTGGATTTAATTTTACAAGGAGCGAGGAGGAGACAGTTGTGGGGAAATAATAAGGCTTGGCGCTCCCAGGCGAGGATCCCTGAGCCCGGCCAGCCTTCCTGCCTCCATTGCACTCCACGGGGGGAGCGCTGGCGAGACAGTCACAGTGAAACTGAGGCACAGAGCAGCATGGGGCTCACCCACCTTCTGCATGGTGCAAACCCAAGTCCAGGTATCTGGGGCTTTGCCCCTGTGTGTGTCCTGAGACCCATCACCCCTCCAGCAGTCAGGGCATCAGCAGTGGCATGGCTCTTTCTCACAGCAGAAAACTGGGCTGCCAACACAGAGCCCACTTTCCAGCCCACAGCAGCATCTTCAGACCTAGGGACCCCCAGTGCTCACTCTCGATGCTTGTGGGCCACTGTGGCGCAACACCTCCCTCCAGCCAGCTGTTCCTCATGAGGCTCTGCCTACCTCCTAAGATCAGTTTCAGCTGTGCTGTCCCCTTACCAGCCACCCCATGCAGCCAGGGGAGCTCTGTCAGCACACACTCTGGGTCTGCACTGATCCCCCCATAGCAAGGGGGAAGGGAAACAACCAGCCTCTTCCGGCACTTGCACCTCACCTGCCACCCATGAGGCAGCACTTCCCAGCGTTACTTCTCCCAGGGAAAAGCGCAGCCCTGAAGCTTGCTGCAGTCACTTCCCTGCCTCTGGCTCACAGGAGGGTGGCTGAAGGTGAGCTCCTGGGTCAGCTTTAACCAGCTGCGATCCAGCACAACTCGTGACACACCCAGTGCCCACCTGGGAGGTGGCACATGCTCGGTTCTGGTGCTGCTGCTGTCTCATGGCACATTATGGGGGACACTGGGAACACTGGAGCATTGCATCTCTTTGGAACCATTGAGATTTGCACCGCCCGGATGGGACATGCTTTGTAAAATTAAGTGTTCCTCCAAACCCTTCGCCGACAGGATCCTGTTGGCTGCAGAGCCCTACATGAACACTGTCACCACAAGGCCACCAGCTTCCAACCCCAGGAACAAGACTGTGGGGTTCCTGACCTGTCACCTCCAAAGCGCTCCACGTGGGCTTATCAGGAAACTCCACAATGAGCTCCATGGGGAGCCAGCATTGTGTGACCCCTTGCTTCCCACCACCATAGGCAGGAGAGCGGCCAGCCAGCACCACGAGGAGGTTTTGCTGGGGCCCCTTGCTCCCATTTCACAGGCGGGGAAAACCGAAGCACTGGGAGCTGTAACAGCATGTCCAGACCCGCAGCAGGATCTGGACGTGTGTTATCACAGAGAGGGGTTGCTCCTGCAGCGTGTCCACTGCAGGCTGGTGCAGGGCATGGCTTTACTGGCTCAGCCCATCATTACCTTCCCTCCCTCCCTCCCTCCAAAAAAACATTTCATAAGTTGCCACGTGATGGTGGCAATAGCAAACTCCCATGCGCTTCAGGTGCCTGCCCCAACCACAACACGCAGGTGCCTGGGCTCAGCCACCGTGGCTCCCAGCCTGGCCCCAGCCCCAGATAACACCTTGGACAAACAGCTGAGAAGCTCAGAGCATGGCCTGGCCACCCAGCAAATCCCCTACGGATGGAAGCTCCCAAAATCAAGGGTATTTGGTTATATGCCATCCATCAACAGTGCTTAAGGCGATGTAAACACTGTGGCAGTCTCGCCAGGCACTTGCATTTGCCACCAGGGATTTAAGAAGAGAGGAAAGCTCCTAGAGATGGGACAGCTTTTGGACAGCATCCAACCCCTTCACTGATGGATGGAGGGATGCCAACCCCACAAAGAGCCCCAGGATGGCTCTTGCCATGTAAATCCCAGCAGCACCCTTGGTTAGGGCTTTGCAGCCCCTTGTCCTCTCTTCCTCTCCATTTTCCCATGGACAGAAGAAGAGGTACTAATGCAGGAAAACACATTTTTTTCCCAACAAACAGCCCAAAATTGCCCATTTATGATCTTTCTGGCTGCTGCATGCCTCCACCAGTCCCACCACTGAGCTCACCTACCACCAGCCTCGTGCTCTCTGTGTGTTTGACAGGAGTTGCGTGGTTACTTGCTTTTTAATACCTTAATTACAGCTGATTACCACTGCCATCCCCACCTCCTCAGTGCCATGACCTGCTCACACACCACCAGGAAAAGGCTTCTTCCTTCAGCACAGTGCCAGGGCCACTGGGACTCGCCTCCCGACCCATTTGGTGGTGGCAAGATGGGGATTAAATGGTGATTAAAAGGAGATGCTGTTTCTGATATCATGATAAATAGTGATCATATGTCATGGCAAATGGATACAAGTCCCTTTTACTGGTGGACCTGGAGGCTGGAGGGTTCTGCTTTGCAGGAAAGGGATGTTTGATGTGGGATGACTACCGAAGGGTTACGCTGTCCAAAATGCCCCCACTGAAGCATCCTCCCACTCTGAGTTGTCCCCCAGTGTTGCAGTCACCCCCGTAAGGACAAGGGTCCTTGAAACACCTGGGTGCCATTTACCCAAGGCATCTGGAGCCCGCTGCTTTCAAAGGGTTATTTCTGTTAGAAAAGCCAGTGCAGTTCCAGCTGCATGCCAGCCCTGGGGAGGTAGCTGGGTGCTTGAGGTCCTGGGGGACAAGAATGTCTTCCACTGCATCACCCAGTTGGGAGGGGAAGCTGCTCACCCCACAGCCGTCTGCAGTCCATTCCCATGGGAATGTTGGCCCTGCACACACAAACAGGGCCAAATCCAGTGCCTTCTTCCAACGGGACACTTGTGCCTGTCCTGTCTGGTGGGAAAGTGCTGGGGCACTGCCACAGTGACCATCACCTGCCCTGTCAGCAGGGGTCCAAGTTCCCTCCCATTTCTCTCCTGCCTTCACTGTTGCATGACCGTGCTGAGCCCTCAACCCTTGCCCACTTTGGGGACCCTCCTCCTTCCATTCCCAGGGGAAATGATCCAACCAGAGTGTGGGGAAGGGCTTGTGGGGCCATGGAGACCCCTGGGCAGGTGGATGCACGAGGAGGGGGGTCACCAGCCTAGCAAACTCTGATTCTCCACCCATTATTATGAGCACTTCAATACTGTGGGGGGAGATTGGCAGCCTCACTGGCAAGGCCCCCCAGGGTGGCCAGGCTGTGCCAATGCCCTGACTCACGACACGCACGTACCCGCGCGGGGTAAAGCGATAGGAGGGGAGAGAGGATGCCGGAGCCCAAAATACCCTGGTGTGCCTGACATAGGAGATTATCGCTTTGCTGATGGGACGGTTGCCCAGCTTGGCTTGTCCTGGGTCCCTGCAAAGCACCAAAAACCCCCAAAACCTCTGTCCTCACTTTTTCCCCTGCCATCCCATGCCAACCACCCAACAGCAGTGAGAGGCTCAGGATTCCTGCTGCCCCAGCAGGGCTGCCGGTACTATTTCCAGCTGGTTACTTCCCAAACTCTGCTTTTTTTCTCAGCGTTAGAACCCAAACACATTGTATAGGGCCTGAGCGGTTTCAGAGGGTGGAGGTGGGTGGCACTGCAAGGGCTTGGCCTTATTTTCCCTCCAAGGGGGTTAAGGGGAAAAAAACAACCCCAAACCCAAGGAGGGTGTAAAAATAAAATAATAATAATAATAATAATAATAATAAAGATGACATACTGCTGAAAATTATGCATCTAATTGCTGCCTTGTTAGCAATGCACCCTTATGACGAGGCACAAAGTGTTTAGCATACAGTGTATGGTCATCCCCTATATGCGTATAACACACATATAGCGTGACACACGTGTGACCCACACCTCACCGGGGACCCTTCCGCGCCGCTTCCCGGGGGGCTTCGGCCGGGACAGAGTATCGCTGTCCTTAACGGCCGGTGCCCGCCCCGCACGCTCCCGATGTACGGGCACAAGGGCCCTTTGTAACCCCGGGGATAAGCTGCAGCATGGGGACCCGGCGGAGGACCGGTGCGGGGGCAGCGCAACCCCGACGGGGCGGGAGCCTGGGCACCCGACGGTGAGAGTGGAAACACCTCGGCTGTGCCCCCTACACGCACACACCCCCTCGAGGGGCGTCGGGGGGTAGCCTCGGGAGGAGGTACTGGACTGGTGCGACCCCGTCGACCCCAGCCATCCGCCGGGTCTAGGTGCAGGCGGAGGGCTACGGGCCGGGAGGAAGGAGGGGCTGGAGGAGGAGGAGGAGGCGGAGGAAGGGGGGTTGGGAGTCTCTTCCCGGCGAGCGCTTACCTGCTCCGTGCTTCGGAGGGCTGGGCCGGCCGCGGATGCCGGGATAGGGGCCGGGGTCGGACCGGGGCCGGGGCCGGGGCCGAGGCCGGGGCCGGAGCCGGAGCCGGGGCCTGGCCGGAGAGGGCGACAGGAATGCGGGGAGCGCGGCGGGCTCCCGGGTCCGCGCACAGAGCCAGGCGCAGGGACGGGAAAGTTTATGCGAGGGAGGAGCAGAAACTTGGGAGTCAATCAGGAGGCGGCGGGGCCGGGCCGGGCCTCCTCCTCCCTCCCCCGCCCTCCTCCCCCCCCGCCCTCCTCCTCCTCCTCCTCCTCCTCCTCCTCCTTCGTCTTCTTCTTCTCCTCCTCCTCCTGGCCCTTCCTGCCGGCCGACTTTCCCGACCTCCCCGTCGGGGCGGCGAGGACGCGGGACTTCCCTTCTGCAGGGAGATTTTTTTGGGAAAGGGCAGTCCTGGAGCTCAGCTCGGCCCAGTCTCTAGGAGCGCTCTCTATGAACCTTCCTCACCTTCCTTCTCCTCTTCCTTCTACTCCGTGCGGCAGCCTCAGGCTGGGGCTTGAGGGTGCTGCTGTCCCGTCCCGTCCCCGGCTGGCCAGGGCTCCCCGTGAACACCTTCATCCCCTTTTGCACATCTTCATCACTTCTCTGCTCACCTTCATCCTGCTCTGCACATCTGTGCCCCCTTACACTCACCTTCGTCCCTGTGCTCACCTTCAGTCCCCTTCATTGTCCTTTGCACACTCTAATGCCCTGCTGCACATCTTTGTCCTCATTCCCATCTCACATCTTCAACCTCCTCCGAAGACCTTCATCCCTTTCCTCATCCTCACATACACACTCAGTCCCTCACATCCCACCAGACTGCAGGTTCCCCATCTCTCCCAGACACCCACCCCATGGTGCCCAGAAGGGGGATCTCAGCCCACACTTGTAATTTCCCAAGGGAATTCATGGTCATTTCCTCTGAGTGAGCTGATGGATGGAAACGTGCTAAGCCACAGCCAGCTGATAGCATAAGAGTCCCTGGCCATGATCCAGCCCCACTGTCAGGAGCCACAGTCCCAGTAGGGGCAAAAGGTCTGGTGCTGCCAGATGAAGATGTGCAGCACAGACCTTTGCTGTGGTACCCAAAACAAAAAAATGGGAGAGAGGACTACTCCCATTGGCCTCGCTTGGAGAAGGGATGCTTTTTGCATCCCATCCCTTCTAGAAACATATTTTTCCAATTTTCATGATGAGCTTGGTTGTATTCAGGCATTTTGGGACAAGCCAACTCTTCAGCCCATGAAGTGACAGGCTCTGAAGCATCCAGCACATTCAGCAATTGTGTGTGATTCATAAAGCCATATCGCATTCTTCCACCCTTGGCCTGGTGTTAACTTGTAAGAAATCTGGACCAAAAACTGTAACAAAATGGCTGCTATTCTCCAAGGGCTATTCGGAGTCTCGTTACTCATCCCTTACTTGGGCAAAAATGACATTGAGTGCTCCTGCAGATGACAGCCTTAATTGAGTTCAATAGTAGTTTAGGCTGAGTAAGGCATGAGCAAACAAGTGTGCATTAGCCCATGAATAAAAGCCTGATCTGCAAACGTTTAGAAACACATGTAACACTGCGCAGGGGAGTACCAAGGCAGTCACTGCTGCTCTGGGCCTGCCAAGCAGGCAGGGGTCTCACTTCAGCGTCCAATGCAACTGCTAGTGGTGCTGGGATGAGCTTGTTCTGGAGTGCAGTGATTTGAGCCCAGCTCAGTGGTTTGTGTCTGTTCTGCTTCTTTTTTTCTCTCTCCTTCAGAAGTCCATAATCCATGTTTCTGCTTTTTTTTTTTTTTTTTTTTTTTTTGTCCACTGGTGGGAACAGCAACTTCCTTTCCCAAATTATAATATAAAAGAGCTGCAAGCTGCAATGCCATAAATAATATTTTCTTATGGCCAGAACATCCAAGTCTAGGCAAGACACCAAGAACAGCTACAACATTGTAAAACTCCAACACTTCTCTAGAATAGATTCACTAATTAAAAAATGACTCCTTTTAAAAAGCAGTTGAAAAATATTGGCTTTCCCATTGCTGCCTGTTGCTTGCTGCACCAAGAAGGAGCCTATCCTGCAAAGCCACAGCCCAGCTTACCAGCAATAAGTCTGCCTTTCCCTCTAAAAAAATGTCACCAAAAGAAATATAAGGGGAGGGGAAGGGTAGAGAAGAGAAAAATACCTCATCACAATCACTTCTTTAATTAATTAATGTATCACCACTTCAAAGCTGAAGAGAGTCCCCAGGGCTGAGACACTGTTCTTTGCTAGGGAAGTTGCTGGGAACCAAACAGCTCCAGCCCTTCCATTGCTGGACGAGGAGTTTCCCAGTGCTGGCCTCCGCTCCCACACCTGCTGAGATGCACCAACCCTTTCCTTTTTCAGCTGCCTGCCCTATTGGACATTTGCCTTCTGGAAAATATCTGTCAGCCCCCCAAAGAGTGCAGGGGTTAAGCCTTTGCTCAGGGCTGGGTATATGGAGCCCACTGAGCCCCAGAGGTCTGGGGAAAGGGGAGTAGCAAGCGACTGGAGAAGAACCTCCCACATCCATCTTCCTGATCAGCTCTAGATGAGCATCTTTCCACTCATGAGCATGGGATGGGGATGCCAGCAACCACTGCCTGAGAGAGTCGATGGCACCACAGTAACACTGGTCCTAACTGGGATACGTGCTCAGCATTGAAGTAGGGCCTTATTTTTTTCCTTCCCTTTGCCTTATATGCATCTCTGCAAAAATAAAATGCTTTTCCTAGGAGGTTCTCTTGAGGAGCCGATGACAGTCGCCCCTGGCCATGCTTGTGCCCTTTCACCAGCACTTTGTGGGGTTAAAAATACATCCCTGTAGCACCAGCCTAACACCAGCACCCTAAAAATGAAGCTTCAGAAACCTCAAAGTCTCACGCTGCAGGGAAAATATCATCCCTGGGGACTGACAAAACCCTATCTCCAAGGAAGACACACACGTTCGGCCCAAACACCATTGATAAGGCTCTCCTCTTTTTTTTTCCTCTTTTCTTGCAGCGAGCATTCCTTTCACACCCACGCACACCCCAGTACCCTCAGCCATTGGTTTTCTGGCGCATCTGTCACACTTTCCGCCGGCCAAAGTAGATACACATTTCAACTGCTTCCATCCCTCCTCTCCTCTGGTGTTAACAGCCAGCGCAAACAAAGGGCCCGAATATCCATCGCCCTCTTAAATTGTTTTCATTTGTTTCTTGTGCTGCAGTTGGTTTGCATTAGAGGGTTTGTGTAAGGGATTTGGGGTGGGCAACTGATGCAGTGACAGCTCTGAGATGGGGTGACATTGTGTTGGATACCCAAGGCAGATATTTTACTCTGCTTAGGCTAAAGGAAACCTGAGGGATTTGCAAGAAACAACGGGCAAAATGGAGACTTTTTGGATGAGGGGAGGGAGAATCATCCTGGGGAGCAGCTGGGATAACAGCAGCTTGTGCTCCAGCCAGAACCGGGGGAGCCCAAACCCCTCTCTCTCACTCTGCTGCTTCTTTTCTGCCTCTACTGGAGGACACAGGGACAAGTCTTGGCTCAACCATCAGCTGAGCTTGTCCCAGTTTCAAACAGATGTTGGGTTCATGGCTAGATTTGGGCAGAAAGCTCTTGCTTTCCCCGCATTTGCTGGCCATACCTCATGGGGCATGCTGGCCCTGAACTGCTGTGGCTGATTCTCCCTTTAGCTCACAAGACGGTCTCTGATTTCACTGCACGGGTAATGGACAATGTCCCATGCCAGCCTGTTGTCCCCCAAGCTGTCCACCTCCCTCTGCCCTTGCCATGAGTGTCTGCTGATGAATCATGGAGCTCAGATTCATGCAGCTGGTGGGAAAATCTCCACTGTCATCTGCAAAGCTACTGGGACAAGATGTTCAGCAGCAGTCCAGCAGCAGCTCATACTCCCACTGTCACTGTCATCTGTCCTTAGCTCCACAGAGAGACAAGTTCGGGCCATGTTGGTGTTGCAACACTGCCCAGTGAGGATGAGCATCCTTCTTGCATAACTGCATCTGTCTCATTCATCTACTACTCCTCAGCCCAACTGCTCCAGCTACCTCTCAGATGCATTAACTTGAGGGGCTCAGATCGGCTCCAGAATGGGGCAACAACCTGTATGTGTCCTGGGAAAGGAAGCCCAAATTGTCCTGAGGTCAGTGCATTAGCTGAGCTGGTAAGAGAAACAGCTCAGGGAGCTGAGGATGGTGTTTCAGGGGACCTTGGCATGTCCCCGTGTTTCTTACCACTGAATTAATCAGGTTGGGGACTGTCTTTGAAGCCAAATCCTCACTCCATAAAGGTAGGATTGTACTGGAAATAGGAGCATGGGCTGATCTGCTCCCATTGAGCTAACCCCTCTCCAGCATCTCCCCTTCCCCCTGTCTCCCTGTAGCTCCCCATGACACCCCACCAGTCTGAGACAGGGGGTGGCACCTTCTGGCCACCACCTCCCCATGATCAAGGAGCACCAGTGGGGCCAGTTGCAGCAGTGGGGACACCCATGATGTGTGGGGTCTGGAGGGATGTTGCAGAGTGAAGGGGCAGTGAGTAGGAGAGGCATAGGGGGTTTGGCAGGTCCTGTCTGGGTGCTGAGTGTGACTCAGCACCACACCACACCTCATGAGTCATTCCATTGCTTCCTGGTGCACCCTCAGTTTTCTCTTCCAGGTCCCTCCTGAAGAACTGACCCAGCTGAGCCCCCTGCCAACAATGCCAGCTCTGCCTCACGTGGCTGCCAGCCCTCCTCTGTTGGCACCACCATTCCTCAGCACGTGCCTAAAGGCTGTCAGTGCTCTGAGCGCCGGGCTGCTTCTCAGGGACCTAAAGTTTCTGGGCAGCAGGATGAGACCTGGCAGGTGAAAAGATACCATGGGCACTGGGCATCCACTCACACCAGGACAAAATGGGGCAAAACAGGGGCTTTGTGCCCAGTGGACATCGAGCCAGGATGGGGGGCTCTAGCTGGGAACTTGGGCAGAGCCCACCTGCACGGGGGCTCTGTGCAGACTCACAGAGGGATGAAAAAACACAAAGCAAGGAGACCACCTACCCCCTCTCACTGGGGGACTGAGCATAAAAATATAAATCAGAATCTAAAAAAATAAAAGGAGGGGATGAGTTTCCAGGATCTGAGTCCAAGAAACATCTCAAAGGGATGAGATAGGGATCATAGTCAGCCTCATCTGCTAAATATACCTCAGGCTTGACTCTGCCATCACCCCAGACCAGCGATCTGTCCTGAATTTGCCCGGAGAGGGTGGCTGCGGCTGGATGAGTATCCCATGATGCTTGGCAAGCACCGTGCTCTGTGAACCACCCCAGGAGCAACTGTGAGCATGCACTGGACAGAAGGTGGAAATGCAGGGAAAGGAACAGGACAGGGATGCAGGAGCATCTGCCGGGCACTGACAGGCGGTCCCAGTGGTCCCAGCAGGCCCAGTGCAGGCGCTACTCGCAGGCCAGCTTTCCGTCAAAGCTGGAGAGGGCAATGGCAAAGGCCTGCACAGCACAGAGAGGGTAGTTGTAGTCCATGGTGAAGGCATCATCCGCCACACGCCCAAACTGCATCACGATGTAGTCGGCTGTGGGAAAGAGGGTGAGCAATTGGAATGTCACCTGTGCACCCATCCTGCCTTTCCCCAGGGCACCCATGCAGCAGCATCTGAAAGAAGCTGCCCACCCCCCAGCCCCAAGCTCTGCCTGCAACTTCCAGACTGGCTGTGCCGTACTGCAACACGTTATCAAAAAGCATCATTTTCCCATTGCACAATCCAGGACATGGACCACGGCACCCTCTAGTCCCTCCAGTAACCCCTCCCTGGGAGTCACAGCCCCCCACAGGACAGGGACCCCACTCACACTCCCACCCCCTGACTGTGGGACTGCTGCTACTGGAGGGCGGGTGACAGGAAATCTGTAAAAATAACCGGGGGCCCTCAAGAGGTTTTTTCTGTCCAGTAACCCAACACCCTGGAGGCTGAGAGCTTCTGACTGTACCAGACAGGTGACAAGTGGCCACATCCAGACAGAGCTGCTGCTACCCCCTGAGGGACTGTCCCCAAGGTACTGTGCAGCTCAGGCTGAGCCCACTGGTGATCTGGGGCGTGTGCTGGGTCTAAAGCTCTGGGGTGTTCTGAACTGAGAGGGTGGTTGTAGTGTGATGGGGGCCTCAGCACCCCGTAGGATCTGTCCTTGCCCTAATCTCTGTGGCAACAGGAGCCCTGCACACTGCCTCTGCCAGTGCTGTGGCCTGAGGGCAGCTCCTGCACAATGCCGTTCTCCCTGTCTGGCTTCATCCCAGCTCCAGCAAAGTCAGGCAGGACCCCAAAGCATGAAAAAAACTAAACCTTAGCAAAAAAAGTGGGTGCTGGGGCCAGTTTAAGAGGCAGTGCTTCCCCACCCCATCCCCCTATCCCATCCCACCCCCCTTCCCAGCTTACGGTCACTGCCATGAACGATCTGAAAATTTTTGACAGAGGCATGGGTGACCCGGCCATGGAAGTTGAGGACATAGGATTGAGTCTCATCGTTCCACACTGGTGCCTTGTTGTGCAGCTCAATTACATTGTCCATGTTTCTGTTCTGCCATCGCATCAGGAGGCCGTCGTTATCCTGGGGAGGGGCAAGAGCAGGGAGAGCGGGGTTAGGGCGACTTCCCCCAGTGCCCTGGCACCCTCTGTGGAGTGCCTGGGGGGATGCTCTGTAGCAGTACCCACATGGAAATGGAATCTGTCACAGAGAAAAAAATACAGACACTGTGTCTCCCCCCTCCCAGGTAAGTATCTTGAATTTCAGAGACACCTGAAAGCCTCTCCATGCTCCAAACTGGTAAAATCTAAGGTGATCCCTGGCAAACCCAGCCCCCAAAGAGTTTTGCCCAGCCTGGCCCCTGACTTACATTTCGGGGACGGATGGGCACCCTCTCACCGTCAGCATTCATCCCAGGGATGATGACCGTCATCTTCCGGGGACCTTTGAAGCCTAAAACATTGGTCTCCTGCAAGAGAAACCCCGTCTCTAAAACCAGCAACCACCACGGGCTGCAGCCTCTCATGGAGGCTGAACAAGGACTTAGGGATGGCTCCAGCCCATCCCACATCTCTGCAACTCCCCTGGGGCAGCACCCAGTGAACGGGTGCAGGTTGGGACCCCCTCGCTGCCTGCCCAGGAGGTCCAGGGGGGCTTCCCGCGCTGCTGCTTACATAGACCACGGCCGAAAGCTCCTGCCGCACATTGGACCAGTCAGCATTGGCTCTGTCGGGGTTTGCACCATTGTCGAACACTGTGAACCTTGTACCCATCAGGTTGGATCTGCAGCCAAGGATGACAGATGGTTGTGGCTGATGCCACTGAGTCCATTACAGCCCCCCTCTGACCTCTCTCCAGGAACAGCCTTTGCCTTGGTCTAGCTGCAAATCTCTGATGCAGCCCCCAGCCAGTGCCATCCTTCCCACTCTTTAGTCATTTGCTGTGGTTCAAGGCACCCTTAAATCAGGGTGTTACAGGGTGTTGCCACTACAGGGATCCCCCAGCACTGCTGTGTGGCTGCTGGTGATACAGTGGGCTGGGACTTGCTGGGTTTCTTTTCTAGCCATGACCTGTCTGCTGGGAGGAACCAGACAAGCCTGTTTTCCCCTCTCAGCCCCCTGCCACTCCTCAGATCAGACCCAGCAGTGGGAAATGCTGAATTTAGCCTCCTGTCTGACCCAGCCATTGCTTGGGGCAGCCCATAATCCATGGGAGGGAATAGGCTGCTGCAGGAATGGGATGCCACCTCTGCTCCTACCTCAGCTTCCCAATGAAGTTCTCTCCTCCCCGTGACAGGTCAGTGGGGTCGATGGAGATGAGGTAGTTGGAGGTTTTGCTCTTCTTACGCTTCCTCCCAGCGAGGAGGAACACCTGGTAGAGCGGTTGGACCATGTGACGATTGGACACTGTCACTGCCATCGACACTGCTGTCCCTGGCTCGCCCCCCAACAGGTCACTGCCATGACCTTGAGCAAGTCACGGAGTGAAGAAACACTAACTGTATTTGGCATACTGCACTGCCATAGGGCAAGAGGTGCTGAGCCCAGCCCAGCATTAGCATGGCTCTCTAGCCAATGCTAGGTCATCATCCCGGGTACCATTAACGGAGGGCATTTCCCAAGAGGAATTGCAGGAGAGGGAAGTACCCCATACAGAACCCACTACCACAGTGGGATACAGGCAAGCATCCCCTCAAAACCCTGAGAGTGCTCCCAGGACAGATGCAGGGCCCCATGTGTCTCCATGCCCTCACCCTAACTAACCTTCTTGTCATTATCCAAATGAAGGTAATAGGTGGGGTAAAGCCCCCGGTCCATCCCCTTCTTGTCCCGTGTGACCCGGCACTTGATAGTCACCCCCTGCGGTGCCGGCTGCAGCACAAACTCCTCCAGGTTGTCGACCTCAATGACAGGTGATGGGGGCCTCTCCTCCTTCAGCTGCTTCATGAGAGGGGATGGTGACCCCAAAGTCAAACCTGCTGAAAGCCCCCTCTCCTTTCCCGGCTAATTGCTCCTTGCTTCCACTCCCTCCTGGGCTGTGGTGCTGCAGCTGATGGCTTTGGGGATGGTGCTGCAGTGGGTCTTGCTGGGGGATGCTGCAGCCTCCCAGCTTACCCTTGGTGGAAGAGTTGCTCTTCCCCTCCCACCCCAAGGGGGCCCCCATGGCTCTGAGGGGTCCTTTGTACCTTCTTTGATTTCTTTGCTTTCCCCTTCTTGTTGGAGTTTTTCTGCAGGGTTTCCAGGGTCTCCTCCTCACTCTCAGCCCCTTTGGGAGGAACTGCAGGCAGGAACAGGCAAGGGCACAGAAGGGGGAAGATCCTGACTCTGCTGAGCCCCAAAATCAAGCTCGGCATAGACACATGCCAACACCATTGATCATAACCCCCATCCTTCATGACCAAGCTCACTGGCACTCCCAGAAGCCCCTCCAGCACATACCACCCTCCATCACCGGTGATGGGCTCTCACCTTTCTTTTTGGATTTTTTCTCCTTGGGGGGATCCCCACCTGTCTGAAAGAGGGACGCCGGGTTTTTCTTCTTCTCTGACCTGATAGGTTTGGTGCTGGAGTCGGAATCATCCTCCTCATCACTGCTGGTGGTGGCTGTGAGGGAGATGGGGGACATGGTCATGCAGCACTGGGTGCTGTTGGCTCTGGGTGATGCTGTTGGGCAGCAGGACTGGATGCCTCCCCCTCCTGCTCACCCCATACCTTTCTTCTTGGTTTTCTTCTCCTTCTTCACCTGAAACACGGACATTTGCTCCTTCTTGGTGCTTTTGGCAGATTTGGCTTTGCTGTCAGGGTCACTCTTGTCTCCTGGTGGGACAGAGGAGCTGATGAGCAGCCAGAACAGGCAGTGATGGGGACAGAGAGGCAGCAAGGTGGAGGCAGCGGGAAGGGCTGGGCTGGGGGTAGATTGAATGGGCAGGAGGCGATTGCTCCGCAGCACCTGGAGCCTGCCGGGACAGTGGTGGGAAGAGGATGCAGGCAGTTCCCTCATCCCAGCGAGGATAGATGCAAGTGACTGAAGCCATCCCTGCCCCTGGATACTCACCCTTCGGCTTCAACTTCTTCTCCCGGCTGTCTCCTGAGGGAGGGTCTTTAGGAAGCTTCTTTTTGAGCTTTTTTGGAGGGTCTTTATTCTCCACCTCCTCTTCCTCTTCCTCCTCATCCTCAGCCAGCTCTGCCCAGAGGTGACACCACAGCATCAGCAACGCAATGTCCTCTTGCAGCGGGGACCCCCAGCCTCGTGGTTTTCGAGGACGGATCCTCTCGCGACAACACCGGCCGGAACGGACACTCATCCTGTCCCAGCCGGGGTGCGGGGCCGTGGGTCCCGTCCTGTCCCGTCCGCGGTGTCCAGCTGCGCGTGGGACGTGTCCGGTGCCGGACGGTGCCGGCGCAGTCCCAGCGCCCTCTCGCGGCTGCAGCCCCGGGTGCAGACGAGGGGGTCAAGCCCCATCTTTTCCCTCCAGGAAGGTGGCTGGGGACCTGATGGCACCGGCAAGCCGCCAACTGCTACAATCCCAGGGAGTGTGCCCCCCCCCCCCGCCTCCCCCCGGTCCCAACTCCCTAGCCAAGGCCATGAGTGCGGGTCCCCTGCCACATCCCCATTCCTCCAAGGTCTGTAGCTGGGTTTTGGCCAAAAAGCTCTGCCGGGGATGTGCAGAAGCCCAGCAGACACCGGAAGCATCAACGGCTCTGGTGGGACATGGTGCATGGGGACATGAGGTGCCATGAGCCTGCAGAGAGGTGGGTGCTGTCCCCACACCTTGCTGCTTCCTGGGGCCCTTGGACACATGGGAGCGAGATGCTGGGCTTTCCTTCTTCTTCCGAGGCTCCCTGGTGAATTTGGAATAGGGGTCCTTGTCGCTCTCCTCCTCTCCCTTCTCCTCCTTCTTCTTCCTCAGCTTCTTCACCCCTGCACATTTCAAGAGATGCCCGTGATGGAGAGAATGGCAGGTGCAGGATGGGGCCACGTCAGGTTTGCGGGGGGGAAGGTGGTGGGGCGGGGGGTGGAGGGGAGCAGTATGTCCTCCCATTTCCAAGAAAGCTGTGGTGATCTGTGCTCACCCTGTGCTGGGGCATGTGGCTCCTCAACAGCCCCTGCCTCACCCGGCTTCTTCACTCGCAGTCGCCTTGGCTTGGCCTCAGGCTCCAGTCCAGGTTCCTGCCTCTTCTTCTTCAGCTTCTGCCCCCACAGATGGTGCTGCAGAGGTGGTGCTGGCCTTAAACCTCTTTTCCCTTTGCAAGGCAACCCCTGCTCATACAGCACCGGCTCCCTTTTGGAAGTACAGCCATGCTTTTCCCTGGCCCAGAATGGAAGCAAGGACCCGTTGTGGGGTAGGGACGCACACTTTCAAATGAGTGACTTACCATGGGCCAACCCCCCAAGGAAGGCATAGGAAGGAAAACGGAAAGGACTGTTAGCAGACAGACAGAAGAGCATCCACCCTGGGACAGGCAGCCATGTGCCAGCTCCGGAGACAAGGGATTGACAAGTGGTACTGACACTGCCCTGACACCATGAACCATGTCAGCACAGAGGAACAAGCCACACTGTGCCACAGGGACCCTGGCTGAGAGCCACTCTGGGCACTGATGGGCACTCTGGGTACCTGAGCTGTGACAGGGTACGTGAGGAAGGGCAGACAGCCTTGCTCCTCACCTCCATCTCTCACCCCAGCAATAGGAACTGCAGGGCCTTGCTGGGATGGAGGTCAGCAGGAGCAAGGAAGCAGGAGGATTAGACACAGCATACCTAATCCCAGCTAGCTGGGGCTATAAATAACCCTGATTTACCAAATACAGAGCATGTGGATCAGCACTTGGCTCTGGAAAGGAGGTATTTGGGGAGTGGGTGTCAGTTCAGGGCCCTCAGAAAGCAATCTAAGCAAATCCAGATGGACTAGAGCTTTCCCTATACAAGAGAACATCTTCCCCTTCATAGGGATTTTGTTCCTCCCAGATGCTCCAGTGCAGTGGGTGAAGGTGTTTTGCAAAAGGTGCAATCCAGGCAGATCCCAGTGGGATCCCAGGACTGCAAATTTGGGGAGGGGGAGCTGGGAGTCCCACGGTGAAGCTGGGAACCAGCTGTTTTCTTCCATGTCAGCAGTGCACATTGAAAAGCTCTTTCACATCCCCTAATCCCTTAAGCAGCTGCAGGGAGGACAACCACTCGTTACTTAACAAAGCCCTTCGAGGAGGGGCTGTTGATTAAACTGGGTGATAGATGAAATTGCTGCTGAGACCCCTCCAAGGATGGGTGGTACGTGAGGGCTGTGCCGAAATGCAAGAAGGAGGTCTGGCTTTCAGGATCACAGCCTGGGGAAAGGGAGTCGCAGCTGAGAGCTTAACTGAGGGGCTTAATTAAAGTGTTAACTAGGAACTAGGAAAACCCCACTTGGGGTGCTTCAAAGTGATGGAAAGGGGGTTCAGAAGGATGCACAAAGGAGAAGGGAGGGCTGTGGGATTTTCTCTACCCACCTGCTCTGAAGGGGGTTCTCAAAAACTTCATGCCCTCCTAGGCAGCAGCACCCCAATAGAGAGCCCAGCCAGCCCCTAGTCAGCCTTGGTGCGGGGCCCCAGGGCTTCAGGGTCTCTGATGACCCCAGCCCTTGAGGACAGCCCACAGCAGGGAATGGTAGCACACGGGATGGAGGGGAAGGATTTTTTCTCACCTGTTTGGGCTTCTGCTGCTGGGGACTCCCCGGCTCCTCGCTGGGACTGTGGGGCACAGAAAGCAAAGCGGTGAGGGCTTTCAGACCTCCACAGACCCTGGGGAGCATGAGACTGCCCAAATTTTTGGTGGAGGGGGAAAGGTCAGTCTTTCATGTGACTCCAGAAGCATTTCCCCCATCTTGACTGAGTCAAGCTTGTCCGACATCATTCTTCCTAGCAGGGAGCACAGGACAGGCTCTGACTTGGCCAAGGGTGACAGCAAGGGGATCCCCCTCTAACAAACCCTTTTCCTCTCTGTAAGTCAATGAGCATCATCACACCAACCCCTGAAGCAAAAAGACTATGATAAAACTGCTCATTAAATTGCATTTAAATTGAAAATAGGAGAAAAAAGCACTGGAGGAGATGGGAGTCTGGTGGGGATGGCCAGCACATTATCCAGTGTGGGGATGTGACCAGCACAGGTCACATCCTGCCCAGTGGCACTCACCTGTCTGCAGCCCAGACCTCACGCAGGATCTCCGTCTGCAGCGGCATTGCTTCCTCTGTCCTGCCCCGATTGCCTTCCCTTCTCTCTGACACCAGCCGCTGACCTTCTGGTCCTCCAACCCCTACCAGCCCAGGACCAGATCCATGAGGTCATTCACAGCCACAATAGTCCGAGTGCTCTTACAGCATTGGCTCAGCCACCTCCACAAGCCTCTCCGGTGGGAGGAGGAGAAGGAGGAGGAGGAGGAAGAGCAGGTGAAGCAGATGATTAACTTTATTTCTCCTGAAACTCAGTTAATAGGATTTCAGGGGCTGTCAGCCAGGCTTGCTGGGAGAGCAGCTGGCAGGGTAGTAATCACAGGAAAGGGGGCTCTGCAGGAATGCAGGGGGTGCAGAGCTCCTCCCTTGCTGAGTGGGGTCCTCAACACAGCGGAGCCACTCACTACAGTCCAGTGTGGGCAGGGGAATGCTGTCTGACTGTATTTAGGGTTATCCACCCTGGATATTCTTTTTTTTTTCCAACCAAAAAGTCTTCTTGGTGAGAGAACAGCAGGAATTGGACTGTTTTCTGTGAGTTGTGCCTGGAAAGCCCATGCAGGGGAAGGCAACATCCCTGGCTCCAGGCAGTGCTAAGGGTTTCCATACGGCCCACCGCTTTCCTTCAACCCCTGTCCATGTCCCCAGGTATCTTTGGGTGATGAGATTCACCCCCTGCAGCTCACACCTCACCTTGTTTATTACGCCACTTAATATTTAGTTCTTAATATTCCCCTCAAAGGCCCCCGCGGATGCTGTTTGGTTGCAAAGCCAGACAAGCCAAGTGTCCCCACTGGACCCCTGGTCTTGCCCCGCCCACCACAGTCACCCCAAAACACCCGCCACGCCGTGCCCGGTGCCACTAGATGGCACTTGAGCCCCGCACACCGAGACCCACCAGCATCGCAAACTTTCGATGCCTCCGTACAAAATCCTCCTGGTTTCCCTTTAATCTCTAAACCATATCACATCACCTACATAAGTTTAATTTCTCTTCCAAGGGGTAGAAAAACACCAAGGTAAAATACACCAAAAGTCTCCTTGAAAATGGGAAGCAAGCCCGGAAACCGCAAAGTGAGGGTTTTTTTTCTGTAGAGATTCTTTCCTATGGACAATGTAGTTTGGACTGCCCCCAAAGGACTTTTTGCTAAAAAAAAAAAAAAAAAAAAAAAAAAAGTTTTGCAGAGATCCTGGGTCTCACAGCAGCTTCCCTGGGCAGCACCCCCAGGGATGCTTTGCTGGCTCTAGGACATCCCAGGGTGGTGAAAAACCCAAGACCTGGATGAGCAGCTGGAGCAGCAGATCCGCAAAGAGCAATCCCCTAGCCAGGACTTTTCGAAGCACACAGCATGCTGGCCCTTCACTGGCTCTCCAGTGAATGACGGCACTGATGAAAAGGGGCACCAGCATCAGATTTTGGAGACAGCAATAATTTCTTAATTGCTGGGGCATCTCCACCTGGGGAGCACACACCTATCCTCCCCACAGCCACCCCCTTTGCTAAGCAGGATCCAGAGAAAAGTACTTCTTTTTTTTCTTTCAGTTGTTTATTTTCAAGCTCTAAAAGGCATATTACAAAGAGACAGGAAAAATAACAACTGGAAAGCTGTTCTCACGCAGAAGTGACAGCATCCCTTTAGGATGGAGAGGGTTGATGGCTGAGGAGGCGGTGCAAGGACACGATGCACTCGGAACCTCCTCACCATGGGAAAGCAGTTCACTGACAAGCTACAAACCCATGGGACCAGCTCAGAGCCAGTCGCCTGAACCACATGTCAACCTGTTATTTTCTCTAGGTATGGATCCCAAATAAGCAATAAGGCTCCCATATGAAGTTGGGAGCCAAGAGATGGGGTGCAGGCTGTGGGCTGAGTGCCTGTGAACCTGGATAGGCTTTCATTCTCTAAAGAAATAGAAATCAGCTTCTTCAGAAGATAAAATCTCTGTGTGTCCCCTTCCCCAAACAGTGCTTGACAAATTATATCCCTGCACTGAGGGGCTGCAGTGGAGGTGATATGGGTCCTCACACTGAGCCTGGCTCCACTTTGCAACCCCTTTTGCCACAGGCAACAATTCAGCAGGAGAGAAAGCCAACCACCATGGGTGAGTGAGCCCCGGGGGCCATGCCATCAGCCAGCTCTGGGCTCCCACCATGCCCGTGACTCAGCGCTGCCCTGCGCGCTCAGGGCTGGTACCGGGGCGGTGCAGCCTGGTCATGGGCCAGATACAACCAGAGGCAGCACTGCAGTGTACGAGGAGCATGTCCCACATCCCAGTGCATCTCAGAGGACCCGGGATGCTGTGCTGACAGTGGATATAAACCCAAGGGAGCTGGGAAAAGCTGTCTGCAAAAACCTCCCAAGAGCTAAGAGTTTTGTTATTTTTTTCTTTTTCTTGCTCTTTAAAAGCTATTTGTTCCACATGCGGTGGTCCCTTGGCATCCTGCCGCTCCTGGTCTGTCCGTAAGCACATCCAGGCGGTAGGATGGGGTTTGTTTTTCTTTGCGAGGCGCTTTTTGCTTCCACAATCACACAAACTGTAACAAGCTTTACAAGAAAACACTGGCAAGTTCCGAGGTTTGGCAGAAACCTTTTTCTGTGAGGGCCAAGGGCAGGAGGCTCTCCCATCCCCTCCTTCTCCATCATACATGTCCTTCAGCCTCTTCATCTTCAGCACCAGGAGTTTTCAGTCCTTTTTCACAAACTGCCTTCTCTGCTCCTCTTTCCACCCCGCTTTTGCTAGCTGCTTCCTGCCAAACAGCAAATAAAGCACAGCGAGTTGGAAACAAGAAAAGGAAGAAGCAAGCAGGTGACAATGATGCTGGGGATAGGCAGAGGCAGTCAAGCCTGGAAGGGCAGGCAAAATTGTCCCACACAGCTCCCCCATGCTTATCAAATACCGCAGCCTACACCAGAGGGTCTTTTCTCAGTGGCTGGTAGAGGCTAAACCTTACCAGCTCAGCCAGCTTTTGGGGAAGGTATGGGTCCCTGGGAATGATGTGACTCACCTCAGCAGAAGCAGAGCACTGACATGGAGTGAGCCTGGACATATGGATGCAGAGGCACAGAAGAGAGGGACAAGGAGGTAAGGCAGCAGCACTGGAGTGGAGTCACAGGTGCAGCCTGTCCACCCAGCTGGAGGTGTAGCACGTACAGCTGGTCACGGTGCAGCCCACCCACCCACCCAACTGTGGGAGCAACCCATCCAGTGGGTGCAGGAGAGGAGTACTAAGGCATGGTGAAATCTTATACCTGCTCCAGCAGTGCCTTTTCCTATCACAACCAGCTGCACAAGCCAACCACAGTGCCAGCAGCTGGCCAGGGCAGCTCCACTCCCCGCCCAAGCCAGTTGCCCCAGCATGCTGCTCCCCAGAGTCTGCAATGGTCACTTAATCCACAGCCTCAACCTTCAGGCACCAGTTCAGAAGAGCTTATACTAAAAATGACCCACACAGATAGCTTGCAAAGCTGTGTCCTCTCTCATTACAGTACACCGGGTTTCCAGTGGAATTTTGGATGAGAGCCTGTTATGAGACAGCGATCTCTCCATATGAGCAGAGGAGCAGGCTATTGCCTTACCAACTTCAGGAAATCCACACTATCGTGTCTCAAAATACCCTTGGCCTTGTCAGAGATGGAATGATACAATTTTACTGGCAACCAGTAGTTCATCAACACTCACTAGCTGGGAACAGCAAAATTAAATACCAATGCTGACCCTTTTATCAGCCCATGTGAGCTCACATTGCAAATCTTTTTATTGATGACAGAGAATCTGATGGCAGCCTCTGCACAAGAGAGACCAAGAAGTAAAATGCTTCCTCCTGTTGCAGCAGGTTCTATCCCTCCATCCTCAGCCTGATCTATAATTTAACTTGGTTTAACCCATCTCTTCTCAACACAAGCCTGACGAGCATCCCTCAGTGCAGCCTGCTACATGGCCAAAAATGGGCAAAAGTCACCTTTGCATCCCTCTCTGCAAACTTTGTGAACATGTTTGCGTAGATCCTCCGGTCTCGGTCATTGTGCTCCTTCGTTTTCTTCTGGCACACAGAGATCTGAGATTTTGCTGCTTTGTTCTGTGGATTCACTTCCAGCACTTTTTGAAAGTCACATTTCGCCAGCTCGAACTCATTCATCAATAACCTGGCTTCACCCCTCCGGTACAAGCCCTTCTCATTGTCCTGGTCCAGTCCCAGTGCCTGGAAACACACAAGTCCCCTTAGCACCCTGGAGCTCCCCCAAAAAATTTAATGGTCAAAGCGTCACTAAATCTGTCAAAATTAGGACAAGGTGGCTTCAAGTCTCCAGAGCACTTGCATCTTGCTCAACAAAAATTGCCTCATCTCCATCAGCAGATGGCAGATCATTAATATAGATTTTTATTTCTCCTTGCATAAAATAACCCTGAGTGTGACAGTCAGTGGGAGACAAATCCACAGGCAAGAAATCAGGTGTAAACACTAAACCCAAGCCCTTTTGTCTCCCTGTTTTAGCAATGACATTATTTTCCTTTATTAAAAGCCATACATGCACCTCAGACATGAATTACTTTTTAGATTACAACAACTAGCTTTATTAGCTTTCCCACATGCAAGATGCTTAAATTTAAGCCTTTTATAAAAGAATTCAGAGTTACCTGACAAAGACAAGGTCAAAGATCTTTTAGGGACTGGCAAAGCTCCATCCCACCCCTCAACTGGCTTGGAGATCCACTGCAGCTCCACAGAGCCTGCCTCTGTCACACCCAGAGAAGAACCCAGTGCCCAGACCCAGTCTAAGAAGATCTAAACAGCACCCCAAGGCTGTCAGTCTACACAGATCCAGTCTCATGGATCTGGCTTAGGAAGAAAAGCTGTTGTAAACACATGCCCTGGTGGATTTTGAACCCCAAAAGGCACTTTTGGTCCTAAGCACACAGCATCCATGAAGACCTTGAGGTGCGGAAGGGGCATCATGCCATCATCCCATTGCTGTTTGGAAATTCCTTCTTATATGAAAAGAAATCAAAAAAATCCTAACAAACTCCCATTGGAAACAAGCAGGAGAAGAGGATGCTCCATCCCCAGGGCTCATGCACCTCTACCTTATCACAGCACTCGACAGCTTTGGCATACTCTCGCAGCTTCAGGTAGCACATGGCCAAGTTGAGAAAAGCAGCCAAGAGGAAGGAGTCAGAGACTTTCGACTCTTTTTCGGACAAGCCATACTCCATTTCCAGCCAGGACACAATCTTCCCATACTGAATCACTGCCTGCAGGTACTTGCCTTCCTGGAATGGAGCAGAGAAGAGGTTAGAGGAACCCAAGCAACAACGCTCAGTCTGTTCCCGGAACATCTCGCAACAGGTTACAAGTGTAATGCGGTGTGTTCAATAAATAAATGAAAGAAGGACAATGCTGAACACCTACAAAAACAGCAGGCTTGGGAAAAGCCGAGCCAGAGCAGTGGGGATGACTGGGATGCCCCAGCTATGACAGGGAACTCCAAAGACTCTCAGCATTAGCCCTGTCCCAGGAAGGGTTCAATCTGCTGTCCTGCTCTTCAGGGAGCACACACAGCCAAGGTAACACTGGGAAAGGAGGAGATATCTCAGGGAGCATCAAGGAGTGAGAAAAAGACAGAGGGAGGGTAGGACTCGCCTTCCCCAGCACTGTCTGGGGGCACATGGCTTCTCTAACACTGACGGCTGCCAAGTTATGTATCTGATGTCACCCCAAAATAATTTCCGGCTCCCTTCCTTCACCTCTGCCATCCCCAAGTTCACAAACCTTGAAGTACATCGTGCCCTTCTCCTTGACGACGGCAGCCTGCTCCAGCTTCTCTTTGGTGTCCATCTCCCACGACTCCTTGGCCTGCAAACGAATGCCTGGAGCACTCCCAGGGGAGTGCAGCAGCACCCCTCCCCCGGCAGGACCACACCACTCTCTGGGACAGCCTGTTCGTGCTCAGGGCTCACCAGGGCCATATCCAGAGCAAGAAGCCAGCTCTGCTCTTATTGCAGCCAGGGCGATGGCAGGGGCAGAGGACCCATGTAGGGATGTGTGGCACAGCAGCACCTGCCCCATCCCATGGGCTTCTCCTGCATCCCATTCCCAGGCTCACGGGCACAGCCAAGCTCCTCAGGGCTAGCTGGCTGGATGCACCAGCTCTTATCTGTGCAGCCCAGGGAAAAAAAGGGGAGAAAAAAAGGGGAAGAAAATAAAAGAAAAAAAGAAACAAGAAGAAAAAAGGAGAAAAAAAGGAGAAAAAAAGGAGAGAAAAGAGGAGAAAATGAAAAAAGGAAAAAAGGAGAAGGAAAAATAAAAGAAAGTACAAAAAGACAAGCCTAGAAACAAATACGAGACCCAGCCTTGGATCCCAGCCACAAGACTAAAACAAACCAACAGAGAAGAACAAATTAAGAACACGAAGCTCCTTGGTGATGTGTCCACTTCAGTGAGGGTCAGGCTGCAGACACACCAGGGACAAAGGCTGGATGCTACACAGGGCCCGACATTCCCGTAATCTGAGAAGGGACTAGCGCGCCTCTGCCCTCACCTTCTCAAAGCTTTTCAGTGTAACCTCGTACACCAGCTCAGCATTCGCCTGGATGCCATATTTTGGCTTCCCCGCCTCTCCAAAGCCATACCTGGACGGCAGAAGGAGGCAGTCAGAGGATGAGGGAAACCCTTCATTTCAGCAGCCCTCGGCCATAAACACAGGCCCAGGTTGCCAATTCTGTTTTCACATCCAAGCTCCCTGCCCACAGCTTACTAACATTTTGGGGCCAGGGTGATGTTATCCTCCACAAGCAAAGATACCCAACAATATAGAACGCATTATATATTGGGAATCAGCCCTTCTGGCTGCATCAAAGCCATCTTTTTACACAGGTTTCTTCTCCAGCCTAAGGACCAAGCCCTGGCAATTTCCAGGGCGACATCAGACACTGGACTTGGATAAAGCCCTTTTACCCGATTTTTTTAAAGCATCTCAAGATTCTTGCCTGCACGCCACTGGTCTCTCTTACTATTCCTGCTGGCATTGCTAACCTGAGACTCTCCTGGTGAGTTCTGTTTTCAGGACAGCCATCTTCCATAAGTGCTAAAACAATGCCGGAAGCTGAAACCCACACAGCGTCCCTGTGGGGATGATCCTTACCGTGGGCTGAGGTAGAGGATGCAGTGCTCTCCCCTCTGCATCTTCTCTAGGGCCTTGTCGATGCCAATTGGGATGTCGTGGTCCTCTCCTTCGCCCACAATGAACTTCACGTCTTTGCAGTCAAACCTGCTGCCGCCACAGAATCCCTCCAGATGAACTGTAGGGGGACAAGAGCAAATGTGGTAGGATCACACTCACAGTTACCCAAACTTTGAAGCAATGTGGGCTCCCAAGTATCTTTCAGAAAGTATTTTTATCTCTCTCAAAATCCAGCAAAGCCTCCAGCTCTGGAAGAGAGAAGACAAAGGGCTGGGGGCAGCCAAGGACCTCCTGGTACAGAGAGGGATAGGGAGGGCTTAGGAACATTGCTGAAAAGCAAGGCAGGCATATCTTGTCTAACCAAGGACCAAAAAACAGATAAACATCATGACTAATATGTTCCCCTCGTACTCAACTGCACGAGTCAAGTCTTACTGGAACTGGATATTGCTCCTGGCATGCTGCCACGCAGAGTTTATCACGGTGATTACAAATCTTCTATACAGCACTATACTGCCTTGACTTCTACCTCGAAAACAAGGCCATGTTCTCCTGACTCTCAGAACTCAAAGTACAAGATAAACTTTTTATTTTTAATCTTCAACCAGCAGCCGTGCTGTTCCAACCCAAGACGCAGGCAAAAGTGCAGCCAGAGCGGACACTGGGTACCTGGCACATCCACCACCTGGCACTACTGGCTGCGTTTCCACAGCAAGGTTATTCTTTATTTATTCAATCCTGAAGATGGTCCAGGCTTTGGGGACACTTTTACAGTCTTTGCATTCTGCTTGCAGGGTACAGGGCAAAGAGATGCAGGCAGGCATAAAGTAAAAGCAAACTCCTACATAGTGTTAAAAAAAATGAAACAAACAAACAAACAAAAAAAAGCTTTTTAAGAGGAAAAATTCACGATGGGCATTCCTGTTATCACAACTGTGCTTAGAGATTTCGTGGCCTGCAAGGATGTGAGCCTAATCTTTGCTTGGAGAGAGCAGGATGCTACCTGAGATGCTACAGGGCACTGACCATCCCACTGTGGTGGCAGGAGGTGAGCAGCAGGACAAGCCAAAGTAGACACTGCACCAGAAACAGCTATGAGGGTCTGGGCCCTGCATTGGACAGCTGCAACCTGGGCTGAAGGAAACCCGCCCATCTCCACCTCACGATCTGCCCTGCCCTGGGGCCTACAGGAAGTCCCCAGTATGAGACCACAGACCAAGCAAGCCCACAGGCAGTCCCCCATTTCTACAGCAGGTTCAACCCTTTAGCTCCTGCCACCAAAGCCATGCTGGGACTCAAGTGTGGAGGAGCAGAGGATGCCAGCTTCCCTGGACGCATCCTGCACCCATCACTGGTGCACAGTGACCACCAGGCTCAGGCTGGTGTGAGTTCACCCCTCTTGGGATGAGGACAAAATGCAAATCTAGCTCCTACAGAGCCAACCTCTGCTTTTGCACTATCCAATACCAATCTGGCTATTTCCTTAGGCATAGGAAAACTGAAAAGTTCTGCCTAAAATACAGGTAACCCAGCAACCCCACAGCACCATGCCATCTCCCTCCATGTTCCTAGGGAGTACAGATCCATAATCCCTGACCTCAAAAGCAGTACTACAGCCCTCCCAAGTTCCACACCCTCTGTGGGATGTGGCAGCAGTAGGAAGTATTCCACGTTAAAATAGGATGCACAAGAGAATGCCGTGATCCTTCCTTTCAAGGACACTTTTTCTCCATTTTAATTACACATAAAATAAGGCAAGCAAAGGGGGAAAAATCTCCACTCAGGTTTCCAGGAGCAGGTCAGCTGGTTGCAGTTGTTCTTGGATTACAGAGAAAAAAAAGCCACTGAAGGAACATCACTCTGGTTGCAGCTCTGACTTATTGTTCTCTTGGTGCCTGCAGCGATTTTGTTTTTGAAGAGCTGAGAACAGAGTGTACTGAGTGCGGCTGGCACATGAACTTGATGTGCTGACAGCAATTTGTACTCAGATTAAAACGGAGAAGGAGGAGGGGTAAGGGGGAAAGGATGTAACAAAAGCTGGAATGCCAGATTTTGACTGCAGCCCAGGTTTTAGGGATCAGAACTGTGAATTAAGTTCTATAAAACTTAAAACCTATAAAAACCTGGAGATACTTCCTCCTGGAAGCATGGTTTCTTCCAGTCTCATTCCAGCACCTCCCAAATACACAGCTGAGGGAAACCACTGCTGCCCTCCTGGATCACAGCCTCATCCCAGGGTGGGCTGCCATATCCCTGCAGCTGTGTGCCATCCCCAGCATAGTGCCCACCATAAACAGAGTTGCATTTGTTACAAAAAAAAAAAAACACAAAAAAACCAACAACCCAACGATAAAAAAACAACAAAATCTATTTGCACCCAAAATATTTACTGCAAGGCTGCCTTCTCCTTGTCCTGCCTCATGGGGATGTATTTAAGCGTCTCAGGGCTCTGAACATATAAGGATGTGTAGGTCTCAATGAATTAAGGGCCACAGCAGCTACGACCAGAAAGGCTGGCAGGGCCGGTGGGCTGCCATAGGGATCAGCCCAGCATTCCCCATACCTGCCCTACACGGGCAGTGCTGGCTCTGCAGGATGGCCTGGCAGGGCATCCATCTCCATGATTCTGATACGCGTGTGCTCCCGCTCACAGCATTTGCTCCAATGGACACTTTAATTTGAAACAAGTAAAGCAAGGATAATGGGCTGTGGGACATTGGTGCATGGGGAAACTTGTTATTTGGCTCTTTATGTCCTTTCAGAGAGATGATTCCTGACTGATGACATCCACAAGGAGGAGATGGTAGAGTTCTGAATCCCCATGGGGCTTTGCTTCTTCCATCCTCCCCACAGATGCTTGCTGAGCATCTCTGGGCTCAGGGTTTTCCAACCAGCCCTCCAGGGCAGCAGCTCTGGCAGAGCCATCACAGGGACTAGCCAAGGAGAGCTCAGAGGTGCATCCCTGGGTCAGCAGTGCACTACTGCTCTCCCAGCCCCTTTTCCACCCCATCTGACCTCTGGATGTATGTAACTGCATCCTATCATGATGCATGGCCACCTACAGCATGTACAGTAGGTCCTTGCCAGGGAGAAGAAAGTGGGGTGGCTCAGAACAGGCTGATCCCTCCAGCTCCCCTACAAGGGATTAGAACTCACTCTCCACAGTAGCACCTTCATTAGGGTTGGAGTAACCTTCCCCCTTTCTCTTGATCCTTCGGATTATTCCTCCATCCTCAAACAAGTCTTCGCCTTTGAAGTCAAGCAGCTCAACCTAAAAAAAATAAAGAAAAAGTGGGCAGAGCTTAGTGAGGCGAAAAGGAGAAGGGAAAAACAAAGCCACAAAGCAGCAGTTCATCCTCTGGCTGGAGAACCAAGCCAGCTAATTCTCCATTCAGCTGAGGAGCAGAAGTTGTCCATAAAATCCAGCTCCAAACCACAGCATAATACACACGATTTATTAGAAATTGGGGCACATCCAGTACCTGAAGCATAACACAAAGTAACAGTAAAAATAAGTTTATTAAACCTGTAAGGGTACAACACAGCTACTGCTGGAGGATGCTGTGAAAGTTGCATGAGACCAGGTTAGGCAGGAGTTTCCCCTTCGTTCTCTGATGGGACCAACTCCAACCCACAGCTTAGTCCACACTCGACTTGGAAGGACTAAGCCTTAATTTAGGACAGACCCATTCCTCCTGCCTTGTCCCAACGAGCCTGGCCCAGGAGGAATGCCTTGTCCCAGCAACCACACTGTGCCAAAAATGTGGCATTCCTACCGCACACAGCACTAATCATTTTTTAGCACCTGGAGGCATTTCCCAGCTGCTTTCTCCTTCCCCTGTCCATGTTTAAACCAGGAATCTGCCCACTCCCTGCCCCAGCATCAGGGCTCTCCTCAGCTGGAGTTTCAGTCCCAGCCTCCCAGCTCAGATACACATTTCTGAGAAAACCCTGGCAGCAGTTCCTGGAGCAGAGGGACACACTTCAGGAATCTAAGCTGGGTTTTTTGTTGTCGGGGTTTTTTTTTAATTATTATTATTATTTCTAAGATGGTTAGCAAGGCAGGAAGGGAGTGAGTGAGCTCATCTGTGCGCCAGCATTACTTACCTCAAAAAAGAGGGTGGCATTGGAGGGGATTTTGGGGGCACTGCCAGCAGAGCCGTATGCATAATCGGGTTTGCAGAGCAAGTAGCAGATCTCTCCTTTCTTCATGGTAGCTACCCCAATGTCCCATGCCTTGATTACCTGACCTAGGAGAGAGGCAAATGTCAGGCAGGAGGGAGCAACCATCAGCCCAGAAAAAAAACCAGCCTGGGTGCTGCAAGGATGGCACCCAAAAAAACCCCATACACCCAAGCCACTTAGGGCAGGGCTGACATTGTCCATCTGTACTGAAATAGGGTCAGTTGATCCCACAAGAATGATCCCACCTGCTCCCACTGGGATCATCCCACCTTCCAGAATCCCCACGGATGAACATCCCTGGACCAGCTTACCCTTGCCCAGGCTGAAGACAAAGGGCTCATTCCGATCGCGGCTGGAGTCAAATTTTTTACCATTGGCCAGTTTGCCTTTGTAGTGGACATAAACCTTGTCCCCAATCATGGGAGACTCATCTTCACTCCCAGGTCGCTTAATGATCTGTGAGAGAGAAACCACCCATGAGCAGGGGCCATGGGACAGCTGAGGATACATACGGAAGGAAAGAGAGAGACACGTATACATCTACATAAACATCTATCTATATATATATATATATATACAAACATGCATATACACTACAGAGCTGCTCTAAACAAACAGAAGGCTCAAGCGGGAGTCATTCAATTCATCCTTCCATCAGGCCCTAAAAATAAATCCCAAACCAGAGCCACAGCAACAGAGTGGGACAGGGCTGGGAGTAGAGACCTGCCCGTACTTTGCAGAGGCGTCTGGATAAACACCATGGTTCGAAACCCGAAGTGAATTCAATTACACTCACTTTCTGTCCGTACACATTTTACTCGCAGGGGTGTGTCTGTTCACTTCTTGTCAACACTTCTTTTTTCTGAATGCTACAGCCTGGAACAAGTAGTTCTCAACTGAGGATGGAGCAGGGGAGGATGCTATTCTTAGAGGAAAGGTGCTATTTAACTGGTGAAGAGCAATAGCTGGGGAGCAGATCTATCCAGAAATGGCTCTGAATATGAAAAGGGGTTGTGGAGCAGACTAGATGACCTCAGTAATGTGCTCTTTCTAACGTCTGTGAGTCACATACAAAAATTCTTTGTGGATTTACACTAATAATCTGATTAGGAACACAATAGCAGTGAAATTCATGGAGCAGCTCAGTCTCAAACACCCCTCCCATCCTTCTTCACTCCAATTGATGCCTTTCAAATGAAAGAATTCAATCCTACAGCCCTGAAAGTACTATATGACCCCAAGGGCTGGGGATGCAGCCCAGCAATGTGACCATGCATCCAAAATGCAGAAAGAAAGGCAAGACATTCTCAGAAGCCCCCCTCACCTTCAGAACCCCTCGGTCTTGAGCCGGTGTGATGTCCTCCCCGCGCTCAGTGAGGGTTACTGCCTGCACCTCCCCTTCACTCTTGGTGGCCTCATCAGTGGTCATGGTCTCCTTGCATAGGCACTGGACCTGGGGAGACACAGCACGCACCCCATCAGCCCAGCAGGACCATGAAAGGTGGTGTAAAAGGAAAGGGTTTATCACCCTTCATGGAAAGACAACGCATAGCAAGCATCTTCTCCAAAAAATCAAGTAAACCCAACACCAAAAGAATCCCAACTATCTGGGTGGATAAAGAGAAAATTCACAGCAAGACTCTAAGAACTGTGGTTTTGGGGGCAAAAAGCCACGTTTTCCATCAAACACAGACTTTTTCCTACAGTTCCTGGTGAAAAAGGAATTGCCTATGGTTTCAAAAACAATATCCTGATGATTTCCCTCAGACCGTAAGGTTATTTTGGTAGTTGCGCTGCTGCATGATACGTCATCAAGGAAACGTGACAGAGATTTGGAAAGCAAATTTTTTTCCGAAATAAACCAGATCTATTAAAGTCACTCTAATTGCGAAACTTTCCCCCAGTCTCTAGTGTGGAAGCTGATGTTAACCAGCAGGAGAAATCATTCATTTGGGGGATTCAGAAAGAGCAGAGAAAGGATGTTTTCAGCTCTAAGGGCAGCTAAGTCGTGTTGCAAGAAGAATTGCGTTCCTCACACCCGAGTGGAAATGGAAGAACTGGAGCCCAGCCCCCCCCAGCACAGGAAGCCACCGAGACACAAAGAGCCCTGCAGTGGAAGAAGCAAAGAGAAAAATAAGGGAACTATTTATTGCAATACTCAACTATCACAGTCTTTGGGGTGATATTTAACTTTCCTCTGCCCTGCTGAGGTTTCAGATGGGAACATCTTAAAAAAAACACAAACTGAAAAAGCAACTTGTGGTGAGATCCACTATCTTGCAGGTACTTATATACTGGAAAACATGCCATCAGTTACTTTGGAAGACATGTTTGATGATGCGGGTGGTGAAGCACTGGCACAGGTTGCCCAGAAAGGTGATGGCTACTGCATCCCTGGAAATATTCCAGGTCAATTTGGACAGACCTCTGAGCAACCTGGTCTAGTGCAAGGTGTCCTTGCTTGTGGTGGGGAGGTTGGACTAGAAGGCCTTTAAAGGTTCCTTCCAACCCAAACCCTTCCATGATTCTATGATTCTGGTGCTGGGACAGTCTCTAAGCCCTCACAGTTCACACTGCCCTACCACCACCATGGCGTTCCTCTTGGAGACAAGCAAGGAGGTAGTGGCACCCATCATGGCATGGGCATGCCATTGGCATAGTGTACCAGCTCAGGGCTTCCTGGCACAGATCCTGTGCAGCACCAGGGATGCAGTATCCATAACCTATTTATTAAGGACCAGGAGAAACCTTAAAAGGGGAGAAGCTTGACAAAGATTCTCCTGGGGCAGAATCTCCCAAGGTCCACCAAGCAGCCACCACTGGGATGCAGAAGACGGAAGGGGAGGTGCTGGCTCTGGCTTGCCGGTTGCTAAATCCCACCAAAAGACATCTAAAAATACACCATACACATCCTTTTCATTATTTTTCTACGTAAGCAATTAGAGGAGTCATCCAGGGAAGCTGGCCAAGGCGAGCAGGAGGGGAGACGCTCTGCGTCAGAAGCAATGGGAGGGATGGAGCCCACAAGACCAGCTATTAAGATGTGGTTCACATTATAAAAGAGCTCACAACTTCTCTGTCCAGCAAAAACAGTTCCAACTAGGTTAGAGAAAAGAGCATGCTGCTCCCACTTATATCCCATTTGGAACAACAGAAGGAGGCTGGCTGGGGTCCAAAATCCCAATTAGTTGGAAACAAACAGTTGTGGGGCAAAAAAAATATCTGCTACTCCCCAAGACTTAAATGCCAGGCAGACAGGGATGTCACTGAGAGCTGAGCAAGTTTGCTGGTGGTGTCAGAGCCTGAATCTTTTCATTGCAGGACCATGTGTACTCTGGATACAGGGAGGGAACTAATTATTTATCCCATACAAAAGCCCATGGGTGTTTCTGACACAACAAGCACATTCTGCTTTCCCACTGCTGCTACTACACACAAGTTAATGTAAGTCTGTAAATGATGCCAGGATAAACTATCCTCCCTCCTGCTTCATTTCCCTGGAATATAAATCTGGACAGGTAGGAGAAGCACAGAAATCCGTATCATAAAAACAAGCCACTTAATTTTACAATTCCCTCTCCACACAGGTGTTGCTATCTTCCAATCCAGAGAAACAGGTGAAAATTCAGAGCGGAGAATGGGATGTAGATGTCTGACCCCAGGCTGAGGACAGGCAGGTATCACACATGTTAGAGTTTCACCAACCACACGATCCTGATCCCAAGCCACATTTCCTAGAAATCAGCATACCAGGAATTTGCCAGCTCCAAATGGAAACTTCATGTTGCAGATCCCTCTCAGAGGCTCACAGAAGGGGAAACGGACGAGGAAGAGCAAGGCTGGGGAGTGTTTTGAGAGGTCTTACCTTGCCACCATGCAATTGCTGGAGAAAGATTGAAGGTCCAGGGAGAGTCTGGGGAGGTGTTCACCCAGAGATACAGTGGGAAAACACCTGGTAAGAAGAGGTGGGGGTGGAAGAGATAGAAATCACATGTGCTGTATTCTAAAAGAGGATTTTGGGATTTAAGAAGAAGGGAGAACTGAGACAGCAGTTTCAAGACACAGATGATGCTCCACCCTGGTCAGAAAGGGGTGATGAGACTATCGCCAAAACTTCCCATGGCAGCTCTTCTGCTCATTGCAGCAACAGGAAGATGTTTTGACTTGCTGTTTCCACAAACAGTGTTTAGCATCTTACCATCTGCTTTTAAAAAAATAAACCAAGGCTATATTCAGTCCAATTTTTTTACTAGGATGAAAATTAGCAGGATGGAAAAATAAGAGTTGGCTGCTCTGGCATTTAGTTTTTTAAGACTCACTTAGCACAAAGTGCTTTCGCTTCCACAGCACCACAACAGCCTTCAGATTGCAACACGGGAGGGAGTTTCTTTAAAATGCAAAGGTCAGGCTAAAGAAACAACAAAGCTAAATGCACAGCGGGAAGATGTGGGGCCATGAATGCTAGTGAGCATCACCTCAAATCCCAGCCCCTCAAGCTGCGCAGCAACATGGAGCTGCACCTCCATCCTCAGCACATCTGCCAACTGATAATGAAGCACAACCCAATTAGCATAGCAGCTGGCTCTCTCCACTGTCCCACTGGGGTTCCACTTTCCCTTTGATCACAAGAACTACTTTTTCTGGTAAAATATCTTCTTGCTGAGCAAACTGCCCCTTTGCAGCAGGAGAGGGAAGATTGGAGCAGCGATTTTACCCAGACGAGAGTGTTTTAAGACACCTGCAATGCCAGCCTGCTGAGCACAGACCCAGAAGACGGTGATAATAAATTCAGACTGGGATTACTAAGAAAATATGACCTTCTTAAGACCAACAAGGCAGCTCCACATAATCCTCAGCTCCATCCCAACACATAAGGATGCACCCAGACATCGAGTGCCATTTCTCACACTCACACATCACAGCTTGAATTAAAAATTAACTTTTTTTTCTTTGTTTAATCCTGGCCACTTGACTTTCTCCTCTCCTTTAAAATAGACAGGGAAGCCATAAAATTGAAACTATTACTCACGTGGATCAATTTACTTCCTAGCACGCACATTGTGCAAGCGGCCAACATCCCAGCAGGCCAGGCATGGCAACTTTTCTTCAAACAAAAAACCAAAATGCAAACAGAGCTGCTTTAATTGCCCAGCACCCTAACAAACTTCCATCATGCCCAGGGTGAGCCCTGACTCACTAGGGACTGAAGCAAACTCCCTGGTCTCCTTTATCTATGGCCAGTCCCTGCTCCAGGTTTAACACCTTCTTCCCATGGAGACCCCAGTATCTCCCAAGCTTCTCCCAGGCAAAACAGTGCCACCCATTCCACAGGGACATCTCAAAGGGGGATGCAGTCACCAATCACCTCCCAGGAACCAGAAGGTATCAGTCTATTAACAGAAGAGCAGCAACAAGGGAAGGTTTTTAAACAATGAAGAGTAACAAAGTGAGAAAACTACTGCATGCAACTAACTTAAATACAACAATGTATGTTCCCATCACACTTGCTTAACCATTCTGCTAATATAGCTAATATTTTTAAGCTTCTGAAATGATTTTATTTAAGATCCAAGTCTAACTATCTTTTTTTAAAATATGTGAAATAAGAGGCTGCCCTCAATTTCAGCTGCAGTGAGAGGAACAAGTGAGCAGGATAGGTCACTAATCCCTGCCAGAAAAAATATTTCAGGCAAAAGCAAGTTGGGTTCTCTCTGCATCCCCTAGAGTGAGGCAAACACACCCAGGCCAACAACACAAAAAAGACTTCCAGAGAGGGGTGGTTTTATCTGCCCAGTTTACAATATAAACCCATTAAAAATAATCTGGCTCTTTTGCTGGTTATCTAGCAAGGCAACAGCAAGGAAATGCTTGCTTGGTTTTTTTTCCAGATTGCTTCAAAATAAAAAGAATCACAGAGATAGAATTCCTTTGAACTCTCTTGCGAGCATTCTATCGGCAGCCTGTGGTCCATCTCCTTCAGTGTGGGGACCCAGAGACACAACGCCTTCTGCTTTCATGTGAAATGGAAAAAAAAAAAAAAAAAAAAAAAAAGAATGTATACTGGGGAAAGCAAAAGCCATAAGCATTTATGGGTTCTTGCTCTTCCAAGGGAAGAAGGTGCTAGGGACAGGATGCAGTTGAGGATCTTTTATACCCAATGTTCTACAGCTCCTGGCCCCCAAAGCCATCCCTGGCCCCAGCGTAGATTTCAGCTGCTCCCATCACAAAAATCACAGGAGGACTCTGCCACAGGCAATAGATCTGAAAAATACTGGAAAAAAAGAGGAATGCAGGAGCCAGCAGCAAAGCCTCTGCTCTGCATCAGCAGGGAGAGGCACCAGCCTGCACCCCTCCTGCTCCTGAAGGGCTGACACAGCTTTCGATGATAGCTAAAAAAAATAATTAGGGAAATATGGTAACAATAAATGTATAAATAGCTATTCCACACCTTGGGAGATGGCTGGCAGAAGGGCCAAGTGCTTCATCCTAACAAGCTCAGAGGCCATTAAAAGAGACACTCACATCACAGAGGGGAATGTAATTTCCTAAAGCTTTCATAAATTAGGATTATGTAACTGTATGGGAAAAAATATAATAATATAGACAAGAAGGTTACATAAACCATCTGTAAAATGTGAGAAAGTACTTGACATCCCACTACCCACTCCTTGGCAAGCTCTAACTGGGTCTTTTGCCATCAAAAATAAGCAGGCTCCTATCAATCATGTCTTCTCCCCTGGTCCAAACAACCAGGGAGAACAGACCCAGCCAGGCTTTTTGGAAGGAAATATTTCACCTGTGGCTGAGATGTGAAATTTCCCTCTCCATACAGCACACTCCAGTGAAGTCCAAGCCCTCCACAGGTGACTCGAAGCAACCTCCTGGCAGCAACTACATCAATGCTGAGCAAATTCAATTTCAAGGGACAGCTTGGGGGGACTAAAATAAATACAAAATGGGAATAAACAAGAAACTCCTTGTTTGCCAATTCCATCTTGATTTAGTCTTTTCTCCAGAATAAATCTGACAATTTAAGTTAGATTTTTTCTTTTTCCATTTTTAAAAGCATTTCATTGCTTGCAACAGATTTCAGGCTTTCTCCAAGAAACTATAAGCCACGTGACTCCAAATGCCAGCACCCCCAGCAGTGCAAATGCTGTATTTAATCACTTATCTCCATGCACAAGGGCTCGGCCGCACCTCGAGAGCCCAGTGCTGAATCCCAAGGGGGGATCCCCGACTCAGCATCCAGCACTGCCGCCAGCAGTGCTGGCACCCAGAAATAACTCTGCACACAAGGCCATCTGCACCAATGGTGTATAAATGCCAAATTATTTTGGGCAAAATGCAATTCACAGCATGTTGTGAAACACCAGCTTGTTCCTGTGCCAAATCAGGATTTCTTGGAGAGGAGAAGGAAATGTCCCAAGTGGACAAACTGCGGGAGGGGGTCCAGGGTGGTCATCGCTGTGGGACACTGCGAGGTGCAGGCAGGGTCAGCCCTTGGGCAGAAGGAGGGTTGAGGACTGAGGACACTGCAGATTTGGGGATGATGCTGGACTACCGCCAGGGCATCCAGACCCCTGCCTGCCCAGAGGAGCAAGAACATGCACATGAATATGCACATGAACATGCATGGGCACACATACACACTCGTGTGCATCACTTGAGGGTGGGAAAGGAGTCTGCATCCCACCAGGGCTCCTTGCTGGGACAGGGGTCACATGCCAGAGATGATGCTATTTGCCAGGCAGTGCCTCCTAGAGCTCATTTTATTAAGCAGTTACATTTAACATTAATGGAAAAGTACTTGAAATAAGAATTTTTTAATGAGGCTATTTGCTATTTGCAAAGATGGGCCATTGCAGGCAGAAGATGATTTAATTGCAGTCCCTCATCATCCCAGCTCTTCACTTCTGACAGTTACTTTGGTATTATTTTCCTAATTTTCCAACACACTCACTTGCAAAATCAGAAATCCTTAGTAATCACTATTACTAGTTACGGAAAAAGCTTGTTGGCTCCATGACAAATAAATTACATGAACAACTTGTACGTTAGAGCACTCATGGCCACTTCTTTACACCCACAAACAGAGAGCACTAAAATAAAAGAAAACCTTTGCTGAGTAATTGCTATTTCCCTGTGATATGCATGAGATCTGTATGAGTTTTGCGTCTCCCTCAAGGGGCTGAAACGATTTTATATAAATACATATAACTGAGAGTGACTATAAAATAAAGTATAAAAAAGTATAAAAGGATAAATAACTGAAGATAAATTATTCTCCAATTAGTTTATAAAATACTCTTCCCCTGAGGCAGCCTGGGAGCTGCAACCAGACAGAAGATGGTCTTGGTGCTGAGCATCTCAAACCTTCCGCAAACTTTCTCCTTCTGCAATCAGGTAATTAAAACACATCTAATTACACAGCAGTGACATTCCCAAAGGATGCAGTGTGGGTTTTATTCAGGAATTGTCCTTATTTTCTGCCTCATCCCAGTGGGAAGATGCTGTAACAGTGTTGGGAAAGGACCTCAACATGGGCAAATACAACCTTGGGAAGCAGAGATTATTTCTTTTTATTTTTTTAGAAAAGAAGAAAAGATAATTGCCCAAGCAGTGATCCCAGCAGACACCTCTGCTCTGGGTAGGATGGGCACCATGAACAGCCCACATCATGCCAGCCTTCCCCACTGGACCCCCTCCAGCACCAGTCCTGCTCCATTCTCCAGGCCCAAAGCCACCAGAGAGGCCACATGCTTTCACCCCTCCCCAGGCATTTCAGCAGAAGCAATAACTTCTCCACCAACTCTCCAGAAATCTGCTTTTCTCAATGCCACCAAATATTTTCCCTAGCACAAGCCCCACCTGCTCCACCACCTCAAGCCCACAGAAAAGCCCCCGGCCACCCCTTCCTCCACCAGCACCCCTCAACCACTGGCTCCTGTGAGCACCTAGTTCCATCCCAACCTTGCCTTCCCTTTCCTGCATCACACAGGTTGCTGTCATCAAGCTGCAGGGCCAAGGACTAGCACACCACCAAAGACCAGCATCCCCCCTCTGGGCTGCAAACTCTCAGCACCACTGGGAAGTTATTCCTGCTCAACCCTCCACTCCTGGCACATCCCCTGGCAGCAGTTCCCTCTCCATCAGCGGCATTTCTGTCGTTCCCCCCCCAGCAGTTTTGTCCCATCTCCAGAGTACCAGACTGGAAATAAAACCCAAGTATCTCCAAATGGTAGCATTGCCATCCAAATCAAACCCATCACACCTTCAGGAAAACAGCCCATAAAAGCCAGATACAGGCTCTGCCAGATGCATTTGATTATTTTCTTCTCCCCAGCCCTTCAACAGGGCAGGGAAAGAGGCAGGAGGGAGACAGCTTTCTCACATTTTAAAGGAAAGAGTAATTTGTGCTTTCAACTTTTCTTTTTTAACTTTTATTGCCAGTTTCCAGGCTGGGGTTGATACCCCAGTGATATCCCAAATCCACCTCAACAGTTTAATAGCCCATTATGGTGAGATGCTATTTAAACTCTATGTTTAAAACCGTAAAGTATCAGCTCCTGGCCTTTTTTTTTTTAACTTTATTTTTTAAGGGTTTTTCACCCCAGCACGCACGGGTTCCTATAGCTCATTGTGTAAAATACTGTCTCCTAATAAGAGCAAGTTGACTCAAATGTTCATTTTAAAAACAGAAGCTTGAAAGAGTTTGTATGCCCAGAGAGAGAGGAAAATAGCAGAAGTTTAACAAAAAAAAAATCACATTTACCTTGTGCAACTACTTACACCTGCTGCCAAAGGCACTATGTAGTAATGCACACACCCTGCAGGGTCTTTCTGGTCGGTGGTGTTGGAGGAAACCCTACGGCTGCGCCCAGGAGCCTCGTCTAGTGAGGTGAAGCGGGGAAAACGAAAAATCCCCTCCATCGAGCACCATCTCGCTAGCACAGATGATGACAGCCCCGTCACCTCCCCACCCAGTGCACCCCAGTGCCTCCAGCAACGCTCGGGCACCTCTGCATTAACTCTCAGACATTCCCTGCACTGAGGGGGTTATATGGGGTGGTAACCCCCATCCTATCCTCATCCCACAGCAAGAACTGAGGACACCATCTCCTTCTCCACGATGCTCCAGCCCCACCTGGGACCTCGAAGCCCTCCACAGAGCCCCAGGCAGGGTCCATCAGCCCCACGCATGCCTCTCCCCAACCCCGCACTGCCCCACGCTTTCGCCCCCCTTACCCACGGCACTTCTTCAGCCCCACACAAACTGCCCACCGGACCCTACAGCCCAACACACAGCACCCACAAGCGCCCCAGACCCACCTGCAGCCACCGCCACCGCCCGGCTCCGAGTGACCCCGCGCGCCCGCTCGGCTGCGCCTCCGGGCACGGCGCCCGCCGCCCCGCCCCACCCAAGTCCCATTGGCCGCTCCGCCTGCCTGTCTCGACCACGGCGCCCGTTGTGCCTTCTCATTGGCTCCAGTGGATGCGATATGCAAATCAGAGCCTTCTCCCCTCCCCCGACGGGCCGGACCGCTCAGTCCCCCCGGTCGCCCCCGCGCACTTGCCGGGGCGGGGCCGGCGAAGCAGTTCGGCCTCGAGCTGTGCACCGGGAGGTCCCGGCCCCGAGCGATGCCCGCCCGCGGGGGTTGGCTCCACGAAGTGCTCCAATATTCCCTCGGCCCCGGGCTATCCCCCTCGGGGGAGAACAGGGGACCAGGTTCAGACGAGCCCCTCAAGGGCACCCCCGCCCCAGAGAACCAGCCAGCCCCGTGCAAGGCCCCGGAAGTGCCCCAGCCCCCCCAGTCCCACGGGTACCCCAACGCCTGCAAGCTCCTCGGTGTTTGTAATGGGAAATTCCGCGCTAGAGAGCGAAGAATTTGTCTCCGCAGTTAGGGACAGAGAGACGTGGGTTTGGAGAACTCACTGGCTGCTGGGATGTGCAGAAATGTTCCAATTCGGTATGAAGGAGATAAGGTTTTTGTTAAAAGCTGCCTCAAAATACCCCTCGAGATTAGAAATAATGCACATTTGGAATTAAGCATCTCATCGCTGCTTGTCAACGTTCAGCTAATTGCAGCGCCTGAGCAAAGAGGTGCAAAAAAATGTTGGGGACAGATTTAAAATGGGGCATCTCTATTTTATGAAGTGTCCGGTTTTACCAGGTTTGTGTTGAAATGAGTGCCTGCAGCTCCCAACCTGCACCCTGATTCCCACATGTTAATCCAGTAAAATCCCAAGGGTCAAGCTGAAGACAGCACTGCCTTGGCAGGTGCTTTCTTACAGGTCTGCTCTGTATGCTGAGTTCGATTCCCCAGCTGTAATTTAGACACTGATGTCACTTATCAGAAATACAGAGTTAAAGCACACTTTAGGGGAAAAAAAAAAAAAAAGGTTTTCACAACATTTCATTTTTCCCTCTCTAAAATAACCCAGGTGAATCTTGCATTTTGGTTTTAAACATTTCCATTTACCAAAAAAAAAAAAAAAAATATTGTGTGTTTGCAATATTAGGAAACCACATAGCTTAACTCTGTCAAGCCCCTGAAATAACACCCAGGCCCTGAAAAATCCCATGCAACCAATGGCAGCAGTGAGGGTCTTCAGCCTGCTTTGTCCTTGCAAACCTTACAAAAATGGTTAATTTGTTTGCATCCAAAAAATCACACAAAACACATGGGAAGAAAGCACCAAAACACTGCTACATCAGCACTGGACCCCTCAGCTCACTCTGCTTTCTTGGGTGGTGAGATGTCCAAAATCCCTCATTTGGCCAGTGCTGGGGTCTGCCCTGTTTACCCCCATCTCTGTAACACAACCTGGAGGAAATCTGTTCCATAAATAATCCTGTCCAGCTTTGGGGCGGCTGCCAGAGGTACTGCTTGTTCCCCCTCACTGTCCATCTGGCTTCATATGTCGTGCCCCAGCCCTGTGCCCAGCCACAAAAGGACAGGGAGTCTGGGGGAAAGTCTTGCCCTGCACTGGAACAAGGGAGCAAAGCCAAGAAACCTGCCCTGCCTTGTGCTGCTCCCAAGCACCTTGTGTGAGGTAAGAGCAGCAGTTCCTGAAAGAAAAAAAAAAAATTAAAAAATAACAGGGGATATTTTTATTCATCCTTGTCTTCTGCTAAAAATAACCAATGTTAATCTGCCTCGAGAGCATGAGGAGGAGAGGAGTCCCTCCACCTCGGCTTCACAGTTAATAGCCACATCAGTCAATCTCTCAAGCCTTGAAGAGCGGAAGAAATGGGTTTTCTCCCAGTTTCCTTTTGTGTGTGGCAGCACAAATCGATGGTCCTGGGCGAGGTGACCCATGCAAGATGCTCCCTTCCCAGGGGGATCAAATCCATTGTTCCCCCCCAGTACTCAGATTCCCGTTGCCCATTTGGGGGGGGATTAAAGCAGTTTTTTGCAGCCTGATGATGCCATGGCTTCGCCCACCTGCACCCCCTGTATGTGCACCCCTCCAAGGGCCCAGTTTGTCCCAGGCAGAGGGGTGCAGTGTGGCAGGAGCCTGGTGTCGTGGTCATGGGAAGTTGTGTGTTTATGGGAGGTGCAGCCGGGTGTTGCACAACAGGCAGCAGAGTACAGGAGAACACTGTGTCCTCGCCGCTGGCTGTAGGTGCAGCTGCACTGGCAGCAGGAATGGACAGACGGGGGGACATGAGGGCATGGGGGGATGGAGGCAGTAGTGCAAGACCACTCATTTGGTATGAGGATACTTGACCTGGGGTTGCAAAGCAGCTGGAAAACTGCTTTCTGTATTAAATTTCCCCCAAAATCTTCCTACTGGAAAGGCCACAGGAGGAATTCTGTGTGTAGTCATGGAATGACTGGCCAGACCCAGCCTGGGGCAACCCCTCCAATCCCTCCTGAGGCTGCAACACGGTCCCTCTCTTAGCCTGGACTCATGGCTCCTACAATGAATTTTTAGCAGCAGTGGGGACAAGACATACCCCACACACATGGGGACCCCCAGAGAAGCCCTGACTCCATCACAGGCTTGATCCTGCTCCCTTCTGCAGCACAGCTAGGGCTGGCTCGTTCTACATGTATTTCCAATCCATAAATTACCAGATTGTGATTCAAATCCTGGTCCTGTTGCAAAAAACCCTCTTGCCAGCAGACAGGAGCACCTCCAGCCAGAGGCTTTGCTGGAGCTGGATCCATCCCTGCATCCCCATCTTCCCTACGACACTTCCTTCCAGACACCAGGGACAGCTTTTACAAGCTGAAAGGACACAAATATTTTCCCAGATTATTTATCTTCTGAGGAAAGGGGGAAAATCCCTGTCCTCCCCAGCTGGCAATGAGCAGATGAGGGCTGGGCAGAGTCCAGGGGTCCCCTAGCCCTGCTGGAGATCCAGCCCCACACAAGTAAGGGCAGGATGCAGCGAGGCCCAGAGTAGGGAAGATAAATAAAGTCCGGCTTTGCCGTCCTGGCTGGTGGCCACTTCCAACACAAAGTACATTCCGGTCTGGACGTAACGAACTGTACCAGCCTCCGCCGCGGAGGGCGGTTGGCTGGGGCTGGCTGGGGCTCTTCGCCTGCCCCTCTTGAACGGGGGTGTCAGGGTGGAAGGGTGCAGCTGGTACCTCTCTTCTGAGTTGGGTGCGGGAGTGGCGAAGGGTGCAGTACCCTCTTGGGCTGCAGTACCCTCGAGGACGCTCAGCAGCCAGGCAGTGCCCGGCAGTGGAGATGCTCCTGCTAGAGGGATCTGAGGCCCAAAAACATTCCGGGGAGATCCCCCGCGGGTGCCCTAGTGCTTGCTAGGTGCCTGAGGAGACCCGCCTGTGGGCACACTCGGCAGGGATATGCACAAGCATTCCTCGGCCAGTGCTACGGCTGCGTCCCCCCACGCCCCGCCGGCAGTTCCCGGGACTTCGCCCCCGGCCGCAATCCCACCACTCCCGAGAGCCGCAGCCCGGGAGCCCAGAGGAGCCGCCGGGGCCGGGCCGGGCCCTGCCCCTACCGGGAGCAGATCCGGGCGGGCGGGCGTGGTGCCAGGGCTCGGCGTGGGGACGCGATGTACCGGCCGCGGGAGCTCCAGGAACAGCCTGACTCAGCGGCGGGAGGAAGGGGGCGGGGGGGAGAGGGAGGCGGCCGGGCAGGGTCACTGCGGGGCTTCCAAGCGGCTGGTCTCGCTCGGGCCCCCTGGCTGGTGAAGACCGGTGTGGCCCCCATCACCACCCCCTCATTCCCCCAGCGTTCCCCTCAGCAATGCCCCTGGCATCACACCCAGCATCAACCCGCAGCATCCCCTAACACCCCTTTCAGCATCCCCCAGAGTGCATCCCCAGCAATGCCATGCCCCAGTATCTCCCCTCCCACGTGTGGGGCTGGCCCACTCCCCCAGCCCAGCTCACCAGCATTTTAGGGAATTTAATGCCAAAAAGACTCATCAAGGGGGATCCCAGCTTAACACCACCCCCACAAAGCGGCTGTTGCAAAGCACCTAGTGTCGAGCTCTCACCAGGCTGAGGCAGCCCATCAGCCCCCCCCACCCTTGCCCTCCCCACATCCCTGTATTGCACTAATTATTCTTCTAGCAGCGCAAATTATTCAGTCTGAGGATTTTTCCACTTGTGCCCTGCTGGAAAACATCATGAGGGGCTCATGGAGGTGTGGTGGCTGCCTGGATGTCCTCCAGGGCCACCTTTGCATCCCCCATGTCCCACTTGCAACCTCCACTACTGCCCTAAGCTGGGCAGTCCTCAGCCCTAGGCTGCTGCTCTGGGATGGGGGAGCCTCCTCAAGAGACCCTACTTCCAGCCCCAAAGCCAACCTCAAGGATGGAGGAGAGACGGAGATCTTCACACCAGGTTTTTTGGACCCTGGGGGCTGTGGTTTGCCTGGAGCAGGTCCCTGCCCTTCACTCGGGTCCTTCCCTGTTCCATCTCCAGGGAAAAACATCAACAATTGGTTTTGTCAAGAGGCAAAACAGAGCTTTTAATGATTTTTTGCTAGAAAGGATGATTTTTCTCCAGAGAGAGCTTGAAGAGTGGCTTCTCATTGGCTTCATCCTAAAGCCATCTCTCAGGCATGCTGGCAGTGGTGCTGAGCCTGAGCTGAAAGGCAGAGCTGGTGTTCGACACCCACCCAAATCCTCTGGGCCCACAGCTACAGAGGGATAAAAGAGGGCAGAGTGGGACAGTGAAAACCTGGCTCAGATTTAGGAACATCCCATTGGGAGTTGTGGGAGTCACAGGATTAGGCCCCCCCTCCCCACTGTGCCTCATGACTTGGACCTGCCATGGGGACTTTGCTGCTGCAGGCACAGGTTGAAATGTTCCACATCAGCACAGGGTTGTGGGGGCAGACTGAGGATTTAGGTTTCCCCAAGCCCCTGGTGCTGGCTGGGGCATCCCACACCCTGCAAGGATGTGATTCATCCCCACAGCTTCCGCCTTGTGTACATAGTGGCCACCTCCAGCCAAAAGTCACCTTGGGATACCCTGAGAGGGGCCACTGGCCCCCTGGATTACACCAGTCACTGCTTTGCCATGCCCCAACTGACACTAGGAGAAAAGGCATGTAGAGTGGGAAACAAAATGCAGAACCAAGAGCAAGCAGGCGGCCCCAGATACTCTGTGCACCCCCAAGCACCTCTGTGCACTCCCAGATGCTTCTGGGCAACCCCTCAGGTGCAAGAAGCCCAAACCTCTCCGAAAGCACAGGCATCCCCAGTGCCCTCCAACCTAAATTCCAGGAGGCCCAGCTGCAGGATTAGGCCCATCATCACACCACTCTGCAGCAAACTGGGGTGTACTGGAGGGGGGAGAGGGTCATGGAATTAGGTTGTGCCTGGGGTCTTCCCACCTGCCAAAATCACTGCCCCAAGCTGGATGCTACAGGGCTGCTGCCTGTCTGAAATCCACTATGGGGGCTAGGGGCAGCTCAACACACACTTTCTTGGAGTGTTTTGCAAGGTTGGGAGTAGGGCATATCTGCAGGGGATGTCTGCAAAGCTGGGCATTGTGTGGACACACCACTGGAGATGCAGTGAACTGAGGGTGCAGGGACTCCCTGGGAGGGGCAGAGAAGGAGCATCAGTGCATCTGTGCAGAAATTAAAAAGAAATGAAGAAGAGGAAGAAGAGGAAGAGGAAAAGGTGATGTTTTGGGAAAAAAACAGAGTTAAAGCAGTGCAGAGAAGAGGTGAAGGACAAGGGCTGGCAGAAAAGGGGGAGAGAGGGGAGAGAGGAGCTCGGCTGAGTGAGAACATCCTGTACCCTCAAGTAACAACAGCTAGGGCAGGCGAGGGAGCACCAGGGAGGCAAGAGGGGTGGACACTCAGGCGGCAAAATGTTCCACACACCTCCCTGGTAAGTGGGGCACCCCATGGGTGAACAGGAGGGGATGGGGTTTGACAGTGAGGTGCAATCCTGATGATGGGGTGAGGCTGGGAAGGGTCTTGGGCTGCCCTCCACCCCAAAATCCCTTCAGTCTCATTGCTTTTTAACCAAAGAGAGTTAAACTCCATGCAAAGCACTGAGGGAGGAAGGAGTATCCCAATGCTTGTTCCTCTCCATTACCTAGGGTGAAGTAAGATCCTTGCTGGGGCGCTGCATCTCCCACGTGTCCCTGCACAAGGAACCTTGCTGCAGCAAAACCTGCCTGCACAAGGATGCCCTGCTCATATTCCCCTTCCCAATTTAGATTGCCCCCACCCTAGTGTGAGGTCCCCCTGTCCCCAAGGCGGGCAGCACCCCACACGTGCCAGGGGCCCCTTCCTGTGTTTGTCAGGTGTCTGGTTTTTGGTTTAAACCAGTATTTACCAGCTGAGAGCTGCCAAAATAAAGCTGCAGCTTTATCAGTAAATATGGCTGAAACGGGGGGCGGGGGGGTTCATGTGTTCACCACCTCAGCACAGCTACCTCCTTCCCACCTTTCTGGTGCTCCCATCCTCCTTCTGCCATTATAGACACACTCCAAAAAAGGAGACACCACAAAAAGAGCATCGAATACACCAGAGATTAGTCCAGGCTGCCCCCTCCCAGTACTATACCCTCTCTCCTTCCAGGGAAACCTCTAATGCAAGACTCAAAGAGTGTCAGGGCTATGGGATTATGTGCATTTCAGGCAGCCCCAAAGCTGAGCTGCCCCTGGGGCTGGGAGATCTCTGCTGGGCTGGGAGGTCCCCAGAGCTGGGAGGTCCCCAGAGCTGGGAGCCCTGGCTATGAACACGGTGTGGCTGCCCTCTGTCTGTCCTGGCATGGCCACAGCCGGGTGTTGGTCACATCCTGCCCCTGACAAGCACATACAACCCCGGACAAGGCTAGCCCTGGGCAGACAGGGCTTCTAGTATCTCCAGAGTGTGTCCTGGGTAATGGCAGCTCTCTGGGGTGCTCCCCACTGTTGTGGAATGGCATGTGGGGCTGAGGAACACACAGAAACGGCAAGTCCATGGAGAGACCCCTGTGTCCCATATCCCCTCCACCCTTGCTCTGCCTGGAGCTGGCCATGCCTCTGCTACAGGAGAGGGGCTGCTGTTCCTGTGCCCTTCCCCATCAGCTCCTTACTCCACACCTCATCCTGCTCTGATGAGGACATGGACCTGGTGGCCTCTTGCCAGGGCCACCATTACGATGAGAACAAGACTCTCAAAGCTTTCACCAACCGCCACAAGTTTAAAACTAAAATCCAGGTCAGAATCACAGCTTCAACACCCCCTGCAAGTTCCTCTTCTCTGGCAACAAACCTTTTCTAGGAAATGCTTCCAACCAGAGCAGCCACAGCAGGAAATAAAACAAGTCCAGCACAACCAAAGTAGCTCCCTCATATCCTGGGGCTGCTGCATCTTTCTGTCCCCTGCACCCCCTTTGCTTACACTCCCCCTGAGTAGAGCTCACCCCATGGCTCTCTGCTGACCTAGACCAGATTATTATACAATTGCACACACATATAGGTAAAGCTATCATGTCCCTATGGCTTTTTCCAGGACCTTCTGGCCCTGTTGTCCCCATGCAGGGGGCCTGCGCCGAGTGAAAACGCTGGCCTGCAGCTCAGCAGAAGCTGCTCTTTACTCAAATTCTCCCAAAGGCATTCCTAGGAAGGGGAAAGGTAAGGTGGCAGGGGCAGAGGTTCCAGGGGGTCTCTTTCTTCACCACCATCTGTAGAAGCCCCGGGGGTCCTTGCAGACACCGAAGTCGCTGTTGGTAATGGAGCCCACGATGGTCTTATCAGCATCACAGGTCAAGCCGCTCTCGCAGGGACACTTGTAGTAGACCCCATAGATGCTCTGCAGAGAACCAAGACACAGTGTGGGGGACGAGACCCCATCCCCAGCCACCCCTGGGAGCAGGAAAGCACATACCTTTGGGGAGCATTCCTGAAACTCGGCTGCTTTCGGTGCACATCGAGCCAGGCTGAGGCCACTAACCCGGTGGCAGCAGCCGCTCTTGCACTGGGCACTCTGCAGGCACAGCTCCCCAATCTCCTGCATGACAAGGCAGGGCCTGAGCACCAGATCCCTCTCTGTCTCGCTTTGATCCCTCCCTAGCTATAGGCCCAGGGGGGTTGGGTGGGTGTCAAACACCAGGTCTGCCTTTCAGTATGCCAGAGTCTCCCAGTATGCAGCGTTTCCTCAGTCTGGTCCAAAATGCCAGCCACTGAAGTGCTATTTTTGTGGGGTTCATGGGAGCAGGGCTGAGATACCACAGGAAAGTGTCTTCCCTCCCCAGTCCCTGTGAGCCACCCAGGGTGGGAGTTCTGGCTGGCTCAGGCAGCTGAGAGCTTCAGTCTCATCCACTCTATGACTTCCCTATTCCTTTACACAGCTGCTTTTCTGGGCTCCAAGATCCCTCACAACTCTGGAAAACCCAGCATGTCATCCCCACCTGCCTCAGTTTTCCCAGATAAGTTTTGCTCTTGCTGTCTGCATCCATCATCCTGGGGGTCCCCCACATAGCTGCTGCCAGAGGTCAAAACACTGCAGACACCTCACACCCTCCATGCACTGTGTGCCCCAATGCAGCACTTGGAGCAACCCCCACAGTGCCAAGATCATGATTAGTCTCCTCTTACCAAGTTGAAGATGAGCCCTCGCTCTTGCCGTGCTGATAGGGCTGGGGCCAGGAGCATCAGGGCCAGGAGCAGGCAGGCAGGCACCATGTTGGCCATGGTGGGCTCCCTTGTGCCTCCACCATGGGGCCGGCAGGTGCTTTATAGCTGGTTTCTCCAATCAGCTGACGTGGCTGCTCCTATCACACCTCAACTCGTGGCATTCGGGCAGTGCTGCACTGCCCAGGGCAGGGTTTCCTTGTGATGCCTGTGCTGCCAGTGCTACCAGCTCCCATTCCCAGGTGACTGTCCCTCGCTGGCGATGTCAACCTGCCCTTTGGCAGCTCCTTTGGCCAAAACGAATGCAAAGTAATGGCACTCCTGTGCTTCCAATCCTTTCTCCTCTCCCTCACCTTGGCAGCAGCGAGCTGTGGAGCTGGAGCTCTCTGAAATGCCCTCCTTGCTGGGCACTGCTGGGGGTTTGTTCACAGGCAAAGTAAGGGCTGATGCCACGGCAGGAGCTCATGTTCCATGAGAAAGTGCCTGTCACCAGATCCTCCATCACTCAAATGGTATGATCACAAAGGCCAAGAAACCTAAGCATACAAGAGAGAGTTCAGCCCCCTGCAAGCATCCTGCTGGCCTTTCTCAGTGCTCCAGAGCTCACCAAGGTCCCCAGCCCATGGGCCAGAACCTCACCCTGCCCTGCCAAATATTTGCTCTATGTTTAAGTGCTTGGGGGCTGCAGCTGATGAAAGGAAAACAGCCCTGGGAACAGCACAGCTTTTCATGCCTGAAGTGGCTTGGCTGTTCTCAGCAATGATTAATGGCCAGGCAGCCCTGACCTTTGACAGCTACAAGGGTGATGCCGAGGCTGATGCTGGCTATGGCTGTCACACTGGCATGTGGCATCCAGTCCTCATGACAGGAGCTTAACCTGTGTGGTCTCTCAGGATGTGAGGCACATGTGGCTCCTGGAGAGAGGTCCCAAGGTGGCTGCAAGTGCCTGCAACCTGTCAAGGCAGGCTCTAGGGCTGCCCATGCTCCTCTGGCAGCAGGACATGGGGATTGGTCAGAGACCTGGCCCTGCCACAGGTGCTGGCTGACACCTTGGTGTGTCCTCGTAGCAGGATGAGCCATTTCTCTTTCCGCAGTGAAACTGTGGGGATGATCCCTTTCCTGCCCGCAGCCCCAGGCAGCCCTGGAGCTGATGGTGATATCTGAGTTTTGAGCTGTAACAAGAACTAACAGTTTTTACAACAGTTTTTACCACAGAAACTACATATAGCTGAGCCAAGTGATTTAAAGGGACTAAACAAGCAAAGTCAAGAAACAATGAAGAAGGGAACTGAGGCAGCCAGCCAAGCAACACCCAGCTCCTCTATAACCAGGTGTATTGCATTAAAGAAGTTCATAAGGCAGGCACTTAGAACTTTGGGGGTTCTAGACATAACCAACAGAGAACACCAAAGAAGCCCCTCAAAGACCTTATAAGGATATGTATGCATGCTAAAAAGCATCGAGAGATGTCATAAATATGCAACAAGAATGCATGGAATGAAATATGAATAATCATGTGATGCTAACATATAAGCTGTAGTGAAGATACTGCTGTGTGCACTTTGGTGAACTGATTCCCAGAGCAGTGCTGTGATTATACAGCACTGTGTAATAAAGAATGTCTGGCTTCTAAAACTCACAAATTAAGTCTTAGAAGTTTCTTTAAGAGCAAATTTTAGGCTACAGTGGGGGGATCAAAGGGCCTGCAGGCCACCACCCCAGTGATGTAACACCCTATGTACTCCCCACCAGTGGGGGAAGACCCTTGTGACATGGGCTGGGAGGCCAGAAGGCAGCAGCCAAGGATGCGCAGAATTTGGGACATATCCTGGGGCACACAGCAGAGCCCGATGGGATCCCAAGGCTAACGGCACAGCCCTTGGTACATTCTGGGGCACATGCTGGGGGGCAAGACACATCCCAACATGCATCCTGGGGTGCACAGTGAAGCCCAGCACATCCTGCCACTCATCCTGGGTGTGCATGGCACATTGCAGGGCACATAGCACTTTACTGGGGGGCACGGTGGGAGAAGGAGTGCACCCCTGAGCGCACAGCAGGGCACAGGGTGCACTCTGGTGCACAGCCGAAGGTGTGTCCCAGGGCAGATCCTAGGGTCCACATTAGGGATATTTGGCTTATCCCAGGGTGCTTGGTAGGGCATACGGTGGAGGCAAAGGGCAAATCCCGAGAAAGTATTCCAGGGACACAGGACACACCCTCGGGGCACATTCCGGGGGCCCATGCCGGGAGCGCATCCCGCAACCGTACCTCGAGCCGCGCCGCCTGCCTCCTGCCGCGCCCTCCCCGGCTCAGGGGCGGGGGTCGTGCCGGCTCCTCCCGGGTCCTCCCCGGCTCGTTGAGGGTGTAGGGGAGGTCTCACCGCCGCCGCTGACGGGCGGGCGGGGCCGCGCTGGGCGCCCCGGGAGCGGGGCCGGGGCCAGGGCCCCGCCATGTCCAAGCTGCTGCCGGCTCAGGAAGCAGCCCGGATCTACCATACCAACTACGTGAGGAATGCGCGGGCCATGGGAGTGCTCTGGGCCCTCTTCACCCTCTGCTTCTCCATCCTGATGGTGGTGACCTTCATCCAGCCGTACTGGATCGGCGACAGCATCGACACGCCGCAGGCCGGCTACTTCGGCCTCTTCTCCTACTGCATCGGCAACGCGCTCACCGGGGAGCTCATCTGCAAGGGCAGCCCCCTCGACTTCGGCACCATCCCCTCCAGTGCCTTCAAAACTGCCATGTTCTTCGTAGGCATATCCACCTTCCTCATAATTGGCTCCATCCTTTGCTTCAGCCTCTTCTTCTTCTGTAACGCAGCCACCGTCTATAAAGTGTGTGCCTGGATGCAGCTGGCAGCAGGTGAGCAGGGCTGGGGCGATGCACGGGAGGGGCCGGGGTCTGCCCGTGATCCGACCAGAGCCGCTTTTCCCTTTCTGCCCCCACCTCGACTCTGCTGGGAACGGGGCTGGCCTGGAAAGAGACAACCTGTGTCACCTTCGTGCAATTTGCTCTCCCTTACTCGTTACCAGTGCGGAGTTTGTGGTCAGTAAAGCCTGTCAGCAGCTGAGACACAGCAGACTCACTGCATGTTGGGCGATGCGTCCCCTGGGTGCTGCTGCTGCAGCAAAACCGCATGGCACCTAGGGCCCGGCCCCGGCTAGGCTCCACTTACCTGGAGGAGCTTCCCTCCAGCCAGTGCTCCTGCTCAGCCCCACCGTGCAGTGAGGTTGTGGCTTTGGAGTATCGGTTCAAGAGCACAAAAACTCCGCAGGGCTGTGGCATAAAGCTCCCTGCTGTGTTTGGAATCCTGCAGGAATTAAGCAGGGAGACAGTGGTAACATTTGTTGGGCTATATTAATAACTTCGTGAGCTCAGGGAATAATGTATTAGGAAGTGGGAACAGGGGGAGGAAACTGACTGTATGCCTTGGTACCATCATTTGCATTTTCCTACTTTTCTGCTTATCCCTGTGGGTCTGCAGTCTTCCCCCTCTCTCTCCCAACACACTTGAGACACCTGGTAACCCAGCTCCTGTTTTCTATCAAAGCCTCATCTGAAACCCTATCCAGCCCTTTGCTGCTCCTGAATCTTTCATGCCACAGCTCCCACGGAAGGAACAGCCCAGCTGACACCCCGTGGGATGTCCATCAGGGTTTCTCCAGCTCCCAGCTAAAGAAGAGAGCTCAAGCAAAGATTTAGATAAGAGGCTTGGGGCAGCTCAGCATGCTGGGGAGCTGAGTTGGAGCAGGGAAAGGCTTTGCTGTGGTATTTGGGGCTTTTACCTGTATTTTTTTTTTGGTTCTGGATGGGGGGTTGAGAAATGTCACAGGTGGAACTGGTCAGGTGCTGCTGCATTTTAAGAATTATTTTACAAAGGGGGCAGGCTTAGAGAGGATTCACTTCCTGGCCTTTGTTGTGCATTAGGGTGCATTTTCACAGAAATTATTTCATTCCAGCTTTCCCCATTTCTCTGTTCCTCTCCTCTCAGTTAGTTACAGGGAAGATTAATTAAATACAGAATAAACCAACTGCTTTTCAGTGAAATCTTCCCTGCAGACCAAGGAGCTGCCTGCTCACCTTGCTGCTTGCTTGTCCTCAATACAAGGAAAAAAACCCATTGGCAAAGGACAAAGCAACTGCCTCAAAAGTGTTTTCTGGTTTACTGAGCACCCAGTGACAGAGAAGAGGCACTGGTGTGGAGCAAGGTGCATCTCACTGCTACAGGAGGCTGCAGATGTCCAAGAGGGGTGGGGACAAACATCTGCTTGTCCAGAGGTCCCACTATGGGGTTGTTTCTTGTGTGAGAGGAGTCGGGAACAGCCCTGCATCTGCACCAAAACACATAAAACACCAATTGCTTCCATGCTCTACACCAAGATAACAGTGGAAGATGTGAAAGGCCTCTGTTAATCATGTCCCAAAGCCTTATGGATGAACTTGTCTCTTTTCCCAAGCCTGGTCACTCTTCCTGTCCAGTAAATACAACAGTTTTTCTGAGCATGTGGGGAGGGAAAAAAAGTGCTTCTAAGGCTTTAAGGCAGGAGCTGCCCTTCAAGAGCCTGCCAGCACCAAGGTTGTTGCAACTCTTGTGGCAAAGCTGCAAAGGTGATATGCTGAGGGCCCTGGGGCCAGGCTGGATCAACTGTCGAGGTCATGGGTGCGCCGAGAGCAGTTACAGGAGGAGCTGATGTGTTGTGGCTGGGCTGGAACCACCACAGCTGAACAAGCAAAATTAATCTGCCTGCAAAGCTGCTGCTGACACTAGCTCTACCTTAGCAAACCCTAAGCTGAAATCAGCTGCTCGCAGGGTGCTGGGAAGGTTCTCCATCTTGCACAGACTTAACTCATTCCAGTTTTGTTTGGAGAAAACATTCCTTTGAAGTGACATGGCCAAAGATGCATGAGGAGAGGTGGGAGAGATGTTGCCTGGGCAACACAGTGATCGGAGATGCTGGTGCAGCACGTCCTTGACTTGTGGGAAGGCAGCATGTTGTATCCTGCTCCTCCTCAGCTGTGGAACTGAGCAGAGCCCAAAGTGATGGGCAATCACAGAGCCTCTTTAAGACGGCAAGCCAGTCTCTAGTACCTTATCTGTTTCTAGCACTACGTTTGCAGCCATGCTCCCTCCACCTCCCAGTATCAGCTCAGGAGGCAACTTGTGGCCACTGTAATGTCCCCCAATGGCAACTTGTGTCCCTCTCGCTGCAGCTACTGGGCTAATGATCGGCTGCCTGATCTACCCTGATGGCTGGGACTCGAGCGAGGTGAAGCGCCTGTGTGGGGACAAGACAGACAAATACACGCTGGGTGCCTGCACCGTGCGCTGGGCCTATATCCTCTGCATCATTGGCATCCTCGACGCTCTCATACTGTCCTTCCTGGCCTTTGTGCTGGGGAACCGGCAGGACAACCTCCTTCCATCTGATTTCAAAGTGGAAAATAAAGGTAAAGACAGCTAGGGCCGAGCTCTGGGGCCCTGTCCTGCTGCAGTGTTTCCACCACACAGCTCCTTGCTGTTATCGGTTGATGTGGCACTGAATGCCATGATCTAATAATCACAGTGGGGTTGGATCAAGGGTTGGACTTGATGATCTCGGAGGTCTCTTCCAACCCAGTTGATTCTACAATTTGGGAGGATGGTGGCTTCCTTCCTGGCATAGTCATCACACTGCTTCATAGGGATAGAGAGCCAGCAGCAGGCAGAAAACTGACAGAGAACAAGGCAGGAGCCCAAACAGACCCATACTAGCTTTCACAGGCATGGGGCTTTCTTCTCATCCTGTTTTCAATTGTTTTCTCCCTTTTTGAAAACAAACCTGTAAAACATACCCAAGACTTTCAGTTTTATACCACACCCTATTAACACTGTAATTATCTTTTTGTTTTACAGAAGAGGGAAATGACTGACAGAGCTCATTACCAAGTAAGTGATACCCACAGACTTTGAATGTTTCTTCCCAGCATACATAATGTTGCTCTTGTACTCTGATTACTAAACGACTAACAACTGGTTTTGGTGCTAAAGTCACACTGATTTTATTTGTGGTTAGAGAGGAAATAGTCTTTGCTTTGCATCTCAGAACTGGGAAAACATAAACCCTTGAAAATGATGAAAAAAAACAAGCTTAAAATTTGGCAACAGCTGACTTATTCTTTCTGTTCCCAGGGAGACCCAGAGCTCTTCTTCCATCATCCCTTTTTTTTAAAGTGACTTTTCTAGGAGATTTAAACTTACCAAATTCTGTGGATTTTCTATAACTGTTTTCTTCACTCATGGGGCTGCTCTTGGCTAACAGCTCTTGTGGAGTTTATTGGATGGGAAGAGCCCAAATGGGACATGGGGTTTTTCTGAGTCCATCGGCAAGAGGGGTCCTGGGCAAGAGGGGAGCGACACTGATTTGCTGCTTTTTTTGTGGGGTTTGTACACCTTCTTTCAAGGAAAATACTCATGAATAAAGAAAAAATAAAAATCAGTGTTTTGGATTTCGTGCTAGTCTGCTCGGGGCAGAGGAAACCCTCTGCCATGTCCCAGGTTGCACTTTTACTTGAAAGAGACGATGACACAGCCAATTCCTACCTGAGGGGTGAATCAGTTTCCCACTCTGGGCAACAGTAACCAAAAATGCACTTTCCTGGGAAAAGAAAAAACAAACAACAAAACCAAAACTCAGTCTTCTGGGCTGTAGCAGGCCTGTAACAGCACCTGCAATCCACAGATGGTGCCAGTCACTCCACCACCCCACTAACTTGATTTAGCCATCATCTCTCATCCCATTCAACACCTGCCCATGGCAGCCTGTGGGCAGAGTCCATTTCTGCAGAAGATAAAGCAGGACATTATCCTGTCCAGCTCTTACCTGGTCAGAACCCAAAATTAGCCTGCATTATGATTTTAATTTCTACTTGCTGTAATTTGTTGGTTCCTGTAGCAGTCAATTCAATTCAGTTCCAACAAGTACTTTCCAATTTTATGTTTCCTTCTAAAAAAGTGTCTGGGAAGGTTTTGTTAAGATTCTTGGCTAGGGAAGACAGCAGAGATACAACAAACTTAAAGCAAAATGTATTTTAGAATAGAAAAATTCCACCAGAGTTGTCCTGCTATTTATTACTCTTCCCTTTTTAAAACAGATCACAAATACCAGCAACAAAATCTTCACTTACACCATCTCTCTGTCTCATTCCACCATCACTCACTAGTGAGACAAATTCTATCCACTGGGCCATCGACTCAGAAAGAACAGACTTACAGAGGGAATGTATAAAGACTAGACTTGAGTTATTAAATAATCTGTTTATTGTAGGGCTTTCACAAGGAAAAAAAAGACAAAGCACCCAAGTAGAAAGAATAAAAATGTATTTTCCTTCAGGTCTTAGACTGACACAGCAAGTATAAATCCTTTAGTGTGAGTACATTACAGCAACTGGGAAATTTAACAAACCCCAAGTGAACAAGCAGACAGTACAAGACTGAATTGTGACAGCTGCTTTTGCAGGTCTTTAACTCACAAGCTGACTCTAGCCTTAGCTATATGGGTATAAAACCTCCTCCTCCAGTCAGGTGGCAGAGGAAAGGGAAGAAAGGATAGGCAGGAGCTCTTAAGAGTCAAAGCTTGCAGACCCCTTCTAGGAAATGTTCCTTCATCAGCCAGTCTCAAGTATGCAGGACCGGGCAAGCTTTCAAGAGCACAGGAATTGTTTGCCCTGCCATTGTTATCTTCACAGTAAGTTGGAACCCAGTACTGTCTGCAGTCCTGTAACAGATACAGAAGAGACCCAGAACTGGAAAACTCCAGATGAACAGGAAAAAAACCTGTCAAATCAGCAGTTTGAAACTTTTTTTGGTATGTTACCTGCCTTTCGCTTTATATTATATGCATAGAGAATCTGATCTACCATTAAAGGAACATGCAGCATGATTTGCATAAATAAGCCCCATCAGGCTCTGAACCAAAGAAACTCTTTTCCAGTGGATTAAATGACCCAATTTATGAATGAACGATCCTTATAAACCAGAATTTCCAAACACACATAGAAGTGACATGTGGTCTTGGCAGCTTTGGCAATGTAATTGTCTTGGATAGCATCTGCATGGCCTCCAGCAACTTCTATCCTCTGAAATCCACCACAAATCCAAAGGCTTGTTTGGTCCAGAGTAAGGAAGTGCCTCTGAAGTCTCAATGCTGCCAAAGCTTGCTTAGAGAAGAGTGGGATGCACTGAATCTGTAATAGGATGGGCAACTCTAGAAGAAGCCTCATAAAACTAGCAAATGCCACAGTTATTTAACTTTTAATTAAAAGTAACCCATTTAACTCATTATATCCAAACCCCCTTTGAGACGTTTACATAGAAGCCCCATAGAACATTTTTTACTTGGGATAACTCTAAAAACAGCTTCTAACCCAGTATCTACATGGAAAAGTCAATTCTCTTCCACTTCTGCTAGCTCTTCTTATGCTAATGGCCCAGAAAATAAAAGGCAGTCCCATCCCGGGAAGTTATTTCTGAAGGCCCGCACCTGAAGCAAATTAAGAGAAAAGAAATCTTTACATTGAGATTTCAAGTTTTAATTTTGAAAGTCCAGGGCTATGGCATGGCTGTGATACAGGCGCTGCAACCCTTTCCTTGGGAAAAAGTGAATGGTCAAAAATTAAGTCAGAGTAGACTGCATCCATGAAAGCAACCACCTCAAGCAAGGCAAAAAAGTGCCAGTAAGGGATAAAAAAAAAAATCCCAAAACCATCTTGCTATAATGTTAAGAGTTGCCTGCAACAGGGCTCTCACTTTGCAGACCAAGGGGTGAACCCATCTGTGTGCTGAAGATTGTGCGTTCAGTCAGTTCCAGCTTTTGATTATTTTGCTTGTCTTTTAGTCACAGGCATTGAAGTAGAAAACATCACCAATTTCAGAAACTATTCTACCAAGGGTATGGGGAAGGAAAAGGTAAAGGGGACAGGGCACTTTGGAGGAAGAAATAAAGGATACTAAAATCTAGGTTTAAAAAGCTTTTTCAAAAGCAGCCTCAACTAAATAAAAGTTTGTGACTGGAAAGGATACAGTAGATACCTAGAAAGTGATGGAGGATTTCAAGGTCTTTGCTCTACAGAGATCTGGCACCACCTTGATGCCACCTGTTACTTCTCACCCCATCACTAGCTATTGGATCAGGGAAATTTACTCCTGAGTCAGTGAGATCTTTGCATGGCCCTCACGAAGAAAGGAGAGTTGAAATCTAGCTAAGGGAGCACATCTGAGCACAGGTGAGCTCACAACACACGGTGCCTAACAGTGAGGAGACTGAGGGAAGATTTTATATTCTAGTCAATTCGTTTTTGGTGAAGCCCAATCAAGGCGAAACACAGATGATGCCCACTGGCTGAGGAAAGTCCCCATTAAATCACACAAGCAAATTCAGCAGAACAAGTTAGATTTATCTAAAATCTTGGAAGCCTTGAAGGAAGAACTTCACACTTAAAGTGAACAAGGAGAACAATGGATCTGGGAAGGGGCAGCTGGGTGTGTGTAGGCTATGCTGTAAACCAGAGTGTAACGCTGAGGCACTGCATTGAAGCTTCTATGAATTAAGCCAAGGGTGCCTGAGACACTCTGCTGCGGTAGCTCGTTTCTCTGGGATCAGCTCCAACATAGGTAGTAAGAAGTCTGTGAATGCAGCTGCCTCATCTTGGGACCACTCATATTTTTCCACCAACACTTCAAAAAGGCCCCAGGGCTTCAGTTTGGTGATGTGCTTCAGATCACCTGAAAACCCAAGACAGACAGGTTAAGTCTGGCAAGACATGGGAACAGAGCAGCTCAGTAAAACAGGCTGAACAGCTAAACATGACAGAACCTGTTCTAATAGTTGAGCATAGGGAATATAATGTGGTAGGGCATGCTGAAGGGAGAAGTAAGTTACATTAAAACCCCTTTTCCACCTGCTTTATAAGCCTATTATAGAAATGTACTTCCTTGAAAGGTTCTTTTTTTACCTCCTGCTATTTCAGATCCAATATAAGCAAATATAACCTTCATTAAATCACCAGCTAAACAGCTTTGACATGATAGATAAACACTATGCCATTGACTCTGGAATACATGCAATGCATACCGCACTGTTTGAGAAACCAATACGCTATTAAAAAAAAAGGGGTTGTTTTTACTAAAAAAAAAGTATTAAACTAGGTCAGAACCTACTTTTTCGACTCAGTACATTTCTGGGGTACTTAGGGCTTTATGATAATGTTATGTGCTCTGAGCAATATGGCTCATGATGCAAGGCACTATTTAAGGTGACTGGCACGCTATAAATGGAGTAAACCTGTCCAGTCTAAGAGAAGACTTCAAAAGTGAGTCACCACCTCTAGCTGACAAAGATCAGCTAAATAAAGCCACATCAAGTTTGACTAAACATCTAATGTACTTTTTTTCTACCTGCTACATTTGATCTACACCAAGATGTCAAGTATCAGGATATAGGATACTTTAGCAGTAAAACAAGAATGTCTTAGATTTAGCTGCAGTTTTACTGGTGAAGCCTTTCATAAAACAAAGGAAACACTTAAAGAGGCATCTTTGCTGGCATCTATTTCTAAATGGCAGTTCCAGCAAGACACTCCTGTGTATTTGGGGTAGAAGATGAGGGGATAAGTGATATTTCCTTTTTTTCCTTTTACCTTTTTTGGTGAAAAACTCCTTGGAATATTTTCCTGCCAAAATGAGCTTTCGAGGTATTTTCCCCAGAAGTTCTATGATCAATGCAATGTGATCTGCATGTTTAAAAAAAAAAACAAAAAAAAAAACAAACAAACCACCAAAACCACACAAGACATCTTTATGTTGCAGTTTTCTGTTTTAGGATATAAGAGAGACATTATCTGCCTTAAAAATTACTTTGATATCAACCAGAAATCAAGATTACAGTAAGCAACAACAAAGCCAGGGGGCAAGGAGGAAAAGAAATAAAGGTAGTTTGAGGCCCTGATCAGTTGGAGATGCAAGGTAGAGAATCCATGAGCAAGAGGAATGTGAAACACCAGAACAAGAATATAGACGTGCTGCATGGTATTTTACTGCAGAGGGTTTAGCACAGTTGCTGCTGATTTGGGTAAATAATGTTTTTGCGAGGAGCCTTTGCATTGCTCACTCAAAAGAGAAGGCTCATTCTGAAGAGGCAACCATTGCATTTCATGTCTCATTTTAAAAAGGGAAGACTTAGACAAACAAACCTTCATCTCGTGAGTAATCTTCTCCAGAATGAGGCTCAAACAGATAGTCTCCTGTTGCTAACTCAAAGGCCTAAACAAACAGAAATGAGCACATTAAATCACTTCAAAACACTGTGCAAATCTCCGTGGGCCATAAGCAAAGCACTGTGAAAGAATAAGATTATAGCTGCGTAAGAGATTTTTGCAGGTTAAGTACACCCTGACAGCGTAAGATGTGCAATGCCTTTGCAACATTTTAACAACCCCATTAAAAACATCATAGTCACATCTATGATGAATTCTGGATCACAGTACAGTGCAGGACACCAGTGTTGAAATATATGCTTAGCCTGTCCTCCTCCCCTCAACAGCATTTTGCAAAAACCATGTCATGTCCAAACTGTAGTTTCCGGGGTTGTTTTTTGTTTTGTTTTGCTTGGTTGTTTTTGTTTTTCTTTGTACAAAGATGCTTTCCTCTACCCAAATTTCAGAGACCTTTATCAGTTAATTTCTGAACATTTGTCTGTAGATATGAAAACATGTTTTAAATGAGAAGAACATCTGCATTAATTTCAACTCACCACCCCTAAATTCTGTAACATATTTACCCTTTATGTATTCACTTTTACACAGAATACTACCTCTGACCTTCTGTATTTAGTTTTCATTATGAACTGCTGTTGCCAAATTATTGAATAAGGCACACTGTGTAATTATGGCCACACGCTCTGCAGAGAAAACATGACCCTGTCACATTTTCTTCTTACACGTTTATCAAAATCACAGCTTGTTTTGCAAAACCGCAAAAATGTCTTATTTTCCAAGCTTAAAATATAAAACCCAAGCTCTGATAGGTAGAAAACACAGAATGGAGACACTAGAGGCACATGTAGTAACTGACTAGACTGATATTTTTAATCACCATATTCTACATTTGCCAGCTGTTACAGGAACAGCTTCAGCCTCATCTCAGCATTACTCAGATTATGTACCAATTACAAACAAGCAGAGGATGATGAAAATTAGAAATTATACTGAGGGCATCTGTGAAACAGTGCTAGGTACAGCAGAAAGGCTTTTTTAATATAAAAAGATATCCTCTTCAGATTTGCATGGTTGTCTTGTTTTCCAAAAATCACAATGGGCAAAGTACAGTCACATTTGGAATCTGCTGATGCTGTACAACTAAACTTTCAAATGGAAAGCCACATGTGGGGGAAAAAAAATATAAAGCGACTCTGCTATGGAAATGTGGTATTCAGCAAGTCCAGAAGTTGACTGAACACTTGTAAGGGTTTTTTGCCAGGCCTGGCCAGTCACTCAGCAGCTCAGAGCACACAGCACAAACAAGTTCCCCAGAATGCTCTTAGAAAGAGTGCAAAATCCCCCAGCTGACACCACTCACCATGCATGCTGTGCTCCAGATGTCAGCAGGGGTGTTGTAACCGGACCCTATCAACACTTCCAAGGACCGGTACTGTCTTGTCTGGATGTCTTCAGTGAAGTGCTTGTGCTAAATAAAAGAAATGTTTTACTATAAAGTTGAAGACTGTTTAAAAGAGGAGAATCAACAACCTGGAAGGCCAGAGTAGATCAAAGCTCATTATCATTACATTTCATCTGCATTTAACATCCTCATTAACTATTTCCTTATATTCCTACAAGTGCTGTTTAAATGCTCTACGTGAGACACTCCTCCTCAAGTGAAACAGTCCAGCAATTTAGAGGAAAGCAAGCCGCAAAAACAGAATAAGGGAATACTTTCAGACGATGCACCCTTCTCCTAGCCAGTCATGACAGACAGGCCATGATCCAGCTACCTTGAAGCAGATAAGCAACACCAATGTAAGAGATCACCTTGCCAGACACTGCAAGCCTGATGTGCAATTCTGAGTTGAGACTCATCTCTCCCATAAGATCTGAAGTATTTTGCCATTTTAGAAGCAAGTAAGAGAGACATTTTTTCTATTTGAAATGTCAAATATTTGAAAGCAGCACAGCACAACAATCAAAGAAAACTCTTTAGTTTTATTGCACAAATCTCTTTCATGCGGCTCCTAAATCCACTGAAATGGTCTGACAAGCTACAGAACTAGCACATCAGAGCAATTGTTTGCAACTTTCTCAAGTCTCCAAGACAGCTACAAACTCCGTCAGAAATATCACATACTCAGAGTTCTATGCACTGTATGTGACATGGTTCACAGGGCTATTAGAAGTAATTTTAATGCCAGTGAGGCACCCAAAGCATGGACTGAAAGCTTATGTTTAGAGGACCATTTCTTTCTTAGTGTCCTTGCTTCCCTTTCTGTTTCTCCTGTCACAGTTTCAAACTCACTATTTTCACAGTCAGGTCTAAAAATCTTTTTTACAGACTATTTTCCATCTTGGCATACTGTGAATGAATTTGCAGGTTTAAACAGTCAGTGTGAAAATACTGTATACTTACCACCCAGCAGGCATTTCCTAGGTCAGCTATCTTCACTTTGAGCTTATCTGCATTCTTGGGCTCAAGAGGATTAAGAAGGAAATTCCCAGCAGTTGATTTTCCTAGAGGCAGTGTGTACAACAGCTGATTAAAGCTACATAGACATTGTCGCCATCTGTCACCCAAATCCTATCACCATCTCCCTAGCCAGGAAGGGTTTTTCTTACAGATCAGAACTTTCCCTTCCCTGATGCTTAGGTATAAAAATCAGCAGTCTCCACTATCAGCAACAGCAGTGTCACCATGAAGAACTGACTGGTGTCACAAAGCAGATGAACAGAAGGACAAGCAAGCATATGCAAGAGTGCACTCTTTGCACAGCTTTATAAGAAGTCCGTCTGTATTTTAAAAACCTGCTGAAATAAGGCCATTGCCAGAAACAGAACAAGCCTCGCAATCTTTAAGTCTTTGAAGAAGTCAAGTCCCCATGTTTTAGTATCTTTTTGACATACCCATTACTCATTGCTGCAACACAATTACAAGAGCTAAAGTATATACTGGGAAAACTGAATGACACAGTGGAGAGCAAAAATACTAAGTCACCAAATTACATCCAGCAATTTGGGAAAGGGCTGTGAGAAGCAAAAGACACCTAGTAATCTAGCAGACTCATCTAGCTAACTGTAGTTCAAGTTTCAAAATCTAAATTTCTCTTGCTACTTTTCATCCATGTAGCTCCCCAGTGGTACTCTGCCAAGAAAATGCTAGAATATCTTTTTTTTAACAATTACAAATGTTAGTTTTGCCCTCCTTCTCCAAGCAGATATACTTTACCTGACATTGACACAAAGATCCAAAAATAGACATTTTATCCATTCATATTTTAACACACACACTTGGAATGTGTTTAAACTGCTGTACACTATGTCATGTCTTATGTTCTCCTAAACCTACATTTTTTTCCACCTTGAAGCAAATCATACTTAAACAAGAGCATTAAAGAGTTTTGGTTTTTTTCCCTATGCTGTATAAGCTTTGTTTCAGGCTGCATTTTCAGTTCTGGGAAAACACCCATTTTGAGTAACTGAGAGGAGTTACCTGTGCTCCATATTAAGAACAGACCTATTAGAATACATTAAACAGTACTTATCCCCTAATTTAGCAGCCAGTGACAATTTGTAGACTTACGTTTCTAACTATTGGTGAAAATGACATAAGCAACACCTTATTCAAAGGAGGAAATGTTCTTACACTGAAAACCAAGAGTATAAGTACTTGTTAAAAGCAGGAACACTTACGCATTGAAAAGTCAAAACTAAGGTGCAATTACAACTGGGAGCTACAAACAGTGAACATCTTGGAGTATAACTATCAGGTTAATTATTCCTGGCAGGAAAAATCTCAAACAGGTGGTTCTGATCCCTTCAGCCTAGAAAATGCACGTTTCTATTAATACTCTGATGAAGTGTTGTAACAGAACTCTCCCACATCAAGGAGAAAGGAACCCTTTCTTACAAGGTTGCTCTTATACCTTTGTTGTCTGATGGGCTATTACTCTCATTCTCATCTTCTGAAGGGATCTCTGTCCGAATGCTTTCCTGAAAATTGTTAATCTCCTGCACATTGAATGACTGTTCTTCATTGGATGTGGGCTGACACACCATGGAATCCTCTGAAACTAAGGGCACAAACGAGTCCGACATTGTTTCTTGAGGCCTGTTCTCTGAGTCAGCATTATGCTGATTGTAATTACAGCTATGGAAGTTCTCAGTCTTCTGCATATGAGGGTGACTGCCACAGTCATTGGCATTATGAAGGTCATCCTCAAGTTGCACAGACCCTTGATTCCCAGAGTCTGTGAAGTCCGTCATTTGTATCACTCCGTTGCAGTTTATTTCTGTTACACATTTTTCCACGCTGCTTTCCATTGGATTAGATGGCTCTTGTACAAGGACTTGTGCTGCAAGAGTGGAAAATGAGAATATAGCAAATATATCTAAATATATCTAAACTAATAGCTGGAAGCTATTCAGGGAGCCCACAGAAGTAACTGAAACACAATCATGCATTAATTCAGTTTGCAACAGGATATTTCCCAGTCTCTTTAGAAGGGTAGAATGCAATGCTAACAGGTTAAATGACAACAGCCACCTCTACTAAAGGTACTCTCTCCTCATACCTACACGAGTGAATGGACAACACTGTCCACTCCATGTCAACAATTCTTCAGGTCCATACCTGTCTTTTTGCTGACATTTTCCTCTGGTGGACTAACTTTTATGAGCATTTCCAGAGGGGTCTGAGCTTCTTCCTCCTCTTCAGGCTGTGTCTGCCCAGGGCTTGCTTCCTTCTCCATTTCCTCTATCTCTTGCATTCGCTTCTCTAACAACTCAGCCTGCCGTTTCTGCTTCTTTTTCAATTTCTTTTTCTTGTTCTTTGACATTTTGTCAGCCTACACGAGGCAAGCAGAGAAATTTGACTTAGCATTTCATATTTCAATAAATCTACAATGTGCCAAGTTTTAATTTATTTTAGAGGTGTGACAAGCAGTCTGTGATGAAAATGTTAGAGATAGCTTTTCTCTCAGATAAAAAGCAGCTATTACAACTTTCGAACCAGTTGTCTATGGCTCTTATCGGTGCATTTTTGCCCTGACCTGAGAAACTTACATTATTCTCCAAGTGCGAGATCTCAGACTCTATAGAATAACTGCCTTTATAACAGACCTTGAGATCACCACAAGGACTCATTCTGGTGATATATGAGCTAATACTATTTACATCTCCAAGACAGCTTTCAACCTGATGTCCATGCCAAACACACTTTTTCTTCTGATATGAGGTTGCTTTCCCTTAACACTGAATGGATTATGAAACAATGCAGATCAGAAGATGGAAACTTACAGATGAAAGCTATTACACTTACTGGTTTTGGCTGTGGTGCAGTGCTCACTGAAAAGAAAAGAAACATCAGTAAATTAGTATGTCTGTATTCAAAAAATGTAACTGCATTCTGACCTTAAGGTAAGCTTTTTCCTATGTGGTTTGGTAACAACATTTTCATGGTATCAGCAAATGTTTTTTTAAAGGCTCATTTCTCAACAAAAACGCAACAATAAAAAAGAAAAAGAGAAAAGCATTAAATGTGTAAATAGATAGAAATGTGTAAACATAGAAGACCTGTTTTACTGATATCAAAAACAAACTTTCTGTCACGTAGCTTCATTTACTGCATGTATGATGATCTTACCTAAATGAAAATGCAAATCAAAGCATTAAAATACCAAACTTAAGGAAGCTTCATTAAGCTAAGCTATGCTATGATGGGCTCAGCTCAGTGTTGGTCTTGTAAGATTATGACTGACAGAGCCTTCCAATACACACTGCAGTAGTTCTTGAAAAGTACACACTGGTACAACTTCATGCAATGAAATAAACTTTTGAAGAAAATGTGAGACATTTGTTGCCACATTTTCCTCCCAGTTCTATATTGACTGCATCAGCATTGTGCTACGTTATACTGACTATCCTACCACTTTACTAGTGCCAGATTAGCTGTATTAAAAGCAGGTGCCAGTGTGCATTTATCATCCCTCTATTTTTCTTACACAAACTGCCTTCCCGTCATCTTTGAGTTACAACTTATGACTAACTTCACAGTTTACAGTTGGGTTTTCAAAGGTTGCTTGCATAATTGTTCCACTGTACTCAGGAAGTTTTCCTTAGTGAGACTAGTGATGATTTAGGGGTACGTAGGAGAGATAGCACCAATTTTCAGGGGAGGGGAAAGAAAAAATTCACCTGCAGAACCAGATGGTGGGGGAGCCCCAGATCTCTGCCACTCTGTTGCTTCTGCAGCCAGCCTGCGAATATACTGGTCATTAACACAGAGAAGAATGTTCTCAGGTTTAATATCTGTATGAATGATTCGACATTTTGTATGCAAGTAATCCAAACCCTGAAGAACCTGCAGATAAGAAGAAAATCAACCATTAGACAAAGCAAATAATGAGCAAATTGAGTGATGTAAAAATGCAAAATTGCCTAGGATACCCAGTGAACCTGAAGGGCTTCTTGTGTTTGAGAATGCTCCAGATTAGAGCTAATGTGATCAGTGGTTATTATGCAATGTCACAAAATAGAGATCTGCATACAGATTTTAGCTATGATTTGAAAATACTCTATTTACCCTCATAACTTAGTAAAGCTGAAAATGTAATCTTAATACTCTACACTAAAATCACACTTTCCTCCTCCTCTCCACCTTACATGTAGAAAGATGTTTCTTCTTAGGCAACCATTCAGTGGGGAGAACTGGTTTCTCTTGCTCTTCCTATCATTAGCACTAGGCTTACTGTGACACCTTAAAAAAAATACTTCACTTATGATGAATGGCTGGGCTAAGAAGAGGTTAAAAGCACAGCTGGCCTCCCATCATGGTTTAAGTGTCAGAAAATAACTATCTGCAGCAGGAGTTTGCAGTAGAGACAGGATATATCAGGCTAAGAATATTTTGCTGCACAAGAGAGATACCACTGATTTTTAACTTTTGTTTTCTCGTATCTGAGAAAAGTCAGATGCAGTCAGAACTGGAACTTACCTGTTTGATGATTTTTTTGACACAAGGGAGTGGAAGCCCCTGATAATTTGACTTTATGATCCACTTCAGAAGATGATGTCCTAGAACTTCAAACACCATACAGATATCTGGAACTCAATCAAGGGAAAAAATGGACATCCTGACCTAAGGAGCCCTGAATTCCCAGGACTGAGGATCAAAAGAAATCCACGCTAGTTGTATTTTCTTATATATTAAAGAACCCTCATCCTTCTGACATAGCTTAGAAAAATTGCCTTCCTCAACAGCAGCATCCTTTCCTACACAACAGTACCATTATCTAAAACATACAATACAGAGGGATGGAGTTGGTTAGCACAATGGCCCTACTGCAGCAGTAGCAACCTCCTGCTTTGAGTGCAAGCCAGTTACACAAGCAAGCATGCATTAGTATTTCTCCTAGTAGTGACAGGTCTTCAAGCCAACAATGTATGGTTTGGAACAGCTTAGGCTTTCGTCCCAGGCAAAACTTGATGCCAGATCTCTCTGCAGCAGCATTATCTGAAAATATAATAAATTATCTTCAGAATAATTAGGTTACTTTCTTCACCTTCTCTTGCCTCATTACAGCAAAACAAACTTTTAACAAAGCTTGGACTTCAACAATATTTACATTATCTGCTTTTTGGCTATAAGATCTCAACAGCTACAGTCACTCCAGTGACATATTCAGTACAGTGCCCTCGCTTTAGACTCCAAACTCCTAAGACTTTATTAGACTGCTTTTTGTATACACTGGCAGGAAGTACACATTTCACAAGACTGGAAGAAACACAAGATCAGGTCAACACTTACTCAGAAAATGGTTAATAGAGGAAATACATTATGGGCCTACTGTTCTCTGAAGTGTTAGGATATTTATAATCTACAGTTCCATTATCTCAAGCGCCTAGTAATTCTCACTGAAACAAAACTTAAGCTATTGCAAAGTGAAAACATGCCCAGAATTCCAACTTTCAAATGTGAAGGATCCATTAGGACTTGCTACAAATAACTACCTATTAAAAGGCTGTTCACAGAACTGCAGGGGATTTTCAAAGCAATACACTTTAACATGCTAACAATGTTGATAAAGTACAAAGGAAGATGCATCCATAACTAGAAAACAAGCTTATTATCAAGTTATAGATGACATGTGTTTGCTATTTTCAGCTACTATCTTACTGTTTTGTACTGCTTCACTTAAATAACAGGTTATTAAAGTAAGCTTAAGCAGGTTATTTAAGTAGGCTTAAACAGGCTGCTTGCAAAATGGAGGGGATGGGATAGATAAGTTCTCCTACCCCAAAGGTACCTCTAATACAGCCGTTCAGTCCAGATTCACTAATTGGCATCAGCATGTTAAAATCAAGACCAAACTGTGTGGCTTCCATGGCTGACCCACATTTTATCAGGCTGAATGATCACTCTGAACCTGGACTTAGCAGGCAGTTTTGAAGCAGACTGTTCTACAGCAGGTTTCCTTGGGCAGGGAAAGGGATGCCTAGGCATTGCTCCCCAGCCCAAACAGGACAGCTGCCCAGTCAACTCCCATTTTATGCAGTTCTTTGCTTTGATTCCACAAAAGGATACGAGAACCATTAACTCCTGAAATCTTGAAGTCATCTAATAACTGAACAACTTTCTCTTTACTTGGATCATTTGGATCACTGTTGCGGACCTACAGAGAAAGAGGTTATTGTGAAGTCAGATCTACTGCACTACTGTTAGGTTTCTACACAATTTTTTTGCAGCTAGATGATCCAGAAATATTAAGCACATGACAAATTTAAAACTCCTCAGAATGGGGGGGGAATCGAACACAACTCAGGCACTCACCGATTTTAGCAACTTGATTTCATCTAGTGCTGTTTCTGTGTAGTGCTCAGCACTCTTCACCACCTTCATTGCCACAAATCTCCTCCCTCTAAGCACACATGGCAAGTAAATTTGAAACAGTTAATGCTCATACAAAGAACTTGTTCTCCAGGATTATCCCAATTCTTTTGCATGCAAGAGAGCTTATTTTATGCATAATGGAAAAATAAGACTGTCTTTGAGTCTTTTTTTATAAAACATTCATGTTAATAATTTCTCATAAAATGTAATAATAGGTCAAAACTGTTGAACACAAGAGTACCATTCCCACATATATGGTTTGTCCTGTTAACTCCCTCCCACACATCTGAATGCACAGTATCGAAAGAAACTTCTGTTTAGGATGTGGACAGTTTTGTGTTTTTATCTAAAAGTAAAAAGATGTTTTCTGATCACATTTGTAAATTCCCACCAGAAACACTAGCTAGAACAGAAAGACTTACTGGATATCCCAAGCCAGCCACACAGTGGAGAAGTGGCCCCATCCAAGCTTCCGAATCACGTGGTATCGTCCATTAAAGAGATCTCCTATTTTCACAAGGTGATAACCACCTAGAAAAATAGCAGGAGGAACCAAAGAACAGGTGTGTGGAACAAGTATCAAAACTTAAGGAAGACTTATTTGATGTGTTTAAATTTTTAATCATATAAACAAATGCAAGTGTTTCTCTAATTGGATCTTGTGAGTACAAATACACAGTATGTTGGAGGAGGAACTGTGAACATTACAACAGGTTGGAATGGTCAGTAACAGAATCTTTCAGCTAAGTATCAGTATTGTTTTTGCATGCTCTAACCCCATAACATGGAAGAGTACTGTACCCGACATCCCAGTTTTCCTTGCAATTGCTTTCCTGACTGAAAGACACTTTGCCACTTGACATCACCACTGAAAACAGGGAAGTCTCCTCCCTGTACCCCTCATATCTCTCAAGCTACTGACTAAGCAGGAGGATTCCATAACAGAAGCAAAAACATGAAAAGCCAGACATACAAGGGAACTAGCAGAAAACAAGAAAGGAGATTGTGATTTGGCATTTCCATTTTCTCTGGATTTAGTTTCTGCTCAGAGAAACAGTGGAAGACTATTTGCAGACACAAAGTTTTCTGAAGAATGAATATCAAGATGATGATTTGATCTTCAAAAGAAAACTGAAGAATTTGAAAAGGATTTGAAGGATTTGAAACTGTCCTTTTTACAATGAAAATAAAAAAGGAATTAAATGCCTACTCGCTGTTATCAATAATGAAAGCCCTCTGGCACAGAGGAAAAGTTAACAGCTTTAAACTCATTCATTAAAAACAGCTCTCAACTCAAATCTTGACAGATAACAGAAGGAAACTTGGAGAAGAGCTTCTCCATTTCATGTTGGCTTGAAAATATGTTATTATCATCATGCAGTTTCAAAACACCCTTAAGGTATTATGGAGTCTATTTTCATTCTCTATAGTAAATGAGAAATGAAGGGAATAAAACTGCAAATCCTGCATCCTAAACAGGCAAATTCTCACCTTTACAGTAATCATTTGGATCCTCTTGCTCATCATCATCTGATCCCAGGATTTCTTCCTCTTGCTCTGGGACATCACTCTCTGAATGAGCAGCAGGGCCCCGGTGCTGAGTGTCAGGTCTGAAAGAGAATACACTGTATGTCTCACACACATTCTCTTCAAGCCTGTAGCTCTCATGTCATACAAGGGATTGCTGATAACTGAGGAGATGCAATATTCAGCCTTCAGAAAAACTATTCACATTTAAATGCTTTTACTCCTAAGCTAGTATAAAAGTAGAGAGAAATAATTTTTCCTATCCCTAGTGAGAAATACAACTTAATGTCCTAGTAGTAGAACAAAGAAAAGACCAGACCAGATAGCGAGTTAAAAGCTTAATGATCCACCAAAATGTTAGCCTCTTTGAATCCCTTCCCAGTCTTTCATTCAAAGAGTTTTCTAAACCGAATTTATATTTTATTTGTTATCTCATGTAAAACCTGAAAATTTAAAGTAACATTCATCAACATTTAAAGACTAACATCAATCTATTCTTACTCCTTAGGAAAAAAAGTAAACCAGTGGTTTAGAACTTGTGGCCTTTGTCCCTTTCACATTCAAGGTCAAATGAACGTTTATCAATTCTTCTGCTTCTAACACTTTAGAACTCTAAAGCCCCTAATTGATCTTTATTTCTCCTGTTCTTATATGGTAAGCTGCATTTCTAATTCTTCTCTTCACCAAAGGTCCAAAGTTCATTACAGTTTTCTGAGCTACAGAAAGGGGAGTACACAGCAGATGTTCAGCAAACTGCTGAGAGTTTGTTATTGCAGAGGAATTGAAATCAGGCACTGAGGCGGTGGAGTTTTTCACTCCCACTTTCATAAATAAAAATGGTAATGTTAGGTGTTTAACTTTACGCCCAGTGTGCTACTCTGAGTTCTTGCTTGTGAAGACTGTATCTGCAAAGGCCACCTCAATGCTCTCCCACATTCATGCTGTGTTCAAGTTCCCCAAGTTAAAACATAGACTGCCTCCCATGTCTCTACTTCTTTATGGCATCACGCCGATCACAGCCAAACAGCTCATGACATAACACTAAATCAGGTCATTTATTTATTTTACAAAGCATTACAGGGAACGGTTAAATGTCTACAAAGTTTAAGATTCAAGACCCTTTCGTAAAATGCAAACATTTATAATTAAAATAATGCCTATAGCCTATTTGCATTGGCAAGATTTAAGGGCAAGATGCTGCAGGATATCAACATTACGCTTTCTTTCCTCAGAAGTATGAGATATTTTAAAAAGCTGGAGTTGTCCAAAGAGGTGGGCAGCAAACTTCATTACAGCAATGACATACAAGCACAAAATATTCTTTAAAATTAGCTTCGCATTCAGTGTGCATTAGAGGAAGTTTCTTGTATTGAAACTATTGTTCCACGGAAGTAGCAGATAACACTGATGCCTTCCAGCACCCTCTTTCAAATTCAACTCATTTTGCTCAAAGGAGGAAAGCTCCCAGTTATGCCAGTGGATATGCCAATGTATGCAGGCTCTCAGATGCAGTTTTCACAACTCAGACCTGAGCTGGAGTCCTGCACATCGTATCACGGCTGTTTTAACCGATCTTAATCCATGGGACAAATTTAATATTTCCATTTTGAGTACATAACAGAACGAATGTTCAGCACATTTACCTACTACACATGCAGTCTGCTGAGACTTCACGAATTAAATACATCACTAGACATTAAAACTACAGCCATCTTAAATATCTATGGGTCATAAAAATAAAGAAAACATGCATTCCAATCTGATGGCGACTAAATTTGGAAGACATGTACAATCTACAACTGAACTGCATTAAAGCAAAGAAGAGCTACAAAGGTCAGTCCAGGCACAACTCCTCACTAGACACAACTTTCAGACTGTTATCAGTCCTGCTGATTTTTTAATTCAGGAACAGGTAAGAAATACAGCTTAGTGGTCTAATCCTCAAATTAAGAGCAGGCAGCAAAGGCAAGGAAGGGCCATAGACAGAATGGTTGAAGGGGAAACTAGATGCTCATAGACAACAAATCCTATAGACAGGGTAAAGAGAACAAGAACACAGAATTGGACAGAAAGAATTTAATACCAGGAGCCACATACATAGCTTAAGCAGTAGAGTAATTCTCTCCAATGCTGTTTCAAGATTTTCACTTTAACTGCACAAGATGTAGGGGATTGGAAAGGACTCAAAAGAAAATTCACCTTAAGAACCACTGACAGAAACATCATGCCATTTTGCAGTTCCAATGCTTATCAGTAATAGTAATTTCATACATCGAGGGAGAAGTTATTGGAAGCATTAAAACATATTCATTCTCTTGGAAGCTTTCTGTGTCCCTCCTAAAGGGCTGACGGATCATGCTGCTGACAGTCTCGCACATGACACACCCAGTAGTCTGCATCTGAGTGTCATAGGGATCATAAACATTTCACTTTTGCATTATAATCTATTATACCAACTAATGTGAGAGATGTATTCAGGTCACATACATTTCTACAGTGCTATTTCATTTATGAAATCACCTCCAAACCACATCTCTTTCCTTTGCCTTCCTGTGAAAATTTGTTTGATGTTATTACATCCCACCATATTCTTCCCGCAAAATGACCATGTCAGCTGAAGATAAGATTAAGAGAGAATCAATCAGTGCAGAAGATGTATTACTACCTAAGAAAAACTGATACACAAAAGCCTCATCTGTCTGCTTTGCTCACAAAGACACTGCTCTAAAAGCCACAAAAGGCTGTTAAAGACAGCAGAAAATTCCATACCATACCCAGTATTTAAAGATGACAGCTGAAACAGCTGTTGGCAGAATTGCAAAATGCAGATAAAGTATCTAAAAACTCTATACTGTGTAAGTATATATGTGTAAATGATTATTTACACATTAAAAATCAAGTGTTCTAGGGTACTTATTTTTATAGCCACCCCTGGTCTACCCAAAACCACCCTGATTACCTTTTCCTTTTGCTCTCTTAATGTGTTAATTAAACATCAGAATAAACTGGAGATGCAGGGTACCTCTGCAGCTATACAGCAATATTCTACTTAAGAAAAACAATGTGGACAGCAATGCTAAGGCAAAATGCTAAATCTTATAAGGAATTCGTATGAATCCACATCTAGAGACCCTCCCAAAAGTCCTTATTCTCTCAGCAATGCTTGAAGAACTGTAAATTCATAGGACAAAATTAAGGAGGGTAACCTACCTGCATGAAGCACGGCCTCCCATTGATAGAGAAATTCCCAAAGTCAGCCCAATAGTTTTCAAAAAAGCCATAAAAAATCAGACACCACACTGTCTGGGGAGCAGGGGGACATCAGCAGCAGGCAGAGGGGCTGGTTCTTCTCAAACACAGCAAAGCTTTTTGTAAGAGCAAGAGAGAAAAGAGATTTGCCTCCAGCATCCAGCTGCAGCTGCCCAGCACTGCATTGCAGGTGAAGGGCCGTGCAGCAAGGCTGGGGCTTGCTCTCAGCTGATCTTCCTGCAAATTCAGTCATGTTACGGAGTAAGCATAAATAGATTCATCCCCTTCTCTTGATGTCTGTTTCATTCTTCCCTCTAATGAAATTACATTTTCAGTCAAATACTTTGTTTCATCTTCCTGATCCAGCCGGTTTTATTTGCCTATTCAATAGCCCACTGCATTCAAAGCTCAAATGAAGACAAGGATCATGGTAACTGTCGACAGACCAACCCTTTTGATAGAGAAATGCCAGCACAATCATGCAGGAGAGAAAGGGCGTTCAAAGTAAAACCAAATTTTCTAAAGTAATCCCAAACTTCCCCATCCAGAGTTACAAGAAAAACTTATCCTTTATGCTTAAAAGTAACAAAACAAGCAGGAGTCTAATTTTCTTTAAAAAGCTGAACTGAGTATTTTTCACAGCAGCAGGCACTTAACATCATCCTCCAACAATGCAGAAGAATTACCAGCCATTTCCTGTGCCTGTTTATGCTGCTGGTTTATGTGAGTGATAGGGGAAACAAGTCAGCAATGTGACAGCAGGACTTCATTAGTGAAAGACACCCTGAAGCTAGTCCTGCAGTTTCAAACCAAGACATTTAAAGAAGAAATGTGTTCATTTGGTTGTATATCTGAAGTATTTTCACCCTCAAAAGCTTACTGAAATCTGAACATCCCTTTAGCTGTTTAGTGTTGCCAAACTTCTTCATTTTAGAAGAGGTACTAAAAACATTCAAAATTTTCCACTGTAGACAATATTTTGCTCCATGTTCATTGAAGATATCGGCCATTAACTCTGTTCACCTCTGCAATGCACAGCAGAGAGGGTAAAAGTTATTTGCAGGAACTAAGAAATCAATCATCCACTTGTTCCTTACAAAAGGTATCAAAATATTTTGGAAAAACACTTTTGAATTCTCTTGCCAGTTTTCACTAGAATCACCTATCTGGTCCACACACTAAAAATAAGATAAAAAATGATTAAGAAATGTCAATTGCACAACGTGGGTTCTTCCAGATTTGCACTGAGGTATATCCAACAGCACTGAAAGGATAAGGTGGGAGACACCTGTCCTGTCTGTTAGTACAGACAGTACAATTAGAAAGCTGTGTTCCTCATGCCATGGAGTGGCACCAGCTTGAGTTCTTTTGCTGTCCTCTAGAAATTATCAGACACACAGCCAAGCCTCCACATGCAGCTTCACCATCAAAACTCTGAACTTTTTCTCTTTTCTCCAGTAACTTACATAACAAAACAGTTGAAATTACATGTTTGGTTCTCCTATTTATGAGCATTAAGAGTGACTTCTTCAAAACTTTGTTGGACAGGAAAGAAGTACTCTTCCTCATCCCCAAAACAGCAGAAATACTGTCCATGCTACCTATCGACTTGCTTTAAATAGATACAGAAGCAGATTCCTTCCACCCTCAAACAAGGAAGGCAACATACATTTAGCCCAAATCAGTTTTGTTACACCTATCATCCTTATATACGTACAAACAAAAAAGATACTCTCCTTACACCTTTTCATCTCAGTTTTACTCTCCCTTGATATTGGGAAAGATGATACTCATCTGTAGGAAACTGAAGAGAAATGCTTTCTTAAATGATTTATAAGTTGCCTGCAACAGTCTTCATAAACATTGTCATCCCTTATTTGTAAGCTCAAATTACACATATGAAATACCCCCACGAAGAATTCAATTCAGTGAATGTAAGATGAAGGATGACTCCAGCTCACCCTGCAGGTGCCACAGATAAAGGTTAACACACCGCAGGGCTCTTGCTGAACAAAGTGTTGCTTTCCACCTTAACCATCCAGCCAACCATTTCCAGGGCTCTACCCCCACTACAGCAAGATCTCACCTTGAGTACTGTTAAAAATTCCTTGTTTTCATTTGAGAAAAAGAAAAAATTCCATATGGCATGGTGAAAAGCCAGGATTAAAAAGCTCCCTCCCATTTTCACATCTGTGCATCGAGACAATGTCTCTTTAAGGAAGTATGCTTGCCAGATGCATCTTATTCCTGTTCCTTAGTGTGTCTAATTTCAAGAACATGTTAAGGCACATCTAGTGAGAATGACTGCTTCTGATGCCAGCCTCCGACATGCTTACATACAGATCTGCTGGCAGACCTCATGTTCAATAAATATGGTAACTGATTACACACAAACTCTCAGTACGAATTCAGATCCAAAATGATAAAAGTATTTTTCTGCTTGTATGCAGTTGATCTTTCGGCTCAAGAAATTTCAACTATATTGAGGAGATTTGGGAGAATTATAAATCATAGATTATAGGGGACTTATGAGTCTATAATCCACATTATTTTGTGATTATTGTAATTTATTCACTCTTGTATCCCGATTTTTCTGAATAAAGAACTGGTATGTTCTGCCAGTAGGGCAGATCCATAATACTTGCCTCTGTAGAGCACTCATCCCAGAGCTCCAGGAATACCACTTTCAAGGACTTTAAAGACTGGAGATGGCTGAACATTTAGCTTTTAAAGAACAGCACTCAGAGGCACCAAGACATACTTCTGATTAGTGGATCTGTGGGATCTCAGTTTGAAGATAAGTAATGGCTTCCACATGAGAACAGTATTAATACACAAATATCAGGCAATCACGTTTCTTGCTCCCCATACCCACTCTCCCACACAAGCACCTAACAAGCTGTTTGTAGAACTGTCTGCTATTCCAGCTATTACAAACCACGGGACTTCCATGGAAACCAGTAGATCTTCAGCTGTGTCCTGTCACAGTCTGATAATCGCTTCTGCATTTGAATGAAAAAATTCAGAGGACAATGAATTCTTACTCTACCTTAAACTTATGTTCAAAATACTTATGAAAGACATATCCCTGGTCTTAATTATGAAAGACAAGTGACGAAAACATAATCCAAGATCCTGATCCCAGGCAAAGCTTTGAGCAAGATAAGAAAGAAACCAAGGTGATTGTCAGAACTCCAAGGCTCCTCAAAGACAGAAGTAAAGTGATACAAGCAAGACATACAGTAACAAACTGGAAAGTATCAGATCTTACTAAGAATTTCTGCTCCCCAGACTGCATAGATGGAGAAACTACCAACTTTGTCTCTCTTCATAGCAATTGAAGAGAGGAAGAAGAAAGAACTGACATTTCACTCCATGTAAAGGGTCTTGCCAGAAAATTTCAGGTAACTGTAAACCAGTTTCTTGAAAATAATGAATATTGCAGGCACTTGGGAAGATAGAGTGGAAACAAGACTACTATAACTCAGCTCTGCCATTGCCTGCCTGCCAGAGTAGAGGGAGACAGAGGAAAGTCCTGTGAAAAAATATCTCCCACTCAGTAAAGCCTGTAAGAAACAATTAAATAAATTCACCAGTGCACGCAGAATTAGAAGAAAGCAATTCAGACCATGCACATTTTTCAGAACAAGCCACATAGTTATGGCTGCCACTACCTTTGTAGATATTCAAGCGTACAGTAATAAAATGTTCTTCTCTGAAGCACAATCAGTTCAACATCCCTTACACAGAACTGGTGGGTTTGTACATGAATAGGGCAACTTTTCCTGAAACATAGAAGATACTGAATTTGATGAAACAGTATTATCATTTGGGCCTGCGAATGAAATACACAACTCCTACACATTACACAGACCTGTAGCCCAGTTCTAGGTAATACACTTACCTTCTTCCTTTGAGAGAAATAAGCTATAATACAGAACTTTTTATTCAGTTTCTTGCCCATTTCTTTAACTGCTTTGAATCTGGATGGGTGTTTTAGACTACTTTTTAAACTTTGGCTCCTAATCTCAGTAGCAACCTAAGGAGGAATTTTGTCCTAGGACAAAGAAAACAGTTTGCACTTCTTGCAATATAAAACAGACAGAAAAATCCCACAGTATTTTACTAGCAACTATGATTTAAGAGTCACAAGTGCCCAATTCCATTACAAATTACCAGACACATCAGTAAAGTAAAACTATATTTGGAAGCTTCTATTTTGAAACAGAAGCAGAGTTTTGAAGTAAATACTAGATCTTCCTTGTGTATTAGGCTTTCATTCACATAGCGCAACAGTCTTACAGACTATAAAATGAGGAAGGAATTCACAGAAGGACTTTCTTCACGAAAAGGGCTGTTAAACATTGATTGTTAAAACACTGGACTCCACTGCCCAGGGAGGTGGTGGAGTCCCCATCCCTAAAGGTGTTCAAGAAACAACTAGATATGGCACTCAGTGCTCTAGTCTAGTTGACAAGGTGGGGATCGGTCAAAAATTGAACTCAACCTTGGAGGTCTGCTCCAACCTTTCTATGACTCTTTGTATCTCTTTCAAATGAAAGCAGGTAGATGCCATGCTTCAGCATCACTTCTGCCATGACTTCTGAACAAGAGCTAACTCAAAGTAACGTTCCCCTCCAAACAGCACTTGGGGTCTTCAAAAAATCAAGCTGATGATCTCCTGTTAGTCCACCCTGCTTCCTAAACAGACACTATCTCGCTGCACCAAGGCACTACAACATTGCCAGCACACATGTGGGCTTGGTGTGTACTGCTGGAGACCTGCACAGCACGAAGCAGCCACCTCGTGGCGGGTGAAAGACTGAACTGTTGGCACACCCATTAATCACATCTTCCTCCTAGCACCTTCAAGACCATCTCCATCCAAGACAGCTCACGAAACACTAGAAGACAGAGAATTATGTTTGCAATTCCAGAGAAGTCATACAAGGAAAACTAGTACAAGAAGTGTTCCCAGGAAAGCACTGTGCATCTCCACCACCTTCCTTAGGACCAGGGCAAATACTACATCTAACACATCTGTCTCCCAGAGTTCAACTCCAAAGACACAGTAACGACTTCGAAGAACTGCAAAAGATTTCTGCATTTTTGACGCCTGGGCAAAAATAACTACCTGAATGCACCTCACCAGATACTGCTACCTGAAGAGTTTAAAGTTACTAATGTTTTGGTATGAACAAAAGCTTGTAAGCCTACAGGCTCCTTTTTTAAAGGCTTTTTTGAGTGCCTTTGGGAATCAACTGACTGTCAGCACCCAAGATGTTCACACTTCAAGAAATTACAAAATTGTTACACCACATTCTCCCCCAGATAACTTTCAAAGAGCCACCTTTGGGCAGCAACACAAACTGCAACAACCTATGTACCAAGCCCCCTGTGTTTTGTTAGCAACTAAAGCTTTGACATGCATATTTTCTGACATGTTCTTAACATTAAGGAAAAGGCCTCTCATTTTCTAAAAATAATTTAGACTAAAAGAATTTTAATTCTTATTCCTTGTCCTTCTGATGGAAAATGGTGAAATTAAGAAACTGAAATCAATGCTTCACTCAAGGCTACAAAGCAACCCAGTGGCAGTCAATATTAGAACTCAGGATCTCCTTGTATCTAAGCTTGCATTTTGTCGCTCCAAGACTTTCAGCTGTCACCCTCCCTGTCTTTCTCCTCAGTTTTCACAGATATGGGACCTGAGCAAAAGCACACAGCCATGATATTCCTCCAACTCTACAGTGGCAGAGATAGAACTAACAAGCAGGCTTGGCAAGTTCCTGAGCAAACATTTGAGACAGCTGGTTTAATGAGTTTTCCGAATCACCAAAGGTTTGGAGTAGTTTTACTGGCATGGGAAAACGCAGGTACCTCACCTTTCTAATTCCAAGAAACTCTTATTTGCTATCTTTCTACAGAATTGTGTTGTGATAAATGCATTCTCTCCTTCATTGATATCAAATACAATTTTTAAGATAGGAAAGATGTAAAGAAATAGGAACATCCTGAATTTGCAGAAAATTAAGAACGTGGTTGACCTTCCTAAAAAAAAAGCTTCTACACAGAACCATAATTAGTATTTACAAGGTGTTTCTGTAAGTAACCAGTTTAGGCTTGTCTTGTCTGAACCTAACAAGCAATGATGCAACTACTGAATGATGAAAAAAAAAAGTAACTTTCCAGTTTTGTATGAAACACAACTCATTTTGATTACTTTAGCCTTTCCAAGTAGGATTTTTTTGTTCTGTTTTTAACCAAATTCAGTTGATAGCTAAACTTAAAGCAGGTGCAGTTCTTTTCTAAAATGAAAGATATTTTGAATTGTTTTAAATTCCTTCAGAACATTTTCTGCATTTTAATACTTACTCATAATAATTCATAATACTTACTAAACAACCTTTAAAAATCAGTTGTTTCTTGTTTTTACTGCACACGTATAGAATACAATATATTACAGAAAAAGTTACATGCCCAATCTAAACTACTATAGAACATCAGATGTTAAAGGTACATTCCCATGCAGTTTCAGGTTTAGATTTTGTGGAATGTCTTGCAACAACCCAGCTAAGCTTATTTTAGAAGATTTAACTCAAGCAGCTTTGTATTAAATAGCATAAATATTGTGGAACTGTATCTAAAGTTAGAAGCTGGGTTCTCTTAGTTGTACAACATAAAGCATAAAGTACATGCATATTTCTGAGGCACGATCTAATAAACCTATGGTACCAAAATACAGAGTTGAAGCATGTAGTTTAAGAATATAAACACAGCATTTTACAAATAGTACAGCTCTGCACTCAAATCAAGGTTAGTGGCAAAATCAAGAGCTAGCCAGCAGTACAGTTAACCTGTCCTGGATATGGACAAACCACCACTAACATGCCAGCACTGAAAGTTACCATTCAGCAACCTGAGAATTTACACAGAAATCAGTCTTTCCAGCTGCACTGTGGACTCTATTGGCAGAGTCAGTATTGTTTGTCTGCAGCTAGAGAAGAAAAAAAAAAAAAGTAACATGTATAGAATTAAACAATGGATTATTCATATAGAAATTAGAGAAGGAGAGAGTTTCAGAAATTGTCCCAATGCTACCTTCAAGAAATACGAGGAACATGTACAGAATACCATGGAACCACAACACACATCTCCCAAATACTTTAGGTAATGTTCCTCACTCCTCAAAAGCCCCATCTCAAAACAAATGAATCTCGACTGGAGATAGCGAGAAAAAAAAAAAAGAAAATCCACATGATTTTTCTGAGAAAGTGACTAAGAAAGCGACTAAGAAAGCATCACTCTAAGCCTAAAGGAAAAACCCTCCAACTCCCACCCTCAAAGCCTTACTTACTAAATACCTTTGGTTGCTACGCACCAGCAAGTAAAAAACCTCTTGAGACACCAGAGATTTTACAGGAATAAGCGGCATTTTATGGAGCACGCAGAACAAGCTCTATAATTTACATCACCTTTCACTAGAAAGGAATCCACGAGCAGCACTGAACACAGTACTTAATGCAGTCTGGTGGAAGCCATTGTTTAGTATTTACTCGAGTTCTTTTAATTTTTATATCTGCATCCAAAAGCTCACCACACATAAAGACTTGAGACATTCCTGTGGTAGGAGAGAAGCCACACGAGAGCATCAAAGTTAGAGAGAGAAGTAAACACCATATCATGGCATTCTTTCGGCGAGATTAAAAAAAAAAATAAAAGAAAATCTCAGGGGGCAAGAGGAGGAAGAAGTGTCAAGAGAAGCTGGTTCCCAAGCCAGCAGTTACTGAAGTGCTCGAGGGGCTGCAGAGAGGGGACGCTGACAACTCTCCCCGGGGTACAGCCTGAGACTGAGGAAAGGAACCTGCAAGGACAGAGCCCGACACGAAGCTCCATCCACAAGCACGACTACAGCTTTATCTCCGGGTTTCGGGGACACGCAGGGAACACAGAACCTGCCGTTCCCCTGTCCGGCCGAAGGAACCGCGACAGGGGACGGCGAGGGGCCGCGGGCAGAGAGCTGGGCGGCAAAACCGCCGCTCCGGGCCACGAGCACGAGAAACGTGCCCTCGAGTGAGCTCCCGTTAAACACCCGCCCAGCTCGAGGGGCTCGCACGCTTCGGCCGCCGGGCTCGGCAGCCCCTTCACTGAGGGGAAAGCCGAAGAAAACAAAGAGGCGGCGGTGCCGGCGGGAGATACCACCTGAAGAGAGTCGGGGCCGCACTTACTTCCTCTGGGCCTTGTCCTTCTTGGCTTTGGTCCGCTTCTTTCGGGCCTGCAGAGCCAGCACTGAGGGAGAGAAGAAGAGAGAGCCGTGAGGGACGGCGGGCCCACGAGGGGCCCCGCGGGGCCGATGGAGGCCGCGCCGCGCTCACCTTTCCGCTCCATGTCGGCCGCTGCCGGCGCCCTCCGGCGCCTGCGCTGCGCCCGCCCCTGCGTCGCGCCGGGCCCGCCGGGCTGGGCACGCGCGGCTCGGCGGCCTCGAGCCGGGGGAGCTGGCACCTCCCTCCTCGGGCCCGCCCCTGCCCGCCCTCAGCGGCTGCGGCGGGTGCGACGGCGGCGCCCGGGGGCGGCCCTGAGCGCAACGGCCACGAGTGACGTTACGAGTTCCGTTTGTCGCCCGCCGCTGAGGGCCGCTCGGGACGGCCGTCAGCGTCCCGCACCCGCCTGCCTCCCGCGCCCGCACCCGTCTCTCCTCAGCGCGCAAAGCTCTGCGCTTAACCGATGTGTAAAGTCGTGTTCCCCGACAGGAGTGTAATGCCTGTTAAGAGATTCTTAATATTAAATCATTTATTCAATAACGACCATGAAAAAAACCTTTTTAGGTTAGACATTTTGCTGCACGCACTGAACAAAATACCTGTTTAAGGTGGTTATATATTCACCTTAAAACTTTTGTGTGTTCTACTATCTGCAGTTTTTCTTAACACCATTTTACTCCTAAAAACTACTTGCAGCTCTGTTATAAGCATGTTACATAGTCTGTCAGGTGTCTATCAGGGGTTCCTGTCAGGAAGCCACAGAGGGACTCAAGGCCATCATCTGGGACTGGAGCATGAGCCATGTCTGGTCTGGTTTTAATTTCTAGGACATTTTAAGCATGCCCAAGAGGTGGGCCCTTCGGCATCAGATCATGAATATTTTCAGGGAAAGGCAAGTATGCACGTGTACAATTTTGGAAGACAAAAATCCTTTTTAGAATTCGTAATTGTTGCTCTATTATTACAAGCATCAGATGTTTGGGACATCTGTTCTGCAAAGAGTTCTATGTGAGAAACTAACACAAGATTTTGGGATGACATAACAGAGGGGCAAATTTCAGCCTTTGCACAATTACGGTGTTCAGGGTAAGGTTGAGCTGAAAGTCCTCAAGTGTGCTGGAGTCCCCCCTGCTAGCACTGAACAGCAACGTCCTACCTCAAAAGAGGACACAACATTACCAGACCACAGAAGGTATTATAATCTCAATTCAGAGGTAGCCTATCTGTTATCCCATATCTATACAAAGTGACTCGTGCTGTTGGCTCTAGCAAGGTCTGTGCTTGCACCTGCCAGACTGCTCGGTTCCCTAGTCCCATTGAACGCATTTGGAAAGCTCCAGTGAAGCACACATGCAGATTGGCATCGTATTCCCTTGAACAGTAGCTACCAACAGAGTTTGAACGAGGAGCCTTCCACAGAGGTCTGCTACAGAAACAAGATACTACTGAGCGTCTTCCTTCTTGCCATGTTTCTTCCATGCTTTTCTAGTTTTGGAATGGAAAACACAGTCAGGGCAGCACCGTCAAAGGGTTGCTGAGCCAGGCCTAAGCTAAGATACACTCATCTTTCCACAACCAGCCTGGCACTATTTTTTGGAGTAGAATAAATGTCCCCAGACTATGCCCATACATAAGTGGTTTATCTGGTCCTTCCTCCTTGCTTCCTATGCAGTGTGCCCCGCCGCCATGCATGGCCCCAATAACTGCTTCTGCCATGCTCTGCATGGCATACGAGCTTCCTCAGCTGCTTTATATCTTCTGCAGCTATTTATCCACAGGAGCAGCATGTGGCTAAAACCACATCAGAGCTGAGGGTGGTTATATGCACGCTGCACTATCATCAATGAAAATGTGCATGTCTGGGGATGTGTATGCTCTAATTCAGTGCAGTGGGAGAACAGCCTGGATTTCTGCAACATGCCTTGCTAGGAAAATATCATGGCATCCGACTAGCTGGAAAGAATATGAAAATGTTGTTGCATGCACAAAACAACAGTACTTGTTGCAACTATGTCAGGTGAGAATGTCAGGCTGCCAACAAACACAAGATTACAAACAGGCCTTTAAACTCTGACTTCTGTGGTTTCTTAGAGGTATAGGTCGAATACTTGGCTAAAAAGTACATGCTTTGTGCTTCACAGCTCATGTCAAGAGACTAAACACAGAAGGCTTGTGTGTATGTGGAAGCAAAGTTATGGCACCACACAACTGTAAGGGAAAAAGATCAGGATTGACTGGATTTCCTCTCGGTAAGATATTTGTTTTGCAGCATGAATACCCGTAATTTGCATGCTAACATACTGACTCTGATTTGTCCCCTGGTGCTAAACTCTGCAAAGTCACAAAGATTGGAACTTTTCTGAACAAGACCCAAAAAAAATCTTTTTTCAGTGGAGACTTTTGATGTTGCCAACACCTAGGAATGCCATTTCATCTTAAATTAAGGGTAACATAGGACAGCCAACAGAATCTGGAAATTAGGGCTATACTTTTCAGGGGGTTTATATTACTTGTTTTGAACAGAGCTGAGAGGAGCTTGGCGTGAAGCCACTGTCCAGAACAATACAGGGAAGCATATGTGGTTTGATAATTACTCAATGCCATTTGGGCTTTCAGTTTTTCCTGTCTTTCAGTCCAAAAGGTTTGAGGGTTCTAGGATTCCATTTCCTCTACAGTAAGAAACTCTACACAGTAACATTCACTAAAATCCTTTACCACTGCAGTTTACACCTATGCCACCTCCCAAAATGCAAATGTTTCCTGTGTTACATTATTTAGTAAGTGGATTAAATCAGGACTTGACCTACATGATGTGTTTTGCATCTGTTTTTGAATCAGAATTTCCAGTAGCTAAACTCTGACTAACCCCACCGCTCAGCATTCCTTCTTCCCCTTTTTAATTCCTTGGCAATGTGATTTTCTATGTACAACCCAAATATAAGTGACACTGTCTGCCCAGGGCTTCTGGCAGCTTTAAAGGGTGAACAGTGAGTGGGGGACTTACACCAGTTAACATTATAGACCTGAGTCCCTTTCCATAATTTCATTGTCCAGGGTGACTATGCACTAGGCTGACAAGTGGGTACCAAATGGAGAACAGAGAAAACACATGAGATAAGGAAGTGGAAAAGAAACGGGGAAAAGATTATGAGCAAGCAAGGCAGACATGTTTTTTAAACAATGAGTTAGGTGAGGGAATAAAAGATATTTTCTTATTAAACATCAAGTACAATGATAAAGTTTCCAGTAATATTACCTGTGACTTCAGAGCAAAATTCTCCCTTTGAACTCTGGGCAAGACCTATTTTATTGCACCAGGTGTTTCTGGGTGGACAGGTGGACAGACTCTTAACTTTAGATCATGTCATAGTTATACACAATTCAACCTTTTCCATCAAGTGATTTTGTTCCTCTGACCCTAGAATTTCATCCCATCTCCTTCTTTCATTTTTTTGGTAAGATATAAAAAGACAGTGCTGGAACAGAGGGCTACTGCACAATCTGTAGGATCTTACTATTACAGAAAGTAATCTTGTTGACAAGTCTTCATGGTTAATGAAAACTAGAAAACACAATAGCAACTCAAACTACAGCTCCATTTGCCTGAATTTATCACCAGGAAATGGCTTTACAGCAGCATAAATTAGACAAGACCCACAGTTTTAGGCTGTAATACCACACATAGCTAAGCTCATGAAAGAGCTAGTTATAAAGGAAGAAGGCTGGCTCTCCTGGTTTCCTTTCCCTGTGTGGTCCTGTCCCGTCTGGCAGCAGCAAGCTGATAGATTAGCTTACCACACCTCGTAGAACCTCACCCATAGGCAGACTTGAGTCTTAAGTCCTGTCATGGTCTCAAAACAACAGTTTATGTTTCAGTATATGTGCAGTATACACGCCGAAAGCCCAAATAAATGATGAATCAGAAATCCTATATACGCTTTCTTAGGAGCACCTTGTAGAGCAGACACAGCCATAACCTTTGAGAGTTCACTCTAGATCCAAAGAGATTCAGAAGGAAAACTGAGATATTCATGGGCAAACAAAACTAAAATAAACCAACAAAACTAAGATCACCGAGACCTGCTTCTTCTGATATCGCAACGGGGACTCCAGCACTGTATTTACTGTCTTGTACACATACATATGACCAATCATTCTAAGTCACAGAGATTGCTCAGTGTGTCTGACATTGAGCACAATTACCTCAAGGCAGTCATTCAACAAGCAAAACTAATATGAAGCAAAAGAGTTTTGCAAATCAAAGGCATTAAAAACCCTAACATGCCAAGAAGTAGTTACTTTTTAGATGTCAGCAGTGTTAACAATGACTCACAGCAACATAGGACAGACAGATGCCACTGTTACACTGTGTAGAGAAGGAGAAAGGTTTTGACATGGGAAGGCAAATGTTTTAAAAGCAAGCTTCCATATCACATTTAGAACGTGTCTGTCTTGCGTATTATCGCAAGACTCATCTTTCTTAAGCTTGAGACCAACAGCTAAGTGGCCTTAAACACAAATCCCTAACAGTTTATTTGCTGTGATATTCTGCACTTAGTACAGAAAACGCCATGGGGGTTCCACTCCAAAGTATGCTTAACCTGCAGCACTTAATGACTTCATTGAGTCTTACACACATACTCTGAAAACAAGCACTTCCTATCTTTGATATTGCAAGGCCTTTTTCAGTACTGAGAAGTAGTTTATTGTCGAAACACACAGAGAAAGATCAGGGCACTGAGAAATCTGTGCTAGGAGAGCTCAGCTCTCCCCATCGCTCCTGGCTCGACACCTCTGGAAGTGAACAAACTCTCCTTAGGAAGTTTACAAGAACAATTAATACTGGCTTGCAAGACTTCAGAAGCACTAAAGCTTCCCTGGGATACACCCTGGCAGGCAGTTACTCACTCTGTGCCTGCACAAGTTCTGCCCTAGGTACGGTTTTTTATCTCTTTCTTTTTCTTTTATTGTTTATTTCTAGTACAGCCTCATGCATCGGCCGCAGAAGAGCCGAGCAGGGCTCACGGCTGTGGCACCCGTAGCCCGGCCCAACTCCGGCGCGCCCACACCGCGTCCTCCGCCCCCGGGGCCGCTCTCGCGAGAGGCCGTCGCGCGCGCTCCATATTGGGGCATCTCTGTCCTTGGCACCGCAGCTCTCGCGAGCGCGGTCGTGACGAGCATTGGGCCGTGCGGACTGTGCGGGGCCAGTGTCCGGGACCGGTGCCCGGGCGGTGCGGGTTGTGCGGGACCGGTGCCCGGGCTGTACGGGTACTCGGGGCCGGTGCCGCTCGGGGCGGGGCGGAGGCAGCTGCGGTGTCGCCTGCGCGGTCCTACCTGCGGCGGGTGTGTGTCCCCGCCCCGCACGTCGGCGCCTCCGCCTCGCTCGCTGCCTGCTGTGCGAACCCTTCCGCGCCTCACGGGGCCATCCAGCCCCTCTTGGCTTAGCCCGGGGGAGGGAGAGCCGCGTTCGGCATCGCCCCCCACGTCTTTCGGGGGGAGAGGGGGGGGAGCGGCGGCGCGGAGCGCGGGCGGGCGGGGCGTGAGGGGCCGGCGGCGGCCGCCGCGTGGGCGTCCCTGCTGCGGAGCCGCCCCCGCCTGGGGAGCAGCGAGGCGGGGAGGGGAGGGAACGGAGGAAAGAAGGAAGGAGGGAAGGAAGAAGTTGTCCCGGGTGCAGGAGGAGGTAGTGGCAGTGTCGGTGCTGCTGCAGCCGCGGGCAAAGCTTCCCCCTCCCGCCGGGCCGGGCCAGGTGGGGCTTGCTCCGCAGCCGAGATGTCCCAGGAGCGGCCCAAGTTCTACCGGCAGGAGCTGAACAAGACGGTGTGGGAGGTACCCGAACGTTACCAGAACCTCTCCCCGGTCGGCTCCGGGGCCTACGGCTCCGTCTGGTGAGTGCTTGGAGGGGACCGGGGTGTACGGAGGAGGTCACGTTAGGTCGCTTCCCCTCTCCCCCGCCCTGCATGGACCCGCGGCGTGATCCGCGCGGGGCGGGCACTGCGGTGAGCGGAGCTTTCTTGTCCTTTGGGGGTTCCTCTCCCTCAGCTTCTTACCAGTCTCCTGTTAAACATTTTTTCCCCACGGTTTAAGAGCGGTACTGCCGGGAAGCCGCAGTCTTGTCTTTGGAATGCTTTGGGGATTGCACCACATGGCAGGTGGCACTGAAACATGCTTGGAGGGGAAGATGATAATGTATCGTCCCAGGCCCCCCGCCCCGAATGATCTCACATAGACATATTTGACTGTGCCTTCTTGCAGTTAGTAGGTGGGGGCTGGAGAGGGATGGAGCCTGGTAAGTCCCCCCATATCTGGCTTTGCAGAGCTGAGGGCCTGGCAGCTCTTGTCGCAGTTTCTTTCTGGACATGAAGGATAGATTATATTTGAGGCAGTTGCATTTTTAAATGGAATTTGTTCATAGGCAGGGAGAAGTAGAGGAAAGGCTACGAGGACTGTTATTGTATCCCTGACTTGTTATAGTGGGTGTACGAGTACCAATGTCTTCTTCAGTTATAAAATTGTTGGTAAGTTGAGCTGAAATGACATGCATTTCTTAAAATGCTGTGCCTCAAGTATGCAAATGCCTCCATTTCATAAAAGAAAAATAGACTGCTCAGTTTTGTGGCAAGATTAATAAGTATACTTGTTGATTTTTTTTTTAATCAAATAATAGAATGGTTTTGATTGGAAGGGAATAGACAGGTTTTGTTTGGTGAAAGAAGGGCCTTGTTGATGGAGCTGATAAATACCCCTGTAAGTATCACAGAGTTATGTAACTCCTGAAATGTAATGGTAAATTAGTTTGCTTAGTGCCTTGTACCTTGTATTTTAAGGATGATTCTGTATTGTCTAGCCCACTCCTTTTTTCCCCTCCCCACAATCTCCACTGTGTGTGTGTAATAGTTCCAAAGCTTATTTTCATAACCAGTAACTAAAGAGTTTGCATCATGAATTTCCTGTTTTGCTGTGTCAAAACTTTCAAAGATTGTGCAACTATGTTCAGATTAAACAGTGTTGTATTAGAAGCAATTTCAAACATGTGGCATGAGCCTTTTTACAGTCCATGTTAATAGCTTCCTGTGTGTTCTTCTAAAAATAGGTTTCAGAAAACATAGTTCAAAAAGACTAGTGATATGGAAAGTATGTCAAAGTTAAAAAAATCAACAAACACAAGTCTTCACATACTTATGTAGGTTTATTACGCTACAAGTGGTGTTTCATATTTAGGATGTTCCTGCAATGACTTGTTCTGCTCTCTGTCCCTTTTGAATTTTTTTTTTTCTCCCCATTAAAAATTTACCTCATTTTATTTGCGACTTTGAGTTTGGTGTATCTTTGTTGGGATAGTAAATAGTGGGGTTTTAACTACTCTTATTAAACCAAATGGTTAAATATACTTTGGTATATGTTGGCTGCATTACCTTATTTAAATGTAATAAAATACTCTGTTGTTTATTTAGTTGCCAAGATATGGCATTTGAAAATGAGGGATTTCTAGAAAGTAGAGAGGAAAATTAATAAAAAAGAAAGAATTAAGCCAGTAGATGAGTCACCTAGACTATGGAGCTGTTGGGTTCTTTGAATGTCTGTTGTGAGTCGGAATACCTTAATACAGGAACTTGACTATTGTGTAGTCAGTGGATGGAGAGAGAAGCATTTTCTACAGGCAGCCTGAGACAAGTGCCTAAAGTTGGAGCAAACATTGCAGGTTTTTTCAAAGGGTGGTGCACGGTGTTGGAAGAATGATGTTCAAATGGCCAGCTCAGGTACTTTTCAAGATCTACTTCAAGAAATGGAAATATGTGGAGATGCAAGTAGGAATTCAGTTCCAAAACTTGGAGAAAAATCTGTATGTATCCTCCCATTAATTCTTACTAAGTCATGTGGCATCTGTTGTGTGAAATGGTATTTCATTTATTCTTGCAGCATTTTTGTATGTTCATACAGCATAGTCTTTTGCGTGAAAAAGGTTTTGTAACCGGGCCTACACTGGAAAAAAAAAAAGAGTTCCTCATGTATCAGTCTTGTATTGTTTCATTTAAGGAGGAGAGGGGCCTAGACAATACAACATCTTGCAGTGGGAAGTTGCTAAACAGGGATGGGATTGATGGGTGACTCAAAGGTTAGTTGGAGGATTGCTTTGTTTCTTGTGTGTGCTGGTGAGAAGTCTGGGCACGTGGCATTGGTTCAGCCAGTTCTAAGCTAAGCAAAGCAGCGTTTTGACAGTTTTTGCCATCAGTGTCTAAAATGCTGTGAAGGCACACTCGGTATACTCTTAGTTTCCTTCATTGCTGTATTTTTAGCAGCTGCTGTTTGTGTGCTATATTGATACCTGTGTAAAATAATGGATCTGGTTTAATTGCTTTGCAAGCTGTATGGCCTTAATTAATTTGGAAAGCAATTGAACAGCCAAAACTTATTCTTCCTCAAAATCTCGCGTAAGATTTTTTTAAATTTGGTTGTTTTGTTGTTTTTTGAGTTTTTTTTGGTAGACTATCAGGTGATACAATCCTTCCAAAACCTATGATTTCTTCCCATTTCAACCCACAGTTGTACTAACAGTGAGTCTGAATGTCTTGGATACTGAGATAATTACCAGAAAAATGTGTGGGTTTAAGAAATTTTAAAACATTAGGCTCCAGAGGGAATGAAATAACAGCCCTAAATATCACCTCTGTCGTAATAGTTCCTCTGTGGATTTTTTTCTAATACCTCATCAATGCATGCAGGTGCCTCCAAAGCATGTATGTGCTTGAAGGGACAGGTGCCTCCTTCTCCTATAAGGTGTGGTAAATATGTGAGGAGTGATAGGAAAAGAACTACAAAACTGAGTGGAAGGAAGCAGCCATACAGGCACGATTAGCAGAAGATGTGTGTGGAAGGGAGAATCGAGTAGCAGAAGGGCAGGTACAGAAAAGCCATGGGCAGAGCTCTGAAAGTGCTGGCAAGTAGTTTGAACTTTATGGGAACTTCGTATATGAAGAAGTGAAATTAGTGTGGGGACATCTGTCCTATAGGAAGATTTTTATTGCAGCTTTCTTAGAAGCAGAAGCTAATGTAGCAGAGGAAAATGAGATTTACAACTTTGATGGTTGTGTTAGGAGGGTACCTGACTGAAATGCAGGTACAGATTTTACTTAGAAGTGACTGCTGTTAATAATAAATTGTCAAGTACTAAGAACTATGTTTTTCTGTCTGTGATTAGGGGTACATAAATTAACTTCAGAGGTACCACTGAAGATACTCAGTTAGCTTGGGTATTTGCACTAGCAGTGTGCAGCATACTATTTAGCAAAATAGGCTTTGCAAAATAATCTTTGTGATTATCCAGTATTTAAATAAATTGTGTTCATAAGTAATTTTGTGCATGCTTCAGTTCCTCAGACTACTTCAACTGTTACTTCTAAGATCTAAGTTGGATCATTTTATAGATTCTCTAAAATACTTGTTTTATTCTACCTTTTATGTTCTGGATTTAATTCAGGTTACCTCAGAATTGTAATTCTAGCTTGCTTAGGGTGAGGTGGATGCAGTTCATTTGCCATAGCACAGTACTGTGTAAGAGATTAAAAAATGTATGATAAATTCTCAATTTGCACTGATCCTGTTTTAAAAGGGATTTAAAACTGTAGGTCATGCAATTTTTTACCCAGTTGGGCTTTGTTAGCTGAAAAATGATCAGTGTAATGCAGCTCTTTTAAGTCTGTGATGGAAGCCAGATTCATGTTCTTCAAAATGCTCTCCAACTGACAACTGTCCTGTAGCTCTGTGAGAACCATAAGGCGAATTATCTGTATCGGCAGAAAATTACTCAGCATGCTTTTATCTGTAGGGAAATAGTCTTTAGGCCTCAAATATGACCAAACTTAGTCTTCTGACTTTAAGAGTAAGTCTAAATTGTGAATGTGCAGTAATACAAAACTTTCTTTCCTGGCCTTGTGCACAGTGTCATTGTTGCAGTGCTGCTGATTGCAATTTCCCTTGGGCATTGTACAGCTACTATAGCAGCATAATGACTTGATACAGCCCCAAATATTGTCATTTAAAAAAAAAAAAAAGGTGAAATTGAACTTGATTTGGACCCTGAAACAGCTTATGTTATGTCTGATGGCTCTGAAATCTTCTTGGAAATAGAAATATCTGAAATATCTTGTAAACCAAGAGAGAAATTTGACTCAGGAGCTGTGGAAGTGGTTAAGATGCTGGGGATCTCCTTTTCAGTATGAAAGAGTTAGTGGTATATGCTGCATATTTTTACCTGAAATGTTTGAAAACTGGTAAAGATTCATGGCTAATTCACAACAGCATGTGTTGAATTATGATAACTAATCCTATTTTTGCTGTAAGTCGTAGAAAACACGTTATGTATCAGTAAAATATTGTCAATGTAATTTCAGGCTGAATTAGGGATCTTAGTATATTGCAAAATGGTGTATGTATTTCATGAAGTGTTGCAGCTTAAATACTGATTTTTCTAGTGGTGTGTGAGAACTTGAAGATTTCAAATCAAGAGTAAAAAATGAACGCCTAATGGCTTTTGTCTACTCAAGCTGAGTGAGGTGTAAAGGATAACTTGTGTGCGGAAGTAGTTGCTCACGGGCATTCTTTGAGCCAGTATGATGTAGCTTGAGAAATTCACCTGTGGCAGGTTGATGCTCCAGTGACCTGCTGTCTGTACTCCTGTAATTTTTCCAGAGAGCTCTTTCTACTCTGTGTATGCCCTTTACAGAAAAGGAGATGCTGTTCTTCTGCTGTGCACAGTGGGTGTTTCCATTCTCTGGCAGGACCTGGGGAAGGGATCCCTGTTTGTAGAAGTGAACTGATACTGTGTTTTCTGTTTTTCATGAACCTCATTTATAAAATTCCTTGGAAACTGGGCAACTTTGACCTAAGAAGTCTTTTTGCAGGTTAATTCCAGTTGATTGCTTTAGGAATAAATGACAACTGCATTTATTTCAAATAACACCTTTGGCAGGGGTGGGCATTGTGGGTTGCACGTGCAATTGTGGGTTTGTTCTAGGATTACTTTTTTTGATTGATTTTGAACTTTCTGTCAGTTGAGCTTTACATTTCATATCTTACATTTATAAATGTGTATCATTCCTTTTCACTTGATGTTTATCAAGAACTAGTTCATACTCATTATTAAATGGAAACAGGAGTTCACTTGAGTCATAGTGCAGCAGGAAAATAAACAAATATTGTACTTCTATAACCTTCTTCATTCCATACTCTCCCCATGTTTGTTATCTTGAGTCAAGTGTTACCTTGATTGTACATCCTCCCTTTCTCCTTCTTTTTGGATAGACCAGAGCTTTATAAGTTATATAAGGACTTACTTTAGAAAAGATAATTTTACACTACAAAGCATAAAAAACCCCAAACCTATTTGTACAGAGTTTCTGCTAAAGGGACAAGTTTTGATAATGTACAGCTAATTATTATTTATTCACGTGCATTTTTATATAACAGAACTTTAGGATTGGATGTGATTTACCAAAGAAATTTGGTTTCAGCTTCAACCGTAGTTAACAGCAGTCATAATTGATTTTACTAGGCATAAGTCTTGGATTTTTGTATGGGCTTAAATCAGTGAACGATAGTATTTTGAGCGTAGCATTTTGTGATGAAGTGCGGTGTATGAAAGTGTGTTTAGGAATAGTGATAATATTTACAAGTACTCTTCCTCTTTCCAGAGCTTTATTACATATTTAGTTTAAGAGCACTTCAGACAGCAAAGTCATAAACATTTCCTTTTTTTCTACAAAATTTCCCCTTACTGTATGGACAAGACCCATCTTTTAAACATTTTCTGTAGAAACCAACAGTTGTGTAAATATGTGGGGATTTTGAGTGGGAGTACAGACTATGAACCAGGAGACTTAGAAATTATTTTCATTGGAGAAACGGCGTTGATTGTGATTCAGTATCTAGATAGCTGCTATCTAGAGTTTCTAAGTGTGGATTTGAAGGCATTTATAAAGAATTCATTTGGATAATTTGATTACTCTTTGTTGTAGTTCTGCCTTTGACACAAAAACTGGGTTGCGTGTGGCTGTGAAGAAGCTGTCCCGACCATTTCAGTCCATCATCCATGCCAAAAGGACCTACCGAGAGCTGCGGCTACTTAAGCACATGAAACACGAAAATGTAAGTTGAAGGAGATGGTATGAAATGTTTATCTGAAGTTGGACTATCCAGTGAGCATCTATCATTGTATTTAAGATCTTGCTGCATGTGATTTTTTCCTAATGCTAAATACAAAGCTTGCAGTAGTCCAAGGGATGATAGTTGTAAAAAAGCATGCCGAGTAAAAAAATCAAACCAACCCCAAAAAATCCCACAATACCAATTTTGTATTAAAAAATCTTAATATTCTATAGAATATAATCTTGAAGTTACAGTTTAGCAAGTTCATGCTGTCCTAAGGATTTGGGACACAAGTGATGTCACATTCTCATGTTTGCTTGCTGTAGTAAACTGCAGGTTTTTTTATATTAAGCATTTATCTAAAGAAAAAAAAACCCCAAAGTTTGTTTTTAGTGGTTTTTAGTACTTGTTTTGGCTTGCCTGTATCAGAAGAGTGGGAAGTAGATGTTCACTAGATTCCTGTAGGTAAAATAGAGAAGAAAAAAGGGGTGGTGGTGAAGGTGTGGAAATTAGATGGCTTTTCATACAATGGAAAGTATGGCAGTTTAAGGGGCTCGAGCATAAAGTGGTTTTCTATATCCTGTATGTAGTCTAGTTCATTATGATCTTGAGCAAGTAAATGAACCTGCAGGGCACTCAAGTGTGTCTGCATTATATTTTCAAGTTTCAGAAGGCCTTGTTAGGTTGCCTAAAGCACAACACTGAGCAGAGGGAAATAAAAACATCTACTGGAAGGAGTAGCTTCTATGCCACAAAGGATCTTAGTAATTATATCATATTATGCTATAAATATATTTCACAGCTTTACTATTTTCTTTCTAGGTGATTGGCTTGTTGGATGTGTTCACCCCTGCCAAGTCATTAGAAGAATTCAATGATGTGTAGGTAACTTCTCTGAAGACTGCAACAAAATACCTTTTGTATCTTCTTTATGTCTCCCAGATTATTACAGAAATACTTGACACCTTAATTTGTTTACCATCATTCACAAATAAGTCTGAATTCCAGCAGAAAGATACTAGGACATCCTAAGCTATTGGACTTGTCAAACTTGTTCACTTGGTATGTTTTATTGACCAGTGCTGTTGAATCAGCATAATAATCTGCTACATTATTTAAGCTATTGTGGATATATTTCATTCATTAGCATGCTTTGGGACAGTCAGCCCTGCCACTGGAGATACATAGGGAGTTTTTATCCTAATCCTGTTGAAGAGATTGCTTCACAGCCCACGTTTCCTTCTGATAATAGGTACTTGGTGACACACCTTATGGGAGCAGACCTGAACAACATTGTGAAATGCCAGAAGCTCACCGATGACCATGTGCAGTTTCTCATATACCAGATTCTTCGGGGACTGAAGGTACATGCATCTGTCCTACCCCAATGCTCATCAACAGGAGATGCAAATTTTTGAGGAGTGTTTTATCCTCAGAGATTCAGATGAGTACACAGTGGGGCTTTTGTAACTTTCCTAACGTATCGTGGGATAATTTTGTATTATTGTTCTTTCATTTTATAGCTCTTTGGAGCTCTATATCAGTAAGTTGCCTATCGTTTTTGTGTATTCGTGTGGTCAGGGTCTGGAAAACTATGAACTGATGCCCTCTAATCTGCTCTGACTATGAATTTGCCCTTTCTTCAGTTTCATTTACTTTTGTGGTTCCACTCAGGTGACAGCACTCTTGGGTGTTCCTAATGAAAGACAAACTGGAACACCTACCTACTTAAAACTCACAGACATACAGTCAGTTCCTTCTGCAGACAGGCTGTAGCATTTGAATTGTGTGGACTGGGGTAGGGCAGTATTTTCTACTGAAGAAACGAAAAGGGGGCTACTGGGACTGTTATATAAAATTTATCCTTTTTTTTTTTTTTTTTTTACAGTACATCCATTCAGCTGACATAATACACAGGGTAAGTGTTAATTCTAAGATTGTTTTTTACAGAAAACAATGTCTTCAAAAAACGAAGCACAGAATTTTATAATCTGTCACTGATTGAATCCAGAAGAAATTTTCCAAGAATTAGTTTGGTTAAATAATAAAAAGATTAAATATGGGAAGTGGTTATCAAGATCCGTAACTTCTGTTTCTGCCTATGTTCAGCTTGTATCTTTGTGAAGCAGCTTTTCTGTTAAATATACATATATTGCACTGGTTTTGCAATAATCCTTTATGCATTTTTGCTTATATGTGATATCTCTGACTCTGCCATAAAGTACTTTGCCCAGAGTTGGTATTTACACTCAGTTAGAATCTATATTTCTATCTGCATTTATATTTTTATCTACTTCAGACTTGTGAAATAACACTGTTGATGTTTCATTTTTAGGATTTAAAACCTAGTAACCTAGCTGTTAATGAAGACTGTGAGCTAAAGGTAATGTAATCACAAGATCTGATTGCTTTGAGTGAGATTTGAGTGAATGCTGTGTGGATGTCCCTTGCAATTAAAGGGTCAGAATAATGCCTTTTGAAAATACTTTGTAGCCCAAGGTACTAATATGCTTCCCAGCTGTAAAGGGATGTAAGGATGTGTTTTCTGTATCTGTTTCTGTGTTTCTAATGAATCATAATGAAATTGAAGGGTTAATAGATTTATTTTGGGTTTAGTTGCTTTGGAGACAAGACATCGAGACATTATTGTCAAGTCCTATGCCGTTCTAGGCTAGTGTATTTTAACAGGTTGTGAAATCTGGTTTCATAATCTGTTTCTTGCAGCTCTTCTTCCTCTCTTCTACCCATTCCAGTGATTGCTCTAGCTGTTTTCCATTGTTCCACTGCAGTAGTTTGTGTATATCTTTTTTTGTAGATCCTGGATTTTGGCTTGGCCCGACACACAGATGACGAGATGACCGGTTATGTGGCTACCCGGTGGTACAGGGCCCCTGAAATCATGCTGAACTGGATGCATTACAATCAGACAGGTAATGCCTCTAACTAACACAAGGCTTTTCAGTTTCTGAATGATGGGGAACGAAGAGATTGTCCTTGTACGTGCTGCCTTCCATTTGAAGGTGTAAATCAGCAGTCATGGTAATTATGCTTCAGTAAGAGAGCTTAAAAGAAGCAAGCCATAGAATTGGTATTTGAACCACAGTCTGTCAGATGTAAGTTTAGAATCATTGTGATAGCCTTCACAAGACTAATTTAAATTTGAGCCTTTGAAACTGCAATCAGTAAAATATTGTCAGCACTTATCCATTTTCCCTAGCACAGTAGTTTTTAAGTAAGTGACTGGAATGTATCTGGATGAGGAGAAGGTGTGCTTCTAGGAAGCTGCTGGGAATACACTGAAAAATGTCTGCAGTTATGCTGTGAAGAAATGATTGGAAAGTATATAAATCTATCCTTTCCTCTCTTGTTAGCCACTTGTTCAGAGTTTTATCTTCCTCACAGTTTTGAGTATCTTCTATCCAGCACACACCTCACTTCCTACTTGCAGGTCAGGTGCAGAGAAGAAAAATCAAAGGTTGAGAGTGGGTCTTGTGCAGGGCGGCATATGCACCAAACATCTGTTTCAATTTCATACATCAAGACTTTTTCCTTTTTTTTTTTTCTTTTCTCTTGCATGCATATGGGCTTGTCTTGTATCTCTGGTAAATAGTTGGTGGTTGTTTGGGTAGAATGTATGTAAGGTGACATGCAAATTCATTCCTCAGAGTTGTCTTGGACAGGTTTTGTCCTCTGATTATATAGATTCCTCCCCAGCTCTTTGGTGTTCATGTTATGCTCTGGAAGGAAGAGTTGCCTGGTCTAGTATTCTGTTGTTTGTACAAGTTTTAGATGACACAGTTACGGAACTGTATTAGTAAGCTTGCAGTGTATTTCAGATTGCTTCAACAACATACGACTGTTTAAAGGTGGAGTTGTTTGCAGTAGTTGGACAGGGTGATTCTACTGAGGTTGTATTTTTATGCATTATGTTTTGTTTTCTCTTTTATTTTGTTCAGTTGATATTTGGTCAGTGGGATGCATTATGGCTGAATTGTTGACTGGAAGAACGTTGTTCCCTGGTACAGACCGTATCCTTTAGAAGTAATATATTTTTTGAAATGGAAGTTAGAGATCTTCATCTTCACATACTTGACAAGAAAATAAGTTCTGTGTTTGGTTGTGTACTTTGTTTGTTTTCAAATTAATGGCTTCTATTACAGTACGATGAGGTGAGTTCTTGATTTTGCTGCACATCCAGCTTTGACACAGTTTCACCTCCCTTTTCAGTGTGCTGTAACTTTATCCTCTTCCCTCTTTGTCTGGTTGTCTTCATCTCATAATTTGTCTCATCTCATAATTTGTTGAATTTGTTGAATGTGTAGTCATCTCTGCTATATATTTCTGTTGTCACACAGAAACTGAGCTAAAACAAAAGTGGCTTCAAAGCTAGAAAAAAAGTCACTCCATTTCTATCCACTGATTGAGCACGTGTAGGTTGCTTCGAACAGATTTTTTGTTTCTTTCAATAAAAACTGAGAGATCAAAAATTGTTGATTGAAACAAAGCAGAAGTCTTTCAGCTGTTGCCATTATTTGACTCTAGTAAAAATGGCACTTTAGATTTTAAAAATCTTGACACTTGCAATTAAAATATTTGCTAATAGGCTTTGCAATGTGTAACAAATCCTTCATAATGAGTTCTTTATGACTTGAACAAAACAGTGATCTTCCAAGCCTGAGAATTTTTTTCTCCAACTGTGTTCTTAGCTGTAAATTACAGCCAATAATATCTGCAATGCAAAATAGAGTTTACTTCTAGGATCTAAGTTGTTTGCTCTGTCAAAATGAGGTACTTCACTAAGTTATATCTCCCAGCAGATGGTTGTGATTGTTTACTTTAAATGCACAATTTCTTTCACAGATGGCAGCAATGCTTCTTAATTAAATGCTTTTTCTGTTCTGAGTTGAGATGTAAGAAAATATGGTGAGATTTAAGAAAAATAAGGCCCAATCCTTTCCCATTTTAGACAAAACTTTGTAATACTGTAGTTCTTACAGTTTGTGTGTGTGGTTTCCCGCTTCAAGTAAATGTATACGGTTTTGATTGTGAAGTTAGAACTGTAAGGGGAGGAGCCTTGGTTCAGACTCTTGTTTGTGCATGTAACACTCATCCAAGGATCTAGAAAGGACCCAAGCTGTCAGCTTTCATCCCAGTTTTGCTGATATCTAAAGACAGCAAGCATAAGTAAGATAACAGTCGGCTCTAGTTTCTTCCTGTCTTGTAAGGCTCTTTGAATATATGAATGGTTTTAGAAGAAAGTTTTTAAGAAATTTTCCAGGTTTAGATGCTGTTGGATAGTTCTGGGCTCTTAATAATTTCTTTGTACCTGCAGATCTGCTGAGGCCTGTGTTCCTCCTGCAGTGTCACTATACAACTGCTGACTTACTGACTTTGCAAATAATATTAACATACATAATTCAAGGTATGTTTAGCTTGCCTCAAGTAAGCTTGCCTCTTGCAGTATATCCAAATTCACTGCAGTTCTAGAAAATTCTCTTTGCAGTTGGAGGCAACATGACTGCTTTCTGTGTGTTCAGGAAGCTGGAAATTGCTCCTGTTTGACAACTGAAAATTTGAAATTCTTCTTGCTTTTTGGTCTCAAGATGTTAATTTTCTCGACTCTAGAGCTTCACATTTCTAAAATTAAAGAGAGAGTGACAGATATGTAATGGCTTCTCAGGATGATCGTCCTCCTGTTCAGATGGTTCTTTTGTTTGAAGTTTTGGTCCCTTTCACCGGGAATCTGGCAGAAATGGTATGATGTTATTTACAGTCCATCGCATATTTCTTTATGCGGCCCAGAGATGCATCTGTTACTTGTAAGAAGCTTCAGTGTGGGTAAGCTGTACAGTCCATCTAATTGGGTAAGTAATAAAGTTGTATTCTGAGATTATGATCTTCAGTGCTGTCTGTGATGATTATGCCACTGATAAACTAATGCTGAACTTAATGTTCTGAAGGACCTAATCTGTAGAGATTCTGAACATGGCTGTCATTGACTTAAAGCAAGAATTGAGATACTCTTAGAAAGAAAACCCCTATGGTTAATATGAGCTTAGCTCTGCAGTATTGTTACAGTACCCCTAACTTAAAACTGAATGTAAGGTAATTGAATTATTTGTGTTGTAATCTACGGGTAGAAATATTTGGATGGAAGATGGACTTCCAATATTGGTAAGATCTCTGCCAGGAGGCGAAGAAGGGATGCAAGATTGTGAGAAAGACTAGTCAGAGACAAAAAAATGAGGTAATGAAAATCATAGTCCTTTAAACTTTTAGTGTGAGTCATAAATAGAGGCTTTTTTTGGTATTATTGTATCTGTCTTATACCAAGATCAGTTTCTGCTAAATATGTATATTAAAATTCTGCAGCTCTTGTAATGTGAATGATTCACACAAGTAAGTAGGAAAATTGGCTCTGTTTGACAGTGCGACTCGCATAAAATCATATATAGTAAAAATAAGAATATCTAGAACTGTTTGTACTAGTTTAGCCAATTTTGTTTCTCTATATGTTTTAAGTTGACTATATTCCCTTAAGCTCTGAAGACTTTTTTTATTATTATTTTTATTCAGTAGTATGACTCCCATGATAACTAACCAGTCTGAAATTACATATTCTTCTATTAAGTCTTATTCTTGCTTGTGGTGGCAGCTAAAAAAACTTTGAATTTGCTTTGTCTTGATAAGCTCCTACAGTCCTATGCTAATGGTGATGGCAGGTTGTTTTCTGAATTTTAGAATCACTGGAGGCTCATCAGTCCTTAGGAGTACCTTGGAGATGGCGCTTGGGGGTTGCATGCTGTGCTTTCCTTCTCTATGCACGTGGTGGCATTTTTCTTCTGCTTTCTACTTGCTACATCATTTTTCTGTCTTTACTTGCTTATGGCTCATTTCTCTGGGTAGTGGTAGGCCCTGTGGTTAAAGAATGGTGGCAGTTCAGCAGGCTATAGATGGCAGGCCTGATACTAGAAGCAGGGTTGGATTTTGGCGGGCCTGTGGCCGTGCCAGTTACACATCCTATGTTTTGGTTATCTCAGAAGTCACTGAAGCATATTACACAAGTATCTTCCAGGAGTAAATGGGGCAGCAATATTGTGGACATGCCTTGTGCACATGATTTTAATGCCTTTAAAGTAATTTAAATATTTAAGTATGGCATGTGACTTCTGAGGCACGTTAGCACTCTGAAATTTACACAACTGTGTCTTGCACAAGAATGAATGGAAGATGTAAGGGCTGTTTTAAATGGCACTGGAGAAAAGCCAATTTAAGAGCCAGTTGTGGTTAGTGTAGTGCCTTCTGCTATTTCTCCTACACCAGTGGATATTCTGATTTCATTTTAAGCATTGAAAATTAAGAGTTGGCAATTCAGCTAAGCTAAATCCAACTAGATACATTGGATTTGCTCTTAGGTTAGGATTGCTTTAAGTAGCTAGAAGTTGGCCAAGAAACTTGAAAAGTGAGAAGTTAATTCATCTGTTCTGACAAACTATTTCCAAGGCTTTTAATTTATGTAATATGTAAAACTTTAGACCAGAGTTTACATCAGAATGTGAAGGTTTTAGCAAAATACTGATATTTTGCTTCATATACAGTTTGCCAGTATTACAGGAGCTCAGAGTCGTCGTTTTTCAGTTTGTTTTTTTAAACAGGTGATGGTTTTTGAAGTTCCTTGTAGTACTGAAATTAAAAAAATTTCTCTAACAAGAAATGGTAGCTTGTATCTTAAATCATCAGGAAGGCATTGATTCTAGAAAAACAGGTTGTCTAGTGAGTAGACTACTTTTATTGAAAGGGAAATGTGTAACTAGTTTGGTATAATTAAAGCAAATGTAAACATTACAGACAGTCTGAAATCACTATGGAGGATAATTCAGGGAAGAAGGGAGATTATGTGTTAATGGTTTTTAAAAAGATGCTTTGTCTCCTTACTATCTTGAGTTTTAGACATAAAACAGTGTCTTTGATGGACCTATTTTTTCCTCCACTCATCTGTACGTTTTGTCACTTAGGCTTTGTTAAAGAGGACAGCTCAGACTGGTATGGGACCTGGGGGAAGCTCTGTTCTGGATAAAAGATTCTTTGCATCTGCAGTGTTATGTCCTGAGAGCTGTCCACAGAGATACATTAAACCTGAACCCATATGCTGTTTCTCTCTGCTGCTCCAGCAGGTCTGGAGGGCAGAAGGGAGGTGCTTTGGCCCCTCTGCTCTCCTGGTCCCAAGGGCTGGCAGGGGCCAGCAGCCCAGCTGCTCTGGGCCTAGGAAAATTGGGCCCCATGCTTGGGTGAAGCAATGCTGGAGGTTACAGGCAGGGCCAATCATGTTCTTACTTTCTAAGTTTTAGAAGTGGCTAAATTATCTTGGAAGCTGTTCACAAAAGGCCTTGGCTTTCTTTTTAATATTGGTTCCTACCCTTTTCAGCCTTCTGCTTTACTTCAGCTGTCACTAATGCAAACTAATCCTGCTAACTGCGGCCATGTTGGTGTGGGGCCTGAAGGGATGAAGGGAGCATGTGAAGTGATCCTGTGCCAGTGGGGCAAAAGCTTCGAGTTCTGCTCCAAAATAGTTAAGGATGCAGTGACCAATTCAATGTATGTTACGGATGTGTAGACAGGATGTTCAATCTGTCTGATGGAGAGATGAGTTATAAAGGGGTATTCATTTGTAAACAAGAGGAATTAATGTGGTTTGCTTAAAATAGCTTTTCAGTCAAGGCCTTGGTAGGAATTAATTTTCAACATTAACAGGGTGATATGTTGCACTTTTCATTTTGATTTCTCCCAGCATTTTCCTTTATGGTCCATCATTAGATATTGATCAGTTGAAGCTCATTTTGAGACTCGTTGGAACTCCAGGGCCTGAGCTTTTGAAGAAAATCTCCTCAGAGTCTGTGAGTTTACACTTTGATTGTGATATCTGCCCTTTCAGAAGTCCCAAATTTGTGTGTTGTTCTCCTGTAGTCTCTCTGTAGTATGTGTTGGGATTTATTTTCTGTTATTTTAATTCTTTTATAATTCTTTGCTCTTGGATGGCTTTGAGTTCTTATGCTATGCGTATGCATTCTTTATTCCTCTTACCTCTGCCCACGGTATGATTTTGTCCTTTCATATTCCCATTTTACTGCTTCGTGACTTTTCTTTCAGTTTGTGGATTGTATGATCAGATATTACTGGGGAAATATTTTTCACAGCTAAGAGCTTGAGGCTTCTCTCTATTATTACTTCTCCAGATTACATACCCAGGGATCTTTCTAAATAGAAGCAAGTGTGTTATCCTGTAAACACACACAGTCCCTCCTGTACTGTGATTAATTCCTGAAACGTTGCTGCCACTATCTTTGTTTTTGTAGCATAAAATGCCTTTTAGATGCCTGTATGTAGCAGCTGTTTCCAGGGCACACAGCATAGTCTGCTGAGCATATAAGTACTTGTGCTATGTAGGATGCTGCTATATGGGGTCCTTTTTATCAAGGTAATAGCAAAAAACAGCCATATTGCCATTTGCTATATTGTACTAATCTTGAATTGTGAATTTCTGCAAAGACAGTGTTAAAAGTGGCCTTTAATTTTACCTGTTTGTGGAGTGCGTAAACGTTAGAGCAAGGGATGCTGTAACAGTTGGGAGTAGCAATCCACAGTGAGCTGGCACAGAGATCACTTCAGCAAGTCACTGCTGTTTGTGATGCACAGCAGAGGATCAGAGCAGTGGAGAGTAGGGATAAGATTTAGTGCTGCAGTTTATGTTCCTGTTCTTGTAATGGTGACTGTAAATACAAAATGTGAGATTAGCCTTGGATAACATGTAATGAAGGTAGATATACAGTACAAGTTGGAATAAATTGGTCAACTTGCTGAATATCCCACCGATTTAAAAAGCCCTGGGATGTTCTACCTTTGGAGAAGTTAGAATGGAATAATGCAGGTTGCTTTGGTTGCTCTGTGAACTGACCTTAAGGCTAGTCTGGTGTTTGAAGTAGAGGATTAGTGAGAGATATAAACTGAAAGGTTGACTAAATTAAGCAAAAGATTAGTTTGCATATGTAAGTTGAAGTAGGTCTTTTATTATATTTATTGTGCAATAATAGTTAAAAATAACTCTTCCTGAGGTCTGAAACAAGAGTCTGTTAAAAAAACCGAGTAAAGCAGTTTCTACAATTTTTTTCCATTGTATGGGGAATGCAAAACTATTAAGTGTTTGAGGGCCTTTAGTGTGTCACTATAACAAATTGGTTTTCTGCTGCATTACTTTACTTGCTCTCACTTTCCCTTTTCACTGACATCAGCTGTCTTATGCAAAGCTAGTGTTTTGCTAATTTTGCACTTACTGCTTTCTCTCACCTCGCCCACATATCAAAGTGCATTCAAAGCTGTTCAGAAGGAGTCAGTTGTGAGCCACTTTCACTTTGCACCACTTTCTATGCAGTGAGGAGGAAAAAAAAGCTGGTAACCAATGCAGAGGATGCAGGTCTTGTTTCTGTGTTAATTTTTGTTCATTTTCCTGAAGCTGTATGTATCTGCAGCAGCCTAGGAAAAATTTTAGGCATAGCTTCAGCTGAAGGAAATATCTACTCTGATGGCTTAGAAGTTTAGGGAAATGTGAGCGCAACCATGTTGGAGTGTAATAGTGCTTTCACTGAACAGAAATACTTCCTATACTGGCAGTTACCAACTGATCAGTGATTCTCCATTGTTTCAAGTGTTCACTAGTGTAATTGTTTAACTTCTCACAGACAGATGAAAAAATTAGTGGGCCCTGCCTGTATGGCTTTTGCCATGTGGTTTGCAGAAGAGATGCTCTGTATGCAACTGTTTTCTGTTTCAAATGGTTTTTGCACTGTTTTTAACAAAGCCCTTGACTAGGCACTTAAGATATTAACCAGCTTCAGCAGATCATGCGTCTGACGGGAACACCCCCTGCATATCTCATTAACAGGATGCCCAGCCATGAGGTGAGATCTGAGCAGATGATGGGGGTTTGCAGGGCAGATCTTCACTTAGTGTTCACCTCCTCTATAAATTCTGTGCTTGCATGTGGCATGGGGTGGGCAATTAACTACCTGCTCTTCAGCAAGATTTTTGTACTAAATGAAGTCTTGAGATTTGGACAGTGCGTACCCAATCACAGACTTCTGAGACTCAGGAGAGCGTGGATGTAAGTTGGTTTTGTATTGTGTGCTGTGTTTGCAGTTTCCCAGTGAACAGCACGCTGCACGCAGCCTTACTAGGACTCCAGGGAGTCAGCTCTTGCTGTACCTCTTTGCTTTTCAGTCTTGCATGAACCACGAGTAATGTTAGTTCTTCCTCTACTGTCTTGAGTGCCTGCTAGTTGGGACAGGATAATGCTGATGCACTTAGTAAGTGTCAGAATAAGTAAAGAGAAGGCAAAGCAAGGAAACAGACTATAGTAACAAGTGCTTCAGGAGAGTTGAAAAGTACTTCGTCTTGGTGGCTGGATTGTATTATACTTCAACAGAGCATTTATTTCCACAGGCAAGAAACTACATTCAGTCTTTGTCTTACATGCCGAAAATGAACTTTGAAAATGTGTTTATTGGTGCCAATCCCCTGGGTAAGACTTGTTTGTTAAATGCTGTGTTCTTCCTGAAACTGAAGCTAGCATGTCCTGGGACACAAAGACATTCCCAAAGCTTTGTTCTGACTGCAGTAGTAGTACAGAACAGGGCTATGTACTGGTTTCAAGTTTACAAAGTATGTGTGGGCTGAGGGTGTAAAAGGAAGAAATTGTGGGTGATGGGTGGGTCCTGAGAAACTATAGATTCCTCATATACGTTGGAGTTTTACAAGCTTACATTTCAGAATACACTGTCACACATCTCACTGTGTAATCCTTTCCGTTTTGGTGCTCTCGCAGCTGTGGACTTGCTGGAGAAAATGCTGGTACTGGACACGGACAAACGCATTACTGCAGCAGAAGCACTGGCCCACGCCTACTTTGCTCAGTATCATGATCCAGACGATGAACCAGTGGCAGACCCCTATGACCAGTCTTTTGAAAGCAGAGAACTTGAGATTGAAGAATGGAAAAGTAAGTTTGGGGGAGAGCAGAGAGAGCCAGCTAGCTTTTCTTGTGGTAATAGAATCACAGAATATCCTGAATTGGAAGGAACCCACAAAGATCATGGAGTCCAATTCCTGGTCCTGCACAGGGGTCCTGTAGAACCCAAACAATCCCACCATGTCCCTGACAGTGTTGTCCAAATGCTCCTTGAACTCTGACAGCCTTGGGACTATGACCACTGCCCTCCTGCATGGGGAGTCTCTTTCAAGTGCCCAGCCACTCTCTGGGGGAAGAACCTCTTCCTAATACCCAACCTTAACCCTCTACTGACACAGCTCCAGCCATCCCTTGGGTCCTGTCACTGGTCCCAGAGAGCAGAGCTCAGCACCTGCCCCTCCACTGCCCCTCGGGAGGAAGCTGCAGACCCCAGTGTGTCTCCCCTCAGTCTTCTTCATCCTGTGAGCTGGCTCCACCCCATGAGCTGCGGTTCAACTAAGCCCTGGTAATTAGAGGCACAAAGGAAAGTGATAAAAATATAGGTATCCTGTTGATCCTGAGGTCCTTATACTGGGTGAATCTGCTGTATGCTATGCATATATTTAGGATAGTCCCTGGTAAACTAGTTATTACTAGGAGCATTCAAACGTGTAGGCAACATAGTTGCTCATGTCTTTATGTTTTCAAACTTATTCACATGTCAGTGCTCTTTCATTGTGTATGTTAGTCTCTGAGAGTAGTGTAACCGTCCTTTTCTTTTTGTCTTAATTAAAACATGTTTTTAGAACCTTTTAAGGTTGTTGCAGGTTTTCTTGTATGAAGAGATATCTTTAGTACTGCTGTCACAGTACTGCTGCTAAGTTTCTGTCACACTTTTACCACCAGGCCTGACTTACGATGAAGTAATCAGCTTTGTGCCACCACCGCTTGACCAAGAGGAGATGGAGTCCTGAGAAACTGCTCTCTTCTGTCTGTCCCACTTCACTGTGAAGGGAAGGCCTTTTCATAGGGACTCTCCAATTACTGTTCAAGTGCCTCATCACAACAATATTCTCCTTGGTGGAAGGGTTTTGTGTGTGTTGAATTGGGGAGGGAGGGGGGAGGGAAGAAAGCTGAGTCCATGTAAACATGCTGCATGCTCTCTTGTATTCTGTGTACAGCCTGGGGCAAGCCTCTGGAGACCTGTTCTGACTGCACTTAGTTCTTCCAGAGTAACAGTGCACTGCTGGGGCAAGGTGGGGAAGTTGACATTTAAGGGTTTGGTTACAATCATTGCCATTTATCAATTCTCCTACAACTACGTAACCTCAAAATAATGAAAGTTGGTTTTATAGGCTTAGAGAGTCCTCTGTTTTCTTCAGGACTGAAGGTGGGGTTAAGGAACATCCTTGTTCAGTACCAGGTGTCTTCCTGGTACAGCAGAATGTAGAGGCCTTCCAATGCCTGATCCTTGGAACATGAAAAGAGTTTTTTTTTTTAAACTGTAAATAGGTTTGTGCCTTAAATGAATGGGAAGAGAGGGGAAAGGAAATCTCTGACCCATTGTTTTTGAGGGTGAAGGCTCCCAGATAGCCAGGCAGGAAGTTAGTGTAATCAGGAAATAACTTTCTGAGGCAACAGCCTCAATACCCCTGGATTGGGTATTCCTGTGTTTTTCCATTTTCCTCTCCTCTTGTTCTGAGGCTTCCCAGCATTAGCTCCCAAGAGACAGAGGTTGGAGAAGATTCTTGCTAGCTACACATTTGTGTATTCTGTTTCTTAGAAGGTGGTGTGTTTTGCATGTTGTAGCTGAATGTGCATGTAGAGCTGCTTGATTTTTGTCCTTATTTTTTGGGGGTGGCACTGGGGCAGTTAAATCATCAGTGAAATGTTTACTGAGTACCTCAGCTGGTGCCATGAAATCACGGCACCCTTCCTCCTTTGCTGCAGCTCATTGGGAAATACCTGCCATTCAACAGGAAAGGAGATAATATATGGCATATAGAAACATGCCCCTTTTTCCTTGTTCTGACCTTCTCTTTGCAGAGAAGGAGAGCTTGGGCTGGAGAGTTTCTTGTGAGATAAAGTGTAAAAAACATTCTTTAAAGAAACAGCTGTGGTATCTGGTGCCAGAACTTAACTTATTTCCTGAAAAGAATTTTTTTAGAAGTATTGGAATCCAAAGCAAAGAAATAAGCATGCATAAACACACAATCACCCTTTCACTGTCTATATCTATAAATATAAATATTTATATATATAAAACTAACATTAATCAGAAGTCTTTTTTTTTTACCCTCTTAGATAAGAGCTTCTTGGCTGTTTTTTAGCAGTTTGATCTCTGCCCAAGGAAATGTGAGAAGGGAATATATTTGAATATAAACAGGGTTCAAATATTTTGTATTTTACAGAACTCTGCATGAGTGAAATGCCCAGAGTTAGGGACTGGCAGGAGGGAGGCTTCTCAACACGTTCATGTTCTAGAACTGTAGCTGGGGAGTTCAGGAGTCCAATTTTAGGGCTTCTGGAGGAGACATTTTTAGACATTAATTTGTTGCAGGCATCCTGTATGGGCAACTCATCACATCACTATGTATGTGAGGAGAAAGGCTTTTGAAATATTTTGTATTCTTGTTACCTGTGGGGCAGAGAAGAACCATTTGTAGTGTTTTTACCCTGTGTTTGAAGGGGCAGCACAAAGGGATGGGACATGGATGACAAAGCCACTGATTCTTTCTAGGCTACTTCCCAGTGATCTCTTCAGGCCATATATTTAATAAAGGTCTGGGCTGAGATGAAGAGAGTAGTTATATCTAGGATAAAACTCTCCACAGCCTAAAAAAAATAAAGACTGAAAACCTCCCTTTTCTGCTGGACCAGCAGTCTGGGTATTCAGATGAAAATGTCGATATACTATGTAAACCTACAGCAAGACTATTTTTATCAGCCATTTTACGTGTAGATGCTATAGTGTGAGTTGATGCGGAAATATTGCTAAAAATTTTTAAAAATATAGATGTTGTGTGTGCGTGTGTGTCTGTGTGCATGTGTGAATGGCAATGATTCATTCGGAGTCTGTCCCTAAGGGAGCCCATGTGGAATGCACTCCTGCTGTCAGTGCAATGCTGGTCAGCTGCCTGCAGACTGAGCAGGATGCTGCACTTGAAAGAAGAGATCTGCTATTTTGTTTCTATCCATGAATTTTGCTGTAATTGGTTATGCCAGATAAGATGTCACAATACCACTGGTTAAAAATAAAATTTATTTTTCAGATTTACTGCACTGATGGTACTTGCAAACCTCTTACGCTAAAGTGTTCATTTTAGCATGGTGTGAATTTCTCCCTTGTGCTGTAAGAGATCCTGAGTGTGATGGCGGGGGCCGAGGCCGTATCTTGGTGGCTAACTCTGCTGACATGGAGTTGCTTGTCCTTATTTGTCCCAAGTGAATTCTTTGCTACACAAGTAGCTTAGAGTCTGACTGTGAGTATGGGACACAGAAAAAAACCCCCACCTTTTATTTTCTGTTTAGTGCAGGGAAGTAATAATTCAACACAAATAGACCAGCATTCTGCTGCTTACCTGGCACTGGGACCCTTACCCAGTACTACTGGTTTGTACTTGTTTGCTATTTAAAAGTGGTTTGTTTTTTTTTTCTTCTTCAGTTGCCATCTAGTTGGTGGTGGAAAGATCTGTACCACAGTGGAGCTTTTCCAACTCCTATTGTGTATCAGTGCTACTCACTCAGAAGAACTCAAAGCTGTGTTCTTCACACTGACACAACCCTCAGTCACTGAAGTTCCCAGGCCATGATGAACCAGGGGGTTGATCCCAGCCGAGCAGCTGATCCCCACAGTGTGTTCACTTCCCTGCCACAGAGCCGTGCAGCAGCTGATTTGAGGAAGTACAAAAAACGGTGAGGGGGTGTTCTCTTAGCCCCATGAGCCTTCTTGTTGGCTTTTGCCATCTGTTGGCCTGGGTACAAACAGAAGAGAGGGGGTAAAAAGCCTAAACAGGACCAGTCATTTGTTGTTTTGGGTGTTTTGGATTTTTTTTTTCCCCACAAGATGTACAATTCTAGAATGTGCTCAGTTACAATATATTCTGGTTAGCAAAAAAAACCCAAACAACCTAAAAATCGGAATTTAATTGGGGAGGGGAAATAAATTACACCTATAAAATCAAATTACTCTCATGAAAGTTAACAGTCAGTGTGCAACCCTTGCAAATTGTTATCCAACTATGCTCCAGTCAATGCTAGGGCCATCACAGGTAGGAACAACATACTGGGAGTTTGGGTAGGTCCATGATGAAACGTCTATTACCAGAAGGGAAGCAATGGTAAAAATTGTAACTTATCAACATGTCCAGCTGCACTGTAGAGGTACCTGGAGAAGAATGTATGGGTCATGCCATCACTTCTTTTGGTGGATGTGGAGTTAGGTTTGCATTTAGATTTGACCTTCAAGACTATCTTTTCTAACTGCAACGTTTCTATGATTCTAAAATTTGCTATTTGATTTGGTCACTTGAATTAACTCATCCTTTTACAGCCCAAACATACTGCAGCAATTAAGGACTCCTTAATTGCTTGCTGATTAGCTTCATGTGCGCAAGTAGTTGAGCAAGAGTTGCATTCATCAAATAACCAAGGAGGTACGTGTTTGCTTATGGACCAGCAGTTTTTGCTGTGGCACTTCTTGCTCACAGGTGTATTTATAGAACCCAGCCAAGCAGATGGTTCATTTCCTGACTGTGCTGTTGCTACAGCCAGGGCTGATTTACACAGATATGCATAAGCAGGGTTAAAATACTAGCATAGTGCCTTGTCCCTAGCTTGTATTTTATAAAGCAGCAGGCTTTATCTGTGGCTGTAGCATGGCTACTTGAAGAACATAAGGGTCAGTGCTGATAGGTATTGCAGTGGTTGCCTGTAAGCAGGGACAATGACTCTTTCCCAAACCACTGATGGTGCTTTTTGTGTATTTTTCATTTGCCAGGTAACTTGGCTCTAATTTTGCTGCACAGATATTCTTGGAGCAGGGACACCTTTGCAGATTACCTATATGGAAGGAGCAGAGGCTCTAGGCAGGGTGGAGGGCTGGTGGGGTAGAACACTGTGTAAGCAGCTGGGCTGGCTTGGTAAGGCACAGCTTAGTCACTTCCTTTGGGAAGCACGTAGGATGCACCTACCTCCTGTGTGGGAGCCCTGCCTGAGCCTCTTAATGTTGGAGCAAAATACTGAGGTGCCATCTGCTTACTAGGAATGGACCTTCTTGTGGACTGGGTTTGCTGGTCTGACCTGTTCATGGTAGGCATAGCAGTGAACCTGGACTCTGTGCTGTCCGTGAAGATCCCAAGAAATGGTTAGACCTGCTGTGGGAGATGAAACCAGACGCAGCAAAGCCTGGGGAACAAACAGTTCTCAGGATGTTCCCACCTCACAGCTGCTCCTGAACCTCCTCCCAACAGTCACTTGGATATAGGTGGAGAACCTCAGCCTACTTTGAGCACATCCCTGCGCTGCTGGGAAGCTGGCCTTCGGAGAACATTGCCATCGCCTTCTTGCTCTTTTATGGATGTAACACTGTGTGTTCTTTGTCATGAGGCTGGAGCTGTCCTTCATCAGCTTGAAAGAAGAATGTCCCTGCTTGTCTGACAAGGTGCTGTGGCTTGTCCCTCAGATTCCCCAGGTTAACAAGTCCTTACTCACCCACTTGTTTGGAGGATGGATTTCATGAGACCCCCCCAAGCTGTGTGAGGATATTTCTTGGCTTGTGAAGGCAGGAGGGTAAGAGCTCCAGATGACAGGAGCTCCCAGGGGTGTGCCTGAGCAGGGCTGGGTGCTCCACTCCTATAGCAGAGCCCAGAGGCACCTGTACAAGACTGAGGCGTGACGGGAAACCTGATGCCTCACCTCTGCCAATGTGGAGGCGGAGGGAGGAGGGCCAAAAGACATGTCTCTTCATGCTCACAACAGCTGAAAACAGAGAAGGAAACTCGCTGGAGCCTTTTTTACCAGCACAGGAGGCCTCGTGGTTGTGCTCTTACCCCAGAGACCCTCCCGTACTCCAGTACTCTGGGGGGTGGCACTCTCACACCCGTCGGGCAATGAACATCGCAAGGAGAAGAGGCTTTTACAGACAGGAGGTGAACAACACCCTCTGGGAACTACCCAGGAGATACTCATCCCTCCACCCGTTGGGGTCTGGAGCCTACGGCTCAGTGTGGTGAGTGGGGTTCTGCTTGCACTACCAGCAGCAGCATGGGGCGAGCTAGGGGTGTTCCCTGCCAGGGGGAAAACAAGGAGGTGCTTGGCAACACCTCTCCATTAAGAAAGGACATTTGCATGTGTGATGGAGGCAGTTTGTCTCTTGCTCTAGTGTAGGCAGGGGGCTGGAGACTTGGTCACTTGAAGAAAATGTTTCCCCCTGTGGTCATCTCGGGTGGGCAGAGAGGGGACTGCATAGACATGGCAGCAAGGGGTGCCAAGCAGCTTGGGGTGTCACCTCAGCATTGGGGTCAGGCAGCTTTTGAGCTGCTTTGGTCTTGAGCTTGCATGAAGATTATCACAGCAACCACACAAGGAAAGGGAATACCTAAGTGTCTGAAAGAAATTTTTAGATGATAACAGAGGTGGGTACTGGAACAAGGGATTCTTGCTTCTTAGTCCAAGATAGCTGATGCTGGGCTGCCTGGACTAAGCAGCTGGACAAATACCACCCCCGCTCTGATACTGTTTCCACCTTGAAATCATGAAGTAGATAGATGTTACTGTAAACCAGGATCCGTAACAGACAGGGACTTCCTTCATGGCTGATAATAATCCCTAACCTATGAAAGAGCAGCATGAGCTGCGGTTAATTATTCAGCTGGGCAAAGGTGCCTGTATTGAGAGCAAGCAGAAGTCAGACCTTGCTTGGTTTACACTGACAAACTGGAGGAGACAGGCAACTCTTTGAAAGATAGGTTAAATATGAAGCAGTCTGTGATAGTATCTGAACAGAGCCCTTGTTTCATAACATGCTGAGCTAAAAATAAAAAAGAAAGGTATATCCCTTTTCATAGGTGTTGGGCAAAGTCTATCCTACTGCTGTCATAGCACTAATCCTGAAACCCTGGTTCCCAGCTTCTGTCCTTGTCCCCTGGCTTTCAATTTATAGAGAGGTGCTCACTTTGCTGTCCAGGTGCATTTGCACTTCGGAGATGCTTAAATTAGGCCTGCAAAATCAGGAAAGACTATATTTTTTTATATTTCCACAGTGTTCTCAGGTTTTTACCATTGAGGAAAGCAGGAAGGAAAACAAAGACAGGACAAAAAAAGGAGGAGAGAAATCCTTTCAAAGTTTCCTTCCCCACCCAAAAAAACCAAATGTCAGCAAGACAAATCTTTACTGGTCCCTGTGAAAGTCTCAGCTGCTCTGGAGCTCCCTCTCCCAAGGAGGGAGGGAGGAAAACGTGTTGAAACAGTCTGGGGGTCCATGGTGGTGGTAGTATTGATTTGACAGTGATCAGCAGGGAGGGCTTGGTGCCAATTTCTGTACAAAGCAGAGGTGGAAGCGTGTGGAGTTAGGATTTGCTGTCCTCTGCTGGGAATTGCTGGGAAACTTTCCTATTGCACTGTTATTCAGCAGCTGGCTTTTACACCTCCTTGAGCAACTGAGAAAGCAACTCAGGAGAAACATCAAAGTCTTGTTTCTTCTCTTATTAATTTGCCAAAATCTGTAGCAATTTGGCTTACAGCTGAATGTAATTGGGAAAAAAGAGCCTTCTGGCCCCTTCCACACTGGTCTTATTGATCTCTGCCAGCCAAGGCAAGGACACAGCACGGCCTGCCCCGTGTCATCCCAAACTGTATCTGTTCATTAAATCTGTGCTGGGAAGAACATGGCGGGCTCTCTCAGCTGCATTGACTGAATTAGCTGTGCTTACGGCAAGGGTGTGACCAGTGCTGTCTGTGCTGTACAGGCTGAAGCTCCATCACCCCACTCTCCTGTGTTGAGAAGTGGGGTTAGATGCTCTGTACGTCAGCAGCTGGGAAGGCAGGTAAGAAGATCAGGAAATCTGCCTTGAATTTTGCAGAAGTTGATTGACTGTCTAGTCCGAGTGCCTTCCTCTTATTTCCCTCGCTCCTCAGAAAACTTTACGCAGTGCTGTCCCTCTGCTGACATCTGCCGAAGTCCTGAAACTGAGACAACTCTTCACTCAGAGGCCTCCTACGATATCCTACGGTATCTTCAGCACTGAAGCTGCCTTGTGTAGCTGTTCCTGCACTTCCTTTGCTTTTACCGACTGAATGGGGAAGTGTGTTTGTGCAAGGCTGGAGGATGCAGCTAAAAGTCATGGGATTGAATATGATGATTTATGGCCCTTCTGTTTCACAGGAGATGAGAGAGGGATGTAAGAAGCTGTGGGAACTGCTCTGGAAATCCACAGCACTATTTGGCAGGAAAAACCCTTTTTTTCATGTTTGCCTCTTGGGAGAGGTCAAGGAGGGGCTGAGGCACCGTTGAGAATCCTGAATTACATCTAAGGACCTCTGAGGACCTCCCTTCCCACTCGGAACCTGGGGCCTCCTTTGCAGTCAGCCTTCAGAAGAAGAGAAACTGTCACAGGATTGCCATGTCCAGCCATAAACAGCAAATGAGACTGGAGGGAATAACACATCATGTCTGTGGTGATCGCTGTTGTACCATGTTTTAGCTTTATAGAAGAATCTCATTTTCAGCCAGACCTGCTTTTACACAGAAGCATATGTGTAGCATCAAAGATCCTGAATACAGCAAAATTAATTCCAGAAGCCTGTATTTTTAATTTGTGGCATCCACTATCTCCAGGATACAGTGAAGGCACTGGCCTACATTAAAAGACAAGAGCCTCCAAGCAGATGGCAAAGCAAAAATTACTTTATTCCCTTATCTCCTTGAATTAGAGAAGAGGGCAGAGTTAGAAATAATTCTGAACTTCAACCATTTGTGTTGTTTCCTTCTCACAGCTCTGTTACCTCCAGCTTCTTTCTGCAGGTTATAGGGAATAAAGATGAGCCACTTATACTTGCCTAGGTATCCCACCTAGTCATCCAAAGAGCACAGGCTGTGATCTGCTGCCCAAAGCCCCACAGGGTCACATCTCCTGTGCAGAGCTCCACGGGGTTTCTCAAAAGGCCTTTCTTTGCTGTTCTTCTGTGAGCACAAGTTTTCTAGATGACTTGTGGGATTACAAAAATTGTTGGAACATACTGCCAATGTCAGAATTGTTTTTTATTTGTCTGCTGCAGTTCAGCCATAGACAAGAAGACAGGAGAGAAAGTGGCTATCAAGAAACTTTGCCGCCCATTCCAGTCAGAGATCTTTGCCAAGAGAGCATACAGGGAGCTGATGCTGCTGAAGCACATGCAACATGAGAACGTAAGTACTCATTTCTCTCTCTTCCTGCTGATACGAGGGGTATTTTCTTGCCACCTGGGAGCAAGTCCTTTCAGGTGACATCATGTTTATTTTTATATATAGAGAGAAGTATGGATTATTTTAATATAGGCAGAGATACTGACATTTGGCATGTGCAGGAGGCAGTTTTGGGGTTCAAGTGCTAACTGTGCTGTACCCAGTTGTCACCAGGCTTAAGCAGATGTGTAATGGATGTTACCATGTATTAGTAAAAGAAAAACATTTGTGCAGCATCAGTGAGGAGTCCTTGGATTCTTCAGATGGAGTTCTGTGTTCACCCAGATGTATGTGCCAATGGAGAGCTACTACCTGAGTCCCATGTGCACAGTAAATGCTTTCCAGGTTTAAGTGTGGACTTCTCTCCTCCATCAGGTCATTGGGCTGCTTGATGTCTTTACCTCCAGTGCCTCCTACCAGGGATTCCAGGACTTGTAAGTTTGGAGTTTTTGCTCTATCTGGACTTAGCCATTGCCCAAGACACCTGTGTCTTAGCAGCAGGATAACAGATTGGGTTGAGGTGCAAGGGGGCTGGACTAAAAGCCAGACATCCCCAAATAACACAGAGAATCAAAAGCATATGTCAGTTTCCATGGCTAACACACCCAGAATACATAAATAGATCATATTCCATGCTCACAGCTGAGAGACCACAGAATGTACAGACCAACCTATGTAATTAGGATGTGATACGTTCCATGGCTATCACATATAGTGTGATCCATGCTGTGTGACTGCTGAGCTAACTGGCTGCACTCAGAATGGGATAAGTATTGTTTGTTCATCAGGCCCCAGGGCAATTAAACTAAGAATTTTAAAGACCTGGCTTTCTTTTCGTCTTGATTCCGGCTGTTTGTTTTTGGTTTTGTTTTTTTTCCCCCCCTCGGTGTTTATGGTCAGGATGGACAAGTCATTTTCTCTTCCCCATTATTGGGGATGAGCACCATGTGCCTGGATTTGGGGGTTTGGCTGATGGCTGGGTATTTAGCAGACTGCAGGAAAAGCATTTGAAGGTTCTCTCAGAGCAGTTCCTGCAGGAAGACTGTCAACTAATTAGCAGTCTCAGCAGGCAGATATTGAAGAAAGCTAGATGTTGTCTTTTGAGGCAGGGCTGGAGAACATTACAAAGACAAATTTGGGAGACAACACAGTTTTGCTGTGTAAGATGTTTCAGCTTCCGGATGGTGAAAGGCTGTCCGGAACTGAACATCACTTGAGGTCTAAAGTAAACTAATTCAGGATTCTGAAGATCCTTGTTCTTACTGGATGTCAGATACCTGACTTAAGAGGAAGGAAGAAGAGCAATTTTCTGAGCAGGTTGAAATCCCAGCTTCACTACAGGCTGTGTTAGTTAGCCAGGAGCACTGTCAGAAGGAACTCATTTTAGTTAGTTACATAGCCAAAAAAACCCCCAAGGCTATCCCTGCCCCCTACATTTTTCTTCTAGACTCAGGGCCTTTCTTACTACCTTTTAGCTACCTGGTGATGCCATACATGCGGACAGATTTACAAAAGATCATGGGACATGAATTCAGTGACGAAAAGATCCAGTACCTGGTCTACCAAATGCTGAAAGGGCTGAAGGTAGGTGGGTCTGGAGGAGTTTAGTGACTTCCTCTGTCTCCTCTATATATCACCTCTGGGTTGACCCTAACTAAACTCCCTTCCAACACTATATAGGAAGATGTGGGGGTGTTATGACATCACCTAAGAACAGATATTGGCTGTTGAACTGCTCTTGTACCAGCACACTGTAAGTGACTGCTTACGTCAGCTGGGTATCAAAGCAATCAGCAGCCATACACCTTGCAATTGTTCTTCTATGGCAGCAATTGCATTGCTCTTTGACTTGCCAAAACCCTTAGCAAAACTCTACACTGAGAGTAAGAGACTGGCAGCAACAGGAGCTTCTGCTGAAGGAGCTTCTTCATAACAGAAGCTCTCAGGGGAGAAGACAGAGGGACTGATTTTCTATTTAGTAGAATAAGGAAGGAATATGCTTTTGGCATATGTAACTGGCTTTGAGAGAGCAGAAAGCAGAAAGTTTTCCTGTCGACTGCTGTAAACCTGATGCCTTTGATAGTTTGAAGCTATTGTACTTGCTCTAAGAAACTATTGCTTCATCCCTCCTCTTCTGTTCTATGCAGCTTCTTCAGACTGCCAATAGCATTGCAAATACTATCAGCAATTCAGGGCAGAGATAGCTTTTTAAACTGCTGCCCTGCAGTAGCAGGATGCAGAGTTGTGTTCTCAGTAAGTTCTGGTTTGTAGCTCTCATTTCTCTGCTGGAGAACAGAAAGTCTTGTCTGCTGGTGATCACATTGTGGCTCCTCTTTTTATTGCAGTATATTCATTCAGCTGGCATCATACACAGGGTAAGTTCATGTTTGCTCTTACTCTGATTTTTGTCTGTTTGAGAAACACAGAATGGTCCTAAAGTTAATAAATTCTTAAACATTGTTTTACTAATAGCATTGTCTGCTCTGGAGTCTCTTGCATCCTACACCCTATATATGTTTGAATTTGCTCATTTGTACAGCATTTTGAGGAAATGCCATATTTTCTGATGAGCTCAGAAGCATTTTATGATGCTTCATGAATTAAAACTGTTTCAGAAAAAATAAAACAGTAATCTAAAGCCGTACAGCATAGCAGGCATGGTATCTTTGCTGAATTGATACTTGATATTTGGGATGGTATGGGACCCCATCAAAGGCAAGCAGAGGTTCAGCTGAGCCTTATGTTGATGTGTTGCAACTCGAAGCATACATATTTTTCTGCTCTTGTCTGTTGTAGGACCTGAAGCCAAGTAACCTGGCTGTGAACGAAGACTGTCAGCTAAAGGTAGGTGGAAAAACACCACTCAGGAAGCATGTAGCATATCAGATCATGGAGGAACTGCTCTGCCAGCAAGAACTTGGTACTGTCATGTTTCCTCTTGCCTTCTCAATTCAAGGTGTTTTGTTATTTGGCAACTGCAGGCAGTGGGAAATACTCACCTGCTGATGTAACTTGCTGAATCAAGGCGCAAAACTTCAAATGAACATCCTGTCACTGTAATTCCTGCGGCATGGCAGTTTGTAATGACTTCCTAGATAAATTCAATACTGATGAGCAACACTTGCATTAGGTGAATGATCCCTGAAGGGTAACTAGATTCAACCACAGTTGCCCTTTGGTTCTTATTGGCATTATGGTTGTTATTCCAGACAAAGTTATTTTTAGTATTGCTCTGAAGGGTTTGCTTGCAGTTTGCTGGTGTGGTGCTCTAGCATATATTTTCTTTAATGTATATTACAGGGAGTGGCTTTGTTGCCCATAAAGGTTGGGTCAAGCTTGTTCATCTTTAGTATTGAGGGAGAGGCCATCCTCTGTCAGCTGCAAGGTGTTCTTATAGGAAAGAGTGAGTCGCGGTGGCCTGGGAGCATGCCTTCACCACTAGGTCACAGACCAACTCAAATGAAGCACAGACTTGAAACTTAAGCTTCAAGAAAGAAAGTGACCTTCCAGGTAGCACAAAGCCCTGATCCTTTCAGCAGAGTCTTCTCACAACTGGTTTTGCCACTGGCTTGCAATTTACAGTGGAATCAAGACAAACCTGTTAATTCTTTGAACCGTCCAGCAGCTGGCTGTGGTGTAGTTGGAGCTTTGTTATTATCTGATTGGATCTGCTTAATTTTCTCTTAGAAGTGGAGTCTTACTTGCCCATAGGCAAGTTTTTTCTTTCCTGCCCTTCCTTCTTCATCTTCCTTTGCAACTGCAGATTTTGGATTTTGGCTTGGCCAGACATGCTGATGCTGAAATGACTGGCTATGTGGTTACACGATGGTACAGAGCCCCAGAAGTCATCCTGAACTGGATGCATTACAACCAGACAGGTGAGCAGCCTTGCCTCTGCAGCGTGACTATCTGATGACAAGCCTGGGGATCCTGCTGGGTCAAACCTCAAGTAATCGTCCAGTTGTTTTTCTTCTTTATCATCAGTGTTCCTGGGAGCAGAGCAGATCCAAAAGGTGTTGCACAACTCCCAAAACTAGTGCTTGCAGCAAATGACGAAAGCAGAAATTTTGGCAGCATTGAAAGAACAGAGGAGAATAGGAGTGACATTTAAATCAGTCCCTGCTGCAAACAACAACAAAAGCAACAGCCCCAGCAATCACTGCTACCTTTTCATTGCCCTTTTTTTTCCCCTTTTTTTTTCCCCTGCTCTTTTCCCCCACACACACCTTTTCTCTCTGAACAGTGGATATCTGGTCTATTGGCTGTATCATGGCAGAAATGCTGACTGGGAAAACGCTGTTTAAAGGAAAAGACTGTATCCTTTCAAACTGAACCTTTTTCTTGAGGGGAGTAATAATTCTTGGTGTGTGCAAAAGGGCTTTTTAGTGAATGAGAAAAATAGGTGTCAGTCTGGTTTACCAGGAGGTAATCACAGGGATCAATCTTTTTGGTGAGGAAAACAGAAGGTAAGAGGGGACCTTAGAAATACACCTCTGTGCTGGCCATGTGTGCCCTACCCTGCGGTTAGAGGTCTACCACTTTGACTTTGCATGCTGTAGCTCCATTCCCAAACCTTTGCATATCCCCCCAAGACCATGGACATGTGTCCTGGCATAGCTGTGCCAGAAAAATTATCTGTTGATGAAAATGGCATGCTAGGGAAAAAGCCTTGGAGTGCTTTTTGCCAGTCTAATGAACTTGTGTGACTCTTGGGTTGGTATTATAACAAACTGAGCTGAGCTGTGGGAGGGTGTCCAGGGCTCACTCCTCAGTGGACGATCTTTAACACAGCTTGCCAGACCTGGATCAACTGACTCAAATCCTGAAAGTAACGGGGCACCCAGGAGAAGACTTCTTGGAGAAGCTGGAGGATAAAGCGGTAAAAAAGTTCACTATGGATTTAGGTCCTGCTGGCAGAGATGTGGTGGGGAAGAGGTTAACATGTCTGTGTTTGAGATCGGAGAGGTGCTGCCTCTACAGCAGCAGTGAAGAAGCACAACAGCAGCCTTTTCCCCTTGGCAAGGAAGACATTTCTCTGCTAGTGGCACATCTGATGGACTTGCTATAGATTGCAGGAACTCCTGTGAGGTGCCTGATGCCCTAGCAAACCACCAAGCTTCTCTGTTCTCTAGCTTGGCTCTTAAAACAGAAGTATTTCTGTATCTCAAGTGATAAAAATACTTCCTTGTCAACTTCTCACTAAAGTGTTACATCTGGGATGATTTGCTGTTCTCTCCCCTTGCCTTTGCTCATTGGAGCCATGAGATCTGAAAGCTGTATTTCACATCTCCTCACACTTGTGCAGTAATTGTGCAGTAATTGTGCTTTCCTTGCTCTTTCAGGCTAAGAGTTATATCAAGTCCCTTCCTAAAATCCCCAAGAAGGATTTGTCTGTGCTTTTCCCTAAAGCAAATCCTCAGGGTAAGTCATCTCCACCATTTTTCATGAGTTTCCACAGTTGGAAAAGAGGCAAGCTGATCACCACAGCCTCAACAATATTTCTCCTTTTTCTTATAATTCTTATAATTTCTCCCTTGTAGGTTATGTCCCTGCCCCTCCCAGGGCAAATATGTATCCATTAAAAACAAAATGATTCTTTATTACAATAGCGAGGTTTTGCTGTTCTTGGCTATTTACTACTTTTTTTTTTTTTTTAATTTTAAAATTAAAGTCTGTAACATACAATATTTATGGAAGAGATAAACTTCTGACTTCCGTCTTAGCAAACCAGAAGAAAGCAGATGCTGGATATAACAGGATGTCCTGGTTCTGGGTTGCAATTTAAGAATTAGGACAGTTGCATATATCCGTTCCAATTGGTATGAAAGTTGGGATGAATTTTCGCTGACCTTAGCTTCCTGAAGTTGTTCTTGTTGTAGCCAAGCAGGTGACAATATGATCAGTAGCACTTAGATAAACAAACCAGCTCTTCTTTGTTCATTATTAATTCCCAGCCTAACATCTAAGGCACCATGTGCTTTGATAAAGTGCTACAAGATCCCCACAGTCTACTCCAGTATTTTTTTTTTCTTAGTACAGTGTAGATCCTGTTTGTTGAATACCTGGATCTAGTGATCCTTAACAGACAGCCAATGTTAATTTATAATTTTCAGAGTCAAAACTTTGCTACTCCACTGAAAGGAGCTCCTCACTGCCTTGACTGGGTTGAGGAATCTCTTTCATTTTCCAATCTGGAGATGCTGTACTGGAAATACTAGTCCCATCAACTTGCAGGGTTCATGCCCACGATTCCTCTTCTCCATAGCACCTTGGCTAGCCCTGTTGCCATCTTCTCCTACAGCTGTGGACCTGCTTGACAAGATGCTGCAGCTTGATGTGGAAAAGCGCCTTACAGCCACAGAGGCATTGGCTCATCCCTTTTTTGACCAGTTCCGAGACGTTGAGGAGGAGACAGAAGCACAACAGTCCTATGATGATTCCCTGGAACATGAAAAACTTTCAATAGATGAGTGGAAAAGTAAGAAGTTTATTTTCTTTTAAGTTCCTGTCTAGCATGGGACTTTCCTACCCCTGCTCTCTTTCCTGTGCACGTGCTGAGTAAGGCTGTGATTGCCTTCTCATGCCTCAGTGGTAGTGCACATCTCTTACCTTGCTCTTGCTTTTCTGCATTCAGCAAAGATCTCTTCAGGTGGACTTTTTTTGCCTCTCTCCTTTGTCTCTTCCAACTCGTACCTGTCACTGAATACCTCCTTTCTGCACATATAACATTCAAGCTTTCATTTGGGTCCTCTAAAATCTCACATTCATGGTTATTTTGTTATGTTTTTCAAGAGCTTATTTACAAGGAGATCTTGTCCTTCAGTCCCATTGCACGGAAGGATTCCAAGAAGCAAAGTGGGATGTCATTATAGTGACTGATGCAGCTGTGGCTGGGATTCACTTCTCCTTGATGACAGATGGGATTTATTCCACACTGCCTTGCTGGTGGCCGTCGTTTGGCTTGTGGGACTTCTCTGTGTGCCAACACAAAGATGGCACTATGCTGTGGGTATTGAACTTTGTTCTACCAAAAGGGAAGCACTCCAGAGAGTTTTCAACATAAAAGATAAATATATTCCTGTTGAAACTTTAAGTGGGAGAATTTTACCTGATGTGGGTTTTTTTGTTGTTTTGTTTGGTTGGTTTTGTTTGGGTTTGTTTTTACGCCTGTATTTGTGTATTTGTCCACTTGAGAGAGAAGAGGTTTCATTCTTTCTCCTTAGTCTTTTCAAGCTCAGGGTTTAGTACAGTAATTATGGATAAGGTAAAGAAAAAGTTAAAACTGACTGGGAAGTGAGTCCCAAGCAAAATGACCAGAAAGAGTGACATTCAGCATAACAAAACTTAATCCAATCTAACTCTGACTGTGTCCTCCTTCCCTGAACAGTTACACAGTATCTCGCATAGCAAGGCTGCTGGGATAATGTCAGCTTCAGGCCACCGTGGGAATGCAGTTGATCATGGGATCAGTCTGTGTTCAGAGCAGCTCCAAACTCATGCTATAACTCTGCTCAGGATCTTCCCCTCTGGAGAGCCACTGCCTCTTCCTCTCCCCTTTCCCCTTCCTCCTCCCTCCACCCCCACTTGTTTTATTCCCTGGGTTTTGATTAGTGGTGTGTCCTCACTGCCAGTTGCAAGCACAGCCTGGGAATTCAAAGCTGCTTCTCATACTGATAGACTGGGTATTCCAAGGAGCTATACAACTTAGTTTGAAGATGAGTCTGCAGGACGTTTTCCAGCCTACGCTGAAACTGGTGTATCTGCAGGTCTATGTCTTTTTGATACAGTCATTAGACAGTTCAGTGCTAGGCAGGTACATCTGTTGGTTGTGATAACCCGTTTGGACTGCAACATCTTCCCTATGATGATCAGTCAGGTTCAGCCAGTCATTCCAAAGTCCATCCCAAGGGATTAGAGACAAGTGTCTTCTCTGTATCAGAGCTCAGAGCACATAGTCCCCAGGGCTAGAGAAAAGTATTTGTTGAGAGGGCCTGTAAACGCAGTAATACATGCAGTGTTTCTCAGATCTCCTCCTCTTCTGTAGCCGCTGAGTTATTTTGGTTTGGTTCAGCGATGTTGCTTTCAGTACTCTCTAATTTTCTTAAGTAATGTTTGGCTTTGCTGTACAGACCTCAAGGAAGGGAAAACTGCAACATTACCAGACTTTTCTGATCTCTCTTCACTGGGAACAGGAAACAGTGTTGTTGTGTTCCTTGGCAGTCTCTCTGTTGCAGCTCATGCCATGCACCACTTGGGATAACTCTTCAGTGCCTGCAGCTTTTTGATAGGACAGTATTGATGTTATCCTGCTGTAGCTGCTGAGATGGTCCCTGCTGATAGGACATGGTTTCTCTTGCCTCATATCTCTCTGGATCATTGTACAAGCCTTTTGCCTCACTTGTCTCTTAAGTAGGGACTTCTTGCTAAGTGTGAGGTGACCTGCATTTTCCTTGAATGGCCAAAGGGAGAAGTTCTAGCTGCATCTGTCAAACAGCAGTTGGAATATTGTCCTTTTGAACCTGGTGTCTGACTTGGCTGCCATGTGCCCTGCATAATCTTGAACAGAAATTGGGGAGAAGGTCTCTGCAGCTGCCATTAACATCTTGCAAAGCTGTAGATGTTAAAGTTACCTCTCATGGTAAAAGGAGGCTTGGTGGTTTCAGAGGAAAGTCATTGTCCAGGTGAGTGTTTGTGAATGCACAGGGAGATGTTTCAGGACTGTGGGTCAGGCAGGCTGACCTGACTATATGCAACCCTCGACATAGAGAGGCAGGAAAGACTCTTAAAAGCTCATTCTGGTAGAGAAATTTGAGTGCATCTCTGGAGATTTTTAGAGTACAGAGCTTTCTTTCAGAAAGTTATCTGTTAAGGTAAAGAACTCATTCAGACAGAACTCATAAACCACTGTAAGTGGAAATTCAGGGTGTTTAACTTCTTAATCATCTTGCCCTTCTTCAAAAGGGAATAAGTAGACCTGAAGAGTTTTCTGGATCTCTGTAATGATGGTTGAGAGAGAAAACATCTTCATAATGAAGGAATGTACTGAGCAGTCTACGGGTAGTTGAAGAGGAACTTGCATAGTTTTAAAGAATAACGTAAGATGCCCTTTGGGAATTGTCTGTCTGACCAGAGGACAAACATGAAGAGGCACTGGGGACTTCTGATACAAATGGGCATGAGAAGAACAATTTTGAACACAACCAAGGAGGGTACACAGATTAGTGAGAGCAAACATTCTCACTTGTTTCAGGGATAACACATACAGCCTCTTCAGTATCAGTCTTTCTGCTGAATATACATTCAGAAAACAATTTGTGTTTCAGGGACTGGGTTTCAGGGTTTCTCCATCAGTTTTCTCTTTTGAAAGCTTACACTGAATGCTCTGAAATTGCAAGAGCAATCTCAACAGCTGGTGCGTGAGCTCCATGCTCTGGTTTCATTCATTCACCCACCAACCCCATAGTGACAGCTCACTGTCCAAGAGCGAAATACTATTTCTTCTGCAATACCTACTATCCCAACAAATGCAGGGAGCTTGTGCTCTGCAAGCTCAGGAAACCTGGAAGTGTATGTGTATTTGGTTTCTGGGGTATGTACCAGCCAAGAACTCAAAACAGAGAGCACGAAATGTAGCAGGTCGGCAGCGGAAAGACAATGTCTGTCTGTGAAGACAAACCGTTCCAGTGCTTGTGTGGCATCTGAGGACATGTTTCAATGAAGAGAATGAGCTACTAGAAGGGGGTGGGGGGGTAATCATATTGACATTTCATGAAAGGAGCTTGAAAAACACCTGCTTGACAGAGTCAGTGACAGGCCAAGACTGAAATACTTCAAAATCAGCACAAGAAACAAGAGGAGGTGTGTGACTCTGACAGACACTGGTAATCAAAGAAGGAATTCTCTTATGTGGAGGTGCAGGTGGTGCCTGTTGATGACCCACACCAACACATAACGGACACATTCCTTTATGGTGTTTTTTTTTTTTTGCCCTTACATAGTTTGCATACTTAAAAATACAAAATCAAGTGATAAAAATCACTCATCCCTAAAGTGATCCAAAATTCCATAAATTAGGCCAGCCACAAATATGTTTGCTGTTTATATTAAGGACGTATGATAAAAATTTATGTGGATGTACAGATAGAATTTTTGTGCCTCACATAACATACCAACATTTAACTTGAAATACTACTTACTTGCTATTCTTACATTCATTTCTGTGTTCTAAGTATTTTTTTTTAATTTGGAAAGTGAAGCCTTCATAAACAATCTTTCTCTGTAAGTTAGTTTGTTTTTTTTTTTTTGATAGCTAATTAGGTCTGTGAAGTTGGAACTTTTTGGGACCTATTTACTACATACTTCCACATGTAAGTGGGAAAGAAAAAGTAGATGAAACAATGATTATTTCATTTTCTTAGGAGACACTGCAAAATTACCAGGATTTTTTAAGAGAGACAATAGTTGCTATGTTTTGGATAGCACCTAGAAACCTTTTGGTGCAGAGTTTTGAAAATTTCTCCAGCCTCTCAGAAAACTGTCATCATCATCATGGCCAGGTTTCGCGAACGAAGATTTGAGAAGGGCTCTACCCACACTTGCTACAAGCGCGCTGATGGCTAAAAAGGCCAATGTGAGATAGACAAGTCTGGTTGCAGAAGGTGCAACAGAAAGACTCTCCAGGTGATATCGACAAGACGCGATTCTTTCTGCATTGTCTTTTCTCCTCAAGAGTGATCCTGCATGTGTTCTCAAAAGCAGCAGCAGCGTTATAGATGGTGTGTCTCCAGGCCTCCCGATTGGAAGCCAGGGTAGACCAATGGTGGTGATCAAATTTTATCCTGTAGGAAAAAGAAAAATAATATATTTTCATATTTAACATTTTCATATTCTAGGTAACAGACTAAACAAATAATTGTCATGTTTTTATTTATGGGATAATGGGAAAGAACATAGGTAAATATAAACACATCTGAGACCTCTAGTGAGATACTGTACAAAGGATGTTAATACTTTTTCATATTCCCATGTCTCACTGTTGCCTGAGCAACCAGGGAAAGCATTCCTAATCCTCTGCATTTTCCTGTATCATGGGTCAGCAGTGTTGGCTGGAAACATGATTATGGCTATTTTTTCTTTTCTCAACTAAGAGAAACAAGACATGAAGGATTGAATGAAGACCATAATAGCCAAGACTAATTTGTTTTTCCCCCAAACAGATGAACACTCACGGCACTAATTGCACTTATCATAGAATCATTCAGGTCAGAAAAGACCAGTAAGATCATTAAGTCCAACTGTACACTGTGAAAATGCTGGAGTTTGCAGGTGAATGTGTTTTACGGAATGTTTCACCTGATTTCTCTCTACAAAGCCATTTTCTGAGCATGAGTTTATACAGCTTTTAGTATGATATTCAGCTGGTGCTGGTTCACAGCTGATTCAGTCAGCTCTTTGGCTGACCGATAACTCCTTTTTTCCTGGACTGCACTCCATTAAATAATACTGAAGGGTTAGTATATTATATCTTCAATTCTCATTGATTTTCTGTTATATGAAAGTCAGTTAACTTTTTTTAGCTAAGCTTGGCTGGCAAAATAAAATTCTCCTACCATACACCATGATTTCAGATCTGTCTTGAGAATACTTCAACTGAAAAAAAAAGTCCTAAAACTAAAGGATGTTGAGGGAAAAAAAAAAAAGAACACCACTGAGGAAATAGTGCTGGGTGCTTGTGTCACCTTTCTGATGTTAGTGAGGCTGCAAGGGTTATATATACTCCACGCAAAACGAGGGTCTTAGGAAGTGCAGTTGAGCACTTGGAAATCCAGCTAAAATAAATGGCAGCTGAGGATCGTCACTTTTGAGATATCAGGCTTTTAATATACAGGGGTCCTTTTTAGCAATAGCATAGAACAACCAGCCCAAGAGGGATACAAACACTACTCAGTTTTGAGGATTAATGAATCAACAAAGAAAAAAACATCAGTTCTCAATTCTAAATGATAATTCTCTTCCCTTTTTGTTTTATATACTCAAATAAAGATGGAGAAAATAATAGTATGAAGGTGCCCAACTCAGTTTGTCTTGGCTGCTGCTTTCATTTGAAGCAACATCACTGGTTGTGTGCTTGTACCCTTTAAAAACTAGGAGAGTGAAGAAATTGAATTAACTTGCTCCTGGGAGTTAAGAGAAGTTCAGATTTTTTTTTTTTTTTAAGTAACACATTAGTTCCACAGCTTTGATATAAAACTAAATGACAGAGAACTTGTTTTGATGTTGGAACACCTCGCCCCCAATTATCAGAGATGTCTGGACATCTCTGTGCATGAGTCATCCTACTGAACTTATTATGGAACCTAATGTGATTATAATAAGCACAAATCTAAGAGTACAAAGTTTCAAAACTGGGGTCAAAATGAAAGTTTGCAAAACCTCGTCATATTTAAGAGACACTAAAAGTGCTAAAAAAAAAAAAAAATCAAGTAAAACCCACTGTTAAAATTCTCACATAAAGAAGGAAAATCATAGAATCTTAAGAATGGCCTGGGTTGGAAGGGAGCTTAAAGAACAACTCCTAATTCCCCTGCCACGGATAGGGGCACCTTCTACTACACCAGCTTTCTCAGAGCTACATCTTACCTGGTCTTGAATACTTCCAGGGATGAGGCAGCCACAGTCACTCTGAGCAATCTGTGCCAGGGCCTCATCACCCTCACAGGGAAGAACTTCTTTCCTAATACCTAATCTAAACCTACTCTCTTTTAGTTTGAAGCCATTCCCCCTTGTCCTGTAAAAAGTCTCCATCTTTCTCATTGGCTCTATTCAGGTACTGGAGGGCCACAATGAGGTCACCTGCAGCTTCTCTTTTCCAGGCTGAATATACTGTTCTCTCATCCTTTGAAGTTGCTCATCAGTTATTGAAATGATTTTATTTATTGTTTAACTAGGAAGCAAATGCATCTATAGATTGTGGTTTAGATTTTTTTAATCCTTCATGGCTAGGACCATCCTGTTGCACAGCTGTTTTTTTGGGGTTAAGTGAGATCCTATGTAAAACAGAGTATTGGGACTTTATTTGTAAATCTTTGATACATTATTTTTCATGCAGGACAAGAATAGATTATTATTTATTTTCAAGGTCTGATACAGGAATAGTAGATTTGTAAAAAAGCATACACTTTTTGTACACAGTATATACTTAAAAGGAGACATGTAAGATTGTTCAGCAGTAATGAACGTGTTTTCCCATGCTTTTAAGGCTTCAGAAAGCTCTAGTCCTACCTGAGACTTTGCAAAACAGACTTGTCATAGACTGGCTGCTCTCAGATTCCACAGTTAACATACCTTAAGAGACAAAAGATCTAAAGTTGGACTGTACATGAGAGAAAACAGCATTCATTTTTTCCTTCTAAGATAGTTAATTCTGTAAATTCAGATGGTAATATATTATGCAGTACTCTGCACAGAGTGGGAGGTGGAGCATACATATGCCCAAGTATGTGGTACACTCTATAAAAAGTGTAGGAGCCTCTGCAGTTCCTTTCTCCCCCCTTAGCTGCAAATGTAACTTCTTGCTTGTTCATTCCTCTCCATCCCTCTCTGTCCTTGTACCCGCTCACACTTCTGCACGTAAGGAGGCCATCTGGACCTTAAGTGTTGGTCTAGAAAATAAATACAGGCTCTCACTATTTACATTGTTTATGTTGCTTGTTTAGGCGAAGAGTGGCAGAAACAAAGCCACAGGTTCCTTGGCACTTGGTAATGCTCCAGGACGTTTTATGGGATCCCATGCCTCCTGCAAAAAACTGGGTGTAAGATGAAGACACTCCCATGAGTCTGGGACAAAAATCCCATCTCCCGTGGCCTGGGGGCCACCGCCTGCAAGACACCGCCTAGGACGATACCCTAGCTCCCAGACAAACCCCAACCGCGAGGCTGATTGCGGGGAGGCGGGGAGGCGAGGAGCGGGGGCAGTGGTCTCCGGCCGCCTGGAGGCGGGTGCCGGGAGGCCGCGGTTCCCCGGCGCTCTCTGCCCCGTCAGGCGCGGAGGGGGTAAGGGGCGATAGCAGACCTTTCCTAAGCCACGAGGCCACTGGGTTCGGACCCCCGCCCCCCTTCCGTCACCGCAAGCCCCTGGGGGCCTCCCGTTCATTGCGGCCCGAGCGTGGGAAGGGACGGGGGAGGGGCGGGCGGTGCCTGCCCGCGAGGGAAGCGGAGCGCGGAGCCCCATCCCCTGCCTGGCCACTGGCTGCCGCCTTTCCCCACCGTTCGGCCGGCCCGCGTTGCCGCCACCACCGCCGCCTCCATCTTGAGCGTGTGTCCCCTGCTCCCCCCTCCCGCCCCCCCCCCCCCCCCCCGCCTCCACAACACCGAGAGCGTCGGGGGCGCTGGAGCCCCGGGGGGGGTAGGGGGGGGGGAGGTGAGGGTGGTAAGGGGCGAAGCGGCACCGGTGCCGGAGCGGCAGCGGCAGCGGCGGGAGCAACGGAGGCAACGGCATGAGAAGGTGGCGCTGAAGAGACGGCGGTAGCTGGAGCGGACGGAGCCGACATCTTGTGCCCTCCCCTCCCGCCGCCAGCTCGGTGAGCCCGTCCGCCCCAGGGAGGAGGGGAGGGGGAGGCGGAGAGGATTAAAAAAGAAAAAAAAAAGAAAAACAAAAAAAAAAAAGAAAAACAACAAAAAAAATTCCCCTCAAAGGAGGCGGCGGCAACGGTGGAGACGCCGCGCCCGCGGCGCGCTGAACCGGCCAGGTAAAGCGCTGCGTGGCAGACCGCGACACCCTTCCTTCAGGGGGTCTCTCCTCCCTCACAACCCCGCGCCAGGGTCGCGGGAAGGTGACCGGGCGGGCGGGAAATAGCTGGGGAGGACGGTGCGCCGCAACCTGCGGGCCCTTTCTGCGTGCCCGCTCTGCCCCCGCGCGGAGGGAGCGGCCCACGGACCCTCGCGGAGGAGGGGGCGGCAGTGGCGAGCGCCTGGAGACGGGGAACGGACAGCGCTGTGTCAGCCGACCCCCCCCCCTTTGCCGCCATCTTGGCCCCCCCTTCTCCGCGGTTTCGCGGGGGCACCGCCCACCTTCTCTTACGCTATTGGCCTAGGCGGGGCCAAGCGCACCCCCCTTTAGTCCCGCAAAGTCTTGCGTTGCTGTTGGTTTTGGAGCTGGGATGTACGGTGGCGACAGCCAATCGACTTCCAGCCGTGTCGTCCTGTCTCTCGCTCTCCTCCGCCCTGGCCCCTCTCCTTGGAGACCGTTCTCGTTCCTCGTGGAGCGGCGCTCCCGTCTGGGCATGGCCCGGTGCTGGGCACCGGCGGGGGTCGTCGCACGCACCCGCGGCAACTTTTCCTCTCCCGAGGTCGGCTTCATTTTTGTCCGAGTTCCTGCTGTGCCTTGACCCAGATCGCTGGCTGCTACTGGAGTTCCGTGCAGGAATCCTGTGTCCCTCGCTGCGCAGGATAGCTCCTGAGAGGAGCTCCCGTCGGCACCTGACAGCCGTCATAGTTCCCTCAGCTGCTGCTAAGGCCAGACACAGCTCATGGCACACACTGTTTGTTGCTGAGCCGATACGTTACCTTAAACTTTATCCACAGCCTGACTCTCAACCCTCTCCACTCTGGAAGGAGGTCTTCTCTTGCAGCCTGGTGCATCTCCTGTCAGCTTGATTTGGTTACAGGCAGGCAGTTCTCCTGACATCTGTTGAGCACTGACACACTTTGTTGTAGGCATCAACGTGGGTGTCAGAAGTATAAACCCTCGGCATGTGCATGGAGGGGATATGAGCCTGTCAAAGCGTGGACACAGCAGGAACGTGGAGAGGTGTTGTCGAGGGTGGCAGGAATTTAAACAGCATTGTGGTTGGCAAAAGGTGGAAAGCGGGCTGCAACAGTTCCAGATTGTTTCTTTCCTCTGGCATCTGTTGCTTTTGTTTTGCAGATGTGTTTCTTAAATAGCTCCATAGGTGTCTGTTCCCCATTGCACAGAAGTGAGTTTTAAATCCCAGCAAACAGCCACAAGTGGCAGAGTTGGGTGGCTGGCGGTGCAGGAGAGCAATGCTGAGGAACGTCTCCAGATCTCGTATTTGACTTGATGTCCCAAAGAGAGGCAGTCTTTGGTGACAACAAACCCCAAACTGTTCATGACTGTATGAGCTATAGCCACTGCCAGTAGTCATGGTGTGCCAGAGTTGAATGAGAGCCACGTTGCTCACATCCGCTGCTGCTCACTAAGGTCCAGGTGGCCTTCTTGCTGCCCCTTCTTGTTGAGGGACCCAGTTCTTCACTGGGATCACCAAGCTATGCTGGAAGGGGCCAGGAAGCTCCCCCACTGCCTTTAGTTCCAGCCTTACATCCTCTGCATGTTAGCAAAGAAACCTGGTGCTATAAAGTAAATCCTTGTCTGTTCAGTGTGGGAAGGCTAGAAGGAAGGACTGCAGCATGAAGGAGAGTTGGGAAGGAGACTGAGGCCTTCTGCAGTGTGAGACGGTGCCTCTGACTCTTGGAAATGGCTAACACAGAATTGTATGGGTGTAAATCACAGCAACATTTAGCCTTTCCTTTACAGGACTCAGTTATTCCAGACTGTGTGTATAATAGGGGACTGTATTGTGGTGTTGTTTGATAAATGTTGATCTCTTCATTTTTTTCAGTGGAGCTTTTGACCCCTTTGTAGTAAATTTAAGTGTCCTGGCGATGGGCTTGGTTGCCTTTTGCAGCCCTCCCAGGTATCTCTTGCTTACGGGTGTAAAAGCTGCTGCTCATGAGAATTGAATCACTCCTGAATGAACTCCTGGGGCGGAGTTAAAGTTCATTCCCAGCAGCTTTATGTGTCATAGCCACCTTATTTGCTCACTTGTACTCTCTAGGAACTTCACACCCTGCTCCTGGTGCAATATCCAGCGGAAATGGGTGATGGGAGGGTTTTGGAAAGCTTTGAGCATAGTATGGCAATACCAAAAGCATGACTGTTTGAACTTTCTGCGTTCACATCAGCAACCTTTGCCCGTGGTAGGACAACATAATCAGCATGGGCTGAAATAGCATTTAACCCCACCTGTTAATGTCAAGTATCTTTAGCATTTCAGTGTGCATGGGTGCTGTTTGCAGAGGGATTCTTTTTTTTTTTATGTAGCTAGGAGGTGTTTTCAAGTGTGCCAGGGAGATCAAAACATGCCTAGGTTGTTGCTTAGAAGTTTTTATTGTTGTAGACCAGGCCGTAGTGTTCAGCTCAGTGTGTCTGAGTTCATTTCATTGCTGCTTTCAGATTTTTTTGGAAGTGGGTAGCCGTGTCTCTCCTGATATCCAGGTACATGTCTTATCCTAGGTGCTCATCTCTTGCTGGCAGCAATTTCCATGCCATTTTAGGTGCTTCTTCATAGTGCTAAGTAATTGTGTTATTTTACAAATGGGTTGTTTTATGGCATTTGGTGGAAAGCCTGCTTTGAGTAATTTTTCTAGAAATACATTGATTTTTTTGCTAAAGGAGCCCTGTACCTTTGTTTTTCCCATCAACAGATAAGATAGCCCTTCCTTCAGGGGCGTGTTTCAGTGAAATTTGCTTGTCCCTCAACAGGTGGCTAATACCTCATTTTTCCTGAATAAAATATTTATAATGAGTGCAGTCAGCTCATAATTACTTCATCCTCTAATATATTTTTGCCCATATATCTTTTTGCCTCCAGTATCTTCTTTGCTTGTACTGGCCAGAATTGGAAGAGAGCTGTTTGCTAGCAGGATTTTCTGTTTTGGTTTTTTTTTCATGTGATGATCAAGTTGCCTTTATGCCCTTATTTTAAAATTGTTTTTTCCTACTCACTGAAACCATTGGAGCTCAACTAGGACAAGTGCAGTTGCATGTCTGCAGTCTGTGGGTCAAGTGACTGATTAAAGTTTTAAGGCAAACATCCCAAAATTTGTGGTACCTATACTTGCAGATAGAAATTATCATACCATGTTTTACGCCTGAAATAAAATTGTATTTACAAGTTCCATCATTATGGGTGTGCTTACTGAAACTGGCACCTGCAGCTTATTTCTATGGACAAAAGAAAGAGTTTGAAAACCCATCCCAAAGCATGTTTGTTTCTTAATACACATGTTGTGTCATGTCTTAATCTCATGGTTCACAGAGGCAGTACTTGAAAAATGTGTTACTCCTGGAATTTGTTGCTTCTTTCAGGAATAAGCTTGGACTTCTTGTAGGTCTTACTCCTGTGAGGTGCTGCTTGCTCTGACTTGTGATTGAGAGTCTCTGGAGCTATGCCCTTCGTAGAGCACAAATAATGCATTGGCTAACTACAAGTTGTGGGTTTATAGTGTGTTTTCTTGTCTGTGGGTCCCACAGAAAGGGCCTGAATGTGGGATTGCTTTAAAGAAGGGTGAGGTGCAGGTTCAGGCCTCTGCATAGCAATAGATAAGCTCTGGGCTGGCCTGTCTTCTCAAGGAGAATTTACATTTGCTTTTCTTTGTCTACTTTCTGACTTCTTTCAGACTCAGCTCATTTCTTCCCCTAACTCATGTTCCCGTTGTTGACCCTCCCTTCTTGCGTGAGTTACTCACTTGGCTTGCTTTGCTTCTTTGCTAGCTCCCTTCTTTGCCCACAGATTACTGAGCTCTGCCATGTTTGCATCCTCCCCCAGATCATCTCACCAGCTTCAGGCTTCTCCTCTGCTCCCCTTTGACAGGCACCTCCTTAACATCAGGAACCAACTCGCAACTAATTATCTGTGTTGCTGATTAGCAGTTTGCGAGGACAGAGATGGCCTGAGTTTTTTGTTAAGGCTCTGAGCAAATACCAACCATTACATGGTTCCCGGTGCGATCTGGAAGCTGCCTTGCTGCTTACCTGCTTGTACCCCTGTGGATTCTCCATGCAGAACCAGCTCAGGCACGTGAATGTGAATTATGACTCCAGAGGGGCTAACACTGAGCCAGAGCTACCAAGTCCATTTGGATCCATGCTGCTTGTTCCCATGCTCGTTCCCCTTCGCTTCGCCCTTGATCCCACTGAAGAGCAGAAGGGACACACATCGGGTATCTGATATATTGCTTGGTTCATCCTCTGGTTCTGTTTGTTACTCATTTGAACGTTGGGAAGGACACTGTTCAGTATACACTATCTGGAGAGCGATGTAAGGAACAGGTACATCTGAGAGAGAAAGAAAAGCAAAGCTAGAGGATGATTTTTCATTATAGAACTTTTTGCATCTACAGTGTTGGAACAGAAGAATTGGTGGTGGCAACCCTTAGGTGTGCAACTTGGAGGAGCTCCCTCCTGGACTGAAGGAGAGCTGCTAGTTTTCTCATCTGGAGCTCAGTGACAAAAAAAAATAAATTTGGGAACTGCTTTCATAAGACCTGAACAGTGCATTCCTTTTGAAGTAGAAAACATCCAGCACATTTTGTGTGCTACTGGGGATATAAAACAAAAGTCACAGGCAAAGGAACAGAGAAGAACTCATTGGCTTGTGTGAGCTTAATATGTGAATGGTGCAAGCATATGTGATAAGTAGTATTTGAATTTCAGAGGATCTGAATGTTTGCTGATCTGAATGCACAACAGACTGTATACTGTGCTGTAAAATTATTTTGAGCTCTTCTCACTGGTGGTATGGTGGTACATACATCTCCTGAGTTGCAAATAGAGAAAGTTAGAGGGTGCTGTGCATTGCTCTGATACACAGTGCAAGAAATGGTTGATATATCAATCACCTGCTTGTATCTAAGCAGATGTAAAGACTCAGCAAGCCTGAAACTGCTGAAGTCTCTAGTAGAAATTTGCTCTGTTGCAATGTTGAGTGAGTTTTTCAATCTACAGTTTCTTGCTTCTCTCCTTGTCTTACACTGTCCTCTGTCCTGTTTTGTTACAGGGTCTCTGGACCACAGTGATGAGGAAGCCTCGAAGGAGGTCCCGACAGAACTTGGAGGGGAGGCGTTCTCCCTCACCCTATAGCCTCAAGTGCTCCCCAACTCGGGAGACGCTGACGTATGCTCAGGCCCAGCGGATTGTGGAGGTGGACATCGATGGGCGGCTTCATCGCATCAACATCTACGATCCCTTAAAACTCATCACAGAGGATGAATTGACTGCCCAGGACATTACCGAGTGCAACAGCAACAAGGAAAACAGCGAGCAGCCCCTTTTGCCTTCCAAATCTAAGAAAACGCCTTCTAAAGGCAAGAAGAAGGAGTCCTGCTCCAAATATGCACCAGGGACGTCTTTACACTTACCCCAGCCCAACTTTCGTGTGCTGGACTCTTTCAGCCAGCCAGATGCCCCTCCTCTTCCTGCTGCCTACTACCGGTACATGGAAAAGCCTCCTGAAGACCTTGATGTAGAAGTGGAATATGACATGGATGAGGAGGATCTGGCGTGGCTGGAAATGGTCAATGAGAAGAGAAGGGCTGATGGTTATGGAACAGTTTCTGCTGACACTTTTGAGTTGCTGGTGGATCGATTGGAAAAGGAGTCGTACCTTGAGAGCCGGAACAACGGGGCTCCGCAGTCCCTCATTGATGAGGACGCCTTCTGCTGCGTCTGCATGGACGATGAGTGTCACAACAGTAACGTCATTCTGTTCTGCGATATCTGCAATCTGGCCGTGCACCAGGAGTGTTATGGTGTGCCCTATATCCCTGAGGGGCAGTGGCTTTGCCGCTGCTGTTTACAGTCCCCTTCTCGCCCTGTGGATTGTGTCCTTTGCCCGAACAAAGGTGGAGCCTTCAAGCAGACTAGTGATGGCCGCTGGGCTCATGTGGTTTGTGCCATCTGGATCCCAGAGGTCTGCTTTGCAAACACTGTTTTCCTGGAGCCCATTGAAGGAATCAATAACATCCCTCCAGCTCGGTGGAAGCTCACATGCTGTATCTGCAAGCAGAAGGGCATGGGAGCTGCTATTCAGTGCCACAAGGTGAACTGTTACACTGCTTTCCATGTCACCTGTGCCCAGAAGGCTGGTCTCTTCATGAAGATTGAACCCATGAGGGAGACCAGTATCAACGGCACGACATTCACTGTGCGTAAGACTGCCTATTGTGAGAGTCATTCCCCAGCTGGGATGGTAAAAAAATGGTCTCCAGCTGCTAGTGGTGATGGGCAGGAGGACACTGTGAAGGACAAGGGAGAGGAGGAAGCCAATTCTGCCCCTCCCAAAGGGTCTCTGAAAAAGAACCAAGTGAAATTGAAGCAAAAGATCAAAAAGGAGTCTGGTGATGTGACCAAATGCCGTTCATCTGTGCCCATGGTGACCATCACGCAAATTCCCTCTTACAGGTGAGTATTGCAGGTTTAGGAAAGGAGTTGAACAGCTGGAGCTGAACAGGATCTGTTTTAAGGACTCAGTCCCTGTCATTGATGAACTTGGAAACACTGAGGTGTTTCAGTCAGGACCTAGCAATAAATATTGCAGTATCCAGAGTGCTCTGCAGCATAATTCCTGACTGGCTTTCTTCTACATGAGTGTCACTGGCATACTGTGCTTTTTTCTTGCTTTGCCAAACAGCCATCCTAGACTGTTGTGTAATGCAGACTTCATGGTGGTCCCTAACAGCAAACACCCATTTAGCATGAAGGTGTTTTTAAAATACTTCAGACATTACAGGTTGGTAGGCAGGTAGGGGTCATACCACTATTGACCTTTTTTAAGTCTCATTTCATGGCTTCTTAATTCCTCCTTTTATTACAGAGCATGTCGAACTTGTCAGTGTTGCAAGCAGCTTTGAATTTGACTGTTTGTTTTTCCTCCCAGCTCTCCCTTGTGCAGAACTAGGTAGTGCGGAATTTTTGTTTGGTGCCTTAGGAAGTGTGTTGATGTGTTGCTGGTATTTTAACAGATAGGCTTTGGAAACTGCTGATAAGGCACCATGTATAACCTAAGAATGGTAAGCAAGGGTTAAAATAGGTGATATATTCTTCTTGGACTCCTGCCAAGACTCCAGCTTAATAACATCAGGCTTAAGTGGCCCCCAGAAAGTTCTTAACACAGAAAGTAGTTTTGAAATTAAGGCTTGGAGCTGAATTGGTGATTGCTTACTTTGACAGTGCTGTGGCAAGTGCTTGGTGAGACTCTCCAGCCAAGCTGCTACTAACACAGGTATATATTGTGAGAAGTAGGCACATATGTCTTCATGCTGAGGAGACCCAGATCATACCACTTTATGTTTATTTCGGAGTGTGCTTGACACAATACTGCAAAGCTTCATCGGGAAGCCCAAGGGTCCGCAGAGTCACAATTGCTTTGCACTTGGCTCTATGATACTTCTTTGTTTCCTTCAGGCTGAACAAAATTTGCAGTGGGCTCTCCCTCCAGAGGAAGAACCAGTTCATGCAGAGGCTCCACAACTACTGGCTGCTGAAGCGGCAGGCGAGGAATGGGGTGCCCCTGATCCGGCGCCTGCACTCACACCTCCAGTCCCAGCGAAACACAGAGCAGGTACTGTTCCCTGGCTGAACACCCATGGGAGGATGGAGAGCTCACATTCCAGGAGATGTGCTTGGCACATGGATGGAAAGGGCATTAAGGGTGAAAGAATCAGAGGCTTGATTTAAGTGTCTTCTGGTCTCCTCTTGGTATGCTCATGCCTGAAGAACTGAGTTAGTATATTAGTGGGATATGCATCATACCACTAAAATTTGTGTTGATGAGACTACAGGTGGGAGTTTTTCCCTCAAGTCAGGAGACCCAGGATTACGCAAGGGTGTGATGGACCCTTGGTGGACTGATCTCTTAGACGATTTATAAAATCACATTTCTTGCGAGTGATTAAAGAACATAGGTGTTAGCTCCAGAGTTCTGGCCACATTCCAGTTTGAGTCATTCTTCCTGCAGCTTCAATTTCTGCCCGTCCCGTGTACATTCATATGGAAGTTTAGACATAATCATCAGCTCTGGACTCCTTTGCTTCTTCCTCTGAGCTAGTGTCTAGAGCCACTCGATCTCGATGCTACTAAGCAACACTGCATTTGGCATGAGAAGTAGTTGGTGAACCAGTGAAGCAGTTGGACTCGAGGTATCCTCTAACATAGGTCAGTAGGTATTGTGTACAGTGTGCACATATAATTTCACTATAGTTGGAGGAATTTATAGACTTTTCATTTGCAAGAAGACTGCTCTGGGTTATAAATAAAAAAATTATTTCCTACTTATCAATGTGGAGCTTGGGAAAATGCAGCATTTCCTTGGTGTATTACATTGGCAAGTTCTTAAAAACAAATGTCCTGTTAATGTAAACCATGAAGATCTTATGAAGCAATTGTCTTCTTAGCAATTGTGTGAAAGTGTGTGCACTTCAGGTATATCATCCAAGCCATTAAGAAAGCTACAGATTTAAGAGAGGAAGGGTGATTTTGTTGAGAAGCCACTGAACTGTGTCTTGGAAGGTGTGAGCTCATCTCCCAGTGTTGACTGTTCTTTTGTATTTTGGCAAATGTCTTTCTGTGGCTCTATTTCTTATTGGTTACAAGGAGGATAATAATAGCTCTTTCCTCCCCTGTTTTTGGTCACCTTGCCTTTATACTGTAAATGCTTTGGGCTGCTGCTTCAGTGCACAGCAGCCAACAGAAAAATGTCCAGCCTCTGTACTAAACTTGGATATAAAAGCTGGGAGAGTGTAAATGAGCATGCACTGAAGTGTGTTCCCAGAGTGTAGCTGCAGTATAACTTAGGCTAACTTCACAGATAATGTAAAATCTAGAAAGGCTGATTTTTTGTTTGTTACAGCTAAATGCTGTAGAAAGGAAAGGGCATAGGCTGAACAAGAGACAAGTGAATAGGAGGAAGAGGAGAGCAATTCAGTGGGGATGCCTAGGAAAAGAAGGAAACACAGGAAGCTGGTTGTGTTTTTTATCTCACCCCACTGCTGTATCTTACAGAAGGAACAGGATGAGAAGACCAGTGCAGTGAAGGAAGAGCTGAAGTACTGGCAAAAACTGCGGCATGACTTGGAGCGGGCTCGACTGCTCATTGAGCTGATCCGTAAGAGGGAAAAACTCAAACGGGAGCAGGTGAGTAGTTTTGGCTGTTGAGTTGCTGCAAGTAACTTCAGTCCCATGCAAACACTCTGTGCTGCAGGAGGCAGAAGAGGAACACAACAGTTTTTCTTGAGCCTTTTCCTCTTTTCATAGAGTCTGACTGTCGGGTGTGCAGAACTCTCTCTCCCTGTGTCAGTCACAGGTTTGTACTGTGCAGCCTCTGCCCTCAGAACCAAGACTGGGTTGCAAAGTGCTGGGACAATGTATTTGCATAAATAATAGTGGATTTGATTTCTGACCTACAACACCCCTTCTATTTCTGGGCAAGTGTTTTTGCAGAGTAGAAGTTAGATCTCCCTTCATGATCATTTCAGGAGTTTGCTAACACCTACTCCAGAGGAAGGTCTAAATCACAAGTCAGCTTTTAATCTGTAAGCTAAAAATTCCTGTCATTTGTCCTCTAGGTACATTTTTTAGATGAAAAAGTTTTATGATGGAGACAATGTACTAAATTTTCCAGTTTGCTTTTTGAGCTGTGTGCAGATCTCCGACATTGCACCAGTGAAGGTTGCTTCCATGTTGAGGGTCTTTACTTGCCTTACCTAATTGGTTGCTGCACCCACGACTATGCTCTGTGGCAGGAGTATCTTCAAGGACAGCTTCATGAAAGGCTCACCTTGCATACAGTGAGCCCTTACATGTGTCCTCAGGCCTTGCCTCGGTGCTTTCAGGCTGTCTGCAGGGAGCCAGGCAGAGGGAAAACAGCATCCTCTATGATCACAACTCTTCTGCAATTCTTTTGTGGCCAGAAATTACCCATAGCTTTTCTGGAGTTCTTTTGATGCCAGCACTGGTTCATTTGCTGCATTGTCCTTGATTTACATTAGTAGCTCAGCTCTGCTTGCTGTGTGGACATATTTTAGGTAGGAGGATCAAAAAAAAAATCATTCTTGGGCTTTGTTCACGTCTGATATCTTGACATATCCCTGTCACAGCTGGCTAAATCCATAAAAGCTTATGGCAACTGATGTGCTTTATAAAATGATAAAATATCACAGAAAAGTGTGTCTAGTTGGAGCTCTATCCCAGCCCAGCTTTTAGGTGAGTGGAGAAGGATGCTCCAGAATCATGCATCTTTGTGTGACTTCTTTCGTGTTCTGGGGGAAGAGCGTGGTCTTTATATCTTGTCACACATTCTCTCTTGTCACACATTCTCTCACTGATGCTGTCTTGTGCACATCAGTTTGCTTTGTGTAAACATCCTTGCTTACCTTTGCTGTTGGAGTGGTTGATTTAATGACATAACGAGCGATTGTAAGATCAAAGAAATTAAAATGTTAAAAGACAAATAAATACTTTTATCCTGTTCCAGTTTTCTTTGAAAGGATTTTCAGTGCTATAACTTGTTTGCTTGAAATCAAACAGTATTAGAGACTTCATAAGGGATATAAGAAACTGTATTAGGAATTTGCAGACATCAAACCACTGTTGTTGTTTGGCTTCTGCCTTGAAGTCTGAGAGTTTATATCTTAAACTTTGTTCATGCTCTATAGTCTAATTATGATGTTGTTCGTGTAAGTTCAACTTTTATATAATGTTGCTAATTAGCATAATAATAATATCTTAAGGCACAGAGTTCTACAGGATAATTTACTAGGCATGAAAAGCCTCTGCTTGTTTTCATTTTTAGTTGTAGTATATTTTAATTTTCTGGGGGTTCCTCTTGCTTTGACTTGATGAGATTGAATAAACAGGAGTTCCTCATATATAAAAGGACTGGACTGTGCAGTTAGACTCTGTAAAGTGCTGTGTGCTGATGTACATCCTGCACATGGAGAGCACAATTGTTTCCCAGAAGTTCTACAGCAATGAGTCTACCAGGCTAGTTGGATGCTGACCTGAGGTTTCCACTGAGTAGAGCCGGGGTGATGATCAGAAGAAACTGGAGGGAGATGCCACTCACATATCCTCTCCTCCATAACTGTGCTTATCGCTGTTTTCGCATTCCCAGGTCAAGGTTCAGCAGGCTGCTATGGAGCTACAGCTGACCCCTTTCAATGTCCTTCTGCGCACAACACTGGATCTACTTCAGGAGAAGGATGCTGCCCAGATCTTCACAGAGCCTGTTAACCTGAATGAGGCAAGTCTCTTTCCTAGAGGTGTCTAGTGGGTTGTAGATAAGGTATTCCTGGGCAGAGGCTCATAACCTAGAAGTCGTAACCCTAGAAACACAAACTACCTTGTCCCAAGCTGCTGGTGGACTAAAGAATATCTCAAAAAGGACTCATGATATGAGTATCCTTCCGGGCCAAAAAAAGGCATTTTTTTTTCTGGAAGCTTTAGCACATCTTGTACAAGTAATGTTTTGCAGAGCCAGGGTATGTCTGCCTTGACTGGGTGACAGAAATGAACTTCTGGCGCTGCCCTTTGCTAGTGGAAAGGGCATTAAGAGTGCTTATGATGGATGCACTCTAGTTGACTAGTAAATGGTTTTTGTAATTGTACAGGTTTTATATGTTTAGGTTCCAGATTACCTGGAATTCATTTCCAACCCAATGGATTTTTCCACCATGAGGCGGAAGCTGGAGTCCCATCTGTACCGAACATTGGATGAGTTTGAGGAAGACTTTAACCTTATAGTTACCAACTGCATGAGGTATAATGCTAAAGACACGATTTTCCACCGAGCAGCTGTCCGGCTCAGAGACTTTGGAGGAGCGATATTGCGTCACGCACGGCGGCAGGCTGAAAGCATTGGCTTTGACATTGATGTGGGGATTCACCTGCCTGAGTCACCCAAAACTGAGGACTTTTACCTCTTTTCTTGGGAGGATGGTGAGTACTTATTAACATTTTTTTCTCAGGCAGATCATAATTTTTGTTCTGAACACGTCTTTGAGCCTGCATGGAAATCATAGCCATCATTCTACATACAAGACTTTTCCTATCCACCTATTTACCTATATCTAACTCCTTTAGACCTCAGAGATCAGGATTTCAGGTGAGCTGGGCACTCTGAGCTAGGTGCAGCTTAGCTCCATCTCTCTTAGGAGAGTATTTTTTGCTCTGGGGAATTTCTTTGTATTGTAAATTGGCAAGGTGTAGAGCCACTGGGTTAGATGGAGCACTGAGGTCTGGGAGCAGTGATGGGGCAGTCAAAGTACTGGGACCCAATCAGTCCTTCTAGCTGAGACTTCCCATTCCCAACATGATCGCATCCGTTCCTACAGCCCTCTTGCAATGCAGCTCCAAAGCATTGGTTGAATAACTTGGCTAAACTTAGTACCGGATACTGAGGCGAATATGAAGCACTCAGAGCTTGCAGTCTGCCATCTGCTTCCTAAATGTTGAAGCTCTCTTGGGTACTGATGGAGAGTCATTATTAAATTTGTGTTGGTGTACAGTAGCATGTCTTTCAGCTGTCTGTCCTGCACCTTTGGAGGCCAGCCCTTCAACAGAGCCCAAAGAATGGCAAACATTATGTTTTGGCCAGTTCTGTTTGTGGTCTGTTTTTGTCATTTAATCTGACAATGAAGTAGGTTTCTGACAAAAACCTAGACTGTGAATTATTCTGTGTGCAGACACATGTCCTTTCACTGTGACCCCTGGGACAGTAAGGGGAACTAAAGAGCGCAGTGCAAGTTAAATCAGCTGCTTTTTGCCCAAAGGAAGGAAGTCAGAGCTCCAAGGTTAATGATTGCTAAATCTCCAGACTAAAGCGATTGATTCATGAATAGCATCAAAGGGAGTGAGGCATGGCAGTGGTCCCAGATGTTTCTTCAAGGGGCCTTACTCCTTCCCTTCACTGTTACAATCTCTTTTGATGCAGTGGATAACATCCTCCTCCCAGAGAACCGGGCTCACCTCTCATTGGAGGCCCAGCTGAAGGAGCTGCTGGAAAAACTAGACATAGTGAGCACCATGCGGTCCAGTGGTGCACGGACACGACGCATCCGGCTCCTGAGACGGGAGATCAACTCTGTTCGGCAGAAACTGGCCCAGCAGCAGAACAAGACCATGGCCAAGGGGGACACTGTGCTGCGGGACCAGAGGCTGGAGAAAACATCAAGGGATGGGGATGAGGAAAGGGAGAAAGGTGAGAGGTTGCATCAGGATTTTAATTCCAACTCTCAAGTGCATGTCAGCAGTCAAGACCTGCTGTTTCTCCTGTCAGTGGCCCTGGTGAAAGATGGGAATGGCTGTTGGTAGTTTTGGGAGTAACTCTTTGTAAAATGTTCAGGCAGGTTCTTTACTCCTTTAGCAGATGATGCCAAGCCCCCGCACCCTCCAACCCTGGAGCCCACAGGACCTGCACCCTCCCTCTCGGAGACAGACTCTCTGCAGGACCCTCCAACACTCAAACCCATCAGTGAAAGTAAGTCCTTGAACCAGCTGCAGAAGAGGGTGGTGTTGGACAGGGAGCTCTTTGACAAGAAGGCTCTGCATCGGGAGAGCCAAGCCTTCCAGCGCCTGCTCACCAACAACAGCCTGAATGGACTGGCCTTGTCGCCTGCAGACACCCCTGCCAGCCCCTCCTTCAGCAGCGTGGGCCGACGAACATCTGTCCTTTTTAAAAAAGCTAAGAATGGGGTGAAGCTGCAGAGAGGTCTGGACTGCTCCCTGGAAAACAGGGAGGACCACAGGCAGAGCGGGCAGCTTTCACCCTCCTGCCCTGATGGGGAGCGACAAGCTCGGAAGCGGCCACAGAGCAGAACCTGCAATGAGAGCAATCGAGAAAAGTCACCCAGGCAGGCAGGACAGAGAGGTAAGGAAAGACTGGACATGGCACTTAGTGCCATGATCTAGTTGACATGGTGGTGTTAGGTTATAGGTTGGACTTGATGATCTCAGAGGTCTTTTTCAACCTAATTGGAAATCCCAGTTCCTTGGGATTTCTTTTCCCCCTGAACCCTTGGAAACTGTGAGATGGGACCGAGGACATAGAAATCCTGGGGCTGAGTAAAAACTTCTGCATCCAAACTACACACCTGGAACTGACTTTATGCTTAGGGGAAAACATAGGCTTCATGACCAGATGTGCCTGGTGAAAGCTGCATCTCTTCCACATGTTTCTAAAATAGGGCAAACAAGACATGTCCATAATGAGTTGCACTTCTCCACTGACTGTACATGTTGTTTTTGGTATCTTAGTTCAGCTCTAGTCACCTCCATTTTAGGCATTTAAAGGTACCAAGATGAAGCCCAGGGAAGTCACTAGTGATTTTTTTCTTTGCTAGTCTACATGACTGCTGTAAGAGAGAGTTTTCCATTTTGCGTAAGACAAGCCAGTGTGCCCAGCTGCTTGCATTTGGTTGCAACTGTGCACAGCGTGTAGTAACACAGCACCCATGTAAGATGAGATGTTAAACATTGCTTTTAAATCAGCTGTACCCTCAGTTCTGGAGTTTAAATAAAATTGGTGGGAATACCAAGAAGATTCCTTTTCAAATTAGATTTGCAAATAAGAATAAGCAGCTGAGGTGAAATTTGGAAAGACACAAGAGGAAAGAGACATCTGAGTGACAGCACTGTAATTTCTTTTAATTCTGTGTGAACAGCTGTTTTGGGACAGTTCTCATCTGTAAGGTTTGACTTGGCCTACACTTCAAATATTATCTCATAACTATGAGGCTATCATAAGGTTGCTAGCATACTGAGAGTGGGAGGAAAGCAGTTGAATGTGGACATAGACTTACCAGGACAGGTTAAGGGAAACACAAATGACTTCTCCAAAGAGCTGAGGGACTCGCCATCATCATCTGTTGGTAATTAAAGCAGAAAGCTGTCATCTTCATGGGACACAGGTCAGAATGAGAGGCTGAAATTAAAAACTGGGAAAATAAAGGCAGGGTGCTGAAAAATCACTGATAACTACGTTTCTGCTTGGCTGAAGCGGCACTACTGGCTTTCTTTCAAGTTGCAGCCCCAGCTCTCTCCATGATTTTAAACACAGCTGATTTCTCCTAATGTGAGCAGGTATTTGGTGGGATGAATCTGTGTTACTGTAGAAGCCGGTCATTGTGATCAGGATTTTCATAACAAGGTGTTTCCCAGAAATTTACACCTTGTGGCAATTCCATATTTACACCTAGAAAAAACAATAGTGGCCTTGCCATGAGTTTGCCCTTTGTATGGCTGTTGGACTTTTGGTGAGCCCATGGGAACTTGGTGGTGGTGGGTGCCTGGATGGGGGAAGGCCATGGTCATCTGGCTTCTTGTGCCTGCTCTGAACTTGGGAATTCTCTCAGGAGTCAGTTCCTGTCATTCCCATTTGTCTCCTTGGCAGGAGTGACTAATGGCTTTGCAAAGCATGCAGAAAGTGGCTCTGACTTCGAGTGCAGCTCGGCCCTGGGCAGTGGACTGGTGTTTGAATCCTGCAGGTAAGTGCTCCATGCAAAACTGTGCCCTGGAACACCTTCTGTTTCTAAATTTATCTCTCTGCTTTTGTTCTTTGACTTTTTCATTTTAAACCCAGCCTAAGCTGTTATTTCTGTGCCTACTCTAAAAGGCAAAAAGCTACTGTGTTTCTGTCCTGTTCTTTTAAGCTATAGGTCCCAAAAGCAGGGCTTGATTTTCCAAGCAAGTGGATATCTGTTACACTTGTCTCTCTCAATGTATACACATCCTCTCTGCTGATGAATGCTTTGCAGCCCTTGAGAGCCAAAACTGGAAAAAAACTTGAAATCAGATTTTCAGTTGAGCACTGCAGGTAAAGCTGAACTTTTGCCACCTGAATTGCTGCTTTCTTCCCCTCAGAAGTTTAGAAGTAGAACTAGGTGCTTCAAATGTGACTTAGAACAGACTTAGAGCAAAACACCTGATATCTTCTGGTCAATTTCAGCAGGTATATATGAGTACCATGTCAATTTTCCAGTCTTATTTACCTGTCCAGCCCTCCTAACACTGATTTAAGTTATTTCACAGTCCTTTCACTGCATGGTAAAACCTGTTATGCCAGAATCATGTTTGTGTGTGCTCTGAGTGGCAGGCTGAGCACATTTGAGCTGGATGGGTAAGATCATCCCAGACAGACAGAAGCAAGATGTTTTTAGTTGATATTTATGGTTATGTTTGCAGTGCCTTGAACATGACCCATCACTAGAGAAATATGTTTGAACATTTTGTGCTTCCTCACAATGCATGTACTCAGTTAGTTGTGTAAGATTTCAAGCTTGCAGTGTTAGTTGGGCACTCAAAATCGTATGCCTCTGCACACCCGTTCTCAGGGCTGAACAACAGATCAAAACTGTTAACCATGTAATAAAATGTTCTGCAGCAGGGTTGAATCCCAGGAGCCTTTTTCAAATGAAAACTCTGCTCTGCTGGGCAGAGGGATCCTAAATGTTAGCTGCCCAAAGAGGCGTATAATTTTGCACTTGTAGCTAAGGTTTGATTAGTGTTACCATTGTAAATCTATTTGCAAAGTCTTTCGTGCCCATGACAAGGGGCAAAGCCCTGGGTTTGGAGGAGCAGTTTTTAGGCAAGGGCTTTTCCCTGTCACAGAGGGATCCCACCTCCACAGTCAGGTGCTGGGCAACCCAAGGGCAGCATGTGGCACCCCAGTAAATTATCTCTCTTTGCTCATGCTGAGCCCCTTGTAGGCATAGAACCTCAGTTCTTCTTTGAGATGAGACACACACACACACCACTTAATCTCTCCCCTATTTTCTGGGCTATGTGTCCAGATCTTCATCTCAGTCATTGCTTCTTCTGTAGGTTGGATGCTACCATGACCTCTGTGCAGATCTTACAAGAAGTTATTGCAATAAACTATCGTAAAGTAAGAAGCTACATTGATGGGAAACAGAAGGAGACACCTGGATTTGCACATAGTTATAGTGTCACTTAAATGAGGGTCCTTGAGTCATGCAGAAATCTTTTGATGAGAATGCTCTCAGAACAAGACCAAGAGCCAGAAATTGCCTTTCAAGCCATGTCTTGGCCTTATGGCCCCACCGTATTTCCCTCCATTTCTCCATCTGTAAGTGATGGACACAAATGTGAATTCATAGGGAGCGTGTGGACTTATTAGTTGGTGTTTGTACAGTACTGTGAAGATGAAAACTGTGATGTAAGTGCTTATTGCAAGAACTGCAAGCAATTCATGTAGTAAAAATTACATTAGAGCTATGTGACACCCGCAAAACAAGCTGATGCCTCATGGATAACTTGTACAATTATTCTATTTAGGAACAGTTCTGTTGACTGCTTTTTCTCCAGTCTTTCTTTTTGAGCACCAAAGTCACTCAGAATAGGTTGCTTATTAGGAAACTGTGAAAGAAAAAAATAATTACATTATAAGAAAAAAATACGATTGCTTGAGGTGGAGATATAGTCCATTTTCTGAAATGTTTGTAGTAATGAGGTGAAAGGAATTCAGGGATATGGGCTGTAGGAGTCCAGGTGCATATTAGAGTCGTGCTGGAGGGCTGCTGTGTCATCTCTTAAGTCTATACACAACTGGTATAGCTCATGAAAGCTCCAAAATCATCAGCTGTCAAGTGTGACATCTTGACTGGGTTTCTTTCTCATGTTTACAGCTTGGTTTCTGTTAGGCCCTTTCGTAGTTCCTGGGAAAGCTGGGATGATGTCCATTGCACTTTCACCAGAAGAGATCACATTTTGGTCAAGTATTCACTTTTCTTTTGGTGTCAGTGAGGCACCAGCGCAGTAATTTTTCAGTATTTTAGACAGAGCTGGGGAATCTGTTTCCTTGTCTTTGTTCTCAAGGATAATCTGTTTTCTCCTAATGCCCTTCTTTTCCATATCTTTCTGACAGTGGTTTGATGCCTCCTAAGCGCAGTCGAGGAAAGCCAGCTCTTTCTCGGATGCCCTTCGTGGAAGGTGTGAATGGAGATCCTGATTTCAGTGGCTCAGGTGAGAATTGCTGCACAGCCCACACTGCTCTGGTCCCAGCGCGTTGTAGGGCTGACATCCATCTAAGCCAGAGGGAGCACATTCCAAAGCACACCAGGAACCAGTCCTGAACAAACTATCCAGGTTTTATGATCAGGCTGCTGACCTGCCTGGGCATTATTACCTGCTTCGTTACAAATTTAGAGTATTGCATAAAAGATTTTTCCCACTTTCACCTTTGCCGATTGCCTATGCCCAGTGTTCTCCTTGGAAGGATACTTTCTGTAGGGCTGGTGTGTGTAATGTGCCTGGCACTTTCTCCTGTTTTGGGACTAGTTCTCTTTAATGATGCTGCAATACAAAGAGTTAATTGTAAGAGGAGTCTCTCTGGAGATGACTTCATAGCTGTTCCCTCTTGTATTGCTTGCAAGGTCCTCATAACAAAGTTGTCTTTGTCAAACTGTGCTATATGTCTGTAAAATTGTCACACTCCTCTAATGCTACCCAAGGCACTACACCATTTTTTCAGTGCTCACACGACCAGATTCTTGTCTTTTTTATGGAGTGTCAACTATGGAGTTTTTGCAGGTCTGTGCTGAAATCAGAATTCAGCTTTGATTCCCTGGAGCGCCTGTGCCCTTCTGTGCAGCTCCCGAGTGCAGGCTCTTGTTGTGGCTCTCTGAGAACCATTATTATTCTGGACCTTGTGTGTTCTGCAGTCTTCTTTAGAGATAAGCTTACGGAGTTGGGCTGGTAACATGAGAATTAGACTCAGTGGGACAATTCTGTGTTTTAGAATAACATTTAATTAATGGAAGAATATGTCTGGAATGCAATAGTGGAGAGGCACGTCAGATCTGTCTTGACAGGGTGCTCCATTGGGTTGTACGCAGCATTTTCTAGATTCAATTTTCATTGCCAGTTGTTTGATCATTTCCCCCACAGCAAGCACTACTTGCTATAAAATTTGCATTAATGAAGATTACTCTTTTTCCAGGACCCTGAGCTGATAGATTTCATGCGTATGACCAAACCCATCTCTTGTGTAGTCATTTGATTTCAGTGACTCAATTTAATTAATATTTCCATATTGAAGAGTTCATATGAAGCTACATGCATGCATAGGCTTGGACCCATGATTTAAGAGGCTGTGGCTTTATCTTAATGCTGACCATGACTGTACTGACAGAGCATAAAGAAGGCTGCAGCTCAGTGCACACTAAATTTTATCAAAAACTTACTGCAGATGAGATATGTGTCATATCACATCTCGTTTGGCCACCCAATGCATATGGGTACAAATAAGAAGTGGCTTTCCATTTTGTTCTGTCAGATGTTTTAAGTACAACAGTAATTCATCTATTTTAGCTGATTGCTACCGAGACAATGCAGGCCATCATGCCTGGGTTAGATGACAGTGTGATTTCTTGTGTTACCATAACCCTTTTGCTAGTAATAGCCCTCCTAAGCCGTGTGTCCTCCTGTCCCTTAGGCAGAACTCTTCTGATGTCCTTTGAGAGTCAGGCTGAGTTGGAGCCCTTGGAGCTTGTGTGGGCCAAGTGCCGTGGCTATCCTTCCTACCCTGCCTTGGTAAGTACCCTGCTGCTCTCTCACAACCAGTACTTGCAGGGCACGTAGCCCAGAATACAGTGCTGGTGTGCAGTTTAACCAGCCAGAAAAGGAGAACTTCCCAAAATAATGCAATATGTGGTTTTTTTTCTTTCCCCTTTGCACAGTTTATTTTCCTTGTGCTTGTTGTTTCAGAGCATTGCAGAGAATTTATAAAACATTGGGCTCTCATTGTCAGGGATAGAAACTCCCCTTCCCTTCTCTCCCCTCCCCTCCCCTCACCTGAAAGTAATCAGTACTTCTGGGATGAGAAGACGTAAATTTTATAAATGCAGGCACCACGTTCCACTGGTGTTTTAAGTGTCTGCACATTTTCCTGTGTAGTGAGTACAACTCCATACGTAGGTGCCCAGCTGGCCCTGTCATGTATATCCTCTTGCAATAACCATAAATTTGATTTAAATACGGGAATATGTTCATGTGTTTGCACTTAGTCCCTTGAACAATACTACCTTAATACTTATCTGTCTTTGGATGTTTTTCTATAAACACGAAATCCATAAACCTGTCTTCATTGAGCACCATACTTGGTTTCAAAGCAAAATATGGCATGCAGGTGTTGCTAGGAAGTGCACTACCACTGCAGTGCTTAAGTTGTCAACAGAGATTGCCTAAGTAAGTTTATGAGTAAGAACATGAGATGGGCTGACCATGTTTTGTTGTTTCTGCTGCTTTTAAATATACTCCTTGAAATATGGCTTTTCCTGCCACCTCTGCTCCATGTAATTTCCACGTGGCTGCAGCCATGTGCTTAATTACCTTACTGGTTTGGATGGCAAGGACAGACAGCTCTTGTGACTGCTGACAAATTGTAAGGGCTAAAAGAAAGTGGCCATCACAGAAATTAGAAGGGTCTCTACATCCAAGCAGCAGAACTGTGAGACCGGGCGTATCACATTTATTGTATGATTTTGGAGTGAGGGAGGGAGATCCTTTGCTGAACATGATACTGAGTTTGTACTGAATTACCAATTAGTGTAGATGCATCTACAGCTGCACCGAACAACATACATAGACCCTTTCACTTTTTAAAGATTGGGTGCCTGACTTCTGAAATGACTGGCTTCCCTTCTTCAGGGGAAGGCTTGAGGACAAAATGTTTTTAGAAAGAGCCACTGAAACACAACAAGCAATTTTGCTTACCGTCCAAAGTAGACTTATTTGTCTGGCTTGGATAGACTGAAAGAACAGAAAAAAAAATGCCTTCTCTTCATTACTTGGAAGGACTCTGTTCTTAAATATCTTTTCCTTGTGTCACTAGATAATTGATCCCAAGATGCCGCGTGAGGGTTTGCTTCACAATGGAGTCCCCATTCCTGTCCCACCCGTGGATGTGTTGAAGTTGGGGGAGCAGAGGCAAACAGAGGCAGGAGAAAAGCTCTTCCTTGTCCTTTTCTTTGACAACAAGAGAACCTGGTGAGTGTGTGCAGACAGACCTGCGGTGAGTGCTGTTGCAGAGAAGGAAAGTTTAACATAATCTCTGATATATGGGAGCACACAGGGATTATGATGATGATGATATTACATGCAAATTGGAGAATTTGAACTTGCAGCAGTCAAGAAGAGTCTAAATAAGGAAGACAGCCTGCTTTTCCTGGTGCAATCACACAACATCTCACATTTCCACGGTGAACAGTCCAGCATCCTACACTTGGGGGTCACGTCAACCATGAAAATACTGAGGTACATTGAGAGTCAATTTGCAGCAAATTACAGAGAGCATTTGACTTTAAAACACTAGCAGACTAAGCAGCCTGTTCCAATGCTGCACAAAAGATTTGCCAAAATTTCCAGGGTAACGTTTTTAAAATGTTGGGTTTATTTCTTATTTAGACTTGGCTGATTTTTCAGAGGTGCCGAGTACTTGCAGTTTTCAAATCAAGATCTTTGTTTAAGATGGAAAATGTAGGTGTAAGCACATAGGTTCAAAGCAAGTGAAATATCTCAAGGCCTTTTGTTGTTCTGCTTCAGACAGACTGAATCTGCTGATTTTAGCATTAATTGCTGACCATGCTCACATGGTAACAATAAACCAGCCAGATATAATAAGGCACAAACAAGTGAAATGCCTTCAAAATACTAAAAAGACTCTGAAATCTGTATATGAAAGAATGGGAAACTTGTAAAATTGGAGAATTATTCTGGAAGAGGCGACAGCCACATGCTGAGCCCACTGAATGTACCACATGGAAACACAAACCATGCAAATAAGCTGTCACACAGGAGGCAATATCTGTGTGCAGCTGGAATCACAGATTCAGAGAGCTTATACTGCAGACAGAGCAGATGCTGGACTGTTGGGATGCTGTGGGAACAGAAGGTAGATGGGCTTGCCTTTCCTTCTGCTGCCTCTATAAAATAACATGTCAGGAGTTTAAATAGAAGCCTTGTTTCAAGAGCCCTTCTCCTTAATCTCCTGAGGAAGGTTTTTGCTGGCATTCCTGGAAGAATGGTGAAGCATGAGATCAGGGCCAGAGGCTGGAGGAAGGAGGTGGACATTGCCCGAAGGTGGTGTCAGGGATGGAGGGAAGATACACCATTGGGAATAGAGCAGTGCCAAACATATAGTGGGGAAAAGCAGCAAGAGAGAGGGTTTCCCCTTACATTTTGGGGCTGCAGCAGTGTTTTATGCAATCTAAAGAGATGGAGACGAGGTACAACACAGGCAAAGTATATACCGTCTGCTTGGGAAGTTGAGAAGGTGATCACGTATGCATCACTTGAGGAGTATTTCTGTGTTCTCTGGGGAAAAGAGGTGTCAAGAGACACATTCCTGAGGCTTTTTATTAGTACACTGCATTGTTTCACTGTTCCTGATTACCAGAACTAGTTGATACAGAGCATGTTCTTCAAAGAGGTACTAGTGATTTTTAGCAGAAAATCAATGGCAGTGCCATGCTGTAGTCATCATTTTGAAAAACATAAATCCAAGCTTGTAACTGAAACTACCTTTCCGACAAAAACAAGCATTTCCCTGGCTTTGCCCTGCTCTTGTTGAATACAGCTCTGCTGTATTGTAATGTTTACACTCTTAAGTGGTCCCTTAGAGCCTTGTTTGTAGTTTGTGGGAAGATAAGGCATCTCAGGAAAGTCCTAAGTTTCTGCTGACTTCAGTGATGTTGCAGAAGAGTCACAAACACTGAAATTGTCCCTCATCTTTGTTGTTAAGATAAGCTGAGCTGCCCTGGGTCGTCCATGTTGGCTGGCTGGGAGATGCACTGAACTATGCTAGCAGTGGCTGAGGTTGAGCTCCTAGGGGCTGGACTTCATTAGAGAGATAGGTGGCATATTTCCTAGTGTACTGTTTAATCTGGACACAATAAAAACCTGCTACAGACAAGGCATTTGCAATTTAAGTCATCCATTAGGGTTAGCTTGGGTTTTGGATATGTCAGCTGGAAGTTGCCTGTTTCTGGATGATACTCAGATAGTTATACCCACCTAACCTCTAATGCTTACAGCTTCTTGGAACAAGACAGAGTTTGCTTGGGGATAAAACCTTACTTTCCACCATGGAAGCCCCTGTATTCTTTTCTGCTCCTTGGAACACAGGGATTTCCAAGTTTCCTCTGTAGCTCAAAGGAGCCTTGAAAGCCTTGAGCAAGGACTCCAAGGAGAGAGAAGACTCTGCTTGGAAGGCATTTTGGCTACAGGTGATTCTTCTGTGTCAAATGCAGGCATTTAAACATTTGTAGCATCATTGTGGGTGTAATGATGAACAAATATATTACATAAGCGTAACTGCTCCTGGAGAGGAGATAACAGCTAGTGACTAACGGCTGCTGAGATATGTGGGGAGAGCTTGAGGAACTGGAGTACTTGGCCATGTCTTGGAAACTCATGGGAAAATGTCCTTGGCCTGTAGCAGCCACGCAGTAGGAATGAGCCAGGTACGCTGAGCAGTCACACCCCCGCTGATTGCTCAGATATTGCAAGGGTGAGAGGCCTCCAGGTGTTTGCTCTTCTTTCCCCATTTTCCCTCTCAATATCCTTGATGACGGGTTTCTGCACTCTTTACTGCAGGCAGTGGCTTCCACGTGACAAAGTGTATCCCCTTGGCGTTGATGACACAGTGGACAAGTTAAAGATGATGGAAGGACGAAAAACCAGCATCCGCAAGTCTGTGCAGGTGGCATACGACCGAGCCATGATCCACATGAGCCGAGTACAGGGAGACCATCCCTTCATTACATCCAGTTACCTGTAAAGGATTGAGGTGACTGGACCTCCTTTTCCCCCCAGACCTCGTGCTCACTGCATTGGCAAAGTGGACCATCTCATGCACTGACTGGCATGGGAACACCGTTCCCAGCAGCTTTCAGCGGTCCTCAAAGTACACTGAAATGTGCCAAAAAAGCCTTGTCCAGCTTCTTTCTGAATGTGTCTACTGAAGAGGTGGCAAGAGATGAAATGTACGGTCTACAGGGCTGGGAGTAAGGTAGTTAGCAAAAGCTGACAGGTGATGGGAGCCAAGGTGAGTTGATGCAGTGAGCAGAGTGCAGCACTTGGGTGTTTGGACCTCATTCACCCTCCCTTGCTCCTGCCTCCCCTGTGCTGCCAGGGTTTGTAAGTCATCAGCCAGCCCGGAGTAGTTCCTGGGAACCTGCCACCACTGTAACAGAACCAGGTTCCTGTATGGAAATCCCAACTTGACTTTTTTGTGCCAAATTTTCCCCAACCATCATCATTGGCCTTTTCATTTTTCTTTAAATGACACTGTCCTATCACATAAAAAAAACCCTGGAAAATAATAGCTGGGAGTTCACATTATGATTTTCCTGCCTATGTACATAGTGTTTTCATGTTTAGATTTCTCCCATTGCCTTTAGAAAAGCTTGAGATATATTGGTGACCTTCCCCCCCTTGCTGCACACAGTTACATGCACAGAGCTTTAAAGATAAAAAGCAGATTACCTGATCTGTGTATATATGTATATCCTAGAAATTTATTTTGTATCTGTGAATCTGCTGTTACATTTCATATCATTACTGTGCAGTATGGAATCTAAACAAGGATAACTTCATTTTTTGGAAAAGTAAAAGTAATTTTGGAGGTGTCGAATTGGAGTTGAAGCAGCTCTGCAGGCTCTGAGGTTGATCAGGGTTGGCTGGAGATACATCTTTTATGCACATTTGGTGTAAGGCTCCTTTTCTTCCCTCTTTTCTGTCTCTTTAAGGTTTTCCTCTGATGCAGTTCAGGTTGAAACCAAGTGCTAACAAGAGCACACAATCATTTCCCATTTCCCCTTCTCCCATGCAGACATAGCCTTTCCTCGGTGTGTGAGTCTCCAGCATTGTCATTCATCCAAAGGCAAGTAAACCCAGCTCTGCAGACCATCCCTGTTGTTTTGTGTTTGCATTGCAAAAAACAGGGGACAAACTGATGTCTGGAAACTTGATGACAAAATCTTTTCTATTAGCCAAGGAGTTTATGATTTCTCCTATCTGTTCTGTTGCTTATCTCTTTTTGCTTTCCCATTTTAAAGAACCAAAGGTGCAAAGTAAGATTGTAGATTGAATATCATTTTGCTTTTTAACTCAGTATTTTTTTATTATTTTTAACTTTTTCATACTGAAGAGAATGATAATGAATAGTGGGGAGTAATCACTGCCATTTCTATTTGATCTACTTTTTTAAAATACCACTTCTTATACATTGGGGCATGGAACCACATTTGAAGGAATTTTAAGATTCCTGCAACATATAGAGGTAGGACATAGGTTTGTAAAAATACTAACAGTGATAATAACACCTATGGAGTGTGGCTAGGGAAGGATGTTGTGTATATAGTTGTAAAATGTTCTAAATTATTTAGACCTATTGTCACTATTCTTGAAGTCCTCAGTTGTGTTGCTGGGTCTTTTATATGCACACAGTGTAATTTATTTAAAGGAACGTACACTTTTCTAGGTGGTAGCTCAGCTGTGGACTTGTGACCTGTGTATATGCTGTAAGGTCTTGGGAGGTGGGGTTTTTTCGTGTTTGTTTTTGGTTTGGTTTGTTTTCTTTATTTTTTTTTTTTCCTTTTTTTTTTTTTTTTAATGACATTTTAGAATATCAATTGGCTAATGTCCTGCTGTTGCTACGGAACCTAAATGTTACTGTCAGTCTGCTGTAAAGCACAGATTGCTCTATTTATTGTAGAAAGTGAATTTATTTGATTTCTAGAATTGTTTATATCAGATGGTATAAGAGAGGTAATAAGAAAATCTATGCTTGTAAAGAAAAGAAAACCTAATTTTACCTTCTATGATCTGACTGTCTGAGACTATATTTTCTCTCTGAGAAATAAATGTTCTAATGTATGAAAAAAACCAAAACACTGTCCTCAAAAAGCGTTCTTCCTTCCTAGTGTTGTCCTGAAATCTAGAACTTACTGTGATGGCTTTTAATCATCTCAGTTGTCCCAGATGCAGGTGGAAAGCCTGAAAAGAGCAATGGGGAAGTGAAAAATGGAGGAGTTTCTTATCCTGCCTTGACCATCTCTTGGGGATAAGGTTGTTCCCTGTGCAATGGGTGACAGGGCTAGATGCTGCAGGGTGTGATCCCACCTTGTGCCTTGCACAGCAGTGTGCTGATGGGGGAGCTGGCTGAGAGCCCTGAAGGGATGGGAATTGGCAATCTGGGGTTTGAATTGCATCTGCTGGCAGTGCTGGACCAGGGACAGTGGGACGTGCCAGCAGATGGGATGTGGAGGCAGCAGGACAGACCCTGCAGCTGGGCTGATCCCTGTCGCATACCTGGGGAGAGTTTCTGATAGCACAGCTCTTCCCTAAGATGCACTTGTCCTTCCCTGCACAGGTTCATGTTTCTGGAGGCAGTGGTGCACTGCAAACACTTGCCTGACGACACAGCTCAGTTGATGGGTTAGAGTTGTGTTGATGTTTTTGGTGGTGGATTTGTTTTTTTGTTCAGATTTTTTGTTGGGTTTGGTGTTGGTGGGAGTTTTTTTGGTTTGTTTCTCTTTTGCTTTTTAATTCATGTTCAACTAAGGACAAGCAGGTCAGTTTCTCAGAGAAAACAACAGAAGGCACACACAAACAAACGTCTCAGAGAAACAACTCCAGGTTAGGAAAGTGATTTCTTGAGATACTGTTTGGACTTTTATTGGCAACAAGGTTGTGCCTGTCACATGCTGGGCCCCGGCCTCGCTGCCCCCTGCTTTTTCCCCACTGGGAACAGAAAATGGAAAGTAGAGGGACCAGGAGCCTCCCCACCAAGACAGCCCTCACAGCGCAGCAGGAGTGCTGGGAGAAAGCTAAGGTGGCCCAGATTTGGCCTCCTGCCCAGTGCCCTCTGACCCTCATGCCCTCCTGACTCCAGCCCTTGGCACGTGGCAGATGGTTCCTGCCCATGGGAAGAAAACGGCCCATTAAAACATTCCCAACCTGCCTGATTTAAAAGCAGATGCAGCAAGGCCATCCAGATCCTTTTGCCACTCCTGGGAGGGTGTGTCCACAGGGCTGGACAGCACCAGGGACAGCCAGTGCTGGATCCAGGATCATTCCTCCCTGTAAAGTCCTGCCAGCCAGCACTGCAGTGCTCAGAGAGGCACTTGCCAGCAGCTGATGAGGCTGGATACTCTGTTTCTTGGTCACAGTTCTGCCCTGCTTCCTTCTGGGAGCTCCCATCTCCTCTAACCACCCAAATCCTATCTGTAGGGGATGCCTTGAGATCTGTGCTTCTGTGGCACCTTCCTGGCAAACCCAACGCTGCAAGCACATACTGAGATAGCCGTTACCTGCAGGTCTGAAACACCCCCCCACCTCCAGAGTGGTCCAAAGCCCTGTGACACCATAGCCAGGCATCCTTCTCAGGCATGGAGAAGATGGGGAGACAACGGGTGCACATTATAAATATAAAATCTGTTACAAAGAGAAGACATATATTGTACATCTTTGACCCATATACACAAGAACACAATATACACAGAACACCCCGGAGGAGTGGGGGCTTTGTAAGGAGGTTTTGGAAGATGTTGCTCCCCTACCAGCCCTGCCCTGCACCTCCCCCACACGCTGGAGGGGGCTGTACTCACAGAACATCAGTCACCATAAGTTCTATCAAACTGGCACGCATAATTTGAACTGTATGTGGATGGAGTGCTCATCACCCCTGTCATGCCTGCCCCATTGCCCTGGGGGAGAGGTAGGTGAAGAAGATGGAGAGAAGGAGAGAGGGCAGGCACGAGGGACTCTCTTGCGAACCCACAAAGTGCTTGGGGTCTCAGGACCCTCGGAGTGAAGGGAGGCCCTGAGAGAAACTTCTTGCCCTGCCACCCTCGTGGGGAAGGATTTTCCGGCCAGGCAGGTCTCTGATAAGGCATTTTCATCTGGGAGATGGCGCAGTGTCAGAAGAGAGAAAGGAGCAGATGGGGTAGCGCACATAGTGCAGGTTAACATGAGGCGGACAAGCCCAGGACAGGGAGTGGAGAGGACAGAAAGGCTTCATCTTCAGCTCTGGTTTATCAGTAAACCTTCTTTCTGGGGTCTCCCCCAGCCCCTTAAAGCCTCCCTTCCTGGCTTGAGCCTCCAGCACGGTGTAAAATACTGACAGTTGTCAAAATGGCACATCGAGGTGCATGGAGTGGCAGACAGGCACACGTTAAGAATCTATGTGAGCTTTGTACAGCAAGGATCAGCTCCCAGCTGGAGTGTCCAAGGACTTGGGATGACAAAAATGCCACAGTGATCAGATCGGGCCAGGACGACGGACTGGGCATGGGAGAGAGGAGTGAGTCAAGTCTGGGCACCTATCGGCGGTAATGATTGGGGGCATCCGCAAACATGTACTTGAGTCTGTAGGCTTCAGCGAGCAGGAGTCCAATTTCTTCATTACCCCAGTGTATTGTGGGCAGGTTTTGTAACAACATCAGAAGGCCCTGAAAGAAAAGAAGATGCTTAGTTTGGAGAGGTTGAAGGCAGAGCACTGATCCAGAGCAGGCTTGGGGGCGGAAGGACCAGAGGCAGCAGCTCTGGTCACCACACTCACAGGTCTGAAAGGCTCAGAGACAGTATTAAGATGTGCTTGTGTCTAGATCTGAATCAGTGAAGCACCTCAGATGCCCCCAGGCCCCTTCAGATAAAGGGTGATATTAGAGGCTTACAGCTGGACACAGGAAGGCAATCACTTACTGTGATCAGAGCTCAGGTGCAGGGAAGAGCTGGTATGTGATGTTTGAACTGTCCAACAGCTCAGTTCTCTGTCCTTATCACTGAGGCTCAAAAGTTACTTTTAGGCAAAACTCCAGAGACCAGATGATCTTGGAGCCAGCTCTGAATGACGGCTGACTGTCCACACTGGGCTCCCAATTAGAGCAATTCCCTCCCCTTTACCCCCATGGAATCATCCTCAACCTCAGGGTCTTACTTGGAAGTCCTCCTCATCTAGGATCTCCTTCCGCCACTTGATCAAGAAGGCAGCGCAGACATACAGGTGGAAGTGTGAGAATCCTTCTGGCTCTGACTGTGGAGAGCAAAACTCTGGGTCAGCTCCTCCAGCTCATCTGGAGAACAACTTCCCTGGATAGAGATATCCTACTGGGCTACCCATCACTCAACTCACTATAAATGACACACTGCTTTGTTTCCCTCATCTCCCTGGTTGGAGCCAGATGACCTCTCTCCTTTCATGTACAGGGAATCGGCTCCACAGTGACATGCCCAGCAGGGAAGTCAGTGGAAACCTGTGTACCTGATAGGTGTCCCAGAGGCGGATGGTACAGCGAAGAGGCAGCTCTCTCATAAGCAGGTTGTTCATCCAGCGAAAGGCAAACTGCAGGTATTCGACCTCGTACTTCCTGAAGTGATTATGTACCTGCTCTGAAACAGCACATTTCACTTACACATCTGAGGACCACAGTGTCCCAGCTCCTGCACACTGCTCCCAACACACTGGTTTTCAGCCACTTTCAGGCTGAGACCTTTTCCTTCCAAACTCCTCCACTCCTCACTCTGTGCTACCCAGCCAGCAAATCCTGTCACCAGGAAGTTTCTGGCTGACCCCACCCTACCATGGTAGAGCCAACATGATCAGGTTCCCCTGTCACCTACCATCGATCCGGCTGACCAGCTCCTCCAGAGCTTTGACTTTCTTCTGGATCCCCGGCTGTGCAAAGGTGTAGTTGTCCTGTGGGGAGAGGTCACAACTCAGAAGCAGCAGCTTTAACAACAGATAGAAATGATCAGAACCAGACCACCAGTTTGACAGGGAGATGAGATTGTCATTAGCCAAGTCATAGCTCTTGAGCACCAGGATCACCTGCTTGCTGTGAAGTCCCTAGTCAGGACAGTGTCATCAGCACCCACCTCCCCAGCATTTTACTCATGGATTCAGCTCGGTGAAGTAGCAAAATCTCCCTAATGCCAGAACATACAGAACACTCATCCAGACAGGGAGAGAAGACAACCACACTGCTACCCCAGCAAGGGAAGAGAAATCTCCATGGCCCCAGAGGCTCACCTGTATCCCATCCAGCAGCTTGCTCATGCACCAAAAGCTATCGGCTTCGATGCTCCGTAAAACATCCTGCGACAGGTTTGTCACATCAAAGTTTTCCACATCCTCCTCTGCAAAACAAGAGCATCAGGAAGATGGAGGACACCAGGCAGCGCGTGAGACAAATCAAGGGGCTTTATCAAGCCAAAGCATTGCAAGAGGACTACAACACTCCATGCATGTGAGAGGTGTGCTTGGCACTGATCACAGTACCCATGCACCCTATTTCTCCAACTCAGGTGACAGGCTGAAGAACCCCAAAAGACTTGTCAGCCATGACCTGAATGCAGCCCAGCTCCCACAGGGAACTGTGGGAGGGATCCCACAGCACCGTCATTTCTGTCATCCCTTCTGGCGTGAGTGGCTGTGCATGGACAAAGCTCTGGCATATTGGAACCCCTCGAGCCAGAGCGCATCTGCCCTGAGTGACAGTAGGTCTCTGCCAGCTGGTAGCATCACAGGGAGAGTTGGGAGAGCTGAAATTCTTCACCGCAGCCAGAAATTAGGGAAGGAAACATTGCCCTTGGCTTGAGGAAGCACAAGGGAGCTCAGTTCCCGCTCTCAGTTGGATTCATCAGCATTAGCTCAGGATTAAGCACAACAGAGGCTCCTAAAAAGTGCCTGCCAACTTTGAGGACTCATGAGGAAGAACTGCCAAAGCTTCAGAAACCTCCACAGGAGAGCAGGACTATTGAACACAGCTGCAAGAAGCCAAAAGCATGCAAACATCTCCCTGGACAGCAAAAAGACCCTGAGTTAAATCCAGCACAGAGCCTGACAACTGGGGCACATGGCAGAGAGATGGCTCAGTTTTGTGCAGTTTCTCCTCCACAAAAAAAAAAAGCCTGGCTAACACAGGGTTCTCACAGAGAAAGTTAAGGGTTCTCACGGAGTACAAAAGGCTGCCCTTGTTTTCAAATGGGCTTATGAACTCCCAGGAAGGGTAAGGGAGAGATGCCTCGAGGATGGAATGACAGGGATGCTGGCTGAGTTTGGAGCAGAGATCACCTGCTCCAAGCCAGGCTCACCCTAACCAGGCATGGGAAGGCAGTGGAACATAGGTGGGGAGACAGTCAGGAGACACAGGTCTGGCCCTCTTGGCTTGGCTCCCTCCCAGCAGCTCCCTCCCTCTTCTCCTTGGGAAGAAAGCACTCATCACATTTCTGTCACGCTGGTAAATCAGATCAACAAATGCCAGGGCTAAACTAGCCCATTTCCAAACTCAGAGGCTCAAAAATACTAGCAAGCACCTTCGATGTTCCTTGCAAAAGAGCAAGAGAGGGAGAAGATGGGGCTCAGGGTTAGAGCCAGGCCACCCTCTTGACTTATCACACTGCAGGGCAGCTGTCACAGACTGGTACCACTGTGAAAACCAACACTAACAGATCCTGCCCAAAGGAGGAAGGGAAGTGCAGGTCCAGTGACTCCAACACTGCTCCCACCTCTGCTTCTCCTCCAGGGCAGAGCTCAGCTCTGAAGCAAAGCTCAGCTCCAGAGCAAACTGCTACCAGGAGTTTAGGGACAAACAAGAGCTTAACCCTACAATAATCTCGCTGTTTTGTACTGCAGAAAGAGCAGTAAAGCATTTTTCCAGCTGCACATCATCATCATCCAACACTATCACTCTTCTGCTGACTTCTCTACAGCCACTCGCAAAGGAGCTGTGTTTAATCCCTTTGCACACAGGAGCCTGGGAATTTGTTGGGTAACTGCTCATGCAGTTGGCCAACTATCGGTTCATTGCTCGTGTCAACTTCAGAGAAAGGAAGGTGCCAAATTGTTTACTGAATGTGACCAATAAGCTACAAACCATTCCCTACCCAAACAACCCACCTTTCCCCAGTAGACACTTTCCAGCCCTTAGAACATCCCACTGAAGGATGTTTTAGGCCTTGGTCTAGTAACATATATAATGGAAACATTATCAACCAGACACATTAATCAGCTGATAAGCACCAAGGAGAGATTTTAATTGATCTGTAGAAAAGATGCTTTGTTGTGTGGAAATGCAATGCCTGCCCAAAGCATGGGATGATAGGTCAGAAGTCTTCAGTGACCCTGGCAACGGGGACCAGCCTGTTAGCAGAGCTGAGATCACTTCATGAGAAGCTACACAGCCAGACTAGGGAGCACGTAGCCACCAAGACAGCTCGTGACCTAAAGGCTGGTTTTTAAATTGCAGGCTCTGGGAACATAAGGGGGATGCATGATGCCAAATTCTACTCAACCGGTCTCACACAGAGGATTTTCTCCAATACAAGTTTCATAGATAGCTGGAAAAAGGAAGGTCACATCCACAGAGGCAGCTTCAATCATGGGTGAGAACAGCATTGGAAGATGGTGAGAAGCATGACGCCAGCAAAGAGATGGACAGGGCCAATGCAGCATGAACTCTGATGCCACACGCAGAGAGAGTTAAGCCATGACAACCAACATGGAATAGGAGTGCAAGAAGTCATACCACGTACCCACAGGCAGTTCTGATGCTTCAGATCAGTTCCCTTCTTGCATAGGTAACTCACTGTGCACAGCTCTACTGCTAACCCAATAAATCAATCCTGAGCCTCCATGAGGATTATGTGCCATTGATGCTGCTCAAGCAATAAGGCACAGGAGAGGCCACTCAAAGAGAACTTGTTCAGACCTGGAATGCTCTTGACCTCCCACAAAAGGGAATTCGCTCCAGCTGGTAGCATTTTGTGCCTCCTCCTTCAGGCTGCGAGGAGCAACAGCACTTCCTAGGGATCAATCCTGGCCACACTGGCTTATCACAGTGGAAAGTAAGATGGCTCATCTCTTCACAATACCCTCAGAAGAGGCAGATCAGTACTAGTTCACAAAGCCTTAGCTTGACAGTGGAAGGCTTTCACCAATTTCAACATGTTTTGGATCAGCCCTTAAAAATATTTGTTCAATGGGATTTCTGTCGCTAATACAGTCCTATAAATTCTTTTTTCCTTCTATTTACAGTGAAAATGAAGAGCCTTTAAACATAGGGATTACAACATCCCAGCATTAACATCAAGTCCAAAACACAGCTACAACCAGAGAAAGAACAAAAGCGCTATGGGTGGAAAGGACTTGATCTCCACCTAAAAGCCACTGGCTGACAAGAAATCCAAAAGCAGCAGGATGAAGTCAGTTCACTTTCTGAAACTCTCAGCTTGATAAACACACCTGTACTAGCAGCAAGGGACAGGAATCCTTACTTAAACAGCTTATTTTACAGTCTCAGCAGGGTCTCTTTATACTTCACTCATTCCTCCTACAGCAAGATTTGTCTCCAAGTCCAAGCTTTGAAAGCAAGACACTCTGGCAACTCTGTATACCAGGGCTTTGCCCAAACACCCTCAGTGCCTAGAAGACCCCAATCTCCTCCAAACTGTGATGTTGTTAAGTACATTCAAATGCAAACCCACTTTTAGCACTTTAAATTCTGTGGGACTCAGCAAGATTATCAAACCGAAGGCAATTCAACCAGCAAACAGAGATACAGTAAGAGGTCAAGATGCGTCTCCAACCTGGCACAGGCGCTCTGAAGGAAGAACACGTCACCCCCTCCTCCAGCAAGGCAAGTTTTCCTCATGCCAGCATTTCACACCATTTCAAACACCACCATCAGGAGTGCTTCAAGCAGCAAATGTAACTTACCAACATGCTCAGAGAGGAACACAACAAAGAATGGAGTGACCAGGTCATTGATTCCCTGTACATAGCCGCTGGCTGGGTGTCGAATGGCCCAGATAAACAGGATTCTTTCAAAAATCTAGGGAAGAATGAGGGAAAGCATGTACCTGCATTAGCCATGCACAAAAGCAAAGGTAGAAAAGCATAACTGCTAAGCTCAGGTTGTGGAGACCATGCACTGACGGGCTTTTCTGTAGCAATACAGATAATGTAAGAAGCATAAAAGTCCTAGGAGAGATTTCTGTATGATCCACAGATCCCCCACATAGGCCAGCCCACTCTCAGAGAACAGGACAGTCCAGTTGAGGCTCCTCATCAAAGCCTCTGCCTGAGGAAATGCAGACCCAACTTTTCAAGGACCAGACAGCTTAATATCCACAGGACAGGGTTACCTCTTAGCAGAGCAGCATGCTTTGCTGAACATCAGGTGGAAAGTTGAAGTATTAGCACAGTACTCCCAGCAAAACATTACAGATCAGGACAGTTCCCAAAGAGCACTCTCCTCCACAACAATCACCGGGCTATTCCCAAATTGCCCCATTCTCCTGGACACCATGCTCTGACATATCACATACACACACTGGGCTTATTTCCAAAGAGGAGAGGTGCCCACACCTCCTGGCCATCTCTCAAACCCATCCCTGCCCCGGTTGCTCACATACCACTTTGCACAAAAAGGGTTTTGAAGTAAAACAGAACCATCTCCTCTTCGGGTTCAAATGCCTCCAATTTGTCTCAAAACAAAAGCTTCAGGTCTTTCACCAACTCTTGGCTACATCTTGCCATGGAAGAGATGATCTCATAACCCCTGAGCTCCAAGTCTTTCAGAAATACATGACAATACCATACAGTTTCAGCAGGTACTTACATCAGGAGCTGCGACCCAGGGAAGTTTCCCCACAAAGCTAACTCACTAGTAGAAATGCTTGTCTAACTCCACGCACGTGCCCCATGGCAAATGTGGAGCAGGAGCTTCACTTCCCCTTACCTCCTGGACGAGTGGCTGCTGGAAGAGGGGAATGAGTGGGTTGGTCCTTGGAATGTCAATGTGGATCTGGAAAAGAGGGTGGATTACACACACCAACTGTGCTTTCCAGGGCCACAATAATTCATCACAGGTTAACATGCCTCAGTGTGCCACCAAGCGAGAGCTGCACTTGCTGAGAAGCACAGTGAGGGCTACAGATGATAGCTGTACTGAGAAAATCATCTACAGTTTTATCTCCAGTCTCCTCTGCTCAGGTGCAGGCAGGTGGCCAAAGCTGGGAAAGAGCTGGGGTCTGAAATTTATTATTAGATCATTTTAGGGAAAGCTTAACTAACAAGGACAGAAACACGGTGCTTTTTCCCCAAGGAGAAGACTCCTATGAGCTACAACTAGAGAAAGTTCTAGCATGACCCTAACCACATAGACAAGCAGTGGCAACAGAGAGGAAAGAGATATAACCAAGGCAGAAAGAAGGGCAGCAGGCAGAAGATTCATACCTGTCGGTAGGTGTCTTGATGATGCTCCTCATTCCGGGAATCATAATACTGCTGAATGAAGCCAAAGTACTCCTCCCGCTTGCGCTGCAAAGTCAGCTTTCGACGCTCCGAGTTTGCAGGAAGATAGCCCTGCATCAGGAAAACCTATATCAGGGCAGACCCTCTTCCTCACCACAAACCATCCCTTGAAATCCTGCCAGTCAGCTGTGCACCCAGAAACATCAGGCACACAAACTCAGGAGCTGGGGAAAGAGCTTTCATGGCATTTGGCTTTCTGAGCCCAATGTCTTCACTGATCTTGGAGGAACCCAACTTCATTGGATTCACTTTCCCTAAAGAGAGTGAACCACATATTCCCCACATCAGTCTGGGCTTTGAGCTCAAAGAAGACATAACAATTACACTCCCCAATCAAAAAACTGCTACAGCTCACCTGTAGACTGGGCACACATAAAACGAGCAAAGCTGGTTATGGGACACATGAAGGTCTAGGAGCAGGTCCCTGGCTCAGCACAATCCCCCCAGACTCCTGTGTCAGAGCTCCAAGTACTCACTGAGAGGAGACGCCATGTCACAGGCCGAACCTCTCTAGGTACACCAGGCCAGCTGCATTTTCTTAGCTCATCTGCAAACGGACAGTGGTGGCAATGGATTAGATCCTAGGCACGTCCAGGCACCACTGTACCTAGAAGGAGAGGAAAGCCCAGTCTGCTCCTGCAGGCTCTGGAGACACTGAGCCACCAGGAAGGCTCCCACACTAGCAACAACCGAGCATGTGGTTCTGCTGCAAGGGGAGTAGAGATGATTTCAGCCTAGCTTGGGCACAGAACTGGTAGCTGCAAGGGCCCCACTGAACCAGAACCTCAGTTTTCTTGCAGAGTCCAACAGCCCCCAGTGATCCCAACCATCATATATAAGATGGAGAAAGATAAGGAACACAGAGGAATTGGCTGGAAGACATTATCATCTGCCAACAGAATGATCTGTGCAACCATCCCACTTGGTGCAACTGCAGATAGTAATTTTTTCCACTCTGAAGCAGACCCAATTACAACTTGATGCAGGTAGCAGACTGCCTCTGCCTTCCCCTTCCCACCCAGAGGCACTCTCATTTTGCCACACTCACCCAGGTCTGTGTTGTGACTGGAAAGGAGCTGTCGAAACTTCTCCAGCCGCGTTTTCTCCCTCACAGTCATGGGGGGAGCACCGGAAGCATTTTGGTCAGAGATTCGGGCAACAAGTGGAATGACAGGTCGAAGGGGAAGGGACTGCTGCTTCTGAAGGGGGGTCCGCACACAGGCCTCCTCTGCAAGGACCAGATGCTGCACTGAGGTGACCGGAAGGAGATTGCATCTCTCCGACCCTTCCCTCACTCCTCAAGCCACTCTCAGAGACCTGCCACCGCAGATTTCACCCCTCTCTTCCCCAGGACCAGTAAACAGCATCATTGGCCCACTCGAGTGGATCGGCTGGTTCACAGGCATCTGCTGCAGCTCTTCCATCGCTTCCCCCCATTTCTCCTTCCCTTTCTTCCTCCTGCATCCAGACACCCGGCTGCAAGTGGATAAGACTTCCCTCTGCATATGGGAAGGCATGGGTAGGACAGGACACAGGTGACAAGGCAGAAGCAGCTGTGGGAATCCCAAAACTGACCACCGATCTAAAGAGCAACAAACCTAATTGCTAGTACAGAGAGAGGAGGCAATGGGCTGCCAGCGCCACCTTCTGGGTTACTTTCACTGCACAGGCAGACAAGGCAGAATGAGCAGGGGCTGATGCTGCCCAATTCCCCGCCCAAGCTGTATTGACCTGGTGTCAATAGGACCTCATCTAGATCTTTACTAAGAGCGGCACACTCTAGGCCACAAAGGAAGCAGAGAGTGAGCAAGCCTAAGCAAGAACTTAACAGATCTCCAAAATCCCTTAGCATCCAGAACATGGGGTACTCTGGGACAGACATGCCTGTAAGCAGAATACTGAGCAGCAGAGGACACTGAAGCATTAAGACTAGGCCTCTAAAAATGCTTGAAGTACAGGACACTACAAAGAAGAAAAAGCCTCTCTTATGCTTACAGGCTGTGTCACAGCCTCTTGTCCATACCCTGTGAGTAGCAATAAGCAATTGAGTTCAGTGGTCAAGCAGGAGAGCACTAGAGCAGAAGGCTGCCCCTGAAGATGGCTCTTACCAGAAGTCCTGGAGAGCTGAGCCTCACTGCTGGACTTGATGACCTTGCAGTTGGTGGGCATATCACTGAGAGTAGACTGGGCCCGCTCGGGTTTCACCCGCAGCTTGCTGTGGTTCTCTAAAACCTGGGCTGCTGTGGCTTTGGCCACTTTGGAGTTCAGAGTTTGCAAAGAGGAAGAGGAGGAAGAGAAGTCCTCATCTTCGTCATCACCGATGTCCCAGGCATCACTGGTACTGCGGGCAAACTCATGAAAGCTGGAGGCCTTCTTGCTTTTCACAGGCAATGCACTGGCCTTGGAGCGGTCCTTGGTGAAGCTGCGAGCCAGAGAGGAATAGTATCAGAGCCATGCTGTTACATGAGTCCATTTTGTTTCCTTTCCCCACATCCTTGCTCCAATCAGCCAACTCCTTTATCCAGTTTCCCCGTTCCTCCTCCCAGACCTAAGGAATATGTTAAGTCTGTCTGGGCTGCCCACTGCTAGGAGGCAGAGCTTGAGCTGCTCTGACAGCCGTCACAGAGGCCGCAGTGGCAGCAGACAGCTGGAGAGAAGCCAGGCTTCACGGCTCAAAAGGGCAAATACAATTCCTCCAGCTCTGCCTTCCCTCACCCTACAGAAAACAGGTACATTAACACCCAAAAAAAGTCTTGCAACCTGAAGAGAGGCATGTCAGAGGTTAGACAGAGCAGGTCTGCTCCTGTGGACAGTCCCAATAACAGCTGTGATCGTTCCCAGCAGCCAAACCAGCCTGGTTCTTTCCTCAGGCATAGGAGGAGCCCTTGCATTTACTTTTAAGCTACAAGAGTCAAAGTCCACCACCTGAAGCAGGGAACTTTCACCGCTACACAGCACGAGATGGGGATAAGGAGCCAGTTCAGATCAGTTCTGCCTTTTCCTGCCAGTAAGGGTGCTGCAGTTCTCCAGTCTTGTAACTGCTGGGCAGCTTTACTTCACTTTCCCTTAATTCTTCGAGCTCCAAAGAGGAGCAGAAGAATCAGACACCATTGCTAAAAATAGGAAAAAAAAAAAAAAAAAAAAAAAAAAAAAAAAAAAAAAAAGAAGTCTGTCTCCTTTGATGAGGCTGTTACTGGCCTATGGATTTCTGGCCATAAACAGCACCAACAAATAAGCTTTCCGTGAAAGCCTTCATAGCACTCAAGACAGCACAGCACCCCACTGCTGTCCTTCTTTGCTGCAATATCACACTGCCAGGGATGCTAGAGACCTCCACCTACTGCAGAACTGAGCCAAAAACCTGCAAAGCCTTGTGGCCTGCCTCTCTAGGAGATAAACACTTACTTTTTGGTGAGCCGGGAATCCAGGGGAGGATGCTGAGCGCCATAGACAGGTTGAATGCTGCAGGAAGGGGAAAGAAAAAAAACAAACCAAGACACTACAAAAGAGGTCCCATGAATAATCTCAGCTTAGGCTGGGGTCACAATTCTTGCCTGCACTCAGGAGCTGAATATAAAACCAAAAGTAACCTCAAAACCCTTCTAACTTAAAAGCCTTAGATCCAAAGTGCCAAATTCAGATGAAGATTTGTTCTTTGCAGCAGCAAAGAGAAGCCTTGTTTAAACTCTGAGGGCCTTTCCAGCCTGACTTTTGAACTGCTCTTTTCTGCGCCATCAATTCACTCCAAGTGACCATGTGTCTCAGCCTCCCTGCTGACGTTCACTCTGTTTTCCATCAAGGGGACTTTCAGTTTCAGGAATTCACCTTTCCAAGGCCTGTGGGACAGGGAAGGACAGTGACACTGGGGATCCTCCACAAATACACTTGAGGGTTTGAACCCCATGCTGGCTCTCAGGATCATAGCCTATGCTACAGCACTGGAATGTCTGGTACAGTACATGGTTTGACTTGGGTCCAAATCCCAGCTTAATCAACTACTTCCTATGTGGCCTGAAATGAGTCACCACAACTCAGTTCCATGGCTCCCCATTCTGTGGAGTGGGACTAATGGAACAGGGAGCCTGAGGGCTCCAAACACTGCATGGGGAACATCGCCTCAGAGAAGAGCTACTAGACAAGTGCTAATCACTGGTTTTACAGACTCTGGATGTGAGACAGGGATTCTGAGTTATTACCTCCATTTGGGCAATTATTCACAGACAGCCCACCCTGGAAAACCATCTCTGAAAAACAAGTCCTCCCCATCCTCTGGTACACAGCCTAGTCCCATGAGCCATGGCAAAGACAAAGGCACATTCTGAGCTGGAATACAAGAAACAAGCTCCTCTTGGGTCAATAGAGCTGGTCTGGTTTCTAGGAGCTGCAGATGGTGCCTGGCAGTAAAACAAGCAGAGCCCAGCCATGTAGGAGAGGGATGGCAGCCCGGTACAGCTGGAAAGCACACTAGGAACTAGATGATGCTGAGGAGGCAGAAGCAACAGGTCCAGCTGGCACGGAAGAGATACAGAGATCCAGCGCAGGGGCTGGAAACAACCACAGCATAGAGAGATCCTGGTAGAGTAGCCCAGCAAGCCCTCTCACCACTGCAGCAGCTGTCTCTCATGGCTGGAAGTGCTAAAATGGCTCACTGTGTTTACCCACCAACAATTAAGCCCAGGATAGAGTGTGATGACTGATGAGCATCTGGAAGTCAGGACAGCTATTAAGCAGAGGCACCTCCACAGATGGCCATAGCAAGCAGATAATCAGGAGTAGGAAAACAACCCCTCCAGATCAGCATTGTTTCCTAATGACTTGTTAGAGCTCCTTGCAGAAAAGGAGCCAGCAGAGCCTCTCCCATAACCAGTACCAAACTCGCACTGTCTCGTGATAGCCAGAACACCACTGCTTTTCTCTGCCCTGGGACCCACAGGCTGCCAGTGGGCAACTGCTTTGATTTGCCTGCAAAGGCCTGAACTTCACAAGACCGGTGAATGATGCATGTTAAAGAGAGGGGAGGGGATGTGACAGCTGGGGGAAGAAACTCTTTCCTGGGGTTCTGAAGCAATTGGCCAATGGCTGATACAATGGCGGAGGGTCCCACCTCCCAAACAATTTTTTAAAGACTCAGAACCCAGACACTCCCAAACAAAGTATCTCAAGCTGGTCTAAGCTGACACTGTGCTGCCAGACTGACTGGACTTCCCTGTTCGGTCTCAGTTTAAGTTCTTTGGGACAGGCTCTTTGTTACCTGGTACGATGGGTGACTAATGGTGTATGGTACAATGGCTGTGCTGTGTTATACTGCTCACGAGATCATCACAGGGTGTGGGTTATTGACATCGCAACAGAAAGCATATCCATGAGACTTCAGTGCCCCTTTGGACACAGAACATATTTACTTCTAGCACACTATTTCTCCCCTTTTAAAACAGCATTTAAATAGCCCCAACCAGACACCGGCTGCCCTTTTCCCCGAAGAGCAGGAAATAAACCACAGATGACAACACATTAGACCACCCTGCCAAAGCATCCTCAGGAAATTAGCGGGGAGGGAATTTCCAATGCAAAAACCACAGGATAGCATTGGAAAAACAAAACAATATTTACCAGTTCTGCTACCCTAAATCCAGAGGGACCAAAAGCACCAAATAAAAGCTAATACAACTAAGTGACCAAATGCACAAACTGTCATGGAAAAGAAAGCTTACACAGAGTCCAAATCTCTACAGAGCTGTCTTTTGCCAGATTGTCAGGGTAAAAAAAACAAAGGAGAGAGCCAAGAATCTGTATGGGAAGGTCTCTTAAAGCTCAGACAAAAAAGAAGGAAGCTTCCTGCCTAGTGACCATGGATGCAGCACATCCCACCTCCACCTTTTCTGGTCATGTTGCCCAAGACCTATTGATAACTGTTCCTGGAAATAACTGGCACACAGGGTATTTGGAGGTGGTAACACAGCTCCTGCATAGCCAGATATTTGCCAAAGAGGCAGTCAGGAGCAGGAGAAAATACTGCCAAAAACTCTATGATGGAGTGTATTGTCTAGGTAGGACTGGCTGCCTCCCAGACCGGTTCACCTGGTTTGAGCTTTCCGAGTCAAAGCTCAAAAGTCACCAAATGCAGAAGAGAGACGGTGTCCAAGACCATCAGCTGAGCACAAATCTGAGACCTTCAAATAATAGACAGCAGCGATCAGGAGACAAATTAACCCAGGGAAAGCACAGCATTCTCTTCCCCCATGAGAAGCAGAGGAGGAAGACTGAGTGCTCCTTGCTTTCCCCTCGCTTGCCACAGACCCGGATTGTCCGGCCTGAAGGATTCAGCACAGTGACAAAGACATGAGTGAAAGCACATTAGAAATATTTAACTGGCCTAGCAGGATTTAAAGCCAACTAAGCATTTTAGATTATGTGTGTACCCCAGGAGGGGAAGGGCAGGATTCACATAAGGAAAATAAGAGCAAATGTGAAGAGCCCCCAGATCGGAAAAACGCCTGGGAGAGCCTTCACAGAGAAGTAGATGTCATCTCCTATGGCAGCCTTGCTCCTAAGGCATTTTAGGGAGCACCTCCTTCATCACCACCAGCCTCGTTTTCCTAAATACATGTGAATCAGACATTTTGATTGTTTCTCCCATCCCTGGGTGAGCATGCATGCCTCAACAGGAACCAGGACATTACAGCCAGAGGAACTGAGGGGAGGTGCAAACAGAGAGCCCCCTTAAGTCCTCCATCTTGAGCAGAGGTGGAGAAGAATTAACATCTCACCTAAGGGAGGATAATGGGGGGGTTACTGGCATTGGCAGGGGCACCCCTTTAGAACAGAGTTGCTGCCACTCAAGGCAATACCTCTAAGGACTTCAGGAAAGGATAAGCTTTCTTCAGTATCTGTGGAAAGAAAGATGGTACAGTCCTGGCTCCGAAGCCACCCCAAAGGAGCCTTCAAGGCCCTGATCCCTGATCCTGCTTCTCATGGGGCAGAGGAGGCAACAGGAGTTCCCACAGCCTCCCCACAGCCTGTCTTGTCCTACAGACAAGGGAACAGTTCTGGTCCTACCCTCGTCTCTTAAACAGTAAGCCTTCCTCCATCAAACTTTCTCTGTCCCATAGCCTGGGGTGCCCCTGACATCCACCCTATTGGAGGGGGGAATCCCAGGGTCCCCAGCCAGCTCCTCTGCCCTGCAGCCAGGATAGGTATGCCTGGTATCCTCCCAGTCTTGCAGGGAGGTACAGCAGGACCCTCTGTCCCAGAGTCAGTGTGGGTGACAGCCCTTTCCCAAGGCAGAGGGACGGCTCCAGCTCCCCTTCCCGACACCCTCAAGCTGTAACGGTGGGAGTTGCGGCCCGTGCACCCCTTTCGCGGGCTCACCTGCCCGGCAGCTTGGCGCTCCGCTTCCAGAACTGCCGGCCGCTCTCGGCCGCCATGGCGGAGAGAGGGGCGGGCCTGGCCGGCCGGCCGGCGCCAGTGAGCGCGGCAGCGAGCGACCCCCGGCCGGCCGGCCCCCGGCGCGGTGTCGCGCGAAGCCGAGCGGGGCGCAAAGCAAGCGGCGGCCCCCACAGGCCGCCTCAGGACCGCCCGCCCGCAGCACTCGGCGCTGCCATCTTGACGCCGGGGCGGGCAAGCCACCGCCATTGGCCACTTCGGGCAAGGCATTGCAGATCGTCCAATCGCCAGCGGAGAAGGGAGTGACTGACGCGAGGAGGCGGGGCCTACTGCGCCGGAGGGGCGGGAGAGACCATCGCGCGGCGGAGGCGGGGGTCTAGGGGAGACACCACCGCGGAATGACACTTTGCTGGCTAACGCTGGCCATCGCTGTCCCTGCGCGCCATTCGAATGCACACGGGGGAGGCATTTTAGCTTCAGTGAAGTGGCTGCTTCAGTCTGAAACAGAAGCTGTTTCTATTCAGAATTAAAAAAAAAAAAAATAAAAATTGGTCCCAGGAAGCGAGTCATTTTCTTTTTCATTTATACTATATATAGCCCATAATTAGTGCTCCAGAGGGGAATAAAACCAATTTTATTATTACTATTATTCTCCACCCCTCTTACTCCCATCGTAAGCAGTAAGTAATAATTAATACAGCTGGACTGTAGACAGCTTAGGCCTTGAATTTAATCAGTTACAGCTGAAAGCTTATAAAAGAATGTAAACAGCACGAAGGCAGGAGAGCAGAAAGGGAAGAAAAACTACAGTAAATAATAGGCAACATTTTGAGCTGTGCCGGCACACGAAAGGACACCGACCGCCTATCAAAAGACTAAGCGCGGCGTGCGAACAGAAACAACCGACCAATTATAGCACATATATGCGCGGAGGGAAGAAAAGACTATAAAGCTAAGCCTGCCGTTCCTAAAGTGCCTGTCGCCTGCCAGCCGACCGGGCGAGCGTTCTTTTTGTCCCCCACAGCCGTTCGCTCGCAGAAGTCCCCTAAAAGAGAACAGATCTACCTTTTCGACAAACACCAGGTCTACTCGCGTAAAAGAGAACAGATCTACCCTTTCTAAAAATACACCAGATCTAACCCCTGAAAGAGGCCAGGTCTACTCTGCTCGAGGGGCCGGGCCGGGACCAGCGATCAGAGCGGGCGGAGCGGGGCCGCAGGGACAGCGCTAGCTGCGATTGGACGGAGTCACTCGAGTGCTGATTGGACAGCCGCTGCCGGGCCCGCGCTATACAAGGGCGGGCGGGGTCTCCCTAGGTGTGGCTGTTTGTGCTTGGGGGTTGAGCGTGGGGTTGCGTGTGCTGGGGGGCTGACGTGTATTTGGGGCCGTGCTGTGCTGGGGGGAGGAGAGCACCGTGTCCTCCGTGCTTGTGGAATGGGGGAGCTGAGTGTGGGGCCACGTGTGCTGGGCTGGGGGGGGGAGAGCGCTGTGTCCCTCTGTGCTCGTGGAACGGGGAAACTGGGCGGTGTCTGGGGCTATGGGGGGGACAGCGTCGTGTTCTCTGTGCTCGTGGAACGGTGGAGCTGGAGCGTGTTTGGGGCTGCGCTGTGCTGTGCTGGGGGGAGAGCGCCGTGTCCTCTGTGCTTGTGGAATGGGGGAGCTGGGCAGTGTCTGGGGCTATGGGGGGGACAGCGCCGTGTCTGTTGTGCTCGTGAAATGGGGAAGCTGGGGGGTATTGGGGGCCATGCTGTGCTGGGGGGAGGAGAGCGCCATGTCCTCTGTGCTCGTGGGTAGGGGTTAGGTTAAGGGTACAGGTTAGGGTACGGGTACGGCTTAGGGTTAGGGTACGGGTTAGGGTAAGGGATAGGGTTAAGGTACGGGTTAGGGTAAGGGTTAGGGTTTAGAGTTAGGGTTAGGGTAAGGGTAAGGGTTACAGTAATGGTACGGGTTAGGGTTAGGGTACGGATTAGGGTTAGGGTACGGGTTAGGGTAAGGGTTAGGGTAAAGGTTACGGTTAGGGTACGGGTTAGGGTACGGGTTAGGGTACGGGTTAGGGTACGGGTTAGGGTACGGGTTAGGGTAAGGGTTAGGGTTAAGGTACGGGTTAGGGTTAGGGTACGGGTTAGGGTTAGGTTTACAGTTAGGGTACGGGTAAGGGTTAGGGTACGGGTAAGGGTTAGGGTAAGGGTTAGGGTACGGGTAAGGGTTAGGGTACGGGTAAGGGTTAGGGTACGGGTAAGGGTTAGGGTACGGGTAAGGGTGAGGGTTAGGATACGGGTTAGGGTTAGGGTACGGGTTAGGGTTAGGGTACGGGTTAGGGTTAGGGTACGGGTTAGGGTTAGGGTACGGGTTAGGGTACGGGTTAGGGTTAGGGTACGGATTAGGGTTAGGGTACGGATTAGGGTTAGGGTACGGATTAGGGTTAGGGTACGGATTAGGGTTAGGGTACGGATTAGGGTTAGGGTACGGATTAGGGTTAGGATACGGGTTAGGGTTAGGTTTAGGGTATGGGTTAGGGTTAGGATGTGGGTTAGGGTACGGGTTAGGGTTAGAGTTATAGTTAGGTATTAGGGTTAGGGTTATGGTTTGGGTAAAGGTTAGGGTACGGGTTAGGGTTAGGGTACAGGTTAGAGTTAGGGTACGGGTTAGGGTTAGGGTAGGGGTTAGGGATAAGGATAGGGTTAGGGTAAGGGTTAGGGTTAAGGTACGGGTTAGGGTTAGGGTACGGGTTAGGGTTGGGTTTACGGTTAGGGTTATGGTACGGGTAAGGGTTAGGGTACGGGTTAGGGTTAGGGTTCGTGTTAGTGTACGGGTTAGGGTTACGGTACGGGTTAGAGTTAGGGTACGGGTTAGGTTTAGGGCTAGGGTTAGGGTTAGGGTAAAGGTACGGGTTAGGGTACGGGTTAGGGTTAGGGTACGGGTTTGGGTAAGGGTTAGGTTTAGGGTTAGGGTAAAGGTTAGGGTTAGGGTACAAGTTAGGGTTAGGGTATGGGTTAGGGTTAGGGTATGGGTTAGGGTTAGGGTATGGGTTAGGGTTAGGGTACAAGTTAGGGTTAGGGTACTTGTTAGGGTTAGGGTACAAGTTAGGGTTAGGGTACAAGTTAGGGTTAGGGTACTTGTTAGGCTAAGGGTTAGGTTTAGGGTTAGGGTTACGGTAGGGTTAGGGTACGGGTTAGGGTTAGGGTACGGCCTATGGTTAGTGTACAGGTTAGAGTTAGGGTTAGGGTACGGGTTAGGGTACGAGTTAGTGTTAGGGTACGGTTTAGGGTTAGGGTACGGGTTAGGGTACGGGTTAGGGTTATGGTTAGGGTTAGGGTATGGGTTAGGTTTAGAGTACGGGTTAGGGTAAGGATTAGGGTTAGGGTTAGGGTAAAGGTTAGGGTACAGGTTAGGGTTAGGGTATGGGTTAGCGTTAGGGTAATGTTTAGGGTACTGGTTAGGGTTGGGGTTAGGGTTAGGGTTAGGTTTAGGGTTACGGTTAGGGTAAGGGTTAGGGTTATGGTTATTTATAAGGGTATGGGTTAGGGTTAGGGTTTGTTTTAGGGTACGGGTTAGGGTTAGGGTGAAGGTTAGGGTTAGGGTACAGGTTAGGGTATGGGTTAGGGTTAGGGTATGGGTTAGGGTTAGGGTATGGGTTAGGGTTAGGGTATGGGTTAGGGTTAGGGTACAAGTTAGGGTTAGGGTACAAGTTAGGGTTAGGGTACTTGTTAGGCTAAGGGTTAGGTTTAGGGTTAGGGTTACGGTAGGGTTAGGGTACGGGTTAGGGTTAGGGTACGGCCTATGGTTAGTGTACAGGTTAGAGTTAGGGTTAGGGTACGGGTTAGGGTACGAGTTAGTGTTAGGGTACGGTTTAGGGTTAGGGTACGGGTTAGGGTACGGGTTAGGGTATGGGTTAGGTTTAGAGTACGGGTTAGGGTAAGGATTAGGGTTAGGGTTAGGGTAAAGGTTAGGGGACAGGTTAGGGTTAGGGTATGGGTTAGCGTTAGGGTAATGTTTAGGGTACTGGTTAGGGTTGGGGTTAGGGTTAGGGTTAGGTTTAGGGTTACGGTTAGGGTAAGGGTTAGGGTTATGGTTATTTATAAGGGTATGGGTTAGGGTTAGGGTTTGTTTTAGGGTACGGGTTAGGGTTAAGGTACAGGTTACGGTTAGGATACGGGTTAGGGTTAGGTTTAGGGTACGGGTTAGGGTTATGGTTAGGGTTAGGTTTAGGGTTAGGGTAAGGGTACGGGTTAGGTTTAGAGTTATAGTTAGTTTTTAGGGTAAGGGTAAGGGGTATGGTTTGGGTATGTGTTAGGGTACGGTTTAGGGGTATGGTTTGGGTACGTGTTAGGGTACGGGTTAGGGTTCGGGTACGGGTTAGAGTTAGGGTCCTGGTTAGGGTTAAAAAAAAGAGTAGAGCTTTACTGTTAGAATAGTAATTAAAACATCGCTGTGTTGCAGCAAAGAGGTCTGTGCCAGGCAGAGAGCAGCCCCAGCAAAGAAATTAGGGTCAGGAACCCAACAAGCACACCCTATTCCTTTTGAGCACCCTTCGGCAAGAGAATTCACTAGGTTTGCTTATCAGGAGGGGACTGAAGGCCTTACAATACGGTAAATGTTTCTGTTAAATTTAAAACCTTCCAGTGGACAACTTGAGGAGCTTGTAAGGAATAAAGCTAACTTGTTCAGGGGCTTCTTGCATTTCAAAAGTGATTTCCCTGGTGGCTTACTCTTATTTACAAGTGCTGATTGCATTTAAGCCTTCCTGACTACTGCTTTTGCTTTGTGGCACTGGCCAGCCCCTGCCATGAGTAGGACAGGGAGCCCCGAGCCTCCTGATCCCTGCTCCCTGGGCAAGTGTACCCTCCTGCCCTTGGGCAGGCTGGTAGGAGCAGTGCTGCTGCAGAAGCAATGGGAGGGGGGGTCTGCTCTGTGTTGTGACTTTGAGGGAGGCAGAACTTCTGTGATGGCCCAGAAAGAAGGCTCCAGCTTTGCAGCTCTGAGTGTGCCATAAATCATCCTGTCAGCCACTCCTGTTTCCAGTGGATAAATCCCAGTGGATTTATCCTCTTGGCTTCAAGCACTGGGGCACTAATTGCTGGACTCTTAAGCAGACTTCTCTACTTATTTTGCATAAAAGCTCTTGGTCTTGTCTTTACATCTTGCTGTATACAGAGGGAAAACCTGCTGGGAAAACAAACAGCGACGGGGGCTCTCCTGCCTCTCTTTTTGGGGAGCTGAGGGCAGCGGGCCATACTAGGGAAGGGGCTCTGCATTTGGGGACGTGGGGAGGTCTGGCTGCTGGCAGCAAGCAAGGGGGTGGGGCTGGCTGGGGGGCCTGTGTGTGGGACCAGTGGCCTCTCTGGGGGACAGAATCCTGGAGCAGGCAGAGCAGCACTGGGATGAGCTGAGTGGTGGGTGGACTCCCGAGAGCCAGGATGCAAGAGGATAACACAGGTCTGTGAAGTTCTCTGCCCCAGGACACCAGCGTGGTGCCTCTGAGCTCTTTGTCAGCAGGGCTAAAAAGGGCACAATTACTCCCTGTGGACCGATAGCCCAAAGTCGTCTTTCTTCTCTCTCATTCCCATTCTGACTCCTCTTTTCCTGCAGTCTTGCCTGTGGCTTAGGCAGAGCACGAGGGGGTCGCTGGAACCTCAGCTCACACTACGGTGGGAGCAGCATTGGAAAAACCTCCGAGGCTCCCATGAGGCCGTGTTTGCTCTGTAGAGCTGGTGTTGGAGCCCAGCCAGGAGCCTTCAGGCTGTGCTGCCCAGGCTGCAGTGATGGGGTGCTCCCCTGGGAGTAACCCCAAACTGAGTTGAGCAGCCGAGGGGTAGCCGTGCCTTAGTGTGAGGAGCTGCACGTTGTAAGGGGTTGGGAGGCATGCTGGGATTTTTTGGGGGGCTTTTTCTTGCTTTTCTCTTCTCTGTTTTGACCAATGTGGTGCTGGGGAAAAAAAGCTAGAAAGAAAACCAGTTGAAGGGAACTGTCACCTTCAGAGGAGGCGCAAATCCTCCTGGAGCTGAGGAAGGGGATGAGGGGAGTCCAGCATAGTGCAGTGAGCTGCCACTTGCCCCCAAGGCCCTTCTTTTGGAGGCATTTGTTGACTTTCTGAAATAAAAAAAAGCCTCCCTATCATCTTGTTTGCAACCCTAACAGCCACCCCTGCAGGTATGTGTCATGTTCCAGACGCCCAGAGGGATTTGTGTATGTCCTGTGCTGGTGGATGCAGGACATTCTTTAGCAGAAGGGAGAGGATTTGGGGAGGAGCTGTCAAGCTTGGGTGCGTCAGAAAACCCCCTTTGCCCCCCAACTTTGTGCACCCCCAGATATCCTTTCTCCTCTCTTTTCTCCACCCCTTTCCTCCTCTCCTCTTCTTGACCCCTGTTTTCCCTCTGCCTTGAACTCCCCATCTTGTACCCACCCTCCCTCTCTTTATTTCTGCCTTTGGGGGTGAGTAAAAAGGGGTGGGGGAGTCCAGGGGTGATGAGGTCATCAGGGGCATCCAGATGCCCAGCAGGTGAGTGGGGGATGAGAGGGGTCATATGGAGTCCTCCCCGTAAAGGGAGGCTAAGCCCAAAAATGCCTGAAAATTTAAAACTTACCATCTCTCTTTTTTTCTATCTATTGAAATGCTAACTGACATATACATTGACTTCAAAAGAGAGCTCCGTCTCTACTTTATTATATCCAGGATCTTGTAATGTAAGAAATGCAGGATACAAAAGGAGGGGGGGCTTTGAAAGCAGGACGAATGAAGCCCCAAGGCGCGTGCCAGTGCGAGGACGGCAGGCAGAGCTCTGGGTCGTGGCTTTGCCGGCCGCTCTCCCTTTCCCCAGGGGGCTCTCGAGGATCGCTGCTGCCGCCTGCGGGCGGCGCGCGGTACTGCAGGGAAAGCCGCGCGGCGAGCCGGATGCAGCCCCGTGGAACTGCGCTGCTGCAGCGAGTCTGGCCAGGCGCCCGTTCCCTGGCGGCATGTCCGGCTGGCGCCAGCAGCAAGGGAAGGGCCGACGTGCCGGGGCTTTGGCCAGATTATTGTACTTTTGCCCCGCTTATCCTGCCGTGAGTCGCTTTGAGTGGGACATGCCCCCTTTGAGCTTTCCCCGGAGCCTGTGCCATTACGGTCAGCACGGGGGAACGAGGAAAAGCCAAATATGCCTTAACGTTCTCTGCCCCGCAGGACGCCGTGACCGAAAACTCTCGAGGCCACACTAAAGATGGCGATGCCCTCACCGAAAGTCGTCACAGCCCACACTCAAGATAGCGACGCCCTCACCGTAAGATCCTCAAAGCCCACACTCAAGATGGCGACGCTCACAACAGAGCGAATCGGGCAGAAAGCGTGTATGACACCCGACCGGAATATTTGCATTGCCGGAAAAAAAGCACTGCCCCCCCGACCGGAATGCCGTACAAAAGATGGTGCCGCCTGTGCCCGAAAATACAGAGAGCCACACAAAAGATGGCGGCGCCATGACCGGAAGTCCTCCAGCCTACAAGCAAGATGGCGGCGCCCTACCGGAAGTCCTCCAGCCTACAAATAAGATGGCGGCGCCCAACCGGAAGTCCTCCAGCCTACAAATAAGATGGCGCCGCCCTACCAGAAGTCCTCCAGCCTACAAATAAGATGGCGGCGCCCTACCGGAAGTCCTCCAGCCTACAAATAAGATGGCGGCGCCCTACCGGAAGTCCTCCAGCCTACAAATAAGATGGCGGCGCCCTGACCGGAAGTCCTCCAGCCTACAACCAAGATGGCGACGCACTGACCGGAAGTCCTCCAGCCTACAAATAAGATGGCGACGCTCTACCGGAAGTCCTCCAGCCTACAACCAAGATGGCGCCGCCCTACCGGAAGTCCTCCAGCCTACAAATAAGATGGCGGCGCCATTACCGGAAGTCCTCCAGCCTACAACCAAGATGGCGGCGCACGGACCGGAAGTCCTCCAGCCTACAAATAAGATGGCGATGCTCTACCGGAAAACCTCCAGCCTACAACCAAGATGGCGCTGCCCTACCGGAAGTTCTCCAGCCTACAAGCAAGATGGCGGCGCCCTACCGGAAGTCCTCCAGCCTACAAGCAAGATGGCGCCGCTCTACCGGCACGCCGTCTCCCTCCCCGCAGGGGCTGCCGGCACGCCGTTCCCCCCCCCCCCCGCCGGGGCTGCCGGCACGCCGTTCCCCCCCCCCCCCCCGCCGGGGCCGCCGGCACGCCGTCCCCACCCCCCGCCGGGGCCGCCGGCACGCCGTCCCCACCCCCCGCCGGGGCCGCCGGGGCCGGAGCTGCCGCCGCAGCCGCCACGCCCCCCTGGCCCGCTCCACCCCGCCCCCCTGGCCCGCCCCACCCCGCCCCCCTGGCCCTGCTCTTAGTGAGCAATTGGACTCGTTCTCCAGTGCGGAGTGCAGAAGGATTTTTCTCTCGACTAATTGTTTCCTAATTTCTTTTCAAGCTCTCCTACGAACCTTGGACCGGTGGGCTTCGCCGCACTTGCTGTGGGGGCTGGAGTGAGAAGCAGCTGGAGGTGTTTACTCTCTGCTCGGTCCCTGCCTTGCCCTCAGTTGCCTGGCCCTGCAGGTAAGCACAGCTCACCTTGGCTTTTCCGGGGCCCTTGCTGAAGGGTTTCCAAGTGTGGCCCTGAGAATTTCTGCAGGTGGAATGGATGGCTGTTTCAGAGCACTTGTCACTGGGCCGCCTGTGTTTTAACACTTGCCAGGGCAGGAGAATTGCAGCAGAAGGGTAATTATTCATCTAAAGTTGTAAGCGAGTGCAGGAGAAATGCTAGGAAGACACCTGGATATGTAGTTAGGTATTTGAGTACCTTTGGCTGGTAGAAACACTCCATGGATGAGACAGAAAGGGCTGGTGCTGGAGCATGTTTAAGAAGCCAGCACAGGGAGCTTCAGTCTTCTAAAATTAGACAAAGCAGTGAGGGATGATGATGGAGTAGAACATGCTGGTGTTTTCAGCTTTGGGACTTGACTTGCTCATGGGAACAATCTGAATGAGGGCGGATGTTGTTGCTGAGAATTCCCCCTGGTAGATCTTCCCCATCTAGGATTGTATCACGGACAGTGTTCCCAATAGTCTGGAGATAAAGTTGTGAATTAGAGAGGAAGCGATGCACAACAAATGCAGGGAGAAAAGGTGGAATCGTGATGGAATCCTGGAGTGGTTTGGGTTGGAAGGGACCTTAAAGTTCATCCAGCCCCACTCCCTGAGCAGGGACACTTTCCCCTAGGCCAGGTTGCCCCTGGTCGCAGATGGCTATGGAAGTGCTGGAGGTGTTTAGGGAATGCTGATAGTTTTTCCCCCACCTCTGGCCATCGGGTCGTTAAAAAGACTGATTCACCTCTTCCCACAGGGAAAAACGCTAGAGCAGAGGGAGGGAAGGAGCAGAGAGAACTGCAGCCCCCAGCAGCTCGGTCAGTGCTGGCTGGACTCGGGGCTGGGAAAGGTCACTCAGTGTGAGGGCAGGTGAGAGCCCAGGGTGGCCCTGGCAGCACTGGGGCTGGGAACAAGTCCAGTGGGCAAAAGAATGGACCCTGGAGAGCTGAGCAAACAGCTGGAGGAGTTTCAAGGAGAAGCAGGAAACTGGACAAGTTGCAGCAGCTCCTTTTATGTGTGTTTAGAACCACCTCTAGTGCAGCCACGAGTGAGGTGGAAAATGAACCTCAGGAGGCTGGGAATGAGTCCCACAAACTGCTTACAGTGGGATTGAGTCTTCCCAAGAGCCTGAGAAGCTTTACTTTAGTTCGGCTTTATAAACTGCAAACTGAAGTGATTGTCGATGTGATGGCCCTTGCTGTCCTGTGTCTTTGGTGAGGTGTTGACTCAGTACCTTTATTGGAGCTGATGTGGATGAACGGGTGCTCCTAATTTGCCTTTAAGGTCCTGGTTTCTTCCATTCTTCTACCAGCTTCTCCATCCAGGAGATGGAATTCCAGTGCTACAGTATAGATAACTCGTTGTACTCCCAAAAGGAGCCTTTCTGCCTTCGGGACAAGTTGTGGTGCCACTGGAGCTGCTGGGAGAAGCAGAGGGTTGACAGTGACAGGCCTAGAATGCTGTTGCTGTGGCACCGCCTCTGCCCGCGCCCCCAAGTCACGCGCCCGCCTGAGGGGCCAAGCTCCATTCTGTCCCCTCTCATGAGGGACAGCCCCATGAGTGGGCAGTGAGGATGACGAGGGGTGGGACAGCCTCAGGTGTGGCCAGTGAGGATGACGAGGGGCGGGACAGCCTCAGGTGTGGGCAGTGAGGATGACGAGGGGTGGGCCCTGCTGGGCGGTTATCTGGGGCTTTTGGAGAGGATGCTTTTTTCGATGGGGGTTTTCTGCAGAGGAGCAGTCGATTCCAAGGAGTCTCTCCAGCGGTGACAGTGGGGGCGTCTCACCGTGGCTGGGCCAAGCACCTGAGATACCTGGATTATCGCTCAAGGAAGGGGCCGAGGTATGAGCCGTGTGCCGGGGAGCAGTGCAGGACAACAGGTAGGGGGCGTGTAGGGGTGCAGGGAAGATGCAGCTCGGACTGGAGGAAGAGCTTGGAGGTTTCTTTTCTGGATATGAACATGCAAAGCAGGGAGCGAGGTGGAATATAAGCACTCTAGGTGCTCGGGCAGGTGAGCCAGGACTTAGGGGAGGGACTAGCTTTCCTGAGCACCAAAAGTTCCAATTAATTACCTCTCTCAGGAGCAGTCGAGAGGAGTTTCTACTTTAGGGCTGGGCTACAAAGGAAAGCACCTGAAACTGCTGTGGGAAACTTACTGCTGTAACCAGACTGTAGTTTCCACTGATATTTTTGCTACTAAAACTAGGGAGTTTTATTTTCTCTGTGCACAAAACCTGCTGATATTTGTTAAACTCACTTTCTAACTTATGCATTGCTTGATAAGCACTTGCCTCTTTCCCTTTTCCTAGGGGGATGATTGGTCTTTCCTTGGAAGCAAGAGAATGTCCTGGTGTGTGTGCTTTTGCCATTGTTTCCCCCCCAGCTTACCTTTGAGCTTTTCTTATGGCTGCATGTAATTTTTTTTGGCACTGTGGAAAGGGCACAACCTGCCATAATATAGACCTGTCTCCTCCTCTATGCAAAAGAATGTGTTTCAGCAAGTGTGATGTTGCCTGGTGCCACCTGCAGAGCTCTCTGGCTGCCAGAGCCCTCTTTTCCTGTTGCTTTTCTTTTGTGGCTGTAATTGGCAGCTGGATAACTTTAGAAGAGCTGTTAAGTTCCTTGCCTGTGTAAATGCGCTGGTAATACCCAGGAGGGAAATGCTTGAGGCAGTAGTGATAACTGGGCTATGAGCAGAGTTTCTGGGGGACTAACAATAGCAAGGGGAAGCAAATAGCAAGCACCCAACAACTTGGCTGTTTTGAACGCATCAAAGTTTTTTTCCCCATGTTGTTTGGCACAGTGCTGTGAGCAGATGGTTTTGGGGAACAGATTGGGAGGAAATTCAGTATTGGTTGTATGAGGCCAAAGGTGTCCCTCTGTGCGTGTCTCCTGCTGCAGGAATCCCCCCAGTGGGGCTGCTGTTCCCATTCTTGGCATTGCCATGGCTGTGCTGCTCTATTCAGATCCAATGGGTGAGTTGGCAGTGCTTGACAGCTCTGTCAGAATGGCGAGGTGGGGGTGCCCATCCTTAGGGTAACCCTTAGAGAAATGGGCAGGGAAAATGGTCCCTTGTTTGCAAGGAGAGGGGGCTTGCTGTACTTACTAACCAGAACACTCACCTTGGGATGTGCGAGGTAAGGAAATCTTGGTTCTGTGTAGGCTTGAGAAAAGGTGTGTAGGTACCTGTGAGTGGTGTCCGCACAGATGAGGAGATAATCAGAGTTGCTTTTTTGGGGTAAAATCTAGGTAACCTAGGGATGGAATGAATATTTTGGGCATAAAATCAGAGGTAAACCATAGGAGACAGAGTGTATATTTTGAGTGTAATGCTTCAGATAGTCTTTTCCATGGAAAGGGAAGCATGTAGCCCCATGATTGGAGGTGTAAATGACAGATTGTCAGAAGGGAACTGAGGCAGCAGCCAAGCAGCACCAAGTCCCTCTACACCAAGGTGAATTGTTTGAAGCTGATTAGGTGGTGACAGAAAACTGGGGTCTCCAGGCAGAGGTGATCACCAGAGACCCGCAATGTAGCCACTCAGAGACCTTCTAAGGGGATGTAAGTATGGTAACAAGTGTTGGGGAATGTCCTGAAGGTGGAACAGGAATGCGGGGAACAAAATGAACCCTCCTGGAATGCTGAGCCCTCCCATCAGCTACTACCGAAGTACCTCTGTGTGCACTGTGGGAGCTGATGGCCAGGACCCCCGGTGGGCTGGGATCACTGCAGGGTGTTGTCAGCAAGGAATGCCTGGCTTCTAAAACTCACCAGCTGAGTCTTAGAGGCTTCTTTGCCAAGCTGCTTTCAGGCAGCCAAATTGGCCCCGGCAGGGACTCTGTGCCTGCTCTCCCGTGGTTCCCAGGGATCTCTGGACCTTCACGCCGGCACCGAGATGTTCTCGGGAAGGCCCTCAGATCCCCGGAGCAGTCTGGGACACGGGCAAGGTCCCGCTGCATTTCGGGAGCAGATTGGGCCCCCCTGGAGGGACAGTGCTGTTGGTGCACCCCGGGCTCGGGGACACTCGGAGGACTCCGGCGCGCACCGAAAGGGTTCTTCGGGGAGCTCCTCCGAGTGCCCCAAGCTGGGGAGCTCAAAGCAAAGTCCCTGGAATGGATTCAGGCATTCCTGAGAGTATCAGAGGTATAGCTGTCCATCCTGGCCATGCAGCTCTGGAATGGACTTGGAACTGGATTCTAAAAGTGGTGCTCTAACGGCAAAAGGAGTGTGGGATTGGAATTAAGGAAGGAGTGGTGATGGTACCGTTGGCTGTTTTTTCTTGACTGGATTTGTGAGAGCTGCAGGAGTGCAAGGTGTGGGTTCCAGTCCCCAGCATTTGGTTTGCACGTGTCCTGGTCAGACACAGGTCCAGCTTCCTCAGCCCTTAACACACCGGAGGGAGAATTAAGGGATGGCACTGTGAAGGTGATTGGTGTGACAGGGGTTAAACTGGGAAAACACTGGGTAATTCCTCGGTTGGTTAATTTGCAAGCTCCCCTAAACCTTTGCTCGGAAGAGATTGGTTGGACAAGTTGAGGCAGAAATGAACTTGGAAAGTGGGGAGATGGAAACTGTAGTTGCTGAAACTAAATGTATGAGAGCAGCAGCTCTTCTTGTGCAGGAAGTAACTCCCGTCAGCAGCACCGTCCCAACTGAAGCGGCAGATGCAGTTGTTCCTGTGGTGTGGGCCAGTGGAAAACAGTGTGGCCTATGAAGGGCCAAGTTAGACAGTTGTCAAACAGTAGCAGAAGTGACTCTCCAGGTAGCCCAATATAAATATGAGAAGCAAAGTGGTCAAGTAAACCAGTGCATGCTGTGACTGCAGAGGCAGGGATAGGTTGGGATCCAAAAAACTGGGGTGGAGATGCTTGTGATTTAACTGCTTTAGAGCGTGTTTCAGAGGGTGAAGTGTTTGCTGAAGCACAGCAAATAACAGGAGGGAAAGTGGAAGGTGACCCCGATGGTTATCCGGTCAGGCCTGATGTGGTGGAGGATTTTACTCAGCCTGAACTTGCTGGTGTTCTGGAGAGGTTTAAAGCAAAGACCAGGGAGTCTGTGATCTCCTGGGCAGTTGGGCTGCATGAGCTGGGAGCCTCTGGGATCAGATTGGACTGGGCAGACAGGGAGCAGTTTGTCCCGTGGAGCTGGACTGGGTTTGTTCAGGATGCTTTCGGAGGCAGGGCTGGAGAGGCTCCTTTGTTGGTTGTAGTGGTGGAAGGTTGTCCCAGGAGGGCTGGAGCCTTTGACCTCCTGCTCCCCCCATGAGCCCCGACGGGACCGTGCACTTGGCAATGGAGGGCCCCCCATTGCTGAGTCAGCGGTTCTGGGGGCCGGCAGGGATGGGATCAGGATGCTGAGCTCCAGCCAAGGCAGGGCAGGAAATGGTGCAGCCACTGCAAGAAGTGAAGGCAGAGTGAGATGAAGGCCAAGCTCCAGCACAAGGGTGGGTGAGAAAAGCCCATGGCCCTCAGGTGGAGCTTTGAATTCCTTGGAAAAATGGATCTTGTCAAAGGGCTCAGGCCCATGTGGGTGCTGGAGCGGAGGCCTCTTCAACTCATGGTCAGCCTAAAAAGGTGCAAGGACAGCAAGTTTTGATGATAGAACGAGGTGGCAAACAAGGTGAAGTGGTAAAGAGAAAAGCTGAGCTTCAGATTGGTCCTGTGCCACAGCAGCCTTGTGGAGTGCTTGTTGCTTTCCCTGACTGTGGAATGGCAGTGGATATTTCCAAGGGCTGCCTTGTGCTGAGGAACACTGGGGTCAGTTCCCTTTCCCTGGGCAGGGCAGGCAGGGCAAGTTTACCTGCCCCCCTGGAGGGTGGCTGGATGAGACTTGATCACCAAATGCAAACAGTAAATAGAGGAGGTCCATTGGTGACCTTTGGGCATCAGGTAGAACAACTCACTGCTCACTCCTGGGGGGATATATTTACAGCATTCTCACCATCGGATAGGAAGTTTTTGAAGACTTTATTTCATCCACTAATCATAGTAATTACACTGATTTTATGAACAATAGGGAGTTGTTGTCTATGGCATCTCCTCCAAGAAGTTGTTTCTTGCATGTGTCTATCCTGACCAGGGATCAAAGGAGCGAAGGGAAAGGATGAGAAGTTCCCCGAGAGTTGCTGCCCAGGGGCTGCTGCCCCTGAGGAACAGGGTGAAGGCTGTCTGTGCTCAGGTGCCCTGGCTGAAGTGTGCAGTTGGTGTGAGTGTTGCTGGAGAAAGGCAGGCCAGGTGTGTGCAGCTGTTCCGTGCCCTCCACCCTTGGCCCTGCTGGGGCACCCGGCCAGCGCTCCAGGGGTGGCCAACTTGGAGCTCCCGAGAAGCTGCCCATACCCACAGCCGGATAGTGCCAGGCCTGGCCTAAAGCCGGCTCTGTTGGTCAGAGTCTGGCCAGCAGGAGCCTCTTGTAGCCGCCCCGCAGCCTCCCCTGCGGGTGGACGCACCCATAGGAATTGTGGCAGTTCCCGGAGACTGCGGGATCGGCTGCGCCGGGGCTGCCCAGCTGCCCTGTGGGCTGGGGGTGGAGCGTGAGGGGGCCGTGGGGGAGAGATTTCTGCTTAGCCACAGTTCTGTCTCTCGAGGCAGTCAGGATTTGATACCTTGCTCATTTATCAGATCCCATAAATCTGTATCTGATGTGTTGGATTGGGTTTGTTTCAACTGTTCCTATTATCCTGTGACTTGTGAGGAGTTGTTTCCTCAAGTGCCTTGCCCGTGGGCACAACAGCAGGTGTGTGCAGCAGCTGGAGACTGGGCAGGTTTGGGGGCAGTGGTGTCCCAGCTCCCTTTGCCATCCCTGCTGCAGGGTGGGAGCTGCACAGAGCCAGCAGCGTCCAGCTGGAGGATCCAGGAGGACGCAGCTCTGCTTTTCTGGGAGGTAAGAGGTGGGGGTGCAGGAGCTGGAAGGGGTGTTCTCCAGGCAGAGGAAGGGAAGGAGCAGAGAGAACTGCAGCCCCCAGCAGCTCGGTCAGTGCTGGATGGACTCGGGGCTGGGAAAGGTCACTCAGTGTGAGGGCAGGTGAGAGCCCAGGGTGGCCCTGGCAGCCCTGGGAACAAGTCCAGTGGGCAAAGGAATGGACCCTGGAGAGCTGGGCAAACAGCTGGAGGAGTTTCAAGGAGAAGCAGGAAACTGGACAAGTTGCAGCAGCTCCTTTTATGTGTGTGTGTGTGTAGCCAGGTCTAGTGCAGCCACGAGTGAGGTGGGAAATGAACCTCAGGAGGCTGGGAATGAGTCCCACAAACTGGTTACAATGGGATTGAGTCTTCCCAAGTGTCTGAAAAGCTTTACTTTAGTTTGACTTTATAAATTGAAAACTGAAATGATTGTCTAGGTGTTAGGCCTTGCTGTCCTGTGTCTTTGGTGAGGTGTTGACTCAGTACCTTTCTTGGAGCTGCTGTTTGGTGTCCCTAATTGACCTGTAAGGTCCTGGTTTGTTCCCTGCTTCTCCCAGCTTGTTCAGGAGATGGAATTCCAGCGCTACAGTATAGATGGCTCATGGTGCTCCCAAAAGGAGCCTTTCTGCCTTCGGGACAAGTTGTGATGCCACTGGAGCTGTTGGGAGAAGCGGAGGGTCGGCAGTGCCAGGCCTGGAATGCTGCTGCTGTGGCACAGACGCTGCTCCCTGGCAGGTTCTTGGGTTGGATTCCTTGGCTGCCACTGGGCAAGGCCTGAAAGGGCCTCAGTTGTGTAGGGAACAAAACATGGAATGGGAAAGCAAAGCTGGGGAGGTTCTGGTTTCAGAAAGGTTCATTGCCTTCTCTTTCTGAAGGGACACTCACCAGGTCCAGCTGTGGTAAGAAGAGCAAATGGGCTGTGAAGGTTTGGGGCAGTCTGGAAGCTCCCTTGTGCCCAAAGGATCCTGGCAAGTGCAGCCCTGGAAGAGTCAGGAATAATGAAAAGTGCCTCAGTTCTCATAAAGCTCAGCTTTGTAAGACACGTCTCAAGACCAGACAAAATCCTCCAGCAGTGAGCTTGGCAGAAAAGGCCTGTGAAGCAAAGCAGCATGAAAATCTAGAACTGCTTGGGGATGGCAGGTGAAAGCTGGAGCCCTCCCAGGTCAAGGTGTCTGATCCCCACAATCCTCTTTGTGTCCTCTGCCAGAAGCTGCCCTTGGTCATTCTTGTGGTTTGCAGGTTGTAAGAAGACCCTTGAAATTTGCTTCTGGGAACAGGGATCCATTTCCTGATGGTTGTCCTTGAAACAGAAGTGAGTCTCTGTGAGAAATGAGGAGGCTCCAGGAGTGCTGGGGCTGGAGAGTCCACAGTGAGTATGGTTTGAGTGTCCTGATGTCCCTGACCCAATGCTGTGTTGTCATCAAGTCCCTTCATTCTGATTTAAATTGTCTTTAAATGTGCTGGAAGTCCAAATTGAAGTAGAAAATGCTTGTGGAAAGCTTAGTGTTCCCAAGGGAATGCTTTAGGGACGTGCAGCTTGTGAACTGCAGAAATAATTCGGGTTCCCCCAGAAACCTGCTGGGCTGTTTAGGAGGTTTTTCTTCCCCCCTTTTTTTCTTCCCCCCTTTTTTTCTTCCCCCCTTTTTTTCTTCCCCCCTTTTTTCTTCCCCCCTTTTTTCTTCCCCCCTTTTTTTCTTCCCCCCTTTTTCTCGTCCCCCCTTTTTCTCGTCCCCCTTTTTCTCGTCCCCCTTTTTTCTCGTCCCCCTTTTTTCTCGTCCCCCTTTTTTCTCGTCCGCCTTTTTTCTCGTCCCCCCTTTTTCTCGTCCCCCCTTTTTCTCGTCCCCCCTTTTTCTCGTCCCCCCTTTTTCTCGTCCAATTTTTTTCTCGTCCCCCCTTTTTCTCGTCCCCCTTTTTTCTCGTCTCCCCTTTTTCTCTTCCCCCCTTCTTCTCGTCCCCCTTTTTCTCGTTCCCCCTTTTTCTCGTTCCCCCTTTTTCTCGTCCCCCCTTTTTCTCGTCCCCTCTTTTTCTCGTCCCCCCTTTTTCTCGTTCCCCCTTTTTCTCGTCCCCCCTTTTTCTCGTCCCCCCTTTTTCTCGTCCCCCCTTTTTCTCGTCCCCCCTTTTTCTCGTCCCCCCTTCTTCTCGTCCCCCCTTCTTCTCGTCCCCCCTTTTCTCGTCCCCGCTTTTCTCGTCCCCCCTTTTCTCGTCCCCCCTTTTCTCGTCCCCCCTTTTCTCGTACCCCCTTTTCTCGTACCCCCTTTTCTCGTCCCCCTTCTTCTCGTCCCCCTTCTTCTCGTCCCCCTTCTTCTCTTCCCCCTTTTTCTCGTCCTTCCTTTTTCGCGTCCCCCCTTTTTCGCGTCCCCCCTTTTTCGCGTCCCCCCTTTTTCGCGTCCCCCCTTTTTCGCGTCCCCCCTTTTTCGCGTCCCCCCTTTTTCGCGTCCCCCTTTTTCGCGTCCCCCCTTTTTCTTGTCCCTCCTTTTTGCCCCTCCTTTTTCTCGTCCCCCGTTTTTCTCGTCCCCCGTTTTTCTCGTCCCCCGTTTTTCTCGTCCCCCTTTTTCGCGTCCCCCCTTCTTCTCGTCCCCCCTTCTTCTCGTCCCCCCTTCTTCTCGTCCCCCCTTCTTCTTTTCTCCCCTTTTCTCGTCCCCGCTTTTCTCGTCCCCCCTTTTCTCGTCCCCCTTCTTCTCGTCCCCCTTCTTCTCGTCCTTCCTTTTTCGCGTCCTTCCTTTTTCGCGTCCCCCCTTTTTCGCGTCCCCCCTTTTTCGCGTCCCCCCTTTTTCGCGTCCCCCCTTTTTCACGTCCCCCCTTTTTCGCGTCCCCCCTTTTTCGCGTCCCCCCTTTTTCGCGTCCCCCCTTTTTCTCGTCCCCCCTTCTTCTCGTCCCCCCGTCTTCTTTTCCCTCATTTTCTCGTCCCCGCTTTTGTCGTCCCCCCTTTTTCTCGTCCCCCCTTTTTCTCGTCCCCCCTTTTCTCGTCCCCCTTCTTCTCGTCCACCTTCTTCTCGTCCCCCCTTTTCCTTGTCCCTCCTTTTTTTCTTCCCCCCTTTTTTCTTCCCCTCTTTTATTCTTCCCCCCCTTTTTCTCGTCCCCCTTTTTCTCGTCCCCCTTTTTTCTCGTCCCCCTTTTTTCTCGTCCCCCTTTTTTCTCGTTCCCCTTTTTTCTCGTCCCCCGTTTTTCTCGTCCCGCCTTTTTCTCGTCCCCCATTTTTCTCGTCCCCCGTTTTTCTCGTCCCCCGTTTTTCTCGTCCCCCTTTTTCTCGTCCCCCTTTTTCTCGTCCCCCCTTTTTCTCGTCCCCCCTTTTTCTCGTCCCCCCTTTTTCTCGTCCCCCCTTTTTCTCGTCCCCCCTTTTTCTCGTCCAATTTTTTTCTCGTCCCCCCTTTTTCTCGTCCCCCCTTTTTCTCTTCCCCCCTTTTTCTCTTCCCCCCTTTTTCTCGTCCCCCTTTTTCTCGTTCCCCCTTTTTCTCGTCCCCCCTTTTTCTCGTCCCCCCTTTTTCTCGTCCCCCCTTTTTCTCGTCCCCCCTTTTTCTCGTCCCCCCTTCTTCTCGTCCCCCCTTCTTCTCGTCCCCCCTTCTTCTCGTCCCCCCTTCTTCTCTTCCCCGCTTTTCTCGTCCCCCCTTTTCTCGTCCCCCCTTTTCTCGTCCCCCCTTTTCTCGTCCCCCTTCTTCTCGTCCCCCTTCTTCTCTTCCCCCTTTTTCTCGTCCTTCCTTTTTCGCGTCCCCCCTTTTTCGCGTCCCCCCTTTTTCGCGTCCCCCCTTTTTCTCGTCCCCCATTTTTCTCGTCCCCCGTTTTTCTCGTCCCCCGTTTTTCTCGTCCCCCTTTTTCTCGTCCCCCTTTTTCTCGTCCCCCCTTTTTCTCGTCCCCCCTTTTTCTCGTCCCCCTTTTTTCTCGTCCCCCCTTTTTCTCGTCCCCCCTTTTTCTCGTCCCCCCTTTTTCTCGTCCCCCCTTTTTCTCGTCCCCCCTTTTTCTCGTCCAATTTTTTTCTCGTCCCCCCTTTTTCTCGTCCCCCCTTTTTCTCGTCCCCCCTTTTTCTCGTCCCCCCTTTTTCTCGTCCCCCCTTTTTCTCGTCCCCCCTTCTTCTCGTCCCCCCTTCTTCTCGTCCCCCCTTCTTCTCTTCCCCGCTTTTCTCGTCCCCCCTTTTCTCGTCCCCCCTTTTCTCGTCCCCCCTTTTCTCGTCCCCCTTCTTCTCGTCCCCCTTTTTCTCTTCCCCCTTTTTCTCGTCCTTCCTTTTTCGCGTCCCCCCTTTTTCGCGTCCCCCCTTTTTCGCGTCCCCCCTTTTTCGCGTCCCCCCTTTTTCGCGTCCCCCTTTTTCGCGTCCCCCCTTTTTCGCGTCCCCCCTTTTTCTTGTCCCTCCTTTTTGCCCCTCCTTTTTCTCGTCCCCCGTTTTTCTCGTCCCCCGTTTTTCTCGTCCCCTGTTTTTCTCGTCCCCCTTTTTCGCGTCTCCCCTTCTTCTCGTCCCCCCTTCTTCTCGTCCCCCCTTCTTCTCGTCCCCCCTTCTTCTCGTCCCCCCTTCTTCTTTTCTCCCCTTTTCTCGTCCCCGCTTTTCTCGTCCCCCCTTTTCTCGTCCCCCTTCTTCTCGTCCCCCTTCTTCTCGTCCACCTTCTTCTCGTCCCCCCTTTTCCTTGTCCCTCCTTTTTTTCTTCCCCCCTTTTTTCTTCCCCTCTTTTATTCTTCCCCCCCTTTTTCTCGTCCCCCTTTTTCTCGTCCCCCTTTTTCTCGTCCCCCTTTTTCTCGTCCCCCTTTTTTCTCGTCCCCCTTTTTTCTCGTTCCCCTTTTTTCTTGTCCCCCGTTTTTCTCGTCCCCCCTTTTTCTCGTCCCCCGTTTTCTCGTCCCCCATTTTTCTCGTCCCCCGTTTTTCTCGTCCCCCGTTTTTCTCGTCCCCCTTTCTCTCGTCCCCCCTTTTTCTCTTCCCCCCTTTTTCTCGTCCCCCCTTTTTCTCGTCCCCCCTTCTTCTCGTCCCCCCTTCTTCTCGTCCCCCCTTCTTCTCGTCCCCCCTTCTTCTCGTCCCCCCTTTTCTCGTCCCCCCTTTTCTGGTCCCCCTTCTGCTCGTCCCCCTTCTGCTCGTCCCCCTTCTTCTCGTCCCCCTTCTTCTCGTCCCCCTTCTTCTCGTCCTTCCTTTTTCGCGTCTTCCCTTTTTCGCGTCCCCCCTTTTCGCGTCCCCCCTTTTTCTTGTCCCTCCTTTTTCTCGCCCCTCCTTTTTCTCGTCCACCGTTTTTCTCGTCCCCCTTTTTCTCGTCCCCCCTTTTTCTCGTCCCCCCTTTTTCTCGTCCCCCCTTTTTCTCGTCCCCCCTTCTTCTCGTCCCCCCTTCTTCTCGTCCCCCCTTCTTCTCGTCCCCCCTTCTTCTTTTCCCCCCTTTTCTCGTCCCCCCTTTTCTCGTCCCCCGCTTTTCTTGTCCACCCTTTTCTCGTCCCCCTTCTTCTCGTCCCCCTTCTTCTCGTCCTTCCTTTTTCGCGTCCCCCCTTTTTCGCGTCCCCCCTTTTTCTCGTCCCCCCTTTTTCGCGTCACCCCTTTTTGCTTTCCCCCTTTTTCTCGTACCCCCTTTTTCTCGTCCCCCCTTCTTCTCGTCCCCCCGTCTTCTTTTCCCTCATATTCTCGTCCCCGCTTTTCTCGTCCCCCCTTTTTCTCGTCCCTCCTTTTCTCGTCCCCCTTCTTCTCGTCCCCCTTCTTCTCGTCCCCACTTTTTCTTGTCCCTCCTTTTTATCATCCCCCCTTCTTCTCGTCCCCCTTTTTCTCGTCCCCCCTTTTTCTCGTCCCCCCTTTTTCTCGTCCCCCCTTTTTCTCGTCCCCCCTTCTTCTCGTCCCCCCTTCTTCTCGTCCCCCCTTCTTCTCGTCCCCCCTTCTTCTTTTCCCCCCTTTTCTCGTCCCCGCTTTTCTCGTCCCCGCTTCTTCTCGTCCCCTCTTTTCTCGTCCCCCCTTTTCTCGTCCCCCCTATTCTCGTCCCCCTTCTTCTCGTCCCCCTTCTTCTCGTCCTTCCTTTTTCTCGTCCCCCCTTTCTCGCGTCCCCCCTTTCTCGCGTCCCCCCTTTCTCGCGTCCCCCCTTTTTCGCGTCCCCCCTTTGTCGCGTCCCCCCTTTTTCTTGTCCCTCCTTTTTCTCGCCCCTCCTTTTTCTCGTCCCCCGTTTTTCTCGTCCCCCTTTTTCTCGTCCCCCCTTTTTCTCGTCCCCCCTTTTTCTCATCCCCCGTTTTTCTCGTCCCCCCTTCTTGTCGTCCCCCCTTCTTCTTTTCCCCCCTTTTCTCGTCCCCCCTTTTCTCGTCCCCGCTTTTCTCGTCCACCCTTTTCTCGTCCCCCTTCTTCTCGTCCCCCTTCTTCTCGTCCTTCCTTTTTCGCGTCCCCCCTTTTTCGCGTCCCCCCTTTTTCTCGTCCCCCCTTTTTCGCGTCACCCCTTTTTGCTTTCCCCCTTTTTCTCGTACCCCCTTTTTCTCGTCCCCCCTTCTTCTCGTCCCCCCGTCTTCTTTTCCCTCATATTCTCGTCCCCGCTTTTCTCGTCCCCCCTTTTTCTCGTCCCTCCTTTTCTCGTCCCCCTTCTTCTCGTCCCCCCTTCTTCTTTTCCCCCCTTTTCTCGTCCCCCCTTTTCTCGTCCCCGCTTTTCTCGTCCACCCTTTTCTCGTCCCCCTTCTTCTCGTCCCCCTTCTTCTCGTCCTTCCTTTTTCGCGTCCCCCCTTTTTCGCGTCCCCCCTTTTTCTCGTCCCCCCTTTTTCGCGTCACCCTTTTTGCGTTCCCCATTTTTCTCGTACCCCCTTTTTCTCGTCCCCCCTTCTTCTCGTCCCCCCGTCTTCTTTTCCCTCATATTCTCGTCCCCGCTTTTCTCGTCCCCCCTTTTTCTCGTCCCCCCTTTTTCTCGTCCCCCCTTTTCTCGTCCCCCTTCTTCTCGTCCCCCTTCTTCTCGTCCCCACTTTTTCTTGTCCCTCCTTTTTATCATCCCCCCTTCTTCTCGTCCCCCTTTTCTCTCGTCCCCCTTTTTCCTCGTCTCACTTTTTTCTCGTCCCCCCTTTTTTCGTCCCCCCTTTTTCTCGTCCCCCCTTTTTCTCGTCCCCCCTTCTTCTCGTCCCCCCTTCTTCTCGTCCCCCCTTCTTCTTTTCCCCCCTTTTCTCGTCCCCGCTTTTCTCGTCCCCGCTTTTCTCGTCCCCTCTTTTCTCGTCCCCCCTTTTCTCGTCCCCCCTTTTCTCGTCCCCCTTCTTCTCCTCCCCCATCTTCTCGTCCCCTTTCTTCTCGTCCTTCCTTTTTCTCGTCCCCCCTTTTTCGCGTCCCCCCTTTTTCGCGTCCCCCCTTTGTCGCGTCCCCCCTTTTTCTCGTCCCCAGTTTTTCTCGTCCCCCGTTTTTCTCGTCCCCCGTTTTTCTCGTCCCCCTTTTTCGCATCCCCCCTTTTTCTCGTCCCCCCTTCTTCTCGTCCCCCCTTCTTCTCGTCCCCCCTTCTTCTTTCCCCCCTTTTCTCGTCCCCGCTTTTCTCGTCCCCCTTCTTCTTGTCCCCCTTCTTCTCGTCCCCCTTCTTCTCGTCCCCCTTCTTCTCGTCCCCCTTCTTCTCGTCCCCCCTTTTTCGCGTCCCCCCTTTTTCGCGTCCCCCCTTTTTCGCGTCCCCCCTTTTTCGCGTCCCCTCTTTTTCTTGTCCCCCCTTTTTCGCGTCCCCCCTTTTTCTCGTCCCCCCTTCTTCTCGTCCCCTAGTCTTCTTTTCCCTCATTTTCTCGTCCCCGCTTTTCTCGTCCCCCCTTTTTCTCGTCCCCCCTTTTCTCGTCCCCCTTCTTCTTGTCCCCCCGTCTTCTTTTCCCTCATTTTCTCGTCCCCGCTTTTCTCGTCCCCCCTTTTTCTCGTCCCCCCTTTTGTCGTCCCCCTACTTCTCGTCCCCCTTCTTCTCGTCCCCCCTTTTTCTTGTCCCTCCTTTTTTTCTTCCCCCCTTTTTTTCTTCCCCTCTTTTTTCTTCCCCCCCTTTGCTCATCCCCCTTTTTCTCGTCCCCCTTTTTTCTCGTCCCCCTTTTTTCTCGTCCCCCCTTTTTCTCGACCCCCTTTTTCTCGTCCCCCTTTTTTCTCGTCCCCCCTTTTTCTCTTCCATCTTTTTTCTCGTCCCCCCTTTTTCTCGTCCACCATTTTTCTCGTTCCCCGTTTTTCTCGTCCCCCCTTTTTCTCGTCCCCCCTTTTTCTCGTCCCCCCTTTTTCTCGTCCCCCCTTTTTCTCGTCTCCCTTCTTCTCGTCCCTCCTTCTTCTCGTCCCCCCTTCTTCTCGTCCCCCCTTCTTCTTTTCCTCCCTCTTCTCGTCCCCGCTTTTCTCGTCCCCCCTTTTCTCGTCCCCCCTTTTCTCGTCCCCCTTCTTCTCGTCCCCCTTCTTCTCGTCCTTCCTTTTTCGCGTCTTCCCTTTTTCTCGTCCCCCTTTTTTCGCGTCCCCCCTTTTTCTTGTCCCTCCTTTTTCTCGCCCCTCCTTTTTGTCGTCCCCCGTTTTTCTCGTCCCCTTTTTTCTCGTCCCCCCTTTTTCTCGTCCCCCCTTTTTGTCGTCCCGCCTTCTTCTCGTCCCCCCTTCTTCTTTTCCCCCCTTTTCTCGTCCCCGCTTTTCTCGTCCCTGCTTTTCTCGTCCCCGCTTTTCTCGTCCCCCCTTTTCTCGTCCCCCCTTCTTCTCGTCCCCCCTTTTCTCGTCCCCCTTCTTCTCGTCCCTCTTCTTCTCGTCCCCCCTTTTTCTTGTCCCTCCTTTTTCTCGTCCCCCCTTTTTCTCGTCCCCCCTTTTTCTCGTCCCCCCTTTTTCTCGTCCCTCCTTTTTCTCGTCCCCCTTTTTTCTCGTCCCCCTTTTTTCTCGTCCCCCTTTTTTCTCGTCCCCCCCCATTTCTCATCCCCCCTTCTTCTTTTCCCTCCTTTTCTCATCCCCGCTTTTCTCGTCCCTCCTTTTCTCGTCCCCCCTTTTCTCGTCCCCTCTTCTTCTCGTCCCCCCTTCTTCTCGTCCCCCCTTCTTCTTTTCTCCCCTTTTCTCGTCCCCGCTTTTCTCGTCCCCCCTTTTCTCGTCCCCCTTCTTCTCGTCCCCCTTCTTCTCGTCCCCCTTCTTCTCGTCCTTCCTTTTTCGCGTCCTTCCTTTTTCGCGTCCCCCCTTTTTCGCGTCCCCCCTTTTTCGCGTCCCCCCTTTTTCACGTCCCACGTTTTTCACGTCCCCCCTTTTTCGCGTCCCCCCTTTTTCGCGTCCCCCCTTTTTCGCGTCCCCCCTTTTTCGCGTCCCCCCTTTTTCTCGTCCCCCCTTCTTCTCGTCCCCCCGTCTTCTTTTCCCTCATTTTCTCGTCCCCGCTTTTGTCACCCCCCCTTTTTCTCGTCCCCCCTTTTCTCGTCCCCCTTCTTCTCGTCCACCTTCTTCTCTTCCCCCCTTTTCCTTGTCCCTCCTTTTTTTCTTCCCCCCTTTTTTCTTCCCCTCTTTTATTCTTCCCCCCCTTTTTCTCGTCCCCCTTTTTCTCGTCCCCCTTTTTTCTCGTCCCCCTTTTTTCTCGTCCCCCTTTTTTCTCGTTCCCCTTTTTTCTTGTCCCCCGTTTTTCTCGTCCCCCCTTTTTCTCGTCCCCCGTTTTCTCGTCCCCCATTTTTCTCGTCCCCCGTTTTTCTCGTCCCCCGTTTTTCTCGTCCCCCTTTTTCTCGTCCCCCCTTTTTCTCGTCCCCCCTTTTTCTCTTCCCCCCTTTTTCTCGTCCCCCCTTTTTCTCGTCCCCCCTTCTTCTCGTCCCCCCTTCTTCTCGTCCCCCATTTTTCTCGTCCCCCGTTTTTCTCGTCCCCCGTTTTTCTCGTCCCCCTTTTTCTCGTCCCCCCTTTTTCTCGTCCCCCCTTTTTCTCTTCCCCCCTTTTTCTCGTCCCCCCTTTTTCTCGTCCCCCCTTCTTCTCGTCCCCCCTTCTTCTTGTCCCCCCTTCTTCTCGTCCCCGCTTTTCTCGTCCCCCCTTTTCTCGTCCCCGCTTTTCTCGTCCCCGCTTTTCTCGTCCCCGCTTTTCTCGTCCCCCCTTTTCTCGTCCCCCCTTTTCTGGTCCCCCTTCTGCTCGTCCCCCTTCTTCTCGTCCCCCTTCTTCTCGTCCCCCTTCTTCTCGTCCCCCTTCTTCTCGTCCCCCTTCTTCTCGTCCCCCTTCTTCTCGTCCTTCCTTTTTCGCGTCCCCCCTTTTTCTTGTCCCCCCTTTTTCTCGTCCCCCCTTTTTCTCGTCCCCCCTTCTTCTCGTCCCCCCTTCTTCTCGTCCCCCCTTCTTCTTTTCCCCCCTTTCCTCGTCCCCCCTTTTCTCGTCCCCGCTTTTCTCGTCCACCCTTTTCTCGTCCCCCTTCTTCTCGTCCCCAATCTTCTCGTCCTTCCTTTTTCGCGTCCCCCCTTTTTCTCGTCCCCCCTTTTTCGCGTCACCCCTTTTTGCGTTCCCCCTTTTTCTCGTACCCCCTTTTTCTCGTCCCCCCTTCTTCTCGTCCCGCCGTCTTCTTTTCCCTCATATTCTCGTCCCCGCTTTTCTCGTCCCCCCTTTTTCTCGTCCCCCCTTTTTCTCGTCCCCCCTTTTTCTCGTCCCCCCTTTTTCTCGTCCATCTTTTTTCTCGTCCCCCCTTTTTCTCGTCCACCATTTTTCTCGTCTCCCCTTTTTCTCGTCCCCCCTTTTTCTCGTCCCCCTTTTTTTCGTCCCCCCTTTTTCTTTTCCCTCCTTTTTTTCGCCCCTCTTTTTTCTCGTTCCCCGTTTTTCTCGTCCCCCCTTTTTCTCGTCCCCCCTTTTTCTCGTCCCCCCTTTTTCTCGTCCCCCTTCTTCTCGTCCCTCCTTCTTCTCGTCCCCCCTTCTTCTCGTCCCCCCTTCTTCTTTTCCTCCCTCTTCTCGTCCCCGCTTTTCTCGTCCCCCCTTTTCTCGTCCCCCCTTTTCTCGTCCCCCTTCTTCTCGTCCCCCTTCTTCTCGTCCCCCTTCTTCTCGTCCTTCCTTTTTCGCGTCTTCCCTTTTTCTCGTCCCCCTTTTTTTGCGTCCCCCCTTTTTCTTGTCCCTCCTTTTTCTCGCCCCTCCTTTTTGTCGTCCCCCGTTTTTCTCGTCCCCTTTTTTCTCGTCCCCCCTTTTTCTCGTCCCCCCTTTTTGTCGTCCCGCCTTCTTCTCGTCCCCCCTTCTTCTTTTCCCCCCTTTTCTCGTCCCCGCTTTTCTCGTCCCCGCTTTTCTCGTCCCCGCTTTTCTCGTCCCCCCTTTTCTCGTCCCCCCTTCTTCTCGTCCCCCCTTTTCTCGTCCCCCTTCTTCTCGTCCCCCTTCTTCTCGTCCCCCCTTTTTCTTGTCCCCCCTTTTTCTCGTCCACCCTTTTTCTCGTCCCCCCTTTTTCTCGTCCCCCCTTTTTCTCGTCCCCCCTTTTTCTCGTCCCCCCTTTTTCTCGTCCCCCTTTTTTCTCGTCCCCCTTTTTTCTCGTCCCCCTTTTTTCTCGTCCCCCCCCATTTCTCATCCCCCCTTCTTCTTTTCCCTCCTTTTCTCATCCCCGCTTTTCTCGTCCCTCCTTTTCTCGTCCCCCCTTTTCTCGTCCCCCCTTCTTCTCGTCCCCCCTTCTTCTCGTCCCCCCTTCTTCTTTTCTCCCCTTTTCTCGTCCCCGCTTTTCTCGTCCCCCCTTTTCTCGTCCCCCTTCTTCTCGTCCCCCTTCTTCTCGTCCCCCTTCTTCTCGTCCTTCCTTTTTCGCGTCCTTCCTTTTTCGCGTCCCCCCTTTTTCGCGTCCCCCCTTTTTCGCGTCCCCCCTTTTTCACGTCCCACGTTTTTCACGTCCCCCCTTTTTCGCGTCCCCCCTTTTTCGCGTCCCCCCTTTTTCGCGTCCCCCCTTTTTCGCGTCCCCCCTTTTTCTCGTCCCCCCTTCTCCTCGTCCCCCCGTCTTCTTTTCCCTCATTTTCTCGTCCCCGCTTTTGTCGTCCCCCCTTTTTCTCGTCCCCCCTTTTTCTCGTCCCCCCTTTTCTCGTCCCCCTTCTTCTCGTCCACCTTCTTCTCTTCCCCCCTTTTCCTTGTCCCTCCTTTTTTTCTTCCCCCCTTTTTTCTTCCCCTCTTTTATTCTTCCCCCCCTTTTTCTCGTCCCCCTTTTTCTCGTCCCCCTTTTTCTCGTCCCCCCTTTTTCTCGTCCCCCGTTTTCTCGTCCCCCATTTTTCTCGTCCCCCGTTTTTCTCGTCCCCCGTTTTTCTCGTCCCCCTTTTTCTCGTCCCCCCTTTTTCTCTTCCCCCCTTTTTCTCGTCCCCCCTTTTTCTCGTCCCCCCTTTTTCTCGTCCCCCCTTCTTCTCGTCCCCCCTTCTTCTCGTCCCCCCTTCTTCTCGTCCCCGCTTTTCTCGTCCCCCCTTTTCTCGTCCCCGCTTTTCTCGTCCCCGCTTTTCTCGTCCCCCCTTTTCTCGTCCCCCCTTTTCTGGTCCCCCTTCTGCTCGTCCCCCTTCTTCTCGTCCCCCTTCTTCTCGTCCCCCTTCTTCTCGTCCCCCTTCTTCTCGTCCTTCCTTTTTCGCGTCTTCCCTTTTTCGCGTCCCCCCTTTTCGCGTCCCCCCTTTTTCTTGTCCCTCCTTTTTCTCGCCCCTCCTTTTTCTCGTCCCCCGTTTTTCTCGTCCCCCTTTTTCTCGTCCCCCCTTTTTCTCGTCCCCCCTTCTTCTCGTCCCCCCTTCTTCTCGTCCCCCCTTCTTCTCGTCCCCCCTTCTTCTTTTCCCCCCTTTTCTCGTCCCCCCTTTTCTCGTCCCCGCTTTTCTCGTCCACCCTTTTCTCGTCCCCCTTCTTCTCGTCCCCCTTCTTCTCGTCCCCACTTTTTCTTGTCCCTCCTTTTTATCATCCCCCCTTCTTCTCGTCCCCCTTTTCTCTCGTCCCCCTTTTTTCTCGTCCCACTTTTTTCTCGTCCCCCCTTTTTCTCGTCCCCCCTTTTTCTCGTCCCCCCTTTTTCTCGTCCCCCTTTTTCTCGTCCCCCCTTTTTCTCGTCCCCCCTTTTTCTCATCCCCCGTTTTTCTCGTCCCCCCTTTTTCTCGTCCCCCCTTCTTCTCGTCCCCCCTTCTTCTCGTCCCCCCTTCTTCTTTTCCCCTTTTTCTCGTCCCCCCTTTTCTCGTCCCCGCTTTTCTCGTCCACCCTTTTCTCGTCCCCCTTCTTCTCGTCCCCCTTCTTCTCGTCCTTCCTTTTTCGCGTCCCCCCTTTTTTGCGTCCCCCCTTTTTCTCGTCCCCCCTTTTTCGCGTCACCCCTTTTTGCGTTCCCCATTTTTCTCGTACCCCCTTTTTCTCGTCCCCCCTTCTTCTCGTCCCCCCGTCTTCTTTTCCCTCATATTCTCGTCCCCGCTTTTCTCGTCCCCCCTTTTTCTCGTCCCCCCTTTTCTCGTCCCCCTTCTTCTCGTCCCCCTTCTTCTCGTCCCCACTTTTTCTTGTCCATCCTTTTTATCATCCCCCCTTCTTCTCGTCCCCCTTTTCTCTCGTCCCCCTTTTTTCTCGTCCCACTTTTTTCTCGTCCCCCCTTTTTCTCGTCCCCCCTTTTTCTCGTCCCCCCTTTTTCTCGTCCCCCCTTTTTCTCGTCCCCCCTTCTTCTCGTCCCCCCTTCTTCTCGTCCCCCCTTCTTCTTTTCCCCCCTTTTCTCGTCCCCGCTTTTCTCGTCCCCGCTTTTCTCGTCCCCCCTTTTCTCGTCCCCCCTTTTCTCGTCCCCCTTCTTCTCGTCCCCCTTCTTCTTGTCCCCCTTCTTCTCGTCCTTCCTTTTTCTCGTCCCCCCTTTTTCGCGTCCCCCCTTTTTCTTGTCCCTACTTTTTCTCGCCCCTCCTTTTTCTCGTCCCCCGTTTTTCTCGTCCCCTGTTTTTCTCGTCCCCCTTTTTCGCATCCCCCTTTTTCGCATCCCCCCTTTTTCTCGTCCCCCCTTCTTCTCGTCCCCCCTTCTTCTCGTCCCCCCTTCTTCTTTCCCCCCTTTTCTCGTCCCCGCTTTTCTCGTCCCCCTTCTTCTTGTCCCCCTTCTTCTCGTCCCCCTTCTTCTCGTCCCCCTTCTTCTCGTCCCCCTTCTTCTCGTCCTTCCTTTTTCGCGTCTTCCCTTTTTCGCGTCCCCCCTTTTCGCGTCCCCCCTTTTTCTTGTCCCTCTTTTTTCTCGCCCCTCCTTTTTCTCGTCCCCCGTTTTTCTCGTCCCCCTTTTTCTCGTCCCCCCTTTTTCTCGTCCCCCCTTTTTCTTGTCCCCCCTTTTTCTCGTCCCCCATTTTTCTCGTCCCCCCTTCTTCTCGTCCCCCTTCTTCTCGTCCCCCCTTCTTCTTTTCCCCCCTTTCCTCGTCCCCCCTTTTCTCGTCCCCGCTTTTCTCGTCCACCCTTTTCTCGTCCCCCTTCTTCTCGTCCCCCTTCTTCTCGTCCTTCCTTTTTCGCGTCCCCCCTTTTTCTCGTCCCCCCTTTTTCGCGTCACCCCTTTTTGCGTTCCCCCTTTTTCTCGTACCCCCTTTTTCTCGTCCCCCCTTCTTCTCGTCCCCCCGTCTTCTTTTCCCTCATATTCTCGTCCCCGCTTTTCTCGTCCCCCCTTTTTCTCGTCCCCCCTTTTTCTCGTCCCCCCTTTTTCTCGTCCATCTTTTTTCTCGTCCCCCCTTTTTCTCGTCCACCATTTTTCTCGTCTCCCCTTTTTCTCGTCCCCCCTTTTTCTCGTCCCCCTTTTTTTCGTCCCCCCTTTTTTTTTCCCTCCTTTTTTTCGCCCCTCTTTTTTCTCGTTCCCCGTTTTTCTCGTCCCCCCTTTTTCTCGTCCCCCCTTTTTCTCGTCCCCCCTTTTTCTCGTCCCCCCTTTTTCTCGTCCCCCTTCTTCTCGTCCCTCCTTCTTCTCGTCCCCCCTTCTTCTCGTCCCCCCTTCTTCTTTTCCTCCCTCTTCTCGTCCCCGCTTTTCTCGTCCCCCCTTTTCTCGTCCCCCCTTTTCTCGTCCCCCTTCTTCTCGTCCCCCTTCTTCTCGTCCCCCTTCTTCTCGTCCTTCCTTTTTCGCGTCTTCCCTTTTTCTCGTCCCCCTTTTTTCGCGTCCCCCCTTTTTCTTGTCCCTCCTTTTTCTCGCCCCTCCTTTTTGTCGTCCCCCGTTTTTCTCGTCCCCTTTTTTCTCGTCCCCCCTTTTTCTCGTCCCCCCTTTTTGTCGTCCCGCCTTCTTCTCGTCCCCCCTTCTTCTTTTCCCCCCTTTTTCTCGTCCCCGCTTTTCTCGTCCCCGCTTTTCTCGTCCCCGCTTTTCTCGTCCCCCCTTTTCTCGTCCCCCCTTCTTCTCGTCCCCCCTTTTCTCGTCCCCCTTCTTCTCGTCCCCCTTCTTCTCGTCCCCCCTTTTTCTCGTCCCCCCTTTTTCTCGTCCCCCCTTTTTCTCGTCCCCCCTTTTTCTCGTCCCCCCTTTTTCTCGTCCCCCTTTTTTCCTGTCCCCCTTTTTTCTCGTCCCCCTTTTTTCTCGTCCCCCCCCATTTCTCATCCCCCCTTCTTCTTTTCCCTCCTTTTCTCATCCCCGCTTTTCTCGTCCCTCCTTTTCTCGTCCCCCCTTTTCTCGTCCCCCCTTCTTCTCGTCCCCCCTTCTTCTCGTCCCCCCTTCTTATTTTCTCCCCTTTTCTCGTCCCCGCTTTTCTCGTCCCCCCTTTTCTCGTCCCCCTTCTTCTCGTCCCCCTTCTTCTCGTCCCCCTTCTTCTCGTCCTTCCTTTTTCGCGTCCTTCCTTTTTCGCGTCCCCCCTTTTTCGCGTCCCCCCTTTTTCGCGTCCCCCCTTTTTCACGTCCCACGTTTTTCACGTCCCCCCTTTTTCGCGTCCCCCCTTTTTCGCGTCCCCCCTTTTTCGCGTCCCCCCTTTTTCGCGTCCCCCCTTTTTCTCGTCCCCCCTTCTCCTCGTCCCCCCGTCTTCTTTTCCCTCATTTTCTCGTCCCCGCTTTTGTCGTCCCCCCTTTTTCTCGTCCCCCCTTTTCTCGTCTCCCTTCTTCTCGTCCACCTTCTTCTCTTCCCCCCTTTTCCTTGTCCCTCCTTTTTTTCTTCCCCCCTTTTTTCTTCCCCTCTTTTATTCTTCCCCCCCTTTTTCTCGTCCCCCTTTTTCTCGTCCCCCTTTTTCTCGTCCCCCTTTTTTCTCGTCCCCCTTTTTTCTCGTCCCCCTTTTTTCTCGTTCCCCTTTTTTCTTGTCCCCCGTTTTTCTCTTCCCCCCTTTTTCTCGTCCCCCGTTTTCTCGTCCCCCATTTTTCTCGTCCCCCGTTTTTCTCGTCCCCCGTTTTTCTCGTCCCCCTTTTTCTCGTCCCCCCTTTTTCTCGTCCCCCCTTTTTCTCGTCCCCCCTTCTTCTCGTCCCCCCTTCTTCTCGTCCCCCCTTCTTCTCGTCCCCGCTTTTCTCGTCCCCCCTTTTCTCGTCCCCGCTTTTCTCGTCCCCGCTTTTCTCGTCCCCCCTTTTCTCGTCCCCCCTTTTCTGGTCCCCCTTCTGCTCGTCCCCCTTCTTCTCGTCCCCCTTCTTCTCGTCCTTCCTTTTTCGCGTCTTCCCTTTTTCGCGTCCCCCCTTTTCGCGTCCCCCCTTTTTCTTGTCCCTCCTTTTTCTCGCCCCTCCTTTTTCTCGTCCCCCGTTTTTCTCGTCCCCCTTTTTCTCGTCCCCCCTTTTTCTCGTCCCCCCTTCTTCTCGTCCCCCCTTCTTCTCGTCCCCCCTTCTTCTTTTCCCCCCTTTTCTCGTCCCCCTTCTTCTCGTCCCCCTTCTTCTCGTCCCCCCTTTTTCGCGTCCCCCCTTTTTCGCGTCCCCCCGTCTTCTTTTCCCTCATATTCTCGTCCCCGCTTTTCTCGGCCCCCTCTTTTTCTCGACCCCCCTTTTCTCGTCCCCCTTCTTCTCGTCCCCCTTCTTCTCGTCCCCACTTTTTCTTGTCCCTCCTTTTTATCATCCCCCCTTCTTCTCGTCCCCCTTTTCTCTCGTCCCCCTTTTTTCTCGTCCCACTTTTTTCTCGTCCCCCCTTTTTCTCGTCCCCCCTTTTTCTCGTCCCCCCTTTTTCTCGTCCCCCTTTTTCTCGTCCCCCCTTTTTCTCGTCCCCCCTTTTTCTCATCCCCCGTTTTTCTCGTCCCCCCTTTTTCTCGTCCCCCCTTCTTCTCGTCCCCCCTTCTTCTCGTCCCCCCTTCTTCTTTTCCCCTTTTTCTCGTCCCCCCTTTTCTCGTCCCCGCTTTTCTCGTCCACCCTTTTCTCGTCCCCCTTCTTCTCCTCCCCCTTCTTCTCGTCCTTCCTTTTTCGCGTCCCCCCTTTTTTGCGTCCCCCCTTTTTCTCGTCCCCCCTTTTTCGCGTCACCCCTTTTGGCGTTCCCCATTTTTCTCGTCCCCCCTTTTTCTCGTCCCCCCTTCTTCTCGTCCCCCCTTCTTCTCGTCCCCCCTTCTTCTTTTCCCCCCTTTTCTCGTCCCCCTTCTTCTCGTCCCCCTTCTTCTCGTCCCCCCTTTTTCGCGTCCCCCCTTTTTCGCGTCCCCCCGTCTTCTTTTCCCTCATATTCTCGTCCCCGCTTTTCTCGGCCCCCTCTTTTTCTCGACCCCCCTTTTCTCGTCCCCCTTCTTCTCGTCCCCCTTCTTCTCGTCCCCACTTTTTCTTGTCCATCCTTTTTATCATCCCCCCTTCTTCTCGTCCCCCTTTTCTCTCGTCCCCCTTTTTTCTCGTCCCACTTTTTTCTCGTCCCCCCTTTTTCTCGTCCCCCCTTTTTCTCGTCCCCCCTTTTTCTCGTCCCCCCTTTTTCTCGTCCCCCCTTCTTCTCGTCCCCCCTTCTTCTCGTCCCCCCTTCTTCTTTTCCCCCCTTTTCTCGTCCCCGCTTTTCTCGTCCCCGCTTTTCTCGTCCCCTCTTTTCTCGTCCCCCCTTTTCTCGTCCCCCCTTTTCTCGTCCCCCTTCTTCTCGTCCCCCTTCTTCTTGTCCCCCTTCTTCTCGTCCTTCCTTTTTCTCGTCCCCCCTTTTTCGCGTCCCCCCTTTTTCTTGTCCCTCCTTTTTCTCGCCCCTCCTTTTTCTCGTCCCCCGTTTTTCTCGTCCCCTGTTTTTCTCGTCCCCCTTTTTCGCATCCCCCTTTTTCGCATCCCCCCTTTTTCTCGTCCCCCCTTCTTCTCGTCCCCCCTTCTTCTCGTCCCCCCTTCTTCTTTCCCCCCTTTTCTCGTCCCCGCTTTTCTCGTCCCCCTTCTTCTTGTCCCCCTTCTTCTCGTCCCCCTTCTTCTCGTCCCCCTTCTTCTCGTCCCCCTTCTTCTCGTCCCCCCTTTTTCGCGTCCCCCCTTTTTCGCGTCCCTCCTTTTTCGCGTCCCCCCTTTTTCGCGTCCCCTCTTTTTCTTGTCCCCCCTTTTTCGCGTCCCACCTTTTTCTTGTCCCCCCTTCTTCTCGTCCCCTAGTCTTCTTTTCCCTCATTTTCTCGTCCCCGCTTTTCTCGTCCCCCCTTTTTCTCGTCCCCCCTTTTCTCGTCCCCCTTCTTCTTGTCCCCCCGTCTTCTTTTCCCTCATTTTCTCGTCCCCGCTTTTCTCGTCCCCCCTTTTTCTCGTCCCCCCTTTTTCTCGTCCCCCCTTTTGTCGTCCCCCTACTTCTCGTCCCCCTTCTTCTCGTCCCCCCTTTTTCTTGTCCCTCCTTTTTTTCTTCCCCCCTTTTTTTCTTCCCCTCTTTTTTCTTCCCCCCCTTTTGCTCATCCCCCTTTTTCTCGTCCCCCTTTTTTCTCGTCCCCCTTTTTTCTCGTCCCCCTTTTTCTCGACCCCCTTTTTCTCGTCCCCCCTTTTTCTCGTCCCCCCTTTTTCTCGTCCATCTTTTTTCTCGTCCCCCCTTTTTCTCGTCCACCATTTTTCTCGTCTCCCCTTTTTCTCGTCCCCCCTTTTTCTCGTCCCCCTTTTTTTCGTCCCCCCTTTTTCTTTTCCCTCCTTTTTTTCGCCCCTCTTTTTTCTTGTTCCCCCTTTTTCTCGTCCCCCCTTTTTCTCGTCCCCCCTTTTTCTCGTCCCCCTTCTTCTCGTCCCTCCTTCTTCTCGTCCCCCCTTCTTCTCGTCCCCCCTTCTTCTTTTCCTCCCTCTTCTCGTCCCCGCTTTTCTCGTCCCCCCTTTTCTCGTCCCCCCTTTTCTCGTTCCCCTTCTTCTCGTCCCCCTTCTTCTCGTCCCCCTTCTTCTCGTCCTTCCTTTTTCGCGTCTTCCCTTTTTCTCGTCCCCCCTTTTTCGCGTCCCCCCTTCTTCTCGTCCCCCTTCTTCTCGTCCCCCCTTTTTCTTGTCCCTCCTTTTTCTCGTCCCCCCTTTTTCTCGTCCCTACTTTTTCTCGTCCCCCCTTTTTCTCGTCCCCCCTTTTTCTCGTCCCCCCTTTTTCTCGTCCCCCTTTTTTCTCGTCCCCCTTTTTTCTCGTCCCCCTTTTTTCTCGTCCCCCCCCATTTCTCATCCCCCCTTCTTCTTTTCCCTCCTTTTCTCATCCCCGCTTTTCTCGTCCCTCCTTTTCTCGTCCCCCCTTTTCTCGTCCCCCTTTCCTGGTCCCCCCTTTTCTCGTCCCCCTTCTTCTCGTCTCCCTTCTTCTCGTCCCCCTTCTTCTCGTCCCCCTTCTTCTCGTCCCCCTTCTTCTTTTCCCCCTTCTTCTCATCCCCCTTCTTTTCGTCCCCCTTCTTCTCGTCCCCCCTTTTTCGCGTCCCCCCTTTTTCGCGTCCCCCCTTTTTCGCGTCCCCCCTTTTTCTCGTCCCCCCTTTTTCTCACTCCCCTTTTTTCGCGTCCCCCCTTTTTCACGTCCCCCCTTCTCGCGTCCCCCCTTTCTCGCGTCCCCCCTTTCTCGCGTCCCCCCTTTCTCGCGTCCCCCCTTTTTCACGTCTCCCCTTTTTCGCTTCCCCCCTTTTCTCGTCCCCCCTTTTTCTCGTCCCCCTTTTTCTCGTCCCCCCTTTTTCTCGTCCCTCCATTTTCTCTTCCCCCCTTTTTCTCTCCCGCCCTTTCTTAAGAATTAAGCGATGGCACTGTGAAGGTGGTTGGTGTGACAGGGGTTAAACCGGGAAAACACTGGGTAATTCCTCGGTTGGTTAATTTGCAAGCTCCCCTAAACCTTTGCTCGGAAGAGATTGGTTGGACAAGTTGAGGCAGAAATGAACTTGGAAAGTGGGGAGATGGAAACTGTAGTTGCTGAAACTAAATGTGTGAGAGCAGCAGCTCTTCTTGTGCAGGAAGTAACTCCCGTCAGCAGCACCGTCCCAACTGAAGTGGCAGATGCAGTTGTTCCTGTGGTGTGGGCCAGTGGAAAACAGTGTGGCCTATGAAGGGCCAAGTTAGACAGTTGTCAAACAGTAGCAGAAGTGACTCTCCAGGTAGCCCAATATAAATATGAGAAGCAAAGTGGTCAAGTAAACCAGTGCATGCTGTGACTGCAGAGGCAGGGATAGGTTGGGATCCAAAAAACTGGGGTGGAGATGCTTGTGATTTAACTGCTTTAGAGCGTGTTTCAGAGGGTGAAGTGTTTGCTGAAGCACAGCAAATAACAGGAGGGAAAGTGGAAGGTGACCCCGATGGTTATCCGGTCAGGCCTGATGTGGTGGAGGATTTTACTCAGCCTGAACTTGCTGGTGTTCTGGAGAGGTTTAAAGCAAAGACCAGGGAGTCTGTGATCTCCTGGGCAGTTGGGCTGCATGAGCTGGGAGCCTCTGGGATCAGATTGGACTGGGCAGACAGGGAGCAGTTTGTCCCGTGGAGCTGGACTGGGTTTGTTCAGGATGCTTTCGGAGGCAGGGCTGGAGAGGCTCCTTTGTTGGTTGTAGTGGTGGAAGGTTGTCCCAGGAGGGCTGGAGCCTTTGACCTCCTGCTCCCCCCATGAGCCCCGACGGGACCGTGCACTTGGCAATGGAGGGCCCCCCATTGCTGAGTCAGCGGTTCCGGGGGCCGGCAGGGATGGGATCAGGATGCTGAGCTCCAGCCAAGGCAGGGCAGGAAATGGTGCAGCCACTGCAAGAAGTGAAGGCAGAGTGAGATGAAGGCCAAGCTCCAGCACAAGGGTGGGTGAGAAAAGCCCATGGCCCTCAGGTGGAGCTTTGAATTCCTTGGAAAAATGGATCTTGTCAAAGGGCTCAGGCCCATGTGGGTGCTGGAGCGGAGGCCTCTTCAACTCATGGTCAGCCTAAAAAGGTGCAAGGACAGCAAGTTTTGATGATAGAACGAGGTGGCAAACAAGGTGAAGTGGTAAAGAGAAAAGCTGAGCTTCAGATTGGTCCTGTGCCACAGCAGCCTTGTGGAGTGCTTGTTGCTTTCCCTGACTGTGGAATGGCAGTGGATATTTCCAAGGGCTGCCTTGTGCTGAGGAACACTGGGGTCAGTTCCCTTTCCCTGGGCAGGGCAGGCAGGGCAAGTTTACCTGCCCCCCTGGAGGGTGGCTGGATGAGACTTGATCACCAAATGCAAACAGTGAGTAGAGGAGGTCCATTGGGGACCTTTGGGCATCAGGTAGAACAACTCACTGCTCACTCCTGGGGGGATATATTTACAGCATTCTCACCATCGGATAGGAAGTTTTTGAAGACTTTATTTCATCCACTAATCATAGTAATTACACTGATTTTATGAACAATAGGGAGTTGTTGTCTATGGCATCTCCTCCAAGAAGTTGTTTCTTGCATGTGTCTATCCTGACCAGGGATCAAAGGAGCGAAGGGAAAGGATGAGAAGTTCCCCGAGAGTTGCTGCCCAGGGGCTGCTGCCCCTGAGGAACAGGGTGAAGGCTGTCTGTGCTCAGGTGCCCTGGCTGAAGTGTGCAGTTGGTGTGAGTGTTGCTGGAGAAAGGCAGGCCAGGTGTGTGCAGCTGTTCCGTGCCCTCCACCCTTGGCCCTGCTGGGGCACCCGGCCAGCGCTCCAGGGGTGGCCAACTTGGAGCTCCCGAGAAGCTGCCCATACCCACAGCCGGATAGTGCCAGGCCTGGCCTAAAGCCGGCTCTGTTGGTCAGAGTCTGGCCAGCAGGAGCCTCTTGTAGCCGCCCCGCAGCCTCCCCTGCGGGTGGACGCACCCATAGGAATTGTGGCAGTTCCCGGAGACTGCGGGATCGGCTGCGCCGGGGCTGCCCAGCTGCCCTGTGGGCTGGGGGTGGAGCGTGAGGGGGCCGTGGGGGAGAGATTTCTGCTTAGCCACAGTTCTGTCTCTCGAGGCAGTCAGGATTTGATACCTTGCTCATTTATCAGATCCCATAAATCTGTATCTGATGTGTTGGATTGGGTTTGTTTCAACTGTTCCTATTATCCTGTGACTTGTGAGGAGTTGTTTCCTCAAGTGCCTTGCCCGTGGGCACAACGGCAGGTGTGTGCAGCAGCTGGAGACTGGGCAGGTTTGGGGGCAGTGGTGTCCCAGCTCCCTTTGCCATCCCTGCTGCAGGGTGGGAGCTGCACAGAGCCAGCAGCGTCCAGCTGGAGGATCCAGGAGGACGCAGCTCTGCTTTTCTGGGAGGTAAGAGGTGGGGGTGCAGGAGCTGGAAGGGGTGTTCTCCAGGCAGAGGAAGGGAAGGAGCAGAGAGAACTGCAGCCCCCAGCAGCTCGGTCAGTGCTGGATGGACTCGGGGCTGGGAAAGGTCACTCAGTGTGAGGGCAGGTGAGAGCCCAGGGTGGCCCTGGCAGCCCTGGGAACAAGTCCAGTGGGCAAAGGAATGGACCCTGGAGAGCTGGGCAAACAGCTGGAGGAGTTTCAAGGAGAAGCAGGAAACTGGACAAGTTGCAGCAGCTCCTTTTATGTGTGTGTGTGTGTAGCCAGGTCTAGTGCAGCCACGAGTGAGGTGGGAAATGAACCTCAGGAGGCTGGGAATGAGTCCCACAAACTGGTTACAATGGGATTGAGTCTTCCCAAGTGTCTGAAAAGCTTTACTTTAGTTTGACTTTATAAATTGAAAACTGAAATGATTGTCTAGGTGTTAGGCCTTGCTGTCCTGTGTCTTTGGTGAGGTGTTGACTCAGTACCTTTCTTGGAGCTGCTGTTTGGTGTCCCTAATTGACCTGTAAGGTCCTGGTTTGTTCCCTGCTTCTCCCAGCTTGTTCAGGAGATGGAATTCCAGCGCTACAGTATAGATGGCTCATGGTGCTCCCAGAAGGAGCCTTTCTGCCTTCGGGACAAGTTGTGATGCCACTGGAGCTGTTGGGAGAAGCGGAGGGTCGGCAGTGCCAGGCCTGGAATGCTGCTGCTGTGGCACAGACGCTGCTCCCTGGCAGGTTCTTGGGTTGGATTCCTTGGCTGCCACTGGGCAAGGCCTGAAAGGGCCTCAGTTGTGTAGGGAACAAAACATGGAATGGGAAAGCAAAGCTGGGGAGGTTCTGGTTTCAGAAAGGTTCATTGCCTTCTCTTTCTGAAGGGACACTCACCAGGTCCAGCTGTGGTAAGAAGAGCAAGTGGGCTGTGAAGGTTTGGGGCAGTCTGGAAGCTCCCTTGTGCCCAAAGGATCCTGGCAAGTGCAGCCCTGGAAGAGTCAGGAATAATGAAAAGTGCCTCAGTTCTCATAAAGCTCAGCTTTGTAAGACACGTCTCAAGACCAGACAAAATCCTCCAGCAGTGAGCTTGGCAGAAAAGGCCTGTGAAGCAAAGCAGCATGAAAATCTAGAACTGCTTGGGGATGGCAGGTGAAAGCTGGAGCCCTCCCAGGTCAAGGTGTCTGATCCCCACAATCCTCTTTGTGTCCTCTGCCAGAAGCTGCCCTTGGTCATTCTTGTGGTTTGCAGGTTGTAAGAAGACCCTTGAAATTTGCTTCTGGGAACAGGGATCCATTTCCTGATGGTTGTCCTTGAAACAGAAGTGAGTCTCTGTGAGAAATGAGGAGGCTCCAGGAGTGCTGGGGCTGGAGAGTCCACAGTGAGTATGGTTTGAGTGTCCTGATGTCCCTGACCCAATGCTGTGTTGTCATCAAGTCCCTTCATTCTGATTTAAATTGTCTTTAAATGTGCTGGAAGTCCAAACTGAAGTAGGAAATGCTTGTGGAAAACTTAGTGTTCCCAAGGGAATGCTTTAGGGACGTGCAGCTTGTGAACTGCAGAAATAATTCGGGTTCCCCCAGAAACCTGCTGGGCTGTTGTGGAGGTTTTTTCCTTTTTCTCGTTCCCCCTTTCTTTCTTCCCCACTTTTTCTCGTCCCCCCTTTTTTTCGTCCCCCTTTTTTTGGTCCCCCTTTTTATGGTCCCCCCTTTTTTTTGTCTCCCTTTTTCTCGTCCCCCCTTTTCTCGTCCCCCCTTTTTCTCGTCCCCCCTTTTTCTCGTCCCCCCTTTTTCTCGTCCCCCCTTTTTCTCGTCCCCCCTTTTCTCGTCCCCCCTTTTTCTCGTCCCCCCTTTTTCTCGTCCCCCCTTTTTCTCGTCCCCCCTTTTTCTCGTCCCCCTTTTTCTCGTCCCCCTTTCTCTCGTCCCCCCTTCTTCTCGTCCCCCCTTCTTCTCGTCCCCTCTTCTTCTCGTCCCCTCTTGTTCTCGTCCCCTCTTGTTCTCGTCCCCCCTTTTCTCGTCCCCCCTTTTCTCGTCCCCCCTTTTCTCGTCCCCCCTTTTTCTCGTCCTTCCTTTTTCTCGCCCCCCCTTTTTCTCGCCCCCCTTTTCTTCCCCCCCCTTTTTTCTCGCCCCCCCTTTTTCTCCCCTCAGGTGTGGCCAGTGAGGTTGACGAGGGGCGGGACAGCCCTATGAGTGGGCTTTGAGGATGACGAGGGGCTGGACAGCCTCAGGTGTGGCCAGTGAGGATGATGAGGGGCGGGACAGCCTCAGGTGTGGGCAGTGAGGATGACGAGGGGCAGGACAGCCTCAGGTGTGGGCAGTGAGGATGACGAGGGGCAGGACAGCCTCAGGTGTGGGCAGTGAGGATGACCAGGGGCAGGACAGTCCCATGAGTGGGCAGTGAGGATGACGAGGGGCGGGACAGCCTCAGGTGTGGCCAGTGAGGATGACGAGGGGCGGGACAGCCTCAGGTGTGGCCAGTGAGGATGATGAGGGGCGGGCCCTGCTGGGTGGTTATCTGGGGCTTTTGGAAAGGGTGCTTTTTTAGATGGGGATTTTCTGCAGAGGAGCAGTCGATTTCAAGGAGTCTCTCCAGCAGTGACAGTGAGGGTGTCTCGCCGGGGCTGGGCCAAGCATCTGAGGTACCTTGCTCATCGCTCAAGGACGGGGCCGAGGGATGTGCCGGGGAGCAGTGCACATGAACAGGTAAGGGACGGGGACGGTTGCAGGGAAGATGCAGCTCGGACTGGAGGAAGAGCTTGGAGGTTTCTTTTCTGGATATGAACATGCAAAGCAGGGAGCGAGGTGGAATATAAGCACTCTAGGTGCTCGGGCAGGTGAGCCAGGACTTAGGGGAGGGACTAGCTTTCCTGAGCACCAAAAGTTCCAATTAATTACCTCTCTCAGGAGCAGTCGAGAGGAGTTTCTACTTTAGGGCTGGGCTACAAAGGAAAGCACCTGAAACTGCTGTGGGAAACTTACTGCTGTAACCAGACTGTAGTTTCCACTGATATTTTTGCTACTAAAACTAGGGAGTTTTGTTTTCTCTGTGCACAAAACCTGCTGGTACTAGGTAAACTGACTTTCTAAGTTGTGCATTGCTTGATAAACCCTTGCCTCTTTTCCTAGAGGAATGATTGGTCTTGGTTTGGAAGCAAGAGAATGTCCTGGGCTGTGTGCTTTTGCCATTTTTTTCCCCTCAGCTTATCTATGAGTCTTACTTGGTTCTGCGTGTGATTTTTTTTGGCACTGTGGGAAGGGCACAACCTGCCATAATATAGACCTGTCTCCTCCTCTGTGCAAAAGGATGTGTTTCAGCAAGTGTGATGTTGCCTGGTGCCACCTGCAGAGCTCTCTGGCTTCCAGAGCCCTCTTTTCCTGTTGCTTTCCTTTTGTGGCTGTAATTGGCAGCTGGATAACTTTAGAAGAGCTGTTAAGTTCCTTGCCTGTGTAAATGCGCTGGTAATACCACGGAGGGAAATGCTTGAGGCAGTAGTGGTAACCGGGCTATGAGCAGAGTTTCTGGGGGACTAACAATAGCAAGGGGAAGCAAATAGCAAGCACCCAACAACTTGGCTGTTTTGAAGGCATCAAAGTTTTATTGCCACATGCTGTTTGGCACAGTGTTGTGAGCGGATGGTTTTGGGGAACAGATTTGGAGGAAAATCAGTATTGGTTGTATGAGGCCAAAGGTGTCCCTCTGTGCGTGTCTCCTGCTGCGGGAATCCCATCAGTGGGGCTGCTGTTTCCACTCTTGGTGTTGCCATATCTGTGCTGCTCTACTCAGATCCGACGTGTGGGTTGGGGGTGCTGGACGGCTCTGTCAGAATGATGAGGTGGGGGTGCCCATCCTTAGGGTTACACTGTGGGTCAGGAGCATTTTGTGGTTTTGCTGTTGGAAGATGGAAGAGAGTGTGTGCTTTTTAAATCCACGGACAGCCAAAAGCTGGGAAAGATCCCAAGTAGGTTTGGTGGCACAACAGCCGTTTTAAGAAATCCTAACCCTTAGAGAAATTGCCAGGGAAAATGGTCCCTTGTTTGCAAGGAGAGGGGACTCGCTGTACTAACTAACCAGAATACTCACCTCGGGATATGGAGGGTGAGGAAATCTTGGTTCTGTGTAGGCTTGAGAAAACGTGGGTAGGTACCCATGTGTGGCATCTGCACAGATGTAGGAAAGGAGATCTGTGACATTCAAGCTGGGGGGTGTTTGGCTACACTGTGCTGGGCTGAGGTGGGGAGAGTGCCGTGTCCTCTGTGCTTGTGGAATGGGGGAGCTGGGCCATGTCTGGGGCTGTGGGGGGGGCAGCGCCGTGTCCTCTGTGCTTGTGGAACGGGGGAGCTGGGCCGTGTCTGGGGCTGCGTGGGGGGAGAGCGCCGTGCCCTTTGTGCTTGTGAAACGGGGAAGCTGGGGCGGTGTTTGATTGCGCGGTGCTGTCCGGGCTGGGGGGAATGGGACAGCGCCGTGTCCTCTGTGCTCATGGAATGGGGGAGCTGGGGCTTGTTTGAGGCCGTGCTGTGCTGTGCTGGGGGGAGAGCGCCATGTCCTCTGTGCTCATGGAATGGGAGAGCTGAGCGTGGGGCCGCATGTGCTGGGCTGGGGGTCTCGGGCTGGCCTTGTGAGTAATGCCAAAGTATTACAGGGCTCAGCGATGGAGCGTGTGCCTTTTCTATTTGCAGATGCTGCCCAGGTAAGCTTTGGAAAGAGGGTACGGGGTAGGGTTAGGGTACTGGGTAGGGTTAGGGTACTGGGTAGGGTTAGGGTACTGGTTAGGGTTAGGGTACTGGGTAGGGTTAGGGTACTGGTTAGGGTTAGGGTACGGGTTAGGGTATGGGTTAGGGTACGGGTACTGGTTAGGGTACGGGTTAGGGTACTAATTAGGGTTAGGGTACTGGGTAGGGTACTGGTTAGGGTTAGGGTACTGGTTACGGTTAGGGTACTGGTTAGGGTACTGGTTAGGGTTAGGGTACTGGTTAGGGTACGGGTTAGGGTACTGGTTAGGGTACGGGTTAGGGTACTTGTTAGGGTTAGGGTACTTGTTAGGGTTAGGGTACTGGGTAGGGTATGGGTTAGGGTACTGCTTAGGGTACGGGTTAGGGTACTGGTTAGGGTTAGAGTACAGGTTAGGATTAGGGTACTGGTTAGGGTACGGGTTAGGGCACTGGTTAGGGTACGGGTTAGGGTAATGGTTAGGGTTAGGGTTAGGATATTGGTTAGGGTTAGGGTTAGGGTACTGGTTAGGGTTAGGGTACTGGTTAGGGTTAGGGTACTGGTTAGGGTTGGGGTACTGGTTAGGGTTATGGTACTGGTTAGGGTTAGGGTTAGGGTACTGGTTAGGGTTAGGGTTATTTTTAGGGTTAGGGTTATTTTTAGGGTTATTTTTAGGGTTAGAGTGTTTTTTAGGATTAGGGTTATTTTTAGGGTTATTTTTAGGGTTATTTTTTGGGTTAGGGATAGGGTTATTTTTAGGGTTAGGGTTATTTTTAGGGTTATTTTTAGAGATATTTTTAGGGTTATTTTTAGGGTTAGGGTTATTTTTAGGGTTAGGGTTATTTTTAGGGTTAGGGTTAGGGTTATTTTTAGGGTTAGGGTTATTTTTAGGGTTAGGGTTATTTTTAGGGTTATGGTTATTTTTAGGGTTAGGGATAGGGTTACTTTTAGGGTTATTTTTAGGGTTATTTTTTGTTTTTTTTTAGGGTTAAGGTTAGGGTTAGGGTTATTTTTAGGGTTAGGGTTGTTGTTACTTTTAGGGTTAGGGTTATTTTTAGGGTTAGGGTTATTTTTAGGGTTAGAGTTATTTTTAGGGTTAGGGTTATTTTTAGGGTTATTTTTAGGGTTATTTTTAGGGTTATATTTAGAGGTATTTTTAGGGTTAGGGTTATTTTTAGGGTTATTTTTAGAATTATTTTAAAGGTTATTTTTAGGGTTATTTTTAGGGTTAGGGTTATTTTTAGGGTTAGGGTTATTTTTAGGGTTATTTTTAGGGTTAGGGTTATGGTTATTTTTAGGGTTATTTTTAGGGTTAGGGTTAGGGTTACTTTTAGGGTTATTTTTAGGCTTATTTTTTAGGGTTAAGGTTACGGTTAGGGTTGGGGTTACTTTTAGGGTTAGGGTTATTTTAAGGGTTAGGGTTATTTTTAGAGTTATTTTTAGGGTTATTTTTTGGGTTAGGGTTAGGGTTATTTTAAGGGTTAGGGTTACTTTTAAGGTTATTTTTAGGGTTATTTTTAGGGTTATTTTTAGGGTTATTTTTAGGGTTATTTTTTGGGTTAGGGTTAGGGTTATTTTTAGGGTTAGGGTTATTTTTAGGGTTATTTTTAGGATTATTTTTAGGGTTATTTTTAGAGGTATTTTTAGGGTTAGGGTTATTTTTAGGGTTATTTTTAGAATTATTTTTAAGGTTATTTTTAGGGTTATTTTTAGGGTTAGGGTTAGGGTTACTTTTAGGGTTATTTTTAGGGTTATTTTTAGGTTTTTTTTTAGGGTTAAGGTTAGGGTTATTTTTAGGGTTAGGGTTGGGGTTACTTTTAGGGTTAGGGTTTTTTTTAGGGTTAGGGTTATTTTTAGGGTTAGAGTTATTTTTAGCGTTATTTTTAGGGTTATTTTTAGGGTTATTTTTAGGGTTATTTTTAGGGTTATTTTTTGGGTTAGAGTTATTTTTAGGATTAGGGTTATTTTTAGGGGTATTTTTAGGGTTAGGGTTAGGGTTATTTTTAGGGTTATGGTTATTTTTAGGGTTATTTTTAGGGTTAGGGATAGGGTTACTTTTAGGGTTATTTTTAGGGTTATTTTTTGGTTTTTTTTAGGGTTAAGGTTAGGGTTAGGGTTATTTTTAGGGTTAGGGTTGGGGTTAGTTTTAGGGTTAGGGTTATTTTTAGGGTTAGGGTTATTTTTAGGGTTAGAGTTATTTTAAGGGTTAGGGTTATTTTTAGGGTTATTTTTAGGGTTATTTTTAAGGTTATTTTTAGGGTTAGGGTTATTTTTAGGGTTATGGTTATTTTAAGGGTTATTTTTAGGGTTATGGTTAGGGTTACTTTTAGGGTTATTTTTAGGGTTATTTTTAGGGTTAGGGTTAAGGTAAAGGTTAGGGTTAGGGTTATTTTTAGGGTTTTTTTTAGGGTTAAGGTTAGGGTTAGGGTTATTTTTAGGGTTATTTTTAGGGTTATTTTTTGAGTTAGGGTTAGGGTTATTTTAAGGGTTAGGGTTATTTTTAGGGGTATTTTTAGGGTTATTTTTAGGGTTAGACTTATTTTTAGGATTAGGGTTATTTTTAGGGTTATTTTTAGGGTTATTTTTTGGGTTAGGGTTAGGGTTATTTTTAGGGTTAGGGTTATTTTTAGGGTTATTTTTAGGGTTATTTTTAGAGGTATTTTTAGGGTTAGGGTTATTTTTAGGGTTATTTTTAGAATTATTTTTAAGGTTATTTTTAGGGTTATTTTTAGGGTTATTTTTAGGGTTAGGTTTAGGGTTACTTTTAGGGTTATTTTTAGAGTTATTTTTTGGTTTTTTTTTAGGGTTAAGGTTAGGGTTAGGGTTATTTTTAGGGTTAGGGTTGGGGTTATTTTAGGGTTAGGGTTATTTTTAGGGTTAGGGTTATTTTTAGGATTAGGGTTGTTTTTAGGGTTATTTTTAGGGTTATTTTTAGGGTTAGGGATAGGGTTACTTTTAGTGTTATTTTTAGGGTTATTTTTTGGTTTTTTTCAGGGTTAAGGTTAGGGTTAGGGTTATTTTTAGGGTTAGGGTTGGGGTTACTTTTAGGGTTAGGGTTATTTTTAGGGTTAGGGTTATTTTTAGGGTTAGAGTTATTTTTAGGGTTGGGGTTATTTTTAGGGTTATTTTTAGGGTTATTTTTAGGGTTATACTTAGAGGTATTTTTAGGGTTAGGGTTATTTTCAGGGTTATTTTTAGAATTATTTTTAAGGTTATTTTTAGGGTTATTTTTAGGGTTTTTTTTAGGGTTAGGGTTATTTTTAGGGTTATTTTTAGGGTTATTTTTAGGGTTAGACTTATTTTTAGGATTAGGGTTATTTTTAGGGTTATTTTTAGGGTTATTTTTTGGGTTACGGTTAGGGTTATTTTTAGGGTTAGGGTTATTTTTAGGGTTATTTTTAGGGTTATTTTTAGGGTTATTTTTAGAGGTATTTTTAGGGTTAGGGTTATTTTTAGGGTTATTTTTAGAATTATTTTTAAGGTTATTTTTAGGGTTATTTTTAGGGTTATTTTTAGGGTTAGGTTTAGGGTTACTTTTAGGGTTTTTTTTAGGGTTATTTTTTGGTTTTTTTTTAGGGTTAAGGTTAGGGTTAGGGTTATTTTTAGGGTTAGGGTTGGGGTTATTTTAGGGTTAGGGTTTTTTTTAGGGTTAGGGTTATTTTTAGGATTAGGGTTGTTTTTAGGGTTATTTTTAGGGTTATTTTTAGGGTTAGGGATAGGGTTACTTTTAGGGTTATTTTTAGGGTTATTTTTTGGTTTTTTTTAGGGTTAAGGTTAGGGTTAGGGTTATTTTTAGGGTTAGGGTTGGGGTTACTTTTAGGGTTAGGGTTATTTTTAGGGTTAGGGTTATTTTTAGGGTTAGAGTTATTTTTAGGGTTATTTTTAGGGTTATTTTTAGGGTGATTTTTAGGGTTATTTTTTGGGTTAGAGTTATTTTTAGGATTAGGGTTATTTTTAGGGTTATTTTTAGGGTTATGGTTATTTTTAGGGTTATTTTTAGGGTTAGGGATAGGGTTACTTTTAGGGTTATTTTTAGGGTTATTTTTTGGTTTTTTTTAGGGTTAGGGTTAGGGTAAGGGTTATTTTTAGGGTTAGGGTTGGGGTTAGTTTTAGGGTTAGGGTTATTTTTAGGGTTAGGGTTATTTTTAGGGTTAGAGTTATTTTAAGGGTTAGGGTTATTTTTAGGGTTATTTTTAGGGTTATTTTTAGGGTTATTTTTAGAGGTATTTTTAGGGTTAGGGTAATTTTTAGGGTTATTTTTAGAATTATTTTTAAGGTTATTTTTAGGGTTATTTTTAGGGTTATTTTTAGGGTTAGGTTTAGGGTTACTTTTAGGGTTATTTTTAGGGTTATTTTTTGGTTTTTTTTTAGGGTTAAGGTTAGGGTTAGGGTTATTTTTAGGGTTAGGGTTGGGGTTATTTTAGGGTTAGGGTTATTTTTAGGGTTAGGGTTATTTTTAGGATTAGGGTTGTTTTTAGGGTTATTTTTAGGGTTATTTTTAGGGTTAGGGATAGGGTTACTTTTAGTGTTATTTTTAGGGTTATTTTTTGGTTTTTTTCAGGGTTAAGGTTAGGGTTAGGGTTATTTTTAGGGTTAGGGTTGGGGTTACTTTTAGGGTTAGGGTTATTTTTAGGGTTAGGGTTATTTTTAGGGTTAGAGTTATTTTTAGGGTTGGGGTTATTTTTAGGGTTATTTTTAGGGTTATTTTTAGGGTTATACTTAGAGGTATTTTTAGGGTTAGGGTTATTTTCAGGGTTATTTTTAGAATTATTTTTAAGGTTATTTTTAGGGTTATTTTTAGGGTTTTTTTTAGGGTTAGGGTTATTTTTAGGGTTATTTTTAGGGTTATTTTTAGGGTTAGACTTATTTTTAGGATTAGGGTTATTTTTAGGGTTATTTTTAGGGTTATTTTTTGGGTTACGGTTAGGGTTATTTTTAGGGTTAGGGTTATTTTTAGGGTTATTTTTAGGGTTATTTTTAGGGTTATTTTTAGAGGTATTTTTAGGGTTAGGGTTATTTTTAGGGTTATTTTTAGAATTATTTTTAAGGTTATTTTTAGGGTTATTTTTAGGGTTATTTTTAGGGTTAGGTTTAGGGTTACTTTTAGGGTTTTTTTTAGGGTTATTTTTTGGTTTTTTTTTAGGGTTAAGGTTAGGGTTAGGGTTATTTTTAGGGTTAGGGTTGGGGTTATTTTAGGGTTAGGGTTTTTTTTAGGGTTAGGGTTATTTTTAGGATTAGGGTTGTTTTTAGGGTTATTTTTAGGGTTATTTTTAGGGTTAGGGATAGGGTTACTTTTAGGGTTATTTTTAGGGTTATTTTTTGGTTTTTTTTAGGGTTAAGGTTAGGGTTAGGGTTATTTTTAGGGTTAGGGTTGGGGTTACTTTTAGGGTTAGGGTTATTTTTAGGGTTAGGGTTATTTTTAGGGTTAGAGTTATTTTTAGGGTTATTTTTAGGGTTATTTTTAGGGTGATTTTTAGGGTTATTTTTTGGGTTAGAGTTATTTTTAGGATTAGGGTTATTTTTAGGGTTATTTTTAGGGTTATGGTTATTTTTAGGGTTATTTTTAGGGTTAGGGATAGGGTTACTTTTAGGGTTATTTTTAGGGTTATTTTTTGGTTTTTTTTAGGGTTAGGGTTAGGGTAAGGGTTATTTTTAGGGTTAGGGTTGGGGTTAGTTTTAGGGTTAGGGTTATTTTTAGGGTTAGGGTTATTTTTAGGGTTAGAGTTATTTTAAGGGTTAGGGTTATTTTTAGGGTTATTTTTAGGGTTATTTTTAGGGTTATTTTTAGAGGTATTTTTAGGGTTAGGGTAATTTTTAGGGTTATTTTTAGAATTATTTTTAAGGTTATTTTTAGGGTTATTTTTAGGGTTATTTTTAGGGTTAGGTTTAGGGTTACTTTTAGGGTTATTTTTAGGGTTATTTTTTGGTTTTTTTTTAGGGTTAAGGTTAGGGTTAGGGTTATTTTTAGGGTTAGGGTTGGGGTTATTTTAGGGTTAGGGTTATTTTTAGGGTTAGGGTTATTTTTAGGATTAGGGTTGTTTTTAGGGTTATTTTTAGGGTTATTTTTAGGGTTAGGGATAGGGTTACTTTTAGTGTTATTTTTAGGGTTATTTTTTGGTTTTTTTCAGGGTTAAGGTTAGGGTTAGGGTTATTTTTAGGGTTAGGGTTGGGGTTAGTTTTAGGGTTAGGGTTATTTTTAGGGTTAGAGTTATTTTTAGGGTTAGGGTTATTTTTAGGGTTATTTTTAGGGTTATTTTTAGGGTTATACTTAGAGGTATTTTTAGGGTTAGGGTTATTTTCAGGGTTATTTTTAGAATTATTTTTAAGGTTATTTTTAGGGTTATTTTTAGGGTTTTTTTTAGGGTTAGGGTTATTTTTAGGGTTATTTTTAGGGTTATTTTTAGGGTTAGACTTATTTTTAGGATTAGGGTTATTTTTAGGGTTATTTTTAGGGTTATTTTTTGGGTTAGGGTTAGGGTTATTTTTAGGGTTAGGGTTATTTTTAGGGTTATTTTTAGGGTTACTTTTAGGGTTATTTTTAGAGGTATTTTTAGGGTTAGGGTTATTTTTAGGGTTATTTTTAGAATTATTTTTAAGGTTATTTTTAGGGTTATTTTTAGGGTTATTTTTAGGGTTAGGTTTAGGGTTACTTTTAGGGTTTTTTTTAGGGTTATTTTTTGGTTTTTTTTTAGGGTTAAGGTTAGGGTTAGGGTTATTTTTAGGGTTAGGGTTGGGGTTATTTTAGGGTTAGGGTTATTTTTAGGGTTAGGGTTTATTTTAGAATTAGGGTTGTTTTTAGGGTTATTTTTAGGGTTATTTTTAGGGTTAGGGATAGGGTTACTTTTAGGGTTATTTTTAGGGTTATTTTTTGGTTTTTTTTAGGGTTAAGGTTAGGGTTAGGGTTATTTTTAGGGTTAGGGTTGGGGTTACTTTTAGGGTTAGGGTTATTTTTAGGGTTAGGGTTATTTTTAGGGTTAGAGTTATTTTTAGGGTTGGGGTTATTTTTAGGGTTATTTTTAGGGTTATTTTTAGGGTTATACTTAGAGGTATTTTTAGGGTTAGGGTTATTTTCAGGGTTATTTTTAGAATTATTTTTAAGGTTATTTTTAGGGTTATTTTTAGGGTTTTTTTTAGGGTTAGGGTTATTTTTAGGGTTATTTTTAGGGTTATTTTTAGGGTTAGACTTATTTTTAGGATTAGGGTTATTTTTAGGGTTATTTTTAGGGTTATTTTTTGGGTTAGGGTTAGGGTTATTTTTAGGGTTAGGGTTATTTTTAGGGTTATTTTTAGGGTTATTTTTAGGGTTATTTTTAGAGGTATTTTTAGGGTTAGGGTTATTTTTAGGGTTATTTTTAGAATTATTTTTAAGGTTATTTTTAGGGTTATTTTTAGGGTTATTTTTAGGGTTAGGTTTAGGGTTACTTTTAGGGTTTTTTTTAGGGTTATTTTTTGGTTTTTTTTTAGGGTTAAGGTTAGGGTTAGGGTTATTTTTAGGGTTAGGGTTGGGGTTATTTTAGGGTTAGGGTTTTTTTTAGGGTTAGGGTTATTTTTAGGATTAGGGTTGTTTTTAGGGTTATTTTTAGGGTTATTTTTAGGGTTAGGGATAGGGTTACTTTTAGGGTTATTTTTAGGGTTATTTTTTGGTTTTTTTTAGGGTTAAGGTTAGGGTTAGGGTTATTTTTAGGGTTAGGGTTGGGGTTACTTTTAGGGTTAGGGTTATTTTTAGGGTTAGAGTTATTTTTAGGGTTATTTTTAGGGTTATTTTTAGGGTGATTTTTAGGGTTATTTTTTGGGTTAGAGTTATTTTTAGGATTAGGGTTATTTTTAGGGTTATTTTTAGGGTTATGGTTATTTTTAGGGTTATTTTTAGGGTTAGGGATAGGGTTACTTTTAGGGTTATTTTTAGGGTTATTTTTTGGTTTTTTTTAGGGTTAGGGTTAGGGTAAGGGTTATTTTTAGGGTTAGGGTTGGGGTTAGTTTTAGGGTTAGGGTTATTTTTAGGGTTAGGGTTATTTTTAGGGTTAGAGTTATTTTAAGGGTTAGGGTTATTTTTAGGGTTATTTTTAGGGTTATTTTTAGGGTTATTTTTAGAGGTATTTTTAGGGTTAGGGTAATTTTTAGGGTTATTTTTAGAATTATTTTTAAGGTTATTTTTAGGGTTATTTTTAGGGTTATTTTTAGGGTTAGGTTTAGGGTTACTTTTAGGGTTATTTTTAGGGTTATTTTTTGGTTTTTTTTTAGGGTTAAGGTTAGGGTTAGGGTTATTTTTAGGGTTAGGGTTGGGGTTATTTTAGGGTTAGGGTTATTTTTAGGGTTAGGGTTATTTTTAGGATTAGGGTTGTTTTTAGGGTTATTTTTAGGGTTATTTTTAGGGTTAGGGATAGGGTTACTTTTAGTGTTATTTTTAGGGTTATTTTTTGGTTTTTTTCAGGGTTAAGGTTAGGGTTAGGGTTATTTTTAGGGTTAGGGTTGGGGTTAGTTTTAGGGTTAGGGTTATTTTTAGGGTTAGAGTTATTTTTAGGGTTAGGGTTATTTTTAGGGTTATTTTTAGGGTTATTTTTAGGGTTATACTTAGAGGTATTTTTAGGGTTAGGGTTATTTTCAGGGTTATTTTTAGAATTATTTTTAAGGTTATTTTTAGGGTTATTTTTAGGGTTTTTTTTAGGGTTAGGGTTATTTTTAGGGTTATTTTTAGGGTTATTTTTAGGGTTAGACTTATTTTTAGGATTAGGGTTATTTTTAGGGTTATTTTTAGGGTTATTTTTTGGGTTAGGGTTAGGGTTATTTTTAGGGTTAGGGTTATTTTTAGGGTTATTTTTAGGGTTACTTTTAGGGTTATTTTTAGAGGTATTTTTAGGGTTAGGGTTATTTTTAGGGTTATTTTTAGAATTATTTTTAAGGTTATTTTTAGGGTTATTTTTAGGGTTATTTTTAGGGTTAGGTTTAGGGTTACTTTTAGGGTTTTTTTTAGGGTTATTTTTTGGTTTTTTTTTAGGGTTAAGGTTAGGGTTAGGGTTATTTTTAGGGTTAGGGTTGGGGTTATTTTAGGGTTAGGGTTATTTTTAGGGTTAGGGTTTATTTTAGAATTAGGGTTGTTTTTAGGGTTATTTTTAGGGTTATTTTTAGGGTTAGGGATAGGGTTACTTTTAGGGTTATTTTTAGGGTTATTTTTTGGTTTTTTTTAGGGTTAAGGTTAGGGTTAGGGTTATTTTTAGGGTTAGGGTTGGGGTTACTTTTAGGGTTAGGGTTATTTTTAGGGTTAGGGTTATTTTTAGGGTTAGAGTTATTTTTAGGGTTATTTTTAGGGTTATTTTTAGGGTGATTTTTAGGGTTATTTTTTGGGTTAGAGTTATTTTTAGGATTAGGGTTATTTTTAGGGTTATTTTTAGGGTTATGGTTATTTTTAGGGTTATTTTTAGGGTTAGGGATAGGGTTACTTTTAGGGTTATTTTTAGGGTTATTTTTTGGTTTTTTTTAGGGTTAGGGTTAGGGTAAGGGTTATTTTTAGGGTTAGGGTTGGGGTTAGTTTTAGGGTTAGGGTTATTTTTAGGGTTAGGGTTATTTTTAGGGTTAGAGTTATTTTAAGGGTTAGGGTTATTTTTAGGGTTATTTTTAGGGTTATTTTTAGGGTTATTTTTAGAGGTATTTTTAGGGTTAGGGTAATTTTTAGGGTTATTTTTAGAATTATTTTTAAGGTTATTTTTAGGGTTATTTTTAGGGTTATTTTTAGGGTTAGGTTTAGGGTTACTTTTAGGGTTATTTTTAGGGTTATTTTTTGGTTTTTTTTTAGGGTTAAGGTTAGGGTTAGGGTTATTTTTAGGGTTAGGGTTGGGGTTATTTTAGGGTTAGGGTTATTTTTAGGGTTAGGGTTATTTTTAGGATTAGGGTTGTTTTTAGGATTATTTTTAGGGTTATTTTTAGGGTTAGGGATAGGGTTACTTTTAGTGTTATTTTTAGGGTTATTTTTTGGTTTTTTTCAGGGTTAAGGTTAGGGTTAGGGTTATTTTTAGGGTTAGGGTTGGGGTTAGTTTTAGGGTTAGGGTTATTTTTAGGGTTAGAGTTATTTTTAGGGTTAGGGTTATTTTTAGGGTTATTTTTAGGGTTATTTTTAGGGTTATACTTAGAGGTATTTTTAGGGTTAGGGTTATTTTCAGGGTTATTTTTAGAATTATTTTTAAGGTTATTTTTAGGGTTATTTTTAGGGTTATTTTTAGGGTTAGGTTTAGGGTTACTTTTAGGGTTTTTTTTAGGGTTATTTTTTGGTTTTTTTTTAGGGTTAAGGTTAGGGTTAGGGTTATTTTTAGGGTTAGGGTTGGGGTTATTTTAGGGTTAGGGTTATTTTTAGGGTTAGGGTTTATTTTAGAATTAGGGTTGTTTGTAGGGTTATTTTTAGGGTTATTTTTAGGGTTAGGGATAGGGTTACTTTTAGGGTTATTTTTAGGGTTATTTTTTGGTTTTTTTTAGGGTTAAGGTTAGGGTTAGGGTTATTTTTAGGGTTAGGGTTGGGGTTACTTTTAGGGTTAGGGTTATTTTTAGGGTTAGGGTTATTTTTAGGGTTAGAGTTATTTTTAGGGTTATTTTTAGGGTTATTTTTAGGGTGATTTTTAGGGTTATTTTTTGGGTTAGAGTTATTTTTAGGATTAGGGTTATTTTTAGGGTTATTTTTAGGGTTATGGTTATTTTTAGGGTTATTTTTAGGGTTAGGGATAGGGTTACTTTTAGGGTTATTTTTAGGGTTATTTTTTGGTTTTTTTTTAGGGTTAGGGTTAGGGTAAGGGTTATTTTTAGGGTTAGGGTTGGGGTTAGTTTTAGGGTTAGGGTTATTTTTAGGGTTAGGGTTATTTTTAGGGTTAGAGTTATTTTAAGGGTTAGGGTTATTTTTAGGGTTATTTTTAGGGTTATTTTTAGGGTTATTTTTAGAGGTATTTTTAGGGTTAGGGTAATTTTTAGGGTTATTTTTAGAATTATTTTTAAGGTTATTTTTAGGGTTATTTTTAGGGTTATTTTTAGGGTTAGGTTTAGGGTTACTTTTAGGGTTATTTTTAGGGTTATTTTTTGGTTTTTTTTTAGGGTTAAGGTTAGGGTTAGGGTTATTTTTAGGGTTAGGGTTGGGGTTATTTTAGGGTTAGGGTTATTTTTAGGGTTAGGGTTATTTTTAGGATTAGGGTTGTTTTTAGGGTTATTTTTAGGGTTATTTTTAGGGTTAGGGATAGGGTTACTTTTAGTGTTATTTTTAGGGTTATTTTTTGGTTTTTTTCAGGGTTAAGGTTAGGGTTAGGGTTATTTTTAGGGTTAGGGTTGGGGTTAGTTTTAGGGTTAGGGTTATTTTTAGGGTTAGAGTTATTTTTAGGGTTAGGGTTATTTTTAGGGTTATTTTTAGGGTTATTTTTAGGGTTATACTTAGAGGTATTTTTAGGGTTAGGGTTATTTTCAGGGTTATTTTTAGAATTATTTTTAAGGTTATTTTTAGGGTTATTTTTAGGGTTTTTTTTAGGGTTAGGGTTATTTTTAGGGTTATTTTTAGGGTTATTTTTAGGGTTAGACTTATTTTTAGGATTAGGGTTATTTTTAGGGTTATTTTTAGGGTTATTTTTTGGGTTAGGGTTAGGGTTATTTTTAGGGTTAGGGTTATTTTTAGGGTTATTTTTAGGGTTACTTTTAGGGTTATTTTTAGAGGTATTTTTAGGGTTAGGGTTATTTTTAGGGTTATTTTTAGAATTATTTTTAAGGTTATTTTTAGGGTTATTTTTAGGGTTATTTTTAGGGTTAGGTTTAGGGTTACTTTTAGGGTTTTTTTTAGGGTTATTTTTTGGTTTTTTTTTAGGGTTAAGGTTAGGGTTAGGGTTATTTTTAGGGTTAGGGTTGGGGTTATTTTAGGGTTAGGGTTATTTTTAGGGTTAGGGTTTATTTTAGAATTAGGGTTGTTTTTAGGGTTATTTTTAGGGTTATTTTTAGGGTTAGGGATAGGGTTACTTTTAGGGTTATTTTTAGGGTTATTTTTTGGTTTTTTTTAGGGTTAAGGTTAGGGTTAGGGTTATTTTTAGGGTTAGGGTTGGGGTTACTTTTAGGGTTAGGGTTATTTTTAGGGTTAGGGTTATTTTTAGGGTTAGAGTTATTTTAAGGGTTAGGGTTATTTTTAGGGTTATTTTTAGGGTTATTTTTAAGGTTATTTTTAGGGTTAGGGTTATTTTTAGGGTTATGGTTATTTTAAGGGTTATTTTTAGGGTTATGGTTAGGGTTACTTTTAGGGTTATTTTTAGGGTTATTTTTAGGGTTAGGGTTAAGGTAAAGGTTAGGGTTAGGGTTATTTTTAGGGTTATTTTTAGGGTTTTTTTTAGGGTGATTTTTAGGGTTATTTTTTGGGTTAGAGTTATTTTTAGGATTAGGGTTATTTTTAGGGTTATTTTTAGGGTTATGGTTATTTTTAGGGTTATTTTTAGGGTTAGGGATAGGGTTACTTTTAGGGTTATTTTTAGGGTTATTTTTTGGTTTTTTTTAGGGTTAGGGTTAGGGTAAGGGTTATTTTTAGGGTTAGGGTTGGGGTTAGTTTTAGGGTTAGGGTTATTTTTAGGGTTAGGGTTATTTTTAGGGTTAGAGTTATTTTAAGGGTTAGGGTTATTTTTAGGGTTATTTTTAGGGTTATTTTTAGAGGTATTTTTAGGGTTAGGGTAATTTTTAGGGTTATTTTTAGAATTATTTTTAAGGTTATTTTTAGGGTTATTTTTAGGGTTATTTTTAGGGTTAGGTTTAGGGTTACTTTTAGGGTTATTTTTAGGGTTATTTTTTGGTTTTTTTTTAGGGTTAAGGTTAGGGTTAGGGTTATTTTTAGGGTTAGGGTTGGGGTTATTTTAGGGTTAGGGTTATTTTTAGGGTTAGGGTTATTTTTAGGATTAGGGTTGTTTGTAGGGTTATTTTTAGGGTTATTTTTAGGGTTAGGGATAGGGTTACTTTTAGGGTTATTTTTAGGGTTATTTTTTGGTTTTTTTTAGGGTTAAGGTTAGGGTTAGGGTTATTTTTAGGGTTAGGGTTGGGGTTACTTTTAGGGTTAGGGTTATTTTTAGGGTTAGGGTTATTTTTAGGGTTAGAGTTATTTTTAGGGTTATTTTTAGGGTTATTTTTAGGGTGATTTTTAGGGTTATTTTTTGGGTTAGAGTTATTTTTAGGATTAGGGTTATTTTTAGGGTTATTTTTAGGGTTATGGTTATTTTTAGGGTTATTTTTAGGGTTAGGGATAGGGTTACTTTTAGGGTTATTTTTAGGGTTATTTTTTGGTTTTTTTTAGGGTTAGGGTTAGGGTAAGGGTTATTTTTAGGGTTAGGGTTGGGGTTAGTTTTAGGGTTAGGGTTATTTTTAGGGTTAGGGTTATTTTTAGGGTTAGAGTTATTTTAAGGGTTAGGGTTATTTTTAGGGTTATTTTTAGGGTTATTTTTAGGGTTATTTTTAGAGGTATTTTTAGGGTTAGGGTAATTTTTAGGGTTATTTTTAGAATTATTTTTAAGGTTATTTTTAGGGTTATTTTTAGGGTTATTTTTAGGGTTAGGTTTAGGGTTACTTTTAGGGTTATTTTTAGGGTTATTTTTTGGTTTTTTTTTAGGGTTAAGGTTAGGGTTAGGGTTATTTTTAGGGTTAGGGTTGGGGTTATTTTAGGGTTAGGGTTATTTTTAGGGTTAGGGTTATTTTTAGGATTAGGGTTGTTTTTAGGGTTATTTTTAGGGTTATTTTTAGGGTTAGGGATAGGGTTACTTTTAGTGTTATTTTTAGGGTTATTTTTTGGTTTTTTTCAGGGTTAAGGTTAGGGTTAAGGTTATTTTTAGGGTTAGGGTTGGGGTTAGTTTTAGGGTTAGGGTTATTTTTAGGGTTAGAGTTATTTTTAGGGTTAGGGTTATTTTTAGGGTTATTTTTAGGGTTATTTTTAGGGTTATACTTAGAGGTATTTTTAGGGTTAGGGTTATTTTCAGGGTTATTTTTAGAATTATTTTTAAGGTTATTTTTAGGGTTATTTTTAGGGTTTTTTTTAGGGTTAGGGTTATTTTTAGGGTTATTTTTAGGGTTATTTTTAGGGTTAGACTTATTTTTAGGATTAGGGTTATTTTTAGGGTTATTTTTAGGGTTATTTTTTGGGTTAGGGTTAGGGTTATTTTTAGGGTTAGGGTTATTTTTAGGGTTATTTTTAGGGTTACTTTTAGGGTTATTTTTAGAGGTATTTTTAGGGTTAGGGTTATTTTTAGGGTTATTTTTAGAATTATTTTTAAGGTTATTTTTAGGGTTATTTTTAGGGTTATTTTTAGGGTTAGGTTTAGGGTTACTTTTAGGGTTTTTTTTAGGGTTATTTTTTGGTTTTTTTTTAGGGTTAAGGTTAGGGTTAGGGTTATTTTTAGGGTTAGGGTTGGGGTTATTTTAGGGTTAGGGTTATTTTTAGGGTTAGGGTTTATTTTAGAATTAGGGTTGTTTTTAGGGTTATTTTTAGGGTTATTTTTAGGGTTAGGGATAGGGTTACTTTTAGGGTTATTTTTAGGGTTATTTTTTGGTTTTTTTTAGGGTTAAGGTTAGGGTTAGGGTTATTTTTAGGGTTAGGGTTGGGGTTACTTTTAGGGTTAGGGTTATTTTTAGGGTTAGGGTTATTTTTAGGGTTAGAGTTATTTTTAGGGTTGGGGTTATTTTTAGGGTTATTTTTAGGGTTATTTTTAGGGTTATACTTAGAGGTATTTTTAGGGTTAGGGTTATTTTCAGGGTTATTTTTAGAATTATTTTTAAGGTTATTTTTAGGGTTATTTTTAGGGTTTTTTTTAGGGTTAGGGTTATTTTTAGGGTTATTTTTAGGGTTATTTTTAGGGTTAGACTTATTTTTAGGATTAGGGTTATTTTTAGGGTTATTTTTAGGGTTATTTTTTGGGTTAGGGTTAGGGTTATTTTTAGGGTTAGGGTTATTTTTAGGGTTATTTTTAGGGTTATTTTTAGGGTTATTTTTAGAGGTATTTTTAGGGTTAGGGTTATTTTTAGGGTTATTTTTAGAATTATTTTTAAGGTTATTTTTAGGGTTATTTTTAGGGTTATTTTTAGGGTTAGGTTTAGGGTTACTTTTAGGGTTTTTTTTAGGGTTATTTTTTGGTTTTTTTTTAGGGTTAAGGTTAGGGTTAGGGTTATTTTTAGGGTTAGGGTTGGGGTTATTTTAGGGTTAGGGTTTTTTTTAGGGTTAGGGTTATTTTTAGGATTAGGGTTGTTTTTAGGGTTATTTTTAGGGTTATTTTTAGGGTTAGGGATAGGGTTACTTTTAGGGTTATTTTTAGGGTTATTTTTTGGTTTTTTTTAGGGTTAAGGTTAGGGTTAGGGTTATTTTTAGGGTTAGGGTTGGGGTTACTTTTAGGGTTAGGGTTATTTTTAGGGTTAGGGTTATTTTTAGGGTTAGAGTTATTTTTAGGGTTATTTTTAGGGTTATTTTTAGGGTGATTTTTAGGGTTATTTTTTGGGTTAGAGTTATTTTTAGGATTAGGGTTATTTTTAGGGTTATTTTTAGGGTTATGGTTATTTTTAGGGTTATTTTTAGGGTTAGGGATAGGGTTACTTTTAGGGTTATTTTTAGGGTTATTTTTGGTTTTTTTTAGGGTTAGGGTTAGGGTAAGGGTTATTTTTAGGGTTAGGGTTGGGGTTAGTTTTAGGGTTAGGGTTATTTTTAGGGTTAGGGTTATTTTTAGGGTTAGAGTTATTTTAAGGGTTAGGGTTATTTTTAGGGTTATTTTTAGGGTTATTTTTAGGGTTATTTTTAGAGGTATTTTTAGGGTTAGGGTAATTTTTAGGGTTATTTTTAGAATTATTTTTAAGGTTATTTTTAGGGTTATTTTTAGGGTTATTTTTAGGGTTAGGTTTAGGGTTACTTTTAGGGTTATTTTTAGGGTTATTTTTTGGTTTTTTTTTAGGGTTAAGGTTAGGGTTAGGGTTATTTTTAGGGTTAGGGTTGGGGTTATTTTAGGGTTAGGGTTATTTTTAGGGTTAGGGTTATTTTTAGGATTAGGGTTGTTTTTAGGGTTATTTTTAGGGTTATTTTTAGGGTTAGGGATAGGGTTACTTTTAGTGTTATTTTTAGGGTTATTTTTTGGTTTTTTTCAGGGTTAAGGTTAGGTTTAAGGTTATTTTTAGGGTTAGGGTTGGGGTTAGTTTTAGGGTTAGGGTTATTTTTAGGGTTAGAGTTATTTTTAGGGTTAGGGTTATTTTTAGGGTTATTTTTAGGGTTATTTTTAGGGTTATACTTAGAGGTATTTTTAGGGTTAGGGTTATTTTCAGGGTTATTTTTAGAATTATTTTTAAGGTTATTTTTAGGGTTATTTTTAGGGTTTTTTTTAGGGTTAGGGTTATTTTTAGGGTTATTTTTAGGGTTATTTTTAGGGTTAGACTTATTTTTAGGATTAGGGTTATTTTTAGGGTTATTTTTAGGGTTATTTTTTGGGTTAGGGTTAGGGTTATTTTTAGGGTTAGGGTTATTTTTAGGGTTATTTTTAGGGTTACTTTTAGGGTTATTTTTAGAGGTATTTTTAGGGTTAGGGTTATTTTTAGGGTTATTTTTAGAATTATTTTTAAGGTTATTTTTAGGGTTATTTTTAGGGTTATTTTTAGGGTTAGGTTTAGGGTTACTTTTAGGGTTTTTTTTAGGGTTATTTTTTGGTTTTTTTTTAGGGTTAAGGTTAGGGTTAGGGTTATTTTTAGGGTTAGGGTTGGGGTTATTTTAGGGTTAGGGTTATTTTTAGGGTTAGGGTTTATTTTAGAATTAGGGTTGTTTTTAGGGTTATTTTTAGGGTTATTTTTAGGGTTAGGGATAGGGTTACTTTTAGGGTTATTTTTAGGGTTATTTTTTGGTTTTTTTTAGGGTTAAGGTTAGGGTTAGGGTTATTTTTAGGGTTAGGGTTGGGGTTACTTTTAGGGTTAGGGTTATTTTTAGGGTTAGGGTTATTTTTAGGGTTAGAGTTATTTTTAGGGTTGGGGTTATTTTTAGGGTTATTTTTAGGGTTATTTTTAGGGTTATACTTAGAGGTATTTTTAGGGTTAGGGTTATTTTCAGGGTTATTTTTAGAATTATTTTTAAGGTTATTTTTAGGGTTATTTTTAGGGTTTTTTTTAGGGTTAGGGTTATTTTTAGGGTTATTTTTAGGGTTATTTTTAGGGTTAGACTTATTTTTAGGATTAGGGTTATTTTTAGGGTTATTTTTAGGGTTATTTTTTGGGTTAGGGTTAGGGTTATTTTTAGGGTTAGGGTTATTTTTAGGGTTATTTTTAGGGTTATTTTTAGGGTTATTTTTAGAGGTATTTTTAGGGTTAGGGTTATTTTTAGGGTTATTTTTAGAATTATTTTTAAGGTTATTTTTAGGGTTATTTTTAGGGTTATTTTTAGGGTTAGGTTTAGGGTTACTTTTAGGGTTTTTTTTAGGGTTATTTTTTGGTTTTTTTTTAGGGTTAAGGTTAGGGTTAGGGTTATTTTTAGGGTTAGGGTTGGGGTTATTTTAGGGTTAGGGTTTTTTTTAGGGTTAGGGTTATTTTTAGGATTAGGGTTGTTTTTAGGGTTATTTTTAGGGTTATTTTTAGGGTTAGGGATAGGGTTACTTTTAGGGTTATTTTTAGGGTTATTTTTTGGTTTTTTTTAGGGTTAAGGTTAGGGTTAGGGTTATTTTTAGGGTTAGGGTTGGGGTTACTTTTAGGGTTAGGGTTATTTTTAGGGTTAGGGTTATTTTTAGGGTTAGAGTTATTTTTAGGGTTATTTTTAGGGTTATTTTTAGGGTGATTTTTAGGGTTATTTTTTGGGTTAGAGTTATTTTTAGGATTAGGGTTATTTTTAGGGTTATTTTTAGGGTTATGGTTATTTTTAGGGTTATTTTTAGGGTTAGGGATAGGGTTACTTTTAGGGTTATTTTTAGGGTTATTTTTTGGTTTTTTTTAGGGTTAGGGTTAGGGTAAGGGTTATTTTTAGGGTTAGGGTTGGGGTTAGTTTTAGGGTTAGGGTTATTTTTAGGGTTAGGGTTATTTTTAGGGTTAGAGTTATTTTAAGGGTTAGGGTTATTTTTAGGGTTATTTTTAGGGTTATTTTTAGGGTTATTTTTAGAGGTATTTTTAGGGTTAGGGTAATTTTTAGGGTTATTTTTAGAATTATTTTTAAGGTTATTTTTAGGGTTATTTTTAGGGTTATTTTTAGGGTTAGGTTTAGGGTTACTTTTAGGGTTATTTTTAGGGTTATTTTTTGGTTTTTTTTTAGGGTTAAGGTTAGGGTTAGGGTTATTTTTAGGGTTAGGGTTGGGGTTATTTTAGGGTTAGGGTTATTTTTAGGGTTAGGGTTATTTTTAGGATTAGGGTTGTTTTTAGGGTTATTTTTAGGGTTATTTTTAGGGTTAGGGATAGGGTTACTTTTAGTGTTATTTTTAGGGTTATTTTTTGGTTTTTTTCAGGGTTAAGGTTAGGGTTAGGGTTATTTTTAGGGTTAGGGTTGGGGTTAGTTTTAGGGTTAGGGTTATTTTTAGGGTTAGAGTTATTTTTAGGGTTAGGGTTATTTTTAGGGTTATTTTTAGGGTTATTTTTAGGGTTATACTTAGAGGTATTTTTAGGTTATTTTCAGGGTTATTTTTAGAATTATTTTTAAGGTTATTTTTAGGGTTATTTTTAGGGTTTTTTTTAGGGTTAGGGTTATTTTTAGGGTTATTTTTAGGGTTATTTTTAGGGTTAGACTTATTTTTAGGATTAGGGTTATTTTTAGGGTTATTTTTAGGGTTATGGTTATTTTTAGGGTTATTTTTAGGGTTAGGTTTAGGGTTACTTTTAGGGTTTTTTTTAGGGTTATTTTTTGGTTTTTTTTTAGGGTTAAGGTTAGGGTTAGGGTTATTTTTAGGGTTAGGGTTGGGGTTATTTTAGGGTTAGGGTTATTTTTAGGGTTAGGGTTTATTTTAGAATTAGGGTTGTTTTTAGGGTTATTTTTAGGGTTATTTTTAGGGTTAGGGATAGGGTTACTTTTAGGGTTATTTTTAGGGTTATTTTTTGGTTTTTTTTAGGGTTAAGGTTAGGGTTAGGGTTATTTTTAGGGTTAGGGTTGGGGTTACTTTTAGGGTTAGGGTTATTTTTAGGGTTAGGGTTATTTTTAGGGTTAGAGTTATTTTAAGGGTTAGGGTTATTTTTAGGGTTATTTTTAGGGTTATTTTTAAGGTTATTTTTAGGGTTAGGGTTATTTTTAGGGTTATGGTTATTTTAAGGGTTATTTTTAGGGTTATGGTTAGGGTTACTTTTAGGGTTATTTTTAGGGTTATTTTTAGGGTTAGGGTTAAGGTAAAGGTTAGGGTTAGGGTTATTTTTAGGGTTATTTTTAGGGTTTTTTTTAGGGTGATTTTTAGGGTTATTTTTTGGGTTAGAGTTATTTTTAGGATTAGGGTTATTTTTAGGGTTATTTTTAGGGTTATGGTTATTTTTAGGGTTATTTTTAGGGTTAGGGATAGGGTTACTTTTAGGGTTATTTTTAGGGTTATTTTTTGGTTTTTTTTAGGGTTAGGGTTAGGGTAAGGGTTATTTTTAGGGTTAGGGTTGGGGTTAGTTTTAGGGTTAGGGTTATTTTTAGGGTTAGGGTTATTTTTAGGGTTAGAGTTATTTTAAGGGTTAGGGTTATTTTTAGGGTTATTTTTAGGGTTATTTTTAGAGGTATTTTTAGGGTTAGGGTAATTTTTAGGGTTATTTTTAGAATTATTTTTAAGGTTATTTTTAGGGTTATTTTTAGGGTTATTTTTAGGGTTAGGTTTAGGGTTACTTTTAGGGTTATTTTTAGGGTTATTTTTTGGTTTTTTTTTAGGGTTAAGGTTAGGGTTAGGGTTATTTTTAGGGTTAGGGTTGGGGTTATTTTAGGGTTAGGGTTATTTTTAGGGTTAGGGTTATTTTTAGGATTAGGGTTGTTTGTAGGGTTATTTTTAGGGTTATTTTTAGGGTTAGGGATAGGGTTACTTTTAGGGTTATTTTTAGGGTTATTTTTTGGTTTTTTTTTAGGGTTAAGGTTAGGGTTAGGGTTATTTTTAGGGTTAGGGTTGGGGTTACTTTTAGGGTTAGGGTTATTTTTAGGGTTAGGGTTATTTTTAGGGTTAGAGTTATTTTTAGGGTTATTTTTAGGGTTATTTTTAGGGTGATTTTTAGGGTTATTTTTTGGGTTAGAGTTATTTTTAGGATTAGGGTTATTTTTAGGGTTATTTTTAGGGTTATGGTTATTTTTAGGGTTATTTTTAGGGTTAGGGATAGGGTTACTTTTAGGGTTATTTTTAGGGTTATTTTTTGGTTTTTTTTAGGGTTAGGGTTAGGGTAAGGGTTATTTTTAGGGTTAGGGTTGGGGTTAGTTTTAGGGTTAGGGTTATTTTTAGGGTTAGGGTTATTTTTAGGGTTAGAGTTATTTTAAGGGTTAGGGTTATTTTTAGGGTTATTTTTAGGGTTATTTTTAGGGTTATTTTTAGAGGTATTTTTAGGGTTAGGGTAATTTTTAGGGTTATTTTTAGAATTATTTTTAAGGTTATTTTTAGGGTTATTTTTAGGGTTATTTTTAGGGTTAGGTTTAGGGTTACTTTTAGGGTTATTTTTAGGGTTATTTTTTGGTTTTTTTTTAGGGTTAAGGTTAGGGTTAGGGTTATTTTTAGGGTTAGGGTTGGGGTTATTTTAGGGTTAGGGTTATTTTTAGGGTTAGGGTTATTTTTAGGATTAGGGTTGTTTTTAGGGTTATTTTTAGGGTTATTTTTAGGGTTAGGGATAGGGTTACTTTTAGTGTTATTTTTAGGGTTATTTTTTGGTTTTTTTCAGGGTTAAGGTTAGGGTTAGGGTTATTTTTAGGGTTAGGGTTGGGGTTAGTTTTAGGGTTAGGGTTATTTTTAGGGTTAGAGTTATTTTTAGGGTTAGGGTTATTTTTAGGGTTATTTTTAGGGTTATTTTTAGGGTTATACTTAGAGGTATTTTTAGGGTTAGGGTTATTTTCAGGGTTATTTTTAGAATTATTTTTAAGGTTATTTTTAGGGTTATTTTTAGGGTTTTTTTTAGGGTTAGGGTTATTTTTAGGGTTATTTTTAGGGTTATTTTTAGGGTTAGACTTATTTTTAGGATTAGGGTTATTTTTAGGGTTATTTTTAGGGTTATTTTTTGGGTTAGGGTTAGGGTTATTTTTAGGGTTAGGGTTATTTTTAGGGTTATTTTTAGGGTTACTTTTAGGGTTATTTTTAGAGGTATTTTTAGGGTTAGGGTTATTTTTAGGGTTATTTTTAGAATTATTTTTAAGGTTATTTTTAGGGTTATTTTTAGGGTTATTTTTAGGGTTAGGTTTAGGGTTACTTTTAGGGTTTTTTTTAGGGTTATTTTTTGGTTTTTTTTTAGGGTTAAGGTTAGGGTTAGGGTTATTTTTAGGGTTAGGGTTGGGGTTATTTTAGGGTTAGGGTTATTTTTAGGGTTAGGGTTTATTTTAGAATTAGGGTTGTTTTTAGGGTTATTTTTAGGGTTATTTTTAGGGTTAAGGATAGGGTTACTTTTAGGGTTATTTTTAGGGTTATTTTTTGGTTTTTTTTAGGGTTAAGGTTAGGGTTAGGGTTATTTTTAGGGTTAGGGTTGGGGTTACTTTTAGGGTTAGGGTTATTTTTAGGGTTAGGGTTATTTTTAGGGTTAGAGTTATTTTAAGGGTTAGGGTTATTTTTAGGGTTATTTTTAGGGTTATTTTTAAGGTTATTTTTAGGGTTAGGGTTATTTTTAGGGTTATGGTTATTTTAAGGGTTATTTTTAGGGTTATGGTTAGGGTTACTTTTAGGGTTATTTTTAGGGTTATTTTTAGGGTTAGGGTTAAGGTAAAGGTTAGGGTTAGGGTTATTTTTAGGGTTATTTTTAGGGTTTTTTTTAGGGTGATTTTTAGGGTTATTTTTTGGGTGAGAGTTATTTTTAGGATTAGGGTTATTTTTAGGGTTATTTTTAGGGTTATGGTTATTTTTAGGGTTATTTTTAGGGTTAGGGATAGGGTTACTTTTAGGGTTATTTTTAGGGTTATTTTTTGGTTTTTTTTAGGGTTAGGGTTAGGGTAAGGGTTATTTTTAGGGTTAGGGTTGGGGTTAGTTTTAGGGTTAGGGTTATTTTTAGGGTTAGGGTTATTTTTAGGGTTAGAGTTATTTTAAGGGTTAGGGTTATTTTTAGGGTTATTTTTAGGGTTATTTTTAGAGGTATTTTTAGGGTTAGGGTAATTTTTAGGGTTATTTTTAGAATTATTTTTAAGGTTATTTTTAGGGTTATTTTTAGGGTTATTTTTAGGGTTAGGTTTAGGGTTACTTTTAGGGTTATTTTTAGGGTTATTTTTTGGTTTTTTTTTAGGGTTAAGGTTAGGGTTAGGGTTATTTTTAGGGTTAGGGTTGGGGTTATTTTAGGGTTAGGGTTATTTTTAGGGTTAGGGTTATTTTTAGGATTAGGGTTGTTTGTAGGGTTATTTTTAGGGTTATTTTTAGGGTTAGGGATAGGGTTACTTTTAGTGTTATTTTTAGGGTTATTTTTTGGTTTTTTTCAGGGTTAAGGTTAGGGTTAGGGTTATTTTTAGGGTTAGGGTTGGGGTTACTTTTAGGGTTAGGGTTATTTTTAGGGTTAGAGTTATTTTTAGGGTTAGGGTTATTTTTAGGGTTATTTTTAGGGTTATTTTTAGGGTTATACTTAGAGGTATTTTTAGGGTTAGGGTTATTTTCAGGGTTATTTTTAGAATTATTTTTAAGGTTATTTTTAGGGTTATTTTTAGGGTTTTTTTTAGGGTTAGGGTTATTTTTAGGGTTATTTTTAGGGTTAGACTTATTTTTAGGATTAGGGTTATTTTTAGGGTTATTTTTAGGGTTATTTTTTGGGTTAGGGTTAGGGTTATTTTTAGGGTTAGGGTTATTTTTAGGGTTATTTTTAGGGTTACTTTTAGGGTTATTTTTAGAGGTATTTTTAGGGTTAGGGTTATTTTCAGGGTTATTTTTAGAATTATTTTTAAGGTTATTTTTAGGGTTATTTTTAGGGTTATTTTTAGGGTTAGGTTTAGGGTTACTTTTAGGGTTTTTTTTAGGGTTATTTTTTGGTTTTTTTTTAGGGTTAAGGTTAGGGTTAGGGTTATTTTTAGGGTTAGGGTTGGGGTTATTTTAGGGTTAGGGTTATTTTTAGGGTTAGGGTTTATTTTAGAATTAGGGTTGTTTTTAGGGTTATTTTTAGGGTTATTTTTAGGGTTAAGGATAGGGTTACTTTTAGGGTTATTTTTAGGGTTATTTTTTGGTTTTTTTTAGGGTTAAGGTTAGGGTTAGGGTTATTTTTAGGGTTAGGGTTGGGGTTACTTTTAGGGTTAGGGTTATTTTTAGGGTTAGGGTTATTTTTAGGGTTAGAGTTATTTTAAGGGTTAGGGTTATTTTTAGGGTTATTTTTAGGGTTATTTTTAAGGTTATTTTTAGGGTTAGGGTTATTTTTAGGGTTATGGTTATTTTAAGGGTTATTTTTAGGGTTATGGTTAGGGTTACTTTTAGGGTTATTTTTAGGGTTATTTTTAGGGTTAGGGTTAAGGTAAAGGTTAGGGTTAGGGTTATTTTTAGGGTTATTTTTAGGGTTTTTTTTAGGGTGATTTTTAGGGTTATTTTTTGGGTTAGAGTTATTTTTAGGATTAGGGTTATTTTTAGGGTTATTTTTAGGGTTATGGTTATTTTTAGGGTTATTTTTAGGGTTAGGGATAGGGTTACTTTTAGGGTTATTTTTAGGGTTATTTTTTGGTTTTTTTTAGGGTTAGGGTTAGGGTAAGGGTTATTTTTAGGGTTAGGGTTGGGGTTAGTTTTAGGGTTAGGGTTATTTTTAGGGTTAGGGTTATTTTTAGGGTTAGAGTTATTTTAAGGGTTAGGGTTATTTTTAGGGTTATTTTTAGGGTTATTTTTAGAGGTATTTTTAGGGTTAGGGTAATTTTTAGGGTTATTTTTAGAATTATTTTTAAGGTTATTTTTAGGGTTATTTTTAGGGTTATTTTTAGGGTTAGGTTTAGGGTTACTTTTAGGGTTATTTTTAGGGTTATTTTTTGGTTTTTTTTTAGGGTTAAGGTTAGGGTTAGGGTTATTTTTAGGGTTAGGGTTGGGGTTATTTTAGGGTTAGGGTTATTTTTAGGGTTAGGGTTATTTTTAGGATTAGGGTTGTTTGTAGGGTTATTTTTAGGGTTATTTTTAGGGTTAGGGATAGGGTTACTTTTAGTGTTATTTTTAGGGTTATTTTTTGGTTTTTTTCAGGGTTAAGGTTAGGGTTAGGGTTATTTTTAGGGTTAGGGTTGGGGTTACTTTTAGGGTTAGGGTTATTTTTAGGGTTAGAGTTATTTTTAGGGTTAGGGTTATTTTTAGGGTTATTTTTAGGGTTATTTTTAGGGTTATACTTAGAGGTATTTTTAGGGTTAGGGTTATTTTCAGGGTTATTTTTAGAATTATTTTTAAGGTTATTTTTAGGGTTATTTTTAGGGTTATTTTTAGGGTTAGGTTTAGGGTTACTTTTAGGGTTTTTTTTAGGGTTATTTTTTGGTTTTTTTTTAGGGTTAGGGTTAGGGTTAGGGTTAGGGTTAGGGTTAGGGTTAGGGTTAGGGTTAGGGTTAGGGTTAGGGTTAGGGGTTAGGGTTAGGGGTTAGGGTTAGGGTTAGGGTTAGGGTTAGGGTTAGGGTTAGGGTTAGGGTTAGGGTTAGGGTTAGGGTTAGGGTTAGGGTTAGGGTTAGGGTTAGGGTTAGGGTTAGGGTTAGGGTTAGGGTTAGGGTTAGGGTTAGGGTTAGGGTTAGGGTTAGGGTTAGGGTTAGGGTTAGGGTTAGTTGGGTTAGGGTTAGGGTTAGGGTTAGGGTTAGGGTTAGGGTTAGGGTTAGGGTTAGGGTTAGGGTTAGGGTTAGGGTTAGGGTTAGGGTTAGGGTTAGGGTTAGGGTTAGGGTTAGGGTTAGGGTTAGGGTTAGGGTTAGGGTTAGGGTTAGGGTTAGGGTTAGGGTTAGGGTTAGGGTTAGGGTTAGGGTTAGGGTTAGGGTTAGGGTTAGGGTTAGGGTTAGGGTTAGGGTTAGGGTTAGGGTTAGGGTTAGGGTTAGGGTTAGGGTTAGGGTTAGGGTTAGGGTTAGGGTTAGGGTTAGGGTTAGGGTTAGGGTTAGGGTTAGGGTTAGGGTTAGGGTTAGGGTTAGGGTTAGGGTTAGGGTTAGGGTTAGGGTTAGGGTTAGGGTTAGGGTTAGGGTTAGGGTTAGGGTTAGGGTTAGGGTTAGGGTTAGGGTTAGGGTTAGGGTTAGGGTTAGGGTTAGGGTTAGGGTTAGGGTTAGGGTTAGGGTTAGGGTTAGGGTTAGGGTTAGGGTTAGGGTTAGGGTTAGGGTTAGGGTTAGGGTTAGGGTTAGGGTTAGGGTTAGGGTTAGGGTTAGGGTTAGGGTTAGGGTTAGGGTTAGGGTTAGGGTTAGGGTTAGGGTTAGGGTTAGGGTTAGGGTTAGGGTTAGGGTTAGGGTTAGGGTTAGGGTTAGGGTTAGGGTTAGGGTTAGGGTTAGGGTTAGGGTTAGGGTTAGGGTTAGGGTTAGGGTTAGGGTTAGGGTTAGGGTTAGGGTTAGGGTTAGGGTTAGGGTTAGGGTTAGGGTTAGGGTTAGGGTTAGGGTTAGGGTTAGGGTTAGGGTTAGGGTTAGGGTTAGGGTTAGGGTTAGGGTTAGGGTTAGGGTTAGGGTTAGGGTTAGGGTTAGGGTTAGGGTTAGGGTTAGGGTTAGGGTTAGGGTTAGGGTTAGGGTTAGGGTTAGGGTTAGGGTTAGGGTTAGGGTTAGGGTTAGGGTTAGGGTTAGGGTTAGGGTTAGGGTTAGGGTTAGGGTTAGGGTTAGGGTTAGGGTTAGGGTTAGGGTTAGGGTTAGGGTTAGGGTTAGGGTTAGGGTTAGGGTTAGGGTTAGGGTTAGGGTTAGGGTTAGGGTTAGGGTTAGGGTTAGGGTTAGGGTTAGGGTTAGGGTTAGGGTTAGGGTTAGGGTTAGGGTTAGGGTTAGGGTTAGGGTTAGGGTTAGGGTTAGGGTTAGGGTTAGGGTTAGGGTTAGGGTTAGGGTTAGGGTTAGGGTTAGGGTTAGGGTTAGGGTTAGGGTTAGGGTTAGGGTTAGGGTTAGGGTTAGGGTTAGGGTTAGGGTTAGGGTTAGGGTTAGGGTTAGGGTTAGGGTTAGGGTTAGGGTTAGGGTTAGGGTTAGGGTTAGGGTTAGGGTTAGGGTTAGGGTTAGGGTTAGGGTTAGGGTTAGGGTTAGGGTTAGGGTTAGGGTTAGGGTTAGGGTTAGGGTTAGGGTTAGGGTTAGGGTTAGGGTTAGGGTTAGGGTTAGGGTTAGGGTTAGGGTTAGGGTTAGGGTTAGGGTTAGGGTTAGGGTTAGGGTTAGGGTTAGGGTTAGGGTTAGGGTTAGGGTTAGGGTTAGGGTTAGGGTTAGGGTTAGGGTTAGGGTTAGGGTTAGGGTTAGGGTTAGGGTTAGGGTTAGGGTTAGGGTTAGGGTTAGGGTTAGGGTTAGGGTTAGGGTTAGGGTTAGGGTTAGGGTTAGGGTTAGGGTTAGGGTTAGGGTTAGGGTTAGGGTTAGGGTTAGGGTTAGGGTTAGGGTTAGGGTTAGGGTTAGGGTTAGGGTTAGGGTTAGGGTTAGGGTTAGGGTTAGGGTTAGGGTTAGGGTTAGGGTTAGGGTTAGGGTTAGGGTTAGGGTTAGGGTTAGGGTTAGGGTTAGGGTTAGGGTTAGGGTTAGGGTTAGGGTTAGGGTTAGGGTTAGGGTTAGGGTTAGGGTTAGGGTTAGGGTTAGGGTTAGGGTTAGGGTTAGGGTTAGGGTTAGGGTTAGGGTTAGGGTTAGGGTTAGGGTTAGGGTTAGGGTTAGGGTTAGGGTTAGGGTTAGGGTTAGGGTTAGGGTTAGGGTTAGGGTTAGGGTTAGGGTTAGGGTTAGGGTTAGGGTTAGGGTTAGGGTTAGGGTTAGGGTTAGGGTTAGGGTTAGGGTTAGGGTTAGGGTTAGGGTTAGGGTTAGGGTTAGGGTTAGGGTTAGGGTTAGGGTTAGGGTTAGGGTTAGGGTTAGGGTTAGGGTTAGGGTTAGGGTTAGGGTTAGGGTTAGGGTTAGGGTTAGGGTTAGGGTTAGGGTTAGGGTTAGGGTTAGGGTTAGGGTTAGGGTTAGGGTTAGGGTTAGGGTTAGGGTTAGGGTTAGGGTTAGGGTTAGGGTTAGGGTTAGGGTTAGGGTTAGGGTTAGGGTTAGGGTTAGGGTTAGGGTTAGGGTTAGGGTTAGGGTTAGGGTTAGGGTTAGGGTTAGGGTTAGGGTTAGGGTTAGGGTTAGGGTTAGGGTTAGGGTTAGGGTTAGGGTTAGGGTTAGGGTTAGGGTTAGGGTTAGGGTTAGGGTTAGGGTTAGGGTTAGGGTTAGGGTTAGGGTTAGGGTTAGGGTTAGGGTTAGGGTTAGGGTTAGGGTTAGGGTTAGGGTTAGGGTTAGGGTTAGGGTTAGGGTTAGGGTTAGGGTTAGGGTTAGGGTTAGGGTTAGGGTTAGGGTTAGGGTTAGGGTTAGGGTTAGGGTTAGGGTTAGGGTTAGGGTTAGGGTTAGGGTTAGGGTTAGGGTTAGGGTTAGGGTTAGGGTTAGGGTTAGGGTTAGGGTTAGGGTTAGGGTTAGGGTTAGGGTTAGGGTTAGGGTTAGGGTTAGGGTTAGGGTTAGGGTTAGGGTTAGGGTTAGGGTTAGGGTTAGGGTTAGGGTTAGGGTTAGGGTTAGGGTTAGGGTTAGGGTTAGGGTTAGGGTTAGGGTTAGGGTTAGGGTTAGGGTTAGGGTTAGGGTTAGGGTTAGGGTTAGGGTTAGGGTTAGGGTTAGGGTTAGGGTTAGGGTTAGGGTTAGGGTTAGGGTTAGGGTTAGGGTTAGGGTTAGGGTTAGGGTTAGGGTTAGGGTTAGGGTTAGGGTTAGGGTTAGGGTTAGGGTTAGGGTTAGGGTTAGGGTTAGGGTTAGGGTTAGGGTTAGGGTTAGGGTTAGGGTTAGGGTTAGGGTTAGGGTTAGGGTTAGGGTTAGGGTTAGGGTTAGGGTTAGGGTTAGGGTTAGGGTTAGGGTTAGGGTTAGGGTTAGGGTTAGGGTTAGGGTTAGGGTTAGGGTTAGGGTTAGGGTTAGGGTTAGGGTTAGGGTTAGGGTTAGGGTTAGGGTTAGGGTTAGGGTTAGGGTTAGGGTTAGGGTTAGGGTTAGGGTTAGGGTTAGGGTTAGGGTTAGGGTTAGGGTTAGGGTTAGGGTTAGGGTTAGGGTTAGGGTTAGGGTTAGGGTTAGGGTTAGGGTTAGGGTTAGGGTTAGGGTTAGGGTTAGGGTTAGGGTTAGGGTTAGGGTTAGGGTTAGGGTTAGGGTTAGGGTTAGGGTTAGGGTTAGGGTTAGGGTTAGGGTTAGGGTTAGGGTTAGGGTTAGGGTTAGGGTTAGGGTTAGGGTTAGGGTTAGGGTTAGGGTTAGGGTTAGGGTTAGGGTTAGGGTTAGGGTTAGGGTTAGGGTTAGGGTTAGGGTTAGGGTTAGGGTTAGGGTTAGGGTTAGGGTTAGGGTTAGGGTTAGGGTTAGGGTTAGGGTTAGGGTTAGGGTTAGGGTTAGGGTTAGGGTTAGGGTTAGGGTTAGGGTTAGGGTTAGGGTTAGGGTTAGGGTTAGGGTTAGGGTTAGGGTTAGGGTTAGGGTTAGGGTTAGGGTTAGGGTTAGGGTTAGGGTTAGGGTTAGGGTTAGGGTTAGGGTTAGGGTTAGGGTTAGGGTTAGGGTTAGGGTTAGGGTTAGGGTTAGGGTTAGGGTTAGGGTTAGGGTTAGGGTTAGGGTTAGGGTTAGGGTTAGGGTTAGGGTTAGGGTTAGGGTTAGGGTTAGGGTTAGGGTTAGGGTTAGGGTTAGGGTTAGGGTTAGGGTTAGGGTTAGGGTTAGGGTTAGGGTTAGGGTTAGGGTTAGGGTTAGGGTTAGGGTTAGGGTTAGGGTTAGGGTTAGGGTTAGGGTTAGGGTTAGGGTTAGGGTTAGGGTTAGGGTTAGGGTTAGGGTTAGGGTTAGGGTTAGGGTTAGGGTTAGGGTTAGGGTTAGGGTTAGGGTTAGGGTTAGGGTTAGGGTTAGGGTTAGGGTTAGGGTTAGGGTTAGGGTTAGGGTTAGGGTTAGGGTTAGGGTTAGGGTTAGGGTTAGGGTTAGGGTTAGGGTTAGGGTTAGGGTTAGGGTTAGGGTTAGGGTTAGGGTTAGGGTTAGGGTTAGGGTTAGGGTTAGGGTTAGGGTTAGGGTTAGGGTTAGGGTTAGGGTTAGGGTTAGGGTTAGGGTTAGGGTTAGGGTTAGGGTTAGGGTTAGGGTTAGGGTTAGGGTTAGGGTTAGGGTTAGGGTTAGGGTTAGGGTTAGGGTTAGGGTTAGGGTTAGGGTTAGGGTTAGGGTTAGGGTTAGGGTTAGGGTTAGGGTTAGGGTTAGGGTTAGGGTTAGGGTTAGGGTTAGGGTTAGGGTTAGGGTTAGGGTTAGGGTTAGGGTTAGGGTTAGGGTTAGGGTTAGGGTTAGGGTTAGGGTTAGGGTTAGGGTTAGGGTTAGGGTTAGGGTTAGGGTTAGGGTTAGGGTTAGGGTTAGGGTTAGGGTTAGGGTTAGGGTTAGGGTTAGGGTTAGGGTTAGGGTTAGGGTTAGGGTTAGGGTTAGGGTTAGGGTTAGGGTTAGGGTTAGGGTTAGGGTTAGGGTTAGGGTTAGGGTTAGGGTTAGGGTTAGGGTTAGGGTTAGGGTTAGGGTTAGGGTTAGGGTTAGGGTTAGGGTTAGGGTTAGGGTTAGGGTTAGGGTTAGGGTTAGGGTTAGGGTTAGGGTTAGGGTTAGGGTTAGGGTTAGGGTTAGGGTTAGGGTTAGGGTTAGGGTTAGGGTTAGGGTTAGGGTTAGGGTTAGGGTTAGGGTTAGGGTTAGGGTTAGGGTTAGGGTTAGGGTTAGGGTTAGGGTTAGGGTTAGGGTTAGGGTTAGGGTTAGGGTTAGGGTTAGGGTTAGGGTTAGGGTTAGGGTTAGGGTTAGGGTTAGGGTTAGGGTTAGGGTTAGGGTTAGGGTTAGGGTTAGGGTTAGGGTTAGGGTTAGGGTTAGGGTTAGGGTTAGGGTTAGGGTTAGGGTTAGGGTTAGGGTTAGGGTTAGGGTTAGGGTTAGGGTTAGGGTTAGGGTTAGGGTTAGGGTTAGGGTTAGGGTTAGGGTTAGGGTTAGGGTTAGGGTTAGGGTTAGGGTTAGGGTTAGGGTTAGGGTTAGGGTTAGGGTTAGGGTTAGGGTTAGGGTTAGGGTTAGGGTTAGGGTTAGGGTTAGGGTTAGGGTTAGGGTTAGGGTTAGGGTTAGGGTTAGGGTTAGGGTTAGGGTTAGGGTTAGGGTTAGGGTTAGGGTTAGGGTTAGGGTTAGGGTTAGGGTTAGGGTTAGGGTTAGGGTTAGGGTTAGGGTTAGGGTTAGGGTTAGGGTTAGGGTTAGGGTTAGGGTTAGGGTTAGGGTTAGGGTTAGGGTTAGGGTTAGGGTTAGGGTTAGGGTTAGGGTTAGGGTTAGGGTTAGGGTTAGGGTTAGGGTTAGGGTTAGGGTTAGGGTTAGGGTTAGGGTTAGGGTTAGGGTTAGGGTTAGGGTTAGGGTTAGGGTTAGGGTTAGGGTTAGGGTTAGGGTTAGGGTTAGGGTTAGGGTTAGGGTTAGGGTTAGGGTTAGGGTTAGGGTTAGGGTTAGGGTTAGGGTTAGGGTTAGGGTTAGGGTTAGGGTTAGGGTTAGGGTTAGGGTTAGGGTTAGGGTTAGGGTTAGGGTTAGGGTTAGGGTTAGGGTTAGGGTTAGGGTTAGGGTTAGGGTTAGGGTTAGGGTTAGGGTTAGGGTTAGGGTTAGGGTTAGGGTTAGGGTTAGGGTTAGGGTTAGGGTTAGGGTTAGGGTTAGGGTTAGGGTTAGGGTTAGGGTTAGGGTTAGGGTTAGGGTTAGGGTTAGGGTTAGGGTTAGGGTTAGGGTTAGGGTTAGGGTTAGGGTTAGGGTTAGGGTTAGGGTTAGGGTTAGGGTTAGGGTTAGGGTTAGGGTTAGGGTTAGGGTTAGGGTTAGGGTTAGGGTTAGGGTTAGGGTTAGGGTTAGGGTTAGGGTTAGGGTTAGGGTTAGGGTTAGGGTTAGGGTTAGGGTTAGGGTTAGGGTTAGGGTTAGGGTTAGGGTTAGGGTTAGGGTTAGGGTTAGGGTTAGGGTTAGGGTTAGGGTTAGGGTTAGGGTTAGGGTTAGGGTTAGGGTTAGGGTTAGGGTTAGGGTTAGGGTTAGGGTTAGGGTTAGGGTTAGGGTTAGGGTTAGGGTTAGGGTTAGGGTTAGGGTTAGGGTTAGGGTTAGGGTTAGGGTTAGGGTTAGGGTTAGGGTTAGGGTTAGGGTTAGGGTTAGGGTTAGGGTTAGGGTTAGGGTTAGGGTTAGGGTTAGGGTTAGGGTTAGGGTTAGGGTTAGGGTTAGGGTTAGGGTTAGGGTTAGGGTTAGGGTTAGGGTTAGGGTTAGGGTTAGGGTTAGGGTTAGGGTTAGGGTTAGGGTTAGGGTTAGGGTTAGGGTTAGGGTTAGGGTTAGGGTTAGGGTTAGGGTTAGGGTTAGGGTTAGGGTTAGGGTTAGGGTTAGGGTTAGGGTTAGGGTTAGGGTTAGGGTTAGGGTTAGGGTTAGGGTTAGGGTTAGGGTTAGGGTTAGGGTTAGGGTTAGGGTTAGGGTTAGGGTTAGGGTTAGGGTTAGGGTTAGGGTTAGGGTTAGGGTTAGGGTTAGGGTTAGGGTTAGGGTTAGGGTTAGGGTTAGGGTTAGGGTTAGGGTTAGGGTTAGGGTTAGGGTTAGGGTTAGGGTTAGGGTTAGGGTTAGGGTTAGGGTTAGGGTTAGGGTTAGGGTTAGGGTTAGGGTTAGGGTTAGGGTTAGGGTTAGGGTTAGGGTTAGGGTTAGGGTTAGGGTTAGGGTTAGGGTTAGGGTTAGGGTTAGGGTTAGGGTTAGGGTTAGGGTTAGGGTTAGGGTTAGGGTTAGGGTTAGGGTTAGGGTTAGGGTTAGGGTTAGGGTTAGGGTTAGGGTTAGGGTTAGGGTTAGGGTTAGGGTTAGGGTTAGGGTTAGGGTTAGGGTTAGGGTTAGGGTTAGGGTTAGGGTTAGGGTTAGGGTTAGGGTTAGGGTTAGGGTTAGGGTTAGGGTTAGGGTTAGGGTTAGGGTTAGGGTTAGGGTTAGGGTTAGGGTTAGGGTTAGGGTTAGGGTTAGGGTTAGGGTTAGGGTTAGGGTTAGGGTTAGGGTTAGGGTTAGGGTTAGGGTTAGGGTTAGGGTTAGGGTTAGGGTTAGGGTTAGGGTTAGGGTTAGGGTTAGGGTTAGGGTTAGGGTTAGGGTTAGGGTTAGGGTTAGGGTTAGGGTTAGGGTTAGGGTTAGGGTTAGGGTTAGGGTTAGGGTTAGGGTTAGGGTTAGGGTTAGGGTTAGGGTTAGGGTTAGGGTTAGGGTTAGGGTTAGGGTTAGGGTTAGGGTTAGGGTTAGGGTTAGGGTTAGGGTTAGGGTTAGGGTTAGGGTTAGGGTTAGGGTTAGGGTTAGGGTTAGGGTTAGGGTTAGGGTTAGGGTTAGGGTTAGGGTTAGGGTTAGGGTTAGGGTTAGGGTTAGGGTTAGGGTTAGGGTTAGGGTTAGGGTTAGGGTTAGGGTTAGGGTTAGGGTTAGGGTTAGGGTTAGGGTTAGGGTTAGGGTTAGGGTTAGGGTTAGGGTTAGGGTTAGGGTTAGGGTTAGGGTTAGGGTTAGGGTTAGGGTTAGGGTTAGGGTTAGGGTTAGGGTTAGGGTTAGGGTTAGGGTTAGGGTTAGGGTTAGGGTTAGGGTTAGGGTTAGGGTTAGGGTTAGGGTTAGGGTTAGGGTTAGGGTTAGGGTTAGGGTTAGGGTTAGGGTTAGGGTTAGGGTTAGGGTTAGGGTTAGGGTTAGGGTTAGGGTTAGGGTTAGGGTTAGGGTTAGGGTTAGGGTTAGGGTTAGGGTTAGGGTTAGGGTTAGGGTTAGGGTTAGGGTTAGGGTTAGGGTTAGGGTTAGGGTTAGGGTTAGGGTTAGGGTTAGGGTTAGGGTTAGGGTTAGGGTTAGGGTTAGGGTTAGGGTTAGGGTTAGGGTTAGGGTTAGGGTTAGGGTTAGGGTTAGGGTTAGGGTTAGGGTTAGGGTTAGGGTTAGGGTTAGGGTTAGGGTTAGGGTTAGGGTTAGGGTTAGGGTTAGGGTTAGGGTTAGGGTTAGGGTTAGGGTTAGGGTTAGGGTTAGGGTTAGGGTTAGGGTTAGGGTTAGGGTTAGGGTTAGGGTTAGGGTTAGGGTTAGGGTTAGGGTTAGGGTTAGGGTTAGGGTTAGGGTTAGGGTTAGGGTTAGGGTTAGGGTTAGGGTTAGGGTTAGGGTTAGGGTTAGGGTTAGGGTTAGGGTTAGGGTTAGGGTTAGGGTTAGGGTTAGGGTTAGGGTTAGGGTTAGGGTTAGGGTTAGGGTTAGGGTTAGGGTTAGGGTTAGGGTTAGGGTTAGGGTTAGGGTTAGGGTTAGGGTTAGGGTTAGGGTTAGGGTTAGGGTTAGGGTTAGGGTTAGGGTTAGGGTTAGGGTTAGGGTTAGGGTTAGGGTTAGGGTTAGGGTTAGGGTTAGGGTTAGGGTTAGGGTTAGGGTTAGGGTTAGGGTTAGGGTTAGGGTTAGGGTTAGGGTTAGGGTTAGGGTTAGGGTTAGGGTTAGGGTTAGGGTTAGGGTTAGGGTTAGGGTTAGGGTTAGGGTTAGGGTTAGGGTTAGGGTTAGGGTTAGGGTTAGGGTTAGGGTTAGGGTTAGGGTTAGGGTTAGGGTTAGGGTTAGGGTTAGGGTTAGGGTTAGGGTTAGGGTTAGGGTTAGGGTTAGGGTTAGGGTTAGGGTTAGGGTTAGGGTTAGGGTTAGGGTTAGGGTTAGGGTTAGGGTTAGGGTTAGGGTTAGGGTTAGGGTTAGGGTTAGGGTTAGGGTTAGGGTTAGGGTTAGGGTTAGGGTTAGGGTTAGGGTTAGGGTTAGGGTTAGGGTTAGGGTTAGGGTTAGGGTTAGGGTTAGGGTTAGGGTTAGGGTTAGGGTTAGGGTTAGGGTTAGGGTTAGGGTTAGGGTTAGGGTTAGGGTTAGGGTTAGGGTTAGGGTTAGGGTTAGGGTTAGGGTTAGGGTTAGGGTTAGGGTTAGGGTTAGGGTTAGGGTTAGGGTTAGGGTTAGGGTTAGGGTTAGGGTTAGGGTTAGGGTTAGGGTTAGGGTTAGGGTTAGGGTTAGGGTTAGGGTTAGGGTTAGGGTTAGGGTTAGGGTTAGGGTTAGGGTTAGGGTTAGGGTTAGGGTTAGGGTTAGGGTTAGGGTTAGGGTTAGGGTTAGGGTTAGGGTTAGGGTTAGGGTTAGGGTTAGGGTTAGGGTTAGGGTTAGGGTTAGGGTTAGGGTTAGGGTTAGGGTTAGGGTTAGGGTTAGGGTTAGGGTTAGGGTTAGGGTTAGGGTTAGGGTTAGGGTTAGGGTTAGGGTTAGGGTTAGGGTTAGGGTTAGGGTTAGGGTTAGGGTTAGGGTTAGGGTTAGGGTTAGGGTTAGGGTTAGGGTTAGGGTTAGGGTTAGGGTTAGGGTTAGGGTTAGGGTTAGGGTTAGGGTTAGGGTTAGGGTTAGGGTTAGGGTTAGGGTTAGGGTTAGGGTTAGGGTTAGGGTTAGGGTTAGGGTTAGGGTTAGGGTTAGGGTTAGGGTTAGGGTTAGGGTTAGGGTTAGGGTTAGGGTTAGGGTTAGGGTTAGGGTTAGGGTTAGGGTTAGGGTTAGGGTTAGGGTTAGGGTTAGGGTTAGGGTTAGGGTTAGGGTTAGGGTTAGGGTTAGGGTTAGGGTTAGGGTTAGGGTTAGGGTTAGGGTTAGGGTTAGGGTTAGGGTTAGGGTTAGGGTTAGGGTTAGGGTTAGGGTTAGGGTTAGGGTTAGGGTTAGGGTTAGGGTTAGGGTTAGGGTTAGGGTTAGGGTTAGGGTTAGGGTTAGGGTTAGGGTTAGGGTTAGGGTTAGGGTTAGGGTTAGGGTTAGGGTTAGGGTTAGGGTTAGGGTTAGGGTTAGGGTTAGGGTTAGGGTTAGGGTTAGGGTTAGGGTTAGGGTTAGGGTTAGGGTTAGGGTTAGGGTTAGGGTTAGGGTTAGGGTTAGGGTTAGGGTTAGGGTTAGGGTTAGGGTTAGGGTTAGGGTTAGGGTTAGGGTTAGGGTTAGGGTTAGGGTTAGGGTTAGGGTTAGGGTTAGGGTTAGGGTTAGGGTTAGGGTTGGGTTAGGGTTAGGGTTAGGGTTAGGGTTAGGGTTAGGGTTAGGGTTAGGGTTAGGGTTAGGGTTAGGGTTAGGGTTAGGGTTAGGGTTAGGGTTAGGGTTAGGGTTAGGGTTAGGGTTAGGGTTAGGGTTAGGGTTAGGGTTAGGGTTAGGGTTAGGGTTAGGGTTAGGGTTAGGGTTAGGGTTAGGGTTAGGGTTAGGGTTAGGGTTAGGGTTAGGGTTAGGGTTAGGGTTAGGGTTAGGGTTAGGGTTAGGGTTAGGGTTAGGGTTAGGGTTAGGGTTAGGGTTAGGGTTAGGGTTAGGGTTAGGGTTAGGGTTAGGGTTAGGGTTAGGGTTAGGGTTAGGGTTAGGGTTAGGGTTAGGGTTAGGGTTAGGGTTAGGGTTAGGGTTAGGGTTAGGGTTAGGGTTAGGGTTAGGGTTAGGGT